>CM066736.1:2637500-5137500 GCA_033961575.1 Aselliscus stoliczkanus
GAATGTGTCTCCATGGACTTACCTACCTACGATACTAAAACAATTCTAGATGGAAGACCACCCATGCCCCATGCCCCCAACCTAACGGTGTTTATCATGATCACATGTGGAGTTTCATGCTAGGTCTCCAGGTTTTTACACCTTCCCACTGATGTCTGCATGGTTCTGCCACTGTGTGTGTGTGTGTGTGTGTGTGTGTGTGTGTGTGTGCGCGCTCGCGTGTGTGCGCGCACGCGCGCACAGAGGGTGGGGGTGAGTCTGCCCTTCCCAGGCAGGTGGGCTTTGGTTCTCAGATTGAAAAACAAGCCCAGCCATTGGGGAATGTATTATCTGCAGCTTCGGTGCTCCCTCGCTTCTCTATAATTCTGTTAACAGGGTCAAACGTTGGATTGTGAGGGGGAATTTTCCCCAACATCTCTCACCTTGTTGCCTCAAAAAAGAAGATGTAACACTCAATGACGAACCCTAAAGTAATGCCTTTCAGATTTCTATTTCAGGTGTTTTCCTGGCTGTTCAAGACATTCTCTTATCAGAATCCCTCCCTAAATTCTCAGAAGACTCCTAAAGAAATGAAAACCTGCCTTCTGCATTTAGTCAGCACATAAATATTTACTGCACGTATTCCCCCAAATTAATTTATCTATTAGCTGGCTGCTTCCATGGGAAGAAAAGAACTTCCTAGGGGAACTGGGACACTGAGTGGATTTGTTTTGACATGGAAGGCGAGAGAGCGTTCCAGACAGTTTCAACTGATTTCTTTGGAAGGTGTCCTGATTCTGTCTGGTTGATGACCTTTTGCTTTGGCTGTTAGGACACAGAGTTATGTTTCTAAGGGACATTTTAGAATGGAAGGGAAGCGTGTCATCCTGTAACTTCTCATGGGTAGAGGACTCTCATCTCCGACGGACTCTCAAAATGTCTCCGTTTGGTGGTAGAAAGACCCCACCTCCTGTGATTCTGCATTGAACTAGGCCCAGCACAGTGGCAGCTCAGAGTTCCAGCTGGTAGGGCCACAGCTGAAATTGCACAGCGATGATTGATATCTCAACTTTCCCAAAGCAAGCTGAGGGATGCTGTGTGCGGCCACGTCTTTATATTTGGAAAAGGAAAAGAAATCCCCTTTCATTCTGATGATGAATTTGGTCACTTACATCCATGCCTGGGGCAAAAGCTGAACAGAACAAGATGTCTTTCATGAAACAACAGCTGGGAAACACTTTGCAGCAGTTGTTAATATAAATAATTCACTGTTAATTGATTCCAGGGTCACCCCTGACTCTGCTCAGCTGCATGACAGGATGATGTGCGGTGGAAGGTGATAATGGTGTGGATATTTATTCCCATGCGCCCTTGCAGGTTATAAAGAAGAGGCTCCATCTAGGATCAACCCTAGATGGATTATTTAAAGGAGCAGTGTGTATTGTGCCCTCCATTTCCAGATGAAGTTGAAGACATGACAGCTTCACTTTAACAATGACTAATTTCTTCTCTATCCTGTTTTCATTGGAAGTTTCTGAGTTGACATCTCTGTGGCCATCTTTGATTTAGAGTAAAGCGTTTGGAGATTCTTTCTGTTGAATCTAAGCTCCTTAATATCTCGCCTTCATGTATTTTCATCCTGCCCCCTCCTGTTGCGACCCAGGACAGAGCAGGTCATGTGGCCCAGTGACAGTGTTGACGATTCAATGAAATGGTAATGGAAACACTGAGAGCTGACAGCCCCTGCCAGGCATGCAACCTGTCAACATATTTGATTTGACATACTCGGGCTATACTTGCTCTTTTTTAAGCCAATATGCTGTTCTCAGGTCATGTGGGCTGCATAGTCATTGGTTTTATTCATTCATCATCCAACGAATATTTATCGAGTGTGTCCTATGTGCCAGGTGATGGAAAGAGACAGCTGAAAATTAAAAACAAAACTAAAAATCAGACAAAATTCCTGCCTTATGCAGCTTAAATTTTTTAGGGGGAGAGACAGGTAGTAAATAATGAACTATGTAACACATCAGGTGATGGCACAGGCTAAGAAGAAAAACAGAAAAAAGGAAGAACCATGAGTACGTGGCATGACGGAGATGCTGCATTTGAGAGAATGACAGGGAAAAGCTCACTAAGCAACTGCCACGTGGGAACAGAACTGAAGTAGGCGAGGGGTTAAGCCCTGTGCCCATCCCGGTGGCACAGCTCGTGCAAAAGTTCTGAGGCTGGAATGTATCTGGAAACCGTCCAGCACAGCTCAGAGGCTGGAGCACAGACAGGCTGGGCAAGGCCCGAGAGGTGAGGAGGGCGCGGCATGATTGCGCAGGGAGGCGGGGGCCTTTGTGGAAACGGTGGCCTTTATTCTGAAAAGACATGAGGCCACTGGCCTGGAGGAGGCTGAAGAGCCTGGGGTCTGAGTCACGCGGTAGCAGGCTCCCTCCTGTGGCTCTGCCGATGACATGCTGTGATTGGCCCTTGATGACATGCTGTGATTGGCCCTTGATGACATGCTGTGATTGGCCCTTGATGACATGCTGTGATTGGCCCTTCATGGCTCCACCTGCCGTTTTTCTGGGTCCAGGCCTAGGCCCCTCATTTACGCCACCTGCCTGGTCCATGCGGACCTTTGGACCTGCCATCCCAGGACTCGTGCAAGTGGGTGCATATGCCAGAGGCAAAGCTCTCTGGGAGTGAAGGGTGACACACTTCCCCTACGTCACCATTTCAAGGAGTCCTCCCATTTATGTACTTTTCCAATTGGGGAGAATTTAGCTCTCGGTCAGAATTTCAATGTTATGACTTTAAAAGGAAATACAAAACAAATAAGACAAATTAAAGCCATTAGCAAAAGACAAGCGTATTTGTTGGTTTGGGCCTTGAGCCACGGGGATTTCAGCTCACAGGACATTAAAGAAATGGGTAGCAGCCTTCCCATTCTTTAGAAATGTCCTGACCCTACCAGTGATCCAAGGTAAGGACATTCTAACAATGCTTTACAGGGGAAGCTACGTGTCAGGTACTCTCACCTCTGTCCTCCAGTATGACCTTGGCTTTGCAACCCTCTTCCATGACCATGTTTATTACATTTCAATAGAGCTTCAGTCAGCCAGCTTATCAGGACCTTCCACTGAGCCTCCCATGTGTGCCGAGCACTGTGTCACGAGTCTGTTTCCTGATAAGAAATAGGTGTCATTGGTGGGACTCACTCTAATGGTTGGTATTGGCTGCTCAGTGGTGATGACTTTGATCTCCTCTGATCTATTCTCATCTGAAACCCTCAGCTTCTGAGGTTCACTTCATGTAACCAGTTTAAATACCTGGTCCTATATATAGTTCCATTTATTTATTTATTTATTTATTTATTTATTTATTTATTTATTTATAGCTGAGCCATCCTGCCACCTGTTGGCAGCTCAATGGCAACTCAGCTCGGGCTGGGCATCGAACCACCGTTGCTCAGAGCTCAGCTCGCACTCTTGAGCGAGCTCTTAACCAACTGAGCCACTCGGCCGACCCACTATATATATTTCCTGGTTTTTTATTAGCTTTCTTATGCCTGAGATTGACTAAGCGACTTCTCATTTTACATGGTCCACCCACACAGGCCTTCTTCTGACCTTCAAATATGCCTGTTCATTTCGGCCTTAAAAATCCCTTAGATCTGTGTGGGATGGCTTTAAGGCAAAACAGATGCGTACAAAGCATGAATAACTGCTGCTTGCTTACCAGTGCTTGGGGAAACATGCATTGATATGGTGGCAACATCTCATTTAATTACAGGGAAGACTAGTCCCAGTTTGTCCCTACTGTTTGTTTAAGCTCCAAAAGTCCAAGCCCTGAGCCAGCTCAATCTGAGTTAACTAGGACAGGTAGTCACTCTACATTTAATGCTCAATAACCCACCTTCCCAGGTGGGGACCAGGATGTCTCATTTTAGAGACCAGGACTGCCAAGGCTTAGAGAAGGTAAATGATTTCCTACATGCCTCACCCTCACCCCAGCGAGAGACTATGGAGCTTGCTCTGAAAGCCCTTGCCCCACACAGGCTCCCCCCAGGCGGGTTTTCTCTAATTGTTCTGAACTTAGCTGGGGCATCGATGTTTTTAAAAAGTGTCCCAGGTGGCTCTAACGTAGCCATAGAGCTAAAAGCATAGACTCGAGCTGACCTGCTTCAGTTGGCATCCTGGCTACGCCCTTTGTTACCTGTAAAATTGGGCAAGTTCCTTACCATCCCTGTGCCTCAGTTCCCCTGGCTGTAAAACAAGGATCACTGTAGCACCTTCCTCGTCGGGCAGGTTGGAGAATTAAACAAGAAGGTGAGCAATGCTCGACCAAGAGTAAGCGCCATGTGAGGGTAGCCATTGTAATCTTCAAAAACAAGAGAAAGTAATGTGCTGTAAAGATTCAAGTCAGACAGGACCTGTGTTATTCATTTTCCAGCAAAACGTTATTGAAGTTGAAAACGTTGTCGTGGACTCAGATAGCACGTTGTCCTTCAGTGCTCTGGACGGCACGCTCACACTGCCTTGAAGAAATTGAAGTCCATGGCATGAGCTGCTGCTCTCATTAATTTTAACACAGACACAACTACCTTTTCATCCAAAATGCGCAACACAGGTTTTAATTGAGTTCCATGGGTTCCTGCAGGATGAAAGCGACTCGCCGGAAAAATCTATCAATTAGGTTCATTCCCAGGAAGAAATACTGAGCTCCTGCAAATGGTCTGGATAGAAGGAGCCCTGGCTGGCAAGGCGCCCCGAGGATACATGGCTTAGTGAGAGGCGTGGGGCTGAGGCGGGTTTGCCTGACTCATATCCCGTGTTCTTGCTCAGAGCTCTGCGTGGTCTGCAGAAAGGCGTCCTATCAGATGAGAGAAGACAGTGTTGAGAGGGCCGGAAACTTTCCCTCAAGCTGTCGGTTGTACGGTGCTCCCTGATCCCTCAAAAGGAAAACGCATCGGTGGCTGGTACGACGGTCTCACCTTTCTTTCTGCGGGCCTCCTTCCCGATGATAGAATGGCTTGTATGCACTTCATCCTTTAAGGTCTTTCAGTTTAGTTTCCTAAGCAGTAAAATTTAGAATTCCATGAAGGTTTGCTAGGCAGAGTTTACCTTTAACCCTATTCAAAATGAGGCATTAGTGGAGAGTATACTGAATGGATTAAAATCATTGGGTTTTGAGAGAGACGAACCCAGCTTATTAGAGTTTTTTGTTTTCTTGGTTTTTTGTTTGTTTGTTTTGTATTTTGGTATTTGGCTTTTTTCCCCCCAGGTGAGTCTTCTGAATGCCAAAGGGTAAATCATTTATGATAGTGGTGATGATGATGGTGGTGATGATGGTGATGGTGGTGATGGTGATGGTTATGATGACAACGATGATGTGTGTATGTGTTTTGTTTGCTATGATATAATTTAGATACATTTTAGCATATCTACACTTGCTGGCTAAAGCCTTTTAGAACTCATTTTTAGAGGAGGATCTGTGATTACAGAAAAATCCTCTAAAATTTGCATGTATTGGGCATTTCCTGTTAAAATCCACTTCCTGCAGCCCCAGAACTAACGCAGTTGCATCTGTGAGTGGGACACACCTCCTAAGGTCAAAGCAATTTTATTGTTTCTTATTTGAAAATGGGTTGGTTTGCAAATTGTAGCTTGTGGGAGTCCCAGGGTTTTCTGAGGCTGAGTTGGGTGCCAGGGCCCTGACTTGTCTTCCAGATGCTGCCATTTTTCTTCATGTTCTTGGAAACAAGCACAGTATGTTGACACTTTGTTGTAACAAGTGATATGACCCAATATATCAACATGGATTTGGTAAACCAAGGGTTGTTAGAAGGAGCAAAAAACCAAACATGGATGTTTCCTAATTAAGGTTGTCAGTCTTGTCCAGAGAACCCCCACGTCCCCCTCTTTCCACCCAGAGATTCAAGGCTATGCTCAACTCTGTTTTTATAAATGCTTTTCTTTTTTTTTTTGAGGGCAGTGTCACTGGCCCTCACATGTGGGACCCGAAACGGGGCCGCTGGCGTCCCAAGCCAGCGCTTAACCACCGTGTCACTCGGCCGGCCCTATAAACCCTTTTCTGAAGATAAATAACTGTTTTAGGCAACACATAATGCTGATAACATTGAAATTCTGGACTCCTAGTTGTATGCATGGCCACCTGGCTAATTGTTGGGGAGGCAGGGATATATATCCCCTATTAATCTTCTACATGAATATAGTTTTCTATATATTCCTGTGGGCATGAGGCTGCTTGGGCGGCCACCTGGCTGCAGGGATCAATATGGCCTCTTACTTGACCTCTCAACAGCACTGACCTCAGGTGGATGGCTCCTCCTTCTCGAAAAACCTCCGTCAGCTTGTCCTTAATCTAACTCGCTGCCCACTTCTCAGTCTCCTGCATTGGTTCTTCTACACCTCCCATTCCTTTACCTATTGGTAGGCCCCTATCTCCATCCTTGTCTCTACCTATACCCGTTTCCTGGCTGATCCCTTCTGGTCTCTAGGCTTCAAACAACTTACGTTGGCTGGTGATAGAAAGATGATTTCCAACTAATATCTTTACCATACATTCTAAACTCTTATGTCTGATTGTTTACTGGTCATCTCATCTTGGATACTAGCAGACATCTCACATTTAATGTCCAAAACCGAGTTCTAGTCTCCCCACCCCACCCCCAAACCACCCAAGTGATATTTCTCCTGTGTTGGCTCTATTTTTCTTGTGACTCTGGACAAAACCCTTAGATTCATCCTTGCCCTCTCTCTTTCTCTCCCATTTCATATCCCATCCATGAGCAAACCTTACTGGGTCTTTCTTCCAAAGTATACTCAGAACCTAAACAACTTCTAAGCACTCCAACTTACCATCTCCTGTCCTCACCACCATGTTCTCTCATCTGGCTTATGACAAAGTCTCATCTCTGGTTTCCATTTGTAAAAATGCCTGCCTCTGCTTTAGCCCATTATGAGTAAACCAACCAGATTAATGTTTTTAAGATGGAAGTCAACCATGTTACTTATCTGCTTCAACTCCTGCAGTGGCTGCAGTTTAACTGTGAGTGAAAGACAGTCTCTCCAATGATCTGCAAGGTTAGAGGTCCTGTCTGCTCCCTCTGAGCTCAATTCTTACCAGCCTCCGAATGTTCTCTGGGCCCTGCTGGTCCCCAAACTCTCCTGTCACCCCTTGCCCCAGGGCCTTTGCACACACCACTCTCTCTGCCTTGACCCCCAGAGAGCCTTGTCCCCGCTCACAACCTTCAAGTCTTTGTTCAAATGTCACTTTTCAGTGACATTTGATAGATTAGCAACTTTCCTCTACATTTACCAGCACTTTTTTTTAAAAATCACACTTAAGCTTTAGTTTTCTTTAAATTACTTCTTGCTCTTTGACATATATTTCCTCGTTCCTGGCTGCCTACAGACACCAGAACACACGTTCCATGAAGTCAGGGCTGCTGCTTACTGTGGCATCCCCAGTGCCTAGAACAGGGCCTGGCACAGGGCTGGAATTCAAATCGGCATTGAATAAAGAAAAAAAAGGACCTTTTCCCCACCTCTGAGAGAGAAAATTCTAGGTGGTTTAGATAAGCAAGTGTCTTCCAGTGCATTTTTTTTGTTCCTGCCTTAAATATATTCAGAGCCTCCACGGACGATTTATCTTCTTGTTCCCGGACATACTTGATTCAGAAAGGTAAAGCTATAAACCAACTAAAATAGCCTACTTATCATGATTTACAGTTTTCTTATCAAGACTCCCTTCAAGACCTTCGCCTCTGTGCTCACCAATCTAAAACTAATCTGGCTCACTTTCCTGCCTTGTAAAGACTCACCTTAAAACCACCCAGTCCAGGCCATAGCACCCTACAAAAGTGATCCCTTGAGTTTACCCTTCTGCATGACCAAGACTGTCAAATGGTAACCTCAATGGGTGTGATACTGGCTGTGCTAATAATGATACACAGTGGAAGTGATGCTGAGCAGCTTAGCCTCGCTGGCTGGTAGGTTTCTCTAATAGTTATCTTACGAAGTTTGCTTCCAGAAGCGCAAAGGTACTGAACAAGAGGCCACAGGTTAACACTTCTAACTAAATATATCTCTTCATCTGTCCTATCAAAGTACCGGAAAATGGGTCTGCGATGTAGTTGCCACAGCTTATCTTAGACCAGCCTCTGATGAGAGGATTCATTGTGGGGTTCACCCTGTAAAAGTAGAGAGTGGAGGGAGGGAAGGAGGCGCTTTCTGCGCCAACCGGACACCTCGGGAATGCTTCGGGAAGCATCCCTCCTGGGGGGCTCTGGATGTCGGGCTGTGTGCCGTGAACCCACGTCGCGTGGGGTAAGCCAGGTGCATCTGCGGGGCTGTCACTGAAGTCAGTGACCTGCAGGGTGAGGGTGACCAATTGTCCTGATTTGACTGTGCACGGCATGTCCTTAGTACTGAAAACTCTGCATCCTGAGACATCTTTCATTTCCAGATGATGTCAGACTGTTGTCTGCTCCAGGTCAACTCTCAGTGGGCAGGGAGGTGAATTCTTACGACATGGCACCCAGCCCCCAGGAAGCCAAATGCATGGCTTCCCGGAATTCACAGACTTTCAAATCATCAGCGTCTTTGACGGAAATTTAAAATCTCTGACTCGTTACTTTTCCTCAAAGACCATGACAGCATCCTAAGTTTCTGCATATCAGGGCCCTGTACAAGGTCAGAACACTCAGCAGGCAACGTGTCACCTCAGAAATAACAGACTTGGCTGCAGCATGTCGCATCCGTCTTGGTTTTTCCATAGTTAAACTTAACCCAGGGCTATAACTCACGCTGGTGCCATGCAAGTGTCTTAGAACCATTCTTTATCATCAGGAGTGTAACCCCCGAGGTCCCAGCTCCGACAAGAGAACTGGCACAGCGGAAGCCACTTATCATAAGCCAGGTGGGACATGGGCTGAAGTCTGTAACAAATGACCCCCTCACGGTGCACCTCGATATTTGTTTACTTCCTTCTGAAAGATTTCTGTCACTGTCATCATACTTTATCACTGGAGACGTTATCACTAGCCTGGTGGGGACATGAGGCTGTCCCGACATCCATTCTAATCCAAACAAAATATCATGCATTGCAAATCTTTCGACAGTCAGTCTGTGACTCTCATCCCTGGCTGTGCCTTTGGATCACCTGAGTTGTTGTTAGTGCTGCGCGACCCAAACTGGGTCTCATCCCAGAGAGCTGAGTCTGTGCTCCTGGGGGAGGGTCCTGGGCATCTGCATTTCCTACAGCTCCTGAGGGAGCCGGGGGGGGGGGGAGCACAGAACAGGCCCAGGCAGGAGACACAAAGGACAGGGACACCAGGGTTCCGTGGATTCAGTTTACAGGTGTGACTCAAGTCAGTGGCGTCACCGGCTTTATTACCACAGACACAAAGGGCCCTGTAAAGCAAGGCTACGCCCGTGACACCATTAGGGCTGTGCCGTCTCCCAGAATTACAGAGAAAGCCAAGCCGAGGCTGCCAGGCTCAGGAAGGCCCCACCATCTCCTCCCAGAAGTCCCCCAGATAGGCCGGCCTGTGCCACCTAGTCCTCAGCCTGGGCACCGGGGAAGGCAAGTTCGAAAGGGGTTTCCTGGTTTTAAGCAGCAACTAGGCAGCAGCCTTTCCTCAGGGAAAGCCCCCCCCCCCCCCACTTTAGCTGCTGCTCTAGTTTGTCCCCCACTCCCCGCAGCACCGGGGCCAGCTGTGCTTTGAGAATAACCGTCCCCAAATTGCCCAAATGTTGCCAGAAAGGTTGTGTGTAGTGTGACGGGTGCTGGTTGCTCCATTTCTCCTAACAGCTGCACTCCTGTCTCTCTGTCTCGCTCTGTCTCTGTCTGTCTCTCCCCCTGCCTCCTTGCCTCCCTCCTTCCTTCCTTCCTCTCTCCCTCCCTCTCTGAGAGACCGTATTCCACGTGTGGATTCCTGGTTGCAGCACCACGATAAGCAAATACTAGAGAACATTCCCTCTTTACCCCCTGCTTGAACACCCCAACTTTGTTGAACATATTAGCTCTACCTTGATTGTTTTTTAAATACCCGTCTCCAGCACTCTGAAATACAGCTCTACTGTACAAAGGAAATGACGCTGGTTTATGGGGAAAGATCCCTTCTCCAGGAAACTAATGACCAAAGAAAGTGGCTTTTCGTCACAGCAGAGACCACTGCTGGGCTGGAAAGAGCGCCAGTCTGGACTCCACCTTTGCTGTGTCTTACATCATCTCCTTTGCTCACTGTCTTTCACATCTCAAATCAAATCAAATCTCATTGTGGCAATGGCATTTGTTTAGGAAAAAAAGCTTATTTCATGTACAAAGCAAAATATCTTCCTGGTCTGTCCATGTTGTCAAAATGGTAGGGTTTCTTCTTTTTAAGACTGCACAATATTCCATTGTGTCTATATGCCAGTAGCCAAGACACAGAAGCCACCCAGATGTCCATGACAGATGAATGCACCTTGTGCATTTTATCTCATCCCCGAGACACACAACCTCTGCAGGGATCCGTGATGGCATGACACGGCAGTGACATGGAGGAAGCATTAAGACTTTACCTTCAGGTAGATGTAGGTTTCAGTGCCAGCTCTGGGGCTTCTAAGACAGACTTCAAACATCCCGAATCGTCATGCCCTCAACCTTAAAATGGGAATGATTGCAACCTACCAGCGGTGTATTGACAATTTGATGAGACAATATAAAGTTTCTAACACAAGATGCAAAGTGGTTGTTCAGTTCCTATACAGAGACGTGTATCAGCTTGAAATTGTTTATGCCTTATTGGCATCAGGAAAAGCAGGGCTGAAATTACAGCCAACCAAAGATGCGTCCGCCAAAGGCATTCAATTACTAGAGAAACACTTACCTAGCGTGTCTTCTGGTGCCTAATATTTCCAAGTCATTGACCATCTCAACCCAAGGAAAAGCCTGTGAACTATCCATCCAGCTGCCCTCATTTGCTATGTTGATTGACAGGGCAGATGACACCTCTTATGATAAGACACCAAAAAAATGATGTTTGCTTTTTCAAAATATCACAAGTCAATTGTTCATTCATTCCAGAAAAAGCATGTAGAAAATAGAGTGAGTAGCCAATTAATTGAGCTTTTGTCCCAAACTCTCTGACAATGATTGACACTCAAACATGTTTAATTCACCATACATATCAGTAGGTGGGAAAAGAATTACGTGGATCTTTTTATTAGGCTGTGTATGTGGCAGAGTAGGTAGGCAGTCTTCAACAAAAAGAATAGTCAATGGAAAATTCCAACCTGGAGATGAAAACGCAAATTCTTATTGGATTAAATAAGGAGATAGGTCATTTGGTTTAAAATAATTTTAAAAAATCAACATCTATGTGCTAAAACCTGTAATTTATCAGATGTGTCCTAAAAGAAAATTTTATTTAAAAAAAACACCCACTAATATAATCCCCAATTTAATTGAGTTAACAAGCAGCATTAAAAATAATGAATTATATTTTTAAAATTTTGCATCATGTTAATAGGGCAATTACATTTAATAGTTTTAATTTTCAAAAATTAATTTAAACCAAATTATCTCAACTAGGCATAATAATAGAATCAAGCTAATGTTTTCAGAATTAAATGAGTATTCATACAATTGCCTATTGTTTATGTTAAGGGCTGTATAAGTGTAGGCTATTCTTATTGGTAATAATTTTCATTTTGTTGTAAAGTTCAGAAGTTGTTCTTAATCTTGATGAGTTCTTAAAAGCCTGGATTATTTCCAGAATCTAGAAAGAAGTAGCTTAGCGAAACGGTGGCTCTATCTCTCAGGCATCAGTTTCTGTAGAAATCTGTCTTATTTCTAACCCGTGCCCATAGCAGTGCTGATATCACAGTCATAGAACAAAGGGAAAGGTCAGGAATATTACCCTCTTATCTGCTGGGCTGCAAAGCCCGCACCGAAACGTACCTTCTGATAGTGTTTTCGTGAAGGAAGGCCAAGAGGGAAAATGGGGGAGATACATACAGAGGGTGCCAAAAAATGTATACACATTTTAAGAAAGGGGAACTGTTTTAAAATTGTAATAATAATACTGACAACAGAAGATGAACACAAGTCACGTTTGACTTCTGCAATGACAAGAGGTGCTCAAGGTGGTGACCATCAGCGTCCAGACACTTCTGATGATGGCGAACTACTGCTTGGGCAACACTGACCAGTTTCCACTTGTGCAAATTTTTTTGGCACCCCTGATTTATACGCTGATATGAATGTGTGTGTGTGTGTGTGTGTGTGTGTGTGTGTGTGTAAAATGCAATACCAAACATAAGTAAGGCTTTATTTAATTTTTAATATAAACAGATGTGATTGATTTTTTTTAAATAAAAAAATAGTGTGAGTCTTCCTAAGGTTCTGTATGGCGTTTTGGGGGACAGCGATTACCCTATTCCATTCTTTTTTTAAATGACTTTCTGAAGGTATAATGCACATACCACACACTGCACCAAATTAAAGCCCACAATTCAATGTTTTTTAGTCTATTTACAAAAATGTGCAGCCAAGACTACAATCCAACTTTAGAACAGTTTCATCATCATCCCCAAAGAAAACCCAGGGCCGTTAGCAGTCACTCCTGAATCCCTGCCCCCATTTCCTGGCTGTGGATTGGCCGAATCTGGACATTTCCTATAAACGGGATCATACGCGCTGTCGTCTTCTGTGACTGGCTGCTCTCACTCAGCGTGTTTTCAGGTCCATCTGTGCTGTAGCGTGTCAGTACCTCACCCCTTTTAATAACGAATACGATTTCATGGTGTGGACCTATGACCCTTTGCTTATTTATCGCCTGATGGATGTTTGTGTCGTTCCCACTTTTTGGCTATTGTGACTGATGCTGCTATGAATATCCACGTCCTGTTTTGTGTGGGTGTATATTTTCATTTTATCTCGCCGTCTGGTTTTCAAGTGCCTTTTCTCCTCTGATGATTGGAGTAATGATATTTATCCACTGTGGTTAGGTTATCTTACCTTTAGGTTTTAGTCTTTTTATACTTTGAATTGCCAACAATAAATTTCCACTGATTATAATAAACTGGATGAAAAGTATATGAATTGTTCTGAAAATCACATCAATAGGTGAATTTCAGTTTTATCTCAAAGGCACTTTTTAATGTTGAAAGTGGGAGCTATTGTTAGGCATAATTGAAATCTCTGCCTGTTTGTGTCTCTAAATAATGAAAATCCTCTCAAATGTCTCCTGCTGGTAATATTTAATTAAAAATATTGTGATGATTCATTCATTGGGTTTAGTGCCTTCTAATTATCTTCAAACCGTTGCAACAAAAGGGTGAATTTTCTATGAACGTGAAGCCTCAAACTCGATAAAAGAGAAATAATTGAGCCACAAAATATGAGGCTTTCCTTCACTGAAACGGGAGAGGAGACCTTGCCGACGGGGAATATGTTCTGCCTCCACCAGCAGGAGCGAGTGCAGGGTGCCCGGACACAGTTGCCCAGTCCAGGTGCCCCCCTGCCCCCCACTGAGATGCTGCAGGAAGGCGGTTGGATTGGGGATGAATTTGCTTTCCCCAGGTCAGCAAGTTGCTGTGGACCCAACCCCCGTCCGGAAATGTGAATTTGGGCAGGAGGTGGAGGGGACCCAGGTCACCTTGACCTTTTCAGGGCTATGATCTAGGATGGAAAACCTGGGAAGTCTGTGTGGCTGGTGCCTCTTCCTCATCACAGAGGCTTGGTGCTTCTTGTGGGGGAAGAATCAGTCAAGGACTCTGGTGAGAGAATAAGGTTTAAGAAAACCAGCATTGCAGCCTCAAGGGACTGGAGCAAACTAGCACTCCCCAAACCGCGTTTTTATCAGTCTTTTATGAATGCCTGCTCCCCGGTTCCCCACCAGCAGAAGTGTGTGGAGAGATGGGTGGGTGGTAAGTGTTGTGGCCTGCACTGGGGTGGACCTTAGTACTGTGACATCCGAGGACAGCTGCCCGCTCATCCTGTGCATGTCGGGATTGAATGGAAGCACAGACGGTGCCCATGGGATGTGGCCGTTTGGCATTTGGTGACACGGCAGCCTGCTTAGCGAGGGCCCGTGAGGATGCTCATTTAAAAGCCAGTGCAGTCCCTGGCGATTCAGGCCAGCAGCATGATGGGAAACTTGTTTCCAGCAGCCGCTGGTTTGGAAATGCTTTCACCTGTGTCCCTTCCCCGAGTCTCTAACTCCTGAATTATTTTCTGTGGCTCCGAACAGAGGGAACCTCTGCCCCTCATTTGTTATCTTCCAGCGTACAAGTGGGTTGTGGGGTTCTTTTCTTCCACAGCCCAATTAATTTATCATGAGGCGTTTATATTTTAATTCCAGTGGCGGTTTTCATAAATATTCATCAGACACAAGTAAGTTTCTGAGGGCAGCGGGCCAGATGCCAGGGTAGGGGGACAGGGACACGTCCCTTCCTTGCCATGCAGAGGTGGGTCTGCCTCCTGGGAGCCCGCATTCAATAGGGACGTACTGAGGGCCAGGAGGGGTGAGGCGTGCGGATGGGGCACGGGCTGAACGAGGCTCTCTGTCTCCCTAAATACCTTCCTGTGCAGCCACCCACATACCTGTGGCCCAGCCACACCTCCATCCATAGCTGTCGCTTTACCTTTCTCTCAGCAGGTGTGTATCCTAGGTTTATACACACATGCCTACATTCATACACATGTCGTCATATGTGTAACATGTAAGTGTGCACGTTAAGTCATGGAGGCGGAACACGGGGATCGGAGGGAGACTATGAGCCGTGGCAGAATTAGTTACCGTTCTCCTGTGTGTCCCTCTCGCCCGTCATTTGGGATACACGAGGCTCAGCTGCACAACAGACCCACATCTCAATGGCTTGCAAGACAGAGTTACGGCTCAGTTGCACAGCCATTGTGAGGAAGCTATGGGTTTGGGTCACATTTTTTTTTCTGTCTCTGGGACCCAGCATGACAGAGCAGCCAGTGCCTGGAACACTGCGCACCCCCGTTCTTCATCACACAGAGCGCCCCACACTCTTATAAGTTCCATGATTAGAGCAGTAGGGTCACCTTTTGTTATAGTATTTGTGTTTTGTCCTCAGTTCCTGAGATAGCTTCAGGGCAGTAAATTGGAGAGGGGTGTCTTTGATTACTCATAACAAACCCTTTTCAACCACCCCTGAGTTTATGCTAATGAGCTGCGCTTTGGAAAGTCCATAGCCAACCTAAAGATGGGGACTCATTGCCAGGGGGCCCACCATGTGATTTGAGGGTTGGAACTCTCAGCCCCACCCCCTGGCCGCCAGAGAGAAGGGGAGCCCGAACCAATCACCGACGGTCAGTCATTTCACCAGGCCCGCCTGTGTGATGGAGCCCGAACCAATCACCGACGGTGTCATTTCACCAGGCCCGCCTGTGTGATGGAGCCCGAACCAATCACCGACGGAGTCATTTCACCAGGCCCGCCTGTGTGATGGAGCCCAGGGGGGCCGGGATCAGAGACCGTGCCCGTGTCCGGACCTTCCTCGATGCGTCTCTCCCCAGTGGCCATTCCTGAGTCGTGTCCTTTCATAAAAACTCTGTCACCTAGTAAGTCAGCTGTTTTCCCAAGTTCTGTGAACCATTCTAGACTTGCTTAGATGTCCCAGAATTGACTGACGTGGGGGAATAAAAACGCAAACATTTGGTGATCAGAGGTGAAGGAAAAAATCCCATGAGTAGACAGAAAACAGGAGCGTTTTCCTAAAAGCAGTTCTCCACAGCAGCTCTCCGGCCCCGGGCTGCAAAGGAGGCTGTGCTCCCGGTCTGCTGCTGGTGCCCGGTCCGACCTCCTCCCAGATGAACAGACGCTCTGCCACTCGTCCTGGGGGCCTTTTAATTAAAGGACCATCTCGACTTTTACTTGCCAACCTCGCATTTCCAGTTAGCTCCACGTGGCTTCCAGGTTCCAGCTGCAGATGAGAAACGAATGAACCCATTGCTTATGGTTTGCTTACTCTCCTCAGGGCTTTGAGCAGCAATTTTTCAATAGTTACTCCAATGGTGACTTACAGAAAAGAACCTGGCTTATAGATGGAACGTAGAATGTGGGTCACACATGGGCCAATTCTGAAGAGAAAGTTCTAGAATGTTGGGGTTTTACTGATTCTGCCACAGTAAAATCTCTCTCAGGACACGTGTGTCAGGGGCGTTGTGAAACAGAACAGAGGTGACATGTGGAGCCCAGGTGTGGAATATAATCAACCTGTCACAGAAGTCGGGCCCATGGGTCATTCAGCCCCTCAATGTCTTGATCTCCATGATCCACTAACTGCTTCTAAAAAAGTCAACACCCTTGGCCTCCGAACCTTCAGCTATGAAATGCAGATCAAAACGCCGTGTCCAAGGACAGCTGGATGGTTGCATGCCGTCACCTGGGTCTGGTCCATCGCTGCCGCCTGCTGTTAATGGTCATTGCCAAGATACCCAGGTACCGTGAAGGGCAATAGATACTAGATCCATCACTGGTTTTACTAGCAGCCTCTCAGGGCTGAAGAAATATGACTCTGTAAAAGGTTCATATCGTTTATCATAGTAGCATGTTTATCCTGCAAAGGTGCCACTAAATTAATCGGGAAGTGTGGAGTCAAGGAAATATATTTCACTGCGGGACCCTGCGTGTGCAGCCACAGCCGTCCAAAGCCCTGCCCCTCAGAACCCCAGTATGGGAAGAAGCCAGGCTAATGTCCAGAGCGCTGGTTGCTGTGGGGCCGCCTACTGAGCCACTGAATTGGGCATCTAGGGTCTCCCCTGCATGACTTTCGAGAGGACCATTTTAATGAAAATGGGGGCATTTGCAGGCCTGTCACAGGGGTGGGACGAGGCGGGGGAAATACCAGCTTTTTTCAGAAAGGGAACCAAGATTTGATGTCTGCTCTCCTAACGCTCGATTTGACATAAACGCTGCTGACGCTAATTCCTAACTTTGAAGTTCCATCTGATCTTAGATGGGTGACAGTGTTCGCATCACTTCAGAGGCTCCATTATGATCAGACTGTAATTGTAATGAACAGGGTACTTGGCTGGCTTTATGGAAGCAGAAGTCATTACAATGAAACCACAGTTACGTGGCTTCGTTGGACCCCAGCTGAGAGGTTTTCTAGAAACAGGAGGTGGGAGACTGGGGCAGCAGGCAGCCCACAAGGAAGGTTCTTACTCAGTGGCCCAGCGGCCACAGAGGAGGGAGAGGCTCAGTTCCAGGAGGCGCTCCTTTCCCATTTTGTGGGCAGCCGTGGTTGGTCTCCTAGCAAACACCCAGCTCTCCCCCTGATCCTAGAGCTTCTCCCAGCACAGCTGCAAAGGAGAGCTTATTTTGGAGACTTGCCAACACCCGTATCACAAAAGCCCACCGGAACATGGGCCATTTCAAGACCTCACTGGTAGGCTGGGTTTGGATCTCAGCTTACAACATCAGGTTTGGGGGAATTTTGTAAACTAGTACCTTGGTTTCTTTTCAGAGACCCATTCATTGCCGATGGTGGGAACTCCATCTCAGCAGGCTGCAGGCCTCCCTCCCCACCTTTTCTGAGTCTGGGTCCAGGATTAGAGATTTAAGTTGTGCCAGACACCTGCTCATCAAGTCCTCTGAACAGGCAGGTATCTTTTGCGCCAGCGTTAGGGTTCCAATCCTGGCCCAACTCCCACGTTTACCCTACTTTCTACCGCCCTTCCCTGCCTGTGTACATGGCTAATTTGATGGGGGCAGAATAGAAGCAGCGGCTTTAACTAAGTGGAAACTGGTTTTGGTGTTCTTTCCTGCCATGTAAGCCCTGGAAGTGCTTCTCTGCCCCCAGGAGCCCCTGCATCAGAACATACTAAGATTCTGTGTGTGGAGTTTACTATCCAGCTCCTTTGTTCCTAACGAATGAGGATGAGTGCATTCGGATAGCTTCTCCTAGGTCCGAGGCTCCTGACCACATTGTGAATGGATTCGGCAGGGACATTCATTTGCAAGTGAGCGAATGGAGACCCTGGCCTTTTCAGGGGTTGCGTTTATTAAATGCAAAGCAGGGAAATAGTTAGAGGTGTCTTGGGGACATCTACTTCTTCTTTTGGGCTGATACCGTTAGAATTGAAAAGTGTTCAATCCATCCTTTTCTTCTTTAGCTCCCTTCACACTAGTGTGTTTCCAGCAATCTTGGAAATTGTACATATTTCCAATGTGAATTTTCATTGTATTCACTTTAAAAGGGCCGGCCAAGTGGCGCGGTGGTTAAGCGCTGGCCTGGGACGCCAGCGGCCCCAGTTCGGTCCCACATATAAGGGCCAGTGACACTGCCCTCAAAAAAAAAAAAAAAACTTGCTGTGGGTCACACTGTGGCATCAAACCATCGGTGCCTCTTCTTTTTAGAAATGGAAAATGTGTGCCCAACTCTCCATTTTGTGCTTGGAAAGGACCTACCCATGAGTGGAAGCAGTTTCATGGGAGACGTTTCTGAGAATTCTGCCCCCAGCTACCCCTGTCGAGAAGCCGTATTAGATGATATATATAATGGGATGATTCTAGAATAAGGGAGACCCAGGTCTGTCTCCAACCGCTGGTTGACGTTGGATGAATTAATAAGCGTTTGTTTCCTCAGTGCCCTGTCTGTAAAACATGGACACTGGCTGTGTGCATGGAAGTAGGCCCCGTGAGGATTGAACAAAGCAGCCAGGAAGGTGTGATGTGGAAAGAGGTGCCACTCAGCCTAGGTCAGGTTCAAACGCAGACACCCCACTGCCGGCGGTCCGCACTGTAACGGATAGGCGAGTGGATGGGCCAAGGCAGTTCAGAACATACTGTATCAGAGTGGGTTTAAAGTAAATTTCTCACTTCCTGTATTCCAGCCAAGTTTGAATGTGAAGGCCATAAGACATTCGCCAGACTTGTGATTCACTGACTCTATAACATAAGTACGAGAGCCTAAGCTGTGGGGTGAGGAGTTTGGGAACACCAACCACATGCAGCAAATTCGCTCTCTCCAGCTTCAGGAATGGTAGCATTATCTCTAGTAAATAGCATGGGATCTCAGGGAGGCAATTGGCTTTCTCATAGCTCTGAAAAAGGAAGCACGTTTCGAACAAAGATTTCACAACTGTTTGATTTAAAATCTTACCTTGCTTTCTGTTAGAATCTCAGGAGGCTGCATGCCTGTCCTTATCTGGTCTGGGTAGGTCCAGCCAGAACAGTAGGAAAGACCAACGATCTGAATGTCTAAGCGCCTTATCTGTCAGCGTCCCGTGCACTGTCATGTGGTCCGCAGGAAGGAGAAGCATGGCCTGCAGGGTCAGGAGGAAGTGCCTTTCCGTCCTTGGAGGAACATGTGGTGAGCAAGGTTCAGAAAAGGTCATGGGAGCAGACCTCTGTGGGCTGATACGCAGCAATCTTTAGATTTATAATTGAGCAAGAGAAAGAGAAAGGATCGAAACTAGGGGTAGGGTCTGCTTCCATGTGGATTCTTTAAAGGGTGATATATCCTTGGACATGCTCTGGATAGCTCTGGGGAGAGAGAGAGAGAGAGAGAGAGAGAGAGAGAGAGAGAGAGAGAGAGAGAGAGACTGACTTCAACAGGGACTATGTATGCAGACCAAAACTGGGAAGTTGTAAGATAAGATAAAGACAATTCTAAAATATAATTTTATCCCTGATGCTCCTTACTACCCTTTATTTTTATCACAGACATTGTATGTTTTTTGATCACACATAAACACTGATTTATTTCATTGTCCCCTGATTATCTAATATAACAACAGCAACATTTATATAACAAAATATTTCTTCTGTGACAGGCATTATACTCAGGAGTTATATCATGTTGTTTCATTCAATCTTCATTACATTCCCCCAAAGAAAGGGCATATGAAGTAGTCCCATTTCACAGATTGGGAGCTAAGGCTGAGGGAGGATAAATAGTTACACAGAGACACACGACTTACCCGCATCCCAAACCCTGTGCAATCTACCCGCGGCCTGCCCGCCTCCCCACTGCACAGAGACACACGACTTACCGCATCCCAAACCCTGTGCAACCTGCCCGGCCTGCCCGCCTCCCCACTGCACAGAGACACACGACTTACCGCATCCCAAACCCTGTGCAACCTGCCCGGCCTGCCCGCCTCCCCACTGCACAGAGACACACGACTTACCGCATCCCAAACCCTGTGCAACCTGCCCGGCCTGCCCGCCTCCCCACTGCACAGAGACACACGACTTACCGCATCCCAAACCCTGTGCAACCTGCCCGGCCTGCCCGCCTCCCACTGCACAGAGACACACGACTTACCGCATCCCAAACCCTGTGCAACCTGCCCGGCCTGCCCGCCTCCCCACTGCACAGAGACACACGACTTACCGCATCCCAAACCCTGTGCAACCTGCCCGGCCTGCCCGCCTCCCCACTGCACAGAGACACACGACTTACCGCATCCCAAACCCTGTGCAACCTGCCCGGCCTGCCCGCCTCCCCACTGCACAGAGACACACGACTTACCGCATCCCAAACCCTGTGCAACCTGCCCGGCCTGCCCGCCTCCCCACTGCACAGAGACACACGACTTACCGCATCCCAAACCCTGTGCAACCTGCCCGGCCTGCCCGCCTCCCCACTGCGCTCTGAGTCCCCCCAGTTTCAAACAGGTTCCAGGCTGCGGTCTCGTGTACACATTTTTATGACTCATTAACTCAGCTCTCTAGTGTTTTAAAGGTTGTATCAAGGCAAATTGGGCTATAAGTTTAGGATCATTTCCAGGAGGAAACATTTTTATTGGAGCTTAAATACCTTGGGCTCCTTTTGTATTTTCACTTTTTCGATATCCATAACCAAAGAAGAAATCAGTATTCATCTTCCCAAATTGCTGACAGATTTTTTTAAAAAAATAGGGATGTTCTGTTTTTCACAGCAGCTAATTTCTGAAGTTATAATGTTGCCGTCCCATCTCCAATCTTTTGACTAAATTGCCTGATGGCATTGCATATCATTAAACAATTACTTGCACATTTCACTAGGAAAGCTCAGCTTGGAGCTCTGGCATTTCCCTCCAATAAGTGGTTCAGTGAAGCCAAACTCATTTATTGATCTAAAATTAAGTAAACATTTGATAGAATCCACTGTGTGTCCAGTTTGGGGGAACAAAGGAACTCAACATCTAGAGCTTGGTGTAAAATTCCCATGGCTATGATGTTTAACGTGGTAATTCATAGTATGCATGGCTGGTGGTAACAGTGACTGTGGTTTTTGCTAGAAAGTGTCTGGATGGAATAGTTAGTGATGACATAGAAAAATCTGTTTTCCCTGTTCTTCTAGGATCATTAACTATGAGAGAGAAATAGATAGGTCTCATAAGTAAAAAGCAAATTAAATTAGCATCCTAGTCTTAGAGAAATACAAAATATCCCACCTATCTGTTTATATGTTTAAGGACAAAATATGAAACTGTTCAATAATGACAAATAAATACGTAATTTCTGTTCTATATTGTGGTCCCTTAAGGATGAAAGTGAGGAGATATGGAAGCTCAAAGAAAGCAGACAAATGGACAGTAAAAAGTGGGAAGACCAAGGCCCCTGCCCATTTTTTGATTAGGTCCCAGTCACAAGGCAATAAAAGCATAATAACAACAACAACAAAAGACATGACATAGATGAGAGACAGATAATTATAGCCATGTCATGCCTGGCTATAATTAACACAATGACTTAAATCATCAGGCATTTGCTCTTGAATTCATATCAGTAGGGGTTCTTCTCAGGGTGGATTTAGCAGCTCCGTGATATTACCAGGAATCTGGTCTCCTTCCCTCCTTTCATTCTGCTTTCCACTTCATGTTCCTTTTTCCCGTGACTTGTTACTGCAGAGTCCCCAGGTGACTGCCTCAGATCCAGGTGTCGCACCCTCACAAGTACGTGCACGAAGCCCGTACCTGGTGACGGCCCTGCATTACAGGGACCACATCTCTGTGCCATGGGCATTCAAGGTAGACACCAGCTGAACTTCCATGGGACAGATTTATATATATAGCTGACCAAGTGATCACACTCTCCATCGGGCATTTCAGTGACAAACATGTCCTTGAATTCCAGAGTTGCTCAGAAGCGATTCATGTTTTCTGGACTTTTTGTGGAAATATCAGAATGTGAGACCAAGCAAGTGACGGTCCCAGAGAGATCGGTATCCATGGACATGACTTAATCACTGCGATGAAGCCCGTCATTTTTTCCATTAGACTGAATGACAACAAAGAAGATAGATATGAGAACTCGGTGGTTCTACAATAGGTGGCAAGGTTCAGTGTCTCCTTTTCAAATGAATGTGGTCAGTCTCTGTGTCAGTTGCATTCCTTCAGGAAATAGATGCCATAGCAGAGTGAGAAGCACAAGACATCGGGAGGTAATGGAAGGGGTCCCGAGTGTAGTTTTGACACCTGTAAGAGGAAAGCTTGAGGGAAGATCAGGCTGCGTGCAGTGCTGAGACAGCACGGCCAGTTGAGAGAGCAGCTCCTGTGACAAGACTGCCTGAGTCACGTCTCTCACTGAGGGGACCTGGTCCAGCCCCTAGGCCCCCAAGCCACATGCAACAGCTTTCTAGAAGGGGAAAATCTGAGCCATGTAATCCCATAGCAGCCACACATTCCTTTCCAGGGTATCAAGTGTAAGAGCATATTTAAAACCACAATAGGCAATCATTTTAGGAAAAAGTAGAAAATGTAACTAAGAATAAATAAGGAATAACTGAGATTGCTCCAACTCGATACCATTCAAGATAAAAGGTTTGAATATTTTAGGCATACAGAGTTACTTAGGATTGAAGTTACGGTAATGATGCCTTAAATTGAGAGATAATTTTGGTTTCAAATAACAGTTCTAATATGAGGTTCATACATACAAAAGGTATAATGCCAAACCAATTCTGACATGAGAAAATGAAGGAACATACTGTGTTTCTCTGGTTTGTGGGTACCAGGCCCAAATGTGTGTGATGCACATATGTCTTACAAACCTCAGCTTTTCACACCTTCCACGCCTGAACACCCCCTGAAGCCTTTTTAAAGCATATGCATCATCTTAATGCTGTTCTCAGTTTTACCAGCCACTTTGGAATCTTTCACCGGCCAAACCAACACCTTTCAAATACATGTCCTCTATTGAAATCAATAATCCATTAGTCTATTGAATTCTTTGGCTCCTCTGAATTTGAAGTGTGTCTTGTTATTTTGAACAGTTTCAGCTGGGTGTCTTTCGCTCATAACTTCTGGTGGTTATAGCTGACCACCTGCTGTTCACATAATAAGAGGCATAGGGCTCCGGATGGGGCGTATTTTGATCAAAGCCTAAACGAGTAAAACTGCAGTTGTTTTTTCCCCCAAAGAAATTAATTCGTCGCACATATAAATCCTTTTCCTTGGAAATGGGAAAGCAGGTGGCTGCAATTTTTTATCAATTAAATTGTGAGCCTGTGGCTGTAAATTCCATTTTTTTTCTTCCTTAATGATATATTTTTAACAGAAATGCTGATATACAATAATTTTCGTTGCTTTGGTTTTTGATGTCCATTTTCTGTCATGGAAAGTTTTAATGGGAAATGTAACCACTTTCTGACTATTTACAGGAAAACTGGTGAGCAAAAATGTGAACTTAGTTTACACACACACACACACACACACTTACACACAGCACATGTGGAAATCATAGCTGTGGACAAAGTAAATTTGTCTATCTCAGTTAGTCCTTATTTATTCTTATTTAGATTTTCTACTTTCCATTTTCCTAAAATGTTTGCCTTCTGTAATTTTCTTCTGCTCCTCTCTGTGCTTCATTAAAATAAAAATTATTTCTCCTTAAAAAAAAAAGATGAAATTTATGACTAAAGAAAGCAAAATGAAGACAGATAGTACCTGATGTTAAGGCAAAACTAGATAAGTTGTGAAAACCAAGTAATGATATTTAATAGTGAAGAAATATGCTATTTTCCAGTAATGAAAAGCTTTCATTTTTCTTTTGCTCCTATTTTTTTTTGCTTGAATAAAAGCACAGACGTGTTTCTGGCAGTGAGCTGGGACGTGGACATTTGGCTGTGACGTCCAAGGAGTGGAACGGGCAGCGGTCCCTGCAGTCCTGGAGACACTGGCGATGCCCACATAGCTCTCCCCATGGGACACCCCCCGTGTTGGCTCATGACAGATTTACTCTATTTTTTGCTCTCAAGGCCAGGGCTTGAACAAACACAGTCAGTGCCACCACCATCATCACGTCTACTGTCGCCACCACCGTAAGCAGCGTCCCCACCACTGTCACCATCACCACCGTTGCTGTTTGTCTCCGGTCCCTGAGGGTTTCCCTGAGCCACTGGACCTGCAGAAGCAGCACTGACTCCAACACCAATACAGGACCCCACAGCAGTGTGTGAACTTGACCTCTCACTGTTCCCTGAGCGGCCATAGCCTACCTCAGCCATTGAGGAGGAGGCCACTTCCATAGACACAGCCTCGTGGCTCAGGCCACTTGCTTTGGATCCTGAATTTGCCATCAAATAACTGTGTGACTTCGAGCAAGTCACCCGACTCCTTTCTGGCCCTGAAATGTCACATCTCTAAATTGAGGATTTGGAGTAGATGATACACTGGGTTGCTTCCAGCTAGGACTATCTATACTGAGAATGTTAATCAGGCAATAGTTATTGATAACAAGAAGACTCCACGGCAGTTCTTAACAGGAAGCACTGTATTTCTTTAACTGGCACACAGGGAGATAGATGTGTAAAAAGCTTTACCACTTTCGGTGTGTAGAAACTTTCTCTTAAAGTTATGGAATATAAGAGATGAAATCATTATTTTCTTGAATATGTACTAGATGTATCAATTGGCTTTGGATAACTGACCAAACCCTAAGGTGCTTAAAACACGAATCATCAGCTTGCTCACCAGCCTCTGGGTTGGTGATCTGGGCCAAATTCACGTGGAACAACTTATCTGTGCTTCATATGATGTGGGCTTATCACTCATGTGTTCATGGTTGGCTGGCAATTGGCCACACTCACATGTCTGTCATGATACAAAGACATGGGAACATATGCTCCAGGAGGGGGACAAAATAGAGCAATAGAAGTAGACAGAGGAATGACACAGATGACAGAAATAGAACAAAGTTATTAAAATAGCTTTTATAAATATACTGCATATGGCCAACAAGGCATTGGAAAGTGTGTGTCTAAGGAGAGATATAGAAAGAAAGACCCAACCTCTAGAAAAGAGATAGATAGATAGAAAGATAGATAGATAGATAGATAGATAGATAGATAGATAGATAGATAGATAGACAGATAATTTCTCTACAATGCCAGGTACTAAGTAAATATTTAGACTTTTAGCCTGGATGGCCTCTGCTGAACCTGATCGGCTCTGTTCTTGGATTGTGAAAACCATCACAAACAGGAAGTCAATGGGAATAGTTATGTTCCAATAAAACTTTTTTTTATTATTTGAGTCATTTACAAGTAGCCTAACTCACCACTGAGTTTGGTAGTAATGTGCAATATTCAGGATACAGGGACTCGTATGCATAGTATTATTACTGTCTTTATCTGAGTTCCAAAACATCTCAAAAAAATTACTTCAAGATGGCACTAGTGTTTTTATCTTGGTGGCGGGATTAGGCACAATAGTTGTTTTTCTCTGTAAATTTTGGTGCCTTCCAATTATTCTCCAATGAGCATGTCCTACATTTGTACTAAGAAAGGAATTTATATGAAAGGAAATGCATTGCCATTGGTATTCTTAGTCAGTTTCTTAATGATTGGGCAAATATTACACATTTCACACCAAACAGCACACATGCAGAGCAGTTGGTATCTGCAGAATTCTCTAGAGCTGAGATGGCAAATTCGATTCCCATACACTCTCCCCACAAGTGGGGACCATCTTAGGTAATGAGAGGAGAAGGACTCAGAAAGCAAAGCTTGGTGTTGGGGTCACGATTGACTATCGATGTCTGCTGTGGACACAGGAGGGATAACCGTGCTTATCATTCATGTCACCTCCCTAAATTCACAGCACGCTGTGGTAAGGCAATCATGAGTCAGCATCTTTACTGATGTTGTAACAGTAAACCTAAATAACTTTTTTTGTGTCACAGAAAAACTCCATGTTAACAGAGTGCATACAAAGCCAGTAATGAGACTGTCCTTCTACCCTAAAATGGTCCCCACCTTGAGTCTAACATGTGTCACTTGGGCCACCAATGTCACCAGAAAGCAGGGCTGTTCCCACCGAGCCTGAAGGGTGCATTTGGAGTGAATGATGCATCTCTTATTATCTCTGTATAAATAACACTAAAGACAATATTAAGGATGCCACAGCACATGTATTCATATATGCAAATCGTGTTTCCAGAAAATAAATTGGGAAATTAAACTCATCAGCTCAACCCTAAGCCAAAAATTACATGATTAATCCTTACTTGGTTCTCCTTTAAGCAGCGTGCAGTCTGTCAAAAATGTGAATCTGATAGGTTCCTAAGTGAATTGCTTGGGGAAAGCAATACTTTTAATACTGTTAATTTCACATGTAAAGTTCACTTTTGCATGGCAGATAGGCCATTTAGTTACCTCCTTACCAGGTGCTTGTATGTGATTTATTTTCTCCCCTCTAAGCGGTGCAACTTTTGTGTTGCCTTCTTGCACATAATCCATCCTTTATCATTCTTATGGATTCCAGATGAGACAAGGTATTTAATTCTATCAAATGGCAAGTTTGCCAAACACACAAAAACGAATTTGCCTCTGTCACTGGTTTGGATCATCCTAACTTCATTTCCTGTTCTCCAGCTGCACCGCGTCGCCAGCAACACTTGATCAAACAATTACAGATATTATAGGGAAATGAGCAGTGTTAGGACGCTGCAGGGACAATTTCCATGGCTGAACTCAGCGTCAAATGTGTTCGTTTGATTTCGGGGAGCATGAGCCTCATGCAATGACAACGTTTTGGTGAACACTTTCACTTGCCCAGAAAAGTGAATCGGAAACTCTGGGTACCCTAGTCGGAGTTTTAAGGGGTGGACAGGCTGCGATCCTCGCTCCAGCCGCCTGCAGGAGAGATTTAATAAACACCCGGGACGGTTCAGAGCAGGCCTAGGTTGTCCTGTCGTCCCACCAGGGGGTGCTGCAATTCTTTGACGTTTGTGTAAATATCTTTCAAGCTGTTTGGCTGTCGCATCAGCTCAGAGGAAAACATTTACCTCCTCCTCAGAGAAATGTTCTCAGCCTTTCCTTTATAAAGCGTTTGAAACGAAAGCCATCAGGAACCCCTCCCACCTCCCATTAGTCTCAGCTTCCCTTTCTTTCAAGGGGCAAGAAATAAAGGAACTTTGTGAAGCCATCTGAATAAAGATGCCTTCTGCCTTGTTTTGATTTTTAAAACGTGATTGGTCATCTAGGTGTAGCTAATTTGCCAAAATAAGTGGTGTTTTTTTTTTTAGCGGTTTGTCTCTATCCAGTGTTTCCAATGCATTCAACTTGGTTTTTAAAGAAATGACATCTCTCATTGTTTCCATACTCATTCTGCTTTGCACACCATCTAGTTATTTTACGCGACTAAGTGACAAGTAGGCGTCCCAAGTGCGTCTGCTTTGTGGAGGAGAATTAATTTGGTGGTGAGTGGAGGATGACTGAGTGCAAATGAATGATGCTTAAAGTCAGAGGAGCCGGGGGCGCCGTCACAGCTGCCCAGGTGCCAGGTGGCGGGAAAGCAGCAGCGAGGAAAGCAAGGGTCAGGTCCAAGTAGAGTCTGGAGCGAGGTCCAAGGAGGAAGAACATTCGCTTCATTTATTATTATAATATATATTTATTTATAATTAACAATTTTTTCAATTATGGTTGACATTCAATATTATATTAATTTCAGGTGTATAGCGTAGTGGTTAGACATTTATAAAACTTATAAAGTGATCCCCCAACAAGTCTAGTCCCCACCTGAAACCATGCATAGTTACTACGATATTAATGACTATATTCCCTGTGCTATACTGTTTTTATAACTGGCAATTTGTATTTCTTAATCCCTTTACCTTTTTCACCCATCCCAACCCCTCCCATCTGGCATCCATCAGTTTGTTCTCTTCATCTATGAGTTGGTTTCAACTTTGTTCATTTATTTTGTTTTTTAGATTCCACATATAAGTGAGATCTTATGGTATTTTTATTTCTGTGTCTGACTTATCCCACTTAGCCTAATACCCTCTAGGCCCATCCATGGTGTTGCAGATGGCAAGATTTCATGTTTGTGTGTGTGGTTGAATAATATTCCATTATACGTATGTACCACTTCTTTATCCAATCTTCTATCAGTGGACACCCAGATTGCTTCCATATCTTGGCTATTGTAAATAATGCTGCAATGAACATAGGGGTGCATATATCTTTTCAAATTAGTGTTTTAGATTTCTTTGGATAAATGCCCAGAAGGGGAATTGCTGGGTCATAAAATGTCTTTTTTAAATTTTTTGAGGACCCTCCATACTGTTTTCCATAGTGGCTGCACCAATTTGCAATCCCACCAACAGTGCACCAGGGTTCCCTTTTCTCCACATCCTCGCCAGCACTTGCTTGCTGATTTATTGATGATGACCATTCTGACAGGTGTGAGTTGGTATCAAGGAGGAACATTCTTATGTCCCCCAGGGTAGGTGAAGTGGGATGAGACCCCTGATAATGATAATGAGCTTAAAATACAGAACAGTTTAGCTGGCAGTAGGAGCCCACTGCATACGTATTTTTCAGTAAGGAATTGGGGATTTGGTTTCTCATCTCAGCAGGAAAGCAGACACAGTTACACTGATTCTAATCTGGAGAAGTGACGTGCAAACCCAGACCTTTGGTGTTTCTCACATAATCCAAACCTATGGAATACAACCAGATACATTCCCAGCTCACATGCTCAGCTAAACGCGCCAAGGAAACACAGGGAAGATTTAAACCTGAAACACTCCGTGTCCCTAGGCTCTTGTTTGCAGCACAGGCTATTTCTACTGAAACTGTAATTTCTAAAAGAGTGAAAACCGGAGGCTTAACTCAGGTTTTGGGTTTTTTATTACATTTAAAATTATCATATTTTTAATAAATGAAACCAAACCCTTTCACTCGTACTAGTGATTGCCTTAATCTGATGAGCTTCTGCTTTAATTCATGAAGAAAAACAACGGATTGCAAATCAGCGGTCCAGGCAAATGAGCTGCTTTCTTCCTACGAACTAACAGTGTGGTGTTGGAACTTGTTTGCATGATGATGGGCAAAGCCAATATTAAATAACTAATTAGCAAATTCCTTAGGCGAGTTCTGCACTCCTGGTAAATGTGAGTCTTGTTATGCAAACAGAGCTCATTCCGAGGGGGACTCTGTGCTCTGAGCTGAGCAAAGAATAAGGGTCCTGGGTGTGTAGCCTCTTGCTTTGGTTTCCCTGTGATGTCTCAGCACAATTCTTTTCCAGCAGCCCTTCCATTTCTTACACTGGAGCTAACGATGGGTATTGTCAGTGGAACTAACGTGGGGCTCCACGTGACAGCACGTGACCTAGTGAGATGCTCCTTTAGGGACTGGGACAGAGCAGGCGACACTGTTCCATTCTGTCCCATGTACTAGGTTGTTCCCTTTCTAGATGGCTCCTGCAGTGGATCTCTGTCAAAGCCCCAGGTTTTGGGGCAGCCCTCATCTGCACATGCCTCATCCAACACTCCCCACTTCCTTCCAACCCTGTGACCCCTTTTATTTGCCCAACATAACTGAGACTCCCAAACAATATTATACATTTAAAATGCATTCATTTTGGGCCGGCTGAATGGCATGTTGGTTAAGAGCTGGTTTGGGGTGCCAACGGCCCCGGTTCAGATCCCACATATGAGGGCCAGTGACACTGCCCTCTACAGCTAACAACAGCTCCACCTGGAGCTTGGCTGCTGTGAGTCCCCAGGACAATGTAGCTGCAGCCCCTGCTGCAGTGGGCTGCCATGGGCTACAGTGAGTGGCCGGCATGAGCTGCCAAGAGCCGCTGTGAGCAGCAGTCCAGAGGCCGGCGATCTATCTGCCTCATCCGGGAAGAGCGCAATGATCACAATACCAACATGGGCCAGTGAAGCAACGTCCTCCACAACTAGACTGAAGAACAAAAGGACAGCAACTTGTCTGTTCCCCTTCCCCGGTTCCCCAATGCTGTTCCCCTCCCCCAATTCCCCAATAAAATCTTTAAAAAAAATTTTTTTAAATAAAAAATAAAATGCATTCATTTTAATTTACTGAACATAAATAACTCTTTGAGTGCCAGTTAGTTGCCTGGAATTTAGTTGGGTATCTCAAGGGAATGTTTTTATCAAAATCCTCAAGAATTTCTCTCCCCAAATATCATGGAGCATGACTATTTTAACAAATTTTATCTTGCTTAAAAAATTATAGGGCCAGCGAGTGGCGCAGTGGTTAAGCGCTGGCTTGGGAAGCCAGCGGCCCCGGTTCGGTCCCACATATGAGGGCCAGTGACACTGCTCTCAAAAAAACAAAAACAAAAACAAAAACAAACAAAAAAATTATAATACTTACCAAAAATAAATCAGAAACACAATCAACTGCCTACTATGAATGTTCTGTATATTTAGAGACTGAATATGGATTGTGACCATTTCAGTGAAGAAAAAGTAATTTTTTACCCTAGCAAGGAAACTATTGAGCTTACTATGGTTTTTTGTTTGTTTGTTTGTTTTATTTTTAAGAGGGCAGTGTCACTGGCCCTCACATGTGGGATCTGAACCAGGGCCGCTGGTGTCCCAGGCCAACTCCCAACCACCACGCCACTCGACCGGCCCTGGGCTTACTATGTTTTTAAGCTTTTGGAAAAAATACGGATCCTATTGCATCACACACACTCACACACACTCACACACACACAGAGACACTCACACTCACACACACACACACACTCACACACACAGACACTCACTCACACACTTACACTCACACACACAGTCACACACATACAGTCACACACATACGTACACACACAGTCACACACACACACACACACACACACACAGAGTAAGGTACTTACACAGAGGACTGGACCTGACCCAGGGCTCAATAAACATGCCACATGGTGGCCAAGATGGTAGGTTGTCACCCAAATACTGTGTCCCCCCTTCCATAATGCAGTGTTGTCACTGGAAGCAGCCATCAGGTGGGGGCTGTACCATCATGTGTCTTGGTCTCAGTAATGCACTGTGACCATAGGGAGATGTGTCAGGGACCTTTGCGTGTGAGTGTACTGGGTCCACTTGTCCCTCCGTGAGCATGACAACAGTGAGCACTTCAAAGACGGCTGAGCACACACTGCTTAGAAGGCAGCCAGCTGGTCCTCGGGAACGGCTGTGTGTGTTCATAGGGCAAGAAACGCGTGTTGGGCATGTTAGGAACCATTATATGGTCCGGGTGGGTTGGATACAGTGGCCAGTGCTGTCTCGTCTCACACATGGAGGACATTTCTGGATCCCAAGGGACTAGGAAAGTCTGATGATCTATTTATCTACATGACTACCACAGACATACACATATTTATGTTGATTTCCTCAGCAAAATATTTATTGACCCTTGGCGAGGAGCTGTGGAAAAAATGGGTGAGTGTGGGCAGGGTCAGAGCTAACCTTTGGAATACCACTCGCTTCCATGGATGTATTCTATGTATGACTTAATATTCTGTTAAGTTATTTCACTATTAACTATTACTATTAGCTATTTCCATTTCTGTCAGTTAACTCGTTGTTTCCCTTAGCTTTTCTGTAAGGATCTCAAGTCTAGAAGTGACTAAAATGGGACCAAGCCCAGGGACTCTGTGCCGTCCTCCCTTCCTGTGGCACCCAGCATCCACGAAGCCCAGAGTGGACCTCATGATCTTAAACCAGACCAAAGATGCATCAGGGACCCCAGAGCAACCAAAGTAACTTAATAATAAAAACACAGCAGCAAATAGTAACGTTCTCTTCTTTTCCCCATACCCTACATAAAAATCGCGACTTCCCGGCCATCTTTCCCAGGGCGAGGCTATGGACATGACACAGCTGAAAGTTCCCATGTGTGTCCGGTATTTCTAGTCATTCCTTCTTTGTCCCTGCACGCTCTCTCCACCCCCTCCTAACTGCATGTCTCTCCTGCCTTTTTCTCTGTGCACACAGCATCTGTGTAATCACCCCCTTTTCCTGTGTGTTCCTCTCAGTTCTTAGACATGTCAGCCGACAGTGAATGCACTGCAGAAAGGAGATATTTTAAATAACACCCTCTCATAACTGTCATCTGTCACCTTTAATCGCAAAGAAAAATAAACACGGAGCTTATGCATAATCCAAACCACAACGCGAAATCATAGTTAGGGTATTTAATAAATGCAGTTTTGGAAACTCAAATTTATAAGGAGGTAATATAAATAACCTGGTATTCCTATGAAGGGTTTTATACTTTCAAATGTCTCAGATGAATACCTTGTAGGCAGTAAATAAAATGGCATACTGTAGGGAACTAAGCAGTTGGAAACACTTATTACTAGAACTCCCTTTCAAATAAAAGCCATCAAGATGCTCTCTGTACGTCTCCAGAGGCAGACTTTGGGGGTGGCATGAGGGCATTTGGGGGTCTTCAGTGTAATTCAGGAGATTTCTGGAGGTTGCAAAATTCAACTAAAGAAAATAAATCATTAGAATTTTATGGCAAAACATACCTGAAAAGAGCCTGTCTTTAGCAATGCAAATTGCTGCCTGTAGTGTGTTACCAGTGCAATCAGGCTGGGGCTGACTCAGGCCTGTTTTCCGTAATATAATTAGCCGTATGGAAGGGACACTCTCCCGCCAATGGAAAGAGGGTCGGCTTCCTCCTTGTAATGTGAGTCCTTTCTCTCTGGGAGAAATGACGTGGCGGGTACAGGAGCAAGAACGCCTGCTCTTGACTCTCAAATAGACCTTGGCCAACGTGTCAGTCAGTAACCAGTGACGTACCAGGTGGCCCCTGTTCATTTGGAGACATCAGTGAATGCAAACGGCTGCCCAGGAGGCCGGAGCCCACACACGGAATTCCAGGGAGGAGCGGGTAACCACGCGTGTGCTGCAGAAAGCCAGGGAGAAGTTAGGTGGTCAGAGCACACGCAAGCTTTCTCAGCATCGTGGCCCAGGTGACGGGCGTGCCTGGCGATGTCCCCAAGGTCAGCCAGCAAAGACCAGTCCAGAGGAAGAGGGCTGGAGAATTGCCCGGAGTAAACGGCTAAGACTTCCTCAGCACCCAGAGGTCTCCACCATGCAGCCTTGCACGTATGTTCACGTGCTTCAGGGACACGGGAGTCCTTCAGAGCCCCAAACAATTCCCGCCCACCTGGACTCATGGCAATAGCTTGTGCGCGAGACAAGTGTCGAACGAGCAGTTGCCAAGGCGCAGCCGTGGAGACTTATTTAAGTCTCCCCCTCCTTAAATAAGAGGCTGTTTTCCTCGGCAGGAGCTGCTCGGACCAAATCTGGTGGCCTGGGCCCTGCCAGAGGGGCCTACTGAGACAGCGGCGGCATGTGGTAGAAAGAGTCCCCGGAAAGCAGAGGCTCTTACAGAAGAGGGTCTTATGGCGCGTCAGTAGGAAGTCCTGTAAAAAGGGAACCAACAGACCAACACAGTGCATACAAAACTTTTTAAATCAATAAAGTAACCAATGTTCCCCATGACATTACACACACACACACACACACGTGCATGTGCACACACACGCACACCCGTATGCATGCACATACACTACACACGCACGCACGCATGTATCCGCGTGCACATATGCACACACACATGCACACACCCGTATGCATGCACACACATACACGCACATGCACACATGTATTCATGTGCACATATACACACACACTCACACACATGCATGCACACGCATGCACACACTCACATAGGCATCTCTCCATTGATCTCTTCTTCAGATACTAAAAATGCAGAAGTCATTTGGGAGGAGACAATACAACAGGCTGACACAGAGAGGCGATGCCAAAAGGACTGTAACACCATTTAGGTGAATCACCCATTTTCTCCAGGGAAGCCAGTACTTTTCTAACCTTGACGGGCGATCCTTTTGCAGCCTTCCACACCTGGCTCTCATTCTGAGGCTCCTTGTTTTGTTTTGCTTTGTTTTTAACCTGAGGTGACTTTCTTCCCCATCCAACGTGGCCCCTGGGCGGGGTGTTTAAAGCCCTCAGATGGATGCGCCCTGTGTTCAAAGCCTGGCTGAGACCAGTGGGAAGGTGTAGTGTGGGTGCCAACAGCAGCTCACCGGGAAGCGATATTTAGTTCCCGAGGGTGGGTATGAGAGTAAGTCCTGTGTCCGCCCACACGCAAACCAAACATCAGGAGAGGCAGATGCCAGTGGACAAGCCAATGGAACTTCATTAAAAGTCCAGATCAAAGAGCCCCAAGTGGACCTTGAAGGCCCCAGCTCTAGTTGTACAAATAGAGACGTGCAAGTATTGCATGAACTTTAAAAAACACGTGCCGTCTGGGGTGAGTGAGCCGCCAAAACTGAGGGTCGGAGATGAGTTCTGGAATTATAAGCCATCAGCAACTGCGCTTAGAGAAACACCCACCACTGCAGCTTTCAAAACGCTATCTCATTGTCTGTATCGTTTCTTGCTGCTTCTAAAAACCAGAAAAGGGAGCCGGGCTGAAGAGTGTCTTTCTGACACGAAAACATCTAACATATGAAGAGGGTGAACTTTATCTGAACAACCAGGCAGTCTAATTGGCCAGTCCCGGCGTGAGGGTACTTGCAAACACCCACACGTTTGACCTCACACACACACATGGGTACCTCTGGGGGATCCTGTGTGCTAAGGATGGCTTCTTTAATGTATGCCCCGTGTCATCCAGATAGGTGACAACTGGTCTGCTTTCTGTGTGGTTTTAAACTCCAAGTGAGCAATCACTGTAAAATTTAAGACAAAGCTTTGACTTTCTAGTAAAATGCAAAAGGTAATTCTTAGAAAAAAATAAAGTGAAGGGTAGCGCATGAAGGAAAGAGTGGAGTTGATGGAGTGAGACAGTGTGTGCCTTTGGGAAAATCAAATACTAAATAAAAAATTTAAAATGTCTACGACGTAATTCATAAAGGTAAATTACCTACTGCGAATGGTAAATGTTCCCTGCTTTGTTGCTTTTTCTTTGTCTCTCACTCCTAATCTTTTCATAAAAGACACAAACAACTAAAGAGTATATTTTTAAAATTGCAACACAGAAATATTTCCTATAATGTTGTTCTTGGTTTCTTGTCAATAAAAAGACTATTCTCTCTTATGTGGAATTCATTTAGCATTAAGCTTTCACATTATACCAGAAATTGACTATCTCCTAGAGGCTGTTATCATTTTTACATGAACTGAGCAGCAGCTACTAGGAACATAGTAAAATAGTAATAGAATTGGTAAGACAGAAGAAAGACAGGGGGGAATCACAGAACAGTCATCATTTGAAATGTCAAGGTAAAAAGCAGTTTTCGCTTTGCCAAGTCACATGTCCTGTGATGTCATACTTCCCTGCTGAGTTGGTTCTGTATAGAAAATGCAAATTTTACCCATTTGGGGGTCATCCATCATCATGAGATGCTAGCATGTTGAGACCCAGAGATTAATCATCATTAGATTAGCCCCGAATTCCATCCAATCGATGCAAATTCAAGAGGGGTCAAGCGCATATGCATTTTAAACAAGCTCTGATTTTGGCTCCGCCCATTGGATCACAGGACACAAAGCTATGAGGATGCGTGACGATACCTAGGCCAGGAAAGTGATACAGTCACTCCCACCATGATGCCAGGCAAAGAGCCAGAGTCAGCCTCAATTTGTGACTAGGGGACAGAGCCTGCCTCTCTGTAAGAGAGGGAAGGAGGAACTTGAAACCACCTTTAATCAATCACATGGAATGAGGACTAAATCTCAGCCCCCCCACTCGATGTTTTTACTCAGTGAACAACCTGAGCTGCTGTACATGGCAGCCTCTCCAGGACAGGCCCACAAATGGAACCCTCTTCCTAACTGAACAGCCATCCTTTGCAAGTGATTTCTTAACGCCAGGACAGGAGGAAGAGCTGCGTCGCTCCTGAGCACACACTCCTGGGTGCCCAGTGGACACGGTCTAGAGACGTTTCCCAAGTATGTGACAGTAGAGTCCCCCCTAGGGAAATCATTTCAGATAATGCCATTGAATGGACCAGAGGATGCAATTCGGTCCTGGCTACCGAGCACCGCCCCATGAATGGGTGCCCAGCTGAAGTTTAAGTCACTCATGAGAGACCCGTAAATAACTGCCTCTGTGATTACACAGCGCAGCCGGGGCTGTTCGTGACTTCATGTTCAGCAAACTCCATTCAGCATCAATGGCCGAGCAGGGGGTAGGTCCCTGCATTTCTCCTGTCTGCTTGGTCAGCATCTCTGAGTAGACCTCTAGAACCTGATGTTCTAAGGACACATTCGATATTGTTTTTCTCTAAAGATGAGGGCACATGGAAAAGAAATGTTACAGAGCCCAGAGCCCAAATATTTTGTATTCCATGCCCCCTAAGTCACCCCTGAGGGGTTAATAGCATATAGCCCCAAGGGATGAATGACAGAGAAGACACATGAAGACACACAGGAGGATTCATTCAAGTGAAGTGCCATTTTGAAGTTAACCGAATGCCCCACTATTGAGGAGACATCTAAAATTAGGACTTCATCCTACACAGGATATGGTCATTTAAAGGCCAGAATCGGATAAAGACACTTTTTTTTTCAAACCCCAAAGGTGGGGAAAATGATTGAAAATGTTGTTAATATCCAGAGCTATTGCCAGAGAGTGAATTTTCTAAAACATTGTAACTTGTCACCTTTGGCTCCAAGTTTTATTGGTATATATTTTTGTCAAATTTTTTCTTCCCTTAAGGGAAAGATAATTATTAGAAAAAAAATGCCTCATGTGTTTTCTAACTGGTAAGAGTGGTTCTTCCATCCACTTTAGGTGGTTAAATGGTTCAGGAATGAAAAGCCTTCTAATAATTTCTGTGGAAAGAACGTCTGTGTTCAGCCCTGACCCCCTAACCCCATTATCCCCATGACTTGCAGGCAAGACCTCCTTTATAGAGTTACTTAGCATTGGTGACACAGACCACCCCAAGGCTGTGCAGCTTTGCTCAGAGAAGCATGAGAAACTCAGCTGTTCAACCGATTTGAATAACTATTTCAGGCATGTATTCCATTCATAGCCCTCCTTTTACACCACACACACACACACACACACACACACACACACACAGGTCTCACAATTAAGTTTGCGAACTCATCCTAGAAAATGTGCTACATACCTCACTGCTGAATATCACTATGGTCACCTTTGAAGTCCTCCCCTTGGGAAGCTATGTACTAACGCCAGCGCCTAGTCCACCCTTCAAAGCAATTTTGGAACTCTTTTTCTGGAATGGCCATCAGAGCTGTCATCATATTACCCTTGAGGTCATGAATGTCATCAAAATGTCTTCCTTTCAATATTTCCTTTATCTTTGGGTAAAGAAAGAAGTCATTGGGGGCCAGATCAGGTGAGTAGGGAGGGTGTTCCAATACAGTTATTTGTTTACTGGCTAAAAACTCCCTCACAGACAGTGCCGTGTGAACTGGTGCATTGTTGTGATACAAGAGCCATGAATTGTGGGCGAAAAGTTCAGGCCGTCTAACTTTTTCATGCAGCCTTTTCAGCATTTCCAAATAGTAAACTTGGTTAACAGTTTGTCCAGTTGGTACAAATTCATAATGAATAACCCCTCTGATATAAAAAAACAACAAGTTTGCTAACTTAATTGTCAGACCGTGTGTGTGTGTGTGTGTATATATGTCACACTGGGAGGTGCCAAAAAAAGTATATGCATGACTTGTATCCATCTTTTGTTATTGGTATCTATTGAGTATTTCTGACACAGTGTTTTCCTTTCTTAAAATGTGCATACATTTTTTTGGCACCCTCTGTGTGTATGGCTAGCAAATATTTGAGGAAGAAGTGGAAGAATGAATAAAGAATCAGGCAGGTTTCAACAGGCTCCTCTATTGCAGGACTTTTCAGCATCATCAGTATTTTACCACAGGTCATGAAACTCCACGGCAGAGATAGTTTGTGCAACGCCCCCAGCATTACCGTGGAAGAGCTTGGATTTGTTGCAGACCCTACTTCATGCATATTTCACATTCCCTTATATCAATTATGTTTTATTGTAGTTAGTAGTCTTAGTGGTTCTCTTGAAGGTCAAAACCAGTGACTTTTCAGGAGGAACCATCTTCACACTGGGTCACTGTCGCATGGAGACCACAGTTCACAAGAAAGTTGGAACCAGGCTCTTACTCAGCCCTTAGCGGACACCCTGTCTAAGAAAGCCACCCCCAGAGCTAATCCTATTCTGGCTACATGACTGACAGTGGAAATCTTTTTCTTCTTCCCATTTCTCATGCACAACTTTGCACAGCAAAGTAACACAGCTGTATTTTTTATGGCACCTGAAGGCACCCTGGCATGTACCCCAATGATAATTAATGTTCTCCCATGCCAAGTCACTGGTCACCTAATCGTCTCCTTCTGTGTTGGAATAAGAGACAATAAACAGGAAGTGAGCATGTTTGCCTAGGTCTGGAGGGGAAAGAGGCTCGCCAACCTAAGAATGGTAATTAGAATTCGCACACACAGACCCATCCTTTCTCTGGTGAAAGGGAAGGGAAGGGAATTTTCAATAAAATACATAAGACTCCAACACAAAAGGCTTTTATTACGTATTATCTCTATAATGGATGCCTTGGTTTTCAGAGCTGTAATTAATTATAAGCGATGACAAGTGGTCAAAGAGAAGCCAGTGGCCATGGCCCTGGTGTGCGACAGGCTATTGTGACGTTCGGACATCCTGTCACATCATGGCTGGTTCCCTTGCTACACATTCACTTTCACCCGGCGGACTCTCCAAGGAGAAATTACTAGAAATACAGAACAACTTCAGGGAAGTTTATCCCAGGACGTGAAAAGACAAGGACAACCCAAGCAAAGTGGATTTTATAAGTTTGAGCCCCCCCCCCCCGACATGGCCAGCTGCTCGCCAGGACTGTGATCAGTGGGGGCTGACTCTCATGGCTGTATCCCAGCTCCAAACACACAGCTAGGCACGGGGGAGGTGTTAATTAAGCATCTTTATGTAATTATTTGTATTGACCTGAGTCAAACAGAAGATAATCAGGTTATATAACAATAACAGAAAGCCAATATCCCTAAATCCTGAGTGGAAAGAAATGATCCCAAACTCCCAGCAGGTCAGTGCACGTTGATTTAGCCCAGATGCTCCCATGATGGTGAGAACTGGGTGGGTTGTGGTGCCCACAGCACAGATGACTTGAGAAACTGAAGTTCCCCAGGAGTTCACACCTGTTCCAGAATCGGGGCAGCACAAGGAGGAAATGACTCTTCTCCATCGTTTCTGTGAAGCTCGGAACAAAGATCAGTCTGATAAGATGTTATTTCCCTTTGAAAACCCAAAGGGTGACATCCAGAAAATCTGCTTAGTTATTTGTAAGAGAAGTAGAAGGGGTGACTAGGGAAGGTGGTGTGTTTGCCCAACCTCCTTTGTGAATTTGGGAGCCAGTATTTATGCAGAACCTGTGAAGAACAAATCTCATTTGGGATGAAAAATACCTTTGTCATGTCTGAGATGAGTGTTTGCTGGGCCAGGGACTATAGAGGGTAGTGGATATTTAAGTAAAACTAAGATGGAAGCATTTTTTAAAATGGCAATATTATCTGTATATAAATAATCGTAATAATAAGATAAATGCAAAAGCAAATGGTTCTGCTCATCTTTCCCCCAAAAAGCATCATACAGCCCTCTTCTTGGATATCATTAAGTCTTAATGCAGGTTCAGAGCAGACATGTGAAATGCACAGTGAACATTTTTTTGTATGGTCCCCATAATTCGGACATTTTGTTCATTGAAATGGACCTTTTGATTCTACTGGTTTAACTTTTCTGTTCAAAACCCAGTCTCCTAAAACAGGCTGCCCAGGGGGTGGTCGCGTGTGCCGGACTCAGAGTCTCGGGGCTCAGCTCGGTCATTTGGGGGATGGTGAGAACATCGCCTTATGTGTGTTGTGAGCACTAAATGAGTCGCTATGATAAAGCGCTGTGACAGCGCCTAGGTTCAGGGGGGCACCGTGTGAAAATGAGCTTTCCCGTCCGTTCGGATTATCCTGTTCTCCCACAGTGCTGTCTATGGCTGTGCCGGTCCCTGGACCAGGAAGACACTGGCATCGAATGTGCTGCCCCGCATCCAGGGAGCGATGTGCTTACACACTGGATTCATTTCCTGCCACCGTTAGAATGCACCACCATAAGTGCAGAAGCTTAAAAACCCCACAAATCTATTACCTTATAGTTCTGGGGGATCTGAAGACCTAAAATCATGGTGCGGGAAGGGCTGCTTCCTTCTGGAGGCTCTGAGGGAGAGTCCATTTCTGTGCCTTTTCCAGCTTCTAGAAGCCGCTGACGTTGGCCCTTGTTCTGTCTTCATCGTGAACTCTGCCTCCATCATCACCTGTGCTCGGACTCTGGCCTCTTGCCTCCTGCCTCCCTCTTAGAACCACCTTTATGATTATATTGGGCCACCTGGGCAAACCAGAATAATCACCTCATCTCAAGATTCTTGGTTTGATCGCATCTGCCAAGTCCTATTTGTCATGGAAAGCACCTTACTCACAGGTTTCAGGGATTAGGATGTGGCCATCTTTAGGGGGATGCTGCTCTGCCTGTGACAGAGACATACCTTCCTAAGCCCTTAATTTCACCCTTTCCTCCTAAACCTGCTCCCCCTTCCTAATCTTCCTCTTTCCAGTGAATAGCAGCAGCTTTACTAAATGCACGTTTAATGTAAAAAAATAGCTGTTACTTTGATAAATTTCTCAAAGTCATGGCACCCTTGCTTGGCATTTTTAAAAAAAGCGCCTATTAAGCAAATGCACATTTACAAAAAAAAAAAAAAAAAAAAAAAGAAACAGATGTCTCTCATTAGCAAAAGAAGGGCTTTCGTTTTTACCCAACTTCAATTTTCTTCCTTAATGCTCATCACTAGATGTGATAAAGGCTTCTGTCAAATAATCCAATTTTGCAAGTTTCAAGACACAAGAAACTCTGTAGAGTTGAGACAAAGGACATACCAGCTTGGCCAGGCTCTGGACAAGAAGGCTGCCATGTTGGGCTTGTTCTGACAATATATGACTTTCCAAAATTGTATTCAAATGAAACAATTTCCCTAAAGGAGACTTGACTGATTCATTCAGGGTTAGAAGAGCAAGCAAGGCACAGCACCGACCTTGACCTGACCTTGTGTCCACGACCATGTCTGTGCCTGGTCCCTGTGCTCAGCCGAAGTGGTCACAAAGGGTGTTAAGTCAACGCCGTTGCCCAGGAGGGTCCCCTGACGCTTCCCCTCGCGTCGTTCGTCACTTCCACAAGTTCTAGACCATTCTCTTTCTTAGGCTTTCCGCAAAGGTATGGGGTTTCCCCAACGCATCAGAGAGGCCAAGATGGGAATCCAAGGCCCCCACTTTGAAGGCAAAAATAGTGAATTTGATATTATGCCCAGTTGAACCTAAGAGTTACTATATCCATCCCCCCCAGAGCTTGTAAATTTCCCTTATCGCCAAGAACAGAAATTCAGCCAAACTCCAGTCTTATTTTATGGAGTTACCTGTGCTTTGAGGGCTGCAAATGGTGGGCGTATGGCCAGAGCACATGGCCGGAGTGCACGGCTGGCTCCCTGGTGGCTGCTGAGCATCTGGTCTTCCAATCTACATGTTGCCAAATATTTCAATTTTTCAAAACTTCCTGAATAATTTGGAATCTTTGCTGTATCGATGGGTAAGAACATGTTATTAGTTTGGTCCTCTGGGAAGTGGATGTTCAGACAGAGTTTGGTGTGCAGGCGGTTTCCTGGGACAAGCCCATGGAATAGAAGACAACAGAGAAGGAAGCATGACTGAGAGAGGGGGTTTGGGAAATGGATCTGACAATGTTTCAGGGTGGGGCTGTCTGGGGCAGAGGTTGCCCATCAGAGGAGCCCCACATTGGACGGAATTGGCCAGGCCCTGTCCCCCCGCTGTCATTGGCTCAGCCATTGGCTGGCTGCCCAAGGAAAGTGAACACCAAGGCAGGTCCAGCACAACAGGTGGAGCCTGTCAGCTACTGACCATTTGCAGCTCAATGTCCACCTGTAGAAACCCAGACGGCATACCTGCACAGCAGCCATCAACGTGTACCTATAATGGACCTACTCCCCCTCCTGAGGAGGGTTTGTTTCCTTGACGAGTTCTTTATCAGAGAAGTAGATTTTGTTCACACATTTGTTCATTTATCAATTCCTGTATTCATGTCACAGATTTTTGCAGGGCTATGATTTTCACCAGTCCTGTGCCAGGACAAGCATCCCTGCCTTCCAAGAGCTCACACTTGGTGGACAGTGAGGCCGCCGACCAGGGCTCCATCCCAGAGGATGGGGCTGCAGTGGTCACAGGGGACTGGCATCTCAACAGGGGCCGAGCACCCAGTCTCGTGGGCCAGGATTGACCTTCCAGGGACATGCAAAACCAATCTGTCTACCTGCTCTTCCTGGTGGTTAAAATTCTGGATTACTGGAAGTATGCAGTGTTATACCCAACATGCACACAAACATTTTATGTAAACCACACAACTGACTATTAAGATGAATCTCATTTGAGTTTTAGGTGGGACCTAGGATTGGATAAGCAGATTCCTTCTCCTCTGGGGCCCCTGCATGTCATCTGTAGGGAGCTGAGGTCCAAAAGCAGGTGGACATGGGGTCAGAGATTGTGAGTGAGACCCCAAAGCTGTAGCAAGGAAAGAAGCCAGAGCAGATAGAGGGAAGCGCTAACAGAGGAGGAAGCTAGGAACAAATCAGAAAATAGTAGCTTAGACTTACATATTTAATTATAAGCCAAGCCTTAATCTAAGCATGAGGCACAAAGACATTTAATAACAGATGCTATTATTATCCCTACTTTACAAATGAGGGAACTGAGGCTCTTTGAAAATGGAGGAGGGGAACAGAAAGGCAGGACAAGACTGTTTTCAGCACCAGGGACAGGGGCCGAGAGACTGGCTACTGATAACCCACCATGGCGATGACCTGAGATAGACTAATGTAGGCTAAGATTCATCTGGGCCCCCACAGGTGGCCCCCATGGGAGCTCCCCCATCACAATGAGGAGGCCACACCCCTCTCCCCCACCCCCGACATCCTGGCTTGTGATGGCATTGGTTGATTGGCAGCAGACCTCCCTGCTCCCCAACTGGGCATCAGGCACGGTTTGTATTGACCAAGCATTACTGAGGTGTCGTTCTCATGTTTGCCAAGCCTTCTCACTCGACTCTTCAATGGAGACACAATTTATTTCTCTAGGACCTTTGCATCACCAACTGCCTGTCCCGAAATTGAAGAAATGTCCTCCCAGCTAACATTTCACAAGTTACCACTTGCATTGACTGTGACCTTGGAGTCTCTAATGCAGAGGAATCCTGGGTGAGAATGTGGGTGAAATTTACAGCAGCAGCCCCAAAATGCAGTGGCGTGATTAATAGGTGGTGATAAAGTCGTCATGTTGCAGGTGGGCTGATATAATAAAGGGATGTACAACGGTCCACCAGGGAGCTTTTTCTAAGCGGAAGGATGGATTTCTTAGGAGGAACAAGGCTCCATCAAGGCCCTCCTCAGCTCCTAGCAATGAGGGATTGTTGGCTCTGAAGATGACAGTTAGCTACATTAATTAAGAAGACAGTGACTCTTCCGTGAGCATCCACCCTGTTGGGTATGGCCTAGAGCTTGGGTGTAAAACATGAAAAGAGACAGATGAAAATTCCTGCTCTCATGTACTTAATTCTACTGGAAGACAGGCAATAAACAAGTGTGTTAGTGAAATGTATAATGTATCAGAGAAATGTAAGGGCCATTGATAAGAGTAACGCAGGGAGAAGGGAGAGAGTGTGTGGTTGGTAAGTAGGGTAGGATTTTAGGAAAACAGTTAGGAATGCCTCACTGAGAAGGCCATCCCATTGGAACAACTCAGTGTGGCAACTGAAAGGCAGAATAATAAAATGATAACGATAACCATTAGCAACCCTTATAAAGCCCTTACGGTGTGCCAGGAACTGTCATTACAGTTTACCTCCCCAAGTCTTCCTTTTATAGATAAGGAAACTGAGAAGCAAAGAATTAGGAGCTTGCCTGAGTCACATGGGCAGTAAACTGCATGGCAGGTATTGACCAGGTGGCATCTGTCCTTTGAAGTAGCATCCCTGTGTCTTCCCTAAATACAGGAGAGAGTGGATAAGGCCCTGAGTCTGCAAACAGGTAGTCAGGGCCCTGGAGTGCGACCTCTGCTGCCCGCTGGCTGGGGGCATGGGAAGCCATTGAACTTCTCCTCATCAGGGTACTGGTGATAAGAATAGGACCTGCTTCTTGGGGTCGTTGGGAAGTTTAAACATGTTAATACATATAAAACTTAAGGAATTCCTGGCTCCATGAAGAATGTTGGTGATTCCTATTCATACAGTCACTATGAGTAGGACCTTTCACATGGTGACCAAAGTGTTGGAAAGGTCCCCGAGTCGTCCTGCGGGAGAGAAACTCAGGAACCAGTCATGGCCCCGTCTGTGGAGCTTTCAGGAGTATCTGTGTTACTGCATTCCTGCTTTTTAACCAACCCAACCATGTTCAGGGAGCGTGTCCTCCGAGGTCCTACTGTCCCCAACCATAAACAGGGGGTAATGAGATGTGCAAACAGGAGGGAAGTGAGTGAAACCCCTGAGGACCCAGGCTGGTCCTCTGGGGGATCCTTGTAACCTCATCCTGTGGGCAGGGCAGATGGGGTTCAGGAATGAACCTGGGGGCACAGAGTGTGCTGGAGGGTCACAGGCAGCCAGGGAGAGGAGCTGTTTAATGACATCTTGGTGGGAGGTCTCGCTATCATCATCTCCATATTTTACTTCTCATGATACTTTCTTTCACTTATTAATTTATTCAAACACCTACCACAAGCCATCCACCCACCACAATAGAGCCCCTGAGGGTAAGAGAATTACTCGTTATTTTTGAGTAGAGAAGCAAGTCTGTTTGGCTGTAGGTTGAGATTTGATAGTTGACTGGGTAACAGTTTTCTCTACAAAATTATATATTCCTGACATGTTTAATTAAAATGAAGGCTGCTCTTCTCTCTGCTCTGTTACTTGAGCTGAAAATTACACCTTTATATCCCTCATCCTGGTATCAAGTCTCAGTATAACACAAAAAAGGGCCACCCCAGAAAAGATCCCCATGCACCCCACAATCCTGTATACAGAGCAAGGGGCAGTTATGGAAATTGCTGCTATTAATCACACAGAACTTTGAAAAGCTTCATTTTTAGAAATGCCTTTGAATCGAAATATTGACATTTCCCTAGGCTTACGCTAGGGGTCCATACATGAGAAAAGCAATACAAGAATGGAAAAAGGTAAACTAAGGTCCAAAAGAGAAAGGAAGGGTGAGAATTCCATTACAATCACTAGCTTTCCATTTTATAGGAAGTATGAAGAAACACTGATGTAACTGCAGAGCAGCCCTAAGGGAGGGCCAACTGGGCAATTCTGGCCACACCCCACCTCCCAGGACACCGGGGGCCCTGGCAACGCCCTACAAACCACGACCACCTCTGCGGCTCCTGCACACAGAGAGCGCTCATTTGGGGACAGCGTTTCTGGAAAATTAAATGTCAGAAAGAAACTTCATGAAGCATTGGATGTGAACTGCGTAATTTATCTACTTTATCCAAAGGCAGGGTTTTATTCTAACTGGTTTGCAAAGGCCTTGTTGATTTGCGTTTTCAGAAATACCGGCATGTGGTAGGGTCATGTGATGGGCTGCAAATCATGCGTGTGCACTTGAAATGGCCCCCTCCGCCTTCCGAAATGAATGTCCATTCTTGTCTGAGAGGACCCTGGGCTCCGTCACTTTTATCCCCAGAGGATGCCAGTGGTGAGTCAAATCCCCCGAGGGCCAGGCCCACAGAGCACGGCGCTCACAGCACTGCTGGCTCAGGGGCACTTTCAACTGCTGCCAGCGCTCACAGCTTAAAGAAGAACCCTGCGGTTCACCTGAGTTTCAATGATCTTTCCAGTCCCTTCGTTATACTAAAATAAATTCTCAGTTTGATACGAATATGTCCTGAACGCCTCTCTAATACCAGCAAATCTTTTTTAATGAAGTGAAAGCTGGCCTCAGCTTGGAAACTTTGTCAGCCAATAGAATCTAACTAGAATTTAGTGCTGTTATTTTTCATCTATTACATATTTGGCGAGGAAGGCTATGTTGTTGGTGACAAGTGCTGCGTATTTCCATTTCTGATACATGCGAGGTCTGACAATTCAACTCACGAACTTTCCACCGTGTATATAAATTTCCTTCACATATGGACTCATCTAAATACACTCGCAGGTCATGTTTTCTCTGGTCCCAGTGTCCTTCACTCAGCACACCCTGTGGTCCATCCATTACTGCACAGGGCAGGCATGGCCCTTCCCAGGGCTGCCTATGTGTCGTTCCCCACTGAGTGAACAGCCCAGTTAGTCATCCATTCTGCTGTCCGTGTGCTTTTGGAAACTTCCCCAATTGGGCAAGGAGAGCTGCCGTGGACATGCCAGGGTGTGTCTCTTGGGCGGCCGTATATGCATTTCTGGGGTGTATGTATACCCTGGAGTCCGAGCGTGCGCACACTGCAGCCTTGATAGATTTTTCCAGAGTGTTTATCAAGAGGCCTGTACCTGCAGGGTATGAGAGGCCTGGTCGCTCCACATCCCTGCCAACACTCCACATATTTCTGTCTTTCATTTGAGCCATTTGAGTGAGTGGTCGTCCATTGAATTCCCTGGGGAAGGCTGAGAACTTTTCATGTGTCTCTTGGCCATTTAGCCCCTTTGGTAGGATGCCTGTTCACACCACATGCTGCTCATTTTCCTGTTTGGCTGTAGAATGTTAGCAGTGAGGGTGGTTGTTACTTTGACGGGGGGCGGTAGTGACTGGAAGGGGGCCCAAGGGGATTTCTGGAGACCCAGGAATGTTCTGGATTTTTATCTGGGCATACAGGATTTGTAAAGTTCAAGCTGTGCAAATGTTTTGTATAAACTTGCAAAAAGTTTAAACTGAAAGGAATTACAGAGAAAAGGCTAAGGAAGTAATGAAAGAAGAGCATATTCACAGATACATCCAAACCCATGTGGGATGCACACAAGGCCCTGAGCGTGGGGAGCACTGGCTCGTGCAGTCGGCTGGGTGAGAGCCTGACCTCCTGGTCACACGGGCAGAGCGCTAGGTCTGGTGTGTTTGCTGCCCAGCCTGGGCCAGAGGAATGGTGACAGGACTCCACGTTTCTGGGCCCTCCTCCATCCTCACTCCGCAAGTTATAACAGGGGCCTTTCCAATCACTGATACGTTTATGTCACTCATCTGCTGAGCAACGCTTTATAGCCCCCAGCAGCCACGGAGTAAAGACCAGCGCTGTAGCAATAACCCAGAAGACCCTTCCCCGTCTGGTTCCCACCAACCAGCCCCGTCACACACCTGGGGCCCTGAGCACCCTCAGCTGCAGACAGCCAGGACAACCTCACCCTTCAGGAGTACACAATGTAATCATTATGCCTCTCCCAATAATAATAAATTAAATAAGGTAAACATATACGAAAACATGTAGTCAGCATTTTATAGGTGATGACTTGCAATGCGTTGTTGTATGTGGTGCTCCGATAACTTTGCAAGGTGGGTATCTAGCATTCTTCCCCTTGGATTCGTAAGGGGCGTCAGATACAGGGCCCGGCGGGAAAGGCAACATTTTGGTAAGGCAACAACAAAACGAATGCCCATCCCAGACAGTGGATGTGTTCGTGGGGTCCCATCAGGAAGCAGAACCTGTGCCACATCGTCTGATAGAGGCAAATTTACACGAGAACTAGTGATGGCTTTGCCAGGAGAGCTCACGTCACAGGACGTTGAGGGAGCCTACAGATGAAGAGCTGCAGGAAACTGCTAGAATCCTGAAGGCTGGAGGGTCCAAACCAACGATCCAGGACCCCAAGGACAGAGACGAAAATGTCAAGGCAGGGCGGCACCCCCAAAGTGGGAGCCAGTGTGGGATGGGGCCCTGGGGCTGTGTCTCCCCAGTGCAGACGGAACCACAGAGAGAACACAGTCAATGCCAGAAGTCATCCAAAGGTAGAGGGAAGTTGTGGGGAGAAAGACTTCAGGTCCCCATCCTTGTCCTCCAGATGCCATCGCAGACCCCTCCGGTCAACCTACCCAGAAGTGGGCATGGGAGCCTGGAAGCCGTCCGCAGGGTCAGGCTGCCGTGCAGAGCTGGAAGCAGTGGCTGGGGCTGAGAGCCAGCAGGGGAGAACCGACGCACGGGAACACCCGCGAGCAGGCACAGGTTCATCATTCCTAGAGGCTGGTCAGTTCTAAGTGTCCCCATGACATGAAACCCACTCCTGGTGAGCAGGGCTGCGTGCATGCCAGCTCCCATGAAAGTAGACGCACATTCCCTCCACCCCTCTATTTCCTAAGCGTCTGGAAGTTCCCCAGGTTTGTTGAATAAGATTGTGAAGAGCAGCTTAGGCTCATGAGAGGAGTGGGATGGTGTTGTCACCTCGCTGGCTCATCTGGGCACACACCGCATCTCGTCTCTGGCGGGAAAGCAGGGCTGGGATCCAGACCACAAGTGAAGGGCTTGCAGGAGAGTTTTGAACCCTCAGCATCAGTCTCCAAGTCCTTGAGAAAACGCCAGGCCTGACGTCGCTCTTTCCGGGGCTTAAGGTAGTGTCAGCTTACACCAAGGAGGTACTCGGCTCCCATCTGAACATGAGTCTTAACTACAAAAAACAAACAAACAAAAAAACCCCCAAAACCCCAAGAAACAAAAAACAACCATACACCTAATAGGAAAGACAAACTTCCCTAAGTTTTTTTGTTTTGTTTTGTTTTTCCTTTTAACTTATAGGAAGGGTCCAAATTCATTGGTTCTAAAGTTTACCTGAATCTCCACTATCCCCTATGGTGGGATAATTTGGCACAGGTAGAAGAAAGTAGCCAGCCTAAAATGGGGGAGAAAGCTAGAAGTGTGTTACTTTTCCTTTCATCACTAAAAGTCCAGGAGAGCATTTGTGATGTTACCCAGGAAACCATTGTTTACTTCGCCTTTCCAGGGACTCTGAATATACTCTGTTAGCAGCAACTACAGATGAACCAACCAACCAACCCCCAAATCTGTATGCGCACATTGGAGAGAATGAGAACTGTCTGATGAGGGGGCGAGTGTGGCCGCCCTGGTGACGACAAGAGGGGTCCCTCTCTGTTGTATGAGTGCAGTTCTTATAGCCTGATTTCTGTTTTTCTTCAATTTACACGTCTCAATTTGTACTCTTTGGGATACAGAATATGTCACTTGAGTCAATTACCTGAGTGCATTTTTGTCTTCATCGCTGTTGTGGGCAAAATAGTGGCTTCAATTCAAGCCCGGATTATACAATCGTGTGTGAAGGCTATGGGCACACCCCATTCGAGTGAATGTTGTTAAGACAGGTGTGAGATGGCTGAGTCCCAGGTGCCTCCTCCTAGGGCTCTCATAGATGTGGAGAGAACTCTTTTTGGAAGTATTTGTAATTCTCAGCAAATGTTTTCAAAATGCCCTCCCGCCCACCCCCGGAACATATATGGACCCACTAGCTGGCTTTCCAGCCACACAGAGTAAGTGACTGATCCTCTGTCTTGAGTTGCAAATTAACTTGGGGACTTCGAAAGTACCCCACAATATCTGTGAGCTGGAGGTACCCGTGTCAGTCGGTTGAGATCCACAAATAATCCTGGGACACTTAGGATATGCAGCCCCGGGAGCTTGGGACATCTGGTCTACCAGCGTCTCCCCCTCTAGCTCAGCTAAGGCACAGGCTTCCGTTTGCTGCTGGAGCCATGCTGATCTCACCCAGGTGGGTGTCAGAGTCCAACACACTTTACTCCATCCATGGAGTTATTGTTCTGGGCCAAAAGGTCTCCATCTCATATCTGTACCTTTGTTTCTCCCATTATATGAATGTGATATTAATTTCTAACTCTGAGTGGCAGGATCCTCCCAGAACTATAAAAAAGATGAAAGAAATAAGAGGAGCATCTGCTGAGCACTCCCCTGGCATGCCCTTTCATTTCACCAGTCACACCACGGCAGCAAAACAAATATTACAGGCTTGTGTCGAGTTCCATAACTAATCACATAAATGGCGGGAATCGCCTATCCTCAGCAGGTCTCATTTAGGATGTGTTTCTCCTCCGCTGTGTTCATTCCCCCATTATTCGTGTCATGAGTCCACTAAGGAACAAACCCGAAAGACCCTGAAATCCGTTAGGGCACGTCCTCCATTTACAGTGCAGGAATCACGCGCTGAAGTCGTCTCCCCTACTTTGGTTTAATCTGAACCTAAATACGGCATTTGCTGCAGGAGTCACTAGTGTGGACGTGTAAAGTTGTCAAAGCAAACCCGGAAACCCTGCTTGAGAGCTGTGTTCATTTTCCTTCTCCTGTAGCCCTTGAAGGGATGCCTCAGGCTGGTTACTGTGTTTCTTCCTGGAAGGACTGTCCTTTTTCTCACGGCCAGTAACCACCCAAGCCTGGATCCAGGGCTGTGGCAACATGGCTGGCTCCTTGCCTGCGGAACCAACACGGTAGGGAAATTCAATCGAGGGGATACGTCCAAGCTCCATAACACTCAATCCACAAACGCTGACATTGTTGTGTTGTTGCTCGTCTCTGTGTGCTTCTTCCCTACCATTTTTACAGGACTTTCCAAAACCTAGGGAGAAACCGATGTCACAAAACCTTAATTTCTAGGAAAATAATAAGGAAAAGAATCAATGTTGTTAGGTTTCCTTTATTTTACTTTCTTCTTTTTTTGTCCTAATTATCTCATCCCTGCCTTACTCCCGTATAACTAAGAATCATAAAAGTTTGCATGTAAATGGTCCAAAATAGGCTTTCTGAACAGTCAAGACCTAAAAAAGGGTTGTACAGTTTATTCCCCCAGGGAAATAAAAGGGGTCTGTGAGCCGTGCCAGGTGCAGTGACAACAGTGAGAGCTTTTTCATCAAACAATTGTAAAAAATAATAATAGAGATCGTGTCTCCTTTATTCACTGTTCTTAGCTCAGCTAAGAACCATAGAAAATGATATCATATTTTTATTTATTTAAATGAATTTCTCTGTTCTCTTGGTACATGCAAATCTGTGTTGGATTATTATTATTATTATTACTGTTGTTATTGTTATTGACAATTTAGCCCCACCACTACTCCCTTCTAAGCCCGGGGAGTACTTTCCAGAAATCTCATCCAGTGAGAGGAACTCAAATGAGATTTGGAAGGCAACTCCGAAGCAAACACCATTATCATGGGAGGTCCTGGCAGGCAGACCTGGTGGCTTCCCGGTGCTCTGGACAAGGCCAAGCCCCTTCTCAGACTCCCCCGAGCCCCATCGGGATAGATAGATAGATAGATAGATAGATAGATAGATAGATAGATAGATGATAGATAGATAGATAGATAGAGTTTTTTGCATTTATTTTGTAATATTTTTGCTTTTCCCAGAGCCTCCTCCCCCAAATATTTTAACTCATAGGATTCTTGCTTGCACTAGCTTTTTGAAGCTGAAAGCGTAGCTGGGATTTGTATAGGTTGGTGAGAGGAAGGCTTTGCTGGTGGGGAACACAGGATGACAGGACGTACAAAATCAGACACCGCGAATGACCGTGACATACGTAGGTATGCACAGGGGACCAGTGTATCAATTGTGAGTGTGTCCAGGTGTGAGACACAGAACACTCAGCCAACAGTTTCGTAACCATAAGTATGTGTTGTTGTTGTTGTTTTCCTTTAGAAGTCTGGAGGAACATTTAGAACTGGTTTTGTCATCAAGAGCTAAGACCCCCTCCTGCCATCTTTCTGGTCTTTCTTTCCAGAACTCTACAACAGGATGGGAGGACAGGGGTCACTAGGGACTTTCTTACATTACAGTTATTATCAAGAGGGAACTGTTTTGCATAAGGTATCTCCTAATGTCTGATTGGCCAAAACTGGGCCACATGCCCCATTTGTGGCCCATTCACAGGCAGGGGAATGGGATTGCTTCTGTTGGATGGGGGAGGAGCTAACAGTGCCCACTGCTGTGGGCTCCCGGCCGAGTCAGCCAGAAACGGGGAGCTCTCTCCTCCAGGGCGTCAGGCACGATTCTGGGTGATAGACAGGTGGAGCTGAAGTTACATTAAATCACATGGTGACTAAGTGGTTTGCTTTGGGTTCTTGTTCCTACATCAAGGAGAAGTTGCCTGTTGGATGCGTATCCATCCCTGTTGATATTCTGGAATCTTCCTTTCTAATGTCAAGGCAGCAGGACTGAGGCTCAGGGTCCAACACAGATGCCTGCACCTGGGCCATGATGCTTCGGATCTGTGCGAATCATTCCCGTAATTACCTCCTGCATTCGACAGGTGATAATGGTTTTCCATTCCTCGTGCTGACGCAGCTCCCTGTAGTTCAAATCTCCTTTTCAAATACATTTATTTCTGTAAAATGAGACTTTTCAAGTAAATATTGCATAGGTAACAGTACAAATATTATTGTAATTATGGGGAAATTGCAAGAATGTTCAACAAAAGACCGAAATTGGAAAATGTTGTGTAAAGGCTTGTAGACGAGAAAGAGGCCTACGATGTAAGTAAACCCAAAGGAAAATCTGACAGCTGCCTCCAGATTAATTTCTAAGGCAAAAAATAAGACACTGAAGGCATAAGCTCTGTGCCAGGTTACCCTTCCTTTTGACAGCAGGTGGGCGCTGCACCGCACATTCCAAACACACAAATCACTGTGGGTTTAAACATCAAAATATCGGGTCATTTCAAAATTCATGTGAGCCAACCGTGGTTATTGGCCATTGACGGCCGCCACAATTACTGTTGTTTCTGAAAACAGCCTGATATATTCCAGGTGAGTAAGAACCATGACTAGCTTCTTGTTTTCAAATTTATAACAAAAATGACAGAAGAATGCATGAGCTCATGCACGTGTGAATATAACACACATGTCTACACACATATCTGCACACTTACCTACACACAATGATTGCTAGTGTTTCTTCATCTCTGGTGCATACAAGCAAACACTACTTTAAAAATCAGGGTGAGCAATGTCAATATTTCCTACCCAGAAATATCTGCCTCACCCTATGTATTTTAAATAGACTTGCATGCATACATACATGGAATCTAGACAGTACATATTTTAACAGTGCTTTCCAAAGAGCAGACTGCCCCACTTATGATATATAATATGACCTTGGGTGGTGCCCAGAGAGCTTTGAACAAGAGAATCATATAATGAGAAATTTTACCCTTGCCAAAGTTACCTGTGGGGAAGCCTCACAAGTATTTTGCATTCATTAGACAGGCACCTGACTTAGTCCTACTTTTAACTATGCATGTACCAGTATGTGATGCCAGGAGCTCTGGCAGCTATTTTGGGGGCACAAGGTGACAAACATCAAAACCAAGCCAATAGTCTGAGGAAACTAGGGAGGATGGACAGAAAAATCTTGGGTGTCTGAAGACATCTGAGAGCTTCTGAACCAACCATGGGATCACTCAGCTCTCGATCCTATGTTGTATGAGAAACACCCAATGTTCCTAAATCCTTCTCCTTGAGTATTTGCCAGTGGGCACTGACTGGTACAAAGTTCACTGTCCCCACCTGAGTTTCTAATGGTAAAGTCTAGAAACTATTGTATAATACATAAGTGAAGAATGCATTGTGGATTCCCCATGGAGCTTCCCCACAGGTCCTACAAAAAATTTTTCTTTTTAAAGTAGAACATTTCCTCTGGCTTTAGCATAAAGTTGACCTTGGCACAGCGACCGTCTTTGCCCGTGCTAATGTCAAACGCTTTTCCATGCATATGTGAGTATTGACTTATTTCAAGGCATAAACTCAGCGGAATAGTCAGACCTTTTCCATGCCTCAATTCCACTCTTCCCAGCTCTCACCTGGATGTGAGAGGCAGACAGTTCCAATAAAGACAGACTGCTAAATGCAGCCCAAACCATAGGGATGTGAAATTGAGTTATGGGGTCAGGGAACTGGGCTTGCTTTTCCCTATTTCCAGGGGAAAGCGCTATTGCCCAATTCCACCATCTTCTGGAATATCTCATAAGAAATACATAGAAGTACATTTCCTTCTGTCAGCATGATCAGTGGCCCTGTAGGAACCCCCAACTCCCTTAGCAGACTGAAAATATGAAAATGATATGAGTTCAGATATGTTTATTCTTTCAAAAACCAACAGCAACAGCAACCCCAAAGGGCTGAGGCTGGGCTCCCTTTAATAGTTTCCATGACTGTACAGGGTTTATAAAAGTAATGATTTTATTAAACTGTAAGACCATGGCAGATGGAGAAACTATAATTTAGAGAGATTAAATGAGCTGAATTCTATATGCCTCTAGCGTTCAAGGCATTGAAAAATATCAAAATAATTGGAAAACGATGCATTATGGACGCCAGGCTGTTTCTCAGCTGAACAGCTAATAATCACTCTTCAAGGCTCCAAATGTGTGTTTCCTCTAATAATGGAGAGTTAAAAATAGCACCTCTAATTCTTCCTGCAAATGACAATCAGCTGTCCCACTGCCACCAGGCAGTCCTAGGAGGCAGTGTCCTGGGGTGTCTCAGAGCAGTGTGACAATAAATAAATAAGCACGTTTATCACATTATTCAAACTCAGTCTTAATTACTTGAGAACTTGCCCCGAACTTTCCCAAGTTGGCTGGTAATCGTGAGCCCCGGGGCCCTGCCCCCAGCTTCACCACCACGCCACATGGCAGCGCTGCTGGCCGAATATTTACGTGCTGCGTGGCTGTTTGACATGGAGTCTCGGAACCTACCCATGTGGCTCCACTCCCCAGCCCCCTTCCCAAACCCGGGCCTCTTTCCTCGTCCATTCTCAGTGGGCCAGAAAGCTCGATGCAGGCATCAGCCGCTGGTGCTGCCTGGGCAGCATCTCAGCCCAGGGTTTGCTTTGCACCCACAGTGATGACTCCAGCAGGGGCGCTGAGGACACTGAGGGGAGGGGGAGCCTCTCTTGAACGCTGACTTAGTAAGAGCAGCCTGCCCCCTGGGCCTCTGTGCTCTCTTCTGGAGTTCTCTGCTGGGCTCACCTCCTCGCCGGTGGTTTCCACACGAAGATGAGCCCATCACTGGGCCAGCTGGCCACTTGCCCCTCCCTTGCTGACCTGTACAAAGCCCTAGAGCATTCGCACCCAGGCCGTTCTGTGTCCACATCCTCCTCGGACAGTCCTTGAGAGGAGCTTGTCCCAGATCCCCCTTCAAACCCACATCTGGCCTGAGGGGCGCAGAACCCATTCATTGCTTGAGACAGTGGCCTGGGGCGGGGGCTAATGGCCGGTACACACATTCCTGTGTGAAAGACGGTGTGTTCTTTAAACCCATATGACATAAGCAGTGCTGTTGACATTAATTTGCCATTGGCTCCATGTAAACCCCATTTCTGTCTAAGAGCACGGATGGCCTGTGAGATATAAGTAGTGTGAAAGTTTCTTTCAGTGTTTGGAGTCACGTCTTTCCCCCGGGTTTATCATTTCTTTGTTACCTGCTTCTCCACGCCCAGCATCTGCCCTCACCTCATGGTGTCTCCAGTTTGCCCAGCCCTCCAAGGACACACAAGGCGCATCTAGAATATCACCTGTGAAAGGGCCATCGGTCCTTTAATTGGCTTTTGAAATTCGAGATGTAGTTTTCAGGGATGTTACCTCTGGAAGTCAGAAACAAGGCTCCCCGTGGCTGAGAAGGATTCAAGAGCGCAGATGTGGGAGGAACCAATAAAATATCACAGTGGCGAGTGACCCCCTTTTTCTTGCATGATTTCAGGCCAAAGAAATAAAGGGAACGGGGACAGGTCAAGTATGACCTAAGCATCCTAAACAATTAGAACATTGTTAAATGGGTAGCAAAGGCAGCATCACACAGACCCCAGATTTCAAAACACCCATCTCATCATAAAATGCAATTTATCTCAGTGAACCAAAAGTTAGTCTCTATGCTCAATCCCTGCTGTATCTAAAGAGGCTATGCTCAGCCTAAAATAAAATAAACACCTTTCATCTCAACAAATAACCTAGATCAACAATTAGAGCCAGTCATTTCCCTGCTTCCCATAAAACACAAGCTTCGGCTGCTTTCTTCTGTTGATAACACTCCAGCCTTGCAGGGCGAGAAGAAAATTTCCCTCGTGGATCTTAAAGCCCTTAGATTGTTATTTCCACCTAGAAAGTAATAGCGTCCCATGGTCTCCAGCAAAGAAAGAGCTCATATTAAACTCATCTCTGTACTTTCCTATATATTTTAAGGTTTTGAAAAACAAAGAACAGCTCCCGCCATAATGCATATAAATTGTATAAATTCAGGAAGAAATCTTCAGTTGATACTAAGAACTTCAATACCAAAAAAAAAAAAAAAAGAAAGAAAAAAAGAATGAATGCAGTGTTTGCACTTTGCACATAACTTCTACATGAAAAGTGTTTGTTCTTTTAGGAATCTCATTTCCAGCTTGCTCTGTACCCTCCATTTTCGAATGCAATTATAGGTGAAGTTATCCAAACACACAGATCTGCGGGGAGCCCTCGTGGTCAGGGCGCAGCGCCCCTGCTTTCCATTAGAGAAATAACTGGCTAAAGCTGGTAGTGAGAAAATATTTTTTGTGGTTCTGAAATGACGCTGACGGGGAAGGGTGGACTTGGGAATGTGGGGGGCGTTGGTTGGTTCACACTCTGCCGGGGGTTTTGACGCAGGTGCTTCCAGCCCCCCACAGAGCCCGCCTGCGTGGGTCCTGCTGACTCCCGGGTTCCTGTGGGGCAGCAGGCAGAGCAGGCTTGCTGTAGGGGGATTATTAAGTCACATCAAGCTGTTCAAACCCTGGATTTCCAAGGAGATTTCTCCTTTCATCCTGAAAGCAAAGTGTGGCGTTTGCCAAGATGGCAAAGCGGGTGCTGGCAGTTTTGCAAAGTAGACACACAGCCAACCGAGAGTCCGCAGGGCGCCTGGCTCAGGCCCCACCCCTCTTCCCGCGACACAGCCGCAGGGGCCTTCAGAGATCCAACCAGAAGCCCCAGGCGCCCTGCTTTTCCTTATGCTCGTGGACCTCCGCCTTGTCTGTGGCGTTGGCACCCTGGGTGTCTCAGACCATTGTAAACTCCTGCCACCAATACAAACACATCACACGTGGACACACACATGCATGCACATGCACACACAGGCACACAGACACTCATACACACAGGGACACACATATACACACAAACACATACATATACACATAAATATATACATCGTGCATGCCAAGCACACAACTATGTACCCACACATACATGTACAAAGCACACACATAAACACATGCATGCATATACACGTGCACATCAAACACACAACTACACACATATGTGCACGTGCACATAAACATATACATGCCACACACAACTCCATGCACAAACACACACATACACACACACACATCTAAGCCACTAGTAAGCACAGCTCGGAAGAGGAACAGAGCCAGCCATCAGATAAACCCGGAGTGCTCACTTCATCTGCTGCCAAATGGCTGGCCCCTGGCTGGGGTGTGAGAGAGCCCTGCCTCCACTGGCCTCAGCACCTGGCCTTTCTATGCACTAACAACCTTCGTCTGGGCCGCTGCCGCAAGAATAAGGAAAGTGAGCCTTGGAGATAAAATTTCCCTGTGCTTTTAAGACTTTCATGTTACATTCGCATCTATCTTTTCAGGTTCGCTAAAAGTACCCACTTCTGTAGAAGGAAGGGTTGTTCAATCATAGAGATGTCTGCTTTGGCCCCCCTGCCAGCCGGCTGCATAAGGAGGCATGCAGTTCCCGTCTGTGGTCACTCCGATTGGCCCAAACCTGGGGACGCGGGCTGCAGGGGCGGGTGTGTGTCCAGCCCTGCAGAGAAGCCTGGAGGGACACACGGAGCTTGGTGTGGGGACCAGTACTGACCCTTTCTTCTCTGCCCTAAACTATCCCAGGTGTAGCTGTGAATGGCGAGAGAGAGAGAGAGAGAGAGAGAGAGAGAGAGAGAGAGAGAGAGAGAGAGAGAGAGAAGATTGGGGGAAACTGGAAGAATGCATAAATCTTTATGTTCATGTTTTGGTACGGGACACCCTGCTGGAAAGCGAAGTCATTTTATTTCAGATGTAAATCCAGGAAAAGAGAGTTCGAAAGGAATATATAGAGAGAGAGACGAGGCGGCACCAGGGGCACCGTCCAACATGTGCCAGATGTTAAAATTCAGCGCCACCTCGTTCGTTCTCTGCAAATGCCTGTTTCCCTTCAGGTTACAGATTTCAGAGTGGGATGCTGCACGTTAAAACCTACACTTGACATGATTTCACTTTAAGATGTACCTGCTAAAATGCGCCTTTTAGTGCTTCAGTAATTTGTCTGCATTGCACGCTTAAAGCTCTGTAGTCAATATCTCAGCATAACTTTCCACCATCCTTTTAAATGAGTGTTCTTTGTAAAAGAGAGAAAATGGGCTCCATTAGTCAGGTATAATTTTAATTTGGGAGATGGCTGTTGAGTTCAGAAGGTGCTTATGCTGCATTTACACGGAGTGAAGTGGAGAATAGAGGCTACTGAGCAGGAGGGAAAAACAGTTTTGCTGTCACACTGAGACAGGCCTTTGAAGGCACCTCATATTGTCAAAATGACAATAAGCCGCTGATGTGGCCGAGGAACGAATGATGCATAATGCCGCCTGTTTGCATGTTCCGTTTCCCAAACTCCCTGGCTCCATTTAAGGAAGACTGCAGTCTGAGGACCTCATCCTTCCTGTTTGCAAAATAAAAGCGAGGCATCGGTTTCACCTTCCCTCTGCGTCCCCAGTGTTTTCTGGGGCTTGCTAGGTGCTGTTTATTCCCAAAGAAAACGCCAAGTCTCTTCTTTTCTTGCTTTTCCCCAACTCACTCCGCCTGTGGATTCAGACTCCACTTCTTTCTTGGGGCCATTGCTTCTCCGTCCCTGCGCTGTGTCTCTAGACCCTGTGACAGACATCTCACATTCGTGAACGTTGTCATTAAGCGTCCGTGCCTTCTGCACCTCACAGTACCCCCACACTGAGTGTGGGCGAGCGTGCCTGCTGAGCACCGCCCCCAGCCAGTCCATCCTGGAGTAGTGCAGGGACCCTCTCAAACAACAGTTTGCATGGAACTGGTTTTTTCAGACCAATAATGTGGATCTCTCACCCACTAAAATTGTGCTGGGTTCAGGTCAATGTCACGTGACCCCCAGGGAGCTGCATTTCAAGTCGACAAATCCAGGTGCACTTTGGAGCTTTGCTGAGTGTTTTCCAGGATGCAGTGCCTGGTACACCAATGACAAACCAGGGTGACCGTCCCTCAACAGCAAGACTCTTTCAGAGCAGATGTAACGCCAGCAGGATTTTGTTAAGTTAATGAGGGTCAGTGCCGAAGCTCAGAAAAATTTAGCGTCATGGTTGTTTCACACTAAAATGTTCATTCTTTTGCTCCTTGATCAATAGTGTGTGTGCATGCATGCCTGAGCACGCGTGCACAAAGGGGGAAGGGGTTGTAAAAGGGATCCAGCCCTCTGCCACCCTTTCCAAACCCTCTTGAGGGAGGTGGCTTTAATCAGGCCTGGTCACCAGGGTCATGCCTTGCTGCCCCACCCCCCAAACTCCACAGAGCCTCCCTTCCCAAGGGTGATGCCTGGGGAACTGTGTAGGACTCGCCCTATAATTGAATTTAGATGCTTCTATTTCCGAAATGAATCCCCATGAGGCCTGGGCTGAATGTCAAGTATCCACATGGTGATAACATTGAAAGTAACTCCGATGGCCGGCCAAGTGGCGCGGTGGTTAAGCGCTGGTTTGGGAAGCCAGCGGCCCCAGTTCGGTTCCCACATATGAGGGCCGGTGACACTGCCCTCTAAAAAAAAAAAAAAGAAAAGAAAGTAACTCCAAGAAGCAGCAGGCTTTGTGGGAATAATTAATTATACCTGAATTAGCACGTACTTCTCTCTACCACACGGGGCCACCTCTCCACTGAACGCTGGGGGAAACCACAGGATCGTGTTGTGGCGAAAGAAAGTGCTCTTTCTACCAGTCACAGCCATCTTTTAAAATAACGTTTTGTTGGGGCTGTGGTTAGTGGTGGTTATTTTTGTCATGATTGTGATGAGTGGTTACTTCTGGCCATTTACATTTTCTCTTTATATATGCATGTGTTTTCTAGATCTTTTATAAAAAATGCCCATTTCCTTTATAACTGTGGGAATAATGAATATGGCGGATCCTGCAAAGGTTCCAGGACTTTGAAATGCACCACAGAGTCCAGGTCTGGGTGGGCGAGGGGTCCGGTGAACACCCACGTTTGGGTTTGCCCACAACACAGGCCTATAACAGCTGACCGACACCATCTCTGCTGATTCCTCTAACAAAATCTCATGGGGACCCATTAGGTCAAGGCTTGTAGAGTTGACAGGTAGTGGTTTCAGAAAGGTAATATAAATTTCCCTCTCTTCCCTAAAAAAACTCAGGGGTAAACCAGTCTGATTTCATTTTTGTTTTTTCCAAAGTTGCTGTGCTCACACATTCAGAGTAACACCTTATAGATGCTTATAGGAGGACTTGGTTCTGTGTCATCAGTCACTGCAGCATTTTGTTTTGCTATCGAATGACTTGGGTCTCCTGGCTTTGTTTTCCAATCAAACTGGGAAAAAGAAAGACAAGCTTTGCCAGCCTCACTTCTCAAACCAAGGATAACACCCATGGGACACAGGGCTCAGGCTCCCGGGGACAGACCCACCTCACTGCTGCTCTGCCACCTGTCCATAAACACACAGACAAGAGGCGCAGTGAGGGTGCAGCAGATGCTGGCTCAGATGCTCCCCCAGGACATGGGCAAGAGTAAGGGGACGGTTATGCTCACCTTAGAATCACCAGCCATGTGGACTCCAGGAGCTGCCCAGCCGTCTATGCAGGACTTCCAACCCAGCTCCTTAAAATCCATTTCTTGGATCTGCTCTGAGATATGTGAGCTCTGCCGTTGAGGTGACATTGAGCTAGCCATGAGCACAGCCAGCATGGAAGGTTTCATAAACTGAGTCAAATAGGATAAGACATCCCACATGGATAGAAACGAGCACAAAGCCAGGAGGGAGAATCATGGTCAAAGAAAGAGCGTCACGTCGAAAGACAGTGTCAGAATGATGACAGTGAACATTTTTGGAGGAGTCACTGGAGGCTGGGCGCTGTGCTAAGTGCTACCTTCCACACTGACATGTGCATTATGAAAAACGTTGAAGTTATAGCATAATAATGAGATGCCAATGCATAGATCAGAGAAACTTAATTTGTTAGCATTGCAATTTTTTGCCTAAGATTTGTCTCTTTTAAAGGAGTAACACATTACAAATTCAACTTAAAAATAAAATAAGAAAAAAAAAATATAATTCTTCCCTCCTATCCCTTGTGTCACTGGAGTTACTCACAGCACTTACATAAGCATACATAAGGGATGACATTGTCACTACCATTATTTTGAACAAATTGTTTCTGTTTGCTCAATTAAGAATAAGAAAAATGAAAGTTTTTATTTTACCTTCAGAAAAATTTATTTCTTAGACATGAAATGGCTCAGTAGAGGCTATGATGGGCCATTCTAGCCCAATATCCATTTTAGTAGCTATTCTATCTTTATCAATAAAAATGGTATTAAATCCGCCTACCCTCGAGTCTCGCTTTGCTTCAGACCATTTCTGTGGCTTCAGACCATTCCCAGCAACATTTTATATTTTATAAGTTATAAAAGAGTTGTGTAACATGCAATTTCTTTCTTCCTTGCTGCTTTGATTTACATTCTCTGTGTTTTCCTAATGGTTTCTTGATATTGGCGTAGCCATTTTCTATGATGTGTGTGTGTGTGTGTGTGTGTGTGTGTGTGTGTGTGTTTCCCCCTCAGTGCATTGTGTGAATGTTTTGTCTCTGCCAGAAAAGCAGTTGTGAACATTTTACTGGCCATCCTATGGATGGATGTCTATATACGGTTAGATGGAAATATCATTCTATTTATTTCTTTTTACTTTTGTTCAGACATATGGCAAGCCGCGTCTGCAGCTGTTTCCTAGGCAATTTCCTTTTTGTGAATATCAATACTATTTTTAGATTTCAGAGTGGATGTAAAAAAAAAAAATGATGCTCATACAATGCTTACATAAATATAGCTAAAAGAAGTTCAATTGAGAGATTGTGCCCCAGAAGTTAACTCCATCAGTTCCCCATGACGTGACAACTACCGCGGAAAAAATAAACATGGTTATAATTCTATCATTTCCGCAAATGTTCATGTAAAAAAAAGTTTCATATAAAAATTATTTTTATTAATACATAGCGCTCTTTATTGACACTCATATGATAAATAAAACTCCCTGGCCAATTCAGATATAGTTCAATAAGTAAAAATAGGACAGGTAAAGTAGGAATAAGAACTTAGGTTCTGTCCCTAAACACTGAAGTGAAGACAAGAAAACCGACATCAAGCACAGACACACAGTAAATGACAGGACATGACAAATCCCAGGGAATAAAACATACATGCCAATATAACAGATCTTGAAGAAAAGACTGACTTTTCCAAAAGAATTCCAGAAGCCAAAGAAATGAGCTGCTGTTGCACATGTGGGGCGGGGACCAGGGTGAGGGCACTGAGGAGCGGGCACGGACGTGAAGGAGGTGCTCACTCAGCCTTGCACAGTGCACGTCTCCAGCAACCAGCCGCACCTCAGTCCCAGCCCCCCGCCTAGCTGCCCGATGCGCCAAGGCAAGAGCAGTGCTCGCTGCAAATAGGGCGCCTGCATTCAGTCATCCTTTGGACTGCAGCCCTCTGTCCAGCGTGGTGGTGCACTCCTCCGACGGGGGCGTGATGTCCACGGGGTTTTCCAGAAGCTCCACCTCGTTCCCAAGCCAGACCCAGTCATGGGAATGGGGGATGTTGCCTTGCTCGCTCACAGCAAATCTTTTGTGTCTGTATTTCCAAGCGAATGCCACACAGTTGATTAAGAAGACCAGGATGGCCAGGCAGAAGACGCAGAGCAGAGCGTACATGCCGATCTCCAGGTCGGTTAGCCCCCTGGAGGTCACCGTCAGGTCACTGGGGTTATTGGGCTCCGGCAACTTCCCCTGAGTGGGGAAGCTTGTGAAGGAGTCGGGGCCACCACCCTTGACTCCCTTCTTCTCCTTTCTCCCCAGGAGGGACTGTGGGGCTGTGCTTTTGTTGGTCCCTTCCACTTGGCCAGCGGAGGCGCCATGCTGGAACCAGCCCTGGACTGCTCTCTCCTGGCTTCCTTCACGCTCTATGGAGTTCCCGAGGTGGCCTTTGTATTCCCGGCGGAGGCTCTCAATATCGTTGGTGCCTGCTGGGTGCTCAGCAGTGTTCGGTTCAAATCTGACCTTGACGTTTCCTTTACCCACGGCAAGGACACTCTTCCTCTTGGTCTTCTGACAAGGCTCACTGATCATCATTTCCAACTTAATCAAGGGCCCTTGCCCCTCACCCTCTGCAACCACAACTGGCCATTTGGGCTGAAGGTTTGGCTGGACAGACACGACCATTTCGTCCAATGACGAGACCGAAACAGAAAAATCCTTGGGATCATAAATGTCTAAGGGTGTCACCGAACCATCACTGAACAAATGCTAAGGACTAAGAAAAACAAACCTAAAGCATTATGTTATAATTCATTTCCTTCCAACGTGTAGGCAGGTATACAAATAGGGTTTCCAGTAAAATACATTTTCAATACACAGGCTGAGTAAAATGAACCCTGATGTTTTCAAATCTGGATCAGTTGCTGTCATAAATTAAACTGGTATCAAAACTGGACTGTAACCCCACTGGTGTGAGGTACAGATTACCTACTTTAATGAACGCCATCCTATGGAGATTAACTTACCGAATGTCCTATAACAGAATTTGAATTTTCCAGAAAGAGCTTGAAAGATCACATGATGCATCTGAATCAATTTTAGGAGCTGCTGATCAGGCTGCAGCTTGAGATGGTACCCCTTCAAGTTCTTGAAGAGAAAGTTGTTCTTGAGAAAAGATGCGTGCTAGGGACTGCAGAGCTTAGAGGACACGATGACTTTCGATAATCAGAACGGGTTTGCTGCAAGTTTACCAGTAGAGCAGAGGTTTGAAGCTGCCCTTATCAGATACAGACCAACAGACACCTGGTGCCGATTAGGTCTAATTGCTTATGTAGCTGAAATAGAATTACCAAGTGTCAAATATTACTTATTTTAGAAAAGCGGAAACATGTAATCCTCTGGTCTAGCAGTACGCTTCCTTCTTGTCACAGATAACCCACTGCAAAATGGCATACGGACACGTGGTCGGTGTGTCAAAGCATAGAAGAGCAAAATTTATCCAGGGCACGGAGCACGTTTCTCAGATGAGACAGACTCTGGCTAGGAAGCAGGTAGAAGCTTCCAGAATCACAGTCCCAGCTATGAGGGCTCTGCTGACCCCTTTGCGGGGTGTGAGAGACAGAGAAGGGGTCGCAGTGGACCGGGGACACGGCACTCGGAATCTTACCTGCCGTGGGGCTTGGAGGACATCCTGGGCCGCTGCTGTTGAGACGATGGCTCTTCTGTCTGCCCTGTGAGGCTGCAAGGAAAGGGACAAGCCCGCCACCAGCTGCACGCCCAGGTCTGCGATGGTGACGCGGTCATCCAGGACGATGGCCGTCTTCTCAGCCAGGATGGAGTCAGAGAGAGGCGAGAGGACCTTCAGAGAGAGCAAGAAAGCTAGTCTCTGCTCCACGCAGCCCTAGTGGGAAAAATAATCTTTGAAGGGAAGAAAAAGATACAATGCCTACAAAAGAAAAGGGATCTTTATAGTCAGATGGGTGTCCTCTCCTCAATGAGAACTTTCCCACAATCGTTTTAAACCCCTGACGTGTGCTCTCAGTTTGCTGCTGGTGAATTCTTCGAGGAAGTACAAATTAGCTCAGACCGAGAAAGCCAAAACGTGCCCGTCCTTCCGTCAGGCTGCGGGTAACAGATTCCGGGAACTCCCCTGTGAAGTCAGCACGAAACACTGTTCCTCCCAAACACAAGCTCCCACTGTCGTGTCACAACAACGCCCTTATTTGGGTGACAACTACCTTTTTCACTCATTGAGAAACACTGTTCCCGAAAATCTACGATTATCAAAACAGCTTGCTCTTTGAAATCACATCAGGAAGAACGGACAGCCCTCTCCTGACCTAAGGGCCTAAGTCACCTTGACACAGAGAAGTAAGTCTGATTTCCAGCTCAGGTGCAGGGCTGTGAACACAATGGTCCCCATCCCTGTGAACTTCAAGTTCCCAAGAAGCAGAACCCTGGGTCCACCCACAGTGTGGTTGGCACACAGCCTCACCCATCATATTACATAGCGTCTATGGTGGCTTTCATCCTACGACGGCAGTCACAGGGACCATCTGCCCAGCGACGTCCAAAATAGTCACTGTCTGGCCCTCTACCAACACAAGATGCTAAAAATAAGCTGTGATGTCAAACCACTTGGGCCGAAATCTCTTATTACTTAGGGAAGAAATTCTAGAAGCCTTGGATTCTTAATCTGGAAAGTGGGACTGGGAGTATAACATTTGCCTCCTACGATTGTTGTGAGAATTTTGAGTCGATATATGCCAAATGTTGTTTGAAGCAGTCTCATGGGTTTTTCCCCACACCACCAAGCAGTGACCTCAAGTCTCTGCAGACACTGCCCTGAGCATCCCACAGCTTTAACTCAGTTTTGATACCATCTGCCCAGAGACAGCATCAGACCCCACAGGTCGAATGCTCAGTCCTACAAGACCACCCCCACTTCTGGTGCCAGTTGCTTCCAGTTGTCACCTGTGCTCTGACCAACCAGATACAGATCTGAGGTGCCTGTGACGCCCTCCTGGGGTTCAGTGAATTTTCTCACTGAATGCAGGAAACCAGTTCTGGATGGTTGACTGGTAGATTACAAAGGATATTAAAGATATGAATGAACAATCAGGTAAAGGATACATAGGACAAAGTCTAGAAGGATCTGGAACACAAGAGCTTCTGGACCTGTGGGTTTGGGGCCCAGACGCTCTCCAAACGTTAGGCTTTGGGGGTTTTTCTGAAGGCTCCACTACCCAGGCAGGACTGATTAAATTATTGACCATTGATGACTGATTCAACCTCCTCCTGGCCCCCTGCCCCCTTCCTGGAAATCAGGGGATGGGACTGAAAGTTCCCACACTGTATTCCTGGTTGGTTCCCCTGGCAACCAGCCCCCAATCTTAGGTGCTTTCCAAAAGGCACCTCATTAACATAAATCCAGTAGTGGTGGGAGGGGCTTGTTATGAATAACAAGATGTCCATTTCACCTTTGTGGCTCTGAATTGATTTCAGGAACTGAGGACCAGCCAGCAAACACTCTAATAAAAGACATTCCCATTGTTCTTAACACTCAGGAAATTCCAAGAATTTGGGGAGCTGTGAGCGGAGCTGTGGACAAAGGCCCAGTGGCATGTATTATAAATCAGATTGTCACCAGCCATCTCTAGCGCGCCCCCAGCTCCTCAGAGAACACTGGCTGCTGTCATCTTTCATATTCTTTCATATTCCCTACATATACCTGACTTCTAACCAAGGGCTACGTCCGGTTGCGCATGGCCTCCAAGGGCACGCGAACCCCCAGCCCCTCGTGACAGCCTGGACAACCCCGTCACCAAGCAGGACTCCGTTCTTGGCTACCTTTCTAAACTGCCAGCTGCCAAGCAAGGAGCCGAGCAGCGGTCATTAGCTGCAAGCCCTGTCTTCTTGAATAACAGCATCCACTTAAGTGGCTGTTAGACTTCATAGGACATAAACGCCTCCCTCACTAATTCACTTTCTGTTTACACAACAGAAACGGCACTTTGTCCACTCATTTCGACTTCTCTTGTGCCTCAAAAATCAAGCGTGCAGCCCCAGGAAGTCATTGGCTGTCTCATTATGCCCGCATGCTGGGGCATTCGCCTCACAAAGGCTGGATGGCCTGAGCTGATGTTTCTAAAGTTGAAATAAGACAACAGCAACAAAAAAATCACTTATGTGTGATTACATTTGGGCACGTTTTCTTTTCTTCTTTTTTCACCCCCAGGGTGTTTATACTGTGTCTTTCTTCATAGACTATGACACCACTTACGGAGGAGATATTATCAAAGCAAATTTATGTTGCTGTGATTTGCTTTGTGGCAATGTTACCAACCAAGGGGCTGTAAGCACAGGACTCTAATCGGTACCACCTTGTTTCTTGATCAAGTATTTGGACAAGGTGAACGCAGGAGAGCAGTTTCTAAAAGCTGCCTGCATAACAAGCTCAGAACCATGGGGTCCACTCACTCCTATCCTGTTACCTAGCTTTCCAGCCCCAGGACGTCAAGTCTCCCAATTAATCAACCAGCAGAGGCCAAAAATGTGTCCTTATTTATTTTTTTAATTTTATTTTTGCGGTAAGAACACTTAACATGAGCTCTTTCCCCTTAACAAACCTTTAAGCGTGCAATACATTATTGTGGTAACGTCCCATCTTCCCCTCCCCCAGTCCCTGGCAACCACCAATTTATTTTATAATTCTATGCATTTGGCTATTTTAGATACCTCTGATGAAGTTCATTTGTATATCAGGACCCGCAATATGAGGTCCGCCCAGTGGTCCAGCCTCAGTCACAAACCTCAACCCAAGTCAGGCCGCACTTACGGAAACATTGTCAAGGAAACCTGACATCCGCCAGTCTCGGCCCACCATGCAGCTCGAGCTGGCTCAGCTGGCCCTAGAAAACGGGACCTGCCACCTTATAAGGAAATCCTGACCTCCCAACCAACCACTCCCTGTTTCTGAGGTGACTCTTCCAACACTCTATGAAACCTACTCTTGCCCCAAAGCCTTTGGGAACAAATTCTTCACCCTTTGTCCCCATCCATGGATTGTCTTCTCTTGACTAAAGGACATCAAACTCCTTACTCAGTTGTAATATTTTTGTCATTTGACACCTCATGGAAGTCGATTCAAACAGAATTTGTCCTGATGTGACTGGCTTCTTTCACTTAGCTCTCTGTCCTCAGGGTTCCTCCATGTTGTCCTACAGCCATGACAGTTCATAAAACTGCCACAGCCTGCTTTACTAGACAGTGAGACAACCAGGCTAACAGCACTGGTATCTAACATGATTTTTGTGCAACAGTTACTGGCAAATGATGACAAAGAAATTCCAGAACTGTGTCTTAGGCATGACTAGCAAAACTTTAATCCTAAATTAATGGAATTACATAATCTATTCTGTGTGTGTGTGTGTGTGTGTGTGTGTGTGTGTGTGTGTGTGTGTGTTCCCTACCAGAAGTATTCACTCCTCCATGAATCAAATGTCGGGTGCATCAAATTTTATGCTTGGGTCATTTTGGACCATATGTATGACACTAAGAAATACCAGAGCAGGACTCTTTAAAAAATTGAATAGTAGGGTTTTATGACAGAGTAGAATTCTACTGGGCAGAGTACTCAGCAAAGGCTTTAAAGAGAAGAGTGTAAGTGTTTTTTACTCCTGTAAACTGTAATTTTGCAGAATGAAGGGATAGGTAGCTGGCTAATCAGCAGGCTGAGAATTAGATAACTTAGGGCTCTGTTTTGCTTCTCATCTTCCTGTTGAGTAAAGGAGACACTTTAGGACTTTCCCTCCACGGCCTTCAGAAAATAGCCCACGTGTACATAGATGGAGATGTGTGAACAAGAGTAACTTCCTATGAGAAAAGATGCCAAGTCCAAGTTCTCCTCAGAATCTCAAGCAAACATGGGCCCCACAATCTCATTTTTCATATGCGGAAACGGAGGCCCAGCAGAGTGACAAGGCTGGCTCAACGTTCCCCGGCCACTTCTGCAGAGAACATCAGCTCTGGGCCACTCCGGGTCCCCACTACCACAAACCTACACTGACTCCACATCTGTCTCTAAAGGTCCCCAACCCATGAATAGACATGGAGGGTCTGGTCTGTTCATAGAGTAGGACTTCCGTCTGCTTTCACTGGCCTATCCCAGGTACAAAAAAATACTGCCTTGTACATAGAAGACACTTAACAAATGTTTATTGATGATGAGTGTTAAAGAAAGATACAGAGGAAAATGTGGCCTGAGGACAGGATAGCACCAGCCCAGAGCATCCGTGCAGAAACAAACAGCAGGGCGACTGTTCCTGCCCCCTTTGGTCTCCGCCTGTGCTTGTACATTTCACACCGATCGGCCTATTGAAGCCATCTGGTCTCACAGCACGTTTTGGTAGGTCCTACACCTTTGGTGCTCTGTCCAGATTTGGAGCTGGGAAGACCCAATCCTTTCCTTTCTACTCCTCTGTTCCTACCTCCTTTGAGACTCAGATCTACTAAAATAATATGAAGGCTCCGTTGGTTTTTCTTTTTTTTAAGACAAAAACAGTAAAGGAACATTTTCTTGATTGAAATGCTTTGCATTTTCAATCATAATGAAAGATAATTTCATTTCTATTACAGGAAAAAAAAAAAGCAAGCATGATTGAGGTAGCATGTCCCAGATTTATAAAAGGTATTTGTTAATAACTGGGTTACTCCAAGCAGGGGTGTGCCAAAGCTGCCTCCTCTGGGTCATCAGAGGCAACAGTTAAATTTTCAGAACTGACATAATTGTAGGAGTTCCCTAAAACAAAATAATTCATGTCAGCTTCTGACGTGCTAACTTGTTTATTTTCCAACTGACTGCTATTCCACAAACGATAATTAAATCTCTTTAAAGTATTAGGTATTTAAATAGTAACTTCCAGATGTACACACATATGTGTACACACATATATGTCTATATGCATTTGTTATTGTTTGTTTTAACTATAGATGTAATTATAGATTCTCATATATATGTGATTATATATAAATATACAGAGGGTGCCAAAAATGTATACACATTTTAAGAAAGGAAAAAAACTGTATTAAAATTGTAATATTCAATATATACCAATAACAAAAGATGAATACAAGTCACATTTGACTTCTGCAATTACAGGAGGTGCTCAAAGTGGTTCCCGTCAGTGTCCAGACACTTCTGATTATGGCGAACTACTGCTTGAGCCATGCTGACCAAAGTGTCCACTTGTGCACATTTTTTTTTTGGCACCCGTGGTATACTATAGATTCTTAAGAATGTTAGCAGAGGCTACTGAGGAGAGAATTGACTCTCCCTCTTAGTAAATGGGCATCAACAGGGCCAATTGTCCGAGGAACACAGGCTGCATGCTGTCCTACTCTGTGCACTGCACTCCTGGACCCCACAGCCAGCACACCCTGGCTCAGCCATTCACCGTCACAGGCTGTCAGCCAGGAGCAGAGACAGGTGCTCTGTTGGCTATTCATGTGTCCAGTGAGATGCACCTCCCCCATCCATCTCTGTTGCTATTTTCAAAATAACCGTCCATGTAAATGATGTCACCTGTAAATGTCCCACTGACAGAGGCGTTAACTGCTTTTTAGAGCATGTTTGATGGGTTTAAAACCTCATGATCGCGTCCAGGTTTGTAAAAAGAGCAATTGTAGCAGGAGTTGCCATCAGAGCTGCCAAGGGAATGGATGGCCCTCTTTGGTTGTCTTAAAAACCTGGGGTGCTGACAGTGCTGAGCATCATAGCCGTTCCTGCAGGTCCTTTGGGGGACCAGCCATGCCCCTGACAGAGCCTCCCCTCTGGGAGACATCCAAGTCCATCCCGGGATGAGGTTGCCATAGCCCAAAGTAGCCACGCTCACGAAAACAACGGCCTGAAAGAAAGGACAGTTCTCAAAACGGGCATTTTCACAGTATAAGAAAAGAGCTGGATGGCTCAGCTAAAAAAAAGAAAAAAAAAAAGAAAGAAAAGAGCTGAAGGTAATGTGAACACGGAGAGAGAAGACGGATGGTTATACCATTTAACTTTGCGAACACATGTGAGATGGTCTGCAAATATTATCTTGAAAAAACCGTCTTGGGAGATTCATCATTTTCCTGCTAAATCTTTCCACTACATTACTCCAGAGAAACGGGCACTAGGGACTCTTTGGAGGGAAGTATGTTTCATCTGCGGATCCCACAAGAACCATCCATTGCTTTCTTTTCTATTTAGAAGAAAAATAAGGCTTGATCGGTGTGCCCACTGCTGATATTCAAAGCTGCTGATATTCTCTAGAGGTGATGTTGCTTGTATTTCGTGACCAATGTCCTTGACATTTCTGAGCTTAGCAAGCTTCAGGTGACTTCAGATTTCCTCAGACAGCACATCCATCAAGACACCGCCCGACCCCACCTGACCCATCCAGACCAGGCCTGGAAGCAGGAAGCCTCCCTGGGGCAGCCAGGCTCTAAAATGCTAATAGAACTTCTTTGAGGGTTCAGGGCTCATTAGCGCCCCCCTCCTACTGATCCTGGAAGCCTGAAACTTAATTACCGCAGAGCAAATGCAGGTAACATCTTCCAGGTCGGTCAGGGTTTTTTTTATTTCTCTCCAAGAATGAAACAATTCAGGCCCCACACTGGTGATGCCTGACTGGCCTCTGGTGTTCTGGAAGCCAAGATTCATTGGCCAACAATACAATTACTGGTGACATAAAAACACGAGCCCGTCCTGGAGTCAGAAAGAGAGGTTCTCAGAAGTGACAGTGTGGTCACACCCTGGAAATCACATTTCTTGTCCCTTCCAAAAAGACCTTCCAAGAAACTGAGCAAAAAGAGAACAGCAGGCCTTTCAGGGGATATGGGTGAAAACAAATTGTTTCAAAGATTCACGAAAGCTTATTCCAACTGGTCCCTTTGATGGAAAAGCAGGAGGAGGTGTCCTGTGCTTCAGGATTTTTGTTTTGTTTTGTTTTGTTTTGAGGGCAGTGTCACTGGCCCTCATGTGTGGGACCCGAACCGGGGCCGCTGGCTTCCCAAACCAGCGCTTAACCACCACACCACTCGGCCGGCCCTGCTTCTGGTTTTTAAGAAGCGAGGTCTCACTGGACACCAACGCTGATGGCACCTTGATCTGGGACATCCAGCCTCCAGAAGCGTGAGAAAATAAATGTCTGTTGTTTAAGCCACCCAGTCCATGGTACTTTGTTATGGCAACTCTCGCAGATGAGTACAGATTTCTCTACTATTCATTCTACATACGTATTAGGGACCTTCTGTGTGATAAACATTGGTAAGTAAAATACACAGAGCTGTTACCATATGGACAATGGCTTATAATCACGTAGAGGCTAAAAATTCTACGGATATCGAAGGGGACCAAAGGTTTGCCACCCGCATCTGGACATGTTCACTGTTAAGCTGGTTATTAAGATCTTTTGACCCTCTCTTTTCCTGTCTAAGAGATTCAGAGGGAAAGGCGGCTTCAGGAAGGGAACCCTCGATGTTCGATGACCGCCTGGGCCTAATTGAATTAAGTGCTGTAGATAGGAAGGCACCAGGCAGGGGCCTGGTGCTGGATCGCCTGTGTCCCATTGAAGCAGAAATCAGCCGGCCCTATGCATTCGCTCCCTCACTTCCCTGTAAATTGTCCATTCTCAGTTTTGAAATCTAAGGCCCTTTTCCTCCATTTTCTCCTTTGTCTAACGTGCCATAAATACCCAGTGTGGCCTCACTGTCTGAAATGCTCATGCTTGTGTGAGTCCCGTGTGCACATATATTAGAATTTGATTTTCTCCTGTTCATCTGTCTCAGTTAATTTGATTATTAGCCCAGCTGGAAGAACTTAGAGGGTGGGAGGAAAAGTTTGTGTTTTTTTTTTAGCTCCCATGACATATATCCCTATAGCCCCCAACCCCCCCCACATGCCCCCCACACACATGCACACACTAAGAAGTAAGGTGTATTGACACCTAATAAATAACCAAGCAGCATGCAGTGTCTTTTATAAACATCATCTTCTTTGTCTTTTCCAAACCTCACAGTAGAATTACACCATACACATACGACAGATAAATAATTCAATTGCACGGGCTCAGGGGGAAAAAGAGGAATGAGAGACCACACTCCAACGTACTAGGGCTTATCACGTGACCTGGGATAAAAGTGCGTGCCCAAAGGGACTGGGCACAGGGCATTTTACCCCCAGACTGGCGAGAGCAAATGTATAACGGTTCAGGGCGTGTAACTCAATGGCTCTTAGAGTGTGTGTATTTGACAGAGAGAGGGTCTATTTTGCAAATGACTTATTTAGGGATCATCTTTTCTTAAATTTATTGGCATGACATTGGTTGATGACATTATGTATGTTTCAGGTATACAAGTTTATAGGAAAAAAGCTGTGTATCCTATTGTGTGCTCACCACCCAAAGCCTAGTCTCCCCCCATCACCACATATGTGACCCCTTTACCCTCTTCACCCCCCCACACCCCCTCTGGTGACCACCATCCTGTTGTATCTATGAATTTGTTTGCTCATTGGTTGCTTTGCGTTTTATGCAGGGAACATCTTTATTTCCACAAAGACTCAGTTCTGTCTTGAAGTTCTGGTCCTAGCACTCTATCTATCATGGCCCATGCTTCACAGGGACCAGGGCACACAGGACACGTCCTCTGAGCTTCAGGGTCACAGCACTCGCAGCTCCAGTGGGAAGAGAAGGGGCACAGGTAACGGAACCATGTCACCATCTCACCATGTGATGAGATTTCTTCTCTCTCACATGCAGATGCCTTGGTTTTCATTAACATTAACTTTGGGACTAATCGCTACTTGTCAACAGAACAGAACATTTGGAGTGAAATTTTGAAAACATGGTGATTGAGTTAGGAAGGCGATGCAATGGCATGTTTTACATGTGTGTTTTTTCCTCTAGATGGAATTGTATTCATTCACGCAGTGAGTGTTACCTGAACACATACTCTTGTCATATGTCTACTGGGGGCATTAAGATGATAAATAAAAATCAGATTGTACAGAGTCCAAGCTCGGAAAAGTCCATTCTCACCAGGGAGATTAAACATACACAAATATTTAACACGCCCACTAAGAAAGGGAAGCCCTGAGGAATTGGGGGTACAAAGAACTCCTTAGACAGCAGTGTAGATGTGGAGAGAAGTCCTCAGAAGCAGAACTGAGATGCCACTGAAACATGGAGCCCCAGCCTGTGTCGCAGCGTCAGCTCCTGCCCGGGTGCCCATCCCCCCTTCCCTATGGCCTGTGCTGTGGTTCAGACTCGCCTCGCCAGCCCTGCCCCCACACAGGCCAATGCCATGTCATGTTCCTCTTAGTATCTGCAGATCCTGCTAGTTCTGCTTCTCACCACCTGGCTGGTGGTGTTGAAACAATGCTTCCTACTGACACAGCCAAGATCGGAACAAACGCTTAGAGGTCAATGCCACTGCCGTAGCCACCAGTCATCTCCTCTGATAAATGAAGTGGAAGTTTCATCTTATTGAACAACAAAGGACCCTTTGAGGGTAAAAACGAAATTCCGAAAGCCTTGATTAAAACAAACAAACAAACAAACAAACAAACAAGTGAAGATGCCCAACAAAAACTGATTAAACGTGGTTTGCACGATGTGAGGGTCTGTTAGTAGCAGAAACATCCAAGGCACCCCGAAGCTCATGAATCTTGACCATGGGCTTAGGGTTTATCAAATACTGGGTTCTCTGGTGCCCAGAAGGCCCTAGGAGCACTAACCGACTTGGGCCCATTCACTTGTCTCCGTCATCTGGCATTCTTGCAGCAGACTCTGAAGGTGACTCTCATAGTAACTTCATTTTCTCCCTCTGCCCTTGGAAGTCTTGAATTATGATTTATCTAACTTCAAGGCAGCTGTAAACTTCAGTCAGAGAAAACTAGGGGTTTTGCTACAACTTAAAAAATGATTTTCAATTCCAGTGCTGAGCCCACCATTTAAACTCTATGCTTATGGCTCAGATAACATGGATCCTGACAGTACGTGCTTTCCAGATCCAGCTACCTGCTGGTCTTTGAAGAAAATGAAGAAAGATATTTCAAATAAGACAATCATTAGAGAACAATTGAATAAAATTCAGCTGGGCTCAAGGCACAGTTCTTGTGTCAAGGGGGTCATGGGGAAGATAGGGAACCTGGAAGAAACTTCCATTATCACTCTCCCTGTGGACAGAAGCCATCCGTCAGTAATAAAGAGTCACTAGATCGTGCCATCCACCTACCTGAGGCCCCGGGGTCACTGCAAGGAATGTGGTTGGCCATGGGCTTTATGTGTTGTCCAGCAAGTTTTCTTGATCAAGTGTATCTTCAGGACTTGCTAAACAGAATAGAAAATAGGTGAGTCTAACATCTTCATGGAAAGCTTTAGGCTGGGGAACCAATAATGAAAACAAATTGTTCTTCCAATAGAGAGGGAACAGAACCTAGACAAATCCAAGAGCCTGGCAAGTCCATGAGGGTAGAGACCAACTTTCACATCTGGAACATGGAGACCAGCAGCCATCAGGGGAAGCATGGCCCTGCCCACCCCAGCCACCGTTGATTGGTCCATTGGTGAACACCTGACCAAAACTGGGCCAATGAGGTGACAGACATGGGATTAAGGAATTAAGTCTCTGCCTTAGCTCTTTTCTTGAGAGGCAAAAACATATACCCAGGAGCAGTTGATGGGCATTTTATGCCACATGGACTGAAAAACAGAAATTAGTTCTGTAGGAAGAGTAATAATGAGTCATATATGAAGAGAAAAACAGAAATAAGAGCCCCAGGGCTGGTTCCAGGCCATTCTTAAGCAGGGTGATAAATCCCCTGTCCGTACATATACTAGACAGTCTGCCATCATAGTAACAAAAATAGTGCCCTTTGCATCTTGCGTCCGCTGGGAGGGTTGTGGCCTGAAGTCTCTACATCTGTCCCATGACCCTAAAACATTTAAGGTGTCCCACCTTAAATACAGTTTTCTCTTATCAGTCAGGAGGAATAACCACCAGACCCTACACTCCCAGTCATACCACCTTGGCCTTGCTGCTAGATAGGCAAGATGAGCCATTATAAAGGGCTGTGAGGAAGGGTCATGGGCTCCTCTCACTTACGCTGCAAGTTTCCTGAACCCTGAGCCTGCCATAGGCCTCTCCCCCTCCCCCGCGTCCCACCAAGAAGCAAAACTCAGCTCGGGAGAGTTTGTCTAAGACATTAAAAAAATATCTGTCTATGCATAAGGAAAGGTTTTGTACCATGGGCAAGCCTGATAGAAAACTGTGCTTTTATTCCCCAACGCCTTTGGGATGGCTGTGCTCCAGCAAAGCTGCGAGAATGAGCCGTGCGCCCAGCTCCATGGAAACTCTGTCCCCCGAGCTGTCACTGGTCAGCTCCGTGTTGAACCCACCCCCTGGGGGCAGGCTCTCTGGGGTCTGCGGAGCCATCTTCCAGTGTCCAGTGCATCATTTAGACAACGGAACGGAGGGTGACCCTCTTCTGTGTGGTAGTGATGCGCCACCCTTTCTTTCAGACCGAAGAGCACGGGGATATGTGTGTTGAGGCAGCTTCACATGGAAATTAGGTGGTTTGCTGCAGCGATGCTCTGGAGCTGTTCTGACCCGCAGCCCTAGCGCCTCTCAGGTGGTCTCCAGGCCACGCATGCATAGGACAGGCCCCCTGGGGACAATGCCATCCCTGATGCCACAGCCACGCCAGTAGGCTTATCACTCCAGGCTACGTAAGGCCAGACATACCCTCATCCGTCCCCGGCATTTCTCTTTCTAGAAAAACACAAGGAACATAGTGTTTTCTCCTTTCATTGGGCTTCATAGGGAGACAACCTCCTTCCTCTTCGAATTGCCTCAGTAGTTTGGGGAAAGCGTTTGGTTTCCCATTTTTTTCAAAGAGCTCTTAAATTGCGAAGCAACCATTTTCTGGGCTCTGTCGGCGATGGGAAGCATAAGTGTCAGCGTATGATCACAAAAATCATTGTGAGGCCTCGTTTTGGCTTCTAAAGGCTCCCTGCCCCCGAAAATGGCCTTGTTCCTCTTCGCAAGAGAAGAGGGGTGGAAGGTTTTTCCTCTGCAGCGCTGTCAGCAGCACGCGGGTCTCTAAAATGTGCCACTGGGCCGGGGCCGTGCAGGGCCTACAGCGAGCGCAGGCCTGAGCCGGGGGTTTGAGGTCACCCTGCCCCGGCCAGGTGTGGCCAGTGATCACCATAGAGGGTCTGTTGGTGGAGGGCGGACAGGGACAGACGGGGATGGAGACGAGCAGGAAGGCAGCAGCAGCTCAGCCCATTTGTCACTTTGCCCCTCCCAGACATGCACTCCTCCGAAATCCATTTGGAAGAGGGGCCCCGGGGTCATGGCTTCGGACATTTGATTCAGGCTGATGCTATTATGAGACAGAAAAAAAAATCTATGCTTCCACTTCATAGGTCAGTTTACGGAGCGACTCCCTTTATCAGGAAAGCAGACAACCCAGGAATTTACACTGCGTAAGCTTCAACCAGCTCGCTGATGCCCCGGCTAAATCTAATTTCCTCATGCACGTGTCATGCTGGAATTTAGAATTGACTTTCAACGCTGACACTGAAAATGCTGAGCCGCAGAGGGTTATATAAACCCGTCGAGCAGAAGAGGGAGGTGGCATCCTACCTCAGGAAGAGTGGCGCTGCCTCCGCCTGGACAGCATGGAGCTGGCAGATGGTGGAAGCTCAGAGAAGCTGGGTGACTTCCCCAAGGAGCCCCAGCAGGGAGGCGGACGAGCTCGGGTTGAGTGAGCAGCGCAGTGTCTTTCCATCACTGCTCACTGATGGAGCCAGCAGGTATTCCGTCTTCTGTGCCAGTTGGCAGGAGACCTAGGAAATGATCTTCCTCGTCACTCGGTCTTTAGAAAGAAGAAAACGGTCCCTCTAACAACGGATCCTTGTGAAACACTAACTACGCCAGTCAGTGCCCCAGGAATTGTAGGAAATCAATGGCCACCATCCAACTGTGGGAGATGAGCAGGTTTTCCTGTTTATTGGGTGCGATGCAGGCACCGCCCTCTCTTGCTCGGCAGACAGATGTGCTAAGATAATGGCTTACCACCTCTGCCGCTGAGCTCAGCTCACAGCGGGCCACCCTGCGCCACCAGCCTCCACCTGGCCGACTCAGTCCCAGTGTCAAAGCGTGAGCCATGGTCTGTGTCTGAATGTCAGCTGGGCGGCAGGGCAGGCTTTGGTTCTGTCTATCAGGGTCCCCCTCTTCCCCTCCCCTCCTCTCTATCTTCTCCCTTCCCCTCCCCCTCTCCCCCCTGCCCAATGTGAAGCAGATCTCTCTGCCCTCTGCTATTCCCCATGGCATTTCTCAGTCTCTGTGGTCACCTCACTAGACTTGTCATGGTGGGTCTCCCACTTTACATCATCAGCTCCATGAGCGTGGGGCCTGCTCTATCCAGCTTAGAGCTTCGCCCATGGTACCCAGCACAGAGCCTGGACTCCATAGGTGCTGAATAAATGCTGATGGAAGAAATGAGCAAATCGCAGTCAACCCAAGAAAATGTCCTTTCCATCTCTGGACGTACCTCCAGGCAGGAGGTCAACTCACTGGTGTCTGGAAAAAAAAATAATCCCCTTGAGCACTTACTGACATGGGTGGCAGAAAGCAGGCCTGCCTTTGCCTCCCCACGATCTGCCCGCCCCTCTGCTAACAGCGCGCAGTTTGATGAGGCAGCGGACCGATGGCCAGGATCTCAGGAAACGTGGCCCCTTCTGCAGCCCACAAACCAGCCATAGTCGGTGACCTCAGTTCTCTAGGGCAGTGATCTGCCCAAAGGTAGGCTCCGCTCTGGCCAATGCAATACAGGAGAAGTGATACAGGCTGCTCTTACCTTCCTGAAAGAAAATACAACAATAATAGTAATAATAACAACAGGGGCGTAATTAGATTGTGATCACTCTGTACTAGCTAGTATTTAACCCCTGCCTGTGTAATAGTTAAGCCAAAACTGGAAGAGGAGAAGCCCTTTACTCTTCTCTTCACCTCCCCCACCCCCACTGGCACATAGATGTGATGCCTGGGGTACAGCAGCCGTCTTGGCATCACGAGGCAATGAGGAAAAGACCAAGAGAATTTCAAAGACGCTGACTCTGATATCATAGAACCCCTGAGCCCGGCAGAAACTGCTCTGTGCTTCCAGATCTCTTGCCCTGGAGGCAAAGAAATTCCTGTTTGTTTTGGCTGCTCTGTTTCAGCTACCCTGTTACTCAACAGACAAAAGCATTTCTAATTGACACAGGCTGACTAGAGATAAGGATGAAAAATAACAGCAGCCATCGCAGCCAATGGCTTCACAAGCCAGGACAGGAAGGCTAATCAAAAAGACCAGCGGGACACTAGCACTCTGTGAGAAGGGTGGGGGGAAATACACGGGAGAGAGAAGGTAACGGGAAAATTAATTGGGCAGAAAATTTCATTCTGAGAGGCTGTCTGTTGGAAAGGAGGGCGGAGGATACATTACTGGGAGACTCGGGGCTCACTGATGTAGTACAAACACCGAAAGGTCCGGCTTCTTCCTGGGAAGTTCCGGTGGGCTGCCCCCTACTTACAGGAAGTATATTCTCCTCCTGCAAACCCAGGGGCACTTTTGACAGCAGAAAACAACAGCAGGTTGCTGTCCCATGAGTGACTTTAAATCTTCCCAGTGCTTAGAGTTCCCTGGCATCTTATCTTATGGCTGCATCCTCCCCCTCCTTATTTCTCCCCCAGAACGTGTCCGTGCTATACCAAATCTTAAAGAACTAGGCGTGGGAAGAGAGGGCCCTTTCTACTTTAAAAGTGATCACTTTAATCAATCTTGATGGACCTCACAGCTTGAATTACAATTCACACACTGACTCTTTGCTCTTTGCTGTCATTTCTGCTGCTTACTTCTTCAAAGGCCTGTGCTAACTGCTTTCCCCTCCCCCAAATTTTAAAGGAAACAATTTCCACAATAAAGGTGCGCTTGACTCCTAATCTTAGCAATCAGAGTCTCGAGACCCAGCAGGTAGATGTGACCTGGGCTGCCCTTTGAATGTCCCTCTCGCCTTCGAACAAAATGCAACTGCACTGGCTTTTCTAAGTCACACATTCAGGTGTCTGGGTAGTTGAAGGTCAGGTACATTGAAAAAGAAAGGACGTGTGTTTCAGGTGGTAACACAGGTTCCCGCTCCCTGATCAGAGCAGGAATGGCTGTGCAAGCGAGAACACAGCAGCCGTAGACTCACCCTGTCCCTCCCTTGTGAAAGGGGCACCTGCCCAGGGTTGCGGGGTGTCTGTGCAGCATCCCCACGAGTTTCATCACTGAGACTCTGAGGATGGCTGACAGGAGACACAGGGGGAGCAGGGGAGCTATGACCTCAGACCTGCAGGAGACACAGGGATTACTTGCCCACCATTGCCCGAACGCCATCACCCGCAGTCACACATTTGCCTATGACCATGTCATCTTCAGAATAATATTTGTTTGGTATTTTTCTTTAAACCAACTCAGTCCTAACCTCACAAGCTGACAGCTTATCATCAGCAGTGAGAGCTAAGAAATCCTAAGTCTAATGCACTAGCTTTGCTTTATTTTCTAATACATTTAAATTGTAGGAATGTACACATGTATACTATAGACAGACAGATAGGTGGATGGATGGATAGATAGGTAGATAGATGATAGAAGATGATAGATAGATAGATAGATAGATAGATAGATAGATAGATAGATAGAGACATTCACACACAAGCACATATATGCACATCCCCACCTGCATATATGTGACAAGCGTGTTACACTTTGACAAACCCAAATATTACTGAAATGACTCATTTTCATCAGGACGCTATGAGGCCCAGAGAGAAGATAGGAGTTATTTAGCTAAGACAACGGCGGGTCAGAACCAGAGCCCAAGACTGCCGGTCCTCGGCCCACCCATCTTTTCTGATTGGAATCAGAATGGCCTGGCTTGACACCTGGGGCTGCAGCAACTAAGACGTGAACGGCGCCCCCTGCGCTGCGTGGGCGCATTTGGGCAGTGCACAGTCTGCAGCATCGTACTGACACGCGGGGTGTGTTCCGGCAAACCCTGGGAGGGGTCCCTCGGGCTGCAGCGCGGTGCCCTCCTACGGAGGCACTTCCTACAGGATGACGCCGTGCCCCAGCCAGCCTGAACCCCAGCGTGCCCTTTCCTGACCTTCATGCAATGGAAACCCCACCATGACCTTTGCAACACCCAGATAAATGCCAGATGCTAGGACGATAGGGGATTGAAAATAAAGAGGTGTACGGAGAAGGAAACGGCAAACCCACTGAAGTCTAAGTTAACTCACATCCTGTGAGTACGCTGTTGTCCAAATGTGGTCACAACCCAGACCTTGCAAAGGCCGGGGCCAGCGCCTCAGTGGGCGGGGGGCAGGAAGGAGGGGGACAGCCTTCTGCAGGGTCTCGGGCACAGGGGAGGGAGAGTAAGGCGATGGGGTTCGCGGGGTTTTCATTTTGCCCTTCCGTGATGGGGCAGGGACAGCTCATAATTCTGGGTGATTCAGTGGCACTCATTCTAGACTGGAATTGCCAACCAGGGGTGACTGTGTCAGCCAGGGCACACTGGCAATGTCTGCAGATCATTTGGTTGTCACAACTTGGGCTGAGGAGACCGGCATCTAGTAGGTACAGGCCAGGGACGCTGCTAAATGTCCATAACTCACAGGACAGCCCCTCGGCAGAGCGGTCCAGCACAAGTGTCAATCATGCTGTAAGGTTGACAAACCCCAAGGTCAAGATGACAGCTCAGAATTTTACTTGTCTGTAAATACAGCAAAGGAAGAGACAGCGCCCCGGAGCCAATCACCAAAATGTCAGAGGAGCTGCCCTGTAGGGACGCCCTTTCTCCCCGGGATCGCAGTGGGAAACCCATGGCTCTTGTTATCATCAGCTGCATTCAGCCTCCTGGAGGAGACAGCGGCTGCTACAGGGCAATGATATTATCTACTGTTATTATCATCCACTTCCCTCTTTTCTATCTGAGGAGAAAATTGCATAGATTATTTCATCAGATGATGTTTTAAATGAATTTTGGTGTTTCTATATAAGATAATGTGACAGAATCTATTATGGAGAGGAAACTGAGAGAAAAATATGACAGGTTATTTCTTCTTCAAGAAGGACGAACGCTGGGGAGAGGCCCCAAGAGGAATATTTTGCGCTCCTGAGGCGAGCAGGTCAAGGCAGAGATCCCAGTGTCACTGAATTGGGGCCGCCAACTGCTGAGTCACCTGTGGGCGGGCTGGGCTGCCGAGGCCCACGGTGCTGTGAGCGCTGCCTGCGGTGCCTGGTCCTTGCGAACATTCCCTTTCACGGTGTCCTACATCCGCTTTAAATTCTCACGCATAATGAGTGGGCCTTGGAGATTTTAAACTGGCCCTGGTTTTTATTTAAAACCATTAGCTCATAAATAATTATAAGTCTATGCAATAGATTCCTCCCTCTATCTTGCTCTACTCAACTGATGGTGATTTCATCTCTCCAGAATCTCAGGCAGAGAGAGGGAGACAGAGAGAGTGAGAGAAGAGAGGGAGGGAGGGAGGAAGGGAGGGAGGGAGGGGGAGGGAGGAAGGGAGGGGCAGAGAAGAGAGAGAGAGAGAGAAGGGGAGGGAAGTGGAGGAGATAGAAGGGGAGGGAGGGGAGGGGAGGGAGGGAGGGGAGGAGGGAGGGAGGGAGGAGGGGAGGGAGGAGGAGGGAGGGGAGGGAGGGAGGGGAGGGAGGGAGGGAGGGGAGGGAGGAGGAGATAGAAGGGGAGGGAGGGGAGGGAGGGAGGGGAGGAGGGAGGGAGGAGGGAGGAGATAGAAGGGGAGGAGGGAGGAGGAGGAGATAGAAGGGGAGGAGGAGGGAGGGAGGGAGGGAGGGGAGGAGGGAGGGAGGAGGGAGGGAGGGAGGGGAGGGAGGGAGGGAGGAGGGAGGGAGGGGAGGGAGGAGGAGGAGGGGAGGGGAGGGAGGAGGGGAGGGAGGAGGGAGGGGAGGGAGGGAGGGAGGGAGGGGAGGGGAGGAGATAGAAGGAGGGAGGAGGGAGGGGAGGAGGGGGAGGGGAGGAGGGAGGGAGGAGGAGGGGAGGGAGGAGGGAGAGAGGAAGGGGAGGGAGGGGAGGGAGGGAGGGAGGGAGGGGAGGGAGGGAGGGAGGGGAGGAGGAGGGAGGAGGGGAGGAGGAGGAGGGGAGGGAGGAGGGGAGGGGAGGGAGGGAGGGGAGGGAGGGAGGGGAGGGAGGGAGGAGGGGAGGCAGGGGAGAGGAGGGGAGGGAGGTGAGGGGAGGGAGGGGAGGAGAGGACATAGAAGGGGAGGGGAGGGGAGGGGAGGAGAGGAGATAGAAGGGGAGGGGAGGGGAGGGAGGGGAAGGAGGGGAGGGGAGGGGAGGGGAGGGAGGGGAGAAAAAGAAACACACTGGCACGTGCATCTGGAAGCAAACCTTGTGGGCTCCACCTTCAAATACTGAAAACCTGAGCCCTTCCCGTTACGTCCATTGCCAGGTCCCTGGTCCAGGCCACCGCCACCATCTATTGCCTGGATGCCCCAACAGCCTCCTAACTGGTCCCTTCATTTTTCCCTTGCTCCTCTTTGGTCTGTCCCCAAGACCGCACCCAGAGTGAGCCTATAAACATGTGTAGCAGGAGAAGCCCCTTCTCTGCCCAAATTCTGCACCGGCTTCCTCATTCCTGCAAAGACACAGCCCCTGTCCCTCAAGGTGGGAAGACCCACCGTGCTCCCCTCACTCCACCTGGCACGGTCCTGCCTCTGGGCCTTTGCAGCTCTTTCTACCTGAGTCCCCAGGTAGCCCCCTGACTCATTCACCATCTACTTCCATCTTTACTCAAATGGAAAGAATTTCCAATTTCTAGAGGGCATTTTTCTGGTCTCTCTCTCTCTCTCTCTCTCTCTCTCTCTCTCTCTCTCTCTCTCTCTCTCTCTCTCTCTCCAATTGCAAGCTTTCCTTTTACCCCTGTACCTACCATGCATCAAGCACTATTTTAAAGAATTGTGGCATCTATGATATAAAATAGTATGGACATAGTTTAGCTATATAATATTTTGTAAGTTTTGACCTACATAAAACCTGGAAAACCATGACTAAAATCAAAATAACAATTTAAAAAATTTACTTGGGTCATTTGGTCATCCCTCCATCCCACCCCTCCCTGGGGCCCCTAAACCCATTCGCACCCCTCCGCTGGTCTCATTTCTGACCTCATAGATTTGTTTCCACTTTCTATAATTTCATGAAAATGGAATCGTGCATTTTCTGCATGGCTGTATTCATGCATCATAGTTCCTTTCAGATCTACCAACACAAGAGCATGCGTCAATAGTAAACTTCTTTTGATCGCTTGGTTGTATTTCCTTATATAGACATTTGTGTCATTGATTGCCAGCTTTGGGCCAGCACAGATATAGCTCTGTGAACTCATGAACAAGTCTTTGCGTGGACGGACAATTTCACTTCTCTTTGGTGTTTACCTGGACATAGAAAGGCTGGGTCATAGGGAAGGCGTTTGTGTAACTCTTTTTCTAAAAAGCAGCCACACTGTTTTCCCAAGGGACTGTACCATTTGCCTCCCCGCCCCCAGGAGAAAGTTCTACTCCGCCCACATCCTCACCAGTACCTGGGATGGTCAACACCCTTTTAAATTTTAGCCATTCTAATGGGCGTGGACCAGCGTCTCCTTGCAGTTTTCATTTCCCTTTCCTGTCTTTTGACGCGCTTTTCATGCATCCACTTGCTGCCCGTCCGCGTCGCTCGGGGAGATGTTTGTTACCCGAGTCACAAACCGTGTCCTTGGAACCGGAACTCCCATCAAAAGGCCTGAGCAATAGGCTGCTGCCTGGGCGCAGCGCTGGAGAGAGTGGCAGGAAAACGGGAACGGGCCTTCGGGTGAGACAGGCTGGTGCTTCTGTCCACATGACTCCCTCATTGTTAGTCCGCCTGCCCCTGACGAGGGGCGGGTGTCCTGCCTGTGATGATGACCTCTGATGGCAGTGACACTAAAAGCAGCAAAGGCCTCCTAACACAGGTCACTCTCCTCGCCCTGGAAGGTGCATGTGCAGCTCGCCACGGGCTGAGCGGTGACCAGAACACCCTCTCTGATCCTTGCGGACAGCAAGATAATGGATGGCCTTGGACCCAGAAGATACCATTGACTACATGGCCTGCACCCAACCGGGCACAGCCTGTGAACGCTCAGCCTTTGAGTGACACCTGTTGGAGGCAGGGATGGGCATTCTGATGTCCAGGAGAGGCCCGTGGGGGTGTGGTGTCATGGAGAAGTGGGCCTCAGTGTCCCTATCTGTAAAATGGGGCAACAGGAGCGCCTGCTCCTGAGGTGAGGGACGTCCGCTATGACCACTGGAGGGCATTGTCCTGTCTGCATGGGGCTCCTGACTTTCTGTTGGCTGCTTTCTGGGGACAATGTGGACCCGCTTTTGCCAGATTTTCATTTTTTCTCCCCAAGATAAGACTTCAAGTAAAATTCATAAATTCAGATATTTAATATACAAAAAAGTAAAAATATTTTGAAGGCCAAAACATTTTGTTTGTCCAGCCTACAGACTGCAATTACCCATGTCAGGTGGAAAGAAGCAAGTGTGCAATATTAATCCCCTAGCCATAACCACAATTCCTGCCACTATCGCTGTATTGCTTATCAAGCATTTGCTAAATACAGGGCGCTCTGCTCACCACTCCCTCTGTGTGCTCCCAACAGAACCACCTCCGCGTGGCAGGTGGGGAAATAGAGGCTCAGAGAGGTTCAGAGATTTGGCCAAGGTCACTCAGCCAGGAAGTGACAAAGCGAGGATTTAGACCTCCGTCTGCCATCCTAGGAGTGTCTGTATGCACGCTACTCTAGTCTTTGGCTCTGTTTCTGGCATATCTACTCTTCCACCTCCCCTGCTTGGAGACAGGTGATGGCCAAACTAACGCTGGACCAGGTGTCTCCACTCAGGGCCCCCCGGCAGGAGGCTGTGCTTTCCACCTGGGCCTCCGTCTGCGGACACAGCCAGCCATGCAGTGGGGCCAGGCCCGAGGCAGCTCACGCTGGCTGCCGCTGAGGCTGCCGCTTCCCTGCAGAGGCGCCATGGGGAGTGTGTGCAGCTACGTGCTGAGAGACCCCATCCAGTTTCAACGCTGCAGTTGGCTCAAAATGTTCCCAGTGACAGTGAGGCCACACTTATCCATCTTTGCCAGCCTTCCTGGTAGGTACTAACCCCATGAGGGTTCACTCAACCTACTGGGGGCTACTCGGTGTTCTGAGAATCAAGGACTGTGTATAATTCCCGTGTGTGTGTGTGTGTGTGTGTGTGTGTGTGTGTGTGTGTCTGATAATTGGACTCAAGGTCATGGACCAGAAGGGGTGGAAATAATGGCTGGTCCATTTGCGCCCTGGGCAGCCGCAGGCCTGAGTGGTTTTTTTCCATGACGGTGCCCAATTCTGGGGCCATTTCAGTGGCAGGATGCCCGCCTAGGAGGCTTGGAAAGCCACTGGCCAAGAATAAGGCATTTGGGCTCATCACAGAGGCGGTGGGGGCAGAGTGGACCTCGGTTCTGGAGGCGCCCAGGTTCAGGTCATGTTTCGGTCACTGTGTTGTCGGAAAAGAAAAATCTTTGTTGGGTCTGTTGATTTGTTTGTTTCGAAGGATGTATCCTATTCTCATGTTGCCATTTCCTGGGATTCTTTCCCTCATCTCAAACCATTTAATAGATAATGTATGCAGAAAATAAGAGAAGTAATCCAAGAGTACTAAAGAGAAAGCGTAGCAGAAACAGATCAGCCTCACGCTGGTAATGCATCATTTCTGATGCTATGTGTTAATAATGGATTCTCATTAAATTGTTATTCTTTCCACATCGTGGGTTTATTTGTGAATGTGCATATCACCCCTCTCTGTGGCAGCCCAGCATAGCCTCCTGGCAGAGCTGTACATAGATTTGTGGGACCCTGTTCTGGGCACCATGGGCCTTCCTTCCTCGGCAGGCAGCGCGATGACAGACTCAGGGTCACCCTGGTATGGAACCAGCAGGTCTCAAGGGCAGCCATACAGACAGACCCAGGGCAGCCCACCTCCCTGCTTGAGCAGGCTGCATTGTAAAGCTGCCTCTTACGGTAGTTTTCAACTGCCCGAAAGTGAGCCCAGATGGGAGCTCAGATTGGATGTAGAATCGCGGGGTGGCTGCAGGGCTCTCAGAAAGTCAGACCATGCTCTGTGCCGAGTTCTCCCACGGCCGGGCAGCTCATCGTGTCCAGTGGCGGCTTCCCTCTGCAAGCCATCCTCCCGAGAGAGAGACCAGACCTCACCACTACCATCCATGAAGGAGTGGCCTCATCAGCCAAGGATAAATGTTTCCCAGAGGAAAGGATGGTTCTGGGGAGACCAGGAAAGGCGGCCACGTAGGCTCTGAGGTCCATAGCTCCCCTTTGCTGGGGCTTTTAAGCTCCCAGTTAAAAACCATATAACTTCTGTTATTTCATCTTGACTACTTACTTCCCTGAAGGGTATCAGTCTGTTAAGCACGCTCTTTGATTGGGGGGTAAAATCCTGGGTAGATCGCATCAACCAAAAATGTCTGTACCGATGCATTCCTCGTTACCTTAATGTGGCACAGACACTCTCATTAGCCCGCAGTGAGGTCTGCATTTCCTCCCCTTGATCGAGGGCAGACACGTGGCCTTGGCAGAAGGTACACTGCGTGTGACCTTTGAGGCCCCATTATGAAAGACCCACTCCATCTATCAAAGGAGGAAAAGTTTGAAATCCATCAGTGTTCCTTTGGATCTCTGGTCTCCTGTTAAATATAAGTAAAAATATATTTCACACATTTTAATCAGAAATGGCATGCAGAGTACCAGTGCATTTTTATAACATGTGATTCACACTTGTTTGATGATCCATTTATACCCAACCTGTAGCATGAGGACTGAAATGACAGCCCTCTGATATGAACTATGCGAAGGGTAGGATCGTATGATTTGAGGTGAGTTTTTTGATTTCAAGTGTCTATGCTGTTTGACTTTTCTATAATAAGCATCTTTTAAAATAAAAACTGAAGTCTACCAGAACACAGAGACACCCATCAATCCATGGGGGTGACAGGGGTGCTGGCTGATGGACGCGGATGTACCCTTATGGCTGGTGGCTGTTCTGATGGGGTGGTGCCCATGGCATTTTCCTCTTAAATCTTTGAATTTTATTTCTTCTTGTAAATACTTCTCTCTCTCTCTCTCTCTCTCTCTCTCTCTCTCTCTCTCTCTCTCTCTCTCTCTCTCTCTCTTTCTCTCTAAAGCACACAGGCTTAAAATGAAGGGAATTGTTCATTTTCATTCTCTTACTATGCACTAAGCATTTCATTACTTATACAATTTTAATCTTCAAAATACCCTGATGTGGAGTTTCTGAAAGGAATTATTATTTTTTTTTTGTAGATGAAGATTAAGAGACTTTTCTAGGTCCCACTGATGATAGATAGAGAGCTGGGTTTGAACTTGGAGTCTGAACATATTATTTTGCCTCTAACGAAGCTGAAGAATCACAACATGAACACATAGCTCCGTTTTCCTCTGCGCTCCCCGGTAGAGAGGCACGGAGTGGGTTTGGGCATTGGCGAGCAGGTGTCTCAGACTCTGAGCAAAGTCATGTCCCCCCCACCCGCTCCCCCCAGATAACTTGGTATTGATGACTTCACGTCGTCATAAATAACCTATGGACAGTGAAGGTGCTCATGTCTTCAAAGAGAACATTATTGCCTGAGAACACAGCATCCTGGCGACAGCACCACCTGGGAGGTGGTGGTGGGAAACAGGTGCTTAACGCCTTCACATCATTCCTCCCCTGTCATTCACCACTCGTCACTAACAATGCTGAACGATTCCAGTTAACCAGCCTGCAAGGTGCATGGCTGTAGGAGCTGCTTTGGAAGTGGGTCACAAACATTAGCGGTGTCGGCAGAGCCTTTAAAAACATGTCATGTTCCATTCTTGCCACAAACACTCAAGGTTCTTTTACTGACTGACAAATAGTAGTTTCTTGACTTGTCGAGCTGGGTCTCCATTTCCAGTCTACCCTAAGAAATTGCACATCGGGGAGTTTTTCTGAAAAGATGAACTAAATACCTGTATAGTTTATTTTCCCTCCTTTATGTCTGGCTGGCTCCAGTGTGCTCTCCGAGAGCAATCCTTTTGCATGTCTGTAATTTTGAGTATGTCCGGAAATGACACGACATATAAAGCTTGTTGTGTGGGCAGTGTGATGATGAGTTTGTGACGATGCCCACTGGTGTCCCTGCACTGGAATAACTCTTAGCTGTGGGTAGTTGCGTTAGATGTGGGGCTGCCCCCTCTGTGGTGACCACAAATGGCAGCATTGGCAGGGTGTGTTGCTCATTCTAGTTTATGCCAAAACAGATGGGGGTGAGGAGCTGAGCTTGCCCGCTGTCCGCAGTGCACTATGTTCAGTACGCTCCGTGATTAACTCTGTGGCCAGCATATCCTGGGACTAAGTGCCATCTGCAGAGTAAAGGAATGACTGGGTGGGTGAACCAATGGTCTGACCCTTTCTGATGGAGAAACAGGCCTAGAGAATGAAACTGATGGCCACAGGCCATGCCTCTTCCTCAGGGGTGCAGGCTTCCCCTCGCCTATCCATTCAGACATTTCCCGAGGGTCTGCACATTCAGGATGCTATAACAAAATACCCCAGACTGGGCGGCTTCAGCAACAGAAATGTATTCCTCCCAGTGCTGGAGGCTGGAGGTCTAAGGTCAGGGTGTCAGCAGACCCAGTGCCGGGCCTGCTGATGGCTGCCCGCTAGCTGTGCCCCCCAAGGACGAGGGAGGTAGCTCCGGTGTCTCCTCTCACAAGAGCATACGCCCTATGACTTCATCTAACCGTAACTGTCTTCTTACAGGCCCTATCTTCAAATATATCACATTGGGGGTCAAGACTCCGACCTATGAATTGAGGGGGGTGGGGGCGACCCCTTTAATGTTGCGTGCTTGAAGTCCTGGGTTGTTTCACCCTCCATGGCTCCTGGAGCTTTTCCAGTTCTCCTCAAGGAGTCAGCCCTGTCTGCACCAGGGTAAACGTTTTACCCAGAGTCCTCAGTTAACATGCGAGTAAATCCATGAGAGCAAATTACTGCCAGAGTCGCTTTAAAGGGGTGAAATTAAAAATCCAGGGTGCCCAGCTGATTATGTTTGAATTTTCACCCCACGCTCGGTAGCTGATCCATATCAACTTCACCTGAGGAAATTTAAGATTCCTAAATAAAGTTTGCCTCAAAAAGGAAAATAAATTCAGGTCCTAGTCGAAAAACATGTATTTTCCTGAGAAAGATAAATCAGGTGAAGTGGTTACTTATTTCAGCTAAACACATGTTTAGAATTCTCTCTCAGAAGCAGAGGGTAGACTTAGTGACAATAATTGCATTATCTCACTTTCTCTTTGGTTCAATTTTCTCCTGATGATTTTTTTTTCAGTTTACGAGATCATTTTTTGCATTTAAAACCTTTGATAAGATACTCAGCCACTCCTAAATGATAGTAAAATCTGTATCATTCTAAAAAGGAGGGTAGGAATTCAGGTTTGATTCAAACCTCAGTGGGCAGTAAGGAGTTCAGACCCTTAGGACGTGACTTATCTTTTGCATGGGGTTGAAGAGAGACTGGTTCTGATAAAACTGGCAGCAAATTGGGATTAGAGAAATGGTGTCTTCAGTGTGACTGTAAGTGGGCATGTGTCCTGTTCTGAACTATAGTTAGCCCTCCGCGTAGGCTAAGTCCTCAGTCACCAACCACTAAAAGTTTGGGTGGAGAGGAAAATTACATTTTATTATGTTCCATACAGATCATTTCCAAGTCCTAAAACAGTGCCTGTTATTGGGTTGACTTCTCAGCTCCTTTCTAATGAACTGGGTTGTGTTTGTGAGAAAATCAAGCTTCAACATCAGTGGGTCATAGAGGTGGGTGTTTCAACTGGCATCTAGACCTGTATACTAAGCTATCAATTGTCACAACTATTTTTGAACATTATTCCTTTCTTTTATCTTTTATTTTGCCTTTTAAAAAACAAAATAGGCTCATATTATCATATTTTATATTCCACTTTTGTTACCACTCTCTCCAGATGTTAACTCACATGAATGATGGTTGAAAAAGAAGGTAGGCAGATATATGGCATTTTTACATTACCCATCTAAAAAATCAAAGCTCAGCCAATTTTCAGGCATTTTATACTCAAGATTTATGAAAGCAATATTGAATCAAGCCTAATTAATGATGCAAATGACACCATAAGGCTTTGGGGACATTTAACTCCAACCATATGCTTGGCACACACACACAAAAAATTTCTTTTCATCATCACAAAGAAAGGTATAGGGAGAATTAAGGTATTTCCTCAGTCTTTCTTCTTGGTCCAACATCTATTTAAAGAAATACATATTTTCAGTGGTTGAAAGTTATTAAAATAAAAATAACTCAAATTTATTCATTGTTAAGTATGGCTCAAACATATTGCTGGGTGTTTTGCATACTGTCATTCAAAGAACTTTCCTCCGTACATACTAGACAGCTGTGGGGACATCTCTCCCACCTGCCCCACGCGCCCCCATCCTGTTTACGGCACGGCGACAGGCTGCTTAATTAGCCTCCATTCTCACCAGGATCCAGATGTGAAACAACCGATTTGAAATGGCAGATGTGGAAATCACTGAAATGTAGAATACATCTGAAGGTATTTTAAGAAATCAGGAAGTTCCCACGTCAGGGCACTCTCTGCCATTCTGTCTGCCTGGATGGTCTCACTCCAAGTTTTCTATAGCAGACTCCTTCTCAAGATTCACACTGTCACCAAATGTTCCCAGTGCCTGAGAAGCTTCCTCAACCTCCCTCTCAGCCCCCCGCCCCCGCCCGCCGAGCTACTCAGTTACATGAGGGGCTGAACTTGAAAATCTGAGCAGCATGAAACTCCCGAGATCAAGGCTTAAAAATACAGTCACCAGGGGGAACAATTAGCTTCAGAGAGGACAAAATCCAGTGTTGAAACACCAATTCCACTCTGAAGCTTGGCTACGTCGGTCTTAGGCCCAAAGCCGCAGGTTTCTCTACAGAGAAATCACCACCACCGTGGGAAGCCCGTTTGAAGCACACACAAGCCGCACCTTTTGTGCAGAGAAAGGCGCAGAACTGCACTTACAGGAGGCGTGTCACTTCTCCATTTACCCAGCTTGTACCTAAAAGAAGTGTATTCTATTTTGGGTAGTTTCTATTGCCATGCATTCAAATTCACTAATATCTAGTGACCATGAACCCCATCTAGTGTATGTGTCATCGCCATCCTTAGTTTTCATCCTCGGAAGTTTGATTTGTGATTTTTTTTATACCTTCCGTGTCTTTAACATTTGAACATACGGACGATAGTTCTAACTGCTTGAATCACATTGTGTGCTAATTCTCACACCTGTGTCACTTCTGGCTTAGACTTGGTCATTTGCTTTTTCTCATACTGGGTTATATTGTCTTGCTTTCTGGAAAATACATAATCCGCATGCCTGGTAGCTTTTCATTCGATTCTAGACTTGAGGCATTTTACCTTGTTGGGGGTGCTGGATATCTTGGTGTTCCTGTAAATATTCTTGAGGTTTGTTTGGGGACACAATTAGGTTACTTGGTCCTTTTAGGTCTCACTTTTGATTTGTTTGGTGCAGGGTTCGATCTAATTATTCACCACTGCTGGGATAAGACTGTTCTGGATACAGTGTTCAATCCCCACGAATCGCGAGGTGTTCCAGGCCGGCTGCCACGAGTGTCCCCACGAATCGCGAGGTGTTCCAGGCTGGCTGCCACGAGTGTCCCCACGAATCGCGAGGTGTTCCAGGCCGGCTGCCACGAGTGTCCCCACGAATCGCGAGGTGTTCCAGGCCGGCTGCCACGAGTGTCCCCACGAATCGCGAGGTGTTCCAGGCCGGCTGCCACGAGTGTCCCCACGAATCGCGAGGTGTTCCAGGCCGGCTGCCACGAGTGTCCCCACGAATCGCGAGGTGTTCCAGGCTGGCTGCTACGAGTGTCCCCACGAATCGCGAGGTGTTCCAGGCCGGCTGCCACGAGTGTCCCCACGAATCGCGAGGTGTTCCAGGCTGGCTGCTACGAGTGTCCCCACGAATCGCGAGGTGTTCCAGGCTGGCTGCTACTAGTGTCCCCATGGTCCCCACTAGCCCTTCCTTGTGATTCTTTCTCCAGCCTCTCGTGGCTTTCTCTCACCTTGACGCCGATAGCTACTCTCCTGAGTCCTCGAGGGGGCCTTCTGCAGATCTCTGGAATTGTCTCTGTGCTTCTCTCTTGTCTCCCATGCCCTAAAAAATGCACTTGGCTTGGCCCCTCGAGACTCCCAGCTCTGGTTCTTCAACTCAGGCTTCTGCCAGTTTCTTTCTGGCTCCCCTGCCCCATGCTGGGGTCTTGAAACCTTCTCGAGGCAGTAAACTGGGGCAGCTGGAGGGCTCGCCTCATGCAGTCCTCTTTTCTCAGGGACTGGTAGCCATGGTCTTGAACACCATTGTTTTCTATAGATTTTGTTTTGGAGGTTCCAGGTAGAGGGCCAATTCATTCCATGTTGCTCCATCCTGGCTTGAAGAAGTCTTCTTATCATAATTGTCATGAATTATTTATGTCTGTAAGAACTGTCTTGGCTGTTAGAACCCCATTGTCCGGAGGACAGGAAGCAAGCCTGGGTTGTTTAGCAATATACATTGTAACTAACTCAGTGCAAGGCCTGGCAAGCTGTAGGTATTCAATTTTTAATTGAATAAATAATGAGCAAGAGAATAAGTGACTGCATATCTGTGTGGGCATCTAAAATGATTGATCAAACGTGCTTCTCATGTATAGAATGTAACCTAGCATCACTAATTTAGGTGAAGCCTCAAGGGGCTAGACAGTCCCAGTTTTAGACAAACCAGCATCACCTTTACTTTGTTCTGATAATCACACACTAATTTAAAAAGAAAAGCTTTGTTTTTGCAGGGTATTATGCAAGTTAAAAGGGAGCTTGGAGCTTCATGGGGGCTCGACTTCCAACTGCAAGGACAAATCATAAACCCAGAGAAAAGAGTAAAAACAGAGCCCGATGACATTCCTTCGACACTGATCCATGTGGCTCCTTGTCATGTAGATTAACAAATTTTCCCTGTGTGCTGAGCCTGTCTTACTTGGGTCTCTGTGGTTTGCAGTCTTAAATGGTACATCAGTGAGGCTAGAGCGTATTACGAGGTAATGTGGAAACTGTTTCTACAACATTCTGTATATGTGATGCGGAGTAGAATGATTGAAGAGAAGGTAGGGACGATGTGGACGTATCAGTTAGCTACTGCTGAAAATGAATCCCCCCCAACAGGCATGTAAATAATAAGTCCCTCAGGCTCACTGGTTTTCATGTGTGTGCACCTGTGTGACAGCGGTCCTTTAAGGAGCTCCGCACCGGTCAGCTCGCTGGAGGCATCTCGTTCCCATGCAAGGCGACCACTAGATGACTTCCATTTCCGTGGGCTTGGCACGAGCTGTTAGAACACTTCCACATTTGCTTATTTTTCTAATCTCGCCTCCTTTCTAGCCACATGGTTTTCATCTTCACATGTCCTCACAATGAGTGTGCATTAAAATGTTTTAAATTAGGACTTTTTCTGCCTGCTCTCTCACCCAGTGCATTGGGTCTTTCCATTTAGCTTTTAAAATTCTTATCACAGTATTTCAGGTGGTTTGTACGTTATATTCTATTAAAATGATTCCATCCAAGGTTGTCAAAATTGGAAGATGACCGCGTCTGCGGGATGTTTTGTTAAGAATGAATTCATATATTCACTTTGTTGACTGTCAAACACATCCCAGGAGCCTGCATTTAAAATCTCATTTGATAGCATAATTCAACAAAAAGGATAAAATAAGCAGTATGTATTAATATTGTGGAACAGACTTCACAGAGGTATTGGATAAGCCCACACTGTCATCCCAAAGCAAACATTTCTGCATTCCCAGCCTTGCAAGGACAATCAGAAAAAGAAACCTGACAGAGGAAAGGAGAAAGAGGAATGAAATGTGGGAACTTATCCTATTTATGTAACTGCTTATATAATCACTATTTCTCAGGCAATCTCTCTTATCTCTTCCAAAAAGAATGCAAAATTTATTCTCAAAGAAGTGATAAACACCATCTGTGTTGTTCTTTGAGTGTGAGAACATCCATCACTACTTGATCAAATAATTTAAGGAAATAAACGCCCTATGCAAAACCCACAGATATTACTATTATGTACCAAGACAGGGTTTTCTGAGGGCGTAGAGTTGGGAAAGCACATCTGGGCTCCTCAGGCACGATATCAGGATCAGTAAGACTGTGGTGACAGCCAGGCCACCTGTTGTGCCTACCGTCCCGGCATCTATTCCGACTGGAACCCCTCTGCTGCTCTCTAAGTCCAGGTGTGCCCATCCACCCCCAATTCCAGGGCTGCCTACAGAGACTGGCTCGGGTGGGCCCCTGATCCAAGCTATGCCGAGCAGAGCCAGTGACCAGCACCCCCTGGACTTGTGCTGACCCGATGGGGAAAAGCAGTGTTCTCCCTGGAGTGACCAAGCCAGCAGGATGGCCGCTGGGGGATGCTGGTGGCCAACACGCCACCAGGAAGGAATAGGCTGTGGAGATGGTGCCAACCCAGAGGACAGACAAGAGACAGGTTCACAAGGATGCTGCCTGAGCACCTGGGTCCGGACGCCCTGGGACCAGGCCACCCCCGAACTTGTCCACGTGCCTAAGGAGCCCCAGTCCGCCTTCTGCCTGCACTTCATCAGTATGGGATCAATGGGGCAGAGCCCCCCCATAAGCAGCCCGGCAACCAGGAGGAAGCCTTCCAGCGGGGATGCTGACACAAGGGTCCCTGTGTGAAACAGGGAACAAATACAACCTTTGAAGAGAGAGAGAGACTGGGTACCTATCCAGCAGTTATTCTGTCACACTTCTTGGCAATGGGGCCCGCTCCCAACTGCAAATCCTAAAAATGTCAACTACTCACCTAGCATCCACTGCAGACCAATGGGACCCGAAGGTAAGGCTCCTGGCAGAGCTTGTGGGAAGGCTTTCTTCCCCGGTAAAGATATATATACTATATGGAGAGACATCCCTCTCCCTTGGGTACAGTTGGGTAGGGTTGTGATGTCTGGAAGAGCTGCAGCTTTCTTGTGATCATGAGGAAACAAGCTAGAGAATGACAGCCAAGGGGACTGGGTATCATGAAGTGGAAAAACAGAAACATTTGCACAACGATGTGCCGCTGGATTAACGAACCATGGAACCAACTTGTTATAAAATATAACAACTCCAGCCATTTGGGGGAGGTATTCTAACTGCAGCTGACATCATCCTAAGCAATACAGAAATCTCACGCCCTCTCTGTGTATTTGCAGCTGAGATGGGGGAAGATTAATCAGGTGTGTGCAGGTTTCCAAAAGCCCCGTGGGATAACAGAACTTGCGCAATGAAATCCTTTCTTTGTGAGGGAGACGCAGTGTTGAGTTTGAGAATGAGAACATGGAGTTTGGAATCACTCAAGTTCCTAAATGTCTTGACCGACTGCTACCTGCTTAGAAGGTTAAGACCATTGAACCTCAGTCGCTTCTGACTCATGGAAAGAGATCTTCCAAAGCAGACAGCAAACAGTCACGGACAAGATTTGCTGGGTCAGCAAGAACAGAGCCCTCAGTGTACAATTCCACTGGAAAAGGAAGTTCCAGCCACTCCCCCATGCTGTCACTCACTCACCCACTATTTGATTCTCTCATTACATTACTACTCAACAGCATCTTCCTGGTGTTTAACATCAGATAATTCAAACATTTAAAGGATGAAAGAAGAAGAAAAAGAACTTCAAGGCTTTGTAACAACCATACAGCTCTGCTTTTGGAGCAGGAAAGCAGCCTGAGAAGATATGGAAATGGAAATGTGTAGCTGTGTTCCAATAAAACTTTAATGACAAAACAGATGGTGGGTTGCATTAGGCCCACCGCTGTAGTTTTCTGACTCCCGATCTAAGAAAGGAGGTGTCTGCCCTTCTTATGTGAAGGTTTCCAGGTAGATAAGGTTGTGATGGGAAAAGACTTTGCATGTGGATGGCGACCCTACCGCGCAAGTGGAAAAGAAGGAAAAGCATTATTGATGGGGCCCTTGGAAACTGACCAAGGTCCAGAAGCATTTTACAAATGAACTCTGTAAGTTCTGAACCCTCAGGATGGCAGAAGCTTTACTCAGAGCTGAGGGGAGGTCCTCTCCTGGGGGACTTCTCTCCTAGGCTGCCGTCTTGGAGACCGGAGACTGTGCCCAATTTAAAAGCTTCCTAAAGGCACGGCCCAGGGCCCTCTGCCTGCACCTCTGACCTTGTCATGTGGCCACACTGCCTGCTGGGAAATGTGTTTGTTTAGCGAGGCTCATCAGCAATGGCAACGCAAAGGATAGAAAAGATGGATGCCACAAAGAGCTGGTGAGAACGGGTAGGAGCATGAACCCCCTGGATCAGTAGTGTACAGTGGCACTGCCATCTGGAAAAAAGCTGGGGGTTCCTGAAAAGCTTAAACTTGCCCATCTCACGTGACCCAGCAAATCCGTTCTTAGCAAAGGAGGATGTGTGAGTGCTTGGAATGGCTTTGTTCATGACTACCCACACCTGGAAACTACCCAGATTTTTTCCCCCATAAACATGAGAGGATAAAGAGGTGGTGGTGTATCTTCTCCCAGCGGGAAATACTTCCCAGTGATGGAGAGGGCTGAGCTACACATTCACATACCGGAGCGCATGACTGTCAGAAAGAAGCTAGACACCACGTGCTGCCCGATTCTACTCACGTGATAGTCTAGGAAGGACAGATCCGTTTGGCAGTGACAGAAAGGATGTTAGTCTTTGCCTGGCTCTAGAGTTCAGGGCTGTACTGACTAAGAAGAAAAAAGAGGGAGCTTTTTTGGGGGGCGATGGAAATGTTCTGTATCTTGACCATTGTGGTAGCTGCATAGGTGTATTTTTGTCAAAGTGCATCAACCTACACATTGAAAATGAGTGTGCTTTACTTCATATAGATTATTTTTCCAGAAAGCTAATTTTTAAAAACATCCATACATTTAATAAACCAAAAATACACAGCACATCAATCCATCTCAAACCTGACCATGTCTCATCTCTACGGTACCTTCCCCATCGTCTACTCTGACGCTCCATCACCTTCTACCTGTAAAAGCTCTGAACCCCCCACTTCTTGTCTCAGGGCCTTACTGCCTGACCTCAGGGCTTTCTCTCATGGTGGCCAGAGTGAGCCTTTAAAAAAAGGAAACAGGGCCGGCCGAGTGGCGCGGCGGTTAAGCGCTGGCTTGGGAAGCCAGCGGCCAGGTTTGGTCCCACATATGAGGGCCAGTGACACTGCCCTCAAAACAAACAAACAAACAAACAAACAAACAAACAAACAAACAAAAACCCCTATGAACACTTCCTCTAAATAAGGATAAAACCTGAAATCCTTTCTTTGGTATATCAAGCAGGATTAGGTTCAGCTGTAAGTCACAGAAACCCCAAAATGCAGTGCCTTAAACCGAGAGTAGGTTTTTCTTTTTTTGCTTTTTTTTTTTGAGGGCAGTGTCACTGGCCCTCATATGTGGGACCCGAACCAGGGCTGCTGGCTTCCCAAGCCAGCGCTTAACTGCCACGCCACTCGGCCAGCCCAGAGAGTACTTTATTTCTCTGTCCTGACAGTGAAACCAAGAGACTACAGCCTGGGGCTGGTATCAGAGGCCCAGATGCTCTCCTCATGTTGCTCCACTGTGCCAAGCTTCCACTGCCAAGGTCACCTCATGGCCCAAGACAGATGCTGGGGCTCCAGCCATTACGTTACATTCCACCCACCAGCAAATAGGAAGTCATACCTCCTCCCATTAACAGCATATCAAAGAAATTTCAGGCACCACGACCTCTGACGTTATCAGAAGTTATGTAGGTATAGGGCCATATCTACTTAAGAAAAATAAAGTTAGAAAATAGTCAAACATCCAGGTTTCTATGCCTGAAGAAGGTGAGGGAGAATGGAGATGGGGGAGGACTGCAGCCTCAGCCACAGGGGCCCATCAGGGTCAGCATGGGCCCCGCCTGCCCACCTCCCTGCTCCCAGGTCCCCAGACTCTCCTCCTCCTCCCTACTCCAGCCACCTGTCCTCCTTGCTGTCCCCGCAGCTCACCCAGCCTGTTCCATTTCATGTGCCTGGTGCTGCCTGGACAGCTCCTCCCAAATACCTACAGCACTCCCCTCTCACCTCATTCATGTTTCTGTCCCTAAGTGAACCTTCCCAAGGAAGCGTCCAGGACCAGCCCATCCTGAGCACGGGGGGCTTTGGCTGTGCGCTCAATGGGCTTCCTGTGCATCTGATCCTGGGGATCGATTTTGCGTTTTCAAGGTAACAGGACCCCCACCCCCACGCCCACTCCTGCATAACGGAGTTCCAAGCAGAAAGGGGCGCTGTTTTAACACAGCTGAGAGCATGTCTGTGAGCAACTGGGCCTAGCTGGGCTCTGAGAACTGCAGCTTCCAGGAGATGGGCGACAGGGAAGTCCCCGCTGTGCGTAATGACTTTGGGAAAGCAAAACCAGCTTTTTAACTTCACTTAGCAGCGCCGCTTCCAGTGCGTTTATCGGCCAGTTTGGGGCAGAAAGGCTCTCGGGAGAGAGGAAGTGAGCCTCCCCATGCGCCCCTGGCTTTCCAGGCGGCCAGCTCATCCTGGGACGGGTGGGCAGAGGCGCCGTGGACCCTCCTGCGGACCCTCCGCTCAGCGTGGGTGGCATGCTCCCTTTTTCTCGGGTCAGCCCGCGCCACCTGAGCCCAAGGCCTGATGCCTGTGTCCCGCGGGGAGGGGCGCCCTATCCCACTGCGCCCGGGACCCAGAGGCTGAACCCTCCCCTCATCCTCCCGCTGCCTGGGCTGGTGCCCCCAAATCTACTTGGCCACCCCGACCCCACGTGCGCAAAAGAACAGGAGTCGAAATCCCAGCCGGCCTCCCCGGAACGCTGCGGGCTCCGGGCTGCGTGCCCAATGCGCGCGTTAACGCGCCTCCACTCCAACAGACCGTCCGTCCCGCTGCGGCTGGGGCGAATCCAGCCCCTCTGCGCCTCGCCGTCTCCACTCGGACCCCTCCCCCAAACTGCTTTGAAATCCACCTCCAGTTCCCAAGGGGAGGTCCCAGATTTTTGGCAAGAGACACGTGCAGCAAACGTGCCTTCCTCCGGGGGCCAAGCTCGGTTGGGGAGAAGGGCGCGCAAAAACCTGGGTCCCCTCGTCCTGGATCTGCAGCCCCACAGAGGGGCGTTGGGGCGGAGCCCACAGTCGTCGGGATGGAGACGCCGAGATTCGCTTCATCTCTAGCCTCACAGGTTGGCTGAGCTGGGGCAGGGTGGGGACCCTGACTTCGGGGCGAAGATACGCGAGGCGCTGGGACGCTCCTGTCCCCCAGTGCTGCAGTTTGGCTGACCTGAGGCTAGGCAGTTGGGAGGCAATCAAAGGAACCTTTCCCTTAGGCCCCACCCTTGGGACCGCACCCAGAGACGGGACCAGCCAAACTGCCGGATCCGCTCAGCCAGACAGAGGGAGCGCGCACAGGCGCTGCGGAGGCTACTCGCCATCCCGCCGGGTCCCCCGACAAGCTCCAGGTCGAGGCCCCTCCGTCTGAACGCGCCAGAGATCGGGGAGGGGTGGGGGGCTGCCGGAGCCCGAGCGCCAAGGCCGCCGGCTTTGCGGGTGGCGTCCGCACGCCCTGGACGCGTCTCGGAGCGCCCGCCCCGCCGTGTGTGCCGAGCCCCTGGCGACTCCGGGGGCAGCGCCGGCGGTCCGCCCGCGATTCCGAGGTCTGCATCCGCCCGCCTGCGGGTCCTGCCCCAGAGGCTCGGCTCCACCACCGCGCGCTCCTGCGGGGCAACCTCTCCCGCCCGCTCCGGTCGCCACGTCCCCGCCCCGCCTCTCGGGTGCGCCCCTGCTCCGGCGCCCAGGCCTCCGGAGGACACGCCTTTCCCCGCCTCCCCTTCCGTCCCGAGCCGCGCCTCCCGCCTCGGGCCCCTCTCTTCACGTCCTGCACCCACCAGATCCGGGGGGAGCGCCAGGCGCGCGGGGCGAGCATCCTTCCACCGGGACAGGGAAGATGCTAGGGCAGGACCGGCGCCCCGGGGGAGCCTCGCCCCGCACTTCTCTGGGCACCCCCTCCTTGGCGCTCCGCGTCGCAGCCCCTGAGAATTCTGCCCAGGTCTCCGTCCAGGGACAGAGATGGCGGTCGCCCTTCCGTCCTCCCGGGTCGACACTCCCCAGCGCCCACTTTCCGGTCACAGCCTGATCTAGGCTCGGGAGCCCGGGACATGCGGGATTAAAGGTTCTATGTGGCTTAATTTGGGGAGATCTATAGCTGCATTTTTAGAAGGGAAAAACGCGCAAAACTAGAGCATATACACACAGGTACACATCGCACCAGAAAGGATTAGCAGTGCTATCCACCCTCGAGAAAGGGAGTGGGACATGCGGGACAGGAGAACATTATTTGTTCAAGCCCTCCTCTTTCTGTGCTATTTGATTTTGTAATGTGCTTGTGTTGTCTACTCAATAAAACAAGCAAACGAACAAATCTGTCCCTGTAGCCGTGTCCCCAAGGCCCTGACCCTCACCAGGAGTTCCTGTGCTGTCAGGCTGCCCCCTCTCAGGATGTGTCCCAGCTGTCACCTGTGTGGTACCAGTGCTCAGCCTCAGGGGCTGGGGGAGCTGGGCCTCTGCGGACCAGGATTCTGACCCCTTCTGGAATGTGACAGGCGGAAGGGACAGGTGGGAAGTCACAGATCTTCAGGGAGAGGCTCAGACTCCAGCTGCCACCCCCTCCCCAAACCAACAGCGCCTGGCAGTGCCTCAGAGTGGGTGCTTCTCACCTACAGGGCAGTCTCCACGGCTCCTGTGTGCACCCTGTGCACGCTCACATATCAGGAAGGCAGCCTGCCTGACTTTTTCACGTGTCACCTTCATTCCTGGTTACTAGAGAACCCCCGAGGCTATCCTGATCCCAAAGGCCTTAAAAACATGCAAGCAAGCAAGCCAAGGAATAAACTGGAACAATAGAAACACCCAGAAACTGCAAATCCCTTTCTTTGTTCCCTAAGACTGGTCCTACCAGGGAAACAATAGCCACTCCTGATAAAAGGGGGGCGGCAACTTGGAGAATGCCTCCCCCCCCCAGCCCTGGCCTCTCCCTGGGGCTGGGATCTGGCCCTGGGCTGGCTGAGGAAGACTTGGGGGTGTTTTGGTCCATTTCACTTTGTGACGTCAGCAGAAGGACACACAGGACCCGGTGCCTTGGTGACAGAGGTCCTGTGTCACGCTTAGACACCTGCTGTGCAGCTGATGGGAGCGCACTGGGAACCAGCTGGCCATGGGGCCCAGGAAGGTTAGGTCAGGTGAGAGCGGGACCACCTGCCCGGCCACTTTTCAGCGCCCTCTCGTCCTAGTCAAGCTCAGTCCAGGTGTACCTTTTACTTCTGACAAGGGACTGCTGCTGGGCCCTGTGACTTTAACACTTGGCAGTTTGGACAGAATCCGGCCACTGGGCATGTGTAGACCATTGATCCGCCTCCCTCCCATCGGTGTCCTAACTACAAGGGCACACAGAGTGCACATCCTGCTGCTTTGGGGGCATAGCCTCACTTTATTTATTTTTATTTTTTTATTTTTTTGAGGGCAGTGTCACTGGCCCTCATATGTGGGACTCAAACCAGGGCCGCTGGCTTCCCAAGCCAGCGCTTAACCACCACGCCACTCGGCGGGCCCTTAATAGCTTATTAACTTTTTTCTTTCTTTCTTTCTTTTTTTTTTTCATAGCCTCACTTTAAAACGCCAAGCAATGCAGGCCCTCCCACTGGGATGTCCATGGTTCATGCTGCAGCTTTCTCCTCTGCGACGCCTCCAGCCCCACAGGGTTGGCCCAGTGTGGACTGCACCAAACCCTGGATGATTGCTGTGTCACTGCTGCCACCCAAAGCTGGCCGCCTAGCCTGGCACATGGTGCCTGGGCTGGCATGTCCTCCTAGGTGTGGGGGGTGTGTCCCCTGGAACCCACAGAGGCCTACCGGACACTCTGCTTCCTTGTTGTGCTGTGGGGGGGTGGGGATGAGCCTTCACTCCAGGAAGGGTGTCCTGCAGGCCTGTGACCGCTGGAGACCAGGTCCCAAAGCTGCACAGCCTCTGGAGCCATCTTTCCAAGGCCTCCAGCGTGCTGGCCCCTTGTACTCATCCTGTCCAGTCAGCGTGAGGCCCTTGACGGGTGGGTCACCGTGACCTCCAGTGGGATGTTCTGGTGGCCGGCATCTCTGGGGGCTGTATTTTGACAGGGGGAGAGAGTGTTGATCTGGTACCGAGACAACACTTTCCATTCATATTGTCCATCCACGTGAACCCAAAGATCTGTGTGCGAGTGTGTGTGTGCATGTGTGTGTGTGTGCAGTGCACACCTGTGCGCGCTGAGTGGCCATGCCAAATCTATTTCATGGTGGGGGTTGTAGTATGAAATGTGATGCCAAACCTAAGAGTCTGTATGTGGCAGTAGAATTGCTGCATTTTGGGGGTGTATGTATATATATCTTTAATTTTGGATGTTGCCAAATTGCTCACGAAAACATTTGTACTAATTGGCAAGTCATGTTTGAGGCTTGGAGGTTTCTTCACTTTCTGAAATGAGGGTTTTCCAAAAGTTGGTGCTTGTGTATCTTACGTTGGGGTGCATACCTCTGCTTGGCTCCATGGCTCTGCAATTGGTGTTTGGTTTTGCAGAGAAACTGTCATCTCTGTGGCTTACCCTTTAATTTCCCTGCTGTCAGGAGGTAGAACTAAGTTATTCTCTTTTTAAAAGAATCATAGAAGTGGGGAATAATGAATGTAAAACACTGTCATTAAACAGAAGCAGATAAGCTGATAGATTGGCTGTCCCTGGGATTATGCTATAATCAAAAGAAAGTAATATTTAATCATTTGCCCAAAAAAAGCCAACAACTCAGCAGTGATGGATTGGGTATCCTGACTCTGTGGCTCATTGCAGCCAATTGTCACTTTCCAGTTAGTGGAGGGAATAAAAAGTGCAGAGCAGTTCAGTGATTGTTTTAAGATCATGCCAGGCCTCCTGAACGCTTGAAACACCTGAACTGTTTGTTGCAAAGTTAACCTCAGGGGCTGAGTTGTGTCCTCTCAAAATCCATACGTTACAGTCCTCACCCCAGGACCTCAGAGTGTCTTGATATTTGGAGACAGGGACTTTGAAGGAGTGGTGAAGGTAAAACGAGGTCATGTGGTTGGGTCCTAATGCAATATGGCTGGGGTTTTTAAAAGAAGAAGTCAGGACACAAGTGCACAGAGGGACGGCCCTGTGAGGACACGGAGAAGCCAGGGAGAGAGGCCTAGGAGACAGAGCCCCACTGACAGGGCCCCTCCCTTGCCTTTTCCGGCTGCTGGTGGTCCCTGGTGTTTCCTGACTGCGGCTACATTTCTCCCATCCCGGCCCCCATCTCCATGAGGCCAAATGTCTCCTCTTCTTTTAAGGACACTTGTCATTGGATTTAGGGCCCGTCTGGCTAATGCAGGATGCGTGTATCTCAAGATCCGTGTCTTAGTTACATCTGCGAAGACCCCAGTTCCCAAGTCGTTCACATTCGAGGCTCTAGCTTAGTGTACGGACATGGCTTTGGGAGCTGCCATCAGCCCACTGGACTACCCAGCGGGTGTTGTGGGGACTACACTATTTTATCTCGGGAAAGCGCTTGAACAGCGTCTGGCACCGAGTGAGTGATCTGTGAGTACTGACTGAGTTAACATTACTTCATCCACGCTTTTTTCAAAAGTAGAGGAAAGACAGGCAAAGAATATGTTTCAAGAAAACAAGAAAGCACATTTCTTTGTAACAAAGACCATTCCTATATGATTAATATGCAAATATCAGGTTAACATGTTGAAAGAATCAGCTTAAAACACCCATTAGGAACAAACCTTGGTGCCTCTGTGATAAACACACAGAGAAGATGTATCATGAAAAATGTAATGAACCCATAAAAGGGCTCAGATTTCAACAGCGTTCCTTTTGACATGCAAATGGGAGAGTGCTGCCTCTGGGAGCCCCACACGCGGGGCATACCCGCGGGTTCTCACCCCTGAGCGTGTCTGCCGGCCCTCCAGGGGTCTGAGGCCCCGCACCCCCCCACCACTGGGCTGTGGCAGCAGCAGCCTGGGTGACCTGGAAAGAGTCTCTGGGGCCCAGGGGCGGGGTCTTTCTGGAGGCAGGTGCGGCCTGGGGTGTGAGGCTGGGCTCTGGGGGGCATCAGGCAGATCACAGACTCTTCGCGTCTTCTGTGACGTGGGGGTTTCCTTGCAGGCCCGCGGAGGGGATTAAATGGAGTGAAATACAGAGCAGCCCAGCCTCCGTGAACATTGTTCTTCACGCGAAATCCGCCCTGAGGACTGGACCCCAAATGCAGTGGTTTTGAAGATGTTTTTTCCTCTAAAACTGATTTTCTTAACCCACAATACACAATAGGTGCATGAAAATGGATCCTTAAAGAGCATTTCCAGGTCCATTTTGCTTCCCGCACCCCAGAAACTCTTGAGGATTCCACTTTTACCTCTTTCAAAGGCAGCAGCAAATAAAGCGGGTGCTTTGCCGGAGGCCGAGACCATGATTTACTGAGGAATGAAAGACAGGAGGCTCAGAAGGAGCCCAGGAGAGGAAACCTGAGTGGAATGCGCTGTGCTGCCCGGAGAGCAGAGCTGGGGTGGCTGATGTGGGGAGACAGCAGTCAGCCCTCAGGAAATGATCCCCAAAGATAAGAGAAGGCTGGTTAGGCGCAGGGGCAGCTCCACCCCACCTGGGCCCGGACACAGGCGGGGGCTTCCCTGTGGTATCTTAAGGTCGGCGGGTAAAATCATAATCTATCCCATCAGTGGAGCCGGGTTTGACACAGAAAGACCCATCTTTGTATGACAACTCCAGAGACTACTGAGTTGTGTGGGCCAAACGAAGACGATCTGGGGGTCAGAGGTGGCTCCTGATCTCCACCTGTCAGCTGCCTGAGCTGTGAGAAAGCAGACGGAGGGGTGGGGGTGGCTCTCAGCTTCTCCTTATCGGGATGCAGTCCAATGTCCACGTAGCATCGCCACCCTCTTAGGTGCTGCTCAGCACCTTCCCTGCGTGGAGGTCACGCTGAGAGCTGGGAGTCTCTGAGCAGCGGGTCAGGGAGCTGCGTCTGCCTTGGTGACTCTGCCCAAGGCACTTGGATTGTTTCTCTTCTCCAAGGTGGAAGGCGGGCTTCCGTCGGGTTTCCTTTTACCTGTCCGCTGCTTGAGACTCAGGTGTGCGATGGAGGGTTGTGCCCTGTGTTTCAGGAGAAGCCCCCTGTTGTCTGAGTGGTGGGAGCAGGGGCTGTGGGGAAGGGCAGCTCAGGACACGGCTTATGAATGAGGCTTCCGTGGCTGTGAACGCACGGGGCGTGCGGGGGCCTCTGACTGTGAGCTTCACGTGGGTGGAGGGGCGGGGGAGGGGGATGGTCTCCCTGGAAGAGAGGCTCAAAGCTGGTCTCATGTGCTGGTCACACCCAGTTGTCAGCTCCACCCAGCCACAGGTGGGCTGGGAGGGCAACCCAAGCCCCATGGGGGGTGGGACGCTGGAACCACTTAGGGATGAGCGCTCATGGCCACGACTTTCTCCATTTATGAACGGTCTCCTGTATTTTTGTTCTCTCAAAGCTGTCTTCTCCAACTGGGAAATAAGCTCAGGACATTTGCTGAGAACAGAGCTTGGCACACAGTAACTGCTCACTATGTATTTAAATAAAATATTTTATATATATAGATATAGATAGATATAGATATAGATATAGATATATATAGATATAGATATTATAGATATTGAACGTTTGGATGAATGTGTTCTATTCCAAACTTGAAGACCCAGGAAAGTGCACATTTGTGACATTTCGTTGAGTTGGAGACTGTCTACAGGTTATTTTCGCCACTGGGTGCGCCTTACCTCTTCGCAGGTGTGCTGCCCTGGATATTGTGGGGCGTGCTCGCTTTGATGACGCTCTGCCTCTCAGCAGCTCACACTTACCATTCCAGCCCTGCACTTCCTTCTGCCTCCCTCAGATGCGCGAATGGGTCCATCTCCTTCCGTGAGGTTTCTGAGTTCTGTTGTGATTTGAGTGTGGGATGAGGGCCCTGGGGCCTGAGCCCTGTTCCCTGCAACCTAGGGATGCTCCAGCAAGAAGAGGACATCGGACATCACGGCCACCGCCCATTCTCTCACTGGACATGAGCAAGTTTTGCAAGACAAAAGAGAAACACAACTTTACAAAAATATGGCTTGTTACCATTCCATTGACTTTATTCCCTATGCTGTACTCCACATCCTGTGAATATATATATATATATATATATATATATATATATATATATATATATATATATATAAAATTATAGTTGACATTCATTATTATTCTGCTTCAGATTCTTCAAATCAGTACACTGCAGTGATCAGGCATCTACACCGTCCATGACGTGGTCTCCCTAATAAGACAAGTGTCCATTGGATACCTTACAAAATCTTTACATTATTGATGATATTCCCCAAACTGTCTTTGAGGAGTATAAATGTCTAACTTTTACATTGGTTTGTACACCTGATACTAATTATATATATGGTTTACCATTTCCTCATGCATGCATGAGTCTAGTGGATAATTGCTCAGCCAGACAAAATAATATAACCAATGCATATAAGACAAGCATGCCTTTGCATGGAATTAATCCCAGGAGAACTTGCATAGATGTCATCAGCAAAGAAACTGGAGAAGTCATATGAATGGAGTTCCTTAAAGGAACTGTGGTTGACTTAAGACCTAAGGACTACAGAGTACTTGGCCTACAAGAAAGCTTTTGAGGCTATTGTAATGGATACAGTGGGCCAAGGAGGGGATATGATGGAACCACTGGGTTTTAATTAATTGGATCTGGGAATGCATGTTTCTCAAAGGAGAGCTCTTCATTTAAGCGAATTTATACACTTTGGGATTTCAGGAGCCTATAAAATTTTTTTCCCATGAAATTTCTGCTAGGCTGACAAGTGTTGAAAACCACCAGACAAGTGGAAAGTTACAAGAATAACTCTGATTTCTTACTAAAATGACATTCAGTATGTCAGAATGCTCCTGGGCATCTCTCTCTCTCTCTCTCTCTCTCTCTCTCTCTCTCTCTCTCTCTCTCTCTCTCTCTCTCTCATATCTCTATCTCTCCTCTCTCTCTCTCCCCCTCAATCTCTCCTCCCTCCCTCTCTCACTTTCTCTCTCTCTCCCTCCCTCTCTCTTATTTTCAGATTTTTAAAATTGTGGTAAAATACACAAAATTTATTATCTTAAACATTTTAAATGTACATACAGTTCAGTGGTATTAAATACATTTACAATATTGTGCAATTATTGCCATCCATCTTCATAATTAATTTCATCTTGAAAGCTAAAACTCTGTGCCTATTAAATAATAATCCCCCCCTCCCTTCAGCCCCTGGCAACCACCATTCTATGTATCCCGTTTAAGTGGAATCATACAGTATCTGTCCTTTTGTGCCTGGCTTATTTCATTCAGCATAATGGCCTCCGGGTTCATCCATGTTGTTGCCTGTGTCAGAATGTCTTTCCTTCCTAAGGCTGGTAATACTCCATTGTGTGGCTGGACTATCCATTCATCCATCTCCATGGACACTTGGGTTGCTTCCATGTTTTAGCTGTTGTGAGTGGTGCTGTAGTGAACCTGGGTGCACACCCATCTCTTTGAGACCCTGCTTTCAATTCTTTTGGCTATATCCCTAGAAGTGGGGGTGCTGGGTCATATGGTCGCTCTATTTCTGGTATTTTGAGGGATCCGCATCCTGTTTTCCACAGTAGCTGCACCATTTTACATTCCCCACTAATAGTGCCCAAGGGTTTCAATTTCTCCACATCCTTGCCAACATTTGTTTTCTGTTTTTTGAGAGTAGCCATTCTAGTGAGTGCAAGGTGCTACCACATTGTGGTTTTGATTTGCGTTTCTCTAATGATTAGTGATGCTGAGCTTTCCGTGTGCTTATTGGCCATTTGTACATCATCTTTAGAGAAATGTCTATTCAAGTCCTTGACCCATTTTTGAGTTGGCTTGTTTGTTTCTTGTTGTTCAGTTTTAGGAGTTCTCTATATATTCTGGGCTTCTCTGAACTACCCTACTATATTTAAAAATTCATGAGAATGGAGGTCCTGTTTGGGCTTGTCTTCAAATAGCTCAGAGTACTTTCACATTGTAGGTGCTCATGATATGTGTGCTGAGCTACCCTTAGTCAATAGACTATTTGTGATATTTCTCTTGGCTAATGATTTCTTTCTCTCTCCTTTGATTTTACTTTTAAAAATGTATTTAGCTCTTATGGTGTTGAAATAATTACTGATGCTTTGAGGTGCCATAAGTATCAGCGATGACTGAGTCAACAGTGGGTGGTTTACCTTCCCGGAGAAGGCTGGTAATCATTGTTATTTGTGATGCTCCCTGAGAAAGTCACCTTCGGTCCCCTTACACACTACTGGTTCAGCATCACAACAGGCACCTTCAAGACACTAGCACTGGTGCTCCCACTGCTGGGAATGGCTGAGTTGCTTCTTACAGATCAACATTTCCCCAAATAGCAATTATAAAAAATGAAAAAAGGAAAACACATGTGCACGCATACACACACACACTCACACACTCATACACTCACACACACTCACACACTCATACACACACTCATACACACACATACTCCCACACTCACACACTCACACACACATACGCACACACTCACACACTCACACACAATGACAGCTATCTAAAGGGAGTGGAGAGTAAACAAAAGATTGAAATCAGTGCTTAAAACTGCGAAGGGTCTAGAATAGAAAAATATATTTATATATAGGAAAAATTAAATCACAGAAATTGCAGGATTACATAACGTGATTTTGAGACTTAAGATAAAACTGCATGAATCAAGACAGTGTGATACTGGCATAGAGATATCCAAATAGATCAATAAAACAGAATCAAGAGTCTAGAAACATACACATACTTGTACATACAAGATCAACTGATTTTCAAATAGGTGACAAGCCAAAGATGGAGAGCAAGTGTTTGTAAAACCTATCCCTGAAAAAGGACATGTATCTAGACTTTACAAAGAACACCCAAACCCCAATAATAAGAAAGTAAACAACTCATTTTTAAAATGACAAAAACAATGAAACAGGTACGACAACAAAGCAGACATAGAAATAGCTCATAAGCACATGGACAGATGGTTAATGCAACTAGTCAGGGGGGGAACGTGAGGGAAAACCAGTGAGATACCAGCACACGCCCTATGGATGGTCAGAACGAACAAGACTGACAATGTCAAGTGCTAACTAGGATTTGGAGCAATTGGAATCTTTACATATGGCTGGTGGGAGTGCAGACATACATGGCCACTTGGAGAACAGTGTGGCAGTTTCCTACACAGGGAAATATGCCCTTCCATGGGACCCAGGAATCCCACGTGTAAATATCTACGAGATATGATAACATTATGTTCACACTAAGAATTGAACACAAATGTCATTGTGTCCACTCATTACAGCCAAATGTCCATGAACTGGTCAGTGGATAAATAAACGGATTCGTCCACACAACTCTGAAAAAGAATATGTAATGCATGAATGTGCATGGCTGAATCTCACAAGAATCACACAAATTGAAAAAGCCAGATCAATGACTACACTCTGTATGATTCCGTGTGTCTCTCATCAGACGTGATGAGAGAAAGCATGTCGGTGATCGTTAGGGCTGAGAGTTACAGAGAGGGCACTGGTTGCAAAAAGGCGATCAGGGATTTGGGGGGACCGACACGGTGTGTCTTGAGGAGGGTGCTCACTATGACATGCTTGTTTGCTGACATTCATTGAAATAGACACTTGATATTGTGAATTTTACTGTAACAGATCATAGCTCGTAGGCCTGACTAAAAAGAGTAAATCTCAATATGGCTAAAATAGCTTTTCATTGAGTGAATGTGACCTTCAGCCTCTCCGCCATGGGCTTCGCAGCCACCCTGGTGGGGAGTCCTGGAGGCGCCCGCCTTGTAGCCGGGGGACCCACCTCAGCCTGGGCCTCCTCACGCTCTGGTCGCCGCTCCCCTGCTGGGCGGGCAGGAGCACTGTCCTCGCTGGTTCCCATGGTCACATGAGGCCACATGGCTGGTTCTGTCCTCACTTCTGGCCAGAGCACCCCACTTCAGGGAGCAGAGTGACCAGCACCCCCCCTCGGATCCGGGTCAGACGTTGCATGGACAGAGCAGAGGGGACAATGTGCACCGTTTGTGTAAAAACACGGCCAGAAATCTCACATGTTTGTGCTGGAAGAGGCACAGACCATCTCAGGGGTCAGTAAGAAAACGAGTAATGACTTAGTGTGGCCGAGGGTTGGGGTGGCAGCGACCGAAGCGCTATTACATTCTTTTCTATGCTTTGAGTACTGAAGCCTGGGAATGTATTATTTTTATTCAAAACCTGACTTTCTATTATACAAATTCACCAGCTCCACTCTCAGACAAATACACAGACCCATGAAAACTCACCCCCAGATCTTGACTCCAGGAGCCTTAACAGAGTTCACAAATCTGAAAGCCCTTCCCGGGTGCATGTCGCTGGCACGTACCATATTTTTTCTTCAGTCACCCAGACCAGGTGACTCCCTTGGGGACTCTATCTTAGGGAGATTTACATAGAAATGGAGTTCATAAGTCATTCTGCATTAATAAGTGTTTTTTGAAAGGTGATAATTGAAAGAAACCAAAAGAAGGATGACTTCTAAAAATTGTGTTTGGGGAGTTAGTTTGAAATGATTTTTGAGTCATTATTTTCTGGAACGGTTTGAGATATTGTCAGACAGATGTAGGCGAAGAAAAAGATAATTATAGCCTTGTTTTAGCTGTGTCTGGGCTTGGTCAAGATGACGCTGATAAAATCAAATAAACTGGAAGCGAGGGTGAGTCGTTAGTGTGAGAAATAGTCATGGGCTTGGCAGCTGAGGAAGCGGCCCTGCTCAAAGTGTGTGTTCATTATCAAGATTCATTGTTTTCAGCTCTGGGAAGGTGTTGGCAAAGCAAAAATAAGGTCATTCATACTAGTCTGCGAGGTAAATTTTGCTTTAGAAAAAAGAGAAAGGAAAGAAAAGAAAGAAAACGGAGGAGGAAGAAAATACAAGATTATTCTCCTGTGGTTGGAAAGTAGGACAATGGGTTGGACTAGTTGTGAGATAAAAAGTCAGATGGGAAATTTCTTAGAGCATTGAGGCTGGAAGAAATCTATTTGATATGAAAATAACGACAGGCTCTGTCAAACAAGACAGATGTGGTAATGCGAGCTTTCGATTCAAATAACATTTCACATTACAGAAAGGTAATGGAAAATAATATACAAACATCTATGTACCCAGCGCCTGGATTTGCCCACTCTTAATATTTTGATATAGTTCCTCTGATATTTTATAAGAAAACATTTCAGACTAATTGGAAGCCTTTCCTTCCTGATTTCATTTTCTCTTCTCCAAGGGAGTCATATAATCCCCACGGGTGTTTCTGTAGTTTGCTACATAGGTGTGGATCTACGAACTCTATGCAAAATTGTTACATGCATTTTTTAACATTTTTATAAAAAGTATTTACCATGCTTATCATCTATAACGTGCCCTTCTCCCCTTATTCTTATGTTTCAAGATTAATTTAGTAATGAAATATATAACTGTGATTAATAAATTTTAACTGCTATGTGGTATTTATTTTGTATGAATAGACCACATTTTATTAAACCATTTTCTAGTTGATGGACATTTAGGTTGATTCCAATATTTTGCGCTTACATCTCTTACATATAATGTTGCCACAAATATTCTTATACATATCTCTTTATACAGATGTATAAGAATGTCTCTCTCACACACACACATGTATACACTTAAAAAAATCACTCATTTGCAGAGAAGTACATCTTCAACTTTATACATTGTCAAATTGTTCTCTATTATAAATCGTACCAATTTACATTCCCATCAACGATGTGTGAGTGTCCATTTCTTTATATTTTCTCCACATAGTTGGTGTGGTCAGATTTTCACATTGTTTGCCAATATTTGGGGTATTAAATTGTATCTTGTGATTTAGCTTAGAGTTCACTGATCACTAACAAATTTGAGCGTCTTTGAATATGTTTGATGGACATTTGAATTCCCTCTCCTGTGAATTACAGATTTATGTACTTGGACCCCGGTTTCTTGAGATGATGACTTTTTCTCTACTGTGTGTCTTTGAACATCCATGGGAAATTAATTTTAGTTATGGATACGTAGATATCTGAACTCTCGATTCAAAACAGTGTTCATTGCTACAGCTTTGCAATCAGTCTTCCAATCAGGTGGTGATTGTCCTCCAAGATTGTTTGTTTTCAATGTTGATTTGGCCTTTCCGTATGGAGTTTAAAATCACCTTGTCAATGTCTACAAAAAGTCCCTCTTCATTCTCTCCAATTCTTTTATATTACAGTTTTATTATTTAAAATCATATCTTATGTTTTTTAATTCAAACTTTAAACATGATTTCACTTTTTTAAAACAATGTTTTGTGGCAGCTGCAGTCCCCATACCACATGGCTTTTAAGCCACACACTTCTGTAGGCATTCAGGCTTCTGGGCCAGCCTCTTGATCCATTCCATTTGCCATCTTGAGACTTGTCCTCTGTCATCTGCAAGTCCATTTCCTTCCTTCCTGACCCCGTTCATCCAGAGGATACACCGTGCAAATGACCAGTGATGACCATCTCTGTGGGATGAGATTATAGCCATGCCTTCTATGAGTGCTGCTGATGCAGTCTCCACACCACAGACCACTGGACTTCTAACGTGCCCAGTGGGATCCAATCACCCACAGCTAATAGCGCAGCACACTGATGCCAGTGGACACATTTGGCACATCTGTTACTGCTGTGTTTCCTAGTGTATAATAAAAATACCGGAATGCAAAGGATTGATGGCAGAATGCCTGCTCAAGTCAGCTGAGTGGAAAAGGAGAAGGAAAAACCCATTAAGATGTTGGGGCCAGTTGGCTCACGTCCACTGGGGAAACCTCTGCCGGTGTGTAATTTCTGGAAGCAAGCTCATGAAGGAACTGGCGGCTGTCAGTCCGAGCAGCAGAGTGGCAGAGTGCTGGTGTTCCTATTGCAGGGATGTGACACGACAGGCTTTAAGGCTCCGTCAATACCGTTAATATTTATGACCTCGCTCGTGGGCACGTCCCTCAGACGCCTGCTCGGGGATCGTTGTGTTGGGGGGATGAGCCCTGAATGACAAAACTGAGAGTGACTGACTGTGTGAAGGGTTTAGGCCTCTGTTTCTCACGCCCTGAAAGCGGTCGCATCGTCGGAGGCCGTCTTCCGAGGACATCACCCGTGTGAACGCGGAGCCCTGTTCCTGTGACGGGACCGGGGAGGCGGAGGCGCCGCGGCCTGAGCCGCCTTTGCCCAGAACCACGGGCGGCCGTGCCCGGGGCGCCCACGAGGCGGCCCTCCCGTCTGGCTGCGGCCACGCTTCCCCGCGCTGCCCGCCCACCCCGGGGCGCCCTGAGCACCCCCATCCCCACCCCCACCTGCTAACGGGCTGCCCCTCAAGCCCTTTGCACCCGGGATTCCAGATCCCCCAAGTGTGAGAAGTGGGGGCTCCCTCCAGCGCCTGGTGGCTTGGACGCTGACGCCTCCCTCAGCCCACCCCGCCCTCCTGGGCCCAGTGGGCGCCTGCAGCGCGCTTTTTCTTGAAAAGCTTTGTTTTTATTGAAAACAAAACATATTCTTTATAAAAATGTTAACCCTAAGAGAAAAGCCCAAATGCCAGCACTCCCCGGTATGCAGACGAGTTCCGTTAGACAACTCTCTCTCCAGGTCTCCTACATCCACGGACACACAGATGAGTGGCTGGCAGGCTGGCTGGCTGAATGCATAACAGATGGATATCGTATACCAATGAAATCCTAGGAAATGAAGCCGTATTTTATTTATGAAAGCATTAAAATTTCTTTTGATTTATGAATAAAGGAAGACAAAGACTCCATAACAGAGTTGTTATATTTTGGAAAACAAATGAACATTAGCTGACAAGAGATTTTGATTTTTAAAGTACCCATGTAAGGTTAGGAAATACAAAGCTTGCATAAAAAGCATATCAAGGTTTGGAACAAGTACGAGTATACTGTTATTACTACAGTAAGTCCTCACTTGTCATCAATAGGTTCTTGGAACTGGGATGAAATGACATATAATGAAGCCAATTTCCCCACAGGTTCATTGATATAAACTAGAGGTAAATCCCTAGGCATCTCAGCAACATTATAAGGAAACAATGTTATTTGAGCACCTGCTGTATTCCTATAGCTGCTACTCCTGCCTTTGTTTCTTTTGTGACACAATTTTAGACGATGAGATTGACTCATGTATTTGAAAGTAGAAGAAATGGCACTCTGAGATTTCTTCCCACTCCCCGTTTGGGTATTTATCGCATCTGTAATTTTTACATCGTCCCAGTCCATAATGGTGATAACCTCTCACGGAGCCTAAATCCTGCATTCCTTTATTGCTAAACCTCTGACTTGTTTGCTTCATCAGTTACCCCCGCACCATCTGCTTCTTTCCATCCTCAGAGATGATCGATGTCTTTTATCTGCTGATAGCCTGTTTTCATCGTTGATGTGGGATTACAACATGTTTATTCCTTTTTCCTCATTTTAACGTGATCTAGAGGCTAAGACAAACCCAAGGGTTCATCCACCATAATCCTGACAAGCTTTTGAAATATTGAAGTGCTGTTTGGATTGAAGGGGTAGGCTGTCGGTCTCCTTCCACACGCCTGCTGAGGGCCTGAGTGCCAGGCTCCAGGTAGAAGCAAGGATGACAGGGGGACTCAGTTCTCGGCCTTGGTGACATCAGCAAGGGCTTTGCACCCAGAAACAGAATTCTCTGAGGTTCGGGTGAAATTCCTTTCATGAAGGAACATATCTCCTATCCCACGATTAAAGACCAAGCTAAACACGGGCATCCTTGGGTACAGCGACAGGGCCTTTATTATTTAGATTCAGCTGGAGGAGGCCGCCTGTGCTCTGTCTCCACGTGTCAGGCTGGCCCTGACCTTACTGTTCCTCTGACCTGCCAAGAAGGGGGGAAACAGGTATTCAAGTGCATCGTCCCGTGAGGTGGGCTGACTCTGCACACGTCCCCCATGGTGGCCTCTGCTGCGCTCAGGACACTTACACTGAACTGCTGTTGACTGGGGGCGCCAAGGACAATGCCATCAACCTGGAAAGCGACAGGGACACTTGGTAGGAAGCACAGCAGGCTGCCCAGGTCCTGCTGGCTGTGCGGGATTCTTGTCTTTCGTATCATAAGGCTCCTGAGGACAGGACAACGGTCACGTTTATAAAACTCCCATCATGCCCATGTGGACGGGGCTGCCATGCCACAGGCCAAGGGGCTGAAATCAGGTTTGTCCAGGAACCAGGGTCACACGTTGATGAGTGATGGGGTGAGTATATGGGAAAAGAGGGCATGATGGAGCCCAGGGACCAGGGGCGCCACCACACAGCCCCACTCTGCTGTTTCCAGGGGCAGGGGAGCCTACAATTGTCATGACAGGCCAGAAATTTTAAGATGAAAATTTTTTCCAATTTTTAACTGTTATCTCAAAATGTTTAAAGGATGCAAAGCATGGCCAATGTTTTCAGGCAGGTGGGTGGCCGTGAATGGTGCCTTACTCAGGGCAGGGACTGTGTCCACATTGTCATTGTGTCGCCCCCAGAGCCCAGTGTGAGGGACCAGTGAGGACTGTACTTAGGAGCCCCGTGGGTCGCTGGCAGTGCTTCTGCAGCACTGGTAACCATGATGCGTGGCCTGCGTGTTAGTTATAAAACCCTGCAGCCGGAGCCTTGGTGCAGATACTGAAGCCCCCCGCTTGGTGCAGATACTGAAGCCCCAATTGGTCATCTGTCCAGCCGACTGCATACCCTTTTATTACAGTGTATACGGTAACACACGACTGCTGCCAGGAAGCCTGGGTTCAAATCCCCCTCTACCACTTGCTAACTAGCTCCCTAACCCTGGGCCATCCACTTAATTCTGGCATGTCAGTTTTCTCAGCTATAAAACCGAATCAGGGTGGTACCCACCTTGCATGTTGGCTGTGAGGGTTATATAAGTTCATTAAATATAAAGTGTTTAAAACGTCTGATGCGTAGTGAACACTCCACGTGTTATGTAACCCTCGTCACCACCATCATCCAAAGGCAGGTCACGTTAAAGAAAGGAATTGTTTGAAATTAACCAAATCATACCATGGATAAAATCATAAATCTAGTCCTCAAAATTCTCAAATTGCCATCTTATTGATCATGAACGTTTAGGTTTCACATGACAGAAAAAAAAATTCCAAGTAAACTGATTTAAGATGTAAAAGGAATTGCTTATCTCACGTAGGTGTCTAAAGCAAGGTCAGGTCAGTCTTGGGATCCAGGTGCCCAATGACTTCATTCTCAGGCAGGCTTTGCCTTCCCCCTTTTTGTTTTATACTTCATTCATTCTCTCCTTCATTCATTCACACACTCATACAATACATGAAATTTGCAAATGTGAGGAAGTCAGAGAGTATATGGAGCATAGGATCCAGAGAGTGAAGGGCAGGCCCTCGGGACCCTTCTGGTGTGGGTTAGTGGGCAGAGGGAGACCTTTACCTATCTCGTGGTTTAGCACAGGTGAGGTTAGCTTTAGCATCTGTGAGGAAGGCCATGGCATTTATGCTGAGTTTCTTTAGGGCTGTCACTTCTCCTACAACCCGCCCACCACGCCCCCGCTACAGAAAAGTACGAATTTAACACATATGTTCAGGAAAAACAGTTCTGTAGGAGTGGCTCTAAAAAAAAAATGCTTTACATTTTTAACCCCTTCACCGAGTTTTCCAGATCCCAAGTGGGACCTGTCTGCCTTGGAGGAATATTCAAGAAGGAAGAATACCTTGTCTGCCTTCAAGCTGCTGGAGGGATGGTACTTGCATGAAACTAACATTTCCTACTAATGAAGTACATAGATATCAGTGTGGACATGTGGCTATTGATAACGATAAAATAAACTGGTATGTCTCTAGAAAGCTTAAGAAATAGGTGACAAAGGGCCGGCCGAGTGGCTCAGTTGGTTAAGAGCTTGCTCAAAAGTGTGAGCTGAGCTCTGAGCAACAGCAGTTCGATGCCCAGCCCGAGCTGAGCTGCTGTTGAGCTGCAGGATGGCTCAGCTAAAAAAAAAAAAGAGTGCGAGCTGAGCTCTGAGCAACAGCAGTTCGATGCCCAGCCTGAGCTGAGCTGCCTCTGAGCTGCCAACAGGTGGCAGGATGGCTCAGCTAAAAAAAAAAAAAAAAGAAATAGGTGACAATTATGACTGACTTTTGGCACTCTTGAGTTTTTCTTTTCTTTTTCCTTCTTTCATGTCATTTTCAAAAGATGTTTATATTTTAAAAAAAGATTCCCATGACAACACTTACATTAAAAATATTCTATAAAAGCAACACAAACCAACTCACCAAACACAAGACTTTTTTCTCAGTGTTTCTAGGACCGCAGGTGGCATAGAGTGACCTGACCCAGGCCTCCCTGGCACCACTTCTGCTCCTGAGAACCCAGTGGCTTATTGTTTGCTGGCCTGGGACCTTCCAGGCCACCTGAGATGACAACTGCTGCTGTGTGGACTCCAGGAATGTGCATGTCACTGGGATAGGAAAGAGGGAGATAGAGCAACATTGACTGATTTCATCCCTGGCTATTGTACGGACAAAGGAAAAGGGCAGCAGAGATGAGATCTCTGGTCTGGGTGTCTTGGCCATTTTGGGCAGGGGAGGTGACAGAGGAGTTATGTCAGAAAGACAGCAGATGGCAAGGCACTAAAGCACAATGACTAAGAACATTGGCACCTGAAGTCAGGCTGACTTGGGTTCAAATCTTGCTTTGCCTCTTTCAGGCTGTATGACCTCGGGCAAGTTGCTGAACATCCCTGAACTTCAGTGTCCTCATTGGCCAAAGGGGGCTCCCCAGAGGTAATGAGAGAGTTTGGCCCCAGAAGCCATGCTCAGCCTAACTCTAGTTCTCCACTCTGTCCCCACCCTACCTGTCCCCTCTAACCAGGCCTGCTGAACACATTTGCATGTGTGGTTGTTGTTGACATTAGAATTCTTATCCCTGTCTCAACCAGCTCTCTACTTTAATAGCTGCAAGTACACAGATGGTATCTGACCTGGTTGGCAACATTGGAGATCATCTAATCAAGCACAACATCCAAGGGAAACTGAGGCTTGGGGGTGGCTTTTCCCAGGTCATTTATTGTTTTCCAGATTCAGAGAGAACGTTTTAGGATGCCCGGCCAGGCAGGGACTGAACTGACCTAAAACCCCACATGTGGTAAGTTTCCTGAGATGGGCAATTACCATGTGAAGAGTCACCTGTGAAGATGACCGTGGCCTCTGTTAGGTTGTCACTGATTTCCGTGGTGCAGCTGCTGGATGCCACTATCCCAGGAGGACAAATGGACCTTCATTAGCATCAGATCAGCAAGTGCATCTCGAGTAATTAGCTGCTAGATGGCCATGTGGATAGCGGCCATCGCTCTCCGGCACACCCCTCCTACTCCCAGCTGATGCAGCGTTTTGCTCTGTCTGTGAGTGATCACACTCAGGGATTGTGAAGTGAGTTCCAGTTCAGAGGGCACCAACTGTAACTCTGAGAACAAGCATCCAACACAGTGAAAATTCCTGTTCATGAACTCTTCCAGAAGCATTTGGTTTTGGAAATCTCATTTGTAAAGGGTTCGCTAAGCTTTCAATAATTCCAGGGTTTGGAAGGTCCTTCAAGTCCTATTCTTTGCGTTGACAGAAGTTTCCCACCAGTCTTCCCCATCTCAGCAAATGGCACCATCATCCTCCGCTTGGTCAGAATAAAAATCCAGGAGTCATTGTGGTGCTTCTCCACTTTTAACAGCCACATTCAGTCCATCAGCAAGTCACCATGACTCGCCTCCAAAATATCTCGAGTCCAGCCCTTTCACATCATCCGCTGCCAACACCCGGGCCCAAAGGCATCACCATTCGCCAGCCTGCCGGAGTCATGGCCTCCTGCCTACTCTATCCACCGAGCTTTGGAACCCCCTAACAGCACTTAGCACTCTCCCAGATCATCTCCTTACATGTATTTGTTTGCTAACTTGTTCGTATCTCTTTCTCTCCTCATGGGAATGAATGTCAGGTCCATAAGGGCAGCTCACGTTCGTCTTTATACTTCTGTTTCCTCCCTACATAGAAGATAATGTCACATCTGGTGGGTGTTCAATATTTGTTGCATAAATAGCAGCAGAAAGACTGAGGGAATGACAACTTGGCTTTCTAAATGGATAGTCTTTTGAGGAGTGTTTCTTCAGCCTATCTCCTTTCTCCCTCATTCCACTGCTTGTCTTCTTTCCTTTCCTTTCTTTTTCCCTCCTCTTTATAGGTACCTCTCTCCATCTCTCCTATGGCTGTTCTTTTTGGGTTACTCAGTTGGTGGTAGAAGAACAAGGTCAACCTACCCCCTGAAAAGACACATGTGGGACTTAGATGCCCAGCGTGTGTGAAGGGGCATTGATTGTACCATCGTCTAAGTAAGCATGTGATCATTAACTTAGCCAATGCCCAGGAGATAGCTGTTGAATACGTAAGTGCAAAACATGAATGGGCTCATTAGACAAAGGAAAGGAGACATGGGGAGCGTATTCAAGGTCAGTGGGGACAGGGGGAAATAGGGATGTATGGTCAAGGGTAAGACAGAGTGGGGAAGGTTACATTGGACACTGTAGGCCATACTCCAGGCTCTTTGCTTTTCATAAAGGCTTGATCTCTGTGTGAGATGAGGTTTGAGAAGAGCAAGGTCTGAGAGGCCTTCTGATGGGGTCATGCTGACCACCATATTGAGCGAAGACTGAAGGGGAATAGGGCAAACCCAGGACTCCTTAGCCGTGTGCTGCCGTCATTGAGCCAAGAGCTGCTTAAACCAAGGATCTGGATCTGGAAGTAGAGGTGGGAGGAGTGGTCAAATTCTGGACACGTTAAGGTAGATCTGAGATTTGCTGATGAATTTCATATGGAGTATGAGAGAATGGTGACGGCAAGATTTTTAGCTTGGAAACAGAAAGGCGAGCTAGCAACTAATTGAGACTGGAAAGCTTTCAGAGGGTTTTTGGTGAGCCTGGAAAGAAGATCATTGATAGCTGGGATCAGGAAACTATGACTTTGAGCCCATAGGTCTGGATTGGAACACACCTATGTCTATCTATTTGTTTATTATCTATGGCTGCTTTTGAACTACCACAGCAGAATGGAATCAAACCATCCAAGCCCAACATACTTACCTCTAGCCTATAGTACTGAATTGTAATGATTTATGAACTAAGTGATTTAAAATAAAAACCAGTGACTTTTATAAAATTCCAAAGCACACTACATGTGAAAATTTAGAAATAATGTTGGATATGGCATTTTGAGAGCCTATTTTCTATGCAAAATTCAAACCTTGTGTGTCTACATCTGAGTCCTTCAATAGGTATGACCAGAATCCAGTTTGTAACTCTAATGTTGCCAAGAGGAGAAATGGTCCCTTTTGGTCTCTATCACCCCTGGATTTCTCTATGAGAAAAAGGAACCTTTCAGCTTTCTCTTTAGTTCCTTGTAATAAGGTCTCCTGTCACTTTGCATTCTGTATCAATATCCACACTCATTAAAAACCCCATCTGATAAGATAACCTGTGTAATTTTCTTCTCAGGTGAAATGGGGAAAAGATAATGATCACAATATTAGATAAGGTGTAGGAGCCTCTGACCTCTGGGTGAAAATGCAGGTAAGTTATGAGTGCAGCTTATGTTTGTCTCGTCCCTAAAGGGTGACGGGATGTTTTCTCAGCCAAGACGGGGAGATGGGACCTCTGGGCTGAGGTTTTGCTGAGGGTGGCGGTGAAGCTGCCCTTTGCCTGGCCACTCCACAGCGGGGCATGATCTGGAGCTAGAGTCTAGACAGACAGGATCGTGGAGCCCCAGGCAGCTCTCATTTGATGGCATCTCATTGGAGGTAAATGAATGTTAGGATTCGGGTAAGGAATTAGAAAACGGGTGATGGCTTATTTTGCAATTTGTTGTAAAAATGGAAAATACATTAATTTCTTCAATACAGTTGGAGAATTGATACATGAGAAAGACCAAAATTTCTCTAAAAAGTGGAGAAGTTCAAAGAGGTTTTCTTTTTTCTTTTTCTTTTTTTTTTTTGTGTGTGTGTTTCTCTAGCAAGATAACAGTCAGTCTTGAGAAATAAGCCCATTCACATGCTTAGACTCAGGGAAAGAGGTGATGAAGTTGGATTTAATATCGTACAGCTGTGAAGACAAAAATCGATTTATATTTAACACTTTCAGATCTACTTGTTTCTTGAACTTTTCATAAGTGCTAGGGCAGCACATTATAGAGTTACTTTGGATTATAATAATTTAGCAAAGCATTCGCTTTATATATTCATCTTAATAGGTATATGTCTCTTAAGAAGAGATAGTGAATGATTCATCAAACCGAAGAAAGTACACATATTACAATATGTCATATAACTTATGCTCACGATGTGTAAAGACCTGTCTCTGTTTCTTCGTTCTGTTTCTCTGAGTACTTCTGTCTGTCTTTCCATCTGCCATTCTCAGTCTGGCTGCCCTTCTGTGGCTGTCACCAGTTCTAGGCCTTTCTGTTTACTTTGCACTACATGTATCTCCTTGAGTCTTTCCTCAGCTTGTCACACTACCATCCTCTCTGCTTCTCTGTGTCTCTTTCTGACTTCATTTCAGCTTACATGTTCTCTTTATCTCTTTCTACCAATATTCTCTCTCCGTCTCCCTGTATTTTCTGTCCTTGTCTTCCTCTACTCCTGGTTCTGCTTTACCTCCATGTCCATCCATCAGCGGATAAGACCTTATAGGGATCAGGAATCAGCTGGAGCCTCCAGCCTGGGCTCTCACTGGTCACTGCAGTCACCAAGCCACCAGCCAGTTCACAGTGAAAAATGTACAGAAGGGTTTATTTATATTTAAATAAAGTCATGTTTGTAGACTTGAGTTTCAATGGTTCTATGCTCTTCCTCTAGAGCAGTTTTCTCAATGGTACCATCTAATCAGGTTTGGTTTTAATTGAGCAGCTGTCTGCTTGATGGTTTGGTGGCAATCTCAACTTCAAGCTTTATTACGTTTTAATTTAGCCCAAGTTGGAAAAGGAGATTTATTTCAGACAACAGAATAACCGTTGAAACTAAGCAGAGCTTTGCCGAAATGGTAATAGCAAAGAACAAGAAAGGAATTAGAGAAAATCCTCATATAATTATTATTTGTTGTTAAGAGCTAAGATGTGGCAATAAGCCAAGCCCCTTGCCTTTCACCCCTCCCTGAGTCAAGAGACGCGGAGGGCACAGGAGTCAGTGTGCACAGACCAAATTTTAATCTCCTTTTCTCTCCGACTTTATATGTATTTGTCTCCATAACCATCTTTATCTTTCTACGTCTCTGAGCTTCATTGTTCTGTCTTTTTATATGTCTCTATGTCACTCTTTTTCTAGCTGTCTAACTTGGTTTACAAACATGTATGACAATTACACCTCAATGAACCTATTAAAAATAAAATTTAAAAATGCAAAACCAAACTGTTTCCTTTCCCATCTGTCTGGCTCCTTCTCGGTTGGGTCTGTCTCTGTCCCATTAAGCGAGTGTGTTCTCTTTCTCTCTGCAATTCCAGCCCGATGCCACCCAGTCCATTCTAACTGTGTCCCTGTCCACCCCGTCACCGTGACTCTCTCCACCAGTGAGATATTGGGTTTTCATTAGCCACAATATTTTTGTTGATCTGTTCAATCCCAGAATACACTAAAAACAGTTCAGGAATCATTAATTCATATCTCTGTGAAGAAAGCAAACCTACTAACTGGGTTTAATAAAGGTTTTCTTGTTGTTTTGTTCTTTAAGTTGAGATTCTATAGTCAAAGTAATGTGTTCAAATATTGCTCGTGATCCCCAAAGGACCCCAGAGGCGGTCTTTGCCACCAGCCCGCCCTGCGCAGCTGACCCCAAACCTTGGCTGAGCCTCCTCGTGCCCCCCACCCTCTCCCCTGAGCCAACCCCTGAGCACGCAGGCCGAGTCGGCATCCCGAGCTGCTGGCCCGGGGCGGCCTCGGTCGCCTGTGCTGATCCAGGGTGGTCTCGGTCGCCTGTGCTGATCCAGGGCGGCCTCGGTCGCCTGTGCTGATCCAGGGCGGCCTCGGTCGCCTGTGCTGATCCAGGGTGGTCTCGGTCGCCTGTGCTGGCCCGGGGCGGCCTCGGTCGCCTGTGCTGATCCAGGGCGGCCTCGGTCGCCTGTGCTGATCCAGGGCGGCCTCGGTCGCCTGTGCTGATCCAGGGTGGCCTCGGTCGCCTGTGCTGATCCAGGGCGGCCTCGGTCGCCTGTGCTGATCCAGGGCGGCCTCGGTCGCCTGTGCTGATCCAGGGCGGCCTCGGTCGCCTGTGCTGATCCAGGGCGGCCTCGGTCGCCTGTGCTGATCCAGGGCGGCCTCGGTCGCCTGTGCTGATCCAGGGCGGCCTCGGTCGCCTGTGCTGATCCAGGGTGGTCTCGGTCGCCTGTGCTGATCCAGGGCGGCCTCGGTCGCCTGTGCTGATCCAGGGTGGTCTCGGTCGCCTGTGCTGATCCAGGGTGGCCTCGGTCGCCTGTGCTGATCCAGGGCGGCCTCGGTCGCCTGTGCTGATCCAGGGTGGTCTCGGTCGCCTGTGCTGATCCAGGGTGGCCTCGGTCGCCTGTGCTGATCCAGGGTGGTCTCGGTCGCCTGTGCTGATCCAGGGTGGTCTCGGTCGCCTGTGCTGATCCAGGGCGGCCTCGGTCGCCTGTGCTGATCCAGGGCGGCCTCGGTCGCCTGTGCTGATCCAGGGCGGCCTCGGTCGCTTGTGCTGAGCCCGCTGAGCTCGGACATCAGCCATCACATCGCCCAGGACCCACCAGCCCTTCCATTGCAGGGCCCCGGCCTGGACCCTCGCGGGCGCTCGGCGATGCTCTGAGGCCGCGTGTTGAAACAAGGCGGCGGCCCTGCAGCCGCCCTCCCGCGGCGTTTGGCGTCCCGACAGCGGTCCCCAGTCATTGTTCAGACCGGACCCTTCAGCATCTCCGCTCCCCGGGGACGTGCGGCCTGCAGGCTGCTGGCTCGGCTCCAAACGCGCCCCAGGCGGCCCCACCCAGCGAGGGGAGCGGGGAAGGGAGGCAGGATGGGCGGCTGGGTGGAGGACAGAGCCCGGGGGAAGGGCGCATAGGTTTCTGTTGTTGGTTTTTGGGTTTTGTTTTGACGGCAGTGTCACTGGCCCTCATCTGTAGGACCCGAACCGGGGAATGCATAGTTTCTTTTAAAAAACTATTTCCAGAGTTGGTTGACATTGTTTTCAGATACTTACTTCAAAACGGGTGTATTTTGCTGGCAAGTTGTTCGTATCTGCAAGTTTAATATCAATGCAAGGCAAATAATCTGTAAAACGAGAGAGAATAGTACTAGTTATTTGTAATATTGTTGAGATTGAGTATAAAGCACTCCCTTTCTCTCCGCCTACCCTCATCACAATTTTTGCCTGCTTCCCATATCACACACTGTTTTTCAGCATATGTTCTTCAAATGATTCAGTTTTTAAAATTTAGAAATCAATTTTAGTCTCACTACATAAGAAAATCATGAATCTGGTACTATTTTGTTCTTAATGTACATTAATCTCAAAGACTAAGAAATGTGCGTCCCTGTGCCAACTAACTTGAGCGTTACCGGTGGGACACAGCTCACAGTTTGGGGAACCTGACCTTGGGACGGCCTGCTAGCTCTTCATTCTAAGTCGCTGGATTTATGGCCCCAGATTCCTCCAGGAACCAGCCCAGGGTTTTTTTCATGTAATTTGCAGGGGTCTGTTTGAATCACCATGTGTAGAGTCTATTTTCCGTAGCAGACTGGTTGGCAGTTTCCTTTTTCAGCAGAGACCTCAGGGAGACAGGACTTAAATCTTTAGAACCATCTTTCCTCCTCTAAGTTGCTAAGAAAGCCCCCGGGTTCTATCCATTCATTGATTTCAGATAAATACAGTTACCTGAGGGTTCCATGCGTCCTCCTATCCCACTGACTCTGCTTTAGAGGTTAAACGAAACTTGGTCTCAGGCTTACAACTTTTGGTAGACAGAAAAGCCTGTAGGATGTTTTATGGTAGAAAAGATCAGGGAGGAGCTGATTTGTTGATGTTTTAGACCCTGTGATGGAGGCTGTACCTTAAGTCAGACTTGGTTTTGATAAAGAACCAATGAGGTTTCTGTGAGGCATATTCAAAAAAAATAATAACAATCCAAAGGAAATTCAAATTTGGCACAACCTGTTCCTGGCCTTAAAATGCTCATTTCCTTGGAGACAGAAGGTGGAGACGCTTAAAACATGTACCCACAGCCCTGCCCAGGGGGTCCTGGGAGCCCTTATACTCTGTGGGCAGGTTTGATTAAACAAACCCAAGGCTTAAATATCCAGAATGTAGAAAACCCTGAGCCAACTTGTAGTTGATCATCTGCTCAGGAACAAAAATGGTGGTTGGTTCATTCCCCTTGGTCGCCTCTGACAAGGCACATTATTTACCATTTCCATGTATTACTGAAAGGAGACAAGATTAATGGTGTTTAGGCAGAGACAGTATCTGTGCGCTTATGCCACCATTGGCCACATAGTGGCTCAACTCTACTGTTCCCTAAACTTTGCGTTTCCTCCTGAGAGCCTGGTGTGAAGCCCACAGGGCGGGGTCCCCACTTTCCTGCCCCGGAGATGTCCACCCTACAGAGGAAAGTCCGAGCCTCTAGAGGGCTGGATTCCAATATTGCATTACACTTGGCCATCTCTCCTCCACAGAAATGTACTGAAACTATCTTCCGCCCAACCTGATAGATAACCCCCTTTGGAAAAGTTATATGTCCTGTGGTCACTCTTGTAGCTGCATAAAGATGGGGCTTTCTTCCAGGGAAGTGCAGCCCAGTCTTCAGAGGAACATACCAAACTCAGAGCTGCTTCATCACTTGTCTCAACAATGCCGGGTCCTGGGGCCCCCTGTAAATCAAGAGGACTTAATTAATTAGCTGTATTGCATTTTTCATAACTGCAATGCCCACATCAGCGATGAACTTTGTCACAGCTCCTGGAGCAATGGAGGAGTCCACAGAGCTGTGCTGTGCTTGGTGCTGACATGGGTGTTCCCAGGACATCTCTAGTAGTGTAGCCACACTCATTAGTACCTTGCGGAGAACCTCTAGTCTATGGCATTTTGGTTCCCATGGAAGTGCAGGGAATTCTGGGCAATTCCGAGGGAGGTTCTTGTGAGGATTGTAAGGAGCTTATGGAACTTCTGTAGGAAAAGAGTGCATAGTGGGAACATACTGTGCACTGGGATTAGCTAAGGGAGAAAAGTGTGAATTTGGGAAATTTGTGATAATAAAAAACAAAATTATCTTTCAATGTCAGAATTGGGATCAAAGGTGGGGAGGGTGGGGTGTTGTGAGCAATTATGAGAGCTTAGAATCTGGAGGAATACAGGGATTTTTCAGAGACTGGAACTTGACCTAATCTGGTGGATGAGAAAGGATGAATATAAAGTCCTGCTTGTATATTTTTTTAAAAAGTCTTCACTCGCAGAGATTTCGGGAGAGGCAGCTTAGTAAGAGTATCTTGTAAAAAAAGACATGACATTCATAGTGAGATCCAGCAAGTCAGCCATTTGAAGAGGTTGCCCTGAGGCTGCCATGCCCTTTGCTGGCATTGACCAGTTCCTGGTCCCAGAGTAGATAGAGTTCGCACATGTAGGCCGCAAGCCACATCTGGCTCGGAGGGCGGTGTGTGTTCTGCGTTTAAAAGATTGAATCAGTTACCACCATGGTAAGAATTGCCGACCTTACCTTCTGATCTGGATTTCCAGCGTCCCTTGAAAGACTACTTGGTTGGGCTGCCCCGAGTCCTGTTCCTGTCCCTCAGCATCCGGGGAGCTGACGCATTCATACCCTCGGTAGAGATGGGCTCTACACTCCCCACACTCCTACTTCTGTCATTTCTCATCTCTGTGCTGCTGACTTTCTGATAGATGTCAGAGACATGTGAGCTATTTCTTGTACCTTGGTCTCTGTCAAAAATAGGCAACACATGATAGATCTCGCTCTGTCTCTCCGACCAATAATTGTGTCTTTCGAGGCATAGAAAAACACTGGAAATTGGGTTGTGTTATGCCCAAGAGTGCCTGGGAGGGGCTGAGGGCCTTTGAAATCAAATCACAGGAGAAAAGATTAAAAGAAGTGTGAGCTTTTGGCCTGGTGATGAGAAGGAAAGGCTCAGGGGTGGGGTGAAGAGGGACACATGGCAGCTCTTTTTAACTCTTTTAAGGGCCATCAGGAGGAAGACAGAGTGGATTTGTGATATTTTAGATTCCAAGTGTGCAATTTTAGAAGAAACTTCTTTTAGCTCATTTTAAAAAAAAAAAAGCACGCCAAGGTAGTGGATCCTTGATGAAGCTTTCAGATGGATGATGTTGCCTGTTTCCCCTCTATTTAACCTTGGGAAAATGGATATGTAAGATTTGAGAGAAATTGAAGATAATTTAAATGTCTCACTCTCATTTTATTCTCTTTTTTATATCTTCTGATGGATTTGGTTGGATGGAAATCTACACTTTGAGTACAGATAATTGAATTATCATTGAGTGGGTAACAGGGTTAAAATGGTATGTGATACAATCTTAGCGTGGAATTTTGGGGAGGGTGAGATAAGACAATGTTTATAAAGAGGTCACCCAGTGTTTGAACTCCATTACACCAGTAAATGTTATATCTGTATCTATACTGTATCCATGTCTATACCTTCGTATCCATGGAGTTTAACCCCTGTGTGACTGAAGGACCAAGAGTCTAGGTTATGTCCCTTTACCAGTCATGTGTCCCATGTGCTAGCACAGTGCCTAAGTACATAAATGCTCTTCAGTGAATATTTATTGAACACATGAATGAATAAATGATAGAGTTATTTAGAGATGAAATAAACTGCTTTGATCGTGGCCACCCAGTCTTTGTTCGACTCTAATGACTGCTCATTGAAAACTCAAAGAGAGGCCCAAGGGACATGGCATTGGGTGGAGCCTTGGACCTGACTCCTTAGATCTAGGTCTTCCTTGGTTCATATGGAATGATTTTATTCCAGTGATACTTACTGAACGTATACAATGTGGAGGGAAGCATACAAAGAGTTGTAGAAGATACAAAGATGGAGTGGAAGTGATTCCGCTGTTAGGAGCCTACACTGTGGCTAGTGAATATTGATAACCAGCATTTACTGAGCACATACTACTTGATATAGTACTTTTGCAATAAGCACATTACAAATGTTGACCTATTTGATCCTCACAATGAGGCAGGCAATATTACTAGTCGAATTCTATATCTAAGGGAATGGAGACACAGAGATGTTAAGTATCTTACCTAAGGTCACCCAGCTGCTGAGAGCAACAACCACGGGGCGTCACTGAGCTGCCATTCCTTGTGGGATGACAGGACATGCCAGCAGGAGGTTCTTTTGAGCTAGTGGCTAAGTGCATTCCTATTAAGAGAAATCAGCTGGTAGTGCACTTTTTCCAGCTTTTAAAATGCCAGACCTTCAAGAAGGCCTGTTTGCTATTTTTGTCAAATTGCTTTGGAAGTCTTCACAGGAAGGGTGGAAAAATACGATTTTAGAGTGTGATTATATTGTAATCTTTGAGTATCTGCCTTGCTAGTTAACTCATGTTTGTGGGTTCATGTTTTTATCTGATGAATCATCGTATTGCCTGTCAGTGAATTGTGGTTCCCAGAAGCCCAGAAAGCCAGTCGTGCATTGTCATCAGGGGGTGGACTCTTTACTCTTGGAGAGAAATGAAAATACAATCGCACTGATCTCAAGGATGGTGCCCTTCATCTTAACCCTGCAATAATCAGTTTCTCGGCTTCCTGTCTCGGCTGGACTTGCAATAATGAGATGCTGAAGGGCTCTTAAAAGGGCATTAACATTCTAAAGCCTTCCCATGCCCAGCGTAGCACTGCGTTTTCCAACTTGGTTTGCCAATACGTCAGGCAGCGTCTTAGATGGATGTGCTGCCAAAGAGTGGGGGGAATGTAAAGGTCCTGACTGCTTACATGGCAATGTGGGGTCACTAAATAGAGCCCCATGTCACCTCTGGAGAAAATACCAGCTTTGATAGATCAGCTGAATTTCCTGAGTTAATTTTCAGCACCTACTAAAGGGCTTTGTGACTAAGTTTTCCTCAAGTTCGAATCTTGAGAGGTATAGTATTATAGGAATGCATTTCCGAGAATTGGTCCTCTAGACAGATGTGATTGAGCTTCAGTCACTGTGTGAAGTTCCTGATTCAGATAGAAAGGACTACACAGGGGTGATAGCCGGTGGGTGTAACTTGATTCCATCATCAATTGTATTTGGGCATTTTGTTTGTTTGCAAGTCACAGATGTCCAAATCTCACTAGCTTGGGTCACTAACGAAAATGTACTGACTCAAGTAATGGAACGTGTCCGTGATGACTTCAAGTAACTAGAGGTGGCCATGATGACTTCAAGCCAAATTGGACCCGAAGCGCATTTGGGTTCCGTTTCCCTCCGTCATGTTCTGATATCCCATGTCTTGTGTTTACTCTCAGATGGGTTCTTTAATGGCCTCCATCCAACAGCTCAGAGACTTACATCGTTTCATATCCAAGTCCAGGAAAATGCAGCTTCTCTTTTCTGATACTTCCAACAAGGGCCCCACTGTGAGTGGATCTGGGTCTAGTGTCCATTCTTGATCCAGGAGTCCTGTGGCCATTGAATGGCACACATGCGTTGGTCTTGCCTGGGTCACGTGTCTACATCTGGAGGCAGAGGGGGCATCAGTTTAGGCTGAAACACATGGTCCAAGAGTGAGGGGGTGAGGGAGGAGGGAAGGGGCGATTCCTCAGGGTCATGTTCACCTTGAATCTCAGGAACAGACCCTACTTAGGTCTTCAAACAAGCTGAGGCTTCGGGTGTCTATTCCCGTGTCTGCGGGCCACCCTGCCCAGCGCCCCTCCCCTTGTGCGGCCACCTCCTCCCTGCCGGCCTGCACCCCCGGGGGCCCCACCTCTGGGCTTCCAGCCCCGTGTAGACACACGTATGAGGGGCCCTGGGCATGCCGACATGTCTGTCGCTGAGGCCAGGGTCCCTGTCTGGCTGTGTCCCTGTCCCCGGGCCCCCGGCTGAGCGGTGCCAGTGGAAGCACCCAGGGTGCCTGCCAGGCTGTCCTGCTTGGTTCGGGCACGTGACGGTGCTCCGCCTGCACGGCACCCACGAGCTCGGTCAAGTGTCGCCCCATTTCACAGCTCAGGAAACTGAGGCACAGAGAGGCTTGAGTGGCTGTACTCCGCGGGTTTGGAGTCAACACCAGTCCACCGTGTGTCCACATTCATTGCCAAAAAGTGGACAAGCCGTTCCTTCCTATTTCTTCTCATTTAGAGACATGTTTCTGGACATTTAGATATTTATGTAAGATTTCCCACTTTCACACGTTGGCAAGTCAGCCCACGGAAAGCCCTGCAAATGCTTTTGGCCCGGAGGCTGCGTTCTGCCCTGTCCCTGTGTGGTGACTGTGGGTGACGTGGAAGGTGAGGCCCCCACAGGGGATGAGGAGCGGACACGGGTCACAGATGTCTCTGCCTTGGCCTGCGTGAAAGCGTGCCATCTGCTGTGGGCAACACGGGCCTCCAGAGAGACGCGCAGACTGCTCCCCGGTTTATTTAGAAGGAGATGGAGGGCCCGGGAGGCGCGAGGCCCGTTCTTTCCCTCTGAGCATCGCTTGGCAGACGGTCCCGCAGAGAACTCTGTCACTCCCTCTGTGGGCTTGAGCTTCCGTCCCTTCGCCCATCGCCAGGGCCAGGCGGCTAAGAAGAAGGTGTCGGGCGTGTGGCTGTCACAGCCGCGGTCTGTCCTCCTTTGTGCTGCGGTTTGGACTCTCACTGTTCCCTTCTCACTGGAGGTGTGACGTATGTTTCCTGTCGGCCAGAGCGTAGCTACCGCTGCACTGTCACCCTTTTGTTCCTGTCGCCATCACCATGATTTCGATATGAATGAGGTCTTTTGTTCATTTCTGCTTTTGCCTCTCTAATTAAGAGGGAACGGTCTGGGATTGTTTCCACACAACGCGGAGAAATCCTGGACCGAGCAGAGCGCACCCGCCAGCCCCAGCTGCCCCCTCAGTAAACGTCGCCTCGCGTGTCCTCCTCCGGCAGGCAGCCCTCCGTCCGCCCTTCCCAGGCAGGCCCTGCCCCGGTCCAAGGTCGGGGTTTGGGAATGTGTCTCAGGGTCAGCTATGGCCCCGTGCCTGTGTCTCCTGGAAACATTCGCATGGTGACCGTAGGAGCGAAGGGGCCTGCAGTGATGTTTCGGTGGCTGGTTCCCAGTTTGAACCCTGCCGTGCAGCTCCGATGGGCAGAATGTACCAGTCCTCTTGACTGCAGACCACGAGAAGGCACGTAGGATGAAGCACGTCAGCCCTGGCACAGCGAGGGGCATGGTGGGTGTTCCATGGGTGATGTTCCTGGCATCAGTTTGGAGAACCGACATCCCTGTTTTACAGCTGAGGAAACTGAGGCTCGGAAGTTAGGCTTTGGACAGTCATGCAGCCAGCGAGTGTGAAGCTGGCCTAGTCCTAGGTTATCTCGTAGCCCCAGGCAGCGCTGTGGCTCCCGTGAAGGGAGGGTCGCTGTCCTGCTGACCAGAGCCGGAGACCAGACGCAGGTCCTGGGCAGCTTGCCTGCCGTAACGTGGCCCCTGTGGCCCGGAGCTCTCGCTGCTGACAGGCGCCCGGCCGCCGCTCTCTCTGCAGAGCTTCAGCCTGGGACTCCAGGTGGACATGGATGTCAGAGGTCAGCACAGCCTGCACCAAATGTCATGACACAGAGCCTTGCGAGCAGAATAAGGACTGACAGGCCCAGGGTCATGCCGTGGGCGTGGCTTTGTGCATTCATATCCCCCCTTGGGGGTGACCTTGGAGGTGGACAGTCGGTGGATTCTCCTTCCTCAGACTCACACATCAGCTCAAATCCCAGACTCCTGTAACAGGGGAAGAGAACCGAGCGCCACGTTGTCACAGCTGGAGGAACCAGACGTGCGTCTGCACCCGCCCCTCCCGAGCAGCTGAGCGCACGTGCAGAGGGCAGCACCCCGCCACGGGCACACGGCAGGTCAGAACAGAAGCCGGATCCGCAGCCAGGCCGCCTGCCCCCAGCCCCTGGGTGGGCGCCCTCTGAGGACACTGCCTCTGCTTTCTCGTTCATGCAGGGACCGTCCAGGGAGGTGGGCGGGGGGCATCTCCACCTCTATCCCGATGACAGGTATTAGCCGGGGCCTGCAGTCTATTCCAGTGGCCTGAAAAATAAGCCCCCTCTTTCCTCCTAGAACAGCAGGGGGTGGGGAGCAAACTGAAACAAGCACAGACAGTGTGACTGACCGTGCAGCGGGCGGGAAGCCGGCACCGACGGTAGCCACCAAGGCCCTTCCCTGGCAGTGCTGCCGGCGAGCCCATCGGTCTCGTTAGCACGCACCACGCAGGACTGATGACCAGGCGCTTTCTCCGGCTATTATTCCGACATAATCACTATTGGAAACATCTGGTGTTGAACATGGCGCTGTGTGCATAGCCTTGCTAGAGTGGTTTCTATTAATTGCATCTATAAATTATGCATTAAACTGGATGCAGCAGCAGGAGGCACGCGACAGGCGTTGGGGACACGGAGCCGCCATGGCCCTGGTGAGGTGGCAGGACCTTGTCCAGGCTCTGTCGGCTGCTCCCTGTTCCCTGCATTTGATTTTCCTCTCAGCCCGGAGGCTGATGAGAACTAGTGATCCCTTAGGAGTCCAGGAGAGACCAGGTCCCAGGAGGCGGCCCTGCAGGCAGTATGAGCTGTATAGACCCGAAGGCTGTGTCCTGAGCCCCCCAGGTGGTGGTGGGGCCCCTCCTTGTACTGAGCTCTGTGCTGCCAGCATCACATTCAGCATCTCAGTTCATGCCCATGGCCCCGCTGGCCGGGAAGAGTCAGCCCCATAGAACGGGCCACACACATTTCCTTCCCGTTGGGCAAGGCCTCCCTGCCTGGGCGATGCAGCTGTGACTCCAGTGCCCACCCCGCAGTCAGAGAGCTCTGTTCTTACCCTTTCCATGCTCTCCCGACACTCACGACTCGGCCAGCGCCGTCTCCTGCCCTGCAGCCTCTGAAGACCATGTTATCAGGCCCCAGGGAGAGAAACCTTGGCGGTTCATTTCTGGAAGAGGGACCTCAGCACAGAGCACAGCCAGGGCCGTGTGCAAAATCCAAGCACCCCATTAGACAGCACATTATGGAAAATGATGCTTATGTCACTGCCTTCAATTCTAAATGGAGCTTCTGTGGACTGTGACCCAGCAGCCGCTCTGGGACGTTAAACCGCAGGGCCGTGATTCCAACCGGCTGGTAACTGGATCCGTGATCGGCACATTTCACCTTAGCACTGTCCTTTCCGTGGGTGGGTGTTACTCCCGGCTGACACATCTGGTTTTCCGACTTGTGGGTTGATGGCCTTGGCGATGATGAGATGATAGAGGCCCAGCCTGGCAGCCCATCATGGGAAAGGTTCTGTCCTCATGAAAAAAACAGTTAATCATGTTTTGCTAATTATTAATGAAAACATTAACTAGCACTGAAGAGAGAAACTGGTGCTGTGTGGGAAGCAAATGTCCTTATTGCTGTAAGAGCAGCGATCCCGTTTGGTTTACTGAAAGGCATGTACAGGAATATAGGTAGGTTTATGTGGAGGAATGTTTACATAGGCTTACATGTATAGGAATACATAGGCGCATGTGTTCACACGGTGTGTCTCCAGACACTGTATGTACCCAGTGTCCTGGAGAGGTTGTGACACTGCGGATGGGCGAACGGGGACAGTGCATCAGGCACCTGACCAAGGGACTGCAGCCCAGCGTTGTAGGGGAGCGTTAGCGGGCACCAGCCACTGGGAGAGGAGGGGAATCTCCTGCCACGTGTCAGCGGACAGATTGCAAGGAGCAGCTGATCTGTGATCAGCGTTTCCTGAGGAGGAAATGCGGCCATGTAACAGTTGGGCTTGGGACCATCTTCCCTGCTGCTGCTCTTTAAAACGAGTGGTGATTGGTGACCTGAGGCTTGACGTGGGCGAATGTGGGCGATTTGCACACCTGCAGTCACCTGGTCCGCAGCGTGAGTTCATTTCACTGTGTCGAAAAGGGCATTGTTTTCATTTTTAAATCTGTTTAGTTGCTGCGGATATAAGTCATGCACACACACAAACGGATAGAAGAACTAAAACTGAACATTTTAATTGAAAGCGTTTCACTATAAAAATTCTAAAAACAAATATAAAATAAATTACAGCCTAATATGAGGAATTAAAATCGGCGTGTCTCTGCCTTACCCTGGTGCCTACCCCCTGGATCACTGGCCCCTACTGTGGTGTGGACTCTTCCAGAATTTCACCTGGGCATTTTCACGTGTCTGTGGGCTGTAGGAGTGCGGATGGTTGCCGTGTCACATGTCTGTCTTCCGTGTCACATGCAGTGCATCCTCTCCCCAGGCTCATCCGGAGGGGAGTGGCCTGAGGAACGGAACGGTGCTCTCGTCGGGGCTGGTGGCTCCTCTGGTTCGTTTCCTTCCCCGGCTCTGCCCTTCCTCTGAGAGGCCGTCGTGGGCATCCTGAGGGAGCGGGCATCCTGAGGGAGTGGGCATCCTGAGGGAGTGGGCATCCTGAGGGAGCGGGGCGGGCTTTCTCTGGAGACCACGGTGGGCCCCCGGGGAAGGTCCTGAGCATTGTGAACTCACTCAGGCATTCGATCTTTGGATAAAGTCTGCCTTGAAAGGAGAACTTATTAGATGTAAGAAACATTTTAAGGTGTGCAGATTCGTTGGGGCCCTTCAGCGTGATACAGCACAGTCACTTCAGAGGGTAAGAGTTACATCACAGCTTGGTGATTCATATTGACCATCGCACACTCGCAGAGCCGTTTCGTATGTGTTATCGCGTCTGCCAGAACGCTAAGGGGGCAGCCTGTTTATTTCTAATGGCTGGTGGGACGGTGTTGTCATGTTATTATTTATACTGCCCTGCTGACTTCTTTCCCTGCTAGTAACCTGGGTGACGTGAGCTGCAGAGGCAGCCTTCCCTGTTTCAGGATGAGAGGAGTGCATCTCAGAGGCTGACTTCCTCAGGTCAGAGTCCAGCCAGGACTGACCCGATTTCCTGTCCCCCAGTGAGCTGGTCTCCCCATCCTGGGCCACCTTCATGGTGATTCCTGACCCTCCACTCTGAGAGAATGGCCAAGGGCTGGCTCGTTTCTTGTCCCCGCCTTGCTCTCTGGCAAGCTCACCTAGCATCTCTTAGTGGGTGTTGCAGAGAAGGGGCAGGAGGAACACGGTGTGTTCTTCTGGAAAAGACTGTGGGATGCAGGATTTTAAGTCCACACCCCTCTGGTTCACACCCAGTGAAGGCCGAGACATTTAACCTCTGTGAACATCCACTTCCTTGTGGCAGCAGACTGATGGTCATATCTAGCTCAGAGCACCTGGGTGAGGATCTGAGTGCAATTGCGAAATGAACCCCACAATTTAAAATACATCCCACATTTTAAAAAATGTAATATAAATCACAAAGTGCATTGCGTAGGAAATCTATGAAGCATGAACTACATACAAATGGTCACAGAATGCATTACTTAAAGTTCAAATTCACTGGTAATTAATGAAATATAAATTAAAGCCAATTTGTGCTAACCAGATTGCCAATAAGTGTACAAAATGTAAAAGTGCATTTCAAACCTTTTGTTGGAAGTGCAAATTTCAGGAAAGAATTGTGGCAGCCTGTGCACTTAGAGTCGAGCGTGCCTTTTAAACGAGTCATTTTATACCTTTGGAATTACACTAAGAAAGCAGAGGTGTGCAAAACGTGTGTGGAGAATTTATTTTCAGTGCTTTCTTATTATAACCACAACAATAACAATCTTGAAACAATGTAAATGTCTCAAAATAGAGGTTTAGTTAAATACCTTATGTACATATAATCACAAAAAATAAAGATCAGATAGATACATGATAGATAGATAGATATTAGACAGATAGACAGGAAATGAAGTCTGTTCACTGAGCGAGCACATGCTCCCTCTCACCAAATAACTCCATCCTCAGTTACCAAGGTGGGAAAGGAGAGTGGAAATTGTGTGGACAGCCAGCAGGCTATGCCAGCCCCGCTCCTCTGTTCTGGATGACCAACGTTTTTATCACTTGAAGAGACTACCTTTTTTTGTGAGATTTCTAGGCTTCTGGGGAGTCACGTTTAAATCAGTCCTTTTGTTAATCAGATTACATTTTACAGATGCACAAAAAGCTTTCATGGATAAGAATATTTGGAATGTTTTTTAATTCAAATTTCTCAAATTGGGTTTTGAAATCCATCGATGCATTTCCCATAGCCCATGACTTCTATGAGGATTTTTAATCTGCTGACTTCATAATTTTTTTACAATATTAGCAGCACATTTTGGGTTACCTTGTTTATCTTTGTGGCAGATGCCTCCAGTGCCCGCAGAGGCCTACCTGCACTTCCCTCTTGTTAAGTACCTGAAGATTGTATCGCCCCATTTCCCCTTCGCTCACGGCGGGGAGCCATGTGACCAGTTCTCGCCAGTGGGAAGTAAGCGGAAGTAACTGTGACAGCTTTGTGCTGAAGCCGTTGAGAGCAGGTCTGACTTCCCTACCTCTGTCCACCCATTGGCTGATAATGAAAGAGGATGCATCCTAAGAACAGCAGATCCATGAGCTGAAAGGTGCCAGGGCTCCTGAGTGAGCAGCAAGCCCCGCTGCCCTGGCCTGGCCAGCGACGTCTGTGCTGTGTCACGTCCTGAGGCGGCATCCTCATGGAGCTGAGCGCTGACACGGGGCTTCAGCGCCCACCTCGGCGTTGATTCTGGATGCTGCCATCCGTGATATTTTGAAGCAGAGGTTGCACTTCAGAAGCATGTAGTTGGACCCCAGCAGTAGACTCCTGGGCTCACAAAACGTTAAAACAAATTTTGAAAGTTGTCAATAATTTAAAATATACAACTTCACCTGAAACGTAGATGTCTGATATCTTCTTGTGGTAGGCAGCATTTTGGTCTCTGTGACCTTTGCCCCTGATTCTCACCTGTGACTCTCTTACCGTTTGTCAAGAACACCTCTGCAGATGTAATTCAGGTGACTGATTAGTTGCCTGTAAAATCGGGCAAGCATCCTGGATTCTCTGGCTGGGCCCATTGTCATCACCGAGCCCTTCAGAGCGAGCTTCCTCCTGGCCGAGTGGGATCTGAATCAGGACGAGGACTTGCTGTGTTGTCGCTGACGATGCAGGGGTCACGTGCCGAGTGTGAGAAGGAAATGAATGCCCCCCACGTTCTGAGTGTCCTCCCAGGACAGCCACATGGCCAGCCAGGGCTTCTGACTCGGGACGCCGGAGGCCATCAAGTGGGCGTTTTGACCCACGAGCTGAGCAGCGAGCTGTCGCACAGCCATAGAAAGCGTGAGGTCTCGGCTCTCACTCCCCCGGGCCAGCCTCGCCGCCCCCACTGCCTGTCCGCCCCTGTGATGTCCTGGTCACCCCACCCCCAGAATGGCACGGGGGAACCGTTCGTTCGGTGTTTCCCAGTCGGCCACCTGGAAAATGATCTTGGATTCCATTTTTTTCTCAGCTAATAAAGGGGTGAAAAAGAATTCTCAGGTTTGTGAAACTGGCCGTCATCCTCTTCCACGGCTGTCTTCCTCGCATTGTCTGCCCAGACACTGTTAACTTGCTTTGATATAGACCCAGAATCCTTCATTTCATTTTTCTCTGCGTGGTCATAAAGAACCAAAACTTCAGCACCGGTGTCTTAGGAGGGGGTTGTCTGTGCTGCAGTTATAAATATCTCCCACCTCGATCCCGTATGAAACCTCCACCGAGCATTCTCTGATGCACGAAAAGCAATTCATTTTTAATTGTCTTTAGAAATGGTTTTTCTGGCGTATCAGTTTAGAACAAGCTTGTTATCAAAACCCACTGATCCAAATAAATTCACAATCCAACTAAAATTACTTTCTGAAATAATAATGAGATTCTTTTAAGGAGGAGGTTTCGTTTCAAAGCACCCATGGGACTCTGATATCAAGCTCATAACCAGTACATTTTATTTCATGGGTAAAACAAGGTTCTTTGGTGATTATCAAGCTGTTGGCTTATGTCCTTTCTGTTTCTTAGGTTGGCTGTTCAGTTAAAACCTAAATATGGCTGCTGCTAACCCTCCCTTCCCTTTTTTTTTCCTTTTTCCCTTACATCCTTCCTTCCCTTCTTTCTTCAGACATTTTGTGTCAATATTTCCTCATGTTTGAAAAGCCAGAAAGACCAAGATACATATGTGGTCCTGACTTTATGAAATAAATCAAGTAATTCTATTTCTTTTGCTAGTGACACAAAAATAAGGTTGTGAGGGGGCCTCATTTGGACAGAGTTGGACTGTTAGTCCCACACAGGGAGTTTGGGGGAGCCAGTCCCCAAACCTGGCCTGGTGAGAGCAGCTCCAGCTGGATGTGTGCCCCCTCCAGTGAGGTGGGCATAGCGGACAGGTGCCAACACACTGAGAAAGCCGGGCAGCTGTGCTGGCTGCACAGAGGGCTGCACGTGCAGCAGGGGAGCGCGGGCCCCCCCAATGGTGGCTAAGACATGTGGATCCTGGGACCCGGTTGAGAACCCGCAAAGGGCTGGGAATGCTGGCCTGGGGCTGTTTCAAAGGAGACCCTGCCCAAGGGGTAGCGTGTCTGGCAAGAAGAACGCACTGATTTTTCAGGGGCAGAGTTGGCGGGGGCAGGGGCAGAAACAGTCTGCAGAGGAGAGGCCTTACCTGGGTCCAGGTACTTTGTCGGGGAAGGCCAGCAGTGTGGCCACTGGAGAATTGATGGGCTAGACTCTGAGTGGGGGTCCCTTCTGAGTGCATCCAGACACCGAGTTACAGTGTGCGCCTCAGACTTACATAATGTTATAAAGCAATGCCACCTGCCCCCTCTGGGAACAACCAGTTGGCTTTGAACAGCGGCCATGTCCAGGGGAACACAGCCATCTCCCACTGTCCTGATGGGGTCAGGGCTGACTCACCCGCTGTGAGCCAGACACCTGCTTAGACGGCTGGGCTTAGTGAGCATGCGCCAAGGGAGGCCCCCAGGCGTCTGCTTTGTCCGTTTGCTCATGCATCCTCCGTGGAGTAGTGGCTTTCTGCTTGGATTACATCCGTAATGTGGGCCCCTCTTTTATCTACCTCCACTCCCTCAGTCCTTAACATATTTTGACCTAAAAGGAAAATAAAACTAATGCATTTTTTCCCTTAATTTTAATTATGAGAGAAAGTGAAAAACCCTGGTTCCTTACATTCCTCACATTTTTTCGTTTGAATGATTTTACTTGTATAGGCGACATTAAAATAGCATGAGCAGTGGAAGAGTCTAGCTAAAAATTCAGTCCACAGATAGTTTAAGCCTCTCTTTTCATATCAAATTCTCTAGATTTTAGTGCCTACTAATAAATAAAAAGTAAAAAAAAAAAAAAGAGAGAGAATAAAGGAAAAGAAAAGAAAAATTCAAGCCATGGTGAAAATTGCAAAAGGACAAAGAGGGGGTGGGGAGACAGAGCAACCCAGGAGGCGAACCCTGAGTCTCATGCACACCATGCCAGGCTCGCCCAGGGCTGCGCCCCCTGCACCCTCAGCTCCGTGAAATGGATGAGCAGCTCCGTCTCCGTCAGGGGCGCCCGAGACTTTGCTCCCTGGAGCTGCACAGCCGAGACCAGGGGTCACGGCCCATACAAACTGCATTTTCCACCTAGAGCTAAGCTTGCTGGATGAATCTCTGTGCCGAATAATAATTAATCCCAAGGTCTTAACTTGCTAACACCCCACAGTGATGAATGGCCCTGTGTTAAATAGCAGATATTGGCCTTGTCTACAGTGATTCATCTTAACAGGGAGACAGGATCACGTTTGAATATGTAACTTGTCCAGGGAATAAACTGTTCGTTTTACTTTGAAAATTCAGATGATTGATTTTCTTGGCATCTTTTTATAATTTATTATTTTGTTGTTATTGCCATATTAGTGTACTCAGTTCATGAAAAATTATATACCCCTTCCAAGATGTTGGATTTTGGTATGATTTATATGTTTATTGCTAAGTTATTTCAATGTAAAGGATTACAGGCTTCTTACTGACAAGATTAAAAGCACAACATTATAGGAGAGGTCTGTAATTTCTCTCCCTTCCCCGCCCTCCCGTCCTGTCCGCTGCTTCCCAGGCACTTGGGTGTGTGGTCTCCGGCTGAGAGGAGGGCCCTGGCCAGTGGTTTGTGGAGCCCACCGACCCCGTGCATCGTAAACCAGCCGCCGCCTTTCGTTTCTATCTCACCCTCTGAGTTCCAGAAAGTCACACATGTGCTCGCTCCGTCGCCTTTGCGCTCCGCCCACAGCCATCTGCAGTGTGGTCTCCTAAGACCCCCCTCCTCTCCTCACCTGGAAAACCAGAACTTCCGCTTCCTTTTCCAGTGGTTGCTCTTTGCTTCCCTACAGAGAGCGACTTAAGGGAAATGCTTAAGGGATAATGGAGAAAGTAATGAGAGCTCACATAAAGAAGACTGACTGTCACCGCCCTGGGGGCCGTGGGGAGATGCAAGACGGGCCCCCTCCAGAGGCACTGGCAGCCACAGTTGGGAGAGGGCTGTAATGGGCAGCATCGGGTTTGCAGACAGCCTCCTGCTGGGCTTGGTCATGTGTAGACCGGCCATCTGAATATTGGACTGAAATCTGTTCATTTCACATGGATTAGAGCATTACAGGGACAGACTCTAGCCTGCCCACGTTTCTGGTGTAGAGAAGTGGCAGTAAATAGTTCAGAAAATTCAGCGATGTTTTCACAAATCGCACATCCTCTGTCTACCCTAAAGCTCTGCGTAGCTTATGATTTCTGAACTGTTCTGGGTAACAGTGTTGGCATTTAGCTTACCCCAGGCCAAAGGTTTGCCGCTGCCTTACAATTCAGGACTGGGTCTGCTCTTAGAAATAAGCTCAGTGAATTTACCTCTTCCGTGGAATATGCCTGTTTAGTTAAGTTCCCAGTTCCTCTTCAGCTATAAGCCCATCCTGGAAATGAGCTGTCCTCTCTTAGATCATGTTCTGCATTGACACATGTGCTCTGTACTGTCACCTGCAGCATTAGGGGAGGACAGAGTCACAGCCGTGCCCTCTGGCCTCCGCAGGCGTGGCTCCACTCCAGCCACCCGGCAGGACCGCAGGTTTTGCCTCTCAGAACACGGGCGTGTGCATGGCTCTGGCCTTCAACCTGTGTCTCCTCAGCCCTGTCATCCTCCATGGGGGGCATCTTGGATATGGCTGTTCTCCTGAGCCAGTGGCCAAGTTGGATGGGGAGTAAACGTGGGGTGCCGTGATGGCAGAAAGAACAAGGATGTTGTCAGATGACGATGCGAAATCTCGTGTTCCCAGCAATGTTAGAACTGAGAGATTCTATATTATAGCAAGAGTGTATACCTCCAAATATGAAAACTTCAGAATAACCATGTTTTAATGGAGAATTGACAAGCTGGGAAGCAGTCCACTTGCTTGCAATCTGCGCGTCGGAAGCACTCGGGCTAACTTCCAGCACAGGACTTAGTAGCCGTGACCCTGGTGGAACGCAGTGACTGTCACTGGAGCTATTGGTCCAAGCCACCTTGTTCCCTTATTAAATGACCCCAGAGGACAAGCTCTTTGAAATCTCCCTTTGATTTGTACGGTGTTTCTGCCACCCACTGTGTGCCATCACTTCTCCCTGTGGTTTTGTCCCCGTGTCAGGCCCTGTACCTTCTGCTTTGTTTCTTGTAAACCACTTTTGCCTGGGAGACCCCATGACCTCGAGACTGTAAGCTTCCGAGGGAAGGGTCCTTGTCCCACTCGCTCGTAGCACCTCGTTAGCACACAGCCAGGGGAGTTTTCATTCATCAGTAGATGGTTGTTGAATGAATATCCAAATGTATTACAATTGTGTGGAAGGTAAGAGTAACTGCTTCCAAGAAGTCAGAGGGCTGTCCTTTGGTCCAGGTTCAGAGTAACTGCTTCCAAGAAGTCAGAGGGCTGTCCTTTGGTCCAGGTTCAGGGTTTGAGGCACAAACCCAGTGGGCACCCACAGGCTTTTAAGGAGCTTTGGAAGGATCTCTTCCGTTGGGCTCTTGTCTTGGGAGATGCAGAGTCGCCCGGCATGGGTGCTGGGCTTTTTTGCCCAGTTCTCCTTGCCCACTTCCGTTGGGAGGTTATTTTCACCTCTCGATCTGTGCATTTCTATCCAGGCCTCCTGCGCCCACACTCAGGTGACCCCCGACCCTGTTACACTTCCCCGTATTGTTTATAGTCAGACCTACAGAAAGAGTGTCACCTCACTTCATGCTTTCTCTTTTTCTTTTACATACTGACCTTTAGTAGCCACTCTCATAATTCAGTTTTACGTATTACAGTATCTTGTTTGCAGCGGGTTATTTCAAGTTAAATTTCTTCAGCAGAACTCTTACCTTCTTACTAGCAGTTGTCTGGAAAGTTTGTAACCGATACCAATGCAGGGGCCAGAGTTAAGACCTCACTGTGCTTTCAGGGTGTCCATTTCCAGCGCCAGTATTTTCTGCTCAGAACAAGACCCTAGAAACATTGGGAAAGTTGCAGACTTGACAATTGGCATTAAATCCAGCTGATGGGCAAAATATTTGTATCAACATGCATTGGCATATCTAGCTGAGAGTCTGAGCTGGAAAAGTGGATGTTATTTTGTTCAGTAGGTCTGGGTTTTGTAGGAAAGGACATAGGCCTGGAAGTTCAGGGAGATGCGTTGCAGCCAGTCCCTTTTTAGCATGGGGCGTGTCGCAAATACCAGAAGGGACCATTTGCACGGATACCCCATTCCAGAATACTGCAGCTTAAGCCACTTCACGTGACCTGCAAAGGACTGATGCCAAACAAACAAAACCACACTGCAGGGTGGAAGAAAACTGACCAGGGCGAGTGTTTCGCTGTCTGAAAACCATGTGCCTCATCAACGGGAATTGCCATGCGCTCCGAAGTCGTCGCATTCTCAAGAGCCGCCATCATACTGCGAGCAACACGCCTCCAAAAAAACATCTTTATGTGTTAAAGGAATTAAATTGGGAAATATAGAGATTTAAAATGTACCATAGCTTCTTAGATCCTAGATTGCCATTTCTTGATTTAAAACTGAAAATATTTTATATTTTTAAAGAAAATATTACTCCATGTGTTGGCATGTTCAAAATGGGACCGCCTGGATCTCTCTAGACCCTGAAGTGTGCATAAGCTGCTGACAGTGCTAGAATCTGTGTGTGGGGGGTTATAGAGGTGTGTCAGAAGGAAGTCACCTGGGGAGGGTGACTAGTTGTCAGCAGCAACTCGATGAGTCCTCAGCAGGTGGGACAGGGTTCCGCTCCTCAGAGCTCGGGAGTGAGTGGACGGAGCACCCACTTAGTGCAGCCTTGTGATGCTCAGGCTCAGAGATGCCTGCCGGACACCGGTCCCCAGCACAGGAAGTGGGTCCTCCATGCCCACGGGCCCCTGGACCATCTTTACTCCCTGACCCTTGTAGTGCTCTCAATTGGAGATCCATATGTGCTGTGAGCTCACTTTTCATTAAGAAATAACCTGTGCCTGTTTTGGAAATGTTGACCATTTCTAATGAGAGATTGACCATCGCAGGTTTTGAACATAATTTTTTAGCTGATGGAGGATGGGCAGTTTGGAAAATTGACTGCTAAGTCCTGATAACACTCTTTATATATATATTACTTCCAAGGTCTGGAGAAGTAATTGGGAGTTATCCAACTGCTTCTGAACATGAAAAGTGTAGGTCTGTGTGAGTCATGTGTCGCCACTTTTTAAACCATTTTCTGTTGGCTTCTATATAGCTCTCAATTACAGAATAGCTATGTTGCTGGAGACAAAATATCCTAGCCGTCAACATCCCATCCTCTAAAGAGGAATGTTGGTTTTAGTGTCACATTTTTAACAAGGAAGAACTTGTTATAGTCTCTGAGGCTTAAATAACTTGTTTCCCTTGAGTTCACAAGACAGTCAAATATTTTTAAAGGCATTTTCACAAGTTTTCAAGGAGGTTAAGTGCCCCACGTGGGATAACATATATGGTCTCCCCCAGCCTCGCACGCATCCGATATTGCTCCTCACCAAGCCTGTGCCCAATAAATAACTTCCTGGGTGAGACAGGAAAGATGAGTCAGTAGGCCCTATTTATTTCAAAGCCACACCAGAAATTTATGGTGCTAAAAATTCCCAGAGCTTTCAATTTACCTATCCAAACACCTGAAATAAATTTCAGTGTTGACAAAAAAAGTTATTCTAAGTCACATACCACCAACAATCATAAAACTTAAACATCATTTTTGCTGAAATAAGCAATGGGACTTTTCCTTGCTGCTCCCTGTTACTCTGACACACTTTTTCTTTTCTCTGAAAGTTGTTTTTATTTCCCCTAGTGTATCTATAAGAGTTGCTGGCAAAATACACTGCCTTTGGAGAGCCTCAGTTTTTTGTTTTGTTTTGTTTTTAGGGAAATATGTGTGTGTGTGTGTTTGTGTGTTCAGCAAACTTGGTCATTTTACAGAATCAAGTACCTGTCACATTTGAAGGATCCAGTAATTATGAATTATGGATCATTTGCAAGAAGCAATATAAAATTAGCTCCTGGGCCTGTTTCCAAAGTTGGAGTGAATTTATGACAAACTGGATAGTGATGAATGATTTATAAAGTCTGTTGAATTTGTCAGCATAGCCTGTGAATGAGGATTTGTTAGGTCAAATAAATTAAATTGCAATGAAATAGATTGCTTCTTTATGAAAAATTAAAATGCATGAGACCTGGTAATTGTGAGTCTACATTTGAAATCTCTCCTTTATGGATGCTTTTATTTCAGATAGTGAATGATGTGTGTAAGCCCTCATGCCAAGAAGCACATTGAGCCCCGAAGTTAAAAGGGCCACTGTAATTGACTAGCACCAGATTCAGGTTGGGGGACCTCTCAAAAGGAGACAGAGACAAAGCACATCCAAGTGTCTCAAATGTGTTTGTAACATTTTCTTTCTAGAGTCACTATGGAATCCTGCTTATACTTTTAATAGAATATTATAAAGGAATACTTTGGGGTTCAGCAAAGCAGTGGGAAGTTAAGAATCCCCATTTTTCAGAGTGAGCTACTAGACCACCATTATACAGATGGTGTCTGCAAACACTAAGGGCACGCGAGGTATGGGCAGTCCAGCGGGCTGAAATCCTGACAGAGGGCCTTCTCCTTGGGAGACTTGCATTGCAATCCCTGCTCTTCCCCGAGCCAGCAGCAGGGGGAGCGCTTCCTTTTCACTTTACACTGGGAGAGAGGCGGACTTTGCCCTAATATGCGTTTCTTCAAATACCAAACCTTGAGACAGGTAGCAGTGGTGGGGGTGAGGGGAGGCAGGGAAGGGAAAGAAGCCAGTAAAGGATGCTTTGATAATTTTTTTTTTTTTTTTAGCTGAGCCATCCTGCCACCTGTTGGCAGCTCAGAGGCTGCTCAGCTTGGGCTGGGCATCGAACTGCTGTTGCTCAGAGCTCAGCTCGCACTCTCGAGCGAGCTCTTAACCAACTGAGCCACTCGGCCAGCCCTGATAATTTCTTTTTTAATTGAGATAAAATCAACATATCATAAAATTCTCCCTTGAAAGTATACAACTCAGTGTTTTAAGGTATATTCATAAGGTGCAGCCGTCACCACTATCTAATTCCAGAATATTCTCATCACCCCAAAAAGAAACCCCATACTTATTATCAGATATCCGCCCCCCCACACCGCGTCTGGAAACCGCCAATCTGCTTCTGTCTATGCGTTTGCCTATTCTGACCATTTCATACACATGGAGTCATAAGTACTTGGCCTTTTGTATCTAGCCTTTTTCACTTAGCATATTTTCAAGGTTCATCCATGTTATAATATGGATCACTAATTCATTCATTATTACTATTTGCAATAACGTGACTTAATATGCTGTATCTGTCAGGTCTCTTACAACACCACATCACATCAGCCTAAGTATAAAGGTAATTTAGTGCCTTTTATATTTAGAAAGTCCAGGTAGGTTGGCTCAAACATGACTTGGCTCAGTGGTTTAGCAGCTGGCATCAAGCAAGATGGCACCAATAGCTCCAGGCTTTCATCAACTTTAGAACATCCTCTTTATACAAGCAATCTCAGAAAAAGACAGTGAAATTATCTTTCCTAGTGTCCAGATCAATAACTGAAATGAACTGAATTGGGTCTGAAGGGTCACATGCCAACTCTGAGCCAATCACTGAGTCTGGAGCGTTTAGGTAATCTGACCAGCCTGAGTCACATGCTTATTATATCAGAGAAGTTGAGATGATGGATTCTGGGTCCTACCGGCCTGGGTTTTAATCCTGACTCTACCACTTGCCAGCTGTATAATTTCAGTTAAGTCACTAAATTTATGTTGCTTAGTTTCCTCATCTGTGAAGTGATCTCAGTAATAACAACTGACCAGGGTGTGAGGATTAAATAACTTAATATTCGAAAAGCACTAGAAGCATGTCTTTAACAAGGTAGTGACAGTATCACATGGAGTTGGTAGAAGCAGTACCTGCAAGGGAAGGACACTGGGCAGAAACTCACAACCATGCCATGCCCTCATTCTGTTATGTAACTGAAGCACCAGGGAGGTTGACTGATGCGAATGCTTCATTTTGCAGGTGAAGAATGTGAGGTTCACCTTGTTTAAACTATCTACCCAAGCACAAGTTAGCAAGCAGCAGAGTTTGCTCCCGATCCCTATAACCCACGCTTGTGCCCCATCTAACACTGCATATCCCTACTGAGTGATGTCTGTGCCCCATGAGGCTTTCATCAGAGTGGGCTTACAGCAAAACCCTAATTAGCAACAGCTAAAAATATGGCGCAAAAAGCAACAAAAATGACTCTTTTCCTCGATAGATAGAAGTAAATAATGCATCAACTGTGAGCAACGGTGGACCTTCCTGTCACACCTCCCAGGTCCAGTCCAAATCCCCAAGCAGCTCACTGTGTGTGTCACTGTGAATGCGAGGTCTCTGCAAGCTTCGTCTTGGAGGAAATCAACTTTCATTGAAGATAGAGCTAAATCGATAAAATCCCAAATGGCGATCCCTCATTTCTTATGTGGTTCAACATATCTCTCTAATCCTTTATAAAAACATGAGGCAGGAAAGGGTACCCAAAAAGGATACAGGGAAAGCCTGATGTCTGTAGAATCTCTTAAAAGACACACTAACATCTTAAATTTCAACACTCGGGAATTCTTCACATGTTCTCAACTCTGATACCTGCATTCCACACAGAGCTTATTTTATTATGGAACTACTTATAACACACAGTAAAATAATCAGTTATGTATCAAAATGGACTCAATTTATTAAAACTGTATTTAGAATACTGTTCAGGGCCAGCCGAGTGGCTCAGTTGGTTAAGAGCTCACTCAAGAGTGCGAGCTGAGGGCCAGCCAAGTTAAGCGCTGGCTTGGGAAGCCAGCGGCCCCAGTGCGGATCCCACATATGAGGGCCAGTGACACTGCCCTCAAAAAAAAAAGAAAGAGTGCGAGCTGAGCTCTGAGCAACAGCAGTTCGATACCCAGCCCGAGTTGAGCTGCCAAAAAAACCCCAAACTGTTCAAAATTGACTTAATATAACTAAACAGTGAAGTTCCCTTAGAATAAAAGTCCCTCGTATTCTGATTAAAATCTGAATCCTCAGATCTTGGTCTTTGTCTTAACAAAACTATTGATTTGGGAATGGATTCCGTCCAAAGTGCTAGTGAAAGAAATTCATTACAGTTATTTGGAAATTGTACTCAAAAGAGAGTTTCATCAACCACGTCTCTAATTTGGATTTGTATGGTCAAAATTTATTTATATACATATACGTATGTATGCATGCTTATGTGTGTGTTATATATATGAGTGTGTGTCACAGACACACATACACTAGGCTAATAATGGTTGAGAAAATATTCTATTTTACTTTAGGGTCAAGTGTTAAGAGCCAAACATAAGGTCCAGATCTCTTTTCCGGAAAATTAGTGGTATTCTGGGTATTCACTCTTAGTATTTAATTTAGCTGTTTACTTGGCTCTGTGGCCAGACATTCATTATTAGGCTACTAGAAATATTTGCTGCCTTCATTTTATGAAAGGCCAGCAGAAGCATCTCCTTAAACAAAAAGTCCAGGAAATGAAACTCTCAATGTGAATAACCAGATCTTATCAGAAATCTCAGCTATATCAGTGTCCCATCCAGTTCTAGTATGCAACATCCTGGCCTGCATGAACAGCCCTCCGAGAAGGTTTAAAGATTTGTTTGGGGCAACAAAAGGGATTTTCTCCCATTAGGCTCTGTGTTCACACACAAGACCAACCACCCGGGCATCTGCCAGTCTCAGCCATTCTAGTAATCTTCCTCTTGCCCACTTAAAAAAAATAGTAATGACTCAACCCAGAGAAGACCTAGAGTCTAGTTAGGAGCCTGAGCTGCAAAGATGGTGCAGGGCATATGTCAGTACCAAGTGGCAGCGGGTGTTTTTCTCGGCTTTATGCTTGCAGAAAGGAAACACGAATTTTCTCATCTGTCAGAGTCAAGAAAGGGTGGGCTGTGCCCAACTGGGCTCTGGAGCCAAATGTGTATGGGCCCATGAACAAAGCAAGTGGCTCATTGGAGGGAAAGTGGAAGCCATCCATATATCCTTGGACAAAGCAAAAATAAGTAACGTTGGCTCTGTCTACTTTTATTTTGTCACAAATGGCCCTTGGCCAAATGCTTCCAACATCTAGGTATCAATTCTCTAATTGCACGGGGTTACCAGTAAGGCTGCCTGTCTGCACGGGAGGCACCATGAGGAGCAGTGGAAGCAGGGAAGGTGTTTATTACCAGTAATTCTGTTTGACTCTGAGATCTTTACTTACAACTCAGGAATTTAGAGCTCTCTTTGGCGCTGATGGATTATATCAACACCTCCTACGTTAAATCCTTTGTCAGTTAAAAAGAAACACTGGCTCTCACAGGAAATTTGCCTTTGTTAGCTTTCAAAACTCTTATCTCTCCCTGTCAAGAGCCCCAGTTGGAAAATTGGGCTTCTAGGACTGATGTCACCACTGCCTCCTTGTGTATCTCTCTGACTGTCAGACTGCAGCTCTCAACCAGCTTGATGATACTCACCTTACCTGGGGTATAAACTGATGATCACTTCATCCGTATCTGGGTTTCTGGAAACATTAGGCGTTCTTTATAAGACGGTCACGTGAAGGCACTTTCTGTCTTGTTGCTTCTCTCTCTCTGGAATATTGTCATTATCTAAATGGTTTGGGGTGATGGACTTCCAATCCTATCACAGCCAGTGGGGAGAGGGAATGAAGGAAGAGGAGCAGGCCTCTGCTTTTAAAACTATGGCCCAGAAGACACATGTGTCGTTTTCCCATATCATGTGGACCAGAATTTAATTACATCGCTGCATATAGCTGCAAGGGAGGCAGGCAATGCTGTGTTCATTCTGCACGATCAGCTTAAATTGGGGATTTCGTTAGTAAAAAGGAGAAGAATAAGGATTTGTGTATAGAGGTTGGCAACTAGCAGCCTATCACAACTGTACATCATTGTCAAGAACATAGGTGATTGCTGGGTAAGTTTATGCTGAATGAGATAAATTATTACTAGTATTATTTTATTGATATTATTATCTAATCCTGGCAGATATTCTCTGACCTTAAACAAAACAAATAGGGAACATTTTTGAAACCACTCATTAAGATTCCTTACACCTGCTATATAGCTACGAAATTGAATTTCATTGCACAAGAAGTTATTTTATACATACTGAGAAAGCTACTGATTTCTAGAGTATTTCTTTCAGACCTAGTCAGTGGTTGGCTGAGATTAAACATAGCTTCCCACATCATGGGTAATAGAACTCAGGAAATTTAAATGTGAGTTAATTGGTACAAAATTTCAAAACAAGTCATCGCCCCATTCTTTTCATGTGCTTAAGCCATTCATGAAGTGACAGAGTTTAGGGAACTAGCTGAATTCTACTGAACCTCATGATTAGGAATGCTTCTTTCCAAACTGCAAAATCGCAAGAAAGCATCAAGCTAAACATGGAAGATGATGCATTATAGAACAAATGGGCCAGATGTGTGCTTGCTGAACCTATACTTAGAAGTAAGACTGTAGCAATTCTCCAGTATTAGAGGCAAAAAAACTCCATGTTCTATCAGTGTTTATATACTCCTATAGAAGAGCCCTTTCCTCCTTTCAGTGTAAATGTAAACTTTAATCTATGTGCCAAATTAAAATTTATTTGTATAAATTTAAGTAGTGTCATTGGAATGAAAAAAAGATATTTTAAAAAATTATTTAACATCATTTAAATGTAGAAATAAATTGCTATATATGAATTACTCCCTCTGACAAACACGTGACCATATTTGAAATTGAAAAAAACAAACTGGCCACTTTGCTTCATCCAATTTCCTTTGTAGTTTATCAGATTGATGCTTATCAGATTGGGCTCTCAGTGGGCACCTCAGCCCAGGTTATCGCCCCTGCCAGCCATCTGAATGTGCATCTGCTCTTAAAGCAATGCCACTGATCACAGTGCTTTTGTTTTAGTTAAATGATGAGATTGTTATGTAATCATTATCTGGCACTTTTCCTCATGAAGGGCTGAGTTTAGGCTAACAGCGCGGGCATGCGATGGGGCGTTTGGGAGGATGCGAGCAGATGAGGCGTACTGAAGTTCCGAAACTGGCAGCATGACCACATGCTCTTATTTTGGGGGGGCACTCAGCCTTGAGGAGTTGAAGGAAAATGTTATTTGTCCAGTGAAAGCCAAACTTATACCACAGAGTCCTCTCAGTAGAACGGATAAAGGAAGGTCCTTAATGACTCTGTGAGAAGAAGCCAGGCTATCCCGCAAGAGAGGCGTCGGGATGGACTCTGCCATCGGCAGCCCCAGGACGCCTCAGAGAGACTTGTGCAGCCATGGTCAGGGACCCGGTCCGGGCCTTGGAGCTCTGAGACCAGGGACAGGCCCGGCGCTCACCGTTTCGCCTCCTTCACCCAGCCGGCTTCTTAGGGAAGGGTTCCAGGAGCCTTAGTTCAAACAAAGCTCAGTCTAGCTCCCAGCTCTGAGATCCGTCACTACCTGTGGGGCCACGTGACTCAGTTTCCCTATGGAGTGAGGGTAATCCTGATGGTGAGGTTGGATTAAATGAGAAAAAAATGTAAAACTCCCAGCTCTGGGCTTGACATACATCATTATCCTTTCCAATGATTCTTTTCAAATCAAACTCTATAAATAAGGCACCTGGTTAGGTATTTTAAATCACCACATGCTTTTAACACATCACGTCTATAACAAATCGATTAATAAATATTTCACATGTGAAATTGTGTCCATACGATGATGACACATGCGGCTAGGCTGTCATTGACGGTGCTGAGACTGGGGTGCATGACTGGTGCCCAAGTTAGCTCAGAGTAGGGGCCAGGGCTGGACCACGGGGTCGGACTTGAGCAGGGAGGGGATGCCGGGTGGGGTGGGACAGGGGCCGCTGTGAACAAAGATGCAGGTCAGGAGATTTGCTGGGATTTACATTGTGAGACTTCACACCCAGATCCCAGGATTTTCTCCTAAAATCTGACAGAATGGCTACATCTCATCCATGTTCATATGTGACAAAAACTCGGAGGCTGAGAGGCTGAGCGGAGAGCTACGTTACAATTCCGTATCACGTTATGAGTGAGATATGCATTCTATAATGAAAGGGACGCACTCAACATTACATAATGAACATGCTAAATATTCAATAATTATATATTACATGATGAGTGCATTCTAAATCTATATAACATGTACAAAATAAGGTAATGGTAGCTCCATGTCATTTCACCTTTGTGCAGACCCCTAGAATGAACAACGCCGAGAGTGAGCCCTCGTGTAGATTAGGGACCTGGGGGTCGTGACGTGTCCGTGTCACCTCCTCAGCTGTAAGAAACGCACTGTGTGGTGGGGAAGCTGACAACGGGGGGGCCGGGCCTGTGCGTGTCAGGCAGCGGGGTATGGGACGTCTCTGTACCTTCTGCTCAGTTTTGCCGCGAACCCTAAACTGCTCTAAAAAATCAATTCTAGTAAGCTAATAAGTACATGGTGAGTAAAATGAATGAATGAATAATGTAAGTCTGTTAAAGTAAGAGCTGACGAGGTGAGCAGCGACTCTGCAGTCTAGGTTGCCTGTGTGGCCGGGAAGCCCAGTGGTTTTGCAGCCCCTGGGTAAGAATCTGGTGTGAGTGTCGCTGTGTGGGAGACAAGGGTGGTGTGAGATGGAGGAAGTCAGACGGGGGATAGAGGGAAACCCCCATTCAAGTAGATTGGCAGCGGAAACAGTTACCTGTGCCTGAATCAGCCTGGCTGCTTGATTTCCTGGGACGCTCTGTCCTCTGCTACATAATCATTCCCAAAGCAGCAGCCTGCGCTGGGTATCTCATGAGCTTTCACCTAATACAAAACTCACTTCTCTTTGGCAGGACATTGTGGCAAACTTTTTAACTGACCCTGTGAGTGCGGAGTAATCATTGTGAGCCTACTGGCCGGCATTGGTTTTCCACCGAGTTGCATAATGCAGCAGTTTCCATGATAGATTCAGTGCCGAGACTTAGACATCATCTTACCCCCAAGCTTACCATGGCCTCCCTGTCTTGGCTGCTCCGTGGTTTCCGTTTCGGTGCCCTGAAAGATGATGATTGCACCTGACAGGTAGCTGCGAGTCTCCTGAGGTTAGCGCGCATTGTCTTATCACTGAGAGGAAGTGATGGTGAGCAGGCCGCACGGTGGCAGGGCTGACACAGGCTGTGTGACAGCAGAGGCCTGGCCACCTTCCGTTACACACACCTCGCCATCCCCAGCCGGTACATAGGCATACGCGTGAGACACGCCCGCCCTGAAGTTCACTCACCTGGGCGCGCTGCGTGTGTGTGCTCAATGTGGCGGCCTGAGCGGGACACAGTCCAGCACACACACAACCCAGTACCTCTCAGTCAACACCGCGATGGCCATGGGGGCGTCCAGGAGACCCCACAGCCAGGCAGCTCGACTCCGGGGCTTGGGCCCAGAGAACTCTCTGCTCAGGGGTTCGTGTAACACTGAGGCGTACATGGCGGTGAGGACATCAGGCCGAAGAGGAGCTGGCTCTCAGGCAGGGCACGTCAGACCCTGTCCGTGGTGCCTCCCTCCCACAGCCCCTGGGCCTCTCAGCCCAGCCTGCCTCCCTACCCTTGACTTGCCACTTATAGGTGCGTGCAAACACGGGGGCGGGGCTGGCAGTGTGAGGGGTCAGCAGCCCTCCCCCGGTGACTCTTAGCGAGTGGAGGGTATGCCTCCCCAGCCCCTCACACCTCCGATGGGACAGTTCTGAGGGTTGCATGCTGTAGTTTTTGCCCCAAATTTCACCAGCCGATTAAGATCCAGTCACCGCTATGGTAGCTGGCCTGGAGCGCACCCTTCAGTGTCTGTCTTCCCCTCACGCCGTCAACTTCCTATTTCTCATCTGGCAATCCCCGAGCTTCCCAAAGGAGCCCCTGCACCGGGTCCACGGTATTGGATTCAACGGCCCAGGTATGGAGGGTGAGGATGAGAACAGCCCACACGGCGAGCCATCTGTTAAATCCACCCACGGAGCAGCATCCCTGTCCCCTGCGGAGGCCCCTGTCTGTCCCCTGCCCAGGTGTCTGACGAACGCCAGGGCGAGGGCCCGAGCGCATCTTCCATCGCCCCTGTGCTGCCGCTTAACCAGCATCAGCGCCTCGGTGCCGAGATTGATGGGTTGCTCAGACGTGCCGGCTCTGGGCTCCGTGTGCGCTGGCAGCGGCCACCACCCTCCCACGCGTGACCCACGCACGTCTTCCTGAAAAGGCCAGACAACAACTTTCTCCCCAGTGTTTGCTTTTTACCCAAAGTTGTTCAAAGCAGTCAGTCATTAATCTCTGGTTCTCAGTTAGGGTTTTGGACGTTACTAGATGGCAGCCCCCAAACACGATTCCCTTTCTTGAAGCTTAGTGGGGGAGGCTGCGCCTTTTACATTGGAGGTGATCTTTCTGGCACAGGGCAAGGAGGGAATTATGGAAACAGATTGGGGGAGCTTATAAATGTCCAGGAACGGGTGACAGTGGTGAGGGGCGGGGTGCTGACAGTGTACAGAGTGACAGACAGGCTGATTTGCCAATTATTTTTGAGATGGGACTAAGAGAGTTTGGTATTTTGGTATATATGGACAGATTTAAAGCCTAGTTGACATTTATAAGTGCAGATGAAATAAATAACTCATTGCTGTTACACCACGTGACGTTATTGGGCTTCAGAATTTCAGCAGGTGCTGACTGATGACCTGAGGTGACTGTCAGTGGGGTCAGCCCACTGGCTTTGTGGCAGCTGGTTGCACAATGACAGCAGTGCGGTAACGGCCACCATGGTGTGTGACTCCAGGTCCTGCTAAGCCTGCTGCTCGGCCGTCACTAGGGGGAGCCCCAGCCCTGTCAGTCCCGCCGTGTTTGCATTGCGTCCACCGTGGACCATGCCAGGTGCTGTTGCCAAGCCTGGGAGGGCCCCGGGCTCTGCACAGGGGCCACTGTAAGCCCCTGCCCCTGGGAGCCTGTCCCGTGTCAGCGGATGCCCTCTCTGTCTGCCCAGCCCTTCATGTGCAAACTTCAAACTCATGCTGGTTTGTATGGTTTAGTCTATAATATCTAATGCCACTTTCAATATAAAAATATACTCAAGTTAATGACTGAAATGCTTTCAATCATAACAAATAAACAGTGTGGAAGATTGAAGCACGGATGGTTTCCCCTGAACTAAGAAAGCTACCTTCCGGGCTCCAGGCCGCAGCCCCCGGGGGCAGCGGGGTCCGCAGGCCTGGCCTGTGTGACTTTGGCCTGAGGGGCTCCCCTGCACCGCCCTGAGCTGCTTTCCTCAGACGGGGCCTCCGTCCGGGGCAGGGGCGCGGAGCCCTGAGCCCCGCAGAGCTCCTGATGGCCCCACCGCCCCACACCCCAGTCTGCAGCCCCCCGCAACCCGCACAGCTCCTTGCGGGGACACACCCACGCACACCCATAATTCCTTACCTTCACACTTCCGACGTGTGTGCGCATTTTTCACGTTTTTGCAAACCCAGAGCATTCTTCCTGCTTGGAGTTTTCTAAACAGCCAGTTTGGGCTGCTGGAGGATGAGGTCATGGCTTCCTGTTAGCGTCCCAGGTGCATTTTCACCCCTCTATGGACGCGCTTTGATTGACGGCTGTTCTCCAGGAGTAAAGACACAGCAGAGCCTTAATTGTTCAGCACCTTTTGAGGGCCTGGGTTCAGCCCTCTGCACAGAGGCGGAGCCGGCAGAAGCTTGTTTTGCTCTGTTACAGAAGACGGGCTGATGGCGCAGGTGGGTGTGGGGCTGCGGGTGACAGGACCACAGTTTGTGACTTGGTGACTCTCCGGGGGGCGGAAGAGCAGTCACTGCAGTGAACCTGGAGAAACGGGCAGGCTGTGTGGTTGGGAAGCCAGGAGACAGGACTGACACACAGCCCGGGGTGGATGGGTCCCCTCCGCCTCCCTCTGCTCTCCTCCCCTGCCCTGCCCTGCCCTGCCCTGCCCTCCCCTCCTCTGCCCTCCCCTCCTCTGCCTTGCCCTGCCCTCCCCTCCTCTGCCCTCCCCTCCTCTGCCTTGCCCTGCCCTCCCCTCCTCTGCCCTCCCCTCCTCTGCCTTGCCCTGCCCTCCCCTCCCCGGCCCTCCCCTGCCCTGCCCTCCCCTGCCCTCCCCTGCCCTGCCCTGCCCTCCCCTCCCCTGCCCTCCCCTGCCCTGCCCTCCCCTGCCCCCCCCTCCCCTGCCCGCCCCGCCGCGGCCGGGCCCTGCCCTCCCCTGCCCTCCCCTCCCCTGCCATGCCCTCCCCTGCCCTGCCCTCCCCTGCCCTGCCCTCCCCCGCCCTCCCCTGCCCCTGCCCTCCCTCCCCTGCCCTCCCCCGCCCTCCCCTGCCCCTGCCCTCCCCTCCCCTGCCATGCCCTCCCCTGCCCTGCCCTCCCCTGCCCATCCCTGCCCTGCCTTGCCCTGCCCTGCCCTGCCCTGCCCTCCCTCCCTCCCCTCCCCTGCCCTGCCCTGCCCTCCCCTTCCTTGCCCTCCCCTCCCCTCCCCTGCCCTGCCCTGCCCTGCCCTGCCCTCCCCTCCCCTCCCCTGCCCTCCCCTCCCCTCCCCTGCCCTCCCCCGCCCTCCCCTGCCCCTGCCCTCCCTCCCCCGCCCTGCCCACCCCTGCCCTGCCCTCCCCCGCCCACCCCGGCCCTGCCCTCCCCCGCCCGGCCCTGCCCTCCCCTCCCCTCCCCTGCCCTGCCCTGCCCTCCCCTTCCTTGCCCTCCCCTCCCCTGCCCTGCCCTGCCCTGCCCTGCCCTCCCCTCCCTCCCTCCCTCCCTCCCTCCCCTGCCCTCCCTCCCCTGCCCTCCCCTGCCCTCCCTGCCCTCCCTCCCTCCCCTGCCCTCCCCTCCCCTGCCCTGCCCTGCCGTCCCCTGACCTCCCTCCCTGCCCTGCCCTCCCCTGCCCTGCCCTGCCCTGCCTTGCCTTCCCCTGCCCAGCCCTGCCCTCCCTCCCTTCTCCTCCCCTCCCCTGCCCTCCCCTGCCCTCCACTGCCCTCCCTCCCCTGCCCCCCCAGGGTTTTCTTCCCTGTAGGGAAGTAACCAAAGTGCAGTGCATGTTTGGGGAGCCGGAATGTGAGAAGAGGCCAAGGTGGAGGGAGGGACAGCAGACGCTGTGAGTCGGCTTTTCCGAAACAGAGCAGTGAAGGGTGGGTGGGTGAGCTGGGGTTCTTTCTTTCGCCCCTCGGGGGGCAGGCAGTGCCCAGGGCTTTCCTGAAGGTGGTAAGGAAAAAAATAATAGGCAAGAAGGCGAAATTGGACCAGGAATATTGGCTTCTTCCATTTAATGTCAGAAAAATGCTTTTGTGAAAGCACACTTAGGGGAAGATAGTAAATGTTAGATTGAAATAAAATTACTTTGGGTGTCCAACAACCAGTGGCAGTATCAGCTCCAAATCTATCGGATGACCCAGAAGTCCCCCTCCTAATATTTCCTCAAGGAAATGAGTGCAGGAGTCCACGAAGGTACTCGATTTTTGCATAAGAGCACCGTCAGGAGACACCCCAAATTCCTGCCCATGGGCGGATGGATAAATAGACTGCCACTGGTTTAGACAACTGACTACTGCGTATAGCAGTACCTGGAGTAGAGCAGTGAAAGTGAACTGTTGCCGCACACAGCAGCGTGCCTACATATCACAACCGTGAAAGAGGACAAGAGGGGCCGAACAAAAACAACCCATGCGACTGTTGCCTTGAAAAGAATCCCGAGAATACACATCACTGTGGTCACGGAGCTCTCCCCCCCCACTGCCTTCCCCACGGGGAGTCCTGGTGCGGAGTGAGGTGCTGGCGGGGCATTCTAGGTATCCTAGACCTGGGCCGAGGTGGTGGCAGAGGCGGACGCCGCTGGGGTAAAGCGCCTGGGGCCGTGGTCACCAGGGCTGGGCACGTTACTGTGTGTGGATGATGCTTCAATTGAGAGAGAATAGTGAGTTTTGCAAGAAACAACAACCTTAATAATAAACAACAGTTAAGAATTACTCAGTCTTTATTGTAAGTATATATGATTTTGTTAATTTGGTAATTTTCTCCTTAGAACAGAGTCTATTTTAATTCCCAATTCATACTTAGAAAAAAACAGGCACCGTGGGGAGGTGTGTCGTGGGCACAGGCCCCAGCACAGTGGGTCGCAGAGCTGGGGCCTGCGCCTGGATGTTCGCAGGGGCCTGTCTGAAGGAACGGCAGCGCAGGTGCACAAGGTGTAATGGATCAGAGTTGCTCTACCTACCTGCAAATTCTGCAAGTGTGCTTTCAGAAGATGGGGTTTCAAACAAAATTGGTTTTCTGCCTTAACTTTGGTCATTAAAAAGGAAAATACATTTTTATTTCTACAAAATCTATTTTATGACACTCCTTTGCTTAGCTGAGAGCACAGGTGACCAGTGATGATAATTTTTCCAGCAAGTTAGCCATGCAGAGGTGAGTAAGGGCCAAGGGTGGGAGACATAACCGAGACGCTAGTCTTCTCATCACCCAAGAGTTGACATAGGTGGCTCTTAAAGCCTGGCTGCCCATAGGCTCAGGTAAATGGGGATTAAGAGGCGATGAGTCATAGCAAGACTATTTCATATACTCAGAAGAGTACAAATGTTTTTAACTTCCTAGAAACAAATGACTCTTTGCTGCCGATACCAGAGACCAAGTAATACTTTAAATAAACATTAGTTTGCGCCTCTCCCCCCAAAGTCATTGGTTGAGCTCTGTGACATTTTGAAAAGTTAAATATTGTCATCATTGGTCCTCAACTCAGGGGTGCTGTTGTAACCCTTAAGGGGGCACAATCTGTGGGGAAACTTGTGAATTTCTCATGGAGAGCACGCACCGCATCCTAAGGGCCAGGGGTGCTGAACACCCTGACGTGTGTGACCAGTAGGTCCAGACAACGAAGAATTGTGTCCCCCAAACCCTATCCTGTCCTCTAAGGAGCTCTGGAACAGAGGTGACGGGGTGCTGTGGTCTGACTCGGAGCCCTTTATTCCTACAGCCCTTAAACCACTTAGCCGTGTCTCCAAAGGGCCAGCTCCATCCGTGCATCCGTGAGCACATAAGCTTGTTGACTGTGTAAATGCCCCGGTCTCCCGCCTACCCGTTAGGGACCCCAGCCCCCTCGCCCGGTGTCCAGAACTCCCCTGCACCCCGCAGTGCCCCTGCCTCACACGTGGCCTCAGTGGAGAGTGGGAAGAAAGGAGGTGCAGAGAGGGAGAGGAAAGAGGCCTAAAGCTCGGGGCACAAGACAGGTGCCAGGAGGTTGGGAGGGAGGGTGTGTGGGTGAAGGGTCAGGGCCACTGCCCCCCAAAAGGGCAGGTGGGTGAGACGCTGTCAGCGGCCACGGATATTTACCACGCGCACCAGGAACGCTCATCCTGATCCATCCACGTAGTCAGTAACCCAGTTCTCACCTCTCTGTTATGGTAGGTGCTTTAGTTCATGCAAGGGAAACACATCTCACCCATAAGACACGGTGCAAAGAAGCTTCTGGAATCACATAGCCCTCCGTCAGTTTTATAAGAGTCCGTGTAAGAATACAGGCTATTCTAGCTAATATTGTTAGTTTAGAATATGAAAGAGTGAAGCAACAGTCATTTATGTGCCCCATCAAATGAAGGCAAACCCCTTCCCACCAAACATGTAATCTCCTGGTGTGGTGCCTTATTTACCCGGGGTGCCAAACAAATGTTTACAAGTGGACATTTTGGTCAATGTTGCTTAAGCAGTAGTTTGTGGTAATCTGGATGCTGATGGGAACCACTTTGAGCACCTTTTGTAATTACAGAAGTCAAACATGACTTGTATTCATCTTTCGTTATCAGTATATATTGAGTATTACAATTTTAATAGTTTCTTCTTTTCTTAAAATGTGTATACATTTTTTTGGCACCCCCTGTATTTCTAGGCACATATTTTGTCTATGGTATGGGTAATATCATATCCCCTTTTGATGATTTTTTCCCCTTCAATAGTTTTGGTTACCATGGAGAAAAAGACACCACTGTTCTGGGCAGTGTGTAAGGATGCAGACACGGCAAGGAGAGCATCATTTTATAAGGTGGTGACTTTTCCTGTCCACACAGTGAACTCTCAGAAGGTAGCCTGCTTGTGAAAGATACAGAAACATGCCATGCAGCTTAAATTGGTGTACACAGGCCCATGCTCAAGCATCTGGGGGCCGGACAATTACAAATACATGCCTCCTCTATTCAGCATAGACTCTGCCAAAGGCCCATATCCAAGTGGGTGTAGTGCGGGGCCGCATTCACTCAGAGCTAGACGTGTGGATGGCTGCGTGCCCAAGCTTTCAATAGACATCAATATTTTCAGCCTCAAGAGCTTAAGATGGGCTATAAATTCTTGTTTGTGTTGCTATGGTAATCTGTATTGTCACCATTTTAATAACCACATCAAACACAGGCATTAAGTAGCAGTATAACACCTCTGGGTAATTTAACAGCAATCATTCTTAACTTGTGGCCAAATTTGACATATTATATGAGGAAATTAAAAGCAAATAGAAATGAATCATCCCAAACCTGAAACATGTAAATATCTGAGCTGAGCTGTGTGCGTGACCAGGCGTAAAGAAAACTGGCGATGGGAAGTGCTAGTTCTAACCAATGATCGGTAATCTTGGTAGTTGTAGCAATTACACTTGAATCCAGACCAGGGTCTCTCCCCACCCCTCCGTCTCTTTCATATGAACTAAGGGAAACACATCCTAACAGAATATTTGGGCATGTGGCCTCAGTGGCCTCTTCACGTCTGCCCTGCTGAGTGTATGGTCACTGACCACTGGGCCACAGAGCTACCCTTCGGCAAGAATGCTGATCCTTAGGAGGTGTGATGACTGCAGACTGAAGCTGGATCCGACTGTCCAGTGGGCGAAATGAAAGGAGGCCATCCGTCTGTCCTCACCCGAAGTATGTTTGCCTCCAGCTCCCTCGGGGAGTGGCTTCCCTTCTCCATCAGCCTCAGAGCAGCGGGGTGGCAGTGAGCTGCATGCAGGGCCTGAGGGATGCGCGGGGGAGAGGGTGAGCGGGAGAGAAGTTGGGGGAGCATGGCGCTGAGAAGGAAGAGAAGGAAATAATTTCCTCACAGCAAACATGTTAACTTCTTTGTCGTCATTCCGAAGAACACTCTGCTTTGGGTCAGGGGCCCTTCTCTTTGTCCTTGTCCCTCGGGGACGCTGAGCACCTGGCCAGCCGGCTCCCACACTGCCTGAGGCAGTCCACCCCCGCGTGCTCTTGACAACACTTATTGGTTCAGGAGTAAGCCCACGAGCTGAGTTGGCCTAATCAGACTAAAGGCAGGGCTTTGTAGATATTGATTAGGGAAGTATTTTCTCCCTTTGCCTCTGAGGAAACACATGGATCAAATTGTCGTCACGGTCATCTTGCACCCACAAGAGACATGAGATTTCTGTTGGAAAGAGCCTTGGTGGTGCAGGACGCGGTGGTTTGGGCAGCGGAATTAGCTACAGCTGGGGCTCTTTCTGCCTCGGGCCTTGGATCGTGGGATGCTCACTTTCTTTATCTTTTTAAATAGGTCAGAGGCATAATTTCCAGGTATCTGTTGCTGGAAGCAGCGTCCTGTCCGCTGCAGGGCGGCAGCAGGGACTAACGTATCTGAGTGCCCTTCTCAAGGAAAAACCCAGGCTCGTCACAGTGGTGGCCTGGCCCTGAGGAGACCGGATGCCACTCTGGGAAAGACGCTTCTGGAAGGGAGGCAGGGCCTAGCCAGCACTTCCTGTCACAACACGGTGGGCTGGGCGTGCTGCGTGGGGTGAGGGCCTCTGGGGGACGAAGGGGGCGCCCCTTTACTGGGAGCCCGAGTGGAATGCAGGTGGTACCGTGGGCGGGGCGTGTGGCGCGGTGTGTGGGATCCTGCTGAGGTCTAACGCAAGTGCCTTCCCTGAGGGGGGGTTAAAGTGAAGGTCATTACCGCCTGCGGGGCTGAGCGGATAGCCAGCCAGGAGGGGCCCTTAGAGCCCGCAGAGGGAGGGCTGCCGGGCAGGAGCTGGGGCTGCCCTGGGAGGAGTGGGCAGCCCCAGCGGCCCTGCCTTCTTCCCTGCCACCCCGTCCATGCTGTGCTTTGGTGCGAAATGCAGGTTGGAAGGCCAGGGCGCCCTTGGGTGAGTCCTCTGTGCACTGGCAGAGCGACGTGGGGGCGGTGGGCTGCCCAAAGATTCAGCTCGGTTGCCTGCCTTTCTTCCTAGCAGTCTGTTTCATGGCAGGTCGCTCTGTGGCCGGAGTTCTAGGTGCTGTGACTGTGGTTTGGGAGCGGTTCTAACAAAATGGGGCAGGAATGAGATGGCAGCCACAAGAGCAGGCACGGCCCATGGCGGAGAGGTGGGCGGTGGTTTCCTGCTGGGGTGGCTGTGAGGCGTCTGCGAGTGGGAGTCTGCAGTCCATGCTTCATCTGTGGATTTCGTTCATCAGCAAGTATCTAAGTGTTTACTGTGTGCCCGAGAGTGTATCGGACTGTGGGCTGATGAAGTAAACAAGTCGTGGAGCGTACATTAGTGTGGCGAGAGGAAGACCCACGGTCACTACATGGCCATGCGCGCGTGTCCTCCATGGAAGACACATGTGGCTGTGGGGGAAAGGAAGCGGACGGAAAGGCCTGAGAACAGCCGCCTGGAGTGACCATTGAGCACCTGGTCGGAGGAGCGTCCCTGAGGGTACGTCACCGCCAGGAAGGTGGAGCGGAGTGGAGAGGCGGCTTTCCCGGGGCCGCACGTCCCTGCTCCCATGGGGTCCGCCCAGAAAGACTTAAAAATGTTCTAAATAGATCAACACGTCTTCAGAAAAATGAGTACATCTGTAGGCTTGAGAATGAAAAGCGCTCTGAAGGGTGTTTAGATTCACAGTCACAGTATAAATCCGTATTTTTCAGAGCAAAGCCCTGGCTCCTGGGAAGGGCTTGGCTGCCCTACCGGCAGCGTCTGTGGGACTTCATAAAGGGCCCTGATGCTTATCCTGTTGTTCCTGGCACTCACCGGAGCAATGTGGCAGCAGAGAACTGAGGGAAAACTCCTTTCTTCTTTTTCCTCTGTGGTTCATTGAATTGGGATAAAAACCTTCAATAGAGCAGCCAGAAAAGTGTCCTCTTTCCTAATCACCTAAAGACAGACACTTGGAAAGGTGGAACGCACTTGAGCCAGCCAGCCCGCAGCCTCCAGCCAAGCCTTGCGGGCTCCAGCAGCGCTCACAGATGCTAACACGGTTCCTGGCCAAGGAGAAGAAGCTGTTGCATGACAAGCAGCCGAGGGTTCGTTGGTGCTGCGTAGCCGTTTCGTGACACCAGCTGCCGAATACAGCGTGTCCCCAGTGCGAGTCAGTTTGGATATTCTCACAGTATAGGGAAGCACTGCGCACACCCTCATTAGACGATTCCTAGGACTAAAAAAGGTGCAAAGGGTGCTTCTCACATGCCTGGCGTAGCAAGTGTTCAGTAATTGTTACTTTATTATAATTATTAATGCAGTTTGTTTTACCAACACCTGTTGTTAGACTTGTAGGAGATTCCAGTACTTTACTGTAAATAAGTCTGTTAACTTCCTTGTCTGTCTGTCTGCATATGTGTGTGTTTGTCCCTTTCCCAGTGTATCCCGTGTTTGCTGTGGTTTGACATACCAAATAAGCGTCTTATCTCCAAGCATAGAAAAACCGGGTTTTTGCTATGAGCTCGTAATAGCAGAACAAGGACAGACCCCGTATTTGAGTCTGGCCTTCCTCTGCAGCCACATCCTCGTGTTTTGTTACCAGGACACTGACCCCCAGAGGCTTCACCCCAGGTGGTCAGCCGGGGTCGGCGACACAGGAGGCGTGGGGTGACGGGTCTCAGAAATGGTAAAAGAAACGCGACGAGAGATGGGTCCGAAAGCGATCTCGTTTCCGGCCACATGCCGGCTCTTCCTTGCGATCTTTTTGTCGGAAGAGGGTCATTTCAGAATATCCGACTTGTTTGGGGCTTTATAAATCAGCCTGCCTACGGATCATGTCCCGGCCTTCGGGTCACTGTTCAGGCATCTGGGTGCAGACGGTGCCGCCACGCGTCCGCGTGCTGACGGCTGTGACGCGGGGAGTGAGAAGGTGGTGGGCGCAGAGGGCAGGCGGCAGCAGCCTTTCCCGGCCAGCTGAGAAGGTGCGCGGCTGAGTGAGTGCCCAGGTGGGAGGAGAAGCGGGAACAGGGCAGCTGTCCTGTGCCGGTGCGGGGAGGACAGCGGCCGAGAGGCAGGAGGTTGGAGGGAGAACCAAACCAGGGGACAAGCTGCCAGCCGCTCAGCACTGCACTGGGTGCCTGCCTGGCCCGAGTGGGCTCCGGGCTGGGGCTGGCTTTCCATGGCCCGTGATGAGCTGGCAGCTGCCTCTCTTCTCAGAGCGTCTCCTTCTCACACTGAGCCGGCCTGGGCGCCTGGCGTTGGCTTTGACAGCTGGCAAGCTGCCACGGAGCCCTGAGAAGGGCGTGGCAGTCTAGGGCCCATGCTTCGCCTTAGACCTTTCTCCACTGCTGCAGCGGCCTTCCTGCCGCAGGGGACAGAGCTGGCTGACCACATGGGCTTGGGAGGGGAATAACTCTCCCGTGGGAGGCCAGCGAGACTGCAGAATTTCTCTGATGCAGCGACTGGTGTTAATTACTCTAGTTAAAAATGCCTCTTCCCGATGACTTTTCACAGGCCTGTTGCCTCAGTCTGCTTGGGCTGCTGTAACAAAATACTGTAACCTGAGTGGCTTGTCGACTATGAAAATTTACTGCTCACAGTCCTGGAGGTTGGGAAGTCCAAGATCAAGGGTGTCAGATTTAGTGCCTGATGGGGGCCCAGTTCCTCATTGACGGCTGTCTTCTCATTGCAACCTCCCATAGTAAGGGAGTTTTCTTGGGGACTCTTTTAAAGGGAACTAATTCTGTTTTTGAGGACTCTACCCCCAACCCCATGATCTAATTACTTCCCAAAGTCCACATCTTCTAATGTCATCACATTGAGGGGTAGGGTTTCAGTATGAATTTTGGGGGTACCCAAATATACCCGGTCTGTAGCACCCATTCTTGCCAATATAGACATGAAAGTTGTGAGGCAGTAGGTACCGAAAATTGGGCTCCTGATCCAGAAGCTGTGACCCCAGTGGGAGAGGTAAAGGTCCGGTCTCTGAAACAGCCTGCCCCGTTTGGAAGGGCAGGACCAGCTCCAGGGCCACCAGGCAGGGCAGGTGGTGACCATCATAGCCCTGCGGGAGCGCAGGGGGTGACGATCATGGCCCTGCGGGAGGGCAGGCTTAACACCTAGTTATGGACGGCTACAGTGGTGTAAGTACAGCAGGAGCCGGAGCCTGACGTTTCACGTCTTCACTGAAAAGTAATGGCCGTCACCCATACGTGCAGTCAGATAACAGAGGTTTAGAACTGCATTTTCCCTCATTCTCTCATTTCAGGCATACACTAGTTGCTGCTGTGTCACACGGACAGTGCAGAACACTGAGTATTCAGGTATCAGCGAGTGGAGTCCAGTTCCTTAAGGAGTTTGCGCTGTGAGGGGCTGTGCCGCACTGACCGGTGTAGTCACAGAGCTATAATACAGGCCAGGCCTGCACGGGGCCCTGGGGACCCACAGCGAGCACAGCTGACCCTGGGACAACTGGCCTTTGAACTTGTGTGTGGGTTTTTTCAATAACTATGTACAGGACTGTAAATGCATTTTCTCTTCCTTATGGCTTTCTTAAAAACAAATCATTTGTTTTTAGCTGCTGTATTGTAGGAGCAGTGTGTAATATTACTACATGGAACATACCAAATGTGTGTTGGTCAACTGTTTGTGTTACCAGTAAGGCTTCTGGTCAATGGCGTGCTATTAGGAGTTAGGTTTTGGGGGAGTCAAAAGTTATACAAGGATTTTTAACTGCGGGGTGCAGGGCAGTGCCCCTAACCCCATAGTGTTCAAGAGTCAGCTGTACTGAGCATAGCAGAGGGGTTCAGAAAAGGCTGCCAGATGGAAATCATGACACAGCTAAGTCTGGGAAATGACCAGGAAAGGAATTTGAGGATAAAGGAGGCTGTAAGAATGAAAAGCTGGAAAAGCGGAGAAGCAAGGAAATGACAACGGAAGTTACCTGCCTGGGCCCTGCTGCCGAGCGCCCATCCCCAGCTCTCCTTTCTGTGGTGCAGGCACCCGCCCTGCATTTGGGGGACAGTTCTCCCCTGTTCTTAGTCCCTGTGGCGCAGGAGGTCTCTAGGCCCACATTCAGGGAGGGACCCTGGAACCCAGATATGGCTAACCCGCCAGTTGCCCAGGCACCGAAATTCTTCCTGAAAGAGCCCAGATTGGGCCCAGGAGAGTGAATCCAGGCATCTGAGAGAGAGGCTAAAATGGGCGCAGCGGGCTGAAACTATAGGGCCACATCAGACAGGGGACCCAGCCTGACGCCCCGCCTCGTAAGGCCCGGGCCTCGGCAAGCCTGGAACCCGCCAGCCAGCTCCACCCCTCTAGTCGTGCAGGCCACAAAAACCCATCTACCAGATGTTTTTTGTTTGTTTGTTTGTTTTTTCAGTTAAACTGGGTCGAGTTGGGATTTACTTGTGTCTGTAGAAAGTTCAAACCAATGGGAAATAGGCCACCAGCTAACACAGAATTATCCTCCTGCCCACCGCTGCCCGGCTCACTTGGCTTACTTCCCTCCCGTGGGGCCACCTAGGCTGCTCATTCCACCCAGCACCTCCCGGCAGTCAGTGCAGCGCCTAGTTTAGTTTCTTTTCAAACCATCGCCTTCCCTGACATCACTAAGGCGGGGAGAGTCCATGGGGGAGGCATTGCTGTAGCATTGCAAAGAAAGAGCAGCAGCTGTGGGATTTCTGAAGCCCCGCCCCCAGAGTCTGAGCCCGGAGGAAGCTATCTGTGAGATGCCTCAGTACCCTCCGGGAAAGGGCGGCTCGGACAGGCCTCACGGGAAGGGAGCCGAGAGGAGTAAAGACCGAGGCTGGAGGCCGGCTAGGTATTGCATTGCGAGGCGATTTAACAATGTTGTCTTCAGAGACAGTATTAACATTTCACAAAGGAAAGGTCGGTGTGAATACAGTGGGGCTTTCACAGGCTATAAAATGCAGGTGACTGGAGACAAAAATGAATATATAAGAGGTTTCATTAGGGGGGTCCTTCTCTCTCTCTCTCTCTCTCTCTCTCTCTCTCTCTCTCTCTCTCTCTCTCTTTCTGTCTCCCTCTCCCCCTCCATCCCTCCCTCTCCTGTCAACAGTCATTTCAAGTAACATCAGGTTCTTATTGACAAAAACAAAATCGGTGTATTTTCATGATCATACACATCTAGTAATTGCAGTCCAAGCACTTTGCCTGGTACCTGCAAAGGGAAGAGTACAGGTGCTGCCTGGTGTCCGGCAGGAGCAGGCCTGGGTAGTGCAGAGACCTCTGTGCCCACTGGCCTGGCCTTCCCTTCTAGTTATGCACGCCAATACTGGCCTTGCCCGGAAGGCTTTGCAAATAGGGACTCAATGGACCTAGATATAGGGCTTGTATCCCAGAAGGAAACAAACAAACAAACTACGTTTTACTCTTTATTTTATTTGCTCTTATATTCTGATCAGTCTCTGGGCCTTTAATCTCCTCTATTCATAAATGCCTAAGATCATGCTGCCACACTTCAGACAGAGAAAAAGCATTTAAAAATGAATAGTACATTTATTATAGGGGAAACATTATTTTTTCCTCCTACTCTATTGCCTTTTTAAAAATCATAAATAGAAATTCAATTTTTATGAGACAAATGGATCCAGCAAATGCTTACGCCAGCAGCAGAGCGCTCGTTTTCACCCTGGCTCTCTGGATTAACCGTGGTAATGAACCCGAGACCCAGGCAGACCCTTCCCCGCCTTCAGACGCAGAGAGGCTCGTCTGTCTGGGTCAGGCCGCTGTACAGCGCGTCTGCCAGCTCCTGCTTACCTGCAGATGTGCCTGTGAAGACCCCACCCTAAAGTGAGCTTTAATGGTAGCCCCGTGGTTAGCCCTCAGGGTCCTGGTGCACAGGAGGTTGTCTGGAGTGTCTGGAAGTGCTAGTCTCAGCTCTGGGCATGGCTTTCTATGTAGGTTCCCCCTCAGCCTCAGGAGTGCTGGGGAAGGTTTTCCCTAGACCCAGATTATATAGGAGCTCTCTTATAATTCCATTTTTTCCTTTTACTGTATTCATTCATTCCATTTATTGTAGTTCTGATCTATTTAAAAGTTGTTCTTGTGTGTGGTGTCAGGAATGGATCTAATTACAGTAATACCTTGGTTTGTGAGCATAATTCGCTCTAGAAACAAATACTCATATTGCAAGACATTGCTCGTTTACCACGTTAAAATGTACTAGAAATGTTTGCTCATCTTGTGGAACACTTGCAAACAAAGTTACTCTCAATCCAAAGTTTTACTGTATATCTTTTTCACCAAATGACTATTCACTTATTACAGCACCATTTATTATAAAGACTGTTTTTTGGCCCCATGTTGTCAAATACTGCGTTAACCATTTCTAGATAATAAGAGGCAGGTAGGTCTGTCGGGGCCTCCTCCCCTTCCTTCCGCTGGTCTGGCTATAGGTGCCGGCCCCTCACTGCTCCTTTTTTTTTTTCCTTCAAAATACAGTAAAGCCGTGGATTGCGAGTAACTTGGTTTGTGAGTGTTCCGCAAGATGAGCAAACATTTCTAATACATTTTAATGTGGTAAGCAAGTGATGTCTTGCCATACGAGTACGTAGTTTGTTTCTAGAACAAATTGTGCTTGCAAACCAAGGTATTACTGTACCTGGTATATCTAATTTCCCTCAGACTTAAACTTTTTTCTTTTTTTTTTAAAGATTTTATTGGGGAATTGGGGGAGGAAAACAGCGTTGGGGAATCGGGGAAGGGGAACAGACAAGCTGCTGTCCTTTGTTCTTCAGTCTAGTTGCGGAGGACGTTGCTTCATTGGCCCATGTTGGTATCATCATAGCGCTCTTCTCGGGTGAGGCAGATTGGTCGCTGGCCTCTGGCCTTGGCAGCTCATGCTGGCTGCCGGCCACTCACCGTAGCCTGTGGCAGCCCACTGCAGCAGGGGCTCCAGCTATGCTGTCCTGGGGACTCACAGCAGCCCAGCTCCAGGTGAAGCTGTTGTTCACCATCTTAGCTGTAGAGGGCAGTCACTGGCCCTCATATGTGGGATCCGAACCGGGGCCACTGACGTCCCAAACCAGCTCTTAACCAATGCGCCACTCGGCCAGCCCCTCTGCTTCTGTCTTTAAATGTTTCTGCATAAGCTTACCCCTAAGGTCTACCCTGTTGCTGTTAGGAAGGAGATTCGTGGATTTATTTTATCTTCTAACTGGTTGTCACATGTTTATATAAATGCTATTGATGTTCGTATGTTAATTTTATGGGTTGCTGTCTTGCTGCAGTTTTTATCATTGGCTCTCTAGCTATGTGATTAAGCCCTCTGCACATAAAGATAGTTTTATTTTTTTCCCCCAATTCTCATGTTCCTAATTTTCTTTAGTGTGATTGCCTTGAGTAGTATCTCAAGAACATGTTTAAATAATGGGGGAAAAGGTGGACATTGCTGCCTGGTTATGATCTCAGCGGAATCCATCTAGGGTTCCCTGTTACATGAACTTGAGTACTGAGGTCTATAGTCACTGATTATTTTCTCAGTACTTTATATTAGGAACATGTGTTGAGTTGTGTCGATATTTTTTTGTGCATCTATGGAAATAGCCACTCTCCATTTTTCCTCCTCTTTTTTCTTCACTCCTGCTCCCACCGGGAGGGGAAAAGGGCAAAGGAATTCCCTGGGATGGAGCTCGTGAGTCTAGGAGGGATGGGCTGGGCAGACGTGGCCTGTGGGCGTCTCATGCGGAGCGCCTCCCCGGAATGCACCTATCGGAGTATCATCCAAATCAAGCGCGTATGTCCCTCTGCTGTCCTGGGTCCACTGTGCCTGGAATAGCGCAGACATCCTTCAGACCGCACACTCCCCATGGCCTCCATTCTGCTGCCTCTGTGATGTTCTTGAAATGGTCGAGAGGCTCTAAGAATGACTGAGCAAGTTCTCAGATAGCCCTTTGAAAGTCCGCATGCTGGGCTGTTATTTATCCTGGAGATTGAGATGCTCTGGTCAGTGTGTCCTGCCTCACACGTGCTGGACATCTTCCATAGACAGTCCCACAGCCTCATGGGGGCTTTGATGTGGTGGGGCTGCTCCCTAACCCGGGGGTGCCGCATGGCCTGTGACCTCACTTAATCCTCACCACAACCACATCCATGCACGTCTGCTAAGCTCATAGCGGCCGAGTGAGAAAGGAAAGCAGTCAGTCCATCTTTCCTCACTGGCTGCTCAGGATTTGATAGTTATCTTAAAAGATGAATGGTTTGAATGTTGAAATGGCTGCTTATAGTCTTCTGTTTTATTCCTTTCTTTGTTGTGTCTTAGCAACTTGCATCCTTTATGGCGTATCATTATTACAGAGAACAGCCTTACACATACAGCAAAACCTATGAACTGCATGCTGTAGAGGCATTGAAGAGACTTTCATGGCCATTTTCTCCGGAGGCTAACACTTGTGTTCTGAATTTAAAAATCAAGCACCAGTGTAAGGTATGACCCATTGTGCAAGTGTCAGACACATGGAATAAGGACCCAGAAATAACTGAGTGCTGTGCCTGCACCCACAGGCTTCTGTGCTAACAAGGGAGCTGGTCGGTCACCCTAGACTTTATTTTGATCACTTTGTCTGAAGTGACTCCATGGGGTTGATGCCTACGAAGAAGCCAGTGTGGCCGGAGGCTGTGAGTGGTGAAGGGAAGAGGCAGGGGCCTAGGTGGGTCCTGGAGAGGTGTTTGAATTTGATCCTACGCAAAAATGGGAAGGCCGTACAGGGCTTTAAACAAGGGCAAGACAGTGTCCCATGCACGCTTTAAATAGACAGCTCTAGCTGCCTCGTGGAGAACGGATTGTGGGATAAAGAGTAGTGAGCAGGCTGGTGCGTTGAAAGCCCTGAAAACAGGTCAGACATGTGGCCGAAATTCAAGTCAAGGCCAGTGCTTGCTCTTCACCTGTGCCTTCCGCTCCCCGCCTTAGGCTGCTGGCAGTGGGAGTGGCTGCGATGGATGTGAGTTCAATCACTAATGTCCCAGGGAGACATACACTCATCATCAGTAGGAAGGAAGACCAGTCTTGAGGCGAAAACATTTGCAGGATGCCTTTCAGTCTCTGAGGCATCAGCATGACCGCCAGGAAAATTGTTGTCTCAGAGATGCGGGGAACTTCAGAAGCTATTTTCTGGAGTTGTGACTCTGTACTCAGTCACCAGATTCACTGCAAACCTCGTGAGAAAAGATATATTAATGCGGTTGGGGGAAAATGCCTGATTTCATTCTGCCTTTCATTGCCCAGATAAGGGACTTGCTTGGAAATGGACATTCAGAGACTTAAGGCAGTGTTTTGGCTTGGCTCTGGCTACAGGTTACCTGTCACAGTCTTGGAAACAGGGGTGCACGCGGCATTTCGGAAGCCGGCCAGGCAGTGCTCCGCAGTGCTTCACCTCAGTAATGAGCTCTGACCCCCGGGCACACCTGCCTCGGCCTGGAAAAGGGCTCTGGAGAGGAAGCTGTGTCCATTATTAGTAAGCCCGCCGCACAAATGAGTCCCGAGGATTCAGGCACTTCCCCACCTGCCTGGAAATGTCACCCACACGCGTATCTTCTAGGACTGCCTGGCCCCAGGCCAGCAGCAAGCTGGGTCAGTTTCCTAATAATCACAGCCACCCAGAAGGGGTGTGTTTGTTTCATTAATTTATGCAGCAGCTTACAGAGAATTATTTCCCTTTGAACATAAGCCCCTTGGAATGTGTCTTTCAGAGAGTGAAGGCTGCAGGCTGAATTCATAGTCTGCATGTTAATGTCCTGGCCATCGCACATTATCATCCCTTGTTAGCGTTTCCTGCATGCGTTCTCCTAGGTGTGGCTGCCACTTGCAAAACAGTTTGAAAGCTGCTAGCAGAAGAAAGTGTAATTCTAACAGGTGCACAGAAGGTCAGCTTGGAACTGAGCGTATCAGAGCGACCGTGCACCTTCATTACAATGCATTGCACTTACCCCCGCAGCGTGCATCTGGGCATGGTGGCAAGTTTGCGCTAAATGGGCACTTAGCACAGAACAGCTCGTCCCCGAAATTCACCTCGGGGAACTGTCTGCTGTGGCCGCGCGAGTTTCCAACTTGGAAAACGTGGCGATCTGATAGCGTTGGGGCCTTGGGGTAGCTGGCCTCAGAAGCACAATGACATGCAGGGCCTTCCACAGGGGTTTCTTTTCTCCCTGGGAGAAGTCCTGGGGGCCCAGCGTGTACCTGAAAATAAAGCAAGAGTTTGGAATCCGCTATAGAAAAATACTGTTTAGACACATCAACATAGATTTTAGTTGTGTCGGCTTAGTACTGTGACTATATGGATAAAGATTTTCTCTGTATAGACTTTGTAATGTCACTCCACAAGAAAGAATTTCCTGATGTTGTACAATTTAGACCGTTTGCATCCAGTGTTCTCTCATATTTTGCTCGAATTTAGTAGCACTTTAGTTTCTTCCTAGCCTGAACTGCTAAGATTTCCCAAGTCAGATGAAGAGTTTTCTATTTTTAAAATCCTTATTTCATTATAGATTTTCAGTAATACCTTAAAAACAAGTGAAATGGTTTTTTTAAGTCACCCCCCTCCCCCCTGCTTCTCCCCACCACTTTCTTCCTCGTTAAAGACCTGAAAAGGGCAGGAGGCTCTGATATGCCCAGTTCTCTCCACGGCACAGGACCCTCCCTTCGGAATGATGGAGTCGGCACCCTGCTCTCATTTAGTTCTTAGGATAACCCGGCAATTGTTACTGATACCGTCGTTTCTAGTTCACTGAGGTGGAGTCTCAGGCCTAGAGAAATCAGGACCTTGCTTGTGGTCACTGTTATGGGTTGTGTCCCCCAAAAAGGTATGTGGAAGCCCTACTCTTCGTACCTGTGAGTATAACCTTCTTGGAAACAGGCCTTGTAGATGTCATCTAGTTCAGGGGACGTGGTCAGGGTGCAACTTAAACCAGGATGACTGGTGTCCTTGGAAGGGGGGATTTGGGCCTTGGGATGGAGCTGCGCACACATAGATGATGTGAAGAGCCACGGGAGAGGATGGCCCCATGAGGATGGAGGCAGAGCTTGGCGTGCTGCTGCCACCAGCCAAGGAATGTTCGGGCCACCAGGGGCTAAAGAGGAAGGGTCTTCACCCCCAGAGTCTGGAGGGCGTGTGGCCCTGCTGCCACCTTGATTTCAGACTTCTGACCTCCAGAACCTCCAGGGAATAAATTTCTGTTGTCTAAAGTCATCTAGTTTGTGACAATTATAGTAGCTCTAAGGAACTAATAGACATGAAACTAGTACGTGGTGAGAAGTAACAACACGTGGGTGCCTCTGACAGTGTGTCTGTGCCCCAGACATGCTGCCTTGTTGTTGGACACAGTCCCACCCACACTTCACGTGTTCACTCCGACAGCTATCTGTGGGCTTTTCAGCCAAGCAGAGGGATCGAGTCCGCTCTCTGGGGCCTTACAGGCAGATGGGGAGGGAAGACTAGATCCAGAAAGGGTTTACCGAATAATGCAAATGTTACGTCAATACCTACATAGAGTTTTGCAAGTAAATCAAAATAACATTGCCATGTTCAGCAATTGGAGATCTACCGCATATGCAAAGAGAAACCAGTCTAAATAGAGTGTTTTTGTAAACCAAGAACTGTCCATCAGCACGTGCTGACTCATGGCTCCCGGAGCTTGCTGTCGCACACAGCCGCTATAAATTAGTGCGTGCTGACTCGATGCTGGTTCCCTGACTGTTTATATTTGTACTCCTAATAAAGCAAGGCGCCGTGAAGATCATAAATTATATATTGTTCTGTATTCCAGAGTACAGTTTTGCCTAGCTCCTTCAAGTTACTTTTCCATGGCCATTTCACTGCAGGATTCCCCCCAATCTACCTTAATGCCTCAGACCTAATTAGTGATGAGTAAATATTTGTTGCATGAATTACTTCTGGGTCATATTCTTCTAAAATGATTTAAATAATAAGGTAAAACATACCCACACACATACACATTATATGTAGCCATGCAGTTACCGCTTTGACTGTCCTCAGCAGTAAACTGTGCCATACAGTTATGATCAATCAAAAGCTATCCGAAGAATTTCCAAAGCTTGTAAAAACCTGCGGTCACAGTTTATCTCCAAGGTTGTGCTTTTCCTGGAGGACTTACGCTGACCTGAAAACTGTATTGGAAGTTCAATGCAATATTTAAATTCTGCTCCCACGCAGACCACAACCATTATGTTTCCTCTAAACTCCGAGCGGCTCGTTCCCACAAATTGGCTCATTTTTGGAGCTTTGAGCCACAATTTTGTTTCAGAACACACAGTGCCCTGACATTTATGGCAGGCTCTAACTTCCATGTACAGCACAGGCTTCCAAATGGCTCTGGCCGTGGTGAGAACCCCTGACTGAAAAGTCCTCTGAATGGAATAATTTGCAGAGACGTGATAACTGGGCTTCGTGCTGTGTGAAGCCGTAAATAGCGCTGACAATGTGATTTGCTCTCACGGACGATACAGCAGCTCATTAGGGCTCCGTCTCCATCCCCTCCATTAGCAAGCTCATCTGTCTGTCTGATGGAAGCCCCTTTTGTGTCAGACACCTGGGAGCCGGACTGATGAGAAGGGGGCATTCGTGGTGCTGCTGGTGGGGTGCTGGCACAGGGGTACCCCAGAGTGTGCACCCCCTCCACAGAGAGGAAGGTGTCACGGGCAGCGTGCTTGTTTGATCTTCTGTTTGATTCGTGTGTGCTGTGATTGCCTCACTGCAGGGGACTCTTCAGATAAACAAGTGATTCAAGTAATTCCACCACCCAGTCTGATGTAAAAGGAGAGACTGCCTCTGTCCCAGGTTCCTCACCAGGCAGCAGCCGGGCGTAGCTGGAGCAATCCCTGGCCGTGGAGGGAAGCCCTTCCGACTTTTACCTGGAGGAGCCTCCGGCAGTCTCCTGAGCCTCCTGCAGTCGCGTGCCAGGCAGACCTGCCACAGCTTACCTCTCTGCCACGCCTCGTCCCAAAACGGGCAGGGGTCTGCGCCTTCCCCAGAGCAGGGCCCCGGCCCCCTGACCATGCCAGCGATGCTTCTTCCCACTTCCAAGCACATCTATTGGAAGGGAGGTGGGGTTTCAGCGACAGAACTCGAAGGCAGAGTTGAGCTCAGGTTCCCTCTGCCTGTTAGTTCTAACCCACGCCGTTCGGTTCAGGTGTTAATGGGGGTTCTGGGAAGCTGGGCAGAGAGCCATAGAAATATAGGAATTCCTGGCATCCTCACTGTCCCACTATTTAACAGACCCAATAGCCCACAAAGTACTACCAAAAGGATTTTATTCTGGCGCTGGTTAATAATAAGATGAAAAGAAATGTGGCTGACAGTTTTTTCTGTGTTTTACTGACGCACAAATCCCCGTGTTCACTGGTGAGGAGCCCACGTTTTCTCAGCCACTGAGGATTTGCCAGGCCGTTTGCTCCCTGCTGGTGTTGGGGTGGGCCTGGAGGTTCAGTGTTACCCAAGCCTGTTAATCGTGGAGGTTTTCTGCCAATGCCCCTCTCAGGGTTGCCTCTGAAGGCCTCTAGGGACCTCTTATTAACAACGAGGGCACCACCTAGGAAGTATCAAGTGGGGTTTTTGTAAGACCAAGGGTGCCGTTGTACTCCTTACCAGCGCTTCCAGAAGAGGAGAGGCTGTAGACATCTATTAGCCTCTGAAATAATGGGCAAGGCTGTGCCGGCGGGGACTGCATGGGGGCATCAGGGTTGCACAAGCGCCGTCTTAGTCCAGTGACTACTGTGTGTGCGTGTGTGTGTGGGGGGAGGGGAGGTGGGAGTAGGTAGGCCAAGGCAGAGAGACGGAGATACAAGCCCACGGAGAAGGGACTCACAGGGTGTGAGCCCACACTTAGCCTCTGCCGACCTGTAAGGCATTTGCCAGGCCCTAGCTGCTAACAGTGAGATGCTGAGAGACAAGCAGAAAACTGCCTCGGAGAGCTGAGATACTGAGCTTAAATGATGGCCAGAAATGTCCAAAATTAACCTTGGAATCTATCAAAAAGTTGGGCCTTTATACAAAAAAAAAAAAAAAAAAAAGAAAGTACAGCTTCTCCGCTGGGAACACTAAAGGGCTATGACTTAGGATTAAGAGAGAACCAGAAATAAAGCCTTAGAAATATCAAAATGCAGCCTCAAATCATCTCAATTTATGATTGAATTAAGGTTAACTGCTTCCAATCTAACTGCAGGCCAGAGCTGAAATAAAACCTCTCTGGAAGAATGTGACATTACCCAGAGTCTCAGGTTGTTTTATAGAAATGTTCAGCAATTTAGTAAAATATAAATAAATAAAACAATAAAGACCCTCAGAGAACTCCAGGGTCCTAGCCCAGGGGTCAGCAATCTTTTGAGATGGAAGAGCCAATCCTGTCCCTCACAACAATTTAAAAATTATTCGAGAGCCATAAAACCAATGAAATCACCATTATGTGAATAATATCCTTTTAAAACTGTATAAATGAAACTATGGTAGTTTTATTTTCAATTTTACTTCAGAGCTACATGTACGTGCCCAAAGAGCTGCATGTGGCTTGTGAGCTGCAGTTTGCCGACCCCTTTACTAGACCAAGAGAAAAAAAAAAAAACAATCAGAAGAAACAAACTTATGGGTTATGCCAGTATTTTAGTTTTTAGATATGGATTTAAGAATTATGATTAACATATTTGAGAAATTGGGTAATATGGAACTAGAGTAGTTCTATTATATAAATGGAATCTTACAGAAAAAAATAAAAGGAAAATTCCAGAACTGAGAACATAAATAACTGAAAGAAAACACTCCACAATTTTTTCTCATCATCTATCACTTTGATTCAGAGTGCTTCCAGAGGATTAATGGGAGGTGGGATTAATAAACCAGGAAGTCTCCGAGACTGCTAAACCCCAGGATCTTTGACATTCTCCGGCCTTCAGGTCTCCGAGACAGACAGATTGTAGTCTATGCTGACTGCTCCCCAGAAATAATTTCTCTTTAATTCTTGTCCTGACCTCTGGTTACAGACTGATTAGGTAATTCACAAAATGGCAGTGAATCAGTCGTGCTTTAATGGAATCCATGAAGGCAATGAGCTCTCTGAACACTGAGCATGCTATGACTTGGCAGACGCTGCTTAACACCAGCCAAGTTACAGCAGGCGGCGGGGATCGCAGGAGGTGGGCGCGGGAAGGCAGTGGGTCTGGATGGCGGCATCCCGGCCTCGTGCTGCGGCGCGCACGCTGCCTTCCCAGGAGCAGCTGGCCGTGGTGGTGTGCCCGGCCCCGGTGGCTCCGGGCAGCCTCCGCCCGCGTGCTGTCTCCTGCCTCCCATGCTGGGTGTGGGGCTGCCTGCCCGAGTCAGAGCAGGGACACAGGCCCTGCGTGCTCGCAGCACCACTGACTCCTGTCACGTTCGTTTCTGCGCACCTGGAGCGGCCCTCCGAGCCTCACAAGAAATTATTTTGCACGTCAGTGTTATGAGGTAGGTTATTTGGTGTCTAAACCAACAGCAGGTACGAAACAGCAAACTATCAAATGGGATGAAGCAACAGACAGGCTATGACAGCCAATATTAGGAGACAATAAGGTAAAATAAACACACACACCCAGGAGAAACCAGAACTCATGAAGTCGTCAATTTTGCCCTCTAATTATTGCAGCAAATAGTTCATGTGGCTTTGATAAATCCTGCATTTGTTGTTATGCTTCTGCACAATATCAAACTGCATTTGTACAATCATCAGATTGAGTCATTAGAAGGCTAGTGATAATCGGTAGAGTATGTAATTAGGGTTGGGGCAAATGTAATGTTCTAAAAATAAGCCCCTCCACGTGAAATCACACAGAGGCGGGCCTCAACATGGGGCAGACATCGTTGTAAATGCTGTCTGTCGAAGGTCAGTGCATTCCCAGGATGCCTCTGGTTTCTGCACCTATTTTCTGGATGGATGACCTGAGGTAAAGAGAGGCGAGGGAACCTGTCCAGAGTCCCGTCCAACAGGCCACGGGGTCTGGATCGGAACCAGGCGTCTTGCTCTGGCCTCTGCCTGCACACAGCGTGATCCTCACAATGGCTTCAGGTGGCCAGGAATTTTACTGTCAGAAATGTGCCTCTGCTGCTCTGGAGACAAAACCACTGAACTTGCGGGAGGTCTTCACACATAATTTAAGCGAGCGCAGCTCAGAAGGTTAATGCTGTGTTCTCCTCATTTACCATCAGCTCTCATGAGCTGGACTAAGCGTCTTAATTGGACAGATGTGGGAACCAGTACTTGGAAAAGAAATTCCACAAAGGGATGGAAAGGATAGAAGCAGTGGTCATAAAATGACAAGGTACTGACATGACAAGGCGTTGGGCTGCCTTCTGCTTGTCGCCCCTGAACCTCATGTGCCCAGTGACTGGTGGTTTTGCACGAGTGGCAGATGTGTGGGATGGAATATAAATCTGCTTGGTGAGGAAGGGTGGCTCTAAATAAAGCCGCCAGGCTGCAGGTTACAGGTGCACAGGTGTGGTGATGAGAGGGATGTGAGCGGCGCCCGGTGCCACCTCTTCTTTCCTGGGCAGATGAATGTCTTGTGGCCTCACTGTCTCCATCCTTAACCCAGGGATGCTGTGGTGTGGTGAGCAGGGGATCGCCACCAAGGATGCCCACCTTCCGTCCTCAGGACCTGGGATGACGCGAGGCTGCGCCCCAGAGGGGGCTTTGCAGATGTGATGATGGCTCTTGAGATGGGGAGATTATCTGAGCTGCCTGGGTAGGAGCGATGCAATCAGTGAGGCTGTGGCAGCAGGGGCCATTGTCTGAGTCTGAGCTGTGGCAGGACAGGAAAACGGAGCTGAGATGCAGCCAAAGGGGAAGGAGAGAGATGCAGAGTGAGCCGCCCGGGCCTGCCCTCAAGGTGGAGGAAAGAGGCCACACCATGGCCCGACGGAGGCTGCTGGAAGCTCGGAAAGACAGCTGTCAGGGCCACGGGCCACGCAGCCTCAGTGAACTGAATTCTGCCAACAACCTGACGAACCTCAAGCCGATTCGTCCCCAGAGCTCCGAGGGACGCAGCCCTGCCAGCACCAGGTTCTAGTCAGATGACATCTGGGCGCAGAGCTGGGAGATGTTAATCTGTGCTGTTTTAAGCTTCTACATGTGTAGAAATTTGTTACCAGTGATAGGAAGCTAAAACAAGCGTCACCCACCTCGGAATTGTGAGAATACAGGCGCCTGGTATATTACAGGACTGCGCCTGGCACACAGTGTGCCCTCTGCCATCATCGCCCTCTGGGAAGGCGAGACGTGAGGTAATGTGGTCCAGTGCCTGAGAGCCCGCCCGTCACAGGGGAGGTGCCTGGTCGGGGTAATTGTTATTGTAAAAGATACACGCATGTGAACTGGATGACAGCATGTGGCTTTGTGACCCTCAGTCCTGCCTCTCTGTTTTCATAGAGAATATCTAGTGAGGAGTGAAAATCAGCTGAAAAGCAGCTAAGCTAAAAAAAAATGTACGGAAAATAATATTTTAGTGTTTCCATGATTAGATTGTTCAACATAGAATTAATGTTTTAAAAAAGGTTGTTTTCTCTTTATGTCAAATTCAGAACTTGCCTGACCTTGAGATTTCTCTCCTGAAAACTGCAGGCTTTTTCTCCTCCTGAAATATTTAAATGTGTCCCCTTCGTATCAGTAATAAGTGCATTAGTGGCGGCGCCAGGGCTGGCAGGGGGCAGGATGAATGCCATGAGCTCTGACCTCTGCCAACGGGTGTCATTCTATAAAAACACAGCATAAATTTTTGAATGTCAAGTCAACTAACATGTCAGACCCGGGAACATTTGCCTTACAACAGCTAAATAATTAAACACGGTAATGGGCTCAGCGCCGTGCTTAGAGCTAAATATCAGGATCTGCTTCCTTCTGGCCAGCAGCCCATTGCCACGTCTCTAAAACCCTCACCCTCCCTGGAAAGTCCTGATCAGCCCCTGTGCACACCGTTTTTGAAGCCTGTCGGCACGTGGAAACAAATGTATTTAGCCAGGATAAGATGGGCGTCACCAAGCACAGATGGCTCATTTTTTAGTGGAGCTTGAAATGCCTTGGGCCTGCAAAGCGCCGGGGGGACACGCTTGGTCTGCCTGCCTGGCCCCTTGTCTGTGCCCTCGCCCTGAGCTGCAGGGAGCGGCAAGGCTGGGACCCGGGAGTCCAGGTAGGAGCCAACTGTTGCAGAACACGTGGCTCAGAAGCCCTGATTTTGTGTTTTTAGTTTTTTCCTTTGTAGCACAGATCATAGGTCCAAAGAAAATGTTATTTATGGAATTTTCTAGGGGCATCCCAATCAGTAGAGAAGTGGCCTAAATGCATGAAGGAAGCAGGGAGACTGCAGTAAACTGCAAGATATGCGCAAACAGTACCTGGTGACTTATAAGTATCACATGAAGCTACAACATGTGCCCATTTTACAGATAAATAGATACTCCAAAAAGGATTAACTCCTAATCTCAGAATATTAGCACCATAATTTATATTACAGTCTGACAAGCAAGTACCTATCTTAAATCATCGTTGGTAATTTCCTGAAATAGAGAGCATATTTTAAGGTATGAAATGTAGTACTCATGGCACGCCATACCGATTAGCCACCAGACAGTGTCAGGAGCGCTGCCGTCTGCTGTCAAGCCACCTGTGAATGGTGCATACCATCTATTCATGCACATTAAAATACTCACCTGTTACTTATTCTCAGTTGTTCATGTATGCAAATCATGTACCAGTAATTGGTTATGTTATACCTTAGTAAACAATGGGACCGAGTTACGCCTATATTTTCTAGGAGATTATTCCCCAGGAGAGAGGAAATAAGCAATTGGAAGACAAGGTAAAGGAATTCCTATACTATTAAAAAGTCTAAACAAAATATCCAGGATCACAAAGGCTGGAAAGACTGCGTGTTAAGCTGGAATCTTTCCTGAGAGTGCCATGAAGTAGAAGAAAATACGCAGGGCTCTGAAACATAAAGCTGGGAAGGGTATCCCAGAGGTGAGAACAGAATCCGCAGCGGTGCAGAGGTCGGAAGGCCTGGCGGCCATGAAAAGCTAATACTCCTGCAAATGTCTCTAATCCACTGATTGTCAAGCCACAATAAACTCACATAAAATAATAATCTTTATTAAGTATACTAAGGAAGACAATTGGTTCTTTTTAAAAATTAAATTCTGTTAACTGTCATTTTGAGGGTCCACTCTAGTCATAATCTCTGTAACAAAATGTACTCCTGCAGGACTGATACTGTCACGTCCTGTTTACAGATGGAAAACAAAAAATACACCAAAAACACGAGAGTCAGGTAGGTTAAGAAACTTGTCCAGAGCTCCTCTTATCTTTGGAATTCAAATTCATGTCTCCTCAGTACTAAGTGCTAACCATGTTTAATGCTTCATGTTATTTCATGATCTCGGGGGGTGGAGAAGTGGGTGGCCTGCTTAAGCAAACAAACTCCCTGAGGATGCTGCGAAGCAATATTTGACATCACAATAGGACAACACTCGGTTTCTGTTCCTGTGGATTTGAACCCCCTTCCCCATGTCAGTGCCCCAACAGCCACGACTGAGAAACATCTGCTCTGCCAGGAACTGGCCCCAGACTTCGGAGCCGGAGGGACCCAGGAACAAAATGCTTCAGGCAAATTATTCCTGTAATTTGCAAAACAAGCTTGGGTGTGTATTTCACAATCACCACTTGCTATCGTGGCCAAAATAGAGTATGTGTGTTGGCACTGTCCCAGTACTAAGGATAGAGGTCGCTATAAATATTTCTGGATTGATTCATTTCTCCTTGGTAGCATATTCAAAACATAATGATCAGAAAATAGATAAAAATGTAAGCATATGGGTAATTATTAACGTTATAAGAAACCAAGAAGTGCCAAATAAAAGAGCCATGTGTAGTCTGTACGTGTAATTCTAGAAAGGCCAGCACTCTCTCTGAAGAAAGCTAGAAAGAGATGGATACAAGTAAACAAAGGAATAATTGGAAAACACAGGCAAACAAAGCCAAACCTTCTGTGAGTGCAGTAGAGGCAGGGACATTAACAGTGAGTGCCAGGCCAGGCCTGGGGGGAACAGAGCCCCTGGGAGGCAAGCACAGCGTTGTTTCAGGGCTCTTTCCCTGGAAGATGATTGTGGAAAACATGACCGAGCACCCCCTTTTCAGCCATGCAGGACGAGGGGCAAGGGTTAGAGTTTAGGGACTGATGTGACGGGTGCCGGGCGCACACTCCCCATCTCGTGTGGGGCCGGGAAGAAGGCCTCCTTGGGGTAAGGGTGTCCAGGGCATGCAGCTGTGCCGCCCCATCACAAACCCTCGTCCACATTCTGAAAGAAGGGTGCCCCGGGCTGGTGTCAGCAGCCGTATTTATTACACTGTTTAGATTCATTAGTCACCATCCGTTGCTGAGAGAGAGTGTGTTCCCAAAGTCCTGAGCTGAGGTCCTTTAGTTCACGCAGCAACACTTCCGTTAACCCCTAAAGAGTTATTTGTATCACAACCCATACGTGCTTGTTAATGGGGGTCCGGGGCAGCACCCGGTTCCCTGTTCCCAGACAGCACCACTAAGCGGGGCTGGGTGATTGTGCAAAGGGCCCGAAACACCCCCTGCGCTCTGCCTGGTCACCCCTGTCTCCCCAACCCCGGGCACCCACAGGTCTTTTTACTATCTGCCTGGTTCTGCCTGTTCCAGGGTGCCACAGAGTGGGCATCACACCGTGTGTGGCCTTTCTAGATTGGTTTCTCTCACTCAGTCATATGCTTTTCGGGTCCCCCTGAAATGCCTCTCCTGGCTCACAGCTCAGCTCTTTGCAGCACTGAGTAACTCTCCGTCGTCTGGATGCACCGCCATTCGTTGGCTCTTTTGTGTTGCTTCTGGGCCTGGAGCTTTCTGTTTTGGGAGGTTATAAATTTCGGTTCAATTTCTTTGATAAATATGAGCCCGTTCATTTTGTCTTTCTTCTTGTTTGAGTTTTGGCAAACTGTATCTTTCCAGGAATTGGTTCTTTTCATCTAGGTTATCAAATTTGTCAGCATAAAGTTGTTTATAGTATTTATTTCTTTATTATCCTTTTAACTTCCTTGAACTTCCTTGAGAGAACCTTTGATGTACTCTCATTTGTTTCTGATATTAGTTATTTGTGTATTTTCTCTCTCTTTTTTCTTATTAACCTGCTAGTGGCTTACCAATTCTTATTATTATCTAATTCTTATTATTTCTTTTCTCCTTATTTTGTATTTAATTTGCTGTTTTCTTTCTAATTTCTTAAGGTAGGGATTTAGATTACTGTTTTTAGATATTTTTCTTTCCTAATATAGGCATTTGATGCTATACATTTTCCTCTAGGAAATGCTTTTGCTGCACCACACAAATTTTGATAAATTGTTTTCATTTTCATTTAGTTCAAAATGTTTTTTTAATTTTTCCTGTAAGGGCCGGCCGAGTGGCTCAGTTGGTTAAGAGCTCGCTCAAGAGTGCGAGCTGAGCTCTGAGCAACAGCTGTTCGAGGCCAGCCCGAGCTGAGTTGCCGTTGAGCCGCCAACAGGTGGCAGGATGGCTCAGCTAAAAAATAAAAATAAAAAAAAAAAAAAATAAAAAAATTTTTCCTGTGATGTTTTTCTTTGACGCATATATTATTTAGAAGTGTGTTGTTTAATTCCACATGTGTTTGGATTTTCCAATGACCTTTCTGTTATTCATGCCTAGGTTAATTCCGTTGTGGTCTGAGGCTAGACATCCTATGGTTTCTGTCCTAAGTTTGTTCATATGTGTTTTATGACCCAGAATGTAGTTTGTCTGGGTGAATGTTTCCTGTGAGCTTGAGAAGGATGTGTAGTCGTACCTCAGCTGCTTCGTTTGGGGATCAGAGTAACGCCTGGCTTACTGAGTTGCTGCGATGACCATGTGGGGTAATGGATGCTTGCCACCCCCATATTGGCCTGTCTGTTGTGTGAGCTCCCCTGGTGACAACCTCAGGACCTTTGCACTGCTGTTTCTTCCGTTTAGAGCTCCTCCTCCACGTCTTGCCATGGCTGACGTTACCTCATCTTTCAGGTTTCTTTCCTTCTAGAGACCCTTCTTTGCTAATCTGGAACTACTATCCAGGTTTATATTTGTAACACCATTTCCCAGTACCTGAAATGATGTTATTTGTTTACTGGTTTATTGCAGTCTCCAAACCACTAGAATGAATTTCCCTGAGCACTGGCACCCTGGGGGCCTCATTCATCTCAGTGAACCCAGTATCTAAAGTTTAGGGGCACAAACCGGGTTTTCAGAAAAAGTGTGTGAGTGAATAAATTATTCCGTTTGTATTATGAGGCAGAGCGAAGTGGTATCAACAGATGCGAAAATGAGAAAATTGCACCAAAGGAGCCTCTCTTTTTTTTTTCTCCACCTTCTATAATCTCGGGAAGCTTTTGTTCCATTTATGCTGCTGTGTCACAACTCCTTCCTCCTGCCAGGTGTCACTCTGGGTCCCTCACAGCTTGTCTCACCTGATGTGCGGCCCACGTGGGGAGCAGCCCCAGGACAGGAGAGGTTTACGACGTGGACTCCATGCGTGGTCTGCTGGCGGCCGGGTGGGAGGAACTTGCATGACTGACCTGAAGGCACAGAGCTGGAAGCCTGCGCAAGGTGAAGGGCCTTAGCAGTCTAAGACCATAGTGTCTGAGCAGCTTACACTGATGCCTGGGCCCTGGGAGGGTCCTCACCCTCAGCCTTCGCTGTGGAATTCAAGAGAGGGAAAGGGCACTTGGGGAGAGGTACTTGCGGCCGTGCTCCTGACCCCCCCGCCCCATGGAGGCCGGCTTCCTCTCTGCCGCAGACTGGCCGGTGCTCCCCGTAAGCTCGTGAGAGCCACGTGCAAACGGCATCGCGGGGTCCGGGCTGGAGGACCACAGTCTGGCCACGCTGTGCTGTTGTGTTTGCTGTCTCATAACCCTAAATAGACTCTCAGAAAGGTGTTTGCAATATAGCAGAATGAAAATCGGGTTTGGCTTAAAGATAAATTGATTTTTCCATAAGCAGAAAGGAGGCATTTAGTGTTTCTTTAACTTAGGTGCTGGCATTCTCTGCCAGTTCGATGACATGATACCATATTCAGAAAAGAGAAGGTGAGCGGTGTTATCATGGCAGGATTGAGTCCAATGAGGGCCAGCACGAGAGCCGTCCTCAGCAGCCGTGTGCTTTTATTGCGTTTGAAGAGGACTGCATGCTTGCACTTTGCCTTGGAATTGGGTTTCGTTGTCGTTGTCATTATTTTAACCAGCCATCGAGTTTAACCTCACCATGGCAGGCGTCAGAACCACTCTGTGAGCCCACGTGGGCTGTTCACTTGACTACGTAGCCGAAGCTCACGTGCTTGTGTTGTTGTTGCCGCTCCAACTGGTTAGTAGTCTGGGTTCCAAGACCTAAGGCGAGGCGAACAGAGGGAAAGAGGATGTGCCGGGGTCCCACTGCACGCGTGTCCCGCCCGGACGCCTCTCACGGCGTCTGGACGTCTCAAGGCCAAGCACTCGACGTCACCTTTGTCCTTTCACTCTTTGTGTTTCTTTCACAAATAGGAAAATACCTTCACGATACTGTGTATGTTGCTAAGGAGCCGTGTGCCCTGCTGAGGGCGCAGGAGAAACTTCTGGAAGAGCTTCTATATCCTCTGCTGCTGCATCTGACACCAGGGCTCATCCAGAACCTTTTCTCATCCCCCTGTCTCTTCTCCTTCATGGAATAAAACCATTGCCGGGAGATGCGTCACCTCCTGTCCATCTTGTCCCCACTCTTACAGAGAAAGACCTTAGGTAATTTGCACTGCCAAGTGTGACCTGATGTTTACAGTTCGTGTTTCCTCCGGCCCCATTTTAGATTGATAGACATATAATTGTTCATTTCTCTCCTTTCTGCTGCGCTTCTGCTCAGCCTGCACCACCCCAAAACCCCAGTTTCAGAGTCCAAATCTAGTGTTCTTTCCACAAGCTCTTTTTCTTCCCAACATTTATCACGTCTGCAGTAGATCCTGCGTCGTCTACATGATGTCAGAATCTCCAAATCAGAACAGAAATATAACGGGGGAGCCAATTAAAAAGACATGAAAGCCCACATAACCATGCAGGTAACAAAGTTAGACATCGACTTGAATAAACGCATCATCCCTTCCCTAACCTCTCCCAGAGCTGACTGATAGCCTCGACTTGTAAAATATTTCAAGCCCGCCTCTTTCCCCCGACCGTCCCCGCTGTCCCCCAGCCATGACACCCATGCCTCTCCCTGCCACTTTCTCTGGCAAACACATGAACAGATCCTGCATAATTACTCCCAGCTTCGCTGCGCCTCCTTCCCGGGTCTTAGAAATGCCAGCCTGCAGGGAATGAGGTGCACAGGAAAGATATCTGAAATGACCTCCTTTCACAGCCTTCATCTGTCACCTTTATTCTCAAAGCATTAAAAAACAAACAGAAAGAAAACACATAGCCCGTAACCGAATGCCAATTCATTTCCTTTCATAAGAAGGGTTTAGGAAACCATAATTTGTGAGGAGACAATAGAATAAAATGACAACCCTATGAATAATTTCACATTTACCATTTTTTAAAGTGAATTTCTCATTGGGCCAGACAAATGATGACCTATTTTGAGGAAAAGGATTACAGTAGCAATTATTAGTAAAGTTCATTATCAAATAAAATACATTGAGATGCTTACTGTACATATTTAAAGGGACAAATAACTTCATAGAGGTCATGGGATTGTGACCATCTTCAATCTAATGGCACTTTAAGGAGAATTCTGAAACTGGAAAGTTAAACTGAACAGAATAGGTCATTATAATGGGATTCGACAAAAGCATGTGAAAAATAAGCCTCCTTCTAAGAATGGGAACTGTGGTGATCATGTTACATCACTGCGTTCAAGGTGTAAATTCTCCAGGATGACACGAGAAACACAAAAGGAAACTTCTCCAGTAAAACAGAAGGGGCTGGTAAAAGAACCTGTTTACTGCCTCCCCCACTGCCCCTCCCCGCTGCCCCAATGTGAGTTCACTGTGTTTTATGTAGAAGAAATAATGCACAGGGTTGGCAGAGGAAAATGCCAGACCTGGGATCAACTGGCAAAAAAAAATTCTTCAGTCAGTAACATGTGGGCCAGTAAATTATCCGGACAAAGTAAAGTGGCTTTGTTGATGTGAAGAGATTTAAATGGTATGAACAGCTGCCAGGAAGACAAGAGGGCACTCCCGGGCTCCCAGGAGGGGTCCAGGTGATTGAAGTGAGGGATGTCGGAGAGACACAAAAAGGCAATGGAAGGGCCTCTCCTTCAGTCTGGCCACCTGGCAAAGTCCGAGTGTAGAAGGGGGTCTCCAGAGGGTGATCATTCAAGATTTCTCTGGAGCCACATAGTTACCCCAGAAGTGGCTAAAAAAAAAAAAAAACAGTAAACAAAGAAAATAATAATAACGGGGGACTTTGTGACAAGAAAACACACTTCGTAATGACATAACGAAGAACTAAGAGATTTTTCAAAAGCCCCTTAGAAGCCCGTAGAGACCCACTGGGCCTAGGAACTGGAGAAAGCCAAGCCATTGGGCCCTGAGCCACCCGCTCTTACTTTGCACACAATGGCAGCAGAATTGGTGTTTGCTCCAGGAAAGTCCAACAGGCTGTCAGCCTAGCGAGCTGTGTGTCAGATGCCAGATGAACAAGAGAAACGAGAGCCTTCCTTTTGGAACTTACATTACAGAAAAGAAATTTTCTGAGACAAAGATTGTTTTCAAGAAGCAAATTTGCCTGCGTGGAACCTGCTACAAGAAAGCGTGCTGAGAGCAATGAAAGTGACAGCGCAGGGTAATAAGACTGGGCGGTAAAACTGTAAATCCACAAAGAAGAATCCAGAATCCTTGCTCGTTCGGGACCAAAGGAGCAAGCAGGATGAGAGAGCCAGCTCCAGGCCGTGGCTGCTTCCAACGCTGGGACCCAACCGGTCAGTAGCTGTCCTACGCACCCAAGCACCTTGTCCTGCACTCCTCACCTTCCTCTTAAGCCAGGAAGCGGAACTCGTTTTGGAAGGACACCCATTCAAAGGCTTTCAGCCAAATTGGGTTGCGTCAAGAGTATGTGCGACTTTGGGGTATCATAGAATTGCGTGTCCTTAACAGTGATAGATGATACGTGGCTTGTCCTCGCTTTAATCCCGTATCTGTTTTGCTCTCTTAACTGCTACATGCGGCACTGCACAGAAGAAGCGCTTGTTGTCTGACCAAGGAACTGCTTCCTTCCGCACCTGGCGGTCAGTGCTCAGGTGTGCATAGCTGAGGCATGCACTCGCCAGCTTGGTGCAGGAGGGTCAGCACGTCCAGGGGGGCTTAGCAGGAGAACTAACGCAGGAACGCAACTTCATCTTTAGGAAACAGAGCTGCAATTCCGGCCAGGCTACAAAGCCACAATGCCCAGAAGTGGCAACCCAGCCGTTGCGTCTGGACTCCATCACCAGCGTCTGCCTGATGTTCCCAGGCCCTCGCCGGACTGGAGGAAATGCATTTGGAACGATGGCACGAGGGGTGAATGTCTTCTCAGAACACAGCGTTAGACCTACGATGAATTCTGGTAACTGAAGGACTCATGTACAGAATTAGATTTCCAAAGTTGGGTGCTTTGGAAATTTTATGAAGAATCCGTGGCCGAGATGCAATTTGGCATCTGAAGTCACTAGAAAGCGTTCCCCTTTCTCCACTGCAAATTACAAAATACCGTCTGATTTCCTGTATCTGCCATGAGTGTCTGCTAGGCTCACGGAGTGTGCCGCAGCGGGGCGAACCCCCGGGAGGCTCTCAGACCCCCAGGATCTCCGTGGCACTGGCTGAGGCTCTGCAGTAGCCGTGGCTTCCAGTGAGAATGAAGGCAGCACACAGGTCTAGTGCCTTTCAAGGTAATAGTAATTGTAAAATTAAAATCAAGTTCTGACTGCCCAGTAAGTTATACACTCCTAAGACTGCAGGGGAAAGGAGCTTTAGGGAAAGGTTGTAGTAATGGGGTAAAACAAAGTGAGACCAAGAATTTCAAATGCTGCATAGAAAATTAAAGTAGCGGCTGTTGTATAATGCACAAGGATGAACTACCTACAGCTAATTGGATTTTCCTTCCTTTGATCATTTCTTTCCTTTTTGTTCATAAAGAAAATACTAAGGTGTATATGAAGGAAAAGAGAGAGGAAGGGAGGGAGGGAGGGACGGAGAAAATCTTTCCTATAATATATTGCTTTCATTTTTCTCAATATAAAGCGTATAATTCTTTAATCATTTAATATGAGTCTTACAAGTCATAATAAAATTTCTTTATCTTGTAGAGAACATATCATTTTCTCTGAAGTTAGTGACAGCTAATAGGATGAGAATAGCAATAAAGAGAAAAAAGGTGAAGAGAGTCAAGGTACATGGTAATATTGTAATTTACAAGCTGCCGTGATTCTTCCACTCACTGGGTGAGCCAAATATCCAAAGCACTCCGTATTTCCCTCCTGGGTTCATGGTATATAGAAAATGAAAATAGTACTACTGGGTTTTCACAAGCTCTTCAATCATGGTGTAGTGTTAACGTGTTAAGACCCAGGGATTATGTCTAGTTATCATTGCCGGGCATAATGTCCATTCAAGAAATACATCTTTAGAATGGAAAATGTACATTATGAATACGTTATGAATATATTTTGACTGTTTGCTTCTGCGCCACTGGGCTTTGGGGACTAAAGTTATGTAGGTGTCTTGATTGAAATGGATTTGGGGGCGGGGGGGTGGTCGGGACATTGAAGGGCACAAGGAATTATGCATCAAGCATGTCTAGGCAGGAAAAACAAATAAGATAATATGCTTTTACATTCTTGTTGTTCATTTTTACCCCTCCCTTTTCATTAAAGCTTGATATACAAACTGAACCTACCCGGAAAAGAGAATTGGATTTTGCCATCATGAAACCTCAGTGCTGAATTTTTATGTATTTTTATTGGCAATTAGAAAGCACTAAAAGCTGAGACTACATCATAATGGAATATCCAAGAAATTGATAGTAATCACAGGGGGCCGAAAATAAATTAAAAGCTTGCATTTTGCAACCTACACAATATTAAATTATTCAGATAAAAATGTTTAATATTCAGTGAATCAGCTTTCAGTAAATATGTGGGAGTTAATAGTTTTCCCCCCACTCTTTGCCCAACACCACTAACGTGAGTCGTGTGCAGGGTCCCTGGGAGCACACCAGATTCAGTCACTCCCCAGGAGGACCCCGCGCCCTCAGCCTGGAGCCAGCTCCCGGCTGTGCTTGACTGAGGCACAGAAGTGAGGAATTAGCGGTGGAAAGCTGCAGGAAGTGAAGTTCGGTAGCCAAGGAACTTCCTTTTCATTTGTTTCTTTTTTTTTCCGCCAGGTCTAATGCAGTTTTATTTTCACTTGCAAAGAGATGTAATTTATTCATCCCATGTAGCCAGGACCATTTCTTCTTCATTGTGGGAGACTGGTTCTCCGAAAACAGGAGGCACTGAAGAAAGGTGTGAAGGGAGGGAGGAAGGGAGAGAGAGAGGGATAGGAAGAGTGGTGGGAGAGTGAGAGAGGAATTTCAGGTTTAGCTGAACAGCCAGGAGGGTTGAAAGGGCAGCCTGAACGTTTCCATGGAAATCTTATTCTTCTGCCCCAAAGGCCTGCACCCATTCACTAAAATGCACTGTCAACTACAGTGATATATCCAAAACTCAAACTCCACCTTCCAAACACTGCTGGTATGAAAAACGGAATTTTAATTGGATGGTGGGTGATACAAAGCAGTAGGTTTCAATAAGGAAGCTTGTTCTAGGCTGATACCTTGGGAAAACAATTTCTAAAAACAACAGTGAATTACATTTCATGCTTCAGGAGAACCCTTGATGGAGCTCTCTTGTTGCATCTGGGATGGTGGATATTTATAGCCTTAATACCAATGATTACCTGTTCATTAGACATTGGCCCTGGACTTTTGTTTCGTTTTATTTTTTCCTGTCTTGCCACGTAAGAGACAAAGGAAAGAAGTGTTAAGGGCCTGGAGTTCAGCAAAATTTCTTTTAGGAAAAAACAGTTGAGTCATTCCTTGCTTTTGAATGAGAGCCAATGTTTAGAAATGCAGATGTGGAAAGGAGATGAATGAAGTTCCTGTTTCCCAAACTTGAGAAACGTTTAGACTCCTTTTAAAAGGTAAAATGACATTTTGATACCCAAGAATAATTCTTAGATTGCAGTTGTAGAAAATCCAGAATTGCTAGTTACTCACTGTCAGTCAGGAGCAGGTGTCACAAAGTCAGAAGCGAGAAGGTGAACACAAATGAGTGAGGGTGGCCTGGGGGTGGGGATGGGAAAGTAGGGTATTGGAGGACACTCGCTGCTCCCCTCCAATCATCATACGGGCCAAACAGTGCCGGAATTGTCACAGAATTCCGGAAATCCGTATTGTGTATGAATCTCAAAAGTTTTGTAGCTAATTCAAAATCCTTATTGCATTGTGCTGAGTAAAGAGAACACTTCTGAGGTCCAGCCTGCTGCTGCTGAGAGGTTGAGAAATTTCTTTTAGGGCGTCCTTCACACCAATGTGACTTTGAATGAAAATGTCAATTTGGACATTGAAGGCACATGACACTGTCCAGTCATTGACGGCTGTGTTACCCATCAGGTTAAGTCAGCAGGGTTTGGGTTTTTGCCTACATCATGGCCCCCCGCGGGGCGGTGAGGGCCCCCACTCCACACGGTCATCCAGAGGCCCCGCATTCTGCTCGCCCCCGGGCCTGGGGTGTCTGGGGCTTCAGCCTCCTCCACAGGCAACTGAGGGAGGGAAGAGAGAGAGTGGAGCAGACCCAGCTCCGCACCCCAAAGTGCTGTCAGACTTTTATACTAATTTCCATTTCATCAATGACTAGTGAATTTAAGGTTTTAAAATTAATTTTACTGCCCATGTGCCAGTCATCGTTTATGACTTGCTTCTGCAGTGTACTTTGTGATTTAGATTCAGTTTTTCAAATGTGGAGTTCATCTTTTGAAACAATTGGTGTATATCAGCTTGATTGCCTTCAAATCCTCACAGACGGTTGTGATTGTGGAAATGTGCACCTATACCCCCAAAACACAGTCTCTCATTTTGAAACCTGTAGGTATTAAGGGTCAGGAATCCATTACTTGAGACACATTCCCATTAAATACAGTGGAAGTAGGTTCTTTGAGACAGTTCTGACCATCTCATGAGATAATATTTATGCTCAGATCACATACGACGTGACTACAAGAAAATGCCTTGAAATTTGTTTCCTTTTACCTGGGTTTGGTAAATCATATGCATTAAATAAATTTTAAAGAATTAATGAATGAAGCATCATCTATACAGAGGGTGCCAAAAAAATGGATACACATTTAAGAAAGGAAAAAACTATTAAAATCGTAATAATATATACTGATAACAAAAGATGAATACAAGTCATGTGTATACATATTTGGGGCACCCTCAATATATATTCTCAAATATGGCAATTTTTTTTTTTAAAGAGAAGTCAGATATCAAAGTTTAGAGGTGAAATCCTGTAACTTTTAAATGATAACAGTAATATATTGTGTGGCTTTAAAAAAACCTCTTCTGCTGGTCAAAGACAGAGTGAAACCTCAGTATGGAAGGATGTGAATTTGTTATGTTTGTATTTCTTTTCCTCAGAACAAGGGATTATGATATTTCAGCATCATTAGTTGCAGAGAAGTGTCACTCTATTTACTTTGAGGAAATATTAAAAAATATTATTAAGAAGGTCAAGAATGGTTCCAAGCAAGGGCAGAAGAGGGTCTTGTCTAAGCTTCCAGTAAAAATGTTCAGAGCCACACTCCACAGAGCGAGCGTGGCAAAGGGAGAATGAAGGTGGGCGGGCGATGAGATGGGAGGATCACAGGCGGGATCATGGGGTGGGAGGGGCCATGAGATGGGGGGCATGAGATTAGAGCGTTATATGGGAGAAGCCATGGGAATCGGAGTAGCCATGAAATAGAAGGGAATCATGATGACTGTGACAGTTGAAAAGCCACTACCACCACCACTGACCAACAAAACACGCTACACATTGGCCACCTACTGCCACAGTAAGGATGCCCTGAGTCACACCTGTCTATTCTAATGTCGCTCCCATATCAGTGCCTCACACAAAAGTGTCTGATTGGCAGAGCCCTAGTCACATGCCTGCACACATATGACCGTGAGGCTAGAAAATAGAGCTTTTTAGGTGTTTTTATTCTATGTTGGGAAGCTGGATTCATAATTAAAAGACTCATCAAAATATACAGTCAGTGTGTGTCCTATATCTCTACCATCTCTGATTTTCCCTCTTCCTGCACACATGGCTAGACTACAGTTCTCGGCCTCTAGTGAGGTAAGAGGGGGCGTGTGACAGGCCTGGTGACTGAAATGTGGGCACAATTCCCATGTGGCACCTCTAGGTGTGGCCCTTACTCTCCTCCTATGTAACCTGCCTGCTGCTCTCTGCTCTCACCTGTTGGTCAAAGGCGAGGAAGCCAGCCAGTGTCTTAGATCCTGGGGGATACTGTAGTCCCCCTGGAAGAAGCCTAGAGCCCCAAGTGACAGTGTGAAGCGGAGCCCCTCACACCCCAGCAACTCAGGAAACTTCCACGACACTTCCTTGGGTTGCCTGATGTTATGGATTTTTCTGTTACCTTTGTTAGATTGCTTTCATTAATACAGGTACAGTGATGAAAGCTTGTAATACACAATTGAAGCTAGACTCTCCAGAGACTCAGGAAGAATGATAACATCATTGAAAAGATAATCTCCATTACTCCCCATGTTAGATCACTGTTTCGTAGTCTGTGGGTTCAGTCTTACCACAGTGCCCTGCAACATTTCTGGTGATGTTAATACAGAGCAGCGAGAATCATCAGAAACGCAGGTTACAGAATATACTAGAACAAGGAGTCAATCACTCTCAGCAACTGAACTGCCTATAAAAGCTTTGGAAAATTTCCATTAAAAAAATGCTGTAAACTCCTGTTTTTACAAGCACTGCCAGATATTATATTGTTTACATGTTGATAATCTCTTTGATTGAAAAATATTTGTCTTTTTCTTTATGGGTCATTGATATTATTGTGTTAAACTAAGAAGAAACAAAACAAATCTCTAAGATTCCATTCACTGTAATGTTACTTAGAGCGAATATGTATGAGCGGCAAGTGGTTTGTCTCCTTGGTGAAGCAGGTGTGAACTCCAAACCCTCTCTGTCAGGCTCAGCAAAGGTCCAAAGACTATTTTGATAATTGGCCTTTCCCTGTGATTGGCATTTCTAGTTGAGCTGCTCTGTTGTTCTTTAAATACTAATCACTTACCTCCGTTTATGCGCTCAGGAAATGTCACAGGAGGTGGCAAATCTGTGAAATATCATCTGTGCAGATGGTAATGACCTTTGCTAGATTGGGAACCTTTACAGTAGAGCCACTGACTCTGAAGGCCCTAAATGGGTGCCTTGATCCATTTGCATGTGTGGCAACAGGGATGCGAGGTGGCAAGTGGGAATTATTTCCATTGCTATGTGGCTTTGACTCCACCGGCTACTTAATAGTCAAGTCCTGGGTTCCTCTGGCTTGGGGGTGATTTGGGGATCCAACATTTGCTTGCTTTGTGAGGAGTGACAAAGATGATGGGACCATCTTCAATGTGACACGGGGTGTGAGAGCTAAGCGTCACCCCCACTTCCTCATTCCCCGGGTGCCTGTCTAGTGACCAACCTGAACGGCTGTAGGTGACAGCCCCGCCCATGAGGGTCCCATGAGTGACCATTCCATATCCTCAAAAGCCATGCTCTTCGCAAATGGTTTCTCCCTGACTGTCTGGGAAGGAGAGCTGAAAACTGCAGCTTTCTGATCCCAAGTGTGGCAAGGTCAAGCGCTTAGCACTAAAGAGCAGAGTGGAGGCTGCGGGGAGTCGGCGGAGGGAAGTGGGAAGTGGGGCGCAGTGTTTGTGACGCAAGCTCAGTGTTTCCTGGAGGCCTGCCGCCCAGCATGGTGACCCTAGGTACCAACACTGTGCTGTGTCCTCGAAACTGGCTGAGAGGGGCGACCTTCAGTGCTCCCACCACACACACACACACACACACACACACACACACACACACACACAGAAAAATAGTCACTGTGGGGTGCTGGGATTAGCTTGATGGTGGTGATTATTTCACAGCATATACGTATCTCAAAACATCAAGCTGTACCTTAAAGACAGACCATTTTCATTTGTTGGTACCTCAGTAAAGCTGGGAAGTAACGCAAGTTGCCTCCCTCTCAGAAGTGTTCTGTTTACGAGACGATGCTGTTTCCTTCCCCGGGGAGAAGGACCTACTCTTAGGAATCTGAAGACTGGCTAAAAAACAGCCCGGCTGTCCTTCAGAAGTCACAGCCGTGGGTAACAAGCAGACATTTATGTTGCCTACCTGGATTTCTCAGTGGCAGTTTGGCACGTTGATTATTGTACGGTTGTGTTTGTAACTAATAGTGACTGTAATTGGATGTCAGATTGGATGGTGGCTTATCACTGAACCGGCCTGTGCTGGGAGCCGTGTCCTGACAGGTGCCTGCCGGCAGCTGACGTCCTCCTCCCGTTGGCCAAGTTTTTCTGCGTGGGAAGCATGCTGTAGGGCTGATATCCTCTACATATAAGCGATGGAGAATGAGGCAGCTCCCCAGAGAAAGCGGACAGGGCCAGACCTTCACGTTCGGACCTGGTGTCACAGGGCCCAGCGTCTGCCCGCCCTCAGGAGACAGCAGATGTGAGTCCAGAGCACGGCGTGGAAGGGGAAGGCAGGGACGCAACCCGGGTCCCCGGGAGCTTTGCACTTGCCTGCTTCTGGGGCCCCTCAGCTGCACCGATTTCTAACGGGGCACCCTGTTTCTCATATATTCTCCTGAGCTGTGCTAACTTGAGGAATGGTCTTTTACACGCAAACCCAGAACTCAGAAGTGCTCAGTGTGTCCTGGGCTACTGCCATGGCTCACTCCAGATTAACCCGGTTCGTTAAAGTAAAGCCACATAAAGACAGAAAAATAATTAGAGCCTATGTAATTTTGCCATAGATCAGTGCAGTCTGCTCTGCACTGAAAAACTGGGCTCTTCCCATAGATTCTTGCTTCAAGCACTTTTTTCTTGTAAAACCTTAGAAATAGGAAGACATTTTGAAGATTACCTAGTTCTATAAATTACCCAATTCAGAAGTCCTTTCAATAATGGACCTTTCAGGGACATTTGACCGTTTGGGGCAGACGGCCTTCATCCCCTCAGACTTCCTTGGGTGGGCAAAGCCCGCTGTGAGTCTTGATGGGGGTGGGCAGGGCTCGCTGCTCTCTGAAGGAGTGAAAAGAAGCCAGGAATGCTCTGCCAGCTCTGCCAGCACGGGCACCGGCAGGGGACCCAGGCTTGACCGCTGAAGGTCCTTCCGTGACGCTGGAATCCAGAAGGAGGGATGTTAATAGGAGGCCAGAAGGGAGCGTCCAGTGGTGGCAGCTTCACAGCCAGGCCACCGCCGTGTGTCACCTGCCCTGCCGCCCACCAGCCTCTGCCGGTCCCTGCCGGTCCTCAGTCACAGTGTCACCTTCTCTCCTGGGGTTCTGGGAGGTGACATGAGTTTCAGTACCGCCATTTTCCGTTCAAGGGACACTGGCCCTGTTGTTATTCGCAGCCAAGCACTCTGGGTGACGCCCTAACAGACTTTTCCAGCCCTGAGTCCCCACCCGGGGCTCACAGGCAGTCCAGGCGCCGTTGGTTGGGCAGCTCCTTGGAAGTTCTTTCCCTAATATTGTACCCATTGTTTAGGGTTTTGCCTTTTACAAGCGTAGAAAAAATGTGTGCCTTCGTGCATTAGCTGCAAGTACAATAGGCTCCTGGAATGACTGATCGATCAGTCATACAAGTATCGGAGAGTGAGAGAGAAACAGATGGAAAAAAGGGAAAGCAAGCAAGAAAGGGTAGCGATGGAGGGAGGAATGAGCAGAGGAAGAATAGGAACGGCTCAGACAAGCTGCCCACCGCCCTGTCAGCAGAGCCCAGACCGCACCCCGGGAACCGGGGCTCCTCTGCTGTGGCCGGGACCCTCGGTCTGAGAGTCCTGCTTTCGCACAGCATGGCCCTGGGCGTGCGGGGCTCAGGCCAGCACCGCAGTCGGCCCCGCACCGGAGGAAGCAGGCCCCTGCCGGTGCTTCCCGCCTTTGTAGGGTGGCCGAGGGTGACGGACTTGGCCCGTCAGTGCTGAACCCGCGCTGCTCTCCAGAGTGCCACATGCCTCCTCCCTGGCCTCCTGCAGATCTTTGCTGAAATGGCAGCTTATCAAAGGGCGTCTTGGGACTGTTTGAAATCAGAATCCATATCCTGGCCACCGGCTTTTCATGCGCCTCTTTCTTGGGTAATTTTCCCAATACTCGTGGGTTTTATACATCCTTCCATCTATAAGAATACAAACTCCAGAACACAAGGAGACCGGGCATCCTGTCTGTCCTGTGTACTTTGTCACCCCTGCACCAAAGCAGTGACTGTCACAGAGCAGGTGTTCCGTAAGCACTTGTTACTGACACGCAAATATCTACCTCATAAGCCCAAGTCATATGCAGCTTGGAGATCTGTCCTCTCCTTGCCCCTGCTTCCAGAAAAGGTCCCAACTCAGTATTTCCTTCTTCTGTGAGTTCCATGGGGTGGGGGGGACAGGGGGAGTGGCTCGAGAACGCGGTTGCTGGGCAATCACAAGCAAAGAAGTTCCACTGAGTGACAGTGACTGAGAGACAGTGGGTTGGCTTTGGAGTCGGAACTGCATCTTCCAGAACCGAAGGAGGTCACACTAACTAAACTCCAGGCCGACTTTAGATGGTCGTGCTGATGACAATATGGCTGGTGGTCAAACCCCAGCTCCTCAGCTCACTGCCTGTGTGGTGGCCGACAAGGCAGTCATTGCCCTGTGCCTCGGTTTCTTTTCTGTACAATAGGAAGGAGTCCTGTCTCCTTCTCGGTGGCAATATGAGGGTTATATACATTCGTGTGTTCCTCAAATATTTATTTAGAGACTGCTGTGTTCTAAACACTGTTTTGGTAATCAGAGATACAGTTGTGAATAACACAGAACCCTTCTTCTCAAAGCCCATAAATAAATCAATGACAAGTGTGTTTCAGGTAGTAAAGTGCGCTCTGTAGAAGATACCTGGGGATTGCTTTAAACTGATGCTGATTGCTTTGGGGTGGCTACTTAGAAGTTAAATTGCTAAGTCACAGAATATAGTCCTAAGAAATCTATCTGGCCTTCGTCCCCAGTTCCTGGCCCAGAGCTCCTGCGACCCTTAGGATTTCCTGAGTGAATCCCCACAGACTGCCCCTCATCCATCTTCCCCAGCTGGGTATTTCTGACTTGTGTCCTTTCATAATAAATTGGTAAACATAAGTAAATGTTCCCCTGAGCTCTGTGAGCCATGCTAGCAAATGATCAAACCTGAGAATGGATCATGGAAACTGAGGCTTACTGTCACTCAGCCAATACAAGTGACAACCTGGACTTGTAAATGGCGAGTCCTGTGGGCCTGAGCCCTTAACCTGTGGGACCAGAGGCTAATTCTGGGTAGGTAGTGTCGGAACGGAGGTGAAAACTGGGGGACACCGTCTGGGGTCCGGGGAAACAGAATTGGCTGGTGGTGCGTGAAACACCCCAGAGTGTATAATTACCTTTAAAAGGAACTGCCAAATAATTAGCAGCAGCAGTAGACGAGAGTTTCAGGTGATCCACATTTTCACTAACACTGCTTGTGGCCAGACTTTACAATTTTAGTTATTCTGGAAGATATGTGGAGGGGTTGCTTTGTAGTCTTCATGCGAATCCCCTTGATAACGAATGTTAACCACATTTTTCTTGTGCTTTATGGCCATTTATATACTCTTCTTTATGAAAAATCTGTTCAAGCCTTTTGCTCCATTTTTAAATTAGGCTTTCTTTTATTATTGAGTTGTTAGAGTATTTAATATAATCTGTATAAAATTTGTCAGATAGCATTGCAGATATATTTCATCGAGTCTGAGGCTTGCCTATTCATTGTTAAAACTGTATCTTTAATCAGCAGCAGTTTTTAATTTTTTAAAGGTCAATCACTTTATTCTTTTATTGTTAGTAATTTTGAGTCCCCCTTAAGAAACCTTTGCTAAATCCAAGGCAGCAAGGATTTTCTTTCCTGTTTTTTTCATAGAAGCTTTGTTGTTTTACTGTTAACACTTGGGTCTTCAGTCTCTCTCAAAATGAAGCAGTGAGTCATAAGCAATTCCAGCCTTAACAATAAAGAACAGAGAGCTGCATGTTACATCTCCCTGTCTTCCCATTATCCTTGTGCAAAGAAAGCAAAGGGGGAAATGTCATTAACAAGTGATTTACACCATTTAATGAAGCAAAAGTCATAACCACATGGACAACAAATTATGACAATATCCATTTCGCTGTTTGCAAAGTACTTCATTCCTATGGGCAACATGAATATATGAAAGTTTGTTTTTTTCTTTCAGTTTTCATAGAACTTAAAGAGACAGACTCACATTTTGAAATAAAATTATATATACTCGGGGTGCCAAAAAAATGTATACAAGTGGACACTTTGGTCAGCGTGGCTCAAGCAGTAGTTTGCGGTCATCAGAAGTGTCTGGACGCTGATGGGAACCACTCTGAGCACCTCTTGTCATTGCAGAAGTCAAACATGACTTGTATTCATCTTTTGTTATCGGGATATATTATTATAATTTTAATAGTTTTTTTTCTTTCTTAAAATGTGTATACATTTTGTTGGCACCCTCTGTGTATTTCCTCTGAAATTTGACCTAGTGTAGCAACGGTGTAGTGAGGGCGTCTCATAGAACGTGAAGATGGCCCCACGTTGGCGCTGGGAACCGTATCACTTCCTTGGACCGGTGGATCATGTCCCGAATGGGCTGTAATCCTCATTTCCTTGAGTCGTTATTTCCCACCTGAAAAGTCACAGTGACCTGCCCATCTAGAGTCAGGATGCCCTGGGACAGCACCGACGCCCAGGCCAGAGGCTCCTGGGAACTCCCTCCTCTAAAGACACCTAGAAAGCAAACAGCACACATACCAGCGTAACTTAAGTACATTCATAAGGAGACCATCGACGGCCACTAAAATCTGACTATAAAAATATCTAAAATGTAGTGTTTGCACTTCACAAAAAATCCCTTAAAATAAACGTGTTCATTCTTTCCTGAATGCTATTTCCAAAATCCCACTGTTCCTTCTCTTTTTGAAACGGCACTTATAATATTGCATACATGCATGGTGAGATCTGGGGACACCCTTTGGGGTTTGTGGCTTGGGCCTCCTAGATCTCAGGAGAAAAAGCCCAGGATAAAGCGGTCAGTGGGACAGGGTTACCTGAAGTGCTGAAAACTAAGGCGGGTGGGAGAGAGCAGCATTGCCACTTTGGTTCACTTTTTGCCAGTTTTTTAGAAGCCCGAAAGCAGACAGCCTCACAAGTTAGTTTCACCAGGACAGATCTTATGCTGTATGCCCATTCTAGGATGCCTGTGGAGCAGGCTTGGTAAGTGACATCACTGAGAGCTGTCAGGTTACTCAGACTCTGGGTTGGCACCTGTAGGGTCAGCCTCAGGGGCACCGAAGCCACGCCACCCTGTAGAAAACAAGATGAGACCATCACTGAAAAGCCTTGGGCTTATAAATGTCTACATGTGTCATGAATAAAATCCAAAAGAAACGAAACGCGATCAGTAATGATCAGTGTTCTTCAAGTTTGCCAGGTTATATACACACAAATGTTAATTCCTATAAAAGTCATAAGTATATGGAAATAGGTAGAGAGCCTGCAGTGCTTTCGAAGCTTCAGCTGTTGGATACAGCCCCCTGATGTGAAGCACAAATAGTACATGCTAACTTACAGCTCACTGAAGTGTGTCATTTGCTTCACGTCATGCAACTGAGTTGTACCTGGGCCTTTCCAAACAGCTTTGAAAGGTGAGTCAATGCCTCCTACTCATTTTCAAGTGCAACTACTCAGCCCACTAATCAAGATAATACCATTTAAACCATAATGTGTTGGAAAGCCAATGCAGATAAGGTGACACAGTGCTGGCTTGAGTATTTGGGGGAAAGCCGCATTTATAATTCAGTCATGCCTGAAAGACACAGTGCTTTTGGTACCTTTTTAAATGATTTGCTGAAAGTGTGAACATACAGGAGTCTTGGAGTTGGCAATAATCATAGTAAGTAGACAGCAATATGGTACCTGCTTCAAGCAGCTGAAATGGAATTTCCTAAGTGTAGAAAACTGCCTGCTTTGGGTAAGTGGACTCCTGTCTACCACTAGACCGTCAATTAAAGAGGGGACCTGCTGCAAAGTCAATGGCACATGGACCTGTGATTGGCCCAGAGAAAGCATGGAGGAGGCACCATTACCCATCACGAAATGCTGCTCTCAGAGATGGGAAGACTGGACAAGAAGCAGGGAGAAGCTTCGAGAATTGCAGGCCTCGGCTGCAGGAGCTCTCGCTGACCCCCCTTGGGGACAAGCCGAGAAGGACAAGCCATCCCCACTGACCAGGTCTAGGGGCCTCTTGAGGAACCTGAAGATACCCCCGAAAGCACCCTCATCTCCTAGTGGAGACGCAAGGAGAGAGGTGAGTGTTTCCGTTGCCTCTGAGCGCAGACGGAGCAAGAGTGACGGGGGATGTCCCCAGGTCGGGGGAAAGCCGGTGTCTGCTCCATGGCGCCTCACAGACAGAGCCACCAGAGCGGAAACATGAGCCATTCTAATCACATGGATGGTTTACATGTTGTTTTTAATCAACTTCATCACAACCACTTACGACTTTGTAATTGACATTTATAGCAAAATGTTTTCCTAATTTACAGCCAAAAGAACACACTTGCTGAAACGGCTTATTCAGGCATTTCATAATTATTTGATTTCACCTGCCAATTAAAGGATTTCCATAAAGAACAGCCTACTACATTTTTGGTCTTTGATTAGAACTATAATAAGCACATATTCTTTATCAAAGGCGTGGATTAATTTCGTGAGAATAATTTAAAATTTCAAAAAGCATGCACATCTTAGTGCCGGATATTCACAGTGTGAATTGATACATTAAAAATGAACACGTCTGCTCAGAGAACGGCACAAGCACTCCAGACCTGTTTACAGCGTGCTTGGCCGTCCCTCCCTGCTTCAGGTCTGTGCTGTTCCGCTCAGATGTTTATGCAACAACGATGGGCAGACCCTGAAGACATTCTCGAGTTCCCCTGGAAATCACAGCAGGACGGGCAATTTTAATGACCTGAAAACATCAGTCCTTTGAGTTAAACATCTTGCAGTTCAGTTCTTGAGAATGTATCACCATTAAACTAGCTTTGGGTAAAACGGATTTTAGAAAACAGATTGTGGACTAACATTGTACAGTACCATTTCACAGTTTTAACAGGAATACCTAAGGCTTAGCCTCCGTAATATGATCCCATAATATTAGCCAGAATATATTTCCAGTAGCTGTGTAAGAAAAGATAAGACTTCGGCACTTTTATACTTTGTCCAAAAAATGGAATCTTACGTTTTCTAAATGTTTTCATCCACTATCCAAGTTTAAGTACAGCTAAATGGCACATTTTCAAGGTTAGAGAGTAAGAACCCTCAGGGTTTTTCTTTTTTCTTTTTTTTTTTTTTTGAGGGCAGTGTCACTGGCCCTCATATGTGGGACCCGAACCGGGGCCGCTGGCTTCCCAAGCCAGCGCTTCACCACCGCGCCACTCGGCTGGCCCCCCTCAGGGATTTTCTATGATCAATAAGTAATACGCAGAAAACAGACTCTTATATTCGTGGGAAAATGGTGCTTTCCTTTGTATTTTCACTTAGTTTTCCTACAAAACTAAGGGCACATCAACATGGTAGTTTGTTTCCTTACCACAATCCAGTGTTATTATTCTCATGTCATTGATGACGAAAGGCCCAGCGAGGTCAGGGCTTGCCCGAGGCTCCCGTCTGACAAATGGCCTTGGGCCGGCCTGAGTGCCTGTGACACCCCTCGGCCACATTATGAATTATGTTGCTGAACTCCTACTCTTTCACGGAAGAGTTTCATGTCAATTCCCTTGAGTCAATAGCAACAAGCCTGAAATGTGAATGTGTCCGGATGTCACCGTCCACATTTTATGAGTAGCCAAGTGCAACTCATGTCTGTGACAGTGACAGCTGCATTCAAAGTACTGTGTCTCTTCCTCAAACGAGCGATTTCCCCGACTAGACAGGCTCAAAGCCCAGGGCCCAAAGCTGCTGCTGTTCTCTGCAGCAGACAAGCCTCTACGCAGCCTCTCAGGCTGCGATGGACCTGTGTATATTACAATGTGAAAACACTGTTAGGACACAGAGATGAGTTAGGTTCCTGTTGCTTCTGTAACACATTTCCAAAACCTCGGTGGCTTAAATCACCACAGCATTGCCCTGAGTGCTCTGAAAGTCAAAAGTCTCACGAGGCTAAAAAGAAAAAAAACAACCTTTGGTAAAAGAAGCAAATGCTATTTTCTGTCATAGTATTGGGGAATTGAGATCAGAGGCCAGGCATTAGGAAGAAAGACATTAAACCAGACCTAAGGGGGAGTCACAAGTTAATGCGAGTCCATGAGCCCCCAAATAAGCCTCTGCTCTCCTGGAAGGTATAGGAGGCAGAGGATAAAGACACCCCCAGTGTGTGCCGGGCGGGCCACCCGCTCAGGGATTCAAGTCCCAGCCTTGGCTGGTGTCGCTTGCGGAGTTTGGCCTGTGCACCTACACTCTCAGTGGGGCCATTTCCACCCTGAAAAGCGGGGCCATGTCAGAGAGCCATTTAGGAGGTTACAGGAGGCCTCACTCAGCTGATAGGTGCAAACTGTGGCTCAGAGCCCCTCGCCTACAGCGGGCACATGCTCGGCGCTCGGCAGCTAACATGTTAGGGTCCTCACCATCGTGATTGCCTCCACACCCCCGGTTCCCACTGGGCTACCCAGCAGGCGTGACTGCTGTCTTCCACCCTCTCCCTTCTTACCGCTGTTTCTGACCCGACCAGCTCCGTGATGGGCGAGGAGCCGGGAGTTCTCAGCCTGCAGCCTCCACGCCAGGACCTACGGGCTCTGCGTGACACAAGCCCCTGGTCCTCTGACCCACCTGTATTTAGACAGCGGCGTGGATAATTCGTGCCTTCATTTCAGCTCTGATTCTGGGAGTTAGACCTGCCGCCCCAGGCGGCCATCCTTCCCCCTCTTACCTTTACGTCCACCTGCTGGGACGCCGCCGACTGCAAACATTTGATTTCTTAAGCCAGGAACTATTTCTAAAGCCAGACTCACCTCTTCATGGGGTTTCGGAAAGTTCTTTTAATTGTTATGTTCTCTTTTCTCCTACTCCACTGTTTACAATGTACCTCTCTTTACTAGTCTCTGAAATAATAGTTGTGGAAATACTATTATAAAAGTAGATTGCTGGTGCTGAAGAAAATTTTCCGACAAAGTTAGAAAGCAGGAAGGCACAGATGCACTTGCCGAGTGCATTTCAGAGCCGTGGCTGGGCCTCTAAGCAGCCTTGCGGTCGCATCCCAGCCCCAGGTCCACCAGCCCCAGGGGCCGTGCTGGGTGTGTTTCCTGCCCTCACCTCCGGGCAGATGGCTTCTGCCTTGTGTGAGTGTGCTCTGCGCCTGTCACCCAGAAGCCCCTGGTCACCACCTGTCCCCAGAGCATGGGGCAGCGCTCCAGGCGCCTGTTCCTCTTTCACACCTTGATACCTGAACCAAGGGGAGCCCCAAGCACCCTGCCTTGTCCCCAGTCTTTTTCCTTTTTCGTGAGCACCAGCCGGAGATCTGTGAGAAAGAGACAGTCAGGACACGCAGCTTCCCCTGAATATGCCGTTTCCTGAGGGACTCAGCGACCCCTCTGTGAGCACGCCCTGTTTTCCGTTTCCTAATTCTGCGGTGCAATTGTGTCGTCTACATGTCTAACGGAAATGACAATTCAGTCATGTGGGCTCATTCAAAGAGAGAGAGCGAGAAGGAACTCTATTAGTCTCTGACTCCTAAATTCCTTTAAAAGTAGGTCTGACCTATATTGCCCCAGGCAGTTTGGCCACAGCAGAGAGGCAGAGAAAAATAAGAAAAGTTAATTTTTGGCATTTTGAGCTTCTAGGAGTCCAGCTCCTAGTGAACTAATGATATTTAAGGGACTTTAAAAGGTTATTTTGAAAATTGGTAAATGTTGCTTGCTACTGTTATTATCCCCAATTTATAGAGAAGGGAAGTGACACGGAGAGAGGATAAGTGACGTTCTCCAGGTCAACCAGCGAGGAAGGAGTTTCGGGCGAGGTTGAACCCAGGCCTGCCTAACCCCGGAGTCTGAAAGCTGGACCTTTGAACTACACAGGCCTTGTATGTTTTTTCTCGCGTCAGCTAAAACGCTTCCCCTTTGGCTCCCACGCAGTTCGGAGAAGGCCGATTTGCTCCACCGTCCACACAACAGAACCTCCAGTGCATATAAAGGGCCACCTGTTCTCCCAGCCTGGGGCTTCTCTCCTCACACCTTCTGTGTCATTTCTCCTGTGAGTTTCTTTCAAAGGCCCTTAGCGCCATGGAACACCACATGGGGAGGAGCCATCTGCTTACCCAGCCGGCAGATCCTAATGTCAGTGTCACCTGGAAGGCCCATACATGATGTCCAGCCAAATACCTGTGGCCCACTCAAGTGGATGCATCAGATGAGCCATTGCAGCAGTCAGCCGAGTGCCCGCCCACTGTGGGCTGGATTGCATCTCGGGGGTCCCAGGGAGGACCCCACGTCAGGAGGCTGCACCCGGGGAAACAGACGGCCAGCCACCAGGGATCCTTCCTCCCGGGGTGCAGGTGGACACCCCCAGGCGCCGTGACTCTCGGCTCCCTCTGCGATGCTGAGCGTAGGGACAGCAAGTAACACACATTGTCAAAAGCGTCCAAGGACAGCAAGTCACCATGTTCGGACGTCCCCAGGCCCTCTGGCAGGAGCTCACGGGGCTCAGACCTTTCCAGACCTGCGTGTTCCCCGGGCCGCCTGACTGACTTTACTCAAGGCCCTCATTGAGACTCGGCAGCAATGAACTAACTCACCTATTTTCTCATGGCGAAGTTGTCGTAATGACCAGACACATATGCTCAGTGGGGTTTCAAGTGGTTATCGTGAAATAACATTTATTCTATAACTCTTCCCTAAAAGTCTTAGCTCCAATTTTAGATGCAAGAAGAAATGAACTCTTCCTAGATCTTTTCTACCGGACGAGAAAATGGAGGTTTTTTGGTCCATCTACCTTAATGTCCTTAAGATTGAGGCAAATTTAGATCCAGCCTCCGCACAGGAGCAGGTGAGGGGAGGAAACAGAAGCCAGCATTGAGCAGTTACACACACTTCCCTAAATGCCACACGTGAGACTCAGGAGGTAAAAACAACTGCCGGCTGGACAAACCTGGGTCATAGCATCCGCTCCGGGCCACACACAGGAGATTACTACTAAACAGCATTTAATAATAGGAATATCAGCTCTGCTAAACTCCTGGGGGAAAGGCAAAGGAAGCATTTACGGTTATGTGGCACCAGATGCAGGTGAGTGCTTTCCTTTCCACTGAGAATATAGGTGAGGTGCTTTTCTAAGGTGAGGTTTGGGGCTCACAGACACAAGCCTCTTTAAGCTCCATTTGGAAGGGGAGGGCAGAGAAGCAGATAAAGCTTATTTTTATTACTTTCAGGTGTACAAAACAGCATAACAATTAGTCATTTGCACCCCTCCAATCCCCACAAGTCCACTACCCCTATTGCAATACTGTTGACTATATTCCTTGTGCTGTACTTTACATCCCGTGACTATATATTTAATTATAGCTGACATTCAATATTATTTTATATTAGTTTCAGGGGTACAGTAGTGGTCAGGCATTTACACAGTCTTATGAAGTGTCCCCCCCATAAGGCCAGCACCCATCTGACACCCCACATAGTCCTTACAACATTATTGATTATATTCCCCATACTGTATTTCCCATCCCTGTGACTACTTTGTGACTACCCATTTGTACTTTCTAATCCCTTCACCTTCTCCCCCATCTCCCAACTCCCCTCCCATCTAGCAGCTATCATTTTTTCCCCTGTATCTCTGATTCTATTTCCATTTTGTTTACTCATTTATCTGGGTTTTAGATTCCATATATAAGTGAGATCATATGGTACTTGTCTTTCTCAGTCTGACTTATTTCACTTAGCATAATATTCTCTAGGTCCATCCACGTTTTTGCAAATGGTAAGATTTCATTTTTTTTTATGGCAGAGTAATACTCCATTGTATAAATGTACCACAATTTCTTTATCCAATCATCTATTGATGGGCATTTCGGTTGTTTCCATATCTTGGCTATTGTGAATAGCGCTGCAGCAAACATAGGGGTACTTACATTTTTTGGGGGAATTAGTGTTTTGGATTTCTTTGGATAAATACCCAGGAATGGAATTGCTGGATCATAAGGTAGTTCTATTTTTAATTATTCGAGGAACCTCCATACTGTTTTCCATACTGGCTGTACCAATTTGCAATCCCACCAACAGTGCGCAAAGATTCCCTTTTCCCCAGAGCCCCGCCAGCACTTGTTTGTTTGTTTGTTTATTTATTTATTTATTAGTTTCAGGTGTACAACACAATGCAATAGTTATACTCTTTACCCCCCAAAGTGGCAAGCCCCACCCCAGTTCGCCACCCCACTCCCCCCCATATCATACATATCTATCACAACTCCTCTGACTCCTCTCCACAGTATACTCCACATCCTGTGATCATCCACATATTCAGTTACAGTTGGCATACAATACTATACAACATCAGTTTCAGGTGTACAGTACAGTAATCAAGCCTCTACTCCATCCAAAATTTTTACAACATTATTATATTCCCGGAACTGTGTTTCATATCCCTGTGGCAATATTGTAGTTGTCTATTTATGCTGTCTAATCCCTTCCCCTTCCCCCATCTACACCCCCCTCCCAACTAACCCTCAGTTTTTCCTCTACATCTACGAGTCTGTTTACTTTGATCGTTCACTCAGCTCTTCAGACTCTACACACAAGTGAGATCACATGGTACCTGTCCTTCTCCGACTGACTTATTTCACACTACATAATAGTCTCTTCACAACATTATCAATTACATTCCCAGAACTGCCCCCATATCCCTGCGGCAACATTGTAGTCCCACCTACACTGTCCAAAACCTTCCCCCTCTCCCTCTTCCCCACTCCCTCCCAGCCAGCAACCATCAGTTTTTCCTTTATATCTGCTTCATACGACTTCAATCTTCTTACATTTACTGAGACTGGTTTTGTGGCCTAACATGGTCTATCTTGGAAAATGTCCCATGTGTACTTGAGAAGAATGTATATTCTGTTTTTTCAGGGTGAAATGCTCTAAATATATCAACGAAGTCCAGCTGGTCTAAAGTATCATTTAAGGCCCCTCTTTCTGTGTTGATTTTCTGTCTAAAGGGTCTGTCCATTGGTGACAATGTGGTATTGAAGTCCCCTACTATGATAGTGTTACTGTTGATCTCTGTCTTTATGTCTGTCAAAATCTGTTGTATGTAATTAGGAGTTCCTATGTTGGGTGCATAGATGTTTACTAGGGTTATAGTGCCCTTCTTTGTCTCTTATTGTAGTCATTTTAAAGTCTATTTTGTCCAAAATGAGTATTGGTACTCCAGCTTTTTTTTTTCTCATTTCCATTTGCATGAAATATCTTATTCCATCTGTAAACAGCATATACATGTGTCCTATTTTCTTATCCACTCAGCCACTCTCTGTCTTTTGATTGGAGCATTTAGCCCATTCACATTTTAAATGATTATTGATAGGTGCATATGGATTACCATTTTGTTATTTGTATTCCTGGTCTCCCTGGGTTAGTTTGTTTACCCCTTTCTTTTGTTTAAAAAAGCCCTTTTAACATTTCTTGCAGTGCTGGCTTGGTGGTAATGAATTCCTTAAGCTTATTCTTTTCTGAGAAGCTCTTTATTTCTCCTTCAATTTTAAGTGATAGCTGTGCTGGGTAGAGCAATCTTGGTTGTAGGCCTTTATTTTTGTGTCACTTTGAGTATCTCCTGCCACTCCCTTCTGGCCTGCAGAGTTTCTGTAGACAAGTCAGCTGTTAGTCTAACAGGAGTTCCTTTGTATGTAACCTGCTGTCTTTCTCGTGCAGCCTCTAGGATTCTGTCTCTGTCTTTAACCTTTGCCATTTTAACTATGATGTGTCTTGGTGTGGACCTGTTTGGGTTCAGCTTGTTTGGAACCCTCTGCACTTCCTGGGCATGTATGTTGATTTCCTTCACCAGGGTAGGGAAGTTTTCAGTCATTATTTGTTCAAATACATTCTCGGCCCCTTGCTTCTTCTTTTCTCCTTCTGGTATTCCTATGACTCGAAGGTGGTTCCGTTTCACCTTGTCCCATAGGGCTCTTAAACTATTTTCATTGTTTTTTATTCTTTGGTCTTTTTGCTGTGCCAACTGGGTGAGTTCTGCTATTTTATCTTCCAAATCGCTGATCCGCTCCTCTGCTTCATCTACTCTACTGGTGATTCCTTCGAGTGTGTTCTTCATTTCAGTTATTGTATTCTTTAGTTCTAACAGGTTGTTTTTTATGTTCACTATCCTTCTTTATGTCCTCGCTAGGTTCCTTAAACATTCTTATCATCAGTGTTCTAAACTGTGTCTCTGAAAGGTTGGATCCCTCTGTTTCATTTGGTTCCATTTCTGGAGGTTTCTTCTGATCTTTTACTTGTGACATGTTTCTTTGTTTCCCCATTCTGGCTGTCGCTCTGGGATTGCTTTGGTGTATTAGATAGATCACCAGGAGAGCCCTGGGTGGATCACGCAGGCACACAGCTCACGGCCCAACACTCCCAGGAAAACTCCCAGTCTCAGCCTGTCCCAATCAGCCGCTCGCAGATCAGGCCGAGCAGCCTGACAACCAATCACCAGCCTGGCAACTCTGCAAGCGCAGTGCGGAGAGCGGGGACCTGAGGCGGCTTGTGCGCTCCCCCGTCTCAGTGAGCAGCCTGTTGGAGCCCGAGGGCACCTGCCCAGCGTTTCCCTGGCAACGCAGTATAAGCCTGGCGGAGGGTGGGGATCCAAGGCCTCAGGCGCACGCGCACGCACGTACGTACTTCTGCACCGATTCCCCCAGACCAATGAGGTCTCGGACCTGATCCTCCGTGGGAGGGCCCAGCCCTGACAAAATGGCGCCCTCCCCACACCACTCGCGTGCGGGCTCCGCACCACGGGAACCACAGTCCAAACACCTCCAGCCTTTGCACCAAAGGTGCTCAGCTCAGTCCGTCCCGCAGGCTCCCGGCTCACACAGCCACTCCCTCCACCAGGAACCAGGTAAGTGCTCACCGGCGAGCACGCCCGGGCGCCGGCCCCACTGATTCTCCAGCCGCTCTCAGCCTCACCGAGCTGAGCAGAGAGTCCTCACTAATTTACTGCCGGCTGTCTTAGAACTCCTCTTCCCGGCAAAGGAGCTCTGGGCTGGTGAGGTTGGGGTGCGGCCGGAGGGTCTCCCCCAACCAGACAAGCTTCCCACGGCTGGGGCCTCCCTCACGGGGCTCGCCCTCTCTCATCTCCGCCCGTCCTACCAGACCCGACGCGGCCTCCTCTTTAAGTTCTTCGTTTAGTGGTTCTGTTGCTCCAGTGTTCCGGGGACCTCCAGGGTTGAATGCTGTATAATTTGCTTGTAATTTTGGTGTGATCCTGGGAGGCAGTTAGCACAGCGTCTGTCTATTCCGCATTTTACCGGAAGTCTTTGTTTATTTATTGATGATGGCCATTGTGACAGGTGTGAGGTTGGATCTCATTGTCGTTTTTATTTGCATTTCTCTGATGATCAGTTGCATTGAGCATCTTTTCATACACCTGTTGGCCATCTGTGTGTCCTCTTTGGAGAAATGTCTATTCAGGTCCTCTGCCCATTTTTAATTGGATTGTTTGTTTTTTTGGTGTTAAGTTGTATGAGTTTTTTAAATAAACTTTGGTTATTTACCCCTTATCAGATGTATCAATGGCAAATACCTTCTCCCATTCAGTAGGATATCTTTTTGTTTTGTTGATGGTTTCCTTTGCTGTGAAAAAACTTTTTAGTTTGATGTAGTCCCATTTGTTTATTTTTTCTTTTGTTTCCTTTGCCCGAGGGGATATATCAGTAAAAATATTACTAAGGATAATGTCTGAGAGTTTACTTTCTATATTTTCTTATAAGAGTTTTATGGTTTCGGGTCTTATATGTATGTCTTTAATTCATTTTGAGTTTATTCTTGTGTATGGCATAAGAAAGTGGTCCAGTTAAATTTTCTTGTGTCTGTCCAATTTTCCCAGCACCATTTGTTGAATAGACTGTCTTTACCCCAATGTAAGTCCTGCTTCTTTTGTCACAGATTAAATGACAATATAGGCAAGGATTTATTTCTGGGCTCTCTGTTCTGTTCCATTGATCTATGTGCCTGTTTTTATTCCAATACCATGCTGTTTTGATTACCATTTAATATCAGGTAGCCTGACACCGCCCACTTTGTTCTTAATTCTCAGGATTGCTGTGACTATTCAGGGTCTTTTATGGTTTCATATAAAATTTAGGATTATTTGTTCTAGTGCTGTGAAAAAAGTCATTGGTATTTTGATAGGGATTGCGTTGAATCTATATACTGCTTTGGGCAGTATGGACATTTTATCTATATTAATTTTTCCTATCTATGAGCATGGTATATGCTTCCATTTATTTGTGTCTTCTTTAATTTCTCTCTTTAATGTCTTATAATTTTCTGAGTACAGGTCTTTTACTTCCTTGGTTAAATTTATTCCTAAGTATTTTTTTTTGATGCAATTATAAATGGATTGTTTTCTTAATTTCTCTGATAGTTTGTTATTGATATATAAAAATGCAACCAATTTCTGAATGTTAATTTTGTATCCTGCTACTTTACTAAATTCACTTACCAGTTCTAATAGTTTTTTGGTGGAATCTTTGGGGTTCTCTATATAGTATCATGTCATCTGCCTATAATGACAATTTTACTTCCTCCTTTCCAATTTGGGTGCCCTTTATTTCTTTTTCTTGTCGGATTGCTGTGGCCAGAACTTCCAGTACTTTGTTGAATAAAAGTGGTGAAAGTGGGCATCCTTGTCTTGTTCCTGATCTTAAGGGGAATGCTTTAAGCTTTACCCCGTTGAATACGAAGTTAGACAATTAACTTTGCAAACTTGTTGCAACGATGTTGCTAACCTTTTTTGATATCAGAGGGGTTATTCATTATGAATCTGTACCAACTGGACAAACAGTTAACCAAGTTTACTATTTGGAAGTGCTGAAAAGGCAGCATGAAAAGTTAGATGACCTGAACTTTTTGCCAACAATTCATGGCTCTTGCATCACGACAATGCACCAGCTCACACGGCACTGTCTGTGAGGGAGTTTTTAGCCAGTAAACAAATAACTATATTGGAACACCCTCCGTACTCACCTGATCTGACCCCCAATGACTTCTTTCTTGACCTGAAGATAAAGGAAATATTGAAAGGAAGACATTTTGATGACATTCATGACCTCAAGGGTAATATGATGACAGCTCTGATGGCCATTCCAGAAAAAGAGTTCCAAAATTGCTTTGAAGGGTGGACTAGGCGCTGGCGTTAGTACATAGCTTCCCAAGGGGAGTACTTAGAAGGGGACCATAGTGATATTTGGCCACGAGGTATGTAGCACTTTTTCTAGGATGAGTTTGCACACTTAGTTATTCGACCTCATATGTCAGCCTCTTGTCCAATCTGCCAGGAGACTAGAGGAACACTCTTAACAAACACTGGCACTGTTCAGTTACTGTCTAATTTCAAATGAAACCTTTGTTTAAAAGGTCGGTTTCACTAGAGGTGAGAACACCTCATGTAGTTTGCGATGAGTCCAAACAACCCGCCTTGGTGCACAAACTGCGCTGACCCATCTCCTGACCTAACTATGCCGCCACTCTCCTCCCATCTCTTATAATAATTGTGACTTTCTTTCCACAACATGTTACACCTGTGCAGCCACCTTTGCATTTATGGATCCCACACCAACACTGGGAGGCAGGCGGGAAAGGTGCCCATAACTTATCAGATGAGGACAATACAGATCAGAGAGGTCATCTGATTTACTGGGTGTCACACAGCTTGTCAACTTAATCTCTGGGCTGTGAAGGCAACCACAGACAATATTGTATGAATAGACATGCTCGGATTCGCTCAGATTCGGCCTCTGGGCAGCAGCCTGCTGTCCCCTGGCCTAGGTGACTGCTCTAAATTTCACTGCCGCTGTGAAGCGGCTGTCAGTCAAGCAAGGAAAAAAGCAGTGCTTCCTGAACTTCACAGCAGAGGGCACTCAGGCGTCCTTTCTTTCTCATTCTGTGCTGAGGAAGCACCCGTCACCCACAGGTGACACAGGCTGCACGGCCCAGAAACCCGCACCGGCCTGGGGAGGAGCAAAAGCCAGGCATAGTGTCATCTGAGTTGCTGTGGGAAGCAAATGCCACGCACCATTGTCTCCAGGAGGTTGTCACTAGCTGCAAATGCCACTGTCTCACATTGCAGTCATCATTCTCATTTCAGTCTGCAAAGAAAATTATATGGACGATTTTCTCAAGCAGTGTTTCAAACAAGCCTGGATATTCTCATATTCAATGTAAAATGACAAGAATTATTGAGGAGAGGCTCTGAAGAGACGATGTGAGGTTCCTTCTTCATGTGGAGAGAGACACCCAGGAAAGGACCTTTCTCCTAAGGACATTCTCGTAGGCTGTGGCAGGCCCCACAGTCACACACTGGACTCGGCTTGCTCAGTGAGATGTCACCTGTAGACACCCTTGATAGGCAACCTTTTACCATTAACTTCGTCTGAGGAAACACTCGACACTTGGTGTGTCGTGCCTTGCCTCAGCTCTGAGCATTTACATGTAGCATGCTGGAGAGTGTATGTTGTAAAAACCACTGTTTTTAGTGGAAAGGTCTTCATTATAAACACGTCTGATCTGGCGTTATGACCCGGCTCCTCATATCAGCCCAGCCCACTCCTTCTGCAGTCCTTCGCATCTCAGTTGAGGCTGGCGCCATCCTCCTAGAGCCCACACTGCAGCGTCACCGGTGATTCTTCCTGTTTCTTCACACCTGTCCGATGGGTCAGGACCCCTGTGAGCCCCGCCTCCAATACCCAGAATCCGAGCTGTTCACCACCTCACCTGTCCCCATCGGCCTCATGCGTTACTCTGTGGCTGGAAGTATTTTATAGGCTGTGATGGAGACAAGGAAGCAGCCCACATCAGTCGATCCCCAACCCCTGTTCTTCCCAGGAACCCCGGTGGTTCCTCATCTCTGGTGCAGATCAGGGAGGCGGCTCTCAGAGGCACCACCTTCATTAACAAAGGGGGTTGACCTGAACATTGCTTGGCAGTTGGTTCACCAGATGGCTTGTTATCACAACGAGCATTATTTTTTAAAGACTTACAATGATCAACAATATGTCACAACAGCTGCCAGTCTTTCTCCTGCAGTGGCTTTCCGTGTCCAGCTTAGAATGGTTCCTTCTTAGAATTTCCCTTGGGGTTACCGTTTCCCGTGGGTTGAAGGTGACATGAAAGAGGATTCCTGGAAGCATACACATAACTGACCATCGCTGCTTTGTTTCTGCCGCATAGTTCAGGCCAGAATGGACACGTGCTTTGCTCTCACGTGAACTCGGGCTGCAGGCAGACCTGAGCTAGTGGTCAGAGGCGTTCCTGGAGAAGTGACCTCAGCCATTTCCACTTGCTGGTACTCCACTCCTGCCCCTAGGACAAGGCACCATACCTCCAGTGTGGATGATCGCAGCAGCTGACCTGCAGTGTCCAGTGTCCCCCACGCCCAGACTCAGCTCCTCATCCATGACGTATGAGCCCGGTTGCCTGGAGAAATGTTACTTTAAGAGCCCTAACCCACGGCGCTCTTGGCACTTGGTAGATCTCTAGGGGGTTTGATCAGCATTTGACTCTGGACCTGCCCTCAGAAAGTTCATGATACAGAAGGCAACATGAAAACACAAGTGAAAGACAAGCCTAGTCAGCCCACATGCTTGGCTGTTTGGGCTTTCTGGTTCCTTTACATTTTAAGAAATCAGATTGATGCCATTCTCCTTAGGAAAGGACATTTTAGCTGTGACATCTCATTGTTCTGTGTGGCAGTCAGTCACCACCTTATAACAAAGATGGAGACAGATCTGCAACACCTGGCGGCACAATGTTCTGAGTGCCCTGTCCCCACATTCCTTGGTCATGTTCCAGGCAGAGATCTGGGAAACAAAAGATGGGACAGTCTCTGCTATCACACCCAACCCACCTCCCTGCAGAACCAGCCTGCCTTGCGTGGCCGCCTCTCAACTGGGGATTTTGAACAGATCACAAGGGACACCCACAGGGGAAGTCAGATGTGGTTGTAAAACCCCAGGGTGGCTGCATGGATCTCCCAGGAATCAGACTGTGTTCCATCCCATTGGGTTGCCTATGGCCTGGGCAACTCATGGTGCTGTCACTGGCCCTCCCCGGACAGAGAACAGGGCTTAATAATCATGTCTAATAAGGGACCGCATCATCAGCCAGAGGTGAAGACTTTTCAGAGGGAGAGACATTTCCGGGCGTGAGCGGTGAGGCCTGCAGCTGTCCGCGTGTCTCCTTTTCCCAGCTATCCCCAATCCCTCCTTTCTCTGTGCTCTGGAAAGAAGCCGGCACTTGCCCACCAGGCTCTAAAAAATGAAGGCTCGATTACTCCGTTGGAGGGTGTCAGTCTTTAATTATGGGATAAGCATTCATCGCTCTTTTGAGAAATTTCTGCCCGAAAGTACAAGCCTGTCACTGGGCGGAAAACCCTTGCCAGGGCCTCAGTGAGCTTGCTGGTGCCAACAGCTGAATATCAAACATTCCTCCAGCCTCAGCTATGATCCCAGGCCGCCAATCAGTGGTCACCGAGCAGATGATTAGACGGAAGTCCCTTACATAGCATCTTAGTTTTTAAAAAAAATGTTGAGATTTTCAACCCAGTACAGTGGATTGAACACATGTTTTGACCCACTTTCTGCTCCTGAGATCACATGAAAGTGATGGTGAAGGAACGAAATGATGAAAGCCCCCTGTGTTGGTTATTTGAAACTTGGTGAGGATTCATAGCCGATAGTGAATACACTTAAAATACCTCTGGAAGATGGAACGCAGGTGAAGCCACGGCCGGTGAGTATGAACCAGGCAGGGTCCACTTCACGTAGGACGGAGAGTTGCTGAGTGTGGAGACTGGCAGCTCACTAAGCATGCAAATGTTGTCAGCATTAACAGGCAATGCAAAGAATAACTAGGGATGGAGGGAACGAGGGGCCTGGCCCCTCCTTCGTCTCCTGAAGATGGGACCCAGCCTTTCCCAGCCGAAACGGACTAAGACGTTAAGACAGTAACAGAAACAGCCCTTTAAATGGTGGCTGTAAACATTAATGTCACCAGAGCCTTCCGCCCCTCATTCTCACCAGAACGTTTTCAACACCAGTGTCTCTGGAGCCAGCTCATATTTATTTGAAGTCCAGCATTTCATTTGGGATCCTTTGTCTTCCATTGGACACAAGCCACCCTGAGTTTAGCACATTTTTATCAGAATCATGCAGAATATAATTTTTAAAAATAGCACATTCTGTTCTTCCCTCTGCATTCATGAGACGTGTCTGTCTCCTTGTAGCCATACGCCTACATACTTAAATGACTGACTGGTCATTCGTTGTACTGCCAGTGGTTATATTAGGGAGCTATGATTTCAGGAATTTTTTGCTCTTACCTTTCTATTATTTACAATTTTTTATAATAAGCATTATTTTACTTAAAATGCTAATAATACCAATTGAAAATACAGCTCCACCTATCCACGGGGCTAGCTGGGCGGGGCGACAGATGGCAGAGCCGTCGGCGATGCATAAGCGGGGGCAGCTGTGGGTGCTCGGGAACTGGGCAGGAGAAAGGACAGGAAAGGCTGTGCCTCAGCAGGCAGTTTGTGAGAAGGGTCGGCTAGGGATGCCCTTGAGCACCTTTAGGGGGCAGTACTGGAAACACGTGGGAGGTGGGTCACACCCTGTATCCGTCAGAGAAATAGCTAGTCTCATAAAAAGATCAAGCAAGCGCAATTACAACTGTGCTTGACAGTTTGTAAAATTAGGACCATCAGAAAGCGTGTCCCCGGCCGTGGGCTGTCCTGTGCATGGCCGTGTGTCTCGCCTGGGCTGGCCCAGTGCCCGCAGCCGTAGGCTTAGCGCCGGTGCCGGGCTGTGGTCGGAGCCCTGACGTCTCTGATGGTAAGTACTTTGAAATTGGCCCTCTTTTATGAGCACACAGAATTAGTAGTGAGTGTGCTTCCTAACCTTGCCCGCGTTCTCACCGCACAGTAAGCGTCGTGCTAAGAACCATGCCCGTATCGCTGTGTTTAATCCTCAGACACGCCAGCATGGGACTCGGGGGGGAGTGACTTCATCTTCTTTGCAAACGAGTTTCACCCACCAAAGGCAAGCATCTTTCTCAAGGTCGTGACAGAACTCGGAGATGGGGAGGTAGGATTGCATCTGGCAGCTGACCGTGTGATGCCAGGATCCCAAAACTTTTCTGTAAAGAGCCAGCTAGTGGCCCGACGGTCTTCACATTGTGGTTGTAGTGAAAAGCAGCCACAAGCAGAAGTGAATGGGCATGGCCGTGTTCCAGTAAAGCTTCATTTACAAAAACAAACATTTAGTGGATTGCCCTCCAACCGCTGTCTTTATAAACATATCGTAAATATCAATGATATCAATAGAACCTTGGAAAATGCATCGTGTCGCCTTCCTGCCATAGGAATACCCAGAACCTGCTACTAGCTGAGACTGACCAACAGAAACCGATTTCCTTCCTGAGCTTTTATAGCTGCTTTTTCTCTCTCTTCACCTTGAGCAAATGTATGCTAGCAAAGGTTTGTCTGAATACAAGCAGGTCAACGTGACCTGGCATCTTCATGCTTTTCCTCCATCTTTTTTTCCGCTTTGTTGAATCCAGTTCATTCTATAGAGAAATCCTTTTATGTTTTTGCATTTTGATGTGTGCTAGGAAATGACAAAATGTCTAAAACCCTATTATGTGAACACGGCATAATGGGTTTACTGAATACAATCACTGGGACTCAGAGGCTGTAGCGGTTCTTAGTGGTGGGAAGTTCAAGTCCATTGGAAAATGTGAAGTGTGGCCACCCACTCCTGAGCAATTGCATCAGAGGATATTTAGAAAGTACACAGTCTTTCATCTGGTCAGACAAAGGTGGTTATTTCTGGTCATTTGCACAGTGCACCCAGTGGGCATCCGTTCTCCTTGACATTCTACAATTGCTCCTTTCAGTTGTGAAATCATTTTTATATAACTGAGATAACAGCTGTTTGCAGAACACCTCACTCACTCTGGCTTAGAAGAGAACATAAAAGTGCCATCTGCTTCAAGTTTATTCTGGAAACCCACCGCCAAACGGTGGACAGACCACTAGATGACAGATGGCCTCAAAACACCGACAAACTTGCTTAGGGGGAAAGAGAGACACAAGCAGGGTCTCAGAGGCCTTCTGGGGTGGGAGTTCAACAGAAATAAATTGCAAATACGTAGGAACCCGTTCCGTGTTTACTGGACGAGTGAGCCCCAGGACCGCAGCTGCCTCCTTGAGCCTGCTGGTCACACAGCAGAGCTGGCGGCCTGTGGAGGCGTGATTCTGGTTGGTACTGGGACCGGGCTGGCCCTGCACACCTGCAGGAGCAGCCTACCTACCCGCAGCTGGGACCCGCACTGCCCATCAGCCCTGGGTTCTCTCCTGTGGGGCCCAGGTTAGACCTCCGAGGCCTTTCAGCCTAAGGATGTAAGCGTGCCACCAAGGAGCGAGCTTTCTGTCCCCATCAGATAGGGCTTCACAGGCCTGCAGTTTAGCAGCAAGAAACTGAAAATGGAAACGGCCTAAATGACCATCAGTAGGAGAGATGTGAATGCAGGTGGTCGACCTGGGCTGGGAGATATTGTGCAGCAAGTAAATGAGAGCCGCTGACACTGGCAGGAAAGCTCACCCAAAGTACATTGGTTTGTGCAAATAATATCTCACATGGAGTATTGTCTGATTTTCAAAGTGTCCCTACACACACACACACACACACACACACACACACACACACACACACGAGTTCCAGTCTGCGCAAAGGCGGCCCCCTCAGACAGGTCTGCCCGCCTGGCCTCCAGCCCTGCCCTACCCGACACCCTACCCCCTCCCTGCTCGGCTGTCTCAGAGGCCTTCCCTCTATCAGAACCGTATTCTCCATCCATTCCTTGTGCGTTGTTTACGGCCCTGAAAGAACATACTCCCCATCATGGCAGGGACTCTGCTCTGTGCATCTTTAAACCCCTGGCACCAAGGATGCTTCCTGGTACTTAGAAAGTGCTCAGGAAACATTAGCGGAAGGACTGCACGTGTGAAAATGCACCCAGAGTGAGGGAGCCACCGGGACGGGCCCCCACACGTGTCTGTGCCAAGACACAGTTGGAACTTAGTTTTCTGGGGGCCAGAGGTCCTCCCTTAGGCCTGGTCCCAGGCCCCTGGCAGGTAGACTCTCATCTCTCTCCATGGCCACTCGAGAGGCAGGTCCCCTCAGCTGTGTCCGAGCATGCAGAGCCCATGGTGAGTGGGTGCAACCGTTAGGCACAGCACAGACTCTTCCCATCCATTTGGGACTCGCTGGCGAGAGTTTCGCTTAAGGAGATTGCACATGTCTCATTTTGAACCTGGCTCTTTCAGAGAATTTTAACAAGAGCTCCTCGAGGTAAAAATAATAAATGCAGGACTGCATCACTCGGCTCCAAAATCCACAGCCGGGGCGGCCGAGTGGCTCAGGTGGTTAAGAGCTCGCTCAAGAGTGCGAGCTGAGCTCTGAGCAACAGCAGTTCGATGCCCAGCCCGAGCTGAGCTGCCGTTGAGCTGCCAGCAGGTGGCAGGATGGCTCAGCTAAAAAAAAAAAAACCCCACAACCGTTCCCCTCCGGCCTTTACCCAGGTCCTTTGCTGCTGAGTCGTGGATTTTTCCAAAAGCAAGACACAGATCGCTGCTGATGGGGACAGCCTCCCTCAGTCCCCAAGAAGTAGGGGTCCCTGGAACTTTGTGTTAAAACATGAGATTCACTCATTTATTCATTCATTCATTCAACCAATATTAACTGTGCCTAGCTGTGCGGGCATTGCCCTCAGTGGTGCTGAAGATACAGTGAGGAGCGAAACAGATGAGTCCCCACCTCAGCTGACGAAGACACACCAGAAATGAGTGACATAAAATCATCCTAACTATGAAGCGAATTAAACAACGTAGCAAGTTGAATAGAGGGGTCAGTCAGGAGGGGACAGCGGAGCTCCTGTAGCTAAGCCGGTTGGCATCTTTGAAGGGATGGCATTAGTGCTGAGAACTCACTGAAGAGAAGGAGCCAGGCCTGGGGGGATTCCAGGAAAGCAGGTTTCTGGTAGAGAAGAGTCCAGAACAGCGAGTGGCCTGAGCGTCGCTTTTGCAGAAGGAGGTCTCGAAACGTTTATTGATAGATTTTGATTAGAGTGAAAGATGGCTCTGGCCTCTGTCACCTGACAGCTGAGTGACGGTGAGTTTAGTTTCCTAGAGCTGTCAAAACAGCATCCCACAGACTTGGTGGCTTCAAACACACCAAACGTGTCTTCTCATAGTTCCGGAGGCCAGTAGCCCAAAGTCAGGGGGGCCACTCCGCGCTTCCTCCCACACCTCCAGGGACCAGCCCCTGGGGCCCCGGCCTCCCTGAGCTGTGGCAGCATCTGTGGTCACATGGTCTCCCCCCCCCATGCGTCCTTTTCTGTGTGGTCTGTCCTCTGTAAGGATGTCAGTGTCTGGGGCAAGGAACCACGCTAAATCCAGGATGGTTCATCACAAGATCCTGCGCCAATTACATCTGCAAAGACCCTCTGAATTTCCAGGTGGATGTGAATTTTGGGAGGGCTCTGTTCACCCATAGGAGTGAGAAGTAAGCGCTCGTGCCGGTTCCCTTCTGGCCCTGGAGGTTTGGAGCTCAGTCTTGGACCTCAGCGGGCAGGACGCAGTGCATCTGGCCCCTTTCTAGCCGTGCCAGCAGGCATGCAGCCTGGGGCTCCCGTGGGCTTACCCTCCCCTGACCCGTCAGCACCGTCCTGTTGGGTGCTGGAATCTCATGCGTCACCCTGTCTCAGACGTGGCCCCTGACCTGGGCTGTGAGGGAGCTTCAGCCAAGCTCAGGGAAAAAGCCTGGTCACAACCAGGCCAACGAAACGGAAAGAGGAGGCGAGCTCTGGGACCCTGGCCCAGGCCAGCGGCCCAGCTCTCCGCAGGCTCTGCAATTGCATTCGCATCTTAGACTTTTCTGGGCTTCGAGCGCTTAGGAGAGTCTCAGAGCAAAGCTCATTGCCAAGGGCTAGCTGTGTGACCTCTGAAACTGCCGTGTCCGCCACGTGTCATGGATACGTTTCCAGGAAGCCATCTCCACTGACCGTAGAAGTTAGTCTTGATGTACACAGGTTAGGGTACCAGAAAACAAGCCCTCTGGGGAGCCTGCTCCATAACAACTGCAAATGAAGAAGGATTTAAACAGAAGCGCCTAGTGGTTCACGGACCGTTCACAGTGGAGGGGATAAATGAGACGTTACCGGAGTGCATTTTTCTTGTTCAAACAACTGGCATCACCTCAAGGGACACAGCCAACTGTAAAATACTTTATGTTCTTTTTAATAATAGAAGAATGAAAAAAAAAATTGTTGTCGTCACACAAGCTTTTTCACGCAAAGATTTCTTAACATTTCAAGAGAGACACTGTCCACAAAGGTTGTCTGCTGAGAAATGCAAGACAACCAGCTCACTCATGGGACACTTTACCTGGCAAGTAACCTGTGGGGCCCAGGCCGGGCCCCTGATGCTGCCCACTCTGAGCCCGCCAGCTGGATCTTGTGGAAGGAGTCAGTTGCTCTCTCAGGGTCCCAAAGACCCCCCGCCCCCGGGTCTGGAGAATCACCATCCTGCCATTCTCATAGATAAGATGTGTGACAGTGCCCCGGGAAGGCTGCACGCCAGGTCGTAAGGGAAGTGACACAGGAGCAGTCTGGAGGAAGCCGGGTGCTGCTGCTTCTGTACCAGGAGGTCTCTGAACTGTCACCGGGTCTGAGTCGCTGCCTCACAGAGGAGCAGAGAATCGCTGAGGGTGACCCGGTCGAGACTCTGTCATTTAACTTCCTCACTGCCAAGCAGCAGACGTTCAGAACCTCTCGCCATGGCAGACATGGCCGAGCAGTCTGGAACTTTACAGCAATGGAACCACCCTCACCAATCAGGAGTGGATCGACCCATGTCCTTCCCTGTTCCACATCCTCCAAGTCATTGCTCGTCCTTCTGAGGACAATCATGTTTCCGGCCTCTGCATTTTCTCATCGTAGGCTTGTCTTCGGTGTCCAGGTTCAGACTAAAAATGAGCGGCCGGACGCTGAGGGTTATCTTTCGGGTTCAGGTCTCCCTAAAATAGTCCATGATAGGCTCGCTTTGATTTTTTCCCAAGATGATTAAAACCTAACTCAGAAGCAGCGTGGTTCTGAGTCACAGTGAAGTTCTGACAGACGTTTCCCAAATTCACCACGAAAGAACGTTGATTCCGTTGATTCCACATCTTTGGGGAGACCAGGCGCCTAGACTGTCCGCTCCTGTTCAAAGGCTTGTTGTCACTGATGGCTCCCGAATCAACAGAGGAGAAAATGAGGCATAGCTGAAGAAGCTAAGTGGCTTCCTCTCATTCTGAATACATTTATTTGTCATTGTTCACGCAGACGCCAAGGAATCCGGTCCCCACCTGACTGGGGGGTGCAGATCTCCACCAGGAGCAAGCGTACAGGGGCCCTGGGAAGCCAGCAGCAGTGTCACCTTCCAGGACGTCCCTCGGGCACCCGTGTCAGCTGTACATTCCAGCGTCCATTGCAGCCAGGCCCAAAAGCGCACCCTGCCTCAGCTCGCTGGATGCAGGGGGTTCAGAGCTGACCCTGTGGGTCTTGAGCAAACGTCTTCTGAGAACTCGCCCATCCCCTGACGGTGCTCAGAACCCTGGGTGGGAACTTCTCAGACCCCCTGGGACAGGATCAGCCTGTAGGTTTTTAAAGCCACAGTAACAAGACACCGCACAATTACTGCCTAATTGCAGCCGTTTCTTTGGCAGGAAGTCATGTATTGACTTCCTAAGACATTCTGATAAGCCCATTCACACAGGACTAAATGCTGCCAGCCCCAAATGGCTATTACGCTTGACAGACTGATTAGCAAGTGTGGGGAGCTGCAAAGCCCAATCCAAGTAAATTGGACGCTTTAAAATTCAGTAGAAGGATGCTTTTAATTACACTGCCATATCTGGAGTCTACATATATACTATTTCTTTTCCAGTAAAATGGATTGTGGCACCGTATGCAGCGTAATTTCTGACTAATAACGTTTAATAGAGGATTGTGAAGCCTACAACTTGTAATATTCTCGTTTGTATTAAATCATCCTTTAATGTTTTTCTAATTGTTCTCCAGCTTTATGGCCCAGACATTTTCCCTCACCACAGGGGACTGCCCGCTGAAAATGTTCTGGTTCTTAAAGACAGATGGTGGCGTGAGGGGGACACGCAGAGGACTTCCTGCAGAGCCCGGGATTCTGGGCTCCCAGTTCCGTGCTCGCACAGACTCCGTCCTTGACAAGCTCTGGTCAGACTGCTCTGGTGGTGCGGGGGGGTGTGCGTCTCCACTCGGCCTCAACGCTGGCCTCGCCTCTTCAGGCTGCTAACCAGCTTATCAGGGATTCCCACCAATGCCCCTTGCTCTCTGTTTGGTCTGTTCAGGCAGCTGTAACAAAAACACCACCGCAGACTGGGTGCTTAAACAACAGGAATTTATGGGTGGAGACCAAGGTCAAGGCCCCAGCAGACTTGGTGTTTGGCGAGCGCTTCCTGGTTCACAGGTGCCCCCGTCACCCTGTGTCCTCACCTGGAGGAAAGAGGGAGGGCCGCTCTGGTCTCCTTTACAAGGCGCTGACCCCAGTCACAAGGGCTCCACGCCCGTGGCCTCACCACCTCCTGAGGCCTCTCCTGGCGGGGCAGGACTTCAGCACGTGGATTTGGGGCATAGGTGTTCTGAGAGCTCATAGTTTTCTTCGCTGTACAATATATTCTTTGGACCAAGTGGGTCAAGGCATAACCGAGTGGGGTAACGAGAGCGGAGTAGCTTGGGGACGGCCACTTCAAGGAGTTGGGCTTTAGGCTGTACCTCAGCCTGCCGGGAAGATCTTCCAAGCTGGACCTTTGCCCAGACTCTGGGAAGGCAGCTCCTCAGCCCTGGTCACCGCAGTCCGGCTCGGGGCTCCAGGGAACGGGCCTCGCCACGCAGCTGTGCAGTCACTCAGTGGAAATACGTTGGTTTCATCATGTTAGAAAGGTGTTTAAAAGACCATCATTCACTTGAATTCAATATGTTTTTAGATCTTTAGCTTACAGACAATTGTTCTTGCTGTCAAACAAAATTTTCCCTGAGTTTTTATTTTAAATTAATATGGGCATAAATGCAGCATTATGGTAGGTGCAGGATCCTTTCAAGCAAAAGCACAGTCCTTGTTTCAAGGTTGTTTATAAACATCTAAAATGGCAAGGGTCCGGTTTTAAAGAGAATGTGAAGAAAGATGCATGACAGTTTTCACCTTTCATCACATCCCTTTCTCAAAATTGAGACTGTTCACATGAAAACATGAGCTAAGGCCCATTTGGTTTTGTTTCAAGTGAATGTGATATTTGTAAAAAACATGCTATCCGAGGGCCGGCCGAGTGGCGCGGTTAAGCGCTGGCTTGGGAAGCCAGCAGCCCCGGTTCGGGTCCCACATAGGAGGGCCAGTGACACTGCCCTCAAAACAAACCAAAAAAACAAAACGTGCTATCCGAGACAGGGCCTAGCACGTGTAGGTGCAGCCATAAGTCACAGGGGAGAAAAGGACCAGTTCCCTTTCAGTGTTTATGAAATCCAGAAGCCGTGAGCCCAGGGCTGGGGCAGGCCCCCAGCCACATCGGACACTCAGCCTCCTTTCTTTTGCTCCCCAGTTTTCGAGGATGGAGAATTCCTACTGGGCTGGGTGTCCGCTGTGCAAAGCTTCCATTCCCAAGAACACCTCTTGGCCCAAGGTTGCTGCTGCAGCCCCTGCTGGATGGCCTGTGTCCCAGCCACCAGGACGTAGGGACAAAGAAGGGCATTTCATCCCCTGAAGGCTACTTCCTGGAAGTCAGAGCGCCACTTCCTTTTTACTGTGAAAGCTTAGGACCCAGTGACAGGCTCACTTAGCTGCAGAAGAGATCGGAAAGGGCAGTGGTCACTCTGGGTGGCTACGCGTTGTTAAACATAGACAAGTAAGGGACACCGCCCCTCACCTCGCCCCTCGTCTAGCAGGTGTCAGCGCCTGGTCTGCGGACTGTCTCGGGTAGGGTGCCTGTTACACAGAGCCCAGCGGGGTCTGATCATCCAGGCAGAGGCCGCTCAGCAGAGGTGCCGCGGGTGGGACCAGCGCCTTCATCACATCCGTCAGACAGACCCCAAGTTCTGTCTCGCTCTGCTTGGATGCCCCCGGAAACCTGAGGGACTCCCCCCGCATCTGCCCTGCCGTACCTTCCCCAGGGCAGCACTCTGCCCCCCGCACGCTCGGAGCCGGTCTCCATGCTGACCCCCGCGGGGAGGCCACCCGGGTGCTGCGCTGGCCGGCCTGCGAGGTCCACACCTCGCCGCTCGGCCTTCAGCAACTTTCCTCCAGTGGCCGCCTGGGTCCCACCCAGCGGGGGCTCCAGGACCTTCCCGACCCTCCGGGGCGGGCGTGGGCTCACGCTCAGCCATCCCTGCGGATCCTGAGTGGGGAGAAGGTGCGCGCCCTGTGCAGGGACAGCAGAGCCCCAGAGGGGGAGGAAAATGGAGGGGTCGGTGGTTCCCACGGGGTGCGGGGGGGGGGGGGTGTTCACTGCCAGAACCCGCCCCTTGGGGAGAAAGCTGGATGTGTGCAGACTGCGGCCCCCGCCCACAGCCCTGGGGACTGTCCAGGCGCCCAACTCCGCCTTCCTTCCCCACCTGCCGGGCCACTGCAGGGGCCTCCGCTTCCGGCCTGTCGGGTGCTCTGCTGTCTTAGAAGTTTGTGGCTTCAGTAGTTAAAATGCCGTTCCTTGGACTCAGAGCCACCTTGGGGTACACCCAGAGGGAGGAAGCGAGGCGCACAGCAGTGTGACACAGGTCTGTATTCCTCTGGATGGACATGGGCGTGTTACGGCTGTGCACGTGCAAAGACTCAAAATATTAAAAGCGACGCTCAAATGCTCACTTTGGTCCCCTATTCCAGTTCACTGTCGTCCCTCCAGGAACCCCCAAACAATCACCAATATGAACTCTTGACCCCGTCCCTCAGGGTCAAGGTCAGTAAATGGCCCTGTTAGGTTCATTGTGGCTTCATATGGCTTAATAAGGGTTCATAGCAAATGACAAGTAGAATGAACTCCACTTAGAATACAAATGGGGTTAATTCAACACACCGACTTTTCATAATTCAGTGTGTACTCACAACAGCCAACACGGATAAGCTCTTAAAGGCAGTGGAAACTGGGCTTTTCTATACACATGTTAGTCAAAACATTATTCAAAACAACCTTAGGAGGGGCCGGCCGAGTGGCGCGGTGGTTAAGCGCTGGCTTGGGACACCAGTGGCCCCAGTTCGGGTCCCACATATGAGGGCCAGTGACACGGCCCTCAAAAAAAAAATACTTAGGAGGTTACGTTTCTGTTATTTTCTTTAACGGTGGGGACATTGATTGACACCTTGGGCTTGTACAGTTTGCCTGTAAGAAGCCTTCAGCCATTGCCAGAGTGACCCCGTCGGGACAGCCGCTGAGCTGGCCCCGCCACGCTGTCCCTTGCCCGTCAGGGAAGTGGAGATTCGGAGGGAAATCTGCCCCGAGTGTGTGACTTTAGCACTGGAGAGGGCGCCGGGAGAGCCGCTTTCGTTCCGGTGACAAGCTGGCCTCTCCTGTCTGAACGCCGAGTCCCCCTGCGCGGCTGCAGTGGGACCAGGGCCCTGGGAACGGCGGCGGGGCGCAGAGAAAGGGAAGGAGGCCCCAGGTCCGGGAGTGAGTGAAGCCGAAGTCCGCGAGGGGCAGAAAACGGGGCATTTCTTTAATTCCTGTGTCGTAGGGCTCAGTGGGCTCTGGGTGTCTGATTTGCGAGTGAAGGACGTGGCTGTGTCCAGCGGCGATCCGCCTTCAGAGGGCATCTGCGCGGCGCTCCTGGAGCCTGGGACTCCATGTGCCTTCTTTGCGGCACCCACGGCTCTCCTGGAGGCCGGAACAGGGGCGAGGGAGGGCGAGCTGCCGCGGCCCTTCACCGGCCGGCCGGCCCTCAGTCCGCTAGGATGTTTGTTGAGCGGAGATAAAAGGTCAGTGGGGTTCAATCAGAGAAGCAGCACCTCCATTCCTATTACGGAATAAGGGGTGTCTTTCGAACGAGGCCTGACCAAGTTTAGGCAGAGGGGAGCCGGGGAATCAAGGGTCTGGAGGGAAGAGTTGGAGGGAAAGATAAAAATCAGTAGTCAGCCCCCCTGAAACGGTGGCACGAGTTCATGGGGGTTCTGGGGAGCGGGCAGCTCCGGCTGCCAGAGTGGACCATGGATGGCCGGGATGGTCTGTGAAGCTGTCCCTTCCATGTGGCTGCTGCCTCTGCAGGCCTGCAAAGGTGGGGGGCGGGGGGCTTTGGGGTCAGAGCTGCAGGCCTGCAAAGGTGGTGGGCGGGGGGCTTTGGGGTCAGAGCTGCAGGCCTGCAAAGGTGGTGGGCGGGGGCTTTGGGGTCAGAGCTGCAGGCCTGCAGAGGTGGGGGGCAGGGGGCTGTGGGGTCAGAGCTGCAGGCCTGCAAAGGTGGGGGCAGGGGGCTTTGGGGTCAGAGCTGCAGGCCTGCAGAGGTGGTGGGCAGGGGGCTTTGGGGTCACAGCTGCAGGCCTGCAAAGGTGGGGTCAGGGGCCTTTGGGGTCAGAGCTGCAGGCCTGCAAAGGTGGTGGGCGGGGGGCTTTGGGGTCAGAGCTGCAGGCCTGCAGAGGTGGGGGGCGGGGGGCTTTGGGGTCACAGCTGCAGGCCTGCAACGGTGGGGGGCGGGGGGCTTTGGGGTCAGAGCTGCAGGCCTGCAGAGGTGGTGGGCAGGGGGCTTTGGGGTCAGAGCTGCAGGCCTGCAAAGGTGGTGGGCGGGGGCTTTGGGGTCAGAGCTGCAGGCCTGCAGAGGTGGTGGGCGGGGGCTTTGGGGTCAGAGCTGCAGGCCTGCAGAGGTGGTGGGCAGGGGCTTTGGGGTCAGAGCTGCAGGCCTGCAAAGGTGGGGGCGGGGGCTTTGGGGTCAGAGCTGCAGGCCTGCAAAGGTGGTGGGCGGGGGCTTTGGGGTCAGAGCTGCAGGCCTGCAGAGGTGGGCGGGGGGCTTTGGGGTCAGAGCTGCAGGCCTGCAGAGGTGGTGGGCGGGGGGCTTTGGGGTCAGAGCTGCAGGCCTGCCGAGGTGGGGGGCAGGGGGCTTTGGGGTCAGAGCTGCAGGCCTGCAAAGGTGGGGGGCGGGGGGCTTTGGGGTCAGAGCTGCAGGCCTGCAAAGGTGGTGGGCGGGGGGCTTTGGGGTCAGAGCTGCAGGCCTGCAGAGGTGGGGGGCAGGGGGCTTTGGGGTCACAGCTGCAGGCCTGCAAAGGTGGTGGGCGGGGGGCTTTGGGGTCAGAGGGCTGGCGCACGGCCAAGAGCTGGGCGACCGTAAAGGAGGGAAAAGGCCCGGGGAACCCACTGGCCCCCGTGGCCCTCACCTCCACCTGTGCCCGCAGCAACCTTCGCCTCCCCTTCCAGATCTGTGCCAGTGGACCTTGTTCACCATTTGTCACCTGGAAAGTGCGGGGCGGGGGGCCCTGGAAACAGTCCCAGCTTAACCAAGGTGAGAGAGTGCAAACCTCCTCAGCCATGGTCCGTTTTACAGGGATGTAGGGAAGACAACATCTGGCTTCTAATAACATCAGGGGAATGCATGCCATAGCTTTGTAACAGTGCAGTGATAGCTTTGCAGGAAGCTGTCTACAGGAGTCCCCGAATGCTTTCTTACTAGGTAATCATCTTCCAGAAGTGACAAGGAACTTCCACACTTCTGTGTTTCTCCTGACCTTTTGCATTGACTAGAATGTCCAGAACAATAATAAGTAATTGTGGGCTTCCTTGTCTCATTATTTACGGTAATAGAAACACCTCCTTATATGATGCTGTCCTTTGACTTGAGACGATTAAATTGTGTTGAGGCCACTTCCACTTCATTCCAGTGGCTCTAAGCTTTCGTGACTGTTGAATGTTGACCTCATCAGAGGACTGTGTTAAGATGAGTTTATCATTTCCTCATACACTGATAACAGCTTGAGATTTGCGGGAGGTTCCTGGGTCACAACCTTTCCTACTCAAACCTTGATGTTAACAGCAGAAAAGTTTGAGACCAGTCTGATGTTTTCATCTTTATAGTTAAACCACGTTTTAAATTGTTTTGTTTTCTGCCTGGCTGCTTGTAGGATTTTAAAAATTTATTTTTGAAATTCTAAAACTTTTTCAGAGTATTTCTCGATGGTGGTACTGTGTCCATTCTAATTGCAAATTCGGGTCCTCCATAAATCCGGAGGGTGTGTTGCTATTTTCTCTCTCTGGTTATTGTTTTCGTCCTATTGTTTAATGATTGCTTTTTTAGAAACACCATTTAGTGGCATGCTCAATGCCACGTTTGCTCCTCCACAGCTGCCATCTCATTTCTTACTACTTTGTGTCCTTGTTCTTTCACTTTGCATTCTGGGTGACGCTTGTTTGTGCTACACATCATTGGTTCAGTTTCCTATTTTATTGAGAGATAACTGACATAGAACATTGTATTTGTTTCAGGTGTACAACATAATGATTTGATGTGTGTACATGTTGCCAAATGATCAACTCAATAGGTCTGGTAACACCTATCACCTCACATAGTTACTCATTTTTTGTTGTTATTGTTATGAGAACTTTTTTTGTGTGTGTAATTTTTATTTTTCTTAGAGGGCAGTGTCACTGGCCCCCATATGTGGGACCCGAACCAGGGCCGCTGGCTTCCCAAGCCAGCGCTTAACCACCGCGCCACTCGGCCGGCCCTATGAGAACTTTTTAAGATTTACTCTCTTAGCAGCTTTCAAATATGCAGCAACATGTTCTTCACCGTAGTCACCATGAGATGGGTTAGGTCCCCAGGACTCATCTGTCTTGTAGCTGGAAGTTTGACCTGTGGCCCCCTTCACCTCTTTGGCCCATAGCCCCCTCCTCACCTCTGACAGCCATGACCCTCGTCGCTGTGAGTGTGGTGTTTTTGTATTGTGTTGTTTTATTTTGTTTTTAGATTCCACATATAAGTGATATCCTTTGGCATTTGTATTTCTCTACCTACCTTATTTCACTCACTATTAATGCCTTCAAAGTCCCAGAATGTTCTTGAAAGTAAGTTCCAAAGTCTATTCAATTTGAGCGGAATGGAGCAACTGCAAAGTGAAAACCACTAATAATGTTTAAAAAGCGGGGGGCGGTAAAATGAACATTGATGCTGCTGCCAAGACCCAGGGAGAGAATGGAATTGGCATTATTTCTTTGTATGGACACTGGGCAAGGGAAAAAATAATAACTTTTAAATAAATGCCTCTGTTTAGCTTGTAATGCACGCAGGAGCTGAGCTCTCATGCAGAAATATAATCAAGGAGCTTTGTTAATTATATTAGTAGGACTCTTTCAAATACTCTTAGCAAAAGGGAATTCACTGGCTCATAAAACTATGAAGTTTTGGTGTCGAAGATGGTTTCAGGTGGGGCTTCACCCAGGGGTCAGATGATCACTTCTCTCTCTTTGTTTCTCTCTTCCTCCGTCTGTTAACTCTGTTTCTACTTGCTTTTTTCTCCTATAGGTTATTTAGATTCTCTAAGCCATAATTCTCTCACCTTTAAAGTGAACATGTTAAAAACGCAGGGTTCCATGTTACCATCACGCACATTGCCTGGCAAAATGCCAGGATATCAGCTGTCGGCATCGCTGACATCCGCACAGCCACCCAAGGTGGCCGAGGCCAGGAGGACGAAGGTGACTGCGGTTCCGCCCCTGCCGACCGAGCCCTACGCCCCTCTGTGGACTGATCCCTATGGCACGCTAATGAAAGCAGGAGCAGGCCTCCCTTCCCCAAACCCTCTTTCTGACGGTTATCATAAATCCCACATTTCATTCATGCCAGCAGTTGGACCACTTATTTTTACTGTATGTTTCACTAAGAAAAACAAATACTGCCCACTGAAATTGCCAGGAGCATCAGTTGTAAGATGCTTCCCTAATTTCAGAGATGTGATAGTGTGAAAACATGTGCTTTGGGACCAAAGAACTATGAGCCGTGAAGCCACAGCCTCCAAGGTGAGCGACCCCCTGCTGAGAGGGGCCCCTGTCCGCGCACAGCCCACCCTCAGATGCACCTTTGTGCCATGTGCCTCTCTGCATCCTGGCCGGCCTCCCTCCCTCGGATACCAGAGCACAGGCCACGGGGCCACAGATGGTAGGAAAAGGCAAAGCTGGAGGAAACCCAGTGTGCAGGCCCAAGCTGGGTTCTGTAGCCACAGGCTTGGGGACTTAAGACTCATCCTTAGATCTGGACGGTGGCCCACTTCTCTGCCATGTGGCGTTGGGCCGGCCAGGCCACCTCCTTGAGCTCAACTTCTCCACCTACAGAAATGAGGCCATAACACACGCCCGGGAGCCCTGTGAGGGTGTCACCTGCGGCTCATACAAGGCATGGCAGAGATAAAAGTCGCCTCTACTGCACGAGGATGGGGTGGAGGGGTGGAGGGGTGTGGTATCTCTGTCCACTATCAGCCCTCCTGCCTCAGGCCAGCCCCATCCCTACACGCCTCACGCTGGGCCTGGGGCTCCGAAACCACACCTCTGCTTGGCCCTGCTGAAAGGGGCACTAGAGGGAGACCATTGCAGTGGCGGACACAAGAGGGGGCTTGCTCCTTCACGACCCTCTGCTCTCCCCCCGGACCCCCAGCAAAGGCCCGTCAGTCCCTCAGGGGTAACAGATTCTAGTTTCTGGCTTCTTTTCACACTCTCAGAACCAGCCTCATGACCAACGTCAAAGATACCAGCGCCCACTGGGCAGGGCCACCTTGTCAGAGCTCCCTGGGGACCCTCTCCACGCAGCTGGATGGGGGTCCTTCCGGGCCTGGGTCTCCACTCTGCAGCCCCCACAGCAGGCGTCTGGGTTCTGACAGAACCTTAGGTGTTTAGGGAGCTAAACAAAATATTTCATGCAAAGTGGCCTCAGCGTTTAGCAAATGCTGGTTCCCTTTCCCTCATTCAGGGCCCCTTTAGGAAGAAGCACATACTTTATTTGCCAGCATTTAAGGTACATGAGAGCATAAAACATTCTTATTCCATGTGGAATATTTGTAGGAGTATCTGAGTGATTTTTATAGTGAATTCACTGAAAGTGATATGGAAGCGGTTTGTAGAGAAAATATATTATTCTGCCCATATAAATATATCATAAACTGTATTAGAATGTAGCAGGAAACTGATTGGAATATAAAATAATAGTCCATTAGCTCTGAAAAAAATGTATAAAATCACATAAATAAAATAAATACATTGGCTTATGTGAATATTGGTATGAAGCAGGAGAAGAAATGCCACGAAATATCCTGGTAAATGGATCCTTATTCCTTTCTCGTGGTATTATAAAAGCAAATGGCAGCACTGCGACTCAGAAAATATTGGTGGCTAAAAAAGCAAGTCACAATTTAAAATTAAATGAAATAAGAATGAATGTCTCTATTCGCAAGCAAAGAAATTAAACAAGGAAACATAAATTTGACTGCATTCCCACCCAGGTTGCCAGAGTGCCTGTTGACAAGCCAATGTTGCTGTGTAAGTCAGTAAAGAAAACGGTACAGGGGACTTCAAGGTCATTCCCATGCAGCAGTAAAAGCGGGGGCATAAAGAATTCTAAAGGAACGAGTTTGCATTGAGTGTCTTTTGGGAAGTGCAGCCAGACACACCCAGCCTGTGATGGGGGCTGTCGCTAGCCCTCTGCCGGCCAAGACGGAGGGTGTCAGCTCATCCAAACCTACTCATCCTGAACAATCTTTGAGCAAATTGTGTACTTGGAGGAGCCCGTGCGGTCTGCAGTGCTCAATCCAGGACTGGAAAATTGGCCAATTCAGTGCAAATACTCAGAAGATTTCTGTGGAAAATACTAACAACACAATTTATAATTTTGGTTTCCTGCATTCAGTGGCAATGGCAGCCTACACAGCACTGCCCGCTTTGGGGAGCAGCCCTGTCCCCGGGACACTTAGAGCAAAATCAGTAGGTCCTTGGTGCGTTTCTCCCTCTGAGCCCATTTGTATCTTTTATCTGTGAAGACACACCATCAATCAAACAGGAGTGATTGCTGGGGCCTGAATTGGGTATTTGTTTCTTCTCCTCAAAAGTACTCAAAAGTTGGAGGAACAGTTTCAGTTCCAAAGCACTGGAAGTTTCCCTTGCCCTTGAGCTTAAAGGTAGCTGGCCCTGGAATCTGGTAACAATTTCAGTGTTTAACAGAAGTGTGAGATGGCACCGCTCAGATTTGTCCAACTTTGGGAAGATACTTTTGCATGTCAGCCATTTTATCCGGCCCCCGTTAGGGGTAGGAGATAACCGCTGTCCCCTGTGGATCTGCTGTCATGCGAAGAGGCAAGTAGTAAACAACAAATTTCAAAGTGATTCATTTCATTACATGTGGGATAAGCCTTGTCACGCAGAAGTGCATGATGCTTTTCAAACGTATAACTGGGGAACCTGTTTTATTTTTAATATGTATTCTTTATTTTTAATTTTGCTAAAATGTGTATCTTTATTATAATAATAGAACATAGCTGTGCTAGGTATAACAAAACTCCCGAATGAAAGTGGCTGAAATGAATGCGTGTGGAGATGGGCAGGGCGACGATTGCTCGCTGGCTCTATGATGTCCGGCCCGGGCGCACCCCCACTCACAGCGCTGTCTCCCCGGCTTCCCGCCCATGACTGCAAACGGCTGCACAGCTGCAGCCTTGCGTCCTCCATGCAGCGTCCTAAACAGGGTGAGGCAGAGCAGGCAGAAAGGGGACCTTTTCCTCGCAGGGCTGTCTCCTTCTCAGAGCGCTTTCCAGGAAGGCTTAGCAAATTCTAATTGTGTGTCATAGGCCTGGATGGGCCAGCAGGCTCATCCCAACAGCAGGCCGCCAGGACTGCCATGGCCACAGCCAGTTAGTCGCCTTTGCAGCGTGACAGTGGTCCCCTCCCAAGGACACACGTCTGTCGTGTGGTTTGTGGCTAAAAGTAGGACGCTGTCGGCCTGGGAGGAGTGAGCAGTCCGACCGCTCACATAAAGATGAGAAACGTAAACAGCCTTCCCTCCCCACCACCACCACCAGGTAAATGCTCAAGAAAGATAAGCTCCTTTAGTGAAAATAATAGGTTCTCCATTCTGATTTCCTCCCATCCTCACACCTTCAGGATTCCTGGGTGTTAATTTCTAGTTCAGACGCAATAGGCCTTTTCAATGTCAGGGTGAAAAGAAGCCACTGTCATGCTGACCACGGCCACACGGTGTCGCTGTTGAAGAGTGGTACCGTCTGGACCAGGGTCCCGACCACAGGCGGGTGAGTGGGAAGGCCAGGAACCAGCATGCAGGGCCCTCTGCTCGCAGAGACGAGGTGGATCAACCTCGTGCATACGTGCGAGTCACTTGAGCATCTCTCTAAAGACAGTGTAAGGCCCGTAGTGACGTGGCTGTGCTCTCACAGCCCCAGGAGCGACCCCCTGCAGTCAGCACTCACCTGTGTCCCCTGAGTGGTGGGATGGGGCAGGTGAGGGCAGAGTGGCCCGAGTCTTCCCGCTCTGGAGCTTGCAGAACAGTCTCGGGGAAACTATAAATTAAGAAACAGGTACGTTTCCCTCTGCATTTCAAGCGGCTCTCTAGGTAGAGGGAGTAAGGACTTAGGACGAAGTCTTGGCCAGGAATAAAGAGTTTGCATAGAAGCAGTGTGCCAAGTGACCTGAGAATGTGAGATTTGGCAGGAGGTGGGTCCCACAGGGCCTAGAGCCCTAAGTATTATTTATGGTGTGTGTGTGTGCTGGCGGGGGGCACACAACAGTTAAACCCTGCCATTACGGGCCCGCCGTGTCCAGACACTGACACCTCTGTTCTGTGGCATCCTGTCCAAACCGCTGTTTGCTGTAATACATTTCATGATTAGCTGCCATGAACAATGCTCAGCAAGGCTCACCACCTTCCTTTCCATCCCAGCCCAAATCCTGGGCCGTACAGACCGGCTTGGGCTGCAGGGAGTCCCTGAAAATCAGGGCAGTGGCAGTAATCACAGAGAAAAACTTGAACTTCTGATTTTTGCTAGATGATTCCACTGACAATTTTCAGAACCTCATAAACCGTGAGAGTATCATAGGAGTTAAAAATTAATGTCAATGGAAGATATTGTAACCGGATGCAAGCTGTGTTGTTAAATGACAAAAGCTTCTACAAGTTATATGCCTAGAATCCTCCCGGGTTCACGCACTTTGATGATCACAGACCCGGTGTGTCTCCCACCGGCTACACCCCCCTCCCTCCCTCCCGCTGCCCTACTCCCTCTCCGGCCTCCCTCCTCCCTCCCCCTCTCCCCCCTCTCATTACTTATTATTCATTTTCTTTTGCTTTTGCAGTGAGGCAATTTTCTTGTGTTGATTCGGCTGAATTAAAGTAAGGGCCATAATGAATGCACTGCAGATGTAAACAAGGATTTCTCAGGCAAGCCATTTGTTAGGCAAGCCTTGATATTTATTACGCACACTGAGGAAGTCACCTCCCATTGATAATTTTATAGGAAAGACCCAGGTCAATGAGGGGTGGGGCTGAAAAGGAGGAAATCAAGTGGAATAAGCAAGGGGAAAACTAAGCATAGTGTAGGAGCTAACTGTCCTGAAAGCCACCGGGTCACACAGCAGGAGAGTCAGCAGAATTTTTGGCTGCAGTGACCTGACCATGTCTGGTCCCTACACTGAGGTCACAGGAAGTCTCCAATTTTCCCATTTCCTTTCTGAATCTGAGTGCCAATGGCTAGGCCAGGCCTAAGCTGCCGGCCGGCCCTGTTGCCTCTGGGTCACGGCCACATCCCTGAGCCCTGCAAACACACTGTGTGCACTTGGGCTTCGGTCTGCAGGGCGGAGGTCAGAGAGAGAGAGAGACTCCCCGAAGGCAGCTGCCTTGCCTCAGATCTCCTAGTGTGCACCAAACTGTTTATCATTTCTCGTTAAGCAGCAGGGAAATCAAAACACATAATTAGGACTGAGTTTAATTATAAGCTGCCCTCCCAAAGAGGACTGAAATTGCAGTTAAAACAGACAATTGAATAAAACCCGGGAAAATAGCAGGAGGGAAGAGAAAACTCAAATAAAGGGACCTTATGCAGAGAGCAGGTTGTGGATAATTAGAGACAAAGTTGGAAGTTCAACTACTTAACTTCTAAGAAATTGATTTTTTTTTTAAATGTAAGTATGTTTTTAAAAAAATAGTTGATAAATTACTAGATCAATGGGAAGATATTAAAATACTTCATTATGTACTTAAATATCAAAATGCAAAAAGGCATTTCATAGTAACAAAAAGAGTATATCGAACATGCTATCAAAACACCCATTATCACAACAGAACTTCATGAATTTTAACTTTATGAAACAGGCAATATTACAATATTTTTCAAAAAAAAATAAGCTAAGGAATCCAACATTTGCATATAGATAGAAAAGAATGCAGATTCAGATTACTAGTGACAAATTATGATTATCAATATTTCCAGCTAACTCAGTAAATTATCATTTAGGAATGTCATTGTCATGTTATTTAAGTATGTAGATAGATTCTTTTTTAACATAAAAAATAAAAATTAAATTGCTGCTGGATGTGGTTGAGCCGTGTGAGGACATCGTTGGGTTTGCCAAGCTTTAGCCAGAGCTAAACAAAATCTACAAAATAGGCTTTTTCCCTTCACTTCATTTCACTATTTTTGAGCCCAATTCATAGATTTCTGCTTTCCTGGCCTTCAGAATCTCAAATCTAAGATCCTCACGACGTGCAGGATCTTCCTGAGGGGGCGACCGTCCCCTGTGCTGTCCTCTGAGCTCATCTCACACCCTGTCAAGTAGCTTGTCCTTATTTATCAGACACTCTTAGAATGGCTTCCTCCCGCCGCAGCCTCGCCACCCTCTGTGAAGGAGTGTGTTGCCCTGAGCACGCCACCCGCTCCTCACTTCTGCTAAAGGACAGGGAGAAACCATCCAGGAGTGCACCAAGCGCTCCAGGCAATGCAGTGGCCGTCCCTGCGTGTTCCGAAGTGTAATTCAGGCTGGCTGGGCCCCCCACCCACCCATCGGGAAGACAGGAAAGGCGGCAGGGGTTCCGATGGAGATCCCTGGGCAGAAGGCTGCCGCCAGGGGCTGTGTGCTGTGCGGAGAGGGAGGGGTTTGTGCACAGACGCGACTTACGTGGCTCTGCCATTCAGCTCCCCGTGTGTCGGCCGATGGCTCAGGCCCATGGCGACCAGGTACCAGCGACTGCAGTGACCACTCTGCGGGTTGCACAGAGGTGACAGAGCACGTGCGCTGAGCCTGGCTCCTCCTGTCTGACTGTGTCGTGTTAATATATGACACTGACCCCTACCAAGCAGCGCCACTGGAACCGCGAAACTAGCATTTCAGTCTGTGCGGGTGACCTGTGCGTTGGAAGCAGTGGGAAGACTGAGTGAGTTAAATTAGTTTATGCAGTACCCATGTGATCAGCTAAATCTAAAACTAAAATTAATTGTGCTCCAACTTTTCCTAAAGAACACGTCTAGTGAGGAGTACATAATGGATAAGCAACATAACTGTCGTTTTTAGGTCAAAGCAGGCAAACTCCCGGTGGCCGTCCCCTCCCCCTCCTCTGCCTGTGTTCCCGCCCGTCCATGGGCAAGCCACGAATTATTTAGGAAGGTAGTCTGGTTAGCGTCTTAGAAAATGCAGTATATTTTGCCTTGTTATTTCTAACTTTGGTAAAATTACAACAAGCCCCCCTAATTACTTTCTGTAGAAGAGTGACATGAATTCATTGCCTCGGTTATGGATCATCAGTAGATATCAGAAATAAGCCAGTTGACTCCATGTTTATGCAGAGATGTTTTGGCAATTTTTGCCTTAGGAACACTGGCATAAAGAATATAGCAGTTTGGGAAGATGTGTGTTCTGTATTTGAATGCCTAAAAATATTGTTCAATGGTCTTCTTGCTAGTTTTGCCTAAAGATTTTGACCAAACTGCTCCTGTCCATTGGGAGGGAGATGTGGTAGTAAATCTGTCAAACCTGTGCCCCACGCACTAGGCTGACAGAAGGGTGGACCCTTCAATGGCTCATTGAGCTGGAAGGGGCTCCCCACCACCAACTCCCCCCAAACTCACTTAGACGCTAGTCATCAAAATGTATTCATTTCACTAATTTCCCACAACCCCTTGCTTCTCAAACAATGGTTTTCTTCTCTAAGGGGTTTCAAGAATTAGATTTGGCTTAATAAGCTCTAGGCAGCATAGTAGTTTGTGTAAACGTAATCATAAATTAATGCATTTACTACTCTTTAAAGTGATTCCCCTGGACCGTCTAAAATGCCTCCCAGTTATGTTATTGTCACATACTTAGAATTTCCTGGAAAGGTTATGTAGATGACTTCCATTTTTATGGGCCACAAAAAACTTGACGTAACGTAGATTTATCTGCATATTTCATTTATTTCTGCTGTGAATGCAAAATGTCAAAGAAATATAAGTTCTTAAGCAATGGAGGAGAAAATTAGATGAAATAAATCGGAATGGCCTGATTTTTGCTTTTTTTTTAACTCTAACTATATAAAATCAACATATCAAGCACACAATATAATACATACATGAAATATAAATGCTACATGAGAAAAAACACATAAGAACATATATTATTAAAAACCAGAGTGGGTGAGTGAGAATATGGACACAGTAATGTTGTTCTGGGACTGATTAAACTTGATCGCTAATAAGACCAGGTCTGAACCATGTTACCGCACACTCAAAGGGTCCTCGTGCTGGTGCCCCTCCAAGCCGAACAAGACAGGAGCAGGGGTCTGCAGCAAAGAAAGTAAAGGTGTATTTAAGGAGTTGGCGCAAGACGGGCATACAGGTGAGCTAGTGCTCTCAGGACCCTGGCTCCCCGTGGCCTCCAGTGGCCAGGCTATACTAGGGGAAAACCATTAATCGTGGTTACTATGGGAGCTGGGGTCCTGGGCCTGGAGGGGGGTCTCCTGGGAGCTGGGGTCCCGGACACGGGAAGGGAAGAAATATCCTGACAGCTCTCTCCCGTTCTCTGGGGCCTGGTTGGTGCTGCCCATTGGCTAAATCTGACTGGAAGCCAGAAAGTACAGGTCAGCTTTCTAAGGCTCAGCACAGAGCTGGGAGGGCAGAAAATAGATCACGTTGAGAGCGTTTGGCAGAGAGTGACCGAGCGGTCTGCGGAGTGAGTGTCTGAAACGCGTCACGCGTGCTTTCTGCTGTTGCCGGGCAGAGTCGGCTCATGCCCCAGCGTCTCTGAGCCCCGCCTTGTCACGTCCTGCATGGCAAGGGCAAGTGGGACACAGAGGGGCGACGCAGATTAAGGAAAAACAAGAGACAGAAGAAAGATAAGAGCGAGACCAAGGGACTCAGCCAAGGACGACTGAGCCCAGAATCGGGTCAGCGCATAGCTTTTATTGAGAATTTTCAAGGAAGCAAACTGTAACAAATCATTAACGGTGGTTTGTAGTTCTCAGGATTTACACAGTCCTCTACTTCCCTGTGAGTGCTCTTTGCAGGGTGCACTGTGACTTACTCTTCCGTTAAAGGATTACCTTGTCTTTATTATGATAATTGCTATGAAACCCAGACTCGGTTTCTGTAAGTCACCTAAAGAATGTTTACTAAAGTTATCTTGACTATCTAGAAATCATCCTAAATTCTAGCAGTTAAACACAATCATAAAACTCACAGTATACTTGAGCTATACCAAAAGACCAGGAGTGGCTGTGTTTAAGGTAAAAGCATCTAAAATCTATTCGTTTGTAAATAACAATACCTAGCAACCAAAAAGGTTTCACACCTCTCTATCCTACAGAGGGCTGCATCCGTTTCTCAGTCAAAGCTTCAGTATCTGTTGCTGCAACAAGGCACAGGGCAAAGGAATTCACACAAGGCTGATTAACAAATCCATGGTCAGCGGATGTCTTAGAGCTGCCTCTTACCTGGAACTCTCATGGCCTGAAGACTTAATCTTCCAGGAGACTATTCACAGTAGGGCCCTTAGGCAAATGCATCAGCTTCTCACAGGCCTGAGTTTTCTGGCCTGAGTTTGTCAGAGGCCTGTGCCTCAGTTTCCAAGGGGCTTGATCCCCAATATCACAGTTCAGGGGTCCCCTATGGAACTACCGCCTGGCTTGGGTTGTCTCCCCACATTTAGGAGATCTTACCCGTCCTTGGCTGCGTAGTTAGCTCATTGGGGTACCACAGGAACATATCACAAGTGTAGTAAATATATTGTCTCCTATAGAAGAAAAGGCACATGGGTTCATAGAGGCAGGAGATATTACATGACCAACCATAAGGCAGCACCCCTAATATCCAGTGCTGAGCAGGGCAATGTGGCCTTGTCAGACACTGGGGTGCTGTCAGCTTCCCACACCGCCTTCCCCACCTGAGTCCATGGCGGGCCATCGCCCCTCAGGATGGCCGTGCATGTGCCCTACACTGGAAAGGACTGTGTTTTTGAGAAAAGGAACCAGCGCCCTCATCCAGGCCATTTTCTCTCGGTTCAAGTCAGCCAGACGGGGAAATTAACCAGTCGCTCCTGGCATTCATTTTACATTCCTGATCTCTTAAACGTGGTTTAATGAGTTGATTTAATTTAACTGAAAATTTATTAAAATGTATTTGCTCTAAGTAAATATTTAAATGAATATTACACACACTAGGGAAGAAAGAGGCTTGTTTAATTTTGTCTCTCTCCTCTCTGGGAGCAATCATGGGTTTCTCCATATTGGCTGGTTCTTCCAGTGCCCACAGGCCCCATCCCCTGCTCCGGGGAAGCCGCCCTGAAATCAGCCCGGCTCTGCACAGGCTGAGGGCATGCGGGTCGAGGAATGCTGGAGTCGGAGCTGGCTGCCTGCCATATTTGTGGCCTTGCAGCCACAGACACCGCCTGTGTCGGGATGATAGGAGCTACCAAGCCAGGCAGCGGTTCCCACCTTCCTTTGTACTTCCCTCCATAACCAATCAGCCAGGGCGTTTCTGGGTTATTGCCCAAAGGAACACACATACAGAAGACGTGCACAAAAAGTAAACAACTCTAGCGCCAGCTTTTGAGATTCATAAGAGAAATGTAAACTCAAGGCAGAATCAGTGCTTTTGGGAGAACAAAACAGGTTTGAGTTATAGGAATTGTCTTCTCTTCAATTTAGGACATTAGGTTTTGATCTAAACAATGGGCGAAGAAGAAACTGTGATTTGTCAGTGTGTTTCTCTTCCGTTCAGCTGGGATGAAGATGCCATATGCTCTGGGGCCGCTCAGAGAGGGTGTGAGAGCAGAGCAAGCGAAGGCATGTGGAGTTCTAAGCTGACGCATCCCCCAAATAGTTTGGGGGTCTCAAAATAGAGGCAGCCCAGTACGCGCCCGCATTGGGCGGCCAGCCCCATGTGGAGTTCTCCGTGCCTGCTTGGCACGGAAGAGAAGTAGTGACTGCCACTTGTGGGTCCTAGGTGGACGGGCCTGTGGAAACCGAATCGGAGGCAACACTGCCTCTGGTAGGCGTGTACTTGACAATGCAGCATGCCCTGTCATCATGCATCTCACATGTTTTCTCTTCTGATGAACACCGTGTGAAATAGGCTTTATCAGAGAACATAAATCAGCATGGCATATACAACGTGTGATCAAAATATATGGTGAATGAGGGCCGGCCGAGTGGCTCAGTGGGTTAAGAGCTTGCTCAAGAGTGCGAGCTGAGCTCTGAGCAACAGCAGTTCGATGCCAGCCTGAGCTGAGCTGCCGCTGAGCTGCCAACAGGTGGCAGGATGGCTCAGCTAAAATATATGTGTGTGTGTATGTGTGTAAAAAAAAAAAAAAAATATATATATATATATATATATATATATATATATATATATATATTTAAATAAAGACACGAAAGAGGACTTCCAGAACTGCTTCAGAAAGTGGCAAGAATGATGGGATAAGTGTGTTCAAAGCGAGGGGGTATATTTTGAGGGGGATTAATGGCAATGTATCTTTCACTGTAAGAAATTTCTTTTTAATTTAAACATTCACCGTATTGTTTGATCACACCCCATAGCAGATATGTCACATATATTAGGCTTCATAAATATCAATAATAAAAAAGGTATAAGGGTGCTTGATTTTTAAAAATAATTACAGAAAATTCATTTTTCAAATTCACTGTCATCTAACTAAGCTCCCAAGTAGCCCACAAAATGTGAGGACAGGAGCATAGACTCTCCAGACAGTTGTTATTCACTATACTACATTTATTTCTGCAAATTTTATGATATTTGTCAGCTTTTTAAAGTGTGTAACCTCTTGTGATTTATTTTTTCATCCTAATATTCACATCCATACCTGATTTTTATTTATATTTTTTGTTCTTTTCATTAAGAGGGTCCCTGCAATTGTATACCTTTCAGGTTCCACAGGTTCCATAGCAGCTTCTCGCGATGTCTGAGGTTAGACCCACCAGGGGACACGTCACCCAGCAGGGAGACAGGCCAGCCGGCACCTGGAGAGTCTGTTGTTGGGTTCCACCATCAGTCAGTTTTGTCAGTCTTTCCTGGGATTCCCAGGCACAGCCACAGTTAGAAGCGACTGCTTTAGACGGAGACCGCCAGTCACCTCCTAACCTGTTCCCGTAGCTTAAGCATGAGCCCACCCCGGGTGAGAAGGGAAAATGAAATGGGGACCTGCATGAGCTGAGGATGCGGGGGTTCAGCCCATGAGACCTCAGACTGCATTTCCGTCACACCTGGGCCCGGGGAGAGCTGAAATTGTCTGTAATAACAGACAAGCTCAAGGCATGGCAATTAAGCCATAAGAACAAATCTCCTTCATCAGCCTGTTACGATGAAGACTTAAGTGAGAAAGTCAGTGGGAATTTGGAAAATGAAGTAGGTTCCATTTCCAAGTTCACATCTGCGCCTCTTTCTTCCCCAGAGTGGGGTCCTCCCTGAGTAAGAGGAACCTCACAGTTACATTTGAGGGGTTTGGAGCTCACTTTCGAAAGAGACCTCACCCTGTAACATCTGGCTCCGTTTTTTAATTTGTTTACTTCTCCCTTCCTGGAGCTCGAAGCCAGAGCCCTGGATTAGGTAGAGGGACACCCCAGTAAGTGTGACATCACCTCTCTCCGGTGTGCGCTCAGCCTTGTGCCTGGGGATTGCCTGTTACATCGGCGTCATCTTGCGGGTGCTGACTGCTGCCGTCTGCAGAGCCGCTCAGCCACGCACAGTGGGCCTGCCGACCTGTGCGTCTGCGCAGACGCCAGCAGTTTCTCCGCAGGATGGAGAGCAATAGGCTTGCGGCTTAGTGATTAGGGACGCACAAAAAGGAATGCTGTGGGCACAGCTGTTTTGCCCACAGCAATGTAACGAGCTGGCTGCGGGGTTCGCAGGGGTAAGGGTGTTGAGGGGGAAGGTGTCCATTTGTAACCTTGTTACTGCCCCATGTGGCCCAGAGGGGAAGCAGTTTCTGCCTCTGAGGCCGGTGCTTCTGGCCTGTGCTTCTCCCTTCTAAGGGCACCAAGGACCTTTAGAGCAGTTTTGAAAAGGAAGCAACCACCATCCTTTCTGAGAGCAGATTTACATAATAAACATCCAACTGTCCACATACATAAACATCACAAAACTCACAAAAGCACTTTTCAAGCTTTTGTCAAGCCCAGCCTCATTCTTATAGTAGTGCCCCAGACGAGGTTTGCATGTTAGCATCCTGTCTCCAAGTGGCGGAGAGTCAAACAGCCCTGAGGCCAGCATATGTGTGTTTTCACTGGAGAGTACTTATCTTTTTAAACCCAAGCACTGAAAACTCAAAATATTCAAAAGGAAGGTAAATAAGTGACTTTTTGTAACCACCCAGAGAGCCGCTACGGGGCGCCGCGGGCCTGGCGGGGACCACAGCTCAGCGCCCCTGCAGCAGGGCGTCCACTGAAAGAGGGGTTCACATCTGAGCTTTTACATTTATTAGAAATGACAGTTTTCCTCATTTGGAATTTGGAGGGCCAAGAGGAAGCCCGAGGAGAGGGACAACGCCATGTGTGTTTCTTGCTTTGGTCCTGACAAAGGGAATGGGGGGACGTGAAGATGAGGCGTAAGACATGGAAAGCTTCGTAATCGTGAGATTGTAGGTGACTGCTTTCCTTCCCCCTTTTCTGTTTTCCATAGCTTCTCAGGAATGAACACATTTGTAAAAGAAAGGCAAAAAAATTCACCTGCGTCACTTAGGCTTCACCTATAATAACAGAGAAGCTCAGGCTGTAGTGACTAGGCCAGAAGCACAGAGCTTTCTTCACAGGGAGCGCTGCCAGGGAGGGGCGGGGTGTGGCAGTGTCAGCCTCCGGGACGTCACACGTGTCAGCCTCTGTGACGTCACACGGCCTGGCTCCTTCCTTGCTCGCTGCCATGCTCCGTGTTGGCTTTTCATCCGCATGCTGTCCCCTCATGGTGACAAGGTGATGGAGAAGCTCCACACATAACTTGACTAACACCTGCATCCCAAAGGGAAGGAAGTGGGCGGGAAAATATGGCGTTAGCTGTGCCAGGAGGGACTGTCTCAGCCACTTCCCACTGTCTCTTCCTGGGTCACCTGACCACTCTACTGAAAGAAAGGACAGGAAAATGAATGTCCAGCAAAGGCCATCTGGGGGACGGCCATCATTAACCACAGCCAATCAGAATCCACACACTGAGGCTGGACACATTGCTGCTTGGATCACAAATAAGAAGGGAGGGTGGGTGGCCAGCTCAGGGCCAGCTCTGTCATCACCCTCCCTTCTCCAGAGACCCGAGAATCCTGGGCTCTCGACTCCGGCCTGGGCTCTGCCTTACATGCTGTGCCCACATCCTCGTGGGATCCAAAGCCTGTGACTTGAATTCATTGGCTCAGCTTCGACATGTCACGCAAACGCTCCAGATCCTTATCATGTGACTTGGAGAGGCGGACACTCAGATATGACTCCAGAGTCTGTACACCTTGTCTCTGCCAACTTAACACCTGTCGGTGGACCTTCGAGGTTTAGGCAAGGCCACTCCCACCCCAGTGTGGCCTTGGCGTTCTTGGGAGCAGAGAGCAATTGTCCCGGTAGGCATGGAGACTCTCCCCGGGGAGGGGGAAGCTATTGCTCGTACCCACAGTGCCCACCACGTGCCTGCCTCAGGGAGCTGGCGAGAGGGCGGGCGTCAGGCCCTTCTTGTCGATGAAGTGCTGCCTTTTCTAGTCTTGTCTTTCGAAAACAAGTAGCTCTTACCTGGAGTTGGAAGATGAAGTCACACAGGAATACCCTTCCGGACATGAGTGTATGAGATGAAGGGTGTTTTACCTCGTGGAGGAAGTAGACAGAAAGGGCGTCCTGGACAAAGGGGCAGGATCCATAAAGCGACGTCAGATGCTAGGCTCAGGTTATAAACGGAGCAGACAGGGGAGAGCCACGTCTAGTCAGAGTAGCTCAGTAACCCGGCAGAGCCGGGGCTGCCGCTACAGTGCAAATGGATCGCTCTGCCGACTGAGTAACAGGTGACGTTCAGGGGTCATGATGTATAAACAAGTGCAGACCTCTTCAACACCAAAAAGGCACTCAGTGCCAAAAGATGGCCCCTTTCCTGCTAGCCTCCTGTGCTGCCATTTAGAGGACAAACTACAGAGCTAAGGGTAATGGGAAAGTATGTGTATGCAGAAATGTGGGGGACCCACCCACCATGACAGAGAACCCCGTCTGCATGTGCTAAGTGGCTGGAAGCACTATCCCTTAACTAGGGGATCCCACAGGCCTTCACTTCCTCTGTAGTTCAGCCTCCAAACTCAACTCTGTATAAAAAGATTCCCCGTGCCCGTGAAGGGGCTCACGTTTGGGGAACAGACATCACATGATGTGACAACAACAACGTAATCGCAATAATTGCCATTCTTATGACCCGGTTTCACCTGCTTAGGGGACAGGACCGTGACGGAAGGCGCACAGCAGCTCAGCGCCATGGGAGACTTTGAACCATCCTCGGTTCTCAGGGCACAGACTGCTTCAGTACGAGCCTGTGTGGAGGCCTGGGAGGACCCGGCTGGACCGAAGGTCGGGGAGTATTCACTAGGCCAGCGAGTGGACACAGCAGCCCGAGCTGCTCCGCCCACCGAACACATCGTGGGAGAACCAAAGCCTGGCTCTCAGCCCCACGTGACTTACAGAGATTCGTGCTGTAAAGATTAGCATACATATTTGTTTCTATTCAGAATATGGCAAATGCATTCGCTTGGCATGTGTGGGACGTGACTCAGGCTCACCCAGGGAGCATGGAGATGACCGTTAGTCACAGTGACTACACTCAAGGCAACAGCTCCCCAAAAAGCATCGATCCGGCCAAAAAGCGCCCACAGGAAGCAGGCGGGCACACTCAGGAAATGGCACCTCCAAGAGAAGCGGGCTTCACCCCACGGACGCTGACATCCCCCCAGGCTCTGGGTCTTCATGAATAAGTCACGCGACTGGGAATTACAAGTTTCGGGAACGTGTGGGGCCCGTATCAGCCACAGGCCGTCTTCTGCAGTCCTGTCCTTTGCGAGTTCTCAAATTCAGATGCCTGGAGGGTGCAGACCCAGGCGTAAACACCTGGGCCGAGGTTAGTGATGATGGCAGCTTAGGTAGGGGGAGGTGCCACCTACAGGGCAGAGCGGTGAGGCCCTCCTGCCAGTGGTTCCGTGAGAACGCAAACTCCGGGCCGCATCCTACGATTTCAACAGTCTGGAAATCCAGGTTTTCGTGTGACATCTCCCACTTCTGATTTCTGGTAATTTATTTAAAAACAATGTAGCCTGCACGGTGGATCCTGGCTGTGGGTGACCTCCTACACCATCTATGGCAGAGGACGTTGTTCTTAGGAAAGAAAGGCTGTGCTTGTAGCTTCCTGAGGAGGTTGAGGGGAACAGGCCCCACAGTTGCCTTGCTCTAGATGGCTCTGCGGCCTGACCCAGCCAAACACACCAAGAGTGCTATTTTGCCCATGGGTTCTCTTCCACGGGCAGACAAAGGTTCTGGGATGCTTTTCTTGTCCCTGAGGCCACGCTGTCTCTTAAATGTTGCCCTGTGTTCCCAGGAAGTGTGACATGGAGCTGCCTGGCCAGCTTTTCTGTCTCCTGCGATGTCCCTGGGGAGTAGGATAGATCTCTGTCCTAGGGGTCTATTTGTGACATTTATCCATCTGGGAAACATACCAGATGTTTGCTTAAGCCACCCCCAAAATAACGGGACTCCATTCAGCTTTGGCAAACCATATATAATGATTTTGAATAAACACCTTCAATGGAAGATTTGTAAAATTCACCATTTTGTGTTTGGCGATAAGTGTCTTATCGTTCAGCCCATGACATCAAGGCTGAGATTAAAGCAGTGTAACGACAGTCATGGCCTGAAGACAATGAAAGAAACAAAGCCCATTTCCTCTCTGTCATGAACCTGCACCAGCTGTCAGCTTCAACTTACACAAGCCTCCCTTCATGTCCCTGCTGGGGAGGAGTCTGCCTCCGTCTATTTTAGCAAAGCGTAGGTCCAGGGCCCCTGGCTGGGCTGTGGGCTAACCCGTCATCCCAGCAGCTGCACGGTTCCTCTGAGCACCCGGCCCTGTAATAGGGTCTAGTAATTACCGACGGTATTGCAGTCACTTTCAATCCTGAACACAGGGAAGAACGCTCTCCCCGGGGCCTGGTAGAAGTTTATCAGCTTGTTTACTTTGTTGATGGATTTCTGTCCCTGCCCGACTCACGGGAAGGGGAGCCCACCCTTCATTAAGGGAAACGCTGATTGGCCGGTGTTGGAAATATTGCTGCGTTTCTCCAGGAACAGGCCTGCTCAGAGGATCTCCTATGGATCGCAGCATGTCCAGACCCAAGCTGCTTGGGACCTAAAATAACAGAAAAAAAATCTGTTAAAAACCCGTATGAGGTCAACTGACCTCAGAAACCCTTAGGAAAGGAATCCCTCACGGCGCCGCCCAGAGCCTCAGCGGGACCGAGTGTTGGTGACTATCACCCTTCCTGCTGTTCATAAGAAACGGAATGAACGATGCCATGTTGTCTGCACAAACCACACAAAATATCAGAACACTTTCAGCGAAGAGACTTCCCTCAACAAGGCAAATCTATATCCGTGTGATGGGCCCATGGGGGTCTTATCACCTTGGAGAGAATGATTATCATATGGACAAAAACCGGTGGCCAGCCTTCCTGGAGCAGCAGCTGAATGTATGTGCCTACTACTTTGGGGGGACAGTCTCATTTAACTTTCTCAGCCATGTGTGAAGGATATGGAATCATCTGGAGTTCAGGACTGAGGAACCACACCCTCCCTGCTGTCAGCTGGCTGAGGACTCCACAGCGAGTGTGAGTGACCGCGAGGCTCCGAGCCCAGGGCTCCGCAGCTTGGGTAGTGTCTCCGGCGTCAGACTCTTCTCACCTCCCCGCACCACGACCTCGTGTGAGCCCGTGTCCTCTGACCCCGCTGTGTTTCCGGTGTGTGTCATGGATGAAGCGGGCACCACTGTCCAGAGCCCACCCCATCCGCGCGGGTCTGGTTTATGGTTCCCCAGCCGTTGCTAAAATGATCGCAGCCTCAGTTCCTTCCCACCGTGGCTTTGGTTGTGTGTCCATTTGCCGTCCGCTCAGACCTGAGTGTGTTGGTCCAACAACGACAGTACAATCTGACCAAAACCAGCCAGAAAATATCTAGTGTTTATAGATCCATATTTTAGGTTTCTCCCTTTCCAGAAACACCTCTTAATTCAGATTGGAAGTTAATCCTCCTTTTGAGGCAACAAGACCTAAGAATCAGTCCTGCTCAGATAAACATTAACACAATGACCAGCATCCGATGACAATGGAAGTGAGTGCTCGTGTGTCAGGTGAGGATAAAGTGCCGCCTGCGGAGAAGACACAGGGCTGGAGGCAATTGAGAAGCTGGATAGTATCCGCTTGGCAGACGTCAGAACTGAGACTACAGGTAACCAACACGCATAACGTGGGATCCATGCACGTGAGTTTTCCCAAGTACATTCCAGTATTTCTGTATCCTGGCGTGCCTCCCCGTCACTGCTTAGCCGTTCCTGGAAGCACTCCCAGGGAAGCGAGGTTAGCACTGGCTAATAAAGGAGGAATGAGCCTCGTCAAGCATGCTCTTAGCAGAAGCACCCCCACAACAATAGTGCCACCCAGACGTGAAAACTGCCTTTAGGTACCAGCCAGCCCCGCTGCCCGGGACCCACCCCAGGCGGAGCGGGGGGCCATGCCTCGTTTCAAACTCAGGTGCTTCTCTGCTCAGCCCGAATGCTTCTCAGGGCTCTGAAGTCCTCGCCTGCCTTTTAACTCGCAGAGGCTTGTCCCTCCCCCTCTTTGGCATCCGTCTGCCCAGCTTGCATCTGTCTGCACAGTTTCCTAAGTGACAAGCGCTGCACTGCCCTGGAAATAACGGCAAAGCGGCACAGACAGTACAGCCATCCTGATGGTTTACAGTCCAGGGGCCGCAGGACATCGGAAGCCAGTAATCAACAAACAAATGTGAAACCACAGTGCCCACAGGGCAAAGGAGGGGTGTCCCCGGGCCTGTCACTGACAGGTGGGCCTCACGCAGGTGGGACACGAGGGAAGGCTGCCCAGAGGAAGTGAGCCTGAGCCGAGTGAGGCGTGGTCAGCCGGGTAAGCGGAGAGGCACACGCTTTCCTGTCATAAAGGATGGCGTGTCCCCAGGCCTGTGGAGAAAGGGCTCCCTCCACCTCCACCCTGAACTGCCCCCAGCCTCACCAGCCCCTCCAATTTCTGTTACTCCCGACGTCTAGCACATCTCAACTTTGGAAACGCTGGGGCCTTCTGAGTATCTTGGACATACTTGGGGACGTAACCGCAGCGCAGTGAGTGTTTGCGGAATTACCTTTAAAAGCCCGCCACTCAGTTTCTTGCATAGCTTGGATATTAGCGCCTTAGCAGGCAAGGGGTTTGCAGACCCCTTCCCTGTGCCAGACGCTGCCTTTCCATTCTCTTGTTGTCTCTTTGGTTGTGCAGAAGCCATTTAGTTTGCTGTAGCCCCACTTGTCTACTTTTGCATTTGGGTGTCATTCCCTGGAAATCATGGCCAAGACAGCTGTCCCGCGATGAGATGTGTCGCGTGGCACCTCTCCTCAGTGATGGGGGACATGTGGTCAGATCTGGGGGCACTTCCCGTGTGTTAGCAGGTGCCAGGGCCTGCTGGGTTCACCTGCTCAGGTAAAGACACGAGGAAAGGCTCCTACAGCTGAAAACAAACCCCATTCACACTCCTTGAAGTGTGCGTGGGGTGCTCACCACCGAGTTTGGTTTTACCCAGACTTCTGATTAAAAAACAAGCTAACGTGGAGTCTGTGGCTGCCCATTGGGGGGCCTCACCGTGTTGTCTGTGTCCCCCCGGCCTACCCCCGGAGTGCATTAATTCCCCACATCATGTGGTCAACTCGGGGAACGCCATTGTAGACTCTCTAATTTGTGGACTGTTCAGTAGCCACAACAGGGTGTCACCAATTCTGTTATTTTCTCTAAAACACACACTGCATTCTTCTCAGTAGGGTGTTTTGGGGGTGTTTTCACAAATGCTTTTCTGAGTCCAAGGAGACTCTTCGCCCAGAGAGGCATGGAGACCCCCATTAAATGGACTGGACCCCCACAGCCCGCCATGGGCCTGGGTTCTGAGCCAGTGACCGGCGGGCGTGGCTGCCGTCCCCGCGCCTGGCTGCTTGGTCACAGCAGGAGGTGCAGTGCGGTTTGGTTTGGTTTTCAGGAGCTGAGATGAGCTCCGGCCTGTTGGGTGTTTATGCACCTGTGAGACGTGTGCTCAGGTCCTTATCTTGTGGTGCTGGCTAGAGCCCCGTCGATGATTCCACAGTCTTTGTTAATGAGCGGAGTTCCTTTGGAGATTTCTGATCACCTTTGGGTCAAGGGCAGTGAGGAAACCACCCCACTCTCTGAAGATTCTACCCCCAGAGGCTCACCGGGCTTCGACACTCGACACTCGCCCAGATACAGTCAGCAGGCGGCCGTGAGTGCCTGGCGGGATCTTCTCACTCCCAGCTGGGGGCGGCCCACTCCCAGGAGCTGGGGGCGGCCTCTGCCCCGGGACGGTTGGGGCTGCACCCGCCATACCTTCCCCAGGGCAGAGCTGTTAGCATCCTCCTTCCAGGCCCAGTGCAGCTATTAATATTTCTTGCCTCCGTAAACTCCAGTTACAGCCTTTGCATCGTCTGAGGAACAAAGGGACCCCTCCCTCTCTTATTTATTCAGGGCGACTTTTCTAGCAAAAGGGCATGACCACCTCAGGGAAGATGTAAGGAATGAAGCGCCTCTCATCCATGCTCCCGACGGGCTGTGATACAGATAGTGTGCAGGGGTGAGTGTGGCGACATTGGCCCCATCTATTACCCCCACATATCCCCTTGGGAGGAGATAGACAGACAGACAGATAGCAAATGGGAGCGCCATGTTCAAGTCCTGATACAGTACTCATTATCCAATATAACCATCTCTTGACTCATCTTTGGCCCTAGTACCTTATGAATTAGGAAACTTAACTCAGGAATGATATTAGACGCCTAGTAATGCTTAGAGAATGAATAAGTGAATGAATGAATGAATGAATGAATGAATGAATGAGATTGTTTCACGGGGCCTCTGAGCAAAGATGTAGTTTTGTTTTAACATTTGATGGTGGGTCTCCCTACCTGTGGTGCAAGACCCCTTGTAGACAACTCTCAGATGCTTTGTTTTTCCAAGTAGCACCCCAATAGTCTGTTCTTCTGAATCTTGAGGATTCTTGCCTCCCACACCCCCGCCTCCTCTCGCAGAGCTCATGTCTGTCATTGATTTCTTCTGGATGTTTATTATCTGCGTAGGACATTGAATACTCCTCATTCTTGGATGCAAACTTAAAACCTTTCCATTAGGATACAGTTTTGATAATGTTGGCCTCACTCTCCCCTGGCTGGGTTGAATTTTGTGCAAGAAGTTCAAAACTGGTGGAAACATTGAGTAAAGTTGGCTCCTTTCTTGGAGCATTTTTTGAAAATTAATCAATGCAGTCAATAGCCTTTTTCTCCCACTTAAAAGTGCTTTCCTAAAACATTTACTTTTTAATAGAGGAAAGACTTCAATTGTGGCTTCTGTTTACGTGCGCGACGTGGACGGGAGCTCACAGCACGTCTATGCATCGGGAGGAATCAAATGAGAGCAGGTTCTCCAAGTGTGTGAAGTCCATGGGATGCGGACCGTCCCACACACCCTGCTGTGCCCCTGGTTACTTTGGAACCTGGTTTAAGAGACACGGAGTCTGAATACATGGCTCGTCCGAAAGGGACTGGCGAGCCTGGTAAACAATGTAAACCTGGCCATGTGCTTCTGGCTGCCCTCGGCACGCGGGGCGCCCGGCCAGCCCTCCGCTGCAGCCAGTTAAAGGCAAAGCAGTTCATTTCCACACCTTTTGTCTTAGAGAGGCTTCTTTGGGGGTCTGGGGAGAAAACGGCAGTGTTTGGCCTCGCTTCCCAGCAGGAACCCTGTGCCATTTGGCTGGGCCTCAGCTTGTTGGAAGCTAGTGGGGCTCTGAGCAGGAATTGGACCCACCGTGGAGCAGCTTTCGGCATCTCAGAAGAGCCACGTCCGTCGAGTGCAGGTGTGACAAATGTGTCGTCTTCATCATCAAGCACCTTTCCGTGTCATCTACTGCATGTCCCTACATAAAGTCACAAATGAAACAGAGGAGGTGGGAAAGGCTGCTTGGACCAGGAGAAGGTCGCCTGCAGGTTGTTACGGAGAGGAGCTCCCATCAGGCTTTGCGGAGACAGTTACTGAGACTGGGGCGTCCAAATGGTCCTGCAGACGCCATCCCCATGAGTGTCCTGATGCTGTGCGGTCACCACACCACTAAGGCCCCACATGCTGTCACTCCTCGGACACACGCATATTTGTGTGATTTTAGTTACAAAGGTTCTTTTCAGGCTTATTGCATTTTTAACTCACTTTTATTATGAATGTCATCGCAATGTATTCCTATACGTCTAATGAGAAAGTCAGCTTCACAGAGCCCAACTGCAGGTGGAAACACGTTCACAGTTCCTTCCATGCGCTTCCGGATCTCACTCAGGGGCAGCCCACCTGACCATCTCCAATAAAACCTCCCTCCCCCGCTTTTTAAAACATAGTTTACAAAATTATGTAAATACATGTAATTGGACTTCTCTGTCCAGCCCCACAGCTGTCCCCAATGGTACTTTGAAAGTGTGAAACAAGAAAATAACAACGCATGCGCCTTCCTCCAGGAGGCTGAACAGTGTCCTGGGCACCAGGTCTCAGATGACCGCCGTGAGCTGTGGCCCCAGGGCGGGTGCAGCCTGCACGGCTGTGCCTGTGGACCCCGCTGGGACCCGTGCCTGCGGACCCCCCCACACAGCATCCGGGACCATCTGGGATCGCAGTTCCTTGGGGAGGTTCTTCAGCCCAAGGCTTTGTTTCCCTTTTCCCCCCGTCAGGCCAGACACCAAACGGAGCCCCTTTTCCTGGTTCCATGATGTCCAGGATTTCAGAGTCTTTCAGTGATCCCCAAACAGGGAATTGGGCACCTCTGCCAGGAGACGTTGGCAGCTTCTGGAGACATTTTTGGTTGTCAGACTAGAAGGGGCTATTGCTGCCTAGTACATAGGTCGAGGCCAGGGGAGCCTTAAACACCCTAGAATGCCAGGGCGGCCCCACAGCAAGCAGTGATCTGGCCCCGAACATCGGTAATGCCGAAGCTGGAACCCTCCTTTAGCCACTTCACTGAGGACGCCGGGACTGTGGGGTGAGCGCTGTCCCCCGGCCTCCTGCCGCCCGCCTCCCTCCCCGCAGGGTCCTCCGCCCCCGTGATCTCAGCAGAGGGGGTCTTTGCTGTGTGTCCCCACTGAGCGTCCGTCACCTCTCCCGGCCTGAAACCTGCGGCCAGCCAGTCAGTGTCGGCCCCCAGAGAGACCCCTACCCCAGGGGACAGGATGGGGACAGCATGGCTTCCTGTTCTGTAAATACATGGTGCAGTTCTATTTTATTCAGATTTGGAACATGACAAATTAACTATTGTGTGACATGAAATGCTAATTCAATATTACTGCATTTGAATAATTGGAAATAATAGATACCACGTAATAAATCGTCAAGAACCACATTATTTCACAGCTGGTTGGCTGAGTAGATGATAAAGCTAGTTAATGATATAGCTTCATTATGGTGCTAATTTAGCCAAGGAAATAAAAATGCCACTGATTTTCAGCTAATTCGCTCTGACATCAGGACATGGGACCTGAACCAACAGGGAGCTTCTCGGAATGCGAGTTTTCCACCAACACAACCTCGGTCTATCTTCGTGCTGTCACTGTGACGTGGATATTAGTACAATCCTTCTTTTGCAGGCAATTTAACACGGGCTCAGAATAGTAAAGTCGCAGTTCCTGTGATGTATGTATAGCGCTTCATAAGATCTCATCTATGTAAAATATTTTAAAATGTATAAACATAGAAGGAGAATAGATTTCACACGAGAAATTCATTCCTGAAAACAAAGACAGCGTTCAGAACGTGAATCCGCTGGGGTTTGTCCTTTTGACTGGGGGGGCGGGCACCGACCTGACACATTAGTCGTCCCGCTGGAGCCCTCAGGGGGCAGCCAGGGACACCTGCTATGACAAGGTGGCGAGCTGACCTGGCCTGCAGCCCTACTGGCTGCGCGTCCCTGTGCCCCGCAGTGTCCTCACTGATGTGGCTGTACCCCCCTTCCCGAGTCCCATGTCCGCGGGCAGCCGCTCCCGGGGCCTCCTGTGTTGTGTCTGCCCTTGGGCCTCTCCTCGCCGCTTCTCTTCCAGCCCCTCCTGTGCCACCCACACCCCGGTCCTCTCATCTCTGCCCCGTGCCTGCCCAACAAGGGGAAGCTCCCGATGAATCAGGCCCCGCGTGGACTGGGCCTGTGCCCAGGCTGTCAGCAGCTCAGGACGCCCTGCTATTTCATGGTCTCAGCCCCGAGCTGACCCTCAAGGCCACTCAGCTCTCCTAGGACGTGAGGTCAGGCCTCCCTCACCTGGTCGCTTTCCCCACCCGCCAGCCAGGAAAGCAGGTGCCTCTCAAGTCCTGGAAGGAACGGCGGCTGGCAGGTAGGACTGGCCTCTACCTGCTGCCTGGCCGGTGCCCTCGCTGGCTCCGCACCCCTGAAGTCGCCTGCTCCCTGGTTTCGCCCACTCGCTGCTCCTCTGTCACTCAGGCTCCCACCGCAGCCTTCCGAAGCTGCCCCTGGCAGAGGGCGGAGGGCTACCTGCGGCCAGCAGGATGCTTTCTGCTTTGTCTGTCCTTCCTCTCTCCCCTCCGGACAGTTAGCTCCTGACAGTCCAGGGCTCACACCCACAGGTCAGACCGCCTGGGTTCCAACCCCGGATCGCCCGCGGTGCCCGGTGCCCGGTGCCTCTGGGCAGGTTCGTCCTGTCTGTGCCTCCGTGGGCCGCCCGGCACGTGGCTGGCAGTGCGCGGGTCAGGACACGGGCCTGGGTATCCGGCACCAGGCCTTTGCCCACTCCGGCCAGGGTTCCTAATGAGCACTTGGAGAGTGCTCCGTGTCCCAGCCGCTGGGAATGCTGGTGTGCATGCGTCGGGATGGGGATCAGCCTGCATGCTCCACAGAGCACCCTCTCATTAGGCTGTTTAATAACCCAATTAATAACAAGCACCCTAGTGTCTCTCCTTCAGAAAGCCTTCTCGCCTCCTTTACAGATCTTCAAAGTTGCTTCCTTTTTGGTTCTGAACAAAACTCGGGCTCCTCTTGTTTTCAAAGGCGTATTTGATCTCTTTTTAAAAAGGTATATTGACCTCTTTTCAAATGCATATCAAATTTTTATTTCAAAGTCAGTTTCCTGATGAATAAAAAGCTCTTCCTCTTCCCAAAGATCACAAAGAATATTTGGGATGATTCGAGGAATGGGAGGAAAGTTGGGCAAATTCAGATGTGAAAGGAACTGTGCAGTTTTGATGACTTGGGGAGCTGCGGGACGGCCCAGCTGCTGGGCGGCGAGCATGTCCATCCCTCCTCCTTGCGGCGCAGGCTTCACGGATGAGAAAGGCTTGTTTCCAATTCTGCATCCTGGGCTTTTGTTTTCCCGCCGAATACAAATACTGCCATTGTGTTCTTCGATGCCACGTGGTTGTGACAGTCTCCACCGCTGCTGCAGTCCTCTCCTTGGACCTCCTCCTCCCTTTCCAAGGCTTGGTTTTTGTTTTTCTTTCCCACCTAATATTTGAGGTTACTCATCTAGCAGGAATCAGTGTCACAGGAAAAGAGCTGGCGCTGGCCATATCTGTGGTCCCACCTCTCTGGCCGGTACCTACCGTCTTCCACGAGGTCATACTTGGCACTTGCTATCCTTGTTTATCAAACGCCTAGGTCCCCATCTCAGACATTTCAGAGTTAACTCATTTGAGCTTCATGAGACTTGCGTAAGTAGGGGCAGTTATTAATCCCATTTTGAGATTAAAAATAAAAAGAGGTTCGGACCACACACATGGCCGCCCCAGCTGTGTGTGTCCTAGCCGGGATCTGAAGCCAGGAAACTAACTAGAGCCAGTGTCTACAGCCTCCACCCCGTCTGCCTCTCACCAGCTGCTCATTAGAAACATCTGATTTCACGTGGTATCTGGCTGCTGCCCCTGGTGTAAATATCTCCTACTTCCTTCTAAAATACTTGTGAAAAAAATGAAATTAATGTATAAACAAAAAAACAGACACATATGTGCAAATATCTGTCATGGTGAATACATCTGGAAAGACAATAGGTGTTTGATCCCTGGAGAAGTCAAACCACTGTAGGTCAAATGAAAGTCATGGCACATTTTCCCTCTTTAATGGGATTATGAATGAAAGATAGATTAAACCAGGAGTAAACCTGAGAATGGCAATGACACTAACACTGAGATCTCCACGGGTGTTGCCTTACAACTGAGAGCCACACTTTTGTCTGTGGCTAAAATACAAAAGTGGGACCAGCTACAGGACATCAATTTAAATCATCTGAGGCTCAGGGCATTCATTTTTTGAAATTTCTTCTCAAATGGGATAATATGTGCCTTTTAAATTAAATTTATTGGGGTAACATTGGTTAATATGATTATATAGGTTTCAAGTGTACAATTCCGTAATACATCATCGGTCTATCGCATTGTGTGCTCGCCACCCAACTCTACTCTCCTTCTGTCACCATGTATTTGACCCCCTTTACCCTCTTCACCCTCCCCCCACCCCCTTCCCCCCGGTAGCCACCTTTCTGTTGTCTGTGTTTGGGAGTTGGTTTAGTCTGTTGCTTTCTGTTTTATATCCCACATATGAGTGAAATCATATGATTCTTGTCTTTTTCTGTCTGAACTTATTTCACTTAGCAGAATGCTGTCAAGACCCATCCATGTTGTCCCAAATGGCAGGATTTCATCCTTTCCTATGGCCGAGTAGCATTCCATTGTATGTATGTACCACATCTTCTTTATCAGACCTATGCACCGAAAAGTATAAGACATTATTGAAAGAAATTGAGGAAGATACAAAGAAATGGAAAGATATTCCACGTTCATGGATTGGAAGAATCAGCATAGGAAAAATGGCCGTAATACCCAAAGCAATAATACAAATTTAAAGCAATCCCCGTCAAAACCCCAATGGCGTTTCTGGCATTTCTCAAAGGAATGGAACAAATAATCGTCACATTTGTAGAGAACCACAAAAGACCCAATGCAATCCTGAGAAAAAAAGAACAAAAAGCCATGTGTTTCTGCTCTGGTCTTTAAATAGAGACACACAGCGGCGCCAAATCAATTACAAACAGTTACAGTTACTTAGATTAAAGACAAGAGCTTCCTTATGACTTCTGTTATGGTCAGAGTGCCTTAACAAGCGTGAAGTCATTTCATCAGCCTGCACTGTCAGAAGAAAACTAATTTCTTTTTGGATAAGAACACATGCCTGGTATTTTAACGTATAAAGTGAAGTTTTACTTAGGAGAAACAGAAGGCAGGGTTAGCAAGTACCCCCCTCCCTAACTCCCGGGGGACCTCACAATAGCTCCCCATTTTCCAGGCCAGGGAATGAAGCCCGTTAGGCCTAGTCCAGACAGACTGGGCCACTTCCATGTTCGAGATGCCTGGTGTGTCAAAAATGAAGAAATATCAGGAACTATGACCAAAAAATGTTTTAAAACTTACATTTTAATAATTCATGCTTCCTGATAATAGTGAAATGCGATATAGGCATGCTCTTTATGAAATAAATTCAAGCTGGATATTAAACAAACAGAGCCCCCGACACTCTGACCTTGGGCTGCGGTCCAGGTCTCCACTTCGTGGGGCCGAGCCCAGGGGGGCCCAGGTGCTGGGCTGTCTTCTGTATGCGCCTGAGCTCTGGGCTGTGGGTCTCGGTGCAGGTTCCTGTTTCACCTGGCTCCTGTTCACAGCTGACCTCAGCACACACGTCCCCTCAGTTTCCCCCTCTGTAACCCAAGGACACAAGGTCACTTGTCTCCTGTGAATATAAGAAAATGCTCAAAACTTCTCAAATCCAGGCCCTGTTTGGCCCCACATTTCATTTGCCCCAACAGGGATTTTAATAACATTTAAGCCACTAATTTTAAAACTAGGAGACATTACACAACCATCTGCATTTCTCTTGTTTCTGGAACAGTCTGAGGACTGGCCGGCTCCAGGCCTGTGACACCCCCGGAGGAAGCTGGGTGTCACCGCTGCCTCTGTTCAGCAGGCGCCTGCCACCTTGCTCTGGTTTGCAGGGGCCCAGTGTCTGCACCACCGACCCTGGTGCACACTGTCTCCCTGAGAAGAAAGGCAGGCCGCGGTGTGCCTCATGCCCACGCCTCTATGAAAGTCAGTGAGAAGATGGCCCCTGGCAGAGCTGCTCATTGGAACAAAAGCCCGAGCCGGTGGCATCGCTGATGTCCCATGTTTTGATCTACGGACGGCAGAGCATCGCTTCTGCTCCGGTACTGGACGTGCAGACTAACGGCAGCAGCATGGACTCCCACGCCCTCTGCTTCTTCAGCTGCCCTCACACTTCTCTCCAAAAGGCGTTCTTCTCAGTTACAATCCAACATGCAAATGTGCCTTTTGAGAGCTGCAGAGTGGGGATTAAAACACATCTGTTTTCCTCATAAAACATAATTTCAAAAATCCCATTAAGAAACATAAAGGGTTGCTTAATTATAATTCCAAGCATTCACTAAGACCTAATTATTTGTCAAGCCCTATGTGAGGGGATTTCCATATATTATCTCATTTAATTCTCACCATCGTGGTTATGATTATAGAAGTGGTTATAGAAGTGCGTATGATTATTCCCCTTCGCAGGTGAGGAAACCGAAGCTGGAAATGCGTTTAAGGTCACGTGGAAAGCAGGTTTAGGATGAGGTCAGGACACCAGTTTCACGCACCACAAGTTTTAGAAAGTTGCTATGTTAATGCAAGGTCCACGAGAGAACCACACCCACTGTGGGTGAGGGGTCTCTGCGGGGGGTAAAGTTCTTTATTTCTTCTCATTTCAGCAAGTCTTCCCCCAGCTTTCTGTTTCTGACTCTCCCTCCCCCGCACCCAGCGCACATATTCTCTTGTTGGAGCTGCTCACCTCGTGGCGTATTGCGCTGGTCTGTGCAAGCACAGTCTGCTTTCTTTCGTTTTCTTTATGCATCTCAGATCCCATCTCCTGGGTCCTTCCCCATCACCCAGATAGACACAAATCTCCCTCAGCACCTGCAGCCTTCTAAAATGTGCAGTGGGGTGTGTGTGTGTGTGTGAGTGTGAGTGTGTGTGTCTGTAAGTGTGAGAGTGTGTGTGAGTGTGTGTGAGTGTGAGTGTGTGTGTCTGTAAGTGTGAGAGTGTGTGTGAGTGTGTGTGTCTGTCAGTGTGTGTGAGTGTGAGTGTGTGTTAGTGTGAGTGTGTGTGAAGATGTGTGAGTGTGTGTGTATGTGTGAGAATGTGTGTGTCTGTGAGTGTGAGTGTGAGTGTGTGAGTGTGAATGTGTGTGAGTATGTGTGAGTGAGTGTGAATGTGTGTGTCTGTGAGTGTGTGAGTGTGTGTGTGAGTGCATGTGTGAGTATGTATATGAGTGCGTTGTGAGTATGTGTGAGTGAGTGTGTGTGTGAGTGTGTGTGTGAGTGCGTTGTGAGTGTGTGTGTATGTGAGTATGTGTGTGAGAGAGTGTGTGTGTTTGTGTGAGTGCGTTGTGAGTGTGTGAGTGTGTGTGTGAGTGTGTGTGAGTGTGTGTGTGTGTGTGTGGTTTAGTATATACTGATCATAATCATTAATTTAACTGCAAACTCTCTGCCGGGATCTAACTCTCCTCTTTGTTTTGAAGAATCAGTTTTTCTGTCCATCTTCCTGAATGATCAGGCCTGCTGCCTTCTGCTGTGAGCCTGTCGGGCAAAGCCGTCTAAGTTTTGAAAGAAATTGACTCATTTGTTAGTTTGCTGTAGAGTGAGCAAGGATAAGGTAGAATAAAGACATTTTCCGGATGTGTAAGATCTCAAACTGTATCTGCCATACAAACTGCTGGAAGCTGCTGGATAAAGATTTTACTAGAATGAGGGATAAACCAAGCAAGAAAAATTCACGGGATCTGATAAAAAGCAGACCTAGCACAGGGGAGGACAAAGGGACCCCCAGAATGATGGTGAAAGGGGGTCCCAAAAGGACCAACTTGTCCAAGACACTTTGGTAGCTATTCCGTGGGATTGGTGGCGACGGACACACCTGCATCTGTCCTAGGAAAGTGAGGGCACTCTTCTGTGTTCAGACCAAGTCCTTGATGAATTTTGTTGTGACAGAAACCACTTGCATGTCTCCGTTAGAAAACACAGTACTTGGGAGAGGGGACTCCAGCTATCTTTTCCTCTTAATATCTTACTTTTCTGCCTAAATTAAACTGTAAAATGTAGTGTCTAAAGACCTAATTCTGACACATGTTTGAACCATTAAAAAAACCCAGCCCGAATTCCCTGGGGCAACAGTGACAGGGAAGCCAATCCTGGACTTGATTCCCTCCAGGTCGGTTCTTTGTCTGTCAGTGAGGGTTTGTCACAGTCACACCACGCTCGCGTCCTTCCTGTCAGGGTGACAACCGTTTCCCGCTCAGGCTCTGCCAGGGCGGCCGTGCCCCAGCGTCTTTCAAGTGCGTGCGTGTCGGGTATGGGCCGTGGGAAGAGCCGCAGTAATTTGGGGAGGAAAGGGACATGAGTGGGAAGTAAAGGCCTGACTTCAGCGGTTAACCCCGCTTGGGAAGCCAGGGGTTTCCTGCCGCTTGTCATTGGTCAAAAAGACGAGTTCGTGCTTTTAACCCCAGATTTCTCACTTTCCCCCCCGCCCTGCCGACATGGCAGAATGGGGGCCGTGAATGGAGGAGGCGATGACGTGTTAACTACCTAACCATGTGGTTGCGAATATGCCCAAGAAAGTGGACATGGATTTACAAACGCTGGTCGTGACTAGTCAATCGAAATAACAGTAAGTGCCATGAGTCTGGGCCCGGCTAGGGCCGGCCCCGCCCGGACACCCGGTCCCCCCGCCCAGACACCCCGGTCCCCCCTCTAGGGCCGGCCCCGCCTGGACACCCCAGTCCCCCCGCCCAGAAACCCTGGTCCCCCCTCTAGGGCCGGCCCCGCCCGGACACCCTGGTCCCCCTTCTAGGGCCGGCCCCGCCTGGACACCCCGGTCCCTCCTCGCAGCACCAGGAGAGGCACCTTAATCAGAGACTCCGAACTGTGCTCGCCAAGATCACGTTTGCATCAGGCCCACCCCGCACCAAAGACGGTGCCTGTGATCTGACTGCACGAGTGACCAGGGTCTGTGGGGACAGCAGGAAGCTCTCTTGTCTCATTTCAGACCAGATTTTGGCCGAGGACATGTTGAGGGTACAGGAGGCACTTTCCATTTCAGCCGAGTTCACGGCAAGAAGCTTCCCCAGGTTTTCCAGCCTGGGGGCTCCGCACTCCGCCAGGTGACAGGGAGGTTGGGCTGTGCCCGCCGCCGTCTGCCCCCGCCACTCGGCATCCTACGGTCCAAGATAGGAAGCACTTGGGGGCCCTGGGAACAGAACCCACAAAGCACGCGATGACAATTCAGGTGACTAGGACTGGACTTTACATGGTTATAAATCTGGATAAACTTGACTTTCCAATTTTATTTATTTTTTTTTTTATTTGAGGGCAGTGTCACTGGCCCTCATATGTGGCACCCGAACCACAGTCGCTGGCTTCCCAAGCTAGAGCTCAACCACCGCGCCTCAGCCGGCCCTGACTTTCCTATTTTAAAAATCCTACTGTTTTCTAACATTTTGTTAATTCTCTTAGCTAATCTCTCCCTTTTCTAGATCTGCCTTAGTAGTTCAGGGCCTCAATCGGTGGGTTTCTGTGGATGTGTTTACACACTCAAACTGCCCTTGTTTTGGTCACGAAGGCCAATTATAGCCTGGATGAGAACAATTATAAGGACTTTGATGACAAATGGAAACCTTGAGTGTGGTTTTCACTGAGGTCTGATGTGTGTCTGCATTTACGCCAGTTGAATATAGTAGATGCAAAAAAAAAAAAATCACATTTCTTTGAAGTAAAATACCTTCTATCTCTCGGTTTAGTTGAAAGCCTAATAGAAAATAATGTGCCAAACATGGGGCTGGTGAATCTCATTAAACTGAAAACTGGAAATTTATTGACAGCTTTAAATAATTCACCTTCATCAAGAGGAGAAGGGGAAACATCAGAAAGGCTCTGTATCTTTCCATCCCTGAAATGTGCGGGTGTGAGGTCTTTTCCAGGTAAACACCTTGAATTCATGCACTTCTTCATGCCACCTGCAGGTAACTCCCAAGTCTTCTAATTATTTTAATTGTTTAGAAATGAGCTGGGCGGGGGGGCAGTGGCGGCGCCTCCAGCCCTCGCAGATGGCGGCAGGGCTTCCCTCACCCCCCCACACACCCCGTGCCTTGCTCTGCACATGGCCGGGCGTCCTCTACGTGCCCGTCTGACAGGATCCTCACCGTGTGACCTCTCCTGATGTCACCGCTGTGGCTCCCACGTGTGTGTGCCTGTAGAATATTTGGGACACCAATATTTACAGATGCATTATGCTGAATAATTTATATTGGGGCCCCCCACTGAGTCCAGCCTGCAGCCTCACGGGCTGCCTGATAAAACAGCTGCTTCTAAGAAACTCCTACCACTCGGTAAAAGCAAAATTAATACATGCACAATAAAAAACAGCTCAGTTAAAAGGCAGGCCAAGGACCTGATAGGTACACTCCCTCTGTTGCGTGCGTAGAAGCTCGGCTCTGCGGGCGCGCTGCCAACGTCCAGCTCTCGGCGTTGCACTTACTTGCTCTGTGACCTTGGACATGTCCCTGAACCTGGATGGTCCTGCTCTCAGCTCCCAGACAGCCTCCTAAGAACATCTTCCTCGCAGAGTTTGAAAGAATGCAGCACATCCCGACACAAAGCGCTGGGCCAGCTGGGTTGTGACAAGTGTGCAGTGTGACGGGCCAACGCCGCTGTCAATGTCACCAGAATCCCCAGTCCTGGACTGTGCACCTCGAGGAACCATCTCCGTCCTGTCCTCTACATCTCCTTTGGCTCTGAGGACACGTTTGCTGGACACTCCACGGGAGTCCACTAAGCCTACGGAGCCCTTTTCATCTGCAGGAGAGAGAAGGCCCTCCCTGATGGCCAGTGGCAAAGGCCGTCATCTGTTGTCCTCGCCCGCAGACATCACCGGCAGCCTATACAGAGTGAGACAACAGAGGAGTGAGGAACCTAACACCTGCCTTTTCTAGGCCAGGTGTCTAAAGCGTTTCCGCTGGGCATGGTGCCCTTTCGAATCGTATTAAATTCGATGACCTGTGTGCACTCCGAATGTTCCCGAGGCCATCCTGTCACAAGGTCACGGAACTCCCCTAGTAGTCTGCGGCCCACAGGGGCTCCGTTCATCCGTCCACATGTGGGACAAACGCAGCAGCACTGGCCCTGTGCTGAGACTCCGCCGACAGGGTGCCGCCCGAGCAGGGAAGATGGAGGGCCCTCTACCTGAGCGCTGCCTGTGCTTATGGGTCACGAAAGGCCCAGAGGTCCGGGCGCTGGCCTGGACAAGGGCTTCCGAGGCTCAGGACCCTGCTCTGAGCACGCGGCCGTCCGTGTCCTGGGTTCCAGGCCCGGCTCAGCCCCTCACTCCAGCGTAGCAGGTCTCGGTGTCCTGTAATCGGCGCCCTCCTTGGGCAGCCAGCCTCGCTTGCCCTAAAGACGTGTGTAAGTGTGCACTGCCTCAGGGACCCCCCAGCATACCAGCAGGCGTGATGTGCATTCATGTGCAAATGTTTGCAGCCCCCACTTTCTTGCAAAGGAGACCGCGTTCTTGCCAGCTCAGCTCCACAGCTGTAGCGGCCTCTCCTCCACCCCCTCCCACCCCCCAGCCCCGTTCCCAGCTCAGAATCCAGGCCATCCCGCCTTTGCACAGGCACAGGGAGGGGCGTGGCCCACAGACAGGGACACACCGTGAGCCCCACGTTCACCTGGAACCCCTGTCAGGGCCGCGATGAGGCCATTGCCACTCTGTCAAGGGCAGGTGTCCGTGGCATTCTTGTTAAAACTCAGTGGTGTCTCATCAATCACTCTGAGAGGGACAAAAAAAGAGCGGGAAATGCTGGTCCTGATCCATAAAATAAAACATTTTGTATCCAACCAGAGAAAATTGAGGCTTGTAAATAGCAAATAATAAGCCGAAACTGTAATGCCCCAGCATTTTATTTCACCGTATTTTTACAGCAGAAAGAATCCCAGTCTCTGAAATGCGCCCCTGCCGGCACTTCTGCATGTTGCTCAGCTATAAGAAAATTAGAAATTACAACAGAAGGCCAAGAGCGTCTTCACTGTGGAAACGCCAGGACTTACGGGCCAGTGTGTGATCGTGAAGATTAGTCAGCCATCCCTAATTGCAGATGGCGTAATAAAAATGTCTGCGCGCCAGCACTCGGCGGAGATGCCTCTAGATTCGGGAGTGCCTTCTAATACGGCCTGTCGAGGGGAGGAAGCACGCGCATTTTTCAATTCTCACCCTTCAAGCCCGCTTCACTTAGGTACAGACTCTTAAAAACCATCTCAGTCCAAGTAGCATTAAAATTAAGTATGCAGAATACGTAATTTATACACAGTGCTCCAAAAAGCGCCTGGCACCCGACCATGAAGACAACAGCTCCTTACCGTTTCATCAGGCGGATGAGCCCGCAGCTCTAAGTGGCGCATAACTCCACACGGCACACATCGTATCTCTGGGTTCTCGCACTGGATTTACTTAGTTTTCTAACACAAAGTGTGGTTTCTAATAGCAGTTGTATTTCCCCGTGTAACTGTTAAGTCTAGTTATGTAAATATTGGAGCAAAAGACGGAGCACAAAGTATGTTGGAATCCTTTTTATCAGCTTCAAGGAATGGGGGCGGGGGTTTCATCTAATGATACCATCTGCTCTAAAAGAAACTGCCTCTTTCAAGGGATATCAGTGCGTGGGTCAGAGATGGAAAACTGGCCATTTGCAGGTAAACTGTCCTGTAGTGCTGCCCCTTAAAGGTGCTGTGTATAATTTAATCTCAACGTCTCCGCCCCCAGGAACCCCCACACCCCAGCCAGGTGCGGCTCTCTGAGCTCCCAGCCCCAGGAAGACTTGACACTGACTGTGCCAGTCTAGGGTTTAGGTTCATTCAGAACCAGACCCAGGAAGCGTCGGCCTGTTTACTGATGCCCATGGGAACCACACCATAGAATGTTTGAAGAATGTGAGCAGAACATGCTGTGCCCTGAGGGAATGGCCGCACCCCGTGGAGCTGTGCCTGGTGACACAGGTGAGAGCCCAGCTCAGGACTCAGGCTCAGGCTCAGAGAGGGAAGTGAGCTCAGGCACCAAGGACAGAGCGTTGTCCAAGACAGGGGGACGCCTGAACGTCCCTGTGAAGCTTTATCAGAGCCCCACCAGGACTCAAAGCGGCCGTCGGGGTTATTTTAAAACGTGGTCATTGCAACCGCCGTGCCCACCTGAGGGTCCGTCCCGTGCAGTGCACTGTGGGAGGGCATGTTGACCACAGTGGCCACAGTTTGGATTCTGCTGTCGTGTCTGAGTAAGTTCCCGCACTTCTGATCTCTCAGGCAGACGCCCGAAAGTTCCTTGCTTCCCTGGCAGTGAGCGTCAAGCCTGCCGCTTGCCAGGCCCCACCTCCTTCTAGGCTTTGAAAGTGGGATAAACACAACAAACCGAAAACTCAGCTCCATCAGGAAAAAAACTGGATGAGTGAAAGATCAAGGCATATTGTAAATAAATAAACGAGCATTGTTCCTGCTCCCAACCAACTGGAAAACTCATGGGAGAGGCGGCCACTAAAGCCACAAATGGGGGCGCTGACAAACTAAGCACAAACTGAAAACGGGCGAGACAGACAAACAGTGTGATATGGTCACTGGGGGATGGCGGTGTGGAGGCAGGGGCCCGTGTGACAAGATGGCATTTGGAAGGAAGGCCCCTGTAGGAGGGCGACTATCGCTGAGGACCACGCCAACCTCTCAGGAGGAAGGAATGGCGCTTCCAGTTGTTCTCACGAGGACTCATTCTTCTGATCGCAGCATGTCCCAAGGTTGCCTTTGCCTCTTCTCTTCTGGGCCAGGAAAGATGCAGGCAACTGTGACAGAAGGTTCCGAGGAGCCCTTCACCTTTTGGTACCCCGGCATCGAAAGCGTGCCACTCCAAGCCTCACCCAGGTGACCTTGACGAACTGACTGCCAGCCCGAGTGAAAGGCCTTCGTGCAGAAGTGTGGCAGCTTCAAAGATGCCTTTCCGGAACCTCACAGCCCGTCAGACCCTCGCACCTGCCCCACCTTAGGTGCCGCCGGACTGAGCGCAGGAACACCCCACAAACACACATGCCCTGCCAAAGCCCAGGGGAAGTGCCATCCAATGGCGTCGGCGTGCCAGTAAACAGAGCTCCGCTGAAGAAGCATCGGCCCGCCAGGTGAAGGCCGGCCCTTCAGAGGCAGACCATCGGTGAGCGCGGTCACACAGCACCGGCTTCTGTCAGGGGGCAAGCCGGAGCAGCCGTTTATTTTGGGGGGAGCCGGTAACGCCAGCAACTCCTCTGTGTACTGTTTCTCCCTGGCTGGCACCTCACATGAATCCCTCCACGGTGTCTTTTGATTGTCACCTCCCTCCCAAGCTCGTTTTGATGACGTGTGCCATGCCAATCATGCTGCTTTCTGTTGACAAAATGTTGGTGAAGGGGTTGTCGCAGGTGTGCTCATTTCCAAAATGAGACGAAGCCAAATTCACGCCTCTGCGGCCCTGGGAGCACGCCTCATGCCACTGCAGGGCTCGGCTCCCTGGGGTGACACTGGGCCTTGGCCCCCCTAACGCCACCCTCCTTCCTGACCCTTCCCTGCCTTTCTTCACTGCAGAGACTGGGAAACAAAATACTTTCCAGTCACTTGGTTCTAAGGGCGTGTGACCCAGTTTGAATCATTGGGGCACAACTGAAATTTTTTTAGGGAAAACAGCCTTATCCAGATAAAAAGCAAAGCCCTGTGAGAAGTAGTCTGGTGGCGCCATCCCCTTTCACCTCCTAGGAATACAGACGTGAAGTGTGGAGACGGAGCAGCCGTTTTGTGACCATGTGACAGAAGTCACCTGCTGAATATGGGGGAGAAACAAGAGGAAAGGAACGCCGTGAGCCACGTGTCATCTATAACCTGCCCCATCTCATTCTTGTTGTGTGAAAACATAACTCCTGTATAGATTTATAGCCTGTGACAGGAATTTATGTTAGCTGGAGCTAAAAACAAAATCGTAGGGTATAGACCCCCTCCCACTGAAAGCCTTTGACTTAATTCTCTATGTTCTGTCATAACGAATTGCCTAAAACCACGACTTCATCATCCTTCTCCACACTACTGGAGAACGAGTTTAGGGTCTAGAAGCATGGGTTGGATCTCAGCTCCGTTCCTTGTCTGTGGCTCCCTTGCAGAATCCACGAAGCTCATGCGAGTGGCTTCCTTTTGCTGTTGTTCTGTCTTGAAACCGTCAGCAGCGTGGCGATTAAACATAACTAGAGGATTCTGGTCCACCACGTGCTCAGTCTTGCTCTTCTAATCTTCAGGCATCCAAGTAAGAAGTTTCTCTTCCTGTGATGTAGGCCAGAAGATAAGAGCTTACGTGCGCGCGCGCGCAGGGCTGTGGGGGGGCCACACTCCCCGGAAGCCTGGGGGCAGTCCTGTGTGGTGCTGCACCATTTTGCTGTCTTCCTTCTCAGCATCCAGGGGATATTAGGGGTTACTAGGCTGGGGCCAGTGAACCCCCCGCACCTGCCTGGGAGCTGCTGGCTGTGGCCCCTGCCTGAAGACAGCCTGTGACGAGGGAGATAAGGCAACGCCCGTGTGAGCCCGGCTCATCTGAGCCCCTGCAGAAGCAGAGCTCTGGAAAACAGCATTAAATTGTCATGAGCCGATTTCCACAGTTTTGTAGAATAATGGTTTTTTATTAGCCCGAGCTAGTAAAAATAGTCTCGTTATGAAAAATGTATGTGATTAATAAAAGATGAGCATTTTTAATTCAGTTCTTGCTCTTCCCAGTCCTAATTACAATTATTTTTTGTATTCATGCACAGAGTTTTATTTCCAGAAAAGTAATCATGGTTTAGTCAGTGCAACATTGTTGAACAGTGAGGCTGCTCTTTTTTTTTTTTTCTTTCAGGATTACTTTGCAACGCACTTCATGGAAATGAGGCTTGCTCCAGGTTTCACCCAATGAGTTGAATCTGTGAAAACAGAATGGATATGCCACCTCCTCCTCACATATTTTAACAGTCTCTCTGCATACGATATTTTTCTGGAATACATCACCATTTCCTCGTTGTTGCAAAAAGCGGAGAAACACAGAAACCACCCCAGGACCAAGACACAGAAATCTCCTGTGCCGCCTTTTGTACCATTCTTACTTGTACTAAACACATAAGGAAAGCATAACAGGGACAGAATAAATAGTCTGAGTTTTAAAAAAATGACTTCTGGGTCATTATTTGATCATCTTTTTAGCACTGCAATTGCTTGGCAAGATGCAATGGTACTTTTTTTTTAAAGCCCATCTTTTTATTAAGATACTATACACATATCATGCAATTCACCCATTTAAAATGTAAAATTCAGTATTTGTTAGCACATTCACAGAGTTACACACTCATCATCACCATCAGTTTTTTAATATTTTCGTTAAGCCAAAAGGAAAACCCACACTTATTAGCGGTCACTCCCCTCTACCATCCAACCCACACACCTGGGCAGCCTTTAATCTGCTTTCTGGCTGTGTAGTGTAGATTACGTATCCTGGACGTTTCATACAAGTGGAATCATACAGTGTGTGACCTTCCTTCACTTGGCATTGTATTTTTAAGGTTCATCCGTGTTATAGTGTATCCTCCGTTCCTTTGAATGGCTGAGTGCTATCCCTTTGTATGGCTAAACCTCATTTTATTTATCCATTCATCGCTGATGGATATTTCAGTTGTTTCCACTTTGGGTTTATTAATTAATTATTGTTTATTTATTATTATTATTATTCATAATGCTGTTCTAAGCATTAAGGCACAAGTCTTCGTGTGGGTGTATGCTTTCATTTCTCTCGGGTATATCCCACCTCCTCAGCCAGACTTGGTCTTCCTGGTGGTCTACCCCACGGACCTGTGTGCTTACCTCTGCGCCAGTGTCACGATCACTCCTGTACTGTCGTCACTCGGCAGTAAGTACTGAACCCTCCCACTTTGTTCTCATTTTCGAGATTGTTTAGCTGGTCTGGATCTTTGGGTTTTCTGTGTGCGGCTCATTGCTTGTCAATTTCCACAGCGAAGTCAGCTGGGATTCTGACAGCGGTTGTATTCAATCTTTAGATCAGTCTGGGAGGATTGTCATCGTAACATTACTAAATCTTTCTATCTGGGAGTGTGGCATATCTCCCCATTAGACCTTCCTTAATTTCTTTCAACAATTTTTGTGGATTTTTCACGGAATCAGGTTGCACTTTTTTTAAAAAAAATTATTTCTATTTCATTTTTTTACTGCTATTGTAAATATGATGTTTTCTTAATTTCATTTGCAATTTGCTCATTGCTATTGTCTAGAAACACAATTGATTTTTGTTTCTTAATCTTTTATCCTGAAACCTTGCTGAACTCCTGTACTGTTTATGATAGTTTTTATGTGGGTTCTTTAGGATTTTGTGTATACAAGGTTATGACATCTGCATATAGATACAGTTTTACTTTATCCATTCCACTTTTGATGTCTTTTGCTTGTTTAATTTTCTTGACTAATTGCCCTAGCTAGACAATTAATTTATTTCAACACTGTTTTGTAGTTTTCAGAGTACAAACTATATGCTGCTTTTGTTACATTTGCCTTTAGTATTTTATTCTTTTTAATGCTATTGAAAATTGAACTGTTTGCTTAATTTAATTTGTATATTAGTCATTCCTAGTGCATAGAAACACAACTGATTTTTTTGTATATTCCTTTTATCTCCTGCAAGCTTGCTGCATTATTGAACTCTTTTCTTAGTTCTAAGAGGTTTTTTAAAATGAATTTCTTAGCATTTTCTAAATACAAGATCATGCCATCTGCAAAGAGCATAGCTTCACTCTTTCCTTTTCAATCGGTATGCCTTACATTTCATTTTCTTGCCTAATTGCCTTGGCTGGAACCTCTAGTACAGTGTTAAAAAGAAGCTGTCAGAAGAAACATCTGTGTCTTTTATGATATTAGAAAGAAACATTCAGTGCTTTACCATCGAATTTGGTGTCAGCGACGGAGTGTTTGTAGATGATATTTTTCAGGCTGAGGAAACTCTCCTATATTCTTATTTTTTAAAGATTTTTTATTTTGATAGGGTATTAAATTTCATAAAGTATTTTCTGAGGCTATTGAGATGATCTGAGTCATTGACTTTTGTTCTGCTGATATTATGCTAAGTGGTTTCCAGATGTTAAAATGACTTTTTAGTGCTGAGATAAGTCCCACTTGGCCGTGGCGTCTAGTCTTTCCCACTTTATCAGCTGTCGCTTTATCAGCTGACTAGTATTCCACTGAGGACTTTCGTGCTTATGTTGATGAGTGAGGTTGGTCTGTAGTTTTCTTCCCTGGTGACGCATTTGCAGGGTGTGATATGAGCGTAACATGGGGCCTCAAAGAACGAATGGGACAGTGTTCCCTCCTCTTCGAATTTGTTGGAAGATTTTGTGAAGAAGGTGTTTACTCTCCTGAAACATTTGGTGGAGTTCTCTAGTGACGCTTTCTGGGCGGGGCTTTACTCTATGGGAAGCTTCTAACTGTACGATTGCACCTGTTTCGTAGATGCTGGTGCGTTTAGCGTGTTCCGGAAATCACTGTGCTCTTCCCGGACCGGCCCTGCCTCTTCCCAACCCCGCGTCCTAGAGAGTGCGCGGCCCCTCCGGGCTCAGTCATTGCGTCTGCCAGGCGCCGAGAAGACTGTCCTAATGGCTTCCGTTACCTCTGGCCGTGTGTGTCCCAGTTACACCGCTGAGGCCTGAAGCCACTGGCCGGGAGCCCGCTGCCTACTGTATGCTGGACTTACTGTGACCCAGAAAGAGCAATTACCTTGTTGCTTAAGGCAGTGTGAGTTCAGGTTTCTATATTTCATGTTTTTTTAATATTTGAAACCACCTAAACTTATAAAAGCTGGCATTATTCCTCATGTGTAGAAAAGAAAACAAAGCAGAAGTTAGGTGCCTAACGACAGAGTCTGAAAGGAATGAAAGGAGGAATTGAGCTTAGCTCTCCGGATGAAATCAGGGGCATGCTGTGCAAAATGGTTCACGCTGCGGAGTCCAGTATGGCTTGTGTGCTGCTAGAATGATCAGAAAGCCAGTAATTCAGGCTCCCACCCCTTCGCCATGGCCACGAGGGCCCGGAGCTCGGCGCAGCCCCCTTCTTGGAGGTGTGCGACCTCTTGAGCTCAGTGTGTCCCCTGTCCCCGCCTCCTCCCCTGCGCGGCCTTCCCTGGTGGTGCGCGGGGTACCACAGGGGTGAGCGCTTTCAGCTCGGCGTTCTTCTCCTTCCCTGCTTGGCGGGCCGCCCAAGCCCCGATGTGCTGTACGGCGCTTCCTCCTGGGAGGCACGGGATGCCCAGGCCCCCAGACAGCCCAGGCCAAGGGGAGGTCCAGGCCAACGGACTGATAGAGACACAACCAGCTGCTCCTATGCTCAGCTTATTACACACACCCTCGAAGACAAGGTGCCACCTCCCTATGCTCCTTGTCCCCAACACTAGAAAGGATGACACCTGCAGGACGCAGGTGACCCCGCCCCGTTCCTGAGGACTCTAGTGTGGCTGCGGTCGGTGCTCCACTCAGGGCGAGGGAGCACAAATCCTCCCATCTCCTCAGAGCCCAGGGCCCGTCTCGTGACAGCTTCCCCGGGGGAGGTGACATCAGAGCAGCTCCTAGAGGCCTCCCATCGTGCAGTGTTCTGGGGGGTTATCGGGTCTTTCCGGGCTCAGGAGGTGTGGTCCGGCTTTTCCCTGGGGGCTCTCTGTGGGTACCTTCATGGATAATCCCCCTACAGTAAGGCTGTTTGAGAATATGGTCCAAATATTGGTGAATGTCAGAGTTACTGTGGTAGAGAAAAGGGTCAGGATCAGAATGTTTTCATTTTTCACTCCACGAGAACATTCCAAGGATGTTCTAGAACATTCCGAGGATTTACATATATATATATATATATATATATATATATATATATATATATATATAAAATTAATAGTTACTTATCATTTTGGTGAACTAATATTTTATCCACAAAATTATCTCATGGTTGAAAAAAATGTTAATATTTGGGCATTAATATACAGATTTTCTTTAAATGTTTAATCATGTTTAGCTTTTCATTGTCTGAAACTATTTGATCTTATTATTATATCTGATATTAATGATGTCAAGGTTTTGTTTCTCCAGAGTTGAGTTCCATTGTCGCAAAATTTTTCAAGGGTCACATGGATTTTTTTTCTCCTTCACACACCATTTATGGGAGCAGAGAACAAAGAACATTGGTTTGCAGTTTAGAGCTATTAGTGAAAGCTGTCCGTTACTGAGTCCTTATTACCCAGGCTAATTTTTAAAACCCAATTCACACTGTCACTTGGAGCTTTGGATTGCAAGGCAGGGCCCTGGCGCCCGGAAGGTGCTGAGGAGTTAGTTAAACTGTTTGCAGGGAGGAGCCCTCTCTCTGGAAAAGGAGAGAAATGTGGTCTTTGCCTTCCGGGAACCTCGCAGCCGCCCTGGGACGTGCAGCAACGATGACCACTGGTGAGGACACACTTTAAAAATAGCTCTCAGCTCATGGAAAGAGTCGCTTCCTAACTCTCAGCTGGTCACCTCTCCCTCGAGTAAAACTCTCTTTAACTTGTAGACCATTTGGTTTACATCAGGGTTTCCCAGCGTGGACGCTGCTGACATGGAGCCAGATGGCCTTATGTTCTGGGCTGTCTGTCCTCACCCTGGTCTCTCCACATGTGTCCAGTGGCAAGGGCCCCACCCCACACCCCGTGTAGTCACAACCAATATATTTCCATGTTGCCAGATGTTCCCAAGGGGCGGACTTGCCCCCAGTTGAGAACCACTGGCTTAGATGCCTAGTGATAAGCAATGCCACCGATTCCTATTTTCATTAAATGCCAGCACATATAGGTGTGGGGTTCGGGCTGCCGTAAAGTGTAGGGACAGACACTGCACAGTTTACTTTTTTTTAGTCAGCATGTCCTTTGGCCTAGAGATTGGAATATCAAAGGGAAGTTGTCAGGGTTTTCTGCAGATAAATAGTGTTTCTCACCAAACTGAAAGAAAAGGGAAAATAGAACTTTCTAATATTGTTTACCGGACATGGAGCTTTAGGGGGTGATGTGAAAAGGTGGGGATATAACAGTGGTAAACAGATGTTGCTTTAAATTTGGAAATGGGGAGAGATACAGAGCCACGTTTTTAGACGATAACAGGCGTGAGAATTAGAGGTGCACCAAGTGCTAATACCGGACCAGGAAAGGCTCGGCCAGGCCGGGACCGGTGTGTATGCAGGTCACGTGAGCAAGGAGACTCAGGGGGGCGGGGTGGCGTTAAGGACAGTAGCCGCTGACTCTACAGTAGGAAGATTATTCTGGGTTATCTAGTGGGCCCGGCGTAGTGTTCATAAAGGACTGTATATGATGATTGAAAGAGGGAGCAGAGGAGAAGCCAGAGTCCCAGGGAGAGTTAAGGTGCTGGGATTCCGGCTTTGGGGGTGGGGAAGGGGCTGCCCTGGAGCTGGGACGGACGAGAGACGGGCTGGGCCCTGGGGCCCAGGAAGGAGCCAGCCACCAAATGCCCCGTTCAGATTTCTGAGCTCCACCGCTGTAAGATGACAGCTGTGTGCTTTTTAAACCCCCGAGCGTGTGATAATTTGTCACCGCCACGAGGAGGCTGATGGAGCAGGCACACTGGGGCCATCGCGGGGCTCGGGTTTAGGCAGTTACCTCTCACTGGCTGTGGAGAGTCGGGTCAGGCCGAGAGACCACAGGGTCAGCAGCTGTGGCCCGCGGGCCACCACTGGGTTTGGGAAGCCCACGTGCTGAAAATGGGCTTTCCATCCTACATAGATATGCAAATGCTTCCAAAATATCTTCGGTTCCCCTTTTTGGCCCCAAAGACTAAACTATTTACTAGTCGGCCATTTAATTTACAGAAAAGGTTTGCTGACCCTTGATCTAAAACAAACAAACAGAAACTACAAGACAAGAATTATGCATCCCTGTGGGTTCTTTGCATTTTTAACTGGTGGCAGAACTGCCCCACGTGTATAATAATTCCAAGCTTTTCATCACTGTCCCACTGAAGACACTTACGTGTGAAAAAGATGATATACTATCATTTTAATAATTGATTTTTTGAAGAGGAACGACCTAGAAACCACAGACCAGGCATCATCATCCTGGAACCGCCGCCCGTCTTGACCCTGGCGCATGCGATTACAAATCCCTCAGCGGGCCTTTCAGCCATGAAGGTGGGCATGGACCTCGAGCTCGGAGTTTGCTTTGTGCTTCTCCAATCCTTCATCCCGTTTTCAGCCGCAGAGATGAGTAATGAGCCACCCAACCTGTTTACTCCGGTGGGGAAGAGTGATGGCCGTACATTGATTTCCCTTCCTCCGTCCCCTCCTCGCCACCAGCGACGTGAGGAAAAATTATCCTGTTTTCCTTTGACCCCGCGGGTGCTCAAGAGGAAGGAACGCACCTCGCCAAGGAAACAGGGGCGCCATGAAGATCCAGAGTCAGGAAGCGCGCCCCGCGTCCGTCACAGCGCTAGGTTTGGGGGGAAACCTGGGCATTTTCAACTAACAAGGCGCTTTTCAAAACAAGCATCTTATGTATTTGCAGAACATTGGAAAGAATGCTCGCTACTGGCAAAGAAAGGACGTTTTGTGTGACTTGGAGCTTGTTCAAAGAAAAGAATCTTTATGTGTCTTTTCTGTTACCTGTTTTTAATCTTTTATGTCCCTTCTACTCCGTTTTTAATCAACGTTAGGGAGTGTAATGTACATACAATAAACGCACCCATGTTAAGTACAGTTGGATGAGTTTTCACCCAGCTGGGACTGCTCCCCTCTCCCAACCCCACTGTAGACTGTGAACTGCCACCTTCTGAGAGAACAGAGGGACCACGGACAACAGAGAGAACCCCCCAAAGCAACAGATGGCGCTTGATTTGTCTGCTGGCCAGGCAGTGGGAGCTCCAAGCCTCGGTTTAATAGCTTGAGTTTGAATTTAATAGAGCCTCACCAGCTACATCAAACCGCCCAGGATTTCTGAAGAGATACTGATAAGCGTGGGTAAAGCCATCATACTAATTCGTTTCCAATACCCCCCATTGAAGACTGCCACACAATGGACAGTCCGTCTGCCAGATACCAGAGGCATAAACTAATAGATCAGATCTGGTCATCTGTCACTTACTGCCCTAATTGGAAACGTAAAAACATCTGAAGGAAAGAGTACCAGCCGTACTCTAGAAATGGAATAAAATGCATTCTACCACTTTAAAATGCATTTACTATTTGAAAAGAATTCTGTGGATGAATGACAGATAGTTACAACAGCTCTGATCTATTATTACAAAGTCAATGTTCACCAGCGTCCAAGTCCTCAAAAAGAGATGAGGTAATTTCTATCAACAGAAAAAGCAAAGCCTTTTGAAGTATTTTTAGGTTTGGAAAAAAAAAAACATTTATTTTCAAACCATTTCCTTCTGCATAGGCATCATTTCCTAAGCCCTGCTGATTAGGACGCTGTTGTGGGGTGCGCACAGAGCCCCCCACTGGCATCTTTCCTCGGGGTCGTGACATGCCTTCTGGGTCTGTCCTCCCCCAGGAGCAGATGCCGTGTTTGTTTTCTCTCGAAGGCCATGGCCCATCTTGAAAGTGAGCGCGTGGCAGGGCCTCAGTGGGGTGTGCCCGCCGATGAGGAGGTGTCCGTCCGGAGGTGCTGGGATCACACACATCAAGCGAGTTTTTTCTTGCCACTTGCTGTTTGTGTGGCTTTGAGCGAGGTCTCAGTTTGCTAGGCCTCGTGTCCACGTTAGAATGAATGCAAGAACATCAGTGGTGAACTCCCTGTTCAATCAGATTACTAGTACAATAAATAGAAATCATAGTAACTTTGCTCCAAAACAAACAGTGTCTAATTTAGACTTTCTCTGAGTGATTATTCACCTTCATTCATCCCTTCTCCCCAGAGATGGCGTTGGTTCCAGAAGAAATGACCCGTCTGCGCCCCCATCACGTGTCCCTCTGAATAGTCCTCCTGTGGCCCCACCCGTCAGGCTCCCTGTCAAGCCGCACCGCCTAATTTCCCCGACTCAGAGCCTCCTGGTCACCCAGGGGTGTTCCCACGGGGTGAACTCAGAGGACTGGCTGGCTACGGAACTGTTTTTCCAGCAAGCCCAGATCTGTGCTGGGTCAGAACTCAGGGCTCTGGGCCCATCGCAGCCAGCCTCGGGCCGTGGCCTCTGAGGACCTGTCAGAAATCCATGTTTTCTGCTGGCAGCTTTTAAGCCGTTCCAGCAGGTGCCAATCCACATCTAAGGATCGTGCAGGTACAGGAAAGTGTTCGCCAGGGACCCCAGTGCGAAATGCCAGCCACACTCAAACAGCCCATCTTGGGAGGGCTGCGGGCGCCTGTCTGAAGCAGACACCTCAGGCTCACGTACCAGGGAGAAGAAATCTCTACAAGTCGCAGCATAAATTAGAGGGCACGACCCTTACAATAGAGAAATCAATCCCTCAAATGAAGAAGGTGGCCCAGGAAAAGGCCGTGCATCCAGCGGTAATAACAGCTCCCTGTGGAGTGAATTCTTTCCCGGGCTGGTCGATGAGGTTTCTGAATCGTTCAGCCTAATTAGCAGAGTTAATTTAATGCCAAACACAGTTTTCTATTTTGAGATTTTTTTTTCCATTGAGAATCTTTTTGGCGACCGGTGATATCGCTGAGACATTAACATTTTTCTAGTTTTATCTAGTTTATTTCCAGGATGTTGCTGTTATTGAGGCAGATAAAATGGCTGGACTAATACATAGGAAAGCTACATATATTCTGTATCTACATTTGTACCGACTCCACAGCTATCTGCATCTCAGTCTATCTTCTATATCTATATCACATCCATATTTACATCTATTCTGTTTCTCCATCTATTCTGTGTCGACATGAATCTGTTCGCTATCTAAATTTATATCTGTCCATTTATATAAGTTTCTTTGGACTTCCGTTTTAGAAATCTTGTGGCCTCAAATGGTGAGCAAAAAATTTGGAGCCATATTAAATATACGTTCAAATGAGATTTGGTTGTAAAAGTAGAAACAGTTTAAGTTCATCAGTTCGAAAATTAGCTCCCACATGACAGGTGAGAAAATGGGGGCTAACCAGGATTTGTGTCTCATTGGTGACCTCTCAGCCGGCCAGCAATGCGTCTGGACAGTCACTCTGCAACACTCACTGCCTGGCGAAAAAGGCATCGCGTGTGGGAAACACAGGACATGGAGAAATACTGAGAATGAGGTACTATTACTTCAAAGCCAATGTAAGAAACAAATCTCATTCTTTATCCCCTCCACGTGCTGAGAGAAAAAAAAACATTTCCTAATGAATAATCTTGTTAGACTGTTCAGATTTCTGAGTCTTACAGCCTATTATTAAGTGTTCACTATTTGCAGCTTAAAGTGACAGTGACATAGGGGTTGCACTGCAAAGTGGTTGGCAGGCAGGCCCAGGTAACCGAGCTCCGGCTCTTGGCATGTGCTCTGCAGTCAGGGAAGCAGTGTCACTGGGGCCCAGACAGGAACAAGGCAGAGGACCGGCCGGACACAGACGAGGGTGGCGCGTTCTGGGGACGAGCCACGGCCCTGAGGTGAGCGCATCCGATGGGCCGAGCCGAAGCGGTGAGCCGGGTGCAACGAGCGAGGGGGCGAGGGCAGGCGCGGGGGTGAAAGGAGAGGCCGCGGTGGGCGTCATAGGAACTGTGCAAAGCACAGGTGCGGGCAGTCAAAAGTGGCAGCCGTTTCTGTATTGAGGCAACCACTTTAGATTCCGACGCAGATCTTTCTAGTCTTTGGATCTTTGCAAAAATGCATTTTGGAGCCAAGAAAAGAATCACGTTGTAGATTTTGATTTGTAACTTTCTCAATACTCATTTTCATCAGGTGCATCTTTCTCCATCAGTAACTATTTCAATATCATTTTTAATGGCTGACTAGTGCGATATTACATGGACTAACGGCATGTTGTATAATGCAGAAACCATGAACTCAGAAGCTTCCAGGGTGCGGACAGGTGGAGGAGTGATTGAAGTGATTGCCTGTGAAATCAATAAGGGGCGGAGGGAGCGGCAGTAACAGAAAAATGCTTACGCCGTGGAGACAGTGTCTAGCGGCAGTGAGTTTCTCCTGTTAGAATGCAGCGCTGACAAATGTTCTGTGCTTTCCAGGCAAGTCAGCACCCCAGAGTTTATTTTAAGGGCCTATTTATAAATGTTAAGAAATAATGGAAGTTTTATTTGAATCACCGAGTTGGCCAACGGAAGAGTGCCTGCAGTCCAGGCTGTCCTCATGACTGCCGGTTCGCAACCTCCGTCTGGATGTAATCCAACTGTAATTTCTAAACAAGTAGCTTGTTCCAAATTTTCATTATTTCAAGCAAGATAGAAATAAGTTAGATTTGAATTGAAATATGCTCAATATGTAATTAAAACCTTAAGGTTACTAACAAAAATAAGACAGCTGGATTAAAGACTATACGTTTTAGGACCGGCCGAGGGGCTCAGTTGGTTAAGAGCTCGCTCAAGAGTGCGAGCTGAGCTCTGAGCAACAGCAGTTCGATGCCCAGCCCGAGCTGAGCTGCTGTTGAGCTGCCAACAGGTGGCAGGATGGCTCAGCTAAAAAAAAAAAAAAAAAAAGACTATACATTTTAAGGGCTTTTGATGCATATTGAAAAAGTGTTCTACAAAGAGTTTGTACGAATACAAAGTAATAATCTCCCCAACAGCTTGTTCTAATGCGTAGTTCGTACTAAATACAATCTTCCAACTTTGGGTTATTGGCTTTTAGTGCATATAATGTTATATATAATTAAAGGCATTATCAGTATAGATGGTATATTTAATGTGCTTTGTTATCAGAAAGGTTGAAGTTTATTTTTCAATTCTATTCCTTCTTGAGTAAATTTTCTATGTGTACTCTTTGCTTTTTTTTTTTCTTTTTCATTTGTTAAGGTTCTTTACATATTAAAGACATCAGCCAAGTGTTTATATTCTATATTATATTTGAAAACACATCAAATTCTATCTTAACACAGATTTAATATTTAACCATATGGACATAATATTTCTTACAATGACTTTCATTGTAAATGTTCCAAGATTTGAAACATGTGCAATTCCATTCCAAAACTCAAGTGCAATGTTTGAGAATTGGGCCATCTGCATATGATCAAAGATGTTCTTATTTACATACGATCTTGCAGCTTGTGCAAGGTGAATATATCACATCTCTACAATAAGAAAAAACAAGATTTGATGCATGAAAACAAAGGACCAGGAAAGTACAAAATTAGATTATAATTTCATGTACTGCCATTTCTCCACCTTACATTCTAGTAATATCTAATTAAATTTGATGGAACCCATAGGTACAAAGAATCCAGACCAGCCTCTGACACGGCCACCACCATGTGTGTGTTTGGTCATTTGTGGTTTCCTTTTATAACCTGCTCTTTCACACTTGCACTCCTTCACTCACACGGCTCCCTCTCCTCGGGACATCTTTCCCATACTCTTGGCCAGGATCCTTCATGACCCAGCTGAGTCGTCGGCTCCTTCAGGAAGCTTTTCGTCAAGGCCAAGCTGAGCTAAACACCCTCCACCAAGCCCCGCCACACCCTTCGTATGAATCTGCTGTACAAGGTCAGATACAAAGTTCGCGAACTCATCCTAGAAAACATGCCACAGACTATATTGCAGAATATCACTATGGTCACCTTCGAAGGACTCCTCTTGGAAAGCTATGCACTGACACCAGTGCCTAGTCCACCCTTCAAAGCAATTTTGGAACTTTTTCTGGAATGACCATCAGAGCTGTCATTGTATTACCCTTGATGTCCTGAATGTCATCAAAATGTCTTCCTTTCAATATTTCCTTTATCTTTGGGTTAAGAAAGAAGTCATTGGGGGCCAGATAAGGTGAGTAGAGAGGGTGTTCCAATACAGTTATTTGTTTACTGGCTAAAAACTCCCTCACAGACAGTGCCGTGTGAGCTGGTGCATTGTCGTGATGCAAGAGCCATGAATTGTTGGCGAAAAGTTCAGGTCATCTAACTTTTTCATGCAGCCTTTTCAGTACTTCCAAACAGTAAACGTGGTTAACTGTCCAGTTGATACAAATTCATAAAGAATAATCCCTCTGATATTAAAAAAAGTTAGCAACATCGTTGCAACAAGTTCACAAACTTAATTGTCAGACCTCATATGCATCTAATTATTTAGTATCTATATTAGTTTTTCACTTAAAATATAAGCTCCTTAGGAATGGAAATGCGCCTCATTATTCCTGAATTCCCAGTACCCATCACAGTCCATGGAACATAATAAATATTTGGATTAAACTGAGGGATTCATTAAGATCATTTTTAAAAGCCCTTTCAGCTCTGCGATTTTATGCCACCTACTGGGTAAATGATCAAAGAAGGACCCATTATTCTTAATTTAAGATGTGTGAAATGTCAGACTTTTGGCTCAAGCTCTATTCACAGTACAGTCAGTAAAAATTTCTTATGATTTATGGAATCTGCTTAGCCTGTGTGGCCATAATCCATCACCGCAGGCCCCGGGCGTTGTAACCCTCCATCAGGTTTGGTCCTCGCGCCACTGTGAACACACCAGGACGATTTTAGAGTCTGTCACCCCTACAGCAGCCTCTGGCTGAGGCACAGAAATGCTATTCCTGGATAGCGCTGACTAAAATATATTCCTGTATCTGTGAGCGCGGGCTTGGAAAGGTGCTGGGAAGAGGCCTTTTAGAAGAGTCAGTGTTTATCAGCAGCTGCCCCCACACATTGTGAAATCTCAGTAGAGAATTACTCCCCGTGCACATGTGACTTGCTTTAAATGGCATTTGTCTTCTGTCTCATAGCTGTTTTCCTAGAGCAAGTGACCTCTGAGGTCCTTGCAGCAGGAGAGCGACAGGTGGCGAGGGCACACCGGCTTTAACCCCCTTTCCCAGAGGTGGTGCATGTCACCTGCCCTCGCAGGACAAGCCACAAGCCCCAGGTTAGCTGCGAGAAAAGCCAGGAGACAGAGGAGGCACACTGATTGCTGTGGGCACTCCCGCCTCCCCCACATGCTCCCTGATATTCAGGATGTCCTCCAATGCATCCTAACAGCGCATCGGGGGTGACCCCTGTTTGGACAATTCCCTTTCCAATCTTGTAGGTTCTAGAATTGGGGAACTTCAGTTTCCCTGATCCCTATACAGCAGCCCCTGGCTTCACACACAGAGATTGTTGGGCCCCAAGCTATTGCATTAAGTTACTTCCTTTCGGCAGAATACGCCAAGAAGGATGCCTATGTGAGGAAATACATTCGGACAGGGCTGGCGGTGGTCCGCGCTGTTAGCTTGTTCCGGGGCTGCCGCCTGATCTGTTATTCTAATACGCTTTCAATGGCTGTTCCCCGTGTGCGGGGGGGGGGGGGGGGGGCAGTCACTCTGCCTGCGGCCTCCCTTTCCTAGAAGACAAATCAATTAAGCTGCAGGCCTCCTGCCGGGGCTTGTCTGCTGTCTTATCCTGACAACAGGTATCCCATCAGCGTGCTCCGAAAGGCCTCACCCCAACATGCTGCTCCAGCTGATTGGGTCATTGTGTGTCAAATAAGATAAATTCTGCCTTCAAGCAGCCCAGCAGTTAAACGCCAGAGGCTGTGAAGCCATCTGGGTACTGACGGCTCTCTGGCAAGTCTTGCTTGAAGTCCCCTGTGGACAGACGTCCCCAATCCCTACTGGCCCAGGAAGCCTTGCTTCCGCTGTGATCCTTCAGGCCCCAGGCAAGGTGACACAGACCCATGGGTCCAGGGGGTGCCTTGCAGTGGCCCCCGCCCCATCAATGTTGGGGCAAACTGCTACTATTGTAAGAAAACTCCTCTCAGCTCCCTAGTCTAAATCCTCTACTTTGGGGCCTTTTTTATGTTCCATTGATCCATTTTCTTCCTTTTGTTAACTTAAGTCACAGAGATGCACACACAGGCGTGCGCATGTACACACCCCCTCTGAGGGGAGGCACTGGGTCTATGATTCACCCGTGTTTCCCAGCTCCCTACAAAGTGATGGGATTCTGTGATGAGTGAGCCCATGAGAAGAAGACAGCTGTGTTATTGGGATGTTGTTTTTGCATCTTAGACAATAACTCAAAACATCCAGTGAGGCAGTCTGCTGGGGAACCAGCGCCCTGCTCCCAGCTACACCCCCCCAAGGTGGGGGCCCCGTCGTGCGTTCGTGCATGCGACCCAAATTATGATTTCTCCATGGTCCAGAGGCCGCACACCCGATTAATAGAGAAGGTATCAAAGGGGTCATGAAGAGGGCTTTTTCAGAGTCCAATTTCCTAGGCATGTGTGCTTATTCTTCCTATTGCTACTTCCTGCGTGGCCTTACATGGTTTTCTCTCCCTGTTTCTTGGATGACTCACACATAGAAGGGAGATGATGACATTTACGTTTTATGGAGGGTGGTATTTAGATGAGCTGCCTCATGTAAAGTGCTTAGAAGAATGTCTAGTGTACATCAAGGATGAGGGTAGACATCGGCTATTACTATTATTATGGTTTTCGTGGAGCTCTCCCTGGCCCACACGTGGCACATACTGAAGGGAAGGCTGCAATTGTCACTTCACAGCTCTCAGCTATTTCTGAGGTCCCATTAGACTTGGATTGAATCCTGACCTTAACAATTCCAGGACCACTATCACATTTGCCAGTCAGGGATAATTTTTTTTTTTTTTTGAGGGCAGTGTCACTGGCCTGAGGAACCCAACTGGGCCCACTGGCTTCCCAAGCCAGCGCTTAACCACTGCGCCACTCCGCCGGCCCAGGGATAATTTTTTAAAAATTGTTTTTAAAAAGTCCCAACAAGATGAGAATGGCAATATGTATTTCAATACAAATGATTTAATTTTCAAATAGTGTGTTTAGTAGTAGGGGATATGCTCAGAATATATTGAATTCATAAAGCAGGATATGAGGACATTTTAAAAACAGTAAAATAAAGCATGTTAATTTTTTAAATGCATGCATATTTATATCAACTTATGACTGACTTCTGAAAAGGAAAATGTGGAGGGCCGGCTGAGTGGCTCAGTTGGTTAAGAGCTCGCTCAAGAGTGCGAGCTGAGCTCTGAGCAACAGCAGTTCGATGCCCAGCCTGAGCTGAGCTGCCGCTGAGCTGCCAACAGGTGGCAGGATGGCTCAGCTAAAAAAATAAAAAAATAAAAGGAGAATGTAGATGCAATAGGACTAGTTAAACAGACATTAATTATATTGAATAAAAATAGCAACACCATTTTATTGTGTGTCTCGTGGAAGAACAGGATGATTTTATTCTTTCTGCTTTCTTTGCCAATAGTCGCCTGGTCTGCCTGCACCCTGCAGGGCAGCCTTCTTTCCCTTTATGTAGTGGTGAGATTGACTATAGTTCAACATAAAGTTCTGTGCGACGAGCGGCTCTGCTCTGATCATGTCTGCGTCCCACCGACTCCTGGTGTTGGTCTAATGTGATGCTCTCAAGCTAAATATAGCATCGCCGGGCATGGGACTGCGGAGTGTGCTTACGGAGCAGCATGACTTGGCCTTGAGGACCTTGTTTGCAGCTCACCAAAAATACCCACTGCTTCCTACCTGCAGGCTTGTTTTGATAGACCAGGCGTTTGTCCATCAGGTCCTTGGCATCTGTAAAACTCACACTGGCTAGCCGTGTCCCAAAGGGCCAGCATCTGTGAACGCTGCCAAGCACAGTGGCTGCCATCATCGTTGAGCCCCTCTTTCTCAGGGGTAATCGGCTTTTGTGACATTGATGTTGGATTCCAAATAAGTTACCTGCTCAGTAAAGACACTGAGAACGTCATAAAGCACTGCCAAGTCCTCGCCAATCAGGGCAGCACGAAGGGGTGCCCATATTAGGGGGTTCATCTGGGGACAGGCACTGACTGCCCCACAGAGTTCCTTCGTGAGTGCTTCACATTATTATCTAACGTGTTGTAAAAACAACACCAAAGTCTTGGCTATCCTTTTCTGGTGTCCTTTTAAAGGAGGGTTTAAGGGGTTCGGGAACGGGGGAGGAGTATGAGCACTCTTATTTAAAAAAAAAGAAAAGAGTCATTTTTTCGCTGTATGAGTGTTGGTTGCACACATGGCACTGAACACGCGGAACAACTCAGGTGGGTCAGTCCAGCTTCTGTGGCCTCTTCAGGGGCCCTCAGACAGCCTAAGCGACGCAGCAGGTAGAGTTTTGTTTCAACGTACTCTTTCTCTCTGTTCTCATCCTCAATGTGTTTCCAAATTAGAGAAAGACGTCCTTTTTCTCCCACACTGTGAAATTATGGCTTCATGACAAGCCAGCATTTTACCATGTTTCCGGGGCTGATGGAAGAAATGGCCGCCACCCAGGTGAGCGTCTGAGGGACAATGTCCTTCCGTTCCTGTGAAGTCAGAAGTCTCATTAGGAGCTCCAGCATGTCTGAAAGAAGCCGGGAGGTGAGCTGAGACTCGCCTTTGGAAGGCCTCATTATGACAGTCCAGCCAGTCACTGCCCTTTGGCGCAGGGTCGTACACAGCGTGTCCTCAATCTCCAGCAGTGAGACCTTTTCATTTCCTTTGGGAGTTTATAGATGGAATTCTCCACAATTTGCATCTGCACTGTCTGCTGAATATGTAGATAGAGGAGCACATTCTAGCTTGTATTTGAACGGGTTATAAGTATGCTTTTGTCTTAATGTCTCCTGCAGGTTCACTAAAAGTTCATTGGAAACTCCATTTTGCAAAGCAAAGTACTGAAGAGCTGGGGGCCGACAATTTTTGTCGTTGTGATTGGACACATCACTTGATATATTGCAGGAAATGTGGTCCTTGGTGAGGACTGACAGAATCAGCGCCACAGGTAAGGGACGTCCGTTATCCAGACTTGCCCCCCACCATCTGCTCACAGGCCATTTTAGTGCCAACCTCTGAATTAAGATTTGGAACGTGAGTCAGTTTCTAGAGCAATCAAGGGCACAATACCCTAATGTGTCTCCTTTCGTGTGGTTTGCCAGGTGAATTCAGTACGCGCTGTCTTCACTGAGCATTGGTGTCTTCTGGGGAGAGAAGAAAACTTGGTTAATTTACAAGTACTTATCTGTCTCGTCCCAGACTTGTGAGTTTCAGCCTCCATTTGTGGCTTCCTGTAGACTCGGTCTCTGTATATATGGGCCTGTGTCCTCTTTTCCACATGCCTAGCCCCAGATTCCTTCCTACATATTGTGCAGGATGCTCTGTTTGGGGTACCTCCCTCTCTAATCCATTTGTATGTGTCTGTCGATCGGATAACAGTTTTCTCACATTTTTCGGTCACGTGTGCGTCGTGTTGGTATCGTAATCATGCTCATTTTCATGATCTGAACTTGGCCACAGTATTTGCGGTGCTAAAAATTAAATTAGCACTCTCTCTGTACACAGCACAGCAGCTAATCCACAGGCAAATCAAAGATAACCATTACCCCTGACAACGTGCATGCACTCAAGCCGCATGGGGGGTGGTGCCTGCTTCCTGGGCTTAGTGCCTCATGGTCCCAACATGGCTGCCTCAGAGCCGGGTGTCACGCCCTCCAAAGCAGCATGCAATGCAAGAGGGAATGAATATGAGGGCGGCCAAAGGGCCTTTGTGTGATTATTTTCCATTTATTAAGGAGAAAAATGTTTCCCAGTGCTCCAAGCATACTTCCCCTCCTGTCTCATTGGCTATAAATGGGTCACATGCTTGTGTCTAGACCAATCACAGACAAAGGAGCGCCCAGTTGCCATGACGGGCTTAGATTAGTCTGGATTCATCTCCAAGTCAGGGTCCTGGCAGCAGGAGAAAGGGGCAGAGTGGCTGTTCAGGGGCAATAAACAGTGGCAGCCACAGGAAGCCAACAGATATGAGAATAGAAATTAAGGTGAGAGAGAGGAAGAAGGAGAAAAATATCTTTTAAAAAATTTTTATTATACCTTCTTTATTTTTTAATAAACATAAATCAAGTTCAAAATTGACTTTGTGCTCAAAAAGAAAGCACCTTGCAATTAAGAACTGCCTTTTCCTGGAGGTTGATCTTCAAAGGCCTGCGCTCTTTGTCTCTGTCAGACATGACCACCCTGAAAGCACAGTTCCCTTAGAAGAAGAAGGTATTTTTTCAGTTGAATAATAGAAATATTTTTGGCAAATGCAGAGATAGAATTCTTGAAGGTCACCCAGGAAATCTGAAACCCTTCAAAGTGGCTGGAGGAGAAATTACCTCATTTAACCTTTTAAACCATGTTAAAAATGGTTATTTCATTGTCACCTTTTTTGAGTTTTCTGTGTCTTATTAAATCTGATTATTTAATAACAAGTCATATGTCACAGTCATTTAAAAAGCTTCAGGCATTCGTTTCAAATTGAAAACACAGCCACCATTATAAATTTGGTCATGTAACGACGATATACCCAAAACCAGATGTGTGCACGGTTCGTGTGTTGTGGTGGGGTGGTGTTGGAAATGTGTGTGTCACGCATGTGGGCTGCAAGTGGGCTGCCCTGCGAGTCATTCCCTGCGAGTGGTCTTCAAATCCACATGAATTCAGGCCGGGCAGATTTATGGCTGAACCCCTGACGAGTCCGTAAGCAAATGACCATCGTACTCATTTGGGTGTTTCCTCCACAAACGGGGCGTATGTCACGGAGGCACTCCACAGTGCGGCATGCTCAGTGCTATGAGGGGAAAATGGGAGTCTGTGTGAGTCAGAGTCTGAGGGCGAATATAAATTAATATGAAATAATCACAGCCATGAAGAGCATTGTTTTCCCATTGAATTATAACGAGCAGGCAGATAAGAGGGCAGGTCTGTGTGAGGAGACAAGCCTGCAGTCTCGTTTTCAAACCAGTAACATTCTGTCGTTTATACACATCATTCCAGTTTTCTTGTAAATACACTGACTGATGTGAAACACAATCACTTTAGAATAATTAGAGCTTGCAGATTATTTTAGAAAGAAATCAAATTTAAAGTCACCAGTATCCTACCACCAAGAGTCTAAAACAGTTGATATTTTGGCAACTTTTTTCAAACAATATAAACCTAAATATACAGCATGATATAGGTTTATTCTTTCCAAAAATAATGCTTTTACTTTGTAAGTAAATTCAATTTCAAATGACATTTATAAGGTACAGAAACATGAAATTTCAACCCAAATTTAATATAACAAAGGCAAAAGTCAGACATCACTTCTGCGGTGTTACTGATGGAGTTTATGGGGTGGTGACATGTCAGACCTGCCTCTGGGGGCGCCTGAGCTCAGCCACACCCCAATGGCAGCGGCATTAAGCTCACAGCTCTTTGGGGTGCTGCTTCTCCAACACAGCTGGTTTAAAAATCCTCCACAGGCCAGCCGTCTACCTTCTAGGTGGGTCTCCTGGGTGGAGATCAGCCCGAGCCCATGGGATCTCCGGCTGCTTTAAACCTGGACCATGTTCTGTCATTTTCAGCCTGGATGCCTTCTGATCCCTGCAGATGGCCAATGCCAGGTGACCTCAGGCCGGTTAGACAGGCAGGAGTTAGGTAGAGGATGTCAGTAAAATCCTAAACACCTAAGAATGCAAAGTAACCGCCCACACACCCTCCCAAAGCAAGGGAATTGCCTCGTAGAAATCTGTAAAACTCGGTCTTTGGCAAGGAGGGGTATTGAGTAAGCACTGGGCTGCAATTTGTATCAATTGAATTGCGAGCTTTCTGAATAAGGTGTTTATTTATTCCTTCCTTTCTTCCTTCACTCATGTACTCATTCATTTACATTAATAATATTATAGTTACAAACTTGACTGCATGTGGGTAGAGAGTTTGACTTTGTCCATCTTTTGTCTTCGTAATCAAAAATTTAAATGAGAAATAGAAACTATATTATAAATATTGTGATATTTTGACATTCTAAAAGAAACCTTTCTGGCAAAAGATGGCCCTTCCCGGTGCTAGGAAGTCCTCGGGGTGGGGGCGTTCTCTCGGAGGGCTGGGCTTTCAGGGTGAAGTCTGCAATGGGCTCCGGCCAAATGCCCAGGAGCCGCCCTTCTCCACGTGGCAAAGCAGGTCGCAGAATCTCAACACCGAATCCTCGAAGGTATTAATTACTTTGCAGGTGAGCACAGGGCACAGCTAGGTTTTAAAGAACAAAAGTATTCATTTTGGTTGCTGTTGTTGTTTCTTTCCTTTAAACAAAGAAAAGAAGAAAGTTCTATCGGCTAACATTGGCCCTTGTATGGAAACACATGGTACCCGTTTCCCAGGCTATAAGCCTGGTGGCCCGGGCTGCCTGGAGCACCCTGCATTTCCTCCCATTACAAACCTCGCACCTAAAGGGTGCTGCCCACACTGCAGCAGCACCCCAGCCTGCACCCCGCTCTCCCCCACCCGCCAAGCACAGAGCCAGTGCGTGGGTCACAGGATTCACTTCCTGTTCTCCTCAGCCGACGGGATTCTGTGAAACATCTTAAATCAAATGATATATTAAAACACCAGGCGCACAAAGGGCCTGGAGAAGCTTCTAATTGGGGTGGTGAGATAATTTATTAGCCGCATTGGGACATTTCTGCAAGTGGAAGGAGAGTGCCATAAATTCCACAGGGGACAATAGGCATAAGTAGGGCTGCGTCCCGGGAGCTGGCACCTGAGCAGTTCAGTTACCTAGCTACGGATATTTTTATGAACAAGAATGATTTCATGCCCATTTCAATGGTGTTCTATTACTCTAGATATTGCGTCTTGTTTTTAAAAATCATTTATCTGAATTTAGACGGCAGTTATTAATAATAGGGAAAACAAATCAAATTTTGCTTTAACAGTCAAAATAAAAAGTTCTATGAATCGTATAGAAGCCTGGACTTATTTGCAGAAAACACATTTTTTTCCTCCACGAAGTAGCTTTTCTGGCCATTTAAGAGAGCAGAGCTGACAGGCAAGTCACGTGCAAACGGGGCTGAGAGCCTGCAGCTGCGCCTTTTGTTCTGTTGTCGGCATCCTTCATGGGACAATTCCTCTTCCTCCCCTCGGCAGTTTGAAAGACGCTTTCTGGATAATTGGGCTGCGTAGGACTTAGCTGGTTCCCTAAATGGCATCATCGATTTTGAGTTGAAGAATGTGGCTTGTGGTCGCCATGTTGGCCTGTGTGACATCTTGTGTGCAGATGACTGGATGATGAGTAAAGTGACAACTGTGGGTCAGGCACCTACTGCCCCCTTTACCTGGGTAGCACGGAGCTCCTGATTAGAATTTCCACGGGCTGTGAGCCACTCACCTTTTAAAAAGGGTGAGGTTTCTGGGGTGACTAAGGTTGGTGCCGTCCCAGGCTGAGTTGCCCGTGCACCCAGAAAGGTGGGACAGTGGGAGAAGAGTCACACACTGGCTGACAAACCAGCCTCGGAAGCTCTTTCTTTAAAATAGGGCATTCTGGAAATCTGAAAAGGTAATGACACACCTGGGATTTCTAACAGGATTTGATGAGTCAGAGTGACAGGAGTGCCCCCACCCACAATCTCCCACTCATGGAACTATTTAGAGAAGGAGGTGAAGAGGGTCACTTAGTAACCTCGGACAGTGAGTTCATGGTGCCCGTTTCAGTTGGAACTTCATAAAGGGAATCCCCGACCGTCTCCAGCCCTGTAATGAATGTCTGGCTACAGGGCCAAGAAAACAGCATGAGTATGACAGTGGGTCCCCAAAGCACTGTGCATTTTCAGAAAGAGAGGCACCATATTTGAATACCCTCGGCTTTAACGGAACAAAAAGGTACTAATTTCTTAACCAACTATTGTTAACCTAATATATAAAAAAATGACCGATTTAAACAGTACCAAACCCAAATTGGGAGCAGTTCAAATAGCTTATAATATCATTTTTAGTAAAGGCTCTATCTCTATGGGTCTGTAGAATATTATATTCTCAAAACAGAAAATTCAATAAGGCAAAGACTCAAGGGATTATTATATTTCCCTTTAATTAGGACTTTTCATGCAATAAATTACTGGTTTCTTCCAAGAGATTTTACCTTTTGGTTACAGAAATTCAGTTTATCCAAATTCAGACATTCAGTTTAAGATCAATGACATTTCAGGCAATTCCCCCCATAACTAGTTATTTCCCTCCTTTTATAAGTTATGTCCATAGGGCCGGCTGAGTCACACGGTGGTTAAGCGCTGGCTTGGGAGGCCAGTGGCCCCGGTTCGGGTCCCACATATGAGGGCCAGTGACACTGACCTCAAAAAAAAAAAACTTAAATAAGTTATGTCCATGTATAAAATGTGATATACCTGGAAATGCAATAAATGTGTCCTGGGAAACATTTAAAACCTCCTCCAAAGTTAACAGTTGTATGATATCAAAATGTATTTTGAGATACTTTATCGAAAATGCTGTATCCGTCACCTTCCATTTCTTTCCGTATTATTAAAATAGATTGTAGAAATAGAAAATCAAGATTAATATTTGAATGGAAACAAAACAAATGTTCATGAACTAATGAACGGATAAGCAAAATGTGGTCCCTTCATTCATACCGTGGACTGTCACTCAGCCATAGGACTGTCACTCGCCCCAACATGGCGGAATCTGAAGACATGATGCCGAGGGAGAGAAGTCAGGCACAAAAAGCACGTAGTGTGTGAATCCATCTACATGAAATGCCCAGAGTCGTCACATCCATAGGGATAGAAAGCAGATGGGTGGGTGGAGGGAGACCGACCGCCACTGGGGACGTTTCTTTGTGGGATGATGAAACTGTTCTGAAACTAGGTTTTGGTGATGGTTGCACAATTCTGTGAATATACTAAAAGCCACTGAATTTAATTGTACATTTTAAAAAAGTGAATTTCATGGTATGTGAAGTATACCTCAGTAAAGACTCGATTTAGCCAGTGGGAGACCTTGATGGACTGAGGGTAGATTGGGAGACAGAGAGAGAGAGAGTGCCGGGTGTTTTGCCTCTTGCTGTCATCCTCAGGCCGGGTTCCCAGGACGCCCGTCCTGTTCTCCAAGCTCCACCTCCCCCCGGGCAGGCCTTGTGTCATTTCTAACTCACTGGGCGGGCGATCCTGGGTTTAGTAATATCACTGCCTCACTTTCATCCCTCCATCCAGAAAGTGTGCAAGGAGCTAGGGCACAACTGAGCCTGCAGATATCACCCTTCCCACATGGAGTTTCCAGTGTAGGTGCCAAATTTCATTGATTTAAAAATAAAGTCACGATGGATATGTAATTCATTGGGATCCGTGGCCATGCAGTCCTCTGACAAAGTTAATACAAGGATTTTCCTTCTCCACAGTCTTGGGGATGCCAATGGCCTCCCTAAGGTGTTGGAACCCTCCGTGAGTTTATGTCTGCCTGGTATCTCCTTGGACACCGTCTAGAAGCCATGTCCCCACCGTCTCACATCTCTGAATCCCCGGGCGTCTCCTTACTTGGTTCTGCGCTAGGCCCGCATCCAGCCACTTTCCCGTCCTCCCCGGTCCTCCGCCCCACATCTCGCTCAGGCCATTTCCAAGCGCAGCGCACCTGAGGAGGGCTGCGAGCGGCCCCAGGGGCCCTGAGCCAGCGTCCCGCCCTCAGCACGCGGACGGCGCCTTAGGCCGCCTCAGAGCTCTTCGCTTGCGCCCCTTTCTGTCCTCCGGATTCTCTGTACCCATGGGAGTCGGCACTCCCTGGGGAGTGAGAGCGCTAGTCTCCCATTATGCTCCTGATCCCGAAAGACTCCCACGTAACAGTGTTACAGGAGTGACAGAACCAGCGCCCCTGACACAGGGCAGACTCGGGTTAAAATATTCTGGACTGTGTTGATCATTCCCGGGTGCCCCTTTCCAATGGTATCCTCCCTTTCTGTCCCTTGATATAACCACCGTCCTATATTTGGTCTTAACTCGTCGCCTGGAGCTCCTTAAACTAGGAGTTTGGGATGCTGCTGGCCCACGGGCATGAATGCGCCGCCCACGAGCCGCCACGAGGCCATTCATAAAGCAGAAGTTTCACATTGGGACTCAGCTCTCAGACCTTGCGGATGCTGTTGGGGTGTCGGAAAAGTCATGATGCATTTTTGCAACAAAAACAGAAAAAATATGTCATGACTTTTCCTACAACCCAATAGTATTTCATAAAGAGACAGCCTATCTCATTACCTTTTACGTGACTCAGTCTAATAAATCATTGGCCACCAGGAGCACTGACAAATTAAGAGACTTTAAAAAATGAACTGTATCGTATCTGTCTTGAATTCACTCTATCTTAGCTAGAAATCCAGAATCGACCTTCGTAAAGCTTCCATCCCTAACATTTCCAGGCATCTTGAAAAGAAGAATCCCCATCACCCCAATTCTAGTTGTTACGGGTTTGGAAATCTATCAGTATTCAGTCTTTACCCTACACACACACCAGACAGACACTTGTGGAGACATCAGTGCTGTGGAGTATGAATTGCCCAATAAACAGGTTTCAGAATGCAATTGAATGAAATATTGAACACTGCACACCAACCAAAACCCTTGTAAAACTTTATAAAACCTCTGTCAAGAAAAGGCTGCAAACTCTTTTTACGAGCTGCTCTATTGGGCATCGAAATGTTTGCATATTTAAAAGCTTTCATGGTAGAGAAAATCATTTCTTTTTCTTTATGGGTCATTTACTTTTCTGCATGTTAAGTTAACAGGAGAAAAAAAAAAAGCTGACATTTACTCTAATGTGTTGCTTGATATTAATATGTATGAGTCACAGATACATTTGCCCCAGAAATGCAGGGATGGGACTCGGAGTGTTTGCTCCTCAGGCCCCAGCAAAGGTTGTCGTAGTATCTTCATAACTGACCCTTTTCCAAAAGGTTACCCCAAAAGCCCCCTGTAGATAAAATTTCAGGTTTTCTAGATACTAATCTCTTACCATATCTTTTTAACCAAAGGGAATATCTTCAAAGGTTAAAAAAAAAAAAGTGAAAAGGTCATATGTATAGTTGTTATTAAATTTTATTAATAAGGGGACCCCTCAGGACCCAGAAACCCCTCACTCTGGTTATCTCCAATCTTCCATCTCTGATCTTTTGTATTTGGGCTGGAAAGGGAAGTGGCTGCGATGTCCGTTTATTTGGGTGATAGCCAGCCTTCAGACAGCCTCCTGATGAAGATCTCAGATTCTGGCTTTGGGAAGCTGGGTATCAATCCTGACGTCACCACTAACTTGCTCAGTGACCCAGGGGAACCTATGTTCCTCTCTAAGCCTCGGTGTCCTCATTTATAAAACGATAAAACCGAAGTCTCCTGGGGGGCTTGGTGCGAAAAGACATCCGAGGGGCCCAGGGCAGTGCGCGCCGGGCAGTTAGTTTGGAAATCTCCGCTGCTGCTTGGTTTGGACATATTTTTAAAGACCCCTGTGAACCCAAGATCAGCACTAGCAACAGGCAGCTCTGTCTGTGTGCGTCTCTGGAGAAGAGAGCTAAGCATCATTGATTTAAGGATTTTAAGGGACATTTCTGTCATTTTCCCCTTTCTCTTGAGTATCCACAATGGGCCAAGGATTGGACGCAAAGTAAAGATACCTAAAGTACTGGTCTGACCCAAACAAGAATTTTGCAGGGGTTTGGGGTGTCTTTCAAGGTCCCTTTTCCTTCCCAGGAACTCATACTCTCTAAAATTGTCCTTAAGATGGCAACAGTAGCCCACTGACCCCAAACAGGCCTGTCCTCCAGAAGCTCTGTCCTCCTTCTAGCAGCGCAAAGGACCACTTTACAGTCCCGGGGTGGGGGGTGAGTCACACGCGGTCTCAGAGGAGTCCAGATACATGTGGGACTGAGAGAGGCTGCTTTTCTGTCTCTTCCAGTTTCTAGAACCCTGGGGCGGGGCTTCCCCATCCCCAAGCCCTGACTCCACCTTCCTCCCCTGCACACCGGCCCCCTCTGTCCAGACTCTGGGACGAGGAGTAGGAGCAAAGCTGAGGACACAGCCTGTGACACTGGCCTCTCAGAAACGGGGCGGAGCTGGGAAAGTTAGGACTGAGGAGCCATTCAGGGCAGTTGCATCCCTGACGCTCCTGGGCTGCCCAGGTGCTCCAACACAGGCCTCGTTGTGACTTCTAAGGAGCCTGCGCTCTAGACAGAAAAACAGTGTCGCATAAAAGTTAACAAACTCACCAAAACATGAGTGTCATCCCGCCCTCCATCCCTCTGCTGTCAGCCCCACCCTCACCCTGGCCTGAAGGAGCCTCCCCATCTTTTTACAGCCTCAGTGATTCATCTCCCGGTCGCAGATGATTGGTCCAGACGTAAACACCTGACCTAAGCCAGGCCAATCAGATTCTCTCACCTTGAAATTCCATCCATTAGTGACATGGGCTTACTTTGTACCAAGGAACCCCAACGCCGTGGGGCAGCAGAGAAACCAGGCCAGGAAAAGGGGGATGACAGCGTGAACAAGATTGCAGCACAATAATAGCAGTAACGAAGAGCCTTTGAGCATGTGCTGTGCCCCAGCCTCTGTTCCAAGCACTTTCAGTGTGGATACAGTTAATCCTCACAACAACCTGTGAAGCGTGTGTTGTTATAGCCATGTTGCAAACCAGGGAACAGAGGCTGTTTGGAAATGAAAACCTCAGCAAGAGAGCGAGTCATAGGAAAGCATTAGGCCCCAGAGACAGACTGGTTAGCTGCTGTGCGTCTCAGGCGTCAGTGGGATCAAATCGATGAGATCGCGCAGGCCCCCTGCCCTGCTGTCTGCTTGTCCCTGTGAGGCAGCACCTCGCTCCCGCCCTAGCCCGTGACGCTTGCTGGGGGCTCCGAGCTGCCCTCTGAAGGCTGTGCCACAGGCCACCGGGCTCTGTGACATGAGAGCAGCCTGGCTCCCCTTCTCACTCTTGGGGATCCCCCAGAAAGATCAAGGGGAATCCACACCCTCAGCTTCAGCCCTCACTGGGGCGCACCCTTCCCACTGCCCGGGCCCCTCCTGTACCGTCGGACCCACGCACGCCAAGCCTTGCTGTGTCGGCCACGTCTCTCTCTGAGCCTTCAGGGCACACACGGCTCATTTCACCAGGTTCTGATCACCACCACCCCACTTCTTAGAAACCAGTGTAATGTCATCCAGACAGTATCATGAAGTTGTCACTTGAATTAACTGTGATCCCGGGCTCCAAAGGTTGAGAAATCTGGCTGCTAAAAGCGTCTTCTTCTAATAGCTCCATAAAGCAGGAGACAGATTAATAGTTGGTTGTAAAACGGTCAGTTTGCCAGTTGCTGGATGTGGCAAAATGATGCCTGATGGCACCCAGCATGTAAGGAGGAGGGATTTCTTCAGGACCACGTGGCTTTCTGAGTTCATCTTGCTGACCAAGAGGCTGTGGGGCAAAGCCTGGTGCGGGCCAGCTTCTGCGGTTGGCCCCTGTCTGAGCCCCAGGCGTCGTGTGACACCCGCCCGCCGGGTGGGCGTTGGGCACCCGTGGGAGGCACTGTCTGGGCACGCAGTTCCAGCCGGGAGCAAAGCAGGGCTCCGCCTTCGTGGGGCTCCCATGTGAGAGGAGGCAGACAGGCGCTAAGCAAGTAACATACGTACGTCACAGGAATGCAGACACACACAGAGGAAGCCAGAGGGGGGCAGTTTTGTGGGTGGGGATCACAGCTGGGAAACGCTTCTCTGCGAAGGTGATGTTGGGGCAGCTTGCGGTAGAAACTCAGAAAAGCCCAGTAATAAACAGGGTGGCGATGACAGCGATGACGATGGCAATATGGCACTAACAGTAAACACCCATGTAGTACTTAGCACGTCCCAGGTACTGTCCTGACAGTTCACCGCACTGATTCTTCATTGACACACAAATAGACTAAAAAGCAAAGGATTAGAAGCTCGCCAAGGGTCACACAGGCAGTCAGCTGTGCAGCGCGGCCCTGACCAGCCAGCCCGGCTCCAGCGTCCAGGCTTGGGGCGCCATGGCCAGAGGGTCTCCCTGGGATGCGTAGACAGAGGGTGCTTCTGTGTCTGCGAGTGTGAGCACCCTGAGCCTGCTTCCCGTGGCCCCTGGGACTCGGGAGGCAGTTGCTGCTCCTGGCTCCGCATCGGCACATCAGCGATGATAACAAACCCGCCTCACAGGGGTGGGGGGCGCTCATTCACAGGAGTTACAGATGCAGAGTACTTCCCGGCACACGGTAGCTGCTCCGTAAAAACGAATGTGAGCATCACCGTAGGACCGTACCTTTTAAATCGTGGGTAGGTCGTGAGGGAAAATAAAGTCACCCTTGGTGGGGCGTTCAGGAAGCACGTACCTGCCCTCTCTGTGGAGCCTTCCACGGCTCTTAACCTTCTTGCCGACAAACAACATGACCAGAGAGATGGGCCCTTCTGTTCCCAGCCATCCGCGGGGATCAAGGAGGTGCAGACAGGAGCAGTGTCGCGTCTGCTTCCTCGAGAGGCCAGGCGGGGACTCAGAACAGAAATAAAGACCAAGAGACAGGGATAGTTTTTAAAGCAATTGAACCAGGGGACTCTCTGATGGACAGGAGCCCCGAATCTGGTCAGCTTGCAGCTTTTATTGAGTACAAACAGGGAAGGGGCTTGCTCTTTCGAGGTCTGTAAATGACATGCGTCACCCAAGATTTAGCCAAATTTCCCTCTGCCTCACAGACCACCTCAGCCGAAAGACCCTGTGATCAATGCAGCCCTGCCCCCTACGGGGACAGATAATGGTTCACTATGACACCTTGAGGCAAGAATGCAAGCAGGACTGCTGTTAGCTTCTTAGGAAGATTTCTCTTTTCCGTTGCAGGCTGTAAGCTCTGCAGAAAAGGATTAACAGTCCCTTAGGCCCCATATGCTTCACCTCCTTGATTCCTCCCAGGGACCCTCCGACAGCGCCTGGCTTAGGCCGCCCTGATGCACATATTTGATATAGGATCTCACACCTATATTGGCATCCTGCGCACATGTAGGGTCTTGCCCGGCATTGGCTGACCCGCCCTCTCTCTTAGGGTCCCATGGGGTTTTGCCATAGACTTAGTGAAAATCCTGTCCCCGTGAGGCCCTGCTGTTATGGGCGAATGCAGGCAGACGGCGAGGCTGCTGTGAGGCCACAGAGAAGGAAGGAGAAGGAGCCCCTGGACTACCCCTGAGGGGGGGTCCGTAGGGAGAGGCACGTGTCCTCGTGATGCCATCCCACGGGCAGCAGGATGTGGGGTTCGATCTTAATGCGAAAGGCAGCGTTAGCGTTTTTGTAGTTAGGAGGCGTCACGACTTCCCTGGCTCTAAAGTCCGCAGGATCGTCAGCCGTGCAGCTTCTATGAGTAATGATGTGGTAGCTGCCACAGAAAGAAAAGGTAGCCTCACGGGACCGCAGGCCAACAGAGAGACAGCCGGAGAGACTTACTGTGACTGTGGCCGCCGTAGGACCATGAGAGCACCCATCACACTCCCAGGAAAACACCCTTATTTCACCTTCCGTGTATATACTCTTGAGAAACCCCTGGTCTGCTTAGCAGCAGCCTCTGAACAAACAGTGGAGACTGAAGAACAGGCTCCAAGCCAACAGGCGTGACCGAGGGGAGGGCAGAGCTGACACCCGGGGGGAGCCAGTGTGGCCGTATCGACGACAGAAGACCAGCGGGCCTCTGGGTGCCTGAGGGCGTTTGTGTGGACTGTCCCCTGTTTTTCTCCGAATCACACATTCCCATGTCCACTCCTGGTGACTTCAAGAAACACAGTAGTTATTTAAGACAATTACTTATGTGCGTTTGCCTCTTCACATCTCCCTCGGGCAAAATTCTGACTTCATTTCAACCCACAGGCCAGTTGCGCCCAGCACGTTTGAGTGAATGTGGCTGTGCCGACGTGAGCTGGCCCCTCCCTACTTGCCACCTCTGTGTGCTGTGCTGGGTGTGCGGAGGGACATGGCGGCTCTGCTTTAAATGGGCAGTAAATGGTCTCGAAACGGCCAGGCTCGCAGCATCCGTGACATTCTAACTTGGAGACTTAGGAACTCCCCACAGTATCTCTGAGATTTCGGTGTGCCAGTGCATCAACAGCCACACCTAGACCTAGGACAATCAGAGGACACAAACCCAGGATTCGGGACATCTGGCCACCAGTCGCTCTGCCCCCAGCTCAGCTGCCGCACAGGCCTCCCAGACTGTTGGCTGTCACGATGAGGCCACACAGATGCGATGACTTGCTGTCAGAGTTACATTTGACTCAGTCAATAGCCTTATTGTTCGGAGGCTGAAATATCTCTGACTCATAACCTTGCCTTTGTTTCCCATATTGATTGAGCGTGAGGATATTTCTAGCTCAGCGTTGGTAGAACCCCCCAGCGCTGTAAGAAGGTGAAAGAATTAAGAACATCATCCTCTGAGCACTCCCCTGACATGGCTTTTCATTTCAGGAGGCGCAGGGCAGCAGAGCAAATATTACCGGCTCCTGTAAAGTTCCATAAGCAATCCCATAAATGCCGGGAGCCTCCACTCCGCAGCGGTTCTCATCTGGGGCGCATCTTCACTAAGATGTTTCTCCCCCAATTCACTGTGCCATGAATTCACTGAAGCAAAAACCTCAAAGAAGCCGGAATTCACCAGCAGCCACCCTCCGTTTATAGCGCAGGAGTTGCTGCTGCATTGGCCTCCGCCCTGTCAGTCTTACCGGGACACAAACACAGGCGTGTGCTGCCGCCCTCAGTAAAGTGAAAGTCTGGCTGTCACAACAAACTCGGGAGCACGGCCTGAGAACTGTGTCATTGTTCCTTCTCTCTTAGCACAACTCAGACGAGTCAGCATCCAGCTACCGCCTTTCTTCTTGGAAGGAGAGCAGAAAACCACCTGCGCCACACGCTTTCCTAGAATCAGAGCCCGGACTGAGGGGCATGTGCTTGTAGCAAATAAAACCCATGACACGAGTCCCGCACTGTGTGCACAGGGCAATGAGAACTGACTCCAGAAATAGAGAAAAAATCAAGTTTGATGACCAGTCTCCAGAGTTTGCGCTTTCATCCATGAGCCCCGCGGAGGAGCCAGTGGCCACCTGTCAGCTTGGTGAGGCCTCCCGGGCTCTGGGAAGAAACCTGTGTCTCCGAAGCCTGCTTTCTGGGAAAAGAGGGAATAAGGCCATAAACGGAGCTAGTGGGGATTAAGAAAGGACGGCTGTTGCTTCTTCTCTTTTTAAACTTTGTATACCTACCGCTGTCCAAGCGCCCCCTCGGCCTGAGGTCACGTTCTGTACAGCAAACCACGATCAGAAGCTCGTTCTGCCTGTCCCCCACAGAAGTTAGAGACACCAGTGACACTGGCAGTGAGAGCCGTGGCTGGAGGCCCCAGCAGCGTCACAGCAGGGCTGGTGTCTGCTTTGTGCACCGTTGGCTCCCGGCACAGACAGTGCCCTCTGGGAGGGAGGTGGCCATTCAGCCTGCGCGGGAGAGGGCCAGTCAGAGATGGACCCTGGTCCCCACGCTTCCCGCGGTCCAGCTCAGCCCCGCCGCCTTCTTCTTCTCCGGCTGGCGCTGCATTTCCTGGGCCTGTTTCCCCAGAGGCTGTTTAGAGTCTGGAGTCGGGGACTCAGAGGGATTTCGTAGGCCTATGAAGAGCGGAGGCCACTGCGGCTGGAGGCCATGCTGGCAGGTGCGCTGGCCCCGCTGCGCCTCAGAAGCTCTGCAAACCAGTGGCTGCTCCTCTGATCCTCTGCTGCGTCCTCGTAAGCCGCCCTTTCCCAGCTCACCCAGCCCACATGTGTGGCAGATCAGTTCCTGCTTTAAGTTTCCTCACCACATCAATACCAGGGGTGCCAAAAAAATGTACACAAGTGGACACTTCGGTCAGCGTTACTCAAACAGTACTTCGCCATCATCAGAAGTGTCTGGACGCTGATGGGAACCACTTTGAGCACCTCTTGTCGTTGCTGAAGTCAAACGTGACTTGTGTTCATCTTCTGTTATCGGGATATATTGAGTATTACAATTAATGCAGTTTTTCCCTTTCTTAAAATGTGTACACGTTTTTTTTGGCACCCTCTGTATATTTACATGTATGTTTGTTTACATGAGGAAGCTGAACGCGGCATCCAGGTTACATTTTCAGGTGAAATCCATGGAGATCTGAGCTTTGTCAGGACTTACTGTCCTGACACCACCCTGCTAATTCAAAGGAAACCCACAGCCAATCTCCGTTGTGACGAATTCGCTTGTTAACTGAGACGGATTACATCATCATCCACGTCCCACGGGCATTTCTCAGTGGTTGCAGTTGGGGTTAGCCACATGAAAACAAGCTGAGGCATTCCAGGTCATGGTTAGCAATGTACTGAGTTCTTGACTTCAAATTTGGTTTGAAAATGGCAGAGGAATCCACAAGCTTGTAGTGTGTGTTTTCCTAATTACTAAAACCACATCTTACTAAAGTGCTATTGAGGGAAGGGAGCATCCCCGGTCATGGTGGGAACATGAGGGCGTCACCCTGTGGGGTCCTGTCCCTTCTGAGAGGGCTGCTCCCCCGAGACCATCCTGAGTAAAAGCGCTTTCAGGAAAGTAAACACCAGTGACATTTTCTATGTATATCTGAGAGCCAGCCAGAGGCAAATCTGGGCAGAGAAGCATCAGAACAAGACCTGGGAAGGAAGACAAAACTCCACAGAGAACCAGGAGCTCGGGGTAAGCGCCTGACCTGCCTGGACAGGTTTGCTTCTCAGACACGGGCAGTTTGCTGCCAAACTGCTTACTTCACATCCTGTCGTCACACCTTCCCATGGAGGAAATTGGGCCGAATGTCCCAGCCATCTGCCCCAGACCCCATTTGTAGAATGGGGCTAATGAAACACTGACTGCCTGAGATGATTGTGGCAATACCGTGTTTCCCCGAAAATAAGATCTAACCGGAAAATGAGCCCTAGCTTGATTTTTCAGGATGCTTGTAATATAAACCCCACCCCAAACATAAGCCCCAGTTAAGATCGTCAGCCAGACATGACTATATTTGAATAAATGTAGATTTTTGTACATGAATAAATGAATAAAATGCGTCTTTTGGAGCAAAAATTAATGTAAGACCCGGTCTTATTTGTGGGGAAACACAGTACATGAACACAAAGAGAATACATGGAAGGGACACAGGGGAGTCTCTGGGAAAGTCTCTGTCCTTATGCTAAGTGCCCTTCTTTCCTGTTCCAGGCCCAAGGCCACCTCCAAATGGCATCCACGGCTCACAGCCTCAGGGCCACCTGATCAGAAAGTGGACTCGGCTCCCTTTTGTTGTCTGTGCGGCTGCCAAGCTGAGCAAACTCCGCCTTCTCAGACAGCAGCACCCAAATAAGGAGTGAGAGGCGTTGTTCCACCTGCCGCCTTTCCCACCCGTTTCTCTCTGTGGGTGCAGACAGGAGAGCGCACCGCCCCCCACCCCGGCTGCTCCCCGAGGCAGTCATTGGCTCTCATTAGGCCGCCATGCTCGGGATTCCATTCGTGGCACTTGAATTCTTGAGCAGATAACAATTTCCAAAACTAAGGAACAGAAAACACTTACTTTTGATGGTGTTTGGGGACTTTTTTCCCCTTTTATTCCTCATGTGTTGACAACACACCTCTCTTTTATAGGCTTTCTGATACGCTGGTTGTGGAAACGCTGTTATAAAAGTGAATTGTGGTCGCTGTAAATTGTTTTATGGCGATATTAGAAACCACACACTTAGCAGCACACCGCGGCATCTGAGTAACCAGCCCTCCCTGAGTCCAGGCCCTGCAGTGAGATGTGGGGGTAGCGAAGGGTGCTGGTCTTCCGGTCACTTCTCGGGGCACAGCCTGGGGGACAGCCTGGAATCCTAGGATCCGCCCGCCCACCTCCATCGCTGGCTCAGTGGCTCCCAATTGGTGACTCTCCTGCTCCTGTCAGACAGGGAGCCGTAGGTCTGTGCCTGCCCCCCACAAGCAATGCACCCCGGTCTCACAGGCCTGTTCCCGGCTTTGGAGCACAACATACGCCTTTGACAAAGTATAACTCTGCACTCAGATCCACCCCAGACTTTCTCAGGTGTGCAGCAGCATTTACAAACGACATATAATTGTGTCCTGTCCTGCCCGTAATGCAGCTCCGCAAGGAGGATGCTTGGAGGTTTGGCCACATCCACCATTGGACAGTGTCCTGGATGCCGCTTCCCGTGTCTCCCCACAGTGTGTCCTGCGTGCTCCTTCCCTCCCCCGACATCAGCAGCACATGGCCGTACATGGGTATGAATGGGGTGTGTGTGTACGTGCGTGCATGCGTGTGTGCGCATGCGCGCTCCCACAAGCGCTATGCACGCATGTGGATTTCCAGTTGAGCTCATTGTCTCTGCACTGGGCACTTTTGTTCTCTTAGGTATTTTTTAGTATTCAAAAAGAATTTTCGTAACTGTTTGCAAATATTTAAATTGTTTTCTTTTTTAAGTTGTCTGTATCTCTTTGCTGCGCCTCTATCCCCAGCCCACCTTCCTTCCCTGCTGTCACCACCTCTGACTGCTGACCCGCCTCCTGTGACGGGCGGTGCCCTGACTGCTGCTCCGCTGTGTCCTCTCCGTGGCTGCCTCCACTTCCCCTGCTCCTCAACCCGCTCACCCTGACGGCTGTGGGCACAGAGCCTGCCGCAAACGCGGGGCCGGGCACAGCCTTTACCAAGCCCACTCCCAGGTGAAAGGGGTGCTGGGAAATACATGCTGTTTTCTGACTCTGGTATGGATATTACTAGCGATGCATTTCTGCCTGCGGTGTGGACACGGCACACGTGCATATCGAGTGGGGCCCAGAACTACTAGTGCTACTGGGGCATCTGCAGCCCTTTGCTGCTACAAGGGGCCAAAATCTTTATTGCCGAATGAATGAGTCTGTGACTGTTATGAAACGGGGAAATGAAGACAGGGGACAGCACAGGGAAATGACAGGAGTATCGCTCATTCCTTTTCTGGATGTGAGCGCGCCCTGGGGCTGCGTAAGGAGGTTCCCCGGAGGAAGCCCAGCTGTCGGACAAACTGGCCGGCACCCCAGGGACTTCGGAATCTCACACCCCTCAGCCTCAGTGCCCAGCTGGAGCCGGAGGCCCTTTCCCTGCCACATGCAGGCTGCGTCCCTCAAGCACATCTTAGAAGGCACCTCTTCAATGAGATAGTGTGTCTTCCGTTCAAATAACAAAACCTCTCCTGAGGCCAAGTTGCTGTGGACTGTGCAAGGACTCTGAAAAAACACACCATCCTGTCCTTTGTGTTTCATCTTACCTTGTTCCCCATCGCGAAAGCACACCGCGCCCCCCGGGAAACAGCTGGACTTCCTTCGGGCTGTATAAGTTTGCTTTGGGCTCCCTCTCCCTGCAGGAAAAAACTACAACCTCAAGCGTGCCCCAGCACAAGTGAGTGTGTTTGTTCAACAAAAACGTTCGCAGGCGAAAGCCTTTCTAAGGGAAGGGGTTTATGGAGCCAAACGCGAGCCAGAAAAGCACGAGGTCCAGGGGCCTGTGGCCTAAACCTCCGGCCCAGGGCTGGGTGGAGAGGACAGCAGACCCGCCCTCCTGGGGCTGACGGGCTCTGTTATATGCTGTGTTTGGGGGAAGAGCTGTGAGTTGTTTGGAAAGAATTCCCGTTGGCTGCAGATAAGGGGGAAGTTCTAGGATAGCGGCACCGTCCCGAGGAAGTTTACCACTGTGCCTGGCCCTTCATCGCGCATCCAGGCGTGTGAGCAGGCTACGGTTAGTTGGCTGTGGATGTGAACTGCTTAAATACTCTTGTCTCTCTCCCTCTTGTGCCCACTGTAATCTACTCAGGACGTCTCAGAACTTTTCCCTTGTGGTAGTCTAACCAGTAACCAGGAGACGGGGTCACCATGCTCTTCCCAGCAGCTCACAGAGCCTCAGAGGATCATGGAGAACTGTCCGTCCCTGATGACCCAACACAAGGGGCACAACAGTGTCTGGGCATTGCAGGTGCTAACAAGGGGGTTATGATGGAGACGGCCCCCCTCCACCAGGCTGCCCAGCAGTAGCCAGGGAGCTGCTGCCCGGACAGGCCTGATGTTCCCCGGCCCCCTGCCCGTCAGCGTGGACGCCTGAGTAACTCGCCAGAGAGGGCTCTGTCTCCCGCCCACTCGCCACCTGCAGCAGGATGCAGTAGGCAGTGCTCAGGCCGCGGACATGCGCAGCCGCCCTCCCGCCTGGAGAAGGAGGGCGCGGTGTGAGGAGTGATGTGAGTGAGGAGTGGAACGTTCACAGTTGGAGCTGTCGCGCCCCCTGGGCTCTGGGTCTCACAGCGTGGTTTTAACCAGTGCACTAACATACACTGTGTTCACTGCTGCAGAAGAAACGTATCACCTTCGTCACACGTCTGCCACATGCCAGGCATCGCCTGAAGTGCGTAGTGCACATTAGCTTTTCCAAACAAGTCCATGTGGGATGATCGTCCCATCTGGACATGGGGAAACAGGGACAGGGAGAGTGAGTCCCGTGCCCAAGGTCACAGGACTGTAAGTGGCAAAGCCAGTCTGACTGGCGAGCCCGCACCTCAGGCTCACACGGGATGTGACAGATACTGGTTCACGTTTACAGGTGGGCGTCTAGGGAAGAGCGATACAGGCCCTGAAGCCGAGAGGATGAATAATGGCGTTTAGGCACCTGCACGCTTCTCATGCCCGGTGTCATCGGCCTTCACAGCAGCCTGGCGACGCAGGTCCTCTCACTGTTCACATTTTAAATGAGACCATCGAGGCTCGGGGGAACGGAAGCTGCAATACCTGGCAGCATCTGGCCCTGAGACTGTGACCTACACCGCCCTCTGAGCCCCCCTCCCCAGTGACACGTAGCCATCAGACCCACCCAAACCCCAAGCCTGGACCGCTGTCACCCTCTGTGGATGCCACTGGCCTGGGCTCTGGGTTCCTGGAAGCCAGTTTGCCTCCCGAGATGGGGCCCGCCGGGGCCACAGTCTCTCAGGCCTCTCTCTGAGAGTCGTTCCATCCTTGGTTCCTGGTTCCTGGGGGCCACAGAGAACACGGATGCTATGGACCAAATTGTGTCCCCAAGGTTCATATGCTGAAGCCATCACCCTCCATGGGACTGCATTTGGAGGAAGGAACTGATATAGGTTAAATGAGGTCATGAGGGTGGAGCCCTGAACGGGTGGACAGTGTCCGGTTTACACATTAGGGCCCCTGGGCCTGGTGCAGCATCACCACTGAGCTGACGTCAGTTATCATCATCCCTGCCCATGAGCGCGGGGAACGAAAGGTGGCCGTGCGTCCATCAGGAGCAAGGTGGCCACGCATCTGTTAAAAGGAAAAAAGAGGGTCGACACAGTGCTTTATAAAGTAGATAATATGTCTGTGAGTTTAATACGCAAAAACAAAGCCAGCAAGTCGGCCCTGCCTGCCTGCGTGCTCCCTGCCTTGCTGTGGCCGCCTCGGCTTGGTGATCTCCGTGCAGCCCTCGCTCAGCGGGGCCTGGACAGTGGACCAGGCCCGAAGGGTGGTGTCCGAGCCTGGGGCCTCCCCGTCATGTGCTCTGGGAGACCCCGAGGCTGAGACAAGACGCAGGAGGAGTTCAGGTACTGAACACAATGAAAATCGACTGAAGCTTCTTGAGATTTAAACAGCCCCAACGTCTATTCTGAAGGTCAACAACACTGACGAAATCTCCCCAAATGAAACAACTCCCGTGAAGATCAGAAGGGCCGTGTTCGCTAAGCTGATTATGGCCCAGCCCCCGAGAGCAGGAGTTACTAAGCGAGGAGGTTCTAGAATTTGTCTTCTTATCCAAAAAAAAACAGTAATTGTAAGCAGAAGGTGAGAGGAAAGTCTGGAGGTGCTGGAAGCGTGGCCTGCCGCAGGCTGCGGCCGTGGGCTCGGGGGGGTGCCTGTCTGCAAACTCGCCCAGTTGCAGACTCATATACGCAATATGTGCCACCTTTGGCAGGTTAATCACACCTCAATAAAGTGGTTTAAAAACAACCAATTACTTGAAGGTTCAGGGTCTCCTAAGGATGTTATCAGAGGCTGTCTGACAAATGGTGACAGTGCCAGGGTCAGCGGTACCGCACAGAAGCGTGGGATGTGATCTTCTCCCAGCTTTGCGGCTACACAGGTTTCGGGGAAACAGCCCGCAGCCCATAAAACCCAGTCCTGTCATTTAAGCCCTGCCGTAAATCCTGTGGCACTGAAAAGGTCACAGTAACAGAGCTGGGAGCCACCATTTACAGCAAGTTTGAAGGATTTAAGCCCTCATTACTGTGTGCAAGATCGTAAAGAGCACGTGGGCACAGGGTGTCAGCAAGAATCGAAAACAACCATTTTCCTGTCACAGCAGAAGCGGGCGGTGCCGACACAGCGCTGAGCCCCAACGCCACTGCTCTGGGTCCCGTGCGGAGGTTGTGGGCACCCCGTCAGAGCAGCCTGTCCGCCTCCCCAGCGGCTGCACTGGAGTCGCCAGCCCGTGCGTGTGCACCTCTGGAAAGCAAAGTTAGTGCTGATGGAAACACGGCGTCCCAGCCCCTCAGGCCCCGTTTCCAGGCTCTCCCCACCTGCTTCCAGGACATTCCCCACCCGCAGCCAACAGTGAGGCTCTCAGCGTCACTTCATTAGAAGACAGCTCTGAGTCCTGTTCACCCACAAGTACCCTGTCTGTTCAGCTCCCCCAAAAGTCCTAATTCAACGTACTTTCCCAGTCTTATCGAGGTACAACTGACCCAACAAAAGATGTGTAAATTTAGGGTGCAGTGTACGATTTGATGTATGTACACTGCGAAATGATGACCACAATCAAGCTAATTGACACATGCGTCACCTCTTATGTGTGTGCGCACGTGTGTGCTCGTGCGTGTGGTATGTGGTGCGTGTGTATGGGTGTGTGCACGTGCACTGAGGACACGTAACATCTCTCCTGGCACATTTCAAATGCACAAGGCAGCGTTGGTAAGTGTAGTCGGCATGCCCGACATCAAGCCCCCAGGACTCACTCACCTGGTCACGGAAAGCTTACATCCTTGACCAGCGTCTCATGGCATTGTCAGTATATTCCATTTTAAGTACAGGAAGAGAAGCAGCTTTGAAATCTTAAGGCTCTTCTTATGCAAAGGAAATAAAAGCCTTATTAGAAGATGCTGTGTTCGGTGCCATGTATCACTAGAAGGGTCCCCGGTGAGACAGTGAAGGGTTGAATTTACTATTAGAAGGACCGGGGCGGGCCCTGGCTGTAGCATCCTTGGTCTGCACTGACTGACGGGCTAGCAGCCCATGACCACGTTTAATACATGCCTTCATCTGAAAGGTTCTGATACGGGAAAACCTGGTTTGCATTTAAAAAAGCAAAACAAAAAGCCAAATACCTCAATTGTATCTAATATATCTGTAACACTTCAGGATTCAATTTATAAAAATGGCTATAATTTTTGCAGGACCACTATCTAGGAATATGTCATGAGATACTGTTGAGATAGATAGGCAGGAGCCGAAATAAAATACCCCTCCAGGCCCCCGGCAGATCACAGGTGTCAGCGATGGCGGTGTGGTGTCAGTAACAGGGAATGCCCCGACTGAAAATGGGAGGGCCGGCCACTGGCCGGACAGTCTGGGTTGTTGCCAGGTGTGAACGCTGACACAGTGTTTGTGAATTTTCAACTCCTTCAAGAAAAACAAGACATTTAGAATCTTCTAATTTTTCATTATCAATAAAAGATTAAATATTTTTAAAGAAAACTGCAAATCTTGAGCTGTATTAGCCTCAAGAGTCACTATTTTTTAACCTCTGGTCTAAGGTGACCCTAATCATGTGATTCCGATTCCATTGGAAGGTGGATAGGTTTTGTTTTGTTTGTTTGATGATTTATTTATTTATTTATTTATTTATTTATTATTTTTTTGAGGGCAGTGTCACTGACCCTCATATGTGGGACCGAACCAGGGCCGCTGGCTTCCCAAACCAGCGCTTAACCACTGTGCCACTCGGCCAGCCCTGTTTGATGATTTTTAACTATATAACTTTTGGGGGTTGAGATCTTGGCCTCCTTTCCATCATGCGCCAATCCTTATTAAAAGCTCCTTCTAGCTCCACAGACTCTGCCAGAAACAGGAAATAGGTTTTATCTCACTTGCCATCTCAAATCAATTAGCAATGACAGCTGGAGAGAGCTCTGACTTGAGAAGGAATTGGCTTTAGCAGGAGGCAGCACTGGGATTGATTAGAGATGTCTGCCATGCGCACATGCTGGAGAATGGTGATGGTGATGCATGCCTCATCTCGGCCATTCTGGGCTCATAAATAGAGTCCAAATCCTGATATATAGTTCAGAGTTTTTAAAGACCCCACATGCATTTATAGCCTCACACACTGCCAATCCCTTCCCCCAATATACATCTTGTACAGTGTCCTCTCCCCTGCACAAGAGGAGACTTGTCACATACCATGTCCCTACATACCTCCAGACTTTTGCTGTGAACTCTGCTGTCTAAAATGCCATCTTTTCTTCCTCTTGTTTGCCTGGTGAACTCCTCCTCACCTTCAACATTCCGCTCAAACACCACCTCTTTTATGTGTAGTAGACAGATCTCTAATCTATTTCTTCTGTGTTCCCATTACACTTTGTGCCCATGTTTTAGGGAAGTTTTCAGATTGTATTGTGTCTCCTCTAATACACGGTGAGCCAACAATGTCATAAATCTCGTCTTAACTACCTGCATACCCCCAGGACCTGGACAACAGTTTTTTCTGTGTTTGTTGCATGGATGGGTGGGTGGGTGGATGGATGGTGGATGGATGGGCGATGGATGGATGGATGGATGGATGGATGGATGGATGGATGGATGGACAGACAGGCGAACGGACAAAGCAATTACTTCCATGTCACACACAAAAAAATTGAATCACCGGCGTCTCTTAGGCCAAATTTCTTCAAACTTCAGTTGTTCATATAGTACTTTTCCAATGTCTGCCATGCCTGCATTCCAAAAATCACTTACAATATTTAAGTTGAACTGAAAAGAATACAGCCTAGCATGGTGCTTTAAATTTAGAAAGTGAGAAACTCCATCGGTGATTTGTGTAATCCAATCTCTCCATCCTCCCAACTGCTGTGGCAGCGTTCACTCACTGAAGGTTTATGCCCATGGGCACACCTGGCCACATACCATAATTCAAGCAATAATACCCATTAGTCATGGCTTTCACATTGTCCTTACATTGATTTCCAACACATATCAAGTAAATGTGAGTATTAAATAATACAAAACAGCTTTGTCATTTACCACCCAAAACCGTGCTGTAAGTCTCCAGGGGCACAGGCCATGCTTGAGGAAACAGTGGCTTCTGTGATTTGTTCTTGGAAGCAAATGGATTGCGTGGGTGACCCACTGATCATTTTGAAGATGCCACTGATGAGGATATCTATTTTGTGGCTGATTAAACAGAAGCCCTAGGAATACCAAATTTCCTCCTTGGTGAGCATGATGAAGATAGCTCAGACCGATGGTGATGCATAGTTCTCGTCCCCTAAATACCAGCCACTAATGCCCTATGTGTGGCAGTTGGACTTTAACAAGATTACAGCCTGCAAAATCCTCTTTTATTATGTTATGAGTGGAACTAGTTATTGATTCTCCCCTTTGCCAGAGAGAAGTACAATTCAATATCACAGTAATTATTTTTAATATGTGGACACACATACCTGATGGCCCCTGGGCATCCTTGTCCACACAGATCACCAGCACTGCCTGCAGCAGAGGCCAGTTGCCCAGTTAAACGCCATGGCAGGCAGGCATGCTGGGTCTCCAAGGCCCGGAATAGCCTGCAGAGCACAGGTACAGCTTTCGCGGGAAAATGGGCTCTGGTCCTCTGTTTGGACTTGGTGCCTAGAGATTCTGCGTGCCAAGGCCAGTGCCACTCCTTTTATCAGCAAGGACACATTTAGCTGCTCCAGGTAGGCCAAAGGACTCTCACCCTGGAAATGCAGCCATCCCACAACTAGATGCAGCCTATCTCAGCCTAAACCCCGATTTCACACCTACGTCCTCAGCACTGCTGTCCAGCACAGAAATCCCCATGGCTTTGGTCCTTTTTCTCTCTCTTATCTTAATAATAATTTCAATTAAAATAAAAGGAAAATACCATTTTGATACAGCCCATAACATGAGTTCATATCATTGTGGTGATTCCTAAAACCGTAGCCATTTTTTTTTTTTTTTGAGGGCAGTGTCACTGGCCCTCACACCTGGAACCCGAACCGGAACCGCCGGCCCCCAAGCCAGCGCCCAACCACCGGCGCCGCTCGGCCGGCCCAAACCGTAGCCATTTTTATCCTGCAGTCAAGAATTTGGCCACACCCTTATACCACCTTTAGTATCACTCACTTAATGCTTTTTAAGAATGCCTTTAAATTGACCTTGTTCTTTTTTATTTAACCAAATGCTGAAGCACTCATCAGTATATATTGAAACAATCTCCCAAGTATCATTTTTAAAAAGTGGCTCTCAGCATCCTCTAAAATCATTCCTGCCTCACTTTGGGGAACATTGAGTTATCTCATTTGACTACCGCAGAATCCTTTGAGGGGTGTGTTTGTTATGAATTTACTTCCCTTTATCACCTGCACTTCAAGGTGGATGTGGCCCCTTGACATCGTTTTTCCATTGCCAGCTGGTACGATGTCCAGCTGTGTCGGTAAACTAGCGAAACCTTGCAGACGGAATGGCTTTGGCGTCTTGATACAAACACACGCCCTCTGCGTCACCCCTGTGGAAACTGCAGGGGTGGAGAGACGTGACATAAACATGAAGTGTGCTGTGCATACCAGAGTTCTGTCTCTGGCCCTGGAGTCTCTTGTCTTTGGCTGGCGCTCATGAAAGCATGGCAGGATAAACTGTTGTGTCCATAACGGACAACCTCAGATCCTTCAGAAAGACTGGTGGGGTGTCACAGGGTGGGTCCCCAGGGCCTCGTGGCCGTGGTCTATGTGAAGGAAAGCATGGGCTTGTAATGGTCACATGACTCTTTTTCTGCTGCATCTTTAAGCTTTCAACCTAATTTTCTCACAAATATTTTGGGGTTCCCCACTGATGTGTTCCAATGAATTTTTCCATTTTTAGATAGAAGGAAGAAACTTTTCAAGGATTCTTTCTCCTCCCCGGTCCACATCTTGCCAACATTTCATTGGTTTTCAGGGATTTTCTTAAGGTTCTCTCCCAGTCGAAACACTCCCGTGCTTCCCTGGTGATGATGGCCCACAGTCCAGGCTCTCTGCCTGGGCTGAGGTAACATCACAGCTCAGCTCTCCGGGTCCTTCCAATGGCACCTCCCGGCCCATCTCCTGAAATCCACTCTCCAGACGCATAATTTTATTAAAGCTGGAACTTCTGGAGGAGGATCTCTTATTTGTCGTTAACTATCTGGTTAACTCTCACCTACCCATCAAGGCCAAGGTCAACCCTCCCCAAGTCCTCAGACTCGAGTTTAGTAACCACCTGTTCTGAGTTGACTTTTTCCCGCACCTAAATGTTCAGAGACGGTCCAGGTAACTTAAGTAACGTCTGCGTTTCCAGAGCTCCCACGTCAATGACCAAGGTTAGAAAGAGCTTAAAGTCTTCAGCTTGTTTCTCTGAGCCAAAGCCCTTCGCACAAGCGATCTCATTTTCTGTGACTGCATGGCAGTGCTTCCGCTTTCTTCAGGGCCCAGAGCAGAGCGCTCGGGAATGAGCACAGGACCCCGGCAGGTCCAGTCAGCCTCACAGCAGCCCCACCGCTCCATGGCAACTGCCCTGGCGTCAGGCTGGCTACCCGGGTAGGGAGAGAGCTCTGCCCTACGAAGCTTTGAAGGGAAACTGGTAAGAAAAACTACTTTCTTCTCTTATCACAGAGCTGGACAAATCTGAGTCTAGGTCTGTGTTTGGCCTAAGTCGCTTCCTTGTGCAAAGGTTTCTCTGGGGAAAGAAACTCGGGCACGAAAGGAAAACAGCAAGTGCCTCGAGAGGGATCATTGTCTTGGAGTGCTCTTCGTGCAGGTACCAATCTTCTGTTTGCTTTGAGGGTGAATAAGTTCCTCCTTGCTCGTTGTGTTGGGAGCTGGCTTAGATTGACCTTGCCACTTATTGCCAGGAAAGTGGATTAATTCGCTTGTACTTCCAATGCGGAAGGCCATAGCCTGAGGCTGAGCTCTGCTCTCCCCACTGTGGAGAGGAATCAGTGTCGGAATGCATGTTGGCACCACATCTGTACTACAAGGGGGAAGCCTTGGCCTCACGGAAATTGATTTTAATTTGCACAGTGCCTACGGTGGAGCAAATGTCAAATGCATTTCTTTTATCCCGTATTTTGCTCCTATTCTTGTAATCATTACAGTCCTATCTTTATAGTTAAATCTTGGAACTAAGAGGCCCATTAGACTTGACTTTCTGGAGGTACTGTATTAAGGATTCATGTTTTATTCAGTCTAGAAATGTGGGCCTATTGATTTAACGTTAAATAGCACATTCTTTGATTGAAGTGGATGTTTACTTTTCTGCAATTTGCAGGCTTTGTGTTGTCTAAAAGGCATCAGTTACTAAAATTCTATAGGATACAAATCACTCATTTTTCAGGGAGCCAGTGTACAATGCAGAACCCGAGAAGATGCCCATTTGTTTCAACAAAAGCGATGCCTCCTTTAGCAGGGGAAGGCCGCTACCTAGGCTCTGGTCTCTGTGTATCATTTTAGCAAAACAGTAAAATGCAATGCAATTGAAGAGAAGAACTCTAGTGGGTTGTTGTGGTCCAGCCTTTTCTGTGGAATCCAATTCTCATTCTTGGTAACCATGCATTTGTGCGCACCCCAATCCTTCGCCTTCATTGGAAAACTGTTATTCAATCAAAATTGTTGCGTCCCTCCCATCATCTCCACACCACCCTCCAACTCCAATGAAAAATTCTAGGGGTCCGTTAAGTCACAAATTTTATAGAGCACGTCACACACCCAACAGGACACATGTCCTAGAGTAAGGGGGCTCCAAAAGCATGGCCCACACAGCCTCTGAGCCTCCATCTCCAGGAAAAAGCCACTATGCTCATTATAAAGAGCTGGTGTGACTTGAACGTGAAACCAGCCACCTGCAGAACATCCTAACAGAGTGTCAAGCACCTGGAAGATAGCAGATTTGAGTCTCCATTCTCTGCTGTTCTGAATGAAGGGGGTGAGGATGAGCCATAGGAATAAAGGAGGGAAATCAGGAATTTTCAAACAAATGTTAAGAAAATTGACAAATTTTCATTTGGATTTAATGCATTTCTGAATATGTAATATGGACTTAGTATTCACTGCAGGCAATAGAAAAAGTGTCGGGCCTGGGCCCTGCCCCCAGACCATAGGATGATGACGTGATGACGTATAATTACAACGGTCTCTCTAATTACCTGATGGCATGTATTTATAGACAGGGAGATGAATCCTCCTCAAAGTTCCACAGACGGTGCAGGTCATAAGAACTTACCTGTGTGCGGTAGCTGGGCCAGGTGCTACCACCATGTTTTTGGTAGAAGAGTGAACCGAGGCCAGAGATGCTAAGTGGTTTGAGTGCTAAGTGGCCAGAGATGCTAAGTGGTTTGAGTGCTAAGTGGTGTCAACCTGGCAAAGCAGGAGGTAAAGCACCGTCTCCTGACACCCTGATCTATTGTCTTCTCGACCATCCCTGCATAATAAAATACCCCCATGTGAAAACAATGTGTGAGTATAATGATGCCTGTTCACATGTACTCCTGGCCAGACCCTGGAGTGGTATTTGCAATATACCGTTGTGATGGTTCATGTTATGTGCCAATCCGCCTGGGCTGAGGGACGCCCAGAGAGCTGGTGGGGCATTCTCTATGGGTGAGTCTGCAGGGCGTTTCTGGAAGACATTAGCAATTAAACGGGTGGCATTTCCTGGGCCTCCAGCTTGGAAAGCGCCCCTCTTGGGACTTCTCAGTCTCTGTAATCCTACGAGTCAGTCTCTCAAAATGAATCTTTTTCTATAAATCTACATACATCCTATTGGTTCATTTTTTTCTGGAGAACCCTGATTAATATTATAGAACTGTCCTGTTTTATCTGTCTTGTTTATGCTGTCAAACATTTCTGGTATAAACCCGATATTCTAGACCACAGCCCCTCTTGCCCCAGCTGTAGCTGTGGTACAAGGACTAGGGACCATGACTAGCAAATCTGCAACTTTTCATGACATTATTGTCACCACCCTTCAGGGTGTCAGTGAGGCGTGTGGGACGTGCATAGTCCCCATGACTGGCTTTTCAGATACCGAGAAAGCCCAGAAAATGGGCGTCTAGTATGTTTTTGCATAGCTGCACTCAAAAGAAAATAAATCAGGATTGTAACCTACATATTCATTGAATGATGCACTCAAAGGGTGTGGGCAATATTTGATTTATTTGTCACTCATGTTTGATAATATATTTGCTGGTTGGAACCCTGGGTTAACAAGAATGGCTGTTGACAGGAGACAGCATTAAAAGTTATCATTATTGGGCAGAATTTGGGGTCAGTGCTTCATTTGAAAAACAAAATCCTGGGGGGCCTGGGAAACATGGCTCTAGACGAAGCCAATAACGTAGAGACACTTTATTAGCCACGTCGTGTTCTGGGAGATGGGATCTTCAAGAAGGTTAGCGCAGCCCATCAGGGGAAGAAGAGAAATTAAAAATAAAGAAGCACTTTGGGACCTGTGTCATTTTCTTATCGATGTAGCTTGGTCCGTGAGTGGTAATGCACTTCAATGGCAAATTAAATCCAAACAGCAATTTAGAAGATGTAATTAGAAAAGGATGAATACGGGATAGAACAGAAATGATCATTTTCTGGGAGCTGCTTGCCTCACTTGACAATAAAACTAGAAGAGAGAATTTCCTCCTTGTTTAATGGATGAGCCATGGGCTTCTCAGCTCAGCTGTGGTTTCTGCTCCTTTCAGCTCCTACAGCCAGGAATTCCTCTGACCATCCCCATTATCTAAGTGAGATGCAGCAATAAAAAGGCGTTGGATCGCAAAGGTCCCCGCGTATTTGGGGAGCCGTGTGACTTATCGGGAGAATTCTCTCACCTCTGCCTCTATTGGTGCAAATCGTTTTTGACTAGGAAAGGATTTCACGTTGTTCTTTGTGGTGTTTCTTAGCGTGATCCTTCATTCCTAATTCAAGACAACCTATGCCGTCGTTTGCGATGTTTTAGGGAAAACAGGACAGACAGCTTTAAACTTAGATCTTACTTCAAACCGGTTATTTTGTGGGCTGTGAGGAGGCTGTGTGTGAGGACCGAGGCCTCCCCGTGGCACCCCAAGTGCACTGAGCAGGAAGGAGCCACCAGCTTGGAGGTGGCCCCGCCAGCCCGTCCCAGGCTTCCGAGGACTGCAGCCCTGTCAGCACCTCACCTGCAGCCTGAGACCCGGAGCAGAGCCCTGCCACCGGGCCATTCCCAGATTCTTGACCCACAGAAAGTGTGTTTCACAGATGTTAAGTTTTCTCAGTCGCTAAGTTGGGGTGATTTGTTATGCAGCCATCCATAACTCACACAGACACTCAGTCAGTATTTGGTGGCTGAAGTATTTCTCCGGTGGTTTGCAGAGGCCTCTGGAGGCCTGCAAGGGCCCCGCAGAGCAGCTTCCCGTCGGTCATTCTCCGCCTGTCCAGTCTGTGCGCCCTTGTTGGCTGTTTCTCTACTTTACCCTGAGGATGAGCTTCACATCTGGAAACACAACCTAAGTCTTGCCAGTCGGCATATTCCATCTCATGCCCATGGTGCCACCAGGTCAGGAAGGGGCCCCAGAACCAGGCCTGTGCTGGTGAGATGGCTGGAAACAAACTTCCCTCCTGCTGGACTTGAAGCTGGAACAACATAAACCCTGAAACCGCTGGGGGCCACCCCCCCAGAAAGTGCCTGGCTGGGAACAAGGACAACACACAGGAGATCACTCTTGAGAAGTGGAAAGAAACCAGGTCCCAGGAAACCTGCAGTCGGACTCGCAACCACCGATCACAGCCATTTTCAGGTACATCAGGCAGCCAATTCCCTGTTTGGCTAAACACAGTTGGATTTGAGTTTTCATCATTTGTAACCAAAAAAGTCTAATTGATGTAGGAATGTGTGTTAGACTGGCCAGGTCCTGCTACCTGGCACACCTGGCCATGCCTTCTCTACCTCAGTATTCAGTGAGGCCTTTGTCTCCTTACTGTCCTCTCAGAAGACCCAGGCAGAAAACGTGCCGCTGGCCGTCTCACCCTCTCTGTCCTTCAGGAAAGCTCGGTCTGCGAGCCCCTAAGCCAGACCCAGACGCACTGACATCTTTTCTTTGGGTCTTGAACGTCCCATTATTGCCCAGCCAGCGGAACCCCAAGGCCAGACACTCAGTCGCGGAAGAGGAGCTGGTGGCACCTTCTCCGCACCCTGGTGCATCCGTGTATGCTTCTTCTTGAAGAATGAAAACAGCGAAGTACCTGTAATAATGCCGTGGGACAGGCTCCAGGGTCCCGCAAGGCGGAATGTACACATGAGCAATGGATCAGCAGCCCGGAGAAGCATGAAGCCATCACTTCATCACAAAGGGACACATGGAGAGATGACCACTCTGGCAACACATCTTTCATCCTTCCTGTGAAGACCTTCAAAGGACCTTGGCAATGAGGAGAAAAGGTGGTTGCAAACAACAGTATTACAGAATTCAGAAAAGCTCATTACTCGGAGCCCCCTGATGGGGAAGTGGTAGGGATGGGACTTCCTTCTGCTCATCAGACCCCCTTCCAGCACGTTCTCCAGAACCTCAAGGAAGGAAAAGCAGCCACAGTGCGTGGGGTGGTGGGAGTGCAGGCTCAGAGCCAGGAGCGTCGGTGGGGACTCGGGGTCCTTGGCCCACCGCGGGATGACCTTGGAGCGCTCCTTACCGTCTCAGGGCCTCTGACTCGTCAGCTGTGAAATGTAGGCAGCAGCATTACCTATCTTAAGGTCCTGTTTGAGGCATAAATAAGTCAGTAAGTTGATGTGCTTAGACTAATGCTTGACCAATAGTAAAATGTAGCTATTAGTATCCATTATCTACATTGTAAACTGCTGAGGGAAGAAACCACAATTCCTTTTTTGGTAGCTCCCTGAGTTTTCTGAGCATTACACTGCACACAGTAGGTATTCAGTGAATATTGTGTAATAAATGCATTCCATGAGCACTTAGATCATAGTATCCAAGAGAACATGCCAAGAGAACTTAGATGATGGCATCCAAGTAGTTAGATCCAAGTCTGCATCCAGTGAAAATCCATTTGGCTGTAGAGGTTCCATGTTATTTGATTACCTCCAGTGAGAAGGGATTCCCAGGTGTTCCAGCAAACACTAAGCACGGAAGAGCTCACACAACCACTTATCCCATCACTGGACCCTCCCTCCTGCCTTCTCTCCCTCCCTTCCTTCCTTCTTCCAGCTATTTTCACGGACTACCTGCAGCGTCCAGGCACTCTGCTGAGCAGTGGGGAGAACGCACAGGCACACAGACCCGTGTACTTGGGTCTGGACCATCTGTGTTTCTGTCCTGTGCTCCTGCCATTTCAGCTTGGCCTTCACACCCCCAGCTCCAGCGCTTAATAGTAATCACGTAGGGGCTTCTTTGTAACTCCGTCCCTGTACCTGAATCAGTTAGCATTTGAGGAAACTGCTTCATCTCGACTGTACATCGTTAATAGCATTCCTTTGTTGTCTGAAGAAATCTTATCCAGCTTGAGCCAAATTAAAATGCAATAAAGCATCAGGTTGCCACAGGACTAACAAGCAAATGACAGCTGTTTAATTAAAACTTAAACTTGATGAGATGGCACTTCAGAGAGAAACACTCCAGAGAGAAAGCATAAAACTGTTAAAACCCAAGGCTGAAATAAAGACTTTATTTAAATTCGTGGTAGAAACTATGAATCAGGTGGTGCCATGTGGGTCCCAGCGGCTGGCCCTGGGTTGAGTTCTGTCCCTCACACAGGTCTCATCGCTGTGGAGGCTGAACCCAAACAAAACACAGACGAGCACAGCGACCTCTCAGCTCCCATGGGCTCAGCTGTCTGAGATTGAGGCATCAAGTGGAGGTGACGTGGGGAAGCATGCTATCCCTTTCTTGAACTTGAACCCTGCCATGATGACCCAAGACCCACCATCTAAGATGCGTCTTCGAAGGGTGTGAATAATTAGGATCCATTTGTAGAGAAAAGAAAAGAATGTCTTTTAGGGAAAATTTGACAGAGAACTCTGAGCCCTCCCATTCCCCCAAATCAATTTAATTTCTTTCTTTTAAATAAGAAAATAGTAACAACACACAGATGGCCAACAGGCATGTGAGAAGGTGCTGTCCCCATTAATCATCAGGGAACTGCCGGTGTCCCTCTTTCTGTAAATGGGAATCCTAATGGTCACCAGCCTACAAGCCTTCGTAACCTGGAAGGTTTCCCTGCTGCTTTCAGAGACTCTTCTGTGACCAGGGTGTCTGTTTGCTCTCATAGGAAAAAGGGGCCCTTAACTTAGCCGGGTCCGAGAAGCAGCCCTTTCCTTCCAGTGCGGACAGCCACATGCTTCTCCCCAAAGGATGCCACCACCCGGGGCGCAGGTTTAAACACCTGCTCATGCCCTGCCCCCACTGGCCCTCCCTAAAATCTTGCGTTGTCAGGGCGATGCCAGCTGTGCCAGTAACTTCTAACGTCAGTGTAACATTTTCTTCAGGTGTCCTACTATAAACATTGCTGGCAAGCCTTAGTATTAGCAGTATCTCTGCTTTGTCACCAGGAGAATTATAGATATTTTCATGTCACATTACCGTCCCAGCGGATGTTTCAAGATGTCAATTATTCTCGCCACTACTTCCAAACTATAGTAGCTATTAGGGCTGCCATCTTGTTACCAGCACAGTAATAAAGACGAGTATATATTATATCAGATCTTGATCACCACATCAGAGGATAACTCATTTCCTTTGTAATGCTCTGAATTTTATTGTATGCACTGAAAAGCATGGATGTGGGAGAGCCTGACAAAGGACCTGCACAGGGAGAGGGTGATAAGGTAGCGAGCAGGACGCCCTGAGCTCCCCGGACCCAGGACTCGGCACCGCCCTAACCCCCGAGCCTAGAACGGTGCTTGGCGTATCGTGACGGCCCAGAAAGTCTGTGGAATTGATTTACGTAATGGATTCTGTAGATGAAGAAACTGACGCTTAAAGGAATTGGAAAACGTCCCAGGATCCCTCAGCTGGGAGGTGGAGGAACTGGGATGGGAACGCTTGGCTGGCTGGCACCACTGCACATGCTCCCCACTGCTTGTGGGGAGCTCGGTGGGCCCCCCTTTGGAAAGCTAAAGGAAAGCTCTCGCAGAACCGCACTCTGAAACTGATGAAGACAGAGAGCTGCTCCGTTTGAAGGACCGTGTTGTGTCTGGACTCGTGTGGGACCCGACCTCACCTACCTTCACCCCTTCCTACCACAGTGGTGGGCAGTGAAACCAGGGACCCCAGGTCTCCCCAGACATGTGGTCCCCGTCTCACAGACGGCGTCCACAGGAGGCACAGTGTGGGTCGGGCCCACTGCCCTGCTCGGAGTGTGGACTTCTCAGGGACAGATGACAGCCTCTCATCCTCAGCGTTCCCTCCTGCTGTGACAGGCGGGCCAGGGCCACCCCCTGTGGGTCCTGAGTCCCAGCACACCGACCACGCACAGAAGCAGCTGCCGTGGGTTTGCGTGCTTCCCACGCTCGGGAGGCACTGTGCTGGCCCTGGGCGCATGGGAACCTACCCAGTGCTGCTGACAGCCCGGCGAGGTGCCGTCGGCGGAGAGACGAGGTGTGCTGTCCGAAGGGGATGTCCCTAGCATGGCTACAAGCAGCAGGGTTTATTTCTCGCTCTCATACGTGTCCACCACAGCTTAGCTAAAGACTGTCACACACACGCCCGTATGCCAGGAAACAGGCCGATGGAAGAGCGCCTGTGTGGAAAGGTGGCGTTCACGTGGAAGTAACATTCTGCAGTTTCAGGCAGTGTCAACAACGTGTTCGAGCTCACATGCGTTTACCTGGTGTCCATGCGTCTGATGCCACGGTGTTCTCCTGGAGCACTTACTAAGCACCACGGAGTACCCAGCACCAGCACAGAGTGGGCTAGGACCCCGGCACTGCCCTGGGACCAGCTTGCTCCGCAGACACCGAGGCCTGAGAGTGTTGAGCCTGTGTGCTCGGCTGCTTCAGAGCAAAGACGGTCATGGCCGAGTCGCCCAGAGTGTTGTGAGACAAGGGTGCTCGGTAAATGTGTTGCTCTCAGAATTAGAGCAATCCGCTTACGACAACTTCATGGACAGAACCCTCACAGCGGAGACAATCAGCGAGGCAGGCAAGGAAATGATGGCAAGTCTTGTTAAAAGGGCCTCGGTACCACTAAGGAGAGTGAAAGTGACCTTTTCCGCGGGGCATCACGGTGACAGGATTAGCCAGTGTTGTCCACGAAAACCAGTGCTCTCAGCACCAGTTAGCACCAGTGATTATTTAAATGTCACTAGGAAAGCGAAAGAAAAAATACACATGCACGAGCACATGCGCACGCACATACACGTATATTCAGGAAAAAGCACAGTGAACTATTCAAAAATGATCGTTCACAGAAAAGACGTGTCCGCACGTCCTCTGAGTACAAGGATCCTGGGATCACAAGGATTCCCAACTGTGCCTCCAACCCAGGGAGCGTGGGGATTCAGCAAGGGAGTCCCGGTTACCAGCAGTGGAATGGCATTCCGAATGCCATCTGAGTCAAAAAAATCAAATCAGAATACTTATAATGTTCAATTAACCTGAGGTCTCTCCAGCACTTCTCATCTGGGCAGAAATTCAGTGGAGGGATTTGCTGGCACTTGTAAACCTGGAGTGTGTAAACAGTCCTAAGCCACGAGCTCTCCTTCAGAAGAGAGGAAATACTGTCTCCAATTAATGAGAATCCAATCCTTCGGTCACACCTCCTCCTGTGTTAATCACAGGAGCCTCACACTCGCTGTTCCCACAGGGTCTCTGGGCCTGGGCTCTATCGGCGGGACACGCTGGGTCATCAGGTTGGGAAGGGCGGCCGCCCTGTGCACCCAGGGTGTGCAGCAGCGTTCCTGGCGTCCACCCGCTAGATGCCAGTAACATCCCAGTGTGACGCCAGCCATGTATCCATACTGTATGTGGAATTGTGCCCATATCCTCACTGGCAACAGTTTGATAAGGAAAAATGTGTTGGTTCGAACTAATTATGACTGAAATGCATGCGTGAGGTAATGGTGAATGGTGATGAAGAGAGGTATGCTTCTCTTTGGTCCTTTAAGACTTGCCCATGGGTCCTGTTATGGGACATAAAGGAAAGTGACTCAGGAGCAGGAACGGCCCCCATGTTCACTCCCGGGTTCCAGGAGAGGGGAACGCGTTCACTCAGTGGCATCTGCAGGGCTGCTGAAGAGGGTTTCCGAGGTGGCCCCAGTGGGGCGTTGTCAGGCGTGGTAAGGATTCCAGGTAATGAGAGCCTGGGTGGGAGGTGAGGCCAGGCCAGGCCCCGGAAGATGAAGGGCGCCGAGGGGCCCAGGGTGAAAGGCGGCGTCCCCTTTGATGGCTGAGCTGGCCTGACTCCCGCACACTGCACTGGCGAGGGGCCATGGGCCATGCATGGCCACTGGGCAGGCCGACCTTTGCCGTTATGGGGGTGCCCCCACCGTCCCCACTTTGCCATCACCGGGGAGGGTCAAGAATTCACGGGGAAATGAACACAGCCTCCTGGGGTTTGGTCTCAGGCCTGATAGCTGAATAAAGAGTCAGTTCACTTCTGAACATTCAAGGTCAGAGCCCTGGGAGCCAGTGTCTTTGAAAACCGTTGAGCCCCCAGCAAAAATGTGTCGTATCTCTGATCCAGGCTGACTGACTCATCCTAATGAAGGGATCAGAGTCTGCAGACCATGCTCTTTGAAAACAGAATCGGAACATGTAGGAAATGAGGTGTCTCCTTACTAAAGGAGCATAATGTTTGAAGTTAGGATGGGCCTGGGAAGTTCAGGCCAGCATTCCTGTGCTGAAACTAGACGTGAAGTCACCAGTGCCAGTCCATACATGCATGTGCCTTGGCAGACACACACCCAGCTGACACACAAGCAATACTGAACACCTACTGTGTGCCAGGCCCCGTGCTGGGCACTGGGGAGACCAGGTGGAAAGCCAGGGTGGCCTCTGCCCCTCACACTGCAGTGGGAACAGACAAAAACTAAAGGAGGTCATTTGTGGGTAGTGAGTCCCCGGGTATCTCAGCACCTCTCCAGCCTTGGCCACTGGGATTTCTTGTATTCTGCATGAACAGGGCAAATAAATATGTGAAGTTGGTGCATGAAGGAAGTCTGCCAGAGATGGTGCCCCCACAGACAGGCAGGGCCAGGGGCAATGACAGACTTGGTCCTGATGTAAACGTCTGAGACCCAGATAGGGTTGCCTGGGTTTTATTTTTTGTTTTTAACAGAATTTACTTGTAAGGGCAGTTTTAGATTCACAACCAAAATGAAAAAGAAAAGATAGAGATTTCCTCTATGCCACCTGCCCCCACACATGTACAACCTCCCCCGTTAACCACATCCCTGCCAGAGGGAGATATTTGTCACGATCAGTAAACCTATATTGACACACCATCGTCACCCAGAGTCCACAGCATTGACTTTTGTATGTCCTGAGAATTCCGGCAAATATATAATGACGTGTATCTACTGTCACAGTAAGACACAGTAAGCTTCACTGCCCTGAAAGCCTCTGTGCCCCACCTGTTCATCCCTCCTCCCCCTGAGCCCCGGGCACCCACTGTCTCCATAGTTGTGCCTTTTCTAGAATTTGGAATCACACAGTACGTAGCTTTTTCAGACTGGCTTCTTTCACTTAGTCACGTGCTTTTAAGCTCCATCCATGTCTTTTCAGGGCTCGATAGCCCATTTCTTTTTAGTGCTGATTAACACGCCATTGCCTGGACGGACCACAGCATATTTATCCACCACGTACTGAAGGACGTATTGGCTGCTTGCAAGCTTGGCAGTTACGAATAAACATCCTTATGCATGTTTCTGTAGGACATGTTTTCAACTCCTTTGGGTGCTTGGACTTTCTAGTCCTCTAGTTAGCATGTGTTATAACTATATTACAATGTGTTTCAGTTAATGTTTGGGGATAGAAAATGGTAAACACAAAAGCTGTAGACTATAACAAAAATTATGATGCATAGTGTGAAGAATGAAAGGGAAGACCTTTTTTTTTTACTGTAATAATTTTTTTATTTGAATATTCACTGTAGTATTTAATCACACCTTGTATATTGGTTTAAACATCCAAAGCAAATATGGCAAATGTCAAGATTTACCAAGCCAGTAAAGGTACATAGAAATTTATTATAAAATTCATTTACCTAATTATAGTTTATATATAACTGTAACATACAGTATGTTTAGTTGTTTCAATTCAAAAACACACAACTCTAGGTTGTTCTCCATATATTGTGGCTTGGAATTATTTACTTTTAGGACATTTATTATAATCTGGTTTTAAAAATATTATACTTCACCATTTGTAAAATATAAAAATGGCTTTTTTGTAAAGATTGTTTTGTTTTTTTTAATTAGTTTCAGGTGTACAACACAGTGCAATAGTTATACATTTTACCGCTCAAAGTGACAACCCCCCACCCCCAATTCACCACCCCACTCCCCCCCATATCATATATATCTATTAGTCTTCCTCTGACTCTCTTCCACAGTATAATCCACATCCCGTGACTATCTATATATATTCAATTACAGTAAGTATACCACCTCCTCTTTAGTAATACAGTGCAGTGATCAAACCTCTACTCCATCCATGAAATGGTCTCCCTAACAAGACCTATGATCATCTGACATTCCACAGAATATTTACAACATTATTAATTATATTCCCCAAACTGTTTTTCCTATCCCAGTGGCAATACTGTAGTTGCCTATTTTTGCTGTCTAATCCCTTCCCCTTCTCACTCATCCCCATTCCTCTCCCGATTAGCAACCCTGATTTTTCCTCTATATCTATGAGACAGTTTCTGTTTACTTTGCTCATTCATACAGTTTTTCAGATTCCACTTATAAGTGAGATCATATGGTATTTGTCCTTCTCTGACTGACTTATTTCACTCAACATTATAGTCTCTAGGTCCATCCATATCATTGCAAATGGCACGATTTCGTTCTTCCTTATAGCGGAGTAATACTCCATTGTATAAATGTGCCACAGTTTCTTAATCCAGTCATCTACTGATGGGCATTTTGGTTGTTTCCAAGTCTTAGCTATTGTAAATTGTGCTGCTATGAACATCGGGGTGCATAACTTTTTTTGAATAAGTGTCTTGGTTTTTTCAGGATAAATACCTAGGAGTGGAATTGCTGGGTCAAACGGTAGCTCTATTTCCAGTTCTTTGAGATACGTCCATACTGACTTCCATAGTGGCTGCACCAATCTGCAGTCCCACCAACAGTGCGGCAGGGTCCCCTTTTCCCCACAGCCCCGCCAGCACTTGTTGTTTGTTGATTTGTTGATGATAGCCATTCTGACTGGAGTGAGGTGGTATCTCATGGTGGTTTTTATTTGCATTTCCCTAATGACCAGTGAGGTTGAACTTTTTTTCATATGCCTGTTGGCCATCTGTATGTCCTCTTTAGAGAAATGTCTCTTCATATCTTCTGCCCATTTTTTAATTGGGTTGTTTGTTTTTTTGGTGTTGAGTTTCATGAGTGTTTTATAAATTTTGGATATTAACCCCTTATCAGATATATCGTTGGCAAATATAAAAAAAAAATGGGCAAATATATTCTCCCATTCAGTAGGCTTCCTTTTTGTTTTATTAATGGTTTCCTTTGTTGTGAAAAAACTTTTAAGTCTGATATAATCCCATATGTTCATTTTCTCTTTTACTTCAAAAGGGAAGACCTTTTAAAGTAGTAATCGACTAGATGGCTTAATTCTGAAGGCTGAACACAAGTGAAACATCTGTCTCCTAGGAGCCACCGCTTTTTAAAGCTTGACTTTATCACACACATACCTCTACGGAAAGGCATCCGGACATTGACCTTGATTTCATCTGTCATGCTGAGACTTGGGCGAAACGGTGAGGAGTGACCATGCAGAACATGCTAGGGCCCGTGTCCCTTCCTCTGACGCCTCCCGCGCCCGCGGGCAGCTGCGAACAGCTGGGTGGGAGTGGCGGGCGGCCCCTCCACGCCGGCGCTGGGCTCCTCCACGCAGCCGTGGGAGGCAGCCCGCCCAGCTCCGCTCCTGCGTCAGTAGCAGCTCTCCAAGCACCCAGCTGTCACCCACCCCTGCAAACAGTGACCCCGTGTAACCGCCTGAACCCTGTCCTCCCAAGGCGTTTTAGACCAAACTCTTTGTAGAGTACAGCTCTCTGTCACTTAGAGGTTCCCATATGAATTTGAAAACATTTCAAACTCAAAAGCAATCATATCCTAACTTTTAAAGTTTACCAGAAAAAGAAATGAGCCCACCAGATAGCAAAGTGACGCACTCCCCGTGTTGTACGGGGCGGGTGCCCCCCGGCCTTAAGAGAGAATTCCGCAGAATTGTTTAGCCAGGGAGAGAAGTCTTCATCCACTTTCTTTTTCTTGCTCAGTAAAACGTAATCTTTTTTTCTGGGACCTTTATATTATGCTTCCTACAGAAATAAATTGTATTTAGCCTTGGGAAACTCACATTATTTTGATTTCTGTTACTATTGATCAACTATTGACATATTTGGTAAGACTGAAATATTGTCAACTAGGTCCTGTAGACGCTCATGTGTTTCTTCTTCAAGTGGACAGGATGCCCTTAGCTTTCCTGTCGCTCCAACTGGAGGCGCGAGTATAGCTTTGACCCTGACCCTGACCCAGACGACATTGTTACCTTGAGAAGAACAGAGCCAGTCGTAGCTGTGTGTGCAAGGCACAGAATTTATTGGCGGTGCGCTGCACTGAGGAAACAGAAAGATGTGCTAATAAGGCCCAGATCACAGAGTCCCGGCACCTGAAAGGAAGGCCTCCTGACCTCTCTGCTTTTGATAATGACCTGGAGTTGCAGCCACAGCCTGAGTGCCTCTAATCAGAATCTTGAGAGAGCGCATCAGACGGACTCTTTCCCCAGAGGCCACTTTGGGTGAAATAAAGACAGTATTTAAAGCAGAACCCTCTTCATTTGCTAAAATAGGAAGGTTTTCTCTCAGGCAGACAGTTCGGCTAAACGGAAAACAATAAAGGCAGCTCTTGGAGTGGCAGCCACGCCAAGTCAGTAAATCAGAGCGCTCGGGAGTTACAGGAATAGGGAGGACATTAATCAGGGCCCTGCTTTCTTTCCAATTACAGCGGCCACTTAGTTGCTTATGTGTGACGGCCGAGGTCTTGTATCTCTGCTTCTCTCTCCACCTCCTTGCCCAGAACTGGGGACAGGATGGCTTCCTTGGACGCTTCCATCAAAACTGTTATTGGGCTCATTAAGACGCTATGATTGGGCTCATTAAGACGCAGCTGCCTCTTTGATCTGTTCTGTGGCACCCCCTCCGATGGCCGCTGTTTCAATGTCTGTTAGCGCCCTGAAGTTTACCCCAAATATTGTTTCTTTGCCTTTTAGACAGCTAATTAGAAGCATCTGATGTCTGGCAGCACAAGTGTGAATTCACGTCTTCAAACTCGTCTTCCACCTTTTGATGAAACTCTGGGCTTGAGAGGAAGGGAGAGGCAGGCGTGATGATGGTTGCTTTGGTGTCCGCTCTGGCCGGCTCCTCTGGGACTGTCACTGATGCGTTCATTATGTCAGAAGGCTGTGCAAGGTCAGTGCAGGACTTATGACTGATTCCCCTGGGCCTTTGTGCACAACGGTGGGCCCAGTGGCCCAGAACCTGCCGCTGGATACCAGCTACATTGTAGGGTCCTCAGGTCCCCGAGTTCCAGGGGGAGCCATTAGTGGGCGGCCATGAATACGCCCTTTGGTGCATTTACACCCTCTCTTTCATGGGGTTGTCTCCTCGGATAGTCCCTGAGCCTTGACTGTCTGCCCATTGCACAAACCCACTTGTATTCTTGCATGAGTGTCTGGACTGGGCCTTTCTTTGGTCTTGCAACGGAACAGTAGAATGAGGTCCTTAATATTATGGGATTCCATTAGCCTTAGCATTTTAAGAAAACACCAGACCATTTACAAAGTGGCTCTCCACCTTACATTCCCACCAGCAGTGGGTGAGGAGAGTTCTGGTGCCTCCAGAGGTCTGTGAATTTTAGACTCCGAATAGATATCTAGCAATAGCGTGCTATGATTTTAATTCACTTTTTCCTAAGAGCTCGTGCTGTTTATGTTCCCCATTGTGTGCAGCAGGAGTGGGCTGCACGCAGACACACACCCACCCTGGGGAACCTCACCCCCGTGGAGGAGGCATAGGCGTGATAAAAAACATGACCTTTGGGGTCAGACTTGGATTTGAATCTTACTTCCAGTACCCAATCCCTGCATAGCCTTGGGAAAGTTACTTAGTTTTCTAAGCCTCAGTTTGCACATCTGTAAAATGGGAAGAAGGGTCATGCCAGCCTTAGTAGGGGTTGTCACGATTAAATAGAATTACACATGGGATGCCCTGAGCGAGGGCACAGCAGACGGGATGTGTCCTGCGGAGTATTTTCCCCTTGTGGGTATGTATTTCAGCTCACGTGACCTGCTGCATACATAATGATGGCATGTGCCAGGCGCGCTCTCAGCCACGACAAATGACACTAACATTGAGCAGCCCAGGGCCACCAGTGTGGTACACGTCCTGCCCCGTGAGGCACAGAGTGGCTGTGTCGTTACACCCTGGCCTGAAGGACAAGCTAGACGTGCAGGCCTCACCCCTTCCAGCGTGAGACAAGAGGAGTGGCTCATTTGATGCCTGTCGTCTGCAGAGCGCACGGGGAACGGAATGACTAAATCACAATGAGGCCGTGAAGCAGAAAATGCAACATGCTCTAACTCAGTCATCTTCAGGCCTCCTGCCTCAGGGAGCCACCTGAACGCCCCCTGCTGAAATGGACCGTGGGTAGATCTGCACGCTGGACCCCTGACCTGGGTCACTGCAGACTAGCCTTTGGCTCAGCCGAAAGCTTTCCTGACAGCTCTTGGCAGTGACAGATGGGACAGGAGTCCGCCCCCCACACTCCTGTTCAGTCTCCCAGGGAGCAAACCCCACCCTTGGTCCAGGGGCTGCGGCAGCCACGTGGGCTCTCAGTAGTGAAAGAGGACACCACACTTGCACACAGAGACCTTCCATTGGAGAAAGGTCCCCAACTTCAGGAGAACCAGGGGACCAGAGGGGAGGGGAGAAGTGGCAGAGAGCTTACTGTCACCTGCAGACGCTTTGGTGTGGTTCAGCCTCACCTCTCAGCAGGGAGGTAATGAAAGATTTAACACGTCACAGCCGTGCAGGAGTTTACCAGCTACAAGCTGAAGCTTTTTCCTTCCGGCCAGAACCGCCCGAAAAACATTCAGATTGACAGCTGTCTGTGACAGAAGGAGGGCCTTCTCCTCAATTTTACATTCATGTGTCTCCTTTAATTCCTTCTCCATGAGAAGCGGCATTTAGAGAAACTGACTCTTATCAGAAAGGGAGACAGACTTACAAGAGTGAAAGCCTCTTGGGAAAATGCACACTTCAGAGCTGCCAAAGGGTATAAATCACTCCAATTGTCTGTCTGATAAATAACCAGTGAATCCAGTGGCACCACTAAGTCCCCATAAGAGCCACCCTCATAGCTCATTGTCACAATGACGTCACCAGGGAGTTCTCTGCTACGCGTTGCTCCCAGACTTGAACAAGAACCAGACTTGCTCTTAGGGCCCAGCTCGCGGAGCGCTGTGGGGCAGTCGCTCGTATCAGAGACCAGAGGAGAAGCCAGTAATGGGGTGAGGGGGGTGTCTACAGCGACCGTTACACAGGCTTTGAACGCGGCCGTGGGTGTCCCCACCTCTAACCAGCAACCTGGGGTCTTTAACTTGCACATGCCTTCCAGAAATGGTGATTGAAAGATCAAATAAATTGTATTTTAGTGTTGGGGACTTCGGGAGCCATCCCTGTCTTGGCCACTAGCTGCAGCTGGAAAATGCTTCCTGGAGCAAATCCGGCTTCACCGGCGACACAGAAAATCTAATGGGAGCTCGGATGACACTCGGAGCTGTGAGGCTCTGTGAATGACATGGGACCCTGCTTCCAGCCCGCAAACATACGGTTCCCGGGTGGACACCAAAGAAAGAATACGTGCCTTTTATTTTTGCACAAACACCTCAACTTCCAGCAGCTGTTTCATTGAGCACATACAGTCAGAGTTTTCCTACTAAAAAATGACAAAGAAGAAAACCAAGAAAAAGCTCATCGTTTTGAAAGGACAACATAGTGGGGACAAAACAAGGACAGCAGAGCTAGTGAGATTCTGTCCCTGACATGTGTAGCCTTGTACAAGCCATCATGTTTCTTGTGGAAAGCTCTGGTCCCACTCTGACGGGCAGAATGGCCCCCCAACATAGCCCCACCATAGTCCCTGGGTGTGGATGTGCTGGGTTACCTGGAAACGGGGAACAAAGGCTGCCGACAGAGGTGAGCTTGCAGATCAGATGACCTGGGAGGTGGGGAGACTATCCCAGATGGCCCGGGTGACCCCAGTGCCATCGTAGGGCCCTTCAGTGTGGAGCGGGCAGGAGAGGGCGCCAGCATGGCGCCGTGTGAGCACGACCGGATTTGAGGACAGAGGCAGAAAACGGAGGCAGCGCCAGGAGGCTGCAGGCCTGCCCGCACCGTGGCTGGGCCAGTGAGGCGCATGATGGAGTCCGTCCTCCCAGACCGTGAGGTGATCAGTCTGAGCTCTGGGCAGCCACCATGTCTGGGCTCATTGGCTACAGCGGAATTGGCAAGTAACGCATCCAGGTACCCACGTCACAGAGCCTCCAGGTGACAGAGGACGGTGTCTGGAGAGTAGAAAGTGTGCTGGAGAATAGAAAGAATTAGACAAGGACAGGCTTTCTTACCAGCACAAACGAATGCCCCGTTAGTGCCTGACACATCTGCTGGCTGACTGACAGCAGGAACAAAGCCTCCTTGCACGTTGTCGCAAACAGCAGGGTTCCCTTCTTTCTTGCCGCTGAGCAGGCCCACTTATGTGTGGAGAGTGTGGTGAACGATGCAGAGCGTGGATGCAAACCCAGGGCTCATGGCACCTTGAACTTCCAGTGTCTCGTCGAGCGGCTGTGCAGATCAAAAGGCCCTGCAAAGCGGGCGGCCCCAGCTCAGCAGCGAGCAGTTCCTGGGTGCGTGCTTTGAAGCTCCACCAAATCAGGGAAAATGAAACCAGGGACCAGCCCTCCAATATTCAGTTACATACTTCAACTTAACAAAATGATTAAACCAGAACGTTCTTAAACCGAAAGGCTAATTTGGAAATTTAATTATTTTGAAGGACAGGTCCCCTGTGGCGTCCTTATTTCATGATGCTGAAGTGAGAGAAAAAAGTTAATAACTTTCTAATTATATCAATTTCCTATTTTTAAAATCTGATCCTCATTTATTAGTCTGTCAGGGGATTATCAGGCCAGTTGCTTTATGCTCTTAATTCACAAAGCAGACGTAAGTTAGGCAAATGGATTAGATCATATTCCCTTAAACTGGCCCTTTTTAAGTTGAAGCAATTAAACTCACTCATTTTTATGGAAGTTGTTAATAAATCCATTTATCAGAAACGTGACTTTATTAAGTTTAGATAGTCAGTGCTTGTCAGGAAATAACCCCAGGGGGGTGTATAGCTGCTGCCTCGCACCCGCACACCTGACTTACTCCGTCAGCCAAACCAACAACAAGAAAGAGAAGGCGCAGCAGCCAAGCCTCCGTGCACGCTGCCACCAACAGCAGGATTTCTTCCTCATGGCTGAGCAATTCCACTGATATGTGGAATCTAAAAAAACCAAACTCATAGAAACAGAGAACAGATTGGTGGTTGCCAGAGGCGGGAAAAGGGGTGAAGGGGTCAAAGGCACAAACCTCCGGTTACAGGAGGGGTGTGTGCTAGCGTGTGACGCACAGCGTGATGCCTACCACTGACAGGTGCGGTGCAGATTTGGAAGTTGGTGAGAGGGTAGATTTTTAAAGTCCTCGCCTCACACACACACAGTTGTCACTGTGAGGTGGTGTGCTAACGGACCTTGCTGTGGTAACCATTTTGTGATATACACATTAACAATCGCTACACTGTACACCATAAACTTGCACAATGTCACAGGGTCAATTATATCTCAATAAAGCCGGAAGAGGAAGAGAAAGGCTGAACGTAACTGCTACCTGTGAGTGAGCCCTGGAAGTTACAGCCTGGAGGTCTTTTTCCAGTCCCTGCCTGGCCAGCGAGCTGTCACAGGGCCTGATGACAAGGCTCATTCGTTCGGCAGACGCTTGCCGGGCACTGACCCTGGTCCAATGCCGGGGACGCCGCAGTGAAGAGGCTGTAGAGTGAGGTGGAACCTAAGCGCACTGATGTCCTCCAGGCCGGGGAGTGACAAACGCTGTGAAGGGGACCGGCCACTATGGGAGCCAGAGTCACGTGACAGGCAGCTGCTCTCAGCAGGGTGGTCGGTGCGGGAGGGTGAGGACGGGGCGGTGGGGCGCCCGCCCCCTTGTGTGCACCGCCCCATTTAAATGCTTCCACAGCCACCTGATGGAGGCCTGGGTGGGGGTGACGTGTTTGCCCCAGGCCCCTGGCTCCCAGCTGGAAACTCCCGGGTCAGGGGTGGCCCGTGACCCTAGGCAGCCAGCGGCTTCCTCTCCACGAGGCCCACGCCAGGGGCCTGAAGATGGGGGAAGCCAGTGCGCTCCGGGGCGGCCATTCGTAAGTTAACTCTTCAGCGGAGTGTGAACTGCAGGCCTCACCGAGTGCGAATTAAAGGGGTGCCTCACTTAACCTCCCCTCAGCCAGCTCTGCAAAATTACCGCAGTCCCTGCACCGCCACCCAACGTGGGGGCAGATGTGTGTGTGTGTGGGGGGGAGCTGAACTGGGAAGAGGCCTTACTCCTGCCTCCTGGAATGTGCCTCCCAAATTCCGAAAGCAAGCTGGCTCCTTCTTACTATTCACACTTGTGCTAAATTGTCGGCACCTTGGAGAAGCCTTCCCTGGCCTCCTTCCTGGCCGTAGGAATCCCCCAGCACTGCTCAGTTAAGTTACCCAGTTCCACTTCCCGGACATCTGTCTGCTCCCAAGCGTACCGTCCGTCTTTTTTGCTAGAATGTAAGCCCCTGGAAACCAGGAGCCCAGGCCAGCTCCGTGGCTGCTGTATTCCGGTGCCGAGGGGGGCCTGCAGCACTCAGCAAACGCTTGCCGAATCAGTAAATGAGTCTCGTTGTGTCAGAGGCCAGCACACGGGGCCGCTGTGTCTTGACCAGGCCACATGGGTGACTAGTGACAGCTGGGTACAAAGGCATGACATTTGGCCGTTAGAGTCTGTGGACCCCTGGCCAGAGAATTCTCACATTTCATGGGGTTTTTCTATGTTTAAATTCTCGATGTAACAACTTGAACGCTGATGATGTGAAGACAGAGAGAGATGTCAAAAGTCCTTTCCTTTCACTCCATCAAGTCTTGCCAGGAAGTCTTGGGGAAGAAATGAACATTGAGGATTTTCTGAATTGCTAACATTTCACCTCCACAAGAGATATTTGGGAACTTTCCTCTCCCACAAACGACATTAGCAATTTAGAAAATGATTTAAAACAAAAGGGCATTTCAGAATATCGCCAATAACAGTTAGCAAATCTCATTAATGAGATGCTCTGATGTGGAAATCAGTACAATCCTTTTCGCTGCAAAATACGGTAATTAAGCCATTGTGTGTGTGTGTTATTTAGCAAAAGGATAATTACACGGTGCCCTTGAGGCTTCTGCTGCTTTGGAGCATCGGCTAATACTCCTGCAGTGTCCTCCGGAGCTCCAGTTAATGAGCGGTGGGTCCTGGCGCGCGCAGGCCCATCGGCTGCTCTCCTGCTGGAGGTATTAGGGCCGAGCACAATGCCCCAGAGAGCCGCAGGCCATGGGGCACGGGGGCGACCCATGCGTCCTGAGACTGCCCTGACCTTGGAGAAAACGGAGCCATTAACTCGGCAGTGGTCACTGAGTGCCTGGCAGGTCCCAGGCTCCGTGCTGGACAGTGAGACGGTGAGGATGTCACGGCGCTGGCTGCTGGGACATTCGCTGTCTGCTGAAGGGCATTTACAAAAGTCACAGCATCCACGGGGAACAATGACAGTATCCCCATCGAGGCCGTGACAAACCTCTGCTCTTCCATCCAAAAGACAGAGAGGTACCAGCCTTTACCAAGGAGACAGGCCACGTCTGGACCCAGTCAGGGAGCCCCAGCCAAGCCCTCCATCCTCTGTGCAGCTCCACCTGTGTCTCTCCGGCCGACAAGGCCCTGAGGGCAGGAGGGGTGCGGCCGGTTTCCTGTTCAGGTCACTACTGGGCATTAGGACAGCCTTTTAAAGCACTTGTAATACTAAGCTCTCCTGAGAGACACCAAGGCTGGCTCTATTAACATCATCGTCTAGCTCTGTCCTGGTGACTAGCCTGTGGCCGACAGCTTGACCCCAGAGGAAAGAGTTTCCTTCAGACTCGGTGCCAGTGACAACACTGGCCAATAGCACTGGCCCCAGAGGAGTTCTAGAACCATCTGGCAGCTGCCGTTGCCCGTTGGCTGGTGGCTACACGCCGAGAGAGGTGCACGTGGACACGTGGCTGGGCGGTGCTGTCCAGTGAGGTGGACGGCGCCTCGGGAGGGAAGGTGTGTGAGAGCCCGTGAGAGGAAACAGCTGTGGTTTCTGCAGGCCACCTCTTAGTGAGACGCCAGGAGGACCGACAGGGTGACAATAGAAAGCCATGGAGTGTGGCCCTCCCACCACCTCCGCGGTGACCTGGCCGAGAACAGCGCTGATGGCTTACCGAGTGGAGAAGCAGGTTCAGGCCCATGAGCAGCTGAGCTGCGGGGCCCCCAGCGCAGTCACCAAGCCTGAGGCGCCTTCCTCCTGCTAACGCTGCGACATGACGCGGTCCTGTCTCGAGGGGCCTGGCGCCCTGGGAGGTCTAGCCTCGCATGGGCACCAGTTCACAGGTGCAGGCGGCTGTGCAGGGGATGGGACGAACCCACCAAAGGCCGACCCGCATTGGTCATAAAAGAGGGACCCTGACAAGCCCGTGCTCTGGAACTCAGTGTCCATCTGTCTCTGGAGAGAGTTCCAGGCCTGGGCTGTTACCACGAGGTGGCTTTATGGGAGTCCAGCTGGGGCCATTGCTCTGCGGGGACGCCCTCCCAGCACCTTCCAGAGGCTGTGGTGCAGGCTCAGCTGCCCGGGCTGGGCGACTCCGCGCAGGGCGCGTGGGGAATCTGAGTCAGGCGGCCCCTCAGGCGGCAGTGGCTTGGGGCCTTTTGTGACCACTGGACTGGTCATACCTACGGCTAGCAGATGTCAAGTACAGTTTTTGTGGGTTATCCAAAGCAGGCAGGCTCTGCTGGCTAGAAATCTGTTTATTGGGGTTCTATTTAAAACAATTGGATGTGTAAAATTTCATTTGGGTTCCAGCAGCCTTTTTAGCTAATGGGTGCCAGGCTGCTGGGAAGAGGGAAGCAGCAGGAGGCTAGTGCCCAGGGGCCATGTCTGGCGCTTCAGGCTCGCCATTCCTTAACCAGGTGTTTGCACATCTTCATTCACATATTCTGCCTGATGTCAAAGTAGCATGAGAACTCGAAGTAAGAGCCAGAATAAGGAGCTAGCAGGGTTTATTGTCCCGGTGTGGTGGCCTTGGTGACCGCACGTGGGTCACCAGCGGCAGTGAGAACTCAGCGCCTCTGCCGGCTCTCCGTGCTGCACAGAGGGAAAACAGGAACAAATGAATCTGAAACTCCGCGCGGCCTCCCCAGGCGTCCCGAGCGGACAGCAGCGTGGGGCTGACTCCCTTACACTCAGCCACGCCTGGAGCAGTTTCTTCCTTAAAAAAAATTTGGAACCCGGAATGACAGGATGTTAACCTCTAAGAAAGCTCGATGTTACAAATGGGTGTTTGCACAATAACCTCTGGGTATTTAGGAATGCTTGAAGTCATTCGGAATTTAAAAGAATAAATGAAAACACAGTTTCTACTTAGAGAGGAGAAAGCTTTTACGATAACACAGGGCACGCCTGCAAACCCATGGCACGGTTGAAAGTACTACTATTGTTTTCCTGTTTGCTCCCAGCTCTGCTTTGTTTCTTAGCAGTAGATGGGTTTTGTTTGGCCTCCCTGGCTTTTTAATGGTTGCTTCTGTCCCGGACTCGGTCCCTGGCTTGTCCCTGGCTCCACAAAACCGTGGTAAATTGCCTGTTGCCTGGAAACCAGAGTTCCCGTACATACTAGCTTCTGTTAAACAGCATCGCCTCCTAAATGTTTAAAAATCCGTTAAATTCTTAGAGAGTCTCACTAAAGGTAAGGGAACGGGGTTGAATCTCACATGAGAGTTTAGTCCTCGAGTGGGCCTAAGGTAGAGAAGAACCAGTGTTTGAAAAGTGCCCCTGACTATCCCTCAAAGCAGACGGTCTGCAGCTACTATGTGGCTTTTGCTGGGACGGCACCACACTTCCTTTGGTGGGGAGCAGTTGTAAGTAGCGAGCTTGTTACACACCCAGAAGCACCTGAATCGCACGCGTGCGGAGGCCCGAGACTGACGGGGAGACGCCACCCGCCTGCGCCCCTCCGCACTCGGTGGGGGCTTCGCTCTCTGGCTCTGCCGCGGGCGCTGCACACGGGGCTCGTGCTGGTCAGTGTGTCTGTCGTGGCCCCTGTACACACCACACCTGCCACACAACCACAGGGACCAGCGGGACAGAGGCGGACACAGCCGTCCCCAGGGCTGAGCCCGCGCTCCAGAGGAAACGTCCAGCTGGCGCATGGACGCCGCCCTTCTCCTGGCCACAGGCCCGCGTGTGTCTGCTGGGTGGGAGGAGGGCACAGAGAGGACACAGAAGAGGGTAACCCAGGGCTTACCGAGCGCCTCCAGGTGCCGAGGACCAAGGGCTCCAGATTACGTCACTTGGCCTTCACAGGAAGCCTGAGGGAGAGGGATTAGCACGCCTCGCGGGCACGGCCAGGTCTCTGCACAAGGCCTCGCGCTCGCTGCAGTGCCGGGATGCTCCGGACTCTGCACGTGGCCCGCCGGCCCTCAGCCTCCCTGCCGCCCTCGGCAGCATCTGTGGACTTGCTCCTGAGAAGCGCCCACCCTTGTGAATGACTGATTAATCTCCTTCCCAGGCCCACTCTCCCCGGAGGCTCCGGATCCACCCGGTCCACACGCTCAGCTCCCTTCCAGGCTTCACGCGCACAAATCAGCGCGGCCGCAGGGAACCGGCCAGGCAGCCTCTGCTCGGTTGCTCAGTGTCTTCTGGATTAAAAAACCTGTGCAAATGGAAACTCCTGGAAGATGGGTTTCAGATTTCCGAACCAGATAGCACCCCGGGGCGTGTGTGTTTGTGTGTGGGGGGGGTGCCTTTGATCTGAGTTGTATCTTGAGCTGAGATTATAATAAAACGAAGCGGGTAGAATCTTCTTAAACTCTACCTTAGGATCGCACTATTCTTTCAGACTCTGAAGAAACAGGTTTTGCCCTTCGGGCGGCCGCTGAGCTGTCTGCTCAGCCTCTGTATCAGTTCTCAGGTCACAGCCGGCTCTGCACAATGCTTTCTGGCCACACAGGAAGATGCAGTATATTTTCTTGGAGAATTGCTTCCCGGTGACAGAGACATAAATCATTCCGGGAACAATCCCCTGTCCGTGCTCTCTGGTGGTATGAGGCGTCCACGTGACAGCTCCCGCGGTCCCTGTCAGGCCACTGAGCCTTGCTCGTCTCCTCTGAGCTCGTCAACCTTGGCTCGTTACTACCTGCTTCTATTTTGTCCTTCACATTTCTTCACAGTGAGAGTTCGCTAAAGTATTTCAAATTAAGAATTTTGTCTGCCTTTTAAAAAACAGAACCATCGAGTCTTTCCTTATAACTTTTTTTTAACTGGTAGATTTCATCTTTTAGAGAAACTTCTGTTTACAGATTTTAAAAAAGAGCAGAAAATCCGTAAAATAGCCCCACCCTTAAATGCTTAAAAAATTCTTTCAGGTACTTCGCATGTTGTATTGTTAAAGCTGTCCTGTACCAAGGTTGACAGAAACACAGAGATTGCAACTTTTTGTGCTTTGTTAGGAATATATTCATTTTCGTATGGTTTGCAGCCAAAAACACTCATTCTGTGAGCCTACATTTCACACTCATTTCATAACACGGTCCAGTGGCAACTGCTGAAAAGAGGCAATTATTTATTCACATCTTAAATGGGTTTTCAGAGATATTAGCCAGGCATAAAATATAATTCAAAAGGAAAAAAATAACAGTGTACTTCCTATAGCCCAGGTAGATTCAACTAATAGGAAGGATAAGAAAGGAGAAAGGATATTGACGCTACTTTGGTTAATTTTTTTTCTTACATAACCTTTTATCCCATCTAAAGAGAATAAAGAATTCATCCTTACAAACCAAAACGATGACCATAAGTTTGCACTATTCTTTCTTTTTAAAAACATTTCTACTCAATCAGTCATAAAGTCCAACTATATATATATATATATATATATATATATATATATATATATATATTTAGCTGAGCCATCCTGCCACCTGTTGGCAGCTCAGCAGCAGCTCATTTCGGGCTGGGCATCAAACTGCTGTTGCTCAGAACTGAGCTCGCACTCTTGAGCCAGCTCTAACCAACTGAGCCCCTCGGCCAGCCCTAAAATATATATTTTTAAAATTTTTTTACACTTATTCTATGCAGGAATACAGACGTCAATTGCACTATCATTGAACCAGGAAACACATTATGAAATAAGATAACCAAACAGAATTACGGGTTTCTTTTTGAAGATGATTTGTATATTGTAAGAAAGAGTTTCTTCCATGGCTCACATGGGAAGCCTTAGGATAAGGTCTCGTCTTGCTGACAGAGCTGTGCACTTGTGATGTCCAGAGGCTCTGCAGGTGTCCCTCGATCATGAGGGAGTCAGCCTGCTGATGGGGTTGAATGAAAAGCCACAGAGAGAGCCTCTGGGTAACAATCTCGTGCTGCAGAATTGACCAACTATGGAAACACCTACGTCTGCACTTCTTATAAGGGGTGACATCCCTGTTGCTTGAGCCACTGTTAAGCGTGCTCTGTCTCGTGCTGTTGAAAGCAAGCTACAGAAGTAGGGGCTCTTTCCCGTGCAGTTTTCACTCGAGTTTTGAAAGTGTTCAGCAGCAAACAGCGGTTCCCAGAACTGCCTGAGTTTAATGAGGTGCCGACTGCCAGCCTCTTTCCACAGACGTGACGGTGCCGACCCGGGTGTAGGTCCTGAGCTAGGAGGCCTCAGATTGGCTTGTCACTTTTTCTCTGCGATAAAACTTGAAAAGGAGGCAGCAGACAGTCCTGAGCTGCGTTTGCCCCAGGCTTCCAAGGATGCGGTGCCCGTGGTCAGCGCCCCTGGACAAGGCTCGCCGTGCCGCTTCATGGCTGTTCATTCACAACCCGCTCACACGGAGGCAATTTACTGAGCATCACCTTGTTTCCAGTATGTTTACAGCCTAGAGGAAAAGGAAAAATGATGGATTGTAACAGAATTCATGGCAATGAAGCACCAAACCCCAAATTGGAAGCGGTGTGGGCTGGTTTTAAAGCGGGGAGGCCTTGTCCGGAGTGGCACATGGACCTGACAACTGCAGCGGCCCCTGGGAGGCGTGCGCTCGCTCCATGAATGGGGACATGGCAATGACCGACGGATTCTGTAGGCGGCTTTTGCAACAAGGGCACCAACTTGCTTCGCCTATTGGATACTTTGATGCAAAGCTACAACCAAGGATGTTTTTTCTGTTTCCGAGTGAATTCAACCCCCTAAACTCCAAGAATGCCCTCTAGGCTGAGGAGAAAGCTTCCCAGCCAGCAATGGAAAGCTCACCCGACTTACTATTCTGAAGTCCTGAGGGCTTCCCAGTCTTAGTGAAGAGCTGGCACGCGGGCGTGCCACCTGAGAGACGATGACACAGACGCACAGACGCCAGCACCTTGACCAGAGCCGTCCGGCTTCGCACAGAAAGGTGTGCAGCTTGGTCCTGCCTCTTTCGTCATTTCTAACGTTTCCATTCCAGTCCTCATCTCTGCACGGCAAATATAACGGTAATAATAACAATCATAATAAATTTGAAAAACAGTGTTATGAAAATCTTCTCTACGACACGTGAGTTCAGGTAGCTTTTGCCACTTTGAATCTAATTAGGTTATGTGCGCGTACCAGGCACAAAGAATGAACGCCCCAGCTGGCCGTGCCTGCCTGCGATGAGGCTCTGGAGGCTGACAGATCACCAATGAGCGCCAGGAGTGTTACCTGGCAGACCGAAGCGTCGTTCCAGAAAAGCTCCTCTACTCCCGGGGCTCCCGGGTGCATCCTGCCGCCCTGAGATTCTCGGTGCTTCCCACCCCATGTGTCCGGGGAAGGCAGGGCAGGGGAGGGCTGAGGGAATGGAGGGACAGCCCCTGGGACTTCTCGTTGGTCTTCACTGCTGACCTTCACAGCCGTGTCTTCACCCCTGCGCCTGTCTTCATTATGCTCATTGGAAATGTATCCGTAAAATCATTGTGGGTCTAAGTAGGTGGTGAAATATCAGATGAGAGCTGGTCACTAGCAAAAGGTGACCCCGGTGTCTACCCTTCATTCTGAGACATACTGGGAGGGTGTGGCAGCGATCAGCTTTACTTGGAAAAATGAAGCATCCCGTTACATTACAGGCACCCAAAGCAGGAGCCCAGCGTTTTGCCCCGTGCGTTAATTTCCTGTTAATCAGTGGGGGGGGGGGGCAGATGTTACCTTCTGCTTCGGACCCTCCATGTGATGGGAATGACGCAGGCATGTCCAGGCAGGAGTGGAGGCAATCGTACGGGTACACAGTGTCCATGCCAAGGAAAGTCCCCCTGACCCTCTCCTGAGCTGAGCCCTCAGCGTATCTGGTACACTCTGTGGTGGCTGATTTTGTTGTTGTGTTTTAATTGGTGTTATTGTTTTAGTAGCATTAGCAGTGTACTCCAGGGTACCCCCCATGATCCACAGTAGGCCTCAGGGTGGCTTTATCCCCTGGGACCGACAGTGCAAAGTTCAAGCAAGTGCATGTCTGTGCACATTGCACTGTGGGCATCACCACTCCCAGGCCATGTGTGAGGAGCGGTCTCAGGTCAGACGGTCAGTCTGGTGCCCCGTTTGTGACCAGATACGGTTTTGCAAATCTCCATCAGTCAACCTTATGGAAGTTAGTTATTGAAACTATATTGGCTGAAATATGCAGATTTATTAACTAAACTATGACACATAAGCCCATTCTATGTCCTAGAAACCTAATCAGTTTTCCACCCTATGAGTTAGTTTCATGGAAAAAAATAGTTACGGCTTGGTGGTATCCATGGCACTCACTACAGAAAATAAAATGCCTACGACTGCATGAGAAGCGCTGACCTCGCCACTCTCACACGTGTGCGTTACACCCCTTACACGCTCTTTAGATCCCTGTACGCTCCGCCCCCTCCATGTGCTTGTCGTCTGGTCCCCTCAAGTTATGAGATGAAATGAAGATGGAAAAGTTGTCAGCGTGAGAGTCTCCACTGCCGAACTGATCCCTGGACTCGGTTTTGGGGGAGAGGCAGCAGCCGGTTTCTCCTGTCACGTCCGCGTCGTTGATGTCTTCATTGGTCAGACCGTCGGGTGTAAATGGGGGGATCGATAGCAGTGGGATGCACGGACCTTTCCGGGTTTCCTGAGGTCAGTCCCAGGAGGGTGGAGAACCCCTGGGACCCAGGCAGAGCGCTAGGCAGGGAACGTCCAGCCGGACTCAGCCGTTTGCACAACAAACCAATGGTGGCAGTTATGGACTGAAGAAGAAAGAGCCAACAAATGACAGTTTAGTGTCTGTGCATAATGGCCCCTCCCAGTGACCCCACATAGCGCTGGACAGCAAAGTACATCGTCATGGGAGCTGGGTGCTTCCGAGGCGACGGAACGCTCTGTGCTGTGGGATGGCCACCCCTCCCCCCCATGCCTTGGCCTCGCCTCTCATAGTTCACAGCTCTTTCTGCCCACACTCTGCCCACATTTAGGAAGGATTGTTTCAGTCTCTTCACTCAGTTTACTTTCCTTCATCCTTTGTCACTCTGTTCATGCGCTGTCTCCAGAGAAGCCCTCTACGTTTCCATAGCGTTCTGGTCCACTGCTTTCATGTCACTGCATTTAATCACAAACTAATGAAATACTTAATCATTAATCAGTTATTCAATATCGATTCCTTCAAACACCTATGGTTTCTATAACATCAAGGACCACGTTTGTCTTGACCATCACCGTGCCCCCCCTTACACTGGGGTACCCCAGGTGTTCTGCTCACAGTCAATGTTGGCTTAGTTACCCAGGGATAAGCCCCAGAGGCAGCAGGAAAGTAAATGCTCATTTCTCAGCTGCCTGTGTCAAATGGTTCTGACCAATGAGACAGGACCAGGTACCTGCTGGGGGCATCGGGACGCTTTACTGTCCTGATAAATGAGACAGGTATCACCAGTGTAGGATCCTTGCACACCACCCCCACCTTGAACGTGGCTGTGGGGCTGGGAATTACAGCCGCCATTGTGTGACCTTGAGGGAAGGTCAGAGCCAGGCATGGATTCCAGGCCTGAGAGTCTGGAAAAACCAAACTGATGCCAGCAGCTGCTGAGACCCAGGCACTTGCTAAGTAAGCAAAATAAAGCACCGATTACAATAGTCACTTGCAGTGAAAGCATTTCCAACAGACATGAGCAGTGTGTGCTGGGTTAAGATACCTCAAGACTCTGAGACTGCATCACCTGACATTAAAAAGGAGATCAGACTCATCTTTTATATCCAGTAGTAATTCTAAAGCAATTCATTTTGGGGCCGGCCGAGTGGTGTGGTGGTTAAGTGCTAGCTTGGGATGCCAGCGGCCCTGGTTCGGGTCCCACATATGAGGGCCAGTGACACTGCCCTCAAAAAAAAAAGAACTAGTAAAGCAATTCATTTTGGAGACTTGTAGAGGGAGAAGGAGAAAAAGAGAAAACACAGTTCCATAGAAAGTGCTTTAATTTATCTGCGGATGGCAGGTAAAACCTAATGCTGTAGTTGGAATGCGACATACACTTAATAAGAGCACAGCTGCCCCTTCATCCCGACATCATAGGTCCCTAATGATGTGACTAATTAATCGTGTGACTTATTGACATCCACATACCTGAATCCTAATCTTTTGATTTTCTCATGTCAGTTGATTTTTCTTTAGAATAAGAAAAGCAAAGAACATATTTCTTTATTTGACGACTAGCTATAATTAACTCCAGAAATATCTGTCCTCCAGCCGCGCAGGCATCGGAGGCGTCGCTGGTGAAGCACACACAGGCACTGCCTCCTGAGAGCCGTCATTAAGGCCAGGCTTAGATGTTTCTTCGCCCCCGAAAGTCCATCCCCACCACCCAGCCGCTGAGTGACTGCTGTACTTTCAGCCAAGTTCACCCACTGTGATCACAGGTTCAGGACCCGACACTGAGTCTCTCGCAGAAACCGGGCATGATATGCATTATACCCACAGGCTTTCTCTGTGTCTCAGCTCAACTGTGACAGTGCATTGTGTTCTGTCTAATTGCAATAATGTTTCTGACATAATATCCATAATGTGTGAAATTTACATACAAATGGCCAATAAACCATCTGAGCCTGCGCTTCTGATGGTCAGCAGATCCTATTAGGGCTTCGTGAGCCTGCGCAGGGAGCGGAATGCTGTGTCTGATCCTACAGATTCCAGCTGTGCTGTCCAGCCCTGCTGAGAAATGGGCTCTATCTGCTCATGGCTGTTCCCTTACCACCCAAAGCCACCAGGATCGAGTTACTGAATTTATGTGTTCAGAAGCTTGGGGAGTATGTGCTCAATCTCCCTTTTCACTACGTCCCCTCCCCCATTCCAGTACATAATATAACTGGCTGGTGAGCCCAACGGTGCACAGGTTACCCGATTAAATTTTCAAAGCACTGACAAGCAGCAGCGAGCCTCGGCACACAAAACGGAGGTGATCTTTGCAGTAGAAGCTGCTGAGAAAGCCCTGAGTGAGCTGGGAGCCTACCTCCCGGTTTCAGGCAGAACCTTCCCAAGAAACACGTAGGATTCACAGAGCCGACAGAGCACAGGTATTACCAGGATCCATTGCCTTTCAGACCCGCTCTCTAGCCAGGGGAGAAACAACCTGTTGGAGATGAGCTGAGCTCAGGCGTGCACCGCGAGCCCTAAAAAGAATTCAAACACTGAACAGTTTCCTTGTGCCTCAGGGGAACTCAAGCTTAAAAGGTTATTTTTTGGAGAATTAAAAAGGGCGGGCCGAGTGGTGCGGTGGTTAAGCGCTGGCTTGGGAAGCCAGCGGCCCTGGTTCGGGTCCCACATATGAGGGCCAGTGACACTGCCCTCAAAAAAAGAAAAGTGATTAACTCATTAAAAATAATAATAAACCCATGAGCTGTTAACATAAATAACATTTTTTTATGAAAAGTAACTTTTTCAAAACAAAATGAAATTCTGAGAAGAGAGGCATCATTTTGCATTTTTGCAAATCTCTGATATCGGCTTCATAGAAGACAACTGGATGATTGTATCAGTTTCTGCATTCACCCTGTCACAATATCACACACGGTGTGGCTTCTGGAAAATTCCACTGGACACACAAGAAAGGATGGAAGTGCAAAAGCAAATAACTTATTGCCGCTGCTGCTGATACTAATGAACATTGAGAACCACTGCTCTCTGTCAACATCATTTCCGGTCGCACAGCGCCCTGGGCTGTAAGAGGCCAGTCAGCAGCGCTCGCAGGCCTGCTGCCTCAGGCTCCCATCACACTGCCCCACGTAGCTGTCCTCCAACCATCTAGTAACCCCTCCAGAAGAAGCAAGTGGCCTGTTTTTAGTGTCTCCTAACTGGTTCCTCCAAACCTAGTGTAGGAAGCGGTAAAAGCTGTGTTATGTCCAAGATCTGGCCGCTAGTCCATGGCACCGGCACACAGGCTGTAAAGTCTTGGCAGGTGGTCATGGGCGGCCCCCACCCCTGAAGTGCCTCCGTGATGGTTTAGCTGAGCTGTGTCCAAGGCTGCATCTGCCCTAATGGAGTCAAAGACCCTGGGATTTCAGATTTTAGGGAAGAAGATATTCCAGAGAGGTTCATTTCAAGGAGTTAAAGGGTCTTGGTAATTCTTTCCTTGCCAACAGTTTCTTTCCCATGAACCCAAAAGGAAAAGCCTTCCTAATGAGGAATCCAGAGTCCGGAGCAGACACTCTGTACCATCCATGTGCCAACCAGAGACACCAACAAATCCACCCACCCCACAACCAGCCTGCCCTCCCGAAATCTTCAAACTGGCCATGGATGATTGTGAAAAACATGAGTCATAAGATAGCACCAGGAATGGGTGTTCTGACAGGGAGAGCCTCAGCTGTGATAGGGTTTCTCGAATCGTATTACTTTCCATCACAAGGTACCACAGCACAGGAAGTAAATTGTTGGGTCCACAAGCTGAAGGAGTGTTTATACTACAAATATTTACCAAATATTTGCATGTTCTTAGCCCTGGGTAAGGTTGAGTAATTCAGGTGCAGTCCCTGGACAGTGGGGGAGAGAGTGATGGGAGCGAGGTCCCTGGATGGGCAGGAAGGGTCCTTAGAAAGAGGCGACGGCTGAGCCTAGAACTCACTGATGAAGAACGAGAAGCCAAACCCAGCAGAGAACATTGCACTATAGAAAGGTGTTGATTTCTATTGGGAGGGAAAGCTCCCAAATATACTTATTAAGTATGAAATGCAGGTACGTTGCCAGGGTGAGAACAAACACCACTGCTAAGGACCCTGGAGGTTGGTGCAAGATCTCTAATACAGTATTTCAAATCTAATTCAACTCAACAAATATTTAATGAGCTCGTAACAAGCTGCCAGTCCTGCGCAGATCATACAGCAACACCAGTCAGCAACCTCCTGCAAGAAGCCTGTACTCCAAGTGACAGGCACCGATTCAGAGAAGGTCCAGCGTTCTGAATAAAACATCAAGAGAACAAAGAGGGGGTGAATAATTACTTGCAAAGAGCTTTGTGGTTTTGGACTACGTGGCCCCAAAACCATGCACATGTGAATAATTATAATATCTAATTCATAATTACTGATGCTAAATTGTAACAGTATGTAATCCATTATCTTCTTCCTTTCTCTCATTAATGATCTTTGAAGTCATCCGTCTAAATGACAGTGAGCAGTAGCCGACCTAAAACACGCACAAGTACAGGGTTTTTTAATGGAATTAATAGAGATAAAGGTATACTCCATTTATAAAAGAAACCCAATGAAATTGTCACCTAACAATACCCCTCTAGTTAGGATAAAAATAAAAAATGTACTTTATATGCCTGACTGGTACTGTCCCATTGAAATTTTTTAGAATTGCTTACTGCACAAATCATTGCTAAGCACCCGTAAAACTATAAAAAGTATAGAAGAAACAAATGGAACCAGCTACCTATAAATGAGATCAATGTGAAACTGTAACAGATCTAGGCAGATGGCTGACTTTTTTTTTTTTTTAAGTAAAATACTCTAAAGTGCCCTCGAAAGGCTTTCTTAGCAATGCACATGGCAAATGGAAACATTTCTTCAGGCCCCCCGGAAATGCCGTCTTCTCCCCCGGACTCTGGAATTCAGAATCTCCCCTCTGCCTTTCCATGGGGCCAGGTTTCGTTGAGCATTTATGAAACAAGAAGACAAATCCAGTTAGACATGTGGCCCCTCCAGCGACAGGCCACCCCTCCTGGGCAGAGTTCAGTGGTGCTTGTTCTGGGCCGGGGGCTCTTTCATGCCCTTTCTCACTCAGATCTTTGGTAAATTCCCCTGCCTCAGGGCCGTCACACTGTGGTGTCACCGCCTGTAACCCTCTCCCTGGAACTCTCCATGGCTGGCCGCTTCTCAGGGGCCGGCCCTATGCTTCATCCCTTACCAAGGCTTTCCTCCCTGGACACGTCTTCTGATGCGCTCTCCTCACCATCTAAGCCCTGCTAATAACTCATTGTCACATTCATAGTCTTCAGATTGCTGTCTGCTATTTGGAATTAACTGGTGGATCTCTGTACCGTTGTGTGTATATCCTGACTTGCCCGCTAGTGTCAGCACCTTGAGAGTAGGAGTGGGTCAGCCTTTGGTTCTGCTATATCCACATGGCCGAGAACTGAGACTTAAGCAGAGTAAGGCCCTGGGTCTCCGCACACAGAGGCTGAGATGTTCGGCGCCTCAGCCTAAGTTGGAGAGCTGGAGTGGGTTCCAGCCCAGGTGGTTCCGACCAGCGGGCTGCAGTGCCCCTAGGAGCTCAGATGGGAGCTGGGTGGGCTTTCTGTTACCTGCAAGGGAGGGAAAGCCATACACCAGCTCTGTTAGCAGCAGGCTCCCCCTACCCAGGGAGAGACCCACCACCATGAACAGCCTGCATGAGCAAGGAAATGCTTTGTCTCTGCAGCCCCCAGACCGCAGCCCTGCGCGCACTGTGATCGCAGCGTGGTGACACTTGTCCTGGACCCCCCTACGGAGCTGTGACATAATAAATCTGCACTATATAGTTAGGCACTGCATCTATGGCAGCTCGTTATGGCAGGAATAGAAAACCAGTGCAGGCTGGGAGAGAAGGTAGGGTTTCGCCCAGCAGCAGGGCTTGTCGGCCTTTAGGGAGACTCATGAATCGGTGAGCTCACATTTGTAACGAGCCCAACAGGGGCTGCGTCAGAGGTCCTGTCAGTTAGATGCACCATGATGGGCAGGCCGGGGACAGGAAAGGAGGCAGGCCAAGTGCAGTGCAGCCAATGGGCCTGTGGGCCCGGGGACGGACCCGCACAGGCCTATGTGTGTGAGTGACCGTCATGTCCAAGGGCACCCCAGGGAAGGGAGCTGCTAACTGCTGAGTCCAGGCGGGTGGCGTGCAGCTCCCGGACCTAACAGCAGTGGGCTCTGGCTTAGAATGTGTTTCCATAATAACCGGGCAAAAGGGAAGGCTGTGGAGAGCCTCGGGGCATGAGAAAGGGCTTGGCGATGATTCCACTTGCATCTCGTCCCTGACATCTCCTTTCCTCGCCCTGGTCATGGAAATGCCCCGTTTTTCTTCTGGGAAACCACCTTGACTTGATTCAGTCCATGTGGTTGGACTGGAGCCCACACGTGACCAGGCATAGCCAATCAAAATGTCCCGTCCTCTGGGTTACAGTAATGGCTCACCTCAGGCCAATGAGAGCTGGTCCCAGGAGCTTGGCTGCAACCTGAGTGTTTAGGGCAGCAGCTAGCACCTAGTAGGTGCTCAACAAACATTTAATAAATGAATGAAAATTGATGTATGTTGGTATTTAATGGCAAGCAAATCAGACTTTGCAGATATGTGTGTTTTGGTAATGGTTTAATGTTTGTGATGATTATTTCTGGTTTTTGCTTATGTTGTGGAGGGAGGGACATTCCCTGCTATAGTGTACATTTCACCAGAGCAAGGATCACATTTCCAAGAAAATGCACATGTATCTGTTTGGTGGTGCAAAATAATTCTAGGAAGGATAAACCAGAACCAACAGAGACTGAGGGTGGGGTGGAAAGATGTGGAAAGAAAGGGGCATGGGGGGAGGGGTGGGGCTGAAAGGGGAAGGCACACCCCCTTTGTATAGCTTTGACTCAGAACCACAGCAGTGTTTCAGATACCCTGAGAATAAACACATGGTTTTTAACATCAGGATGTGGAGAAATCCAAAATGGAACACAAACAGTAATAATGAGCCTAACTGTATAACAAATGAATAACAGCTACATAAAGGAAATGAGAAAGGAAAGAGCCAGCCTAAGCTACTTTGGACACTGTGTTTCAACTGGATCTGGAAGGCTAAGGACAGTTAGCAATTCTGAAACAACTTACACTAGGATTGAACAAATTAGTAAATGTATAAGAGAGCACAGGAGCCAGGTTTCTCACTGTCAGAAAAAGAAGTTAAAAATAAGGAAAAGGCAGAAGGTTAGAATGAACCCTGGTGATTGGTTGGAATCAGAGGTATAGATATGAATCATGTTTGGGATGGATGGATGGATGGATGGATGGATGGATGGATGGATGGATGGATAGATGGGTGGTGGGTGGGTGGGTGGATGGATGGATGGATATATAAGTGGAGGATGCATGGGTGGATGGTGGATGTGTGTGTGTGCATGTGGATACATGGCTTAGTTTGCACACGTATATGTCCCAGCTCTCTCTGCTGAGAGGACTAAGGAGCACTGGTACTTCCAGAGCGAGCAGCACACCTGGTGCTGAGACTGTGAGATGAGTGCAGCGTTAGGCTGAGTTCCTTAAAACCCCTTGTGCAGCATAGGAATACTCTCCGCTCACAGCACGCAGTTACACAGCCAATCAGACTGGAGGGTAAAACGTTCAGATTGGATCTTCTGAGTAAACCTTTATATCTCCATGAGTTTCACATACAGAAAAGGAAGGTCAAACAAATCTTCAGTAAATTTTCTTTAATTATAGATGGTTTATTACACCTCTCAAAGATTGATGTATAAGAAATGAAAGGCCGTGTCCTCTTGATGATGACGGCGAGTTCCTCTGGGAATTCTAGGAGATTTATGCTTTGGTCCCACCATACCTCAAGCAAACTGTAAGACAAATTTTGTCTGAGAGCTTATATGGAAAGTCATAAACATCAGCGGGCAGGTCCTCATTGTGTCCTCCAGCCAGTCGGCCACAAACATTATATCAGAATTTAGGAACATGTTAGGAAGCCACAGGGATGCATACTGATAAATGCCTTGTGCCCCGACAATCCATCATCCCTCGTTTCAATCTCAGAGTGCAGCCGAGTGGCACCAGTCTTTTCCCCATCAGTAGGTGGTACAGCTGTTACCTGCACTGAATGAGACATGAGGCTGTAGCTGGTCCAGTTCACTGAGGCTGCCTTGGCCACCCCACTGCATGAGGGGTGGCCTGAGAGGAGAGCACGCGCCTGTGACGTCCAGCTGGAAATGGACTCTTGTCACTGTTCTCATTATGAGCAGTTCAGAGTTTTCAGAGGGCAAGAGCCCCTGATGTGCACCAGACAGAGAGAAACTTACAAATAAAGCCGCTGTGAACGTTTCCATCTACCTGTGACAGATGCCCAGGAGTGCAATTGCTGGCTTGCATGGTGGATTTTTAAGAAGCTGCCCAACTATTTTCCAGATTGGCGGTGCCATTTTACATCCCCACCAGTGGGAGATCCAGCTCCTCCACTTTCTCACCAACATTTGGCTGTGTGTGTGTGTGTTTCAGCTATTCTAATTCTTGTGTAGTTATTTCTCATCTCAGCTTGCATTTCCCTGATGGGCGCAGATGTGAACATCTTTTTCATATGCTCTCTTAACATTCATATTCTTCCAGAAATGTCTTGTCTTTTGCCCATTCTTGCTCAATGGGATTGTTTTTCTTACTGTTGTTGAACTTAGATTTTATTTTCTGTTAGATACGTAGTTTGCAAATATTTTCTTTCAGTCTGTAAATTGCCTTGTCATCTTCTTAACAGGGTCTTTACAGATCAAACATTTTTAATTTTGATGGACTCCAGTGTATCTGTTTTTCTTTTATGCATCATGCACTCAGTGTCAGGTTTAAAAACTGTTTGCTAAGTCATAGGTCCCAAACATGTTGTTTGTTTCCTACTGGAAGCTGTATTCGTGTACATTTTACATTTAAATCTATGGTCCATTCTGAGTTAATTTGTACAAGGGGTAAAGGTTAGGATAAGGTTCTTTAATTTTGCATTTGATGTCCAATGGCTCCAGCACTGTATGTGGAAAATACTGCTTGTTGTTTAATTGACATGATATACCTTTACTGACTGATTTTCTTGTGGACTGGTGTCTATTAGTATGCCACTGCTATAACACCTTCTTAACTGCAACTTTCCCAGGTCCTCACATGCTAACACTCTGTCTCAACAAACGAAAACAAGAGGTGTTAACCTCACCTTTTTTTCACCTGAAATGCAATGTCAAAACACCCACATCCCCTCACACACTCTGATTGCGTGTGTTCTGCCTTTCGGCGACTGTTCTCATGGCTACAAAAGAAAATGACATTTCTCTCCCTTGCAATGATCACAAGGTCTCCATGGCCATGGAAAGGGCCTGTCTCTTTGCTGGTTTACTCACTGGCCCACACCTTTCCTTTCAGCTGCGGACTGAGAATGCATCGGCACACACACACACACCCTGGCCTTCAGCATTCGGCCAGAAGCCCCCTGAGTGGTAGGAGCTGGTTCTTATCTTCCTGAATGTGTATCTCCCAAGCTCGGAGCAAAATCTCATGCTGTCCATCCTGCATCCACTGGCCAGCCTCGGTGCAAGAAGCCTCATGATGAGCCTTTCCGCGCTGAGCTGTGGGTGACATGCATGTGGGCACAGGCCACCACGTCTTCTTTGAATGGCCTGGACAGATGTCCAGATGGCAGCGTCCCCACCCACAGCTCAGTGGGCTGAGGACTTGCCCCGGGTTTAGGTCCTCCGCGAGTGGACGTGCTCTCACGCGGCCTGTCCTTTCCTAGCCAGATGGCAGCGCCCATCCTGACATCCATCGCTGATGGCACGGCCAGCACCCGATTGCCTTCAGGGCCCCTTCTGACGGGCCCACGCACATCTCCAGGCAGCCCCTGCGGGGAAGCTGAGCCATCTGGACAGGAGCTCCAAGCCCTGACATGGCCAGACATCTCCAAGGTGCACAGCGATCCCCGCCCCCCATGCGTGGCCATCCAAGCCCATGTCCACAGCGTAGCGTGCAATCTCTGCTTTGCATCCGCGCAGGCACACTGTACCCCTCATCACGTGGGCTTTTCACTCCCTGTTAAACTTCAGTTGCATGTGTGCCTTAAAAGCTGAAAGCTGACCCCCTTCAGCGTCTGCACCAGGAGGGAGATGAGGCCTGCACCCAGCCTGTGACCTTAAGAGGGGGGCTCCGCCTCAGAACCTTCACCTGCATCTCATTGGGCAGGTCGCTGTCATGTGACCCTTCCTCGCTGCAAGGGTGGCTGGGAGATGTAGTCTTTAAGCTGGGCACATGGCACTGCTGACAACATCTGGATTTTGTAAGCAATAATAGTTACTGGTGAAATAACTGTTAGTCGCGTCAATAAACAGCCCTACAAGGAGGTAATCACCAAAAGAAATAACAAAAAACCAGTAAAGAGTTTAAAAGGGATCCCCCCCTTTAGGAGCAGGCTAGAAATAGGGAGCAATGGAGAAAGACAATGTCGCTTTCCATTGCATGATTTTCTGGATGATTGATGTTCTGCATCAATTGCATGTAGTTTCATGAGTAGAGAGAACATAGCAACGCTTCCACTCCACGCGCGTTTCCATACCCCGCTCCCAATTTGATCTCTGCATCAGCATGTTTGTTCCAATTCTGCAGGTACTTCCTCTGGTCAGGATTCCTGGTTGACTTAAAATGAAGTCTCTTTTATTTAAGAAAGGTGTTCTTGTATTCTCTCCAGTCTCCTTGAATAAGAAGAGCTGTGTGCATTGGGAGTGGGAGGATGAGTTCACTGGCACTGGTAAAGAAAGAATTTTCCAAGGTTGGTTTTAGACACGAAGTCTTTGCCCACTTGTGGAGTGACTTTCAAATAGCTCATCTTAGAAGATATCTTTTTCAGCTGATCTTGACAGCGTAGCTTTTCACGCTAAGGTATATGGAAGGGTCCGCTGACCAGTGGATAAATGCCCAGACACTCCAGGCTCATTTGTTTAAACAGCTTGCTAAAACCCACTCACTCTCCTCCTATGCTGTGGGGCTTTCAGGAGTCAGTTACTCCTGGAAGTATCTTAAATCGCCCATAAGAGACTGTCTCCAGTGTTGTGCCAGATTAGTTTCTTTGGCCCATCTCTAGATGAACTTGAGTTTAAGCACCTTCTGAAAGAAATTTAAAAACATGGGAATGCATTCACATGCATACCATATGCGTGTGCACACACAGACTAGGCTGGCAGAAGAATTTCAAGGAAAACAAAACTAACTGGGGAGAGCAGGGATTCTCGTGGCACACACATAGATATATTCCAGTGATGTCTCATTGGAGGAAGGTCGCCCTCTGCGCACTCACAGCACCACGTGCCTGAAGTGCTTTAAACTGGAGAACAGTTCTGTGAAGACCAGTCTACTGAGCTGTCAGGAACCTTGTCTCACCAGGTCGGAGGGTTTCTCTGGATTCCAAGGCCAGCATATGACTTCTGAAAAGCAAACCTGTCTCTTCCAGGTGCTTCAAGCCCAGCCTAAAGCGTCTCAGGAAGGAGGGTGGAGGGGGAGAAAAGTGAGGCCCATTGAGGTGGATTGAACTTTCGGCCGTCAGCCTATCCAGGCACTGGAGTGGAACCTGGGCCCCAAAACAAGAGGCAGGAGGGGCGCGGCTGCCAGCTGACAATGAGCTTGATTAACCACTGCCCTGGAGGGCGGCAAGAAGCATCCTTTACTCCACCTACATCCACACCTGAGGTCCCTGGCAATCGCTCTTAGCTCAGCCGTGTCCTTGCGAAGCTGAGGCCTCGCCAGCCTGGGGCCACCAGCGCCTGGGACCCACAGGGAGGAAGGACGCGTAATGCCAGCTGCTCCTGGGGCTCCGCAACCACCTCTCCCCGCCCCTCCCACCCAGTCTGCGCGGGGACCCCGGCCCCACCTGCGCAGAACAAAACTCGCAATAGTCATGCTACCTGCTGCGCCCTACCGGCACATTCAGTTCCCCCGACTCCAGGAGGCTGCACACTCCCGCCGTGGGGAGGGGACGGGTGCAAAGCCTCGGGTATGACTCCTGGGAAGCCCAGTCTGTTCGAGAGACTCGCGCCCACTGCCCCAGGCACCCCGTCTCTGAGCCCCACAACCTGGGGGTCACCGGGACATCGGACTGGATCTGGGGTGAATCCAGGTTTCTGCCAGGCTGGGGTTTGCTTAGCTGCGTTGTGAGCTCGCGTTCCTCAGCAGCCGAGATGGAGTGTCACCTGGGGCTGGAGGGAAGGGGTGCAAAAAGCCAGGCTCCCCGTCCGTTCGCTTGGGCTCCCCAGACCCAGTCTGACAAGCTGAGGGTCCGCACGAGGGGGCAGGACGTGATCCTGCGCTTTGCAGTCGGGGTGCGCATAACCCAGCCCTACTTCCTGCATCCTCAGCGCCACGTCGTGTGCAGCGGGGTTTGGGGAGACCCCTCGGAAACCGGGAGTGGGGGACAGCGGACCCCGTTCCCGCAGCCACGCCCCCTCCGCACTCTGGGAACAGAACCTGGTCTGAGCCCAGGTGCTTCTCACAGCTCCGGGTCGGGGCGCCGAAGACCCCGGCACGGGCAGGTTTGCCCCAATGCTCCCCAGGGCTGCCCGGGGTCTGCCCAGGGAAGGGGCCGCCCCGCCACCCGCAGAGGCGTCGCCGGTGGCATCCGCGCCGTCCTCCGATTTCCCCAAATGCAGGCGACCCCGCCAGCCGCCCGGCTCTGCCTTACCTCGGCCGGCAGCGCGCCCAGCACAGCCCCGGGGCGACCACCTACAGCCCCGTCGGGCGGGTGCGGCTGCGTCTCCGAAGGTCGCGCCCTCTCCCAGCAGGGAGGGCCCCTGCGGGGCGGCTCCAGCTCTGGCGGCTGCAGAGGCTCAGATCCCCCCAACTTTCCTACAGCGGCCCCGGCTGCCCCTGCCTTTCGGCCCCGCCCTGGTCCCAGCCCGGCCAAACCTACCTGTGCTCCGGGCGCAGCCCCGCCCACTCAGAGCCCCGCCCCCAGGCCCCGCCCCTCCCTCTGCGCCCCCGCCCCCCGCCGCGGTGACGGCAAAGAAAATAGGTGGCTGAGCATTGTTGGTCCCTGCCCTGGTCTTCTACCGTCTTGCCACATGTGCCTACACATCATTCTAATCTTTAGCCCAAAGTGACCAGTGCCTGTTTCTGTTGTTTACAACCGTCAAAGCAAAAACTGCAGCAGATCAAGTTAACAGGTGAAGGATGACTTTGTCAAGGCCATAGCAATAGAGAGAGTGCAGAATTCAGTCTGAGCTCAGGGATTCTGAAACCAAGCCCAGGAGGACTTTGAGGTGTGAGGGTGAGATCACACGGGCCATTAGCGTTTGCCAGCTGGCTTTACCCAAAGGCTTGGAGCAAGGCCCCCCACTACTTAGGCCCCTGTGCTCTCACTGGAGATGGGTTCACCCTGTTCTTGATGATTCCATGGCAAAGCGATGGCTCCCTGGTCCTTGAGAAAGCGAGTCAGTCAGGCCTGTAAATCTGGCCAGAGGCTTTTAAAAAGTTTTACATCTTTTTAAAGGATGTACAGTGACAAGTTTCCTAAAGTAAACACAGTTAGAAGAGGGAGGGGAGACTCCTCTGTGGTTGTTGCCCCCAGGATTCTAAGGGCCAATGAGCGGGAGGTCGGGCAGAGGCAGAGGGGAGCCTGGCAGAGGCTTAGTCAGGCCAGCACGTTAAAGCCACCTTCCTGCAGAAAAGCTGCCATCAGCCGAGCCTGTCCTCCCTCCAGGGCTGGGCTGGCCAGAGCCCGGGGCTCCTTCCACATCACAGAGTTGCTGTGACATAGAAAAGAAGCTTTGCCTAAGGTTTTGTCAGCTAGTGTCCCTGTAGGAAACAGGTGCACACTCAAACTGGTCATTCAAAAGCAGTTAAACTCTTGAAAAGGCAGAAACAGTGTTAATGCGACCGAGTAAACATAGACCAAGGGCTAGTGAGAGTGGAGCACTTATATACCTCTTGTGCCTCACAAAGAAAGGCAACCAGTGGTTTCTGGAAGCAGAAAAAAATGGCCACTGGGATGGCGCCATTTCACAGAAGTTGTGGCCTTTAGTAGAGGGACCCCAGTGCCCTAAGGGAGGGACGTGGAGACAATACCAGGTGGCCTGACCACCATCAATTTATTTGCCTGGGATGCTGAAACCTCATGTGCTTCCTCATAGGCTTGGAGAGGTGACTTCTGGTTGGAAAGCAAAGTCCTCATGGGCTCCAAGGGCAGGTGACATCCTGCACCCAGATTCCCTATCTTATTTCAACTCCCCTGCAGCAAGCAAGCTCAAAACATGAAAGTCTAATGATGCCAATAGGTCAACCATTGGTTTTCCTCCCTAAATTATTCAGATTGTTTGGCATATTTTGATCTTTTTTTAAAATGGCTTTTGAAAGATCCTGTGTCCACCTTTAAAAAATACACACCAATTCCATTGCCTTTTTTTATACTGTCTTTCACATGTATTTCAAGTGGAAATTTGGCTTTATTGACACAGGCAAGCATTTTCATCAACTTTTAACAAAGACAAGAGAACATTTGAGATTAACGAGATTAACTTATAGAAGACGCCCTCTTTAGAAGCTTGTGATTGCTCCTGAAACCAGGAAGTAGTGACAGGAACTCGATTTTTTTTTTTGAGGGCAGTGTCGCCGGCCCCCACATATGGGACCCGAACCGGGGCTGCTGGCCTCCCAGGCCAGCGCCCAACCACCACGCCACTCGGCCGGCCCTCGATTTTTTTTTTTTTTTTAATAAATTGAAATTTCTGTGCAAATCTGCTCTGGAAAGACAATTCAATGTCTGCTTCTTTATGGTGCCTATTGTTGCTTCACAGAATATCTTGAGGTTTTGAGTTTTAATTCAAAAGACTGAAACAAAGGCCTGAAGAGAACGCATTTTTTATCCTGAGCTCTTACAAAAGTGAAGACATGTGTAACAGAAACATTGACGGTTGGGTCCACGTATCCCTGGGAAGTGTAACCCTCTGCTGAGACCAACGAGGAGACCTACTTCTAATAACGCCCGCAGAGGGAACTAGTTTGAAATCGCCAAACATTTTGGTCAACGCAGGGATCAGATTCTGAGTCACCAACACTCAACCTAGTTTTAATTTATGTCAATACATATATAATACACATATGCGCGTGTGTGCATGTGTGTGCGTGCATGTGCGCACGCGTGTTCTTGTGTGCGAGTCTGTGTGCGTGTGTGCACGTGTGTGTGTGTGTGTCTCCCATTAATTCAGAAACCCCTCAGGGCTTTGGATGTGTCTTTTCAGTATTCCGTTCCATACTCTTGCGAGCTGCTTGGTGACACATCCAATCGTAATTATCCTTGAATCATATTTTAGTCTGGAGGAAGCTATTTGCAATAAGATGGAGGAGTCCTCAGCTGGGTCCAACTTTGAGAGGGCCTGTGAGTGTGAAAGCATTTGGAGAATTAATAAACACAGTGGTGGTATTCACATTCCAGAAGAGTCCCCTCTTTCTCTTTACATGTTGGGTTCCCTGGTCCACGACATTGCATTTGCTGACAGATCATCATCTGGAAAAGCCTAGGCCAGTGCCAGCTCCTGAACTGGGGCTGGATGGAAGTAAGAGCCGGCTTGTGCAAGCTCAGGAATTACAATATAAAGCTAAATGTTAGGCTTCACTGGAGATGAGAAGACAGGGGACGTTTTATGTTAATATGGAAAAGCGGAACAAGAATGATCAAAATGATAGCCCAATGGTCGGAGGAAGTGTCTGTGACATTCAATAACTTTTGAAAGGAAATTAGATATTAAAGGGATACCTGTCCCCAAGAAACCCCTTTTTGTTGTTATTTTTGGCCCTAAGGAAAATGGCGGCACAGGCAGAGAGCACAGGGAACCTTCCACATGGGTCTAGGAGCCACACAAAAAATACAGGATGTCCCTCACTGAGCACCCCCACTCCATCCTGCCTGTCCCCGGTCCCTCCCTCAGCCACACACCCTGTGTGGCCTCAGCCTGTGTAGCTTCTGTTTTGTCAGTGTGTCCCCTAGAAATTATTTCACACACTATGCATGAATCATATCTTGACAGAAGCCGCTGTGGTAGAAATACCCCTTCTTGGAGAGAGCCAGGAGCCCTCACTCGTGGTCAAGGGCCTGCCGGTAGCAGGGTCCTGGGCACATGTCCCCCTCCCCCAACTGGAAAACAGAGCTGCGGGGAAGAGGACCTCCAAGGTCGCTTCCCGCCTGAACATTCTGTGTTTCTAGGCTAGAACTCGACCATCTGATGCTAGAGAAAGCAAGGATAGTCTGATTTCGCTATATTTCCAGACCTGGGAGGAAAGACTGGAAATAACCTTATTTTAAATTTGAAGTGTCCAAGTCCCTATTTAGGAAGCTATTCAAGGCTCCCACACTCTCCCAAAGAAACCTTTTATTTTGCGGGGGAAATGGATGTAGACGGGGAGTGAAGAGGGGTCTGCACAAGTCGGGGCTGCACAGGTTGTTTGAGGATGGAGTTCCCAGGGTCAGCAGGTGAAATACAGGGCACCTGGTTCATGCTGACTCTGAGATAAACAATGGGTAATTTTAGTGGAAGTGTATCTCATGCAATATTTGGGATATACTTATAATTTTGAAAGTATTCGTTGTTTATCTGAAATCTACATTCAACTAGCTGCCCTGTATTTTACCTGGCAACCCTATTTGAGGGTTAACGGAAAGAGTTTACAAAACGGTTATAAGTTTTGTAACATAAAGATGTAAAAGGGTAAAGAACATTGCTATCTCTTTAAAACATTTATGGGAGAAAATCCAAGTGCCTTACATCATACATGGATGAGAAATGATTTAGAATGGTTTTGTAGATAAATATATCCTGTTGCTTATATAAATACAACATGCTGTATATTGTATATAAGGAGAGAGGCCTGGATTTGAAATAATAGCCAACTAGTGCTGAGAAATTATGAAATCACATAGCTAACAGAAATCTGTCAGCATCGGTGACTGCATACTGGAGTGTGCCAGAAGAAATACCACAGATATGCTAGGAAATTAGGTCTATCCCTTCTGTGTATCATTTCGAAAACAAATGCCAGTGGCAGTTCATAGAATACTGGTGACTAAAAAGAAGGTGCTATACAAAATAGAGGACATTAGCATAAATTCTCATAACATCCTTGCAGTCAGGGTAAATTAAGCAATGCAGACAACAAAAAAATATAACTTTTGAGTTAATTCCCACATAGGTTGTGAGATTAATGTACACAAAACAAAGATTTCAGTAAAAATAAAAGAAATAAACAAGAAAACAGAGGGATAAAACTCGATGAAATTCTAATGCTGTGCTCATGCATGCAGAATAAATAAATATCTCCCTGACAGTTAGTAGAGAGCAAGCCACAGGGGAGAAATGAATGACAGCTGGGAAGACTAAGTTGATCAAGAGCTCCCTAGCACTTGCCTCGCTGTGTGAGACATGCTCTGTGGCCATGATCAATACAAATTCAGCGCACACAGGACATAATCCAAAGTGTGCCTGTCATTTTCTGAGTAGCCGGTCTGATAACTTCTGTTATGCCACCCACCCTGAATTGTGGGGTTTCTGTCTTTATTCTCGTGTTTGTGGTTTGCACTCCTGGCCCCTCAGGACTAGCCACAATGCTGCCGTCTTAAAACACACCATCTGTAGCTCGTATCTGTGGTGGGAAGGGACTATCGGTTGTCATCCTGTTATACGGGTTCCTGGATTATGGTAATTTTCAATGAGTTGCTTTTGGGAAAAAGCTAGTAAACATGTCATAATTTTACAATGTGGATAATAGAAATATTCAATTAGAGAGGTTAATCAGGAACAAAATACAAACAGAACAATGATTATTCTAAGTCAGCTGCAGATTTTTTAATTCAGCTCTGACTAAAATTAAAGACAAAACCATAAAATTTCTAACAACTTTTAGAGGAACTTTAAGAAGCTATTGACATGAATGTTTAGGTAAATAAAAGGAAAGGCTAGCAAATATTTACATTCCACTTACCTTAACATTTGAATCAGATTTATTCTCTTTCTGTATCATGTCATAAATTTGAGTTTGTTTCTATTAAGAAAGAACAATTTTCTTGTAATATTGACAGACTTATTGAATGATTGTAAAAACTGATGATTTTTAACCATGAAACTGTGCATGCTGTTATTGAAGACTATATTTGCTAGATAGTGTGTTTGGAAGACAGACAGACTTGGTTTACTATAAAGATATAACCTAAGTTTGCCAAAGAAGGTTGACTTTACCCAAGAACTTAGGATAATTAAACCACTCACTCTAACCGTACAGATCTTGCTTGGGTCAATTTGATCAGGACAAAAAGACTGAACAAATCTCTTTTCTTTGACCCAGGCTGATAAGAGAGAGCTCCCCAGGTAGAAAGTGAAAAATTGCACAGTAACATTTTCTGGGTGATGCAGCAGGCAAAGTTTTGAAAGTGTTTAGTCACCCAGTTACGGAGGCCGGAAGGCCCTCGTCTGCCAGCCACAGGCAGGAGCCCCAGGAGAGCCGAGGTGTAATTCGTTCCAGCAGCACCATGCCCGAGGGCTGCCCATGGACACGCTGCTCTGGGAGGCAGACCCCTGCCCCTCCTTTGGCTTCTCGTTCTGTTTGGATGATGCCGCCTTCGGGAGGGTGATCTCTATTCATTCTGATGATTCAAACGCGAATCTCTTCCAGAAACAGCCTCACAGACACACCAGAAATCGTGTTTTACCAGCTATGGGGTGTCCGTCCCTGGCAAGTGAACACACAGCATTCACCATCGCACAGACCAGTCAGAAAAGGGCGACTTCAGAGCTGTGAGGCGATAAGTTCACAAGCGGCACAGAGATCAAGTGAAAGTGGACCAGGAAACAGCGGAGGAAGTTAGAAGAGAAACCAGGAGCCCAGGAGGACGTGGCTGGAAGTGACGGGAAGTGTCCTCTGCAGGGGGACCCAGGAGGCGGGGCTCACCTGCCTGTCTACACCCCGGCCTGGGACACCGGTCTTTAGTTGAAATTAGCGCTCATGGAAATTTTGAGTGAAGACCGGGAACCTTTCCTGAAGGTGTGGAAGGAGGTCAGCTTATTAGCTCAACACCAGCCTGGGAAGTAAGCGGCTGGAGCGGGATCACTTAAAACATAAAGAGAAGCCTGCTATCCTTAAGTAGTATGTTGTTGGTGATTTGTGGGTGACTCTTTTCACAATGACTATGTATAATTTTATAATCTAAAAAGTAAGTCCTTGGAATTAATGAAAGTGGGTACCGCAAACTGAGCTGAGCAGATGGGGCCTTGGTCCTCTCCCCCTCACTCCCCGCCTGGGCCGACATCGTAACCCCCGGGACCACGGGAGGCACGAGTGGGGCCGGCCTTGCCTCTTGGGGCACGTGTGTCCCCGGGCTGCTCCGCTGTCATCACAGTGGCAGCTTCTGGTTTCAGCTCCGATCGCCATCTCGTGCCTTCGTCCCAGGCGCAGACCCAGCGTGGCCATCAGCCCAGGCCTCGCAGCTCCCACTGGGGTTGGTATTCAGGTGCGCAGCGGGCTCGGCTCCCACGGGAGGCACAGGAGACCCTGGTGGCTGGCAGGTGGGAGAGCCGCTCCGAGCCCTGGGTGGCCCTTGTCAGGCGCTGTCCCCCTCACTGCAGCCCCGTCTGCCCCCATTGTCGCGTCACAGAAGCTGAGCGTCAGCGCCACTTATCATCGCACCTGAGCCGCCAGTTTCGTCCAGCGAGCTAAGAGCAGCCTGGAATTCTGTTGAGAAAGTTAAAAAGAATGGAGCGTCCCGTGTGTTTCAAGCAACACAGAAAGGAGCAGATTTCTTTGTGGAAATGACAGGTGTTCTTCAGGTCTCACGGGCAAATGGTGCCTGTGCCACAAGGGGACAGTCAGCTCCACTCATCTGCCTCCGGCCGGGCTGTGGCCTGGCTTCTGCTGAGGGCCTGGGTTGTGTCAGAGCTGCTGGGCGCGAAGCCCTCAGGCGGGGAGGAACCGCTGGCGGAATGACTGCAGGAAGGGGTGTGCCTGCACGGGACATACGCACTTGGGCTTCCAGCGGCGGGACCCAACGTTCCGAGATGGGAGGACACAGCGCGAGGCGCGCAGAAAGGGCCCAGCCGCGACGGGGAGACTGCAGGCCTTGAAGGATGAGCGAGCTTGGTGGGAGCGGAGGTTAGCTTTGTGCTTTTCCAACTTCTTTACTGTAATTCACACCGAGAAATGCTTTTTAATATCAGAACTTAGCGCATGCACACAAATACGTACATCTTTAATTTAAATGAAAATTTCGTTAAAAAGAATATGCACATTTGTTCCAGGCACATACCCTGATTTTGTTGTTGTTCTATTCCATGTCTATGAAAAATGGTAAATGAGGTCCCTTTAGCTGATGCCACGGCTTGGACCTAGGAAACAGAGTAGCCACTGAATTTGGTTCCTCACTGGGACATTCACCAGGCTAGACACACCCCAGGCTCGCCATGTTCCCCTTTCCCTTTCTGAATCGTCGCTGCCCGGGCCGGAGGCCCCCCGAGCACCCACACCCGGCCCCTGGTGCACCGTGGATCTTCACTCTCCCTCAGCCCAGGAAGCCCCTCAGAGCTGCCCGAGGGCCGCTGGCGTCTGTCTCGGAACCTCCGCTGGTGGAAGCAGGCGGGAGAAGCTCTGCAGGGCCCTGAGGGGGCGCAGACGAGGCTGTCCCGGGGTCACCAGGCCCCATGCAGGGCCATCAGGAGGGACGTCAGCTCCTCGGGCCGCGGGGCCAGTCCCCAGGACCAGGGAGCCCCAGACGGGGCTTTAACGTTCGCCCTCTTACAGATGGAATGAGCGTGCATCCGACAGGGACCCTGCAGGGCCGCCTTGGGCCCGGAGGACTGGTGCGACCCGCCCGCTCTGTGCTGTCATCGCTTCCAGGTCGCGCTTGGCAACCAGTTACCTGGACATGAATTGCTAATTCATGGGCTGAGACTAAAGAAGAAAAGTCAGTGTCAGACGTGTTGGTGCAATTTCCTCTCTGGGAAAACAGGGCTGTCTGTTACCAGTACCTACTACGCCAGGAACCGGCTTCTGACCCCGGTCTGATGAGCCGGAGACAGGCTGGCTCTCGGCCTTGGGCTATGGCGAATGCTGAGGGCAGGCTGAAATCACCGCGTGGAAGCCGGGCTCCTGCCAGGCCTGTGGGTGCAAATATGCTTCACGCCCCAAGCACCTGACTCCCCGGGGCAGGACAGGGCAAGTGGGGCGCTCCTGGGTCACATGACCTCACTGAGCCAATCACCGTCGCCAATTTGATGGCAACACGTTTGGCTAGACCCAGGCTGGTTCCCATCCTGGAGGGCCCCTCAAGTCCCGTGTGATGTGGGTGCTCTGGTGACCTTGGGAAGTCAGGTCTTTCGAGACTCAGTGCATCGGACTCCAGGAAAGAAAAGCATAAGCCGTTTCAGTCACACAGGGTGTAACTTGCAAACACGCCTGGATTCCCAGTCCTCAGAACCGTGTTTCTGGATGTTCTTAGTACACACTAGACTACAACATAATATTGTCATTAGCTCAATAAAGGATTTTCACACATTTATTCTGCACCGAACAACGTTTCTGCAGGAAGGAAACAGCACATGCACAGAGTGCCATGTACTCAAAGAAAGAGAAAAATAATGGCTTGCTCTCTCTCTCTCCCCCCCACCGCAGACCTCCCCGTGAGCTCTGACCTGTCTCTCGGGACGTGCATGCCTCAGGAAGTGCCATTTTACTGTGAGCCCACACAGGGCCCTTCTCTCCTCACCCAGCTCTGAAAGGCCTAATACAATTAGAGGCTTATAAGAAAAGATTTGTCCTAAGCCTCCTCACTAATGGACCTCTCAGGATGTAATTGCCCCATTTTTGACATGTGTCCTTGAAGTGAGGTTTTCTTTAATTATGTGAATGGCCGTCATTTGTTGGTAGACAGTAATGAGTTCAAAGAGGCAAGTTCGGGCAAGCGTGCGTCTCCCCGTCACGCCCCCATCGCCAGCCCGCCCTCCAGCCCTCTCTCCTTAGGAAGGCAGATTGCGCTCGCCCAGATCCCACATGAGCTCACCCCGGGCCCACTCGGAGGGTCTCTCTCTCCCTCCCTCTCTCTCCCTTCCCCCTCCCGGAGATGCTGGCGTCTGACCCCACCCTGAAGCCACTCAGGGCCCTTTCTAGAGGACATCATGTGGTCCGCTTGTCCCCATGGCAGCCTGGACACGAGGAGACAGGCCTTGGCACCCAGCAGCCCCTGACATCAGGGTCTGCTCACTGACCCTCTGCTGGTGCCTTCCCTGCTGGGCCCTGCAGCTGCTCCAGCGATGCCACACCCTGAGGTTCCCACCAGGGCTGGCTTCTCGGCCGGCCTCTCTACTGGTCTCTGCACATGACCTTCCTCTCATCCGCAATGACATTTCCCTGCCCTCCTTCCCGGGAACCCGCTTATCCTCTTTCAAGGCACAGATCATGGGACATCCCTTTTGTGAGGCTGGACGTAATAGCCCGGCTTTGTTCAGTTGGCAGTGACAGAAACCGGAATGGAACAGGCTGGGATCAGAGAGAGTTTGCAGACTCCTGAAGCCCACGTCAGAGGGAGACCAGGGCTGAGGGCGGGCTGCCTCTGTTCCGTGGTGTCCGCGTCTGCCTCCGTGTTCCCACAGCCTGACCCAGATGGGAGTCCCGTGGGTGCCTTCAGGGTGCAGGACAGGTGATGAGGACCGTTCTCCCGGAACCCTCCCCGCTCCGACTGGTGCTGAGGCTCAGGGCCCCCTTAAGGGAAGAGCCGTTTCTGGCTCCGTTTGTGCCTTTGTGTGAAGCAGAGAAATGGGCAGTTGTCGTTACGGAAAACCTGCTGGCGGGGTGAATGAGTCACGTCAGAATCATAGTCTGATTAGGTAAAAGTGGTCAGACATGGAAAACCCACCGGGCACGCCTTTCGTTTCTGTTGGCCTGAGACGATGGTTGGTTAGCCCACCTGTCATTCTCCCACTGGTTTATCATTAATCACAAACACTGTGTTTGTGGACTGTGTTGTCAGGTATGAAGGCGTTCCACAAATCCCCTGGAGTTCTCACTCTGCGCTGAGCAGCTGGGTCCCCGTATTTCTCTGGATTTGGTGACACAGCCTCAGAGAGGCTGGGCCGACTAGCTCTGGAATCCTTTCTCCTGGGCCCCCTCACCCAGTCGGTCACCACGCCCGGAATGCGGGGCAAGCCTTCAGCTTTCTCCACCGCACGCTGGGCGTAGACGGCTGTCCCCTTGTCCCAGATCAGCTTGCCAGCTGCCGCTTCCCTCGACCACCCGCTTCCAGCCCCCTCTGTCTAACCTGCCCCCCTGACAGGTGACACTTGAAGGAGACGTCCCGTGTGCCCTGTCTATGGCCCTCCTCACCATCGTCCCTGAAGACACTAAGGCAGTGTCTCTCAGATACCTCCTGTCCCATATGCTGTCTTCTTCAAGTGGTGGCTTTTGTGCTGTAGTTTTCCTTCCCAGGTAGAGTGCTTCCCCCACTGTTTGGGGTTCACGTTTAAAGGTGAGGAACTTGGACAGCTGCACAGCAGCTCGGGGTCCGTGGACAGAGCGTGCCAATGGGGTGGCTTTCCCGGAGGGCGGTCTGGCAGGGCGGGCTCATTCCAGGCCACTGTCGGCATTTGTAGTGGTGTGTGTTGGTTTGATCTGCACTGGCCAGCTCCACGGGACCATGAGCCTGGCCCCTGGCCCTGGCGCTGAGCCCCGGGAGGGCACTGGGGTGTCTGCATTAGGGAACGAGTGACTCCCTGATCCCTGTTTCCACCGTGAAGCCCCTCCCTCAGACAGGCCTGCGGTCTGAATTCACCCTTGGTTTTGCTGCCCCCACAGAACGAGTCTCCTGCAGGGGAGTGAAGGAGGCACGTTCCTGCCGGGCTTAGGCAGTATTGTCTTGAGGTTCTGGGACTCTCGGGGGTCCTCGTGGTCCCAGCCGCACCCGTGCTCCCTTTCAGTTGGTCGCGGTGCCCCAACACAGACTTCTCAGGACTCTGCAGGCTGAACTTCCCGGCGCCCCCGGGGCCCCTTAAGTTTGGTTGGCGAAATCAGTTGTCACTTGTCCACCACCCTGCACCTCCCAAACTGTATCTCTGTCATCATGCCTCCCTTCACTTTTTTCATATGTGTGGGTTTATGTCACCTCCCACGTTCTCTATAAAATTACTATAATTTGGATGGTATTTCCACAGAACGTGAAGTGAGGTAATTCAAATAATGAATTATGTTTAAGAGGAGCCCACGTCAGCTTTTTATTTGGACCCGTGATTGCAGAGACGGAGAGAGCAAACTGCGGGCAGCTGAGTGTGGACTGACACAGAGGCGTCCCTGGGGGACCAAGGGGAGAGCCCCTGCAGCAGGTCTCCTTCTGGGTGCTTCCGAGCGCCTGCAGGCAGGGGGCCTCAGGCAGGCGCCCAGCCGTCTGGATTTCAGTTTCTCTGTAAAATGAGGGTGGTTATAGTATTTTTCTATCAAATTGGGCCATTGTAAGGATTAAATGAGTAACAAAGAGGAACAGCACCTGGGGCAGTATCAGACATGCAGTAAATGCGGTTGCTGTATTTGTCGCTGTTGTTGCTATTGTTATATTATTATTATTACTCAGGTGGAGTAAAGGTTGTCAGTCACACAGACTCAGGGGCTCTCACTCAGTTTGTTACCAGTTTTTGTCCAGACAGGGAGACCAGCTGGGTTCATATTTTTCTAATTACTCCCTGTCTTTCCTCGCCCATTTCTTCCTATCCCCCCAGTGACATGTTAAGGGAGCGGCGTCTCTGAATTTTTACCACCTAGTTTTCCTTGGTTGGTGTCACACTATTAAGTGAACTACACAACCCAGCCTTGGGGACTTCAACGTTGCAGGAACGTTAATATCTCTGTAGATGGATGAGGGCAGAGCAGCCAAGAAGATGTCACAAAGTGACACCCCGTTCCATTAGCCTGAGAAGAATGTGACATGAGTACATTGCCACCAAAGGGCCATTAGCATTTCCTTTATTTTAGAAACGTTTCTGTCACTTTCTCAACTGTAGTCTAGTCTCCTATCTGGGTGTTTTGTGTGTGACATCTTTTCAAGTCTTTCTCAGTTGTCTGGAACCAGCCCAGGGAGTGACCACTGCAAAATGCCATTGGACTAAAAAGAATATAGTGACTGGATTGGATTAAATGGTTCACTTGACATTTCAGAGTCCCTCTGATGCTGCTTATCAATGTGGGTTCCTGCTAAAATATCGTCACCTAGGTTACTAGGTCCCCTGTCTTTTGCTGAATGTCAATTTATGACTCAAACTTAAATTCAAGAAGTATTTTTAACACGTACTATGAGCTGTTGTTTAATTTATTCCTTCTTCCACCCACCCACCCACCCACCCACCCACCCATCCGTCCATCCATCCACCCATCATCTCAACACTCTCCATCCCAGTGCCCTTAGCTTTGTCACTCCCTCTCTGGGAGGCGCTGGGATGCACCTGGCCTCGGAGCTCCAGGGCGCAGTCGTCCTTTGCACAGTCAGTGTCACTCCTTGAGTGTCAGAGGTGTGAGCAGAGAGGTTGGGATGGTTACAGGGCACAGCTTCAGTTTGGGGAAGTCAGGGCAGGATTTTCATGGGAAGTGACATCGGTACTTGGTCCAGAAGGATGAGCAGAGGGGACTAGGGCGAGATGAGAAGAAACAAACCTGTGCGTGTAAGGAGGCACACAGGCCAGTGTCCAAGCTGTGGCGAGCAGGGGGCGTTCGGAAACATGGAATAGTGTGTGTGGACTGGCGTGGGCATAGGGTGAGGGAGGCAGACGGGAGGGGGCAGGGGCAGTGGGCCAAGTGCTGCCAGGCCAAATACCTGTGAGCTAAGGGGCCAGCTGAGCCCTAGGAAACGGGGTGCTTGGGGGGCGGGCACGCTTATCCAGGTGAAAGCAAACACTGGGAGGACAAGCAGTCCACCTTTGTGCTTCAATCCATAGGCTCCGAGGGGCTGTCATTCTTCCAAATCTCAGCTTTATCTCTCTCCTCATCCTGCTCAACTCTGTCCACCCTCGAGGCCACAGTACTGGGCAGTGTCATGCACAAATCAGGGCTCCTCCTCCACTTTTTGTTGAACTAATTAAATGAATGAAAGAAGGGGAGAAAGGATCCCTCCAGATGAAAGGAAATGAGATTTCAGAAGCCATTTCCCTAATGCAGAAGCTGGCAAACGTCCATAAAGAGCCACCTAGGAAGCGTTTTAGGTTCCTGTCACCCTGTCATGCTGCTGTCACAGCGTGACACATCAGTGGTCGAGCGTGGCCGCGTTCCAGTAAATCTTCATGAACGCCCAAATTTCAGTGTCACTCTCCTTGCCAATGCCACAAGACAGCATCTTCTCATAGTTTAATTTCAGCCATGAAATAGTAATAATGTAAAGATCATTCTTAGCTCTTGGGCCACCCAGAGTTAGGCATGGGCCTTCAGACCGCCAGTGACTAACCACTGGCTGAGTCCAGATGCGCGTATTCTGAGCTCCTGGGGCTCAGCGGTGGAGTGTAGACATTTGGTCTTTCATTAAGAAGAACCGCTCTAAGTGTGTTTTAACTTAATCTAACGCAGCCATTGCAGGCTCCTCTGCCGCTATTATCCAATACAGACGTGCAGGCCGTAAAACTCCACACTGGCTCCATCAGGAAGCCAAAGAATTCAACACTGAGGCCATCGGTGGAATAACGAGAATCTTTTCAGTTCTGTGATGTACGCAGCGCCCATCAAAAAAGGGTCATAATTCCACTTCATGGATGGAGTAGAGGCTTGATCACTGCACTGTACACCTGAAACTGATGTTGTATAATATTGTATACCAACTGTAATTGAACATATAGATAGTCACAGGATGTGGATTATACAGTAGAAGGGAGTCAAAGGAATTGTAATAGATAGTATGATATGGGGGGAGGAGTGGGAGGGGAGAATTGGGGGAGGGGGGTTGTCACTTTGAGGGGTAAAAAGTATAACTATGGTACTGTGTTGTACACCTGAACTGAAGCTAATTAAAAATAAATTAATTAATTAAATTTAAAAAAAGGGTCATAATTCAAATGCCCCCCCGAAAATGTCATTACTTGGAGCCGAAGGTGTCCACGCACACCGGTGGGCAGGCGGGGCGGTGAGCCATGCAGGGTCACCCTCAGTGGTCTAGAGAGCCGATGGGCGGATGGCAGCCTCAGACACCATGGAGCAACTTCATTGTTCACCAGACCCTTTAATTTTCATCGTGTCTGAGAACTACTCCAAACTCCCTCTCAAACTCCCCTACAAAGGAGCTCACAGACCACTTCTGAATATTTCCTTTTCTTGTTACACCATCACCACTCTGAGCATGGGAGATGCCTGTTCCCAGGGCAACCCAGCCTGAGGCCTGGCCTACAGCTCTGACCCACTCTGGCTCTGTGGCTGAGGTAAGGGACAAACCCCAGCCCTGTTCCTTCTGCAGGCGCCTCCTGATGTCTTTCTGATGCCTTTCTGACATCAGGAGGCACGACGCACACTTTCTTGTATTCCCTGATGTAACACTTCTCGTTTTCAAACAAAACTCAAAATACCCCCTACACAGTTATACCTTTACAAACATACTAACAAAACACCTCTTCTCTGCTCATTCTATACAACAACACACGACAGGGTGCAGCAGGGAGGAGCTGACCGCTGAGCAGGGGCTGCCGGGGAAGGCGGTGAGGAAGCCGGCGTTGGCAGTGGGTGGGGAGAAGGTAATCATAATAACAGCAGCAGCCTTCAGCATTTCAGTCCGTGTGGAGCAAGCAGGGAAGTTCAAATACTTTGTGTAACGATCTCATGGGGTGGTATCACTACCCGCATTTTACGGAGGAGTAAATTGTGGGGCGTAAAGGATGTTCATGTTGGAAGGAAGATTTGGAACCAAAAGGCCCATGGGTCAGAATATTCAGGGCACGTGAGGCCTGATGAGCAAACATTTGTCTTTAAGTCCAGGCTAGTTAGAAGGGCCTGGGGTGGAGGGGGGTGAGGGGGAGTGGAGGCTGGGGCTACCCTGGGAGCCTTGAACGGTGGGCTGTGGCTTCCTTTCCACTCTCCTGATTTTCTCCTAACTCTTGGGTCAGGAAATATCAGTCTCCATCTCAGGCTAACCCTCCTGTTCTTAGCCACCAACTGTTGGGACTTCTCTTAAGTGCCAGTCCTAGTGCCTCAGCTCCTGCGTACTTTCTCTAGAAAATTGAACCATAGGCCATCTGCATAGGCCATTTCCCCCTGTTATAACTGCTTAAATAACCTCATGTTTTTCCATTAGAAAACACTCTCTTTTTATATTGATCCACTCATTAGCATGATGATTTGATTAATTAGTAATTGTTAAGTAAGTAAATAAATAGGTTGTTTTATAACTAAGTAATATCTAAAAATTAGTTTTCTATCCACTCTGGGTAGACTTCTACTTTTTAATAGCAAAAAATTTTACCTCACTAATATTAGAAAGTCTTCCTAATTCCTAAGATCACACACAAATCCCTACAGTTTTCCCTAGTAGTTTGATGATGGTGGTGATGATGGTGATGATGGTGATGATGATGATGGTGATAGTGATGGTGGTGATGATGATGGTGGTGATGCTGGTGGTGATGGTGGTGATGATGGTGATGGTGGTGATGGTGGTGATGGTGATGATGGTGGTGATGATGGTGATGATGGTGATGGTGATGGTGGTGATGATGGTGATGATGATGATGGTGATGGTGATGGTGGTGATGATGGTGGTGATGATGATGGTGATGGTGGTGATGATGATGGTGGTGATGGTGGTGATGATGGTGATGGTGATGATGGTGGTGATGATGGTGGTGATGGTGGTGATGATGGTGGTGATGGTGGTGATAATGATTGTACCTAACATTTATTCAGCTCTTACTATATGCTAAGTAGAGTGTTCCATTTGAGCTCCACAATACCTCTGCAGCATCAGTAGTATTGTTATTACCATTTTGTAGAGACAGAAATTTTTTAAGGACCTTGCCCAAGTTCACAGGGCCAGCTGAGCCTGAGAGAATTGGACTCCAAAGCCTAGAATGATGTGTTACTGCATTTGGCCTATTTAGTTGTCAAGCCATGTATCAAAAGAGTGAGTTTTATTTCCACAATTAAATTCACGTTGGTATCTTTCCTTCTCATGTTAGTTCCAGTGGCTTCTCCTCCAACGTCGCTGCCATTTCCGAATCTGAAGTCCTATGAGAAATAGCAGGCTTGCTGCCTTTCTCCCACCTTGCTTGTTCCCCATGCAGACAGCCTATATTCACAGGGGCTGCAGAGAACCCTTTTAGACCAGGGCAGTGGTGATGGCCACAGGAAAAAAACAAACACCTGAACTTCCATATCTTCCAGATGGAAATACTCGGTCTCCAGAAACGTCCTCCCTGCCCCGTAGCAGTGGTTCTCAGAGTGGTCCCTGGACTCACAGCATCCTCTTTGAAGTATAAACTCTCAGGTCCCTTGGGGTGGGCCCCAGTCTTTGTGTTCACAAGCTGTCCAGGTGACTCTGTTGATAACCACTGACCTATAGTATCTTCACAAGCAAGTAATAAAAATAACCAAAAGCACAATATGTGTTGCTTCTTAACAAAAGCCCCTGTAGTCTAGTTCAAAGATGACACCACCCCTGGAGAACCCCCACCTGTGGTGATGGCAGGTGCGGCCTCATTCCTAGCTGGGACCCCCTGCTTTTGTACGTGAGGGGTGAGCGCTCACATTGCTGGGACCGCAGGAGAGCGAGTGCTGTAATGAATTCCTTGTGCCACAGCCATGACCTTGGCAGGCAAGCCACTAACAGGCCGCTCTTGGTAATGTTCATTCATTTCAAATAGCTTCTCTTCTCAGTTACCATCTTGTGGGAAGGACCCGGCTAGTGAGGACAGGGGCTGGCTGGAAAGGAGGCGATGAGGGAACAAAGCAAATGTTGGCAGTGTTAATTACAGTCCTGGAAACCAACAGGGTCAAATAATCACCTCCCAGTGTCACCTCTCCTCTGAGGCGTGGCCTGTTGACTCTGGCAGACCAGTCTCCTATGGCGAATTTCTAGATGCTGTTGACTGGCCAGGCTGAATGTGGTCGGGTCCCAAGCAGAAGTTTCAGATCCCGCTTTGACTTTTAGGGTGTTTTCCGAATGTGCAAGATGATGAGAAAAAAAAAAAAAAACAGAAGAAACCTCCCTGCCTTGTGTCCTGTCCTGTTTACATTCTGCCACATTCCGGACAGGCTGCAATTAGGAGCGCTCTTGCGTGCTGGAAGGAAGTTAAACAGAACACTGTCCCTAAATTGCAGGGAGTCTGTGGTCACTCATTCTCCTGCAGGGACCACATTTTCTTGTAATTTCTCATTAGAGAGCAGCTAATTAAAAACACACAATTAGTAATCATTTTAATTATAAGCTGCTCTCCCCAGAGGACTTAACATGCAGTTAAAATGGAGGCAATCAGACATGGGGGTTTCCAGGGAACCACCAAGTAGCTAAGAAAGGGCTCGCACCCAAACGCTATTGTATAGATAGGAGGTTACAGATAATTAAAGACAAAGTTGGGGTTTTCTGGCTGTGGGCTTTGCTGCTAAGAGGCAAACACAGCTTTTTAAAATCCAATGCTAATTTTAAAATCAATAAATCATTGTACTCTTGTGAAAAACTAGAATAATTTATTGCATCTGGAAATGAAGATGAGCAATGTGGGCTGCATAAATGTTTGGATTTAGAAATGCATTTTAAACCTGAGATCAGAATGGCTTCACTCTCCTATCAGGACTCCACTCACCTACACGTTAGGAAATAAATACGATGTCGGCATTGTTAAACATAAAGTAAGCTCAGGATCTGACATTTGCATATAAATAGAAAAGAACTCAGATATTGACTACAAGAAGAAAAATTATTTCAACATTCTTATGTAATTTCCAAATTTGTACATTTGTAAATTTGCCTTTACAAATGTCCTTGTCATGTTATTTAAAAGTGAAGGTTAATTTTTGTAACTCCTTTTGAAACAAAGATGAAATAAGGGCTTCCGAGATACATGACACACTGGAACCCCGTGGGACTCTTCTTTGTTTCTCCCAAATTCCAGCCAAAGGAGAGAAATGTCCGTGCCGCTCATTTCCCATCCCTCCATGAACACAGGTGAGGTGGTTGTACTGATCTCACCTGTGTTCAGAGGCTTCCGTGCTCCTCGTCATTGAAATCTAGACATCAAGGTGCCAGGAGCCCCCCGCTGCTCCTGCCCTCTGGGGTCCCTGCCATCTGTGCCCTAAAATCTCTCCGTGGGCTGGCATCTACATCACCGCCACCACTGAAAGACTGGGAATCAGAGAAAGATGTCCTTGTTTATCGATATCACACCAGAAGGACAGACAGAAAAACGTGATGATTGAGCACAGGTAAGTATTTGGACTTACTGGAGTCGGGGGTGGGCACCATCTAGGTGGTCCTGGTGGAGTTTCAAAACGGGAAACCAGGGCAGAGTCTTCAGAGGATTTGAGCCTGGGGTTGGGTGATGGAGGCGGGTCCTGTGAGGGAGCAGGTTGGGATTGGGCCCAGGGCACACAGGTGGGGCTCTCACCCCACCTGCTACCATGTGGCCTGTGGCTGGGAGCTTAGGTAGCGTGGGCTTGACTTGATACTGGGCCAGAGAAGCCGGGGCTGGATTGTGGGACAGTCTTACCCATCAAGTTCCCACTGTTCCCGGCTGCGCCTTCCAAGGAAAGTCTGCCTCGCCCTATTCTGTGGGTTAGTGGACGCAGCAGGGGGAGGGCTTGATAAGCGAGCTGTTTATTTGGTTCAGTCTTATCTTTCAGAAGTAGGCATTTTCCAGAACAAGCATCTAAGTCACTTGTGTAGCGGGCGAAGGAATTAGGATGGTTGAGGCTTATTCTCTCCCACTTTTTCTCTAAGTAGCCCTTTAGAGCTTTATATTTTTCCTTTCCCCATTTCAACTGAGGCAGGAGTTTAAGAAATGAGTGTATCATGCACTAAAGTTCCACACAGATAACATTGATTACTTTTCTTAGTGCCATCCGGTCTGGCTCTGCGCCATCCATCTGGTTTGATGGGAAATCAATCCTGGTAATTTTCAGGGGACTCTTCCTCCATCTGTCATAGAACTTTCTAGATTCCTGGAGCTTGCTCAATCCAGAATTGAGGCAATCCTCAGACCAATCCATCATGGCTGCTACCCCTGGGTGCCCCCGACCTGGTCCATAGGACCCTCTCAGAGATATCAGCTCCCTCCCTTCAGCCAAGCTGGGGCTAGAGACATGGCGCTTCTTCTGCATGGGGAGGTCCCCAACCCTCCTCATCCCACCTTGATGGTCTAGCCTTGTAGGGTGCTGTCCTTGAGTTACAAGATAGGGTGACCAACTATCCCAGCTTGCCAAGGACTCTGTGTATTTCAGAATAGCTGGAAAGCCGGAAAGCCTCACTTCCCAGGACTTCCCAGGAACCCCGCAGTCCTGGGTAAACTGGGACAACTGGTCACCCTGATCACAACTCCTCCATCCTTCAAATTGGGTCACTTACATCTTAGTGGGCCACCTTCCTCAATTGCACACCTAGAACCCTATCTTTCTGGGAAAATCCACATACCCACCACCAGGAACTCAGATTTTATTTTATTTTTTTAGCTGAGCCATCCTGCCACCTGTTGGCAGCTCAGCAGCAGCTCGGCTCGGGCTGGGCATCGAACTGCTGTTATTCAGAGCTCAGCTCACACGCTTGAGTGAGCTCTTAACCAACTGAGCCACTCAGCCGGCCCCAGGAGCTCACCCTTTTGAAAGCCAAACCTTCGTATCTTCCCTGAGGCAAGGAAAAGTCACACTTCTCAGAGAGAAACCTGCCTCATGAGCTTTGCCTTGAGAGGGGAATGAAAACACATCCTCCATTCTCCTGGGACCACCCTGCTGAGAAAAGCAGACACAGCCATTTCCTCAATCAAGTTCTGTCCGCACCCAGGGGTCTCCCCTTGGAAGTGGCTTTCAGCCCTGGGCATCTGCTGGAATTACCTAAGAAACCTGACAAACTCCCCCATGCTGGCCCCAGTCCTGATCAAAGCAGAGGAATCTGTGAGGAGTGACCTGGTCTTCAGTAGGGCTAGAAGCTTCCATTTGTCAGGGGTGATGGAGAGATTTTGTTTTATTTCAGTAGCACTTATAAGAAGTTCAGTAAATAGGTATAAGTGGACAGCTGCTCCCATAAACCAGGACCTTTGAAACCTTGACTGCTGACCCATGAACGTCAAGGCAATACGAAACCAAAGGCTCCCCAGATCCTGAAACTCACTGAGTTTCCAATTCTTCTGACTCCCATAAATACTAAATAAAAAGTCTAGGTGTTTCATAGACCAGGCTGACAATCCTACAGTCTCAAGATTCAGAAGCAGGAAGGAGTGTCCCCTCCCCAATCTTCCCCTGCAACCCATTGAACTCATAGTGTCAACATTATTAGTGTCACTTTATAGTACCTCAAAACCTTCAAAACTTTAGTTAGGAAACTATTACTTTCTTCTCTAGAGAGTTTCTCCAAATTGGATTTGGGTTTTGTCAGCTCTCAAGAGTACCTAGGAAGGTGTATATTTAAGCATATATTTAAGCATAAATATAGTAATTTACAACTACTTTCAAATACTCCGGACTCAATCACAAATGCCATACTTTTACATTATTTTGACATTTTTATAATTTCCTGGAAGGATTTCTTGAACAACTAACTCTTTTATTGGGTCAGAAAATCTTGATGTGACCTAAATTTTACATATGACTATTTATTTCTGTTGTTGATGCAAAATATTGGAATAATTTAAGATCCTGCTGAGTGGGACAATCAAGAGGTAAATAAATGGCAGGATTCCTGCCTTTTTTATTCCAACTAAATAATTCAAAGAAGTTTGGATAAAATATATGATACAAAGTGAAACTGCCTGGGGAAACATTCAAGACCATCTATTATTTAAAGCTGGTGTGTGTGAGTAAGAATATTAATGAGACTGTGCAGCCTGGGTCTGTTCACATTTGGCCCCAGCGAGGGTAGACTTCGAAAGTATTGAGCCTTGAATGAACAAGTCCTCCGCCAGACACTCTAGCGCAGACCTCCTCCTCTGGGAGGGTTGGCCGGGCCCGGGGTTCTCAGGCTGTGGGGAGCAGACCCAGCTGCGAGCCCCGGCTTCCTCTTTGACATCGTTTATGTGTGTATATGTGTGTATATGCTAAATAAGCATCACTTTATTTATTTATTTTATTTTTTAATTTCTTTTTTATTTTTTTGTTTTATTATTGATAGTTCTAGGTGTAGGAAACAAGGTAATAGTTATCCTTTTCACCCCTCACAAAGTGACCCCCACCCATTGCTCCCCCACACCCGATGTCATACACATCTCTTACAATTCCATTGACTCCACTCCCACACTATGCTCCACATCCCGTGACTATGTCTATATTAAATTATAGTTGACATATAATATTATTCAGTGGCAGCTTCAGATGTACAGTGCGGTGGTCAGGCCTCTACGCCATCCATGAAGTGGTCTCCCTGACAAGACACGAGTCCATCTGGGCCCCTAAAAAATATCTACAACATTATTGATTATATTCCCCACTGTCTTTCATATCCCTGTGGCAATATTGTAGTTGCCAAATGGGAGGGGGGTGGGGATGAAAGAGAAGGGGAAGGGACAAGACAACTTAAATTGGTAACTACAATAAGCGTCACTTAAAAAAAAAAAAAAAAACGGGCCAGCCGAGTGGCGCGGTGGTTAAGCGCTGGCTTGGGAAGCCAGCGGCCCCGGTTCGGTCCCACATATGAAGGCCAGTGGCCTCAAAAAAAAAAAAAAACATTCTAAATAAAACCAAGAATACATATTAGAATTTTAATCCCATTTTTGTATTTCTTATTTCTTCCAAGTCTATTTGAAGGCCCCAAAGTAGAGGGACCTAGTACTGGATGAAGGGGTGACCGTCTGATGTCCCTCCCTACTCCCGGCCACTGTGTCCAGGGAGGCGACCATGGGTGAGGCCGGGGGCTTCTGTGACGCATCACCCAGAGTGAGCTCGCGGACAGCTCACTCTTCAGTGTTCCTCTCAGGCCTCTGTGTTTTGGAATTCCTTTTAGAACTTCTGTCATGGAGACTGCCAAAGGGAGGCAGAGCACGCCCGATCTGCAAATCATCTAGGGGCTGCGCGCCCAGCGCTTCCCAGTTGGTCTGGGATTTTCCCAGTTTTAACACGAAAAGCCTCAAGTCCTGGGAAACACCCATCTCAAGCACACCCCTAGGTTTACGATATTTGGGGCTCAGCCTTCACATAACCTGACACAGACAGATAACGCTCACTTCTGCCAAGTCTCCGCTTTAAGGATTTGCAGATGAAGAGAATGGATCTGGGGCTTTCAAAGGAGCCCAACCTGAATTTCTTGCACAGCCCCGTCAAGTTCAAGCTGGAATGTAGCCTAAAATGTCTGAGCTCATTGTGGTTCGAGTCATGAAGATGTGGTCGCCAGCCCTCAAATCAAGAGATGTACTTTGGAACTAATTGTCACCGTCCTTTGGCTGCTTCTCCCACTGAAAATGACATCCTGCTCCACCTGAGCCACATCACAAGGGGTTTCACAGAGGACCGTTATCAGGGGAGGGACAGAGTCAATCTGCTTGTGATGCCTCACTATGCTGAAGACCCGGTGCCTAATTCAGCCTCTGTCCCATTCCTTTTATGGGTCCTCCTCACAGCTGCCGCACAGTTGGAAATATTGGAGGGAGGGGCCTGGCTCCTGACCTCGTGACCTCCTGGGAGCCCCTGAGGAGAGGTCTGGGAAGTGCGTGCATTGCCCTGTCCCCTCCCTGGCCTGCGGCCCAGGCTGCTGGGGCGCGTGGAGAGCCAGGGACGATGCAGTTCGCAGCAGCGGGCGACGCAGAGCTACCCTGTTCGGAGTCCGAGACAGGCCGACAAAATGCACATGGAAAATTAGCCCCCCAAATAACACTGTAAAATGTGAATGACAGCCCCAGAGCAGTAAATAGCATGAGGGGCCAAGGACAAGGCGGCCACCACACGCACACCTGGGCAAACCATGGCCTCTCCTGAATTCTCTGTTACAGCTTGGAAGCAAGAGGCAGCGTACTGACAAGAATGGATCCACCATTGAAAATGGAGACAGTGTGAACCCCGAAACGATTTTCTATCGCTCTGCCTCAAAAACGCTGCAAAGATCCGGCAGAAACAGGAATAATCCTGTCCTCTGCTCCCCCAAGTAAAAGTCGATTCTCGGCACAGGTGGAAATGCTCTGTGCGTTCACCCCAGTGTGGAATTAGTAAATACGAACTATTTTTCTTTTTGTTGTTGTTGTCAGGCTTTTTTTATTGTGGTAAAGTACACATAACAGAAGATTTACTGTCTTAATCATTTTGAAACGCACAGTTCAGGGGCAGTAAGCGCATCCACGCTGCTGGCTCACCATCACCGCCTTCCTCTCCAGGACTCTTTTCATCTTGAAAAACTGAAGCTCTGTCCCCATGAAACACTTAAGTCCTCGTTTCCTCCCAGCGCGTTCTACTTTCCGTCTCTCTAATTTTAACTCCTCTGACTACCTCCTCTAAATGGAATCATTCCCGAACTATTTTTTCAAGAGGAAATACAGATATAGGTTCCTGCGAGCCTCCTGTCACATTTTCACTCACCGATCAATGCCTGACCTTGTTTTATGTGTTTCAGTTTAAAGACACCTTATTTAATATGTATTGTTGATTCATGACGTCGACCCTGGCCAACAGCGCTGTGACTCCTGCCTGAAGGAAGCTTAGCTGACACACATTTTCTCTCTGCGCTCAGGAACCCTGACAGCACTTCAGTACTTTGCTTGGGGCCATTTTAACAGTGAAATCAACAAAAAACACCAAAATGCAAAAAAAAAAAAAAAAAAAAGAACCAGTGTTATTGAAGCGATGGCAGGACACTCGCTGACAGCACGAGCGCTCACACCAGAAGGCACGGCTCCCATGTGCCACTGCCACTGGGAATGGAACACACACGTGTGACTCTGACTTCTCTCATCCCTGTACATGTGCCTCGAGGAGTGATAATCAATTCCCCGAATCCCTGAATGGACTTGTCACTCACCCCTGAACACTCAAACTGTGGATGTTTGGGAAGACTGTGCAAAACCCATAAACAGACCGATTAGACAGAAGTGAGTGCCCTCTATCTGCCTCCGGCCTGAGGACCCCAGACCCCCATCCCCACCTCCGGTGTGGACCACAGTCCCCGGTGCCCCCTCCTGTACTCCACATGGCCAGAGATCCACTCTGCACAAGCCAGGCCTCGGTCCGACACGGACACTGCCCGAGACACACTCCATCCGTTTCCCTTTCTGGTTTGCATTGGCGGCCAGGAGGGAAGCAATCCATCATCCATTAGTCCGTTAGGGGAAAGACATTTGGAGGGATTTATTTTTGTTCGTTCAGAGCAGCATTGCTGGTTCCTGATGGATATCAATAAGGGAGGGAGGGAGTAGAGGGAGGGAGAGAAGGAGGGAGGGAGGGAAGAGAGAGGCAGGAGGGCAGCAGGGAGGGGGCTCACACACCGAGGAAAGTCCACGAGAGGACACAGTGAGAGGTCCGCCATCTGCAAGCCAAGGAGAAAGATGTCACCAAAAACAGGCCTGCCGGACCGTAATCTGGGACCCGTAGCCTCCAGAACTGAGGAAATAAAGTGCTTTTGTTTAAACCAGTCTCTGGTATCTCTCAGAGCTGACCAATCCCGCCAGCACACGCTATCCCATACGCGTCCCTCAGAGATGGCTGGACAGAGGCATGGCTACATAGATGCAGGTGTAATTATAGCTGTAGGTGAATGCATACACATGTACGTGTGTGTATGTTCTATTTTTGATGAGAATTATGGGAATTTATCCCAAAATATCAGAATTCTTTTTAAAATGCTAGCAATGTAGTTATCAATGCATACATTCAAAAATCAAGTGTCAAAAATACAACACATTTTTATTAACTATAGTATGCTAAAATAGAAGTATTTTTCCATCCTTGCTGTAGAAATTGATATTACAAATCTGTGTCATACAATCAGGACCAAAGGATATGCAGACAACATGAGCTGGGGTGTGGGGAAGGTCTTAGGTGTGTGGTAGGCAGCTAATTAACAAAATCATTCTACTCTTTTTCTGGATTTTGTGATGTTTGTGGCATTTATATTTTTAAAATTTGGAATTTGATGTAATTTCTTTTCACCTCCTAAATAAATATTTACTTTCCTATCCATTTTTTATTTTGTTTGCTTTGTAATAAAGAGAAACCCCAAATTATAAAAACGTCAGGTCCCATACCGCCTGGATACTCCCTGATGCAGGCTGCATGTCAGCATCTCTGGGGCATTCTATGAAGGACTGTCACCTGCCTGGCCCCACACCCGGAGGCTCTGGTTCACTTGGCCTGTGGGGACACACAGGGGAGCATGCGTAGCTTGTAACTGTGTTCTGGGGCATTCTGGAGACAGCCAGAACGGAGAGTTTCTAGAGTGGGATAGCTCCCAAACATCCCTGTCTCCCGAGCATATTCTAAACGCTGCAGCTTCAGGGAGTCACCAAATGAGACGGCAGCAGGGATCTGGGTGACCGAGGACCCGGGACCAGAGGGGTCCGACCCTTCGGCCTGGGCACCATGTCAGACGCTGGGTCCTGGGCACACCTGGACACCCAGGACAGGGCTAAAAGTTTGATTGACATCAAAAGGTTCTTAAAGGCAATTCTTTAAAATCCTTGTTTCGTGTCCTTTATGTGTGTATATCTTTTGAAAATCTAATATCCCCTAAGACATAATATCTGTGTATGTCTTGTCTTTCGGACAAGGCCACCTAATTATCAGGGGCTCTGACTGGAAAGTGTCCCCTGATCAGGCCAGAAGTGCTTTCTTGGTGCTGCCAGCTGGTCCCTGAAAAGCTTTCCAGAGCTCAGTCTGTGTGAGGACGTGTTAGCCTTCCATTGTCACTGGATTCTCTGCCTGTTAAATTGTGGTCCCTGCTGTCGGCCAGCCTTCCAAAGAGATTGTGCTAGAAGCTCAAGAGATAAGCAAACAAGTGACCGTGTGTCTAAGCGACCCCAGCCTTACTCCTGGGAGAGCCTGACATTATGACTCTGCCAACAGCTCACACAGCTACCGGCTGCCCGCTCCATGCCGGACGCGGCCAGCATCAGCACCACGCAGGAAGACATACGTATGCACGCACACTGATGTTTTATTTGCAATCTAGGGAGTCTGATCAACGGAAGCCCGTCTGCAAGCAGGAAGTTATCAACAGTGGGCAAACAGGACTGGAAATGTTTACTTGGAAGGGGTGGCAGTACCCGGGCCGGTTTAGTCCTTGCGTGGTGAGAGTGGACGCCTGGAAGGTGCATGCCACTGCGATGGCCTTCACCCTGAGACTCCAGGGTGTGCAGAGTCCCCGTGCGTGTTCGTGGGCACGCCGGGGGCCATGGCCCTGCCAGGAGGAATGAGCCTGGGAGTGAGGCAGACAGATGGGTCTTGTCAGCATAGCCTGACCTCCAGGCCTGAGACTCGGATCAGAACCGGCTGCTGTGGGGCTGGTACCTGGGGATGCAGGCTGGGACGTCCCTCCAATAGGAGCAGGGACCTCTGTTAACTGACATAATGACCCTTAAAAAGACACCAAGGCAGGCCAGGGGCGTACATGCTGGGGAAGTGGGTGCGTGTGGGACCAGGGGAGAAACTCGTGTGTCACCACAGAGGATGGATTGCCTACAGACTGAGCCCCCGCCTAGAGCCTTCGTTCCTGAGTAACAATAGTGAAACATACTAATTCTCATACTAAACCTCAGCCTGCTGGGGTTCCTCATGCAACATGAGTTCTGTATAAACAGGGCGATGTGTTCCCGACAGTGCACCCCCTTTGGGGAAGTGAACTTTTCTTGCTAAGACACGTGGCATTTCACAGTAATAATTATAATTCCCATTCCTCTGCCTTCATGGGGTTGTGTGGACAGAGCTATCGTATTATGTCAAGTGTGTGCAATTGCTTAATGATATAAAAAGAGTTTTAATCCGTCTGTGTTTCAGGTTAGTAATGACCTGTTTTGACAGGGGAGGATTTTTCTCGGCTGACCATTAGGAAGATGGAGCAGGCTGACAAGGCTGAGGATAGGTGTGATACTGCAGTAGCAGACAGAGCAGCTAGCTTCATTCCACTTGCTGAACAAACATGGTATTAAGTGGGCTCCACCAGATACATCTAGGGATAAAACAAAGTCTGTCTTCTAGTCTCTATGATTTAATGAAATTCATGTATCACCGGTTTGGTATAAATTAGAGATTAGTGTCATTTTTTGGTTTGGTTCAAAATACAGGGTGACAGAGATGAATTAAGTTTACAGGTGTTCAGAGAAATTTGTATCAGGTTCATCTGAGTAGAACAAAAGGGGGGCAGTTATTAAGCAAAGGGATAAAGCTTCTTTTGGACGGAAGTCATCCAAAAGAAGAAGCGATCTGCTAGGGTGCCACCCACAGACAAGGGGCAGGCAGAGCACGCGGCTCCACACGCCGGGGGCGCGGGCTCGCTGCCCATCTGGCGAGCCGGACTCTGGCACCACGATGGCTGCTGGCCAGGGCTGAGCACTGCAGGGGCCTAGGCAGTCCTAGGGACCACAGGATGGGCTACAGGCCATTCAGGAGTTCTCCTTTTCCTGCGCCCTCAAATGTGCCTGTGCGGAGAGGCCAGACCAGAACCGCAAGTAAGGGCCGCGGGCCCAGACCGCGGAACTGGCGACAGCGCGGCGCTGACCGGTGCGCCAGCCGGCCGCTCCCATGTGGGAGCAGCTCTTCCCACTTCAGGAGACAGTCTAGATTGTTATGTGAAAATTTCCAGTGCTTTAATCTTAGATATTAATGCAACTAAAGTTTAAACACACATACACACAGCATGTGGAATAATAAGGCGGCCATTGGGTTCAGGCTGCCCACCGATAATTTGTTACCCTCTACACAAGCTCTTAGTGGGTGTGTTTTACATAGTGGATGTGTTTTACATAAGTGGGTGTGTTTTACATAAGTGGGTGTGTTTTACATAAGTGGGTGTGTTTTACATAAGTGGGTGTGTTTTACATAAGGCAAGGTATTGCCTCAGGAGAGGCAACACCTTGCAGTGTCAGTAGGAAAAGGGGGATGGGGGTATCATAATTTTCGTTTTTCTGGAAAGATCTGCAGTGACCCAGCCAAGTAGCATTGAGAGCCGCAGGTTTTGCACATGAATTCTCTTCCCTGGACAGACCACGGTTCTTGGTTTCTCAGCTCGTCTCTTTGGAGCTGCCCTGGGTTTCTAATACCTGCCCCGTTTCCCTTGGCCTATGACTTGGAGCTGTTTTTCTGGATTAGCTGGGTCTTCTTAAGGGTTCTTGGAAATTAAGACAAATATTCATCGTGGGGAGACATTTTCAAGTGGCCCCAAACAACTGAAATTCTGTTCAGCCTGGAAAAGCGCATGTATGTAAAGAAATGTTACAAACACCTTCAATAACCTATTGGTACAACCCCCCACCGGTGCTCGGTGACCCTGACTTTGTCCCGCCCACCTCCTCCGGCAGAATGAACAGACAGGCAGTGGCCCAGGAGGCTTGGGGACCTGCTCCAGCTCCTTCCCAGGCGGCCTGGACACGTGCCCGCCGCCACCCCCTCACCAAACGGACCGAGTCCCTGTTTCCACATCTGCCGTCCACATGGCGCTGTCGGGAGGCATGGCCCGTGGTGGCCCCGTGGTGAGAGGGCCTTGTGATGGGAGTGCCTGGTCAGGCCTAGGCCCCAGCTGTTCAACCCAACGCCACCCCAGGTGACGCAGTGACAGTGCAGTATTTCGTGGCTGTGATTAGGGACCATAATCAGTAGGCTTCAAGTCCAGGAGGTTGTTACAGATAATATGGATGGGACTGATCCAATCAGTGGAAAGGCCTTAAAAAGCAGAGTTGAAGCTTTCTGAGAAACAAAGCACTTCGGCCTGAGAGGCGCCGCCGGCCCTGCGGATCTCAGCTCCCCTGCCGCCCTGGTCCTTGCGTCTGCCCAGTCCCGGCAGGGAGCCCCTACTGTGTGCGTCTGCCCAGTCCCGGCAGGGAGCCCCTACTGTGTGCGCCCCGTGGGCTCTGTCCTCTGGTGGAGGCCTGTTTGACTCCCGGGTAGGATTGTTTACGTAAGCCGTGTACTTACAGACCATCACAGGAAGGAAGCTTAAGTATGCTGATTTAAAAAGCCACATTTGGGACCCGCCGAGGGGCGCGGTGGTTAAGCGCTGGGAAGCCAGCGGCCCGGGTTCGGGTCCCACATCTGAGGGCCAGTGACACTGCCCTCAAAAAAAAAAAAGGCCACGTTTATGTCACTAACGTAGGAGCTGGCATAATGATGCACACGGCATGAGCGGGGGGTTCAACGCGAACCGCATAGGTTGCGGGGGTACAGGAACCCCGCTTCCAGCCGCAGCAGAGAGACGCCCCGAGCACCCGCGCCTGCCGCCAGTGGGCTTCTCAGTTCCGGCGTCTCCCAAGGGCGGCCTCTGTCCATGGTCCTGGGGGGGGAGGGCGGTGGTCAAGACCCAATGAACAGTATCTACCCGAACCCGTCTCCTCCCTGCGGCACCGCCAGTGTGCAAACCCCAAGGTTCAGCTGGGGCTTAAGGGGCACCCAAACCAACACACACAGACAGAGGGGTACGCAGGGCAAGGCCCTGAACACAGCCCGGCACCTGGGCGGGGTGGGCCTGCAGGCGCCTGCTGAATGAACAGGGGCTGTGAACACTGCCTGGTGTCAGTGGACGCAGACAGGTGCTGGGGTCGCTGTGTTTCCCCGCTTTGTAAAGTGAGTTTAAACCACAAGAAACGCGTGAGTGCGCCCCTCCCAGAGCGTCCCTGCCCTCCTCCCCGCCTGGGGGCTTCCACTGGGCAGAGGACTTCTGCCTGCAAACCTGTCCCTGCCGCCCAAATAAGCCAACTGCTCCCTGCTGCCACCTCGTGGCCACATATTTTTCCTTCACCAGCCCCTGGACCCCTAGAGCCATTACACCTCCTTAGGGTGTCCCCCAGGGTAAATCTGAACTGAGGGACATTTTCCCGTTGTCCCAGTGTACAGAGTGGGTGCTTGTTGGATGGATGGATGGATGGATGGATGGATGGATGGATGGATGGATGGATGGATGGGTCTCACTTTACTGGTCTACGACCTGCATGCAACTTGGCTCTGCTGTCCTCCTCAGGGTGTCCCCCAATGAGAATTTCCTGCCATCGTCGCCCTGGAACCCTGAGCCAGCCCCCCCTGGCCAACTGTACACAGTCAGTGCTTAACGGATGCTGTTAGTTGATTAATAATAAGAAGAAACCACCTGCATCCAGGTGACCCCTGATTTTGGGTAGAAGACAACAGGAATGGAACCAGATTGCCCGAATGCAACATCAGCTCCAAACCTAAACATACACACCTCTCCCTGTCCTGGGGCCTCTGAACAGTCACAGGAAACCAGGGCCTTAGCTTAGGGCTAAGCCCCTCCTCTGATGAAGGACTTACCATATTTTGCAGTGTATAATGCGCTCCCATGTATAACATGCACCCACATTTTTGGCCCAAACTTTCAGGGAAAAGAAATCTTTCATTTTTATTTTTTAATTCAAATTTTTATCTGTTTATATTTAAGTATTTGTTTTTTTATATTATAAAGGAACTTTAGCATTTAGTTTTTAACATTATGGTACAAGAAATTCTATGTAACAAAGAATTACAAAACACAAGAACAGATACAAGGTACAAGAAATTTTATGCACCGGTAACAAATTTACAATATTTATGCATCATAGAAGGCCAAGAACTCTTGGTTGCTGCAAGTTTGTCATAAGTTCAACAAAATCGATGATCTCATTCCAGGGTTTTATTTTGCATATGGATATTGTTATTGATTTCTAGAGTTATACTTTTAACTCATAAGCGTAAATGAAAGGACCAAAAACATTTATATAGACACAGAATTAGTACCATCCACGAATAATGCACATTCTTATTTTTCCCTCACAAATTTGGGCAAAAAGTGTGCATTATACATGGCAAAATACGGCTACTGAAATTTAGACAGGTTGCATGACGTTCCTGAGGGCAGGGGTGGATGGGAGAGCCGGCAGCTTTGGAGCCCCTGGTCCCAGGTCCCCACCACACTGCTGCTTTGTCACCTGCGCCCAATGTCTCTCTCGTGTCACCCAGTCCCTGTGTACACCCTGGTGTCTCTGCATCATTGATTCAGCCGCCACTGAAGGGGTGTGAAGTCCACGGGTATGAGGGACAGCCAGGTGACTAAGGCGCCCCCGGCGCCGCTGCCATCGGGAGGTCGCTGCAAGCACTTTGCGGCTGCTCGTTGGCTGTTTTCAGATGTGATATAGACAAAATCGAGCACACCAGATGCTCTAGGAAAGCTTGCTTGAAACCAATATGGAGTTTCTTTAGATTTCTTGTTTTTCCTGCTTTTCCCATGAGCCAAATGACTGTCAACCATCCTAAAAGTGAGATGAATGCTTGACTTCTAGCATTTGGGAAAAATAAAATAGTACCCACCTCCCTTCTGCTCCCGACTCGAATTACTCTCTAATTACAGAATGCAGAATTCTTTCAAAGGAGGGTTGGAAAGGGTGTGCCAATAATATGAAACGGGCTGGAGTGGCATGAATGCCCGTGGGAAGGTGATCCCAGGCAGGGCTGTGCCATTGGGGAGGCGCTCTGGAACTGCACTCTGGCACCATTCAGCTCTGTATTTCTGTGGGTCAGGCATTGTCTGTGGCCACATGGAGGAAGGAGTGGTGTCTGAAGGCCTCCGGCAGAGAGCAAAGATGAATTGGCCCGTGTGGCAGGCTGGGACAGTGCGAATGGGTCAATACAGGAGACCCACCACCGCCATCAGGAACTCGGAAAATCATTTCAGACGCCAATCCCTGCTTCACCCAGCTGCCAGCTGTGCACACGCGAGTCATTAAACGTAGAAAAGCCCCGTCCAACGCGCTGCAGTCACCCCAGCGTCCCGCTCTGCCCTCGAGAACACGCGTGGAGCTGGCGGAGCTGCCCTCCAGGGGGCCTCTGTTTGGCTAATGCAGTTTTTGGCCCTGACCCACCGAGTTAATGGGGGTGCGTCCCCTTTCTTCTCTGAGGACATTTCAACATGATGGCCAGAGGAGGTCATTATTCCTCCCTTCAAACTGAATTAACAATTTTAAGAAGATGTCACTTTCGTCTCTGCATGAGGAGAATTGGCTTTCTCATTATCCCTGAACCCTGGCACCCTCCCCGTAGCGTCCGTGTTGGATTTCTTTAATTAAAGCCCTCCTCCTGCATGAAGACGAGAGAGCCATCTGGACGGATGGATTCCAAGGGGCTGTGGCAGGAAGTGAGGACCGAGCCCTCCACACAGGGGAGGGGTTTGCTCAGACATTCGCCGTCACACAGGAGCCACACAACGCCAGGCGTCTTTCAAAACCCAGCCCCACGTGATAGGGGACCTGGGCTGTGGGAGGAGAGGAACCTGGGCTTTCCGTCTCCTCTCACCGAATAATTTAAGTGGACAGCTTACAGCAGAGTTTCCCACAATGCATTTTGGCGCCTGCTCTCTGATCCCTGCCCACCGGTCGGCATGCAGGCCGGTAACGTCCTCGGGGAGACGCATTCCCAGCCCCTGAGCGGTGGGAGAAAGAAGGAAAGAACTAACAGGCACAAGTCAAAGGAGCCACGCTCGTCTCCTCGTGGACGCCAGAAAGTGGGGCCGATGCTCTGGGCTCCCGAGCATTTCGGGGGGAGGTTAGATGCCTGGGAGCTTCCGAGGTGCCCAGGAAGGCGCCAATGTGCCTCCTGGCAGCACAGCACTTGTCACAGCAGATCAGGCCCATGCTGGTGAACGTCCGTAGTGATGTCCACTCGAGGCCATCTGGCCCCCGTGAGCCAGCGGCCTGTTCCTGACCCTGGAGGGGAATCTGGCGACAGGCCAGGTTCTCTAGGCTTCGCTCTCGTCCCCTGAACCTTGTTAGAGTGACATCAGAAGATCCAAGGAGTCACGACCTCCGTCCCATCGTGCTGGTATCAACAGGGAAAGAGGACAGTTTATTGAGTCCAGATGTCCCCGCTGTGATGTGGAGACAAACGAGGTGGCCCCAGGATCATGAGGCTTTTTTTCCCCTTAATTCTTCAACTCCTGTCTTCCTCGTTTTCTGCACGGGACCGCCCTAACCTGACTGATGCTTGTGCAGAAACCTGTGGCTTTGTAAAACATGTGGTATTTTGTGAACAGGCATTTTTCATCAAAATCTGTGTCTTCCCAGGTGAGAACCATGGGGCATTTGGCATGGCCCTCCCTCCCTCCCTGACTTCCAAACGTGTCTGCCTCAAAATACCGCTGTCTGTGTGTAATGGCATGAAACACAGGCGACACATGCGTGGGCCTGCCCGCCTGCCAGGGTGGGGCGCTGCTGACAGTGTGTGTGACCACACCAGCAGGCAAGGCCTGCAGCTCAGAGGAGGAGCTTATATCAAAGTGGCGGGACATTTCTTTGCTCTGAAATGGGATTATGAAGGCAAGACAAGATAACACCAGGACTAAACCCTGAGAATAGCAGTGCCGCTGAACCCTGGGCCCTCAAAGCATTCCCCCTGGCAATTGAGAGCCATGATTTTACCTGCGGCTAAGAATATAAAAGTAGGACAAGCTATAGGGGATCAATTTTAAATCATCTGAGGCTCCAGAACAGACCTTTTCTGAGGTCCTTTTGAAGTGGGATAATGTATGTTTCTGCTGTGTTCTTTTGATAAAGGTGCAGGGGGTGGGGGGCAGGGGAGGCACCTGCCTTTTTAATACTCCCTGATATAGTGTGTTACACAAACCTTAACATGTAAACCAATTACAAGCAATTGAAAGTGTGTGATTTAAGAATGCAGGCATGAGTTATAGCTGTTTCTTCTGTGTGCTCCTATAATGTCTTTACAACAATAAAGCCATTTACAAATTGTGCTCACCCTGCTGGCAGAAAATTAATGTCCTATTCTCCTGCTTTTGCCGGAGAGCCCGTCACTGGAAATTTCCCAGGTAAGATGGGACCCTTTCTTAGGGGGAGTGGGGAAGGGGTGAGACCACTGACACGGTCCTATTGGTCTCACACAGCCCCGTGAGCTCCCGCATTCATGCCCCTTTCACAGAGCGGGATGCTGGCCCCGGGCCTGACCATTGTCTTCTGCCACGAGCCTCCTGTCTGCTGACCTGCCCCGTCTGGCCAGGTGCCCGCAATGCCCCAGCACCCTCTCCCGTGTGGAGCCTCCTTCTCCCGGGTATTTCTCTTTCTCGGTTTATGCCCTCATGTTGGCAGAACACATTGCCCAGTAGCTTCCCCAGTGAGGGTGCAGGAGGGATCACTTGAGGACATAATCTGAACCATGCCTGTGTGACCCTGCAGCCAGGCAATTTGCCCCCGTTTCAGTGTCCATGCCAGAGTGCCTGGTGGTGACCGTGCTGGCGGAGTGTGCCTATTCCAGGGCACGCGGCTTGATCCAGGGTCCTGAGGGAGTCAGGGGCCTCGACGACACTGCCCCATTCACCCCCCCAGCAGGGCCACGTGGGCCAGCCTGGATGGCGACTGTGACAGAGTGTCCATCAGGAGGTGGACAGTGACGGCCAGGGTCTGCAGGTCAGGACAGGCGGGATTCCCCTTATTTCAACCCCCTCTGCAGCCGCACTGCACCCACTCGAGGGTGAAACCACATGCAGGATGACCCCGGGGCCTTTGGGAGCTGGCCCAGAACAGAAAAGGTGTGCCACCTGGGGAAATACATTAGAGCACAATGCCACCAGCACAGGAGATGAAAAGGCACGTAATTCATGAAGCCACATGCTGACGCCCTCTCTCTGCCCCACAGTGGCCACCTGGCCTCCCCAGCACAGCTCATCATTTTTATTGTGATTGTCACAGTGTATGGAAGAGCAAATAATCTTTATTTATAATGGAGGTTATTTGCATACATCACGTTTGTCATCCACTGCACCGTGCAGCCTGAGCAGAAGTTGATTCCAACAGCTGTCTGGATCTCCTTAAAATAAGCGGATGTGTATGCAGTTCTTTTGCTAACGGAGAGGTCTCCAGAGAAATCTCAGGCTATTAGATAAATATTTTATTCTAATGCCGATCAGTCTTCTATATAAATGTCACTCCCCCTTACCCCCCAAATAAAAGCAAGCTAATGTTTTCCTGCAACACAATTGAGAAGGCTGCCTGGTTTTGCTTCAGGGTAATGGAATGTATTTATCGGTGCCAAATAAATGACATGACTCAAGAGTGTAGCTCTGAAGGACAACCCCCCGCTCTCCCCAATAGCTCTTACTGATCTTCTGAAGATGAAGTGTGCTGGGGGTCTCTGTAGATGAGACCCATCTAGTCCTTTAAAGCACACACACGGGCCAGCCAAGTGGCTTAGTTGGTTAAGAGCACGAGCTCTGAACAACAGGGTTGCTGGTTCAATTCCCACATGGGCCAGTGAGCTGCGCCTGAGCTGAGCTGCTGCTCAGCTGTCAACAGGTGGCAAGATGGCTTAGCTGGTGAGAGCACGTGCTCCTAAGGACAAGGCTGCCAGTTCGACTCCCACCTGGGATGGTGGCTACGCCCACCCGCAACTAAGATTGAACACAGCACCTTGAGCTGAGCTACCCTGAACTGCCCACAGGGGGCCGGATGGCGACTGGACATGGACCTGAGCTAAGACTGAAGGACAACAACTTGGCTCGTCCCCTTCCCTGGTTCCCCAACACTGTTCCCCTGCCCCAATTCCCCATTAAAGTCAAAAAAACAAACAAAATGGAACACGCGATTCGTAGTTTGAACCCAGCGTTCCTGCATGTCTCAGAGGCGAGAGCAAAATGCCCCAGTCCATCTGGTCTTCAGCAGTCGCGCCCTGTGGACCTGAATCTCCTTGAGGAAAATGAACTGAAGGATGAATCCACCTGATGACAAACACCGCTGGCAGCACAATACCCAGCACATCCCGGCCTCTCCCTCACCCACTCGGCAAACCCCACAGGGGACAGAGCTGCCGGGGCTCAGGAAGGACATGGCTCCTGACACGGGACGTGACTGCAGCTCCTCTCAGGGACACTCTGAGAAGATAACCCGGGACCAACGCTCCCAGGAACGAACACGAATTCCCCAGCGTTTATGGAGCCTCCATGAGGTCCGGAAGGAAGAGCAGCGTTTGTCCATTTTTCACTTTGTACGAAGTGCAAAAACTGCATGCAATTTTTGAAAACAGCTTTTAGGAAACTGTCACCGGCTTTCTGAAAAGCGCCCTGTAGTTTGATGGTCATTACAAAGTGAACACACTTGTCCAACCTCCACCAGGGTCAACAAGTACACGATTGGGGGGGTCCCCAAATCCGCTGTGGTTTACCCACACTCACCACCCCCAGATCTCCAGGTCCTGATGCTCTGTTCTGGAACCTTCCACAGGCGGGTTCTGCTGCTGCTCGGCTTCTTTCCTTCCGCGCTCGCCTAAGACCAGTCTGTGTCGCCGGCCCCTCCACGCCTGTCCCAGCCTTGTCACCTGTACAGGGTCACAGGCGTTCCTCTGCTCAGGACTGCTCCTGACCTCGTATTTGGAGCAGCCTGGGGCCCCACTGGGGTGAGTCACAGTGGACCTCACCTGGGCAGGAGGGGCAGCTGGCGGGCAGGGGAACCCTGCAGAAATACAGGAGCGGTCAGGGACACTGAGGCCGCCCTGAGGGAAGGCAGAGAGCTGAGAGCTGGCACAACAGCTCATCTTCTGTTCCAAAAAGCACGTGTTATTTCTGCCCCTGCCTCTGCCTGAAACCCCGTGCAGGGCAGGTGTGATGGCCACCTTCCCCTTAGCTGCCCAGAGGTCTTCCAGCTCCAAACCAGCCAGAGGAGTGAAGGATTAATCCAGAGATGACTAATTATGGACACATTAGAGAAGAAAGGGCACAATTTAAGGATGTTTAATCGAGGAAACAAACGTATGATGACGTCACACTTACTTTCTTGAACGTTTTACAGATGGACCACCTTACAGGACCAGAGCAGGGGTGAGGCACCCAGGGCTCCGAGTTTACAGAGGTGCGCAGCCCAGCCCAGGTGCCACGCATGCCTGACACAGCCCAAGGGCCACGACTCCCTCATTTTGCACCCAGGGGCTTGCTTCGCCCTAGTCCAGCCCCTGCCACCTGCATTGAGTGCAAACTGTCCTGTCACCGCCCTCGGCAAATGCTTGCGGCCCCGTCACTGCCAGGGCCGGTGACAGCAGGAGGGCGGGCACTTCCTCCTCATCTCTGAGCAGCACTGGAGGCCGCTGCACCTGCCACTTCTGTCTGGGCCGCTCCTGAGAGGTGGTCCGATGCCCACACAGCGGGGTCCTGACTGACGGCGCGGTGGCTGTGAATCTGCGCCTCATGAAATGTCACTGGGTCCCAAGCTGCAAATGCCTCACGCGACTATTTTCATTGTTTTGGGGGCACCACAAGCCACGCCCGTATGAGATGGCAAATTAATAGGTAAATGTTGTGTGTTCTGATTGACCAGCCATTCCTCTCTCTCCCTCTCCTCTGGCCTCCTGTTCCCTGAGACGTAACAATACTGAAGTGGCCTCGCAGAGTGGCCCAGCTCCGAAACCACTGGAGCTTTCCCGGTGCGCTCCCTGGTGCCTCTTCCTGCGGACCCTCGGCCTGACATCCATGTGATCACACGGCATTTGGATGACTGGAGGCGGATCCCAGCAGGGTCGCGGGCCCCTCGGCGTGTGTACCTAGACAGGGAACAGCACCCGGTAGCCTCTGCAATGAGTCGAGTATTCGCTTGCCCTCTATGAAGGCAGAGACCGGTGAGGAACGCCAAGGCTTGTCAGCAGCCGCCCAAAGCCGGGGGCGGGGCGCCTGCGACAGTCTGCCCGAGAGTCCCCAGGGGAACCAACCCTGCCCAAGGCTTGGTCTCAGGCTTCCGGCCTCCAGAGCCGGGAGACCATGCATTGCTGGCATTTTAAGCCACCCAGTCTGTGGTGCTTTCTTAGGGCAGCCCCAGCTCAGGAGACATGACCCTGGATTTGAGGTGAGCAGACTCCCAGGGTCAAACGCTCCGGGCAAACCAATGGCCCACGTCCCATGGCCTTTGGCCTCCCCACCCTCACAGCATCTCAGTAGAAACGACAGGGTGAGATTGTGACGTGGGAACCAGTGACCCTGACCAGCTGCGTGGGGAATGCTGGCCTGTGTCAGTGTCCCTCAGAACGTCTTTGTGATAAACCAAGGGCGGGGAGGCAGCAGACTGGAGCAGCTTGCAAAATGAGGGTTTTGCAAAACACCGTTCAGTTGTCACAGACCAACTGTTTCCATAATTATGCACAATAATTCTGTGCTGTTAGCCCAAACCAGGAAAAATAATCTCCTTATACAAGATGTGTGTGATTAATAAAAGATGAACATTTTTATTCGGCCATGCTCGCCCTTCCAAACACTAATTATGCTTATTCCTTTTTATTCACGCACAGTTTTTAAGTCAGAGTGTAACCGTGGCTGAGTGAAGCCGGAACCATTTGTTGAACAATGGCGATGCTCCCATCCCTTCAGCCATGACTCGCACAGCGTTTCATTAAAATGGGTTCTGCACCAAGGTTCACCCAGTGAACTGAGCGTGTGGCGACAGAGGAACGCCACAGGTGCAGCAGGTGCTGTTAAAAGGCCTCGATATGTTACCAGCCTGTGTTGCTGGAAAGTCTCTTTGACCCCAAAGCGATGGGGATGGGGGTCGGGATGGCAGTGAACCCCAGTGATTTATCTGTAATTTTATTTCTTTTTCATGTATCAGGTTTCCAACAGTGAGTTATGTCCCCAAAGCTGGCTTTTTGGGAAGGAAATGAGCTGACCCTAGTTTACAGGGATTCATCACCTCATTTCATGTGCCAGGGACGTAGGTTTAAACCACACAGGTTGTCCCTCTGTGTGTCCAGATGAGCGGTCATTGTGCATGACCATTGTGGGAAAGTGACTCAGCAGCATGGCTCTTTTTTCTCACCCCCACCACCCACTGGGTGCACCCCAACACCCAGAGGCCTGCGATGGGCAGATGAATGCCTCTCCCCAAAGACGTCTAAATTGTGGTCCCCGGAGCCCGTGGTGGTTACCTTCCGTGGCGACGGGGAGTCAAGGTAACAGGTGGAGGTGAAGCTGCAAACAGGTGGCCTTGAAATGGGCAGATTACCCTGGGATTTTCCCACATTCTCAGGTGGACCCAATGTAATCACAAGGGCCTTATAAGTGGAGAGCGCCAGCATTGTGGGCAAGGGGTGGCTCAGAGATGCTGGCTTTGGCCATGGGCTGCGGCCTCCAGAAGCGGGAGGAAAAGGCAAGAAAAGGGATTCCCTCCGTCAGTGTCCGGAGGGCAACAGCCCTATAGACACGTGATTTTAGGCCCCTGAGACGGGTGCTAGACGTCTGATCTTCCCGCTGTAAGGTAATGACGTTATGGTGCGTGAAGCCGTGGTTTGTGGTCATTTGTTACAGCAGCAATAGGACGCTGGTGTGAGGTCTGCGCTCACAGCCCACAGGGCCGAGCGTGGGGTCCACTCTGGCTGAGCGCGAGGTCTGCTGCCCAGTGGTCCTGCACTAAGGAAATGCGCCTGCTCTGAGGGGCCGCTGGGGCCCTGGGCAGGTGGTCCCAGGTAGGAACCGAGGTTTCTCGGCCTCTGGTGCTAGAACTGGGAAGGGTCTGCGATACCATCTACTACCTGTCCCGGGGGGAGGACACGCAGACCCACAGGCTCCATCCACAGTGAGCCCAAACCCGCTGTGTCTACCATTCAGAATTCTCGGCCACTCAGACTTCCCTGAGTAGACAAGGGAGAGAGGTCTTGAATATTCCTAAGCAAGCAAGGGACGGGGGAGGCTCAGGTGTCCAGGGAGTAGACAGGTTGCCCCATTTCTGCCATTTGCCTTTCGTCTTTGTACCCAATATCCGATCTGTCTGGGACGGAGTACATGGCTGTTCCCAGGAGAAGTGATTTTGCAGACAAGTGACATTATCGATTCTGTCACGTGCTGACTTTAACTCCGTGTCCTGAATTCCATAGAAACAGATTTGCCTCCATTCGAATCTAGGGACTTTCTGGAATACCGAGAGCAGGGGGACGAAAAATCAGTGGTGATTTGCATAGGGCCTAAGGAGGTCAACTCACTTTATCTCCAACTCAGAAAAAAACGTATGAGAGCTGTTGTAGGTGCTGCACCTCTAGACTCTTCCCAGGTCCCTGGAAGCCAACTTTTAGAGCTGAGAAGCGCAAAACCACAAAACAGGCCATTTCTATGAAGGTTTGCCAGGAGAGAAGGCACAAAGCCAGGCAAATATTGCGGGTGTCGCCACTTATTATTTTTTCTAAAATATGCAAATGTAGTGGGCATGCAAATGGGGCCTTCCCCTTTGGCTCCAGGGTATCGGTGAAAGCCACCATAATCCACTGGGGCTGGGGTTTCTGGCGGAAACATGAATGATTCTAGAATTAAATAGGCCAGTTCAGAAGCTCTCCTCACCACCAGCCCCCACACCCCCTCAGCCCATAGTCCTCCTGTCACTTTTCCAGCATTTGTTTTGAGGCCATATTCAAATAGACTCCAATCTCTATGACAATCAGGTGCTCAGTGTTGAATCCAAAACTGAGGTTTCTGTAGCCACTTAAGCCAGGGGAGCAGACTTAGCATGAAGCTTGTTTCTGAGCAAATAGGAAAAACAAACACAACTATCGTCCCTGAACTGTCCATCTCGGTTAGGTCTCTGCATCCTGGCTGCCTTCTTCTATCTAGTGTCAGAAACAACAGCGGTCACAGTGGGAGCAGACAGAGAGGCAGGGCACAGAGGGAGGGTCCGGAGAACATTCCAGCTGACCCCCTCGTCAACCCTGCAGCAGAAAACAGCGTCAGTCACGGGATTATTACAGAGCTTGGCTCTGAAAAGTTCCCTCAAACCTCCAGGAACACTGGGAACTTCAGGTATTGCCTGATTTTTTCCAAAAAGCTTGCTATGGACCAGGGAAAAGGAAAACTGCAGTCTTGTAAAAAAATATGCAGGGCTGGCCGAGTGGCTCATTGGTTAAGAGTTGGCTTGGGACCGCAAGCTCTGAGCAGCAGGGCCACTGGTTCAGATCCCACATGAGGGCCAGTGACACTGCGCCCTCTACAGCTAAGATGGTGAGCAACAGTTCGACCTGGAGCTGGGCTGCTGTGAGTCACCGGTGATGGCATGGGCTGAGGTGGGGCTGTGGTGGACCGCCGTGAGTGGCCATCCAATTGCTGGCGAGCAACTGCCTCACCCGGGAAGAGCACAATGATAATACCAACATGGGCCAGTGAAGCAACATCCTCCACAAGTAGACTGAAGAGCGAAAGGACAACAACTTATCTGTTCCCCTTCCACAATTCCCCAATAAAATCTCTTTTAAAAATATGCATATTCCTGTAAACAAAGACTTTGCAGTTTGCTGTGGTCTGAATGTGTGTGTCCCCTGCCCCAAATATGTATGTTGAAATCCTAACCCCCAAAGGTGATGCTTTTAGTAGGTGGGGCCTTTGAGAGGCGCTTACATCATGAGAGTGGGACCCTTGTGAGTCGGGTTAGTGTCACAACAGAGAGGGAGAGCTTGTCATTATTCTTTTATTTATTTTCATTGATTTTTTTGATCCATGATTAATGTGTTTTTTTTTCATGTGCTTATGAGTAATTGCCTTTTTGATAGGATATTGATTTAAGGGGTTTTTTTTGTTTCTTTTTTTAGCTGAGCCATCCTGCTACCTGTTGGCAGCTCAGCGGCAACTCGGCTTGAGCTGGGCATCGAACTGCTGTTGCTCAGAGCTCAGCTTGCACTCTTGAATGAGCTCTTAACCAACTGAGCCACTCAGCCAGCCCCCAGGATATTGATTTAGAATGAATAAATTCAGAAAATTTTAACCCATTGTTTGTCAACTCTGAATGAGAGTAAATGTAACCAAATTATGTTTGCTATGTCAGAAAATGTTGATTATTTAAACGTGAGTCTAAGCTCATTTTAGAAAGCATAGAAACTTCCAGAATCTTGGCCATTCCTCTGCTTTGGTTCCTGAGTATGGACAATGCTGCTTGTTTTCAAAGTGAACTATATAGAGTGGTCAGTTCTCAGTTGTGCCTGTTAGGAGAGTAGTGATATAGCCACACAAATAAAACCTACAGATAGCCAAATAATTTATTCAATGTCCGCTTGTCACCAAACCATTGAAATAGCTAACAAGCCCCAGTGTGGCTTGTTTTGGGTTTGCTTCATCCTCAAAGGTTGAAATATTGAAAGTTAGTAGGCTATCTAGAGGGTTAAAAGGAGGATAGAGGGTAAGAGAAGAGCAGGTTTTCTGCCACATGCCAGGAGGATTTCAATGTAAATGTCTGCCCAGAAAAACCAGGAAAAGCTGAGTTTATGGCTCAGCAGCCAACCTTGGTGCAATTTGCTGGAGTGCGCCACATTCTTCCTTGCAACTGAGGCTGATGTTGCAACGTCCCTGTTTCCAGATGGGAAAGTTGGGTGTACAGTCAGGACGTGGTCAGGACACAGTGCCCGATGACCAGGCTGCAGATGTTGTTCCTCTTAGAACGCTAGGCGTCTGGACGGCGTGCCAATGCACCTTTCCTTCCGGCCCTCCCCATCAGTGGGGGTGTCCCCCTCCCCCATCCCAGCGGCCCAGAGGGTGGAGCCATGTGGACCAGCCCTGCCAGCATTAGGTGGCAAAAGCAGAGTCACCCGTCCTCACCAGGAGCCCTGTCCCCTGGCCCTGCCCAGTAATGGGCGAGACTACGAGACAGGGCCTCCCCCTCCCATCCTCTGGTCTCCCAGGAACTGGTGGAGCTGAGACACAATCTCATGAACTTTCCTCAAATCAGTTGAGTTAGGAAAAAATGATATTGCCTTGTTCTCCACCTTATAACTATAGGCAACTGACAAATATTTCATGAGCAACTGAGTGTGAGGTTATCCTGCCTGATTGTCTGTAAACTCCCAACCATGATGTGAGGCAGACATGATGGTCGCCATTCCTTGGTAGGGAAATGGAGGTTGCAGGGAACCACACAGCCAGCAGTATGCAGTCAGACGTCAGGCCCTGGGTCTTCCTGAACCAGGGAGGGGCAGAGAGCAGAAGGAGAAGCCATTTCTACAGCTTCATCTCTCATCAGCCACCACCAACTTGTGTCTACTCACGTTTCCCTGAAGGATCAGACCCACAGAGATCAAATTCAGGAGCGGCAGGGTGATGGGACATTAGAATGAAGGTGACGGCACCCTACCAGGTCCTGTGTAGAGAGATCAGTCATGTCAACGAGTGTTCCAGAAGGTGCCTGGTGGGCAGGCCAGAACATCTGTCAGCACAGGATCCATGAGGAGACAGCGGGACGGGCACAAGGCTGCCGCAGCCGCCGCATTGCACAGCCAGGTCTGCAGACGTACTCTGCAGAGAGTGGGAGAGAGGAGAAGGGACAGTCAGAGAGCCCAGCCAGCCCCAGAGCCCTGCCCATGGGACCCCGGGGGCTGGGCGCTGAGGGACTGAAACTCACATCGCAAGCTCTGGGTTTGGGCGTGAATAAATGATGTCTTATGGAGCTAAAGCGCAGACGTTTACAGAGGGTACGAAGATGAATGAGATGAATGACATTCTTGTTCATTCACCTTGCTTTTGTGCACATTTCAATCCGTGCTGCCCTCATCCATCACAGGCACACATTCAAGGGTTTCTAGAAAGCTTCTTAGTAAACATCTTAGTTAATGGAAACCAAAATATGCCAACCCTTTTTCTCTAACATTGAAATTGCAAAGATGGACAGCGAACTCGGCTTGTGAAAGCTGAGCTTTCCTTCCTGTGGCGATATTCCCCTCACAAACTATGCACTCTTATCTCGTGTTGTTTCATAAGGAATCAAAAACAAACTGAACAGGGACTGGTCGATGGCACGTTGGTTGGGAGTTGGCTTGGGATGCCAGCTCTGAGCAGCAGGGCCCCAGTTTGGATCCCACATGAGGGCCAGTGACGCTGCGCCCTCTACAGCTAAGATGGTGAACAACAGCTCGACCTGGAGCTGGGCTGCTGTGAGTCACCAGCCACCATATAGGCTTCAGTGTAGTTGGCCGGCAGCTGGCATGAGCTGCTGTGAGCCACCGTGAGCCGCTGTCCAATGGCCGGAGAGCAACTGCCTCACCCGGGAAGAGCGCGATGATAATACCAACATGGGCCAGTGAAGCAACATCCTCCACAACTAGACTGAAGAACAAAAGGACAGCAACTTGTCTGTTCCCCTTCCCCGATTCCCCAATGCTGTTCCCCTCCCCCAATTCTCCAATAAAATCTTTAAAAACAAAGAACACACACACAAAAAAAAAAAACTGAAGGGAACTTAGAAATAACTGCAAGAAGTCAGGGCTAGAAAGACATGGCTTTTCTCACATTTGTCCCTGGAATGATGAGCATTCTTTGTCCAGAGATGCCACCTGTTCACATGGAGGTTTTAATTCATCAAATGTATTCATTTGATAAATATAGATTGAGCTGCTTCTATGTGCCGAGCACACTGGTGTCTGCAGGTGCCACGGAAGCAAAGGGGGGTCACTTCCCTTTGATCCGGTGGATCCGTGGAGATACATAGCCAGCCAGACATTGGTCTTCTGCAAAGCAACCATGCAGGGCCCGAGCTGTGTCTGCCTGGCCCACTGTGCATCCTTTCATTAATTGTCGACATTTAAATGTCAGAATATTGCATGTAAAAATAGCATCCCTTCTTCCTTTTAAAATATGGAAGATGAATCAGCTTTGGGCCCGTATTCTCGCATGGAGACCGCTGACCGGAGGCGAGTGCGAGCATTCTTCGGCAGGACGCTGGCCCCTCAGGGACGGCTTCTTACCTTCCATTCATCTCTCCAGCTAATGTTACACTGAGGCGTGCGAGTTGGACAAAAAAGGTGATTGCCTGATGATATTTGATTGCCTCTGGAATCCACATTACAAAGGAAACTTTCAGAAGCAGTTTTGCTGTATGTAATAGGGAGAGCTTACCTGGGCTCAGGTTCCAACCCTGAGACTTCTGCAAAGTCAGGTGGTGGGACCGAGTGTGAGGCTGCCATGCACACTGAGCTCTCCAGATTGAGGTAATTTCATGCTCCATTAAATAACTACTCATCTCTGCTTGGTAATGTATGTATTAATCTGGCTAAATACATCTGTTACCAGGAGCTGGTCTGCTTCAAGGATTCTGCATACAGGGTCCAGACGAGCCTTTGTTTTATTGTGAGGGGCTTTAAAGCTGTTGAAAAATAGTCCCTTGTGGAAAAACAGTCCCTGGTATTTTTTAATTTAAAGCGAGATGCTAAGCTATTATAATTTTCAATTATCTAAATGCTGCAGTGCTATGAGGCAAGTGTTCCTTGGTCTGACATACTCATCTACTTAACATTCAACCGATGACACTGTTTTTACAGAGTGACACCCATGGGCGAAGGCCAGAGCGCATGGCGATCATCTGCCCCCTGCCGACCCAGCGCCTCCACTAATGCACTTATTACTGATAAGAAGGGGCCATCTTTAAACGTTTCGGGAAGAGAAGGCATCTGCAGCTTTCAAAAGGCATACCTCAAGGGCAGGGACGTGCAGAAGGATAAATCTGCCTCTCCTTTACTTCTATCTTCCACCGGTGAGTTCAGGGACACTCGCAAAATGGAAGTCTGCCGGTGGCTTCTCCTAGGTAAGGCTTGTCCATTGCCGTCCGTTAGGTCAGCACAGGGGCGAGGCCGGTGGGGCCTGCATGGTCTTCACAAGGCCACGTGCGGTCACAGGTCACACAGAAAGGCCTCTATCCCATAATAATGCAGTGGGTTACACCGCGTCCAGTGAGACACCGAGCTTTTTGTGGGTCATCATCATACAACTAACAGCAGCTAACTTTACGAGTGTCTGCCACATGTGCACATACGTGTGTTTTGGAATGCGCACAGTTTCAGCCATTCATGTAATTTGTTTCCTAGTTAGAGAGCATCACACCTGTTCCTGTAAGACGCTGTGAAGTCCTCTCCCCGACGCTAAGATTAAATGAGGGAGGTGCAAACACTGGCTCCCCTGCGACTCCAGACAGCTGCACTGGCCTAAATTAATTCTGCAGCATCCATTGGGGCACAGTGGCTTCATCTTCAGAGTGGGTGACTCCTCCCCATGGAGTGAAAGTTGGGGCTCTCTTCCATTAGTGTAAGAAATGAGCACTCCAGACCCAAGAAATGGCGCTTCTGCCTGTGACCCTAGATACGTTTACTTTTTCAGTTGCAGCCTTGTTGAGATATAAATCGCATTCCCCTGTACCCGCCAGTGGCGTGCAGTGCGGTCAGAGTCGTGCAGCCATCGCCACTAAGGGCAGGTCCTTCTCAGGAGCCCCCAGAGAAGCCGCCCGCAGTGGCAGCCGCTCCCCATTCCCCCAGCTACTAATTTACTCTCTGCTTCCATGAATTTGGTAATTTGGGCCGTTCCCATACGTGGGCTCGGACATTATGTGGCCTTTTGTGCCTGGCTTCCTTCACGTATCCTGATGTTTTCAGTTTTCCTCCGGGATGTAATGCATGTCGGCATCTCACTGTTTCACAGCTGAGGGACAGTCCAGTGCATGGACATACAGTCAGCTCTCCATATCCTGGGATGCGCATCCTTCAATTCAACCAATTGTAGGTTGAAAAAACATATATATATATATATATATATATATATATATATATATATCTCTTTAAAGGTTACATTGTGCTGACGTGTACTATGTAGTTAGGCCTACGATGGTTGCGGCTATACTGAACAGGTACCACCTTTTTCTTGTTCACTATTCCCTAAACAATACAGCAAAACAACTATTTACATGGCAGTTATGTTGTATTTGTATTGTAAGTAACCTAGCGATGGTTTAAAGTACAGTGATACCTTGGTTTGAGAATGTAATTCGTTCCGGAAACAAGCTACTCATATTGCAAGCCCTCACTCCTTCACCACTTTAAAATGCATTAGAAATGTTTGCTCGTCTTGCAGAACACTCGCAAGCTACGTTACTCACAGTCCAAGGTTTTACTGTATATGGGAGGATGTGCATAGGTTACAGGCGAACGCTGCCCCACTTTACACAAGGGGCGTGAGCATCCGTGGATCCGGGTATCCAAGGTGGGTCCTAGAGCCAGGCCCTGTGGACATGCAGGGATGACTATCCCACATTATTTCTCCATTCACCAGTAGATGGACAGTTGGGCTGCTTCGACTTTAGTCTGTTATGAATAATGCTGCTGTGAACATTTGTGTGTAAGTTTTTGGTGTGAAAGCATGATTTCAGTTCTTCCAAGTATATTTCTGGGGTAGAACTGCCGGGTTGGGCATCTTTCTTAAATTCTCCATAGTTAGGTTTCCCCATCTACAAATGGGCAGTAACAGCGACTTCTTCATGGGGTTCTTGTCAAGGATTAAATGACCTCATTCCAGAAAGCGGTTAGGACACATTGCTATGGCGATAAATATTCCTAAAGTTTCCTGATCTCCAAGTGTTCCCCAACTGAGACACCTTCCCCGGCTGCCTCTTGGGTTTCTATGGAGGCTGCATGACACAGGCATGATTGATTAGATCCTTGGCCACTGGGGTGGAGTCAACCTCCAGGGCCCTCCCCTCCTGGAGCTCACCTACAGGTGGTCAGTGTGGGCGCCTGTCTCAGTGCTGTCTTCCAGGGCCTAACCAGGATGAGCACATATATTTCTTGCTCAAGAAATATTTGTCCAGTAAATTAAATGAATTAAAATTATTTTAGTGACTGCATAGTACTCGGTAGGATAGAGTCCTATTAAATGTATCAGTTATTTTACATTTACATTGCTCAGTAAAAAAGAAAAGAGGTGGGTAGCACTTTTGAAGGAAGCTACACCCTTCAGTCTACCTAACTAGGTGGTGACTCAAAAGTTCCATTTTAGCCCTTGAAAGAATTAGTAACTGTCCCCAGAAATGTCCATAGGTCTTAGTCCTAACTGAATAAGTTGTAAATATCAAGGAAGACATGCCTTAATCAAAAGCAAGACTAATGTTAAATAGAACAGAGTTTGAAAATAGAAAATGACCCCCCCGCCAAAAAAAATAATAATAATCCGAATGGATCACTTCAATGGCAAATTTATGGAAAGGAAAAATAACATAAAGTGCCCATTATCAAATTAACAACGCCCCATCCCCCAAGCTTTCTGAATCTGGAAAACACATCTCCATCCCCCGGAATCTCGCGCTGTGAAACGTCCGGTTTATGAAGACTGTGACCGCTCAGTAGCATCTCTGGAGCTGGCTTTGTTTGCTGCACTCTCCTGGATGGGTCCTCCGCTCACCTTACAGCTGGTAACCCAAGAAGCCTGATGCTCAGGCGATGGCCTCACTGTCTACCCGCCGCGTGTGTTTCCTGATGGATGAAACACGCAGAACCAACCTCTCAGGTCTGTGCCTCTCTCCTGTGCTATCTGATTCTCCTCATCTCTGACCCTGAAACCTTCGCTCACCTCCCAGATTTGTAGGTGGGCATCACCTCCTTTTCCTGGAGTCCACCTGAAAGCCAGAGCAGGGACAAAGGGTTCTGTGTTTAGTTGTCTGTGAAATTGTAGCCATAGCATTGAAACACACACCTTGGGCTTCCACCATCCTGTCCTCCGACCCATGTCCCCATAAGCGGAATCCCTACTTGAGGTGTCATATGCAAGAGCTCACAGCTGAGAAAGTGAAGCCCATCCTGTCACCGTCCCCAATGGGAGTAAGGTGTCACTTCAGCAGCTACTCTGGGGTGCAGTTCCACTGAAAAGCCCCTTTCTGCTGGGGCCTGGTGATTTCCTGCATGAAACCATAATTTCAGTGATGGGGACACAGTAGCCCCATGTCCACGACTCTTGGAAAAATAGGAAAGAAGAATGAAAGTCAGAGATGGGGGCAGAGAAGGTGCACTTTAAGAACTTTGAACATTGAATCATCTGCAAACTTTCCTATAAACTTCGTCCCAGGGGGCTGGGCAGACACATCAGCCTTGAAATGAAATTTTGGAGATTTCAGGAGCACACACAGACAAAATCCATCGTGTGTGTGTAATAAACTTACAGCCTTTGGCATTTCACGATTTCAAGACTTATTGCACCTGCTGTTTTAATAGTTTATCTTCTCAGTTTTTTGCGTGTTTTCTTTATATTTTGTGGAAACTTTTTAAAAAGGGAATGTTACCAGAACCCCTGAATCTGGGAATAGAACTGAAATTTTGTGATCTTTGTCATATGAATATTATATTAGGATGTTGTTCAATATTTTTATTTTCAAAATTATTTCAGTTTTTCAAATTGCTGTTATTTCAGAGAGAATATTTAATTGTTTAATTATTCTTTAATAAGCACCATTGGCATGTGATTTTATCTAAGAATATCATGATCATGTAAAGTTTTTTTTTTTGCAAAGTCTTTAAAAGTGAAATTTACCTTCGTGTTTTTTTTTCTTAACAATCATTGATATGTGGGCAAAGGACTCACACAGAGAATCTATAAAAGAACAACTAGATATATTGAACAAGCTTATGCTAGAATCAGTCTTATTACCAGTCAAATTCATATATTTTTTTTTGAGGGTAGTGTCACTGGCCCTCATATGTGGGACCCGAACTGGGGCTGCTGGCTTCCCAAGCCAGTGCTTAACCACTGCGCCACTCGGCCGGCCCAAATTCATATTTTTAAAAAATTGTCTTTTTCCTATAAAATAAGAAACATTTAGAAATAAATACTAATTATTGACTGGAAATATCAAGATTTTCAAATTATTCATCACTGGTGTGAGAAAATAGTAATAATGATTGCAGTAGTATAACAAGTGCATAAATCTCTTACAATGTCCCAGACTCTTTGCTATGTTTTGAGCTCTCCATATAGTAACTCATTTAATTCTTGCAACAATCCATGAGATAGGAACTCTGTTATCCCCCAGTGCCTGATAAGGACACTGATGCAAAGAGTAATCAAGTAACATGTCTTAGGATCACATAGTTAATAAGTAGAACAGGTATTCGAATCCAGGTAGAGTTGCTCAAATATGGTGCTGAAGACCTCAAAATCAACCCAAGTCACCTAAAAATCGTGTCATTACACATCAAGAGTTTTAACTCATTATCATCATCACCATCTTTATCACCATCACCATCACCACCACCATCACCATCACCACCACCATCACCATCACCACCATCACCATCATCACCATCATCACCACCACCACCACCACCATCACCACCATCACCATCATCATCATCATCACCATCACCATCATCATCACCATCACCATCACCATCATCACCATCACCACAATCACCACCATCACCATCATCACCATCACCATCATCACCATCACCACCACCATCACCATCACCACCATCACCATCACCATCATCATCACCACCACCACCACTACCATCATCATCATCACCATCACCATCACCATCATCACCATCATCACCATAACCACCATCATCACCATCACCACCACCACCATCATCATCACCACAATCACCACCATCACCATCATCATCACCATCACCATCATCACCATCACCATCATCACCATCACCACCATCACCATCACCATCACCATCATCACCATCATCACCATAACCACCATCACCACCATCACCATCACCATCATCACCATCACCACCACCACCATCATCATCATCATCACCATCACCATCACCATCATCACCATAACCACCATCACCACCATCACCATCACCATCATCATCACCATCACCACCACCACCATCATCATCATCACCACCACCATCATCACCATCACCATCACCACCATCACCATCACCATCACCATCACCATCATCACCATCACCATCACCACCATCACCATCACCATCATCACCATAACCACCATCACCACCATCACCATCACCATCATAACCACCATCACCACCACCACCATCATCATCATCACCACCACCATCATCACCATCGCTATCATTATTTTCCTATGTCAAAAAATGTCACCACCCCTTGAGCATTTTTTATGGTGCTCAAATGCAGAACCACCACTAACCCATACAATATGATGTATGATTTAGAAAGTGTCACTTTTTCCATGCTTCTGTCAATAAATTTTCATTTTATAGTGATTTTTGTAAGACTGGAACATTTTCCTACTATCTGATGGAAAGAGTCTGCATAATAACATAGTGATATAATATATTCATTAAAACCAGATAAAGAATATGTACATCTCAATTGCTACTGTCAAACTGCCATCCATAAAGTTATAAATGTGCACATTTTCACCAATATGATTACTCCAAACCTGGATATTACTAAATTTATTTTTGGCCTATCTTGCCACATACATTTCATTTTTTAAAAAATGAGTTTCCCTGAGGATTTCTGAGATGGAGAAGGACTTGGTTTAAAACCACTTGGAAACCTGATTGAAACATATGAATGGGTAAACAGCCATTATTGAAACTATCAGGCGATTTGAACACTGACTGGACATCAGAAGACACTAAGAAATCATTGTTGATTTTATTAAAGGTAGTAATAGTTACATTTTTAAAAAATTCTTCTCTTGGGCCGGCCAAATGGCGCAGTGGTTAAGAGCTGGCTTGGGATGCCAGCGGCCCCGGTTCGGGTCCCACATATGAGGGCCAGTGATACGGCCCTCAAAAAAAAAAAAATCTTCTCTTTAGAGATGTATCCTAAAGTAGTTACTGATGAAATTCTTTGATATCTACAATGTTTTTTAAAAAATATTTCAGGTGCAAGGAAACAAGATGAGCAAAATGGTGACAATTGTTGAAACTGGTCGTGAGAACTTGGAGGTTCATTCACTTATGTCTCCATCTTCTGTTTTGATGTATGTTGAAAATTTCCACAACAAAGTAAAGTTGCATTTTATTTCCTCAAAAGAGAATGATCAGTAACCCTAGGTACCTAATCCTATAGAGACAAGAACATTGGAATAAGGGTAACAGAACTTAAGTGTTTTGCTAAAGAAGTTATGTATAGACATCAGTCGTAAATATTATCTACATAGTGACACTTCTAACTTATGCTGGGCAGGAATGAAAAACTCCTTCACTCATGGTGACTTTTTTAATGCTCCTCTATTAAGAGTCAGAGGTTGATTATTTTATATCCTGAAGGATTTCTTTCCTGCCACACTTTTATGTGAAAAAAATAATAATAACTGCACAAAGAGGTGAAAATCAATTGAAAACTTTAAGATAATTCCCAGGTTTCTATGGGCATGCGTGTTTCTATCTGATCACTCTCCCCTTACGTGCATGATTGGTGTGGTGTTTTGAGCAGGATCAAGAGCGTGGGTAGGGCTCATGCGGGACAGACGAATTCCATTCCATTTTGCCGTGTCTGTCACAGAGCTTACTTCATGCCACACGTTCCAGGCATTGAGTTTGCTACGGGGCCACCCAGCCAGATCCGTCTTTGCAAGTATGTCAGGGTTTCTTGATGGTTTTTGCCTTTGATTTTGTTTTTATTTGTGTGTGTGTTTTTTTTAATTTATAAATAAATGGTAGCATTAAAGAAGGATGGGCTCTTGTGAAAGAATACATATAAGATGAAGCAGGGTCTAAAAGGGCATGTTGTACATTCTGTGAAAGGGAGTGATAACGAGTGTGTGTGTGTGTATTGGGGAGGACTCGGTAGCTAAACTAAAGAATCACCCTTGGAATTATTGTAACAAGATCAAGAAATTCAGGGGATTGAACAAAACCAAAGAAACAAGGGTTTCCTTTAAACAACTCCTCAGGGGACCCCGAAATAAGTTGGGCATAAAAATAAACTGCAGGAAAATCAATGGCAACTGGGCCTTGAGACAAAGCAAGGGAGGAAACGTGCTCAGAGATCTAGGACAGGAGCAGAGAAGGAACACAGACGGGGTGGGAATGGAGCGGGGCGGGAATACCCCGGAGCTCTGCCCCCAGCGAAAGGCGAGTGCTCGGAGGGCTGAGTCACGAGCCACTTTCATGCCACAAATGATCGTGATGTCACAGAACCAGAACAGGACTTCACGTCCCTCCTCTAGACATGAATGCAAACACAATGTGCCTGTCACATTAAACTGGCCAGCACACCCCCGGCCCTGGAGGCCGTCCCCTCGGGTGTGTTAATAAGTCCTTTAAGTCCTGGTGTTCTGAGTCATCCAAGAGTGGTCATGATAGGCTCCACCTCCAGCTTGTGAGGGCCCATGAATGATGTGAAGCACCCACCACAGCACCTGGCACACTAAATACTCAATAAGGTCAGTTACAGCCGCTGGTTCTACGGCTGACACCACAGAGATCAGAGGTATACTTGTAAATTAGGGCACTGATTACATCAAAGTTATAAGTAAAGATGAAATGTTACATAGGCATTAAATTGTGAAGATGAAGAACAGAATAATGTGGTAAATGTTTAGAATTTAAAAATAACATGGTAAATGTGTATGTTCAATGTTGGGTGGAAAAAAGGAAAATACAAGGCAGTGTATGAAATGGGATCACAAGAAAAAAATGAAAATGCACGGACAGGGACAAGTACAAAATGGACCAAGACATTGGCAAGCTTCACTCTTGTTGAAATATGTTTCCTTCATTTTTTGGTATTTTAAAAATCATTTCTATGATTAGTAATATTTTTACAGTGATTAAAGGAATTTTTATTTTGCAAAAAGAAAGGGTGTGTTGGGGGCCCTCAGTTTCTAGTCACCCACCATCACGGAAAACACAGGCCCCTCTGAGCTGTGTCCTTTTCCCCAGGTGTGGAGAATCAGGAGGGACCAAGGACCAAAGGTACCGCAGGGGCTCCGCCTGCCAACCCTCCAGGTGACAGGAGAAGGTGCAACTCCACTGTCACACTGATGTCACTCGGAGAACCAGAGACGACGTATCTACAGCAAGGTACTCAGATGAAACAAAACGTAGTCCAGAATTACATAAATGATAGGGCTTTCAGGTGGGAAGGTTGCATTGAAATTAAATTGACATAAGCACTTATAACTAGAATAAGATTTTTAAAAAACAGAACAGCATGGATATTGAGGTAAAAATAATGAGCCCTAATTCTCCTTGGCACAGACTTGTCCTCACCTGGCCAACATTTTTGCTCCCATCCGCATGAGGGTGAAGAGAACAGAGGAGCGAGCCCAGGCCATGGAGTCAGAGACACAGGCAGAGCGTGCTTCCCTGCCCTGTGCCAGACGTTGTCCGTCCCCCGACCAAAGCTGCACTTTCAGTTGCAAATGGGCGGAGCTTCCTACGCCCACCCAACACACGTGCTCCCAGGGAGGTGCCGAGCACTGCCTGCCACACACACGGAAATACCGGGCCAGTAGGACTGCTCTACTGGACCCTGAAGCTTACGTTTCTGAGCTAGAAATGAAACCCCATTGCCACCAAGAGTGGTTGTGTTGACAGCACAGTCTCAAGTAAACAAGGGGCATTTCTTGAGCCAGAAGAGGGTTTAGCTGCAGCAGTGGACATGACGGACAGCTGCCCTGTGTGTGGGAGCCCCCTGGGGGTGGCAGGATGTGACCTGCATGACTGATGTAGCCACAGGAAAGCCCCAGCCTTGGAGACTGTCACCCAATTGCCACAGACAGGAAAAGCAAACCCTACCAGGTAAGGCATGGAAAGCAGGTTGACACCGAGGTCTGCCCCCCCCCCAGAGCCCTGAACCACAGCACACGTGGTTCTGAGGCCTGTTCTTCCAAAAGTGAATCATCACCATGTCCCCCTGGGCAGCCCAGATGATAGGAGCACTGTGAACGTGACTCCTGCTGATGGGAACCGTGATCAAGCTGAGAGGCGAGACGCACTGGAAGGAAGTTGCCTCATGCTCACAGATCAAGAGTTGCAAACTCATCCAGTGGGGTGTGGGACCTCGGAGGGATAAAGCTGCCCCTGCCAGGCAGCTGGGGTGGGGCTGTCCATTCCCTGGCCACACAGCAGGAGGCTTCCCACACAGTCAGACATGGGGCAGTGACAGCGTCATGGGATAGAGACGCACCGGACCAGTGGGACATGGGCTTTAGCCGACCTCCACAGAAACAGAACTCCGACAGGGAAAGCAGGGGCAGTTGCACCCCAACAGTCTTGCGGGGATGGAAGTTCCTATTTTGTGGTCCCACAGGAATAGGTTGAGGCTGCTACTGACACAAGAAGAACAAAAATAATGTCTTCAGAAAGATGAGAAACACATGGAACCCAAGATTTAAAACAGTGGAGTAAGTGATAGTGGTGCAGGGTTCAGAGTAATTGGACTGACATTGAAACTGACCCATGAACTGGTCCTCAGGAATCTGGTACCTGATTGGATGTTTGTGCTCTTCCTTCTCGCTGTGGTTGTTACAATTATTATTTCATTGGAGGTAGCGTCTATTTTAATCATTTATTTATCCCCTGCGGTGAGGCAGTCACAGCACACAAATCAAACAGAAGATCAAACAAACATGCTGCCCCGTGACACCTTCCTCTCTCTGGGGTACCCCTGTGCCAGCACCCCACCAGCAGCACCCCAAATGCCCCCTTCTCATCAGTCGGCTCCTGGGCATCTCACACAAAAGGGGCTTCCATCAGACAGACAGATGAGCTTGCTAATGGAGGGGATGGAGACGGAGCCCTAATGAGCTGCTGTATCGTCAGTGAGAGCAAATCACATTGTCAGCGCTATTTACGGCTTCACACAGCACGAAGCCCAGTTATCACGTCTCTGCAAATTATTCCATTCAGAGGACTTTTCAGTCAGGGGTTCTCACCATGGCCAGAGCCATTTGGAAGCCTCTGCTACGTGGAAGTTAGAGCCAGCTCTGAAACGGTCCATCACCTCATATTCAGAAGCAAAAATGTGGGCACAGGTCCCAAAGCGGAATCTGTACCTGCGAAGCAGAAGGTCAAAGTGTGCAGACCACATGTGTACCCACGGGCTGCGTGGTCACGGGGTGGGAGCATGGAGCTAGCCTACAAAAATCCATGTGGTCAGAGCAGCATAGGTCTCCTCGGCAAAGCAACACCTTGGAAATCCTGGTTCACAAGCGTCTCCTGCAGCCTTTGAAAATCCCTTCGGAGAGTGATTTTTTTACCTGTAGTCTGTAAATAGTACACTTCTCTCAATGGTAACAACCATTTTAAACAAGATCGAATGCCATATCGTACCTAATAGGCTGTACAATAATTTCCATCATCAAATACCTGGTAAGCATTCCTGTTTCCTGGAATGTGTGAGCCTGTTTTGAAAGCCCCGCTCGTAGCCTGAATGGTCTTATGTCTCCTTTCTATAGATGAAGCGTGTCAACCTTTCATTCCGGGATGCTTCCATTACACCCGGCAAATTCTCTAATTAGATTCACCTTCGCCAAGCTGCCCGGGGCCGCTGCTTCTGATGGAGTCTGGCTTCCCGCAGGATTGAAGTAAAGCTGCTCAGCAGACAAAACGAGGCTCAGCTTGTTCTGAAAGATGAGTTTTGTTCCCATCCTGGTGGAAAATTAGAGCACTGGCTGGAAGAAGTAAAATCTGCTTTTGTCGTAATTTACGTGAACATGGAGCTGCCGGCTGTGGTGACACAGCGAGACTCACACCCCAGGGACACAGCAGCAGGCAATAGGGTGATCCTAACCCAGGGGATGTCCAGGGCACTGGTGGACGGCCCCGGACCTTATGGGACAGCACCACTGATGGGACTGACCCATGCTTACTGTGTGACAGCCTGTTTCTTTGCTGGACCAACAGTCACACACAGTCTGCACTGCCTGAAGCCTCCCCCTCTCCCCCTTGAGGACAGTGACTGTCACAGTGACCAGGACGCCTCCAGGACCCCATCAGTGCCCAGCACACAGGAGGGAGAATGAGATGTGACTCAGGGAGGGTACCCGCCTTCTGCAGGGCCCCCAGCACAACCCACGCCATGGAGGCAGCCCCAGTAAACTTGTCTTCAGGGAGTCAGGTCCTTGGCTGGAAATTGCAGAGGACGTGGATGGAGGGACCTTGGCTCTTTGATTCCCAGCCATTGATAATCCAAAAATATCAGGGGTTTTAACCTAAAAGTAAGGCTGGGTGGGGCATTTCAAGGTCACCCAAGGACTGAGCTAGGCAAACACGACACGACATGGCTTCTTCTCACCCTCATGGATGACGTAACCACATTGCAGGGACTGTGATGAGTCTTGGGGTGCTGGTAAGAGCCCTGCGTTGTACTGCTCTCACATCTGGTCTCACGCACGTAAAATTCAGTCATACTATGCGCATAAGGGGACATGCGCTGGGTCTTCTTGAATCCTTACCCAGGGCTGTTCCAACTCTGTTGTGTCATCACAGACAGTTGTCCTCAGCTCTTCAAAGCCTTGTCCGTGTCAACCTCCTAATGGCTGTCCTTCTGGAAATGGCACTAACTCCCACTCGTGATGAGGGAAAAAGAGAGAGGGGAAACGAGCCCTAAATGGAAACAAGACCTCTGTCACCACGTGTGATGTCCTTGGCCGAGCTGCGTAACGCTGCTTAAATCAACAGGACGGAGTGTCACACCAGCCATCAGCGAGGTGGACTTCTTGGAGAAGCTTTGTTGGAAGTAGACGGACTTCATGGATCTCTAAAATGTTTTGTCCTGTGGAAACTGGAGCTGGGAATAGCGTGAACCTCGCCACAGACCACTCGTGCCTCACACAGGCAGCAGCAGTGCTGGGCACGCCAGGTGCATGCAGGTACCTCCCCTCCGGACCCCACAGTCCACTCCCACCACTGTAAGCACACAGGTGTGCCCGGGCACCGAGCCCAGGGCCTGGAGGCCAGCCCAAGAGAAGGGGGCGATGCCGGCCTCTGCAGGACGCCTCCTGCTCGTCCCTATCCATCGCGCTGCCCTGGGAGTCAGTGTGGCAGCCCCGGCCAAGCCATCCTGTCCCACCCGGGCTGCCTGTGCCCCGCCTGGACTGACCTGGTCCTTCAGCCCATGAAGCAGCCTTGGTGTGAAACTGGGGGGCCTGAGCTGGGACCCTGGAAGGAACCAAGGGCTGTGCTGCTGGGGAAGAGCCGTCACCGCCTCTAAAATCGGGGTGGGACGCATTCACCAGAGATTAACCTGCACAGGACTCCACGGTGAGAAGCCAGGTTGTAACCAGCTGGGGCCTCCCCTGCACCCCCGCCCCCGGGCTGAGCTCCCACCGGGGGCAGATGCTCATACACTAATTAGTACGCTAATTAGTACACTTCAGCACACTAATTAATATACAAATTAATGAACGCGGCACTGGGTACGCTAAGCCCCAGACCATGCACATTCCATAAAGAATGGAGTGTCGCCAAGCATAGGGGCTGCTTCAAAACTGCACCTGTCACACCGTGTTCGCGCCCAAACTTAGAGCCTCGGGGCATTTTCTGTCATCTCCTGGCATCATTGGTCTCGGTGCAGAGGCTCTGGGCCTCCCTGGATCATACACGTCTCTCCAGCTGTGGCCGGAAGACCTGGCCCTGTCCCCAGAGTGTCTCACCTCAATTTACTGTCAAGTGTGGCCCAGGGAGACACTGGGCATTGTTACCCAAAACAGCCAGAGAGAGAAGGTGGCGGGTGCGTGCGTGAGGATAATGGGAGGATTACTGAAAACCTTTCCAGCCACTAGCATCTAAGTATATCTAGACACACTCCGTCCAGAAGTTTTAAATTGTGTTTAGGGAACAAATTTATGTGTTTTTATCCCACGGGGTTTGAGCGACAGGCTCACTCAAATGCAATGGAGTTATTTTCATCCCCGTTCTGCAGAGGAGGAAACTGAGGCAGAGCGAGGTGAGGAGGATGCCGCCGGGGCCCGAGGAGGCAGCAGCACTGGAACTGAGACCCGGGCAGCCTGGCCCTAGTCCACTGCAGGGTCCTGCTGCCCAGCTCCCAGGGGACCCGGAAATGCCACGTCTTTCCTCTGTGCCTCGGTTTGCTCCTCCGTGAAATGGGATAACACCGCTTAACGTGTGGGTCACTGAGACAGACGTGGGCAGGGTGTCGAGGCTGTAACATGCCGGGTTCTGTAAACTGACACCTCCTGCATGCCAGGCTGAGCCTCCCACCCTGCTCTCTGCCCCTCTCTCTGCACCCAGCTCATGCTGCCCATGTGGGTGAGCTGCCTTCCTCGCCCATCCCCCCGCCGTGTGCGTGCCACACGCTGATTGCTGTGGCTTTCACCTGAGCTGTCCCTCTGAGAGCCCACGGGACACCCACTGTCAAAGCGCCCAACCAGTCCCCCCTCACCTGTGAAGCAGTGGGCTGCAAAACACAACAGCACACTCTGTCTACACCACAATCCCAGCCTGTGTCCTCTCTATACCTTCCGTGCTCTGTCGTCTGCCCAGATAAATCCAAGCTCTCAAGATGGGAACTGGTAGATTTTAAAAGGTTGCTTCCCTGATATCTGACACACAGTTGAGAACTATGGTCTGAATGTATGTCTCCTCCTCCCCCAAATTTGTATGTTGAAATCCTCATCTCCAAGGGGATGGTATTAGGAGGCGGGGCCTTTGGGAGGTGATGAGGTCATGAGGGTGGAGACATCAGGTGTCATGAGTGGGATTAGTGACCTTACAGAAGAGACCCCACAGAGCTCCCTCGCCATGTGAGGACACGCTGAGAAGTCTGCACCCAGCGTGGGCCCTCACCCACCCAGCGGGCACCCTGACCTCAGACTTCCAGCCTTCCGACTGTGAGCAGTAACTTTCTCCTGTTTATAAGTCCCAGTCTGTGGTATTTTGTTAGCACAGCTGGAAGAGGTGACAAAACTCTAGGCTGGGTATTGATTAGCCTGGCTGTGTCACTCTTGGATGTCCCCTCCACCCAGATTGTAACTGTTAACAACTCACCCTGCGTCTAGTTTCAGTTCTTTAAGATTTGTCCCCAAGGCTGGTCTGTCATCCCTAACAAGGGGCTCTGGGAGTAACTCACTTCTAGGCAGCAGGTTGAGATCTGGGGGCCAAAGTCACAGGCATCCACGCAGGCTCCTTAAATTGTGTTAGCCGGTGACAGGCTGCTGTGACAAATGCACCTCTCCACACATTCGTCTTCCAGGTGTGCACACCCTGAAGTGTGTTACAAGTGAAAAAGGGAGTATAATGTAGTTCCACAGAGAACTGAGGCAGCTAAGGAAAGAGCAGGTACACAGCCACGACAGACGCAGCCCCCGCTGGTGCCCTGAAGCTGGGGCACGGGCAGTGACCATCCCCTGGGGCCATGCAGTCGTGACGCCGGGGACACGCTTTGCTCCCCCGCCCCCCGCAAACGCGTTCAGTGCGGTTCCCACCACAGATGTAAGCTGTGTGCCCACCGCAGCACAGCCGGGAGGGGCCCACGGCCATCAAGTGCACCGATTCCATGTCCTCCCTGCTGGCTCGCGTTCCCGGAGGGCACGTGCGCAACGCACTTGCTTGTGGTGCGGGAGCGGTTCTGGGGGCAAAGCAGGGACAGTGCCGGGGCGAGGGGGAGGGAAGCAGCTGGTAGGGCCCGGACCCCCACAAGCACGACTTACTGCATTTGGGGAGCAGTTTATAATGGTAAATTTTGGGGGAGACGTAAAGGTTTTTAACTAAAAATGATGTTCAGAAATGTATCCGTTGCCTGAAAATTGGAAAGAAAAGAACCCAGCATAGAAAAGGAGTTTTGTTCATTCTGGAGCTTTTTTTTTTTTTTTCTTTTGTTACCAGCCAAGGAAAGACTCGCCGTTGTGGATGTGTGTTCATAGCCACCTTGCTTGTCGTAGCCAAAAATGAGGATTAGCCCAGGTGACGGCTAAACAGCTGTGCTTCCAGACGCTGGGACATTTAGGAGGATCAGAACGCTGACCCTCACATGGGCTTGGGGACAGTCCAGGGTATTATGTCCTGTGAGGAAAAGTCCCACTCTGCAAAGTCAGGTACGATGTGATTCCAGACACACGATGTTTTATGAACTGACATAAGGTTTAGAAAAGAAGTGGCCACCAGGAGGTGGGGGAGGGAGGGGAAGAGAGAGAGGGGGCAGGGGGAGGGGGAGGGGAGGCTCCGTGAAGGGGAGGGAGCCATTCCTCAGGGCCCGAAGCAGTGGGGGGTGGGTTTGGTTATGAAAGAACGACATGGGGTCCCTGTGATGGCAGGACTGTCAGGGTCTTGCCCATGGAGGGAACACAGGAAGCTACAGATGCAAGAAAACAGTATAAAACACGTGTGTGCACACAGACATGCACATGCCTGCATGTGCGACTGGTGAGCTCTCAGGCCGTGTGGGTCACACTGGGGGCGTCGTCCTGCCTGTGATGTTACATCGCAGGTTTGTTGTCACCGCTGCCAGATACTTGGCAAAGGGACCAGGGATCTGTGTGTTATTTCCTGCAACTGCCTATACCAAAAAAAAAAAAAAAAAAAAAAATGACGATGATGATGGTGACGTCAAAATATTAGCTCAAAACATTTTTAAAACTCATAAATCATGCCTGGCCATGAGAAAACTATTAGACAAACCCAAATTGAAGAGCACTCTGTAAAATAGCTGACTGGAATGCTTCAAAACTGTCAAGGTCAGAAAAACATGGTCTGGAAGAGAACAGGGGCAGTAGGTGAAAACTAAGGAAAGCTGGTAAAGAATGGACTCGAGCTAATAATCATGTGTCCATATTGACCTGTTAGCTATGATGAATGTACCACAGAAACGTGAGAAACTCACCACCGTGGAAGTGGGTCTGGGTCACTCGGGGCCTCCCTCTGCTGTCTTTGCAACTTGTGTGTACTTTTAAAACCATTATACAATTCATTGGTTTCAGTACTTTATTGAATAACTAATTACTAAGTAAATCATTATTGTCCGTCCAGGGGTCCTGTCAAAAGGCATGGAAGGACTTTGTCCTATGATACCCGGAGTTTCTTTATCAGCTCCGTGGAAACTGTCTAGCCATGTCAGGCCTGACATGACGTCCAGGGAAAAGGCAATTTATTTCCTTCACACAACTCTGTTGTGTGGCTCCTCATGCTGTGGCCCGGGCCTGGGGGCATTGAGCTCTTCCCAGATGTGTGAGGGACATTGCTAAGGGTGAGCTTCGGGTCAGCAGCGAAAACTCAGGCGGTAAAATATTGACTCCAAGCATGAGAGCCGTGTGACATATTCAGCTAACACTGTTCTCAGCTGTTCTACTGCCCTCTGGACTGCGGTGACTTGTGCTGGGAAGGCAATTACATTGTGCTTTTGTCCCTAGAGGACTCTGCAGGGCCTGCGAAGTGGGGAAAGATCAAAAAATGATTAGGGAAAGTGTGATGGTGGTCGCAGCCTGGCTGTCCTTGGTATTAACTGGGTAGGACTGAAAGGGGTGGGCTGTCATTTGAAATGAGCTCAGGGTCAAGACCCAGACGTGTCAGCTCTGTGTTGCGTGTGCATCCTCGGAGGGAGCAGCTGAGGGTGGGGAGGCCTTCGGAAATGTACTGGGAAAACAGACTGAAATGAGCTCCGTCTCTCACGTCCTGCTTTCTTTCCAGATATGTCTGCTGGAAAATCAGAGAGATTTTTTAAATACACTGAATTATCGCTGGGACTCCATCAGCAAGTATTTCATTTAAAGTATTGATGAAGAACTCTCCGTAAGTACCCACTACTTGCACTGCTCTTTGATATACTACGTTGTCACTAAAACTTGATTCACTCTGCGTGTGTTTTCTGTGACACGGCCTCGAAGGGAGGGACGTCCTGCTAGTCAGACTCTTTGTTCGTTAAAATGAATTGACCGGAAGGCATTTCCCCACTTCTCGCTTCCTTTGCCCATTTCTAGGCCAAATGTATTGATTGAACCAGTTTAATTCAAGAATTAGGTGGCTTATGTCAGAGCTTGAAGTCCAAAGAGTAAACACAGAATGTAAAAGAGAACCAGACCTATTTCTTACTGACGGAGTATTTTCATTCTAGCCGGAAGGAGAGCGACCCCAAATGAGCTTACTTCACGTAACATTCCCTCTTTTACTGAGCTCAGAAACACAGGCCCAAAGCAGGAAGCTCGTCATCCATTCAGAAGAGGCATGAAATTAGCCTTAACCTGATATTAAAGTATTTTCCATGTTTGGCATTTTACAAATCCTCTGGATTTAATCTGGTCATTTGCAGTCCTGAATTGTTGACAGTGATATTAGCAATAGAGAAATAATGATTACAAGGCACACCGAGAATTAACTTTCAGCCCCGTAAGTTAGATAACAGAGCAACTGTCATTCTGGTAACCTAATCCTAGGACCCGCGGTGGCTTTGTCAGGGATGTGATGAAAGTAATAGAAGAACCGTTTCCCGTTTGCGGACTCGGTTGTCTGGTCCGTCACTCTTGGCATCAACTTCCGGAATTAACCTGGAAAATTAATTGTTTTAAAGCATGAGTGCCGTCGCTGCGTTGGGTCGCTTTTACCCTGGATGTCTGGTTGCACGTGGGTCATAGAGCAGCTTGAAGGTCATTCCTGCCTTGCCGGGAGGGTCCAGTAAGGATTCCGTTGGTTATAAATGTATGAAGGGCTTGGAGGAGGCCTTGCACCCCGAAAGGCTGTGTGTGTGAGTTCCTCTCACTTTTTAACGAAAGAACCTGCCGGATTCCACTGCGCTCTATGGACAATTAGAATTTTATATTCAGGGAACACACGGAGATTTCAGAATTTCAGAAGCTTTGTGTGTTTTAATGAATGCTCCTCGTGCAAAGCTCAGGGAGGCCTGGTGGGCTTCCTGGGCCGGAGGCAGGAAGTGTGGCCGCCGTCTTTGTAGGGGGCCTTGGTTTCTAGGATGGTGGGCCTAGCCCCAGGGGTGGGTCAGATATCTTATCGGGGGGGGGGGGGGGCCGGCGGAGTGGCGCGGTGGTTAGGCGCTGGCTTCGGAAGCCAGCAGCCCCGGTTCGGGTCCCACATATGAGGGCCGGTGACACTGCCCTCTAAAAAAAAAAAAAAAAAGATATCTTATTGGGGATATTTGTGCTCAGACCCAATTGAAGATGAGGTGGGTTTACGAGGGGACAGTGGAAGGGCCCACCAGAAAGGGGGGCTCTGGGTGCACCCCAGGAGGGAGGTGACTCCCATCTCCGGGGGGCACAAGGGGCCCTGATGGAGCTGGAGTCACCAGGACGACTTTCGGTCTTACCCTCCACTGCACCAGGGGCCGGTGACACGGGGCAGCGACAGGCTCTCCTGGCCGTGGATTCCTGATGCATTTTCTCATCATTGATGAGGGCACAGCACACAAGCCCAGGGGACGAGCAACCACGGTTAGCAGGTGGTGGGAGTGGAGATTTAAGCTGCTTGTCCAAGTCTCCGGGTTTGCCCCCGACTTTCCCACCATTGTGGCTGTGAGCGTGCTCAGTTCCTCTCCTTAGAAATGATTTTGGAGGCACAGAAAGCACTTCCATGAGATTGGAACGGACCTCTGCGCCGGTTTGGGGTAAAAAAAAAAAGTGACAGCAAGTACATTCCTAACATGGTATTTTGTTGTCGTTTTTTAAAGATTATTTACAAAGAGGCGTTTTTCAAAAAGGCGATTCTTCAGTCCCAGGCGGACCTGCGCCTCTGGCCCGGGGCCCAGTGTCTCCCGACAGCATTTGCTTCAGGGGCTCCCATCTCGTCCCAACCTGCAGCGTCTGCTGCCTGGGAAGTTTTTCTCAGGATGCCAGCTGCTCCCAAACATTTCTTTCCTGTTTTGCATTTTTGGGTGTCTTCATCAGCATGGCACGTCTTAATACCTCGCTCATTCTACGTGCACTGCATCCTTACATTTCATTTAAAATGGGCGTTTGTTTTCTGGGGTGGTTTCTGTTTGAATTTAAAAAATGGTAATCGAGGGGAAAAGCAAAGATGCTTTCCTGTTCAGCATGACGAAACTAACTGTAACTGTCAGAGAGGCACCTCGGCCGTCAGACCTGCGGGGCGTCCTCACACCCAGAAGTGCTAAGTGGTTGGGGGCAGCAAGGGCTGCCTCTCCAGACCTGCCTCCGCCCCTGGGGTCTGCAGCCCAACAGAAACACGGGACTTTGTACAGTTTCAGTGCAAGTATTGTCATAGGTCGGTGATCTCTGCCACGGGCAGGTGTGGGGTAGTTATACCAGCACTGTCCAGAAAGAGGAGGAGCTATGCGACCCCCAAGTTCAGTGGATGGAGCCCCAGGGCCCAGGGAAATGTGGGCATATTGCTGCCCACACACTGGCCAGAGCCAGGCTGCTTTCGTTAGTGGCTGGCTGTATGGTTACGGCGCTCAAAACATTTTAGTCAGAGTCTACACTCGTCACTCGTCCATGACTCATTCAGCATGTATGTCGTGGCGCCTGTCGTGGTCCCCACGCCGCCCGACGCCATGAGCTTAAGGAAGTTAGGGAGCGAGGCCCTGTCGTGGACGTCAGGGAGTTTCCTTTCCAGCTTCTGGAAGCGCCTGCACCCCTCAGCTCATGGGAGCATCACCCCAACTTCCCGTCCTCCCTTCTCCTTCCCTGACCTGCCTCCGTCTGTCCCTTCCAAGGATCCCTGTGATCACAGTGGGCCACCTGGATGACCAGGACATGCTGTCTGTCACAGGATCCTCACTGTAACCACGCCTGCGATGTCTCTCTTGCCAAGTAAGGTCAGATATTCACGAGCTGTGGGGATCAGGACGTGCCCACTCCCAAGGGCGTGACACAACACCCAGCGGAAGTGCAAGGAAAGAGGACTGAATGGTGTTCAGAATCTATGTTAAAGTTCATGCCAAGTCACTTTTGTACAGCGCGGAATATATATTATACATATGTATTTTATTTTTTTAACCTGGTGAGCTAAGCCGATTTCCTCTCTGTCCTACGGTTTCCTCTGATTCGTATGTGGATGTGTCCTATTCCTCACCACTCTTGTTGAATTTCTTGCCTTATTTTAGGCGTCTTTATCCTGGGTATTCCATACATAGAAATCCTGATAAACCTTGCTAGGGAATTTCAGTGAACAGGTAAATGGCAGTGTTTAGGCTCTTCCTGAATGAAGAGACGGGACACACTACAATTGGTGACATTAATAACACATTGATGTAGGAAATCAAAGGGACATTTCTGGAGACAGCAGCCAGGGAGCTGAAAGAGGAAAAAATGCCCGTTTTTGTCTGTGCGTGGGAAACGCCCACGGCGAAATGGTCTCAGGACAGCGGGAGGTGGAGACGAGGCCAGGGAACCCCCACATAGCACAGCGGATCTAACGAGCGCAGACACTGAGGCCAGGCGCTGGATTCCAGTCCTGACTGTGTCACCCTCCGCCTATAAGAAGTGAGACCAGCTGTTGAGGTCTCGTTGGCAAGGTGGACGAGATGACAGCTGTAACCGGCTCACAGGTCGGTCCCCACCTGGACGTCTCCTCGTGGCGCAGGCACAGCTGGGTTTTCGGCCCCTTCTTCCCTCTGCAGTGTTCCAGTGTTTTCTGACTTAGGCAGGATGTGCCCTTTCCAACATGAGAGGCATAGCTGTCACCAACCCCTCAGGCCACTGCGATGCCTCAAAGCCAAGCAGCAGGGAACCAACACCCCAGAACAAATGCACTTTGCTGGATGGAGATTGGGGTGAGCCCACATCCATGTGGGAGGGAGATAACGTCTTTGACAGCTAGTGGCATGGTTGCCCAAGCTTGACCCACTCCTGGCCACGGGCATGCAGTCTCCAGGGCTCAGCACGCCCTGGGCATGGCAGCCTCCCCCCCAAGCAGCCCCCACGGCTCTGCACCTGGGCAGGTAACCAGGCCCGCTGAGACGTGCACACTTCACGGGTGGGATTCACAGCCCCGTCCACGGTGCCTCCCAGCTTCAAGCTCCCATGTAAAGGTTAGAAAGCGGCACGGCCAGGATTCAGATTTAGGAAGTGAGTTCCCCGCTCAAATGCGGTGCCCACTGGACATGAGGAGCTGCAAGGATAAACCAGTTTGGGGAATCAGGGATAGCTGTGTCAGTGCTGACACGTGAGCGTGGCTTAGTGGGATGATGACAGAAGATGACACGGGGTGCCTCTGGGCCAAGAGAACCCCAGGAAGTCTGGGAACAAGGCTGGAGCCTCTTAGCATGAGGTTTGGACAGGGCGTGACAGCGAGTTTTGCCTCCTTGTCTCTTTCATTCCACACACCTGGCTGGTCATCTCATCCATGTTTGTCCTCTAGGTCCTGGGTGGCAGCTGGCGCCGTCTGTATGCTCAGGGAACTTACATGTTAGTGAGACAACCCACCAATCCTCGGTGTTTATTCAGATTGTAATGAGTGTGTGAAGGGCAGAACCAGAACCATGTGACAGTGCGGTGGGCGTGGGGACACGCCACCTTTGTCTCCTGTCCAGGGAGCCACCCAGTGGGCTGTGTGCTGTTCCTGTTCCCATATTCCAGGTAAAGACACTAAGGCTTGTGGAGTTTGCAGGGCTGGCCTGTGACCTCTCAGTGGGAGGTGGAGGGTGGTGGGTCTGAATTTCAAGGGCAATGTCCCAGTTCCCAGGTCCAGTTACCTACATTATCAGCTTCCCCTAACCACAAAGGAAGTCATTTATATCAGCAATGGGGAAATTTTACTATTCTTGGTTATTATATTATTATAACATTATTATTACAAAGCTGAAATCTGAGAAGAATGGCTGATACTTTTCTGAAACTTTTAAAAATTATATGCTCGCAACTTGATTTTCAGAAAACAAGAGCGATTTTCTCAAATCCCACAAATTGTGCCAGAATAAAGTGGTCCAATCGTTCGTTGTTTATTCACCATGATGGCTGGGTGTCCTGCTTTGACACTGAAATAATTCTGGATCTGTGACCTATCCATGGGCAACACCAGGAGAAGGCCAGACCTCATAGTCTCGCCAGGAAGGGCTGTTTTTAATCCATGCACCAATTTTTTTTATTAGTTTCAGGTGTACAACACAATGCAATAGTTATACTCTTTACCCCCCAAAGTGACAACCCCCTCCCCCAGTTCGCCACCCCACTCCTCCCCGCCAGATCATACATATCTATTACAATTCCTTTGACTCCCTTCCACAGTATACTCCACATCCCGTGACCTTCCACATATTCAGTTGCAGTTGGCATACAATACTATACAACATCAGCTTCAGGTGTACAGTGCAGTGATCAAGCCTCTACTCCATCCATGAAGTGGTCTCCCTAACAAGACATGTGACTATCTGACATGCCACAAAATTTTTACAACATTATGATAGTCCCCGAACTGTGTTTCATATCCCGTGGCAATATTGTAGTTGTCTATTTATGCTGTCTAATCCCTTCCCCCTCCCCCCCATCCTCACCCCCCTCCCAACTAGCAACCCTCAGTTTTTCCTCTACATCTACGAGTCTGTTTACTTTGATCGTTCACTCAGCTCTTCAGACTCCACACACAAGTGAGATCACATGGTACCTGTCCTTCTCCGACTGACTTATTTCACACAACATAATAGTCTCTTCACAACATTATCGATTACATTCCCAGAACTGCCCCCCATATCCCTGTAGCAACATTGTAGTCCCACCTACACTGTCCAAAACCTTCCCCCTCTCCCTCTTCCCCACTCCCTCCCAGCCAGCAACCATCAGTTTTTCCTTTATATCTGCTTGATATGACTTCAATCTTCTTACATTTACTGAGACTGGTTTTGTGGCCTAACATGGTCTATCTTGGAAAATGTCCCATGTGTACTTGAGAAGAATGTATATTCTGTTTTTTCAGGGTGAAATGCTCTAAAAATATCAACGAAGTCCAGCTGGTCTAAAGTATCATTTAAGGCCCCTCTTTCTGTGTTGATTTTCTGTCTAAAGGGTCTGTCCACTGGTGACAATGGTGTTGAAGTCCCCTACTATGACAGTGTTACTGTTGATCTCTGTCTTTACGTCTGTCAAACTCTGTTATATGTAATTAGGAGTTCCTATGTTGGGTGAATAGATGTTTATTAGGGTTCTAGTGCCCTTCTTTGTCTTTTATTGTAGTCATTTTAAAGTCTATTTTGTTCAAAATAAGTATTGGTACTCCAGCTTTTTTTCTCATTTCCATTTGCATGAAATATCTTATTCCATCTGTAAACAGCATATACATGTGTCCTATTTTCTTATCCACTCAGCCACTCTCTGTCTTTTGATTGGAGCATTTAGCCCATTCACATTTAAAATGATTATTGATAGGTGCATACGTATTGCCACTTTGTTATTTGTATTCCTGGTCTCCCTGGGTTAGCTTGTTTACCCCTTTCTTTTGCTTAAAAAAACCCTTTTAACATTTCTTGCAATGCTGGCTGGGTGGTAATGAATTCCTTAAGCTTATTCTTTTCTGAGAAGCTCTTTATTTCTCCTTCAATTTTAAGTGATAGCCGTGCTGGGTAGAGCAATCTTGGTTGTAGGCGGTTATTTTGTGTCCTTTGAATATCTCCTGCCACTCCCTTCTGGCCTGCAGAGTTTCTGTAGACAAGTCAGCTGTTAGTCTAACAGGAGTTTCTTTGTATGTAACCTGCTGTCTTTCTCTTGCAGCCTCTAGGATTCTGTCTCTGTCTTTAACCTTTGCCATTTTAACTGTGTGTCTTGGTGTGGACCTGTTTGGTTCATCTTGTTTGGAACCCTCTGTACCTCCTGGGCATGTATGTTCATTTCCTTCACCAGGGTAGGGAAGTTTTCAGTCGTTATTTTTGCAAATACATTCTCGACCCCTTGCTTCTTCTCTTCTCCTTCTGGTATCCCTGTGAGTCGAAGGTGGTTGTGTTTCACCTTGTCCCATAGGGCTCTTAAACTATTTTCATTGTTTTTTATTCTTTAGTCTTTTTGCTGTGCCAACTGGGTGATTTGTGCTATTTTGTCTTCCAAATCGCTGATCCGCTCCTCTGCTTCATCTACTCTACTGGTGATTCCTTCGAGTGTGTTCTTCATTTCAGTTATTGTATTCTTTCGTCCTAACAGGTTGTTTTTTATGGTTTCCCTATCCTTCTTTATGTCCTTGCTAAGTTCCTCAAACATTCTTATCATCAGTGTTCTAAACTCTGTCTCTGAAAGGTTGGACCCCTCTGTTTCATTTAGTTCCATTTCTGGAGGATTTTTCTGATCTTTTACTTGTGACATGTTTCTTTGTTTCCCCATTCTGGCTGTCGCTCTGGAATTGCTTTGATGTATTAGATAGATCACCAGGAGAGCCCTGGCTGGATCACGCAGGCACACAGCTCACGGCCCAACACTCCCAGGAAAACTCCCAGTCTCAGCCTGTCCCAATCAGCCGCTCGCAGATCAGGCCGAGCCGACCAACAACCAATCATCAGCCTGGCAACTCTGCAAGCGCAGTGCGTGCGGAGCGCGGGTACCCGAGGCGGCTTGCGCACTCTCGCGTCTCAGTGAGCAGCCTGTTGGAGCCGAGCACACCCACCAGGCGTTTCCCTGGCAACGCAGCACAAGCCAAGCGGAGGGTGGGGATCCGAGGTGGCTCACGCACTCCTGGGTCTCAGTGAGCAGCCTGTTGGAGCCCGAGGGCACCTGCCCAGCGTTTCCCTGGCAACACAGTATAAGCCTGGCGGAGGGTGGGGATCCAAGGCCGCATGCGCGCGCGAACGCACGCACGCACGCACGTACTTCTGCGCCGATTCCACCAGACCAATGAGGTCTCGGACCTGATCCTCCGTGGGCGGGCCCAAGCCTGACAAAATGGCGCCCTCCCCACACCACTCGCGTGCAGGCTCCGCACCACGGGAACCACAGTCCAAACACCTCCAGCCTTTGCACCAAAGGCGCTCAGCTCAGTCCGTCCCCGCAGGCTCCCGGCTCACACAGCCACTCCCTCCACCAGGAACCAGGTAAGTGCTCACCGGCGAGCACGCCCGGGCGCCGGCCCCACTGATTCTCCAGCCGCTCTCAGCCTCACCGAGCTGAGCAGAGAGTCCTCACTAATTTACTGCCGGCTGTCTTAGAACTCCTCTTCCCGGCAAAGGAGCTCTGGGCTGGTGAGCTTGGGGTGCGGCCGGAGGGTCTCCCCCAACCAGACAAGCTTCCCACGGCTGGGACCTCCCTCATGGGGCTCGCCCTCTCTCGTCTCCGCCCGTCCCACCAGACCCGATGCGGCTTCCTCTTTAAGTTCTTCGTTTAGTGGTTCTGTTGCTCCAGTGTTCCGGGGACCTCCAGGCTTGAATGCTGTATAATTTGCTTGTAATTTTGGTGTGATCCTGGGAGGCAGTTAGCACAGCGTCTGTCTATTCCGCCATTTTACCAGAAGTGCATGCACCAATTTTAACAAGAGCAGACATTTTCTGAGCATATACAGTGAGTCGAGCCCTAGTCAAGCAATTTGCATATGTTGGCCCCAGGTAACCCACAGGTAATCTATGAATTGCATGTGCTCACCTGCATTTCACACATAAGGACACCATGGTATTCAAAGGCTAAGTTGCGTGCCCAGGGTCACACAGCTAAACAGCCTGTTTGTTTCTCCGCTGTGACACCCTCTCTGCCACCCACACCTTGAAAGTGCGGCCTGACCCAGCGTGCTATGAAGAGGAATTCAGTAGAAATGGTTCAAACTGGATCCTGCCCAAGGCAGCTGAGTCATGAGTGTCGCTTAAGCCCTACTCTGGTTGAAGGGAAACTCACCAAGGAAATTCCGTGTTAAAGGAGTGTCAGTGTGTACCTAGTCCCTGTGTACCGGCGTCCCAAAGGGGTTTATAAATGAGAGTCTGAAGTGGGGAGGAGGAGTTATGGGATCTGATTTCGTTTCCTATTGCTGCCGTACCGACTTATCACAAACTTAGTGGCCCAACACAACGCAGCCTTATCATCTTCCAGTTCAGTGGTCCAAAGTCCAAAATTAAGGTGTCAGCAGGACTGCATTTGTCTGGAGACCCTAGAAGAGAGTACACTTCCTTGCCTTATCTGGAGTCTGCTGACCACCCACACCCCTTGGCTTGTGGCCCCTCCCTCCACCTTCAAAGCCAGCAGTGTAGCATCTATCTCCTCTCTGACCTCTGGTTCCCTCGTCACATCTTCTCTGACCCGAAGCCCCTGTCTCCCTCAAGTAAGGACCCTTGTGATCACCTTGGCCTGACCCAGATACTCTCCCATCACAGGATTTACCAAATTTCTTTTGCCGTATAAGGTACCATAGTCACAGTTTCTGGTGATGAGCACATTGTGAAGGTTCATTTTACATGTCAACTTGACTGGGCCACGGGGCACCCAGCTATGGGGCCAGACGTTGTTCTTGGTGTGTCTGTGAGGATGTTTTCGGATGAGGGGAACCGTGGTGTCTGTAGACTGACCTCGCCCCATCAGGTGAAGGGCTGACCAGCAAAAAAAGGCTGACTCCCCCCAAGGAAGAGAGAGCGCTGCTGTCTGACGGCTTTCAAGTGGGACATGGTCCTTTTTCTGGTGTTCAGACTTGATCTGACACATCGGCTCTTCCTGGTCTCAGGCCTTAGGACACAGACGAGGACTCAGCCATCAGCTGTCCTGTCTCTAGCTTCTGACCCCCACCTGGCAGCTCCTGGTGCTTGTCAGCCTCCATGGCCACATGCGCCAATTCCTCATAATAAGCCTCTTTGTATGTATGAAAACGTATGTATAGCTGTCCTGTCTTAGTTTGGCCTTTGCTTTGCTCTCTGACATTTGAATTAACACACCACCGGTGAGAGGTGAGGAACCATGTGACAAACAGGGGTCTCGGGGTTTGGGACACATTGGGGATGAGGGGGAAGTGCTGGGCGGACACGTGCGGACTGGCAGGGGTCAGGGAGTGACATTCTAATCAGACGGAGAACAGCAGCCCTCTGTAATTAGTCTGCCCGAGGTTGCTCTCCCGCTATTAGCACTAAGGGAGTAGTTTGCCTCTGAATTAAAATTGGACTTCAAAGCAGTTGAATGAGGTTGCTTTTCTAAGGGTAGAAAAATGTGACAGACGGGTTAATAATTATTCTGGAGCCATGCACAGGGCTGGGAGGTGCAGAAAATAAATTCTGACGGTAAAGCAGGTGGGCACACTTGGCTGGAAGAACAGGATGAGGCCATTCAGGCAACCAGAAACTTCCACAATCCATCTTTTCTGATATATATGTTGGAAATACAATACAGAGGTATGTGTTATGTATTATGCTCATTTTACATTATTTTTATGAAACATACATGCAAATATAGAGACTGTAAAAATAACACTATGTATGACACAATACTACATATAGAACACTAGTGTTATTTTTGCATTGGTTTGTAAAGTGTATTTATTTGTAAAGTGTAATGACTATTTGACATAATATTTAATATGCAGCACTAGTATGCGTACAACAATATGTTATGTATTGACATGTATGCATTTACATTTAATAGATTATATTTGCATATATTTACATGTACATAGTCTAATTTTACAGCTCATTTCAAAAGTTTTATTTCTCTGGGATGGTGAAAGAAAACGCTGCACTAGAGAACCTCTAAGAGTGGGTTTCGCAGGCACACAGCTTTGGCTTGGGGCTCCCTTTGGTGTCCTGCTTTGCCCCCCTAAATATATCTGGGGTCACTGATAGCTAGATCTGTCTTTACCATCCACAGGACAAAGCAGGGAACGATGCTAAGATGCAGAACCTTCTTGGGCCTTAGGACCCTAAAAAGTGTCTGTATTCTGTTGCTTCTCTAGAATAAGAGACACAGTTACAGGGAAGGAAAAAAAAGGTCTTCCTGACTTCAAATCTGCCCAGGGTCCTTCACCAGTTAAGCTTCCAACCCGCCATCATGGGGCCAGTCCTGGGTGTCTCCGCCTTCCCGATGGGGTTTCCCTAAATCCGTGCGTCGTGAGCAGACCTGCAGCTTTGGAGGGCTGATCAGAGGCTTAGTGGGTTGGCACTGTCACCCCACATTTGGAAAAGTCGGTATATAGGATGCGTGAGGTCCGCAGGGAATATATGTGCTGTTGAAAGGGGGTCAGAGAGGGGCGCGGGAGCCTACTAGGACCGTCCTGGTGAGAGAGCACAGCTACCGCCCCTTTGCTTACTCAAAACCTGGGGAGCAGGCACAGGGAGGAGGGCCGCTCAGCTTGGCTGGTCTTTCTCACTTTCCCAGATTCCTGTACTTAATCCCCTCACTGTCTCAGGACACGTGACAGCCAGTGGCAGCAGTCACAGCTGACTGGACAGCTGCTTCAGGGAAGAGCACCAGAACTCTCACTGCTGTCCACCTCCATAGCCTTGTTGGAGGGCTCAGAGCCGGACCGTCTAGAATTTGTCTCTTTCCCTTAGCAAGTTTGTAAGAAAAGGGGGCTCTTTCCTCAGCATTCAGAGACTGCATTCTTCCCATTTTATTAAACAAATGTGTATAACCTACATGTCGTGTGTGCGTGTGTGTGCACGTGTGTTCTGTTGACTCACCCTTAAAGGAGTAAATAGGCCCAAGATCTCACTAAGTGTTTACTCGGTGCTGGGTGTTTACTCATAGTTACTGAACAGACTTGGTGGATTCCCCTCGGGTCCCCTCACTGGTTGTTGTTGAACCCACTTGGAGGGGGCTGGTCAGAAGAAATGTCTGGAATTCAACAGCCTGGGAGACAGAAAAGGATCCAGTGATCTAGGTGGTCCCAGAAGGAAAGCCCTCCCTCCCTCCGCGATGTGTCCTCTGTGCCTGGTTTTTCCCTGCAGCAGCGTTCAGCCGTCTGTGTGGGGCCCCTCTGTGTGGGGCAGACCACCCGGCCAGGCTTCTCCTCGGGCTGCTTGGTCCCGGCAGAGGCTGCTGATCGCTGGTCCCGCTGGAAGCCAGAGCCCCTGCAGGGCTGCGGCCGCCCGTCCATGGACTCCCGGGGTGTGCGCTCATTTGCCTGACGGCTGTCCTGTCCCAGTGCCCTCCCCTAAAATAGGACCGGATGGTGGCTTCTTCCATAACCTCCATCCTGCTGTTTCTTCCTCTGCCTGCAGGTATCCGAACACCGCTCAAGCTGCATTCTGCAACAAGTGGCTCCCTGTAATCTGACATGACTGTGTGGATCCAGGGATGCAATATTCCTCTTCTCTCCTCTCAGCTCTGCCTTCGGCACAGTCGGCTGCTGCCTCTTGTTCCACCCTGATTCCAGGCTCTCGTCACCTGCACGCCTTTCAGCCCTGTTAAGAGACAGCATTTATCTAACAATTCCTGTGTGAGTCCTGCGCTCGTGCATTTTGCACCAGTTTGCAAGCCCAGCACAGGGCTTGGCAGGTGTGGGCGGAGATTGCCTTGCACAAATCAGCTGGAGGTGCAGGTAAAATACCACCCACTCCAAATGGAATGGAAAGAGAATGAGGAAACCCAAGTGAACCGTGCTGTGGGGAGAAGTGGACAGCCCCACTCCTGTCACCTCCCACCCCACCTGCTGTATTACTTTCTCAGGGGCTTTGTAGGTCGATAATGGCCCTGTCCGATGGCCTCCTTGTTTAAATACATCTGTATAAATCTGGAAAGCCATTCCCATGGTCAAGAACCCCTTCACCACCCCCAGATTCCTCCTGTCCCCTCACAGTCCACCTCTGTCTCCTGTGGCCCCGGACAAGCGCAGACTTGCGGGAGTGACAACTTCTTTCATCTGAGGTAATGACACTGAGGTTTGTTTGAGGTTATATAACTATAACATGTTTATAGTTAGCGCATTTCTTACTATTGCTGAGTAATGTTCCATTGTGCGTACCTGTCATTTTCCCCGTTTGTACACGTGTTGTTCCCATGGCTAGTTGTGGCTTCTCCACTCCTGATTCAGGGCCTGGTACCTGGGATTCGGGTGTCGGCTTTCAGAGTCGCTTTGTCTTGCGATGGTGCCAAACTCAGCCTCGTATGGCGGACGCTGCTGCCCACACGGCCTCCTGTCCCTCGCAGAGAATTTTTCCTCCTATGCTTCTCCCAGGAGCAGCGGGTCCTAATGTGGGCCCTGTGAGCCGAAAGAGACTCCTATCTCTCTTGAAAAGGTAAGAAGGTTTTGCCTCTTTTCCAGAAGCAATGGGTCTCTGCCTGTGTCCTAAGTACTAGGTTTGTATCCTCTCTGTCACCAACTTGACATTTTTGAGGAGTAGGAGAAAAAACTCAGGGAAGCAGGTTTTGTGTCTGGCCGCAGACGCCATCGACGCCCCACCCGCACGCCTAAGCCCCCAGGGTCTCTCAGGTGAGGTTGGCCTTCCCTCTGAAATTTCCCCCGAGCGCCCACTGGAGGGCCACGAAAAGAAATTGCTCGTGTGTGAATCCCTGTGTCTGGGGCCCCAGCGATTCCGACTGACCTGCCGGCTCACTGACCTGTGGTCCTGGAGAAGGCGTTAAAGCTTCAGGGGCCTCCTCTCGCCCTCCTTGGGGTGGCCGTCCCTTCTTCCCATACTCTGGCAGAGGTGGTACAGTCGCGTCCTGCCCGCCCTGGAAGGCCTGGTCCTGCTCTGCAATTCGGTTTACTTGGTGGCTTTCTGATGGACCCAAGAAAATTTATGATTTTGTAGCCAACCTGGCTTTTCTTGTTGTTAGAACAGGACTCATGCTCTTACATCTTTCCAAACCCAAAACAAAAGGGAAAGTTCTCCCTGTGTCTATTTCTTTGTTTTTATTACGCCTCTGCTTGCTCTTGTCTCCTCTTATCGCTGAACCGATTTATTTATTAGCTTGCTCCCACGGCAAGACCTACACAGGTACCTGAGCGGGGTTCTGACCTTGGACAGACGGGCCGATTTTCACACGGTACCCTGGAGACTACAGATTTCATGTTTCAGATCTTGGAATGTTTCAATTAGGAGAGAATCATTCTAAGACATGCCGTGCCCATATGGTTAACTATTAACCTATGCCAAGCACATCTCTAATATGGTATAGAATGTAAACTCTTTGTTAATTTTCTAATATCTAAAGAGCTCTGAATATCAAAAAGAAGAACTAAAGAACATGAAAAGACAATTCATTAAGAAGAAATACAAATAAGCAATGAACAGATTAAAGATGTTTGATTTCACCAGTACCAAATATTTACAAATTACACAACAAGGTATCAACTAACTATATGGATCTAATTTAATATACATGGAAAAAAGATCATTTCCAAAGCTGAAATAGGAATCAAGACACAGATAAGAGTACTTGTGTTGATGCTGAGAAAATTTTATCAGCTTTTGGGGATTACGTTTGCAGTTGGCTTTAAGAATCTTCAAAAAATATATAAATATTAACATACCTTCTCATGTCTTGGTGTTTACTCTGTGGAATTTATCACAGATTGCTGGTAAATATTTAGTTCAAATATGTTCACTTATCCGTGTTTATAGTAATGAAATGTTGGGGACAACCTGTGTCTAACAATACAGAATTGGTTACAGCATAACTTGCAGATTGGAAACCTGTCAGGTAATTATGGAAAACTGATTGTTTCCACTCAACCCTCCGAGGGAGTTAAATAAAAATTGAATTAACTGCCAATATTTATAAAAGAGATTTCCCCCATAACTTTTGGGAATGCTGGCTTCTCTTCAGAGAGAAGAGAAGGTTTAGAATACTATGTTCCAGCATGAAATTACCGCGCCCCCACACACACACACACACACAAAAGTGAAAAAAATAACCTTTGGCTGTACCCATAGTAAGCGTGCCTTGAGGCTGGCCACACGTGTTCGAGTTCCTGTGTCACCCCCCCACTCCCTGCTGGTCATGCACAGCCTCTGCACAAACTTACGCCACTGTCTGCACCCTGAACTGTTTGTGCTGATGACGCTGGAATGAAATAACCAACAGAGCACCCATATCATGGGACACATGGCATCCATTAAACCAGGTGACAAAAATGTCACACGTCATTATGTAAACGATCCCTCTTATTTGTATGTCCCCGTATTGGGTTTTAATGCCACGTGACAAATTATGACACATGTAATGGATCAAAACAACATGCACTTATCTCCCAAGGGGGCCGGGGGTCCAGGTGCAGCCTGGCTGGGCAGCCCGAGCTGGACGCTCATCTGAGACTCGGGGTTTCTCCCCCCGCCCTGCTCCTGTGGCTGTCGACAGAATTCCTAGTCTCAGGGCTGTAGGCATGGTGGCTTGCCGCTTCAGTCCCACAGGAGCTTCTGGGCTCTGACCACGGGAAGGCAGAAGTCGGCTTCTGAAGGCTCACCTGATTAGGTCAGGCCCACCCCTACATTGTCAGCTGATGAGGGGCCAGAACTCTTCTCCCTCTACCAGGTAATATACTACAGCCACAGGTGCCACCACACTCAAGCAGGGGACATGACACAGGCCACACACACCAAAGCTGGGAACCATGGCAGCCAGCTTAGAATTGACCACCACAATCCCAAAATACATTTTTGCAAGGAACAAAAGACTAAAAGTAACTGCATCAAAATTTTAACCCTGATGACTACTTTTTTTTTTTTTGAGGGCAGTGTCACTGGCCCTCATATGTGGGACCGAACCGGGGCCACTGGCTTCCCAAGCCAGCGCTTAACCACGGCGCCACTCGGCCAGCCCAACCCTGATGGCTTTTGACTATTGAAATAACTGGTGAATTTTATTTTCTTTTTTACACTTAACCTGTATTTTTTAAATTCTTCTGCAAAAAGATGTGTTACCTTTGTCATAAAAAATAACAGTACAGTAAGGTGACAGAGTCCCGTTTACATTATTTGAGCCTCCAGATCAAGTCAAGCCTGAAGATCTAGTATTACACGGGGGCTGATATGTTTTGCTTTTTTAAAAAAAAAAAAATCTGAGGGCCGGCCGAGTGGCGCGGTGGTTAAGCGCTGGCTTGGGAAGCCAGCGGCCCCTGTTCGGGTCCCACATATGAGGGCTAGTCCCACACTGCCCTCAAAAAAAAAAAAAAAATCTGAGCCAGTTTGAATTGGATTTTCATTCTCTTGCATCCAAAAAGCATGGAGAATTTGGAAGTAAAGCTACTGGGTAACACTACGACCTGTCGCATGTCGGTTCCTTACTCCAGCCACACCGAGGCCTGCTTTGCACAGCCTGGGATCGGGGCCGCCCGCCCGTGTTTATTTTTAACATTGGCCTACTTCTGATGACGAAGGTGGGGAAGAATCTGCAGGGGCAGGCTGCCTCTGCAGCACCCGGGAGAAAGGCAGCAGGGCGCTGACTGTGCGGGCACGAGGGAAGGTCATGGCCGGATGGCAGGCGGCCCGCAGAGCTTTGTCACACACATAAAGGTAACTCACAGGAGCTGGGGCCTGGGAAACAGCGGGGCCTCGGAGCAGGCTTCACAGCAACAAGTTGAGAGAGATGAGGACGTTTTGGGCCCGTCCTTTATTGTGATGGATGTGATCAAATAAAGGTCTGCCTCCCGAAGTTTCGATCTGAACGGTGTGAAACCTTAATGATGGCCTTCAAAACTCCGAAATGCGCAGCCAAAGGTAGACTGTGGCCTGTACGTGAGCAAATGGCGTCTGTGAAGAAAGGAGAGGGACCGATTAATTAGCGCTCTCTGGGCCCTCCATGTGCCATGTGCTCTCAGATCTTTGAGCAATAAAAAGCTATTTTCCTACAAATTGTCCCAGCTCTGCTAAGAGGAGCAGACACATTTGTCCTGAGCGTGCAAATAATGTCGTTGTCAGCCTCTGGAGTGCCCGAAGGGCTGTGCAGAAATCCTCACGGCCACACAGCGTGATGCTCCATTTCTAATGATGGACCAAGCCTACCTGTCCCCGGGCTTGGAAGACGTGGTCTCAGTGGGCCCATTGGCTGGTATTCACCCAGAGCAAAATATAAAAACACTGTTTTCTCACAGTCCCTCTTATTTTGATCAGACTCTGGGATGACACAACGGAGACTTTTAATAACCGCCCTCTGTAGATGACTCTGATAATTACTGCTGCATTTTGGACAGTGGAGACTCAAATCAATAATTTTTTTCCATTATCTACAAAGGCACTTAATCACTGTAGTGCCATATTTTTATCACGAGATTAGTTTCTATTTTAATTAGAAAAATGAACGCTGAGGAATGTTTAGGCCAGAAAACAAAGGCTCATGTTTGCTCTGGACCTTGGCAGGTGGTGAGTGACTCATTATTCCGGGCAGGCCCCTTCCCCAACTTTGTCTCTGAAGAAACAAGGTTCTTTATGGTTCTATATGTGTGCAGGGTGCCTCAGCTGCCAGTTATGCTAATTCCTGCTCACTTGCAAATGGGCCTGTGTTTATTTTGTGCCTCACCAGCTGTCAACAAAGACATTTAGGAATAACTGCCATATTGAAAGGCAGACGTTACTGGAGTGTCCTTCTGGGAGCTTCCTGTGGAGAGCGTGGTGGTGGGCACACCCTGGGGCCAGGGTCCTGGGAGGGTCCCATCACGGCTCTGCCCCCACCACTGCACAGTGGTCCCGCCGTCAGTGTGACCCATTGCTTTGCGTTCTTGAGAGGAGACCCTGCTGCTGCTTGTGGGCGTAAACCTCTCCTTGCACAGTGGTTAGGACGGTGAAGTTGTCACCGCTTCCCAGCTGATGTTTGAGAAAGCTTCCTCTCCAACTGGGGATTCTGACAACCTTCCCAGAGGGTGAGTGACCGTCTCTAAGGCTTCGAGACGTTTTCTCACTTAGCAATCAGAATGGTGAAGAAATGATGTTTTCTCAGCAAGTACGTTCCTGACCTGCCTTTCAGGTGGCATTGGACTATTTAGAGGTCATACTCCAGATTTTGTTTCATGTCATGAGAAAAGCACAGGCGTTTTCAATTCGCTTCTATAATCAGTATTCTTTAACATGAAGACGCGAAAGCTCAGCCACAAATGCCCATTTGATTCCAACTGTTGTTTTCCAGTGACTGTCCTCTCTCTGCTCAGTTAAGTTAATTAACAAATTCCCAGGAAATAATTTTTGTATGAGAAACACGTGGAGGCGCCTATCTGTGCTCATGAAAATACGGTCTGTTGTTCCTGATTTCCCAGAATGGCTTGGCTCACCACTTAAATTACTCTTAAATTATATTCATGGCTTCCTTCTCCGTTTCCTCAAAGTCCCTGTCAGGAGACTCCTGCATGCCCGAGGTTTCCGTGATGAAAACACAAGATCTTGAAGCCTCAGCCACAGGGAGAACACGCTGCCTGAGGACAGGATTTTATTTCCTTTCGTCTCAGCTCCCCCACCCCCCACTAGGGCCAGACACTAACCTGTTATAATTTACTCAGAACAGTATTTACTCCCAGCTCTCTGTGGATCTAAATTCTACGGTGATGGGATACAACAGCTAGACCCTTCTCTAAAAGCACTAAGAGTTAAAGTGAAGGGAAAAAAAAAAGTAATGGTGGGCCCTCAGCTTCCTGAGGGGGTGGGGTGAAAGCGCTGAGGGTGAGGCCGTCAGAGCCACCGCATGTGAAGCAGTGGTCACTAGAAGGGACAGACGGGTGACTCCACAGTACTTCAGAGGCATGGGCACCTGGCTTCCCTGGGGTTAGGTCTACCCCTCACCCCTCACAAGCTATATAACTAAATAAAGGTCTGCACCATTCAGTTGTCCAGCCTGTTTACTGACAAAATGGGGACGGTAATTAATGACAATATCAGATATTCATCCCTGTGCCCAGTATTGCCCTAGGCAGTATATTTGCATTGTCACATTCTGCCCTTGCCACAAACCTAGGACGTGGGTGCTATTTAGTGGCACCGTTTTACAGATGACAGAATGATTGGCAGGTTAGGCATAATAGTACCACCACTCACAATGCTAGCATGTAAAAGGTGCCACCTGTGAAAAGGCCGAGGGACAGGGAACAGCATGTCCTCTGTTGTCAAGAAGTCAGAGAGCGCCCAGGTTGGTGAGCACACGGGGTTCGGGATAGGGGCGCCAGGGCGCCCTCTCTCAGACCAGGTCCTACCTGAGTGTTCCTGAATTAGGGCCTTTAAAGGAAACGGAGGAACTGGTAATCTGTAAGGAAAATGTTTCACTGAGTTCTATGAGCCTCTGGCTAATTAATCTGACCCCAGGAGGGGAGGTTGGAACCTCTGATCTGTAGCTGGTCAGTCGGAAGCCCAGGTGACGCCTGGACTTGCGAGTGGCATCAGGAGGGGGGCCAGCCTCCTGGGACTGAGTCCTCAGCCTCTGGGATCTGACAGAGCTCCAGGTAGATGGTGTCAGAATTGAACTGAACTGTGGGGCGCCCGGGTGGGGTGGGAGCATTGGTTGGCGGTGTTGGAACACACACATGCGCGCGCACACACACGCACACACATGGAGACACGTGCGCACACAGACACAGACACACTGGAATTGGTACCTGAGCTTCAGTTGGTGTAAGAACTACAGTTGCACTGTTGCCTAGTCTCTCTTTCTCCCCAGATACAGACAAAATTATCAGGTTCCCCATTTGTTTCCATTTATTCTAGAGCAGAACGTTAGGCCCCATTTCCCAGAACCATTGTTGCAGGCCAGCGGGACATCAGACAATGGGAAGGGACTGTCCCATTTGCATGTCCTTTGTGAGCAATGGCTCCAGCAGCTGACCCTGTGGTTGCTTTCCCCGCATCCAAGGTTTGTCTCTGAGATACAGATGCCAGAGGCGCCGCCTAATTAGTATTTCAAGCTCGGCAGTGACCGTCCCCAAGCCACGCACAGCATCCCCCACTGGGAGCGCCTCCCCCCTTTCCACGGCAGCCTCTTCTGACTCTCACGCTGCTGGCTTTGCAGACCAGCCCTGGGGGGCCCTGACCCAGCGCTGTACTCACACGAGTTGCTCCCCATTTCACCGAGCGCAGTGAGGTTTTCCACAAGCTCCCACGGGCCTCATCTGTGACCACATTCGCTGCCTCCTTCCCACGGTGCCAGGGGGCCGGCCGTCGCCTGTCTGAGAGGAGGTTGCTATGTCCTCACCTGCTGGAGGAGACGGCTCCTTCCAACACCCCCGCTGAGGGCTCGTGCCATCAGCATATTGACACACACACCTGGCAGCACGCCGTGGCGTCCATCCCTAGATGCTGAATGTCTTGTAACAACTCCTCAAGCACCATGACACAGAAGCCCACGAGTCTAGTCAGAAAACACCCCTCCAGGGACAAAAAGGCTGTTGTACTGACTGTAAACTGCTTCCTGCCACGTTTTCATCACATTTGTGCCTGTCGACCCTCAGCCCTGATGTTGGACATTTGTCATCACGCGGTGCCCTTAGGGAAGAGAACCCAGTGGCCCCATGGAACTTCAGCTCTGTTAGGAGGGTTAATGTATAAAGTAGCTCAGCCGTGGGAGCCTAGGAGGTGGTCAGCCTGAAGGGTGCACCTTCTCACTGCTTCTCCTGTGATAGCTTCTTAGTAAAACTGAATCCTGTACTTAAGAGATGGTTGAAAGTTTGTGTGCTGTGTTAAACAGGCCAAACAGAAAGGAAACCATTAATCGTATCCACACACACACAGGCATGTGCACTCTACATCCATGTTCACATAAGCAGCCATTATTTAGCAGAAGTGCTAGAAATACCACTGCTGGTGTTTTCTCAGTAAGCTGATGGAATCTTTTAGGCAAAGATTTGGTATCTAAGAATCATATACTATCATTAGATAATGGCAAGTATGATGACCATAGCCAAATATTTTGTATATTTTTTCTTACTCAAATCGTACTGTTGATCGTTTTGTCCCAATATGTTACATTTTAACCAAGAAAATGAAGAGAAAAAATAAACATTGGTCCGAGTTCCAAGCTACTCCACATCCTTAAACACATAAGCCTCCCCGGATTTACCACCCATTGGCAGTATTTTGGTGAGAGAGTGACCAACACATGCAGAGAGAATCCATGAGAGGGTGGAGTTTATCCAAACCCACCAAGGTGAGAGGAGACGGGCTTCCAGGTTTGTCTTAGAAACTGGTCCGTTTCGTGTGCGAGGGGCAGAACCTGCTTGGACTCGCTGAGGCAAACAGGTTCATTCGAAAGACACAAGTACTCAAAAAGTGACCATTTCCAACAAACAAGACGGCTCAGCGCCTCTCGTTCCCCTTCCTGGAGCGCCCGCCTCTTTTTCTCTGCCTCTCTCTCTGTCTATCTGCCCCTTTCTTTTCCCTGCGTGCATGTGAACGCTCTCTGATGTGCTCACATATGGCACACACGTGGCCACCTCAGTCCCAACTCTGCCACACTTTTCCCCACAACTGAGCAACAGAGATGAAAGGGAAAACCTGCATCCCAGCCCCAGATTCCCAGGAAAGAGGCCCTGACTGGCCCGGCTCTGGCCGCAGTGCTCTCTGTGACCCAAGCAGCCCGACAGCTGGCCTGCGTCCCTGGACCCGCCACCCCTCAGCAAAGCACGAGGCGGCGGACAGGCGAGAGAAGCAAGTGGAAAAGACACGACACCATGGTCCCAGCGTCTCTAACTGTGGGGCTGTCATGGGGCCCCTGACGGACACAAATTCAGGGCCAGTTTGGCTTCAAAGCAGTCCATAGGGATTCAGCTACTCAAAGGCCCAACCAGACATTCCAATCACAGCATTTGAGTCCAGCATGGCTGCCGGCCGGTTATCTGAAGACGCTAAAGTACCCACGAGAGGAGAGGCTCATCAGTGGCTTCTGGAAACGTGTACTGATTTTGTGCTTCTTGATAAAGCGGGGACAACAAAAGATTCATTAGGCTAATACTTACTATGTTTCTCTCACACCCCAGAAGTTGCAATAACTTGATGAATATGGAAGTGCCCCCTGGTTCAAGTTTCTAAGACACGGTGACAAGTCTTACTGTTCTGCTGTCTTATCTACACACAGCACCTCTTGAAGCAAAGACGTTCAGCTGACACCTAATAAGCAATCTCAAAAATATTGACTGAGAACCTACTATGTGCAGCGAAGACCTGGGCTAAGCTACTAGGGAGACAAGACTTGAGAAATAAGCAATTCTGCCAAGAGCTCAGGCTCTCGAAGTCACAAAGTATTCATGGAACTAACGCAACACAGGCAGACACGAATGTGTTGAAAGAGTAAATAACATGGGGAAAATGAGAGCAAGAAAGCAATACTGACCTGTAACTGTAAAGCCTTTATATATCCACTTATTATTTCCATAACATCTGGACTTGACTCTGAAAACAAAATATGACACCTGGCGAATAGCCTGGAGGGTGACTTGGAACTTGGGGTAATGTGTTCAAGGGACAGTACAGGGCTGACATCGGTCCTAACTCGGTAATTTATTTCAACCCCACGTTGACAAGGGTTTCCTTGTTACATAAACACACCTCCCTTTGACCCAATGAAACATCAGCAGCATTAGGATATAGTCGGAATAATGACAAATTATGTTATTCATCCAAACGACAATGACACACTCAAGAAAAATACTGATGTAGCTTTCTTAACAAAAACATTTGAATTGATTATTTTTAAAGACCACACAGGAGACTTCCAGTAAAATGGCAGAACACACAGACGCTGTGCTAACTGCCACCCAGGATCACACCAAAATTACAAGCAAATTATACAGCATTCAAACCTGGAGGTCCCCGGAACACTGGAGGAACAGAACCACTAAACGAAGAACTTAAAGAGGAGGCCGCGTCGGGTCTGGTAGGACGGGCGGAGACGAGAGAGGGCGAGCCCCGTGAGGGAGGCCCCAGCCGTGGGAAGCTTGTCTGGTTGGGGGAGACCCTCCGGCCGCACCCCAAGCTCACCAGCCCAGAGCTCCTTTGCCGGGAAGAGGAGTTCTAAGACAGCCGGCAGTAAATTAGTGAGGACTCTCTGCTCAGCTCGGTGAGGCTGAGAGCGGCTGGAGAATCAGTGGGGCCGGCGCCCGGGCGTGCTCGCCGGTGAGCACTTACCTGGTTCCTGGTGGAGGGAGTGGCTGTGTGAGCCGGGAGCCTGCGGGACGGACTGAGCTGAGCACCTTTGGTGCAAAGGCTGGAGGTGTTTGGACTGTGGTTCCCGTGGTGCGGAGCCTGCTCGCGAGTGGTGTGGGGAGGACGCCACTTTGTTGGGCTTGGGCCCTCCCACGGAGGATCAGGTCCGAGACCTCATTGGTCTGGGGGAATTGGCGCAGAAGTGCGTGTGTGCGTGCGCGCGCATGCGCCTGCGGCCTTGGATCCCACCCTCCCCCCGGCTTATACTGCGTTGCCAGGGAAACGCAGGGCGGGTGCCCTCCGGCTCCAACAGGCTGCTCACTGAGACCCGGAAGTGCGCGAGCCGCCTCGGATCCCCACCCTCCGCTTGGCTTGTGCTGCGTTGCCAGGGAAACGCCTGGTGGGCGTGCTCCGGCTCCAACAGGCTGCTCACTGAGACGCGGGAGCACACAAGCCGCCTCAGTCCCCGCTCTCCGCACTCCGCTTGCAGAGTTGCCAGGCGGGTGATTGGTTGTCGGGCTGCTCGGCCTGGTCTGCGAGCGGCTGATTGGGACAGGCTGAGACTGGGAGTTCTCCTGGGAGTGTTGGCCGTGAGCTGTGTGCATGCGTGATCCACCCAGGGCTCTCCTGGTGATCTATCTAATACATCAAAGCAATCCCAGAGCGACAGCCAGAATGGGGAAACAAAGAAACATGTCACAAGTAAAAGATCAGAAGAAACCTCTAGAAATGGAACTAAATGAAACAGAGGGATCCAACCTTTCAGAGACAGAGTTTAGAACACTGATGATAAGAATGTTTAAGGAACTTAGCAAGGACATAAAGAAGGATAGGGAAACCATAAAAAACAACCTGTTAGAACTAAAGAATACAATAACTGAAATGAAGAACACACTCGAAGGAATCACCAGTAGAGTAGATGAAGCAGAGGAGCGGATCAGCGATTTGGAAGATAAAATAGCAGAACTCACCCAGTTGGCACAGCAAAAAGACCAAAGAATAAAAAACAATGAAAATAGTTTAAGAGCCCTATGGGACAAGGTGAAATGCAACCACCTCGAGTCATAGGAATACCAGAAGGAGAAAAGAAGAAGCAAGGGGCCGAGAATGTATTTGAACAAATAATGACTGAAAACTTCCCTACCCTGGTGAAGGAAATCAACATACATGCCCAGGAAGTGCAGAGGGTTCCAAACAAGCTGAACCCAAACAGGTCCACACCAAGACACATCATAGTTAAGATGGCAAAGGTTAAAGACAGAGACAGAATCCTAGAGGCTGCAAGAGAAAGACAGCAGGTTACAAACAAAGGAACTCCTGTTAGACTAACAGCTGACTTGTCTACAGAAACTCTGCAGGCCAGAAGGGAGTGGCAGGAGATACTCAAAGTGACACAAGATAAAGGCCTACAACCAAGATTGCTCTACCCAGCACGGCTATCACTTAAAATTGAAGGAGAAATAAAGAGCTTCTCAGTAAAGAATAAGCTTAAGGAATTCATTACCACCAAGCCAGCACTGCAAGAAATGTTAAAAGGGCTTTTTTAAACAAAAGAAAGGGGTAAACAAGCCAACCCAGGGAGACCAGGAATACAAGTAACAAAGTGGCAATACACATGCACCTATCAATAATCATTTTAAATGTGAATGGGCTAAATGCTCCAATCAAAAGACAGAGAGTGGCTGAGAGGATAAGAAAATAGGACACATGTATATGCTGTTTACAGATGGAATAAGATATTTCATGCAAATGGAAATGAGAAAAAAAAAGCTGGAGTACCAATACTTATTTTGAACAAAATAGACTTTAAAATGACTACAATAAAAGACAAAGAAGGGCACTAGAACCCTAATAAACATCTATGCACCCAACATAGGAACTCCTAATTACATATAACAGAGTTTGACAGACATAAAGACAGAGATCAACAGTAACACTATCATAGTAGGGGACTTCAACACCATTGTCACCAATGGACAGACCCTTTAAACAGAAAATCAACACAGAAAGAGTTGATATAAAGGAAAAACTGATGGTTGCTGACTGGGAGGGAGTGGGGAAGAGGGAGAGGGGGAAGGTTTTGGACAGTGTATGTGGGACTACAATGTTGCCGCAGGGATATGGGGGCAGTTCTGGGAATGTAATCGATAATGTTGTGAAGAGACTATTATGTTGTGTGAAATAAGTCAGTCAGAGAAGGACAGGTACCATGTGATCTCACTTGTGTGTGGAGTCTGAAGAGCTGAGTGAACGATCAAAGTAAACAGACTCGTAGATGTAGAGGAAAAACTGAGGGTTGCTAGTTGGGAGGGGAGTGGGGATGGGGGGAAGGGATTAGACAGCATAAATAGACAACTACAATATTGCCACAGGGATATGAAACACAGTTCGGGGAATATCATAATGTTATAAAGATTTTGTGGCATGTCAGATAGTCACATGTCTTGTTAGGGAGACCACTTCATGGATGGAGTAGAGGCTTGATCACTGCACTGTACACCTGAAGCTGATGTTATATAGTATTGTATGCCAACTGCAACTGAATATGTGGAAGGTCACGGGATGTGGAGTATACTGTGGAGGGGAGTCAGGGGAGTTGTGATAGATATGTATGATATGGGGGGGGAGTGGGGTGGCGAACTGGGGGAGGGGGTTGTCACTTTGGGGGATAAAGAGTATAACTATTGCATTGTGTTGTACACCTGAAACTAATAAAAAAAAAAGAAGAAAAAAAAAGACCATATAGGAATACAAATAATTTCATCATGTGACCAGGACTAAAACTGTTCACAATTGAACCCACTCTGGCAATATTTTAGACACAGGTTTAGCCAGCAGTGATCGTATCTTTAAACACCGTTACCTGAGCCAAAAGCCCATGTTCCATGACCCAGGGCCCAGTGATGATAAACAGCCTAAGGCCTGTGAAAAGGTTCTTTCTGCCATATGTCCCAGTAACCGGCAAGCTTGTACTTTTCTTTGCCTACCTGAAAGGCAGGGCAAAAAGGACACGAGATTTCCTTTACAACTAATCATGGTTTTGCACTATTTTCCCGAAATACGGCTTCAAATTCATAAGATCTTTTTCAGGAAGTGTGCTTTCTCACAGCTCAACTATTTCCACATCTTGGGCTTGCAATGACCCACTTCTGTCTGCTTTGCTCTTTATTCTGGACCGTTTTCAAGGCAGCCGCCATTGTTATGGTTTGTTGTTACGTGATGTGGAGACGTTGCCTTGTAACCAAATGCTTGTCGATCTTGATGAGGTGATTCAAACGGTGACAATGTCAATCACCATAGCAACAAACACATCAATCTACAGGCTGGTTTATCCAATGGATGCTCAGATCTTTTGCAGCTCTTGGGAGCTCGGGCACAATGCAAATCAAACATTTAGCTGCTGAGAGATCTGACATCCAGCTATCCGTCAACTCTCCCTGCTATTGAATCATTGGGAGTGATCAATAATGACCAGCACAGGCCATTTCTTTTTAGCTACCCAGGAGTTAGACTTGAGTGTGTGCACAGCCATGTCAGGTGCATGACATACCTCTGTGTCTGTCATCAACAGACTACATTCTGAGAACTGTTTGTACGAGAAAGGAAAGTTGCCACCATAGAAAATGAGGCTCTCCTTCATTTGTAAATTTCTTAAAGCCTCACCTTTGCGATGACACCTTTGTCCCCTAGTAATTAATATGAATCAAGCAGAGTGAGAAGACAGATACCAAAAGAGGGGCGTGTCACCAGCACCATGAACAAAACACACAACTAAAAATATACATGGAAACACATGAGGCACCAGGAGACCATGCTTTGTCTTGTCTTTATCTGACAGGCACATAAATCTCTTGCCACTTCCTTCATCTTAAACCAAGAGCTGAAAATATGAGGTGACACCTGTGTACTTTAAACAGTGTCCTGTAGCAGCAATGGCTTCGAGGAGACAGTGGTTTCTGCTTGAGGATATACTGTGCGTACTCCTGAGACTACAGAGGACTTGGCGGGATCTAGATGTGACACCATTCAGAAAGCTTTTCCGAGAGCACGTGCTGGGCTCTGTCTTCTCTGTATCTGATTGTGGACAAGATCCTGGTATCGAGTATTCACTCGCATATCTCGTCCCCCAGAACTGACTCTGCACAAGCCCTTCAAATTGTCCCATCTCTGAGAACGAGTGAAATGGAAGCTCCTACAACTGACTGTAGCCACAGAGAAACAGTGTCATTTCTAAACAGTGCCACCAACGTCCCTGTGGCCTTTGTGACAGAAGCACAATAGGAAGATCTGCTCTCACACCGAGTTTCCATGGAGAAAATCAGACCCAAAGGCAATTTGTGATGATGATGCAGCAGCGACATGTGGGGCCTGCGATCCACACGGAAAGGACAAACAGCTTCTGAGCTGTGTGCCAGGGCCAAAGGGAAGTAGGCATGACACCCCTTACTACATTGTCAGACAATGAAGTTCGTGAACTCATCCTAGAAAAAGTGTTCCATACCTCGCTGCTGAATATCACTATGGTCACCTTTGAAGTCCTCCCCTTGGGAAGCCATGCACCAACACCAGTGCCTAGTCCACCCTTCAAAGTAATTTTGTTTTTGGAAACTCTGTTTTTGAAATGGCCATTGGAGCTGTCGTCATATTACCCTTTATGTCCTGAATGTCATCAAAATGTCTTCCTTTCGATATTTCCTTTATCTTCGGGTAAAGAAAGAAGTCACTGGGGGCCAGATCAGGTGCGTAGGGAGGGAGCTCCAATACAGTGATTTGTTTCCTGGACCAAAGTAGCTCAGCTCTCATCTGGTTAAAGACAGAGCACCCCAGATGTCCGTCAGACATTTTGAGGGCCGAAGCACCCATGGAGTCACAGGAAATGACTTTTTCAGTGTGCCAGAAAACCCTGCAAAGTGAAAGGAAAGCTGGCACAGAGCCATCGTTGCTCCCTATGCCACCTGGAGAAGGAGTTAGCTTTCCAATGGGATTCGCTGTTCTAGAAGCTTCATGGCCCCAGCTCTTCTCTTGGTGCCATGATTAGCTGATTGGGCATGTGGAGAGCACTGCATGGCCAGGGACAAAGCCGGACCCCTTCCCTCAGGAGAGGGGGCTGCCTGGGCCCTGGGGCTGGTCTGTCACCACCGAACACAGCCTGGCCCCCTGAAACCTCAGTCACTGGACTATGGGTGAAGGGTTGTGACAGGGCCCACCTCGCAGAGGGACTGTATCAGAGGGCTGACATGCAGAGCTCACGTAGGGCCTGTCCGTGATAAATGTCTTATTAACATAGGTTTTCCCATAACAATGATTATGGTTCTTAGAGCAGCTTATGTCATGGTTGGAAGCTCAGGACTTGGAGTTGGATGTCCTGTGGCCAAACCTTGGGTCTTCCCCTTACAAACCGAGAGAACTGAGACATCTTTCTTAACTGCTGTGTGTCTGTTTCCACACCTGTAACCAGCAACCCCATGCCTGTTTATCTTAGAGAAAACTTGTGTTCACACAGAAACCTGTGCACGAACATTCATAGCAGTTTTAACCAGAACAGCCACAGACCCGAAGCAACCCAATGCCCTTCACGGGGTGAAAGGATAACCTGACATTCGTCCTTAGGATGGAGGATGACTCAGCAGGAAAAAGGAATTAACTATGGCGACACAAACACCTTGAAGGGTCATAGGAGCATTATGTTGAGTTTTAAAAGCTGATCTGAAAAGGTTACATACTCTCGGATTTGAATGACCAAGTCTCAGTGAAGGAGAACAGGAATCAGTGATGGGGAGACGATGAGACTATGGAAGGGTAACACGGGTAACACAGGAAACTTCCTTCAGTGATAGAATAATTCTGTTCTCTGAGTGCTGGTCATGTGATCAATTTCAGAGAAATATTACAAAGGCAAAAAGTGCACATAAAAACTGGTAAAACTGTGGGGTGGCGAGGTGGCTCAGTTGGTTAGAGTGCAAGCTCTTAACAAGGTTGCTGGTTCGATTCCCACCTGGGATGGTGGACTGCGCCCCCCCCCACCCCCACAACTAGATTGAAAATGGCAACTGGACCTGGAGCTGAGCTGCACCCTCCACAGCTAAGATTGAAGGACAACAACTTAACTTGGTGCTGATGGGTCCTGAAAAAACCACACTGTTCCCCAATAAAAATTTAAAAAAAAACAAAAACTGGTAAAACCCAAATAAGGTCTACAGGTCACAGAACAGTTCATCGCAACAGTGTTCATTTCCTGGTTTTAATAATTGTGCTTTGAGGGGCTGGCCGAGTGGTGCGGTGGTTAAGCGCTGGCTGGGGAAGCCAGCGGCCCCAGTTCAGGTCCCACATATGAGGGCCAGGGACACTGCCCTCAAAAAAAAAAAAATAGCCAATAATTGTGCTGTGGTTCTTTAAGACCTTATCATTGGGCAAAGCTGGGTAGAGGAACTGTCAGCACTATTTTTGCAACTTTTATGTGAGTCTAAAATTATTTCAAAAGTTTTATTAAAAATAGCACCCATAGAACAATTCAGTAAACAGATGGCAGATGGTGGGGGCCAGCCTTCTGACTGTTGGAGTGGGAATTCACAGATAAACAGGAGGAGGATGCTAGAATAATCCATGCGGTAATGAACTAGAGCCGGAAACATCGCTATGAATTCATGTTTACCTTAATATAGATACAGATGGCTGCATGTAGAAATATTTATAGATAGGTGTTATATATACATGGGTTAGTACACCCACACGTATTTCTTTGCTCTGTCAGCTTCAAAGAAATGGTACCCTGTAGCAATGAGCACACCTACCATCCACATCTTGGTTTCTAATATCATTCTCCAGTGAAAGGAACCAGGGTTCTTTGGGAAAAGTCTGATTCTAGGACTGGGGCATGAAATATAAAGGATGAGCCTAGAACTTCATGTGCCAGAAAACAAGGAAGTGCTTTAAACACACACACACACACACACACACACACACACACACACACACACACACACTGATGGTGGTTTGTCAAAGGAACACGGGATTCAATAGCTAGAGATGCCAACACTGGTAAAATTTGAGCAAGAAGAAAATACATAAACACAGTAGTACTGGATTATAACCCAAAGTATAAAGTAACGACATGAGTGCACACTGATATAAATAAGTGATTCAGCAAGTTTATAGATGGGGAACAGAGATAAATGCAATGAGAGTTCCAAATCACCTCCCTCAAGGAGAGGAGACACTGCTCCCCCCACTTCAGGTGTGGGCTGCACATGGCGACCTCCTTCCAGGGAGCATGGTATGGAAAGGGGCAGAAGAGAGGCGGAGAACCCCGACAAACAGCACTGCCGCCAGGTGGCCAAAGTGAACATCAACTGGTATGAGTCCAGTTGGTAGCATGTGCCCCTGATGGGGTGCGACACTGATGGCTCTTTGCCTCTGTGGTCTGCCTCCCAGAAAGCTACAACCCCAATCATCGTGCAATCCTCATTTATTCTTTTAGTTGCCATATATTATTCCATCTTATGAATATACTCGTACGCTTTGTTCTTTCCAGTTCGGGTTATTATTTAATAAACCTGCTCTATAGATCCCCATATGCGTTTACACCGATGCAATCAAAGTTTCATTTTGATTGCATTAACACAAATAAAACCCCATTAACACAAAATCCAAATGTAAAATGAAAATTGCAATTAAAAAAAAACAACCTACGTTCACGAAGCACGTATCATGGACCGGGCCTGCATCCGTCTTCTTTCTGTTGGGCGTACCTCTCATCACTCACTCCTCCCGGGTGTGTGCCCAGGAGCAGACTGCCGAGTTACAAGTACGGGTAGGCTTAGCTCGCCCCGACCCTGCCGAACAACCTCTGCCTCTAGGGTGATCGCATCTCAACACGCTGTTGACTTCAGCTCACCTGGAGTGCGTATTACCGAAAGGCTTCTTTTTCCCAACGTTGGACCACAGGTGTCCTTGTTCTGGGTAAGACATTACCCATCACGGCCATTGCTCTGCAGACTGTACAGCAGCCTGGGTACCACCCCCGCTGCGGGGACAGAGGAGTGGGGGACACGCCGCCCGCCTCCCCTCACGGTGTCCTCGCACTGGGACGCCCTGACTGAGCCATCGGCTCTTTATTTCAGGCGTCTATCCTATGTCTGCATCTCCCAAACATCCATTCCCGGATCCCCTGCTTTGCTCAGAAAGCTCCTTGAAGAAAACAGAACATAAAGGCAAAGAAAAAATGTACAGATGTGTAGCGCTTGGGTGTCAGTCTTCATAACTTCCCTACTTTGTAAAACTCTTGATCAGAAATCTCATCATCTCCCTCAAATGGCCCAGAGCTCATGGGTTTGGGGTGCCACAACCCCCGGGGACATGCATTTTCGGAAAGGGCATTGAACGCACCCCCCAGCACAGCCCACATGCCCCACATGTTGGAATAGAGTGTGTTTGGCAGGCTGGCCCATTGCCCTATTGGCTGAGAGCAGGGACCTGAATTGGTTTGAAAACCATCAAATTAAGGACATGTTGTGCCTTCCTTTCCGAGATCAATGTAAGCACTTTTGCAGAAGCACGGAAGTGTTCCTTGGGGTGAAATAAATGTTCAGAAAAAGTCAGGTACCCTCCCCACTCCCTCCCAAATAGCTCAAATTTATCTTTGTCTCTAATGCTCTGAAGAAAAAAAATGACAGACTAGAGGATGCTAAGAAGTACGCCAATACCTCGGGCTCAGCGGAAAGGATGTCGGCTGTGTTTGCGTAGCTCTGCCGGCCAAGCACAGCCGTGGAGATGAAACGGCTGCAGGGCTGGCCCTGCCACCAAAGGTGTCCAGTCTGCCTGGGCTGTAGGACACTCTCTTCTGCACCGGGCTCACCGGCTGTGTGGTTAAGAGCGGCCGCAGGCAGGCGGGGGCCAGGGAGAAATTACAGACATGGTCTGTGGGCTTCTCAGGAGATATAATGTGGGGTCTCCGAAGAGAAAAGGGTGCTGGTCTCCTCCGGACCCCACTCTAAGAAATGCGAATGGTGGTTTTTTATTATTTTATTTATTTATTTTTTATTTATTTTTTATTTATAGCTGACCCATCCTGCCACCTGTTGGCAGCTCAGCGGCAGCTCAGCTCGAGCTGGGCATCAAACTGCTGTTGCTCAGAGCTCAGCTCACACTTTTGAGCAAGCTCTTCACCCACGGAGCCCCTCGGCCGGCCCCTAATGGTTTTTAAATAGGTGTTAGATGTAGGTACTCTCTCTCCCTCCCTCTCTGCCCCCACCCCATCTCTCCCCATTCTGCAAACTTTTGTCAGTCATAAGGTGGACTGTTTTAAGTTATGGCGGAACACTGAAGATGAGCCCAAATGTACCCATGTGCATTTCTAAGGGCTGGTGACAGATGCTGCTGTCAGCCCCGCACAGGAACGAAGGAGGAGGGGCAGAAGCAGATCCCACAGCACGAATGCCTTCCCCGTGAATGGAATCCCTCGTGTCTTCTTGGTCCATTGACGGTGACACTGAGTGACCTTGGTGGCAGCGTGCGAGCACCCCAGACAGGCATCAAGTGCCACAGCTACACCTGGACAACAGGGCTTGGCTGCTGGGAGCCACCAGGGGCAGAGGCAGGAGAATTCTCGAGGCCACACAGCCACCCAGCTGCCCATGAAAGGACAGTGCCTGAAGACAAAGCACCTTCTGAGAAGGGTCTGACAGAGGGAGCCAGGGACACCACAGCTACAAGGTCAGCCTTCCCAGAAGGGTGTGCTTTCCTGTGGCTGCACAGCCACTGTCACAGGGCGCTGGGCCGCTCCCAGCTCACCCTCATGGCGATGTCACCAATGGCTGCCATCAGCCAAGTCGATGGTCACCATTGGGGGTGTCTTATAGGGCCAGATTCACTCCTTGGAAAAGTCTAGAGAAAGCAGAGATTGTAAAGACGCATGGACAGCCCCGACTGCACGCCAAGTGTGCACCATACAGCGTCTGGAGTTGTCTCCTTGGGGACCGTGTTGAATGGAGCATGGTTACAAAAGTAGTTCATTTTCTTCAAACTCATGTCAGAGCCTGGAAAGTTCTCAGGAAGCCCTGATGCTCGGCATCAATGCCGGCAGCCCCTGCCGGACACCCACCTGGTGACCAGCTGTGTCCCTCAGGGGCCAGTGGCTGGTGGGAGTCCCATCCCAGGGACAGCTGAAGGACCGCCCTTCACTTAGTGTACCAGAGCCTTAACATTATGTAAGTAACAATCTCAGGGCCGTTGCCACCATTGAGGTCAGTGGACCTTGGATTGAATGTGAAAATCTAGCAGCTGAGCATCGAAGCACAGAGCCCTCTGCCCTGCTTAGGGACGGTGGCCCCAAAGTAAAGGGTAAGTTAGGACAGAAAAAAAGTTGCTCGTATTTAAACAAGTGTTGGTCGCCGTAGGTGGAATTACTGACTCTGGGGAGGAAGCTGGGTGTAGAAATCCCCCGAACATTTGTCCTAAGGAGGAAGCCAGGCAGCTGTCTGAACTCTTGGCAGAAGCAGTTGAATTCCTGGTAAAGCACCAATGCCAGCATTTCCCCTTTCCATTGGTGATCATCAAAGTTAAGCAGGTGTGGTGTTGGCTAATGACAAGGCAGCGCCTTCCAGCATTCCTTTTCTCCCAAAGGAAAAGGTTAGTTGAGCTGCGTTTGAAACACAGCGCGGGTCAGCAGTCAGTGTGCCAAGGGCACCCGCAGTGCCTCGTGCCTTCTCATGCCTGAGACGCAGCCACACTGGGCACGGTGACACTGCAGGCTGCCCACCAGAGCAGAGACATGGAGGGGACCTGCCGGTGTCTTCAAACCACTGACCCAGCCAGCTTGCTTTCCTGACTTGAAATAATCAGTTCCTGCAACTTGACAAATAGCAAAACCAGGACTGAGTTCTCTAAGGAGAAACCCACACCCTCACCTCCCAGGCTGGGGATTGTGTCGTCACCAGTGTTCTGATGACGTCCTGAGTCACCAGGCCTTTGCACCTACGAGGACGGTGGGTCTGAGTAGATGGCAGCAGAGAGTTTGCTTGTGTGGTCTCTGTCTCTCTCTCTCTCTGTCTCTCTCTCTGTCTCTCTCTCTGTCTCTCTCTCTCTCTCTCTCTCTCTCTCTCTCTCTCTCTCTCTCTGATCAAGTATTCCCCCACCCCCATCACCACCCCCAAAGTTTTCTCCCTTCTGTAAACTTTGGGGCAAATATAAACTTTCCCTCTTGCTTTAACAACATCCTTGGGAACCGTTCTTGGAGGGTTGCAAACAGTAGGCAGACAATAAAAGCAGTATTTCTGAGCCGAGCTAGAGCTTTGCACCAAAGAGAGGAAGTTGTTTCTTAACTTGCTCCAACCTTCTATTTATTGTCATAATTGGGCAAAGCAATACAAAGAGACGAGTCGCTGGGCCCTTTGTCTTCCCCCTACAGCCCACGCCTGCCCAGCTTTCACTTTAGGCCACAGGATGGCCCCAGATTATGTTCCAACCCCGTCTCCCAGCAGCAGCCTATGAGGAACACCTGAGTCTTCTCCCCACTTCCACCAGCTGCCCTTTACGTAGCAGCCCCTCGCTTCTTTAGGGGAGACAGCCCTTCCCACTCCCTCCCTCTGCTTCCACTGGCCTGACCAACCGCCTAAACACAGGGGACCGGTTCAGACTGACCAATCAAAGCACCCCAGTGCGTTGCCATAGTGATCATGTCAGGGATGGGTGGACAAGCGAGCCCTACCTGGGACCTCCACTGGGGTTATCGGGGGAAAAACATGCTTTCTCTCTGCTCAGGTCTCTGACTGTCCAAGTACAGGGCCCTCTGACAAGCTTGGGGACGGTGGCCACACCGTACAGGGCACCCAGCAGGAGCCCAGCAGGAGCTCATCCAGCCTGGGGAGTTCTCTGCCAAGTCAAATGCTTGCTCGCCCATGCTCCCCTTCCCCAGGGACCCCAGAGACCCAGGTCCCTGCTCACTGCCACGGGGCAGTGAGTCACGTAAGGGGCTGGGGTTGTCAGAGTCACCTCTGCACACTCGGAACATAAACAGCACGGAAGCCGACGCACAAATTTCCTCTCTCCCATGACTTCCTCCGGAATCCTGACTGTCTGCAAAACCTCTCCTGCTTCGCCGGCACCCTTCTGACTCCATCACCAGGGCCACATCTGCCCTGTCCGCTGGCAGAGCTGCGAGAGGGCGGTGGCAGGGAAGTCAGCACCTGGGTGACACTGGTGGGGGACAGGGGGAGAAGGGTGGTGAGAGCGCCATATTCCTGTCTTCTCTGATGTCACCATTCTGCCATTCTAAGAGTCTTCGGTGACCGTCCCCAGTCTTTGAAGCCAGTCGTGGCTGAGAGAAACATAGAGGTGCAGGCATCTGTCTGAGGGCGCTTCCATTCCAGCTGGCCTGCGAGCACCCCTCTGCTGCATTGAGCGTCGACACCCGGTCGCGCCGTCCAAAGGGAAAGAAAGGGGAGCTGGGAGGCGGCCATCAGAGACCCACAGGAGCTTGGCTAAGGACATGTCACAACTTCCAGGGCCGAATCTGCTTCCCCCGGTTGACAGGACTCCCTGGAAGCCCATCTGGCACAGCCCTCATCCCAGGAAGGGCCTCACCAGCCTTCTGTGGGCGTCTGTGCTTAGACAGCCTAGTGCCATGGGGGAGCAGACACCCCAAAACAGTCCTGCGCCACGTAGCCCTGCCACTTAACCGGCTGTGCAACCTTGGGCAAATGACTTGACCTTTCTGTGTACCCCCTGCCTGATCCGTAAAAAGAGATGACAACAATATCCATCTCATAGGGCGACTGTGAAGGTAAATGAATTCATCACTCTTTCTCCCCATCATCTTCACCCACTTCCTCAGAAACAGTCCTGGGCCTTACATTTAGATTGATGACCCATTTAAATCTTTATGTGGTGTAAGGTAAGGGTTAAGGGACAAGTATCGCTCCCACGCTATTTGTTGAAAAGGCCATCCCTCACACTTTGAACTGCCTTTGCAGCTGAGACAAAAATCAATTTTCTGTGTACACGCCAGTCACGTCTGCACTCAGTTTTGTCCCACTGACTGATGTGTGCATCCTTTTGCAAATACCATTCTGTCTTGATTTTGATCGCTTCATAATAAACTTTAAAATCAGATACTGGATTGCTCCAACTTGGTTCTTCTTTTACAAAGTTTTTCAGCTATTCTAATCTTTTTTTCTTCTTTGCCTTGTAATATAAATTTTCGATCCATTTTGTCAAGGTCTCAGAAAAACTCTGCTGGTGTGTGGGTTGGGATTATGTTACACCCAGTTGGCACATTGCATGGGACCCTCGACCTCCAAACAATCTGTAAATATGGTTTATACCTCAAATTTCAGAGTTTCATTTATGTTGGGGTTTTTTTTCATCAGTGTTTTATAGTTTCCAGCTTGAGGAACCTGCCCATATTTTCTGGCTTTATACCTAAGAATTTCACAAATCTGTGCTATTGGAAAAGAGGCTGTTTCATTTCAATTTCCAATGGCCATGGCTAGAAAACAGAAATACACTTTATATATATTGACACTGCGATATGTTAAACTCCTTCTATGTTCAGTAGCTTTTTATAGATTCTTTGGTACTTTCCAACATTCCATCTATATCTCTTTGTCTCATTGTCCGTGATGTCGAATGGAGGTGGTTAGGACATTACTTCAGGTAAGTGCTTACGAAGCATTTACCAAAGGTCCTAGCACCTAGAGTACTTGCCTGGTAGGTACTCAGCAAAAATCTGTTGTATTGGGAGGATGCTAATATACCTCAACCACTTGTAACTGCTTCATCTTTTACACAAGGAGCCAAATGGCCGAGACCCGTCTGCGTTGCCCACGGCAGGGGCACCAATGCCTCCGTGTCGGCGACACGCTTCAGTCACAAAGCAGTTCTGAGAACAGTGCATTCCGGGAAATGGGAAATCATTCCAAGTTTGCATAATTCTAATTTATGCCTCCTATGTTTTTTAATTCAGTTACAAAGCGGGGACTTCGATTTGAAAATCTGTGTGAGGAACCAGAAACGCTCATGTTCAGACCCACTTCTGATGAAGCTGCCTGCTGACCACATGGAAACCATAAATTAACTCAGCCACACGTCTGTGTGGAGAGCGGCCGTTTTTCTCTTTGCATTTACATTGTCACTGATGCCAAGGATACACCGTGCCCAGTTTCCCAACGTAATTATGCTTCGATCACAGGAACCCACTTTCCAGTATTACTGTGTGTGAGACCCAGTCTTTACAAAGCGAGGCTGAGACACAATAACCAAACTGTGAAGTGTGTCCCCAGGCTGAGTGAGCTCATCGCCTAAGACACAACACAACACGATGCTTGTATGAGGAACCCATTACCGTGGGGTTGGCCGTTCAGTTCTGAAAGGATATGGTCCAATGACAGTCTGTCTCATCAGGGGTCTCCAAAGTGGGGAGCGGGCTGGGAGGCTGGAAGACAGGAGAGTCCCAGAGAAAAGGGGTTCAGTCTCCTTCTCAGAGGCTGGGCCAAACCCAGATCAGGGCCTTCATACGCGTCTCTGTGTCTATAAAAATTTATGGAAGCTAACAGAAATTCTGTAATATTTTAAATGCTTGCAAATTAATTTTTTTTGACATATACTCCCACACAGAATATCGGTCTTTTGAGAGGAAGTTAAATGATTATAGGCGAAGCCTAATATGAGTTTCAGACCTGGTTAAATGTGCCCTCTGCCACCTTCCGTCTGTCCCACCCCACAATAAGCTCTGGACACTTGAGTAGCCAATCCAGGAATCCAATGCGGTCATTTTTTTTGCCAAATAGATGTCATTTCAAAATTGCCGATTGAAACCAGAAGCTAAGAGAGAATACATCATCATTAAATTAAAACTGTAGCATCTTTACTCAGAAAGGGAGAGGCATAGCAATGTGATTTCTTTAAATATCTTCCTATGATTGACTCACAGATGAATGAAAAGGACCGTAGGTGTTATAACCTACAGAGACGGGATGGGAATAAATGCTCATCACCTTATCACTTCCCATTACACTATCAGCCCGTTACTCAGCCTTGCCCGCCAGCTTCAAAAGCACCCCTGCAATCAGGTAACAGTAAATTATTCATACTAACAGCTGCCACAGGGTGTTTCCAGATGCTGTTTAATGGGAGACATCTAGGTCCGTTGAAATTTTGCCCCAGGCCCATGTGAGTAACCAAAGTCGACATCTAAATGATGGGGGTTTTCTTTTCCCTCTTCCAAATGTAAAGCTATGATCCCAGCAGAGTCCCTTAGCGTGACAAACTGAAACGATCCATCCTTGCTGTGTAATTTCAGCCGTAAGCTTGTAAGAGAGGCCTCTTAGCCTGACTGCGTCTGGTCTCACGTGTAGACGCTAGTGGTAACTTAGTGCACACACCTCAGGGTCAGCCGTCACTAGGGTTCACCTCTGACACAGGCCTGGTTACTTCACTTCTTTTCGGAAATGCTCCTTAGTGACACACGTTCATATGAACCAAACCAGGACTTGGCTAGGAAGCCAACCTAAGAACACTTTCAAAGAAATGAGCTGAGGTCATTTGGACTTTCCTTCTGAATCCTTCGCACGTGCAGACGTATCCTCACAGCGCCCACACCCTGGGGCCCCCTCTTTCTTTCCCGAGATGACAGCTCAGCGACGGAGAACTCATATGTGGGGATGATAAGTGGTGTAGTTGTGAAGGGACCCACCAAAGACAGATGGCGGAGTTTCGTGTTAATGAGCATCTTCGAGGAAGTTTTCCAAAGCAGCTCTGAAGGCGTCACTTCAGGCGAAGGCACACACGTGTCCCTGCCTTCCCGGCCACCTCGGGCCAGGGACAGCCGTCACCTTGGGCTCCGTGGTGATGCCCCCAAGCCCCCGAGTCCACACTCTCCACGGCAGGTCCTTCCCCAGAGACATGCACAGACATAAGAGATGGTTATGAGGGGTGGGCTCACGCAGTCACAGAGGCTGAGGACCCCCTGACCTGCCGCCTACAAGCTGGCGACCAGGGGAGCGGGGGCTGCAGTCAGTCCATATCCAAAGGCCTGAGAACCAGAGGCTCCGATGTCGGCAGGCAGGAGGAGGTGGACGTGCTAGGCCCAGCGGAGAACAAATTCACCTTCTCTGCCTTTTTGTTCTGTTCTGGCCTCAAAGGGTTCGCTGAGGGCCCCCACGGGGGAGGGCCGTCTGCTGACTCAAATGCCAATCTCTTCCAGAAAGGCCCTCACAGACACCCCAGAAATCATGTGTCAGCAGCTCTCTGGGCGCCCCTCCACGCAGCCAAGCTGACACGCAACATGACCCATCACACTCTGCACAGAGGTGGTAAACAAGCTTTTTAGTCCATTCCCAGCACGGAGACAGAGAATTCCAGAAGCCAGCCGGTGCCACCGACGCGTGCCTTCACACTCACCGTGCCCTCTGCCTGGAACAGGTATCCAGGTGCGCCCGAGTGTCCAGGTGTGCACCTTCCTCAAGTCAGGTATCATCCCACACTCCCCTGCTCCACTTTCCTCCTCCAACCTCACCACCTGCTACTTAAATGCATGTTTATTGTCTCTCTCCTCACACAGAAGGCATGTTTGAAGATGGTGGGGTTTTTATCTCCATGACTGCCATCCTGGGCCGCTTTACAACCGTGACCCCCAGACGTCAGCATGTCAGCATCTCCCCGAAGCTTTGCCAGGCTCACTCCTAGACTGTCAGATGCAGTAGGTCTGAGGTGTTACCAGAAAATCTGCATTTCTAGCAAGTTCCCAGGGGGCTGCTGCTTCTGGTCTAGGAACCACAGTTTGAGAACCATTGTTCCCCCCCAAAAAAAATTATTGGCACATGGTAGGTGCTCAGTAAATATTTGTAAACTGAACTGGTGCGTGAAGGCTGCGTGGTGCCTCCTGCTTATTGATAAACCTCTGGGGACACACCCAGTGACCCGCCCTCAGCCCAGAGTACCTTTTCCATGGACCTGAGGCAGGTCACACCTTGGGAAGTCAGGGCTCCGATCCCTGGGCTTTGGTGAAGCCCACCCCCACCAAGGCGCTTCCCCCCAGCTCGGCTGCGGCACATGATTGTACTGCAGAGGGGTACGGCTGAGTTTAGTCTTTTTGTGCCGTCATTGAGGCTCTCCATGAGGAGGACTTTCTCTTTTATACTCCAAGAGAAATATCACCACCCTTCTCATAACAATGAAAACCACAAAACACCCGAACTATCCAACAACAGAGAAATTGTTAAATCAACGACGGTGCAGAGCCATATGCTGGAATATCATTCAGCCATAAAAGTTACGTTTATGCAGATTGTTTTAATAGCTGCCGTAAAAGGGCTTTTATATAATACCATAAAGAGCGATGCTGGAATAGTACTCTCCCTGGAAGCTCACTTGAGCGGGGGAGGGGGAGGCGGCCTCCCTCTGACAGGGGTCCCCGCGTCTGCTCACGCGCACCTGGTCGCTCAGCCCAGACGCCCCCCTCTAACTATCCCCAGGCCCAGATTCCTACTGTTGGCCCCACTGCGCTCAGTCCGCAGGGTCCACCCAAGTCTGACTGCCCGCCCCCCATCGGAGAAGAGCAGAGAAGGGTTTCTTCTCCCCGCAAACTCTGCTGCTATGGGCTGCTTGCCTCTTTTATTTTGTGGTGGCTATTCTTTAGCTATTAGCGACACGACTCTAAAGGCAATTTAACAACACGACCATGCAATTACATGGAGGAGAATTTTGTTTGCAAACAACAAATCAGGAAATTAAACTCACCAAGTCACCCAAAGCTAAACAATACTTCTTAATTTTCCCATTAGCAGCAGGCAGCCTGTCAAAAATACTCCTCTGACATGTGAACTAGCCATCCCGATACGTTTTCTTAGTTTGGACATGTGTCTTTGGCAGATAAGCACTTCCGGTACCCTCATTACAGATGTTTTCATATTCAGTGATTTTTTTTCCCCCCCGTGTAAATGGTGCTTCATCATCTTTAAAATTAAAACATTTTCCCAACTACAGAGACCCAGCTATTAATAACTTAGCATACAAATCAGATTTTGCATTGATGGTAACAATAAAAAGTACTATGTATCATATAGGAAAATGGGCTCATCTCCCAAACACATATTCTTTTCCCACAAAATAGCTTTTCTCGCCATTTAAGAAACTGGTTTTCTGGTCATTTAAGAAACCAAGTTGAGGGCCGGCTGAATGGCACATTGGTTAAGAGCTGGCTTAAGAACAGGTTAAGAGCAGGACGTCTCATGGCTTGGGCCAATCCCCTAACAGTAGAATCATGGCACCACCATCTAGGACCCAGGGGTAATCACTTCCCACAGTTGTCAAATGAATTCTAATGCAAAGGGGTTGGCTTTATTAAAAGTACCAAGGTCCTAGGTGACCTGTAATTGGTGGTGTGGAAATTGTTCTCTGTTTGTTTAAGACAGGAGACGTTCCGCCAGGGTCAGATAATCATAATAGTAACAATATAACGCATTCACCAGGGTTTAGTGACCGCCATCCATGTGCTGGCATGTGACTGGGGTGGAGGCAGCCATCAACCTCACTTCCACCCTCTTCTCTCAGTTGACGCCCATTTTTCACTGGCTGCTCAGGCTCCAGGCCACATTTCCCAGCATCCCTTGCAGCCCGACATGGCCACATTTCCACGTTCTGGCAAATGGAATGTGGGCCTGGTCCAGAGGGTGTTCCTGGCCCCAGATCCCCTGCCTGCCTGGCCCAAGCAGATGATCACAGCACCCCAGGCATGGATGGATCAGGATACTTCATTGATGATTAATGCCAGCTGCCTTCCAGTTTTACTGGAGAGGAAATGAATGAGTGTCTTGATTAATCCAATCAAGCCATCGAGGACAAAATAAAGCCACTCTTCAGAACTCAAGGAGCTGAGTGTGTGATAACAACACTACCTGCTCTTGAAGCCTTTTAGGCACCAGGCTCTCTGCCAAAGTGCCTCTTCCCAGCACAATGTCATTTAATCCTCACAACGGTGCTGACAGACAGGTACCCCCGCTTACAGAAAAGGAGACTGGAGATGACACTGTCTCTTCTCCAATCCCACAGTAATGTAAGTAGCGCCCAGAGTGGACACCCGAGTCCCTGAGCTCCACGTCCTGCCCTCCTTCCCGCCCTGTCCAGCCCAGTTAGCAGCAGCTTCTCCCCCCAACAAGCCAAGTCCCGCTGCCCCACTGGAGAAATGTGTTGCAAAGAACTCCACGGCCACAAATGAAATCAGATGGATGGGCCAGAAAGCACCGGGACAGTCGAGACCACGTGTGTCCCCAGGGCTGCCATAACACAGCACACAAACGGGGTGCCTCACGGCAACAGAAATGTATGGTCTCACAGCTCTGGAGCTGGAAACTCGAAGTCAAGGAGTCAGCTGGGCCGCGCTCCCCCCAAACGCGTTAGGGATGGCCATGCTCCAGGCCTGTTCCCCAGCTTCGGGTAACCCCTGGTCTTAGGGCAGCATGACAGCAGTCTTCACATGGCACAGTCTCCCTGTGTTTGTCACTATGTCCAAATTTCCCTTCTTTTAAGGTCACCAGTCACATTGGATCAGGGCCCCACCCTACTCCAGTATGACCACCTCTTAACTAATGATGTCTACAGTGATCTTATTTCCAAGGAAGGTAACAGCCTGGGGTCCTGGAGGCCAGGAGTCCACGGGTAGAAGCTGAGGACTTAATCCAGGCATTTGCTGTCTCAGGGGTACTGATTTCCATTTTTATTTTATTTTATTTTTTTGAGGGCAGCATCACTGGCCCTCATATGTGGGACCCGAACCGAGGCCTCTGGCTTCCCAAACCAGCACTTAACCACCACGCCACTCGGCCACCCCTGGTTTCCTTTTTTTTTAAAATAGAAAATTAGAGAAAACTGTCCCTGAGGCTATAACAGCACTTTCCATTTTTTGTCAATGCCCTTACATGCTTATGTCCTCATGAATTCACAACGTTTCCAGTAACACAAATAAACAAAAAAATCAATTATTTGCACGCAAAATGAAGCACACAGTGATAACCCCATGTGAACGCTGTCAAGGGTAGAAATTAGTGGATTTAATCAGACAGCAAGCTCAGGGTGACCTTAATATCGGGGTTCAGACTTTCTATCCAGGAGTCTGGATGTGGTGGGGCTGTGGAGAGACAGATTGTGGAGGTAAAGAAGGTGCAGTTGCTAGGAAAGCCACCCCTTCTCACTAGGAAACACCTGACTTAGCAGATTAGGTCTTCCATCAGTGTGGAGGACAGGAGACCCCTAAACCCGATTTGGGGGCAGGGACCTTGGGGTCACACAACGCCCCCCAACGAACGTCCTGACGGTGCCCCCTGCATGGGCTGCAGCATCATCGTGACCCTCTGTGCAGCTACAGACATTACGGTCCAGAGAGTTGGTGGCACCTTGTCCGAGGTCCAGGTGACAAAGGTCAGAGTGGAAAGGCGCCTGTTTCCTGTTCTTGCTTTGCGGGGGCACAGAGCTGACTTCACCTCTCCCACCCTGGAGAGACCACGTCAGTCACACGCGAGAGGGATGCTGTAACCCACAGTTTCATTTCTGGTTCGGTCAGGGCACCTGCCATGTTTCCTCGGCTCTAACAAGGCAGCAGTGCAAGTCCTCTTTGTTGGAGGCAAGAGGCTGAGAAAAACAGTGACTGCCACGGTGAGTGTATCATCACTCTCTCCTGTATGGACAACGTGAACTTTTTGTCCGCTGGGAGTTGAGCTGAAGAAAATTTCTTTAACGAACAAGAGAGATATTTCTGGAATGAATACATTTTGTGGTTTCACAGGCTGGGGGTCTTAGGTATGTACAGTAATTAAATAATGACAAAATCCCACATAAATAAATCTTTACACTGATTCTGATGCCTGTGTACAGTGGTTCAAATGTGGGTTTCTGGGGAGGAAAATAGATGATAAAACAACAACAAAATAATCTGGGGTTTCTGTTAGGATCTGTTTCCTCATACTGACAAAGGTTCCTCCTCTAACTCCATATTTCAGGAGATTGTTAGAAAAAGAGGTGAAGGAGGTGACATAGAATGAAGCCCGGGACCTCTGATGGTGATGTCAGCTTGTCCTTCATAAAATGAAGTCTGCAATTATTTGTAGTTAAGTAATAAATGTCTGTCTACACAGCAAGGACATGACTAAAATAACAATGAAAACAAATAGAAACTGTCCAGAGTACTGCTAATTTGGGGTACAGCGGACCCACCACAGGATGTTCGGTTTTTAACACTCGGTCTTAAAGAAAAGGGAGAATAATTTTTCAACAAACTCTTTTTAACACTGAGAGAAAAACTCTACCAACTTGGACAGAAACGAACCCACGTTTCATATAAACAGCTGATGACGTCACTTTTGAGCAAAGGCTTACGTGCCCCTTACCTCTCTGACCTCCTCTATGCATCCATTACTCAACAAAGCTACATATTTACCTGAAGACAAAGACTCAAGGAATTCAGCTTTACTTCAGTTGAGCATCTGGGTGTCCACTTTTTTGAACTACTTGAGCGCTGTTCTTTTAATTTTGGATGTTGGAGTGCTTCCCGACATGAAAACGTAAACACCCCCCCATCCACCACCCGAAGCAGGAATGCACACGCAAAGGGGTTTTACGTAGACTGTTACCTCGTACACTGTTTACTAATATTTCAAAAAGAGAACTCATCTGTTTCATTGCAGTTTGCAGTGTTTGGGCCTCCTAATGTCCTGGTAATCAGCAGTGCTGAAAAAATGGTAAAGGCTTGTAAAATATTGTTGGTGGATATCGGATATGTCATTAATTTACCCTGACTCTGGAAACAGGCCCAGGAGCTAATGTTGCTTTGCTCCTAGGAAATGATCTGTGATTCATGCTTCTCAGCGACTTAACTACAACAAGGTACTAAATCCTGTGTAAGTGCAAGTTTGTTTGAATAAAAAATGACTTCCCTTTAATGATAAGTGTGGATTAAGCTCATTAAGCCATTCAGTGGATTGCCTTGACGGTGCTAGCCACACTTTCAATATGGAGAAGACTTAATGTTACACTAAGGGAAACAACAGAGTTAGAAAAGTAACCAGGATGTGTGCTGGAAACACAGGAAGCCATAAGGGGGATGCTGCCTATTCCAGCAAAAAAAAAATATATATATATATATATGTTAAATTTAGCTTCTTGGATTGTGGCGAAGTGTGACTCAAGCAATCAAAACATTTTCTTGAAGAATTTCAGTGTATTTTAGGCCTCCAGGCAGGTGTATTGAGAGCTCCGGGCATCTGGATCTTTCTGGGTGTGACTCTGGAAGGAAAGGGGGAACAGGAGTTTCTAGTCCTTCCCTCACTGGAGGCACCCCTCTTCCAGCGAGCCGCCTGCAGGCCAAGCTTCAACAAGGCAGGTGCCGCCAGCGCCGGCGGAGGCTGTCCGCGTGCTGCCACCAGGGGGCGCTGCGCCGCCTTGGGGGTCAATGGCTGTGACTTCCAAGGACCCAGATGCCATCTCCACTCATCAAAGCCACAGAGAATATAGCATGTGACAGCAACACCAGTGCTCCCCTTTAGAAGGAAGAATCTGGGCTACTGGGACGTTTTTTAGGGAGATACATTTGTTAAGTGACTGAGAGCTATACAGCCCCACACAGGAAATGGTTTACATCAAAAACACCCGAATACGCAACACTATACTTTTGTAATGCTTTCCATGTTTGGAAGCTATGAGGTCATCTAGACAATTCACTTTTCAGAGTTGGGGGGGGGAAAATCCTTTCAAACAGTATAAAAGTCATAATATCATTAAAAGTCGCATTTTCAACAAAACCCTCTTTCTGTACTCTTGACATGTGTTCCAGTAAACATTTTATGCATTTTAAAGTGCTGATCACTGCCCTGGAAAACTGGCCCTTCTTGTTAAAATGGGGCCCACAAAACGTATTCATTTCCACAGGAAGAGACACTGAAAGGTTCAAAGGAATAAGTATGGGGCTGGATCAGCAGTGCCCACAGGGCTGACAGCCAGTGTGAGCTGGAGGCAGCGGCAGGTGTGCAGCAGGGATCTGGGAGCCAGTCACAGCACTGGCAGTTGTGTCTTTCTTTACCTGCCCCTGGGAGGGCAGCCTCTTTGGGTCACGGCCGCAGAATCATGAGGTAGAGGCCTGGCCACCATCCTTGCGCATTTGCCACATCACCCTGTGCTGCGGGTTCACCTGTGTGGAAAGGTATGACTCACTCATTCCTTCCCATTGTTCTCCCTAACCTGGGAAGAGAGGGGCCTTATCCTCACTGGAGGGCAAGGCAGCCTCAGGATGGAAGACATGTCTTCAAAAGAAAACGAGGTCATTCGGAGTATTGGGGATCTGTTTGTTAATTCTCCAGGGTTTCTGGGATTTTGCCTGAAGATGAAGACAAAATTACAATTGTGTGAAAGAACATGGGTCACAGTCATATTCACCCCACTTGATGGGACCTCCCTTTCTCACTGACATCCTTACCGTTTACATACACAGATTCTCTCACACCAGCAGCAACTCATTTTCAAGATCAGGGCCCATCCAAAGACAAAACAGACACACAAAAAAAAAAACCTCTCCCACTCCCCCAAGAAACATAGCTCATTCCTTTTATTATTTTTTTTTTGAGAGAACTGCCAACACAAGTTGTCATAAACTGTGGATTATTGTAAATGTTGACATTTTCTAAATAGATACTGTCAACACATGCAAAAACATTGTGACATCATGATACTAGTCACAAGATAATTATGGCATTTACAAAAATGTTAATTTACAGCAAGTGCAGAATTATATTGGGGTAATGAGTTGATGTAAGCTTCAAATTGTTTAATGATCATCGGTCATCTTCCCACCCTTCAGTGGGACTCTTCTGTGGTGTCACAGCCTTCCTTGCAGACGATGTTTTCCTTAAAAATATGTTTGGTATTCTACAGCAAAAATGGATTTATTCAAGAGTAGCAAAGAATTATAATTCTGGACACCTGGGCTGCAGCAAAACCACAGGCAAGTCCAGAGAACAAAGTAGAGGAACCTTCTTTTATAAAGAAAAGGGGAAGTTGGGAGGAGCTATTATAACCAGAGTCCCCTGGAGGAAACTGGGAGTTCGAAGCTTTTCATTGGCTGGGTTGTGATGGTCTCTCCTTGACTGGGCTGTTGCCAGGGGAGGAGAAAAATCTTCCTTCCTCCTGCTGGATGAATGGCAGAGCGAGAGAGCTCCCCCTACAGGCCTTCCCGACTCCAATCTGGGTTGAAGTCTCCTTTTATTAATTTTCACAACAATGCTCAAGGTTTCACCCGAGGCCCTTGTGGAAGGAGGGACCTAGGCAAAACGGTCCTGCTGGCTCCCCACTCACCTCCATCCCATGGAAAGACCACTTATGGTGATTATTCCTCAGTGGGTGGCCAGCATGGCTTTGGAGTCAGGGGACTGGGTCTCATCCCTGACTCTGGTCCTTACCAGGTAAAAGTCATCCTTAGGAAACCCCGGGTTCCTCAGGAATGAAAAGCACCTGGTCTGCTGGATTGTTGGAGGGAACACATGAGATATGGGGTGTCATTAGCACCACTGCTGCCTCCTAAGCATACGCCTCAGCTAGTAATCGCTCTCATTATAAAACGGTAGTATTAAAATTGTTCAGACAGTAATAGCGATTCCTAAAAATAAGTTTCACTCAGCACTTTTACTGTGAATTTCTGAGGACGAAGGGCTGATTTTGTTTTAATCACTGATACAGCACTGTTTAACCCTGGCACAGCACTATTCATGGAGACGGGTTTAGTGAGTATTGAAAACTTTGAATCAAAACGTAATAGCATGCCCCCCATATTATGTCTCTAAAAATAGTTATCTGGCCCCCCCAAAACCTTATAATTACCTAATCAAAATATGTACCAAAATGTAAGTATATTCCCACCCCAAACTCACGAGTGCAGTAGTTACAGCTGACTGCAGAAGTGGAAAATTATTACTTTTTTCATCAAATATAATGCTTCCATATTCTCCTCCTTTCTGTCTCTCACACCTGGTCCAATTAAAGCACGGTGTTTGGCATGGCAACAGGAAGTCAGTGACTTTCCGTGACCCGGAAGGGTGACTGACAAGCAGTCTGGGAGCCGCCGATCAGCAGTTTCCAAGCAAAAACGATACAAATGCTAAGGACCCCAGATGTACATCCCAGAGGCCAGGTAACTTAAGCCAAACACAGGACTGTTTCAGAGCCAACATGTCATGTCCAAGGGATGGACACTTCTAAGGAGTTTTATCTGCATGTCTGAAAGTCAAAGTAGATAGTGAACTATTGCCAGGGGCTCCCTTAGCCCAGGGAATAACTGTGTAATGGGTGCAGCATTTCACTGTGGGATGATGCAAATTTTCTAGAACTGGTCATATCTATCAGATGATGGGGAATTAATTGGCTGGCAAGTGTAAGATGAATAGGGGCAGATAAAAAAGAAGGTGACAAGTGTGGTAGGAGGCCATCATTATAGCCCAGTTCCACAGAAGTCTTGCATCATCAAAGGAAAGGGAGCGACAGATGCCTGAGAGTCAGGAGCTGAATGCAAAGGATTGATATGGGGTCAAGAAAGCCAGTGATATCAACAATGGCTGGCTGGATCATGCTGGCACATGTGAAAACTAATGGGATCTATAGGAGATCTGACCTGATGCCCCCAATGAGTACACCTGCCCCAGATATAGAAGAGTCCGAGAAATACAAATTACACCAGAACCTAGCCACAGGTCTTACAGACCAAACTCCCGCACATAGACTGGGTGCAGGAGAAACAGAAGATAAAATCCTTTAAATAACATGGTGGTTTACTTTGTAATGGCACAAAAGTCTGTGGATACATTTTTAAAGTGAATACATGGGAGCTGGCCAAGTGGTGCATTGGTTAAAACTGGCTTGGAAGCGCCAGCTCTGAGCAGCAGGGCCCTGGTTCGGACCCCACATGAGGGCCAGTGATGTTGTGCCCTCTACAGCTAAGATGGTGAACAACAGCTCTACTTGGAGCTGGGTTGCCAAGAATCACTGCGACAGCATACGCTGCAGCCCCTGCTGCAGTGGGCTACCATAGGCTACAATGAGTGGCCGGCAGCCAGCATGACCTGCCTGCCGTGAGCCACTGTGAGCAGCCATCCAATGGCCGGTGACAGATCTGCCTCCCCCTGGAAAAGCACAATGATCACAATACCAACATGGGCCAGTGAAGAGACATCCTTCACAACTAGACTGAAGAATAAAAGGACAGCAACTTGTCTGTTCCCCTTCCCAGGTTCCTCAATGCTGTTCCCTCCCCCAATTCTCCAATAAAACCAAATAAAATAATAAAATAAAATAAAATAGGGCCGGCCGAGTGGCGCGGTGGTTAAGAGCTGGCTTGGGAAGCCAGCGGCCCCAGTTCGGATCCCACATATGAGGGCCAGTGACACTGCCCTCAAAAAAAATAAAATAAGTACATGAGAATCCATTAGATTTTTTTTTTCTTTTTAGAGGGCACTGTCACTGGCCCTCACATATGGGACCCGAACCGGGGCCGCCAGCGTCCCAAGCCAGCTCCCAACCACCGCACCACTCAGCCGGCCCTCCATTAGATTTTTTACAATCTGGGTGAGGATACAAATGCAGAATAAAGTGAGTCCAGAATGGAGAAGAGGGAAGTGAACATATGCTTGGCATTATTCCTCATTGCAAAGCCTATTGGACAAACTCATACCTATTTTTCCAGCTCCAACCTTCAACTAACTGTGCAGAAGGAACTCTTGGTGGGATCCTGGCTAATGGTCAGTCCTGTACCTCTTCCTTTGCATCTAGGTACTTGTCTACAGCAGAGAACGCTTAGGCTGAAAATACTGAAAGACTGAAACATAAAGCCTTAATCTGGATGCTTAGGCTTTCATCAGGCTCCAATGTATCACATTTTTATTAAATGGAAAAGAAATGTTCAGCTCCCATTAGCAGTTGACTCCATCACGTCAGCTTCTGGTTCATCCCACAATGAATGGTAATTAATTGCACATCAAAAATTTTCATGCTTTGAACTAAATCAAGATGTAGGAAAATGTTTACATATGGCCAAGTAATGCCAATGTGATAATCAGCGAGCAAAAAGGAGCCAAAATTCCTTTGGTTTGTGCAAGATTGATGGTTGATTGCAGTCTTGTTATGCAAATAAAACTTCCCCCACTGGGAGAGGACAGATGAGAATTTAAAAATATACTGCTAAATGAGGTGGACATTTTCTGCACTTTTTTTTTTTTAAAGGGCAGTGTCACTGGCCCTCATATGTGGGATCCGAACCGGGGCCGCTGGCTTCCCAAGCCAGCTTTTAACCACCACACCATTCGGCCGCCCCTCTGCACTATTTTTTTAATGAGCCTTTCCAAGTTCTCTTGCATACCATCACCCTATGTCTTTCTTTTTTCTTAATTTAATTTTATTTATTTATTTATTTATTTATTTATTTATTTATTTATTTATTTTGAGGGTAGTGTCACTGGCCCTCATATGTGGGACCCGAACCGGGGCTGCTGGCTTCCCAAGCCAGCGCTTAACCACCGCGCCACTTGGCCGGCCCTACCCTATATCTTTCAATAGAATTATCTTTTATTCATTAAACGGTTTTGGAGTAAATCCTAAAATTAAGGCCCAATATTCTGTGCTGCCTTGACATCCAGGGGAATCAGGAAGGTCTCAGAGAACCTAGCTTCAAGTTCTTCTCTCACTCTGCTGTTACAGCAGCCGACATTACGCTAAGTCTCTCTCTCTCTCTCTCTCTCTCTCTCTCTCTCTCTCTCTCTCTCACACACACACACACACACACACACACACACACACACAATGGGCATTTCTGGATTCTACATGACTAATTAAGTTCATCAAAGTATATACTAGTCTTCATCCATTCCACAACCAATTTTTGTTTTGATCTGACTATGTCTGCCTGCTAAGAGGCATGAATGATACAGTAAACAAGACGGATCCTCTAGAGTTTACAGGCTGAAAGATATGAATAGGTTACTACCCGCCCTCCCCACAGGCTTTGATCACATCGATCAAGTCATCCACCTCCCACAGCATTGCTGAAAAGTAGGCAAGACAAGAGCTATTGTTCCACGTGTGACAACTGAGGTCCTGCAGGGAAGGACACATGGTCAGGGCTATGACGTGACTAGATCCTGAGTCCGGACAAGACTCGAGCTCCTGGGTCTGAGCTGTGTCCCGTCCACACCTCATGGCCGCCCAGCGTGTACCACGGCCAGGTCAGCACTACACGGTCAGACATGTAATGTCAGGATCACTGCAACCATCCCGAGGAAAGGCAGTCGTCAAAATGCAATCGTCACCCTGTGATACTAATTCCATGATTTTCTTCAGCCTGGTTTTTAAATATACTCCTTCTTCTCACTACTCACAAAGCTATTTTGTGCTCCTGAATATCTGGTGAGTCTCTAAAGATGAGAAATATATCTGATCATTCTTGTCTTCTTCTTACACTTTCCTCACCGTCACCCTCCTCATAACTAGGGTTGTCAGGTGACACGTAAGACATCCAACTAAATCTGAATTTCACAGAAATCATACATTGTTAGTACAAGTATGTCTCAACTATTGCTTTGGTTGTATTTGTTAAAATTATTATTTACCTGACATTTATATTTAACTGGGGTCCTGCATTTTCATTTGGTAAATCTGATTATGCCGCTTGCAACACACCTCTTTCTCCTCCTTTTGTGAGGTACGTGTACAGTGTCTACATAATTATTTCTATTTTACAAATCAATAAAAGAATGAGATGCAGGGCGAGAATATTTTAAATGATTCCTTACTATAATACATTTACTATTTGTACCTCAAGTCCCAAAGGAAAAAAATCAAACTGTAAAGTAAAGGCTTAATCTAAATACCCCGTGCAAAATTGTATTCATTTCTTTTAATAAATGACACTTTTGAAAACTGGAATTTATAATAGGGTTATATATATTTTAAAGCCCCAATATTCTTTTTTTTTTGACGACTCTTTGTACTTTAATGTGTAATAAAGCCCTGATATTCTAATGCAGAGTTTGATATTTCCAGTCTCACAACATGAAATTCTGATAGAAAAAGACAAAAGGAGACTCTTTTCATGGAAATATATAATCAGAAGCATTTGATAAAAGTACTTACTGAGGTGCTTACTCTACGTTCTCAAAAGGACAGAGATTTGATGGGGACATTTGGGGAATTTTCAGTACCTCCAGTACTTTAATAATTTAAAAAGATGTCTAAAGTTGCAAAATTACATTAAACCAAAGAAATAATTAGATTTGTAGAAGGCAGAGCTGTTCTAGGATAGCTTTCCTCTTAGCAGTGGAAATATGATAGGCTGTGATGACTTGGCTTGTTTCCATCACAATACGAAGAACATGAAAGGTGGATTTTGTTTTCCACTAAAATGCATACAATTATACAATTTGCCTCTAAACTTCCTCCCTACAATGTGAAATAATAAATAAAGCAAGTGATGATCAGGGTGGATAGAAAGGAATGCCAGCACTTATATTGATTCTTTAAATTAATACCCCCATGGTAACATCTGTGTCAGTTAATTACCCAGGGAAAGGCAACTTGGCCTTGCTGATTGGAGCTATTTAAATGGATATGAACAGCAGCCAATAACACAGGATAGCACTCGAAGAATTGCAAGAGGAGGGAAGTCAGTAAAGGCAAAATAGAGGTATGTGAGCAGTGATTGTGTTCCTTCTAGTCTGGCCGACCACACAGCAAAATCCACATGGAGTACCTGACCTGAGCAAAACATGAATAGGTGTCTTCTAGAACAGAGCAGTAAGCTGCCTGCTTGCCCCCCCCCGCCCCCTCCCATGCAGGGCCTGGCATGAGACACCACAGAGGAAGCTGTCTCTTCCTAGGATCTACTATGCACATTAAAGATCACGACAAGATCGCTCTAAGGTGAGAACGTGGGATCATAAAACTCCTGCAGGTAACAGGACAGTGTGACCTTGTCACCTGCCCCCAGTCCAACAAGCCTGTTGCATATGGTCAAACATCAGTGTGTCCCATCAAGATATAAAATCCATTGCACAGCAATTGCACTGAAGAATCAAGGGTGGCTCTCAAAGATGTATGCCGCAATTTGGGCAAACACGATGCTTAATTACAGCGGAAGCCATTCTGTATACAACATTCTGAAACACGAGAACTGTAAAGGTAATTATCAGAAATTATTCAAAGGGAAGACAAAGGAGAGTGGTGCCTTCCTGTGCTGCAGAACTCTGTGGAGAAAGTATTTTAAGAATAGCCATACGACACTTTAGTGTTCAGCTTTTCACGGCTTGTTTAACGTCATAAATTGAAGCATTTGTCTCGGAAGAGACAAAGAAAATGTAATCGAGTGGAAGCTCAAACAGCTCACTGCACGACAGCCAGTCAGTGGCATGATAAGGAGCTGGGCCAAGGAAAGCGATTCAGGCTTCTTTTATGTCAGGGGCAGGGGAGAACAGGAGGGGTTTGAGGTCAGGGGTGATTCATGACCACAGAGCAAGGGTCCGAGGGGGATGGTGAAACTTCTTTGCTTTTGGTCAACAAACTCCGGTTGCTGTGGTCCCAGTCACAAGGGTCCTATAAATCTTTTGGTAAACAGTCATTATTTTTATGCATGCCTTCCTTATCTCCTTGGGGAGGGAGTTTTGAGCAGGGAGGTTATTTCAGCAATTCCTAGGCTCCAAGTTAGCTACCTTTAATGATTTGTATATCTATGTGCAGGATGAAGCAGAAATTTCTAGCCGACATGTTATGGCAACTGGGCAGGCTCAAGCACAATGGAGTCAGAAAGGCTGATTGTTGTATTCTGTCACAAAAGTAGGTGCACAGAGGCCTTTCCAAAGTTGGCCCCAAAGCCAAAAATCATGTGGATGACATTAAAGAAAGCCAGCCACCGAACCAAGCTTCCCCAGCTGGGGTGGACGGCCAGGAAGAAGTACAGAAAAGGAACAAAGGATGAAACTAAGCATATGTCTCTCAGAAAACAGGGGGTCACATGCTGCTAGGAACTTGGGGGGATCACATGCTGCTAGGAACCCCTGCAAAGCTCCCTGCTCTAGAAGGAAATCATGGGATCTCCTAAGAATCATAACACCAACAAATTGTTTTCAGAAGATATGTTACCAATTCAGCATGACAAATAGAAATTTCAAGCACATATTAAAAAATGCAACAGAATGCAAAATGTCCAAACCAGCAAATGGAGAAAAGGAATAATAGTCCAACTCAAATAATGCAAGAAAGGAGAAAAAAAATAGGTATAGCAAAGGGACAGAGAAAGCAAGATTAATAAACTGAAATGTCTATTGTCTTAACATCAGGCAGCAGATCTATAAGGAAAGAAGCCCTGTGCTTGAGAAGATATATGGATTGGCAATTTGGGGTAAAAACAGAGCCCTTAAGGAGAAAGGTATAAACAAAAGGGAAAACGATCATAAATCATTTTTAAGCTATTCTTCATGAGAAAATAAGAGGGATTTATTTCTAATCTACTAACTGTAAAAATAAGATGAGAAAAGGGGCAGAGAAAGGTGAGAGAGGCACAGTGGGCAGCCAGCCCATAGGACACCTGTGTGCTTTCCAAAGGGCCAGTCTCTCTGCCCCAGGGCAGGACGTGGGCCTGGTGGGGAGAGCAGGGCCCTTGTGCCAGGATCCCCACCCCTTGGCCAGCAGGCAGTGGTCTTGGTGAAGAGAGGAGTCAAATCAGTGGGAGAGGTGGGGGGACTCGGAGGAAAATGCCCTACATCTGAAGATCCAAGTTCGTTTAAAGCACAGGTTTAAAAGCTGGGATGCTCTGTGGCTCATGTGACGCCACCTGCACCACCATGTTGAAATCCCTCGCCTTGTCCTTCCCAACCGCCTCCCACAACCAGGAGAGTCTCTTGGACCACAGATTCTTTCTGTGAGTGACAGGGATTGTGTCAGAAATGGACCTGTGACTCGTAGCCCCACAAGGTTGGTGGCCTGCTGGAAACGAGCACTCTGTTCCGTGCATCTCACAGGAGTTGGAGTTTACTGCGAGAAGCACAAATCATCCATATTTCGGTAGACCTCAGGCCGGGCGTTTGACAATGGTGTCCGCTGGTCCATGCAGAGGCCCTGTCAGTTTGGTGAGTAAAGGCTTACTAAGTTTCTTATTTCCCCAATGACATCACTCTAAAACCATGAAAGGGTGACCTGATACATTTATAAAATCTGCCCTCGGCCAGACGCTCTGCCTGGATCTGCCATCAGTTGTAATTGCACTAGCAGTGCTGTCTCCCCATTGTCCACAGGTAATGCAGCCATGGCTGGACATCGCACCTGCCCAGCTGGTTTGCAATTCTGCGTGACGTCCATTCTCTGAACAGGAACCATCAGCTCAATGGCTATAAGAGGGGCTGAGCCCAGAAGGCCCTGCCAGGACCCTGCCCACCTCCCAGGCTGCACTCAGACAGCATCCCAGGGCTCGGTGGGACCTACTGAGAAAGAGACATTCTTTTCCGCCTGAAGGGACATGGGGTGAGCCTGGAGGGACATCAGCTGGGGCTGCAGGACCCCATGCTGCCTGTCTGACAAGGGACCACACGGAGCAGAAGGCGAGAAATGAGGCTAAGAGAAATTATTCACTGAGGCCCTGACTCGGCTGGACCTGTAGGCCAGGCTGCCCCGGAGAGCCTTAGCTACATAAAACGTAACTGTGCTGTTATTTGCTTAAGCCGGTTGGAATTCGATTTTCTTTTATTTGCAAAAGTAAGAGGCCAAACGGCTACATCTTGATACATCTCATAAACTCAGGACCATGCATTGCTAACCTAGGTTTTTCTGCTTTGTAGAACAGCATCTAAAGCCAAGGGGACTCTGAAGAAAGGGCAGGAGGGGAGGAGTATGGCGGGGGCGGGCAGGGGGGGACTCAGAGTCAAATTTTAGCTGAACAGCCAACCTGAGAAATAAGGAGGGCATATAACTTAGTGGTCTTATAATCTTCACAAAATACCGTGTTGTGTTCCCGACCGACCGTATTACCCATGAAATAAAATGCACTGTTAGGCTTATGTGTCTCTCCCATGGGTGCTTTGTTACTAAATAACCACCATTAAAAATCGTACTATTTTGAAAGAAAGGGAATTAAGGAAGTTTAGCTGGGTGGTGAATTACACAGACCAGTGGACATTGATAAACAAGTCTGTTCTAAACGCACACTCTGGAAAAACCATTTCTACATCAATTGATTCGGACTTGGATGGCTCACCTTGGGCCTTGTTTGGGGTCCAAGGGAGAATGAGATGACCCAAAACAGATGACCTCAGTGACCCCAGGAGACGAGGACAATGACTTTAGGAGGGTTTGGAGACCCACAAAAGACACATTGACAACGCTTCCAGGGCTCCCTTTTCCTGGGAAGGGGGCAGGAACCCACAAACCCAAACCAAACAAACAGCCAAGTCAAAGTTTGCAGCCTCCCATGATACGTATCCACTGGAGCCATTTATGTAAACCAAAGGCCCAAATGCTTGGAATTTAGCACAGCCTCCAAGAACATAAGACTATGACAAACTGACAAGCTATACTCTACTCCTGGTACATTGGGGGATGTATTTCTGCCTTGTATGACCATGTCCTGTTAATATCCAGAAGAGTCACTGACCGAGGCTGGGCCACAATGGCTGTTATGATGACATGTGTCCCACAAAATTTGTATGTTGAAACCCTAACCTGCAATGTGACTGGCTTTGGAGACCGGGTCTTTACAGAGGCAGTTAAGGTTAAATGAAGTCCCTAGGGGTGGGCCTAACACAGAATGACTGGTGTCCCCTCATAAGAAGAGGAAGGGACACCAGGGATGTGTGTGCACAGAGAACAGACCACATGAAGACACCTCGACAAGATAGCCAAGCAAGCCAAGGAGACAGGCCTCAGCACAAACCAACGTTGCCAGGGCCTTGACCTTGGACTTCCAGCCTCCAGAAGTAGGAAAGGTTAAGTTTCTGTTCATACCAGCAGCCCAAGCTGACTACACACTGGATTAATAGACAGAAGGGCGTCTACACTCATAGCCTTATGGCAACTCCCTGCTGTCACTCAGGGACCCAGGCTCCTTCCATCACTTACTGCTGTCGTGCTCTGGGGCCTCCAAGCCTACACCTGGGTTTGCTTCACCTGGCCACAAGATGAAGGCACGGAGGGCACAAGGGATCGGGCAGGAGGTTACATGAACAAGGGCTGGAAATACACACATCACATTCCATTGGCCGGAAGTCAGGCTATAAATGCAGAAAAATGTCATTGAGCTGGATGTCCTGGAAGCAAGGGCAATGTTTGGTAGCCAAATGGGCAGTCGCTGCTACAACTACATTACCAAGCCATGCACAATGCTGATACCCCGAAGGAGATGATGAAAGTGCAGCCTGGAGCTCTGCCTGGCTCACGATTTAATAAATATTAGCTCCTTTTTCATTAGGTATGCAAATTAGACTTGACAATATTTGCAAGATCTTGGCATAAGGTCAGATGCACAATAAGCATTTGATATGTTGTTATTGTTGTTGTTATTATTATTATGTCATTATTTCTGAAACCTTGTATATGAACCCCTTTCTGCAAAGTCAGTGAACTAGGAGTGGGTTAAAAGTGCTCCTCCTGGAGAGGAAAATGTGTGCAAAACTGTGTGATGTCATTTTTCTGGAGACAAATGGCTAAAAGGACATACTGTGTGCAAAGACAGCTATCCTCTGAACACACAGTGGGACTCAGAACCAAGGGGTCCTGTTGCCCACAGGCCTCTACACCAGTCCCGTGAGATTAGGCTGAATGTGTCCTCATTCGTGGAGGAAAAAGAGAATTCAGTTCAGATGCTGGAGGGACTCTGGAAGTGACACCCCTCCTTCCAGCTCTCATAGGAGAAGGCAATGAAATGGGTTATGAATGCCTGGAGCTAGTGGCAGAAACAGACTTTTTAAGAAAACACATTTTGATTCAGCGGCTTTGATCCAAAATCTTTGTTACAGCAAATGGCGGTTACTAGATTAAAGATGCTTCATGTATCTTCAATATAGGAGCAATGGTGCTTTCAGTTTACTTGAGCTGGTTAAGCTTCCGTGGATTAAAAGCCTTTTAATAATACCTGCTGAAAAGGCTCTCCCTCCCAGTGCGATGCGGGAACAAAAATCGTTGCACAACCATTATGTGAAGCCTGGACAGGAAAGATAATGGCCTCGGCTTTATAAAGTTAGATGTAGTGACGGATTTCGCCCTGAAGGGTGGACGGTGCATTTCTGTTCAATAAGCGTCCGGAAGTTCAGGTGTTTATCTGCATTTCAGGGCCTACGGAGACATGTTTCTGCCCACCAGCTTGTCCAGAAGCAATTTTATTTCTCTTTGATACTGGGGAGCGCAACCAGGTGGCTCAATAGGAAAAAAACAGGGCTGGGGGGGAAGGAGAAAGGATTTCCGTCCTCGGAGCACACACACGAGGTGGAAGGAGACGTCAGAGGGTCTCTGTCCTGCTGTCAGGTGAGACAGGAGCCAGCCGACCTCCCCATCTTCCAGCCTCCTTATCTTGGGGACTCCCCGGGACATCGAGGACCCCAGAAGAGTTGATGTTGCCCTGACTGTCTGAACCCAGGTGATGAAACATCTGTGCAGCTGTGTCTTTGGTCCAGCACCTGGACCTGTGCTGAGAACCTTCTAGTAACACAGCCTTCCTCCAGCAGAATCAATCTCATTCATTAGCTCACTTTGCCTTTAAAATAACTTAGATAATAAACCTCCAAAGCCTGTCTCTCCTTCCCTTTCTCACACCTCTCCATGTCTTTTATTTTCGCTTTAGCCCTCAATGTCACGTTCTCGGTGTCATTTGTAGATCATCAGACCCTGAAGTCGAAGTCCTTTGTGACTGTCCCTACAAGATCATACACACATATGCCCTGTACAGGGATCACTCATCTGTGAACTTAGCTCCTGCCTAGAATAATACATGAAATGCAAAGCTAGGCACCTAACATAAGTTGGGACTTACTAGCACATGAGGCGCGTGCATGCGCGCGCGCACACCCACACCCACACACACATACACACACCCCAAACCTGAATCTGTGTTGCAATTTTTTTCGCCCAGCACCTGAGTCCTTTCCATATTCACCAAGCCCAGGGTCTCAAACCCAAATGGCCACAGGGGCCCGGCTGGTGTCATGCACGGGCGGGACCCAACCATGTCGATGCTTCTAATTTTAAAAGAGAAACCAGAAATCTGTGTTTGGATGGGAAACCTCCCCATTTCTCTGATTTAAAATGTAATTCCACACTGCGGGGACATGTAAACACCATGAGCAGCAGTTTGGCTGCCGGACACTCTGGCCTGCAGGGACTGCGTCCCAGCATGGCTACACCGGGGAGGCTTTCCCACGACCTGCCGTCGCCGCATGGTGCAGGCTCTCCAGACACTTCGGGACCGCTCAGTAGCCCCCATCCCAGGGTGCACCCAAGGAGGTAAGAAGGACCTGGAGGGGGTTTCCAAGGAGGCCCACTGCAGCTCAGGGACACTCAGTGTGGCCTCACCCATCTTGCCTCATTATGCCCAAACACTTCCCTGGAAAGGCAGGGTGTCACCCTTGAAGTTCCATGGCTGGTGGGGTGGGAACAGGAAGAAGCAAGGATGGAACCTCCCTGTGAAGACACATGAATTCGAGTGACAGGGACCCCCATGCAATTCAGGGGCTGTGTCCCCTCTGAAGGACAAACCCAGGAGCCACCCAAACCCCATTCATTTCCCTAATATGTGGATCAAATTGTATTCCCCAAATTCATGTGTCGGCGTTCTAACCCCCAGTACTCCAGAAAGTGCCTTTCTCTAGAAACAGAGTCGTTGCAGGTGGAATTAGCTAAGAGGTGACACTGGAGCAGGGTAGGTCTGGATGACGTGTCCTAGATCTGTCCATAAGCACATGAAACAGGAATAAAAACCAAGTTGATACCAGAAAACTCAGGATGCGATGCTTCCACGTAAACAAACAAACAAACATGCTCACAGTAGCCCCTGTGCCTTCTCTAGGTGGAGCGCAGACGAAGCAGCCACTGGGGCCATCCCCTCCTTCTTCCCTCTTTCTCCACACTCCTCTTAGATACACATGCCTGTCAACTCACACCGTAATTACTAATTCTTCACCTCGAGGGCAGCGGTCATGTCTTACCCGCCTCTATCTCTAGCACGAGCCCGGCACAGTTGTCCAGGCATTCATCCCTTCACGCGTCTACACGTTCATCGCACGCCTGCGGTGCCTGTTGCCAAGATCAAAACTGCAAATATCACCGGGGTGGAACCAGGCCTGTCCCGGCCCACCAGGTTGCACGTGGTTCCCTTGGGGAAACCCACACGGATTGGTCTTCATAAAAAGGTATGTAAGGTGACCACGGGACAAAGGCAGATCGATGTGGTCCTGTGATCATGTAAAAATAGCATGAGCGGAGAACAGCTACAGAGGAAATCCCCACGGCCGCCTGCGAAAGTGAAATGGTCTGGTTTGACCTGCTGTTGCAGAAGCAGCGCAGGCGTCCCTGAGAGGGATGCTCCAGTGGATGGATGCCTGGAGGGCGAGTGGGAGCTAAGCTGGCCACAGCAGGCAGAGAGTGTTCCAGGCAGAGGGAGACCCTGCAGGAAGAGGCGTGGAGGATGCAGGGAGCCTGGTGTGGGAGGCCGGAGGGTCGGCAGCGGCTGGGAGAGGCCCGGCTTGGATGGAAACATTTTAAGTGTGTTTTTCTCCCTGGAATGGCGGGAGGAAGAGGAGTGCATAGGAAAGGGTATATATAGGATGGGATTTCCTTATTTAAAATGACCCCACTGGCTATGGTACAGAGAACGGATTTGAGGGTCCCAGCGGGGATGTGGGAAGTCCAATTAGAAGGTTCCAGTCCATGGCAAGAGGTGTGGGTGGTGACAAGTCCAGTGGGAGTGGTCAAAAGAGAATGAAAGGGAGGGACCCTGAAAGTAGCTGAAAAAATACATATATACATGAATGTCCATTTAAATACACACGTGGTCGGGCCAGCCGAGTAGCACATTGGTTAAGAGCTGGTTTTGGGATGCCTGCAGCCCCGGTTTGGATCCCACATATGAGGGCCAGTGACACTGCCCTCTACAGCTAACAACAGCTCCACCTGGAGCTGGGCTGTGCAAGCCCGGCGACGGTGTAGGCTGCAGCCCCTGCTGCAGTGGGCTGTCACAGGCTACAGTGAGTGGCCCATAGCCAGTGTGAGCGGCTGGCAGCCAGTGTGAGCTGCCAAGAGCCGCTGTGAGCGGCCGTCCAGAGGCCGGCGACCGATCTGCCTCATTCGGGAAGAGCGCAATGATGATACCATCATGGGCCAGTGAAGCGACGTCCTCCGCAACTAGACTGAAGAACAAAAGGACACCAACTTGTCTGTTCCCCTTCCCTGATTCCCCAATGCTGTTCCCCTCCCCCAATTCCCCAATAAAATCTTTAAAAATAATAATAATAATAAATAAATAGACATGTGGTCAGTATTACTTTGGGGCTCCTTTTACACGATGGTCCAAGTGAACATTTGAGACAAAATGATGAATAAATGAAAGAATTTGGGAAACGTAAACAGGCTTCCTTCTCGCAGCTCACTTCATCTTTCACGCCCTGTTGTGCCTGGTGACACTTAACGAGCAACTGTTCAGGGTTTCTCAGAACTGTTTGCCTGTGGAGCAGCTTTGCCCTCTTGGAAGCCCATCACCCAGGACGTGCTCTGCAAGAAACAGGACCGCGAGCCCCCCAGCCCTCCGGTGCTGCAGGAAGAGAGCTAGGAGGTCAGGGGGAGCTGGGTACGTCCAAGCTGTCCCTCTGGGGCTGTCAGGAGAAGCCTGTCCATCCCCACTTTCAGGGAGGACTGGTTGGGTTTCTTCTAATCATCATAATGACTCTCTCCCCCGGGAGGCAGCCGCTCCGCATTTGGCCCAAACCGCCATGCAGGGCAAAACAACCAGGCATTGCCTCAACCGTCTGCTCTGAGCCCCAGGCTTGGACTTCTCTTTCTTCTCTTTGGTGCATTTGCACCTTTGTAGTTAGATGTCAACCAACTCAAAATGCTCCCCTTACGCAGCCCTGGCGTGTCCTCAAGTGATTAATAATGGGCTTCCCATGCCAAGAGCTGCCTTTTTCTGCATGGAAATAGGAAATCACCAAGAACTAAAGCTTTCAAGGAGGTACAAGGAGAAAAAGAGGCTTGCCGCTCCCGGGGACAGCAATCAGAATTTTGCACACAAAGATGCCCAGAGAGTGGAGAAGACAATGAACAGTGGGGAGAAGGGAAGGGCAGAGAAGTCACAGGACACAGAGTGCAGCGTGACAGCCTCATTGTTTTCTTCTGGGTGGGTTCCGTGGGTGAAAGGCTGTCATTAACGGTGGGCGGTGTCAGCGTCCCAGGAGAAGCTGATGGCTGTGGCCCCCACAGCTGGCAGTGGGCTGTGACTGGCAAAGCTTGTCACAGCGAGGCCAGCTCACTTTGAGGGTTTCCATCTTACCAAATGTGGTCCCTAAGGAATAACCCACATTAGCCCGGTCAGCTGGGAAGCCAGTAACAGTGACCAAACTGTGGGCTTGCTGAGACAAAGATGTTTCCTGCCTCTGTCCCCATTTCTTCCCTGGACGGTGGGCTCTTTGAGGACAAATGTGGGGCCCCTATTCGTGTTAGGCCTGCCATAACACATGGGCCGCAAACTACTTAAAACCACAGAAATTCGTTCTCTCACAGCTCTGGAGGCCAGAGGTCTGAAATCCAGGTGTCAGCAGGGCCGGGCTCCCTCCGCAGGCTCCAGGGGACGGTCCTGCCTTTCCCCCTTCCGGCTTCTGGTGGTGGCCTCAATCCTTGGTGTTTCTTGGCTTGTAGATGCATCACTCTGAACACGGTCTCCATCTTCAGGTGGTCCCCTCTCTGTGTCTGCGTCTTCATATCACAGGGACTTCTCATCACTCCAGTCATTGGATTAGGGCCCACCCTCATCCAGCACCACCCCATCTGAACCTGAGTCCATCTGCAAAGACCCTATTTGCAGTAAGGTCATACTCGCAGGTCCTGCGGGTTCGCTTCAGACGTCACAATGAATTAAGAGTTCATTATACACCAAGATCACCAGCTGTAAAGCACATTCCACCTCCCGACTTTCACCTTCAGAACAAGGCTTTTTAGGAAGCCCAGTGTGGATTGAAATCCTTTCCCGTCACCGAGTTACGCACCAGGAAGTGGACAGCGTCACCTGAAGAGGAGGAGCCCCTGGTCCCCTGCCCCTCCTCTCGCTTCTCTCCTGCCGGCCCCTCCACCCCCTCTGCAGCTCTGCTCAAAGATCAACACCTCGGAGGGCCACCTCAGACCACCTATTTGAAATGGGGGTCGCCTCACCTTTCGTGTCCTTGTCCAAACTGGTAATTCATAGGTCTGACAATTAAGTTCATGAACTTGTTGCAATGATGTTGCTAACCTTTTTTGATATCAGAGGGATTATTCATTATGAATTTGTACCAACTGGACAAACTGTTAACCAAGTTTACTATTTGGAAATGCTGAAGAGGCTGCGTGAAAAAGTTAGACGACCTGAACCTTTCGCCAACAATTCATGGCTCTTGCATCACGACAATGCACAGCTCACATGGCACTGTCTGTGAGGGAGTTTTTAGCCAGTAAACAAATAACTGTATTGGAACACCTTCCCTACTCACCTGATGCCCCCTAAGCCCCCAATGACTTCTTTCTAAGCCCCCAATGACTTCTTTCTTTACCCAAAGATAAAGGAAATATTGAAAGGAAGACATTTTGATGACATTCAGGACATCAAGGGTAATATGACGACAGCTCTGATGGCCATTCCACAAAAAGAGTTCCAAAATTGCTTTGAAGCGTGGACTAGGCACTGGCGTTGGTGCGCAGCTTCCCAAGGGGAGTACTTAGAAGGTGACCATAGTGATATTCAGCAATGAGGTATTAGCACTTTTTCTAGAATGAGTTCTCGAACTTAATTGTCAGCCTCATATGCTATTTCCTAACCCTGTGTGATTTTGGACTGGTTACCTACCTTCTCTGTGCCTCACTTTGCTCATCCATCTCATGGGGATGAAAATAAGAGTTGTTCCCTCTTAAAATTATCAAAAGGATTTTAAAAGTAAATACATTTGGAAAGCCCTTAGAAAAGTGCCCACTGCACACTGAAGGCGAGGTGACCGTTAGCCGCTAGGTGTTAGACTCACATCTGTGTCACCCTGTCCATCACAGCCTCCCTCAGGGCCGGGACCATGTCTGGATTATTCGCCAGTGTGTCCTCAGCACTAGCACCATCCAGCTCATGGAAGACCCTCAATTAACACCTGTCACACAGACAAATGAAGGACAGTTTGCCTGAGTACAACACTGACCATTTGCAAGACTGAAATCTAAACATGTGCATCAGAAACTGTGAAATAAAACTGCAGATCTTTTCTCTAAACACAGCTTTTCTAACCAAATTCAGTCTTGATTCTGTCAATTTCCCCAGAGGACCAGCAGCCATCTTTGCTTTTTTCCTTCCTCTTTTTTTTTTTTCACTTTTATTTCTAACTTTAAAAACTCCTGTCTAGTGAGTGAATGTATACTTACCAAACAGGAAAAAAAAACAAAAGTGTCTCATTAGGACGAGATGGCTTTACCTTTCACACAACTTTAATTTTATTTCCCCATTTAATGTTCATCAATCATGTGAAATGAAGACTTCAGATCAATGCAATTTCACAAGTTTCCACTTGGGGAACTCTGCAAGGTTTAGAGGGAGGACAACTGCAACTGCCATTTTAAAAATTTGCTTGAGGCCCAAATGAGCTTTCCATATTTTATTTAGAGAAAATGCTATCACCCCAAAACACCCTTGACTTGGTTCATCCAGGCTTAGAAGAGCGGGAAGAACGAGAAACAGTGACCTTGGCCTGACCTTGTAGACATCTGTGCAGCTCTGCTCTTGTGCTCGAGGGAGCTGTACAGATGCCCTGCTCCTTTCTGGGCTGGATCAGGTCCGGTTCTGTAGACTGTGGGCCTGGGGTCCCCCAACTCGAGTGCCCACAGGGGCCACACACTTATAAATGATACGTGCTGGTAATTTCCTCGGGGTCACATTTCTTTGGCCCAAGAAATGAAGAGGAGTCCTCTTTACTTTCACAATGAAATGTGCGCCCCCCATTTTTCTGGAAACAGCTGTCCCTCATAGTCTCGCTTGTGTTTACCCACTTTAGAGAAAGACATGGATCTGATAAAGATTTTGTTTTTGATTCTCTTCCAAGTTCTCTGATTACACCAAAGAAAGCATCTCGTTTTCATGCTGACAGATCACTTGAAAAATCTTTCTTTTATCCAAGAGAAATTGGGTTTCAAGTTCAGTCAGGGTCTAAGAACTGGAATTTAACAACTTTTTCTGTGTGTATGACATTTTTGATTGCTTATCACTTGTACCAAATAATACTGCTTTTCTTTCCACTTACGGCCGTGATTTAAAGTTTCATCATGAAACGAATTTATTTAAGAGAAACTTGAGATAGAGAAAGATATCTTAAAGAAAGCCTTAGGGTTTCCTGAGCTCACGGTCACTCAGCCACGTGGGGCTGACTCATGTCAGTTATGGCAACGGGGGCCCATCTGCACAGTTTTAATCTCCACCTCCTAATTGCTTTCCACAGCCATTGTGGTGACTTTCTAAAATCGCTGATCTAATTCCATCACTCATCTACTTGAAAACTGGTTACCCCTCCCCGCAGACCCACAAAACAAAGCCCCAGCTTGGTCATGGCGGTCGAGCTTTCCGGGTCTGGTCCCATCATCCTCAAGCAGACGCGAAGTGCGTTTTCCACAAATGCTCGCTAGATGCTAGAAATAGAGAACGAACAACTGCGTCCTCCTTATCACACCTTTGTTTCAGGAGTTCCTCCATTTGAAGCAAAGCGTGTGTGCTGGTTAGTGGGTGATCCCATCAGGCTCCTGTCGGGAAAACAGGGCTCACAGCAGGGAGCTCAAAGGACGGACCCAAGAGGGAACCTGGGAGTTAGTAACAGGAGCTGATGGCATGGCACGGGGAGTGAGTTTGCCCAGAGATTAATTACTGCAGGAAGCTATTATCACCCCTGGGGCCAGAGGGCCCATGGAGGGAGCTGGGATCCTAACGCAGGGACCCCAAGAGCTCCAGCCCAAATGGGAGCTCCCCACAGGGCCATGGGGTCGGGGCAGGAAGGCCCGCCGGGGACAGCTGGAACGATGAAGGAGACACAGGGAACGTCGGGAATAAAGCCGAAGCATAGAAAGTGGAACTGCCTGGGCCGCCGGGCTCACGTGGTGTTTCCCTGTGGTCAGGTTTACCCAGAAGCCAGTGGGCCTGCGGGAAGAACACGCAGCCAGCGGGGTTGGGCCCCGGTGATAGAAAGCAGCGGGGAGAGGGCAGCCGTGGGTCTGAAGCCTCCTGAGCAAGTGACCAGATGGATGGGATGAGACAAAGAAGGGTCATCCTTTATCACTTCCATAGGCTGGTAAGTGACAGCAGACCCCCAGCTCTGGGACACCGGCCGCTTGTGTCCCTCCTGGTCCATAGGGTGAACGGTTCCCCAGGTGAGGGTCGGTGGGTGGACAGCCTCCTGGTTGTCCCATCACCGCTGAACACCACGTTGGCATCTCTCATTGATTGCTGCCACCATTCCAGTGGTTTTTGAAAACAAGCTGAAGTATGTAAGGCCATGAATCAAAATACATTGATTTTTGTCCCAGAATGAAGCATTGTAATGACAGAGGAAGCTGAGAGCTGATATATTTATGTCAGTGATATGTGATGCATCTGTAAATGATGCTTTTAAGTAAAGTTGAGTTAAAGGAAAATGCTAAATTGCACAAATTGGTATGAGCTGGTGTGCGGAGGTGAGCGAATTTTTAACAAGATGAGGATGACACGTGAGTGAGTGACAGCTGAGCTCCAAGGCATGTCAGGGAAGCCTGGGCAGGGGTCAGGACCCCGTTCTAGCAGAACCCCAGGGCCAAGGACCGACCTGTGACATTGGTATTCACCTTGCCCTCTGCAGTCTCCACATGGAAGCCCGCTGAGTGCTCCCGGGTGGAGAATCTCTTTGGTCTGGGAGGGCCTCCTGGGTAAGACAGTGTTAGGGAGGGTGCCATGAACTGCCAACGTACCTCAGAAATTAACCACATTATGCAAAACAAGAATGCTTATTTTCTGTAGCCAGAAAGGGCACAAGTCTTCAGCTCTCAGTCTAGAAAACTTCTCGTTACAATTTTTCAAATCTAAGATCTGAGTTGTTAAGCAAACGAGTATGGACGGATTCTTCTAGAAAGGCAGCACAGGACAAATGTCAATTAGTGAAAGGAAGTTCCAATTTCTTATTTTGTGAATATTCATTTTCCCTTTTTCAAAGGAAATTGTTGAGCGCTCTGAGGAGAAATATATCAAACCTCTTCAGTCCTGACTTAGTGGGAATGTTGAGTCTACACTAGTTAAAAAGTATAAAGGAAGGGCCGGCCGAGGGGCTCAGTTGGTCAAGAGCTCGCTCAAGAGTGCGAGCTGAGCTCTGAGCAACAGCAGTTCAATGCCCAGCCCGAGCCGAGCTGCCGCTGAGCTGCCAACAGGTGGCAGGATGGCTCAGCTAAAAAAAAAAAAAAAGTATAAAGAGGGCTGGCCACATGGCATGTTGGTTAGGAGTTGGCTTGGGACACCAGCTCTGAGCAGCAGGGCCCCGGTTCGGATCCCACATGAGGGCCAGTGATGCTGCGCCCTCTACAGCTAAGGTGGTGAGCAACAGCTCGACCTGGAGCTGGGCTGCCATGAGTCACTGGGGTCAGCGTAGGCTGTAGTGGGGCTACAGTGGGGCTGTGGTGGGCTGCCGTGAGTGGCCATCCAATGGCCAGTGACCGATCTGTCTTATGCAGAAAAAGTGCAATGCAATACCAAGATGGCCCAGTGAAACGACGCAACTAGACTGAAGAACAAAAGGACAGCAACTTGTCTGTTCCCCTCCCCCAATTCCCCTATAAAATCTTAAAAAAAAAAAAAGTGTAAAGGATCCAAAATGTGAAAAGGAAATATAATGTTATTATGGTCAAATTCACATGGAAGACAATTTAAGTAATGCTGATCAACATCAAGCCTCAGCCATTTTAGATAAGTGGGCCTGAGAATTTCCTTGTGGTGTTCCTGTCATTTGGTATAACCCTGCTCATTACTTGTGCTTAAAATATTAACTTGGGCACTTTTCTTTGCTCACCAAATATTTTCTGAATAAAATTTTAACTCGCCTCATTCCAACTGTCCTGATCTTCAAGTTCGGGGCCCCAGGACTTGTGGGGTTTTGTGGGATGCCACCCTGACAGAGCACAGAAAGGGTTTCTGTTGGATTTGAAGAGAAACGAAGCCAGCTTGCGGGCCGCGTGGCAGATGAGATAATAACCTCTCTTGTTCCAAGACTCCCAGTTGAACATTCTGTCCCTGGCACTGATACAAGGTAGATTTAGAATGCCAGAGGAACTGAGGTTCTATTTGTAAAATCCCAGGGCCCACGATCAGTGCATGGAGACTATTTCCTGGGATTGGAGGTATCCCTCGCCAAAGCTCTAACTACAAAACGCACGGCACTGCCTATGCCATTTAAGGAAGAAATTAACCGGAGCATGATGCTTGCTCTCTCCCAGGGTGAATTCCCAGGGTTGTGCCTTGTCCCCATGAGCCGGGGTGGGTGGGTGCTGGGGTGCGTTTTCATGACACACTTATGTAGAGGACAGACACGCCTCAGAGGCCCCTACTCACATTTCAGGGCTTTGACCTGGCTTTCTGGGGTGGGCCATTTCCACGAAAAGGACTGCCAGACGCAGCCAAACCAGTGCGTGGAATTTAATTACAGGGGTCCAGGAACCCGGGGGACTTCGCTCCGTCCCAGATGAGAGGCACAGTGCCCCCTACACCACCATCTGCCAGAAGCTTACAGGGAAAATATTCTAGTGACACCTCCTTTTGTAGGCCTGCTAAGTGCCCCCACCGAAAGCTCCAAGCCCCATTAGCCGACTGCAAACACACAGTTGCTTTCGGTTCAGAAATGTCCACCTGTTCTTAGAACCCAGGCCCTCCTCCCCAACTGAGTCTCCCACGGCCTCCTCAGTGGGCGATGCCCCCCGAGACTGCCAGCCAGGTTTCGCTACCTGATTCAGGTAGGCATTGCATTAATCAATGGTTCTATGGAAGACCGAGAGGATGGAATTTAGGGAGATGAAGTGGGTCGGATTTTAGACATGTATATGGTTCCACGGCAATGAGCAACGTCAGACAAGCTGGAAAATGACACGTGGCCGACTCCAGGCCATTTCTCAGGCGAATATCTGAGAGGCCCCCTCATCCACCCCCCACAACGTGTGTGTTGCCCCCGCTCTCACCTCTCCCTCCCACTGGCCGGTGGCAGGCCCAGCGCCCAGGCCTCTGGGGGAGGGGGCTCTGCTGCTTACCTGGGAGAGGCTCAGCCACAGCGTGAACAGCTGTGCACCTTACCCAAACGCAATGCTAATGAGTTCTGAACTTGCCCCCCAAACTCCAGGAGAGCGCTCGTGATAATGAACGCCACGGGCGTTCCCTCCCCCAGCTTGGGACGGCCGCTAAGCGGGCCACATCTGAAATGCTGATGGGCTGAAATTTGTTAGAGCTGGACTGCAGGGTGGCACTGTGTCTTCAGGACCAGATACACTATCACAGCCACCCCCCAACCCTGGCGCCTCCCCTGCCTCCCTGCTGGGGGTGACGCTGATGGGTTTGGCAGAAGCTCTCAGAGCTGCACACGACGCTCACTCCGCTCACTCGTGTCGAGGAAGGCTGAGGTTTTCCTTCATCGGCAAACCTGGAAACAGCGCCTCCCCCAGCAGGAGGCATTTCACAAATGGCACAGCAGCCCAGCCTCGCTCCCCTGCACCCAGTCACCCCCTTGTGATGGAGTTGAGCAGCAGGGCGCTGGGGGCAGAGGGTGGCGTCCTGCCCAAGAAATCCCACCAACTCACAGCCAACTCACGACGCTGTCCCAGTAGTGACACTTGCTGGGTTTCCCCACCTGTACAATAAGGGTGACGACACCTGCCCCAGCGAGCGGAGGGCAAGGGGGGGCGCGGCTCTGTGAACGGTGACACGCGCTCTGGTCCCGTGAGCCGGCATCCCCAGACTGCGGCAGGTTCCCTCCCCGCTCAGGGCCCTGGGGTTGTGAGGGCGGCTGAGAAGACAGCCCAGCTCTTCAGAGCTGCAGCACCCCCAGGACGGGACACCAGGGACAGCGGGACAGAGGAGGGAACGCTGATGGTGATTCTGGAACTGCGACATTGTCCGTGGCACACCTTTCTCCTCCCCGTGTCTCGGGTCCCCAGAACACTGAATTTACAATGTGAGAAAGCACAGGGCCGAAATTTAAGGTCACTCGGTCTCCTCCTGCCCTTTCAAATTGGTGAACTGGGCGGTCCCTGTCCCTGTTCCCCCTGAAAAGTCCAGCAGCGCCCGTGACGTTTCTGCTCCCTGTGAACTGATGGAACATCCCACAGTCAAGTTACAGCATGAACACCATCTCGGTCATCGGCAGCCGTCCCCTCCCTGGGCGGCCACTCCAGCTCCATGTCTCTCAGTCACGGAGCCCAGTCCCTCCTCTGCCCCTCCTCACCTCAGGGAGAGTCCCTGACCAGCCCAGACACTCTCTACTTACTGTCCTATCTCGTTTTGAAGCCGGACAGCTCCAAGGGTCCCCCAGAGGTCACTGTCCTGGACACACAGCGAGACTAGTTGGGGAGGCCGGACACTTCCTCCAGCCAGCCCAGCAGCAGGTGCAGGCGGCCAGGAGGGGACAGTGCCGCGGATGGTGGCCTCTGTGGCAGCACCCGGGGAACATCACAAAGGGCGAGCCTGTCCCAAGCGCGGCAGGAACTCAGCCACACCAGCTCGGTTCTGCTACTCACAGGAGCGTGACAAAGGTCACTGCCTCCCGATGTTTCGCTTTCCATGAAAACGGTAACACTGAGATTGTTTATGAGCAATCTCTTTGAGCAAATGTAATTCCCTTATTTTAAAGCAAAGAGAATAATTTTGCCAAACCTTAAAAGACCAAATAACCTCAAAGCTACTGAAACTATTCTAGAGCAAGGGGAAAAAATAACTTTCCAATTCTCTTTTATGAAGCAAAGGTAACATCAATGCCAAAAGCTGACAAATACACACACACACACACACACACACACACACACACTGAAACACACTCAGTCACTCACACTCACACACACCACACAAAAAACAGGAAATGAGACCAATTCAGTGGTATGCTATAAAAGTAGTAAACTTAATATTAACAAAAAGAATGAGACAGCATGCTAGGAGATGATATTACGGCTCAGTGGCATCTGTGCCAGATGTGCAAGTGGCGGGGAGGGGGAGGGGATCCAGTATTAGAAGATGCACGGACGTATACCATCAGATTTAAAGAGCTAAGGAGAAAAATCACGTGATTACATCCGTAGGTGAGCTTGGCTAAAAGGTACACATGCATTAAATATGGACAGATGCATACTTTCACATGTAGATGACAAAACGCAGGCTGTGGGGAATGGGCGTCGTGTGTATTGCTGGCAGGACCACAAAGCGTTAAACGAAGAGAAAGGAATAAGGAATGGCAGAGGAGGAGGAGATAAGCTAGGATGAGAGGGGACGTTTGAGCCTGACTGGCTATTTGCGGGTATTGTTAAATTCAGAGCAGTTAAAGGTATTATGACAATGTTAAAAATGAGTCCCCGCCTTTTAGACGTGTACGCTGAAGTGCTTACAAGCGAAATTGTGTGACGTCTGCAGTTGGCGATGATATAATCCTGGGGGAGGGTGAGTAGAGGGTGGAAATTGGGTCATCGGGAAAGCCGTGACATACTTTTCTATGTTTTTCAACGCAAAAATGCGTGATGACTTTCCCGACAACCCAACAGTTGAAATAAAACCAGGTGCGCCTTTACAATTGCAGAAGCTGGGTGACAGCACAGTGACCCTGCATTCCCCTCTCTGCTCTCGGGGGACTGGAATGTCCATGAGGAAGAAGGGGTGTGCAGATCCAGCTCCCGAGTCGCTGGGTTTGCAGCCCTGGATCGCGACGAAGCCCCTGGTCTCGCAGGTGGGGACATGAGGCACAGACCGGAAGAGGGCTGCCCTGACACAGCCAGCGACCCCCAGACTGTACGGGCCCCATTTCTCTCTGCCTCTGCATCCATTCATCCAGGATTTATGAATGGAAGTAACAGCAAGGCTATGCACACAGCACCATGTTCAACACCAGATGTTTCCAATAGTGATTATGTCGGAATAATAGCCGGAGAAAGGGCCTGGTCATCAGTCCTGCGTGGTGCGTGCTAACGAGACCGATGGGCTCGCCGGCAGCACTGCCAGGGAAGGGAGGGGTGGGGGAGGCCACTTCCATCTAGGGCTGGCCCGGCCCTCTCCGTGTCTTTCCGCCGTTACCCCAGCTTCCTGTGCCTCAGTCTCCTCAGTTCCCCCGAGTAGTGGGCTGCGTACTATATAGTTTCTCTGCTGGGGTTTTAAATGCTGCCTTGACCTACTGTTGAGGTCTGGGTTGGAGGAGGTCCAGTGTCCACCTTGAGCAGCTGATTAAGCCACACCCCAATGACTTCCCTCGTGGGGCCCCCAGCCACTTGGCCTGTCCCTAAGAGCCGCGGGGCCAGGCACCAAACAACTTGAGACAGACCCCAGCCCAAGAGCCGAGGAATTACTTGAACTGCCGATGCAGACAGCCCAGGGAGCCTGGGGGCCCCCGCCTGCTTGCTGCACGTAAGCCGCCCCTCCGGCCCGGGCACAATCCCACGTGGCCCTGCCTGGCAGCCTTCTCTCAAAGGCTGTAAGTATTCACTGCCCTCCCCCCGCCCCCCCCACATGCACACACAAGCCAGGCCTGTCTGTCATCCTCGGGGGGTGGGCAGCACACATAGGGGGCTCAGGTCCCACCTTCTGTTGTTTTTTTTTTGAGGGCAGGGTCACTGGCCCTCATATGTGGGACCCAAACCGGGGCTGCTGGCTTCCCAAGCCAGCGCTTAACCACCGCGCCACTCGGCCGGCCCAGGTCCCACATTCTTAATGGCAATCAGCTTGGCCTTTTAATGTTACAACCAAAGGAACCTGCACATTCAGTGACAGACCTTTGTCACCCCACTGAAAGCTTCCATCCACGTTTCCTGCATCACACTGGGAAAGCAGTTCCCAAACCCTGGAAGTTTCTTGTGAATGATACATTATACCTTTTACAATTTAAAAGCATTTACATGGTCAAATGTGAGTACTGAAAATATGCCACCTACTTGGAAGTCCATGTTGGCTTTCTGTCTTCCTTGTCTTCCGTCTCTTCCTTCCTTCCTCCCTTCCTCTTTCCCTCCCTCCGTCCTTCCTATTAGTAAAGAAATCTGGAGGAAATTGAAATGCCTGGCCCGCTCGTTAATCAGAGCGGCCCTGCTGAGCCCACACACGGCCAGGGCTCCTGTGGATAGAGCTGCAAAGAGGCCTGTGACCCACTGAAATTTGACATTTCCAGCTGAGTTCTATGCACGTGCGCAATTTTTGGCAAGAGGGTCCACTGATTTAATTAGATTATTAGAGGTGGCGGGGAAGGGCAGAACAGTAAACGAAACCGAGAGGGCAAGGAGAGGGGCGAAGGCTGGCGGGGAGGCCGAGCTGGGAGGCAGGGCTGTGTTGGCGTCCTGGCCTGGGCCCGGGGCGCCCCGCCCGCAGAACCAGGCCCCGAGCGCTGCACTCCCGCCCGCCGGCGCCAGAGGGCGCGCCTGCGCCCACCCGGAGACGCGCCGGTCTGCAGCCTCCAGGGGGCGGGCAAGGGCCGCTGCACCAGGGACAGCGGGAGCCGAACTGGCAAATCCAGAGGTGGGCTTCCCGGGCCTGGGGTAGGTGGGCGGAGCCGGAGGTGGTTTTCCCCGCGCACCCTGGAAGAGACCCCACCTCTTACGAAACCCGAGGGTACCTTTTGCTTTGGGAAGGATGGAGAGAGTGTTGCAATGAGTCCAGAGATCTTTGCAAAATCACGTCTCAGGAGGTCCTGGGTGCAGGTGTCTCTGGTCTAGAATCTCAGCTCCTCCTTTCCTACGGCTGTGCTGCCTGCGGTAAGGAAGTCTCCGCTTAAACGTCAGTTCCCTGCACCCCTAAAACGGAGATAACGACCGAGCCCACGTCGCAGGGTGGGACAAACGCTGCCCCTGCAGGTGGCCTGCAGAACACCTGGCGCGCGTGCATGCACACATACACACACACACACACACACATACACGCACACACGGACAGGTGAGGACCCACACACAGCGCTGTGGGCAGCTCGTGCAGAGAAATGTACACTTTCCCTTAAAACACATAATGGCTTTGCAATGCTCATCAGCGTGAACCTCATTGCATCATTTGTTCATGATTAGATCTGGCCCTTAATCCAGTTTTCCAGGTCTGGAATTATACTTTAACCGTGAGCTCAGCAGAGTCATTCTCAGCTTACCTGGCACAGGGGGGACAGCTGCTGTGGTGAAGGGTTCCTCCCAGCTGGCCGCAGGAACACGGGGAGCTAAAGCTTCAGACGGCAACCAAAATCCTCATCTCCCCCAAGCCCTAGGGAGTCACAGGGAGCCATCGCAACCTGAGGAATGTTTACCCAGCAGAAGGAAAGAACGTGCTCGTTCCTGATCCTCCCAAAAGCATAACTGTCATTTACACAGGGGCATGGTATTTAAAATATTAGTTTCATTATCTTCTAGCATCTAATCATTATGAATCTGAACCAGCACTCAGAATGTATTTGCATGTGTAAAGAACCCATCATTCCTGTTTGTCTGTGGCACACGTGGCTGTTGGTGTGACTTCTGAAACTGAGCACCCACTTACGGGGACAGCGACAATCCAATGATGCATTGAAGCGTGTTCAGTTTAGAGAAATACACAAACAGAGAACGAATGGCAGGGCAGCAGGACAAGGTGGGCCCGTCACGATCATTGCTGGTGAGGCATTTTTTATCTCTGCGTGGTTGTACAACTTCACCCTTTCTGCCGCTGTGTCAGTCAATAAAATAAAAGGCACTTCAGAGTTCCCCAAAGAGTTCAATACCCATCACAGCAGGAACGCTGGAGATGGCTACCTGACTGCAAAATCCTCAGGCTAGAATTGGTGCATTAGTTCTCAGGACCGTTTTGGTTGTGCTCTTTTAAGGGTAAATGCATTTGTGCTCACATAACAGAAGGAGGAGGGTAGCAGCTGTTAGCCCTGTGTACCAAATATTCCAGGCTATGCCTCAACCCCAAACATGATAGGACCGTAAGTCTCCACGCCCTCAGCTTGGGTAGGACCGTATGACTAAGCCTGAGCCCACGGGGCTGGGAGCGGAAGGGAGGCTTGCTGTAAGGAAGGGAAATCCATGGTGGGCAGGCAAAACCACAGCTGCTCCCATCACCTGCCCACTTCCATCGGGGTCCAATCCTCCATGGATACCAGACCTTGCGTGATCAGCATGACCTCAGGGCCATGACTGGTTGTGTTGCTGTACCTCCAACCCGTCTGACATGCTTCCCTCTCCGGGCCTGTGCGATTGCTGTTCCTCTCTCTGGAGCCCTCCCTTCCCCAAGAGAGCCGGGTGGCCCGTCCACTCACTTCCCTTAGGTCCATGCTCAGATGTCAGCCCATCCGTGGGTGTTTGCTCATTTGTCCCTTGCCAGGTCCATCTCCACTGCCAGGCACTCTCTGTGCCCGTCCCTGACATGTCCTCCATCACCCTTTACCCCACCTGACTAATCTATAAATATAAGTTCCAAAATATAAGTTCTGTTTACTGTCACTTCCCCAAGGCCTAGAACAAGGACTGTCACATAGTAGGTTCTCAATAAATATTCATTGGAAGAAAGAAAGAGGAACAAATGTCCACTCCATGCACCCAGCACACATGCCAGCTGGTGGTCTGGCCTCCTTGTTCTCTACCCAAACCTTGTTTCTGGGAATTCGGTTATTTTAATGCAAAACCTAATTTTTCAAGTTTAGCCACGTGTTCTAAAGTATATAAATACTGGGTCTTCGGGAAAGTCATGACATATTTTTCTATGTTTTTCAATGCAAAAATGCATCATGACTTTCCTGATGACCCAATAATAGCCACAGAGGCCAAGCAAAGTCTGAGCCAGCTTGCCCTCATCCCTGACCCAGCTCAGAGCTCCCTGCAGGGGAGTGCCCATAAATAGGATGTCACTGTGACGACAATGAAGGGGGCAGCTGGCAGGGCCTTGCCCTCTGTGCATGGGCCCTGACCTACAGTATCACGCTGAGCCTTCTCCCGAGCTGACTGCATTGCTGTGTGGCCTTAGAGCCGAGACTCCATCTCTGTGAACTTCCATTTCCTCCTCTAGATATAAATGAGCCTCATAAACCCATTTGCAGTGGGTTTTCAGGATTTAAAAAAAAGAATTGCCAATTGCTCATGTCTGACACAGCGCCTGGTAGGTGGTGACACTAGCTAGAGAACAGTCGTTATTATCTTTGCTTCTTGGTACCAGTCCTAGCACCCTAAGCACATACTGACAATGGGGTGTTTTCCGTGCACAGACAGCACTGGGTTCGTACTGCTGGCCGTCCACCATTCAGAAGAGAAAGAGAACTGAGCCAGGAGCCTGGGCACATGGGCTCTCGTCTCTGTGGGTCTGCTGAGCAGTATGGCTGAGCCCCTTCTGTGAGGAGGAGGGAGAGAGACCTGCAGCCACACCACTGTGTACAGCTGGCGACTGCATTCTCTGAATCTGATGCCTCTTCAGCAACTTTGAGGGGACCTGTGTCCCCCGTGCATGCCGACACCAAGGTGGGGACACTGTGCTGCTTCCCATCCACTTTGTCCTGCTCAGGTTCAGATTCTGGTGCTTTCAACGCTAGCTAGCTGGTGACCTTGCACCAATACGTGCCCTTTCTGTGCCTCAGTTTCCCCATTCTTAAAATGGGATAATAATAGCTTCTATTCCAAAGAGCTCTTGTGAGGACCAAGCAGCATACCCCGTGTTGAGTGTTTAGAGCAGGCCTGATCCACAGCAGGGCCTCAGTGAATGTTGTCATCCCTCTCTGTCAGCTTTTCTCTGGCAACAAATAATGCCAGGTCTTTCTTGCTCATGTTACAAGTGTCTGTGGGTCACCTGCAGCTTAGCTGTGCTTTCCTGTGCTTGGCTCAGCTCCACACACTTCTCATTCCGGGACCCAAGCTGAAGGAGAGAATACAGCCTAGTGTCTGCTGTTTTCAAGGTGTAGGGCACTCAAGGGGTGCACATAGGAGTCCACCATGCCTCCAAATTAATTAGCCTGTTTAGAATCAGCCCTCTTTCATTTCCACTTATTATTTTGATTAAAGAGGGTCACATGACCAAGTTGAAAGGCAACAGAGTGGAATGTGTACACTGCCTGTTGAGAGGGAACAAATAATCCAACCCACCTCAGCAGCTACCATTAATCATCATCACCATCACCATCATCTTCACCTTTACTATTACCATCACCATCATCACCATTACCATCACCATCATCACCATCATCACCACCATCACCATCATCACCATCACCACCATCACCACCATCACCACTATCATCTCCATCATCACCATCATCACCATCATCACCACCATCATCACCACCACCATCACCACCATCACCACCATCATCACCATCATCATCACCATCACCATCACCATCACCACCACCACCATCACCATCATCACCACCATCATCACCATCATCAACATCATCACCATCACCATCACCACCATCACCACCACCACCACCATCATCACCATCATCACCATCATCATCACCATCACCATCACCACCATCACCACCATCATCACCATCATCATCACCATCATCACCACCACCATCACCACCATCACCACCACCACCACCATCACCATCATCACCACCATCATCACCACCACCATCACCACCATCACCACCACCACCACCATCACCATCATCACCACCATCATCACCACCACCATCACCACCATCACCACCACCACCACCATCATCACCATCATCACCATCATCATCACCATCACCATCACCACCATCACCATCACCACCACCACCATCACCATCACCATCATCACCACCACCACCACCATCATCACCACCATCATCACCACCACCATCACCACCATCACCATCACCACCACCACCATCACCATCATCACCACCATCATCACCACCACCATCACCACCATCACCACCACCACCACCATCACCATCATCACCACCATCATCACCACCACCATCACCACCATCACCACCACCACCACCATCACCATCATCACCACCATCATCACCACCACCATCACCACCATCACCACCATCACCACCATCATCACCATCATCACCATCATCATCACCATCACCATCACCACCATCACCATCACCATCACCATCACCATCACCACCATCACCATCACCATCACCACCACCACCATCACCACCATCATCACCACCACCATCACCACCATCACCATCACCATCACCACCACCACTATCACCATCATCACCACCATCATCACCATCACCACCATCACCATCATCACCATCATCAATATCACCATCACCTGCTCATTCCGAGATGGAAGGCACAATAGGAACCACTGAGGCAGAAACAAAAATGTGTGGGGAACTGTCCCTTCCATCAAGTTGAAAAGCAAAGGTGCCATAAGGAATTATCATTACCAGGAAGCGAGTGACAATTTGGTTTTGTACATTCAGACAAGACAGAGTAAACCTCATGTATGTGTGTGAGTATGCAGGGGTGTCGACGAGCCCACAGATTAAAAAGAGTGTGTGGTAGCAACAAAGATGGGACCACCATAGCATATACCTTTCGTACATGGAAAGCGAATCACCCTAAGGCAGATAAAATGTATGTTACAGGTAAAATTAAACATTACATAATCAACTACAGATAAAGTGTAACATTTAGTACTGTCGTGAGGCAGTAAAATTCACTTTGTGATTCAATTCACTTTGTGATTCACTCCATTTTGAGGCCAAACATGCCGCATATAGAATTAATGAGACTGCAAATTTCCTACAAATGCTTGCACCCTGATATTCTAGGGTAATGACTGTGTTTTTCTACTTCAAAAATTACTGGGTAATTTATTGCGGACTTCCTTTTTGTCAGAGGAAAACAGAATTGTCACTTTGTTAAAGCTAATGGTTTTTTTTTTGTTGTTTTCCATTTGTTTCTCCACTTATTGTTTCTGGTCTATTTGGTGTCTCACATTTTAGGATGAGAATCAGCGACGGGCCACCGGTAGCTGGCTCAGAGGAGGTGCCCAGACAAGGGGGACAGCTGGGGAGGGGATGATGGTCATCCATTTCTTATAGACAAAACCAGGACACAAAACACAGATGTGGGCCTCGCTTTACAAAACAGGGGTGTTCTCCAAAGCAGTCTGCTGGGGAAATGGCCAAAATGGGCCACGCTTTCTGGCAGGTATGTTTGACTTTCCAGTGGTCGGTTTTCATTCCTCCTTGGCCTTCAGTTGGTGGCATTGCCCAACAAGTCGGCTACAAGGGTCTCTTTTCCCCATCCTTGAAAACATTCTCTGCACCGTCAAATCTCCAGAATGTCATGGTGAGATTGTATGGTGACTCTCTGCAACATGTGACCTCCACTGTCCGATACGCTTGGCACTATACGGATTTTCCTAAGACTGGACAATGATACCACGCGGACGGGGTTTGGGGGTTTGGCTGCCTGGGCTCAAGTCCCAGCACTGTCGGTTTGTTTTCATGTCTAAGCCTCAACTTCCTCAACTGCAAAATGGGGAAGCAAATAGGATCTAACTTACCATGAAGGATTAAATTAAGTCAATGAGTGGAAGTTTTTATTATGTGATTACTATATGTATTCTGAATTTCCTTCTTTCTTCGCATGTTCAGACAAGGCTGGAACTATATCCCCAAGTGTGTGGCATGGATGCAGTGGACGTCAGTCACGTGCTCTTCCAGGAGGCCACCCAGGATGGTGTGGGCTTAGCTAGGTCACTTAACAATCCTGTGCCTGCCATCCCATCCCCTGACTGTCCCCCCATACCGTTGGCAACATGTAGTGTCTGTCAACCATCTTGTCTTACCTCATTTAAGTCTCAACCATCACCCTCCAGGCAGATGCTGTTCCTGCCACTTACGATGGAGAAACTAAGTCTCTCGTCCAATATTCCACACCATTTATGTGACCACGTCTGAATTAGCACTCGTGTTTTTCTCACAGCCCGTGGTGCCTGAAAACACCTCTGCCTTATCCCCTCTGGGTTGGGAAGATTCAGACCAATGGCATTTGTCCTTTCTATGTGGCTTTGTCCCCTTGGGTCCCAAGAATAGCCAACTTCATAACTATTGTGTACTTTCTTACTCATGTTACTCTCCTAGGCTAAATATCCGCTTGTATGGACATTGTGACATGCAAGCAAGCGGGGAGATAGGGCAACCTAGCACTCCTTTCTATCCTGCTGTTCCTAATTCATCAGCAAGCTGAAGGTAGAGATTGTTAGTAGAATGTGTGCATATCCAGACGTGAAATAAAAACGGTGGAGTCAGTTTGGCACATTTCCACCATTTGGGCAAGAACAAAATATGTATGCACGTCAAAGCTCTAACATATGGATTTTTCAAATTTCAGTGATTCTGCATACAAGTTAAATGCACTGAGATTTACATTTAAAACTGGCCTAGCACAGTATAAAATTAATGGCAAAATTCATTTCAATTTAAAAAATTTTTTATTTACTTAAAACATTAAGTAGGAAAAAAATAAAAAAGCATAATAATTGAGAGGGAGTCCATGAGAAAAACCTTTATAAATTATTATCTTGGTCCTTTCCTCCTTTCTTCTCCTGACTTTTGAACAGCGCCCCACAAACTGCAGCTGCCTCCCACACAGAGCTATGTGTGTATGTCCCCAACATGTACCACAAAACCGTGATCCAGTGATCCAGTTTTATTTTATTTTCTTCTCCTCCAAGGTGCGGCTGGTATTTTATCCATCTTTGCAGCACCACCGCCAGCCAGAGGACCAAGTCCACTGGTAGCTGCTGGAGCATTTGCTTGTCGTTTAAACTGGTCTTCAGAGTGAAGAGGCGTCTGTGGGTGTTTTTGCCAGTGGAGCGAAACACGGGGACTTAGGCAGGAAATTAATCACACTGCACATGAAAATAACTAAGGTTGGTTTGTCCTGCCTACTTCTTCTCCATCCAACGAGACGTACTCTTAAACCCCTCCAAGTGCCTCTCAGCCACACACAAAAGCATGCTGCTCCGACCTGTCAGCTGGAAATCTCTCCATGGCAAATAACAGGAAACTGCACTCACCCTGGACCCAACAAGAACAGCAGCTTATGGGGTCCTGTAAACAGGTGTGGCCTCCGTGGAGCTCTGTCCAGCAGTTCAGCAGCGTGTCCACGGCCCCGGTGTTTTCCTGGTTTGGTGTCTCCTCCATCCTAGTCACACCTCCACCTGCTCCCAGAAGGGCAGCCAGCAACCCCAGGCACACAGCCCTCCTCATGCACAGCCCTCTTTCCAGGGACATGAGTGTTTATGGGGTCTGAGTGGGCAGGATGTGTCTACATCAGCGTGGGGCCTTCTGTGCTGCCACATGGGGAAAGCTTACCTCAAAATCAAGTCAGCACAGAAGGTAGTATATCTGAGATGGGGGTGGGGAGCGGAGGGGGGGAGAGAGGGGAGAGAGGGGGAGAGGGAGAGGCAGAGCGCGCGCACTGCTCGAGTGTGAGTGTGAGCCGTGTAGAGAGGGGAGAGAGGGGGAGAGGGAGAGAGCGCGCGCGCACTGCTCGAGTGTGAGTGTGAGCGGCGTTCACGGGGTCTTACAGCCACTTCTCTCTTCCTGGCTTTGACCACTTCATTACTTAATTCTCCACTCTCACTCCTGCCTCCCACAGTTGGGGCGATGGTTTAAACCCACAATGACGTGTGGGCTGTGCCTCGAGCCTCCACTGTCATGGCATTGGGCTTGTTCTTGGCATCCACATGGAGTTTTAACTCAGTGCCATTTGCTGGAAGTCCCAGCGAAGGCTCACAGCACGGGACAACCCCAGAAAGGGAGTCGCTTCCCGGGGGGCTGTGCTAAGAGGAGCACTCAGTCCTCCGTCTGGTACGTTGCTGCACCAGAGCGACCGATGGCAATTTACAGAGGTGCCCCCTGGACCAGCGCAACAAGCAGGAGTTGGGTGAAGAGCTGAGGACCTGGAGGGGTGTGCCCAGAGTGGGACCCTTGTCAGCCCCAAACATTTTGTGGGATGGAGCATGTTTGTACCGTGTGGGAGCACTGATGGATAAGACGGAGACCCTACAGGGAATGATGGGGGGCCCATCCCTAAGGACGCGCCTCTCAGTGGAGACACTGCCTCACACGGGCCACATCCACAAGGCCGTCTGTGTTATTATCTCAGGGAGTCGGAGCCCGACGAAGGAGGTAATAAAAAGTAGGTTATTTCAGCACCAACCTCATCATGGAAAATAGAAAGTGGTACATGCTTTTTGGCCGACGGTGGTAACAAAAGAAATGTCGGGTCGGACATGACTTGAGCCCTCCAAGAGAAGGAATATTTTCAAACAGGGAGAAAAGTCAGCATCATGTGGACCCCAATTCCAAAGGAACGCCTGTCTCTGTGTAAAGTGCTTTATCCCACTGGGCAGTGTGGACATGTCAAGGGGTCACCTGTCCTCTGAGTTCCTACAGCTAGGGTCAGCAAACTTGTCAGACGGAAGAGCCGCCTGGGGTCAGCAAACTGCGGCTCGTGAGCTGTGGCTCTGAAGTAAAATTGAAAATGAAAACAAAACTATCACAGTTTCATTTATAAAATGTTTACAGGATATTATTCACATAATGGTGACTATATAAAAAATCTATTTATGGGTCTAGAATAATTTTTAAATTGTTGTGAGGGACAGGAGTGGCTCTTCCATGGGTCGGCAAACTTTTCAGACAGAACATGCCCAAAGAGCGGCAGTTTGCTGACCCCTGTCTTACAGCATCTTAATCCTTACGAATAAATGAGTTTTCATTGGAAAAATTGACAGAAAGCAACACTTAAAGCCAAAGAAATGGTAAAAGCATCTCATGATGTTTGCCAAGTTTGTGTGAGCTGGTGACCCAGAGACAAGACTCCCCACTGGACTTGAAAAACTGTTCCCCATCTGGAAGGTGACAGATTCCTGCTCATCTTGAGCTGTACAAGTGCCTATAAACCCTGTAACTGGGTTAGGATGTTTCTGCACTTGTTTGTATTTATTAAAATTTCTAAAATCAAACAACCAAAAATCCTCTATGAGGAATCTAAATTGTGTAAAACCATCAAGAAATTACCAGGCGTTGAGGATTTCAATACTGACATGTTGGAAGGGCAGTGTTTGTGTGTTTCACACACACACAAGTCTAAATCGAAAGGGCTCCTCCTTTCACAAACCTCACTTTGAGCTTTCTTTGAGCTTCTCTCTTAGCTGCGTTCGAGCATGCTGAGATTTGGGGGAGCCTGTGGGGTCCGTGAATCTGCCATCCTAGTCCCAAGGAGGAGGGGTGCTGTGCGTGCGAATCTGTCACCCCAGTGTGACAGCCCTGCTGAAGGGGGTGGGTTTGCACTCCCAGGACAGCACCTGGGCTCATGCAAAGCTGCTGGTCCTCAGGTTCGATATCACAAGGTCATGTCCTGTGTCCCCACCCTGCTCCTCCAGGGATGTGTGAAGGGCCCGGTGAAAAAGCCCGGGCTGGTGAGGGACATCCATCATGACAGGGCCGGTTCTGCCAAAGAGACACACCTGATCATCCTGAAAGCAAGGGGCAAAGCTGATCCTGGCAGCGCCGGGACGTGCACACACGCCGACAGAGCGCCTGTGGCCCTCGGCTGTGCACCCGCCGCCTGTCAGCTGAGACGTCCGCACCGCCTTCCAGGCAGAACCCGCCTGGCTCGTGCTCGTCTGGTGTCTCCGGAGCATTGCCTGTTCCGGCCCTCAGCATCCCAGGCCTTTGACCCGTGCCCCAAACACAGACACACGAGTGGGTCACCGACAAGTGAGGACCAGGAGGGAGATGGAGGTGAGGCCCAGGGTGCCCGTGTCAGCACTGGACGGGGCGTGAGAAACACACGCACACCCTCGGAGTCTTTAGGGAGGACGTGTCCCCAGACGGCTGGACACCCAGTGAGACGCTTGTTGTTTGCAACTTTTGAAAAACGTTTTCTTTGGATGCCACTGATTGTTGTCTTAAGGCATTAATAGGTATTAAAATCTCTGGCTGAAAGGAAAAGAAGTAGATAAATACAGTCAAATCATACCGATGCAGAAATTAACAAGGGACTACGTGGGAAAAATAATGAAACCATTGAAGAAGGTTTAAATGTTTATTTCCATGTTAAAATGACACGTTACCCTGTGGTTAGAATATACCTTTATGCTGGAAAATGAAATCACTTTATTTCTGAGATATTTCCAGGAAGAAAAAAAAAGGAAAAGGAAAAAAACAAAAACAGAAACAAAATCCAAAGTAATGCAGAGTAAGATCAAAACATTCTGGCAGATTCCACCAACAATCCCAGTGTGAACCAGGCCCTCTCCTGGCCACGTTCCCGACGCAGTGCGTCCCGTGATGTTAGGTCCCAGTTTTCCCGTCATCGGTTCAGATAGCGAGTGGGATGTCTGTATATTTAAAAACTACAGGTTCACATGCTGTTATTTAAAAATGTATTTATTCCAGTACACCCCTCAGTATTTGAGTATATTTCCTATATTACATACAAAGATAGCTGCTCTCCACATTTTAGCATCATGTTTCCATCACCCATACTGTCCCTTACGTAACAGGCAATACTCGTTACGTCACACATGTATAATTTTGATGGAGGGGATGGCTGCTGGGTTTCAAAACTACTATCGTGTCCCTGACAGAGACCACATGGAAACTTGAGACCGTTTTTGAGATGACGAGAGAAGAAAACACGATGGCTCCAGTGATGTGGAGGGACCACGCTCGGTGGCCGCTGACGCCGGACTCGGGATTCTCCTCAGACACACAGAGCCGTCCTGTGGCCCCAACATCCCAACCCTGGGAAGACGCCTTTCTACACGAGTGGAGCGAGAATGCAGCTCAAGACACACCAAGCCAGACTTCCTAGGACTTAAAAATTAGCTAGGTGCAAAAGGCTTTGCCTACAGATGTGGTGCCGGGACAGACTTGAACCCTTTTTGTCCCCCGCATTAATGCCTACAAACAGGGTCCCTCTGCCTAGAGTTTGAGGGTTGTCAGCGTCTGGAAACGTGCACTGCCCGGTGTGCACGACAACACAGCTACGAGTCAAGGGCTCCTTGGAGCACCTGAGGTTGCCAGGGTGACATTCTTCCCAGGGAAGTGTCCGGGGAAAGCTTCTAGTCTTTTCTTCCAGCTTTCTCTCTAACGCCACACTGTGTGCTTAGCAAACTCCAGTTTCTTCTTGGGGTAGCTGCTCCCTGATCTCCACTGTGGATGAAAAGCAGCATGTCTGGGCCCTGGAAACAAGGCTGTCACATCTCCACCATTCCCGGGTGCCTGGGCCCCTGGAGTTTCTGAGCTGCCCCCGCAACCCGTCTGACCCACGATGTTCACAGCCCAGTGACCCTCAAGAGGTTTGCTGCTGGACTCTGTCCCGGGAGGAACCTGAGCACTCTGTCCTTAGGGGAGGGGCAGAGGCTCTGTCAGTGGTGAATGGACACCAGGCATTTGGGTCCCTTGGCCATAAACACCTGGAAAATCCAGGCAAGTTCACGGCCCCCGAGAAACTGGATTTCAGGGTTTAACAAGTCATATCACTGCCCCATTTTCATTTTAATATTTAGGGTATGACTCCTATTTGTTTTAAATTGAACAGCTGGAAAACAAGCAGATATAACTCATGGTTTCTAGTCAGCAGGAAATGTTTAGAGTGGAAAGCACTTCAAGGAAATTCTGTGAAGCTGAACTGTGTCCACGCCAGTGACGGTCACTGTGGAGTCCCACTACCCGCTGTGTTCTCTGGCTCTTCACTGTTCACACACACACGCACACAAGTACCGGGATGCACATGTACGTGCGCATACACATCTGCGCTGCGTGGTAAAGGGGACCCCTCCTCCACACCCTTGCACTTGGTGTTTATATTGTGCTGAGTTTCGACACAAACCAGCGAAGCTGACTGCAGGGAGCCCGTACCCCTCGGGGTGACTCTAGCTTGTCCCCAGGAGGCGTCTCCAGGACAGTGGTCAGCTTCCAGCTCTTTTGGGGACCCTTGACACCCTCCAATACCCCTCCCCCCGTTTTCTCCCTGGGCCACATCAAGCCCTCAGGTAGTAGGACATACACTAATTTGGATGTGCCTTAATGATGCGACAATGGTAACTTCCTTTGTCCCCTCCCAAACTCTACCCCACCCAAAGTCTCACATGACCAGGGGGAGGCCACCTGCTGTGTGTGACCAAGACTTGCCTCCTGTATCGGCTGAGGTTCCTCTGTGTCAGAAACGAAACTCCTACTCTTTCTGGAACGTTCCTTCTGGAAGGACCCTCTCTGGTCCTGCACAGTTGGCTTACAGCTGCCTCCCGCCGAGCCCTTTGAACAGCAGCGGCACCTTCCTTTGCCACCTGGGGGGCTCATGCTGCAAGGGGCCAGCCATCTCTTTGCAGACTCCTTTGGAAGCTCACGTCACGCCTGGGTCTCCTGGCTTCACTCGCTGATCACACTGAAAGGTTTTTGGAATTGCACCAGCTTCATTTTAAACACAAGCTCAAGGGAGCACCAGCCCCGGGGACGGTCAGGGCTGCACCACTGGTCACGTGTGTCCTGGAGACGGGTGGGTGAGAGACACAGGCATGAAACTTGCGGCTGCTGTGTCATGGATGGAGGAGGCTGGGCTGTCTCGTTCCCACGTGCAGAAGCCTATAAGGGAACCAGCCATCACTGCTCTTTTGAATAGCTCAGTTGTCCATCACTTGGTGCCAAGGAAATGCCTCCGATAACTTCCCGCAGGCCCTCTGGGCTGTTAAAATTCTGTTTCGAAGAGCTGCAAGTGGCTTGAGGAAGCTTGTAACGAGGGATATTAGTCCAGGGTCCATTTTTCCAGCTATCCCATCTTAATAAAAACGTTGTCATGGTTTCCTACTCTCAAATGCTTGCTTTGCTGGAGACTATTCACATTGTTTTTTGAAAAACATCTTTTATTTAAAAATTATGCAGGAATCACGCTTTTTTTCTCTCTCGCTCTCTCGCCACTTTGAGTTTCCAATAGCTATGGTTTTTCATCGTAACTGCTTCTTGAGCTCTGAAACAGCCATTTAATTTTATGAATTTAGGGGGGAACCCAACTGGTTTTCTCCATCAATGCACACATCCTGTACGGGTTTTCTCTCTGCCAGAGTCAAGCCTGAGGATATCTGCAGGTGGGGGTGGGAGGTGGGAATCATTTTAGGGATGGATGGATTTCTACATATTGCTAAATTGAAATGTCATTCTACTTTTTAAAAATGTTTTGTTCTGGTAAATTGGCACATTTATGCTGTGCCATGAAGGAATTTCCTATGCAATTTCCTTTCTGTGCATATCAATTTTACATTTAGATTTCCATTTGGATAATAAATTGTGTTGACCACAGAGCACTTGTAGAAATACAGCTATTTCGAGGTCTGTTGCCCCAGAAATGCACTCCAAGGGTTTTCCCAAGAACCTTCAACACAGAGAAGATAAAATAAATGTTTGTGGGTTACAACTTTTCTCCAAAGTTTTTAAGCTTATGTAGAAAACTGTACAGAGATGGCCCTCCCTCACAGTATATAATATTTTCAGTAAAACCCCATGTTCCCATCTGATACAAGAAAAGTCGATGACAGAAAGGAGGAAAGACAAGTGAGGATAAGCTTCTTCGATGTCGCCCCTACATAACCAAGTGTGGGGACCTGGGGAAAGCCTGACCTGCACAGACACCCAGGATAACAAGAACCAGGAAACCTCACGTAACTCAAACAGGAAGTAACATGGCGTGACTACAACCCATGTGACTCAAACAGATCTCAGAGAAAAGAATGCAATTTCTTTTCTTCATGTTTCCAAAAGAACCTCCAGAGGTCAAAGGAACCAGGTGCAGGAGCAAATGCATATAAAATTAATGAGCATCACACATCACAGAGAAGGGCGCTACATTCAGCATCTTTCACGGATGTCCAACCTCAGGCCAAGGGCAAGGAATGTCCACTGTGCTTTAAAAGGTCTAGAAATAGAAAAATCAACATGGAGTCTTTTCTAATGCCACACGGCCATTGGTCACAAGATGACTAACAATGTCTGTGGGGTCAGGCTGATTATATTTGAGCTGAGCTAGTACCAGGCAGCAGGTAAAACTGTTGTCTTAGAATTTCTGCCGGCCCTACATGTGGCTGTTGCAGGGACATTTCCCAGCTTCAAGCCCATCTGCTTTAGCTCTCTAGACCTCTGATACCTGCTTAGCAAGAGATCCCACCAGACCTCCACAAACCAGGCTTTGTTACGTCATCCCCTATTGCTGATTAAACTCACGCTCCACCATTGCAAAAACAGAAGGCATAAAGGTGAATACAAACATAAGAAAGGAGTTTACATCTGGTCTTGCAGTCTTTCCATATAGTCTCTGAAGCCCTGGGGATCCCCCAGCCCCATATCCTGGCAGACCCACTTGATGTTGTCATCGCTATCAAACAGGATGGAGTTGGTATACGGGCCGCCGTCCTCCGGGAGGATGGTGGTGTACGACGTGAACTTGACTCTCTTCCGCTTGGGGCCCGATGGAGTTATGGGTTCATTTTTCATTTCTTTCTCATAGACATAGTCAGAAGGTCTGAGCAGCTGACTGTGGAAAGCCTTTTGGGAACTGCCGTTCAGAAGGAAGTTCCTCTCCTCAAACTGCAGCCCTCTGTCCAGCGTGGTGGTGCACTCCTCCGACGGGAGCGTGATGTCCACGGGGTTTTCCAGAAGCTCCACCTCGTTCCCAAGCCAGACCCAGTCATGGGAATGGGGGATGTTGCCTTGCTCGCTCACAGCAAATCTTTTGTGTCTGTATTTCCAAGCGAACGCCACACAGTTGATTAAGAAGACCAGGATGGCCAGGCAGAAGACGCAGAGCAGAGCGTACATGCCGATCTCCAGGTCGGTTAGCCCCCTGGAGGTCACCGTCAGGTCACTGGGGTTATTGGGCTCCGGCAACTTCCCCTGAGTGGGGAAGCTTGTGAAGGAGTCGGGGCCACCACCCTTGACTCCCTTCTTCTCCTTTCTCCCCAGGGGGGACTGTGGGGTTGTGCTTTTGTTGGTCCCTTCCACTTGGCCAGCGGAGGCGCCATGCTGGAACCAGCCCTGGACTGCTCTCTCCTGGCTTCCTTCACGCTCTATGGAGTTCCCGAGGTGGCCTTTGTATTCCCGGCGGAGGCCCTCAATATCGTTGGTGCCTGCTGGGTGCTCAGCAGCGTTCGGTTCAAATCTGACCTTGACGTTTCCTTTACCCACGGCAAGGACACTCTTCCTCTTGGTCTTCTGACAAGGCTCACTGATCATCATTTCCAGCTTAATCAAGGGCCCTTGCCCCTCACCCTCTGCAACCACAACTGGCCATTTGGGCTGAAGGTTTGGCTGGACAGACACGACCATTTCGTCCAATGACGAGACCGAAACAGAAAAATCCTTGGGATCATAAATGTCTAAGGGTGTCACCGAACCATCACTGAACAAAATCCAAGAACTGACTATTGCTTCCTACAAGAAATAAAACCAAAGCAGTATGTTACAATCAGATTCCCACAAATCTGCAAATGTAAATATGATTTCCTATGTGATATAACTTAAATACACGGACTGAAAAAAAGGAACGTCTACGTTTTATCACTTTGAACAGTTCTTGGCATGCCCAGGACAGGTATTCATAATTGGCTCTCACCCCACAGACGTGAGGAATAATATACGTTGAATAAATGCCTTAAAGTGTAAATTAATTTAATGCATGCCATACAACCACATTTGACTTTGAACTTTCTGAAAACACTTTGAAAGATCAGGCAATTTATCTGAATCCAATTCAGGTGCAACTAATCAGCCTGCTGCTCCAGGTAGTATCACTGGGAACATTCTTTATTGGGAAACCAATGCTGAGGAAGCAAGGCGTGCCCTGGCCGGAAGTGTGTGGGGAAGGAGGCACCATGAGACTCGCTGTCTTGGAAGGCACAGTGCCCTGGTATCTTTGAAAACCGTGCAGAAGTTTAAAGATGGAAGAGCGTTTTAGAGGTGACAGTCATTGTCATAAACAGTAGCCATCTGGTGCCTCTTAGCCATGCTTGTTCAAGAACCCCCAGGGCAGTTTCCACATATCAAAAGCCATCTGCTTTGGCAAAAGTGAAACATGCAATCCTCTGGTCAGGGTCTCGCACCAGACAATGCCTAGCCCAGAGAAGGCAGCTGTAAAGCAGACGGCATCTAGGCACAGGGCTGATGTATAGAAGCATATATAGGGAAACGTAGCTAAGCCACGGAGCGTGTTTCTCAGAGATGAGACAGGCTCCAGAGAGGAAGCAGGTAGAAGCTTCCAGAATCACAGTCCCAGCTATGAGGGCTCTGCTGACCCCTTTGCGGGCTGTGAGAGACAGAGAAGGGGTCGCAGTGGACTGGGGACACGGCACTCGGAATCTTACCTGCCGTGGGGCTTGGAGGACATCCTGGGCCGCTGCTGTTGAGACGATGGCTCTTCTGTCTGCCCTGTGAGGCTGCAAGGAAAGGGACAAGCCCGCCACCAGCTGCACGCCCAGGTCTGCGATGGTGACGCGGTCATCCAGGACGATGACCGTCTTCTCAGCCAGGATGGAGTCAGAGAGAGGCGAGAGGACCTTCAGAGAGAGCAAGAAAGCTAGTCTCTGCTCCACGCACCAATTTAAACTCCTTAATTGGTGTTTCTACCTAAGCATTCTGCTAAACGAAGGCACTTACGGAACTTACGTAAATAAGTGCTATCCTATTGTCCAATTATGCTTGCCAGTTGAAGGAGTTATACAAATATCATCTAGATCCATTTTCTTTCCTTTGATTCATACCATGATAATAGCAGTGTATTTTCAAGAAGAGCTTGATTTAATTTAAAGGCAACAACTAAAAATTTCCTGCCTTGGTACTAGGCACCCAAGAGTAACATTTTCCCAACAATTAGTATGTAGGTGTGAAAATGACAGAATTGTGGTAAAACTCTGAGTGAACCAGGCTCAGCCATTGTCTCCTGCTCTATGCCTTCCAGTGGGCAGTGGGGTATTCACTATGGGACAATGATGACCGCCATGTGTGCCAGCCACTGTCATCCCTGGGTAAACCAGCCAAGCAAAGCAGAAAAGGGAATGTTATTGATCAAAAAAGCCATTCCTGATAACATACTGTCTAGTTTGGAACTGGAGAGAGAAATAAATGGGAGGACTATCCCGTAGGCAGGATTTCTAGCACTGTCCCTGCAGAGATGTCCTGTCTAACCTCTCAAACCTGTGACCATAGGAGGAATCACTCATGTTATATTATATGGCACCGCTGGCCTTAACATGGGCAGATGAGCCTGGACTCTCCATGTGGATCCAGCGTAATCACACGAGCCCTTAAAAGTAGAGAGCTTTTCCCTGGCTAGTGGCAGAAGGAAGTGATTCAGGCATGACTGGTGATGGAGGAGGCCACAGGAGAAGGAAGGCAGGTGGACTCTGGGAGCAGAGGGACCCTGGGCTGACAGTCAATCCCACCCCAGGAGGAAGCGCATTCTGCCAACAGCCTGAGTGTGGAAGCAAACCCTCCCCTGAAGGCCCCACATGCGCCCAGCCCGGCAACCAACTTGATTTCAGCCTCGTGATACTCTGAGCACAGAACCCAGCTCACCTGGGCTCCTGACCTAAAGAACAGAGTGACTAATCAGTGGTGTTCTGAGCTGCTAAGCTTGCAGTAATTGGTTACCGAGCAATAGAGAAGTAATGCAAAATATAACGGTTCATCCAGCTCCGTCAAAAATTAACTGTGGCAACACCTGAAGTAGGACTTAATTAACGAGGAGTGGTAACATTTAAAAATTTTATTAACAAATATGCTGCACCGTTTCTGCATAATCATCCTGTCAAAATTGGCTAGAAACTAGTTTTACTATTACTGTAATAAACTAGGGAACATTTAACTGTGGATTTTTGTGGTTGTTATTTTTAGTGTAAATCTATGGTTATAACAACATCTCGTCCACTGTTGAAGGTGTAATACAGCTAAATGGTTAACCCTCAAGGTTAGGAAAATAAAACCAGCTTTCTCAGGTTCTGCCCTCTTGTATCAGTGATGTGTAAAAAGTCAGTTATCACACGAGGGGAAACGCCGCCTCCACCGTGTGTTTAATTTAGCTTGAGCTGGTAAAACAAATTCGATGTTTTCTCGGAAATCTCTCTAACGTGCAAAAATTAAGTCGAGTGTAGGTTATTCAAACCGGAGAGCACTTCGCTGCACTCCCGCTTGTTTGTCCCAGGTGCTCTCACCCCCTGCTCACCCCCTGCACGCACCCAGCACACCTGGGCTGCGGGCCAGCCGTCAGGCAGGCGGGCGGCCTTACCTGCACCGTGGTGATTCCCGGCTCCCGCCCTACCAGGGTCCTGCCATCCTGTAACTGGGCGATTTTGGGCTCTTCCACCTTCATGAAATCCGTCACCAGGTCGGTGATGTCGAACTGCCAGTCGGGGCCTAGCATGTAGCTCAGCCGCCCCGCGTCGGGCGCCTCGGCCACGAACTGCGCGAGCACTCGCACCGCGGCGTGCTGGTACTGCAGGGAGCAGCCCCTCCCCCGCCTGTCCTCGTCCTCCTCGTCGTCGCTCTCTCGCGTGGGCCTGAGACACAAACACACCACCGTCAACGTCACCATGGCGAAGGGGCCCCACGGAGCGCGCGTTCCCGAATCCCCGTGACTCCCCGCCGTGCCAGCTGGCCGGCCACTCGCTCACTCACGGTCCCTTCCTTCCCTCAGGCGTTGGTGGCGGTCCCTGGGGGCCACGTGGGCTCTGGGGACACGGAAGGCCCGCGCAGCTCCTGCCTCACCCGCCCAGAGCGTGGGTGGCTCAGCCCCAAGCAGGCTGGGCCTCTCTCTGTGCCCCGGACATCCGCAACCCCAACTCTGACCCCACGCGGGTGTGACGCTGGGCCTTGGTCTCAGGGCGGGAAGGGCTGCTTGGGGCTGCTTGCACCCTTCCTCCTGGTCACCCCACAGGCCCAGTCCGCTCACCCTGGAAGTGGACGTACGCACTGCTGCCCCTGACCGCCCCCAGCTGCGCAGACACCTGAGGGTGACCCTTTCTCTCTGGCTCTGCTATTCTAGCACCTTGCCCTCAAGACGAATCTGTCCCGTGTCTTTTTGTGAGAGGACCTTGTTTGGTGGCTGCTGACTAGCTTTTGACCATCAGTGGATGGGAATTTGTGTCAGGAGAGAAAGGGGCAACCACTCACAGGCACCGAGTACGACCTACTGTGTGCCAGGTCCTGCTCGACGCGCTCAGGTCACGATGAGAGCTGACACAGGTCAGCCACCTACCGCACGCTAGCCACACACTCCACTCATTTAATCCCCACAGAACCCCAAGGGGTGAGGGCATTTCACTGTCCTGGCTTTACCGGTGAGGAAGGCAAGGCACAGAGAGGGCGCAGGCACACACGTGGTCATGGCTAGACGGGGCCCAGGCCACTGCCCCTGACTGTTCGTGTCCCCGCCGCTGTTCATAGCTAACTCCGTTCATCTTCACAAGGACAAGTTCCTACTTTCCCAGGAAGAAACCATGCCCCAGAGTGGTTACTGTGTGACCAGGACAGCTGGTGATTAGCAGACATGGAACATGCTTCCAACACGTCATTCCACTGGAAAGGTCTGGGGCCCTGTAGTCCGTCAGAGGAAGTATATATTTTTTTTTAGCTGAGCCATCCTGCCACCTGTTGGCAGCTCAGCTCGGGCTGGGCATTGAACTGCTGTTGCTCAGAGCTCAGCTCGCACTCTTGAGCGAGCTCTTAACCAACTGAGCCACTCGGCCGGTCCAGTCACAGGAAACATTTTCACCAATGCCATGAAGTAGCAATTTGAGTTTCCCAAAGTGAGGGGTTTACATCTTTGCTGGTAAGAGATGATTTTAGGAGCAAAGGGACGCAGCGTGAAAAATACTGAATGACAGAAGGAAAAGGTATCCCCATTTTATTATTCAATCCTCTGATTATGTCACAGGGAGTGTCTCTGTTTGGTGCCGAATGCCTCCCACCAAGACCATGGCCCCCCGGAGCCGCGGACCCTCTGCCCTCTCGGAGAGCCCCCGCCCCGGCCTCCTCACCTCCTGTTGGGGGCCACGGGGATCCTCCAGCCTTTGATCTGGCTCAGCTCCGTGTCTGAGATCTCGATCTGCAGCGGGAGTCGGGGCGCCCAGACGGTGACCGCTAACTGGGAGGTGAAGTGCTGGTGGGTGAAGTTGACGATCGTGTCCACTTTGCTCTTCATCTCCTTGCCATTCACAAACACGGAGTCACAGTGGTTGGACACCTACGGGAGGGGATGGAGACCTGAGACGCGTCAGCAGGAAATGCACAAAGGCAGCCCGGCCATGGCAGCCCAGGAGCAGCTGGGGCTCCGACCGACACACTAGCGGCTGAGACAACCAGAGGAGCATGGCTTCAACAAAAGGCAAATTGTAGGCACTAGTTAGTGACAAAGATTGATAAAAAGACTCCACAATGATATGGATGGACCTAGAGACTATTATGTTAAGTGAAATAAGTCAGTCGGGGAAAGACAAACGCCATATGATCTCACTTATATGTGGAATCTGAAAAACTGAATGAACGAGCAAAGTAAACAGAAACTGTCTCATAGATATAGAGGAAAAACAGGGTTGCTAGTTGGGAGGGGGGGTGGGGATGAGGGAGAAGGGGAAGGGATTAGACAGCATAAATAGGTAACTACAATATTGCCACAGGGATATGAAAGACAGTTCAGGGAATATAATTAATAATGGTGTAAATATTTTGTGGAGTGGCAGATGGTCACATGTCTTGTTGGGGAGACCACTTCATGGATGGAGTAGAGGTTTGATCACTGCACTGTACACCTGAGGCTGATGTTGTATAATATTGTATGCCAACTGTAATTGAATATATAGATGTGGATTATACGGTGGAAGGGAGTCAGAGGAAGAGTAATAGATATATATGATATGGGAGGGGAGTGGGGGGGGCGAATTGGGGGAGAGGGGTTGTCACTTTGAGGGGTAAAAAATATAACTATTGCACTGTGTTGTACACCTGAAGCTAATTAAAAATAAATAAATTTAAAAAAAAAAAGACTCCAGAAAAACGGTTTTGTATTATGAAATACTGACAAGTAAAACCATAAACATAATTTAAAGGAGTTCCATAACCTTTGTTGCCTTTTCTGTGTGGTTTTTTTCTTAATGTTACCTTTTTTATGTACTCAAACCACCACTAATCAAACCTCAAGCATGACATATTTCACTCTGGCACCATATTTGAAGCAGCATAAAAGGTAGCTATGTTACTTTAAAAACCCCTACCTTATTCAAGCCATAAACGGGGTCTTTTCTGAAAAACCAAGGGAGCTTTGCACTAGATTAAAATCCTTGTAGGAAAATAGGCACCAAATGCACTAAAACGTGGATATAATTATTTTTGCTCCATTAAACTATAATTTTGCAGAATAGAAGCAAGGATGTAGCATTTTGTTGTGGTCTTTGACTCGGCGGGTGGCAGTACCCTTTTAATGTGCATGCATTAGCAGATTACATATTAGACAATTTAAGCCCCCACTTCACATCTTCTGGATAAGCATGTGAAATGTTGATGCCTTTCTCTCGTGGGCCATGAGGAAAACGTCCATTTTTGGTAGGGGGACCAAGGGTCACTTCAAGTGCAGAAGACACAAAGGTAACAATCATTCCCCACAGAATCACAACACGGCAAGGGGTCCGTGATCTCACTTAATAGTGATGGGATGAAACTGGCTCAAGGTCACACACACTACATTTAGGGGTGCCACCACGTGGGCTGATAGCAGGCCACCCCCACTTGCCCTGAGTGCCACCAGGAGGCCTGTTTTGCAAGCCGCCAACGAGGACTTATTTGTGAGCTTCTCTTCCTCACCTGAATGTGTACCTGGGGCCTAGGCCTCCCTTCCAAGCCCCAGGCGCACATGCCCAACTGCCTCCTTGACATAACCAGGCGGATGGCCCCAAAGCAAGGTCAGCAGTACCAACTTCCAGACCCAAAGAGCAAACCTTCATGTTTGAGACAAATTATCATCAATCCCCCCAAATGACACCAATCTGAATTTGCTCCCAGAAGGAGAAGGAAGAGATCAACCTCATTCACAGCAGAGTGAAATCAAAGAGCAAGGAGAGAAGAAACAACCTGAGGGCCCATCGAGAGACGAATGGATAAAGAAGAGGTGGTACATATATGCAATGGAATATTACTCGGCCATAAAAAATGATAAAATCTTGCCATTTGCAACAACACGGTTGGACCTGGAGGATATTATGCTGAGTGAAATAAGTCAGATGGAGAAAGACAAATACTGGGTGATCTCACCTATATGTGGAACCTAAAAACCAAAATAAATGAACGATCAAAACAGAAACAAACTCATAGATACAGAGAACAAACTGATGCTTGCCAGAGACGAGGAGGGTTGGGAGATGGGGGGAAGGGATTAAGAAATACAAATTGGTAGTTACAAAATAGTCACAGGGATGCAAAGGACAGCACAGGGAATATGGTCAGTACTGTTGTAATAAGTATGTATGATGCCATGTGGGGACTAGACTTACCAGGGGGATCACTTTGTAAGTTAGATGACTATCTAACCTCTATGATATACACCTAGAATTAATATAATATTAACTGTCAACTAAAATTGAAGAATACATTTTAAAAAATAAAAAAAACTTTTATAAAAGAACCAGGGGAATGCTGCACCTCTCCCTGCATCCCCAGTCACAGACATGGCTCCTTGTCACTTCCACTTCACAGTGTCACAGGTGACTTTAGGAGCCTTTAAGCAGAGTCCGCCAAGGCCACTAATGGGAAGATGGCCTGAAGTCATCACAGTGACACTGCCTGGGTAACCCTGGGCGTCACTGCACTGAACAGGGTGCTGGAGGGTCACTGGGCGTCAGGCTGAGTTCTTGCTGGAATCTCTTTCCCCTCCTTTGGAACTGAGCAATCCAATGGCCTCTGCCTTCCAGCGAACGTGGCAGCCATGGATGTGCTTTGTGTCACTACATATTAGGCATGAATCAGCTAGCGACTAGCTCAACAGTAAGTCCTCAGGTCCAGGGAAAGTGGACTGGGAGTAGCAGCTCGGCGCCTCCAGAGACCTGGGTCCTCGTCCAAACTCTTCCCTGCATGATATCTGCACAGGTCACTCCCCAGCGTCCCGGGCTCAGGGGCAGCATCTGTGACCCAGATGGTGCCTACGCTTTCCAGTTCTGACATACACCCATTCTATCTTTCAGAGTTAGAGTCCAGGCTCTAAATCTGTGTGTTTTTGACATATATAGCTTTTCTGTGCCTCAGATTCCCCCACTTGTAAAATAAGAACAAACCACTCATTTATGTAACAAGTATTTATTAATTTTTTTAAGATTTTTTTATTGGGGAATTGGGGGAGGAGAACAGCGTTGGGGAATCGGGGAAGGGGAACAGACAAGTTGCTGTCTTTTTGTTCTTCAGTCTAGTTGCGGAGGACATTGCTTCACTGGCCCATGTTGGTATCGTCATTGCGCTCTTCCCCGGGTAAGGCAGATCAGTCGCCGGCCTCTGGGTGGTCACTTACGCCAGCTATTGGCAGCTCACGTTGATGCCACCCACTCACGCTGGCTGCCGGCCACTCACTGTAGCCTGTGGCAGCCCACAGCAGCAGGGGCTGCAGCCTACACCGTCGCCAGGGCTCACACAGCCCAGCTCCAGGTGGAGCTGTTGTTCACCATCTTAGCTGTAGAGGGCAGTGTCACTGGTCCTCATATGTGGGATCCGAACTGGGGCCGCTGGCTCTTCAAGCCAGCCCTTAACCACTGCGCCACTCGGCTGGCCCACAAGTATTTATTTAATGTCAACTAAGGCCCAGGAGCTGTTCTAGGTGCTGAGGATGGAGGGATGAACAGCCTGGCCCTACTCTTACGGAACCGACCATCTAATGGGGAAAACAGACAAGCAAACATGTAGATATATGGGTACAGTGTGATATCAGGTGCAGGATGGGCTTGAAAGACAAACAGAGCAAGATAGGAGGACAGACAGCGGTGACAGATGGTATCATGTTCATTAGAATGGACAGGGAAGGCCTCTCTGGAAGGTGACATTTGAGTAGAGACCAGAGAGAAGTGAGAAAGTGAGTCATGAGGACACACAGATCCCCGAGAGCAGAGGGAACGGGAGGTGCAAAGGCCGTGAGAGCCGTGTGCGTGCCCAATTCAGGGGCCAAAAGAGAGGCAAGTCATCAAAAAGGCGGCCAGCATGGGGTTTTACCCCACTAAGGACCGTATTTTCCTGTGTACAATGCACACTCATGTTTTTGGCCCAAACTTTCAGGGGAAAAAAATTTTTGGTTTTAATTTTTTAATTCAAATTTTTATTTGTTTATATTTAGGTACTTGTTTTTTGTGTTATAAAGGAATTTTAGCATTTGTTTCTTAACATATTATGGTACAAGAAATTTCATGTAACAGATAATTACAAAACACAAGCACAGATAAAAGGTACACGAAATTTTATGTACTGGTAACAAATTTACAGCATTTACACAACACCGAAGGCCAAGAACTCTTTGTTGTTGCAAATTCATTGTAAATTCAACAAAACCGATTATTGTTATTCCAGGGTATTATTTTGCATATGGATATCGTTATTGATTTCTAGCATACATTTAAAAATTAAAAACATTTATATAGATATGGAATTAGTATTTCCCATATATAATGCACATCTTTATTTTCCCCTCACAGATTTGGACAAAAAATGTGTGTATTGTACACAGCAAAATACAGTAAGTATGAGGAGCTGTAGGGAGCTGGGAGCAGGGAAGCGGCACGATGGGACAATATTAGCAGGACAGCTCTGGCAGCTGTGAAAGGAGGTGAGAGCATTTCGGGACCTGCTAAGCCCAGCAGCAGAGACATAAGCGTGGTTCCGTTCCAGGGAGGGGGAGTGAGAAGCAGTCAGACTCAGAGTGTATCCCAAACAGAGCCCTGGACAGGATTTGCTACTGGAATGGATGTGGAGCTGAGAGGGAGGGTGGAGTTATGGGTGGCTTCCAGGGTTTGGGCCTGAGAAACCAGGAGGACGGGTTGGCCATCCCTGAGGTAAGGGATAAGGGGAGGCTGCAGGCGAGGCAGGTTTGGGGAAGAGAGGAGGCATCCAGAGCTTATAGTTTTGAAACTATAAACTTTGCAATGTTTAGTAGGCATTCAGATGAAAATGTTAGGAAGCCGGGGGCACAGCATAGAGCTGATGGAGAGAGGCTCAAGCTGAAGAAGTGTTTGGATTGTGCCTAAATTTAAAGCCAAGAGACGAGGAACACCCCACATCTAAGCCTTGAGCGTGCCAGCACTGAGAGGGCAGGGATGAAAGGGCCCAGCAAAGAACGCTGAAGACGTGGGTCCAGTGTGCTAAGAAGGGAAGCCACGTGACAGCATGTGATCTCAGAAGAGAGGTGATGAAGGTACAAAGTGTGATCAAAAACTACAGTGAATGTTTAGATGAAAAAAAAATTATTACAGTAAAAGACACATTGCCATTGATCCCCCTCAAAACACGCCCCCTCACTTAGAACACACTTATCCCATCTTTCTTGCCACTTTCTGAAGCAGCTCTGGAAGTCCTCTTTTGTGAGTGTCTTTAGTTGTGTTGTCATGGCTGCCTCGATGTCCTGAATCACTTTGACTTTGGGGAAGAGCCAGGAGTAACACAGTGCCAGATCTGGTGAATAAGGTGGATAAGGACACAGCATAATGTTTTTTTGTTTTGTTTTGTTTTTTGTTTTGTTTTTGAGGGCAGTGTCACTGGCCCTCATATGTAGGACCGAACCGGGGCCACTGGCTTCCCAAGCCAGCACTTAACCACCTCGCCACTCGGCAGGCCCAGCATAATGTTTTTATTTCACAGAAATTGCCATACCACAAGCGATGTGTAACACAGAGCCTTGTTATGATGGAGGATGAAGTAAAGACACTCACGAAAGACTTCCAGAACTGCTTCAGAAAGTGGCAAGAAAGATGGGGTAAGTGCATTCAAAGTGAGGGGGAATTTTGAGGGGGATTAATGTGTCTTTTACTGTAACAGTTTTTATTTAAACATTCACAGTATCTTTTGATCACACCGCATACTTAGAAGAAAGTGTGACTGAGCCTCAAATGACGTCATTCGTGTAACAAATATTACATGAATGAAATCAATTAAGGTGTGGACTGAAAGCTGGCTTTTGGAATAGGCCATGCCTAAGACCCTGAGGACCTTGACAAAGGGACTTCAATGGAGCAGAAGGGGCAACGCCTGTTGGGCATGGGTTCTAATGAGCATGGGACATGGGGGAGGGCAATGAAAACTGTGTTTTCAAGGAGATAAAGGGGATCAGGGAGACGGGACAGTGGCTGATAACACCGGCTGTAAGTATTAAAGGAGATTTCCACAAAATCCCTCCTTTCACTGATGCCTGCCGCATGGTAGGTGCTCAAAAATCACACATTTTCTAAAAACAGCATCACTGGCTGCAACGGTAAAAGTAAATAAACAGCTGCCACCCAGCGCGTCACAGGATCTATTCTGAAGTGGCTTCTATTGGCAGAGCGGTCAGACAGCGAGTGTTGTGTGAGTGCTGACCATATGTCCAGCTCTTCTGTGCAAACACGAGTTTTCCCAGAGTGTCCAGCTTGAATCGAACAACCCATTAGCCTCTTATCAGTGCCCAGCTCACCAGATACCCACTCTGAGGGGAGATCCTGGGGTCGGCGACAGTAGCTGCCTGGCCACCTGGAGCTTAAAACTAAATGCAGTCAGATAAAATCAGCATTTCCTGAGTGGGCTCTAAATGGAAGCGAGTCACTGATATAACACTGTATCAGAATACGCCAACTCCCTGGCCAAATACCTACTGTGTAACAAGAATGTAAAAAAGGAAATAAGACAGCTCTGTCTACATAGGCTCTGTGATCTGGTTACCAAAATAGGACACAGTGGTGTCCAAAATAAGATGGGGGGAGGGGGTATCAACATATACAGAAGTGCAAATTAATTTATTGCAAACTGGTGACTAGTTAGAAAGAATCCTTTTTCAGAATTAAAAAGTATAATCAGGGAACGTTCCCTGGCCCAAAGGTGAAGATGAATGAAGAATTCTCTGACATTTCTATGGTTTTCTTCTCTGACTGCATGGGGGGCAGGGTGGGAGGGGGGAGGAAGCAGGGTCCATCTTTAAAGATGAAACTAACATATGCAACGTTTTATAATTCATAAAGTACTATCGCATCTGACACTCTCAGCTGCATCGTGTGGTAGGTTTCAGTGTTGAACCCAATGCCGCACCCTCAGCCTCTGCCATGGGACTTTGCTCTTCCCTCACGGGACGCAAAATCGACTTTCTTGTTTCAACGACATTGGGTTTGGGCAAATTACTTGTTTTGTCCAGTTGAGTTTTAGCACAAAAAAAAAAAGAGAAAAAAGTAACAATAAAACCCCTAAAACCGGGCTGGCCAGGTGGCGCGGAGGTTAAGCGCTGGCTTGGGAAGCCAGAGGCCCCGGTTCAAGTCCAACATATGAGGGCCAGGGACACTACCCTCAAAAAAAAAACCAAAAAAAACCCCCTAAAACCTTGTTGAAGGATTGGGTCGCCCTCCGGGTGCGAGCACCCATTATGAGCTGACCCTGCTCACCTGAAGAGCAATGGGAACACGCTGGTGGTGGCATGGGACTAGGATGTCATGCGGGAACAGCTAACTGATGCACCTTAGGTCAATGTGTCCCAGTGTTTTGAATCACACTCCACAGTAGAAAATACATCTCACGTTACGACCGATACACAAAAACTATACATATAGACAGAAGCTAAAGTGGCATAAAAAAATACTTGGCCTCACTATGTCACTCTGAATTTTCTATTCTGTTCCATGCCATCGCTTTGTTTTACAAAAGGCTGGTGAGATTCCGTAAACACTGGCCCTTAATTTGAAAACTGCCCTTGAGCATTGTGGGAAAGCTACTCTTCATCCCATTTTACAGATGTGGAAACGAAGGCTCAGTTAGGCCCGCTGGCTGGTACCAGCGGACCCAGGCTGTGTGTTCTGGCCCAACACTGTCCTGGTTTTTTAGCCAAATAACAGCCGCAGTCACCACTGATTCCCTCTCTAGATCCAGTTCATTCCTAGTTTGCACTGAAAGTGCTCTTCGAATAAAGGCCTGGGTTAGTGTCAGCTTGATAAAAACCAGGGGCCAAATCAGGTCGCCAGCTTCAACTCAAAGGAGCAGAGAGCTGAGGCAAGGCTTTTTCCCTCCCTCGACACCCTGCAAATTCAAAACCTTCCTGAAACCCGAAAAAAGAACTTGGTGGCAGAGCAACCAAGTAACTGGAATCTGGAGAAAGATCCGTGCCTGCGCCTGCGGGGGAAACAGAAGCTAGGCCCTTGCTTCCCTGGGGCAGGCACCACTGGGTGCTCCAGGAGCCGGCAAAACCAGCAAAAAGGAACGCATGCGACAGTCTGCCCTGACTCGCTGGAGGCCAAGTGGGGCTAGTGGGAGCGGGAGGCCCCGGGGGCTGACTTCCTGCATGAACTGACCTCCCTGCCCTCCTAGATGAGAGGGAGGGCATTAGAGGACAAGCACGTTGCCTTGTTGCATTTTCTGCAGCCCAGGGGCATGCATGGGGCCCGGTACATGGTAGAATGACGAGGTCCAGGTACATGAGAGATGAGCTGGTCTCCTCAGAAACGACACCCAGTAGCTGGCATGTCTTGGGAGCCCCTCCCCACCCATCCCCCCCACATGCCCCTTACCAGCACTGAAGGTCATTGTAAGGTCATTGTAAGCCCCCACTCTCCTAAAGGGGCCCTCAGTCAGCCTTGCAAGGTCTGATCTTCACCGCTTCGTTCACTGTGACCAATTCTTGATCACTCAGGTTGGTCTGGCTCCCACAGCTGGGTAAATGAAATGAAACCTCGTTTCTCCATGTCACCGAGGCAGTCAGCAAAGGACCCGCCCATCACTGACTGACTGTCCAGCGCCCCGAGCGAGTGCTAATCTGTGGGCCAGTGTGGCCAGCAGGGAGGCCCCTGCACTTCCCTCTGCCCATCTCATCCTCAACACACGCTTCGTTACAGAATCTGCAATTCCTGGCACTGAAAGACACTCCGATATTGTCACACGGAGATGCAGGCCAGCGAGGGCAAGCGCCCATCTAAAGCGCCAGTGATGAGATATGGTGGGGCCTAGGCAGGACTCCGAGGACACAAGGCAAGTCCAAGAGTGCCCACTCACGTACAAAACACTGTCAGACACAGTGACAGGTGGAACAATGAGCTTGGCACGCTGCCGACAGGGTGGCCAGGTCCCCCTGGCTGACTTCAGTCCACCTGAGAACTACAAAAAGGGGCTGCCACTCACCTGAATTTGAGAACCCAGAAAAACACCCAGGAAAAATGCGTGTTTGGGCAGGATAAGCCTATTCTCATGAGAAAGACAGACCTGCAGAGTTCATGTTTTCCAAACATGCTGAAAATACTTGTGGAAATGTCTTTTAGGAAAGAAACTTTTCTATGAAAGATATCTGTGACTTGTGCACTCCAGGTGCACATATCGTGAGGACTGGTAGCTGAAATCGTTGATGACTGGATGTGCTCTGTTGTCCAGAGCATTCAAAGATGACTCTATTAGGGCAGTCACTTGGGGCTGAGGCCTTGAATTTTTAAAAAGACCTTGTGACACTGGGCTTTACAAGTGGTCAAACACACACACACACACACACACACACACACACACACACATTTCAGAGAGGGGGCTCTGTAAGAAGGCTAACCCAACACTGCAGGGAGGGGAGGAAGAAAAGTCAAAAGAAGTGCTTTGAAATCTGAGATTTTCTTGTAGCTTTTCAAGTAAAACCTTAAATGTTTCAATAGAAAATTAATCCAACAGCAGTGGAGAAGATGGAATCAGTAAAGAAGGAATAATGACTAGAACTGGCTTTTTCCTGCTGGAAGCCTATCCCTCTTGAAAATGGAATGCAAGAGATAAGAGCCCATTTGTTTAGCAGGCAATGGTGTAATCCACTGCGTCCGCTTCTCCAAGAAACCTGCCTCCACTGTTTCCAGCTGAGACAGAGTTTGTATTTCCATCAGTTGCAAAAGGCAGCATTACTGTCTGAAAGTCCGTGTCGGCCTCGCAAGATACAACAATAAAGCACTACTAAATCGCTTAAGCTAAATTCCCTGCAAATCTAGGGGAAAATGCGTGCAAACCTCAGAACTTCTCTCATCTATGCCCATCTTCACTGTGGTATTTATGTCCATGAGCTCCTAACAGGACTGGGTTTCTCTCCAGGCATCTAAAATGATTAAGAGGAAAAAAGGGCACATTATCATTGAAAGATAATCATCTCAGGATACGCTTAAAACAAGTCGATTAACAGATGATCAGAGAGTATGGCGGGGGTGGGGGGCGAGAAGGAGCTGTCCCTTCTCCACTCATCTGCAGAACCCATCTGAGGAACACCCAGTGTGAACTTAGAAACCTAGATTTCAACATAAAAATGAAAAACAAACAGAGGAGGCTCAGACTGTTGTATCTCCCAAGCTATCAAACATGGAGAGTTTCAAAGTATTTCAGAACTATCTATAGAACTAGCCTTATAGCCCCATATCAACAGCAGAAATGGTGAAAACCACATGGCCACCTCAATAGACACACACAAAAAGCATCTGACAAAACCCAACACCCTTTCAAGCTAAATGTTCAACAACCCAGGAATAGAAGAGAAATTCTCCAATACGGTAAAAGGCAGGTCTAAAAAACCCACTATCATTATGCTTAATGGACAAAAAGTGAATGCTTTCCCTCTAGGATCAAACAAGACAAAGACATCCATTTTCACTACTTCCACTCAACATTTCACGGGAGCTTCTAGCCAGAGCGATTCGGCAAGACAGGGAAATGAGACATCCAGATTGGAAAACAACAAGTAAATGATTGCTCTTCACAAGTGACATGGTCTCATACATAGCAAATCCTAGGGAATCCACGAAGAAAAACAAAACAAAACAAAAAACTACTACAACTAATCAACGAGTCCAGCCAAGTGAGAGGGCATAAGATCAATATGCAAAAACCAATGGTATATTGTCTATACACTAGCAGTGAACAGTCTGAAAATGCAATTAAGTATTAATTCCACTTGAAATAGCACCAAAAAGAGCAAGATATTCAGGGACAAAGTTAACAAAATAAGTGCCAGACTTAAATCACTGTTGAAAGAAACTAAAGAGGACCTTCTAAGTGTAAAGACATCCCATGTTCATGATCAGGAGATGTAACATTGGTAAGATGGTACTACTCCACAAATTAATCTACAGATGCAATGTGATACCTATCAAAATCCCCAAATTCCTGCTGCCTTTTTGGCAGACATTGAAAAGCTGACTCTAAAATGTACATGGAAAGTCAAGGGACTCAGAATAGTCAAAATAACCATGAGAGAGAATAACAAAGCTTGAAGAGTCAAACACCCAACTACAAACTTACTGCAAAGCTATAGGGATCAAGACACGAGACAAGGCTGGTGACCCTGCCCTGAGAACTGTCATAAGGAGACTCACAGAGGTCATTGGACTAGAACTGAGAATTTATTGTAGAACTAAAAGCTCACATTTATGGTCAACTGATTTTTGAAAAAGATGCCAAGACAATTCCACAGGGAAAAGAACAGTGGCTTCAATAAACAGTGCTGAGACAACCTGAATAGCCATACATGAAACAAATGAATGTACACACTTACCACATACAATACACAAAAAATGAACCCCAAATGGATCCTAGACCTAAACGCAAGAGCTAAATCTATAAAACTTTTAGAAGAAAATGTATGAGAAAGTTTTTGTGAACATGAGGTAGGCAATGATCTCTGACATACAACAGTAAAAGTATAATCTGTAGATGAAAAAAAAATTGATATGTTGGATTTACTCAAAATTAAAAACTTTTGCTCTTCATAAGAGCCTACAAGTCATGAAAGGACATACCACAGGATGGAAGAAGGTATTTTTCAATCCCTTAACTGATAAAGGATTTCTAACTAGAAGAACACTTAAAACTCAATCACTAAAAGCAAATAACCAAATTTTTTAAATGGGCAAAAGATCTGAACTGCCACTTCACCAAACATCTGTAGATGTGAAATAGCCTGTGAAAGGATGCTCAAAATCATTAATGTGAGTTAAAACCAAATGGCATACTTGTACATACCTAATATAACGGCTGAGATTAAAAACACTGATTATACCAAGTGTTGATAGGACATGAAGATACTAGAGCTCTCAAAACCTGTCCATTATACATTCTTAAATAAAATGTAATGTAATGTAATTAATATAACATAACATAATACAAATAATATAATATGAATGTAAAATAGTGCAGGCACTTTAGAAAACAGCTTAGCAGTTTCTTATAAAGTTAAATACACACTTACCATATGATTCAACTTCTCTACTCCTAGGAAAATGAAAACCCATATCCAGGCAAAAACGTACATAATTGTTCAAACCAGCAATAGTTTTAATAGCCCCAAATTAGGAATGACCCAAATGTCCATCGACAGATGGGTAAACTGTGGCATGTCCATGCAATGGAATACGATGCATCAATAAAAAATATGAACTACTGGTAAAGTTAATGACACTGGGTGGAAGAATCCAGACAAAAACACACTTTCTATGATTCCATTTATGTAAAACTCCAGAAAATGAAAATTGATCTTCAGGGACACAGAGATAAGTGTTTGCCTGGGGGTGAGTGGTGAGGGACAGGAGAGAGGGATTACAAGGGGGCGTGAAGAAAGTTTGGGGGTTAAGATGTGTTTATTGTCTTGATTTCGGTGATGCACAAGTTGGTACAACAAATCTGTCTGCTTTAAACGTGTGCGATGTGCTGTGTGTCAGCTACGCCTCTATGAAGCTGTGAAGCACGGAGATTGTAGGGTGTGAGAAAGGCCTGAATTCTCAGCCAGGGGATCCAGTGCACTTCTAAAGTTTGTTTCAATCATGTGAGTTGCTTCGGGAAACCCAGTGAATTTGAACATGTAGCTGGTACATTCTGCCCATCGGAGCTGCACGGCAGGGTTCAAACTGGGAACCAGCCACCGAAACATCACTGCAGGCCCCTTCGCTCCTACGGTCACCATGCGAATGTTTCCAGGAGACACAGGCACGGGGCCATAGCTGACCCTGAGACACATTCCCACACCCCGACCTTGGACCGGGGCAGGGCCTGCCTGGGAAGGGCGGACGGAGGGCTGCCTGCCGGAGGAGGACGCGCGAGGCGACGTTTACTGAGGGGGCAGCTGGGGCTGGCGGGTGCGCTCTGCTCGGTCCAGGATTTCTCCGCGTTGTGTGGAAACAATCCCAGACCGTTCCCTCTTAATTAGAGAGGCAAAAGCAGAAATGAACAAAAGACCTCATTCATATCGAAATCATGGTGATGGCGACAGGAACAAAAGGGTGACAGTGCAGCGGTAGCTACGCTCTGGCCGACAGGAAACATACGTCACGCCTCCAGTGAGAAGGGAACAGTGAGAGTCCAAACCGCAGCACAAAGGAGGACAGACCGCGGCTGTGACGGCCACACGCCCGACACCTTCTTCTTAGCCGCCTGGCCCTGGCGATGGGCGAAGGGACGGAAGCTCAAGCCCACAGAGGGAGTGACAGAGTTCTCTGCGGGACCGTCTGCCAAGCGATGCTCAGAGGGAAAGAATGGGCCTCGCGCCTCCCGGGCCTTCCATCTCCTTCTAAATAAACCGGGGAGCAGTCTGCGCGTCTCTCTGGAGGCCCGTGTCGCCCACAGCAGATGGCACGCTTTCACGCAGGCCAAGGCAGAGACATCTGTGACCCGTGTCCGCTCCTCATCCCCTGTGGGGGCCTCACCTTCCACGTCACCCACAGTCACCACACAGGGACAGGGCAGAACGCAGCCTCCGGGCCAAAAGCATTTGCAGGGCTTTCCGTGGGCTGACTTGCCAACGTGTGAAAGTGGGAAATCTTACATAAATATCTAAATGTCCAGAAACATGTCTCTAAATGAGAAGAAATAGGAAGGAACGGCTTGTCCACTTTTTGGCAATGAATGTGGACACACGGTGGACTGGTGTTGACTCCAAACCCGCGGAGTACAGCCACTCAAGCCTCTCTGTGCCTCAGTTTCCTGAGCTGTGAAATGGGGCGACACTTGACCGAGCTCGTGGGTGCCGCGCAGGCGGAGCACCGTCACGCGCCCGAACCAAGCAGGACAGCCTGGCAGGCACCCTGGGTGCTTCCACTGGCACCGCTCAGCCGGGGGCCCGGGGACAGGGACACAGCCAGACAGGGACCCTGGCCTCAGCGACAGACATGTCGGCATGCCCAGGGCCCCTCATACATGTGTCTACACGGGGCTGGAAGCCCAGAGGTGGGGCCCCCGGGGGTGCAGGCCGGCAGGGAGGAGGGATCTGAGGACGCCAGCTTTGAAGGTGATGGGGCCACAGCCGAGAAACGCAGGCGGCCTCCAGAAGCCGGAAAAGGCCGGAGACAGGGTCTCTCCTAGAGCCTCCAGAAGGAACACGGCCCACCGCCCCGACCTCCTGTCCTAGGAGGGAATGAATGTGTTGTTTTAAGCGACTAGGTTCATGGTCATTGGTTACAGCAGCCAGAGGAAACTCATGCACATGCCTCCCAGGTGGTGAGGCTGAACTCAAGTCTTCTGCTAATGCAGGAGAAGTCCATGGTTAACCACACCGTGATGGGAAGAGGAAATGGGTCGCTATTTCTAATGCCCTTATTATAATAGTACCTGTCGCTTAGTAAGTTTTCCATAAATGTTACCTAATAGTAGCCACGGGTACTGTGATAGTACCCATGTAGTAGTACCCATGTAGTACCCAACAGTAGCCGTGGCCATGGTGCTGTAAGCTCCAAGGGACAGAATTCATAGGTGCCCCACCTTTAGGCACCCAAAGCTCTTCATGCAGTGGCCTCCACAAGCACACGCTCAGTAAGTGTTTGTGGGATCAAAGCGTCCCCGTGCGAACAGGACAAGGCTGGGATCCCAGGGCCAGGTCTGTTGGACCACAGACAACATTTCCAATAACAGGAAAGTCCCTGGACACGTTCTGATAAACACAGGGCCATCTAGCTGCTTGTTCCATCTCTCGGGAGCCCTAGTGTTCATTCGCCCATTCATTTGTCACTATCAATATAGGCAACAAATATATATTGAGACCCAGCATCTTCCAGATGCTGCTTAGGACTGGGGGGTGTGGGGAGCAGAGGGCTCACAGGACAAAATCATAGACCCTGCAGATAAGCCTTCCAATCAGGGAGAGGCTAACGGTCACAGACGTGACCACGGATGTCACCATGCAAAGCTACAGATGTGGATGCGCCGTCGGAGATGTGATGTGTACTGATATGTCACGTGCAGATCAAGCACCGTGTGACTTCCTTTAGACAAACACTCATTTAATCGTCATTTCAAACGCCATGTTGGGGTTTTGATCAGACACCGATTTAACAAATAATAATTCAATTCTATGCGTATGAATAACTTGAGACTGCCATCCAACAAGACTTCCATTAGAAGACATAAAAGAGGAGAATAAAATAAAGAGGGCAATGTACCGGTCTTCAACTCTCCCCAACTCTAACTTATCTAGACCCCCCCCCCGAAACACAACATTCCCTTTAAAACTAAATCTTGCCCTGTGGTGCCCTGGAAATTTGGCCACAGCTCAGATGCAAGAATTTTTTTTTTTTTTAATATCAACTGTCCTTTGAACTTGTTGAACCCAAGTATTCTCTAAAGGGTTTCCAAGGGTTACTTTGATTGTTGCTGGTTCCACCTCCCACACTGAGTTTAGAACAAGTGTCTATGAAGGTACGTCTCCACTGTGTCACTGTCATCTCATTTGACAGATAAGGACGTGGGTGCAGAGATGTTACGTGACTTGGCGGAGGTCAATGGGGAGGAAGGCGGAGCCAGGATCTGAGCCCACGCCCTCCGTCTGGAAGCCCAACCAATGGACTCCCCGCCTCGGCATTCCTTTCCTTCACACTGCTGAGTGAGGTGGCTTCCCTTCCAATTTCCATGGCTGGAATCTAAAAAGCACAAATCCACTCTGTCTTCCCCCGATGGCCCTTGAAAGACTTCAAAAGAGCTGCCAGGCCTCCCTCTTCACCCCACCCCTGAGCCTTTCCTTCTCATCACCAGGCCAACCGCTCACACTTCTTTTACTCATTTCTCCTGTGATTTGATTTCAAGGGCCCTCAGCGCCCCCAGGACACCCTTTGACAGGACACAATCCAATTTCCTGTGTTCCTCTCAGGATGTAGAAAGACACAGAATTCTCCACCGCAGTGACAGAGTGAGATTTGTCATCAGTTGCTTATTTTGTATAGACCAGGATACAAGAAATATCTCACTTTCCTCTGAAATCTGCTATCAGGAAACCAGCAGCACAAGTGTGATAAGAAATGCAAATGTCCCTCAGCCTCAGTGTGGACCACGAGAGGGAGTGGGGGAGACTGCGGTGACGGGGGTCACAGACCTTGCACACAGGGGTGGCCTCTCGTCACCTCCAGGTGAGGGGGTCACAGGAAGCAACGTGGACCCAGGGCTACTTGACCTTGTGATTTTCATAAGAAACTGGAAACCCAGATTTCTATGTGAATTTGCCAATTTGTACAGGATGGCAATAAACACACACACACACACACACACACACACACTACTAATAATCTGTGTGTGTGTGTGTGTGTGTTTTAACAGAGCAGAAGTTAAATTAAAACTTGACATGGATCGCTCCCGATCCTGCCAAATTAGGCCAAGATTCCAGCCTTTTAAAATCATTTATGTTCTCAGATGTTTTCTCCCGAAAGTCAGACAATCCCATCAAAAGTCAAAGAAGCCCATTTGTTCGTATGACACCACAATTTACATCTTCCTAAAGCCATATTTCCTCTCTCACCTAAATCACAGCATTTCCAATGCATGACGATCCTTGATGAGCCCTGCAAGACGCTCCCTGGGCATCACATAGTGGTTTCTGCACGGCGACAAAGTGACTGAGTGGCAGTCCCACAGGTTAAGGGGGTCTCTGCCCGGGGTGCTGAGGCCTGTGCCACGTGTTTGGGAATGGCCTTGGGATGAGGCCAAGGCGAGGCCAGCCCATGGCTCAGGGATGACCCTGTTCATCTTAGCATCACAGCAAAACTGATGACAAGTACAGACACTAAAGCCGAGACGAAGGCATCTCAGCCAATTAACGAATCCCCCTCGATGGACCCAGGCCGGAGGACTGGCAACAGAGCCGGGGTTCCCCCAGCAATGCTCACAGCAGCTCGGAGCTGGCTGATCTGCACACTCCAGTTGGTTCTTCAGACGATCAGCCATCATTTGCTAGGAGAGAGCCTCACCGTTATGAGGCCCCAAAAGTGACAGTTGAGCAAAAAAAACTACTGTCTTCCAACGCAATCTATCAGGCTGGGCAGAGGATAGTTTTTAGTACATTTCTATGAAGGGGAGAAAGCCAAATACAAGGCAATCATGGGACCCCTGAACTTGGACATGCCTCTGTAGGGTAGAGGTGGGTCCCCAGGACAGGAGTGGGGACCACAGCCGGGTTGGGGGATGGCAGAGGGCGCCATCTGTCAGCGCCCATGACAGCATCATCACACAGACACCATCTCCGGGAGCCTCCCCCAGTGTCTCCCTCCTGGAATGGCCCAGGGACGGAAAACAACATACATCCAAGGTCAGGGCAGTGTCAGTAGTTCTCTGTGCACATGAGCTGGTGTGACTGGGCTCAGCGCTCTCTAACCGGAAGATGGAAGATGTTCGATTGCTTTAATCAAACCTGCCCGTGGAGAGCAGGGCGAGGCTTGTGGACCTTGGAGCTGGTCCATGTTCTGTCTCAAGGGGAGTTAGTGCTCCAAGCCCGGCCACCAGCTCGGCCACATTCCGGCTTCCCAAGGATTGATTTTGGTTTTTTTCTTTAATCAAGCCTCACTAACACATCAATTCCTCCTTATCAAACCTATCTCTGGCTTGAAGCACAGATAGGCCCTCACAGCTCACAATAAGAAATCAACCCCTCTCAGGTCTTCCCCCCACAAGGAAAACCCAACCGGCTCCGCTGTAAGACACAAGGTTGAGACCAAGTTTCGTTTAACCTCTAAAGCAGAGTCAGTGGGATGCAAGGACGCATGGAACCCTCAGGTAACTGTATTTATCTGAATCAATGAATGGATAGAACCCGGGGGCTCTCTTAGCAACTTAGAGGAGGAAAGATGGTTCTAAAGATTTAAGTCCTGTCTCCTTGAGGTCTCTGCTGAAAAAGGAAACTGCCAACCAGTCTGCTACGGAAAATAGACTCTACACTTGGTGATTCAAACAGACCCCTGCAAATTACATGAACAAAACCCTGGGCTGGTTCCTGGAGGAATCTGGGGCCATAAATCCAGTGACTTAGAATGAAGAGCTAGCAGGCCGTCCCAAGGTCAGGTTCCCCAAACTGTGAGCTTGTCCCGTCGGTAACACTCAAGTTAGTCGGCACAGGGACGCACATTGTTAAAAACTCAGTAGTCATTCATTTTACTCTAAATTAACAACAACAATAAAAAGGACATGGAACTCCTGGATTGTACTGTCTCACAATGAGGATACATCAGTATTTAAGGTTGAAAAAGGGAGGCATTTAAAGAAAGCATTGAGTAAATAATCTTATTTGGCACCGGAGGTTGGCAATAATTGGGAAGATGGCATGTAGATTGATCAAAATAGGGAAGTATTGTGAGAAGAAGGAAGGAAAGGAAATGATTTCTGCCCAAGGCGAAGGCAGGGGTCCCCACTCCAGGGCGAGGAAGCGGCGCCCCCTGCTCAGGCCTCCCGCCGCCAGGCCAGGCGGCTCTGTTCTTTCAGGCACTCACTCCCCGGGTGGCCCCCCTGAAGCCAGCCCCGCGGAGCCTTTGGGCCCCCAGAGGACTAGCCCCCAGGGAGTGCTGTACCTTAACGACGTCCTCATCCGCCGATCTGCACTCCACCGACTCCGACACATCCACCACAGAGCCATCCTCTTGGACCCCCACGACCTTGACGGGAACCGAAACAGCCTTTCCAGTGAGAATGGCCGTGTTCAGGATCTCCGTGTCCTACAGAGGCGAGAAGAGGACAGGTCAGCAGGCAGGCTCGCCGGGGGCAGTGGGAGGGGGCCGACCAAGCTGTCTTGGTCACCGGAGAACTCTTGGCTCAAGGCCCATGGGGTAGGCGCTGCCCATTTTCAGAGCTTATTGCCATGGTGCACATATAGCCTTCATGTTAGTTTCCAATTGAGAAAGACAACAGCACAAATAAGAGACAAGAACTAGTCACAGAATACAGTTCTTCGCCCTCCTGAGCTGACCACCAGCACCCTCCCCAAGCCCCCGGGTACCCCGAGGGGCCCCTCCCAGCCAGCTGTCATTGAACACTGACTCATCTTCCTCTGATGATCCCTCAGAGTTCTGTGGGTCTAGCTTCATAATTTATCTCCAATCTGCCACCCCCTTGCCATCACCACCACCTCCTCTGCCGAGGGAGTGACCTTCACTCGGACGCCCACAGCTGTCTGGGCTTGATACTGGCCTGGCCTCTGTTTCAGTGAGGATGGTGTGGTTCTGCAGTTACAGGAAACGGAGTCGAGTGAAGTCGCCAACACGAGTTCGTGTGCTTCTCACATAACCAGAATCCTGGAGGGCCGCAGCTGCCAGCTCTGGCCCTCAAGGTAGCAAGATGGCACCCACCTGGCCAGCCACCCCCGTCTAAGCAGGCTGGGGGGGGGAGCGCCCCCACAGCACCAGCTTCTTTTCATCGGGAAGTCCGAAGCCTGTCACATGGCCAGCCCACCTGCAAAGGAGGCTGGGAGAGAGGCTTCTGTGCGGCCTGGCCGAGCAGCAGGGGGTTGTGAACGGTGGACTTCTACCAGCATCCGCCACAACTTCCTTCACCCTGGTCTGGCATATGGGGCTCATAAACGTGCTTACTGTCTGGTGACCTTATGAAGATTTAACGGATGGGTCTCCCCACAAAGCTTAGAACGAACTGGGGCACGGCGAGCCACAGGAGGTCAGTAACACAGCTATCACCATGGATGCTCTAAAAAACTTGCTAAGACGATGAGGCAAAGAACCTCTGAGCAGGTTCACAGAGCGACTCTGGGGAGACACTCCTCCCACACCTGCCTGACGAGTCAACTAGGGAAGCAGCCCGGATGGCCAGGCGATGCAGACCAGGCGGTGCAGCTCAGCCCGAGACCCACCGAACACTCCACAACTGGCACCACCGGCACTGGCCACAGTGGCAAATATCTCAAGTGCTCCTTTCACAGCTGGAGTCCTGAGTCTCAGCTCAAGCACTAAGTGGGACCCACACTCAATTCCTACACCAGCCCCTCACCCTGCACCCCAAACTTGAAAATCAGGAAGTGACAGAGTCAACTAATAGTAGTAGTAGTAGTAATAATAATAATAATAATAATAATAATAATGTGTTCTAAGTACTTTACATGTAATTAGTTGTTTTCTCCAGAAGCCTCCCAAGGTAAATGCTATTACTAGTCCCAGCTTACAGATTGTTTTTCATTGATATGAAACCTGCAAATGATAGGTACATGTCAATAGGAAACATCAACTCTGTAATGAATATTTAAAAGCAACTCCAACCCCATCTAAAAAAGATGAGAAATAAGGTATTTTTTTAAAAACAACATATACTCTTCCCTCTGGATAGAATCTCCAGGAGATAAACCTGAAAGAACAGAACTCTAGTCAGCGTCCCTGAGAGTTCCATCCTCAGCAGGAAGATGAAACGTATGTACATGTGTATTTAAGGGGTGCAACAAGGACAGGGGCCAGAGGCACGGCGGAGGTCGGGATGGGAGCTCACCAAATAACGGTGCGGGCGTGGGAGCGACCCCAGTGTGTCCAGAGAACAGAGACCACATCACGGATCCAGACCAAAGTGCCCAATTCAGCTCCTAATGCATTTGAAAAACATCACTGAGGGGTTTCCATGTGATGGGCGGACATTAATTTTGCCTGATGAGTGTCCATGGATATGGAACACTCATCTGTCGTGCCTTTATTAAAAATGACAAAGGTTCATATTTCCTTTGGGTATCGTCCCACTTTGCCATCAATAAAGACAGCTGGGGTGGCGCTGACCCCAGGCCACCAAGGAGCAAATCAACCAAATGAGGCCCCCAGGTATTCCAGCCCCACATCCACAAAGTACACAAATAAAGCCCACACAAAGGAAATCAGAGGTAAGAACAAGAGGAAGGCAGCTCCCTGGGAAAGGCATCTGAGGTCCTGAATCTAGCTCCACCTGTGTCTGTTATCTTTGGAAATTTAGATACATAAAATAAACTATTACTTGAGCCAGTTTTATTTTATTTGGTCACTTTGCCACTGAAAGCCTTGAATAATGTGCAGATTAGGCGACATGCTAGGCTCTAGAAAAAGAGAAAAGACTAAAGTAAACATCAATTTCTACCCTACCGGAAGCTCATGGCCTTCAAAGAAGACCCTACAATTCTTTTCCCAAACTGAGTTTCAAGGTGGGTGACTTCATTTTCCATAACAACACATCACAACTGATCCAAACTTGTGCTTCTATTGTATTTCAAATAACTTTGCAACTATGTTTCCATGTGTGGCTGAGATTTTTGCAACAATGTTTCCACATGTGGCTGGCTTTTTGCAACCACAGTTTCCAGTGTCCATCAACAGCTTCTCAAAAATTCCCAAAGCAATTTCTACCTGCTTCTGGCACACAAAGAAAGCAATGTATTGTGTTAAATATTGCATTTTAATAATCCCCTGGTGCCAGAGAATGCTAAAAATTCACCATCTATCAAAATACAACTCTTTCTATTCTGCTTCTATTTGTGCCACCTCTGAGTTTTATGGCTTGAAAGCATATTTATATTCCTTTATGAAGATGAGTTTCCATTAATGTTATATGCTAGAATGGCATCAGTGAAAGTGACAGTAAGGACATCCAAAAATTCTCCATAAAAGCTATGAGGAAAAAGTCAAAACCAACTTTTTCAGAATTCTGGCAATAAAACAAAGCCTGGTGCAGCCAGGAAAGCATTTATTCAAGAAAAATGTTTGACTCTTGGTAAAGACAGAACTCTGTGGCATTTTAACTTGACTTACTCTCATTCCTCTGCTCTCCTGCTCTGCAGTAGCTTTGAAAAATAACAACCCATGTTTACAGTAAAAACCAGCAGTCCAAGAGCCACTGGAGAGGGCAGTCAGGGCTGGGAAACCTTTCAAAACCCCATTCCCAAAGAACTGCAGTTATTGGATGTGCCTGGAAGTTACCTCGAAGGTCCCACACGCAAGGCGGTCAGTATTTGAGCTGACTCTGAGCTCACCCCCTGTGAAAAACTTTTTCCATAGAGGTTGTTGTTAAAAGCAATTGCTTATCATATGACCGTGTGTGTGTGTGTGTGTGTGTGTGTGTGTGTGTGTGTGTGTTCAAGAGAAGTGAAAACATACACCCACATAAAAACTTGCACAGCATCATTATTCATAATAGCCAATGTAGAAATAACTCATGTGTCCATCAACTGATGAATAAAACACACTCTGTCCACACAATAGAATATTATTCAGCCATAAAAAGGAATGAGGCATTGACACACACTACACCATGGATGAGCCTCAAAAGCATGCTCAGTGAAAGGAGCCAGTCACAAAAGGGGACGTATTATGTGACTCCACCTCCATGAAATGTCCAGAATAAGCAGATCTGCAGAGACGGAAAGTAGATCCGTGGTTGGGAGCGGTCTGGAGGGAAGGGGAGGATGGGGAGTGACTGGTGCATGTCACCGTACAAAATACGATACAGCAGGTAAAACCATCAACCGGATCCATAAATTGGCAAAGAATAGGCGGAAATACTTCAGTTTCCTTACCTGTAAAATAGGGGTTTTCTTTCCAAAGACTTTAAAAGGATGACATTAGATAAATAAGACTTGCCCCCCAGTTCTCTTTCTGAGCACACTGTTTGGTCAGATTTCACTGTGCGTATAATTTAGGTGTGGCCATGAGACTGGATTTGGCCAACGAAATGTGAGTGGAATGATGTGCCCACCTCCGTCAGGAGCTCTGAAGGCACAGCCCCCATGTTGTCCCTTTCTGTGCCATGGTGACCGGTGACCACGGCTCTGTCACCCTGGGCCCCGGATCAGCAGGCTGCGGCACGAGGTCCCAGCTGGTCTGTGTGGGGCATACAAGGTCAGTACGGATAAGCCTCCGTCATTATAAACAATGAAAAGCTAGAGCTGAGTGTAATCTTTTGGCGTATTATTTTGACTATCTATCGCAAGCCAAAGATTAAAATATCTGGAAACACATATTGAATTTTATTAGGTTTGTTTTCCACAGTGGAATGGGTTAGCAATTCCAAAAATACTTCAGTGAATTCTAGGATTGAGCAAATAATATACAGAGGGTGCCAAAAAAGGGTATACACACTTTAGGAAAGCAAAAAAAAACTATTAAAATTATAATACTCAATATATATTGAGAGAAAAAGATGAATACAAGTCATGTTGGACTTCTGCAATGACAAGAGGTGCTCAAAGTGGTTCCCATCAGCGTCCAGACACTTCTGATGACGGTGAGCTACTGCCTGAGCCACGCTGACCAAAGTGGCCACTTGTAGACATGTTTTTGGCACCCCTGGTATGTTGAATAATGAGAGCCAGGCTTTTCACTGCTAGAGAAGTTAGTTGGAAAAAGGAAAGGAGGGCCGGCCGAGTGGCGCGGTGGTTAAGTGCTGGCTTGGGACACCAGCGGCACTGGTTCGGGTCCCACATATGAGGGCCCGTGACCCTGCCCTCAAAAAAAAAAAAAAAAAAAAAGGAAAGGAGTAAAGGAGTGTGAGCGCCATGGTCACGAGTCGGAATTGGAGGGACCGCCAGGGACTCGGGAGTGGGTGAGCGGGTGAGCTTACGCACGTTTATTATGGGCTGTCAGTGTAAGTGTGTAAATGTGGGCATGTATAAAGTGTCCCTTGCTCTGTTCACTGAAAGGGCTTGGACACAAACAATGACACTTTTCACAATCAGCACAGCTAGACCCAAGTTTTAGGTGGAAATACCATTCTCCAAGGAAAGGGCTCAGAGCCACTTGCAGAAATGGAGGATTTTAGGGCCCAGGCACAGTAAGGACAAGACAAGAAGCTACAATGTATCATGAGCCAGAAGGTAACAAAGTGCTCGGAAAATGGTGCAGAGGACACAGAAGCCTCCACTGGCCAATCCGGGACAATTTTACAGCCTATAAATAATTACATGTAGACAACGTATCATTTAACCATATATTTTATCTACTATTTATAGTGTAGATAGTCCCATGTAGTACACACAGAATCCACTATATATCGTGTATGTGACATCTGTAATGAGCGCTGAGTCCACACCGACATTAACAAGCCAATGGGGAGAAGGAAACTTCATCCTTTGGGTAGGATTCCAACGAATAAATGCAAAAAGAATGATGAAATTAGCATACCACCATCTGGCAACCACCACTTATTACTATAATTGTATCAGGCAACAATCATTACAGATGCTACTAGTGGCTAAAAGTATGATAAGTAACAGGATATTTGTACAATGTCAATGTATCTCTGTGCAAGAGACTTATTAATTTCAAAGAGAAAACAGTAACTTTATGGTACCAAAACCTAGCATACATCATGTTATCCACATGTTCAAAGATAACGTCACTAGTAATGGGATAAATAGATACCATACATCCTGAAAAAGGGTGTAACATCATTTCTGAAGGGTTTCCCCAAAAACAAGTGAATCTAATAATGAGAAAACATCAGACAACCCCAAATTATGGACAGGGCACTCTCAGAATAACTGGCCTGGTACATTTCAAATACATCCCAGTCTGAAAGACCAAGGCTGAGAAAATTCCAGGTTAAAGAAGATTAAGAGACAAAACAAATGTATGCATAATCCTGGATTGCATCATCACACAGAAAAAAATAATATTTTTCTTTTGCTATAATGAATATTAGTGGGACAACAGGTGAAATGTGAAGAAGGTCTGGGGATCAGATAATTCTTGTGTCAATATTAATTTCCTGATTTTGATAAGTTCACTCTACTTGGATAAACATTTTGAGGAAATTCCCACTGAAGTATTTACAGATAAAGGATCACCATGAGTGTAACTTACTCTCAAACATTTCATAAAAATAGTAATAATGTGTGTTTGTGTAGGGAGTAAAAATGTTAACATTTTGGGAATTCTGATGGATTTGGGAAATGCATTCTTTCAGGCTCATAGGAAATTTTAAAATAATACAAAGAATCAAAAGAACAAAAATAAAAACAAATCAATGAATAAATCCATAAAGATACAGGATGTAGTAAGCACCTAAAGAACATAATTTATGACAACTAACTTTTGTTAAACACTTAGAAGAGTGTTTAACATTATCTGTTAATAATAACGCATATTTATAATCGTATACAGTATAAGATGTATTAACATCTTAAAACAAAAATAGCACCAAAGGGCAGTGCCCATACATCAACCTGATAAGTATTAACTGGTCTTATTAGTATCTCATTCAATCTCAAACATCTCTATTGAAGGATGACTATTTTCATCCTCATTTTACAGATGAGGGAACTGAGGCTGGCCAGGATTCCCTACTTTGGCCAGAATCCCACGTCTGCTAACAACCCCCCCGGGACGTGACCATCAGCACAGAGACAGCGAGGCCCCCTCCTGGCCTTGGCTGCCGCGGGCGTCCACCTCTGAGCTCCTCACCTGTGCAAGGCAGCCCACAACCCGTTTCTTTGCCTAACTAGAAACTTTAAAGATAAAAGATGGATTTGTAGAGGATTTGATTTTTAAAAAAGTGTTACAAGCATGAAGCTTGTTTTGGTGGGAATGACCAAATAGCCTCAAACCCCCAGCCATGACCAGGCGGGTGTCAGGGCTGTTCCACTGCAGCCCCTGCCCCAGCCTGTGGGGTCCTGAATCCCAGTCCTGACGCCCTGGCACAGGATGTCAGCCTCTGAGTTCAGCTCTGACCCTACTGACGCCCCGACACCTCGGCTTCTGATTTCCAGTGCAGCAAGACAGATGTCAACTTCCCTCGGAGACAAGCAAGGATACGGGCTCCAACTGAAATGATTTTCAATCCCACGGTGTGTGTTATGCAACTCTGACATCAGCCCAATGCCCCCACCTTGGTGGCTGTTTGTGGACTCTGATAATAATTTATTATCTGCAAAGCAGTAAATGGTTTCAAAGATCAGCTCTTTATGCCTTCCTGCATGACATTGAAGAAGGTTACCTCCAACAGGACAGCACTCAGTCAATAACATGTATATCTGAAAGTGCCGTCCAGATGCCTCCTGGTCGTAGCTTTGCAGGAAGGAGGGCTGTGCGGAGCTTCGATCGGCCATCACCAGCGCACAGGTACGTGCATTCACCTGGTCACTCGGAGGTAAGGGGGTAAATGCTCCTTAATGGACACAATGAGGGGTCATACACAAGGAAAGCGGTTGCCCAGTGGACCTTACTGTCAAGTTCACCTCCACTGCCAAGAGCATATAAGTGGGTGGGTCCCTATCCTCTCTGCACTGATGCAGGCTCCACAGGGAGTGGGGACCAAGCCAATTACAGCCATGGGACCATAAACAAACTCCGTGAGGCCAAAGACCATGTTTTTGGTTTTTTGTTTTTCCATCACCTCCTGCACTGCCTGGAGTCAAGGAAGACCGCACATACAGCTGAGGTCATCCAACAGGGAAAGATGGAGTCGGACAGAGCTCGAGGAGGGACTGACAAAGAGAGAGGACACACGGCTTAAGTACAACAGAGAAGCCCAGAACGAGAGAGAAGACAAAGAAACACAGTGTTAAAAAGAGCTAGACAGGCAGAGACAGAGTGCGATGCAGCGGACAGAAAAGAGAACATTGAGGCGGGGAAAGAGAGAGAGAGAGAGAGAGAGAGAGAGAGAGAGCGAGCTGGCGAGATGAAAGTCTGGTCTGGCTCCCGGGCGTTCCTCCCCTGCGTGTCCACGAACTCAGGTGGGTCCTGTTTACTCCCACATCCCAGCTCCAACACTGAATAATAATTCTAGGTGTTTCCTCTAATGCCTTCCTCTGCTTTAACTATTAACACTTCCTTAATTATTACTGTAAATAGTGTTTCTTTGTTGTCTGGGGAAACAAACAAACAAACAAAAAAAAACAATCTTCTCATCCAGTTTGAGCTAAATGAAAATTTAACACAACTTCCGGTTGACAAGGACCGGCAAGCTAATGACATCTGTTCAATTAAAATTTAAACCAGGCCTGATGGCACTAGTGAGACACGTTCCTAGGGAAAGCTTAGCACTGATGAAACCTAAGCCCGCAGCCATGACGTTATTCTAATGTGAATAAACCCTCCTGCACGGTGACTGCGAACTGGCTGGTGGCTTGGTGACCACAGCGAGCCCCGAGAGCCTGGGCTGGGGGCTCCCGCTGATTCCCAGTCCCACATTTGGATGAGAGAGGAGAGGAAGAGGGAGATGGAGAGAGAGATGGAGGGGAGAGACAGAGGGGGAAGAGGGGGAACTCACGGTCTGAAAGAGAGAAAAGGAAAGAGACAGAGAGAGTGAGAGAGGCTGGGAGACGGGGCAAGACTAACAGAAAATGGCACAGGAACACAGACAAACAGAGGGGGCCAAACACGGAAAGACAGAATTGGGGAGTCAATGAAATAAAGGCAGACTGCGCTTGGCCGAAAGAAAGACAGAGACAGAGGCAGCGAGAAAGCGAGAACAAGAAAGTCTGAGCGTCGCCCGGGCCACGGTAGGTGCTCAGTAAAGGTTCGTTCCTGGCTCCATTACTCCCACCTCATTTTTTTTCACCTCCACTCAGCCTTCAAGACGCTCCTGAGGTGTTGCCTCCTGTGTGAAGCCTTCACATGACCTTCCCCCCGTCAGAATGGACACTTCTTCCAATGTGTCCCCACAGCGTTTTATAGGTGCCATCTCTTGATGCCTGGTGTCACAGCTCCCACGGCCAACTCCTGAATGTGCTTCTGTGTGTAATGAATGCCCAGCATTTTGCACAAGCCTGGAGACACTAAGGACGCTGGGACAAGTGTCTAAAGAACTCTCATGGTCCCCACAGGGGGCTGTGAAGTGCAGATGGCCTGGGTGGGGCGGGTAACACAGGAAGTCATGTGACTCGAACCCTGAGTCTATCATATTCCCCTCACGAACAAAAACTTACCCCAAAAGAATTGGTCTACGTAAGAAACCTTTAGGAGAGGTCTGTTCATAAATAAGAGAAGCCTGTGTGTCCTCCTATGAAAACCTGACCACAAACGTCATGTTTTTCACTCCAGGTCTCTTAGAATTTCTGTCGGAGGAAAAGCTGAAAGAAGGTAGCGAGACGCAGGGCCCTACGAAAAGCACACCCTATACTCCAGTTTTTCCACATTGAACCTGCGAGCAGGAACCGTGTGCCGCCAGGAGGGAAGCCATTGCTCCCATCTGATAACGTTATTCACCACCTTTCCCCTAATATACATAAGCATTAACATTAATATATACAATGAGTCATTGACAATATCATTATCATTCAAAGTAACTCAGCTGTGTTGCCCCCAGCATTTGTGAATGGTGTTTCTCAGGATCTGAATTAATGAAATGCTGGCTGCAAAGCTATTTGTGTCCTCACAGCTGTATTACATCAAATCCAAGTGCAATCATTTCTTTGCTCGAATCTTGAAGCGCACAGTTTCCTGGGGCTGCCATAACGGATTACCACAAACGGGTGCCTCACAGCAGCAGAAACTTATTCTTTCACAGACCTAGCGGTCAGAAGTCTGAAATCAAGGTATGGCGGGCCACAGTCCCTCCAAAGGAGGGGGGCCCTTTCTTGCCTCCCCACACTCCTGGTGGTCCAGGCGGTCCGTGGCTTGTGGCCGCCTCGCTCCACCATCTGCCTGTCTCCACAGGGCCCTCTGCTCTCTGTCTGTGGGGCTCAATCCCCCTCTCCTTTTTCTCAGAGGGACACCGGGCACTGGACTTAGGACCCGCCCTCCATCCAGGGTGATCCCTTCTTGAGACCCTTGACCTAATGACATGTGCAAAGGCCCAATTTCCACGCAGAGTCACGGTTACCAGAGCAGAACATATGGTTTTGGGAGCCACTATTCAACCCACTAGTGGCCTCTTTCTCCAGGGTTGGACCCCATAAGGCACCATGTGAGCAGCCCTGACCTCCATCAGTAAGAAAACAATAAAACCTCTGGCACTCACCTGTGTGGACAGAAAAGCTTGGTCTTTCGCATTCTTTAACAAACAAATCTCTCACTACATTGAGGAAACGAGTGGGGCGATTTCTCCATTTTCATAATAAACTCAAATTGCAAAACAAGCAATTGCCCATTGCCTGGACCTCCTCACCTGTAAGTAGGAATTGTCACATCAGTCCTCTACAGGCCCTGGGTCATCATAAAGCTTCATTGTTGCTTTCAGAGACTCCACCCAGAAATTGATGCTTGGCCATTTGCAAGAGAGAGGAGCTAGCCGCCCCGCGCCCAGAGGTTACTCCCTCCTCCCCAGGGGTGTCAACGGCACTCCTCCACTAAGACATGCCCCTGGGACACAAGGTCGAAACTGACTGAAGGTCTGAGACAGCTGACTTCTGACACCCGCACGGGTGGGGGTACCACACAGTGGGTGGCGGAGTGCATGGAGGCTCTGCGGCCTCCTCGACAGAGGGACAGCAAAAATATTTATGGCTCTTTCCTCCAGGTTTGCTGCCCCCACACATAAACTCCTTTGGAAGGGGAGGGGAGGCCCAGACAGGCAGCTCTGGATCATTGATTTGAGCTAATCCTATTCCTATCCAAAAAAAAAAAAAAAATCTGTGCCTCTAACTGACACTTCAGTAAGGAGTTATTTTTCACGTCGGGAAGGCAGGAGAAGCAGACAGATATGAACCCAGTGATTCGGGTAGTGCAGCGTTCACTGATGCCCAGAGTTCATCGAATCTCTAGGTTTATATGTCACGGTGCATTTTGGAAATTATTTTTGAAGAATCATCAAAACTCCAAAGAGAGAGAGGGGGGACAGAGTGACTTATTATTTCAGGGAGAGGGACACTGGCCATGCCCAGACATCTATGGTCATATAAGAACTGGCCCCAAATCTGCTCTAATGTCTTCCACCCTGGGGAACTTGACCTCTGACCCCTCTCAAACCTTGTTCTTCAGGCAGGAGCCGAGCCCACCTCCAGCTCCAGAAATGCGTCCTGGGACCATGGCCGGCAGCACCAGCATCTGGCATCCCTCCGACCCCCGTCATTGGTGGAAGGACTGGCAGTTGACCGCAGCTGGTCCAATCAGATTGGGCTTTCTGTCAGCTGAGAACAGCAGCCGCCTGGCTGCTGGAGGCCCTTTGCAGACGCTGCCCTCCCCCTTGCCAAGTGTCTCTGACTCGGGACTGACTCCCTCACGTTGCGGTTGAGAAACTGGCAGGGCTGGAATCGATCTTAGGGCTGGCTGTCCCCAAGTCATTTTCAGTGGATCCTCACAAATGGAGCCAGCCACACGCTCCCATCTCTGATCTGATGTGCGGGCAGGCTCGAGCACAATTTAATAAGTACCGGGCCAAATCCAGTTACTGCCTAATTTAGAGAGGAATAGTCATTTAGGGTGTCGGTCTCAATTAGAGACCAGCTAACACCCCTGTGTGTAGCAGGGCCAGAGCTGCCACGGCCGTGTGCTCAATGGGCTCCAACCCATCTCCTCCCCTAGCTGCAGCTGACACTCTCCCCGCTCCCCGAAAGTAACTGTGACTTCGCATCCATAGCACATTGTGCCAGTTACACCACTTTTACATCAAGACATTCACAACTTCCCCGAGGTAAGCAGGGAAGAGAGGACCATGCCCTTTACAGGAGGAAACCTGGCTTGCCCAAGGTCTCAGCCGGTTATGACATCTTTCCAGGGCAGGACCTACATAATCTATCTTTTAGGGAAATATGTCTACTGGGGCGTTATGACTTATTTACTCAGGGACTGTGTGCACTTAGGGTTCAGCCTGCCTCTGGCATGGCACTGTGTACAGGGAAGACTGGGGTATCTCTGGCCCTGGAATCCTGTGTCTTCCATGCAACGAGTAGATGTGGGCCAATGACTTCTTCCCTCAAAGACCCAACTTACTGAATTTCCGCCTACTGTAGTGTTTAAACCTCTGCCTACAATGGTGGATTTGTTTATTTCTCCTTTCCGTTACGGAAAATTTTGCTTCCTGTATTTGGAAGCTTTGCTATTGAGTGCTCACAGCCTCAAAGGGGGTCCCCAGTGTGAAGACTGGGCTCCATGGCCTCAGCAGGAGGGCAGATAAAGGCTATGGACAGGGAGCTCCTGTGCCTTTTTTCCTCAAGAGCTGCGTCCTTTTGTCCTGGTGAAATAGCCCGTCATCCCTCCTTCCCCAGGACATCCGCCCCCCCATGTGCTCAAAGGGGAAATTCCTAATTGTGAGAGGAGTGACTCTTTGGGTCATAGAAGATCGAGTTATAGAAGAAATAGTTGCCCGAGGAAATGTGGACACAACCCCAGTTCAACAGGCTATAGATATGCAGTCAGAGGAGCTTAATGCAGGTGAACTGAGCACCATAAATCAGAAAAGTGGTTGTACCGAAGAGATCAAAGACGGCCCCAAGGACATGACTCCAACCAAATAGCTTCACGTTAAAGAAATTCTTGGAGATACTTCCCAACACTGAAAGTGCAAAGGATCAAATGTCAGAAGCTGAGTCAACATTTAGCGAGTATGACAACCCGCCAAGGCAGAGAAAAGACGCTTGTTCCATATTGTAAGTTACACAACTGGGAAGGTAAACACTGTTCTAACTACTCTTGATATGTTGTATACAAAGAAATAAAACACTTGCCTTCTCAATGCGGCGAATGTTTTAAATTAAAACGTAGGAAGTAAATACTAGTTTGACTAGTTTTGCATTTCCCTCTACATTTATAATGAACAGTAAGAGAGTTTTCATGGTCTGACGAAACTTTTTTTTTTTTTGAGGGCAGTGTCCCTAGCCCTCATATGTGGGACCCGAACCGGGGCCGCTGGCTTCCCAAGCCGGCGCTTAACCACCGCGCCACTCGGCCGGCCCCTGACACAACTTTTTAAAGTTCACACAGCAAACAGGATTTTCCCCATGGGTTATTACGATAGCTAGGCATGGTTTCAGCATGCACAGCTGTTGCCATGGTGTCACGCTGCCGTGGAAAGCCAGGGTCCTGTAGTTAAAACGGAGCAATATTACATGTGTATACTATCGCCTGTCCAAAGCTTTAGCAAAAAGCCCACCAGTTCTCTACTAAAAAGGGAGATTAGCAAATATTAGAGAGCTGCTAAAAACATAGTAGAACCCAAGTGAGACTCCATCTAGACCTAATCAGAAAGGTTGAAGGAGAATTAAAAGGACACTGTTTTCTCTCTACATGATCCTATTTTCTCTAGCACAGCGTTTGTGTGTTATGTAAATTCATCACACCCTGGGATGTGTCCCCTCCACCCAGGGAAACCCTCAGCTATGTTGGCTTTCCTCCTGGGGACCAGCTCCCTGCCACCTGGTCCTCACCCTGTGGGCCCCCACAGACCTGCCCGTGTCCCCATTGTATGCTCTCACCACACCCCAAACTTGTCCATTAGAGCACTTGCCACAATTGTCACCACGTCACCGAGCGTGTCCTCAGTTGCTCCATGTCTGCCGTCCCTGTTGGAATGTAGGGACCAGGCTCCTTGTCCCTTCTGCTCCCCACTGCACTCCATGGGCCAAGTCCTGACGGGCGTATAATAGCTGCTCTAAGTACGTGTTAACGCTGCTGATTTGTGACTGCTGTGCACACCGCAGGGAACAATCCATTCCCTAAAGAGTATTCAGAGCAGAAAAGCGGGTGCCACTCCATCGAGTCCTGTGCAAATTAGAAAAGGGTGCCTCTGGCACCCCTCAGAAAATTGTCACCATCTACCAATTTTGTTAGAAAAGGCACTTTATTGCCATCTGCTATACAACTGTCCTGGTACGTCCCCACGTCTGCGATGTCCGGGGCTTGAATGACGTCACCTCGGATGTGGCTGTGGCGTGTGGCTGGGTGGCTCCCTGGTGGCAGCAGGGCCCGAGTCCGCCCCTCCCCCGACCCCACGCGCAAGTGGGCCTGTCGTTCCCCAGGCGAGGCTCAGAACGGCTTCATCTACGGACACACTTCAGACTTTAAAATGATAGAGAGAAGTTTCAAATAAAACTGTAAAATCAAATCAAATCAATTGAAGAAAATAAAGCAATGAAGCCACTGATCTAGAAGTTTATCCGTGTCACGAGGTTACGTCCCTGTCCACGAAAACAAAGGCAGTGAAGCTTATAGAGAAACAAACAGTGACATTCTAAGGAAAGAGGGCGGAGACCAGGGAGGCAGCCCCATTGGCAGGGCCTCTGCGGGCCCAGGGCAGGGCCTGGGCGTGACGCACGGGTTTGGGGGTGCGTGCCTTGAGGTTCTCCATCAACGGGACACCAGAACCGCCTGGGGCCCAACCCCACCGTCGTGTCTGGATCCTAAGCTCTAAAGCAGGCTGACACACGAAGTGCTTCAAAGTGGAACAGGCAAGGGCAGAGCCTACCCTCGCCAGACCTCACTCCGTCACTCAGTCACCCCTGGAGAGCAGCACATCTCCAAGGGCCCAGTCGCCTGTGTCCGCCCAGGCTGGGTGCCCATCCTCATTTCCATTCTGGGTGACACCAACACCAGTCAACACTGTCATCAGGAGCTTAGAGCCAGCACCAAACCTAGTGCCATGATCTAATAATGTAATCATTATTTTTTCCCTCATAGTGACCTGTGAAGAAAATCACACAGGTGATTTTATCAGACAGAGTTTTAAATGAGCTCGAGTGTTCATATATAATGCAAAGTGACAGGAGCTATTACTGAGAGGAAATCGGGAGAAATTGAGAAGTTATTTCTGCTTTGCACGTAGGAGGCTGTGGCGAGAGGCAGAAAAGGAAGCGTGTGTCGTCTGGTGCGAGTCGGAAGCAGCGACCCCATTCTCGGCCAAGACGCAAGACACCGCATGCGTCTGCTTGTCCCACTGAGGCCACGCCAACGATGTGCCCAGGTTGGGTTCTTCGTCCCAGGGGGATGACAGACAGGTGGCCCAAAGGCACCCGGCTGACCACCCAGAGGAATGCCCCTGGACGAGCACCGCAGCTGCCCAGCCAGCATGTGAGGGACCATGTACGACTGCTGCTTTCAGCCGCTGACTCCATTATGCAACAGTAGCAAGCCAATACAACCATAAAATGAAAAAAGCAAAAGGTTAAGATATGATCATCATCTTGCCAAAAACAAGATAGATGCAGAAAACAGAACTGGAGACAGGGGTGTCAGAGCACGCCTCTAGGCAGCAGAAGGAAAGATTATTTTTGTTTTCTTCTTTATAAGTGTCTGTGTTTAATGTTTTACAGTGAGAACAAATATTTTGAAAAAAATGAAATTGTTTGCCTGGCTCAATTTCTTCATCACGGATATGGGAGACATGGAAGAGGTTTCATTCTATGCTAGAAAAGCAGCGGTTCTGAGTGCAAAGGAAATGCGACATGGGGTCCAAGGGCCTGCATTTGGCTTCTGTCCCCTCCCAGCCCGTAACCTGCCTCCAAGGTGCTTTCCTGAGCCACAGGGCAGGTAAACGAGGTCGGAACACTGAACGGGGTAAGGCTGTAAGGCTTACTGGTGAAAAGCGTGCACAGAGAGGCCATTTAATGGCAAAGGAAACCAGAGTAACTCAGCGTCTAGCCAGGAGACCCAAGAATCCACATTTTTAAACCAGCCCCCTCATGACTCTGAAGCTAAAGAGTAAGAAGCACCAGCCTAAATTAGAGAGAGAGGGAGAGGGAGAGAGAGAGAGAGAGAGAGAGGCAGAGGGAGAGAGGGAGAGAGAGAGAGAGAGAGAGAGAGTTTTATTACTTCTAGACACATGTAATACTCTAAAAAGCATAAAGAAAATTATTCTTTCATTCATTGCAAAGGTCACCTGCAAGTATCCTGAGAACACTTGTTTAGACGTGATCAATGAAATAAGGGCCACAGGCCCCTTTCCTCGGTCTTCTCCAAACGCCTTCCACAGTCCTTTTCTCAGAAAGAGCCCACAGCCTCGTCCAGCTGACTCTAAATAATAAAGGCCCCGTTGCTGCACCCAAGGATGCCCATGTTTAGCTTGGTCTTTAATCGTGGGATAGAAGATGTGTTCCTTCATGAAAGGAATTTCACCAAAACCTCGGAGAATTCTGTTTCTGGGTGCAAAGCCCTTGTTGACGTCACCGACGCTGGGCACTGAGCCCCGCTGTCACCCTGGCTTCCACCTGGCCCCCGGCAGGTGTGTGGAAGGGATGACCGACAACCTACCCTTCCATCTGAAAAGCACTCCACAGTCTGCCAAGCACGTGGGGACTTCCACTTGGTTAATCTCATTTCGCCCCTGGAGGCCTCCTGACACTGCAACTAAAGGCATAAACCAGTGGGAAGCCCTCAACAAAAAGGTGCCTTGGGTGACAAAAGATAGCAGCTCGGCCCTTTCTAGAACAACGGTGGGACAGAGGAAGGAAGCAAGAAAGCTTTATGAAGAATCTGCAGAATGCATGAATATTCACATGAACCCATTCACATGTACAATCTCATACAAGTTTAATGAAACTCACCCTTGTAAAACTATGTGTCACACTTAACACATATCTAAGCAGAGGGAAGTGGGGAGAAGTCTAAGGGAGCTGTTGGCTTGTTTGATTGTGGTGATCATTCCACAATGTATATGTCTATTAAAAACATCACATTGTACAACCAGAGTAGAGACAATTTCCATTTTTCAATTATACCGCAATAACGCTGAACTATGTTTTATAATTATTTAAAAATGTAAAAGATGCTCGACTAAAATCAAATGCCGACATCTAAAAGCCTGAAAGCAGCAGCAGTTGTGGCGATGAGGGAATAGTAGTAATAATACAAATAAAAGAATGCCTCCAATCATTGACTTGTTTTTATTATAAAATTCTTTGCCCTCATCATGGTGTAGTGTTTTAAAAATCAATATTTTTTTGTAATGATTAATGTTTTTTGAGGTTCAGAAATCTCACATTACATTCTTTGCCTTCTCTTAAGTGTAACTAAAAAGGGGGATTTAGTACTTTAAAAAACCAAAAAAAAAGGGGGCCGGCCTAGTGGCGCGGTGGTTAAGCGCTGGCTTGGGAAGCCAGCGGCCCCGGTTTGGGTCCCACATGTGAGGGCCAGTGACACGGCCCTCAAAAAAAAAGAAAAGAAAAGAAAAGAAAAAGCGCGCTGCAGGCGCCCACTGGGCCCAGGAGGGCGGGGTGGGCTGAGGGAGGCGTCAGCGTCCAAGCCGCCAGGCGCCAGGCGCTGAGCTGAGCGCTGCGCGGGGCGCAGGAGGGAGCCCCCACTTCTCACACTTGGGGGATCTGGAATCCCGGGTGCAAAGGGCTTGAGGGGCAGCCCGTTAGCAGGTGGGGGTGGGGATGGGGGTGCTCAGGGCGCCCCGGGGTGGGCGGGCAGCGCGGGGAAGCGTGGCCGCAGCCAGACGGGAGGGCCGCCTCGTGGGCGCCCCGGGCACGGCCGCCCGTGGTTCTGGGCAAAGGCGGCTCAGGCCGCGGCGCCTCCGCCTCCCCGGTCCCGTCGCAGGAACGGGGCTCCGCGTTCACACGGGTGATGTCCTCGGAAGACGGCCTCCGACGATGCGACCGCTTTCAGGGCGTGAGAAACAGAGGCCTAAACCCTTCACACAGTCAGTCACTCTCAGTTTTGTCATTCAGGGCTCATCCCCCCAACACAACGATCCCCGAGCAGGCGTCTGAGGGACGTGCCCACGAGCGAGGTCATAAATATTAACGGTATTGACGGAGCCTTAAAGCCTGTCGTGTCACATCCCTGCAATAGGAACACCAGCACTCTGCCACTCTGCTGCTCGAACTGACAGCCGCCAGTTCCTTCATGAGCTTGCTTCCAGAAATTACACACCGGCAGAGGTTTCCCCGAGTGGACGTGAGCCAACTGGACCCAACATCTTAATGGGTTTTTCCTTCTCCTTTTCCACTCAGCTGACTCCAGTTCACTCTCCAAGAGCAATCCTTTTATGCTGCTGCTTTTTTAATGTAAGTTGGGAAAGGACATAACATCTCAGTTTCATGACAGGGCCACTGTGCTGATGGCTGAGTGAACGTACTCACGGCACACACGTGCAGGGGCACCGCTCAGTGGGCTGTGGTCAGCTACCCCCGGCACGCGAGACGGGCCGTTCGGGGGCACTTAAAAAGTGCATGGCTCTAACCTCATCTGGTCATTATACAGTTGACCTGCTGGACACACATTCTCCTTGACAATGTTCAATTGCCCCTTGTAGCTGTAAGCAGGTTGGATCCATCGGGTGAAATGGTGGGAACGTGACCAAGGAAATGGCTGCTTAGAGCACTTGCTCTTTCTGTCTCATATATGAGAGAACCCGAAAAAATTGTGTTGGGTTATTCTGGATACCTGCTGTCAAGTGTGTGCGGCCACCAACAGGTCACTGTACTGACACTTATTTGGGTGGAAGGAGAGACACGGTCCTCCTAGATGGACTTGTGACATGAGGATTCAGCAAGAAAACCTTTCGGGGACATTGGGGTCTCTTTTTGTCCCGATAAAGGGACAAAAAGTAAAGTCACCACCACTGAACATGAGTATTTTGGAGCTATTAATGGCCGAAGACCGAATGGCCCTTTAGAGTCACGGTCCGGGATGTCAGTGTCACTGGAGATGCTGGAAGTCTAGCTGGGCTGCTTCCGAACACCTTCTGGTCCCGCCGGCAAGACCAGGGCGCGTGTGCGGCCTGCCTGCTTCCTGTGCCTGTGCTGGGTTGAATGGAATCCCCCTGAAATTCATGTCCACCAGAACCTCAGGATGTCACCTGGTTTGTAAATAAGGCCTTTGCACATGCAATTAGCTAAGAGAGGTCACACTGGCTGAGGACAGGTTCTCAATCCAATGACTGGTGTCCTTAGAAGGAGAGGATGCACACACGAGCGCACGCACACACACACACACACACACACACACACACACAACCCTGTGGTGACAGAAGCACGGCTTGGAGTGACGTGAAGGAATGCCAGGGGCCACCAGAAGCCAGAAGAGAGGCACGGAATGACCTAGACCCTTAGAACCTTCAGAGGGGGCCTGGCCCTGCCGACACCTTGATTTCTGACTTACGGCCTGCAGAGCTGTGAGAGAATAAATGCCTGCTGTTTTAAGCAGTCCACTTGGTGGTGATCTGCATGCCAACCCAGAGAAACTAAACTAGCACCCAAACACACAATTGACTGACCCATCCCCACACTGTCAACTCAACACGGCAGTGGTCCCACCTGCTGCCATTGGCACATGACATAAAACCCACTGTCTACCCCAGACTAGAGGGAGCTTTGCAGAATGCATGGTAGTAACAGAGAGGCAGAGAGAGATAGAGAGAGGGAGGGAGAGAGAAAGAGGGGGGGGGAGAGACAGAGAGAGAGACAGAGAGACAGAGAGAGAGACAGAGAGAGAAACAGAGAGAGAGAGAGAGAGAGAAGTGGAAACCATCTATGGCCTAGCCCACTGCAGAATACCCACCGTAGTTTTTAAAAAATGAATGAGGCAGCCCTGTGCACACGGGCATGAAAAGGCCTCCAAGACACAGTTGGCTGTAAAGAACGTGTGGACAGCACAACGCCTTTGTTTGAAAACACAGCCACACGCAACAATACCATGTAATTTCTGCAGCCACATGGATGTGCACAAATGTGGGCACCTAAAAAGATAAAGTTCTGGGTGAACAAAATAAAATAACAGACCATAATTAATTGAGGGGAGGGGTCGGCAGGGCGTCAGTGACCACTGAGGCCACACCGTAATGTTCTGGGAGGAGGTATTCAAACACGAGTTACTTAGATTTTTTTTTTTAAGTTTTAGACTCAAGGTAAGGACAAGAAGCAGAGAGCCCTCCTCCTTAAGACCTTCTGAAGCTGGCACAGACGCCGAGGGGCCCACAGGATGCCTGCAGGACCTTCCATGGGGTGAAACATCCTGCTAGATGGATAGATGGGCAAACGGGGGGACACATGGACAGGCAGGTATATCATCATTGCCCTGTCCCTTTGTGAGCCCTCCTGCCTGGACTATCGCATCAGCCTCCACACCTGGGATCTCTCCCAGTCCTATCAGGCATTCCCCCAAAGCTGCATATTTACCTTCCCAAAGTAGAGGTGGTTTGCTACCCAAGCGGTGTCAGCAGCATGCAACCCTGTCCAGGTCACACAGCTTTGCAGCCAAGTTCTAAATCTAAGCCTGAGCTGAATGCCAGGATAACAGAGCCCATTTCCGGGCTGTGCACTCTCTGGACCCTAATGTAGCGCCCTCACCTCCTGCAGGAGCTGCTCAGGGTTGCTTAGCACTGGCAAGGGCGGGAGGAGGAAGAAGTCGGTAAAACGCATTTATACTAAGCGCAGTAGGCACAACCCCCCTAAAGGCCACCCTTCAGCAGTTACTGGTTTGGAAAGCAGCTGAAACGACTGATTAAATAAAGATAAACTACCAACTTTGGTTCCACTGCAAACTTTACTAATAGCTCAGGTCCCTTGAAGCCACTTCAGAGCCACTCTTCACAGCATCCAGGAGTATAATGCATGACGCCATTCAACCATCCAACATGGCACTTTTCAGCCAATGGGAATTCGAGCCAAATGCAGGAAACCATCCCTAAGTAAAGACCAGCCAGCCGGGGAGACACTAATAGTCAGAGGCGAGCAGCGTGCACAGCGCATGAACCGGCCTCCCCAGAGAAGCAAGACGCTGAGACGGCACAGGGGGTGTGGGAGACAGGGGGAGAAACGGGGTGGGTGAGGGGCAGTAAATTCCACGCCAGTGGCATGGCTGCAGCCCCGTGCTCGCAAGCACCCGCTGGACTCCTGCTTAGCGCTGTGCCCAGGCACCTGTCACTGAGAAACGGACATTAGATGAGCCCCACAGGAAATGCTGGCCATTGCACTTCAGACTGTCAGAGCCGCCCTGTGTCTCGGCCACATCTCTGCTCGGCCAGGCTCTCATTCGTGGGCGCTTTTACCAGCTCCCTCAAGCCCCAGTTCTGTCCTGCCCCAACCCATGCCCCTGAGAGGAGGACTGAGGCTCTGCTGCAGAATTCCAGCCTCAGAAGCTTCCAGAGGCTGCAGGAACCCCAGGAAATCAAGTACTACAGAAAAAGCATACACAGCAAAACGGTACAGACTTTGGGTAGAAACGACCCAGCCTGGGCCACAGCGTGGTCGGCCTGGGGGACCGATGGCGGAGCGTGGGGAAAGGGAAGGCCAGGCCGTCTCGTGCTGCCCAAGTCCACCGCCGTCCATCTCTGCCCCTCAGTGGGGCCCTGTCTCGCTAGCCTGTGGCTGTCCCCAAACCAAAATGCAGGTCACTGCTGCTGTGGGCCTTCCTGTCACCTGACCTTCCAGGATAAGGCACCTGGCAGGTTGGGTTCAAGCTCAGGGTTTGGTCATTCGTTGGAGAAATATTAACTGTCCAGGCATTGATACACCTGCTGGGGACAAAAGTGGACAAAACTGACCAGGACCTGCCCTCGCTGATCGCGCCTTCTGGAAGGAAGATGGCCCCCAAACCTCCAATACAGATGCTATCTATAGAGAAGACAAAACAGGGTGGTGATGTGGGCAGGGCGGGGCAGACAGGGGCTGCACAGCCAGCTTCAGCAGCGTGGGCAGGGAAGGCGTCACTCCGGCAGTCGAGCTGAAGAGAAGCAGCCATGGTGAGAGATGTCGGGAAGCCGTTTCGGGCAGACGGGAGAGTTTCTGACATGGGGAGTGCAGAATTCCCTGTAGGACACAAGTTCCCTTGGCAGGAGTCTTAACCCTGGTGTCCAACATGAATCTAGGTGATAAAAGCGCCCACAGACTGCCCTGGACTATTGGGGTGGGTCCCAGATGGGAAGGTCAAAAGAGGGCAGAATCTATTTGAATATTCCCAGGGTGGAAAACGGGGAGCAATGTGCGACTCCCAGGGGTTCAGCATCCCTGTGGCCCACCAGCACCAGCCTTCCTACGTTCTGGAACCTTGTCCAGGAGCCTCTTCCCAGAGGTGGCCCTGAGCCTGGTCATGGATGGAGCTTCTCACACTCAGAGGAGAACTCTGGTCCCCACCAGGACAACAAAACAGAAACGTAAGGTGGTTTGATGGACTCTGGGGCCCTATCCAGGGTCAGCTGGTCAGTTCCCAACAAGGCTCTTTCAGGCCATCTGCCGTTTAAAGTTAGCCAGTCCCCAAGCTACCTGGGAACCTCAGGGCAAAGCTGGTTGGCTGGGGGCTGGTCACTCAGCATGGAGTCGCTATTCCCACCATGTACCCCGATGTCTTTCAGTGAAACCGTCTTCATTCAGGGGAGCACTTGGTCCTGACGCTGACACAGGTTATGACAACAAATAACAGGTGCTCTCCAGGAAACGGTTCATCAGTATTCACAAAGGAAAAGGGATGTACATAGCAGACCCTAAATAGTTCCCAAGGAGGAATTATGGAAAGTAGGCGATCAAATGGAATTGAAGCGCATTTGCCTTGTTTAAACACCATGTATCGGGTGCATGGGAAATAACAGGCTATAGCGAGCTGCGTGTTTGCTGAGTATTGAAAGGACTCAAAGAAAACTTCTCTGTGGCACTTTTTCGGGAAGACCGGATTTCTCACCATGGCAAGAGGGACGATGCCCACAAAGCTTGTCTGGCTGACGAAGATCTCAGATACAACCAGCTCGCTCATGGAGTCCTCTGCCGGGTACTGCACCTGCCACGTAATTTGCTGGGCCCCAGCCAGCCCGCTGCTGTTGTCAACTCCAACATCCACTTGCAAGATCTCATAGAGGGAGCCGTTTGCCCTGGGGAAAAAAAAAACAACAAAAACAACACGTTAAAATGTAATTTAAAACCTGAGACTCAACACAATGTCAAGAATGCAATAAATGGCCACATTCGTCTTTGTCAACCAAAAGAATGATGGCTGAGCTCAACAAGTCGCACGGTGGTGTGGACAGGGTTTAATTCACAGGCTGCCCATCGATGGCTTACACCTCAGAACAGACAGACGGTCCATCTTCAGTGCTCTGTGTGGAAAGGGCTGGTCTTCTCTGAACGAGCAGGTCATACCGCTTTTCTCTGTGGCCCACACAGCTCCTCCCAACCCCACACCTGCCTACACCACCATCCAGGCACCACACACAGCAGGTGGCCCTTAACCTTCATCTAGTTTCATCATCACGGCAGGTGTGAGGCACATCCTGGGTTCCGGCTATTTCTGCTTCTACGTAGCCGTGTGTCTATGGACCAGCGGTTCAAACTCTCTAAGCTTTAGGATTTGGGGAGCATGGTGATGACCTCGTGGACATCATGAGATCGAGAATGGGGAAGGACTTCATAAACTGCGTGGTCCGCTACGTAAATGATGAGTGGCAGCATACAGTGCAATGGTTGCTTCTTCATGTCATCAGCCTGAAATGAGATGAGATGCGATGTCAGAAAACCCCACCTGCCTTACTGCAAGGAGTGAGGACTTTGTACGTGTATTTGGAGGAGAGGGAAGAGAGTGGATGAGACACATATAAGTATAAAAGACACGTGTTATTCTCCATATTTCTATATACAGCCATTGGCATGCTCATAAATTGCAGACTGACTGCTGTATTGACAGAAGAAGTTACCAGACAGAGTTAAAACAAAAAGCCACCCAGAAAGGGACTTGAGAGAATCCCTCCTGGAAACTTAGCCTGTTTCCACCACCCTACATCTAGCTGGACCCGGATCCAAGGAACGTGACACATACTGGCCAATTCACAGCTCCCTGGGGCCTGAATCACACCAACCACCCCATTCCTTTACTGCCAGTGGGCCAGTCTGGACCAAAATGGGTTTGGAAACCTCCTCCCTGCCTTTTGGGGTCCAGTTTGGACCCCCAACTCTCAGCCTGTGAGGAAAGAGCTTCGAAAAGAACTGTTGCCTACAGCTTGCCCAGCAGCTGATCCTACCATGGACAGCTCCCCTTTGCACAAAAGGCTGAATTGAAGAGCAGGGTGGAAGACCACAACGGGGCGCCCTGTATGTGCCAAGAGGTACCACAGGCAACATCCAGGCGCAGCGGCCGTGCTCACCGGCCTGAGCAACCGACCTTCGCGATGTGGAATTCTACCCAGAGCCACGCTGGACTCCACATAGACTCGGCCATCCAGCCTTTTTCCCCCTTAGCGGAGGTTTTCAGAAACTCTCCAGATACCATCCTGCCCAGTATGGTAACCCCTGGTCACACTATCTATTTACATTCCAATGAAATTAACTAAAAAATTAATCCAATTTAAAATTCAGTCCCTCAGTCACACCAGCCTCATGGCTGGTGGTATAACATGTTGGGCAGGGCAGGCAGGGAGCTGCTGACTTGCTTTGTTCCCTGGGAAAGCCATTTACACCTTTCCAGCCTCAGTCTCCTCGCCTGGAAAATGGGTCAGTAACTGTCTGCCCACTTTCAGGCGAGTCTGGAGCATGGAAGGAGTGAATGAACCGGCTTTATGCATCACTCAGTGCCACAAACACACTGTGATGACGCCAAAACCACCAAAGACACAGAGTTCTGGAATCGTCCGGGACTCCACCGGGCAAACAGCCAGGTGATTCCGGCTGGCCTGGGTGTGGGCGCATGATAGCCGGGCATCCTCAAGTATCGATCTGTAATGTTGTCTTGCACGGGGAAGAACACGTGTGTTGAATACAGGTCTGGCCTCATGAGAGGACTGATGGGCACACATGGGAACCCCCTACAAGGGGACCCCTATGTGCTTGGGCACCTTTAATGAAAAGGCAAAGAAAGGAGAGATGAAGGGATGAATTTTTGACTTTCCAAAGGCATCTCAGGATCTTAGGAACTTGGGCACCCAGTTCTTGGCTTCAGTCACCCCAATTTCCCATCTGCCACATTTCAGCCTAAAGTCCCTGTGTGGTCGCAGGAATTCTCCACATGCCCATCTGAGTCTCCGCCTATACGTTGCTAGGTCCTATCAGATCGGATCTTCAATTTCTCTTTGAGTGAAGATCCAGTGAGAGGAGAAAAGGGGTGAAGCTCTGTTATCAGCAGTTTAATCCTGCTGAGTCTGCACTCTGGGCTTGGGGTACAGGAGTGGCCAGTCTGGGCAAGGTGGGCAGGGTCTATGTGAAAAGGCCAGGCTCTTCCGTCTCCTCTCTGATGGACGGGAATTTGCTATGAATTGGGATAGTCCAACTCAAGTCCAGCTAGGGATGGGATAACCCCAGACTGGAGCCACTGGGATGCAGAAGTTGCATTTTCAGTCTTTCCCCTCAAAACAGGGGAAGGGGGTTTTATTTTTAGGCAGCGGGCACGCTTGCTGATGAGCCCATCTCTACAGGAAATGGGTTTATAACTATTCATTTTACTTGCTCCTGACCTGTTCTTGATAAGCCTTTCAAATTTAGAAATTGTTTCACGGTTTCCTCAATTGAATAATGGCCAACGGCCTATCAGGAGTCAGGATCAGTGTCTCAACCATGAGGCAGTCATTAGACATTTTCCCCAGGGTGGAGACGTGCATGCGTGTTGTGTGTGTACATAGGTGTGTGTGTGAGTGTGCGTGGGTGTGTGCACAGATGTGTGCATATGCATGTATGTATATGGGTGTGTGTGTGCCTCTGTGTGTGTGTATGCATGTGTGCGCGCATGTGTATGGGTGTGTGCATGTGTGCATGTGCGTGCATGCATGTAGGTGTGCGTGCATGTACATACATGTGGTGTGTGTGTGTGTGTGTGTGTGTGTGTGTGTGTGAAGGGGTCAGGCAGGAATACTGCTTGGCAGTTTCTCCCCTCAAGCTAGAGCACACAGCCTCCTCCCGTAACCACTTGCTTCCCAGAAGCCATGTTTCCCATGGATACCTGCCCTTTAATACAAATTGAGTCTCCTCTCTGGGACCTGTGACATTGGGCTGAGACAGCTTACACATGTCAGCAAGGAGCAAGAGAGAGGGGGTAGGGGACAGGAATCGGGGACCCAGCCCAGCAGCTCATCCCCCAGGGCCACCTCCAGCCATTTCTCAGCAGATCTCTCATGATGACAGTAATGGTTGTTTTGCAGGGGGGATGAGAGAAAGGGAGGGATGGAAGGAGGGAAGGAGAAAGAAAGACAGAGAGAGAGAAAGGCAGAAAAAGGAAAAAAAGAAGAGAGAGTTCAAATGCTTGAACTTCTTCCCCACGAGGTTGTGCCATTTATGTAGATTCTCCCCCCACAAACTTCTAGATGTTTCTGGGCTACCAGGTTGAGATGCTGAAGCTCTCCCCTCCACTAGTTTTTTCTAGAAATGGAGCAACAGAGGCTGTGTCTGGTCTCAGGGCCTCTGTTTTGTCTTTGTGAGCCTCTTTCTGGGCACGATTTTAAAAGGTGACCCAAAAGCAAGGTAAATACTAAAGGATGATTGCATTGAGCGAAAGCCCCAGAATAGGATGTGCCGGTTGCTCGCAGTGAATACAGTGCGGCCGACTGTGACGGCCCCTCGAGGTTGTTCACTCCGGGAGGACAAAGACGTATTGTTGCTGCTCCGACTGTAGCAGCTGGCACCGGGCCTGGAGAATCGTAGGAGTTCAATACATATTTGTTTAATTCATTGAACCTACTTAAAAGGCCCAACAGGACACCCTGTAAAATTCTGGGGGGTGTCATTTGCATTCTGGGAGACACAAAGCTACCAGTCAGCGGAATTTTCTGCCATATTCTTCTGCCTGGCTGGCAAGTATATTTGTACACGCTTTGCTTCAAGAAGATGTGTTTGTTTCCACTACTAGAATATAATTTTCTTCTTCTTTTTTTAAAGACTTTGATTTTTACAGCAGTTTTAATTTTTAGGTTCACAGAAAAACTGAGAGCAAGGTACAGAGATTTCCCATATGCCCCCCACACCCCTACATACACAACCTCCCCATTATCACCATCCTCACCCTAGTGGGACATTTGTTACAACTGATGAACCTACATGCACATGTCATTATCACCCAAAGTCCACAGTTCACATTAGGGCTTGCTTTTGGTGTTATTCATTCTACGGGTTTAGACATATGTATAATGACACGTATCCATCATTATGGTGTCACACAGAGCAGCTTCACTGCCCTGAAAGCCTCTGTGCCCCACCTGCTCATCCCTCCTCCCCCTGAGCACTGGCACCCGCTGATATTTTCACTGCCTCCATAGTTGGGCCTTTTCCAGAATGTCATAGAGCTGGAATCACACATGATTCCTTCTCAGCTGTAGCCTTTTCAGATTGGCTTCTTTCACTCAGTCATAAGCATTTCAGGTTCCTCCATGTCTCTTCACGTCTGGACAGCTCGTTCCTTTTCAGTGCTGAGTAATATTCCGTTGTATGAATGGACCACAGCTTATTTATCCATTCATCCCCTGAAGGACATCTTGGTTTGTGGACATAAGTTTTCCACGCCTTTAGGTAAATCCAAGGAGCATGATTGCTGGACATAGGAACATAAGTTCTTCAGAGGCCAAAACCTATTATGACCCCATGATCCCCACAGTCCCTGGTGACATTCATTAAGTACCCATTATGTGTCAGGCACTGAGAATTTACTAGACAAAATAGATGAGCTCCCTGTCTTGCTAGTCAGGTAAATAAGTAAGACAGGTCCTAGTCATACACACTGGCCTAAAAATAAAATGGTAGAATTACATTTCTTTTTAAAAAGCTAAACACATTTTTAAAAATTAATATGTATATAATTTTTAAATAGTCATTTTTCATTATAAAATAGGGTGTACATTACGACAGGAGACACGAAAGGCTGTTCAGGGCAGCTGACATGGGAGCTGAGAGCTGAGCGATGAGCAGACACCGAACAGGGCCTCAGCAAATGTTTGTGGAATAAATGAGTCCATCTATTTTAAGCTTAAAAAAAAAGTCATGGGAAGAGTTTATCCCAGACCATCAGCGTGAACACAAGGTGCTAAATGAAAAAGAACATCTATCAAGTCTTTGTTTAAATGCCACCTGCTCAGTAAAGCCTCTCCTGACCACCCTGCTGGAAAGCCCACCCCATCCCTGCTTCGCAGACCCTGTGACCCGCTCTGAGCTCCCACAGCTTTTATCTTTGATCATGCGAAGGAAGTGAGTATGTTGCTGCAACTTCCCTCTCTCTCTGTCTCTCTCTCTCATGCACGCACGCACACACATGCACACACGCACACACACACGTGCGCGCATACACACACGTACACACACACACACACACACACACACACACACACACACAGATGTGCCAGGAAGGCAGGGATTTCTGCCTGATTTGCTCACTGCTGTACCCCCAGCACTTGGAACACTGTCTGGGACGTAGTTGTACTCATGAAATTTCTGTTGAACAAATCAGTGAACCTCAAACAACAGTCTGAGCAAGATCTCAGAACACGCGCTTAGTGAAACCAGAGAGACTGCAGAACAGGTGCTGGGAGGAGGCAGAAATCGGCAGACCAGGGAAGGCTTTCTGGAGGAGGCTTGACTCAAGTTGTTCTTTGAAGAATGGGCCCGTACAACAGGCCATACCCACAGCCCTAAAGCTTAGGGGCCTTCAGCACCCCTCTTTCCCCTCTAGACACCCTCCTCCCTCCATGGCTTCCCCCCAACACCAGTCCCCCCAGAGAGGAACGGAGCAAACCCCGCTTGTCAATCCCATCAGCGGGCAGAGGTCCATCTCTTTGCCTGTCACCCCGATCTTTTCAACACAGTGTAATGGCCAGCTCTCAGAACCTGGCATGAGCGCACCACGCCCTCCTGCAGTTTCACAAAATCAGGCATTACCTCCTCTGTTCTGTTTTGCCCACAGCACCTCTGTCTCTGAGCATGCTGTGGAATGAATGGCTCAGAGAGACGAATCAGGCAGTCAAAGGTCTAAAAATATTGAAGAGCCACTGGTCTAAACCAGAAATTTATAATCTTTCAGGTTCAAAACCTTCTCTCCTCATTGGGTTGATTTCCTGACTTCCCATCATCAAATGGCTACACAGAACTTTAAAAAATTCTAGGACTACGTCAAATGGGAATAGTCAATGAATAGGGGTTACTTTATGGCATTTCTGGCTGGTTAGGAAAGTTAAATGGAAAACCCAGAGGTTACAATGTGGGCTGCACGTGACCAGAGCCAAGCTTTATTAAGTAGCCCCATTACCATGTTTTACAAAATTTCAGAGAGCTGCCAATATTTTTAAATGTGGAGAATCCACAGGGGGAAAAAGAAGTATGGCTGGCTTCTTTGGAAAAATCAAAGACCAGGCAACAGGATCCCACATTTCTGTGTGGCAGCATCAGCCCATCCTCTGGGGAAGCAGAGTGTTACTGCCAGTAATGGGATTAAAAATCTCCAGCAGGCTTGGGCCATTTTATTCATTGATTATGTCTTCCAGATCCCTGTAGACATCTCTAATCTCTGAGAAAACATGTTTTGGTTTTGACCTCCGAGGCAATGCCTTATGAGCTGTTTCCAGCCTGTGGCATTATCGCGAGACCGAGGCTCTCCCCATGGCTGTGGGCTCAGCAGTGAACTCTGGGAATGATATTTCACCAAGCAGAATATCAATAAAGAGATATAAATTATTTCAAAAGAGCCACATAAGAAATTTTACAGTCAAAAAGCACAATAACTGGAATGAAACATTCACTAGAGGGGTTCAACAGCAGATCTGAACAGGCAGAAGAAATACTCAGCAAACTTGTAGATTGGTCAATTGAGATTTTCCAGCTTAAGCAACAGAAAGGGGAAAAACATGAAGAGAAGTGAACAGATCTAGGAAACCTGCATACAGATGTGCACATATTTTATTGAGTTTCTCACAGGGCAATTAGGCAAGAAAAGGAAATAAAAGGCATCCAGATTAGAAAGCAAGAGGTAAACCTATTTACTGATGACATGACATTTATATATAAAATTCTAAAGAACCTACACTACACATACATATACAAAAAAAAGTAATTGGAACTTTAAAATAAAGTTCAGCAGGTTGTAGTCTATAAGATCAGCATACAAAAATTAACTGTATTTTTATATACTAGCAATGAACAATCCCAAAATAAGGTTAAGAAAACAATTCCATTTATAATAGCATCAAAAAATAAAATACTTAGGAATCAATTTAACAAAAGAAGTGCAAGGCTTATATACTGAAAACTACAAAACGGTGTTGAAAGAAATTTTTAAAAACCTAAATAAATGGAAAAAAATTCCATGTTCATGGATTAGAAGACAGTATTTTTGAGATGGCAATACTCCCCAAATTGATCTACAGATTCGACAAAATCCCTATCAAAATCCTAGGTACCTTTTATGCATACATTGACAACCTGATACTGAAGTCCATATGATAATTCAAGGGACCCAGAATAGCCAAAATCATCTTTGAAAAGAAAAACAAAATTGGCCAATTCACACTTCTCAATTTCAAAACTTAATACAATGCTACAGTATTCAAGACAATGTGATACTGGCATGAGAATAGACATATAAATCAGTGGAATAGAACTGAGAGTCCAGAATTAAACCCTTACATTTATGGTTAATTGATTTCCAGCAAGGATGCCAAGACAATTCAATTGGGCAAAGAATGGTTTTTTTCACCAAATGGTGTTGGGACAATTGAACATCCCAGAAAAAGAATGACTTTGGAACCCTATATCAAACCCTATACAAAAATTAACATAAAGTGGATCAAAGACCTAAGTGTAAGAGCTAAAATTCTAAAACTTTTAGAAAAAAAAAATCTGTGACCTTGGTTTAGGCAATGGTTTCTCAGATATAACACCAAAAGCATAAGTACACACAAAAAATAGAAAATTGGACTTCATCAAAATTACAAACTTGTGTGTTTCAACAGAAACTCTCAAAAAATAAAAAGACAACCCACAGAATGGGAAAAAATATCTGCAAATCACGTATCTGATAAAAGATGAATTTCTGGAATAAAGAACTTTTACAACCCAACAATTTTAAAAAAACAAAACTGGATGAAGTATTTGAATAGACATTTCTGCAAAGAAGATGTACCAATGGCCGATACAAACACATGAAAAGATGGTCACTATCATTACCCATTCATTGAAAAAACGCAAATCTTAACCACATGAGACACCATTTCAAAACATTAGGATGACTGTAATAAAAAAAGATGGACAAAATATGTTGTCAAGGATGTGAAGAAACTGCTGGTGAAAATGTAAAACAGTACAGCTGCCTTGGAAAACAGTTTGGTAAAAAATTAAACAGTATTACCATGTGACCCAGAAATGTCACTTCTAGGTATATACTCCAGAGAAATTAAAACATATGTCAACATAAAAAGCAGTACACAAATGTTCACAGCAGCATTATTCATAATAGCCCAAAAGTCAAAACAACCCACTGTCCATCAATTGATGAACTGATAAATAAAAGGTGGTGTTTCTATACAATAAGGTATTACTTGGCCACAAAAAAAAAAGAAGTCCTGATACATGTTACAACATGGGTGGCCCTTGGAAACATGATTCTACATGAAAGAAGCCAGTCACAGAAGACCACGTAATATATGATCCCATTTATATGGAATGTCCAGAAGAGGCAAATTCATAAAAATGGAAAGTTTTTAGTGGTTGCTTAGGACTGGGGTACAGAAAATGAATGATGATTGACAGCCAGTGGGTGCAAGGTTTGTGTAATTATTAATAGATATTGGGGACAATTCCACAACTTTAAGAATATACTGAAAACCACTGGATTGTATACTTTAATAGGATGAATTTTGTGGTATGTTAATTATATCTCAAATTTTTAAGGAAAAATCAAGGTACAAGAGGATATGCATGGTATTGTAATACCTTTTACAAAAATGGTCAACATATGTGCAACCATTCTTTATGTAGTTGATATTAAAACTATAAAAACACACATGGTACAATGTTTATCTTAGAAAGGGGAGAGAGAATGAAATCAGCAAGAGAGGTACATAAGGGCTCCGATGATATCAGTGATATGTTTCTTTTTAACTTGAAGAAAATAAAGTCAAATAGTAAGAGTTACCAAAGTTGGGCATGGGTAAACAAATGCGTGTTGTCTTTTCCATACCTTCTTCTAATCAAGAAGCATTTTCCTTAAACACAGAAAGCCGCCATGGTCAACTCGCTCTCTCTTTTGCGTTTATTCCCCTTTTGTTTTTGTGCATTTGTCGGCTGTAAAGCCTCCTAGAAGCTCTCCCTCGGACCCCTACCAGCTCGTGGTGAACCGGCCAACCCACTGCCCCACTTCCCAGCCACAGGAAAAGGCTAGTATATTTTTCTTCTTGCGTCTTAAAATATTTTACAGTGCCTGGCAGGCGGGCACGAGTGACCTTATTTTTGCTTACCAACATTTTCCCAGAGCTGAAAACAATGAATCTTGATAATGAGCTCACACTTCAGGCACCTCCACTTCCTCAGCTGCCAAGCCCACGACTATTTCTCACACTAACGACTCACCCTGGCTTCCAGCTTATTTGATTTTATCAGCGTCACCATGACAAGCCCGGAGACAGCTAAGCCAATTGCTATTACAATTAATTTTTGTTCCCTCTGCCTCTGTCTTTCTGACAACACCCCAAAAACCCTTCCAGGAAATGGCCCAGAAATCAGCTAGTGCCCAGTTCCTCGATACAATTTTGGGGGTCAGCTCTCTGTTTCTTCCCATTGCCAACGTTGAGGACACTCTTCGTGTATAAAATGCCCCATGGAATCCCTCGCTGGCTGACACGGGCGACAGCGCTGTGGGCTCTGGAATGTGCATAGCGCTGGCCCGCCAGACCTTGTCAGCTGTCCTTGGGCTTACGGGGTCATGACCACAGAGCACCCGAGTGGGGGGCGGGGGGCAGCTGGGCCTCTGCATCGTGGTTTATAAGCTACTGTTAATTTCTGAATAAATAATACATTCCCGGGCTTCAACACTCAAAGCATAGAAAAGAATGTAATAGCGCTTCAGTCGCTGCCACCCCAACCCTCAGCCACACTAAGTCATCACTCGTTTTCTTACTGACCCCCAAGATGGTCTGTGCCTCTTCCAGCACAAACATGTGAGATTCCTGGCTGCGTTTTTACACAAACGGTGCACATTGTCCCCTCTGCTCTGTCCATGCAACGTCTGACCCGGACCTGAGGAGGGGCGCTGGTCACTCTGCTCCCTGAAGTAGGGTGCTCTGGCCAGAAGTGAGGACAGAACCAGCCATGTGGCTTCATGTGACCACGGGAACCAGCGAGGACAGTGCTCCTGCCCGCCCAGCAGGGGAGCGGTGACCAGAGCGCGAGGAGGCCCAGGCTGAGGCGGGGACCCGGGGTCACTGGGGCAGCGGAGGCCTGCCATCAGCACCAACGCATCCACAGTCCCGGTGGTTTCCGGCTGACACACACACAGACACAACATCCTCACAGAGGGATGGCTCCCCATCAAGACGGCTGCAACAGTTAGCTAATTAGATGCCCGGAGCTGTGTTCGTGGCCGACCCGGCGAAGAGCAGCTGCCCCAGAACACTGGGTCAGAGGACACCCACTGTCACCTGGAGCAAAACAGAAAGACCACAGACACGCCGAGTGTGAGTGCTGGGGGACATCACCGCTCTCAGAGCGCAGCCGGAAGGTGCGAGGCTCAGCAGGCCTCTCCAGCCGAGGACTGCTCTCCCCAACTCCGGATTCCTACGTGCAGCTGCCTGTTCCGAGCGCCAGTGCATGTGTAAAAGCCACCTTGGATGTGACACCAAATGCCTGCTCTTCCCCAAGGCGACCCTCACTCTGTGCCCTGCCCATCACAGTAAAGACACTCCATCCATCCGTCCATCCTTCCAGTTACTCAGGGTGAAACCTCAGTCCATCCTGAGCTCTCTCTCCGTGTTCCTTAATGGCCTGTATCCGACCCCCATCCCAAAAGCCTGGAGGGTCCACCTGGGAAATACACATTTTCAGATGCCTTCACTCTCCCCAGGTCCACCCTATCCCCGTCACCGTCCCCTCTGGCCCAGGTCACTGCCATGTCCACTACGGGACCTCTGCTCCCGCCCGCACCACCGCCTTGCCTCTCAGTTTTCTCTGCACAGCAGCCAGAGTACTCCTGTTAGAACAGAAGGCATGCATTTCCAGTCTCTAGAGGCATTCTCGTCTCATTGACGTAAAAGAAGTCCTTACAAAGGCCTGTAAGGTCCCAATGGCCGGCCGCCCTGCCCAGGTCCGTTACGTCGCTCAGCACCTTTGCTGCCCCGGCCCCGCTCTGTGCCGCCAGCCCCGACGCTTCCGCCTCAAGCGCTGGCCTCCTCCTACCTGGCCCACCCTTCCCCACCACACCCGTACCTCGCACCCCTCCCCTTCAGGGCTGGCCCGAAAGGCTGCCTTCTCAGCGAGGTCCTCTTTGATAACTGGCCACCCTTCCACCTCCCCTGCCTGTTAATGGCAGTTAGCACCACAGGCTCTGTTTCATTGATTTGCCTTTTCGATGGGCTGTACACGCAATGGGGGCAGGGATTTTTCCTCCCGTTCCCTGCACCGCCTTCCATGCCTAGAAAAGTGCCTGGCCCATAGGAGGCACGGAATATCTCACGAATGAGTGAGCTGTGGATCTCAGAGCTCACCCTCCAACCCCACACACGTCTTTGGCGTCCTCAGAGTGTGACACTGCCCGCCGTCTGTGAGGCCACAGTGTCTGTCCCTGGCTGGGTCTAGGCATGCATTGCTCGTTCCCCACCCTCTCCCCGGGTAGACATTCGTCTATGGCATGTTCACCACCCCCCATCACAGCACAGGACAAGGCTGGATTCTCTGAGGTCCAGTGTCCCATCAGCCCGTCAGCCATAACACGGGGACCCGACACCGCGCCGCTCCTGCTTCCGGGCCTCTTATGCCGGTCGCTCTCCACAGCTCCCAGCAGCCGCTCCCACATTTTCTCCAGAGTTCAGGGTCATCGATGGGGAGAGCGCCCACGTGCTGCCATCTCCTGGGCCACTGTGCGCCTGGGAAGCACCAATGCTAACGGTTTCTTGACTTGTGGTGAGAGCATGGAACATGAGACCTGCCCTCGTCACAAACTCCAGGTGTGCGACACGGCAGGGGAGCTACAGGCGTGATGTCTCTAGAATGTGCGCATTTTGCATCCAGGGCTAATGTTTGGAAGGCAGGGACTGTGACAATGAGCTCAATAAGGGAGGGCCACGTTCCCAAGGCACCTCACAAATGACAATGACCGTCAGCTTTCTCGACGGAGGTCGCCGCCTACCACGATCCTACCACTCCCATGCTCATGGCATCGCCAAACCACCAACAATTATTCCAGCACCACGAGAGCAAACAAACAAACAAAAAACTAAAGGCAAGAGACAGACAGATGCACGCTCCAGGTTATTCAAAAACGAACCCAAACAGAATCGCTCACCTCATTAACCTTGAAACTGAGTAGAGGGAAGACAAGCCCACACATAGACTGACATTCTGACTGCCATTTGGGTCAAAAATCAGATTAGAATTCCTGTAACCTTCAATTTACCTGGCGGCTTTTCAATAAATGTCAGCTGGGCAGAAATTCAATGGAAGTGATTTGTAGGCTCCTCTAATGCCTAAATGTGTAAATCTCCCTAAATGAGGAGCTCTCCTTAGAAAGCAGGAATTCTCCCCTCGCTCCCATTAATTAAACCCACTGATCCCATGGCATCCCCTCCTTGGCCCATTGTATCCATTACAGCAGCCTCAAAAGCTTTCTTATAGGCCAGTTACTCCATAGCAATCAGACCCCAAGTCCTCTTTGCTGCTCATATCTATTCAACAGATAGAATAGAATTTCACTCCTGAAATTCTGGACATGGAGTTGAGCCTAAACCTATCCAGCCATATTTTGATTAAGAGACTAATTTGGTCCAGAGGAGCAAGTATGAACCAGAATCGTGTGTGAAATAATAGGAAACAATGGTAAAAAGATCTGTGTGTGTGTGTCTGTGTGTATATCTGTGTGTGTGTGTGTGTCTGTTTGTGTGTGTCTGTGTGTGTCTGAGTGTGTCTGTGTGTCTGTGTGTGTCTCTGTGTGTGTGTGTCTGTGTGTATCTGTGTCTGTGTGTATCTCTCTGTGTGTCTGTGTGTGTGTGTCTGTGTGTTTCTGTCTATGTGTGTCTGTGTGTCTGTATGTGTGTCTGTGTGTGTCTATATGTGTGTCTGTGTCTGTGTGTGTCTGAGTGTGTCTGTGTGTCTGTGTGTCTCTCTGTGTGTCTGTGTCTGTGTGTCTGTGTCTGTATGTGTCTCTCTGTGTGTCTGTGTGTGTCTGTCTGTGTGTTTCTGTCTATGTGTGTCTGTGTGTCTCTATGTGTGTCTGTGTGTGTCTATGTGTGTGTCTGTGTGTGTCTGTGTGTGTCTCTATGTGTGTCTGTGTGTGTCTATGTGTGTGTCTGTGTCTGTGTGTGTCTATGTGTCTGTGTGTGTCTGTATGTGTGTCTGTGTGTCTGTGTGTCTCTGTGTGTGTCTGTCTGTCTGTGTGTGTGTCTCTGTGAGTGTCTGTGTGTAGCTGTGTGTGTGTCTCTGTGTCTGTGTGTGTCTGTGTGTGTCTGTGTGTCTGTGTGTGTGTCTCTGTGTGTGTGTGTCTCTGTGTGTGTGTGTGTCTCTGTGTGTGTCTCTGTGTCTGTGTGTGTCTGTCTGTGTGTGTCTGTGTGTCTCTGTGTGTGTGTCTCTGTGTGTGTCTGTGTCTCTGTGTGTGTCTGTGTGTCTGTGTGTCTGTGTGTGTGTGGGGGCCCACCAGGCTGCTCAGAAGCAAAGGTCAGATGGTCCAGGACAGGGCAGGACTCCGTGTCGTGTTCCCAGGGACGGGGATGTGGGGCTCACACAGGATGTATGTCCGGCCCCCTGAACATGTCCAGTGCTCACCCCACATCAATCTCATTTTCACCACTGGGCCCACCTGTGCATGTGACTCTAGATAATGAGTCTAGACAAAGATGAGGTGTGATGGGGGTCAGCGCTGGGTCAGACCCTTGGAGGAAAAGGGCCACTAATTGGTCTGAAACCACAGAATTGAAAGGTGACATATGTTCTGGTGCCTGAGCCAGGCTGCACTAATGAGGGGCCGTGTGGCCGTGTGACGGCTGCTCGGCCAGCTGACCTTTGGCAGCACGCATCTGTCCCCGCACACCCATCACCCCCGGGGAGGGGCACGAGTATGCGGGGTGGCGGGGAGGGGGCCAGACCACAGCTCCAGGTCCTGGGCTCCGGCCCGACAGCCAGACAAAGAGACGCCCCAGCTTCAGCTCAGAACCTCCCAGCTCAGCGCCTGCAAAGCCGGTTTCTTTGAAAACTCCATTCAGTCTGAAGGCAGCAACGCGTCTGCTCTCTGTGATGTCGTCGGGCTGATTCACCCCCACGAGGGATGCTGGGAGTCCGGGAGGCCCATTTTCCGAGCATGGACTGGGAACATGTTGTCAGGTGTGTGCGCGTCCAGCCGGACATTGGGAGCTGGGCTGCCCCCAGAACACCGAGGTCAGCATGTCCAGGATGACATCAAGACAAGCTGCTGTCCATACGCGGTCTCTCCTGGCCCGTTCACGGACGTACACCTTTGGCTGGGTCTGTAAGTTCCAGATCACAGCTCATCCGTGCATGGACTCAGTAGGAGCCGCCTGAGCGCTGACTGCGTGCCCAGCTCTGTTTTCAGCACTGGGGTCAGGGGTTGTGGCCCTCCTGTGATTTATCTCCTCGTGGAAGGAAACAATTAGCAAGCCAAGAAAACAGTAAATAAGGCACCCACTCACTGGTGACTCTGGGTGTGGTTCATGGCCTTGCTAAGTATTTCCCGCTCCCGTCTTCCCGACGCAGCGGAGGAAGGCAGGCACCTCTGCCCTCCCCGCGAGGTTGGGTGGAGCCAAGTGACGATTTCTGAGCAACACGTTTTGAGTCTCTTCCGAGCAGAGTATTTATTACTAGTACAAATCTCCATTTCCTATGGCCACAGGTACGACAAGGCGCTGTTCTGGCCACCTGAGACGTTAGGGCGGTCAGAGACCCCAGCCAAACCTCATCAGGCCCAGAGTTGAGTGGGAAGTCAACCTTTGTTGTTTTAAAGCCGCTGCGGTTGGGGGTGGCTTGTTATCACAGCATAAACTAGCCCATGCTGACAGACACAAGGTGAAGACAAAATGTGCTGACAGGGTGGCGGTGGGAGGGATCACCAAGCTAGAGCCGTGAGAGGCCTGTCTGGGAAGAGACAGTGGAGAGCTGAGAAATTTCAGTGATGGAGAGCAAGGATCAGTGTCCCAGACCAGGGGAATAGCAGGGGCGGAGGCCCTGAGGCTGTAAATAGGTTTGCCACATTCAAGCACACGTGTTCTACACACAGGCACTCGTGCACACACTCACATGCACACAGGCACTCGTGCACACACACACACACATACACGAGTGGTAAGCAGGCGCAGAGGGTGAACGGATGGCTGTCCCCTTGCCCACCTGTAGACAGGCCCAGGGACCCGCCTCGAGCCCTGAAAGCCAGTCATCTTGACGCAGGCCCTTTCCATAAAACTTCACACATCCCAGGAAGGGGCGGGGCTTTCCAGAGACCTGCTGCACAGGTGGGTGTCCCCCCCACAGGCCTACCTGCTCTGGTTCTCTATCAGCGTAAGTTAAAAGAAACAATTCCAGGGCCAGCCAAGTGGCGCGGTGGTTAAGCGCTGGCTTGGGAAGCCAGCGGCCCCGGTTTGGTCCCACATATGAGGGCCAGTGACTCTGCCCTCAAAAAGAAAAAAAAAAAAAGAGACAATTCCAACCACTGAGACCACCAGGGAAGTAAGGGGTGTCTGTCATGGTTCCACAGTCAGGGTAACTTTCTCCCCGGGCCTGGGTGACTTGCAGCAGTGCCCCTCTGGGTTCCTGGCACACACTGAGCACCGCGCCAGGGGCCTTTATTATTACGTCTCACCATGGCCCTCGGAGATCAGGCCCTGCCAAATGACATGATGGGACAGCCCCCAAAACACTGAGTGATTTGCCCACAGTGTCACAGTGAAGCCATAGAACCGGGATTCCCACCAAGACCAGCTTATGCTTGTTACGAAAAGAGCTGATACCTGACCGATGATACCACTCCCAGCCCAAAGAAAGTCTGTGCGAACGAACAGAGCAGTCTCCTCAAAGCACACAAAGAAATGGGGGGCGGGCGGAGAGACTGAAGCCTTGGCCTCTTTCGAGAGGGGCTCTGAGCTGGGAGAATAACGCCCTCAGCATGTGAAGAGCATCTGGAAGGAAGGCAAAAGAAAATAGAGGAGCTGATGGGAGCAGGGGACGGGGGCGGTTACATCTCGGGGCTCTGAGACCCAGCCCAGAGCCAGGTTCGCCCCACAGACGGCCCCACTAGGCACGCCAAAGCATTCTCTCCAGTAGCTGGTTAAGCTCATTGGAGTTCTGTCTGCTTCCATCTAGAAAGGATGGTGTGACTGACAGCATTGAAGCCTATCATGATGTGGGATGCAGTATTTTATGAACACAAGTGGCATCATTTTCCTGCCTCGTAATTTCAACAGCGGTGCCTTCCAGTGGCGTTTGACCGTATTTCAACTGATATATGGGGAGAGCCAAACAGAGCGATAAATCAGCGCCGAGGGCCAGGCAAAGCTCATTGCTTAACATCTCGCCCTTTCTTCCACGGGCAGCCTAATCTTTCCAGAGATGGACCCGAACGCCAGTAAGACCCCTCCCCACCCACACACCTACCTCACAAACACAATGACACATCTCCCCGCCCCATTCTAGATGCCCCTCTTGCCATCCAGGGAGGCTATTTGCCAATTCTTTCCTGTTTCAGGATCAGAACTAAGTGGCTAGCATCCCTTCATCGTTCAAACGAGTGAAGAACCCACAGAGCTGAAGGAAATGTCACTTCAGGGGGACATGCCATTGTGTTGTAACAACTGAAAATAGATCAGAGTGAACTCGGCACCTTGAGCAGCCTCTCAACCACCTGGCACTTTAAGTGTTCAGAGACACCTGCTAAACAACCACAGTGCAGTGTTACATTAAGAACTTCATATTAAAAGACTAAGGCTCCTTCATGAGCTGCCACCAAAGGAAAGTGTGATGTCCTTCCAGCCCCCACATTATCCAAAACATACTAACTGCAGTTAGTACATGAGACGTCCCAGGAGACACTTATGACGCCACAGACATTAGCGAGCCGCTGAGCTGAGTGGTTCTGACTTGGAGCTCTCATGTGATCTCAGTGAGGACGTCCGCCGGGGCTGTGGCCATCTGAAAGCTAGACTGGGGCCGCAGGGGCCACTTCCAAGGTGCTGGCGGGAGGCCTCGGGTCTTCATCACATGGGCCCCTCCAGACCGCTGTCTGAGTGTCCTCAGGATGTGGTGCTGGCTTTCCCCAGGACGCAAGGCCAGAGAGAGACACAGGAATGCCCGCTGGGACCCAGCTCCAAGGGTGCACACCACCCCTCCCTCCCACCACGGTGAATTCTTCAGAAGCGAGTCACTAAGTAAGTCCTGCCCATATTCATGGGGAGCGAAATTACGCTCCACCTCTTGAGGGGGGAGTAGCATAAGAATGTGTACATCTGGGGTGACCAGTTAGCTCAGTTGGTTAGAGTGTGGTGCTGATAACACCAAGGTTGCCAGTTCGATCCTCCATGGGCCATTGCGAGCTGTGCCCTCCCTAAAAGAGTCAACTATGCCATTGTAGCATGAAAGCAATGAGTAACCAATGACAACGGCTGTTCCCCCCAAAAAAAAACTAAAAAAGAAAAAAAAAAGGCAGCCAGTTAGAGCTCAGTTGGCTAGAGCCACGCTCTGAGCAACAGGGTCACTGGTTTGATTCCCGCATGGGCCAGTGAGCTGCTCCCGAGCTGAGCTGCTGCTGAGCTGCCAACAGGGGGCAGGATGGCTCAGTGGGCGAGAGTATGTGCTCCTAACAACAAAGTTGCCAGTTCGACTCCCACATGGGATGGTGGGCTGCACCCCCTGCAAGTAGGGCGAAAACGGTGATTGGACTTGGAGCTAAGCTGCACCCTCCAAACTAGATTGAAACAACTTGGAGCTGATGGGTCCTGGAAAAACACACTGCTCTCCAATAAAATTGCTAAAAATAAATAAATAAATATATTTTTTAAAAATTAAAAAAAAAAAAAGAATGTGCACACTGTTTGCAAACCCCACAGGCCTACTGAGCAAACAGCAGCAGGAGCTGAACTTGGGACTTGGGGGCCAGGCAGATTTGGGTCTGCACCTCCCTTAGTCATTCAGCCACCCAGGGCTTAGCCCCTCGCCCCGCAGTCTCCCATCTACAAATGAGGGAGACAGTGCCCGCGCTGCCTAGTTATCGTGCGCATTTAATCAGATAGTGCGTGGAAAGTTTTCAGCACAGTGCCTGGCACTTAGGAAGAATTCAATTCGTCATGATTTATAGCTTAATTACCAGAGCAAAGGAAGCCATTTAGCATTCTTTGCACAGTTCTCTGGTGTAACTCTGCCCCCTAATATAATGAACAGATTCATATAGCTGAATAATGTGTCCTTTAAAAACATTTATAACTAGTGAGTTCAGGTTTAAACAGTGTCCTTCAGATAGGAACATGTCAGGTCACTGTCATCCTCAGGGCATTCTGATGGCACGATGACACCACCAGTGCCCCAAGTCCATATGTTTATAGGTGCATTCTGCCTTCAGAAGGCGTCAGAACCAACTGAGGGTTATCCATCAGGCTCTGCCATCCAGGGCCAACCAAACTGCCTGCCTCTCCTTTAAACGGAAACAAGTGAGAAAATCATGAATACATAGCAGGAGCACTGACTCAGGCATCAGAAATTCAAGCGTCTGAGATGACACTACTATTAATACTAACAGCACGTGCTTTTGCTATGTGCTAGCTGTGTGACCATGGACAAGTCACTTAAGCTCTCTTAGCCTCCATTTTCTCAGCTATAAATGTAGGTGCTGAATATTGGATCGCTCATGTTCCGTCAAGCTCCGACTTTTCTGAATGTATCTGTGGGTCATATCTGAGATGGGATAATAAGAAAGCTCCTGCAGACAAACCCAGAGACGATGGAAAGAATGGTTGCCTGTGCAAATGGTAATTGCAAACGTATCGTTTTAGGAAAAGGTCTCTCAGGACCAACATCTGGCAAAAAAAAAAAAAAAGCTGATGGTTATATATAAATACATGAAATGTGATAAAACCAATTTCTGCAATTTAGTCTTGTTCCTAATACCAAGATCTTCCAGACTAGAATATCATCTATAAATAATGAGCTTTCTCCCTGCTCTTCTAATTGGATCAGTTAGGTTTCTCTGTGAAACGAGGCGTTCCGAACTTAGGGGCTAAAACAACAACAAGCAATCTGGCAGCAGCTGGCCAAGGGGACAAGTGGAGTCCAGGAAAAGAATTGCCCAGCTGAGCCCAGCCAACACTGCAAACACAGATAATTACAAGCTAAGCAAACGGTTGTTATCTTAGACAACTTCATTCTAGGGTAATTTATTTTGCAGCAACAACTGATACATAATCTTTATAACTGTGTCTTTCCCCTGTCTCATGGTCTTGGCTAGACATTCCATACAAGGTTAGAGTCGCGATTCTAAAGCGTTGACTTGTCTTTTTCCCTAACTTTGGTTTCCCGTGAAATACAATGTTTATTTTAGAGTTCTGAAAGCGACTGTCTATCACGTTAAGAAAGTCCCTTTCCACTTCTACTTTGCTACGGCTTTTGCATAAATTAAGAGCTAAAATAGAAACGGCTTTCATTCTGTACACCCTGAGCAGCCCTCTCCAGACAAATGGGAAACTTCTTCCAGCGAACCACGCTGGGGATGTGCGGAACAGCTTACAATGGAAGGGACAAGACTGAGACCCAGAGAACACCTAAATGATAATTCTGTCTAACGATGACGACAAGAGGGATTAGCTCAAGGTCACCAGAAGCTCAGAGGAAAATGTGAGCTTGGCTTTAAAAATCAAACAAACAGAAATTGGTGAAAGCACAGCAAAGGAAGGGGACATAGCCTGAGGGTAGGGAATCGCTTGTTGGCCTCGCAGCTTCCGCCTCCCGGGCACACAGGAAGGCAACATTTGCCAGCCGCCCTTGAGGCTGTGTTCCTGCACACTGACCAGTGAAATGTGGGAAGAGGTGATGGATACCACTTCCAGGCCTGGCTTTGAAAACATCTGATGAGATCTTCCAGGGTTTCCATGGCAACTTCAAGGATGGCATGACCACAAGCGTAGTTTCCAGATGGCATAAGAACAGGACAGAAGCAGCCAGGGTCCCTGACCACTGCTTGGATTCGGATGTAGACATTGATGTAGCTCAAAAACTCTGTTCAGGCCTCGCTGGACCATGTTAAGCTGCTAGGAGACAAGGTTATTTGTCACAGCAGCAAACATGTAATTATCCTAACTAATACAACGAGCTAGGTAGGGTAGAGCTCAAAGAATCGAGTCAGTTCCTCAGTGACCGTCCACTCTTGTGCTAGCCCCACCGGCCTGCAACTCCAGCTCCGACTCGCCATTTTCAAAGGCAGCCTTCAGTCTGGGAGCGAACGGAGAAAGCCTTACTGTGTTTCCCGTGAAGAGTAATGTGCCTGTTGTAATAAAACTACTTCGATGAAGGCTGTTGAATAATAAGGTCATGAAAGATATTCCAAGTCGTATTTCTAAGTAAAAGGCCAGAACAGATTGAGGCTCTGTGTTCCCAGGCAGATTAGAAAGTCAGCAGCTTAGATAACAGAGCTCAGGCTTCATATGGTTTCAACACAAATTGTCAAACAGCAATGATCCAATAAGGAGAAACAGGACAAGGCTGCGGCACTGGGGACCTTTGGATGGTTCAGTTCCCACTCAGCCCACTTACCCTCAGCCGGGAGAAGAGCATGAGCAAGGCCCATCAACACTGGCCCCTCACAAAGGAAGTGCTCATTAACTCCGATGCAGATATTAAGGCGGTCAAAAAAAGAGATTGGGACAGTCAGCAGTTACTCCCATTTGCCCCATGATGCCAGGAAATAGAAATTTAACAGTGACCATTTCCTCAGAGGGACCTTACAGCACCCGAGAGCTTCATATTTAGAAGACAATATTACTCAAAGACAAAATAATGTTCCGGGGGGGTGTGGAGTTTGAAGAGTAATTGTCACAGCCGGCCAGGCCTCTGCCATCAATTCTCAAAGCCTTCAAACATAAAACCAAAATGCATTGAGAGCCCGTGATGCTTCAGGCCCAAAATTTTTCATATCTGTGGCAGACTGATAGAAGGCTAACCACCCCATTTTAATAAAACCTCAAAACAATGTTGGGTCAAACCATCCTGACTTACCCAAGGTCACCCAGCCGGCAAATGGCAGGGTTGAGATTTGATCCCAAATAGTTTAACAGCACATTTACTCCCTCTCATGATCAATACATTGTAACACAACATAATCCTAGATCAATACTGGAGCACACTAGTAATAGGATATAATGTAATAACACGCTATAATCAAGCAAGAATCACACCTGATTTTACACCCGCGCCCTCTTACTGAGAAATCATTCTAGTTGTTCCTTTACCAGCTTCTTCTTGTTCAAACACCTGCTTTTGTAACTGGACAGGTCTCAGGACTTAGACAAATGCAGCCTAAACTAGCCATCCATGGAATTTCCTCCAGGGGTAATTATGATGCCCTAGAACACCACTACACTGTCAATAACCATTCTAACACACACACGCACACACACACAGGCACGCACACAGGCACACACACAGGCACACGTACGCACACACACAGGCGCACGCACATGCACACACACAGGCGCACACACGCACGCACACACAGGCACGCACACACATGCGCATGCACGCACACACACGCACACATGCATACACACATGCACACACACACATACACACAGGCACACACACGCACGCACACATGTTCGCACACACTTGCATGTGATGTGCACACATACATACACACATGCACGTGCCTGTATGCACACATGTGCATGTGTGCACACACACGCGTGCACACATGCACTCGCACTCATTATTTTCTTAGTCCCAGGTAAATCTAATATTCCTGCCAATACTCAAGCTGAATGACAAGTAGATGCTTCAGCTGAAAGCTAGTAGGAAAAAGAAAGATGACAGCAAGGTCAAGCTTGGACAGGCCCTGGTTCTCCGAATTGAAGGTGGGGAGAGACATAAGCTTAGAGTAGTTCCACGTGGAGCACGCGGACAGAGTCGAGGAGCCATAAGGTAGCTGCATGGGGTCTTTACCTCAGCCCCATTTGCCAGTCTCACCATATCTAATGCCTAATACCCAGATTTCAAAGCTCGCCCAGAGAAGAGACCCAGGGTTCTTAGCTCACTCAATGGATGAAACCAGAGTGACTTCAAAGGGTTGTGGAGTGTGATCTCAGGGCCGGTCTTGGTGAAAGATACTAACGTGATTTGAGCTGATAAAAATCTACCGAGTACCACTGAACGCGAGGGCTGGGTTGGGCAGGACAGGGAAGAGGAGATCAGACCTGGTTCTAGCACCCACGAAGGTCACAAAGAAGGGAGGGGACTCTGTCCCTGCCAAGCATGTCACAGTGAGCTCATAGTTCTAACCGTGGTAATGATGTAGCAAAGCAAACTCAGCCCTGCAGCCTGCAGGCGGGGCCCTTTGGTAGCAAAATGAGAGCGTAGGACAGCAGCACTTTGTCACGAGGAAAAAAACCAGGCTAAGGCAGCTCATTTTACCCTCCCGCTTTGCCACAGTGAAAAATATGAACCGACAGTTGAAAGAGAAGGCCATTTATGGAACCTTAATTCATCAGACGGCACACGCAAGAGATAACCATATTGATTTAAGTGGAAACGTTGTAAAGCCTTTTTTTCTTCTTTTATGACTAATTTTTGGACGTGGCCCTGAGACTACCTTCCAGCTTTAGTGAAACAGCCTGACACCTTCCATTCTGACACAGGTTTCAGAGCCATTATCCTGACTTTCAACAGTGAATCAATTAGGGATCTTTCAGTTGTAAGCTACGGACAGGCACTGACTTGGAATAACATAAGCAAAAGCTGTCACATTTGTTGGTGGGTACCAGGTAACTCACTGTTTCCAAAGGAATGCTGAAAAATCAGGTCTCAGAATCCAGAGCAGCTCTGGGATTCTGGGTAGCAGGACAAAATGATGGCTTCATCAGCTGCACAGATAAAATGAAAACATGTGTCTTCTCCAACCCTGCAACCATCTACTCAAGACTCAGCGTCTCCCCACCCCATGGTCAGTGCAGGTAGCACCCCTTGACTTATAGTCCCACTCCTGGTGCTCATGATAAGACAAAGGAAGCCCCCAGAAGGAAATCAGGGAGCTGCTATTACAGGAAGCAGATACAGATGTGGGGTGTCCCAAACCCCGTGATGTTCCCACCGTGCCGTCTGTGCCCACACAAGGCAGAGAAGAGAAGGTTAGGTCGTATAGCTTTATCCAGCAAGAGGGGTAGGATGTGGGAGGACACTTTTGGGGGGTACCTGCTCAGCTTCCAGCCCACTGCCCGAGAAACAGTCTCCATAGGTTTGGACCACCCACACCTGGCCACTGAGTGGAGCAGAGAAGCACATGACCCACAGAAAGCTAGTCCATGGCAAAGAGCCGATCATTTTCTTTCTATAAGTTGAGATTAAAGGCCCAGAGAGGAAGAGAGAGGGATCAGACAATATTAAGGGTGGAACCCTAAAGCGAGTTTCTGGGAATTCCTCCCTCAAAACAAACACCTTTGGTTTGGGGCTGCCTGAAGCCCCCTCATTCAATGGGCCTCTGAATTTCAAGAGTTAATCCAGCCTCCTGCCAATAAACTCCCTGTGTTGCTCATGCCTGGGTTTCTGCTTTTCCCAAAGCAACAGGCCCTGTCTAGTCCAAGGAAGAAATTTCACCCAGACCTCAGCTAACATGGAGACAGATACCAAAAGATCTGGCATTTCTCTTTGGAAAAAAGACTCAACCAACTAATGAGCAAAATGCTTTTATCTACACTTTAAAAGGAGGCAAATTAAAAATTCAAATGCCCAGATAAGCATCTTTGAACTTTGCCCCCATAAGACCTCAATAGTTGATCCACATTGACTGAAATTGGAAGAATAGAAGAGTCCCAATATCAAAAACAACAATTTTGCCTGAGAGTGGGAAGAGAAAAAATTTAGATTGTTGGGGGGGAAATTAAGGGATTTTCTTAAGAAAAATGAGGTGAAGGAGAAGAGTTAACTCAGCTAAGAGGCCTTTCAGAGTTCTCTCTCAAAGGAAAGGCATGGACGGAGCAAGTCAGAGCATACGCACCGTGAATCAGAATAACTGCGTTACTTGGCTGCCTGTGTGGCTCGGTTTCCTCCTGATAAATTTTTTAAATTATGATAAGATCAGTTTGGGGTTTGAATCTTTTCATAGTCCACTCAGACATCTTCAAGTGAAAGTGAAATAGATGGTGTTCTACTGAAGGGGTACATAGCCAGGTTGGATTCAACACCCAGTGAGAAGCCCAGTGTGAAGTCGATGAAGACATAAATGATCATTTGGGGGAGCTGCTGAGAGCCTGGTTCCAAACAGTGCTGGCATTCAATCAGGGCTGAGAATGCGTTCCTGGGCCTGACGATAAGCACTGCGGCAGCCTTTCCTGAAGTATACTCGGCACTGCACACAAGGGCAGATTTGAGGGGAGAGGGAGATTCCTCTGTCCAACATGGCATGAATCATTGCTCAGTGTTCGGGCCTCAAGAATGCAAAGAACTGGGGCAGCTGGTTAGCTCAGGTGGTTGGAGCACAGTGCTCATAACACCAAGGTCGCGGGTTCGATCCCCACATGGGCCACTGAGCTGCGCCCTCCACAACTACTTGACTTGGAGTTGATGGGTCCTGGAAAAACACACTGTTCCCCAATAAAATCCTTAAAAAAAAGAATACAAAAGAACCTTAGGCTCTTTTCCAACCGCCCCACCCCCACCCCACCGCCACCCCAGAGCTGAACTGTGAGAAAGGCCAGCTTTACACGGGTCTACTTCCTGGAAGACCTGTCCCACTTGGAATTCAGGCCTGAGAATTAAGGTGCAGTTATTTTTATTTTCAAAAGTCAAACCTGGAAAAAGCTTGGCACATTCTCGAAAAGTTAAACATAGGCTTACCATATGACCTAGCGTATTCTCCTAAGCATATACTCCCCTCCAAAAGAAAGCAGAGACTCAAACAAATGCTTGTACACAGATGTTCACAGCAGCATTACTCACAATGCCCAAAAGGTGGAGGTGACCAAATGTCCATGAACAAATGGATGGATAAACAAATTGGGGTCCATCTCCTCAACAGATACCACCCAGCCACAAAAGGAAGGAAGTGCTGACACACACCACCATGTGTGTGAGCCTTGAAAACACGATGCCGAGGGAAAGATGCCAGACACAAAAGGTCACATATGGTATAGTTCTATTTTTAGAAAGTGTCCAGAACAGGTAAATCCATAGAGACAGAAATCAGTGGTTACCAAGGGCAGGAGTGGGGAGGGAGTTGGCGAGCCCCTGCTTAAATTGTTTTGGAACTAGAGAGGATGGTGGTGGCAGAACACTGCAAAGGTACTAAAAGCCACTGAACTGTTCACTTTAAAGTGGTTAATTTTATGTTGTGTGAATTTCACCTCCACTAAAAAAAATATTATTTCTTAATCAAAAAGAGTCAGTCTTTTCCAGTCTCATAATAGACAGGCTCATACTATCAAATTTGTCTTCCTTGAACACCTTTCGATCGCCCCCATGCCCCAAACATTAACTCAAACCCGTGTTTTCATTACAAAGCACACCAGTAGGTGACAAGGTTACATGCCTGAGTAATGTCAACGCAGAAGCCAGAGCTAACGTCACTGTCACTTTTATATTTGAGATTTATAACAGCAACACTTTTACAACAGAAAAGCTGAATGGATGTCTCAAATGTTTCCTTAAAGTTCTAGAAACAGGAAACAAGATCTTTGCTTCTTCTCACCATCACGAAGAAACCGACAGAGAAGTAATCTGTTTCCTCTGCCTCTCTTCTCAGCCCAGCAGCTATTTAAAGGGAATATTATGCATCTTGGTATATTTGTTGTATAAAATAATGAAACGAAATCCCGTAACAATGATAACGACATTAACCTAAACTACAATTTCCATTGATTAATTGCTTGTGGGCCAGGCACTGTGCCAGGTTCCTCCCCCCAAACACACACACACACTTCTTCATTTATTCAAACTTTCCTCTAAACATGTCATCCAGGTGAGGTGGCATCTACCTGTCACCCACCACTTCCCCCAGGTAACAGAGCTGAGCCTCCTTGAGGGACCCACTTCTCCTGACCTCTGTCCACAAGGTGCAGGTGAGGCTGACTCCGCCCCCGGCTCCACCCAGGTGTGGCCCAGTTTCCTTTCCAACAAGAGACCAGCGGAACCGGTGCCCTGAGCCTCCCCGTCCCTGGAGGACCCCGAGGCTAGGATGGTTGCCGTGCGTGTATTGAGCGGCTGCTGCCTGTCGGTATCTGGTAGGCACTGAGACCACAGGGGTGAGCACAGCGAGCCTGGCCCAGGGAAGCCCCTCCCGGGAGGCACTGCAGAGCTGGGCTTAGGACTCGGGGCTCGGGGCTCAGACCTACTGGGTGGTCGGAAAAGCCAGGACGTATTTTTTTTTTTATGTTTTTCGTTGCAAAAATGTGTGATGACTTTTCCGCCAATCCAATAGAAAGAGGCTGTCTAAACCCTTCACTCAGCGGGACCTGGACAAGTTACTACGCCTCCCTGAGCCTCCATTTCCCACCAGTGACAAGGGGATCCGGTCTCAGCAGGACACGGTGAGAACCCCAGCGGCCACGTGGCAAAGCCCTTTGCACAGGTAGGGGCTCAGGAAGTGCTGTCCACTCAGGTTTATCAGCAGCAGGTCTTTAAAAGGCTTCTCTCTTTGCAACTGCATGCCAGGCTCTTTGCCCCCCGCCTGGCCCGAGGTGGGATGGGGGGTGGGTGCCATGCTCCACAGCCCGGGCAGGCGCCATCTGCAGAGAGCTCCCAGCAGGCAGCACCCTCCATCACAGGTCCCTGCGGAGACCAGCCCCACCACCCCCCGAGGCAGGACGGCTGAAGTGTAACTACCTTTGGAGCAGAAAAGTCGGAGACAGTTCCAACTCTAAAATCACCCACGCACCTCAGATTGAGAAGGAGTCCCCCAAACTCTTACTGCCAGACGCACTGGGAGGGGCGTTATGTGTCACGCCCTGAGCTGCGTGGTGATTGACATCTGTTGGCTGGCAGGGAGATTTCATGACAGCTCTTGTCATTATCTCTGGAAACAACCAGAGTCTTCACGTCAGGATTGGTCCCCAACAGGACACACCCTGCGCTGTCCTCGCAGGCCCACGTCCTCAGCCCACAGCAGCCCACATTCCCCACACCAAACAGGACTCTGGCCCTGCCCCAGGGAGGGACATTCCACTCGGCAAAGTCGCCCCAAAGGAACATGGAGGACTCGACATCACACACTGACAGGCTCCGCCCTCGCGTGCAGGAGTGACAGTCGGCACCACTGTCCTGGTTCAACCACATCACAGGCACTCCCGACCCCGAGGACCCTGGCGACGAGGCCCGGAGCCTCACGGAGACCAGCTGAGGCACAAGCTCAGACTTAATTAACTAGAGCCGCCGGGGGCAGGGAGGCCCAGTTCATCTCAGCAAAGCCCACCAATACTGTCCCCCACCTTAGTGAGAAGCACAGGGAGAAAGCTGCAGGCTCAGACCATTTCCTTGCTCTGAGCCGCGAACAAAGCAGTGAGCATTGAGCGGGAGACAGCCTCCCCACACATGATGCGCGGAGTCTAGATCTGATGTCATTTTCAAAGGGACATCAACTTGGTACTTTCCTTTACAACCTCTCTTTGCTGTTCCTTTCCCCCAGTCGTGAAGACCAGCTGAAGATGCCACTGAGACGTGGGTGGTAAGGAAATTGGGTTCATTGGCAGGAGCCAAAAGCATGGGCGATATAAAGACTCGCTTTGGACCTTGTGTATTTTAGAGGCTCCAAGAGGCAGGAACTAAAATGGAGCCAGGAGCGCTCAAGTTTCCTGAGGACGATGCCCACGAGGCATGGGAGCAGGACAAGAGGACAGGAGCGCAGGCTGGAAAAGCCTCGCCCGGCCGAGCATGGGGCTCTGGGGCAAAGACGCTCAGGGACAAGCTGGGGACAAGCCAGGTGCCCGCATCCCTGTGAGCCCCAGCGGATGGCTGGGAGCTGTGTGGGAAGAGAGTGGCCTTAGGTCCACTGGGCAGCTGAGGGGGACCCCGAGGGTGGCAACAGCTGGCGGCTGTCACACACTGCCCCCTTCACAGGGAAAACCACCTCTTTCCTGAAGGGAGGTGGAGCGGGCACTCCACGATGTCACAGACCCATGTGACGATCCATGACACAGCAGCCCAGCTCTGCATGGTGACCCAGCCGTAACAAGCAAATGGGATTTGCAACCTGCAAGTGCCCTTCGAAAATGGTCCCTGGAAAGCAAAATCAATCGTATTTTAATGCTGGGGAGTTACACAGCCCGCCCGCCTTGGCTACAGCCTGCTGCTGGACAATGATTCCTGGAGTGAATCTGTCTTCACACGCGCCGAGAACCTTCCGGGGGATGTGGGTGAGGGCTCACGCGCTCAGGCGCCCGGAAAGGTCATTCGCCTTGATTCCAGCACACTGCACACAATTCTCTCATGGAAATGAGAAAAGGAATGTTTCTGTTTCACCACTGAACAAAACGCCCTTGCTACCAGGCAACTGTTTCGACAAGCCGTTATGGTTGCAGGATTTCTCCTGAAACGGCACAAAATAAAACCCAGCAGCTCACCATTTTGAGAGTAAAAGACACGGGGCTGGAAGTGGGGAGGCCTGCCTTCCATCAAACTTAGCACAGCCCTATGAGACATGTCCTGTTATTGTCATTAGTAGACGAGAGAACCAGGATTCTGAGAATTAAAATTCCCGTCCCCAGACACTGTTGTACAAAGGGCCTGGGGAGGAACAAAACAAAACTCTCACCAACGTTGGAGACGCCTTTGATCCTCACACTGACCCTCTGAGGTAGATTCATTCATTCATTCAACAAAATCTACAGAGCATCTATTATGCACGAGCTTGTCTTCTGGGAGCTGGAGCTATAATGGTATCAACTAGGTCCCTGGCCCCATGGAGGTGACATTCCAGAACAGAGAGACAAACGATAAATGAATGCTTAAAGACAGAATTTCAAAATAGAATTGCTATAGAGGAGGTGATGTGACAGTGATGGGAGGAGAGGGACAACTTTAGATTTGGGGCCATGGAAGGTCTCTCTTTGGAGGTGACATTTGAGCAGAGGCCTGAATGAGCACAGGGGGCCAGCCACGCAAAGATCTAAATACAGAGTCTATTAGAATATAGAATCTGAATAGGATTCTATTACTGTTTGATGATGTATTATTAAAGTTGATGTCATCATGCCAGGTTTCAGATGGAGAAACCGAAGGCCATTATTAGGCACTCGAAACGAAGCAATGCAAGTATAAACGAATGAACAAGTAAATACATGAAGAAACTGAGTTATCCAAGATCAGAAGACTGGTAAGTGGAAGCCAGGAAGAGAGGGCCTAGTGCTTCCTGAGGCCTAATCATGTATTTCTACACACAGACCCTCCAGTTTTTAAAGACTGACAAACACTGGCCTGAACAAACATGTAAATTAAAGATATACTGTACCCTTCGCGGTGCCAACACATTTTCACGGAAGATGGGCCATCGGGAAGACAGGGCCCTGCAGTCGGCTCCGAAGCCTGAAACCCGGGTTAGGAATAAGGCATGAAAATCTAAGAGGGCACCAAGAAAATTCAATAATCAAGATAATTGTTTGGAAGATGGGTTGACCAGGTGTCCTGATTAGTGGGTTAACCAGATGCTCCTCCAGGAGGCTGGATTAATTAAATAATCCCTTAAGCAACTAGCCTGAAAATACTACGATAATACATGGGGTGTGGTGTTGACTGGAAATGGGGCTCAGGGCCAGACTATCCCTCCAGGTGGGACTCCCTGGCCAGCGGGCCGCAGGTGGTGGGGAGTCAGGTGCAGGCCCACCCAGAATGATAGGAAGCAGACTCTAAGACTCTCCTGTGTACTGGGCTGCACAGGACACCGTCACTGATCAGTCCATTTTTAGACACCAGGTAGACATACAAAGGCATCATCTGTTCATTAGAATCATTAGAGCCTTACCTGCTGAAGGCATTCATTAGATAGTCGCTGCCTTGTTCTCCCAATTGACCTCATCAATTAGAGTATTATCAACACTAGTTAGAAGTGTCAGCACTTTTTATCATGAGACCTTGTTGAAAATGATAGGTGAATTATAACCTGAAATTGCATATTATTTTCAGGCCGTATCCGATCATTGGGAGAGAAGTAGGAAATATGAATCTACAAGGGGTTTCTACGGAAAGATTCCCTTGTTCCTCCGTGACATTCATATCAACTGGCCAGTAAGAGTAGACACTGGCCAGGGTGGCACAGGGGGACCCCAGGTTGAATGTCACAGAGTCCAGGAAGCAAAGGGCTGGGGAATGAGGGGCGTTGACCCTTAACAAATAGTGAGGTCACCGTTAGTGAAACCTCTGAAGGACAATATCAGAAGCAAGAATAAGTTAGTAGAGATGACACAAGCTACCCTGGAGAACTGGGACACTGCTTGAAATGCCACCCATATCTCAGAATTTTAGAGCTGGATGACACTGGAAGGGACCTGCCTGTGCGTTTGCTCTCTGCACTGCCTGCAGAGCTCTTCCCCCAGAAGCGAAGGTTCTGACTTCTTTTCTTTATTCCTTTCCAATGTCGCCATTTCCCAATGTCACCATTCTCACACAGGATTGCCCTGATGTCCCTTCTCAAGCAGCCTCCCCCACTCCCAGCTGTCTCGATGGCATTTCTATTGGTGTCACAGAATGATCACTCACTTAAATTATCGCATTTACTTATTCACGTCTGTCTTTTCCACTCCTGGTGGCTTAAAGGTCCTTTCTAACTATTTCTTGCCAGAGTCTTAGTACCTACAATCGTCCTGGCACACAGCAGACACTCAGCTAACATTTGAACAGAAGAAAAAACCCACTTGTTTTACAAATGAGTAAACTGAGGCCGAGAATACTGAATAACTTGTCCGAGGCACCCCCGCTGCCCTGGGGCAGAGCCAGGACTCCTGGGCAGGACCCTTGGCTGTGGTGGGTTCAATCTTTCAGACTTGGAACCCAGACCCTGGGAATCTCGACGTGGCCATTTAACCAGACGCTGATGCTGTGGAGACACACGAACATGGCAAAGATGACCTATTTCTACACCGCCGCGTCTTGAAACCCAGAATGAGATGAACATGAAGGCTTTTCTAAAACACAACTGTTTCTCCAGAAGATAATCTAGACATGTTCCCCTTTCATAAGTGACATCAGCAAAATAGAAAACCATTTTGCACCACAGGTCACCATGGGGCACAGCCCGGAGTCTCATTAATGAGACACGGAGCCACGGAAAAGCCACACTTCTTTTTCACAGCATAACCACTGTGATGGAGCCGCCCGTGTCTGTGTTGTTTAGCAAAATAAATAATTACCCTGTGCCCTCGAGGCAGATTGCTCATTTCGGAGTTGGGCTAATAGTCTTGCAGCCTGATCTGGATGCCCATTCCAGAACTCACACTTTTGGGAAACTGAGTCATTTGCATGCCGCAACTACAGTGAGCAGCTAAGTTGCTGGGTCTACCTGAGTTCACACAATGCAAATGATGGCTGAAGTGCATTTGGGCTGGCTCTTAGTTATGAAAGGCAGAAAGGGGACCATGGCGACTTCCTGCCCAGCCCCCCATCCTAAAACGAAAGAGGAAGGTGGCCTGGCCCCAAGCAGACCTTTGACGTTCTGGACCGAGGCAGAGAAAAGCCCACAGAGTCCAGACGGTCACTTCTCCTCTCACAGCTGCCCGAGCTTGGCCACGTCCTGCCTCCAGCAGAGAGGACCCCTGGTTGAGGAGGGGTTCAGCTGGTTCCAACTTAATATGAACTATTATCATTGGGGCAGCCTTCTAAATGGATGGATATTGACAGTGACTTTCCTGGACCACGGAGGAAAGGATGAAAGAGCCCTCCCCATCCCCCGGCCCTATGCCTCCCAGCAGAGAGAGGCTGGAGGTGAACTGGGACCCCGCCAGTTTGAAACAGGGAGAGCTGCCTTTTAACCCGGGAGAGCTGAGATTGCTGGGATCTGCTGACTGCTGAGTGACTCTGTGTTCCTCGTGTGCATTTTCCTCCAATGCAGAGCCATAGATTTCCAAAGACGATCCGTCCACACAATCACAACCATAAGCAGAGAAAATGCAACAGAAATAAAAATTGACTTTATAAATCAAGAATGTGAGACGCTATCAGCATGAAGAGGACAGAGACTACACACAGCTAACAGAGTTCATCTTGGGAAAAGGAGAAGAGGTCTGATCCTGGAATGAACATCACATTTTGAACACATTCCGCTCCCATCCAGTCCTGTTGTGATAACAGGACCACGGTGCGAATCCTCACTCCGGCCACAAGGGTGCCTGCCCAGTGAACCGGGGACCATGGATATTGCACTTGAAAACTATCCTGCCACTAATGAAAGCCCATGTGCCTCCCAGGCAGGGTTTGAGTAAAGTGCTCTGTTACGGGTCAGGAGAGAATTGGAAGGGACGCCAAGCGGAAGCTTTATTTAGCTCAGAAGTAGTTCAGAGGCTTTTAGTGCACTTAATATTTGAGAGATAAATTCTTACCCTGCAACCTTTAAGCAATTGGAACAATTGGAACTTGATATTCTCAACATCAAGGTGGAGAGTTTCAACATCCCATGGGCTGGTCGGCTTCTCGAGAACAACTCTGGGTCCCCAAGCCCCATCCCTCATCCTAGTTGGTCAGCTCAGTCACGTGGGCCCTGGGGTCTTGGGTGTGAGCCTTTGTGGATGGCTCAACCACACACACACACACACACACACACACACACTCACACACACACACGGCAAAATGCACAAACCAAGAAAAACCATAACTGTAGAATCTGGAAGTTCACAGGTCATTGAATATGGACTGGCCAAGCTTTCTTCCAGAGAAAAGACAACCAAATTCTCTTGCTGGTGATCAGCACTAGGAAAGTCACAGAAACTCTTCATTAAGAAGTGTTTCCACAGATGTAACCTGTGCCGCTAGATATGTCAACATCCACCCAGTTCACTGACACAGAAACAACATCCATACCTTCAACCCACTCACCTTCCCTTTGGTGACACCTGCCTTTCACTTAGGTCTCAATTTGGTGTCATCTCTTCAGGAAGGCCATCTCTGACCTCCCAGACGATACCAGACCTCCATTTCACACTCTCAAAGTACCTAACATTTCTCCACAGCACTTCTCATAATTACACTTAATTATTTGGATAAATTCTTTAAGATCCAGCTTCGCCACCAGACTCCCCAGAAAATGTCTTGTTCTGTCTGTTCAGCATAGGACCCCGTGACCCAGGACATCACATAGGAAATAAAAATAAAATTATTTATTGATTTGAATGAAGAGATGAATTAATATTTATTTAGGAATCAAATTAGCTAAGAGTCCCAGTAGTCAAATTCTAAACACTAGATTTTCCAACTTAACTGGGGATTTACCAAGCTCGCATCTATTTCCTTTTTTCTGATAACAGTAAATCAATTTTCTTTCGTCAGAAAAACTCATTCCACACTTTTTGTCCATGTGGTTTCCAAGCAGCAAATATCATCTGCAATTCCAGGGGTTGTCATGTGACCCAGTCCAGGCCAATCAGTGTATTCCTTTTCATTGGTCACAATGATTGGTTCAGAGATTCAGGCTGGGCCAATGAAATGCAAGCTGGGGCTTTTGTTGAAATCACTGGGAAAGAGAACTATCCATTGTGAGATGATTGCATAACTGACAGGCTGATAGCTAGAGCTGCTGAGGGTCGCCCCAATGGAAATTAACAAAGCAACACAACGCCGAAAGATGCCTAATGAGATTATGACATGTGCCTGGATCCATGTGCCTGAGATCAGATGTCTCCTTGGATTTTTCTTTTAGGTGAGCGAATTTATTTCCTTTACAGAGTAAGCCATTTCCGTTGGGTTTCTGTTGCTTGAAGAGAATCCAGCAAAATACCAACGAAGCTAGGGACCATGAAACAAGTGTATTTTCACCCAAACCACCTCACGCACAGTCAAGCAAAATCAATTCAAAATTGAAGAGGATTTCTCAGAAGAGGTGGAACTGAGCTGGGACCTGAAGGGTGGGTGAGGTTCAGAAAGGCAGAAAGAAGGGAGAGCTTACTGGACACAAGTGGACCAGCACAGAGAACGGTGGGGCCGAGGCATGGGGAAGCTGAGATGACCAGTGGGTACAGATGAAGTACAGTGAGATGGACACAGCAGAACCCACAAGGAAATGCCCTGGATGTAAGGTTTAGGATGAGATTGGAGGTTCCAGAGAGAAAACACCACCACCACCACCAGAGAGTCAAAAGCACCTTCAGCAGACAATGGGAGAGGGCCACCTATGGCCAATTCTAAGAGAGAAGTTTGCCAAGGGCTATAAAGACAAGCTGCCCTTCATTGTGGTTTCAAAGTACTTCACATCCAGACATCTGAATTCTCTTGAAGCAAAACCAACAGAGGCCCACGCCCCAGGGCGGCCGCCATGGGCTAGTCCCGCCTGCTCGCTTCCAGCCCCACTGATCCCCAAGGCATTTCATGGCCCACTTCATGTCATCAGCCTGGCCACAATGAGCACACAATGAGCAGGAGAGGACGCTCCTCCCGCTATCAGGCCCACGGGCTCCATGGCTGCCTCTGAATTTGGAGGATCCACACCCCACTTAGGAAGGTCCGTGGACCTCCCAGCTTTTGCTGCCTTAGGTGTGGCCGTCGCTGCCTCCTCTGGTGAGTGTTCTGGTCTAACTTGGATATCATTTCTCGCTGAGATCACCTTCCTGATCACCTGTATTACTCAAATGATTAAGGAAGCCCTTTGCTGTAAACAGTCTCATAATTCAGATTATTCCACTGAGAGATGCACGCCCCTTCCCTTTGCTTCATTAACAAAAAAATGCAAGAGATGTGGGGAAAACATGAAGACAAAAATAATTTCTGCGAGGAGCAGAATTTCAAAGAGCTTTCAAAAAACTTTCAACATGAAAAACAACAAACATGATGGTCCATCATTTTCAAAAAAAAAAAAGGCAGAATTAAAAGATTACCGAGAATGGCCAAAATTGGATTTTGGGAAAACTTTCCAGCCCCTTCCCTGTAAGGGGGCAGCCGTTAGCTAGTCCTCAAAGAGGTAGTTCCCTTCACAGCCAGCCCAGGACATGCACCCCTGACGCTCCCCAGCTCACAGCTGCCCGGTTCCCCCAAGGCCCCACCCAAACCACGGACCCCGGCTGGCCGCCTGGGCTGCAGCCTCCTTGGTTCCTCCCTCAGTGGTCACAGGTCTGTCTGCCTGGTTAACGTCTGAAACAGCTGACTCAGATCTTTTGCCCAAGTTTTACTTGTCGTGGGGGGATGGCAAATCCTACCAGTGGCTCCATCACAGTCACAGCCGAGAGCCACCCTTTAGAGTCAATACACATGAAATAGGGCTATGACCCCGGCCTGTCCCACGCCCACATTTTAAGCTTCAGGGGCACCTCTGCCTTCTGCTCCGTCTGTCTCCCACACAGAACCTGTCCCTGGGTCCCGCTGGTCCCAGCCACCACCAGCTCTCACCTCTGGCTGAACCGTCACACCCCAGAGAGCAGCCAGAGGCGGCTGTCATTGATGCAGACATGGGGGTGGGGCGCTCCGTTCCAGGTCTGATCGCCGCAGTCCAATCTGCCCTCCATCCCAGTTAGAACCCAAAATGGTACAACTACACGGGCAAGAACGAGTTGGAAAGAAAATGGTCCAGCCAAGCCCAATGGGGAGGGAATAACAATTCCCCCGAGAACAGGGAGAGAAGGTAGGAGCTGAAGACATTTCCGGGCCAGTCCTCTGTCCATCAGCTTCCTGTCACTTGCTGCACCTGCAGCTTGATAATCGAGCCAGAAAATTAAAAGTCCCTTCTGAGTCACAAAATGTGCATAAATTCAGAGGAGCCAACCCAGGACAGATCCGCCCGCAGGGTGGGGGAGGGCGCCGCGGGCCAAGTGCAGATGGCTTGTGTGTCTCAGGGTGAGAAAAAGAGACAGTCGTGCAGGAAGTGGGATGGGGCGAGCTCCTGAGCGGCGTTCTCAGCTGAGAGAGCGGAGGTTTAAATAGGAGTTAGAAATCATATACGGAGGGTGCCAAAAACAATGTATATGCATTTTAAGAAAGGATAAAACTGTATTAAAATTGCAACACACACAAGGTCTGCCAGTTAACTTCGTGAACTCATCCTAGAAAAAGTGCTCCATACCTCATTGCTGAATATCACTACGGTCACCTTCGAAGTCCTCCCCTTGGGAAGCTAGGCACCGATGCACCTAGTCCACCCTTCAAAGCAATTTTGGAACTCTTTTTCTGGAATGGCCATCAGAGGTGTCGTATTACCCCTTAAGGTCCTGATGTCATAAAAATGTCTTCCTTTCAATATTCCTTTATCTTCGGATAAAGAAAGAAGTCACTGGGGCCAGATCAGGTGAGTAGGGAGGGTGTTCCAATACAGTCATTTATTTATTGGCTAAAAACCCCCTCACAGACAGTGCCGTGTGAACTGGTGCGTTGTCGTGATGCAAGAGCCATGAATTGTTGGCAAAAAGTTCAGGTCGTCTAACTTTTTCACGCAGTCTTTTTAGAACTTCCAAATAGTAAACTTGGTTAACTGTTTTTCCAGTTGGTACAAATTCATAATGAATAATCCCTCTGATATCAAAAAAGGTTAGCAACATCATTTTGCCTCTTTTTTTAAAAAATTAGTTTCAGGTGTACAACACAGTGCAATAGTTATACATTTTACCCCTCAAAGTGACAACCCCCCACCCCCAATTCACCACCCCACTCCCCCCATATCATATATATCTATTACTCTTCCTCTGACTCTCTTCCACAGTATAATCCACATCCCGTGACTATCTATATATATTCAATTACAGTAGGTATACCACCTCCGCTTCAGGTATACAGTGCAGTGATCAAACCTCCACTCCATCCATGAAATGGTCTCCCTAACAAGACCTATGATCATCTGACATTCCACAGAATATTTACAACATTATTAGTTAGATTCCCCAAACTGTTTTTCCTATCCCAGTAGCAATATTGTAGTTGCCTATTTTTGCTGTCTAATCCCTTCCCCTTCTCCCTCATCCCCATTCCTCTCCCAATTAGCAACCCTGATTTTTCCTCTATATCTATGAGACAGTTTCTGTTTACTTTGCTCATTCATACAGTTTTTCAGATTCCACATATGAGTGAGATCATATGGTATTTGTCCTTCTCTGACTGACTTATTTCACTCAACATTATAGTCTCTAGGTCCATCCATATCATTGCAAATGGCACGATTTCATTCTTCCTTATAGCGGAGTAATACTCCATTGTATAAATATACCACAGTTTCTTAATCCAGTCATCTACTGATGGGCATTTTGGTTGTTTCCAAGTCTTAGCTATTGTAAATTGTGCTGCTATGAACATAGGGGTGCATAACTTTTTTTGAGTAAGTGTCTTGGTTTTTTCAGGATAAATACCTAGGAGTGGAATTGCTGGGTCAAACGGTAGCTCTATTTCCAGTTCTTTGAGATATGTCCATACTGACTTCCATAGTGGCTGCACCAATCTGCAGTCCCACCAACAGTGCAGCAGGGTCCCCTTTTCCCCACAGCCCCGCCAGCATTTGTTGTTTGTTGATTTGTTGATGATAGCCATTCTGACTGGAGTGAGGTGGTATCTCATGGTGGTTTTTATTTGCATTTCCCTAATGACCAGTGAGGTTGAACTTTTTTTCATATGCCTGTTGGCCATCTGTATGTCCTCTTTAGAGAAATGTCTCTTCATATCTTCTGCCCATTTTTTAATTGGGTTGTTTGTTTTTTTGGTGTTGAGTTTCATGAGTGTTTTATAAATTTTGGATATTAACCCCTTATCAGATATATCGTTGTCATTTTGCCTCTTGATTTGGACTGACGGACCTTTTTTGGTCATGGAGAATTGTCTGACTTCCACTGTGCACTTTGATGCTTTGTTTCAGGGTCGTATTGGCACACCCATGTTTCATCACCAGCAATAACACAGCCTAAAACATCGTCTTGCCTCTCCAAAAGGTCTTGGCAAACTTCAACTCTCCTTTGCTTGTGTTCCTTGGTGAGCTCCTTTGGGACAGTTTTTGCACACACCTTTCTCATGCCAAGATTTTCAGTTAAGATTTTCCTGTTTCTCTATCAATGTTTACTTGGTCTGCTATGCTTCTCAATCAGCCAATGATTTAGATGCACAACTCCACGAATTCTTGCAATGTTTTTGTCAGTTCTGCTCATTACTGGCCGCCCTGACTTCTCTTCATCAGTGACACATTCTCTCCCCTCAGAAAAACGTTTAATCCATTTGCACGCTGCCATTTTCTTCATGGCATCATCCCCATAATCTTGGCCTAACATGTCCCTGATTTCACTATTAACTCTTGCCAAGTTTAACAAGAAATTTGATGTTTGTTCGTTGCTCTAATTCAAGCTCAGACATTCTTGTGACGGCACACACAAAAAACGCAACAATCATGAGCACCACACAGCAAACACTGAACACACGTCGACACGAACACAGCTGGGAGACACTGATATCCCAAAGTTACGGAACCTTACCAAGCTGTTTGCACAGTGCTGCCAATGTAAGCACACGGGGCCAAGTTCCCGAACTTAATTGTCAGACCTCATACACCAATAACAAAAGATGAATACAAGTCACGTTGACGTCTGCAATTACAAGACGTGCTGGAATTGGTTACCATCAGCGTAATTTTAGTACAGTTTATTCCTGTCTTAAAATGTGTATACATTTTTTGGCACCCTCTCTATTTGACCACCATGATAAATAAAATTCCTGAAGTTCAGCCATAGATTCGAGAGGCCACAGGAGTGTCTGGAGTGCCTGGCATGTGCCAGCCACTCAAAGATGGGCAAGACGCAGGCCCTTCCCTGGGGAAGTTACAGGGTGACAGCAGGGGAGAGGCCAGTGGGCAAAGACAGTGTGACCGCTGACAGGCTGAGCTGGTACATGACACAAGGAGGCGCATGGAGGTCAGAGTGTTAACAAGGTAGACTTAAAAACAAATAAAACCCTTTACCTCCATCCTCCCCTCAGAGCTGCTGCCTCCACAGCAGAAGGTGGGGGCAGAGTTAACCCCCTCCCATCCCCGCCGGACAGACGCGAACTCTGAGCCACGGTCCCCCACAAATAACACATGTCCTCACAGCCCTCTTAGGACCCCCCAGCTCCTGAATCCTTCTCGCAAGGAGACACTTTTATACTGTTTCCTGGGAAGTGTTTGAGGAGCCTCAGAAAAATGCACAGTTAGGAACACACAGCCGGTGATCAATAAAAGCAGGTTTCTCTGACATGGTCCGGAGGTCTCCCCCTGGTCACCGTCCCAGGAAACTGACCCGCTTTTACAAACCAGAAACAGGCCCCATTTCGCCTTCTATCATTCAAATAGGCCAGGGTACACTGAGGTGACAAGCCATCCCCAACCTGAGAGTGGCTTGCAAAATAAGTTTATCACGTTACGAGTCCGGCTGGGTGCTCTACTCCACGGGTCAGCCTGTAACTAAAGGGTTACTGGAACCCAGCCTGAAAAGCCAAAAACATTTACTATCTGTCCCTTGACGAAAACAGTGTGTTGCTCTCTGGTCCGCTGCATGTCGCCTCCCTCCAGGACCGGAAGAGTTCCGGAAAGTTCAGCAGTAAGTAAATGCTCTGACATGAAGTTACACGTGATTTCCATCCATTCACGACTCATTGGCCAGAAATCTCCACGTGGCTCCATGCAGCCACTCCACGCACCCAGGTTACTGACCAACTATGTGAGTTCACACCTCTAGATCCCTTTTTCTTCTTTTCTAAAGAATTCCACAAACCAACCATCCCAGGGTATCTATATATGGAAGCGATCTGGTCCAATGGCCTTTTCAGGAAACTCAGAAAATAGTCAAGAAAGAATAAGGACACCCCCTCAAAACAAAAGTCACACACACTTGCTTTTTTTGATTAGTATTTTTTCTTATTCAAACGTCAAGGCACAACATATCCTCACAAATTTCTCTCGGCCCATTTAGGAGAGTCCTCTGTGCCTTCCCGGGCTGGGCGGCATTTCAAATCTGATTTATTTCAGGGCTAAGGACAAGCTGTGGTTTCCACAAATGCCATCGGTGACAAGGCTCCATCCGGGTCAGCACGCTTTGCCTGCCTTTGAACTTGAGCCTCTCAGATCCCCAGACAGCCCTGACGGCGCGTGTCTTCTGGTTCTTAACTTCCCTCTCCTCTTCTCCTTCCCCCACTCAGGTCCTTATTCTCTCCCCTCCTATCCCTTCAGTTTCCTGAGACCCCATGGTCCCCACTCCTGGAATGTGTGGTGGCACCTCCCACCCCCACATCCCAATTAGGAATCACTCCAGATCCCCCTGGACTCATCAATGGCTGCTTGTTGCATTCTCTTAAACTCAAATTGCTTACTTCTTCTTTTCATACAGAGAGCACCTTCTGTTCAGATTGCTGGAAGGCCTTGGATGGTGAGGTGTGTTTTAAGTTTTTAATGAGTGCAATTCAACGTAGACTCATTTTAAGCTCTACGGTAAAAGTTCTTGTATTTGCTTCCCAGAGAGAACAAAAGTATCAGCGCCCAGCATTTAAAGTTTCACTTCTGAACCTAGTGGTATTTCACAGTTCTGATCTGATTGAAAATAAGCATGGAAGGAGACACCGTAACCCCGTTAAAGAGGAAAACGGGAAAGTACTCACATGCAAAGTAAACAAATGAGAAGTTTAACGCGCTCACCCAGAATGCAATGGTGTCTGTCTCCTTAAAGCTGTGTTTGTAAATGTTTTCCTCAGAGATAAATAAGCAGATTTGTGGATGACAGAAATGTTTTCTCTTTTCGGCTTTGAGCAAGATGCCTGCGATCACAGCTCTGTGTTTGCAAATGCCTAGATCACAGACCTTAAATTACAGAAGAGGCCAAACTAAGGGCTGGCTCTTGGTTTGGAAACAGATGGAGCGCTCACTCTGCCACTCTGCCACCTTCACATCCAGGGGCTGCTGGGAATAACCAGGAAAACACACACACACACACACACACACACACACACACACACACACACACACCTGGCTTACGCAGGCGTCTCCTGTTGCCATCTTCCTGTGTAACTGCTGCCATGAACAGACTCACGATGGAAATCTGAGCCAGGGAGAAGTAAGGCAATGAATTCCTAGCCAGTATCCTGTTTTCCACTTATTATTTTATTTTAGATGCCAGATCAAAGTTAGGCTGCAGCGCTTTTGAGCTATGATGTTGTCGTGATAACTTCGTTGCCCGTTTCTGAAACGGAAATCTGGGCTTTGGAACGGGGCCTCATTGGCATAGATGGGTCAAAGCTGGAGCCCCAAGCCTCTGTTCAAACGAGCCCTACTTGAAAGCACTATTCAGCTCTCTGGGGCCATGTGCAGAGGCCAAACAATAGTGAATTCAGCAAGGACAAGAGCTGTCTTCTGTTGGGCCTGGCCCCGTTCCTAGGGTAGGGGATTAGGACAAGCTGCCCAAACAGTAATTAACAAGACAGGGACAACCCAACAGGGCAGTGTGGCTGGCTATGGCACAGAGACAAGAGGGCTTGGCACACACCAGCCTGAGAATTCCTGCATCCTCTGGGCTTTGGGGACGGTCACCTGCCCCCACAAACTGGCACAGTTTAAGAAGCTTTGTACGCTTGAAATCTCCAGGAGTTGAAAATGAATAAGGATACAATATGAAGTATTTGGTCACCAATCCTTTATGTCATTTCATGGAAAGTCTCTAAATAGACTGCATATGACCTTTGGAAAAATAACTACACCTCAGAAGATTTTCAGTATTTTTTTTTTGATGCCCCTGGTTTTCAAGGTACCATTTACTTTCAGGCCAAAGATCTTAAACAACACCGATATGAAACTTTTCAAAGATTAAATTTCATCATGATGGTATTATAGAAAGTTGAGAGCTGGACAAAAACTTAGAGATTGCAAATGGATGCTCTCATTTCCTGGGGAAAGTGAGGTCCAAAGAAAAAAATGTTTGTGGGTGGACAGGCACACAGCAAGCTGGGGGGTCCCATCCAGCTTCCCAGGGCGCCGTCATCCTTTCATGCTGAGGGTTCTTCTTGTCATCATGGGGCGGGGGGCAGAACCAGAAAGAAGGAGGAGAGATGTGATGTGAAACGCAAACTCCTTTTGCAGTCTACACAAAGGTCACCAGATACTCTCATTTAAAATTCATCCCACAAAATTTGAAAGTAAAATGTAAACCACAGAAGCTCACAAAATGTGAGTGAACCCTCCCAAAAAACAACCTAGTTTTGGATTGCATATCTGTACAAGTCATTGAGATGAAAAAAAAAAATAATCAGGATTGTTAGGAAAGTTATAGGAGACAAGGTTTAATGTTTTGGTGTAAGAGATAAAACGCAGTCATAAAATATAAGATTGATCACTCAACTACCATACAATTTTAAATATATATAAGACAAAAGACTCCATAAAAAGTGAGGAACTAAAGAAAATATTTGATACAGAAATTAAAAATTCATATCCAAAATACATAATGAACACCTACCTATAAGTCAATAAAGCAAAAACAATTCATAGCCAAAAGATATGAAAAAGGATTGGACAGAAAAGGAAATATATACAGCCAATAAATATATGAAAAGATGTTCAAAGCTGCAACAGTCACTGAAATGACAATCAGAACTATAAGGGGATACTATTGTCACTCACCAAACTGACTACATTTAAAAGACTGTATAATATCACGCACCGAGGTGAGAGCAGGGGAACAGGAATGCTCACACATCGCTGGGAGGGTATCAATTAGCCCAGCCATTATGGAAAACAATTGCTTCAAAATATTCAAAACATGCAAACGCTGTCCTGGGACCTTTTCGAGAAAAGTACTTATACATGTCCACGAGGAGACATGTACAAATATGATTAACCCACCATTTTGTCATACAGTAAAAATTTGTAAACAAACTAAATGATCATTGATGCAGGAATGGTTAAATAAGCCATGATATTTCCCTACTATTGACTCTTTTTTGAGCACTTAAAAAAAATCAAGCTGAAGATATCTGCACCCCGTGTTCATAGCAGCATCATTCACAATAGCCAACCTATGGAAGCAACCGAAGTGTCCATCAATGGATGTATAGATAAAGAAAATGTGGTATAGATATATACAATGGAATATTATTCAGCCATGAAAGTAGGAAATCTTGCCATTTTCGACAATATGGATGGAACTTGAGGGCATTACACTAAGTAAAGTAGGTCACAGGAAGACAAATGCCATATGATTCACTTATATGTGGACTCTAAGAAACAAACAAACAAAACAATCTCATAGGTACTGAGGACAGATCGGTAGTCGCCAGAGGCAGGGGTGGGGATGGGTGAAGGGCTTCAAAAGGTACAAACTTCCAGTTATAAAATAAATAAGTCCTGGGGATGTAATGTACACCTGAAATTAATACGAAGTTATATATGTCCATTATATTTTAATAGAAAAAAATATATGAAGTTGGGAGACCCTTGCTTTCTGTAATGGTTGCCTGGGTATTCCTGGCCAGCTCTCCTGCTGAGGACACAAGAAAAGCTGGTCAAAATATAAGGATGATTTATTGAAGGCATCAGAAATGCAAAAGAAGAAAGCAAAGAATTACTGGGCCTGAATGCAGGAGATGACAGACACCCAGAGAGATGAGCCTGGGACTGGGCCCTTTATCTCCCCGGGGGCTAGTCCACACCCAAGCGGCAGCTGGTGGCTGAGAGCTTTGACAGTCTCACCAGGGTAAGGGCATGCACTGGGGCTCAGAGCCCACAAAGTGGCAGAGGCCTAGTGAGTACACACACACGCGTGCGGGCGCACACACACACACACACCCCACTCACACACACAGAGGCACACACACACAGACACAGACACACACATTTGGGAAATCCCAAGGGCCACATGACAGTGATAAGAATGAAACAGACACAGGCTACAGCTCAATTGTTTAACAAATCACATCAGCCCCTGAAAGTGTATTGAAGTGACCTGGTGATCTGAACTTACTCTGGTATCCTAGAATGCTAGGGACCCTTAGGCACCTGCAAAAACAAACATAAACCCCCCTGAAGAAAGGTGATACCACCTATGGACTCAATTCCACAGACATTTCTGAAAACGTAATAAAAAATACCCAGATACAAGAGGAGACAAGGCAACATGAACTCTGAAAGCAGGAACATTCGAAACAACAGCTACAGAAACGAACCCACAGGGAAATGTGATACTAGCGTTCTGGGGCCGAGTCAGGTTTCTTTTGCAATATTTTAACATTGCATTTGGAAATAACTTCAAATATACAGGAAAGTTGCAAGAATAAGAATAGTACAAAGAATACGCATATTCACTTTCATTTGGTTCTTTTTCTTCTTTGCTTTGGATGCAGATAGATGCCCTTAACACTTTATCCCACTTGCTCTATTATTATATTTGCACTGTTGCTTGCTTACTCTCAGGTGTGGATATTCTCTCTCTCTGGTTTAACATTTCAAAATCAATCCATGTACTTCACCATAGTAAACACACAAACAAAAAATTTAAGAAAAAAATGCATAATTATTTCAATAAATTAACAGAGAAAATGTGACAAAAGTCAACAGCATAAATCCTTTCAGCAAAGTAGAACTAGAAGAAAACTTCCTCAATCTTACAAAACACATCCCCCCCAAAATAAAAATAAACACTAAAGCTAACATATTAAATGGTGAAGGATTGAATGCTTTTTCCGTAAGTTCAGGAAGAAGGTAAGATGGTCTATTGTCACCACTTCTATAAAACACCATCCTGGAGTTTTCAACAATAAGGTGAAAAAAAGAAAGAACAGGTGTCTAAACTGGAAAAGAAGTAAAATGTCTTTATTAGCAGGAAACATAACCAATGGTCATCTACGTAGAAAGTTCTGAGAAACACACACACACACACACACTTCTCTCTCTCTGTCTCTCTCTCTCTCTCTGTCTCTCTCTGTCTCTCTGCCTCTCTCTCTCTCTGTCTCTCTGTCTCTCTGTCTCTCTCTCTCTATATCTCTCTCTCTCTCTCTCTCTCTCTCTCTCTCTCTCTCTCTCTCTCTCCCCCCCATTATAGACCTAAACATATAATCTAAAACCAGAAAACTCCTACAAGGACCTTTAGAACAAAATCTTTGTGACTTTGGGTAGGGTAAAAAATAGGACAGAAACATCATAAACCATAAAATTAAAAATTGATAAACTGTGCCTCATTAAAATTTAAAACCTGTGTTCTTCAAAAGGCATTGGTAAGAAAATGTAAAAGGAAGCCAGACTAGAAGAAAATGTTTGCAAAATATGTATCTAATAAGAGACTAGTACCCAGAATATAAAAAACAACTCTTACAACTTAATAATTAGAAAACAGTCAACCTGATTTTCATAAATGGACAAAAGATATGAATGGGCATTTCAACAAAGAAGATTTAAGGATGGCAAATAAGCACAGGAAAAGATCCTTAAAATATTTAGTTATTAGGGAAATGTAAATAAAACCACAACGAGACACCTCTAGATAGTCACTAGAATGGCTACAAGAACAACAATAGCAAATGTTGATAACAGCAAGGAGCAACTGAAACTCTCAGACATGGCCACACGCAGTGCAAAATGAACATGGCCACACGCAGTGCAAAATGGTACAATCACTGTGCAACACAACTGGGTAGTTTCTTACAAAATTAAACATACACTTACCATGCAACCCAGTGACCCCATCCCTGGGGATTTGACCACACATGAAATGTAAACATACATCCACACAAAGATTTGCATATGAATGTTCATGACAGCGCAAAAAAGTAACCAAATGTATCTACATAATGAAATGCTACTGGGCAGGAGGAATGAAGCATCGATACACACAGCACGGGTAAATCCCAGAACAGTGTGCTGAGCAAAAGACGCCAGACACATCTTTTCATCAATTAAAATCTAGAAAAGGCCCCTCTACTGTGCAGAGATGGAAAGCAGGTCAGTGGTTGCCTGGGAACAAGGGTGATGGGTACGGTTGACTGGGATAACACACAGAGAAACCTGTAGTTGTCATGGCAACGGTATGCATCGAGCTAGGGGAAGCGATTTAGTCAGGTGAATACGTTTGTCAAAACTCATCCAAATGTACATTAAAAGTAGGTGTGTTTTCGCTGTATCCAAATGGTACCTCAAGAATCTTTGATTTTTTTTTTTGAAAAACAGCCACAGGGGGAAAAAAAGATGATTACCTTGAAAGTAAAAATAGTTAGACTGACAGTAACTGTTCAACACAAACAATGTAAGCCAGAAGACAATATAATGATATAGTCAGAGTGCCAAGAGAACATAACTGCCAGCTTGGATGTCTCCCGACAGGAAAAGTGTTCTTCCAGAAGAAAAATGAAACAGAGGCATTTTCCATACCAGCAAAAACTGACAATATTTACCTACAGCACATGCTATTAGATAAAAGACTAACGAAGGCAGAATCAAAGTGATTCCAGATGGGAAAAGAGAGATGCAGGAAGGAAAAGGGGCAAAGAAACTATAAACAAACACATGGGTACTATAAGTGAATTATCAACTATATAAAATAACATGGATGGAGTAGTAACCTGCACAACAAGGCATATAATCAGGGAACACGACAAATGGAATTAAAGTGGCATAAGGAACTGTGGAAATATAGCAGAGGGACCGATATTAGATGCCGAGAAATAAAAGGGACACGCTGACTTCTCTAGAGGAACCAGTAAAACAATGAGAGGAGCGAGGTCACAGCACACAGAGAAGTTATGTGTTGCTCCATCCTTTCCATTTGAGAACTTATGTATTGCTCCATCCTTTCCATTTATAACTGGTGAAGATAGGTCCTGTACTACCCCCATTTTACCAGTGGGGAGACTGCAGCAGCCAAGGTCACTGGTAAATGATCGAATCAGGATACAAACGGACATAGAGTTGCTTCACCACCCAAGATGGGAAAAGACAATCACCAGAAGAAAAATAGAAAAAAAAAAAAAAAAGGTCACAAGACATCTGAAAGTGGTTTGGTCCCATTAGAGAGAAAAGCAATTTAGAAAATAGTTGAATACATTTTATATTTACCTGATAAGCGAAAGTGTTCGTGTGATAATACTCGATATCATGAGAATGAGACCAGGCGAGGATTTCACGGACTTTTTATTGGAGGAGTCGTGGTTCAACCACAGAAACAGAACCATAAAAGATTTGTGTTAAGAGGCTTATTGCAAGGAATTGACATACATAATGGCTAGGGAAGTTCAAAACCTATAGGACAGGCCTTCAGGAAGGGCAGGGTAACCACTTCCAGGCAGGAGCTGATGTGGTCCGCAGATGGGATTTCACCTTCCTCTGAGAAACGTCAGTTCTACTCATAAGGCCTTTCAACTGATTAGGTCAGGCCCACCAGGTTCTCTAGGATAATCTCCTTTATCTAAAGTCAACTGATTAGGAATGTCAATCACACCTACAATATACCTCACAGCAATACCTTGATGAGTAGGTGATTGAATAACCAGGGACTATCTAACGCCTGGCCAAGTTAACACAGGAAACTGACCATTACAAGTATTAACGGATACTGTTTTGAGAAGCAACTTTCCAAAGCACGTAATGAGCATTTAAAAGTATCAATAACCAGTACCATCCTTTCCAGAAATGTACCTAAGGAAGTAATCTGAAAGACAAAGATTCAAGTATTATTTCGAACAGTACAGTATTTAAAAAAAAACAAAACAATCTAACCGGCCCCATTAGGGAAATTAAGTAAATTATGTAACATTCATAAAAATAGCAAAGAGCTATGGAAAGGTTCTGAGAAAAAGCTTGCAATTACCTTGGTAAATGCCCGTGATAAAATATTAAGCCCCCAAAAAAGCAGGCGAGAAAATTGTTTACGGAGAACATAATACATTCAGGGAATAAGAACCCTAAACTGCAGCTGGAAACAGTTACCGGTGGTGCTTTAGACTTACTGCTTTTCGATTTTTGCACGATGACCTTGCATTCCTTTTTCAATTACAAGAACAAAATAAAGGAGAACGTTCCATGCAAACTCGGAAGTATGTATAAAAGTGAGGTGTCATTCCAATCATTAGGAGTGTTTTGTCCTATTACGGACCCCTGGTCTTTTGTGTGCAAACGAGGAAAAGACCTATGCTCCAATTTAAGAGAAAGGAGAGGACCCATGGTGGAAAAAATGACACTTCTTTCAACCCAGCAGTCGCCCCAAATAGACACAAGGTTTCCCGACCATGGCAACTTTAATAAACAACCACAGGAAAAAACTCCAGCCCCCAGCCTTACCCTTCCCAACTCAGCGCAATGCCACGGGGCTCGGCGGCCTTCTCTTTCATTGTCACTAAGGCACCAGAGAAAACAAGTCCAATAAAGACTATCATTGTTAAAAGCCGTTTCAAAAAAACACCAAACTTTTTTCTTATCGTTTCAATGGGTTATTTAGCTGCAATGGCATCTGTTGACAATGAAAAATGACCACCGTAGCTACATTTCCGCTTTGGTTGAAAATGCTTAATTATAATGTTTCTATTTAAGGTAAGTTCCCTTTCTAGCTAAAAGAAGAAACATGACCAAGAAAGCAGAGTGGAAAATGTCCACAGCAGTGACTGTTACCCAGCTGCCTACAACTCTGTCAAGGCAGGAATCCAGCCGGGAGGGATCCCAGGAATGCTGCGCAAGAGTCTTACGGGGACGGACAGGTAATCACAGAGGGGACCACATCGGAGCTCCCCCCGCCCCTCCACCCACGTGAAGCTCACAGTCAGAGGCCCCCGCACGCCCCGTGCGTTCACAGCCACGGAAGCCTCATTCATAAGCCTCGTCCTGAGCTGCCCTTCCCCACCAGCCCCTGCTCCCACCACTCAGACAACAGGGGGCTTCTCCGGAACCACGGGGCGCAACGCTCCATCGCACACCTGAGTCTCCAGCAGCGGACAGGTAAAAGGAAACCCGACGGAAGCCCGCCTTCCACCTTGGAGAAGAGAAACAATCCAAGTGCCTTGGGCAGCGTCACCAAGGCAGACGCAGCTCCCTGACCCGCTGCTCAGAGACTCCCAGCTCTCAGCGTGAGCTCCACACAGGGAAGGTGCTGAGCAGCACCTAAGAGGGTGGCAATGGTACGTGGAAATCAGAATGCATCCCGATAAGGAGAACCTGAGAGCCACCGCCACCCCTCCGTCTGCTTTCTCACAGCTCAGGCAGCTGACAGGTGGAGATCAGGAGCCACCTCTGACCCCCAGATCGTCTTCGTTTGGCACACACAACTCAGTAGTCTCTGGAGTTGTCATACAAAGATGGGTCCTTCTGTGTCAAACCCGGCTCCACTGATGGGATAGATTATGATTTTACCCGCCGACCTTAAGATACCACAGGGAAGCCCCCGCCTGTGTCCGGGCCCAGGTGGGGTGGAGCTGCCCCTGTGCCTAACCAGCGCCTTCTCTTATCTTTGGGGATCATTTCCTGAGGGCTGACTGCTGTCTCCCCACATCAGCCACCCCAGCTCTGCTCTCCGGGCAGCACAGCGCATTCCACTCAGGTTTCCTCTCCTGGGCTCCTTCTGAGCCTCCTGTCTTTCATTCCTCAGTAAATCATGGTCTCGGCCTCCGGCAAAGCACCCGCTTTATTTGCTGCTGCCTTTGAAAGAGGTAAAAGTGGAATCCTCAAGAGTTTCTGGGGTGCGGGAAGCAAAATGGACCTGGAAATGCTCTTTAAGGATCCATTTTCATGCACCCATTGTGTATTGTGGGTTAAGAAAATCAGTTTTAGAGGAAAAAACATCTTCAAAACCACTGCATTTGGGGTCCAGTCCTCAGGGCGGATTTCGCGTGAAGAACAATGTTCACGGAGGCTGGGCTGCTCTGTATTTCACTCCATTTAATCCCCTCCGCGGGCCTGCAAGGAAACCCCCACGTCACAGAAGACACGAAGAGTCTGTGATCTGCCTGATGCCCCCCGGAGCCCAGCCTCGCACCTGCCTCCAGAAAGACCCCGCCCCTGAGCCCCAGAGACTCTTTCCAGGTCACTCCCGGCTGCTGCCGCCACAGCCCAGTGGTGGGGGGGTGCGGGGCCTCAGACCCCTGGAGGGCGGACAGACACGCTCAGGGGTGAGAACCCGCGGGTATGCCCCGCGTGTGGGGCTCCCAGAGGCAGCACTCTCTCATTTGCATGTCAAAAGGAACGCTGTTGAAATCTGAGCCCCTTACATTTTTCATGATACGTCTTCTCTGTGTGTTTATCACAGAGGCACCAAGGTTTGTTCCTAATGGGTGTTTTAAGCTGATTCTTTCAATATTTTAACCTGTTATTTGCATATTAATCATATAGGAACGGTTTTTGTTACAAAGAAATGTGCTTTCTTGTTATCTTGAAACACATCACTCTCTGTCTTGAAACAGAGGTAGATACTAATCATATTAATTCCGGCAATACTTACAAGTCACTCACTCTGTGCCAGACTCTGTTATCAGCACTTCTCGAAGATAAAATAGTTGAATCTCACAATCGCTCTATCAGGAAGATAGATACAAAATTTTCCATTTCAAAGTTGAGGAAATGGAGGAAAAGGAGTTCAACTAACTTGTTCAAGGTCACACAGCTATTAAGTGGTGTTATCAAGAGATAGTTCTCTCCTATAAGAAAAACCCTACTTAATGATAAGTGCCAACTAACAGCCAACCCCAGTGAGATGCTGTGAGAGTAATAAGAAAAACATATTTGGTCTTTGTCCTAGGTTCTGACACAGGATTCCTAAAACCTTGGAATTTCTTAAGTGATGAGAGCAGTAAAGATGTCTTCTTATGTTAATAAGGTGACTTTTAGAAAGCCCCAAAGAATGTGGCTGGTTGTCAGGGGAACCAACCATGTGATTAGAGCGTTGGAACTTTGCATCCCACCACCACAACCTGGACCACCGACCTCTGACCTCTGACCTCCAGGAGGGGAGAGGAGCTGGAGGTTGACTCAATCACTAGTGGCCAATGATTTTTAATCAGTCGTGCTTATGTTATGAGGCCTCCATAAAACCCAAAAGGACAGGGTTGGAGAGCTTTGGGGTTAGCGAACACATGGAGATTCGAGAAGAGTGCCTCCCCCACACCTGGCCCTGTGCACCCCTTCCATCTGGCTGTTCCTCAGTCATGTCCTTTCAGAATAAACCAGTGACCTAGTGAGTTAAATCCTTCTCTGAGTTCTGTGGGTCGCTCCAGCAAATTATTCGGTTGGCAGAAAAGTCATGACGTGTATTTCTGTTTTGCATTGCAAAAATGTGTCATGACTTTTCTGACAACCCAATAACTGAACCCAAGGAGAGTGTCACGGGAACCTCTGATCTATAGTATGTCACTCAGAAGCCCAGGTGACGGCCTGGATTCACGAGTGGCATCTGAAGTGGGTGGGGGGCCCTCAGCCTGCGGGATCTGACACCTCGTCAGGTAAACAGTGTCAGGACTGAGCTGAAAGGCAGGACAGCAGCAGGTGTGGGAGCAGCTTCGTGATGGTGAGGAAACCCTGCCACACATATTGGAATGGTGTTCAGAATCTTTACCTGATTTGGAGGGGACAGTAGGGAGCGAAGGGGACAGGGGTCAACACGATAGCAGAGTCCCCTCTGACCTGAGTGACTGCAGTTGGCCGTGCACTTGGGGTCACCTGAGAGCTGCCCGATTCCAGATTGACAGACCTTCCCGTTTCTTCACAGATGCCTGAAATGCATATTTTTAAGTCAAATGTCCTGCTTTTTTTTTTTTTTTTTGAGGGCAGTGTCACTGACCCACACATGTGGGACCCGAACCGGGGCTGCTGGTGTCCCAAGCCAGCGCTTAACCACCGCGCCACTCGGCCGGCCCCTGATTTTTTTTTTTCATGTTGGCCCAGATTGAAGGGAAAAAGAGAAAACACTCAGCAAGTGAAACAATACATGGTCTATCCATTTGCTCCCTGGATCAAAGAGACGCTACAAAGCTGGGAGCAACTGTTCTCGCATTTAGACAGTTCAGGGGACCCATGTGCTTTGGAAAACAGAAGCTTCTTCACTTGGCAACTATTTCATCACGGGGGAGACGTAAGTTTCCTTTATTCACTGGAAAGCCGTCATGCGTCCTAATGAATCGCTCAGTGTCCAAAGGCATCAAATCCATCATCGCTGTTTTTATTTTTTGAAAATGATTAAATATCATTTTCTTTCCCTTTATAGCAAGATCCAAGTGACAACCGATCCATCAGCTTATCCGTGGCTGTTTAACTACAGCATTTTGCATTCATTATTTCCTACTTAAATCATTCTTTTCAAAAGAGGCATAACCTAATTCTGCTGCCTGACAGCGGGGAAATTAAATGGCGTGTCTTTAAGATGAGTGTTTCTCCAAACCAAACACCCAGAGCAGATCCATAAAGTCCAGGCAGAACATCCACCAAAATAAGATATCCAAGGACTAGCTCCTGGGACACTTGGAAGGTTAAGAAGCCTTCTAACCCCAAACACAAACTTGCCGACTAGTAAACCATATTGGAGGCAGTGTGGCAGCAGAAGGGTGAAGCCACGTACAGCCGAGAAGGTGGCAGTCCCACTGCTGGGACAGACCCTGGAGCTTGGGCATCTCATTTCGTCACTCCCACTCCCAGTAAGAAATAGCTGTTGTACGGCAACTTAGGAAAACCACATACATAAAGGACGCTAAAATTTTATTAATTTATTATATGAAATAATTTTCCTTATTCTATGGTATGGACTCTGATATTTTCTAGCCTATGCTAATCTATTGAATGTCCCTTTTTTTAAGATAGGTGTCGTGACTCCTTAATGGGTTACAATCTCAATTTAAAAACCACTATCCCAGAGGGACTAGTGCAAACATTAAGATTGCACATATGAAAATGGGCCCTAGGATCTATAAGAGCAAAAAGTTTACATAGTATTCATCTATCAACAGAAGAACGAGTAAATGAATTATGAAGTACATGTATTATGGATGATTATTCATCAGGGGCAGTGAAAGAACTAGAGCGACATGAATCGATGGCATTTAATTCAGGAAACGGTCCATGGAGCCAAAAAGGCATGTGCAGAATGAGTCTTAGAGCACAGGGCCATTTATATGGGTTGAAACCACACCAAAATGGTGTCTATAGAGAGTTACCTGTCTTAGTTTGGGCTGCTCTAACAGAATTGCAGAACAGAACAGACTGGAAGGTGCGGGGCGGGCTTATAAACAACAGACATTGATTTCTTACAGTTCTAGAGGCTGGATTTCAGTCCAAGAACTTGCTGGCAGGTTCAGCGCCTCGTGAGACCCACCCACCTCCTGGCTCACAGGTGGCCATCTTTTTTCTGTGTCCTCATATGACACAGGGGCGAGGGCGTTCTCTGGGGTCTCTTATGTAAGGACACTAATGCCACTCATGAGGGATCTGCCCTCATGACCTTACCACCCCCTAAAGGCCCTGCCTCTAAGTACCATCACCTTGGGCGTTAGGATTTCAGCCTATGAATTTGGGGGGACACAGACGTTCAGACCAGAGCAGACATAATTTTATGTCATAAAATTAAATCAACATTCATAAGAGGGATGACATGGAATTCAGGAGACGGGTTAAATCTCAGGGGGGAGGAAGGGGAGGGCGGTAAGGAGACTGTCATTTGTTTTTGTTTTTGTTTTTTTTTAAAGCTCTGCAGCAAATTTGGGGAAATATCCACCTGAGACAAAGCTTTGTGGTAGACGGATGGGTGTTTGTTATAATATTCTCTATATTTGAAAGGATGCTTAAAATAGTTCATAAGTTCATCGTTCACATAGGTGACCAAGGTCAACATCGATCAATCCCGTGGGTAATCTGTACCCTTGATATGACGTGATGAAGAAGGCACTTTCCCAAAAACCTATTAACCACAGGCCAATCGAGAAGGAAAAAACTCAGGCCAATTCCAACAGCAGGGACAACCACTCAATCCCACACCAGTCCTCATCATCACGTCCGGCTCATCAAAACCAAGGAAAGTCTGAGACTGGTACAGCCGAGAGGAGCTGAAGGAGACATGCTATGTAAATGTAATGTGGGATCCTGGGACCAAAAAAAAAGGACATTAGGTAAAAACTAAATAAATCTGAATAAAGTATTACGGAGTAGAGTTAATAATAAAAGGTCAGTATTGGTTCATGAACTGTAGCAAATGTGACTAATATAAGGGGTTAATTCGTGGGGAACTGGGGATGGAGTGGGTGGGGAGTTGATAAGGAAACCTCCGTACTGTCTGCTCAAGCTCTCTGTAAATTTAACACTGGCCTGAAAAGTAAAGTCTACTCATTTAAAAACATAAAGGAGGTCATCTGGTAAGACAGGGACACGGCGGGTGGGAGGCAGCACACCCCTCCTGCGAGCAGCCCCGGCTGCCTAACCAGCCACACTCACGTTCAGGCTGCAAACCGCCAAGGGTCGACAGAATACAGAACCAGTTCTGCTGGCACCTACCGAAAGCAAGATAGGATGCTGGCCATGGAACTGGATAAGACAAATAAAATGCCCTTTCAGAAGACACAGAGGTTTCTTCTCACGCAGAAAGGACGCTAACCAGCATCATACCTCCTACGCAGGTTTAAAGGTTCGAGGCAAGAACTCATGCTTTGTCGAGACAGATGGTGTTAACCGAACACCCCCAAAGCATCAAGCATTGTCTCCAGGAAGCCTGAGGAGTGAGGGTGGGGGCACAGCGGGAGCAACCACTCGACAGTTCATTCGATTGCTTTTGTCGAAGGCTCGCCCTGGAACTGGGGGAGGTTTCATGGTTTCAGTCAATTTGGTCAATTTGGTCCATGGCATCATGTCCCCATAACTAACATGTCAAAAAATAAACCAAAGATGTCAAAATAATGACATGAAAATAAAATGATTTCCTGGAGCGCCTGGGGTTTCTAACAAACACCAACACAAAAGGCCAAATACAGGGCCGTTCCCAGTAGCTAATGTCCACTGCGCAAGTCACCCTCGGTTAGCTTCACCAACCACCCATTAGAAATTTGGCATGAAAGCTCTGATATAAACTCACCATGCCCGCAGACCTTTGGAGAGAAAGGCTCCAATTTCCTCAGACTCAACGTCTGCCTGCAGAAGGGAACCACAAAAGTTAAACCCCACGGTAGGAATAGAATCTCTACTTGGTAAGAAAGGGCATGTCGGAACCTAAAGGACACTCGGCATTTCCAGGAGAAACTCATTCTCTATTGCTATGCCACAAAGGTCCCACAGTGCGTGACACAGGCAGATTAAGGTGGAAACTTCCTAGAGCTGGGAATGATGAAGCTGAAATTGGGGGCTTGGAAAGGCCACCAAAACCCTGCCAAAGACCTCACCTTTGGCAGAATTTCTCTTTGGCACCATCCTCTTCTGAGAAAGCAGTCTTGGGCTTAGAATTATCTGACACATATTTGTTGAGTGCCTACTATGTGCCAGATACTATTCTAGAATCTTGAAATCTGGGCTCAATCCCAGATCCACCAGTCATAGATATGGGGGTTTCATTCACCCCATCTGTAAATGAGGCAAACCACGCTACCTTTTTCACAGAGATATTTTGATAATTAGGGAGGATAATATATAGCATAGGATCTGGTGCACAGTAGGTGCTCACTCAGTGTTGCATTTAGTAGGATTTGCTCCCATTAAAATGATCCCTGAAGGCCTCTCCCACACTGGCACCTCTCCTGGACTACCTAAAGTGGCCTCATCCCAGTCCACCCTCTACAGATGCTTCATATTCTAAAACGATCCAGCCACTATCCAATTTTTCCATTCGGGAAGACGAATTCAACACAGTGTTAACATGATGTAAAGAATGGTTTAACAAGCCATCTTCCCAGAAATTATTAATATTTTTAAGTACTTTTAAGCTCTTGCTCATCTTTTAAAGACCTGGTCAAATGTCACCTCCTCTGAGGTGCCTTTGGGGATTCCTCCTTACAGGACACACTGCGTCCTTTTCCTTGTTCATGGCAGTTGGTGTCTCATCCTAGAACTGTGCAGAGTGCCCCCTACTGGCTGGGATCACTGTCTCAGCAGCTGAGAGAACCAGCCTTGCTTCTAAGGAGGGCTGTAGGACCAGCAGAGTAGCTTGTTGGTCAAGAGTTGGCTTGGGACGCCAGCTCTGAGCAGCAGGGCCCCGGTTCAGATCCCACATGAGGGCCAGTGATGCAGCGCCCTCTACAGCTGAGATGGTGAACAACAGCCCCACCTGGAGCTGGGCTGCGGTGAGTCACCAGTGATGGTGTAGGCTGCAGCCCCTGCTGCAGTGGGCTGCCGTGAGCTAACTTGAGTGGCTGGCAGCCAGCGTGAGCAGCCATGAGCTGCCATCCAGTGGCCGGCTAGTGATTGCCTCACCTGGGAAGACTGCAATGATAATACCAACATGGGCCAGTGAAGTGACATCTTCCACAACTAGACTGAAGAACAAAAGGACAGCAACTGATTAAGTTGGTATAGTGTGTTATTTGGTTATCAAAATATTTATATAACTTTGAGATTTTGAAATGGTAAATATTCACGATGTGTGAAAATGATACATAACTATACAATCTTAATTGTATAAAAATGGAAATTTAGGGCCAGCCAAGTGGCTCAGTTGGTTAAGAACTCACTCAAGAATGCGAGCTGAGCTCTAAGAAACAGCAGTTCGATGTCCAGCCCGAGCTGAGCTGCTGCTAAGCTGCCAACAGGTAGCAGGATGGCTCAGCTAAAAAAATAAATAAATAAATAAATAAAAATGGAAGCTTAGTTGTGTAGATACACACAGGACCTAGAAAGACACACCAAACTAAACTGCTTGCGATTATGACTTTGTTCTTGTGTTTTCAGTTTCCTATTATATGCACATGTTAACTTTTAAAAAAATAAATGTTATTTTAAAAACCTAAAAAAAAGGGCCGGCCGAGTGGTGTGATGGTTAAGCGCTGACTTGGGAAGCCAGCGGCCCGGGTTCGGGTCCCACATATGAGGGCCAGTGACATTGCCCTCAAAAAAAAAACCTAAAACAAAAAAAAGAACAGCAACTTGTCTGTTCCCACCCCCCAATTCCCGAATAAAATCTTTAAAAAATAAAAAAAAAGAGCTGTAAAAGTCTAGCCAATTGTTGAGACCTGCTGAGACAGGCAACAGGGAGCTACTAGGCCATGAGGAAAGCCTGTTTCAAGATTAGTCTCGCAGCTGGTAGCAGAAGAGATTAATGGGGAGAAACCACAGTCAGAGAGGCCTCCAGGCGGGCAGGGGGCATTCTGCATGTTACCAGGGTCAAGTCCTCAGCCAGTGAGGCCTCCTGGTCAGCAGGACTCAGAGGCATAAGGTCAGATACATTCTTTTAAAACCAACAACAGAAATATAAATTTTTCTGCTCCAAACCAGCCATCTTGAGAATCGGGGGAACTTCTAAATGTAGCCACTTTGAAACCTATGAACTTATTCCAGACAGGGTGTCGCTACTCACAATGGGTATCTGATTAAGAGAATGAAAAGACAAGCCACAGCCTGGGAGAAGAGATCCTCAAAGCACAAAGCTGATAAAGGAGTGGTATCTAAAATATACAAAGAGCTCTTAACACCCAACAATAAGAAAACAAACAACCCAATTAAAAAATGGGCAAGAGAGCTGAACAGACTCCTCACCAAAGAAGACAGATATATAGATGGAAAATAAGCATATGAAAAAAATGCTCCATATCGTGTTATTAAAACAACAACGAGATGCTACTACACACCTATCAGAATGGCTCAAATCCAAAACATAACAACCAAATATTAGTGAGGATATGAAGCCACAGGAACCCTTGTCCATCGCTGGTGGGGATGCACAAAGGTGCAGCCACTTTGGAAGACAGTCTGGTGTTTCTTACAAAACTAAACATGCTCATACCATATGATCCAAAGTTGAAAACTGATGCCCACAAAAAATATGCACATGGACGTTTATGGCAGATTCATTCATAATTGCCAAAGGAAGGACAACCAAGATGTCCTTCAGTAGGTGATGGATAAATAAACTGTGGGCCATCCAGACAGTGGAATATTACTCAGTGCTGAAAAGAAATGAGATTTCAAGCTATGAAAAGACGTGAAGGGACCTGAAATGCATATGACTAAATGAGAGAAGCCAATCTGAAAAGGCTACATCCTGTGTGATTCCTGTTATATGACATTCTATAAAAGTCAAAACTTTAAAGACAGTACAAGGATCAGTGGGTTTTTTTGTTTGGGGTTTGTTTTTTGTTTGAGAACTGGCACTCTTGTACAGAGCTGGCAGGATACACTAGCGGCAAAATTTCACCAAAGCTTCAAAAACTGAAAGCATTACCATGTCTTCTGACCTACCCATTGGCTCCAAGCAGTGTCTATCCTAAAGATTACCTGCAGGAATATTCAACAGACATTTTATGTTTTAAAGGAAAAAAAAATGTTTAAAAGGGATTTCAAAAGGGGAAAACATGAAACATTATAACAATGGTCAGCTGCCATGTTTAAAAGAGGAAAAAAATGAAGCATGGTGAACGAAAAAAAAGAATATACCTCTGTCATATCAATAGAGTGGTACACCGCCATCAAATATTACATTTAAAATTACAGGTTCATTGAAAGGCTCCATGAATCCTAAAATTGCGGGAAAAAACTTATGTGTGCACGCTTGTATATTGGGAGGGAAAGGGCCCACCACTTTTATGGGTTTTTCAAAGAGGTTAATATTTAACGACATGATGAGATGCTGCCATATATTTATTCCACAGTATTACAAGAAAATGACAGCTTTCCAAGCTAAACAAATTCTAGCACTGACAAAAATAACATGTCTGTGTACATACATGGGAACACATACACACAAATACACTCATCAAAGTATTATCCATGCCTATCTTTGAATCACACACAGCGTCAAGGACAATTTTTATCTTCTCCGTTTCACTCATCTTATTTTCTAAGTTTTCTACAATTGAATAGCTATTACTTTTGAAGTAAGAAGGCTTCTATTATGCTTATGCTGGAAGTGGCCAGCAGCATAAATTCACAAAGAGCCTCCCAGTGGTTAGAAAAAGAGGTGGAATGCTTAAAAATAGTTTTTTGGGGTTTTTTGTTTCTTTGTTCATTTTTGTCTTTTCTTCTGCTGGCCTGAACCCGTTTGAGATGGGGGAGGGGTTCTCCATTTCCCATAAGAGAGCTCTGTTGCCACTTTCTAGCACAAATTACCAAGGAGCCATGATGGATTCCTATCCATGGAACTCTGGTTTTGAACTGTTATGGTAGCTGGTACTCAGAGATCTCCAGGGGTCCAAAGGCAAAATGCAATCAGCAAAATCCCAGGAAAGGTGTGTTTCTAAACCCTTTCTTTTCAAATCCTCAAATTGTTCAAAGATAAAATACCTTTGTCTTCTTAGGTTGTCTACATTCATTAATATTTGACTCCTTCCTGTATCCCAGTAATTCTCAGCTCTGGCTACCCATGAAAATCACCTGGAAAGCTTTCTTTACAATGTTGGTGTCCGTGACGCCCCGAGGGGTCAGGCCTGAGGAAGGTGAAGTTTTGAAATCTCCCAGGCTCTTCTGATGTGCATCCAGCATTGAGAAGCCTTGCTTTATTCATTCAACAAGTAGTCATGACGCCCCTGTTTGGGTTTCCTGGAGCTGCTGGAAAAATCACCACAAATTCAATGGCTTAAAACAACAGAGATTTATTCTCTCGTACCTCTGGATGCCACAGCTCCGAAATCAAGGTGTGGACAGGACCTGGCCCCCTCCGATGGCTCTGGGGAAAGCCCATCTCTGGCCCTTTCCAGCTCCTGGTGGCTCAGGCGCTCTCTGGCTGTGGCCGCAGCACTGTCGCCTCTGCCTCCATCTTTGTGTCGCCCCGTCCTCTGTGTACCTATCTTACAGGCCACATCATCAGATTGAAGGACTGCCCAGATAATCCAGGGGGGTCACAACTCAAGGTTCTTAGTTACATCTGCCAAGACCTTTCGCCAAATAAGGTCACATTCACCAGTTCTGGGGAGCATGATATGGACACATCTTCTGAGGGGCCACCATTCAACCCACTCCTGCCCCTGTGTCCACAAGCTAGGTGGCCTCCTAGTATTGTGGGTACAGCTGGGGACAAGAGAGCTGACAGGTGGAGGAGGAAAGGGGAAAGCTAAGATCAGGGCATGCCCAGAAGGGGCACCTCCGGCCGTGCCTCACGAAACGCCGGGGCAGTAGTTTAGAGCAGGGACTCTGAAGGCAGGTTGCTTTGGCTACTTCCGGTTCTGAGGCCTTCGGAACTCATTTAAACTGTGCCTCACCGTACACATCAGTTCAATGGGAGTAACAATAGTTCCTGCCTGACAGGCTTCTACTATTTCTGATTTTTTGAAGTTTATTTTCCTAAAAGATTTGTAATAGTGCCTGGCATGTAATAAGCATTGCATGGATTGTCAGTTTTAAAATAAGGGGTGAACAGCAAAGTCACACAAAATTGTCCTCAAAGTCATACTGAAACATTCCACATCGTTTTTACCTCTCAATAAATCCTTTTACAGAACGAAAGAAACCAACATAAACTGAGTTTGGTAGGGAAAATGACTTGTTCTTAGAAATAGAGGCAGCTGTTATCACTGAACTGTCTTCATTCTTCTTTTTCTTTTTTTTTTTTTCATCACAAGAAATATATTTCTTTTGTACTTCCACCATTTTTTTATTCCCATCTCCCAACCCCGCTCCCCTTGGGCAAGCATCAGCCTGTTCTCTACATCTATGCGTCTGTTTCTGTTTCGTTTCGTTTATTCTTTTGTTTTTTAAATTCCACATATAAGTGAAATCCTGTGGTATTTGTCTTTTTCTGTCTGGCTCATTTCACTATAGTACCCTCTAGGTCCATCCAAGTTGTCGCAAATGGCAAGCTTTCATTCTTTATTATTGCTGAATAATAGTCCATTGTGTGTGTCATCTTTTTCTTTGTTTAATGAGAATAAGAATCCTTAAGTGCAGTGAAAGGTTTAGGGTCATCCGTGTTTCATGAATCCATAAAATGACACGTGACACAGTGACTTTCTTCTATGAACACTGTTCGTTGCTTAATGTACAACTGTTAAATGTCACCAAAAGTGATGAGTTAGTCAAGTCAGTTCAAACAGCGATCCCTTCGATCGGCTCAATGGGCTATACTTTTTGGATTAGAGGAGACAAAGAAAAACTGAGACACTGGCTCCAGATTTTCCAATACAGTACACATTTGACGTTGACCTTGATTTCACCTTGAGTTGGACTACAATCATGTGGGGTGTGTCTGTGTCCGTAAAGAAACCTATTTCAGGTTTTCTGTCTTTCTACCCGATGGAGAAGCACAAACGCCTGCTTCCGTGGGACACCACAGAGCTTGCGTCTGCCTCCGTTCCAATTTTTAGATGAAAACGAGCTCTGTGTTGTGGCTTTGACGACACCTAAAGCTGCACCTTATTTCCTCTGAGATTCAGGTCCCACCAGCCAGACAGAAACCCTCCAAGGACCGACCTTGTCTCTAGCTCTCCAGCTGCACGCGGTTCCCATACAAATCGCCCATCATCTCGATTTCATTTCCTCTGCTTCCATGTTATCTGTTCTGAACACTTCCAAATTTGCTTATTTTTCTAATCTCTTCACTCCTTTTTTGGCAACACCAGTCTTTATCTAGCCGTTTTCATCTTCACTCCTCACATTTCCTCACAATGAGTGTTCATTAAAATATTTCAAATTAAGACCTTTACAGCCTTTCTAGCTGAGTGCATTGGGCCTTCCCATGCAACACATTTTTTAATTCTTATCACAGAATTTCAGGCAGTAAAGTACATTATATTCTATTAAAAACTCGATTCCACCCAAGGTTGTCACAATTCAGAGATTACAGCTTTCTGTGGGATGTTTTGTTAGGGATATTCCCATATTCACTTTGTTAGCCAGCAAACATGGTCTGTAAGCCTGTATTTCACACCTCATTTGATATCACAATTCAACAAAAAAAAAGTGTAACATGAAGCAATTATTTATTTAGATTATGGAATGGATTTTAGAGGGACATGAGATAAGCATGAATTGTCACACCAAAGAACAATGCCCATCGTCCTTACAGCCCAAGGGAGGTCAGAAGCTGAAAGTAAAGGAGAAAGAGGGTACGGGATCGTGAGATGTCTCATAATTATGTAACTGCTTTTCTTCTCTTGGAACCTTTGTTCATCTCTTCTAAAGAGTGCAAAATCGATTCTTACAAAGCCAAAAGTGATAACCACAGCCTGCGTGTCTCCTTCCATTTAAAACATTACCACTTGATCAGTCCAATGGTTCAACAAAATTAATTTCCTATGCTTCGACCACGGGTGCCACCATCCTGAACCCTGGCAGTGAATTCTGAGGGCGTAAGTCACAGCGTCCCATCTGGACTCCCCCAGCACAACACGAGGGTCAGCTGCCCAGCCACCTCTGTTTCTGCCGTCACAGCATCCATCCTCCCCACCCCCAGCCCAGAACGTTCTCCTATACTCTAAGCCCATGTTGTATAGGTGTGCCCATCCACCCCCAATTCCAGGGCTGGCTATAGAGACTGGCTCGGGTGGGCCCCTGATCCAAGCTATGCCGAGCAGAGCCAGTGACCAGCACCCCCAGGACTTGTGCTGACCCGATGGGGAAAAGCAGTGTTCTCCCTGGAGTGACCAAGCCAGCAGGATGGCCGCTGGGGGATGCTGGTGGCCAACACGCCACCAGGAAGGAATAGGCTGTGGAGATCGTGCCAACCCAGAGGACAGACAAGAGACAGGTTCACAAGGATGCTGCCTGAGCACCTGGGTCCGGACGCCCTGGGACCAGGCCACCCCCGAACTTGTCCACGTGCCTAAGGAGCCCCAGTCCGCCTTCTGCCTGCACTTCATCAGTATGGCATCAATGGGGCAGAGCCCCCCATAAGCAGCCCGGCAACCAGGAGGAAGCCTTCCAGCGGGGACGCTGACACAAGGGTCCCTGTGCGAATCAGAAACCAAGCCACTACCTGTGACCGACTCTACGTCTGAACTGCTGGCTGACCACCGCTCTCCCACCTTCCTTCCCTGACAGCAGGCCATCTCCCACCACAAAGTCTGAAAATAATGCCAGGTAGTCACTTTCCAAGACTAGCTTGCTTCTCGGCCAGAGGCATGGAACCCACCACTTCCCGATGAGATCCAGAGGGAAGACTCCCATGGACATTGCTAAAGAGGTTTTCTTCTCTGGTCAAAAGAGATGTGTAAAAAGCACCCCTCCTGGGCCCGCCGAGTGGCGTGGTGGTTAAGCGCTGGCTTGGGAAGCCAGCAGCCCGGGTTCAGGTCCCACATATGAGGGCCAGTGACACTGCCCTCAAAAAAAAAAAAAAAAAGCACCCCCCACTTCCAGTCTCTGTATATAACTGGGTGAGTCTGTGATGACTGGAACTGCTGCAGCCATCTTGTGACCATGAGGGAAAAAAACCTGGAGGACAGCCAGTGAACTGGGTACAATAGAGTGGGAAGACAGAACACGCCTGGGTGACACAATTGTGCTGTTGGTTAACTAACCACACAACCACCCACCTCTAAATTGGTTGTGATGTGAGATGGTAAAACCCTACTGTTGCACCACTTTTAGGTGGGTACCCTATTCCTTGCAACTGAAGGCACCTGAGCAGATATAAAAATCCCAGGCTCTCTGCTTCTATAGACAGCTCAGGAGCGGGGGGAGCTCAGTGGGCAGATACAGATTTGCAGAGAAACCATGGGTCACGTGAGGGTGCAGACAGGATGTTGACCAGAATGTTGAGTTTGGAGGGAAAGGTGCTCACATCACTTGACCAATATTCCTAGTAGAAGGCCCCTGGCCACTCACCCTGAGTTACTCCTTCGTCTTGGAAAGATGTCTTCAAACACAGGCAGAACGGGGTTCTAGCTGGGGTGGCTGGGGTCACCCAAGCAGAGACGGCACTCAGCACACAACTCCATCGGAAAGGGCCAGCCCTACCCAATCTCTCATTTCTCATGCTCCCACCCACCCACCTACTCCTCATTCACTCATTCACTCACTCATTCATCCACTCTCCCTCTCTGGCTAACACTGTAGACCTCCAAATGTTTCAATACTAGAAAGAAAAGAGAACAAGTAATGACAGTAGAAGGTGATAAGTAACAGATCTGAGGACGTCGTGGCTGATGTGGGAGCCACTGGTAGTTCTGAAGCGGCGGATGGGGGTGGGGGGTGTGTGCCCAGCATGATTGGTTCACAGGACCACGGACCAACCCCATAGCCAACGGGTGGTCAGCAAAGGGGGCAGAGAGCAGAGGCCGAGAGCCTGGAGGGCAGGCGAGAGGAAGCGGTGAGAGCTCTCCGCCTGCGAGTTGGGCCCCCTGGGACAGGATGGTTAGCAGCGCCCTCCCTCTGCTTCCCAGGCAAGCTCAGCCCGTGAAGCCCACGGCTGGCGTCTGAGCTGGAGAACACGAGCTGCCTGCCAACAACACCAAGCTCTTAACGTTCTGAAGCCAACGTGCCAATACCCAGGTGTGACATCAGCAGAATGGCTACACGGAAGCACTAAGAGACAATTACTCAGTAGCTGCAGCCACCGTCAGTTTGCTCATAAAAAAGGTACATTTCCCCCTTGCCTCTTAAATCATTTCTATTTTCCCCATTTCGTGCTTTAACTCTTCACTGCAAACAATAACAATAATGATAATGATAAATTCTTAAAATATGCTTATCAAACCCTGCACTGTGACAAATGTGAGTTCAGGTAATTTTTGAGACTGCCAAGCTAATTAGGTCATTGCAGTATAAAAAGCATAGCGAATAATAGCGGCGTGTCCCTGGAAAGGAGCCATTTGGAAGCTGTGTGGCTCAGCTGTGCTGACGAGCTCCAAGGAACACATTTCCCAGGAGAGGCAGAGGCCTCGCTTTCCTTATATGCACGTTATGTTGCCATCAGCCCCCAACCCTCCGGCCCACCACTGCCAAGGCCCCTGCAGGACCTCGGCGCTTACCTGCTCTGTGTGTCCAGGTGATGACCCACACAGGTGAGGGCGGCCGTCGTCTGATCTTCACCATGATCTATTTCCTCCTGGACTGCCCATTGGTCTTCACTGCTGACTCTCACTGCCGTTATTTTCACACCTGCTGCGGCCTTAATTCTGTGGGGTGGGAAAAATAGATATATAACCATGGTGGTTCAAGACAGGCAGTAAAGATGTGGTGCTGCAGTGGCTGTCCCTCCCCTCTGGGAATGTAGGGAAGAGTGGCAGTAAGTGGCTTTCTTTTGAAAGCTAACTCTCCTGTCATTTTTTTTTTTTTTAAATCAGGGAACAGTGTGTTTTTCCAGGACCCATCAGCTCCAAGTCAAATAGTTGTTTCAATCTGGTTGTGGAGGGCGCGGGGCTTGAACTGGCAACCTTGGTGTATGAACACTGCACACTAACCAACTCAGTTAACTGGCTGCCCCTGTTCTGTCGTTTTTATAAGCGCCTGAAGTGCTGGCCCAGCATTTTGCCCCATGAGTTAATTTTGTGTGAACCGGTGTATCTGGGCAGGAGTGGGGGGGCTCTGCAGGGCTGCTCTTCACTTGGAGATACGGAAGGGTCTCCACGAGGCAGGAAGAAGCACAGAGGCTGCGGGGTTGTGGGGGCCCGGGGATTGCCCCATCTGGGGGGCAGCAGAGCAGGCAGGCTGCACCAACCACGCCGTAAGAAGCAGACAGTGGGCACACGCAGTCCGCAGGAGAAAAATAAACACAACATTCAGGCAGGATACTGCGACCAGGTTCTGCCTGATGGGGTGTTTGCAAAAGGCAGTTCCCCAAGGAAGAGTGCAAGGGCCCTCACACATGGCCGGGGGGACATCACGGGCCCTCATAAACGGCCTGCAGGGACATCAAATGGCACAGCCACTGTGGAAAAGAGCTTGGCAGTAGCTCAAAGCACGAAACACAGAGTTACCATAGGACTCAGTAATTCCACTCCTAGATACAAACCCCAAGGAACTGCAAAACAGATACTCAAGCAAATATTTGGACATGCGTGCTCATAGCAGCCCTACTTATAACAGCCAGAAAGTGGAAGACCCCAGATGCCCACGGATGGATGAATGGGTAAAGAAAATGTGGTTCATCCACACAGTGGAATACCCGTCAGCCACGAAAAGGAAGGAAGTGCTGATACTCGCTGCAGCATGGATAGATCTCAGAAACATTCTAAGTGAGAGGAGCCAGTCATAAGAGGCCACGTATTATATGATCCCGTTTATATAAAATGTTTCCTTTTACGTAATTCTATTCTACATGATTCCATTTATATAAACTATCCATCATAGGAAAACCCAGAGTGGTGAAGGCAGACTGATGGCTGCCCGGAGCGAAGGGGGCGGCGGCGGAGAGTAACCGCTTGACTCACAGGTCCAGGGCTCCTTTTGGGGTGATAAAAATGTTCTGGGACTAGATAGCAGCATGTTTGGACAACCCTGTGAACGCACTAAATGCCACTGAAGTGTTCATGGGGAAACGGTTAATTTCATGGTATATGAATTTTATCTCAATAAAACAAAGAAAGAAAAGGGGGAAAACAGGTAAATGGCCCTTTCCAGGAGTGGCTGACACTTTTTTAGAAAAAAGCATGTATCAGCGTCAAAATATCTTTAAGAGCCAAAGAAGGGAACGTCTAAAGGCAGCATTTGAAGCAGCGGGAGGAAGCCCTGGACTCAAGGGTTGTTCTCTGTCCCTGGTTTGCTGCCTGCCATGGGGAACCCCAGGGGACGGTTAGGGAGCTCAGACACTTGCGTATCTGATTAACTACAGAAGAAACGTCCCTGCTTCCTGCATTGCCCATCTTACAGGCCTGTCCAGGGACACTGAGGCATTCACCTGCCAGCTCCCGCGTGTGGCATTTCCTGAGAAATTGCTGCCAAGCCCTGGGGACACTCGGCGGCCCTCTTTGCCCTGACTCGGCCATTGTTCCTGCTGAATTCTGTGACCCAATCTGCTGCTTCCTCAAAGCTTTCTTTCTCACCATCATGATGTTCCAGGCATTAATTTATGCAAGCCACGAATAGAGGCGTCCTGTTCTGTCCCTACTTTGAGCCATTCCATCTTGCTGCCAAATGGGGCAATGGGAGAGAACATTCCAGAACTCGTGTTCAGAAGCAGAGTCCAGGCACCCCCTCATTTCTACGGACACTAGCTACTTAACAGCTTATCGTGTTCTTTCACACACACACACACACACACACACACACCCCACTCACATACATTCACCCACACACACTCACACGCTCACACACTCACATAATCACACACTCACTCACACACACTCACTAACACACTCACTCACCACACACACACACACACACACCTGCTCACACACACTCACACTCACCACCACCCCACACACACACACCTGCTCACAGAGAGCCTTTGTCAAGCAGCCCAAGCTCAGGGTCATTACTATTGCTCTCAGTGTCCAGATGTCCAGAATGTGACCCTCCCACCCCCACAGCGAGTGACCAGCTGGAGGCCACAGAGCTGGTTGATGCCAGAACCAGGATTAGGAACCAAACCCGCCCCTTCCCCCGCACCCGCTCTGCCCCGTGGGTGGCAAGTGTCCATTGTGACCCTCAGGTGGTGTCAGCCCCTCTCTGGGCCCTAATGACCAGCCCTCTCTCCCCTTCCGTCTTAGAGGTGCCGATAGGACACGCCCGCTGAAGCTTCTCCCTTGAGTTTTTGATCATTATTTCCTTCATTCTGATCCACAAACAAGGCCCAGGTGCCCCTGACATCAGGGACCCCACCATGCAGCATCTGAGCGGCTTCGGTGAGTGGTGCCCCCACCCCACTGTCCTCCTTTGTTACCCTCTCTGCCCCCCGTGACTTCTGTGCTCACGCTACTCTCCTCGGCGTATGTGAAAACCTGCCTGTCTTTCCTGCAGTCTTTGAAAGTACTTTTGCAGCTTGAAAGTCCATTTTTGAGAGAGGGGCTGGACCCTAGAAGCGCGGAAGGGCGAGCCGTAGGTATTCGGTTTCTCTGAGGCCATTGCAACAGGCGAACTCCCCCTAGGGGCCTGAGAAGCACGGATTTAACAGCAGAGACAGAGCCCCGCCCGGCTGGGGGCTGCCCTCATGCTCACCGTTACTGGTTACTGTCCGTGCTGGTCCTAAGGAGGTCCAGGGGCTCCCGGGGGAGTGGGAGGCAGACGTGGGACAGGGACCACTAACCGGCACAGGTCAATACTTTCCAATGTTTCAGCCACCAGCACGGTGACACCAGCGCCTAGGACTGTACAGTAGGTCTGCGTTGCCTGAGTGAAGCTACTTGCACGGAGGCTGGGGACACACCAAGGTGGCCTGCCAGGGCTTCCCTCAGGTGGGATGACCGGCCCAGGACACGGGGGTGCTACGCTCTCGAGTCAGCACCCAGCTCCGTCACCTTTTCCTGGTCATCTGGACCCCAGGCGAGAGCCCACCGCCATAGCCAATCCTCTGCTTCCCCTCCCAGGGTGGCCAGCTGGGCATCTGGCTTCTCCGCTCCCATCCACACCCTCACTGCCCCCCGCAAGCACTGTGCTTGGAATCAGGGCTCCAGGCAGTGTCCTCGCCCTCCCCCACCCTCCTCCCACCACCCAGGACTGCTGTCACCTCCCATCTGGCCCTGGGCGCCTCTGCCCGAAGGCCCCCTGCAGTCCAGGTCTCCTTGGGTTCCAGCAATAGAGTCGGACCTGCACCAGTCACCCTGCTGCCCTGGCAATCTGGGACACATGGGGATCCAGAAAACTTCCATGAGGCTAATTTCCAGGAGGTTAATTTCCAAAGAGGAAGTCTCAAGAAACCAAAATCCTACCTCACACCCTTCCAGGCATTCTAGGGCCCAGCTCCCCTACCCAAAAAAAAAAAAAAAAAAAAATGGATTTTTCAAGCTGCAAAAGTACCTTCAAAACTGCAGTAAAGACAGGCAGGCTTTTACATACGCTAAGAGTAACTGTGAGCACAAAAGTTAGAAGTTTACTGGGCCGGCCGAGTGGCGCAGTGGTTAAGCGCTGGCTTAGGATGCCAGCGGCCCTGGTTCAGTCCCACATATGAGGGCCAGTGACACTGCCCTCAAAAAAAAAAAAAAAAAGAAGAAGTTTACTATCCCCACAAGGGCTGCAGCGCTGCATGGCTGTGTCGTCTGACCCTTTCAGTGACCATTATTAATTATCATTATTGTCTTTAACAATCCACTGTAACAAACCTCCCAGTACAGTACAGAAATCAAACTGGAAGGCTACAATGAAAAGACAGAAAGTAACAAGTGTCCGCACAGATGGGGGTAATCAGAGATGGGTGATCAGAGGTGGCAGGCACTGCTGGAGAAGTGCATTGGCTTCAGCCTCTTTGGGGCGCTCTTTGGCGACGTCTGCTACACCTGAGTGTCTGTAGATCCGGCGCTTCCGCTCCCGGGCAGACGCCCGACGGAAATGCATGTCACCGAGAGACAGGTACCAGGAAGTCCACGGCCGTGCTGCCCTGTGAACCCCAAACGAGACAGCCTAAAGCGCTCGTCCACAGCAGAACCGATGAAGTAGGCAGTCCCCCAGTGGCATCACTGGTACCAAGAGTGGGCAGTCTGCCAGCCACCAAACTGGACGAGCCTGCCAATATAACGCTGAGTGACAGAGGCCACACCGAGAACGGCCCCCGTGTAACCCACGGACGGAATCTCTGGAATGGGCACACGGGCCTGTGAGGCTGCAGTCAGCATCGTGGGACTTTTTGGAGCAGTAGCTGGTGGGGTCCCCAGGGGGATTTCTGTTTCTTCCCTGGGGTCTGAGTGTGTCTGGGCCACAAGGCTCTATCAGACTGCTCATGCGCATGCACTTTCCTGTACGTTACACATGTTATAGTGAGTTCGGTGTAAAGCAAAGCAGGCAGACGCCATGCAAGTCACAGGCAGGGGTTCCTCCACCTCTGGATGTGAGCATTCCGCCGCCCAGCTCAGGGAGAAGCCTCAAGAGGAGTCAGACCACCGCCACCTGGACACACAGGGGCTTGTCCCCCAGATCACCACCACCCCTGCAGGTGTCGGGGCCACAACCTTGTTTGAGGGGCACAGAGTGATCTGAAGCTTTGCCCTTGTCTATGATGGGACGAGTCCAGGTGGGCACCCTTCCTGACTGGACCAGGGACAGACGGCATTCCAGCTGCTATAGAAAAGCAGTGAGAACGACACCTGGAGTCCAGGCCAGCCTCTACCCACAGGCAGAGGGCAGAGACTCACAGCTCCTCCTATCATCCTCCTGATGGCTTCCCAGACCACAGTCCCTGCCACCTCACTGGGCACAAGGACGTTTGTCGGCTGAGCGCCCCTGAGTCTCTGTGTCTTATGCTCAGACTGTGCACTTAGGACTAATGCTCACCTCTCCGCAGGGTTCTCAGATCGTTTGGTTGTTTACACAGTGGATGTGCAGTGAAGGGTCAACCTTGCCCAAAATGGGGGTTGGTCTTTGCCCTCAGCTTTTGGGTGCTGACCTCTCACCCCTGGAGTGACCTTCCTGTTGACCTTGGCAGGGGCTGGAGGTTAAGGTCGGCCAGGCAAGCGGTCAGCCTGGTCTACGTGACCAGCCCAAAAAAACTGTTCCCAAACTCCAGTTCTTCATCCAAATCCTTCCCAGTTTTAGATTCTATTTGTTAGAACAATTTGAGCCCAGAAAAATCCATGTCTTGAATATTCATTAAGTGTGTTTTTTAGAGAAATATTTTTAGGCTTAGTGATATTCTTATCGCTTGTTATTTAGAAACCCCAAATCTAAAACCATGTGAAAATGATTAATGGTCTCAGCCCTGGAATGAGCTGGAGGGATTGGGGGGTGGATGGGGGGTGCTGATCAAAGAAAAAGATGTGGCCACAAGGTGGCAGTGACACACAATAAGCTTCATCTGGGCAGTGAGTTGCAGGTTGCTCCTGCTGGGTAAGCCCCTGGGGCCTAAGACCTTCCAAGAGAATCGGCAGGGGCGGCGCCACTCAGAAGGGGAGGGGGACAAGGGGGCGCTGAGGGAGGGGCCCAGAGACGGGGCTTCACTCCCAGACGCTGTCGGCGGGGAGACTCCAGGTCGAAGGGCACCAAAGCGCCCTGGTGGCTGGGGGTTATCTTACCGCGGCTCACATACACTGCGCACAGTTTTGCAGGGCAGACGAAGACAACAAGCCTTAAGTAGCTAAAACGAGGCTCATTTAGGGTATAATTAAAACAACTAGCTAGGTAGAATTTTGAGTTTGGAACTGGCAGGCTTTTGAACTAACAGGTCTCAGCCAGCTATGAAGAAATAAACAATATAGGGGCCTCTACACAGGGCTCATCTTCTGCTCATTTATGTCACAATTCCTTCTGGGTAATGTCTGTGTGTCTGTCTCTCTGTTTCTCTGTCTCTCTCTCTCTGTTTCTCTGTCTCTCTCTCTCTCTCTGTCTCTCTCTCTCTCTCTCTGTCTCTCTCTCTCTGTTTCTCTGTCTCTCTCTCTCTCTGTCTCTCTCTCTCTCTCTCTCTCTCTCTCTCTCTCTCACACACACACACACACACACACGCACACACACACAACCTTCCATTCATCATATTCCCATAGGGTCTTCATTGGACGGAAATCTGTTATCTGAATTCTTGAAGCTATGGGATTTCATAGAGCAGGCACGTTGGCAGAGAACATGGGCAGATAAGGACCCATCCGTTGATGAACTGACCCCCTTAGGCCACCAGCCCCACTCACCCTTGACACCGCCCCCTCCACTGCAGCGTCCCAGCCATTTGGGCTGGCCCTGCTCTCCCGATTATCGGCTATAAACACAATGCAAATCGACGGCAAAGTAAAATTGCAAATCTTGTCATATTAGACGATTGACAAATGCCAGGAAAGCCACTGAGAAAGAGAACCCAGCAAGGGTCCACTGGCCGCCCCTCAAGAGATATTAATTGACAGTTAACACGGATGAGAGGTGCTTCAATAGAGAGGGGTTTGAACAGCAAAGTATAGTGCCGCTCTTGGGGAACTGGGGGGGCCCTCAAACAATCCGCTAAATTCCTTTTTCTGTGCTCGCACGGGCAATGTCAAGTGCACAGTGAAAACTGCGATATTGTGCAGTTATATAAAGTTGGAGACCCAGTTGTCAACAGGCAATGCATTCTTTGTTCCGCACGGAGTGGGAGCCTAAAGTTTGTTGAACAGAAGACCAACTAAATGTGTCGCAATCTGCATTTCATTTCTCAAGGCAGAAAAAAAAAAACACATTCCCAATCAAGTTGCTTTTCCTCACTGTTGTCTATGAGATTTCACATTTCCATTTTCAGTCAATCCATTGTAATTGGCTCCAAATTCTCGAATTAAAGGAAAACTCCCCATACCACTCCTGTAGCTTTGGATGGCAAGGCTCATACAAATGGATATTTTACGTGTGTGAAAACACCTGACATTCTGTGTCAGCGGGGAACCGGCGTACTCATAGCCCTCAAACCAGCACATGGCTTCCTGGTTTAAACCTTTGGCAGGGCTGTTATTCCCTCGGCCGGGAAGGCTCTTCCCTCCAGTCGCGGGACTCCCTAACCCGCCTCAGGTTTGGGCAGATGTCACTTCGTCAGTGAGCCTTTCCTAGGCCACCCCGGTATCTGTCTACCGCCCTCCCCAACCCAGGTCTAAGCGCCAGGAGAGCGGGAAATGTTCTATGTTTGGTTTTCCTGCTTTATCTGTGGTTCTAAGAACCAGCCTGGCAAACGGGGGCCGTTTAATAAATACTGGTAGAAAGGAGGGTCTCTATCTAAGGTACCATCTGTCTCTGGATGGCCCAGAAACACCCGACTTTGAGGGCTGAAGATGCCCAAAAAGAGACAAGAGCTGCCAGGACTAGGGGGAGGAGTGCCAGATGGGACCCTACGGGCCAGGGGTTCCCCTACTTTCACACACACGAGAATCACCTGTGCGGCTGGTGGCACTACCTGGACCCAACCCCCAAGGGACTGCAATCCTAGGTCTAGGATAGGACCCAAAAGGGCTGTGTTTTCAATGAGCAGCCGTCCTGACACAGGCGGTCCCGGAAATCTCTTTGGAGAACAGAGTTTGGGACACATTTCAGATGGCCACATTCTGCCAGGGAGGGTGATGCCAGGGAACACCTGGGGATGGGGACACTTTCTGAGATGAGCCCAGCCCTGGGCCCCGGAGCACTGTCAGGGTGTGATTCAGGAAACCTGAACAGGCTTTTCATTTGATTCTCCCCGCAAAGCATTTTCTCAGTGATGTTGGCCGGAGACCGAGATGCGTGCGTCTCCCACCGGGCACGGGAGGCTGGCAGCGTCAGGCTCTGCTGAGAGCTGGCTTCAGACCGTGATAGAAACTGGAAGAGGTTACAGGGCAGGGAAAGGAGTCGGGGTGAGGGCCTGCTGTGCTGGGCCTGCCGGGCAGGTGGCTCCCCTCCTATCCAGGGGGCTGAACCCCTGGACCCTGAGGATAGACATTTTGGTCTCTGGGCCCGAAAAGCAACCCGTGCTGGAAAAGCACATAGGCCATCAGAGCACAGTGTCTGGACGACGTAAATTTCAACTCCGAGAACAGGGAACCGCAGAAAGGGATCTTTCTGCAAGTGACAACTTTCCCAAAGCAACACAGGCTGAGCCCTGTGGGGCTGTCTCCCCTCGGTCTCAATTTCATCTTCCACCTAAGAAAGTCAGACACTAACCAAATTACAGGCATCGCTTTGACAGATCAGAAACTGAACGTTTTCACAAGCCACAGAATGGTTTTAATCATTTCAGGGTTTCAACCACAACAGGCGCCATGATTTTGTTGTTTTGTTTGTTTGTTTTTACCTCTTGGGAGACAGCCAGATAGCAAAGTCAACTTGCAAAGCAATGGGGTCCCTTGAAGCAAGGGAGAACCATAGATAAGAATGAACTCTGACGCTATTTCTACTGAAGTTCTAGAAATTTCGTCTCCACTCTGGCCGAGGCAACTCTGAGCGTGGGATGCCAGTAGGTTGGGCTCTTCAGGAGGCTCCATTCAGGGGTAAGTGGATCTGGTCCCCACCCTCCTCTCCCGGGCCTCAGTGAGACTGCCATTACCCAAATGGTGGTTCCTACAACGCAGTCATTCCTTCCTCAATCCCAGCTCTGTAGACTCTTGGCCCCTCTCATATCACGAAGCCCTCCATGAGCAATCTAACAGAGCTAGTGTACCTCAAAACTTCCTGTTGGGTCTCCCCTACTCTATGCTAGCTGTAAGAGCTTCCTAGGGCTGTTGCAACAAGTGACTACCAAAAGAAATGGGTGGCTTGAAACAACAGAAATGTATTCGGTCCCATTTCTAGCGGCCAGAGGTCTGCAGTCAAGGTGTGGTGGGCTTGGTTCCTTCCGGGGGGCTCTGAGAGAACCCGTTCCTGCCTCTTCCAGCTACGGGTGGTTGCTTCTAGCCACGTCTCTCCATCTTCCCAGGACCTTCTGCCTGGGTGTCCTCTCCTCTCTTATGAGGACACTGGCCATCAGATTCAGAGCCCACCATAATCTAGTAGGACATCATCTCAACTAATGACATCTGCGATGATTCCATTTCCAAATGAAGTCACAGTCTACGGCTTCAGGTGGATATGAATTTGGGGGGGACGCTGTACCTTCCATACAGGCACAAAGAACAAAAAAAGAAAAACAGCAGAAAAGACAACAGTGAGAGGAGGGACTGGCAAAGGTTTCGTTTCACTGCGGCAGCAGGCGCCTGAGGACAGAGCCCAGAGCATGTCTTCCACGCAGGCAGTCCCTTGTTTGGTGCTGGTCCACACCATGTGCACAGAGAAACTCTAGGGTGGTCCACGAAGCCCCCCAGCTCTGGTGACCACAGCTTTGTTGAACCCCTTCCCCTTGAGGGTGGGTAGGGCCTGTGACTTGTGTCTAACCAACGGAGAATGGAAAAGTGATGGAATGTCACTCCACGGTTACTGCACATTTTACGAGACTCCACCTTGCGAGCAGACTCCCTCTAGAGACTCTCTCATCTGGTGTCTTTGAAGGAGGGAGCAGCCATGTTGGGGAGACCCATGGGCCGGAAGCTGAGGGTAGCCTCTAGCTCAGCACAGCCTCTGGCCAACAGCCAGTAAAAATCCAGGACCCTCAGTCCTACAACAGCAAGGAGATGAGCTCTGTCAGCCACATGAGAGAGCCTGGAAGCAGATTCTTCCCCAGTTGGTTCTCCGGATGAGAACGCAGCCCCACTGACACCTCCATTGCAGCCAGTGAGACTGAGGCCAGCTGAGTTGTGCCTGGTCTCCTGGCCCAGGGAAACTGTGAGAAAACACATGGGTGTTGCCTTAAGCCTTAAAGTGTGTAGTGATATTATTACGCAGCAATGAATCACAATTACGCCATGTCTTAAAACGTCTGATTTGGTGGCCAACACTGAAGCAATAGATATGTCCACATAAAAATACAGATTCCTGATTTTGTACGAAAGACCAGAAGACAGGACCCCCACCCTGGGCTTACTGTCCTGCCGATTAACAGCTGGCCCCTCTCAGCGGGGCCTGTGCCCCCATTTATCGCAGCTCCCACCCCACCCCCAACCCCCACTGCTCCCTGACATAGGCTGAGTGCCAGCTGCCACTAATTACTGAGTTGTTCCATGATTCTTCTCTGAGATGAGTTAGGAGGAGATGGAGAGGCTTCTTGTGTCCATACCTGTGTCAACTCTTTTCTCATATCCCATCTTCTTCCATTATTTGTGTTACCTGTCTGGCCCCTGTGCACCAGTGGCTCCCAATCAGTGCAGCAGCGCCCTCTAGAGCATGTGGAGGTAAGCAGGGGTATTTCAGGTTGCCCAATGACTGGAGGGAGGGGTCATTGCTTGCATTTAAAGGATGACAGCCGTGGATGCGAAACGCCCTGTGGTACCCAGAAGTCTTGGCCAGTCCAAATGCCAATAGCTCCCCCATGACAGACACTGTAGACATCTGATTTTTTCAACCTCGGTCTAGGTAATTCCCCCACCGCCTCCCGCCCCCCTGCCGCAGACACCTGGGATCTCGTTCCTCAGCAAACTGGACCCCAGGCTGTCTGGACCCCAGACACTCCCTACCTGACCTGCCCTTTGAAGGGCACACCTTCTTCTTCAGGCTTACTGAACAAGCCAGGAAGCAGCTGCCCTGCAAATTCTGGGCATCCTGTCCCTTTTGTGAAGCCAATACCTGCCACGATTTCAAGTCCATTTTCATCCCACCATCAGGGATGTAGTCTGTCCATCCATTTCACTTCTTCGTGAACTCTTTGTCTCCCACCACAAAAAGCAGTCTACCTTCAGACCACGTTTAAACACCTGACATGACAAAAGGCTCCCCCAACACAGAAAACTCTCTCCTCTCTGATTCCCAGCCATCCGTCTGATCATCACGCCCCACACGGTAAAGTTAATGACGATGTCTGCCTCTCTGACAGCCAAACTATTAAATACACACACGCATGCACACACCGTGAGCGGTACTTGGCAGGGGGCAGGGAGGTTGACATTTTCTCAGGGCGCAATAAATGGCTTCTGGTGATTCAATTAGGAAGGCAATATTGTTTTATGCAAACCCAGGATTAATAAACATAGAGTAATTAAGACCAGAGATGCTTTTGAAATGAAAGGGGTTCGGAAAGTAGAAAGAGTCTCAGAGCTTCAAGATTCAAAATGTAACTGAGGAGTATTCGATTTAAAGTCTCTTTTCCGAGTATCTATTACATGTCAGCTGTTAACCACCTACTGTGTGCAGGAGAAATAGGGAGTCCTAGGAGACAGGCAGACAGAAGAGTGAAGTTGCCACAGACTTTGAGCTACGTTTCTGGCTTACAACCCAGACTCCAGCTGCATGACCTTGGAAAAGTCATTTAACCGCTCTTTGCCTCAGTTTCCTCATCTGTAAATGGGACAAATAATAGGACCAGCCTCATAGTGTCACTGCAAGGATTAAATAGAGATGGTATATACAAAGGCTTAGAACAGAGTATGGCGTGTAATAAGGGCTACATAGTGTTCATTATGTTGTGAAGGTGTCAGGAGAGCCAGGTGCTGTCCCCTTCATAGGCCAACCCAGCCCTAGAAGCTGACTTTCCAAAGAATCACCCGTTGGTGGGAAAATGCTTCAGGGACAGAATGAGATGTACAGAAAAGCTGTTGTGTCAGTTGTCCATCAAGTTCCCAAGCCTGGTCACCTCAACCACAGAAGACCAAACAGGGCTAATGGTGTCTGCTCAGCACCCATTTGCTCACCTGATACAGCAGCTAGCTTTCCCATCAGGAGCCTCCCAGGCTCAGCCAGGTAGTTCAGGATGAGCTGACCCCACCCTCCACCTCAGGGAATGGTGTCTGCGAGGCCAATGGAAGCATTGTGTCCTCCTGGACAGTGATTGGTCCAAGAAGGAACCATGTGACCCAACCAAACCAATCAGAATATCCATCCCCTGGCCATGGTTGATTAGCTCACAAATAGACATGTGACCCAGAATTTGTCAGGAAGCACTAAGCCCAGCTCTCTCTTCATTAAGCAATAAATGCTGCAGAGTCCACCACCTGTCTGAGAATGACACCAACAAGAGAAAGCAGAGGCGACAGGTGGAAAGAAGCGGCTTCCGGGCCACGCTGTGAACACCTGGACCCAGCAAGGCCTGAGGCTGTCCTTGCGTTTTTCAGTTATGTGAGCCAGTAAATTCCCTTTAAACCATTTTGAGCTGGGTTTCTTCTATTTGCAATTAAGTGCACTAACAAAAACAGAATCTGCCATTTCTACTTAGACAACCAAATAGAACCCTCCAAAAGTTCACAGAAGATAAGCATATAAAGTTACCTCCTGTAGTCCAGGGACAAGAGAACAGATAGTAGAAGGATGTTCAATGTTTCAAATGTCCTGGTGAGTACAGAGAGCAAATATTAAATAAAGGAAACTGACAGAAATAATCAGAGATCCTCTCCCTCCATCATGTCCATCACCTCCGTAATATTAAATAACAAAGCTAAGGTATAGAAATTCAACTCATAACTCAAAAATAATGACCTGACCTTTTATGGAATTAATCGCATTTTCCGTCAAACCTGCTATTTGTAGAATGTTTGGTGATATAAATTTCCAGATGCCTAGCGAAGAATCATTTCATCACAGTAATTTAAAGCATTCTGTGAGCCACGATTAATATTTTCATCTCTTCTTCTCCTGCTCAGACACACTCAGGGGCTCACCCTGATTTGTTGGATATTTCCTGTCCATGAAGACTTGTCAGTAACCTGGGTAACTCCAGCTACCAAGAAATACACACACACACACACACACACACACACAAATCCACTTTCACTTCATCTACCATCTAGAATACGATGACCCACAAAGCTATTTTCTGCAACCCAGAACTTTCTTCTAAGTTTCAGAGGCACAGACAAATGAACACTTGAAATCACCTCTTAGATGTTTCAAAGGAAAATGAAACCCAATGTGTCCCAAAAAGAAACTTACCCAGAAATAACACAAAGCCACCTTATTTCTCTTATCCTTTACAAGAAAGGATGAGTGTCATAGTCAATTCAGGCTACTATAACAAGATACCCCAGACTGGGCAGCTTAGACAGCAGAAATGTATTCCTCATGGTTCTGGAGGCTGGGAAGTCCAAGGTCAAAGTGCTGGCCAATTCTCTCCTGGTGAGAGCTCCCTTCCTGGTTTACAGATGGCCGCCTTCTCGGTGTGTCCTCAGGTGGAGGAGAGCAGAGAGAGAGGGAAAAAGTTCTCTCGTCTCTTCTTATAAGGGCTCCAATCTCATGGTGAGGGCTCCACCCTCCTGCCTTATGTGCCTCCCAAAGGTTCCATATCCAAATCCCATCACATTGGGGATTGGGGTTTCAACAATGGGGGAGGGGCATGCAAGCATTTAGTATATAGCATCCACCATCCACCAAGCTGTTCCAACCAGAAACCTGGGGGGGGGGGGTCAACCTTGACACACACCCCTTTCTGTAACTGCCTCCACATCCGTCATCAAGTCCCACTCTTCCCTCCATGCCCCGCCATCATCCTCATATGTGTCACTGTGACAAGCATTCTACAACCACTGCTACCAACCACACAGCAACCAGGGCCGTCTGCTCAAAAGCCTGAGCTGCCCAAATTCCTAGTCTAAAACTTCTCACAGGTTACCGTCACTGTTAGGGAAAGTGCAAACCCCCAGAGCCCTCATGGCCTGGACCGTAATTAAGGGGTGACGGACGTGCCTACTGGAGGTGGTGGCTAAGCTACTAGCTTAGCACTGAAAGCACAGACACTGGAACCAGGCTTCATGGATTCAAATCCTGGCTCTACTATTTATCTGCTCTGCGAGCTACCAAACCTCACTGAGCCTCAGTTTCCTCATCAGTAAAATGGAATCATAGTAGCCACAGGTGTCATATGAGGACTGAATGCAGGTACTTAGGAGGTGCTGTTTTAATTAGCTCTCTAGGCTCATGGCTCTGGGCTTTCCTACTGGTCTTTCTCAGTTGCGCAGAAGCTTCACTCTTTTCCCACCTGTCTACACTGGTTTCCTGTTTCTCCTGCAGGTCCACTTTCTGGGTCTCATTCAGCGCCCCTGGGGGCTGACAGCTGTGAACAGTATCACAAGAGGCTCCTTCCCCCTCCCTCTGGCTTCCAGTTGGGGTGAACCAACAGTAGGTACAGCCAGAGGTCAGGCAGTGAGAGGAGAGGGACTGGGGTATGCGTACCCCTGGCTTCTCCCTGCTTGTTACAGCGCCCCGGTTCCTCTCCTGGTGAACCCCGGTCCTGTGGGCAAGCCCTGTGCCGCAGCTTCCCCTCTCACTGGGTTCCTGCAGTTCCCCTCCCTGCCATTGCCTCCTGAGCCAGGACGGAAACTGCTTGCCACTGTCACTTGTCCAGGGGTGCTTCACCAGCCCTGGCTGGCTTGATCCCTCATCAAATTCTCTTTGGGGTGCCAGCCCTTCTCGACCTGAGCCCTGACTGGTTCAGGCCTTTGTATCCACTGCTCCCTCTGCCTGAAGCCTTCTCCCTCCCATCGCCCCACCCCACCCCCAATTATCTGCATCACTCCTATCCATCCTTCAACCCTCCACTTGCCCGACACCACCTCAGAGAAGTCTTCCCAGGTGCACGGACCAGGTTCCTTTTTTCTTTTATTGCACCTCGATTTCTCCTTCCCAGCACTCATCACACCTAATACTAAATAATTATCTGCTTAAGTTTTTATACACATTATAGTTCCCAGACTGTAAGACCCACAATAGCAGGGACCACATCTTGCTTATGTTCATTGCACGCACCCCCCCCACCCCCGCCCCACTTCATACGAAGCATTGCACATGCTTGGTACATAAGGCCCACATGTCCAATGAAGGAAACAAGGAAACGGAGCGGGTCCCCACAGCCGAAATGACCAGGCTTTGTCCAACTGGAAGACACAAAGCAGAGTGATGTCAGAGGCAAAGCCACTTTTGTTTCTCTGCCTAAGGCAGAGATCCACACACACCGCGGCCCTTTGCGGTGACTGATGGGGCTGCTCATTACCGAGGCTGTCTAGTCAAACTCCGGGCACAGAGGCTGGCTGAGGGGCAGGGCGCTGCGTGGGCTCCAGGCCCCTGGACTGAGCCTGGCCCACCCTCGTCTCATGTGTCACTCAGTAGTAACAGCCCCTCACATTCAGTTACCAGCTTGCCCATTGCTTTCTGCGAAACTACGACAGGAGTAGTTACACACCCACGATCCCGAGTGGGAAGACTCAGGATGAGGGCTGGGGTTCGAGGTCCCGCCTGCGGCTCCTCCTGGAGGAGGCAGCCAGCCCCGCCCACACTTGGCATCCTCTGGCTGTGTGTCAGGGGACCTGCTCCAGCCTTCTCCGGGTGTCCCTTTTATCCAACATGCAAAGTAGCCAAGAACGACGGCGGAGATGAGCGTGTATCTCCCGACCCTGATGCCTGGGAGCAAAGCCCCGTTTTGCCTCTTTCTACCTGTGGAACCCAGCGCTAATTATCTGAGCCTCTTTGGGCCTCAGCGTCCTTATCTGTGAACTGGGGACAATAGCAGCCACTTGGATAGTAGCCTTGAGTAGTAAATGAGTGCATGTGTTTACATCACACGGCACAATGTCTGACCCGGCCTACGGCAGGCACCAAGTGCATATCACCTCTTCTGTCCCCCTTCTAACCAGCCTAACTGGCCCCACTAGACTAACTGCTAGCCTTTGGGTAAGGGGACATCTGATTCTATTTTGCTCCAACCATCCGCCCACCCCCAGGGATGGGGGGAACACATGTAATAGGTATGACTCTCTGACCACAAACTCAAGAAATAGTCTTTACTTTCTTACATTCAAATTAACTTTGATTCTCAGCCCCATTTGCCCAGGCTGGTTTAAGAAAACAAAGACTGAAAATAATCCTTCCTGCGGGTTCCACTCCCTTTCAGGGAGCGAGCGGGGAGCTGGGGTTGTGTGTGAGGACAAAGCTGGGGGAGGGGAGGAAGCTAGCAGAACGTCCGTCATCTGTCCGCACACAGCACCACTGAGACTCTGTCACGCAGCTGCCGTGGCCCTTCACGGCAGTGGTGGAAGTCAGGGGGAGGGGCGGGGGCGGTGTCTGCTGCTTCTCTGCCAGGCTTGGGGCTAGGAACCTTCTAGAAGGTGGCCCATGTCCAATCTACTCAGATCCCTGGTTGTAAACTCAAGTGCCCCCAGGGACTTGACAGGTCATAAAAAGGTGAGCAGCTGGGCAGGGGAATACAACAGGGAACTGGTTACTATGGTTACTAAAGGGGTGCCCCGTGAGCGTCCCCTGCTTTCATCCTCCAGAAACAGTCCTTGGGTCATGAGACCCTCCATCCGAGTAGTTCTGCCCAGTATGCAGCGTTACTTCACATCCGCTGAACCACAGACTGACAGCCCGAGACCACCTTGTGGGATGCACCCTCCAGGGGTGTACCCTCTCAGCACCCCAACATCTGTCATCCAGGTCACACGTCTCCACTTACTCAGTCCAGGAACGGTCTCCCAAGGCCACACTGACACTTACCAAACACATGCACACATGCACACACATACTCATAAGCAAACACACACCCTTTTCTTTTTTTTTTTTTTTTTAGCTGAGCCATCCTGCCACCTGTTGGCAGCTCAGCGGCAGCTCAGCTCGGGCTGGGCATCGAACTGCTGTTGCTCAGAGCTCAGCTCACACCTTTGAGCGAGCTCTTAACCAACTGAGCCACTCAGCCAACTTAACACACCCTATTCTTTAGGAAATCCCTGTTTTAATCCTCTGTGGAAAAAAAAAGACTCGTTAGTCCAGATTCTACCTTTTAGAGGAGGAAGGGTGATGCGTCAGTTCCCTCCTGAGGTAACTGTGTGAGGGACACCCAGAGGCCAAGGAGACCCACCTCCAGGTGACTCCGCCTGGCCTGGCCTTCCTGTGACCGGATAGTCTGTCCTCTGCACACAGATGACAAGCCCATCAATTCATTAATGAACAAACAACCAGAGAATCCATTGGGGTCCCTGTGTTCTGGGGTCTCGTGTTTCTGACTGTGCTTGTGAAGTGAGCTCCAGCACTGTAAGCAGAGATTTGGAAATGAGAAGCGAAAATATTTTCTACCCTCCTCTCAAACCAGAGACCTCCTGTGCAATGGTCATGGGGGAAAAAAAAAAAAGGCAAGTTCTATCAGGAGAGTAGGTTCCCATCTGGGGTATTCGAAGCCGTGGATATGGCAGCCGGGGACGTTCAAAATCATCCTTCTTAGGCGTGTCTCCCCTGTAAGTACCTCAGACGGTTTCACTGTGTCATGAGCTCGGAAACAGCCTTCAGAGGCAGGTTATAAATAGCACACATCCAGAGGGATAGGCCTCCAAGAATCTCTAGGTCTGAGAGCTGGCGGCTGACAGCAAACCTGGTCAGCCATTCCTTCGGTGATAGCGGCCAGATCCTTACACTGTTTGGTGTGACTGCTGCATGCACTTGGTGAACTCGTCTCGTGTCTGCAGGTGCAAATATTCAACCAGATACTATGAGATCAAGAGAAAACACCAGGGCTCAGTTGGTTAAGAGCACGAGCTCTGAGCAACAGAGTTGCTGGTTCGATTCCCACATGGGCCAGTGAGCTGCGCCCAAGCTGAGCTGCTGCTGAGCTGCCAACAGGTAGCAGGATGGCTGAGCTGGTGAGAGCATGCACTCTTAACAACAAGGCTGCCTGTTCGACTCCCGCATGGGATGGTGGGCTATGCCCACCCACAACTAAGATTGAACATGGCACCTTGAGCTTAGAGGCCATGAGGGGCCGATAGGTGGCATGATAGCGACTGGACTTGGAGTTCAGCTAGCTGCGCTCTCTGCAACTAAGATTAAAGGACAACAACTTGGCTGTTCTCCTTCCCCAATTCCCCAATACAATCTTAAAAGAAAAAGAAAAAGAAAACGCACCACCTTCCTGTCCGCCCTCAAGCCAAGATGGTTCCTGCCTGGGAGCTTGGCCTCCGTGCCCACCCACAGCGTTTCGTCAGGCCCCACTCACTTTCTCCAGTCCACTCGCTCACTGATGAACCTTGTCTTGTTTCCACAGGCCATTTAAATTGCAACCAACAAATCATTAAGCAGAGAACCAAAATTCAACAAGCCATTAAGTAAAGAACAAACATGTGAAAGCAAGAGGCATCGACTCGTTCGCTCACCTGCGATGGCCATTGCTTCATTCGCTGGCAATGCTACAAAATCACCTTCACCACACGGCTCCCGGTTCAGAAGAGACCAACAGCCCCAGCGCTGGCCTGTGTCCAGACCCCACCGTCCAAGCACGCCTCCTCCCCGCCGGCCACCTGACCTCACCTCCCTCCTGCTATGGGCCCATCTGGACTGCACTCCATTCAGAATCACCACGTATTCCAGGGCTTGTGTGATTCAGAAACTACAGGCACCATGAACCAAAGCATCGCCATTCTGCTGTGCCCCCTTCGCCCCAGCAAATACACGCTTCACAGGGTCCTTCCCCACTGAGGAGCCAGCTAACCCAGGACCTGGAAATGGAAGACACTCAGACGTTTGTTGAATTAATTCATTAATTAATTAATGAGTCTCCCACAAAAGAAATTTAATATTACATGGTTCTGCCTCTCATGGGTTAAGCTTAAAATATGATATTAAGGGCTGGCCGAGTGGTGCGGTGGTTGGGAGCTGGCTTGGGACGCCAGCGGCCCCGGTTCAGATCCCACATGTCAGGGCCGGTGACACTGCTCTCAAAAAAAAAAAAAAAAAAATATATATATATATATATATATATATATATATATGATATTAAGACCTGGGTATTCTTTGGAACCTCATTTAAATCAATTTTTTTCTTCTGTTGCCAAACCTACGATAAAGCACAGGACAGTCACAATAATAAAGCCATTTTCCCTGGGAGGCTGTCACCTGAGAGTTGGTCTGTATCCAACACAAATTTTATCAGCATCTGTGCTCACGTGACCAAGAACTCATTCTAGTTCTCTGTCACTCAAAGGGCTCCGTCTGGACAGAAAGTGCAAGATACATTGATAACCCCCACCCGGGCCATGGGACAGCCTCCAGCTAGCAGAATGGGAACAAACAGCCATGCGGAACTCAGCAGGGCTCCCCCAGAGGCCCGGCAGGGGAAGCAGAGAGCAAGGGGCCACATCCCCCCCACCTGGGATACCCCAGTCTCAAGAGGTCTCACAGCCTTTAATCCCATCAGATGTGGTCAAGAAGGAACAGAGATAAATAACAGACCAAGCTTTCATCTCACCAAATTTCAGAATGTTGGCAACTCATTCAATTTTTTTGAATACCCAAAGTTAAACCTCAAAAATAAAAATTTTTTTTTAACAACTGCTAGAGAGCAGTGTTTCTGGAACGTGGTACAGCAGACACCCCTATTCCTGAGGGCTCATGAGACAGTGTAGGTGGCATAACAAGGACATAATATTAAGTCAGACTGAGTTGGAATAAGGAGGGCTTCTCCTGTTTATCAGCCCTTCTGATTAAATCAGGCGGAAAGCTGCAGTTGCGTCTTAATGTTTTTCACCTTCTCTAACTTGCAAATCTCCCCTTTTAACAGAGAGAACTAATGGGCCTCAAAATCAAGGCATTTTGCAGCCTTCCACTCTCTAGCTTGAATGTCATAACACTGGCTTTTGTGTCTAATTATTATATTATAGTTGTCTTCTATTTACGGCAAGTGATACTGGTTTTCCATTATAGAAGATATAGCCAGTTTCTGCAGTAGGTAAATTTGCTTTAGTAAAAAATATGAGAGGATTTCAAGTAAAGCATGAATTGAACAGAAGTACAGGTGACATGTGCGTGTGGAAGGGATGGTGACATCTCACGGGGAAGAGACAGTGCTGACCCCTGAGTCTCCCAGCGTGCGATGCATTTAGGAGATGAACTCATCCACAGTTAGTGGGATGTGTACTCGGAAAAAACAAACCCGGGAAACCAAGGGACTGATCTGCCCCCTTAAAGGAGTGATACACAATCTTCTTTTAAAGATAGATGCATTGCAAAAAAAAAAATGTGCACCCACTGAAAAGAAAGTGGTGGTGGGGAGGTTGGGGCGGGGGGGGGGGGAGGTGTGAGGAAATAGGAACTCAGAAATGTCAGTTCCAGAGCCGACCTGGGTCGGCCCTGACAGGTGGCCTCACTCCGCTGCAGCTGCACCGCGGGCGTCTCTTGCTCTTGGCTGCAAATCAAGGAGACGATTCTGTGCCGACAGAGTCGGGCTCCCGTGAAGCCCATTTCGGCACAGTAATTGGTACCTCAGTCTGAGAAGGCTACTCCAGGTTGGGTTTGCTCAACAGCGCACAGGAAGAAGAAAACACAGGTGGAAGAGGAATAAAGCTGCTGAGAAAGGACTGAGAGGTTGTCTTCAGTGTCAAAAACACTGCCGTGGGACAGACAGTCCTCTGCCATCCAGTCTACATCTGCTCCATCCCCACCGCTGGCGATTCACAGAGCAGCCAAGGAGGGAAGCCGCCAATAGAAAGGACTTTCAAGAAGAGAGGAGGCAAAGGAAACAGGTTTTTAAAAAGCCAGACACCCACGACGTTCACAAATTTAGACTGAGCTGGAATAATTTGATGAGTGGTTCAACCCTGAACCATGTAATGGGACTGGGCTTAATGTGATTTCTTGGCATCTGATTATAGCCATCAAATCGTAGGTTTTTCTTAGGCTTTTAAACCTTTTCAAGAGTCTCTGCATTTAGCTCCATCTAAGTTAAGCTAATGGTTTTATGATTAAGAAATTGAGGCTCAAGAAAGTGACATGACCCAAGCAAAGTTCTAAAGAGCCAAGTCCAGAACCCAGATGGAAAACTGCTAGGTCTCATTTCTGTCTGCAACGTGTGTCGTTAAGACAGAAAGAAGGCACTTTCTTCATGTTCTTGCATCAAACATCCTGTTCAAAATCATCATTCAATATCCTGGAACCATCTCTCACAATAAAAAAGATAAAACCAGGTGATCTCACCTAGAAAAAACAGAGACGCTAAACTGACTGCACCGAGAAACCAACCATACATGCCTTAGAGGAAAAGGCGAACCCTAGCCCACTTTTGTCTGTGTTTTAGAAACCGAAAGATATGGACTGTGCAATTAAAATGATCCTGTGATAATAACCTCAAACACTCAAGGGAGGATGTAAGTTAGAAGTCTCTGCTTGCAAGCAACAGAAACCCATTGTGGCCAGCTTGTGAGGAAAGGATTTATAGGAGAGATATTGGGAATCTCATAGAATGGGAGGGAAGACTGGAAACCCAAGCCCAGAAATGGGCTGAGATCCAGGGCAGGTAACCAGCAAGACCCCCCCACCAGAGACCAGCTAATCAGAGTCACCCCCCAGGCTTCCACTTCAGCTGGCACCAAACATCACACGTGCCTGGGGTCTATAGTAATTTTATTTGCCATTGGTGTCCAAAGGGGATTTCCCTCAGTAGCAGATGACCAGCCAGCAAAAAGGACCCATGTCGGTGTCCAACTCAGTCTTGTGTGATGTATGCATGTGAACACACACACACACTCGTGCACACACATGAACCGTAGCAGACACTTGTGAAGTATCTCCCGTCTGCCCCTCAGCCCACCCAGTTTCAGCACTGCTGTAGTGGACAGCTCCAGGGGCCCCTACTAGTGACCGTCACCAAAGCCGGCTTGCTTCTCTGATGTTTTCCCCGTTACACCCCTCCAGGGCAACCTTCAACCCACTGGGATGGAGCTCAGTAGGTCAACGCTCCAGCCTGCCCACCTTCCAGTGGGACGATTCTGAGGTGCCTTCTACATATTTCCGAGGGGGCACCCCAATGGGATGAAACCCCAGGAATTCATCAATACATCTGTAGCAGTTTCTCTTCCCACCTGCACTCTGGGGCCTGCATGGCCAGCCCTTTGTGATACAGGAAGAGCAAGGACTGGGGTTGAGGGCACGAACTGGGCCCTGGCACACTTCCCACTCCCACCACTGTGCTTGGGATCATCTACAGATCCCTTCAGGGCCCTTGGCGGTGGGTTCTCCGAGCCTGAGAGATGAGCTCAGCTCCTTGCCCACTGTGGTGGGTTGCATGGTGGCCCCCAAAGACACACCCACCCAGCACCTGTGAATGTGAGTTTATTTAGAAAAGGTGCTTCAGGTAAGGATCTCAAGATGAGATCAACCTGGACGAGGTTGGGCCCTAAATCCAATGACAAGTGTGCTATCTTATAAGAGACAGAAAAGGAGAGGACACACAGAAGGGACACACATTAGTCCAATTTAATGAAGCCATAAGCCAAGAAATGCCCGAATTGCTGGCCGCCATGCAAGCTAGGAGAGGGGCTTGGAGTAAATCTGCCTGCAGAGCCTCCCGAAGGAAACACCCCTGCCCACGCCTGCATTTCAGACTTCTGGCCTCCAGAGCTAAGAGAGAATAAAACCCTGTTACTCTGAGCCAGCAAGTTGGCAGTGCATTGTTACAGCAGCCCAGGAAATGGACATGCCCATCCCAGCTCCGTTTTTCCCTGTATTGTGGCATTCTCTCCCTTCCAAGATGAAGATAAATCCCCAGTCAGGAAGACAGGAGCAAAACAGCAGTTCAAAAGCTCTGCTTTTCGGGTTGGCTGAGTGGCTCAGTTTGTAAAGAACTCACTCAACAGTGTGAGCTGAGCTCTGAGCAACAGCAGTTCGATGCCCAGCCTGAGCTGAGCTGCCACTAAGCTGCCAACAGGTGGCAGGATGGCTCAGCTAAAAAAAAAAAAAAAAAAAAAAAAAAACAACTCTGTTTTTCATGTGACACTGTGATCTGGGAAGCCCTCATCTCTCAAACCCCACATTAGTGTGTCCCCCTCTACTGGCATCACCCAGGATGTCTGTTTCCTTTGCAATGGGCATTCATCTCTGGGGTCAGGAGTGTTACTTCACCTGATGAACAATATCCTGGTGATCGAGTGCATGGCAATCCATGCACTTTCCATCTGTCTCCCTTTCATAACAGGCTCTGCACGCTGACAAAACCATACTCCATCTATTTTCTACATTAATTGCTTAAGGCATTGTACTAGTTTCCAATTGCTGCAGAAATGCTCCATACTCAATGACTCCATCTCTGCCAGATGAAAATGGTTTCTCCCCTCCTATTCTCATACCCTCATTTATCCAACCTTCAACAGCCAAGATCAAGTGACACCTCTTCTCCAGGTTCCTTAAACACCTACATTTCATAATATTCTTGAAACACCCATCTCATCAAGTCTTGTTTTGTCATGCATCTGTTTGCATGAGTGCATTGCATTCTCCAAAGAATTTAAGATCTTTGTGGGGGAGGACTCCATCCAAGACTTCTTGGTAACTTCTAAAATACCACCCGAGTAGATGTCTAATGAATGGTTGTTAATTGAAACCCACAGCAAAGAGCTAGAGTTACAGGCATATTCTGAAGAGGAGCTCTTTAAAGAAAGTGATTCCTTCTGCTTCCCTCAGGGGTCTGTCCAATTCAAGGAGCATCCTTTAAGCATGCTCATGATGTCCCATGAGATACACCAGAGCCTACATACGTGTGAGAAATTATAACAAGGAAATATTGGTCAGAATCAGAGCTACGCGTCAGACCCTGTTCTGGGATGTGTGTATATTTTATTGTTTATTCCTCACAACTGCCCTCTGAAGTAGGAACTTCATTATCCCCATTTTATAGAAGGGGAAACCGAGGTACAGGCACCCATGAGAAGTGACCTCACTCTTTGCTATGTTCTAAGGCCTCCTCAGCTGTGGCCTCTCTGGACCCAACCTCTGCCCCAGTTTAATCTACATCTGAATTCTCCTGACCTCTGGCTGGGCTTCTCCCTGGGGGGCCTTCCTTTGTTTCAGGTCCTCCTTGACCTTCAGGATAAGTCCCTTCTAGATCAGCCCGCCTCTGAGAACTCTCTCTGTTTTGTGGCCCCAGGGGCAGCCCGCACCCCTCTGAAATCAACACGCCCTCTAGGAACTCACCAACAGGATCCCACCTGCATACCCTCAGAGGGCAGAGAGCAGAGCAGCGTGGGCATGGAACAGCATCTGGAACGACTGGTCTCGGGTCCCATCACCGCGGTTTCCATCAGCGGGTCTGGATGGGGCCCCGGGACCTGGATTTCAGTAGCCGTCCCCAGGGGATTCTGCAGCCAGTAGACCCCAGAGCCACTTGGGAAAACCCTCTGCAAGAGAGGTTTGGGATGACTTGCAAAGCCAGTCACTTGGGGCTAGTCTCCCCTCCTTATAGTACAGCAGGCATTTACTGCCCGTGAATTTTGCTTTCCGGTCATTTTGATACCTGCACGTTATGCACAGGTGTGCCTGTGGGTGTTGGCTCAGCCGGCCGGAGGCTATTCCAGCGCGATCCTCTGAGCCCTGGGTGTACCGCTCACTTCCCTGTCCATGGGGGATGTCCCAGAGCGGCCTCGGCCCTCAGGAGAAGGGGCATAAACTCATCCGCTTTGAACACTCCCTCAACCTGGGGGATTTGCCCCTGCAGGTGACTCCCCCTAGACTCACCACACAGCCTTCAGGAAGTGGTATCACCCCAGTTTCGAGGAGAGTTCAACAGCCCCTACCTAACTCAGCCAGCTGGCCACTGGTGAAGACCTACTAAGGGTGGGCCATACAAATGACCACCTTAGAGCCAACCATTCCAGCCACTCCTAAAGAATCAAGTCCAGATGCAGCCTCTCTGAGGGGCACGTGCTGTCACCCGACTTCCCCATCTTTGGGCATCCCCGGACCACGCCACACACTTGCTATATTCTGCATGCCATCTCTGTTATTACTTACTTAATATTTTCTTTTATATCTGCTCACTGGGTTCACATAAATTTATCTGAGGAGTGCACTATGTCAGCACTTCAAATGAAAGACAGCAATATCACTTTCCATAAACACATGACGCCCCTAAAATAAGGACAATAAAAACAGTGGTATTGAATCCCAGCCAGACGCCGCTGCCCGCCAGTCTCCCAGCCTGGAGCGTGGGCTCGCGTTGTTCAGAACAAAAACACACCGACAGACAAGAGGCTGGGGATGCGAGGGGCGTTAGCACAACGCACAGACTGTCTCTGGCTGAACCCGGGGAGAAAGAGGCCGCGGAGGAACCGGCTAGCACTGGGTGCTTGATGTTATCTAAGCACCTGTATTTGGTACTGGAATATCTACACTCATCGCTGGTGTCACCTGAAATCATTTTCCCCCTGGACTAGTGCTTCCCAAAGTGTAAGGCGCAGACTGACTTTAGCTAGTATCGAAGGCGAATTTAAAAGCAAAAGTCATTGTAGAAGAAACTCATAGGAAGATAGAAGGCAATTTAATTTGTGTGCAGGTCTCACCAAGGCGAGCCTTCCACACTTCCTCTGGACACCTATCACGTTACCATGGGAACATGAAAGGTTGGCCAGTGGAACTTTCTAGCTGGGTGTTCCAGACTGTGAGGGCGCCCCTCCCAGCCCCTGGATGCACAATAAGCCACTTGCTGCTTAGCCCACGACATGCGTAACAGAGCTGACATCCACATTTCTGAGTCCCCAGTTAATTTGTTCACATTAGTTGAGTTTCTTTCAGAATAAAAAGCAAAGAGGTGTTTCTCTCATCCATAACTAGCTATAATGAACTCCAAAACTACCTGTCCGCTAGCCATGAAACGGGGTCTGTGTAGGCACCCAGGGAGTCGCTTTCTAACAAGTGGGCGCTGGGTTCGGAGAGCTAATAATGAGACAAGGCGCGGGCACGTCTTTGCCCAGGAAAACTCAGCACCATCTCTGGTCTTTGAGTGACTGCTGCACATTTAAAAGAGCTCATCACAGGTTAGGTTCCGAGTCTGACACTGAGTTTCTGACAGAAAGGAACAATGAGCTGGATTACTCATACACATATACACACACGGGGGTGGCTTTTTCCCCCCTGTATCTTAGCTCAAATATTACAGGACATTGTGTGCTTGCCAGTTTCTGACACAGTTTCCATAATCGCAAGATTTACATACAGATGGCAAATAAATAAAACCTCTCTGCTGCCTGTTCTGCGGTTCTGATGGTCAGCAAATCCTATTAGGGGCTTCATGAGCCTGCTCAGGGATGGGAACGTTATATCTGATCTTATGGATTTCAGCTGTGAAGTCCAGGCCTGCTGCAAAATGAATTTAACTCTCGACATTTTTCCGCAACATGAAGCTACCAAAATTGAGTTTCTTTCTGCACACGGCATTGGAAATAGACAACCCTTCTCACATCTCATTCAAGCTGCAATGGCCTTTTTTTTCCCTCCATTGTCTCTAACTGCACATCCGTATTTTGCTGTGTATAATGCGCTCCCATGTATAACGCACACCCACATTTTGGGCCTAAACGTTCAGGGGGAAAAAATCTTTCATTTCAATTTTTTAATTCAAATGTTTATCTGTTTACCTTTAGGTACTTGTTTTTTGTTTTGTTTTGTTTTGTATTATAAATGAATTTCAGCATTTGTTTTTTTAATATATTATGGTACAAGAAATTTTATGTAACAAATAATTATAAAATACAAGAACAGATACAAGGTACTAGAAATTTTATGCACTGGTAACAAATTTACGATATTTACGCATCATAGAAGTCCAAGAACTCTTCATCGTTGCAAGTTCATTGTAAGTCCAACAACTGATAGTCATATTCTAGGGTATTATTTTGCATACAGATATCGTTATTGATTTCTAGAGTTACACTTTTAACTCATAAGCACAAACAACAGAATTAAAAACATTTATATAGATACAGAATCAATACTACCCATGTATAATGTGCATTCTTATTTTTTCCTCACTAATTTGGACAAAATAGTGTGCATTATACATGGCAAAATATGGTAATTGCAATTAGCTAGCAAGCACCAAGAAGTATAAGTTGACCAACACATGAGATTGTCAGCAGGAGAAAAGACTGTAAGACACGTGAGAAAGAAAGAGAAGCATGGTTGGGGAGAGGGAGGGGTCTCTGCAAGGAGGACGCATGAGGAAGGGGTGGCAGAAACCCCTGCCACGTGTCTCCCTGTTTCCAGTGGAGCCCTGGCTAGAAACATCCAGGACTCAAGGGACACTGGTTAGAGCCAGCCGCCTCCCATATCTAAACATGACACGTGTTTGTGGGTCAAGTCTGCACCTCTCTGCAAACTCTCCTGAGGGAGACTCCAGCAGAATGCTGTAGGATTTCCTGCGCCCCAGGAGGATGTACGTGGAAAAGGCCTCTCAGATCTCCAGGGAGAGGACGGCAGGGAGTAAGGGGGTCTCAGGAACCCCTTCCCTTCTAAGCCACCTGTGTACTCTGTACCCAAATCTAGAGCAAGATGAGCCCATGTACCCGGCAGTGGGCCCCCAAAATCAATCCATTCCCAAACCAAAAACCTGTGCTCTTAGAAGTCTCAAACTGAAAATGAAGCAGAGTGGAAATCATGGGCGTGATGAAGGGGAGGACAGGGATTTGTGGGGCAGAAACATCTCGATACCCGCTAGGTCGCGTTGAAAGCCACTGTGTTCCCTTCCGCTGCAGAACACTGAAGTCATTTTCTAGGGCTGCCATGAGGTACCACAGGCTGGGGGCAGGGGAGCTTAAGCAACAGAAATTGGTTTTCTCACAGCCCTGGAGGCTGGAGGTCCAAGACCAAGGTGCCAGCAGGTTGGTTTTCTCAGCTTGTCGGCAGGGGCCTTCTGATTGTGGCCTCACTTGGTTGCTCCCCAAAGTGTGGCTGTGCCCCCCTCTTGTCTTACAGAGACACCAGTCGTATTGGCTCAGGGTCCACACTAACGCCATCTCTTTAAAGTCCCTATATATAAATACAGTCATGTTATGAGTGAGGGTGGGGGTGTTAAGGCTTCAACATATGGATTTGGGAGTGGGGGGACACAATTCAGCCCATAACAAGCCATCAACCCACACGAGGCAACCGCTGTACCCAGGATGTGGAGGTGTGTTTACCCCATTTACTGAGCTCCAGCTACAAGCCAGGCAGTTTTGACAGGGGGACATGTGTTCCTGCCTGCCCGGAGCTGACACCCTAGGGTTGGAGAAACAGACACGAGAGGAGCAAACAAATAAGTAGCTTGGTTTATCTCAGGTAGTGATGCGTGCCAGGGAGCACACGGCTGGGCGGCTGTGGCGTGGTTGGCACAGGTCACTCAGGGGTGGTCAGGAGGCCTCCCTGAAAGGGGGCCCCTGAGGTAAGAAATGAAAGGTGAGGAGAAGCCAGCACTGTCACCACGGGAGAGCATTCCAGGCTGAGAGAACAGAGAAAACGCCCACGATGGGAGAACCCTGGGTGGTTTCTAGAACCCGAGAGAAGGCGTGTGTAGCTGGAACATGATGAGCAAAGGGCAGCACGGTGGGACATCACGGTGGGAGAGGTGGCCAGCCTTCCATGAACGTTAGGTTTGGCCCTCTTCTCGGGTCACAGTCCAGACCGCTGCAAGTGTGCACCAGCAAAGGTACCTCGTTACTGTTCACCGCCTTCCTACTTTTCACCCAGTCAGCATTCCAAGTACTGTGTGTAAAGCATCCCCAATTGCAATCCCAACCCCTGCAAAATGGGCCTCTTGACCTGTGCGCCTTCCCTCCAGAACAACAGTTCCGAGGCTGGATCCTGACCCCTCGCGCCCAAGTGCAGGCAGAGAGCTCCTTCAGCTAAAGCCAGTTGGACTCAGGTCCTGGAAGACACTGTGACTTCCCGCGTGGAGGGAAGCCGCCAGTGAACTCATTAAGTAGCAGATGTAACGGTGTTGCCATCACTGATGAAAAATCATTACTGGGGACCCAGAGATAAGTAGCAAGCTTTCTTCTGCATTTCAAATTCCATCCCACTCAGGGGACACTTCGTGAGCTCTAACAGGCTGCCAGTCCTCGCTGGGGACGCAGGCTGTGCCAAATCAGCAGTCCCCGTCCGCAGAAGCTCATAATCAAAGAGGCTGACACGGATTCTGTTAATTGTGATGAGCCGGGATCTGTTTGACTCAAATACTCCAAGAAAAAGAGGGGGGCATGTTGAAGTTCTCACAAAATGTTGTGTGGATTTAGAGCACCAGACAGGAAGAAGTGCAATTAAAAATTCTCTCTAACCTTCAAATGATAGATTGCAGGTTACACCATTACACAATTCATTATCTCCTTCCTTCCTGGGAGTACGTCTGCGTGACAGTGAGTGATAGTCGATCTTAACACAATGGAGGGAAAGCCTGTATTTTTATTTTCGGTGGAACCAGCAGAGAGATGAAGAGCACACTACAGTGTTACTGGAAATCCGAGGAAACTGGCCCCAGGCACTACCCCCACCACCAGGACGAAAGATCACAGAGTGCAGCTGGCGTCTCGGATCAACGCTGACCCTCGGAATTTCTCTAAAACTATTTACTGCCCATGCCACTGGTGGACAAACGCAAATGCTAAAAGACTGAACTGAGCTAGTTCCACATTAATTATGTGGAGCAGATCTGCTGTGCCTACAATGACTGATTTTCCTTTTAAATAAAATTCTCTACCACTCTCAAGTGAGTAAAAAAGTAAGGCAGCTGCCCAGTTATTTCTTGGACATCAAGGCGTATGGAGGGGTTCTTTCAGGTCCTGGGAAACGAGTCCCACATGACCCCAGGGCTTTGAGCTTTGCTTCAGCATTTAAACAAGCACAGGCTCCCTCCAGCTTTAGGGGCAAGAATCCTCCGATACCACAGTCCCCGGTTTATGCTGTCCCCTCTCCCTGGCCAAACGCTGGGAAAGATGACCACAGACATGGCCCTCCCCAGGTCCACCAAAGCATGGGTGGCGGACACTGCCAATTGCTCACCCAGCATCCATCCTTATCAAGGGTTTGGGGCAAGGGGACTGGCCATGTGGCCAGTTAAACACCCACAATTCCCTACTCACTCCAGATGGTCTTGAGCATGAGAACTGCCCCCAAGTATTGACTATTTGTCAAAAGGTGTTAACTGATGCTTCTGGGGAGGCTCCTTAAAGAGGGGCCAACTCAGATGCATGTGACTTTTTGCCCCTCTCTCCTTCCTTCCTTCTCCATGAAATGCAGACGTCAGGACCACAGCTGCAGCAGCACCTTGTGACATGAGGGAAAGGCCAAGGGAGCCCTACAATCCATGAGGCTCTGACATCCATGATCCACAGGACCAGTTCCTACCTGTGGACATCCTTGCCTGTCCCTATGTCTGTCCCTGTCCAGGTGAGATCAGAGTCCTTTGGGGTTTTCACTACATGCAGCTGGCCTAAACCCCAACTGATATACTTTACAGATCACTCACCCCCAAACCCCTCCAGTCTGGTTTTCATCCCCAGAATTCCATTACACACCTCATTAAAGTCACCAATGGCCTCCATGTGCACAACGCAAAGCATGCTTTCCATGTCCTCGCCGGCCCTCTCAGCAGCACCCTGTTGACCCTTCCTAGTTTTCGGCCAGTCTCTGCTCCTGGGTTGTGCGACATCACTTTCTCCTGCTTTCTCTGCTCCTCCTCTGGCTGCTCTTCGGAAGGCTCAGCTGTGTCATTTATCAGCTATGAAATGCTTTTGTCCTTCAGGACTCGGTCCCAAACTCTCTTTCTTTCTCATGATTTTTACTGAGAAAAGTCTCATCCTTCCCAAAGCTTCAATGATTCTGATCAAACTGCAGAAGACACCTAAACTTGTACCTCCAGGAAAGACATCTCTTTGGGGCTTCAGACCCATGGACGTAAGTGCCCTTTCCACCTCGCATCTCAGTGTCCCACAGGCACCTCAGAATCGACATGTCCCAAGCTAAAGGGATTCTCCTGCTCCGTACCCATCAGGTTCAGCTGGGAAAACAGAAGCAACTCTTTGTACCTAAACAGACAGAATTTAATACAGACACTTGATTCTATAGGATAGGACAGCGAGGACCCAAACAAGGGGTGGTGATGTGACCCAGACTCCTAGCAACAGCAAGAAGCAACTCTACCCGCAGGGCAGAGAGATGCAGGGCGGAGGTAATGTTACCGAAGGTCCAAGGGTTGGACTGTCAGTGGCAGCTGAGATCCTGGCAGGGTCACTCAAGGGGACACGTGTCCTCCAGGAGGGAAATGCAGTCTCTACCGAAGACGTATCAGGACAGAGAACAGGAGGAAAACCATGGCCCAGGTTTCTCCACTCCTTCCCAACCCCCAGTCCTTCACCACTGCCTCCACTGAGCAAATCCATTCAATAGAAGCAAATCATAACTCCGTATGAGTGCAAATTAACAAATGAATCAGTTAAAAGTTTGATGAGGAATGAGATGTTTACAGTATCTAAGAAACTCCTCACAAAGCCCTTATTAATTCCAAAGAGGAAAACAGTAAATTCACAGAGGAAATGCTGGCAGACACTGCCTTAATTATGTGATCAAAGGGAACATCACCAGTAATGGGACAAATGAAAATCACGTACCACCTAGTAGGATGCAGTGAGAAGACAGCATCACTTCTGTGGGACTCTTGCCAAAGTTGCCTAACCCGACTCTAATCGTGAGGAAACAGCTGACAGACCCAAATTGAGTGACATTCTTCCAAAATAACTGGAATCTTAAAAGTGTCAAAATATAACATATTTGGATAAAATATTTGACGATAGCACAAACAACGGGGGGCATGACACGATATTGCTGCAAAGTAACTGATGTTACCCGGAGTAATAAAATGTCAACTCCAATTAGACTGTAATAAGTTTAAAGATGCATATTATAACCCCTATAGCAACCATTTAAAAACGCAAACAGATATAGCTAAAACACCAACAAATGCATTAAAATGGAATACTAACATATATTTGATTACTACAAGTATTCATTCAATTTTCAGCTGCTGCCATACTCTAGGTACATTCCAGCTTTCCAAAGCTGTGACCTGAGGCACAGGTTTCCTCACAGACCACTATCCCCTTTGGCAGCTAGAGTCCTCGAGCCTCTGAAACGGACCCTGGTTCCCTGCCAGCCTCTGTCCAAGCTCTCAGACTCCAAGGCACTTGGGAGAAAAAACAAGGCAGGGTTAGAGCTATGTACCCCGTACTAATTAGTGGACATATGCTCATTAAACATAGCGGATAACTTTTGGAACCAGCTCCGTATGCTGTGCGGGCTACAGTTTGTTCCGGAAATAATCGCCTGCCTTCCTTTCCAAGCTCTGCCGAAATCTGAGCCATACGCTGTGGACTTGACCTGCGCCCAAAGGCTGCAGGTTTCGGAGCATCTGTGTCTGTGCACAGCTTCCTCAGGGGAAATCTGACTTTTATTTGGGAAAAAAAATTAATAAAGCCTGGATTTCTGGAACAGAACTCAAACAGGTTGCTATTTGTTTAAGGGTGAAAGTAAAGCATTGAGATTCTTAGCATTCGAAATGGGGAACCGTGAGACCAGCAGGGCTTTGCTGGGCAGGCCTGGTCGGAGTCGTGACTGTCCTTTCTGCACGTGGATATGACAACTTATGATGCAGGACACGGTGGCATCTGATATGATCAAAAAAAAGAAAAAATCTTGCAAGTGGTGTATGAATTACTAAGGTTTAGGGTACACTGACAGCCCGCCGTCTCATTCCAAAAGTTGCAGGCAGGAGGACTACTGTTGCCAGGAGAGGTAACCCCAGTGTCCTCACCTTCAATATTTATGAAACTCTTATTTATTGACATCGTGAATTCACAGTCTTGACAATTCATACCCTTTGTCCAGGAATGGTGCCTTGCAATACTTCCAAGTTCATTTGCTCATCCAACAAATATTTATTGGGCACCTACTATGTGCCCGCTGCTGTTCCAGGCCTTAGAACCCATCAAAGAGCAAAGGGGACAAAAGTCTCCACCCTCTCTGACCTCACGTTCTAGCAGGAAGAGGCGGACCATAAACAATGATATATTATCATGTCATTAACATAAACGATGGGGTGTGTCAGAAAAGTCAGCGCAGGGCAGAGGTGGTGGGGCGGGGTCCAGAGTTCAACAAGGAGGGGGAGGGGTCCTTTAAAACACTGGGGCTGCTGGTGAAGGAATGAGGGGAGAAGTCACAGGCAACAAGCTCAAGGAGGGGACGAGGCAGACCATGCAGGGCATGCAGGCCAAAGAGTTCTTTGCAAAGGCAGAGAGGCCTGTCAGGAGGCTCCTGGGGTGTCCAGCCCTGAGGGGACCCTGGCTCGGACCCAGGTCCCAGCAATGGGGTAGTTGCCCCTGGTCCATTGAAAGGAAGAGCCCCAGGGTTTGCTGCCACCTCAGTGCAGGGTATCAGGGAACAGGGAGCAGTCACAGGTATTGGGTGTTTGGTCTGGGCCACCGAAAGGATGGGGTGGCTACCGAATGAGAGAGAGAATCCGGCTGAGCACAAAGGTGACATTTCATTGTCACTTAAAACACAAATGGTCCCCACTTAGGAATGAGGAGACTGTGGCACAAAGAGGGGCAGTAACTTGCCCAACGTCACACAGCTGGTAAGTGGCAGAGGCAGGATTTGAACCCAGGCCCACACTTAACCACTGGGCTCCACAGTCTAACAGGCGGAGAGGTTAGCCCAGGCGGTTCTCTGAGCGAGCCGACAAAGAGCTACTCTACCAAATCAGGGATAACGTTTCCTAAGAATCTGTCTTGGCCTCAGACACATTATATTTGGGGTGGGGAACATTTCATAGTTCAAACCAAGACCTACCCCAACGCTAGGCAGACCTAGCACAGCCCTGCCTGCAGACCCTGATCTCAAAGCCCGCTTCACAACCTTTTGCTAAAAGGCTTTTCAATACATGGTCAGATTTAGATACCAATGTTTAAGCAGACTCTCTTTCAGTATTAGAGAGTAACCAATGTGACTTTTGTTCAAATTGGCCCCTTCACAATATGCAGTCTGAAAGAGCAACATGACACGTGAAAATTGCACACATCTGTCCCCTTTCCATTCGTCTTCAGCTCGGAAATTAGATCCCAGCCAATCTTGCACTTCACGCTTTGGTCTGTGGCCACATCTGAGCCAGAATGAAATATGTCACATTTCATTCACGAAAGACATGATTAAAACAGACAATCAGTTATGCTGGGAAATAACACATTTCCCGAGGCCTAAAAACAGTACTTTGAGAGATTGAATATGCAAACGGACAATAGCCAAACCATACATAGCAAGAGAACTCTGACCCGCTGCCTCACAGCAAACAGGCCAAAAGCCAAACCACAACCTCTGCGGCCATCAGCCCAGAAAGGTCTGAACTTGGTCCCTGACTGCCAACTTCTCTTTTTATTGCCTCTGCTCCCAACTCAGCCAACCAGAAAAAAGGAACTACGTACCCAGACCCATCACATAAGAGGTTCGCTTCTTGTTAACCTGCCTCCAGCCTCCACATGTCAACAGCCTCTGACCCCCACAGGTCTGAGCCTCTGTTCTCCTCTGTAAGCTCCGCAGCCCTCTGCTTGCCTTCAAGCCTCCACCAAGCACAGGTGATGCCGGCTGACTCCCTCGGCAGAGCCAGCGCTGAATAAGGAGCCTGTGTTTGTTCCCATTGGGGGATTTTCATTGATTTCCACAATGTCTGTGCATTTTCTCTGGCCACAAAATACAGCATAATAAGTGACAGTCATATCTAGCAAGATAAGAAACACTAGATGCTGACCCAGGAAGTTTCAACAGGTCCCACCTCCCTCCATCTGGACAGGCAGGACAACCCAGAAGACAGCTTTCAAAAGGGAGCTCTCTTGGGCCGGCCGAGTGACGCGGTGGTTAAGAGCTGGCTTGAGACCCCAGCGGCCCCGGTTCAGATCCCACATATGAGGATCCCACACAAAATAAATAAATAAAATAAAAGGGAGCTCTCGGGGGCTGGCCAAGTGGCCCAGTTGGTTAAGAGCTCCCTCAAGGATGCGAGCTGAGCTCTGAGCAACAGCAGTTCGATGCCCAGCCCGAGCTGAGCTGCCGCTGAGCTGCCAACAGGTGGCAGGATGGCTCAGCTAAAAAAAAAAAAAAAGGGCAGACCCACACCCTAATTCCATCGCTTCCCCACTGCCTGACTTCAGACAGGTAACCCCGAACCTCTCTGAGTCTCGGCTTCCACATCCATCCAGGAAAGGCACTACTGTGTGTGGTGCACTTGATAATACAACAGGAGAATGCATATAAAGGATTAACACAGAACTTGGCACAGGCACACATAAAAATTAAAATGTATGAATTCATAGTATTAATTCACACATAATAGCATTAACAATAGCATCAATTACAGTAAATCATGGTATCAATTAGCGCTTACTGAACACCCACACTCTCCTACACGAAGTAACTCACTCCTTAAATACTAATATCAGGAAGTGAAAACATTAGCAAACTGAAGTCAGCAATACATTAAAAAGATCATAGATCATGATCAAGCTGGATTTATTCCTGGGATGCAAGTTTGGTTCAATATCTGCAAATCAATCAACGTGATATGATACATAAACAAAATGAAGGATAAAAATCACAGGATCATATCAACAGATGCAGGAAAAGCATTTGACAAAATCCAGCATTCACTTATAACAAAAGTGGGAATACAGGAAACATCTCAACATAATAAAGGCCATATAAAAAAATAACAATAATAGGGCCGGCCGAGTGGCTCAGTTGTTTAAGAGCTCGCTCAAGAGTGTGAGCTGAGCTCTGAGCAACAGCTGTTCGAGGCCAGCCCGAGCTGAGTTGCCGTTGAGCTGCCAACAGGTGGCAGGATGGCTCAGCTAAAAAAAAAAAAAAAAAAAAAGTTGCCATAACAAAATAACAATAATAAATGAGTGAAGAGGGTCAGGTGGGAGACAACAGGGAGTGGTGGGGATAGGGGTGATGATGCATGACACATCTAATGATACTCATCAACTACAGCCCACTGTTGCCAAATCTCAAAACTTTCTAGGAAAATGGCAGGTGAAATCTCCCTATTATTGGAGATTGGTAACCCTTAAATATTTTAAGGAATGCCATATGAGCCTAATAAGAAAAAAAAAATCGGGCTGGTCAAGTGGCACGGTGGTTAAGCGCTGGCTTGGGAAGCCAGCGGCCCCGGTTCGGGTCCCACATATGAGGGCCAGTGAAACTGCCCTCAAAAAAAAAAAAAGAAAAGAAAAAAGAAAAAAAAGTCTGCAGCCTAGATTTGGCTACAGTCACCAGTTAACCTCTCTGCAGAGTTCAGTAGATATCTCACATGAGAAACTTGGAATGTGGCCTGGGCCATTCTGAGTCCTTTGTGAAAGTTATCCAACACGTTTCATGACATTCTACTGGCCTGAAATGCTGTTCCCAACCAGGATCCAAGGCTTCTCTGACCACCAGGCTCTCTATCCTGCCTTTCTTCCAACTTCTCACCCAATAATGCTCTCTCTATACCAGGGATGGCAAATAAGTCTAGTGTTAAGTGTCAACCCCTCCCCCTCGCATGGTGGTAGGGGCTTCCAGGAGTCGTGAGCTCAGTGCTGCAGTAGATTAGTAATGCCTGCCCTGGCACAGGGAGTGCTGAGGTGCTACAGTTGATTTGTCATGTCTGCCTTGGCACAGGGAGTGCCCAGTGGCAGGAGCATGGAAGCCATCCCTTTGCCATTCTTGGTCTATAACGAGAAACTGACATTGCCCTGTGTTGAAAAAATCTCTACAGAGCGAGGGCTGGTTTTACATACTGGAATGACTAGCACAGGGCTGGGACCACACCAAGTTCTGACTCAGTTACACCAAGACTCACTCAAGTGCTCCAAATAGGAACATGCTTCCTGCAGGCTCCGAAGCCCACATGGGATCTGCCAGAGCTACAGGATCCTGTTGGCAGGCTCTGAACAAGCACACCTCCAAACATCTGGCACAATCAGAAGGGCCACCCTGGGCTGATGGCCAATGCCTACTCTTCATGTGCACCCAGCAAAACCAGCTCTACTATGCTGCAATTTATACATCCACCACCCTGGCCTCCAAGCACTGGGGAAAACCACCACAGGCCAACGTTCAGCAAGGATGCTCCATTACCAGGCACTGTCCCAAGAACTTTATTAATTAATCCTCACAACAACCCCAGGAGGAACTTTACCACTGAGGAAACGGAGGCCCAGAGAGATTGGGTGACTTACCCCAGAGCACACAGCTGGAATGTGGTGGAGCCACTGCTATATCCTACTATCCAGGAACCTTTGTGAGTAAAATAAGCTAAAGACAGGTTTGTTCCCCTAGCCCAGAGAAGTCCTGCACTTTCTACAATCCTAAACCTAGTCTTCATCAGGCAGATAGAGACTGGTTTGCTTTACCAAAGGATTCTTTCCTGATTAAAAAAACTAAGAGGTCTGAGACAGTGTTTCAGAAAGCTCCTTCCCGTATTTAGAAAACGGAATTCAGGGGCGGCCGGTTAGCTCAGTTGGTTAGAGTGCAGGCTCATAACACCACGGTTGCGGGTTCAATTACCACATGGGCCACTGACCTGCACCCTCCACAACTAGATTGAAACCACTACTTGACTTGGAGCTGATGGGTCCCAGAAAAACACGCTGTTCCCCAATAAAATTAAAATTAAAAAATAAAAAGAAAGAGAGAGAGAGAGAGAGAGAGAGAGAGAGAGAGAGAGAGAGAGGAAGGAAGGAAGGAAGGAAGGAAGGAAGGAAGGAAGGAAGGAAGGAAGAAAGAAAGAAAGAAAGAAAGAAAGAAAGAAAGAAAGAAAGAAAGAAAGAAAGAAAGAAAGAAAGAAAGAAACTGGAATTCATTTACAAAGTGTCTTACCCCTTCCCACAGGCAGCATCATAGGATCACACATCAGAGGGCAGTGATAGGCTCCGGCTGTCACGTGACAGCTTCCAAAGCTTTCCAAAAGCAGATGCACTGGGACTTCCCTGCCTGGAATGCTGCTCTCAGAGTACTCATTTTTAATCCTGGCTTCACAGCAGGACTGCTTGGGGGCCTCTCAGAAAACACAGATGCCCAAGGCCCACCCCCAAACATTCTGCTTGACTTTGTCTACTCTGTTGTCTCGCGTGGGTCTCCGTTCCATGAGTGCACGTGTCCTCACTACACTGCACACTCAGCCTACAATCAGCACCCGCTTAGGAACTGACAGTTCATTGAAGACCAGGAATTGAGTTCCATACCGTCCCACCCGGCAATGCCTCTTACCTCAGTGTGAAGTGGTCCGCCACAGAGCTGCTGGTCATAGACACCAAAAAGGTGGCCGCGTCCCCTTCGCGAATGAGGTTCAGAGGGACGGAGATGACGAGGTTCTCATCCAGGCCCAGCAGGGACCACTTCAGGTCATCCTGGGTCGGGTAGACCACCACGCTCCCGATGCGCTCCCGCGCCGGGGACGGCAGCTCGGGGCCCTCCTGGCCGGCGTGGATGTTGTTCGCCCACTTGCCTTCCTCCTCCAGGGGACACTGGCCAGCCTGGTCAGCCGGGTACAGCGTAAAGAAGAGCTCCATGGCCGTGCCGCCCAGCAGGGCCGGGATCTCCTCCTCAGGCTCCAGGTCCAGCCCCGAGCTGAACCACTCGGGCAGCAGCTCCAGCTCGGCCATGCACAGCCCCGGGTCCCCCTGCAGCCGACAGCTGGCCGCCACCTCCCTGGCCTCCGGAAAGGCAAACATCTTGACACACGGTAGATTGTCCGCAGGGTCGCTGTCATCCCAGGCCATGCCGGTGATGTAAAACAAGGTCTGTACCTTGGGCCTGTTGGAGTAGATGGAGCTGTCGAGGATGTGAGATTTCAGCTTCCAGCTGAAGGGAAACTTGGCCATGTTTGCGAAGGCTGTGGAGGTCAGCATGAGCTCCTGCGGGATGGTCTTCTCGGCTGCAAAGGGGCCGTAGCTGGCATTGACGAGCGGGGGGCTCCTGGCCCGGTAGATGAAGAAGGACTCCACTCGGGCCTGCAGGCTGGAGTTCCGGGTGATGTCCTGGTTGGCCTCTTTTAGGAAGAAGAACTCGTCTGCGTCAGTGATGTGGAAGCTTGTGGGGAGATAAGCAGGCAGCGAGGAAAACCTCTGGAGGCTGTCCACAACTCCACGGCTGTCCGTCACTGCACAAGAAGGGACAGCGAAGGAAGAGTAAGGGCCATGTCCTGATATGTCATGAAGTAAATGCAATGGCACCTCCACCCACCAGCCACCAAGTAGCCCACTGGCCACACCACTCCTCCCCAGTCTCAGCACAGTGAAAGTCTTATAATGACATAAAGTGTGTTCTCTGGAATCTTCCAAAAAGAACAGGGCAGAGTGGAGGGCGCCTCGTTTACCACTGATCCAGGGGTCCTGTGGCTGAACAGCTACCCCTGGAGGGAAAATGTCACCTCCTCCTATTCTTGCAAAGCCCCACACTCACAGGATCTTAGTCATCTTTGTTACAATCACTCCACTGAGAGCAGCTGGCACCCACCAGCCCACCAGACGGTCAGGCATCGCACCATGCTATGTGGTATGTTCATACTTCATGACTTTGATATTTGTGCTTCTTTCCATCACTCCTATATGTCACGTCTACTTGGACATTTAGACATCTCCGTAATGCTTACTGACATGAGGGGGAAGCTATGGCTCAGCGTTCCCACTTCTAGAAATTTCTCCTTTCAAAACACTAGTGAGAATGCATAAGGATTTATCTATAAAGATGTTCACTGCAGCAATTTTGAATTGCAAACAAACTTAAAAGCAGATGGGCTGCACACAAAAGAAGTACAAAATAATGAGAAAAACATCGACGTGGAGGGGGTGAGTTAAAATGGTAGTGATTTTAGAATGTGTTCAAACTTATGCGACCATCAACTTAAAATAGACTGCTATAAACATAGCTCGGTATATATGAAACACATGGTAAGCAGAAGCCAAAAACCTACAAGATATATACAAGAAATAAAGAGAAAGGAGTACAAACACAACACTACAGAAGGTTGTCAACATAAAAGAGAGCGAGAGAATAAGAAAGGAACAAAGAACCACAAAAACAATCCGAAAACAATAAAATGGCAATAATTACATATCTATCAATAATTACTTTAAATGTAAATGGATTAAATGCTTCAATCAAAAGAAGAATGGATAAAGAAGATGTGGTATATTTATACAATGGAGTATTACTCAGCCATAAAAAAAGAATGTAATCTTACCATTTGGGAGAACATGGATGGACCTAAAGGATATTATGCAAAATGAGATAAGTCAAACAGAGAAGGAAAAATACTGTATGATTTCACTTGTGTGTGGAATGTAAATAAAATTTAAAAATAAATGAACAGGGCCGGCCGAGTGGTGCAGTGGTTAAGCACTGGCTTGGGAAGCCAGCGGCCCCGGTTCAGGTCCCACATATGAGGGCCAGTGACACTGCCCTCAAAAAATAAATAAATAAATAAATAAATATAAAAATTAAAATAAATGAACAAACAAAACAGAAACAAACTCATAGATGCCAAGAACAAATTAATGGTTGCCAGGTCGATGGAGGGGTTGGGGTGGGAGGCTGGGTGAGAGGAGTGAAGGGATTAAGAAGTACAGATTGGCAATTACAGAATAGTCATGGGAATATGGAGTACAGCATAGGGAATACAGTCAATAATATTACAGTAACTATATATGGTGTCAAGTGGGTATAAGACTTACTGGGGAATCCCTTCATAAGTTATATAAATGTCTAACCACTATGCTTACACCTGACACAAATATAATATTGAAAGTCAACTATAATTGAAAGAAATATTTTTTTAAATTTTCTAAAGGAGGTGTGCTGGAACCAGAGGCCTGGATTTGAATCCTGGCTCTGCCACTTCCTCACTGAGCAACTTTGAGCAAGTTACTTAACCTCTCTGTGCCTCAAATGTCTTCATATAAAGCAGGGTATAAATATAAAGTCTACCTTATTGGCTTTTCATAAAGATGAAGAAGTCAGTAAATATGAAGCACTTATAGCAGGGCTGGCACACATAAATGCTCAATCCAGATTTACCTATTATTATTACTACTATTATTATTATTATTATTTATTAGTCTAATCTATTCTAAAGGTTTGTCAGTAGGAGACTACATAAACTATACATTTTTACAGTGGAATAAGAAGCAGCTGTAAGAAAAATGAGGCACAATTATATAATCATACCTGAAAAGATGTCTACAATATATCATTAAGTATAAAACATTATGAATGTATCATATATGATCTTATTTGTGCATTTTTAAAGATTCTATATGTTTATATATGTACATTTATTAATTATAAAATTTTAAAAAAAAAGATTATATATATATATATATATATATATATATATATATATATATATATATATTTGTTTGTGCGTGTATAGAATCCAAAAGGGAAAGACTGTCACTTTTCACCACCTATGTTTCTAATTTCTTTAAATTTGTTACAGTGCATTATTTTGTTAATTAAAATATACACATATAACGATGCCAGCATTACCCTGATTCCAAAACAACATAAAGACATTGCAAAAAAAGAAAATTATAGGCCAATATGCCTGATGAACACAGATACAACAATCCTCAACAAAATATTAGCAAACTGAAGTCAGCAATATGTTAAAAAGATCATACATCATAATCAGGTGGAATTTATTCCTGGGATGCAAGGTCAGTTCAATATCCGCTAATCAATTAATGTGATGCACCACATAAACAAAATGAAGGTTTAAAATTATATGATCATATCACTGGATACAGATAAAGCAGTTGACAAAATCCAGCATCATTTATGATAAAAACTCTTAGGAAAGTGGGAACAGAGGGAACATACCTCAACATCATAAAGGCCATACATATATGACAAACCCACAGCTAATATCATACTCAATGGTGAAAATCTAAAAGCATGTTCTTTAAGATCAGAAATAAGATAAGGATGTCCACTTTCACCACTTTCATTCAACATAGTACTGGAAGTGCTAGCCACAGAAATCAGACAAGAAAAAGAAATAAAAGTCACCTGAATTGAAAAGGAAAAAGGTAAAATGTCATTATTTGCAGATAACATACTATTTATAGAGAACCCTAAAGAGTCCGCCAAAAAACTATCAGAACTGATAAATAAATTCAGTAAAATAGCAGGATAGCAAATTAATATTCAGAAATTGGTTGAATTTTTATATACCAACAATGAACTATCAAAAAAGAAATTAAGAAAATAATCCCATTTACAATTGTATCAAACAATAAAAGTCCTAGGAACAAACTTAACAAAACAGGTAAAAGAAAGGTATTCAAATAATTACAAGACATTGAAGAAGGAAACTGAAGAAGATACAATATATGAAAGCATATACTGGGCTGGCCGAGTGGCGCTTTGGTTAAGAGCTGGCTTGGGATGCCAGCGGCCCTGGTTCAGATCCTACATATTAGGGCCGGTGACACTGCCCTCTACAGCTAAGATGGTGAACAACAGCTCCACATGGAGCTGGGCTGTGAGTCCTCGGGGCGGCATAGCTGCAGCCCCTGCTGCAGTGGGCTGCCATAGGCTACAGTGAGTGGCCGGCAGCCAGCGTGAGCAGCCAGCAGCCAGAGTGAGCTGCCGAGAGCCTCTGTGAGCAGACGTCCAGAGGCCGGTGATTGATCTGCCTCACCTGGGAAAAGCGCAATGATGATACCAACATGGGCCAGTGAAGCAACACCCTGAAGAACAAAAGGACAGCAACTTGTCTGTTTCCCTTCCCCAATGCTGTTACCCTCCCCCAATTCCTCAATAAAATCTTTAAAAAAAAAAAAAGAACGCATATACCATGCTCATGGATAAAAAGAATTAACATCATTAAAATGTCCATACTACCCAGAGCAATCTACAGATTCAATGCAATCCCTATCAAAATACCAATGGCATTTTTCACAGAACTACAACAAATAATCCTAAAATTTATATGAAACCACAAAAGACCCCGAATAAGGCCACAGCAATCCTGAGAAAGAAGAACAAAATTGGAGGCACCACATTACCTGCTATCAAACTATAGTACAAGGACACAATAATCAAAACAGCATGGTACTGGCAGAAAACCAGACACATAGATCAAAGGAACAGGATAGAGAGCCCAGAAATAAACCCACACCTATATGGTCATTTAATTTATGACAAAGGAGGCAAGAATATACAATGGAATAGAAATAGTCTCTTCAATAAGTGGTGTTGGGAAAACTGGACAGATACATGTAAAAGAATAAAAGTTGACAACTCCTTTACACCATATACAAGAATAAACTCTAAATGGATTAAAGACTTCAATGCAAGACCTGAAACAATAACTCCTAAAGAAAACATAAGCAGAAAGTTCTCTAACATTGCTCTTGGTGAGATATATATATATAATTTTTTAATATGTCTCCTTGGCTGGGGGAAACAAAATAAAAAGTAAACAAATGGGACTACATCCAACTGGGACGTTTTTGCCCAGCAAAGGAAACCAGCACCAGGAGACAACCTGCTGAAGGAGAAGCCAGGCACCAAAGATACACCCGAGGGGGGCTAATCTCCAGAGAGTACGGGGAACTCATACAACATAACACCAAAACAGACCATGAATCTGCTTAAAGGGTGGGCAGAGGACTGGGGCGGGGGGCAGTTCTCCCAGGGGAACATACAGATGGTGAATGGACATATGTGGGGGATGCTCATGGAGGCGTGGATTGAGGCCACGGTGGGGTATCACTTCACACCTGTCAGAATGGCCATCATCAAAAAATCAACGAACAATGGGCATTGGCGAGGATGTGGAGCGGGGGAACCCTTGTGCAGTGCTGGTGGGATTGCAGATTGGTGCAGCCACTGTGGGGGACAACATGGCGGTTCCTCGGAAAACTAAAGACGGAGCCGCCATGTGGCCCAGCGGTCCCACTTCTGGGCATTTGTTTGAAGAAATCCAAAACACTAATTCAAAAACACATATGCGCCCCTATGTTCACTGCAGCATTATTTGTGCAGTGGCCAGGATATGGGGGCAGCCTAGGTGTCCTTCAGTGGACGGATGGATACAGGAAATGTGGTGCATATAAACAGTGGGTGCTGCTTGCCCATAGAGACAACTGGGATCTTACCCGTTTGCAGCGACATGGATGGACCTAGAGGATATTACGCTAAGTGAAATAAGTCAGACTGGGACAGACAAATGATCTCACTTATATGCAATCTAAAGAACAGAATAAACAAGCAAATGAAACAATCAAACTCATAGATACAGAGAACAAACTGTTGGTTGCCAGAGGGGAGGGGGGTTGGAGGACTGGGTGAATAAGTGGAAGGGATTAAGAAGTACAAATTGGCAGTTACAAAGTAGTCACAGGGATGGAAAGTACAGCACAGGGAACACAGTCAATAACGACGTATGTTGTCAGATGGGTATTAGGCTTATCAGGGGGGGTCACCTCGTAAGTTATATAAATGTCTAATCACAGAACTAGAACAAATAATCCTAAAATGTATATGGAACTACAAAAGACCCCAGATTGCTACAGCAATCCTGAGGAACAACAAACTTGGAGATCCCACGCTACCTGAAACTAATACATTATTGAATGTCAACTGTAATTGAAATTGCTTCAATTTTTAAAAATTAAATTAAATATGCACATATACATACACATGTATATGTGTGGATGTATGCATATACTTGGATGTACGTGTGAGTATTTCTCAGTAAGTGTTTCTTTCAAATGGCAAAACACAGATCCAGAGTCAGCAAACTTTTGCAAACTAAGGACAGCCCCCGCTCAGAACCAGGGTCAGTAGGTCAGGTTAGGGACAGGCAGGGGTCTTCCCTGCCCTGAAGTAAACCTCCACCACTGGGTCCAACCAGTGTGAGAAGAAATGGGACCTGACAGCGGTGTTTAAAATATCACATCACAGGCCCGCCGAGTGGCTCAGTTAGTTAAGAGCTCGCTCAAGAGTGCAAGCTCTGAACAATAGGGTCACCGGTTTGATTCCCGGCCGGAGCTGAGCTGCCACTGATCTGCCAACAGGTGACAGGATGGCTCAGCTAAGAGAAAAAGAAAAAAAATTAAAAATTTAAAAAAAAAAAGTGCCACATCACTAGAGGACAGAAGGCAGAGATACTGCTCCACTGGCTTGACTCCTGATAACGCGTTTTCTGCCGCTATTACAAATTTTACACAATCCAGTTTTCTATGGATTTAACTATTTGGGGGCCTTTTCAGGGCTGCCCTTGATGAACTTTTCCTTTCCCAGAAGATGACAAAATTTTAATCAGGAAATTGTGGAAAAGATACACCACGGAGGGGCTGATATTTTCTTTCTCCGAGAAGGCGTCCAGAAAGCAAGGCCTCCTGAAAATACCGCATGATCCCACTGAGAAGCAACATCAAAAATGGTCGAATTCATAAAAGCAGAAAGTGGGAGGATGGTCATTGCCAGGAGCTGGGCCGGGGAAAATGGGGTGATGTTGGTGAAGACGTATAAAGTTTTGGTTATGCAAAATGAATAATTTTGGGAGATCTAATGTACAACAATGTGAAATAGCTAACAATCATGTACTGTGCACTGTAATTTGCTAAAAGGACAGATTTTAAATCAAATCTTCTCATCACACACACACAATGGTAACTATGTAGAGTGAATGGACATATTAATTAGCTGGATTGTGGTGATAGTTTCACTATAGAACATACGAAGACATCGACGGATACACATTCTTACATGTTGATGATATCTCAAAGCTTTAAAAGAGAAAAAAGGAAGCAAGGTCTCAAGGGTCATCAATACAGCCAGTCTCATGTTGGATTAATTGCTGGAGGAAGAGAGGAATGACTTGTTCATTCCTCCGACTATTTAGTATATTTACCACTCACTTATCACGTTTCCAGCACTGTGGCATGTAGGACCATCATAAGGACAAGACAGATGTAGTGTCTGCCCCCAGAGGAGCTGGCAAACGCTGGAGGAGGGCCCAGCCAATGGACGCACAGCAGCTACAAAACTGAGCTTCGAGACCCTTAAAACTGCCCATCCCAGTAATTCTCCACTGAGGGACTTGTGCTAAGGAAATAACCAAGAGACCGACAAGGAGATGAATGTGCAAGTCTGCCCTCCACAAGCATGATTTATTACAGCAACACGCTGGAAGCACCCGAAAAGCCCATCATTAAGGAAATGATTAAACACATGATTAAAGCTACGCGTATTCTGTGTGAGATAGTAAACGGTCATCAAAACCAGGATTTCAACAAATACACAGTGTCGTGTCAGCATGAGGAAATGCTTACAACGTGCTAGGTGAACAAGCCGACATCAAAACTTTACCAAACCTGTTTAAAATTTATATACAGAGGGTGCCCAAAAAATGTAGACACATTTTAAGAAAGGAAAAAAACTGTATTAAAATTACACTGATGGTAGCCACTTTGAGTACCTCTTGTAATTGCAGAAGTCAAAGATGATGTGTATTCATCTTTTGTTATCTGCGTATATTGAGTATTACAATTTAATAGTTTTTTCCTTCCTTAAATGTGTGTGTGTATATATATATATATATATATATATGCACACTCTGTATCTGTACACATAACATATATGTTACATATATACAGAAACATGCATACAATATATTCACTTCCATAATATAGACTTGGCTCCCTCTAAATGGATCCCATCAATTGGGCAGGGTTCACACCAAAGACAGAGGAGGGAGACATGACTTTGAAGAATTAGCCTCATCTCAAGAAAAGTTTTAGCTGCTGCCACCACCAAGGGGCACTCTGTATTCTGACAACATGAAGTGCTGCAGAAGCACCATTCCAGACGAAACTTAACTTAGTTTCTTGATGGTTTATTTCCCCATCACCAATCCAGGAAGTGAAATTCCAGGTGAGTTTGCGGGTGAATTAATTGGCAACGAGGGACATCTGCCTGGAGCACTGTGACAATACCCCTCGGCACAGCCAGGTGGGCCCTCAGCCAGCCGGGTGGGGAAGCAAGACGTTCACATTTTACCTCCTCGTAAAATTCAGGGAAAGCCCAAGGCAAGGTTTAAATTCTGACTTATTTCCAGATGTGGAAAAGGAAATGGAAATACATGCAAAGTTTCATGCGCTCTGTTTTCACTGTGGACTGGTTTATTTTATTTTTTTCTTTATCATTGGTGTTGATATTTCATACCTTTCAAAAACTGATTTACAAGAAACTTAAAGCTGTGCCTTCTCACTCCTTTATGGTGGCCAAAGTCTCCCTTTTATCTGAAATAACAGGTTTACAGTCCTGTCCCACCATAACTCAAGTAAAACGCAGTAAAAATTTGTCTGAAAGCTTATATGGGAAGCCATAAATATCAGCTGCCAGGGCCTCATTTCGAGCCAGACTGCAACAAAATGTGACATCCTAATCTCAGAGGATCACAGGGAGCCATGGTCAACTGTGCCCGGGGAAATACATCCACGGCCTGAAAAGCTGACACCCCTCCCTTGAATCCCCAAATCTCACAGAGTGGCACCACTCTTTTTCCCCACTGGCAGGTCGACCAGGTGGCTGGCGTTCTGAACATGAAAGGAGGCCCCATTCAGTCTACTGGTTTCCTAGAGGACTTTTCACCCCCTGACTGAATGAGGTGGGTCCTGACAGCAAGAACAAGGCTTCTCTCCACTGTCTTCCTTAGGAGCCAGAGAGAACCAGGTCCAGGTTCCCTGAGACATAAGGGGCATCAGACATGCTCTGTGGCTGAAGGAGGCCGAGACTTGCAACACCAATAGCAGATGGCTCCAAGAAAGCCCCAGAATGAGCTTTGGAGGGTAACTGACAACCTCCCAGAATGCCTCAGCCCACAGGGCACTGGACACCCCGGCAAGGACCCTGTGACCCAAAGTGCATGGACGGACATCACTGTCGCGCTTGACACACAAAACACACTTCTGGGCATGTGCCTTGTCAGGACTGGTGGGGCCTGTAGCCCTGAGCCCTGCGGTGGTGCAGCTTGAACCTGCTATGCCCCACAGACTCACAGACCGGTTCACTGACATCGCCAGCCCTGCCTGGAAATTCATGACCGGTCTGTGGCTACTGGTCACCCACCTGAGGGTTAAGCCCCGTGACATTCCTGCAGCTGAGTCTCGTTTTCTAATGCACACAAGACAACACAGGCATGGCCAGCCAGGCGTGGAAGTCTCTCTTTCCAGGGCACCCAGTGACCTGGTCTTTGAAAACCACCAGCAAGAGACATTCCTCACTGATCTGTCCAGGCGTGGCCCTAATACCCTAATAACGCACCTCCACCTCGGTACCCCCACTGATGTCATGGTCATGGTGGCCAGCAGCTAGAAAAAGGCCTTCATAAGCTTTCATAGTCGTTCAGGACGGTGCAGTGATGTCCTCTCTGGGGCGGAGGAAGGGTCTAGATTTTCCTCCATGCGCTCTGCAACCTAATGTTGCCCCATCTAGCTCCACGGCATCCTTCAGTGCCATCTTTGGGTCTTTCTCCTTGCACCCTGCGCTTGTCAGGGAAGCTCACCATTCATGTGAGCCGGACATCTCCTTCTTGTCGGGATTTCTCAGCTCTGGGAGAGCTTCTGTGCCCAGCAATTCCAGCCCTGCCCCTGTTGTTGGCGTTATAGAGAACTGCATTTCCCAGGCTCCCTTATGCCTTGGCCTCTGGGAGTGGTCAGCCAATGGGAAGCTCTGTTGGAAGATGTCTCCTCCCTGCAGTATTGACTGGTAGGGACCCTGTGTCCTCTAAGATCCCAGCCCCTCCCTGGGCGCCCACTGTAGGCAGACGTTCTGGTTCTTACTGGTTGGTTCTAATTTCTGGGTTCTAACAACCCAATCTCCCTCCTTTGTCCCTCTAGCCCAAGAGGTGGTAGGTAACAGCTTCCTGCCGTCATTTACTGGAGTACTTTACCATTCCCAAATGGTACTCAAGCAGGCCCAAACCATCACCTGGGTAACTAATTTCAACTGGAGCGATTTCTGTTTTCTTGGCCTGACTAACATAGGCAGTCACTAATCAGTGCATCTGGTTAAATCTCGTCAAAGCCACTGTCACCATCTGAACTTAGCCCTTGTACTTTCACTTGTTCACTTCTGTACGATCCATCCTCTCTATGGCATTCAAACTCCATGAGAGCAGAGACGTGACATCTGCTGCCTCTCCAGTACCCTGCAGAAGAAACTAAATAAATGGATATCCATCAATTAAGATTGCCTTGGTTTAATGCTTGAGAGAATAAATCCCTTTGTGTTCCTTTTTGGGCTCTCTTTGGCTTATTCCCAGGGTGGTCAATAGATACCATGAATATTAACAAATCGTTTCTCGATCCCATTACCACTCCGTTCATTTCCTTCTCAAATGTCACATCGCTGCGGTCACTGGCCGGTGGCTAGGTTTGCCGAGCAAAGAGCTGCAGTTCTCAGAGGGGAGGGGGAATTTCACTTAAAGGAGAAACACTTACAGAGCACCTGCTACGCACCAACACACCTGGGCCTAGTTACCTGCTAATCAGCTGATTGTCACAGCAGTTGTAAGATGGGCAGTCTTAGTCCCTTCCGGGAAATGATGAAACTGAGGCACAGAGAAATCAAGCAATATGAACACGGTCAAAGTTAGGGTTCAAACCAGCTCTGCCCAGTCCCAAAGCTTTTCCACTTCTCCGTATAGCCTGAAGGTCAACTGCCTGGTGAGTCTACAAAGAGGCCAAGGAGTTAGCCATCCAGAGGTCAGCTGAAGGAGCTGTGGCTCAATGCTCACAAGGCCAGGGTCATGGACACAACCCCTATACACACACGGTGTTTTTTCATTTCTCTTTGGTCCCAGGTGACCATGTCTTCCATCCCAGGTACAGCCTGGGACTCTACAGAAATCCCAAATAGAACAGGAAAATAGGTACAGTGGAGCCAGGACATCTCAACCCAGCCTCTGACAGAACAGCCAGCGATCCACGCCATTAAGGGAGTGATAAATGTGGACGAGCATTGCTGCCTACAAATCCCTCACACATCCTGGAGGCTCAGAAGGAGGAGCCAGTACAAGTTGGACCAAACACTGTGGGGTTAAGTCGGTCCATCGCGTGTGGTCATTTATGCATTAACGAGCAGCTGTAGTGCCACGATACTGTACGTTTCCATTCGGTTGGCTCGTACCTCCTCCTATAATCCTTGATTTTTCCCTGGGGGCCAGATCCTTCCACACCTCAGCATTTGAAACAGGAGCCATTGACCATAGGACCAAGAAAGGCAGCAAATACTTGACTACTGAATTCAAAAGCCACCAGTACAAAAGTAAGATAGAGAAAGTCAGATGAGTTTCTGTCTTTCTCAACAAATAAAATATACCATGGGCTGAAAGGGAGACAGGAGAGCCTGAGGCCACCAGTGCCAGGTGGTCATCAGGCAGGACTGACACTTCCCTTTGTCCCAGAATTCTTCTCAAATCTTAAGCTGCGCAGCCCTGTGTAGCCAACATGGGATGTTCCCAGGAACAGGAAGCAGATAAGATGCAGGGAGACAACAGGAAACAGAAGAGAAGTGGACCAGAAGCAGACAGGAAGTAGACAGGAAGGGGCAGGTCCCTTCTCCCAGCTCCAGGCCTCCAGCCTCCCCGACAACCACCACACCCCAATAGTAGAGACTTGTTTCCTACAAGTGGCCAAGAGACCCCAACATCGCACACCGGAGAAGAGAAAGGTGAGTTGGAGCTAAGAGGCAATAACTTACTAACCGGCAGATCCCATCTGTCAGGAGAGAACATGGAGGCACATTTAGTAGATGATGGTGCCAGGACAGCACCCGGGAAACTGCTCCACAGTGGGTGCCCCTAGGCACCCCCCTATACAGCTCTGCGTCGAGGAAGCTGTGGGGAGGAAGAATTCCTATTCCTCAGTCTCTGGGCTGCCCCATAATTCCTACTTGGCCCAGGGGGATATGTGGATACCCTAGAGAAATGTATAAGCCAGAAGGTGGCAGCTCTTAGAGAAGAAACCAGGAATCCAGAGTTGTGTGAATCCAGAATAGTGGCAGGTATCATGGACTCCTGGGTACTGTGGCTTGTAGAACTATCAGTGAAATAGAGAATACGGGAATAACATCCGGTCTGAAGAAAGAAGATAAGGAATCCAGTTCGGGCATATTTGAGTTGAGGTGAAGGAGAGATGATAAGGAGACTATTGAAAATATGACTGGGGCATTCAGGGGAAGGTGGTCCCCTATTTCATCTCCCCACAAAGGTAGCTCCTTTCAGACATGGTGCCACATCGAACCTGCTTCTGTATCTCAGACTGGGATCCACAACCCCAGCTGCAGAATAACATGGGAGATAACAAACACATTCTACCTGGCTCTGCCTGCCAGAATTAATTTACATGGTCTTGGAGGGAGGGCAGCTTTTCAATGTTCCCTAGCTGATTCAATTGAATAGCAGTGGGGAGAACCAGCACTCTAAAAGTCCAAGAATTCTGCTGGGTACAGAGTAGGTGATGCACATATACTCAAAAACTAATAGTCATTCATCACCTTTAGGGCAAGTCTTGGGTCGTACACAAGCAAGTCTAGGCTAAAATACGACTATAAATTACAGTAGTGAGAATAGATAAAATAGAGTAAAATAAAGGTAAAGAGAAAACAAGAATAGGATCATCATTGTCGTCATCATCACCACCATCATCCTCACCTCCATCTTCACCATCATCACCGTCACCATCACCATCCTTATCACCATCACCACCACCATCACCATCACCACCATCACCATCATCACCACCATCACCATCATCACCACCATCATCATCATCACCACCATCATCATCACCACCATCACCATCATCACCACCACCATCACCATCATCATCACCACCATCACCATCATTATCACCATCATCACCACCATCATCACCATCATCACCACCATCACCACCATCACCATCATCATCATCACCATCACCACTATCATCGTCATCATCATCACAGTCATCATTTATATAATCTTTATGACACACCAAGCACTGTGTTAAGCATTTTACAAGTATTAACTCTTTTAATCTTCACAGTCTTTTTGATTATAAGGATTTGATTACCCCCACTCATAGATGGGGAAACTGAGGCATGGGGAGGCTAAGATCCCAAAGCTCACAAGTGGAGGGCTGAGGTTCCAGCCAAGCAGTCTAGCTCCAGGCAGCGCTGACATTCTTAGCCAATGTGATGTGCTGCCAGAGGAACGCTCAGCCGGCAGAGAGTGCACCGTAAGAGCTTAGGCGATAACCAAGGACAGCTGTGAATATGCCTCTGAATTGCCCGCCTCTCAAAGCACAAGATGAGGTCACTAGTTGGACACCATCCCTAAGATGAAAGCAGGATGCCAACCTCCTGGCTCTGGGGGAAATCCCTGCTGGGTGCTCCGGAAGGCCCCTGAGGGACATGAGGGACATGACAGCATTGTCCTACAACACACCAGAGTTTATTAAGTGCTTCCCATGGCACTCCTCCGTACAAGGAGGGACATAACAAGGAAGGACAAGCAGGCAAGAGCGTGCTGCCCAGGACAAAGGACAGCTGGCATGTCCCTCGTGAGTCCTACCCTTTACGCCCCACCTCCACGAATGCATCTTCTTACCAAACCAGCCAAGGTGTTACACAGAAGTGAGTGGCAGAGCCCTTGAGCCCAAATATTCTCTGGCAATATTTGGGGGTACAAATACTCAGCATAGACAACTGCCAAGGCACAGGATTTAAAACATAGGGAAGAGTATCAACCTCTTATTTCACAATGTCCACCACCGCTTTTATGCCAAGAAAGGTCCCCAACATCCCAAGACCAAATACACACTCATGTCTACTTTCACCTCGCCATGGGTGGGTGTATGGATACGCATCTGTGTCTACATTTTTATTTTTAATTATTTTTGTACTGAGCTATCTATGACAATTAACAATTGTATATATTTAAAGTGTACAATTTGATGGTTTGATGTACATATACATCATGAAATAATCACCATCATCAAGCTGACTCAATATGAATTAACTCGATTTTTTTTTCTTAGTGAGAATACTTAAGATCTACCCTCTTAGCAAATTTCAAGTATTACATTTAATTCTTGAATCCATCTGAAGTTTTTCTTTGGGTGTACAATGCAAAGTGAGACTCTAATGCAGTTGAAAACTAGCATACACTGAATCGGCCAGTGGAAATATTTTATTTGACTTCATTGTTTAGGGGATTTTTAATTGAAAAAAATGTGCCTGTATTTTGGGATAGTCTTTAAAGAGATGATTAAGACATCCAGAGGCTGGCGACCAATCTGCCTCATCTGGGAAGAGCACAATGATGATACCAACATGGGCCAGTGAAGCAACATCCTTCGCAACTAGACTGAAGAACAAAAAGACAGCAACTTGTCTGTTCCCCTTCCCCAATTCCCCAACGCTGTTCCCCTCCCCCAGTTCCCCAATAAAATCTTTAAAAAAAAAAGAGATGATTAAGGGCCAGCCGAGTGGCGCGGTGGTTAAGTGCTGGCTTGGGAAGCCAGCAGCCCCGGTTCAGGTCCCAAATATGAGGGCCAGTGACACTGCCCTCAAAAAAAAAAAAAAGATGATTAAGTTAAAACAAGGTAATTAGGGAAGATCCTAATTCAACATGACTGGTGTCCTATAAGGAGAGGAGTTTAGGACACAGACACACACAGAGGGATGCCCATGTGAAGACACAGAAGTACAATAGCCATTTACAAGCCAAGGAGAGAGGCCCTGGAAGAAATGAACCCTGAGGGCACCCTGATCTTGGACTTCCAGCCTCCAGAATTGTCAGAAAGTAAACATTCCTGGTTTAAGTCACCCAGTTTGTAGCACTTTGTTATGGCAGCCCTCGCAAAGTAATATGGAAAGATTACTATTCTGTATCAAAATTCTGTTAGTCTTCCTTTTTTTGTCTCTAGGTTAACTTCAGACTCGTTTTGTCAAGTTGCCCATGCCTTCAAAACCCAGCTGGGCTCTGGCCTGAAGATGAAGGGCTGCACGTGGGGGTGATGTGAGGGATGCCTTTCAACTTGCTGTGCTGTTTTTTATGGGTTTTCAATTTGTGCAGAATAAACAAGTCTTGCTCATTGAATCTAAGGTAAACCCTGGCATTTTTCCCTTAAAAAGAAAGACATAAGGGCCGGCCGAGTGGCGTGGTGGTTAAGCGCTGGCTTGGGAAGCCAGCAGCCCCGGTTCGGTCCCACATATGAGGGCCAGTGACACTGCCCTCAAAAAAAGAAAAAGAAAAAAAGAAAGACATGGAATTTGATTTTAAGTGGCAGGCTGAGTACACTCATTTCCTTGCATCTCCACAGAAACGCCACAGAAATAAAAGCATGAAAGTACAAGAAGGTCCAGAGAAATGGAGGAGAGCCATCTGAGGATAAAATATTCCAACAAAGCTGTAGCAGAAAATAAGTGGGTGCAAGTATGTTCATGGGCAAGACAGCAGAGGAGCCTTGAGCCGGAACCTCCTGTGTGTGTCAGACAGCATGTAGGGGCTGCTCTGCCCACTGGGACCCCAGGGGGACCCGGCTCATCATGAGGACGGAGGTGAGTGTATGGCTGAAAGCCGGGGGGGTCACAAAATTCTATAGATGGGAAACCCCTCCAGGCACACCTCCTCCTTGTGTCCGCGCTCTGAGTGAAAAGCAGGATGCTTGGTATTTGTCCTCAGTTAAAACTCAGCTCTGGCCAGCTGAGTAGCTCAGTTGGTTAACAGTTGGCTTGGAGCACGAGATCTGAGCAACAGGGCCCCCGGGTTGACTCCCACATGAGCCAGTGAACGCTGTGCCCGAGCTGAGCTGTCGCTGAGCTGCCAACAGGTGGCAGGATGGCTCAGCTGGTGTAACAACAAGATTGCCTGTTCAATGGTGGGCTACGCTCACCTGAAACTAAGGCTGAACTCAGCACCTTGAGCTGAGCTGCCGCCCGGATGGCTCAGTGGATAGAGCATGCGCTCTTAACAACAAGGCTGCTGGTTCGACTCCCGCATGGGATGGTGGCTATGCTCACCCGCAACTAAGACTGAACTCAGCAACTTGAGCTTGGAAGCCACGAGCTGCCGACGGGCAGCCAGATGGTGACTGGCGCCCTCCACAACGAAGACTGAAGAACAACACCTTGGCTGGTCCCCTCCCCCAATTCCCCAACACTCTTCCCCTCCCCCAATTCCCCAATAAAATCTTAAAAAAAAAAAAAAAAAGCTCAGCTCTTCTCTCAGGAAACTGAGTTAACCCTTGAGAGATATGGATGTTGTACTCACATGCTGAGAGTGGATGGAGGTGGAACAGCCACCGTGCCACCATGGAGACCAAAGTTACACACCCACGAAGCAATGCCGTAAGCCTGAAGGAGCTAGCACAACACGAGATAAAGGACAAATACAACAAGATAAGAGAAGCTCCCAGTGGCCTGCGGCACTGGAGCAGGTTTCTGTTGCTGGCAGCCAGAAACAATGTTAACTGGTAAGAAAGGGAAGTAAGCAGGCTTGTCAAGCAACTTAAATCCTCCTCTTTTATACAGAAAGCACTGCTGTCTACGTGTGTTAACTCAAAAAGCAGAGGGGGGGATGGCATGTAGAACTATAGAAACTATCACCAGAAGCAAAAGCAAAAGTTGCAGGTCGGGACTGACTGGGCTGGGAGAGCAAAGATCCAGGGGGACCGGACTCTGTCCCTCTCTGTGCAAGTCACGCTGTGCCGCTTTATTTTCTCCATACACATGTGCCTGCCCAAACTCAAAACTAGCCACGCAGGGGAGGCAGCACCAAGCAGACTGTTGGAAATCAGAGTGCAAGAGTGAGGTGCAAGTGGCCTTAATCCAGACAAGAAGGCATCACGTCTGAGGGAGAGACAGCTACCTGCCCAAGAACAGCAGCAAAGACCTTCCCCTTCACAGCATTGCACAGGCCGCTCAGCCTGGGGATTTCCCAACCTCTCCTGCATCCGTGTGGTCATGTGACGAGTTCTGGCCAATGAAACATGGACATAAAGACAGCGAAACAAAAGTGAGGAGCTGATGAGCCAACGTGAGAGGTTTCCATGAGACACCAGATGTAGCGAGAGCATTGGTAAACAGATTATCTAGATCTTAGTGACAATCATTTTGACCTCCTACAGGCACCATCAGCTGTGAAACAGTTGGAAACGCTGATGACCTTGTTCTCATTTCCATTTATATTCATTCTAAATCGGACACCTCGGAGATTGTTTAAATAAGAGAGGGACATTCACTAAGTCGCCCGACAGCTCTGCCTCTGTCTGATTGGAGGCAGCTGAGGCTTACAAGAAGGACACCTGGGCTGGAGTCCCAGGTCTGCCCCTGGCTCGGTTTATGTACCGAGACAAGTCACTGCACCCCTCTGAGATTGCGTTTCCCTGTGTGTCAAGTGGTATCACCTCCAACCACCCATCAGGGACACACCATGAGGGAACCCAGTAACAGGAATGTCCTATATGGGGCATGTTTGCTCTGGACCTCTCACTAACTCAGACTAGCCTTTTCTTCATCCCATCATTGTTGAGAGAAAAACATGATTCTTTCAAGTCACAGAAACCCATACCACGCACATATAAACCAAACTGGAATTTGATGGCAGTCATAGCTGGAGAGTCTAGGGGTAGGCTAGCTTCGGGGCTGGCCGGATTCGGGGTTTAAACAATGTCATCACCAACATCCCCAAAAGTCCTTTGACTAGTGAATGGATAAGCCATGGCACACCCACTGGGTGGAATACTAGTTAGCAATAAAGGACAAATGACGGATATACACACAACAGCGTGGATACATCTCAACTACCTTGTGCTGAATGAAAGAAGGCAACCTCGGAAAGCTACCTACTGTAGGATTCCATTTATGTGAACCTTCAGAAACCAAAATGAGAGGGATGGAGGACAGATCAGGGATTGCCAGTGATGGGGCGGGGAGGGTTTGACCACAAAAATTCAAAACAAAGGACTGAGGTGGGAGTGATGGGACTGTCCTAGATCCCAATGGTTGTGTTGACTACGTGACTCAATCATTTGTCAAAACTCAAAGAGCTATATGCCCAAAAGAGTGAATTTCTCTGAAAGTAAATTTTAAAAGTTTTTGTAAAGATGCGTGTTCACCCATCGCTCTGCTGTCTTCAGCGGAGCTGGCTTCGCTCTCAATCTCCATGTCGTGGCAAGGTTAGCATCACCAAACCTCACGTTTTCCTCCCTTCAAATCCAACAGAAGCTGTGAGGGCCTCTTTCCCAAAGGCACAGGGAAAAAAATCTCAGAGCGTCTCCTTATCTCTGATGAGTCACATTGTCCATCTCTGAACCAATCACGATGGCAAGGAGAATGGCCTGTTCCGATTGGCTCAGCCATAGGCACGTGACCCTTCCCAGGAGCCTGGTGATAGATCAGTTTTAGCTCAACTTTGAAGGGGGTGGTCCCCAAAGCATCATCAATCAGGGTACCATTTTAACAAGAACAAGGATGTTCTTCACAGGAAGACAAAAATTCACTCTATTACCCAAATGAAATGATATCCATCAAGTCAAGGCTGATTTCTTTACTACCAATACTATCCTGAGGTTGAAAAAGAAAACTCAAGATATGCCTGGGATCACAGACCAGACATATTAGCAGTTACCCTGCAGCGATGTGTTATTTAGAGTTGGGCATATTCCCTTTGAAACACAAGTTGGAGAATCTGAACCCAGGGCCCAAAACAGACCAACATCCACTGCAGGGCTAATATGCTTACTTTAGGGTATCGAGTTTTCAAATGTGATCTCAGCGGGCAGTGTCCAAACAGAAGTGTACACGGGCCAGCTTCATGGCTGTGGGACCTATGCAGTCACACAGGGTCCCAAGCTCAGAAGGGCCCATGCTTCGTTTAATGCTCTGTCGTCATGCCCCTCACCTCTGAAATTCTTACGAGTTCCATCTTTGAACTTATGCTTTGCAAGTGATCTAATGGGACCATGAAGCGTGCACGTGAGCAAAGGAGAGACGTGCTTGTCTGCGGGTCCTCGCTGCCCTGTTTGCAAATTGTAGTCTGGATGCCCCAGGAGCACAGAATTCTGGGAGACCCAGGATGCGGGGAAGTTCGGCAAGGCTCAAAGCCAGACAGAAAAGTGTGTCACATCTGCAAAGAGTAAGCAGGGATACTGACAGCCCAGAGAAGACATCCCTTCTGTTCAAACCAGAACTTGCTTCACATGCAGGAAACAGGCAAGAACCTGCTAAGAAACACAACCAACTAAGAAATACTATCCTGTTCTTTCTTACCTCTGTTAGTTTCCTATATTAGCCAACAGCTCATGCTGAATATGGATAACATGGAAGGAAAGGGGAAAATAGTTCCTTTCCTTTCCATCCTTCCTGACTCATCAGTGAGCTGAAGGCAGAGAGCTGGTATAACATGTGCCTGTCGACAAGTCAATTGACAACAGATGAGTTCGTTCTGCGCAGCAAAACTCATCTGTGTGTCTGAGCTCCAAACTGCGAATGGTGTCATTTGGAGGGCACTGCATATGGGTTAGTTGCTCTTATATTTCAGTTTACAACTGGTATCACACAATGAAAAGATGCGCGGTACACCGTATGATCGTATGATCATCTCCATAGATCCAGGAAAAGCATTTGACAAATACCAGAAAACACCACTAACCCCGGCTAGCGTGGGCCAATCCAAAATCATTCATGGAGTATCTGTCCTTCTCTTCCTTATTCTTTTAATGTGGTCCATTATTCTCAAACACATGAAGAAACCAGACGATGGGAAACCACCGTCACCCAATCTTTACTGCTCCCTGGATGGTCTGCTTTAGTGAATCGTCAAGATGGTGTTTTAAGGGTTAGGAGTTTAAATAGCATGATCTCAGATGCCGTAAATGTCTCTCCAACAATCCTGTTGACTATTCAATTCCTTGAAAACCCATTTTCACCTATTGCCCAAAACAAACAACAACAACAAAAAACCACTAAAGTGTACTTTCTGTCTGGGTTCATTTTTCGGGGCCATCAAGTATGTAAAGGGGGCCAGGGATGCAGGGAGTGCAGAGATGTGAGGAAAAGACAAGCAGTGGGGAAGGCCTGCTTTTGAGGAACTTAAAATTTCAATTGAGAAGAGATGATAAACCTACATTAAAAAATTGATAACGACAAAAGGAAGGAACATATGAATTGTTAACTTGCCTGATATAATTTATATGTGTTCTCAAGTTTCAGAGAAAAAAAGAGATTGCTATTGGTTGGGAATTATCACAAGGTTATCATTAGTAGTATCCAATGCATGAAATATTTATAGTAATAATAGTAATAGCTAGGAATTGTCCTGTGTCTACTGTGTGCAAATCACTGTGCTGACTGCTTTACGTGCACTACCTTTATACACATTTATCTTTTACACAGTCCTGTGAGATGGGATATTATTCTCATAGTGTTCTATTATTACTATCATTAGGGCCGGCCGAGTGGCGCGGTGGTTAAGCGCTGGCCTGGGAAGCCAGCGGCCCCGGTTCGGTCCCACATATGAGGGCCAGTGACACTGCCCTCAAAAAAAAAAAAAAAAAAAGAGTATTATTACTATCATTATGTAATTATTTAACTTATAATTATATAAGTAATATCATTATGCCCATTTTATAAATTAAAAAAGCAAAAGTACAGAGATGTCAAGAAACATGCCTAAAGTCACACAGCATGTAAGAGACTGGGCTCTGGAGACCAGGCTCTCGTCACCATTCTCCGATGGTTCCTCGCACCTGTAAGCTTCTGCTGATTTTCCTCCTTTTGGTCTCAAGGTTGCTGCCATCCCAGACTCTGTCGCCTCCTTTTTCCCAGAGCAAAGGTGGCTCCAGTATTGCCCTTGACTGATACTATGACCCAGAAGTCTTCAGAATAAAACCCACAGAGAACGCGAGGAAGGAAAGGGAACCCTCCTCAGCACGCTGGCCCGGAGGTTATGCACGGACCCCTGTCATAGGTAAAGTCGCTTGGCAACAGCTCTGGGGAACCTGGGTCCCTTTTTCTCAGATGTAATTCAGAGCTTATTCTGTGTGGGGCAGAGTCCACCTGGGAACGAAGGGACAACAGGGCTGGGAGACAGAGCCCTGGGGACACCGCCGTGTGAGCGCCTGGACGCGGCCCGGAACACCCCAGTGCAGGCGCTGGGTTCGCCCCCAGCTGCCCCTGGACGCGGGCTCCCCTCCCCTGCCGCCTGGGCAGAAACAGGGGCCTCGGGCGTGACGACACTGCCACCCAGTGGCCGAGGTTATCGCCACTGTGCAGAAGCAGGTGGCTTGTCCCGGTTTCCAGAGCTGACACGGAGAAATTGGGGTGATTAGGGGGCTTTAAACAAGACCCATGGCTGCCTCCGGAGAGCAAACCATTAGACCAAGCACGATGACCCCACGTGGCCACATTCTTTGTTGGTGAGTAACAGAGCCCCAACCGGGGTGGGCTTCAGTGAGAAGGTTGTCACCTCCCCGGGGACCAAAGGGGCAGCAAAGCGGCGGTGGGGGAGGTGCCCACCACAACCAGGTTCCCTGTGCTCTGCAAGGAGGTGACCGTGCCCCCCATGACCCGGAGAAGCAACTGGGCGCCCACCAGACCCACAGCAGGCGTACTGCCCGCCTGCAACCCCTGAAACGCTGGGAGCCCAGGGTCCCCTCCCCTTTGTCCACTACTTTCACCCTGAGAAGAGGCAAAGCGAGGAGAGGGGATTTTTGCCTGAATCAGTCACATTCCTTCCAGGCGAATTCTGGCAGTTTCATGAAAGGGCCTTTCTTCCCCGTCTCAGTGGTATTCACTAACTAGGGAAGCCTCTCCAAGTCTCTGACTGGAAAGCTGTCCCCAGTCTTCCCTCTTAGAGATCACCTGGGCACCAAGGATCCGACTGGGAGAAGGTCTGAGAAAGCTGATCCTGAAGGGGGTGAAACCAGCCTGTGTGCTGCCAAGAGGGACTTGGGGACAGAGCCATCCAGCTCTGAGACGCCTGTGAGGGAACGCTCCCCACGGGAGTCACCAGCCCATCGCCCATTCTCCATCCAGCCCGGGGTCACTTAGGCCCTGCCCAGACTTCCGGCTTCCTCCCAGCCCCCCAAATCCAAGGGCGGGAGAGGACCGGGACGCCAGGGCAGGTGACCTGGACTAAATCCGCAGCTGGCACCTGGGCCGGCTGGTCCCATGGTGACTGTCTCAGCCCCGGGGAACATGGGAAGGAGGCAGACGGGTAGATGCTCTACTGCTTGGGTTCTGCGCCTATTGGAATGGGCAGACACACCCGTTTTTCTTCGTCAGCACAGGCCTCTAACAAAATACACAGACGGCGTGGCTCAGACACCAGACCTTACTTGTTTTCTCACAGTTCTGGGGCTGAGATGCCCAAGGTCAAGGTGCCGGCTGATTCCGTGGGCAGTGTGAGCCCCCATCCTTGCTGCTAGATGGCCAGCGTCTGCCTATGTCCTCACACAGCAAAGAGGGGGCTCTGCTGTGTCTTCTTCTCCTTATAAGAACACTGTTTCATCATGGGGGACCCCATCCTCATGACCTCATCTGATCCTAATCACCTCCCAAAGCGCCCCCTCCTCTCATACTATCACTCTGAGGTTTAGGGCTTCAACATATGAAGAGACAATGCAATAGATGTTGAGAGGACTAGGAAATTAATTAGATGGCGGCAGGGGAAAGGGTATTGAGAGGAGTTTTGCTGGGTTCAGGCTTGGGGAAAAGGGTGGGACACTCACTGAGACGGCATGGCAGCATTTGGGGGACGGTGATGAGTTCTGCTTGGGACAGATTGAGTTTGAGATACGTGTGGGACCCCAAGTAGAAATGCCCATAAGGCCATGAGTTAGATGCTGAAGCTCAGGAGAGAACTCGGAGTGAGAGAGAGATTTCGGCGGCGTCAGAAGGGACGAAGCGATGGACGTCAGTGGAATAAATGGCCCAAAGAGAAACCTGCAGAGTGAGAAGAGGGGTCCTAATGTGTAGGGGGCTGGCAGATGACAAGGGGCCTGCAGTGAAGGTGAGAAAGGCAGGCATCCAGGGACGGGGAGGGAAAGCAGGTGTGTGTGTGTTGTCAGAAACACCAGTGGAATGCGGGGAAAGCTTTTGAGAAGGAGGGAGGCATTCCCAAGAAGCAGCCCTAGCATTTGGCTGCAGTTCTGATGACCTTAGTGGGCAGTTTCACTGAAGACGTGGTGGCAAGAAGCACAATGATGGTGGGGAGAACCGAGCAGGACGCAAGGGAGGGAAGCATCCAGAACAAACAGCTCTTTCAAGAAGTGCGGCTGTAAAGGGAGGATCAGAATGGGAGATACAGGACCCTCCCCTGGGGTCCCAAACCCTCTCCCGGTAGCTCCAACCCATTCCCTTGTGATGTCCCCTGAGGGCCACAGAAGTGGTGTCCTTTCCAGATTGACACTCCACAGAATATTTCCTGCAGAACTGCTCTGAGACTAGGGCACCAAATCTTCAGCTCTACTCAAATGCCCCCAATTCCTAATACCTGCTACCCCCTTCAAAGAGCATTAAGCTGATGTTTACCACCTGGGTTGCTATGACGACAGAATGTCAGTGCGTGCTCCATTTTGAGTTCATACCATCTTTATTGAAAACAGGTCAATGAGGAGGGTAGGTAGCTTTTTCAGCAGAATCTGAAATACTGAAATGGAGATTGTTGAGCTCAAGACCAATCACACAAGGAAGGAGTGATTCTCCCCAAAAGCCATGAACAGATCACAAATCGATTCCTCTTATGTTCAGAGGCACAGGGATAGGCCAAGTGCTGGGGGACTGTTATGAGTCTTTTTCCTATTATCCAGCATTTGTTAGATGCCTCGCCAATACCTATTTCTCTTCTCTCGTTGGGGGGAAAACCTTGGCGATTTGGTCATAAATGGGCATGTGACCCAGTACTGGCCACTAAAGGAGACATAAAATCTGTGGACTTGCACAGAGGTTCCCCCAAAGAGACCTCCATTCATCCCGGGAACCGTGTGGTGTGAGGATAACAGCCAGAGAACCACAGAGAGATGTCACTATGCCAGGCAGGCAGGGCGCTCAGAGCTGCAGGGGCAGCACCATGGACAGCAGACCGGAAGTCAGTGAGAAACCAGGTCCTCAGAGATACAGTCGGAGTGGCTGGTCAAGTCACCACATCCGATATGAGCAGTTCCTGTATGCACACAACTCACTCCATCAGGCACATGCAAGACGAATCCATGGCACCCTGTGAGGTTCCAGGGCTCGTGTATAAGGGAGAGAAACCCCCACCAGAAGCCAGGAAGCCAGAAAGGTCCAACTGAAAAGTTGGGAACAAAAACAGAAAGGTCCTTCAGAGAGAGAGAGAGAGAGAGAGAGAGAGAGAGAGAGAGAGAGAGAGAGAGAGATGCCTTTTTTGCATCATAAAAAAATGAGCTGGGCTTTAGATCAGATAACAGAGGCCCTGGGTTTCTGGAATTCTTTGCAAAAATGTCAACTGTCGGATCAATGACTTTCAAATGCCACAATCCATGCATTCAAATAACAATCCTTTGAATGCTTAATGAGTAACTATATTGACAGATCACTTTCTAATCATTTCTCCAATGTTGCCACTTTTTCCTAGCAGTCTAATCCAAAACAAGCCGAGCTGCAAAGGCAAAAGCTCTGGGTTCCATAAAGCAGGTGTGTTTAATGTCACTTCCCGGCCGCCTGCTTTGGGAAGGCTTCTCACATAGTCACCCCACTCGGCAGTGCAGTAAAACACTCAGGATTTTGGGGGGGGGGGTTTGTTTTTTTTGAGGGCAGTGTCACTGGCCCTCATATGTGGGACCCGAACCAAGGCCACTGGCTTCCCAAGCCAGCGCTTAACCACTGCCCCACTCGGCCAGCCCGAAACCTTCAGGTTTTGATGAGAACTCAAAAGGCTTCTGGCTGGCTGGGATACTGTACTTTTCTCTGGGTTTCACACACTTGTGTTTTTACATTACTCATATGTCCCTGGGACAGGACAAATGTAAGCCATCGGCAGCTGTGTCCTGAGGACCCGTTTGCATCATTTACTCTATTTGCAAAAATGGCAAATGGGATGCAGCTGGTGCCTGGGGCTCTGACATCGTCCCCTAAGTACCAGCTATCTCTGCACAAAGGACCCCAGAATTGCTCTTCGTTTTGCATGTCTGGCAGAGAACCATCTATACCAGGGGTCGGCAAACTGCGGCTCGTGAGCCACAGGTGGCTCTTTGGGTACGTTCCATCTCAAAAGTTTGCCGATCTCTGAAAGAGCCAATCCTGTCCCTCACAACAATTCAAAAATTATTCGAGAGCCATAAATATATTTTTACATAATCACCATTATGTGAATAATATCCTTGAAAAATTTTATAAATGAAACTATAATAGTTTTACTTTCATTTTCAATTGTACTTCAGAGCGACCTGTCCCTACCCAAAGAGCCGCATGGGGCTCGGGAGCCACAGTTTGCTGACCACTGGCAGCTCTTCCGTCTCCAAAGTTTGCCAACCCCTGGTCTAGACCATCAAGCCCAGGGCAGGCACTGGCCTCAGGCAGTTTTGTTGGAACTCCATTAAAGTCAGGAGGGTTTTCTCCAAAACCAGGAGACCCCACATCGTACCTCTTTGGCTGACAAAAACCCAAAAGACCAGACTTTTGGAGTCTGGTGCAGTTTGATGGGACTCTGAGGACACAATCAATCTCATTCATCATTCTCATTCATCATTCAAGGGAGGAAAATCGATAATGTGGCAAAATCCACCCAAGATTACCGTGCACATACCCTTTGATTGAGTAACTCCCCCACTCCTCAGAATTCATCCTACTAACACACCTGCAAACATGAAATGACCCACGTACAACGTTCTCCTGGGAAGTAAGTATTGTGCCAGCCGATGCTGTAGGGTTCCTGGGCACCAGGTACCATTGAGCACACGATGCAGGTAAGCTTATTTTATCATCACACCATGTGAGAGAGGTAGGTGCTACCATCAGCTCCATTGAAAGATACGGAGGCTGATATAAAGAAAAGATGAAATACTGCCATTTGCAACAACATGGATGGATCTTGAGAATATTGTGCTAAGTAAGTTGATGGAAATTGACAAAAACCATATGATTTCACTCATATGTGGAATATAAAACAGAAAGCAACAAACAGACAAAACAAATAAACCCACAGACACAGACAACAGTATGGTGGTCACCAAAGGGAAGGGGGTGGGGGCGTGAAGAAGGGGAAGGGGTCACATATATGGTGATGGGAGGAGAACTGACTCTGGGTGGTGAACAAACAATGCAACAGATAGATGATGTGTTATAGCAATGTACACTTGAAACTCATATAATTATTAATCAATGTCACCACAATAAATCTCATTAAAAATAAAGATAAGGAGGCTGAGAGGTACTGTGAGGTAAAGTAATTGAGCCAAGCATTTTTGTAGTGGCCAAAGGCTGGACACGAGCCAAGTGTCCACCGATAGCGTGGCGACATCACTTATGCGCCAGCCAACGATGGGGCTGAAATGACAGCATGTGAAAAAAATGTGGCTCTTTGTTAGAGAAAGATCTCTAAGACATGTTGTGTGTTAAGTGAAAAAAACGAGGTGCAAAATAGTATTCGTGGTTTACTAGTATTTGAGAGGGGAAAGCAAACTATATATAGTATAACATATGTATTTTTTATGCATAGAAGAATCTATTTCTATGCTTTTCCATGCCTGAGGTATTTCTGCACACACTGAGGAAAAGCTAATAATATTGGTTGCCTGTGCGAAAGGAACAGGATTGCTGCAGGGGAGGGCTTTTTTATTACAATTATTACAATCGCTTTCCTTCACTATATTCATTTTTACACTTTTTGACATTTGAACCATGTGAATGTACTTTGTCTTCAGATATTTCAGTGGCTTTACTGAAGCACACATCACATACCATCAATGCATACATTTTAAGGGTGCAATTCAATGGGAATCTATACAGCTATGTAGCCATCACCCCAATCCAATTTAGAACACTGCCAGCACCCCAAAAAGCTCCCTGTGCTCATCAGCAGGTCATTCCCACATCCACCCCACAGCCCCAGGCAACTGCGGATCTGCTGTCTGTCTCCGCATTTCTGCCTGTTCTGGAAATCCACACCCACAGGTACTCAGATACCATGCAGACACTGGGTCTGGCTTCCTTCAATCAGCATCGCTATTTGGAAGTCACCCATGTCGTTGTATTGCTTGCTCTTTCATGCCATTGCACACCTATGCCAGTGTGTTTGTGTATTCACAAGCTGAGGGTCAGTCAGGCTGTTTCTAGTTTGGGGAAACGATGAATAAAGTTGTCCTGAACATTTATAAGCAAGTCTTTCTTTCCTTTCTCTTAGGTAGCTATCTAAAAGGGGGACGGCAGGGTCACAGGGCAAGGGTATGTTGAATTTTTTAGGAAACCCCAAACTGGTTCCCAACGCTACTGTCCCATTTTCCCTTCCCACCAGCCCTGGGAGAGGCTTCCAGTTTCCCCACATCCTGGCCAACCGGCCTCACAGTCTCTGCTCTAACCACCCCACCGGTGGTGCCTCATTACGGAAATGCAATTTGCATTTCCCTGATGACTCAAGACTTGAAGGGCCTTTTCCGTCTTCAGAAACCTAAAAGTAAACGTGGAACCCATCACTGACGTAGAGAAACTGAGAAATTTCCCCTGACAATCAGGGCCTTGCTCTCTCTCCCAAATACCAGGAAATCTGACAACACCAGGTCTGCAGTCCATACAGACCTCTGTCCCCGAGCTCTCGGTGTCTCGTTTCTCTGACTGAGAAAGACAGAGTGCCCTGCAGACACTGAATATGGGCAACAACTTTAATGGGATCTGGAGCGGCACCCTGTCACCAAACACATCAGGGTCCTGAATTCCAGGAACACGCGTCCTCAGTGGGATGAAGCTGTCCATGAATTCAGGGCAGCTTCCACCACCAAACGGGCGGCCGAGTTGACCAGGGCACTTCGTGTTCAGAGCTGTCAGGATTAGGAATTGCAAATCAGAGGTGCCGCAGCTGGGACACCTGCTCCTTCTGAAGGACCGGCATGCTTTGCTCGGTCCTGCGCTCCCCACGAAGACGGCAGGTCTGACCTCAGAAGCCAGCTCCCTCGTCCGGTTCCGCTGCGTGGTGTCCCCGCAGGCTCAGGGTTCCTTTCAATGCATTTGTTTCCACTGAAATCCGTCGAGGACTCTGATTCCCACTCTTGCTCTCGGGGCCTCCTCTCCACTTAAAGATGCGAATGAAAACACGCTGGAACCCCCCACAGAGCAAGCGTACCTCTCCCTTCTCCTGGCCGGTCCCACCGGGGACCCCCTTGCATCCTCTCCAGGGCAGCAGGCCGGCTCTCGTGCTAATGAAAGCTGACTGTCTCAAAGCCTCCTGGCAAATCTTATTAAAGGAGTTCCCCTCCCTGAACTGAGATTATTACAGCCACCTTTATGGTAGAATAAAAATTAATTTTCTCAGCTATAATAAGAACGATAAGAATGAATCACTTGGGAGCAAATAAAGATTACAATTAACTCAAACAGAATAAATCTAAATTTCATGCAGACCAGCAATTTCTCTGCTCCGATCTCTCCAGCACCCGTAGGAATAGGGCCTCGGGGTCAGACTCCCTCTCCGGCTGGGCCACGGCCCATACGGTCCCAACCGGGGCCTCCGGGGGGACGGCCAGGAGCCAAGCCAAAGCCCCAAAGGCTGGAGGCTGAGTTCAGGACTCGCGAGGCTCGGCCCTTGCCAGGGACGATGAGCTATGCTGCCCTGAGGCCATCAGCTCCGTCTGGGTCCCTGTGGACACGCGCTGGGCGTCCGCCCCCTTCTGGTAACTGCACTCCAGGTTTCCCTTGAGAGCCACCTCCTCCCTCGCCCCCACTTCAGGCATCAGCGAGTCCTCTCGCATTTCCAGGAATGGCTGGACCCAGCCCCAGACACTCAGAGACCCAGTGCAGCCTGACAATAACGGGGCACTGGGCCCCTGCTTAAAATATTTGGAAGAACTCTTTATTCCCTGCAGGCTCAACTGAGAGGCCGTCTTCTCCCCATATGAATGCATAGAACTAAGCCAGTCCAAACGGGGAACCCAAGACAAGAAGAGGTGCTGGTAACACTATTTGAACCGCTGGATCAAGCCACACCTGAAGCTTTCTCCCTCTGCTTTTCAATTCTATGAACCAATACATTCCGATATTTCCTGTTTCATGTCTGGCTCTGGAAACCAAACATGCCCTCACTGGTGACATCGTTTCTCAGCCTTTCACAGGACAATGAGCCCATCATTGACCTTGGCTTTCTGGGGTGACAAAGTGGGCGTCCGATTGCTCAGAGGGCTGAGGAAAATGCCTATCGGGGTTTCCCCTGCTAGGACATAGCACTGCAGATCTAGGCCCCAGCAAGGGGGTGATAAGGAGCATGGGTGTGCAGCGCAGGCTGTGGGTGCCCACTCAGGGCTGCCTGGGCCACGAGCCCAGCTTCCCACAGGAACGGAGAGTGGCTTTGCTCTCCGGCAGGACTGGGCCCGGGCTTCCTGAGGGGGGCTGTTAGCGTTCTCAGACAATTGTGATAAATAACGGGGGCTCCAAGTTCACACTGCCTGGTACCAAAGAGCCTGAGGGCCCCTCGCTGCCCCCCGCACTCGCATGTCTGCTTTCTCTGGCTAGCGCCATCAGAAAGCAGGTGAGCCCGGGCAGTGTCCCCCTGTGCTGTGCCCACCCCCCGCTCTGTGTGATGGCCGGACCCCGCACAGGCTCCCACAGGGCCGACGGGGATGTGGGGCCCGGCCTTTCCCTCCTTCCTTCCAGGTTTTAATTTCCCCCTGTCCCCATAAAGCCTACGGAACTTGTCCTTACCCCAGTGCATAGCAGGTGGCCAGCTGGACAGACCAGCCCACGTGACAAAGAAGGACATAAGTGGTTCTGAAAAGGCCCCGGCCCTGACTGCTTCCCGAGAGGGCAGGCCCCTCCTTCAGCTCTCTTGGTTTAATCAGAGCCCCTGTCCTCTGGGGTCGAGCGTTCCCACCTTCAGAGAGAAAGGCACATCCTCAAGCAGAGGGTAAACAGGCTGCCGCCACCACTCAGCGTCACCAAGCAGCCGGCCCAGCCCTGAGGGCCACCAGCCTGGCAGGGCGGGGAGGTCAGTGTGAGGTCACCGTTAGCCGCGGATCTGTGATGGGTCAGGGTCAGCCTGTGGCCGAGAGAGAAGAAGCAGCGTGTGTGGCCAGAACAAAAGAGAAGGCTTGGTAGTGTGTGATTCAAAACCAATGGGTCCTTGAAGGGCTTTGAACTTGAGACAGCAGCCTCATTACACAGGGGACGTCAGGAGCTAGGGAAGCAGAGGTCTCCACTGGGGGCCGTGTCCCCATCACCCCCCCACTTTCTTCCCTCCAGCTGTCCCTCTCATTCTTGGGGTGAAAGTACTGTCCATTATCATCCCTGAAAGCACCTACTAATAGGACACAGTTGCCAGGCCCCCAGCTTGGAGCCACGGCAGGCGCCATCAAGCGGCATCATACACAGTGAGGAACACAGTTGACCTTGAAACTACACGGGTCTGAACTTACACCTGGACTTTTTCAATAAATACCTGCACTGGTTTTGACCTGTGGTTGAGGGTCCGTGGGTGTAGGGACCACTGTGTGCATTGATCTATGCCATTTTATTTAGGGAACTTGAGCATCCGCGGATTTTAGTATCTGTGAGGAATCCTGGAACCAATCCCCCACAGATCCTGAGAGACAACCAAGTTTTGGGGGAGTCAAAAGTTATATGTGCATTTTCGACTGCGGGGGGTGGGGGCGTGGCTCCCCTAACCTTTGCGTTGCTGAAGGGTCAACGTAGTGATAGGACCTAATTCTCCCCAGTCTACAGTTGAGGAAAGTCACACCCACAGAGGACCTGACTCTTATCCAAGGTCACCAGGTCAAACCAGCCACCGCTGTCAGAGTCTCTAACCACTGCACCACCCTACCACGTGGGAATCCAAGGTCATCCTGATGGCCTCTGGGTGGAAATCAGGGACATCGGTCCAGTACCTTTCAGACTTATTTTTCTTAGCTTTCCAAACTTTTATTCAAACAAAACACTTTAAAATATATTACACACTACTTGAGTTTTATCAAAGGGTATTTGATACAATGAATGCACACCTCCAACACCCAACTGAAGACACAAGTCATTGCAAATACAGCTGAAGCCCCTGGGCTCCCTCCCCAACCACATTCCCATCTAGAACTTGGGGTTGCTGAACTTGGGGTTCCCCAGGGCTGCGTCTGTTTTTACTTCAACTACAGTATATGACGTCTACTTCTGCTATGAAACGTGGCATTGTCTCTAGGGTTTTAAACTTCACACCAATAGTGTTCCACGCCGGGCCTCTGCAATCTGCATGTCCCGCTCCGTGTACACGGTGAAGTGCACAGGCAGCCCTGCGCACTGCTGAGAGCCCCGTTGTAAGGAAACACCGTATGGATCCGCCCTCCTGCTGGGTGGTTACGTGGGCTCCCAGCTTCTGTGATCATCTGTTTTAAGACACAGCTCTCGCACGCGTCTCCTGTTTACGCTTGCATCTCCACTCTCCTAGGAGCGGAGTTGCTGAGTTGTTGAAGGGAAGAACATCTCCCTCACAGGGAAAGCCAATGAAGTCACCCACTCAGAGCCCCTGCAGGCAGCACAGGCGACTTGGAGCCTCCTGCAGGAAGTCCACCCACCCCGCCGAGCAGCCCCAGAGGCGAAGGCTCCAGGTGAAGCCTGGCAGGTGAGGCCATCTACCAATGGCCACGCATCATGCAAATGAGAGGACCAGGCCCGAAAGCAGACAGAGGTCCTGCTCCCAGGCCAAGAGAGGCTAGGATAAGAGGCTGGAAGGGAATGCCGCCCACATCTCAGCGGCGCCCACATGCTGCCTGGTCCTTTGCACATCACCTGCCTACTGGAGGTCAAGGCCCCTTCTATGTAGGTGAATACAAGGCGACAAAAATCTCTGGGTGAATCTGATTAACAGTATTTGACATTTGCTGAGCACTCACTCTGTGCTAGGTGCCCTTCTAGGCGCTTGATGCATATCAACCCATTTTCATGCTCCCTGTGGCCATAGGTACTGCAGTCGGCTCTATCGGATAAGGAAATGGAGGAACAGAGAGGTTAACACACTTGCTCAAGGCCACACAGCTAGCAGGAGTGGAGCCAGAATTTGAACCCAGACAGTTGTAGGTTGTACAGTCTTGGCCTCTACCGGCCTCTGTAAGTTGTGGTCTGAAAGCCACCTCTGGAATGGGTGAAAAAATACCTAAAGTGACTAGAAAGCAGGAAGTGAAAACTCAAGCACATGGCAGACCAGGTAGGTGATGCGGAGTGGAGGGCGCAGGCAGGAAATGGAGAGGGGCTTGGCCACTGCCAGACATCCCCTGTTGTGGATGTCACACCATCGCCCCGGCTCACTGTCCCTCAGCTGGCACGTGTCAATGTGCTGTTCCTCCCTAGCCCCTGCCTGGGCTCTGGAGCTGGCCGACTTGGCAGCCCCAGGAGGTGGCCTTCGTGAGCCCGTCCGAAGGAACCAGGGGGCCAGCAGAACCAGCGCAGGGCACCAAACAGCCCGCCCCAGGTAACAGCCCCAACCCCGCCTGCAAGCACAGAGCCCGCCCCACACCCTCGCCAGCCTGGCCGCATCTCTCGCTCCAGCCAGATGTGCAGGCCTCCCAGGCAGCTTCAAGACCAAGGACAGCCGCTTTGCACGAAGACAGGTCTCAGTTCCTGTCGATTCTAATCTACGAAAGACCAGCTAGGCAGCCTGGTCATCAGCGCAAAGAAAGGAAAGCCCATCCCAACTCCTAACCTCTCAGACTTAGCCTGAAAATGACAACAGCTCTTGGCAATTTCACTAATTTGGACTGGAAGAAAAGATCTTTGTGCCTCCCTCACAAGGGTTCGCGACCTTGCGCTGCGCCCAGCTTAGCGGCTTTGCCTGGTGCAGCCTCCCTCAGGAAGAAACAGCTGAGCCCGCAAAGGACTGGAGCCTGGGATGGCCGCTGCACCACAACTCAGCACGAAACTTTCCAAGAAACAGAGCAAAATCAAATCCACCCTACACACTCGGCCAAAGTTTTCTGCACACAGTTGCACACGCTCACACCCTGCCTAGGCAGGGGCTGGGTGCAGAGGGCAGAGATGAGGACAGGGGCACGGGACCCAGTGTGTCATGACTCTATCCCATCGGTATTTCCTGGAAGCCCATCATGTGCCAGGAGTCAGACACAGAGAGACCGGCCTTGGTGACACACAGCATAACTACACACTTCATGGGCCTGCGGCAAAGTGAAAACGCAGGCAACGCTGCTCAAAAATTATTAAGTCAGTGACAACAAAGCTTTAAACGAAGCGTGGGACCCTTCTGAGCATGGCGCCCTGTGTAGCTGCACACGTGGCAGAAAAGTCATTCAAGGGAGGGACCAAGGGAGGGAAGGAAGAAGAAAGAAAGGAGAAAGACAGGGAGGGGAGTGAAGAAAGAGAGGCAAGCAAAGGAAAAAGGGAAAGAAAAACCCAAATGTACTGACTGGCCCATGCAGCCAACAATCCAGGAATGCTGACGCCTGCCTGGACGCAGGTTCCCATAATCGTAAATGTCAATGTTTACTGAGCTTTGCTGAGCTTCAGCCACTGTGCTAAGGGATTTGCATGTATTAACTCATTTACTCATAACAACCTGTTGAGGGAGCTATTTCTACTGTCTCCGCTTTGAAATAAGGAAACTGAGGCACAGGAACGTTGGTTAGCTTGCCTACGGTGACAATCTGGCCTGGTGACAATCTGGCCTGGTGACCAGCCAGGACTCAAGCCCAGGCCATCTGACTTCCGGCTCACACTGCAGGTGTGAAGGGAAATCAGAGAACCCGTGTCCTCGGCATGTACAGCCTTCTAAGGGACAGAGGCAGCATCTGGTGACCCGCGTGGCAGAGGCGTGAGCACTGGCTGCCAACAGGGGCAGGGTTCAAAGGAGCATCTATGCATTAGAGACAACCCATTCCAGGCACCGCCCCTGCCACGGGTCCATCCCGTGCTCCATGACGACGGACAAGACAATGGGATGGGGAAACCGACACGCTATCAAGCCTGCGACGTCCCCTCTGAATCCGCACCTGCGTCTCACCAGGTTTCTGCAAGGTGACGCCTGTGAGAGCAGCTCTCCAGGAAAGTGCATTTCGTGGATTTCTTGGGCGGCTGTCCCCGTGGAATGCAACCATCCCGATACATTAGCTGTGCCGTTCATCAGCCCAGCAGGCACCGGGAGCCGAGGCCAGTTTCCCCAGGGATGGTGGCAATCAGCCTGGGGCCCTCCAAATAGTGTTGACACATCCACCAGGAGACCCCAGGGGGCCACCCTGGGCACAGATCTGGCTGCCACAGAGCTTGAGCACGAACCCTTAAACACAGCGCTCAAATCCAGGCTTCTAGCAGAAGTGGCTGGTTGCACGTCTGGAGCAGGAAATGTACCAGATGAACCTGGAATAGGGTATGCCAGGACGTAGGAAGGCGCTCCAAAGCTGACAGGGACGTGTCCAAAGGACACATGAGCCAGCTTGAAGGAGGGCTCACTGGCCCCCGCCGGGATGCTTCGGAGCATCCAAACGAATGATTCAATGGCTGAAACACATCGGGGATGTTAAAATCCATGTGTTCAGAGCGATACTCAAGAACAGACCCGGGAAGAGTCCACAGGGCTGGAATTCTGGCTTCTCTTGAAGAGCTGGCAGACCCGGGAGCATCAGACCCACGTTCTCATAGGGCAGCAGCTGGCTGGGGCTGGGTGCCTCTTACAGGGAGAGCACATGGTCTCCAGGCTGCCACAGGCCCCACCCCACCCCCACCCCCGATGGGCCGACCTAGGGGAGATGCCAGGGCGAGTTTCCTCCAACTTCCGTGGAAGCACCTGCCTCACTCCTTTACACCACACGCCTGTTACTTGGGTCTTAAATGTCCCTGTGCTCTGGCACATCCCTCACCCAGCAGCCCCGGGAAGTCAGATCCGGCCTGACCAGATTCTCCAGCCCGCTCCTCAGGAGGCCCTGGCCAGGAAGGAAATACCAGGGGGCTGAAAACCAGACGCACTGCGCCCCCACCCCGCCTCCGTGCCCTCCGCCTGCCCCCTGAACTGCTCTCTGTTTGGATTTGAGCAGAGGAGCACCGTGACATGCTTCTGTTTTTTAAAGGCTCACTCTGGGCCCTTGAAAATAGACTGTAAAGAGACCAGCATGGAAGCAGGAGAGGTGATAGGGCTCACGACAGGTTCCAGGCAGGACGCGATGGGGCTTGGATCCGGGTGGGTGGGGGAGACGCGGGCAGATCCTGGGCGTCTGAAGCTACAGGTGACAATGCTCCTGCAACCCGAGCAAACCAGGAGGGTGGAGTGGCCATCCATTGCCACATGTGTTTTGTGAGTGGAAAGTGTTTGTGTCTATTTCAATTAATTTAAATCCCAATTAACTTTGATTTTAAGCCCCCATTCCTAAGTGGCAGCTGCCTCTTCTCATAAACCAGGATCAAAATGCTCCCATTTTTATAACAGTGGCCCGGATCCCCCTTGACTAATAAACAGAGATGTCACACGGGGTAAGTGCTGAAAGCCGGGAACATCCTTAGGCGGGAATTCCCCTTTGGCTACAGAATTCTGCAAACACCAACACACACACACACACACACACACACACACACACACACACACACACACCTTTTGCTGTACTCTATTACGTCTAAGGATACGTGAACAGGGTCATATCCCTTCTTCCCAAAATAGCCCAGAAGAGAGAGCAGGAAAATTCCATCCAAAGGCCTTTTATTGACGAGTCCGGAGGCCCTGGACGCAGGTGTGTATAATTGAACAGTCTCAGACACCAGGACTCGCTGATGGGTCACCTGACGTGACATCGAATTTCATTTTTATAATTGCTCAGCCCATGCCTTGAGTCCAGGAGATGTCCTGAGACCATTTCTCAAATCAACAAGCCCATTAGTGGGTGGATAGGAGGTGGCTTCTGCAGCCTCGAAATGCATTGTGCCTCTCGCTGCTCAAAAGAGTCAGAGCCCAAGTGGGGGAAAAAGCAAAGGTCAAAGTATCTCTGGCTGGCCACCGTTGTCATGGTAACCAGGGGCAGCCCCGTGGAGTCCCATGTCCAGGAGCTTTCAGAGCAAACAGAGAAGCCTTACCTCGCTGGGGGAAGGGGGTGCACTGATTTGAAGAAGGGAGTCTAACCTGTATGCCTGAGCAACAGCCCAAGTGTCCTTGCTTACGAACTGTGAACTCTGATGGTTACTCAAGGGAACCTCAGTTTCCCCATCTGTAAAGTGGGAGGGACATCAGGTGTTGTGGGGAGTTTCGTAGACAGTGTGATATCTCAATGGACTGAGGAGCCCTCAGCGATTCTGCAACAATCCCAGCCACAGGTCACACGGCCACCTCCATCCAGGTCCCCCACTAGCCACGCCACTGCCCACTGGGCGAGCTGGTCAAACGCATGTGCAGGACTAAGCCTTGCTTTGCACAGCTTGTGGCGCGTGGTACTTTCCAAAGATGGTTGCACCAGTGTATCCACCCTATATCCATCCCACTTCCTCTTCTTACAATGCACATGGAGAGGAGGGGTCAGTGTCCCCTCCCCTTGAGTCTGCAGGGGCCTGTGACTACAGCAGAAGTGACTCCATGTGACTTCTGACACTACCTCATCAAAGGCGATGCAGCTCCCACCTGGTCCTCCTGGGATGCTCAGCCTTGCAACTGACCGTCCTATCATGAGGAAGTCAGGTAGCCACACGGAAGCATCCGGCCACAGCCCAGCTGAGGTCCCACTGACAGCCAGCCTCTACCATGACGCCCGTGAGCGAGCCTTCAGACGGCTCCTTCTATCTGCCCTGGATGATGGAGTGTTGCCCAGACAGCTGTACCTGACAAGCCCCGCCCCAAATGTAGATTACTGACCAAATATAAAGGCCATCGTTGTTTTAAGCCACCATGTTCTGGGTGGTTTGTTATGCAGCCACAGGTAATCAGAAGACAACTCTCAGAAGTTTTCAATTTGAGCCCCACTCAAAGTGCGCGCCATGAGTCTTGCCAAGGGCCCAGCCAGAGGAAAGTCTTTGCCAAGGAGGCACATCGTTAGCCCTTTGGTGATGAGCCCGGAAGGGCCGGGAAGGTGTGGACCTGCGCCCGGCACATCGCCCATCTCCCCCTGGAATGGAAACCCATGGTGACAAGGACCACGTCTGAGTTTTCCCGCCTAGAACAGAGCCCAGCACAGAGTAGGCACTCAGCAAATACCAGATACATGCATGAGAACGTCCAGTACAGAAAGACTCAAATGACGAAGATCCCAGAGGGTGGGAGTTTTCCATGTCGATGTACATTAGTCACAACAATCACCCAACAAATACAAGCAAACTGCAAAGTTCCAGTCCTTTCTAATCTTCAAAGGACAATCATCTGGCCGAGAGAAAAAGGCAGATAAAATTATATTTTTATTTTCAAGGTTGTTTGCGTGTCTGTGAAAACGTAAAGAACATCTTTTTATGTATAGAACACAAAACTGAAAGATTATAAAAATATAATGAAGCATCTGAATGTTTTCTGACAAGGATGTTCATCTTGGGACTGGCGGTAATTAATAGTGTCACTGGAATCAGCCAAAATGCCCGTCATTTGGACAAGAGCTAAATAAAACCTGGCGCCGTGGAATATTACACAGCAGGAAAAAAGAATGAGGCGGGTCTAACTGTACCAACAAGGGTAGGCCTACAAAATATATTGTTGGCTGAAAAAAAAAAAGCAAGTTGCAGAATACTACAGTCAGTACAATACTTGGATAAAAATTTTAAATACACAAAAATCATAGTGTTCATGGATCAACACAGACGTCAAATATAAAAATGGTTTCCAAGGGCACATGATAAATTCATAATTGTGGTTGCCTCAGGGGAGAGGGGGGGTGGAATTGTGCAAAAGAGAACTTCAAATTTTTTCTGGAAGGTTTGGGTAATTTTTTTAATAAGATAATAAAAGGCTTTGTTGCAAATGTGACAAAATGTTAACAGCTGACATTTCTAGGTGCTGAGTATGCTGAGGTTTGTTACATTACTCTTTGTACTTTTCCTATCTTTGCTTTTTCAAAATAAAAATTACAATTAAAAAGACAGGAAACGCTTTTCACATCCTGCTGGTAAGACCATACACGGCAGCCCCGTCTCAGAGGGCAGTATGAGTACTTATTAAAATGGCAGGTGGAGAGACCCCTGGATGAAGCAACACCAGGCCTTGGGATCCACCCTGGAGAAAGACACATGCTCAGTGGGCCAGGTACAGGGATATTACCGAGCATTTGTAGTTGCAGAAACTTGGAAACAGCTTAAATGTCCACTAGTGGGACAGCCACAGAACCTGGAGCAATTCATTTTCTAGAACAGTAAACAGCAGCAGCCAATATATTTTTTTTTGAGGAGAGTGTCACTGTCCCTCATATGTGGGACCCGAACCGGGGCCGCTGGCGTCCCAAGCCAGCGCTTAACCACCACGCCACTCGGCCAGTCCTAGCAGCAGCCAATATTGAAATTGACATCTATGCACTGGTGTGAAACCATCTCCACCATGCACTGTTGAGAGGAAAATAAAAACAAGTTGCAAAAAAATGAGATGAAGTATAGCATTTATGTTTTTAAGTACTATATTTTTCTACAGGTCATATGTTTATATTTAACCACACAGCAAAGATCTGAAATAAAAGACAAAAGTGTAGTGATTGTGGTTACCTCTGGGGACAAAGTGGGGAGAGAAGTGGGGTTCGGGATGTTGATCACAGGAGACGCTAGCCCTAGTTGTAACATTTTAATTTTCTCACAGATACATAATATCGTAGCAATAACAATAATACCAACCTTTATATAGGGCGTCCTATTTGCCAGACACAGTTCGGAGTGCATTTCACACATTTGTCCATGTAATCTAACCACAGCCTTGTGAGCTTGGGCGCTACCATTATCCCATTTTGCATAGGAAGGATCCCAAGGCACAGAGAAATTGAGATGCCTTTCTAAATCAGAGTGACAGCTGCGAGAACCTGACACATTTTAACAACATATCCACCCAGGGGTTTGTAACCATAATGCACAAAATCCCTCCTGAATGGACTGCATTCGTTCACCCGTTTCAAAACGGGCCCTCTGGATGTGCCAGAAAGGAGACCCCCAGCCTCGTGGAGCAGACAGTTTAGTGAGGAAAAGACCATCCCCAGAATAAATAAACAAACAATATACGTAGGAAAGTCAGACAGTAGCAAGCGCCACCAAGAAAAAATGAAGAAGGAAAGGAGGATGAAGAGTGTTGGCGGGAGTGCGCCGGGTGGTCCCAGTGTTGGGACGGCCGGGAAGCTTGTCTGAGCAACAGCCCCGGGCATAAAGTTCCGAGGAGGTGAGGGCAAGCGAAGGGCAGCGGTTCCAGGAGGAGGGACAAGCAGGTGCAAATGTCCTGAGGTAGGAGCACGGTGGGGACAGCAGGAGGCCGGTGTGACCAGAATGGGGCAAGTGAACAGACGGGCAGTCACAATTATTTAGGACACCCTGGTTCATTTTAAGGACATTGGCTTAAATATGGAATTAGACGGGAGCCCCTGGATCACTGTGAGCAGAGGGGGTCCAATTTACACCCAGCAGGGCTCTGGTTGCTGTGGGAAGAAAGGATTGGCGGGGAGCCAGGGCGTGAGGGCAGGAAGCAGGGAGACCAAACAAGAGGCCACTGCACAGTCCAGGCGAGCCATGCTGGTGGCGGGGAGCAGTGAGGGTGGGAGAAGCCACCAGATCCTGCATGTGTTTGGAAGGGAGAGCCTAAGATTTGCTGGCGGCTTGGATGTGATAAAAGGGGGAATCAGCAATGGCTCTAGGCTTGTCAACCTGAGCAGCGGGAAAGATGGAGTTGCCATCGACAGAAACAGGGGAGGCTGTGGGAGGAAGGGGTTCAGGACAAAACTGGGTCCCTAGCAGATGGCCACAAGACACACAGGACAGATAGAGACGTCCAGAGCTCAGGGGAGGAGCCTGGCTGGAGACGGAATAAGAGAGCCTCACAGACCGTCTGCTAAAACCAGAGGTTCCAAGAGCTAACAGTGGCCTGCAGCTGTGTGTGTGTGTGTTTAAAGATTTTATTGGGGAATTCGGGGAGGGGACCAGCCAAGTTGCTGTTCTTCAATCTTCGTTGTGAAAGGCGCCAGTCACCATCTGGCTTCCTGTCGGCAGCTCGTGGCCTCTAAGCTCAAGGTGCTGTGTTCAATCTTAGTTGCAGGTGGGCATAGCCACCATCCCATGCGGGAGTTGAGCCAACAGCCTTATTAAGAGCGCATGCTCTATCCACTAAGCCATCTGGGCGGCAGCTCAGCTCAAGGTGCCGAGTTCAATCTTAGTTGCGGATGGGCATAGCCCACCATTGAACAGGCAATCTTGTTGTTACACCAGCTGAGCCATCCTGCCACCTGTTGGCAGCTCAGTGACAGCTCAGCTCGGAAATAGCATTCACTGGCCCATGTGGGAATCAAACCAGCGGCCCTGTTGCTCAGAGCTTGTGCTCTAAGCCAACTCTTAACCAACTGAGCCACTGGGCCGGCCCTGCAGGTGTGTTTTGTTTGCCTGCAGAGTACTTCCTAATTTAGATTTATTTTGAACCCTTCTTGTAAGAGTCCGGGTTTCCAGCCTTGGTTGGCAATGGGGGAGTCTGGGAGCTCTGGACCCCCACTCCCACATAGGGATGGGCAGTGTCTGCCCCCACGGGGCCAAGCGTCAAACTGCAGCCCTCCGCTGGCCAACCCACATCCCCGCCCCACCTGCCTGGGCCGGGCAGGTGTCTGAGTCTCTGTGCGTTGCACCGGACTCTAACTTCTGTTGCACAAAGTTAGTGAACCCTGGGACTTCTGACTTTTCTCCTTCTCTAACCCAACAAGCTCACTATGAGGCTCTCTCAGACAAAATAACCAAGCACAATGTCTGACTTCAGCGGACGAAACACACACAGCAACAGAGGAAGACAGAAGCTCAACACCAGCCAACGATGAGTAAACACAGCCCATCTCATTCCCCTCGGCCTAAGTCGAGATGGCCTCATCTTTTAACCCTGAGATCCCCACCAAAACAAAGCCAAGTCGGCCAGGGTAGGGAGTTGTCTGCCGCACCTCAGCACACTGGTTCCCATTACCTGTCCCAGATTAGCCAAATGAAGATCAATGTGTCCGTAAAATCTAATGACATGTTAACACAAACCTTTAAAAAGATAAAATGCTTTTTATCTCAGTCTTAAGACAACCTAATAAAGAATTAACAGTCCGCGGCACCATGGAATTTCACTCCAGTTTTTACTTTATGTCAGGGCTTCTAAGATCATTAGCTTTTAACCGACAGGCTTCCCCCGGCTTTGGGACACGTGGCTGCCACCCCACACTGTGCTAGGCCATTAAAATTGGACTCCTGCATCCCTTCAGAACTGGAGTTACGGGCTCCAGCTGATGCACCCGCACCAAAACCCCAGCCTTCGTGGAAGACGCTAAGGTGATCCACCCACACAGGCCTCAGAGCCGAATGGGAATTCCAGAGCCCAAACTCCGGCCCATGTCTGACCACGGTGACAACTCCTGGAGGAAGGTGGAGGATGGACTGAAAGTGGACAGGTGATACTTGTAAGGCTTCAGAAGCATACGGACATCTTCGGGGTGGCCGGGGAGCTCTCTGCTCCACACACAGGTGTCCACCCTCCCCTGGAGGTGCCAATCAGAGCAAGAAGCCCCACATTAGGAAACAGCAAACACATGCCCTTCTTCCAACAAGGCCAGGGTTCCAGCAGGGTGACTGGCACAGAGGACAATGACTTATAAAGTTTTCTAAGGTATGACTCACATGCCAAATGATTGTAGGTGCTACATGAATGAACTTGAAAATATTTTTTTAGTAATATTTATTTTAATATCTATTTAAAAAATTTATAACCATCATAGTGTGGCAGAAACTATCAAATGTCCCACCTCTTACCCCTTCTTTGATATCAGTATAGTCTGCAAAATTTAGCCTCCTAGAAAACATTACATAGTTCTGCTTCCCTTGCAGCTAGGTATAGACATATGATTGAGTTCTGGCCAATGAAAGTTGAGCAAAAATGATGACAAGAAGGGGGTGTGTCCTCCACATCCTCTTTGTGCTAGGATGTGGACATGGAGGTGGGCCATTGGCTGGAATGTGGACATGGAGGTGGGCCATTGGCTGGGATGTGGACATGGAGGTGGGCCATTGGCTGGAATGTGGACATGGAGGTGGACCATTGGCTGGGATGTGGACATGGAGGTGGGCCATTGGCTGGGATGTGGACATGGAGGTGGGTCATTGGCTGGAATGTGGACATGGAGGTGGGCCATTGGCTGGAATACAGACGTGGAGGTGGGACATCTTGGCCATGTGCTTGAGGGCACTACTTAGGGATGGTGGAGCGAGATGGGAGCACAGGTCCCTGATTCTATACCAACCCTGGACGGCTTCTCCCCAGACTCGTGTGAGAGAGAAGAGTCTATACTTGTTTAAGCCACCATAGCAGTAGGCTTTTTTGGGATAGTGTCTCTGTCTGCACAACCTATAGTCTAACCAAACTCATGACTTCACAGGTATGACTGCTGAGGCTAGAGAAAAATTAACTTATTTAAAAAGTGATTGAGAGGATCGAAAGAAATATACTGGGAAGACTGCCTTCAGTTAGCCAGCTGCTGTGCCCGATCACTGAGCACAGACTGGAAACGCCATTCTTTTGTGAGAAGATGCTGAAAAGCTGCCACATACGTACACATTGGCATCAGCAAAACTACAACCCAAAAGTACTATACTTTCAGAGGAGTCGGAAGTTTTCTCAAAGCATTCCTGGATGTCAGTGTCGTTTTCACTTTTAAACAGGAAGAGACTGGCTGCATTTTTAGGTCATTCCAGGGCGATGCTGTAGGTACTTAGGGCAGGGACTCCATCAACCCCGTGGCACGCGTCAGGCCTACATGGCAGCAGGAAGGCTGAAACAAGGCCTCCCGTTAATCCCCTCCCCCTCCCGGCCACTCCACGATGAAAGGCTGGCTCCGTTGGGGAGCAGAGTCACCCCAAGCAACGCTGGCAGAGCAGGGCAGGGGACCTGGCGCGCTCAACCTGTGTCAAGCACAGATTCTTCCAGCCCTATCCCCTTCTCTTTGGCCCCCCATTGGCCTAGAGCACAGAGACCAGGCAAAGCCATTGCCCCCCACTTCTGACCCCCCGATAAGCTCATTAACAGCCAGGCTGGTCGCAAGGACCAATTAAGGACCAGCGCTTCTCTTCCACAGCAGCTGTAATCGGCAGGCCCCCAGACCGCAGGTAAGGGATCAGCCAGCCCGGGCCGCCAGCTTCACAGCTCTCCTCGGCTCCCTTCACTCTGATCCCCAACTTGGCACAAGCAGCCTGGAGAGTCTCGGCGCCCTGCGGATGGCCGGGTCCTCATTCTATGGTTCTTGGCACAGAGCGAAAGGATTTGCCCAAAGAGACACTTTGCGGCTAACACGCCCCAGTGTACTCATTCATTCAACAAACAGGAGCGCCTGCTCTGGGCCAGGCTGTGCGCGAGGCACTCGGGACACGGCAGAGAGCAAGCCCCGCGTGGTCCCTGCCCTCATGGAGTGGATGTTCTCGTCGGGGAGACAGCAAGCCACAAACACAGCAAGTCAATTACGGAGTTAGTTAGATGACGTGAGTGCTGGGAAGACAGGGCGGATCAAGAAGGGTCAGGTCGGGTGACAGTGTGCAGACAGACTTCAGAAAGGCTGTGTCAGAGCTGAAGAAAGGCCGGCAGGAGCTGAGGGGGTGGCCCAACGCGTGTCTGGGAAGAAGACTCCTGGCTGCGGGGAGGGCTGGAGCAAAGCCTGGGAGAAAAGTCCATGTGTGACGACAGGAGAGCCGAGGGGCGTGCACTCAGAGCAGCCGGGCAGGGCGGTGAGGACGGAGGCGCCTACCTGAGTGGGGGAGCAGTCTGTGGGTTAGGAACAGGAGGAAGCGATGGTTTGACTCAGGCTCTGAAAGGCTCCCTCTGACTTGGAGTAGTTATAAATTATACTGCAAACTCAAGGGCAACTACTAAATACAATTAAAAAAAACACAATTTTTTAAAAAAGCGTAATTGATACACTAAAAGAGGCGACGAACTGGCATCATATCAAACGTTCAATTCAAACCAGAGAAGCAGAAAAGAGTGGAAGACGAAAACAAAGAACAAAAGCAACAAACAGAAAACAGTGACAAATGTGGCAGATATTACCAAAAGTTGGGAGCAGCCGAGATGTCCTTCGCTGGTGAATGGCTACACAAACTGTGGTACGTCCATTCAACGGAATATTATTCATCAATAGAAATGAGCTGTCGAGCCATGAAAAGACATGGATGAACCTTAAATTCAGAGTGCTAAGTGTGAAAAGGCCACACACATCCTGTATGACGTTCCGAAAAATGAGAGACTATGAATGGAGAGAGTGAAAAGATCAGTGGTCGCCAGCAGTTTGGGGGGCAGCGGGGGTAAGGGATGACTAGGCAGAGCACAGATGACCCTCAGGGCAGTGAAAGTCCTTTGTGTGACCCTGGGATGTGGACACATGACATGCACCTGCCAAAGCCCAGAGCATGTATTACACGGGGTAAGCCCTCCTGTAAACTGTGGCCTTTCGTTAATGTGTCACCATTAGCTCATCAACTGGGACAAATGTACGTTGATAAATCCTGGTGTAAGCTGATAACACTAGAGAAGCCCGGGGGTGGGGAGAGTAGATGGGAACTCGGGCTTTCTGCTCATTTTTCCGTAATCCTAATACTGCTCTAAAAAAATACAGTCTGTTAAGTTTTTTACACAACGGCCTTTGTACCTCCCTTCAGATCCAAACGAGGACCCCACGATCCCCAAACTCAAATGCCGCCTGGGGCCATGCAGGTGAGCTACGTGGGTGAAGCGGAGCAGCCGTGAGACGAAAGGGACTGGTGGGTACTGCGGTTAACTGCGGAGCACAGCCCATCTCCAGGCGGGGCAGCTCTCAGCTCCACTCCCTGTTGCCACGCGGAAAAGACGAGGCCAGGGTAGCTCAAACTCATCAGTGTTCAAGAGAAGCTAGAAATCTGGATTTTTATTTGAAACCTCTCTATTTTTAACGTTTGGCAACTAACTCCCTCTCTTTTTCAATTCTCTGTGAGCCTAACAGGAAGCAAGCCAAACAAAACACATCCACATACAGGACCGGGCCCCTTCCTACCCACGGCAACTTCTGTTCTAGAGGCTCCAACGGCTTTCTGTGGTTCTGAAGGGTTTTACATCTGAATTAGCAATATTCATGGGCTGAAAGGATGGCTTTTTGATAACAGTATAAAAATAAAGCAACACTGTAAACAAAACCTGCTACACTAAATAACAGGTACTGGGACGTGTATTCACTCGAATCTCCCACGACCAGTGAGCCCCACTTTACAAATGAGGACGACACAGGTACAAAGGCTTGCTTCCCAGGGTCGCACAGCTATTCAGTAGCACGGCAGAGACGGAACCGCGGGAACCTAGGTGAAGGGCCTGTGCTCTTAGCCGCTGGGCTCACTGCCTTCTAGACGTGGCTGCCGCTTGCAGACCTGTCAGCACTGGCTCGTTTGGGGACTCAAAAGCTAAGTCAAAGTTCTCTTTCCCACGTGTTCTGCAGAGCACTGACTGCTACACATCTTTGCATCACGTGTCTGGCAGCGTTCCCAGGGCTGCAGGGTCATTCTCACAACTCCAGGAAGTATTTGTTACTGTTACTATCCCCGTCTTACAGATAGGAAACAGAGGCTCAGAGAGGTTAAGTAACTCACCCGCAGTCACACAGCTGGTACGTGGTAAAGACAGGAACCCAGGCAGACTGGTCCTAAAGCCCACGGGGATGCTCTCCCACCCTGCACGGGCCGATACCATCACCATGGGCCACACGGGGCTATGGCGACGGACGTGCCTGCTGCGCCTAAGAAACTGAAAGGTTTTGTTTGTTTGTTTGTTTGTTTGTTTGTTTTTTACTAACAAGCAAGTTTAGCTGTCCTTTGTCATTTCACTGTTTAGTTATTTTCAACTATTCTTAACTTTTGTCCACTTCCTTTTTGTTCTTTTTCTCTTCTGTAGCACTTGCTTATGGTAGAGAAGTTGAAACTGCAGAGAAAGCTTAGGGCGGCTCATATGCACACAATTGACCACCCACTCTCAACATTTTGCATTCTTCTGGCTTTTCCTGCTGTGTATAGTTTTAATCCGTTGCTATCTTATTATATAAACAGCTTTCATTCTGCATTTTTCCTCCCACATAACAGCACTAACACTTTTTCTTATTATTAAAAATCCCTCAGACACATCATATATAAAGGTGACCCAATAGGCCAGTGAATGACTACCACAGGTTTTCTAGATCGTTCTACTGCCTTTAATCAGTATCGTGTATATTTTGAATATCATGGCTTTGGAGTCAGCAGTCTGGCTACTTAGAACCTCAGGCAAGTGACAAGCTTTCTCAGCATGAATTCGTATGGTGGGGAAACCGGGGTCAAAATTCCTACCCCCGGGGCGGCTGGGAGGGTTCGAAGATGATAAAAGGGCGGCCCCTCCACAGTGCTGGGCACACACCAGCACTGAATGGCAGCCTAGTAACTATATCAGGGATCATATCCCTGTCATTGGAAAAGCAGGATGTTTTCAATTTCTCACTGTCATAAACAGCACTGTAATGAGCGTGCCTGTTCCTAACATTTGATCTATTTTTCACATTTAAGATTATTTCCTTTGCATAGATTTCCCGTAGTACAGCTACTGGGTCAACCAGTACAGGGAAAACACTCAAATCTCTGCCACTGCTGGCTTGCTTTGTCCAGCAGATATCACCAGCCATGCAAGCATCTGCCCCAGTTGTTTGCTGCCTAAGGAACCACCCCTGCATGTAGTGGTATGGCCGAACCCCATTTCCTTAGGCCCACGGATTTCATGGATCAGGGATTCAGACCAGGCACAGAGGGGTGGGCTGTCTGCTCCATTAAGATGGGGGTCTTGGCTGGGGGAACTTGAACGGCAGCGTTGACAGTAAGACACTGGACTTGATTCGTCTAAAGGTTCTTCCTCTCACACGTCTAGCGCCTGGGCTTGGGTGGTTGGAAGGCTCAGCTGTCAACCAGGGTGCCTCCATATGGCCTCTCCATGGGGCTGGGCTTCCCCACAGCATGGCGACTGGGCTCTGAGGGGAAAGTATCTCAGGACGGTAAGTTCTGAGAGAACCAAACTGCGTGGTCCTTAAGAACCTGGCCTCAGAAGTCACACAGCGTCAGCGTCATCTCCATCATATGTGTAGGTCGGAGCACTCACAAGTCAGCCCAGATTCAAGGCGGGGGGACCACAGGCCTCACATCTCTCAATGGGAGGAACGTCAAAATCGTGCAGCCAGTTTTCAAAACTGCTGTCACATCTTTCACTCTGAATTGACTCCATAAAGCAACAAAAGAGAAACATGTCCTCTTATCTACAATGAGCAATCACAAGTGAAGAGAGAGTGGCAGAATTTGCAAAGGTGACAAAAAGATTGTACTGAGGCTTCCTATCGCCATGACGCTGCCTGGCTCCATTATAGGGACATGTGTCCATAAGAAGGCTGACCCAGCGGGGGTCCGGCTGGGGGCCACAGCACAGAGCTCCCCAGCCCTCAAAAGAATAGAACCCATGACCTTGGCTTAAGGACTCCTGGATGAAGTAAATATCCAGGGTCCTTGCACGCCAAGCAGCCATTCCCCATCCATTCATTAATAACACCTAAACTTTCCTTGGGTTTGGTTGGGCACGTGACCCAGGCCTGGCCAATCAGCACTGTCTAAACTTCTGGCCACATTAATAAGTGCAGAGGCAGGCACATAACCTCATAAAATCCAGTGAGAAGCTCTCTTCCCATTCCCAGTGGAAGGATGAAATGGACATGGACGCCACAGGCTAGTCCCTGAAGGGAAAGACTGAGAACAAGGCCAGCACCGCCCCAAGAGGCAGTGAGGAACCCAGTCCTGATGACCTCACCTGAGCCCCTAGATCCAGCCATGCCTGCAGCTGCTCCCCACAGATATTACAGTTTTCTCAGCCCATCTTTCCTTACACCAGTTTTGAGCTGAGTTTCTGTCACTTGCAAACAAAAGATTCCCAACGGCTTCCCGGAGTGTCTCATCACAGTCATTTCCTTGACCTTGTTCTTACACCCAACATCAACCAATGTAGTCAAAAATAAAATAGAATAAAATAAAATCTTCCCAGGCTGCAGGCCACCAGTTCCAAAACAAGAGAAACAGAAATATTTCACAATTGTTCCAGTTTGTAAAACCTTTCAAGCTAACACCTAACATCTCCGTCCCATCCATCCTGTCACAGCAATTTAAAAACTAAAATGGGAAATCAAAGTGTTTCTTAGCAACAAATTATATATGTAATGGGGGAGGGGGAGGAGAATTAGAAGGTTTAATCTAGTTAGAAACTATTTCCCTTTCTTCCTTAAGTTGCTACCTGCATGGAACCTCCACAGGAGAATGAAAGGAAGGTTGAGCTATTTTAATTCTTCTGTGATACACTGGTAATAAATGCACCCTGGGAATACTTGAATAGTGATGCTCAGTGTGGGCAAATGAGTGAAGCTGGGAAATTATTTCTGCAAAAAACTTTACAGCTTTGGATACTGTATTCGTTTCCTATAGCTATTTACAAATTGCGGCAAACACAGCAACTTAAAACAATGTTAATTTTAATGGAGAGGGAATTTCAGGTTGAGAAAATGACAAAGCTCTGGAGACGGATGGTGACGGTGGTTGTATAACGATGTGAATGGACTTAGTGCCATTGAACTGTACACCTAAACATGGTACATTTTACCACAGTTTTAAAAATACAAATTTATTTCATAGTTTGTGCAGGTCAGAAGTCCTGGCATGGCGTGTCCGGGTTCTCCATCCCGACTCTCACGGGGATGGAATCAAGGTGTCCACTGGCTGTGTCCTTACCAGGAACTCCGGGTTTCTCGCAAGCTCACTCAGGTGGTTGGCAGAGTCCAGTCCTTGCGGTTGTAGGACTGAGGTCCCAGGATCCTGATTGGCCGTCAGCTGAGGGCTGTTTTTGGCTCTTCAATGCCAGCTGTGCTCCTTGCCACTTACCCCTCCATCTTCAAAGCCAACAATGCAGGGAGACTCTCGTGGAAAATCCCTCTAAAACTTCCAGTCTCTAACATCTCGATGTCTGACCTGCAGACTTTGATTTAATGGGACCGCTGATTTGATCGTGCCCACCCAGATAACCTCCCTTTCTTAAAGCCGATTGTGCCATAAAACAGAACCCAATCTCAGGAGCAACACCCATCACAGTCATGATCCCAGGGATCAGACAGGGCCGCACATCGGGAACAGGGGACTGTCAAAGGACATCTCAACTCTGTCAACCACATGCCCCCTAACACCTGGCAATTCCAACCTTAAGGAGATGCCCCGGAGACATTCCTACCCTAGTTCACAAAGAGATGTACGAGACACTCCTTTGGCACTGCTTATCTTTGAGGAAAACGGCAAAGCAGCCTAAATGCCCATCAACGGGAGACTGGATAATCACACTGTGATGTGTCCTCATGGCAGAATACTATACAGCAGTGAAATGAACAACCTCAGTGGGTGTCGGCACAGACGACTCCCACAAACGTGGCAGGAGAAACGCACTGAAGAAAGGGGTGTACGAAGTCTGCCAATTAAGTTCGGGAACTCCTCCTAGGAAAAGTGCTCCATACCTCACTGCTGAATATCACTATAGTCACCTTCAATGTACTCCCCTTGGGAAGCTATGCACCGATGCCAGCGCCTAGTCCACCCTTCAAAGCAATTTTGGAACTCTTTTTCTGGAATGGCCATCAGAGGTGTCGTCATATTATCCTTGATGTCCTGACTGTCGTCAAAATGTCTTTCTTTCAGGGTGACCAGTTAGCTCAATTGGTTAGAGTGTGGTGCTGACAACACCAAGGTTTGATCCCCGCATGGGCCACTGTGAGCTGAGCCCTCCCTAAAAGAGTCAACTATGCCATTGTAGCATGAAAGCAATGTGTAACCAATGACCATGGCTGTTCCCCAATAAAACAAATATATATATATATATAATTCTTTTTTTTAAAAAGTCTTCCTTTCAATATTTCCTTTATCTTTGGGTAAAGAAAGAAGTCATTGGGGGCCAGATCAGGTGAGTAAGGAGGATGTTCCAATACAGTTATTTGTTTACTGGCTAAAAACTCCCTCACAGACAGTGCCGTGTGAGCTGGTGCATTGTCATGATGCAAGAGCCATGAATTGTTGGCGAAAGGTTCAGGTTGTCTAACTTTTTCATGCAGCCTTTTCAGCACTTCCAAACAGTAAACTTGGTCAACTGTCCAGTTGGTACAAATTCATAATGAATAATCCCTCTGATATCAAAAAAGGTTAGCAACATCATTGCAACAAGCTCGCAAACTTAATTGTCAGACCTCATATAAGAAGATGCTATTTATATCATTTTTAACATGCACAGTGTTTTATGTAATTTATGGTTATATATGGATAGCAAGAAAAAGTGCCAACTTTAAGCAGTGAATTCCTCTGGGGAAAGAGAAGGGCCTGAGATCTGGGAGCAGCATCAGCTGGAACTGTCATGTTTTATTTCTTCAGCTGGGTGGTGGGTGCACGGTGTTCATTAAAATATTCTCTGTCTCTCTCTCTCTCTCTCTCTCCTTGTATGCCTGGAGTATTTCGTAATTTTCAAGGTAGTGAGGTTTCATAAATCAAGACGAACAGAAAGTGAAGACTGAAACTTCGGAACTGCCTGCTGTGCAGAAGCTTCGGCAGTTCGGTGACTCTGATGGATAATGAGCTACTTGAATGAATTACAGCCCCGAACCAGCCAAGATTCATGGACAGCTTTCATTTTGTTCCAGTTTTAAAACATACCAACTTTGTGGGTTCTAGTGAAGAAAGGATCATCAGCTAGAGAAACACATGTTACATCTCCAGGCTTCCTCTTGCTAACAGGGTGTATCTTTAATTTAAGGGAGACCTAAAGCATGATGGATTATAATTGGGGGATCAAAGAGTGCCCAGATAAGTCTACAGCATGGCAAGGGCATAAATTCTCCGCAAGCCTTGACGATATTCCCACGGTGACAATGGTCAAGGCTGCTATGGCTTTAGAAATCCTGCTTTCATCTGTCCAGAGGCAATGTGGTCTGATGGTTGCACCCAAGCACCCTGGAGCCACATGGGTTCTGATCCACATTTGGCCACTTCTTAGCTGTGTGACCTCAGCCAAGTTACTTGGCCTCTCTGTGCCTTGAACTCTGTCTGCAAAATGCAGGTGATGAAGGTACCTGCTTCACAGGGCCGCTTGGAGGCCTGAATGTGTTAACATACGTACAGCCCAGCATGTGGCAGATGTGATAAATGTCAACTATTGTGATTATCTGTCTGAGGTTCATTGTAAGACAGCATGGTTCTAATACAACGACTGGGACACTGATGCCAGAGCTAGCCAACCTGGGCTCAAACCCCAGCCTCACCACGCAAGGGTTATGTGGCCTGGGACAAGTTACATGCCCTCTCTGAGCCTCTCTTTACTCCCCTGTAAAATGTGGATAATGATAATAGCAGGCAGGGTTGAGGGTTAAATAAATTGATATAAATCAAGCCCAGACAGGGTGCCTTATGCCTCTGCCTGTGGGTGATCTATTCTATCCTCGTTTCAGGAAGACGGAAAAACCCTTGCAAAGGGTCAGGTTGTTACGTGTTTGTTTACGGTTGTTCATATAAAGACTTCAGGCTCAGAGCAGAGAGTGGGGAACTCAGCCAGGCCAGGGCAGGGTGAGACTGCTGGGCCAGGTGGGCAGGACCCACAGAACATTCCAGAGCATGACGGACAAAGCTGGCACAAACTCTCCCAGGAACAGGCAAGGTGCCGGGAAACTGCTTAACCCCCGCAACAGGGTGTAAGACACTCAGCACAGCCCACCTGCCACCTCCAAGCTACAGGCTCCTTTTCAAACTTCCTGCTGACCGAGTGGCCCCCTTTAACCTTTGAGCTAAACCAGGGCCCACCCAGCCACCTGCCATCAGCCGCTTGGGACAGGTTTATAAAGCAAACCCCACTGCAAGGAACACCTCTAAAAACCGTGGTCCTCAAAGTGGGGATCCCCCCAGGGGAAGTTCGGCAATGTCAGGAGACATTCTTGGTTTTTGCAGCTCGGGGGTCAGCGGGGGGTTCTGGCATCTCCTGGGTGGAGTCCAGGGTTGCTGCTAAACGTCCTACAATGCACAAGATGGCCCCTGGGACAGAGAAATCTCTGTCCTGGATGTTAAGAAACCCAATGTGCTAAAAATAGTCACAGACATTGTCTTAAAAGCGATATACGAGGAGACCCATACGTCACTATCGATGATAAACTGAGAACAACCAACGTAACCAACAAGAGAGGACTAGTTACAAAAATAAATGAATAAATGACACTCCATCCCCACAGTGAAAGGCAAGAAGCTCTTTAAGAGAGAAAGAGATCTCTACGTGCCGGGGCAGAAGGTCCAAAAGGTAGCAAATGGTGTGAAAAAAGCAAGATGTATAATGGTGTGAATAATATGCTCTCTGGTATTTTCTAGACCAGAAGGTATATTTAGATGCACTTATTCTGGTTTATGCAAAGTGGCTACCTTTGGGGAAAGAGTAAGGAGGAGGGGCAGTGTCAGCGTTTCATCTGGAATCGAGCTGTAGCGCTCTTTCTTTACCCTTCCACTAGTATTACTTGCATTTTCTGTTTAAATGTCAAAACAGGAAAAATCATCCCGCGGGTTTAGGCAGGGGGAGTAAGGCCCTTTTTTGTTTTCTTCTGAGTATTGATCTGTATGTGTTTTAAAAGGTTGGGGCGGGGGGTGGGGGTGCGAGAAAGATACATTTCAAAGCAGTTACATAGGTGCCAGCTAATGAAATAATTAAAATTATCTGAAGTGTAGTTTGGTAGACAGAACAAAATATCTCCCCAAAGATGTCCGTGTGGTGATCCCCAGAACCTGAGAAAGTGTGCCCTTATGTGGTTAAGGGGACTTGGCAGGTGTAATTAAATGGAATTAGGAATTTTTTTTGTTTTGAGATGCAATTATCCTGGATTATGCCCTGGGTGCAATGTCATCACACGGGTCCTTGTAAGAAAGAGGCGGGAAGGTCAGAGTCAGAGGAGGAGATGTAATGACAGAAGTAGAGGGAAGGGGTAGGGGAACAGTACGGGGGTTGCTTTGAAGATGCTGACCTGCTGGCCTTGAAGACAGAGGAAAGGGCCATGAGCCAAGAAATGCAGGCAGAGCCCCTAAAAGCTGGAAAAAGCCAAAAAAAAAAAAAAAAGTCCCTAAGGCCTCCAGAAGGAACAGCCCTGCAGACAGACCTGAGTTTAGCCCACTGAGCCTGATTTCCATCTCCTGACCTCCAGAACAGTAAGACAATAAGTAGGTGTTTGGGTTTTTTTAAAGATTTTTTTTTTAGCTGCGCCATCCTGCCACCTATTGGCAGCTTAATGGCAACTCAGCTTGTGCTGGGCATCGAACCGCCGTTGCTCAGAGCTCAGCTCACATTCTGGAGCGAGCTCTTAACCAACTGAGCCACTCGGCCAGCCCTAAAGATTTTTTAAATTGGGGAATTGGGAGAGGGGAACAGCATTGGGGAATTGGGGGAAGGGGAACAGACAAGTTGCTGTCCTTTGTTCTTCAGTCTAGTTGTGGAGGACGTCGCTTCACTGGGCCATCTAGGTATCATCATTGAGCTCTTCTAGGGTGAGGCAGATCAGTCACCGGCCTCTGGACGGGCGCGCACAGCGGCTCTTGGGAGCTCACGCTGGCTGCCGGCCACTCACTGTAGCCTATGGCAGCCCACTGCAGCAGGGGCTGCAGCTATGCCGTCCCGGGGACTCACAGCAGCCCAGCTCCAGGGGGAGCTGTTGTTCACCATCTTAGCTGTAGAGGGCAGTGTCACTGGTCCTCATATGTGGGATCCGAACGGGGCCGCTGGCATCCCAAGCCAGCTCTTAAGCAACGCACCACTCGGCTGGCCCAGTACGTGTTGCTTTAAGCCACCAAGTTTGTGGTCCTTTGTTACAGTAGCAATAGAAAACTCATACATGTGCCAAAGCACTTACATTATTTTCCACCAAAAGGATTCCCACCAAATACTTCATCTGATACTTAAAGAACTCTGGGCCAGGCTGGTATTCCATTCGGTACATGTGGAAACTGAGGCACAGAACTATTCAATGACCATTGCCAGCGACCAGGGAGCTACTTGGTGTCAGAGCCAGCACCGGGGCTGGGCTCTCTGCTCCAGGGCTCTCCCTGACACAAATTAGCACAGACAGAAGAAAGCTGGACTCAGAGCATGGCTTCTGGAGCCAGGCTGCCTGGGTTCAAATGCTGCCTCTGCCCCTGACTGGCTGTGTGATCTCGGACAAGTTAATGAATCTCTCTGTGCCTCGCTTCTCATCCTCAAATGAGGATCATAATAACACCTACTTTAGAAGGCTCTTGTGAGCATGAAATGGACTCATAACTGTTAAGTACCTGGCACTAGAACAACTTCAATAAAAGTATCATCACTATGACTCATCTCAGGTTAATGCAGAGTTTGGCGTGATTTTCCCCGTGACTGGTGTTCAGTACTAAATGGGAGCTAAGCGCATACTCTTGCTATAAGCACAGGGTTTCCAGGAGCGGTGAGCACGCCAACACTCCCTGTCGAGGGCACTTATCTTCTCTGAGGTTTAACGATCCCCATCCCAGCCTCTTGCACCTCCCTTGGCTCTGCCCAGCAAGGCTTTGCCTGAGCCCCAGCCATGCTCTCGCTTCCTCTCTCCTTCTCCTTCTCTCCTGTGCTTCCCTCGCCGGCTGCCTCCGACTCTGTCTGCCACTGCAGTGAACACCGGTGCCCGCCTGGTGACCCGCCACCCTTCTGGTAAAAACGCCGGGTGCACTTTGCAAAACCCTCTCTCCCATCCTCAGTTCCCATGGTTTCTGAGGAGGTTAACTCCACCCCTACTCCCCAGCCGGGCCAATCAGCTGATTCTATCCTTATCCCCCCCAGCCAAAACGATTGGGTCAGGGATTATCACGTGACACGTGTCGGTGCAATGACATTCAATCCTGATACTTGGGACCGTTGGGAGAAGGGAGGTTTCTTTCTCCTCCAACCTGGGAGACTCCAAGCCTCTGGCTGATGGGGGTGGAACATCCTGATAATGTCAGCTGTCCGAGGACCAGGGTTTGGTGGGGTTTCTTCCTTACTCTATCCCCAGCACCTAGGACATCCAGCTCATTGTAGGGGTGTAATTAACACTATGGAATGAGGATTTAACAAGGCTTCTTATTTCTGAGAATGAAGACAATGTAAGCACAGCAGGACTCCAAGAATCAGCTCCAAATGATACAGTCTGTGCACCTGGGTAAAGCCAAGCCTGAATCCCAATCCCTCCAGACGTTTGGCCATGTTGGCCAATAAATTACCAGACCTACTCCACGAGTGCAAAAACAAACATGTCTACAGGGCCCTTGTAGCATTGCTTATAATATTACAAAACCAAAAAAAACAGAAACTATCTAAATGTCTTACACATCAGGGACTGCCTAAATAAATTCTGGTCAATCCACACGCCGGAATGCAACACCATAGTTTAAAAAAAAGAGGCAACTCTATGTGAACTGGTATGGAAGATTTTCCCAGATGTAAGGTCAAGGGTGACGGAAAGCACAGAGCTGTGTGGTCCTATGGGGTTGGGGATGGGAGGTGGGGGAGGCGGTGCCGACTCCCGGCCACGAGGCCTTCCATCTGCTGGCCTGTAGCCCAGAATGGAGCCTGGCACCAGGAGGGCGCTCCAGAAACCCTTGTTGAGTGAGTGAGTGAACCCACGAAAATGCGCTTGCTTACGTGGGTATAGAAAAGTCTCGGGGAGGATACAGGAGACATCTGATGAGAGCAGCTGCCTCTGGGAGGGAGGCCGGGGAGATGGCGGAATAGGCGTGGGAGACAGGGAGACCTGATTTTCAACACCTACCTTTTGAATTTTGAACATGTACAAGCACATCTGTTCAGAAAAATGAACTAAATAAATAACAAGACAAAACGCCATTTCTGCACAGAAGGGAACATCTCATCTCTCCCTAGAAATGGAAGTTCCCAGTGTCCCCTAGGAAACCAGTGCCTGGCCAAGGTTAGTCTCTGCAGCTTTGCGAGCAGGATGGAATGTGCGGGTGGTGGGGACGAATCACGGTCAAGAGATGGGGGTTCAAGGACCCGCTGGGGTTACCGACTCACTGGGAGGCTTCAGGAATCTCCCTCCCTTTCCTGGGCCTCAGTTTCCTCATCTATAAAATGGGAGGCTTGGACAGTGATGTCAAGATCTTTCCTAAAAATCTAACGTTTCTCCAGGAGGGTGTGGCACACACAGCAGCCATCTTGGCATGCTCACTTGGATCATTCTGCGTCCATCTCCCTGGGAGGTGGAGCGCACGGATTTCCACGGTGGAGCATCAGCACATCACAGGGCAGCTGCCAGGAGCCACTCAGACACTAAATTATTGCATGCGGCATATTACCTCAGCCCTTTCCCTAGTAATTCACACTCTGGATTTGGCCCTATCGATGCTTCATTACGGAGACTGACACTCATGGTAATTACATGTTTCTTCGGCCAGATTATTCATTTGCAGTGTCTTCCTGGTTTTTATCACTCCTGTTCCTTTATCAAGGACAGCGGGGCATCTGCCAGCAATGCCCCAGTGAGAGTCAGTGCATAGCGGGAACAGCAGACTAACCCTGGGAACGCTGGTTTTCTCACTTAATTTTCATGAGCTGGAAATATCTTTCCGGAATATAATACATATTCAACGGATTGAAATAAATACCAGTTTTGACTGCCGAAGCTGAAAAACTTGGCTGGAATATGATAAGGAGGTTTCGCCACTGAAATAGTACCTGCGTTAAGAAAACCTAATATATATGAATCCATAAATCACAAAGCAGGACAATTTGGTGACTGCATTTTACAAAAGGATTTGTCACACAGGTCTTTAATTGGCAAGTCCCCTGGGTTTTTGAAAAGGGGGCTCATGGTAAAACGAATCGAATTGAAATTGCACACAGTTGTTTGAGAACAGGCTGCTGCCTAACATGGGGAATGGGGACACCCTTGGACTGGGGTGGGGGGTGGAGTTTTCCATGAGAGGACAAATGCCATCTTTCTCCTGCGCCAAGGGGTATCCACCTGCACCGGCCCAGGGGCACCCAAGCAATACCTGTAGGACCAGCCTGGTGACAGATGAAAGAGTCCCATTGAAATGGTTGTCCAAGAACAAGGCACAGAGGGAAGGAAAGGGACAGAGAGGAGGTGGAACACGGTAACCATTACTCCACAGTAAGCACTGACCGTGTGTCCAGAACAGAGAAGGCACCAGACACAGGCTACCTCACTGTACACTCCCAAGGACTCTCTCAGTGCTCTTAGAAGAGGAATCTGAGGCTCAGAGAGGTCAAGGGACTTACCTAAGGTCACACAGCCCTGAAGTGGCAGTCCTGGGACTCCGAGACAGAATCTCAATGGCCACATCTGAGCTCCTAGCAGCACACTTCCATACTCTGCCAGTTAAAGCATCTAAATCGCATCTCTGCACAGGGACAGGGTGTGAAGGCTGGCCCAGTGGGTATGGGGGTGACAGAGGAGAAGCAGACAATGTGGTTGCCCCTGGGAGCTGACAGTCAAGAGAGGCCAGCAGTGGGCACAAGAAAAGGACCCAGATGCCCACATGAGAGGCTGCTCGGGGAAGTGTGTTGAGGCCACAGAAGGGGTGGTGAGTGGTTTGGGAAGTCAGAAAAAGATGACATCCTTCGGCCCCGGAATGGCCCGCAGTCCCTGAGGCGGGGATAGGACAGAATCTGGATGAGCTGGGGAGGGAGGGAGAGTGCCCCAGGCCCGGGAAAGCAGGCGGCACCCAGCCGCTCAGGGGCATGAGCGGATCCGTTTGAGTGAAGTGAAGGATGCATGGAAGCAGGTGGTAAGAAATAAGGCTCGCCAGGCCGGTCAACTGGCGCATTGGTTAAGAGCTGGTTTTGGGATGCCAGCGGCACCGGTTCGGATCCCACATATGACGGCCAGTGACACTGCCCTCTACAGCTAACAACAGCTCCACCTGGAGCTGGGCTGTGCGAGCCCCAGTGATGGTGTGGGCTGCAGCCCCTGCTGCAGTGGGCTTCCATAGGCTGCAGTGAGTGGCCCGCAGCCAGCGTGAGCAGCTGGCAGCCAAGAGTGAGCTGCCAATAGCCGCGGTGAGCGACATCCAGAGGCCAGCGACCGATCTGCCTCATCCGGGAAGAGCGCAATGACGATACCAACAGTGAAGCAACATCCTCCGCAACTAAAACTGAAGAACAAAAAGACAGCAGCTTGTCTGTTCCCCTTCCCCGATTCCCCAATAAAATCTTAAAAGAAAGAAAGAAGGCTCAAATGGAAAGAGGCTGGACCAAGGACAGCAGGTAGGCGCCAGAGCACCACCTCCCACGCCCAGGACAGAGCTACGCAGCAGCTTCAGGGGCCTTCTTAACACAGGCTCCGTTACTGAAGGTGCAGAGTTTGCCCCTGAGATGGAATCTCTTTGCCATCACCCCTAATCAAAAGGGAGGGAAGTACACGTACATTATCGAGTGGGCCTACTGTGTGCCAGGGATGAGGCCACCTCGCTACTCAGCATCATCCTGCCAGTAGGCACATTAGTTAAGAAAAATTAAGGCCCAGGGAGCTGAAGTTCAAACACAGAAAGCCAAGGGGAAGAACCGATTCCAAGCCCTGTGTGATTTCAAAGCCTGCTTTCTTTCCACCACACCCTGGGGGCCTCTTTCTCTTCTCCCCAAATCTGAATTTTAATTCTGTGAGGAAACAGTTCAACACTTATTCTGCAACCCTACCAGCCAACCTGCACTCCCCGGCCACCGCCCCTCAAAAAGCAAAACAAGGCGCCTCGCTCACCGCCCACCAGTCCCTGCCTTGCCTCCCTCCCGCTCACTCCCACTCACCCACCCCTGCCTCGGCTTAGTTTGCTACCTGCCCGTCCCTTTTTCTCTGTGCTCCGGGCGGGCCTCCGGGGAGAAAGGGTGAGCCTCCCACCCAGGGGCCCTGTGGGCACCCTGAAACTGCTGGGGTGCCCTGCTGGGCCACCTTCTCTCCCCTCTCCGCCCCAAGGCCCATCGCCTGCCTGCCTCCGGCACTGGGGCATAATTCCTCAGTGTTCCCTTCCAGGGAACTTCGTGTCACTCTCTAATTGAATTGTTGTCATGGAAATCACTTTCATTTGCTCTGAAAGGACTTAACTATCCGGCCCCCTGTTTCCTCGCTCCTCCCTTTGACAATAACAAGCTCCCTCCAGCCTCTGCTCTCAACTCCCAGCTCTTCCTCCAATGAGCAGTCTTCCCCCCAGCCTGGAGTCACGGAAAGTAAGTGTTTCCGTTGGTTTCCGTGCCTTGCACTAAATACCTCTACTCGGGTCTCTAGGTCCAGGACAGGACTCACTTCCTGGTTCCCCTGTGTGGGGGCGGGTCATGGGACTCGGTGGCCAATGGGAAACAAGCGGTCCCTGCGGGCCTGAAGCCCCCAGGGCAAAAGCCAGACCCTGGCTCACCTGGGCCGCCCAGTGAGATGGTGGCAGCAGGTGAGGAAGGTGTTGGCTCCAGCACCTGGGTCCCTGAGGGAGGATGGCTGGAGCACAGATTGAGCAAGGAGTTAACAGGGTTATTTTAAGCCACTGAAATTTTGAGATGACTTGTTATCCCAGCGTATCCTCGCCGATACACCCTCCATCAGAAATGATGAAGGCGCCGTTTAGCCTCCTTAGACTAAAGGTAGTTTCCGAGGAGTCACTGGCCCTGTCACCATGCCAAGGAGAGTCCTGTGTGCTACAGGGGCCCCCTATCTGCCATGCACAGTCTGGGGCCTTCATTCCCAGCTCTGCCACTGATGAGTTAGGTGATGACGGGTGAGTCACCTACCCTCCCTGTGCTTCAGTCTTTTCATCTGTAAAATGGGAATGAAAGTAATACCTACCTCTCAGGGCAGTTATGAGGATATTAAATCAGTGCATCTGTGTAGAAGGGTTAGACCAGTACCAGACACACTGTGAGCGCCACGTAAGTATTAGCTATGAATATACTCGCTGATACTTCTTATCATTATCACTGTCACGGAGGGGTGCACTCTCTGAATTTTATCTTAATGCCAGAATTGAGTTTACAAGGAACGATCCGGTTTGGGGGTTTCCTAAGACCACCATACTTTAGTGATTCACTAAAGAACCCAGGGAACTCAGCATATGGCTGTGCTGTGGCTACAGCTCATTCCATGACCAGATCAGCAAGGGTCACATTCTCAGGGTCTGGAGGTTAGCACTTGGACCTACCTTTGGTGGGGGCACAATTCAGCCCAGAACACCCCAAAATTCAACTCAGGGCCCTCCAGTTTGCAACCCCTACATTAACTTGAACGTGGTACGCCAATGTAGTGAAAGATCACTTTGTTAGAACCCACAGTCACGCCCAACCTGGATGCCTGGAGGCCCTGAATCCCGCCTGCCTTTCACCAGCCCATCCCTCCATCAGTCCTCTCTCCAGATTAAAACATCACCTGTGCCTTTCAAAGGGCACCGGATGCCAGCTGTCAGGGGACATGCCAGGGCCTCTACTTACCACCAAGGGTCAGGTGAAGGCCAAGGACACAGCAAGCATGACCTCACAGACAGGCAGCCCCCAGGACATGAGGGACTCACACCCACACAAACACTCTCTCAAGCTTTCCCCACTGAGAACAAACATCTCATTCCCACCTCCCACCCAGCCATTCAGCCCTGACTAACAGCCATTAACAGCTCTGAGGAGCCAGGAGCCAAGCACAGCCCAGGGCCAGCTCATCGAGATCCCATCCATCGATCATACAAATGGAGTCTGGGATGGATAGTTCATTTCACCTGATGGCTTTGTTCTAATTAGCCAAATGCCCAAAATGAGTCTGCAATGCCGGCCACTGCGATCGGACCCACAGTCTAATCTAAACAGCTCAGAAATGCCCAGAGAACACACCTCAGTGGTGACAGCTGCTGCCACCAGCTGGAGTCATGTGACCCCAGCGAGGTCAGAACGTAAGCCAGGGCAGTCACAGCTCTAAGAAAGTGGTTTGTTCTCTTTTCCTTGATCTTTTATTCAAGCTGCCAACAGATGCAAATTATGCATTCGAATAAAAGAAGGAATGAATAAAAGTTACCACCCACACCTATTTCTTGCCTCATTTCCAATGCATTCATGGTCAAGAGTCAGGACCCCATGCATATGGAAAGGACATTTTTCAATATTCATTCACATTTACCTTTAAAAACTTTTCCTAGCCAAAGGTTTCCAAGGACACAAACTAGCAAAACTACACTACTCCCCAAAACTAAGAAGGCAGGACATGGTTAACTTACCAATGCAGATTTCTGACAGCTAGTTGGCCATCTGTTCAACTCCTACTCATCCTTCAAAACCCACTGCAGAGTTACCGTTCATCTGGGAAACTTTACCCAGCGTCCCCAGGCAAAGAAAGCCTCCTTAGTCACATGGATACGCTTTCTGTCCAGCGTCACATCACATCGCTCTGGTTTATTTCTTTCATTTCTCCTGGAAAGCGCATCCCTGACAAAGGCAAGGAATTTGGTTTCCTTATCTTTGCAGTCATCATCAATTAATAGCCTTTCTCATCAGGCCAAGCACACAATGGGCTCTGCCGAACGTTTCCTGGAAGAATGAGCCTGGACAGAACACAGCAATAGTCCCTGAGGGAAGTATAAAGATGAGGAAAACTTAACAAGACAGCAAATTAAGGAAGCAAGACTTACACCCCACAAACGGCTAATGGAATAGGACTAAACAGGAAAAAGGCTGAATCCACAACCAACCCTATGAACTCAGAGGATGGAGTAAAGCTTTGTGAGCTGGGGTGGGTTTATGTTAATGAGGCCGGTGACTTTTGCAAAACCCCAATATAACCACAGCATGAGGGCTGGTTGCCAGGGGAACCAACCAGGTGATGAGAAGGTTGGAACTTCCAGCCCCACCCTCCAACCCCTTGAGATGAGACAGACAGGCTAGAGGTTGAATCAAATGCCAATGGCCAGTGATTTAGTCAATCATGCCTAGGTGATGAAGCCTCCATGAAAACCCAAGCAGACAGCGTTCAGACAACTTCCGTTGGTGACCACACGGAGATGCTGGGAGGGCCATGTGCCCAGAGAGGGCAGGGAAGCTCCACGCCCTCCCCCCATACCCAGCCCCTGCATTCTTCCATCTGGCTGTTCCTGAATTGCATCCTCTTATATAAACTGGTGATCTAGTAAATCAACTGTTTTCCTGAGTTCTGCGAGCTGTCCTGGCAAATTAAACAAACCAGAGGAGGGATCCGGGGACCCTCGGATATACAGACAGTTGGTCAGAAGGTGACAACCTGGACTTGTGACTGCCATCGGAAGTGGGGGCAGCCTTGTAGATCTGAGCCCTTGGCCTGTTGCCTTCCAGGTCAGTTGTGTCAGAACGGAGTTCAATTGTGGGACACCCAGCTGGTGTCGCCGAGTTGCTTGGTGGGAAAAAACCCACAGGTCAGGAATGTTCTGGAAGCAGAGCATAAGAGTGAAGAAAAATCACAGGAGTTTTTCCTTTTCAGCACCCTTAGGTGGCACCCCTCCCCCCACTCAAGTTCTCAACTACAGACCAAGAAGTAAGGCTGATGTCGACCCGAGTACCGACTTTATTGCTGTAAAATTAATACTGGAGAGTAGAGCCTGGTCTCCTATTTACAGGCAGGCAGATTTCTGCATACTGAACCCAGAGTTGGGCAGGCTGGTGACGGTCCCAGACAGCACTGGAATCTAAATGCACAATGAGATGCCATCTGCACCCATCACACCGGTAAAAATTACAAAGTCTGGCAATCCAAACACCTCCACATTGCTTGCTGGAGGGAGCACAAACCTGTACCTCCATGCTGGAAAACAGTTTGGCGCCACCTGTAAAGCTGAAGACGTGGTGAACACATGACCCAGCCATTCTAGACACAGAGCTTGGAGAACTCAAGCATGTGTGTGTCAGGATAGATGCATAGAAACACTCAGAGCAGCCTTTTCTATGAGAGTGGAAAGCAGAAACAGCCCAAACGCCTGCCAGCAGCAAAATGGATCAATGGTGACGCATCCTCCCGTGGAATAGTACGCAACTGTACAAATGGGTGAGTCACTACCCGGAGCAGCAGCAAAATCTCCCACACATGCTCAGTGAAAGAGGAGTGCCAATGAAAGTCCAGGGTACAATGTCACCTGTGCACAGTTCATAAGGCCACCGACCAAAATAATGTATCATTTAGGGACGCACACATAGAACAGCAAAGGAATGAGAGACTAAAATCTAGCGGAGAGATCCTTTCTGAGACGGGGGCAGGGGACACTGAGTAGGTTTAAAAGCACAGGAGACACACCAATTTTCATCAAAACTTAAACACACTTTTGAGAGTTAAAAGGGATGTTATTAAGGATTTCGTGAGGACAACAGGAGAGAGCTGGGGCCGTCTGGGGAAATCAAGACATATTGTCCTCCGACGTGTGTCAGCCTTTGAACCTATGTGGTAGATACATGAATGTTCACTGTGTGGCTGTATTTCTTCACATACAGTTTACACAGACGATTTTGTATGTATCTGACTCCATTTAAAAAATAAATACACACACACACACACACACACACACACACACACGTTGACAGCGCCATCTTTCTGAATGTTCCATGGCAGAGGACGCCTCCCAGTGAGGTGAGCAGTGGCCCTCCTGCCCTCGGCATCTGGCTGGCTTTGAGCAAAGCACGACATTCACGCACACACAGACGAGCCACACTCTGTGCAGAACGCTCTGAAACTGGAAATGCCCACATTTGCAGCAGGGGTGGGTAATGACCCGCCCGGCAAGGCCACCACGTTAAATTCACCCTTAATGTGTTTGAGGGCTTTTTTTCCTCTCGTTGGGTTATTTAATAATGGGACGACTCACTTCTTCCCTCTGCCTTCAGCTCCCCCATCACCATGGAGATGGTTGTGAATCAGCTATCATAAATAAAAATAATCCGACTGCACACGCCTGCACCACATGCCGCCTGGATGTGGTGCCAACTCGGTTTTATCTTTTTTCCGTGCCAGCTCAGGCAGCACAAGGTGCCTCCAGAGGAACGAACACCGTTGGGCACCAATTGCGAGACAGGTGTGGGTCCATCTAGTCACACCGAACCCTGGGACAGAGGGGGGTTTGCCTGAACAAGAATGCCCCATGGGGAACCAGGGTAGCTCTAGTCATCAGTATATTCTGCTATTGAAACTAGGTACTCCTGTGCTCCCCCCAAGCAATCCCCCAAACGTGTCTAGAAGCCTTAGCGCCAACACACCCCCTCCTCTGGCCTGGCAAAGGTGCCCTTGACAGACCTTACCCAGGTCCCTTCACCAGAGTGCGGACCAATTATCAAAGGTTTTCGGGAACATCAATTAGAAAAGTTACTCGCTTCTTCCTTCTCCTGCAACCCTTCCCCTAAAGAGAGGAAGCCTCCGTTTCATGCCAACAAGTCTCCAACACGTGGCTAATCACCCCTGTTAGCCAAAAGACAGCAGGCCTCTGCCTGGGAGCCTTTGGCAAGTAACGGTGTCTAGCCGGAAGTTAAGACCATGGTTTTGTCTCCATTGTCTTTATTTTGATGGTTTCCATCTGTTTATGGTAAGCGATACTGCCTTCCACTTGTGATAGTGACCAAGATGCTTTTAAAATAAACATATTTAAGTAAAATCAATAAGTCAATTTTAAAATTATATATTAAATGTAAAAATAGCTCAAGAATACCCCCAGATGGGGCAAAAAAGAAAAATCATGAAGGTAATACATCAAAGACCTAAGTTGGAGAAACACAGCCTCCTTATTGTACCCTCTGCTCTGGTGGACCTATCCAGGTGCTCGCTGTGCACATAGTAGGTTTGCAGTTCAAGTCACTGAAAATATAAATGAAGGTGAGCCAGAGAGAGCAGAAAAGGGAAGCACAGCTCCTGACAAGCTGAACCATTCCCAGAGGGATCTCTTACCACTCTGACCAATTTTTTAAACTTTTTTCACTCAAAGCTGAACTGCGAGTGGCTGCAAACCACCTGGGGTCAGGGAGAGCAGCGTCTCAACACAAATCCTCCCACCTCTCCACAGCCACCCACAGCCACATCCACCGCAGACATTGCTAATCAATTATGGAACTCTTTCCTACAACACCAATCACCCACAACGGAAAGATGTATGCAAATATTTCCAACACAGGAAAATGTTTTAATAGAATGTGAAGTGAAACAGCTGTTTTTAACATTGTGCTGTATTTTGTATTTTTTGCTGTATGCCCCTGCACACTCTGTTTTGGAAACAGGTGGCATGTGAACACTTTAATAAGGAGAGGAAGTGGCCTTTTTTTGCACACTGATTAGAATTACATGACAACCCATCCAATCCTGGAAGTGTGGGGACTATCAAATTGACTTTTTTAAATTAAAATAATCACCATTGCTGAAGGTGAAGTAAAAAACAAAAATCCTCACATATTGTTGGTGGGGGTATCAACAGATAATCTTTCTAAAAATTAATTTGGCAATAAAAATTGAAAGACTGAAAAATAGCCATACCCTTAACCCAGGAATTGTATTTCTAAGAATCTACTAGAAATAATCAGAGATACAAGAAAATTCATTGCAAGAAACCCATGGCAGTGGAAAAGTCCCAACAACCTAACTGCTCAAAAATATGAGATTGGTTAAATTTAAAAAGGTATGCCCCTGCATAAAAGCACTAGGCAGCCCTCAAAAATCATTCTCGAAGAATGCTTAAAGACATAGGAACAAACTCAAAATCTCATGTAAAGTGAAAAAGAACTCAAGATGCAAACCTTTACATTTGGGATAATCATCTTAGGGGTGTGTGTGTGTGTGTGTGTGTGTGTGTGTGTGTGTGTGTGTGTCTTCGCATGCGTGCATACATGCATGTTAATATACACTGTACAAAGATTGAAAGCAAATTAATGGTGACATTTCCTGGATATTTTTATTTTTATTCTTTATTTCAATATTGGTTTTAAAGTCAGACTGGTAGGAAGAATCCTTTCTAAGAATTTTCAGGAGGACTAATAGTTTATTTTTAAATATTTATTGAGTGTGTTTTATATTTGGGGGAAAATAGTTTAAGGTGAATAGTTTTAATTGAAAGTAAAGAGGTAGCCTGTGGGGAAAAGGGAACCCTGCTGCACTGTTGGTGGGATTGTAAATTGATGCAGCCACTATGGAAGTCAGTATGGAAGTATCTCAAAAAACTGGAAATGGAGCTACCGTATGACCCAGCAATTCCACTCCTAGGCATTTATCCTGAAAAACCCAAGACACTAATTCAAAAAAAATATATGCACCCCTATGTTCATTGCAGCGCTATTTACAATAGCCAAGACTTGGAAACAACCGAAATGCCCATCGGTAGATGACTGGATTAAGAAACTGTGGTACATTTATACAATGGAGTATTACTCAGCTATAAAGAAGAAAGAAATCGTACCATTTGCAACGATATGGATGGACCTAGAGAACATTATGTTAAGTGAAATAAGTCAGTCAGAGAAAGACAAATACCATAAGATCTCACTTATATGTGGAATCTAAAGAACTGAATAAACAAGCAATGTAAACAGAAATAGTCTTAGAGACACAAAGGAAAACTGATGAGGGCTAGATGGGTCAGGGGTGGGCATGAGGGAGAAGGGGAAGGGACGAGGCAACACAAACTGATAACTACAGTACTACTGCAGAGACAGAAGAGGCAGTTTAGGGAATATAATCAATAAGGTTGTAAATATTTTTTTAGGGGACCAGATGGACTCTCATGTCTTGTTAGGGAGACAACTTCATGGACAGTGTAGTGGCCTTACCACTGCACTGTACAGCTGAAGCTCCCGCTGAATAATATTATATGTCAACTATAATTTAACATATATATAGTCATGGGATGTGGAATATAGTGTGGGGATGGAGTCAATGGAATTGTAATAGATATGATATCAGGGGTGGGGGGTAGGGGAGAGGGGAGGGGGGAGTCACTTTGTAAGGGGTGAAAAAGATAACTTGCATTGTTTTATACATCTGTAACTAATAATAATAATAATAATAATAAAGTTTAAAAAAAAAGTAAAGAGGTAGTGGTAAGAATTGAAAAGATGGGCCGGCCGAGTGGCGCATTGGTTAAGCGCTGGTTTTGGGATGCCAGCGGCCCCGGTTCGGATCCCACATGAGGGCCAGTGACACTGCCCTCTACAGCTAACAACAGCTCCACCTGGAGCTGGGCTGTGCGAGCCCCTGTGATGGTGTGGGCTGCAGCCCCTGCTGCAGTGGGCTGCCATAGGCTACAGTGAGTGGCCCGCAGCCAGCGTGAGTGGCTGGCAGCCAAGAGTGAGCTGCCAATAGCCGCGATGAGCGACATCCAGAGGCCAGCGACCGATCTGCCTCATCCGGGAAGAGCGCAATGAGGATACCAACAGTGAGGCAACATCCTCCGCAACTAGACTGAAGAGCAAAAGGACGGCAACTTGTCTGATCCCCTTCCCCGATTCCCCAACGCTGTTCCCCTCCACCAATTCCCCAATAAAATCTTAAAAAAAAAAAAAAGGGACTAGCAGTTCCTTAAAAAATAAAAAATTAAAAAAAAAAAAAAGAATTGAAAAGATATGTAGCTTTGCCAACGCCAGGGTGCCTGGCATGTAGGTCGCCAATACACACAGCATCCAGTAGGAGGCAGTGTCTCTCTGTGAGAAGGGCTGACTGGTTAGGTGATTGATTCATGCACGGAACCACCTCTTCTGGGCGAGTCTGTGTTGAGCAGCGGCACTTACGAGTAGTTCAGCACAGCCACCATGCTCATCTTTCAGCCCCCCGCCAGCAATAAACATCAGCTCAGAACCGACCCCCAGCAGTGAACTCGGTGCCCTCTCTCACTAGGAACCGAGGGTACACACTGGAAAGAAGCTACCTGGGATCAGAGATACGCTGTGTCTCCATCCATCCCTGCATTCCACAAAGATGCTGGCACCTACTGTGTGCCAGGTCCTGGAGACACAGCAGTGAACACCACGGACACAGCTTCCACTCCGCCTTCATAGAGCATACAGTCGAGTGGAAAGACCACTGAGCAAGAAATATTGATAAAGTATGTGCCATCAGAGCCTGTGGTAGAAGGGCCAAGCCGATCCAGTATTCGTCAGGAAACTGAAGGATGGCCAGGAGTGGCCAGATTGGGGGCAAGGTGGGGAAGAAGACACAAGACAAGAGGAAGCAGGGTGGGCAGTGGGCATCGAAGGAGCTAAAATTCAGCATGGAGTGTGGCTCCAAGGGGGACAGGCAAGAGGGTGGAGAAGTAGGTAAGGACCAGATCCCCAGGGCATCGAGAAGTTTTAAAGGAGGGAGTGGCGCCTGCATTTTTGTAAGTCACTCTGAAAGTCTGCAGAGGACAGGCTGTCAGGGTTCCCTCTGTGGACACACCCCTAGCAATTCCTCCATCTCCATCCACTTCCACGTGTTGGCACTTGGAGGACAGACCAAGATGCTCGTTAGAATTGTGTCCAAAGTACAAGTGAGTATGTCTCCAGCAGGGTCTTAGAGGCCATCCTGTGCAAGTGGGCTTTGGTGTGTGGACTTTGACACTATATCGGACACTCAGAGGGCGTTTTCTATATTGTCAACTGCGGTCCAGGTCACTGAGGTTGACAAATCCTTAATTTTTGGACAGAAAAAGATGCTGGTATGCCAGAATTCTACCACTTGTTCTCCAATACCCTATCGACAATATCCAAACCCTGTTTTTTGCAGGGCTCATGGGCACCGTGAATAAAATCTGTATTTCCCAGGTAGCTTTGCAGCTGAGGAAGGCCACATAACTGACGCCTCATCTCGCATCCTTTGGCCCACCCTCTTTGCTCTGGCTGTGTGGCAGCCACAGGTTTGCACGCTTGCAGCCTGACAGCACCTCTGCGGTACCGCGTGCCCTCTCTCGGCCCACGGAATCTCTGCAGAGAGATTCTTTCCTGTCCTTCTGCACATGTGCAAAACTTCAAGGGCAAGGATTTGGCATGTTGGCAGCAACCCTCACCCAGTGAGGGACGGCGGCCTGTGGGTAAATACGCCCCGCCACCGCATCTCGGGCAAACAGTCTCCCGGAAGCAATCTCCGCAGGGCTGAACCCCAGTTGCCCGCAGTGGGAACCAGCTCAAAATGCAGCCAGTACTGCAGTTACCTATTTATGCTGTCTAATCCCTTCCCCTTCTCCCTCATCCCCACCCCAATCCCAACTAGCAACCCTGTTTTCCCTCTGTATCTATGAGACTGTTTCTGTTTCTTATGCTCATTCATTCAGTTTTTCAAATTCCACATATAAGAAGGAGAAGGGGAAAGGATCAGACGGCATAAATAGGTAACTACAGTATTGTCACAGGGATATGAAAGACAGTTCGGGGAATATAATGTTGTTAAAATTTTGTGGAGTGTCAGATGGTCACATGTCTTGTGAGGGAGACCACTTCATGGATGGAGTAGAGGCTTGATCACTGCACTGTATACCTGAAATTGATGTTGTATAATATTGAATGCCAACTGTAATTGAATATATAGACAGTCACGGGATGTGGATTATATGGTGGAAGGGAGTCAAAGGAATTGTAATAGACAGTATGATATGGGGGTGGGAGGGGAGAATTGGGGGAGGGGGTTGTCACTTTGAGGGGTAAAAAGTGTAACTATTGCACTTTGTTGTACACCTGAAGCTAATTAAAAATATAGATAAATAAGAAGAATTTTAAAAATAAATAAATAAATAAATAAATAAATAAATAAATAAATAAATAAATAAAAATAAAATTAAAATTAAAATTAAAAAAAAAGAAATGCGGCCAGGACTGGTTTTCCATCCATCCCTGTCTCCTCTTCCCAGTTACCCCATTCCAGCTCCTTCCAATCCATTCCCAGAATAAATCACCTGAACACAAGCCCTAATACCAGATTGCGCTTTGGGGGCGAAGCCAAGTTAACATAACTAAGTTCTGGAAATGGGGCGTTAGGGAGGTTCTGCAAGCAACTTCTTAAAACGAAGTTTTTAAGGAGCAAGGACATGTACTTTCCTACCCTTAACCTTTCCCATTCCCCGCAGCCTGGACTGTGGACGGGATGGCTGGGGCTCTAGCCCTCATCAGGAAGAGAGGCCACTCTTTAGGAATGGTGGTAAGCTGGGAGGAACTGGAACCTCCACGGTGTTACAGAGTGGAGCTGCTATACCAGCACTGGATGCTTATTTATGCTCTTTTATATGAGAGAGAAATACACGCGTCTCTTGCTTAAACCATTGTCATTTAAGGCCTGGGTTATCTGTGGCCAGACCTCCACGGCACCCACCACATACAATATAAGCAGTCAGTCATGCCCCGTGCCGGATCCTCCCACACTGGGGAAATCGACAGTCCAATCCCCACACACCTGGATTTCTGTTTTGTTTAAACAGGGAGAAAGTTCTAATTCATCTTGGGTCAGAACAAAGCCTATCCTCTCCCAAGCTCCCTTGACAAGCGGCTGTGCTGAGAATCCTCGGGACACAGGTAAAGAGCTGATTACCAGGCTCCAGTGCCAGTGCAGCTCCCAACATCTCTCTCATCTTCAAGAAAAATGTCATTTAAACAGCATCTCTGCCAGGAACCAGAAGGGCTGCCTGCCTCACTCCACTGATGCTCCACATTAGTCACCCCAGTTTCTGCAGCCAAGAAATCATTATTTTTCCTGGCACAACCAGAGAAAGGTGAGGCAGCAAGGAGCCTCCAGGTTACTGGCATTCTAACAACACTCAGGGTACCTGGCCCCCACACCCTGCTTCAGCTGCCAAAGTTACAAATGCTCAGGTGAGGAAGGCAATGCAAGGAAAGTGGCCCAGGTGTGCTCAGTGAACTGCATAGTAACTGCAGATATAATCAGAGGTGTATCTTGCAGCCCGAGAGCCTGCAGAAGGCGGCCTCACCTCAGGGCTGTTATTATTGAGGCCGAGGAAAAGGGAAGCTCCAACAAAGATCCAAATCACTTCTATCAGCTAGTAAAATATATTCCAACTTGCTAGTTAATAATGTAGAGGTTTGTCTGAACAGTCTCTAAAAGCAAAATCCAGCAGCCCGGGAAGACTGTCCGGGAAACAAAATGTGGTTCTAGGAGTGAGATGGGGAGGTTGTCCTGGGTTAGGCAGGCGAGCCCAGTGGGATCACAGGGGGCCTTACAAGAGGGAGGCAGGAGGGTCGGAGTCAGAGAGGTGTGATGACGATGAATGATACACTTGGAAGATGGAGGGAGGAGTCACAAGCCAAGAAAAATGCAGGCGCCTATTAAAGCTGTTAGAGGCAAAGAAACAGGTGTTCCTCTGAAGCCCCCGGAAGGAACGCAGCCCTGCCCACACAGTGACAGTAGCCATTAAGGCCATTTCAGACTTCTGACCTCCAGACTGCAAGATAATAAGTGTGTGTGATCGTTTGTTACTGCAGCAGCAGAAGGCTAATCCCCAGGCCCTGAGCTTTCCCTAACAGCCAGCGCCCAGAGCCACCATCTGGAGCAAATCTACTCCACAATTCCCTGAGATGGTAGTGGCCCCGCCTTCGCATGAACCATTAACACACCCACAAATGCCAGTGTTTCGCACCCAGGTTACACGTCCCAGGTCACCTTTTGGACCCAGGAGGGAAGCCGAAATCCTTGGTCGTACCACATATCTGACTTCAGGGTTGGAGAGTGTGTCTTTGCACTCACATCCCAGATGCACACGGCCTCAAAACACCATCCTGAAACCATTCTTTCTTCTCTGGCAACAAGTGTTGACTGGCCACCAATGAAGGACCTGGAACTGTCCTAGGTGCTGAAGTTACATCAGGGAACAAAACTACTCTGAGCGCTGGAAACAGCGGCGTGAACAAAGCACACAACGTCCTCGCTAATCGCAGCAACCTCCCCAGGACAGCGTTGTGATTGTTATGCCTGTTGTACACATGAGGAAGCTGAGGCCCACGAGGGTTGGACAGCTTGCACGATGTGACCCGCAGCCTGCTTTTATTCACCTCTCTACACGGTCCAGCAGGACCCGTGCACATCACGTGTTCATTCCGCTCGGTGCTGCCTCCCCATGAGGTGGAGTGGAGGGTCCAGACACATGATATAAGGGAAATCTGACCTCAACCTGGGAAGATCAGTGTCCCTGCGATGTGAAACTGCCACCCCCAATTCCACAGGATAATAATACACAAGAGCAAACTCAAGTGTTTAGTTGAGGACAGAAGGGAAGAGTAGTTCTAAGTGTGAAACTGCTGGGTAAAAGCTTCCCCCTGCTGTGAGCTGTTCAATTCATTCATTAAGGATGAAACAGACTCCAATCCACTCCATCTCCAAGGGGCCCAGGAGGCCTGTTTATTGCATCTGGGGGGTGGGGGAGGCATCAGGCTCTGTGAGGGGTTTCCCAATAGACTGCCAGCCTCACAGGGCCCCTCCCTGACCTCTTTGCTGGATCCAGGGGTCAGAAAGTCAAATGCCTGCAGGTACCAGACAGCAACGTTAAATGAACAGAGATGGCCAATGCACTTTGCTTGCATATTAAGTATATGGGAATGGTCTCACTTCTACAAAGATGTTCCCTCCTATTGTTCTCGAGACACATAGCCCTCTGGAATGCCTCTCATTCTGGACAGAGTCTGAGGAACAGAGAAATACTTGTTTGCCATAAGAAAAGTTCTAGTGCCAGGAGGGTTATAAATGGTAACTGACAATCTCAGACAACAGGGGGTGGTGGCAGCTGTGGCACAGTCGTGAGCCCCTGCCTGTCTGAAGTGGGCACGCACCAGTCAGCACCACTGCAGGAGTCTGTTTCCAAACGGGAGCCCAGGGCCAGAACTGCCAGCACTTCCTGTTTCCAGACAGACCCAAAACCCAGATATTTATGACCAATTTTTTTTTATGTTAGCCTCTATCTTTTTCAGACACTCCTTAAGCAAAACAAAATCTATCTATTGTCCAGATTCAGCCCAAGGGGCATCACTTTGCTTCTTTGGCTCAGGAGAAATAAGGGCCATGGATTCCAGAAGCAAAGATCAGTGTCTGGGGCACAGGAAAGCCCCCTCCCTGGCCTCCTCTGGCCTGAGAAATCGCCCCTTCAAGCTCCACACATTCCAGATATTCTGAAACCATTACATTTTCAAGCAATGTCATCCTCTCAGTAAAACCCACTGGGTAGCCACACAGCTAATGAGAACTTGATGTCCCTGCGCTCGTTGGTGTAGCATGTTAATAAATGCAGAGAACACACCCTGACGTGGGGCCTAGGAAACAGTCATGGCACATTGTAAGCCACATATGACCAGTGAGGAGCACGTCTCCGTCTGTCTCTCCACTGAGCACTGAAGGGCCTCCCGCTGGACCTTTAAACCAGACAGTGACGCTACCAAACAAGGCCACCTGGGGCACAGTCCCATCCCGGGCTGTGGGCAGAAGCAAGAGTGCCTGCCCCTCAGGTCTGTGCAAAGCGGCCTGCAGCTCTGGGGACACTCATTCTGAATCTTCTGGAAGCCAGTCCATAAGATTCTGAAAGGTCTTTCTTGCCCTTACCTCATTTTTCAGGAAAAGAAAAAAAAAGGGCAGTGAAAACAGTCACAGAACTGAAAACAGGCTCTATCATGGCCCTACACCCCTGGGCCGGAGACCTCTCACTGGGGAGATGTGTTAGTCAGGGTTCCTCAGAAAAACAGGACCAAAAGGAGATAGATGATGGATGGATAGATAGATAGATAGATAGATAGATAGATAGATAGATAGATAGATAGATAGATAGATAGATCTCTGTTATGAGCGATGGGCTCACACAGTCACGGAGACTGGGCAGCCCATGACCTACCTACCGCCTACAAACTGGAGGCCTAGGGAAGCTGATGGGGTAGTGCCGGTCCGCGTCCTAAGGCCTGAGGACCAGGAGTGTCAGTGTCCGAGGGCAGGAGGAGATGGACGTCCCAGCTCCAGCAGAGAGCACATTCGCCCCTCCTCCCCCTTTGATCCTACTCAGGCCCCCACAGACTGGTGAGGCCCACCCACCCTGGGGACAGCCAGCCTCTTTACTCAGTTCACCAATTCAAAGGTCCACCTTTTCCAGAAACCCCCTCACAGGCACACTCGGCAATATTGTTTTACCCATTTTGGGGCGTCCCTTACCCCAGGCGAGTTGACACATAAAATGAACCACCACAGGAGACAATGGGTAGAAGTTACAAGTTACGTTTTGTTTCTCAAAGTGAAGAACACAAACCACGGTGCACGGGAAGGGGACTTGGGGAGGGGAGTGGCCACGTTATTTTAGGAAACGGGGTTTTGACACATATATTTATTTTAATGTGAGCTAGGAAGTAATATAACTAGCAAAACAAACCAGGATGAACAAACCAGTGTGACTAACAACAGGACAAAGCCAAACTTGGCCCTTAAGTTTAAAACAAGTGGGTCCATTTAAAGATAAATATTAAGAACTCATAGTAGACTCGGTACATGATGACAAGGTGGTCAGGGAGTCACAGCAGCTTGGGAACCCCTGGAATTAACTCAAGTAATGAGGCACTGCAGACACCCAGGCTGCATTTGAAAATACCACAGCGTCTGTGCTTTGTACACAGCAGCAACTCTACAAACATCACGGAAATGACCAAACGAAACACATCCCTGGGCACCAACGTCCCTCTCATCTGTCATAGATGCCTCCTGATTTTCACAGTCTTTCATGGGTATCAACAGCTTGTACCAAGGTAGCCTGCGTCCTCGGCTCACTCAGAAGCAAAACATCCTTTCTGTGATTATGAGAAGCTCTTCCCAAGGATGGCAGCTGCTGAATCCCAAACACGAAAACACCACGCAGACAGCTGGACACACCCATCCTCTCTCGTAACCTTTTGATTCTAAACCTCAGCTCCTTACCCATGTGTGTGTTCTCATATATCGCCACAAAGCTGAATCATGGTGACAAGTCCTCGTGTGCTGCCTTCCCCCATAAACAAGCAAGATTTATACCTTCCCAGGGCTATTCTCCAGCCACATTTATCTTTATTTCTGCGCATAAGTAATGGACACAATGCCACCACCGACAAGTCCCAGGGGATTAATTGCAGAAGCCATTTAAGAGGGGTTCCTTAGGCTCTGTTCCATCCCGATTCTCAGAGTATTTTTCAATCCAAGGAAAGAGAATTTCATTTAAAAGACCAATGGCACATATGAGTAGCATCATTACCAGGTTTCAACACGACCCTGTGACAAATGCCCCGTGTCCAGAAGGTTGATGACATTCTTTGGCTTTTCTTTAATTACTTAATCTTGTGACAATTACTGCAGCTACACACATCAAAATCAAGGAGAAACTCCATGCCGGACAGCCCATGGTGAGGACGTCGGCCCACTCCAAAACATATCATTCATTCAGCAAATTCCAAATTCTTACCAGATACCCATGTATGCCGGGCACTCCGACATACGTGAGAATGCAGGTTTCCAAGACAGACAAGACAAGGTCCCAGTTCCCACAGGGTTTTAACCTGGTGGGAGAGACAAAGCATCAACGAATGACAAATGAGATCATTTCAGAAAGTGAGTAAGTGCAAAGAAGACAACAAAGCAGGATGACAAGGTGATAGGGCAGAGGACCAGGGAAGCAAAGCTCATTTCCACCCCAGGGGCTTTGCCCTTGGGGCTTCCCTCCTCCCGGGACACCACGGGCGCAGGCAAGCTCATACCCACAGCTGGCATCATTCCAATTGGCCAAAGGGATCTTCCTCGTTGGTCAGTCATACCAGATGTTTGTTAAAGGCACAAATAACTCCCTCTCTCCTCCCCTGCCCCCCGATCTTGCCAATGCTGGCTCCTTCTCCCCATTCAGAGTTCAGATTAAATGTTACCTTTCAGAGAGGCCTTTGCAGCCCCCACCTCCCAGTCACTCACATCCCCTATACCCTGGTTTACCATCTTCACAGTACTTTCCAAAGATGGCAGCAACGCCATCCCCCATCCCAATGCTCTTCTACAATGTAATCTGTCCATTCCTTCCACCAAAAGGTGGGCTCTGTGTCCCCTCCCCTGCGATCTGGGCAGACTTGTGTCTGCTTTGACCCGCAGACTGTAGCACCAGTGATGCTGTGTGGCTTCAGAGGCTGGGTCCTAAAAGGTTATGCAGCCGTGTCACTCTTGGAGCCCAGTGGCCGCCATGTTGGAAGAACGCCCAGCCACATGCAGGGGCTGCGTGACGATCCTCTGACCTCTTAGTTTTCAAGTCATCCCAGCCCAGGGGCCAGACATGTGAGTCAGGGAGTCTTCAGTGATACCTGCCCCCAGCCATCAAGTCACCCCCGACCTTTGCGCCTTCCCAGCGCAGGCCCCAGGCATGGTGGGAAAGAAACAGCCATCCCTGCTGTGCTCCAGTCAAACCCAACATGCAGAATCAGGAAACATAATTCTTCAGCCCACTGCACCACCCAAGAAAGCAGATCCAGGCCCTGACAACACAGCGGGCCCCTGGAGCACCCCACACACCCACCGCTTCTATCCCCAGGGTTCCACCAGCACACGCCTGGTGGCAGCTGCCAGGCCCAGAAATGCAGAGCCCCTTAATGTTTAGAGAAACAGAGCAGAGATTAAACAGTGCAAAGAAAAGCCAGCCTGGCTGTTTATTCTCCCTTCACTGACCTTTGGCAAAAACGGGAACCTCTAGCTATAAAGTACAAGAGACTAAGCTTGAACCACCTGAACTGTTGCTATTTCAACCTGTGAACATTGCAGTTTCTCATCAGTCCCAGGCCCGATGATGACAAAGATCTCCAACTTCTGCCCCCAAAAGCCTTCTTGTGGGAACTCCTGCCAAGAAGCAGAAAGTTTCCTGAGAAGGGCCCCCTGTCCTCTCACCTGCCCCCTTCAGGTGAATGGAAGAGTTGCTCAGAAGAGGTGAAACAAAGGTAAACAAACAGTCCTCGGTGGCCAAGAACTGACGGCAAGATCTAGTTACCTCAATCTTCATTTTTACTTTTGGGAATGGTATAGCGAGAGTATCATCCCGTAACACAGGGGTGCGCAAACATTTTCTATAAAAGGCAAAATAGGAAATATTTTAAGTTTCACACCTCACATCTCTTCAACTCGGCCTCAGCAGCTCCAAAAGCAGGAGCAGAGTGAATGGATGTCGCTGTGTTCTAATAAAGTTTTATTTACAAAAATGGGCTGGGGGCCGGATTTGGCTCACGGGCCACAGTTTGCCAACGTCAGCTCTAAGTCACCCAACCTCACTGGCCATCAAACCTGAAAGCACATGGAAGCTTTGCAGAATCCCCACAAACCTGTCTTTCCTTAAGAGCATAGCATGTGCCTTTGCATTTCCCTCAGTGAGGCGGCATTAAAAATATATGAGTCAGGCCGGCCGAGTGGTGAGGTGGTTAAGCGCTGGCTTCCGGTTCGGTCCCACATATGAGGGCCAGTGACACTGCCCTCATAAAAGAAAAAAAAAATGTATGAATCCTGTGGATAGACAAGCTCCTTTTTTACAGACTCAGTTGTGATTTGCAAATGGCCTCCCTGTTTCCTAGAATGGAAGTCAGAGAAAAGAGAGCAGCGGCTTCCTGATGCTGGCCTCCAACTCCAGCAGCAGATGCTAATCATTTTCCAGCCTCAGCAAGATCTTCAGGGTTTGATGACAGGTGCCAGGGCGGGAATGAACTGACTGACCCAGAATCGTTTCTGTGAAATCCAAGAGATGAGAAACTCAAATGCAGTTTAAAGAAAAAAGAAAAAAACATACCACCAGAGAACTCAGGTCCATGATCAGGGTTGCACACCAGCTGCCTAAAACAGGAACCAGGTGACTGTACTAACTGTTCCCCAGCATCGGATGCTGGTTTCATCAAAGCCACAATCAGGTGCTGTGACAACTTCAACCAGAACAAGTCCTTCCAGAGCCATCGTTTCATCTTGACTTGTTGAAAGGTATTATTTTCCCCTCACACATATCCGCTCTCAAGAGCACCTCATTTCACCTGCATTCCAACCACCTCTGGAAGATAAAAATAAATGACTATAATAACATAAAAAGGGGACAGGACGCGAAAGGGCAGAGCCCTCACTCTAAAGCCCCCAGTCCCTGCTCATCAGCCTCCAAAGTTCAGAGTCTAGAAGGCGCATGAGGTGGCCTGTTTTGACTAATTGTTGAATAAGAAAAGACCCTTTAATATCATAAAACGAAACCTCAGGGAGCAGTTATTAGGAGATAAAAAGCACAGGCATCTGTATGCAGCAGGATGAATCTGCACACTTCGCCATTTCATTAGGTGAGTCTTCTGTGGATTTTTGACAGTCACCTTGAACAGAATTAGAGAGAGAGCTGATAATTGCCTAAAGCCTACAGCACAGCCATGCCGCCCCCGTGGGCAACTGTGGCTTGACAACCCCCTACACACACACACACACACACACACACACACACACACACTTTGCTCTGCTAGCAGCAACTGCCCTCCCCCCAGCCCTCACCTTGGCTCTGAGCTAGGTATGAGGGGTGGCAAAGGCGGGATGCGTCACATGGAATTCTGCCACCCCCTTGGAAACGCGAAGCAGCTGTGCCCACCTGCTTCCTACATTTCTGCACATTCCATCCAATCCCAGCAGCTGAGGGCTCCCTGTCAATGCCTTGTCACATCATGCAGAGTGAGGAAGAGGCTTGCGGGCATTTCCCAAGCCCCAGGAGAACAGGATATACACTTAAAGTGAAATGCATTTCCGTCTCAGATCTGAGTGCCTCTGAGGATGACAGACAATCTCCCAGGTCCTCTGTGCAGGCCGGGGGAGGAGGCCCCTGGCGGAGCTCTCAGCTCGCTTGGCTGGCAGCAAAACTAACACACTTACAAGCACAGATCTCAAGGAAACTTGCCTCCTGCTGCTTCCCAGAGCCTCTGGGCTCACCTTGGTGAGCAGAACCAAGGGAGCCTGCTCAGGAGTACTCCCCAACAAGACGCCCCCAGGTGTCGCCTGCAAGTTTGGGGCTTTGTCTTTCTGCCCCCAAATAGCTTTTGTTTTCTTGGTTCTTTTCTCTCCTTCACCTATTTCTTTCAAGTTACTCATGTGAGCCAAGACCCACAGAAACAAGGCCGCATACAAAGTTGTATGAGAGAGCCAGGACACAAGCAAACGCCCGTCAGACACAGGTTCAAACCCCAGGCTCGCCACGGAGTGACCTTGAGCATGACATTTTATCTTTCTGGGGTTCTGGAATGGAGATAATAACAGTACAGCCTCAGGAGGTTATTATGAGGATAGAAAATGAAGTGATGTATGAAGTGTGCTTAGTGCCACACTTAATCAATAGTCACCATTGATATTAATACGGATTAGCATGTTCTGGACAGGCAAACACCTAACACAGTGCCGGGCACGCAGTGGTTGTCCATAAATATGAATTCTTGTTACCTTCAGCAGGAATGGCGTTGCTACACCGGGGACACAGCTCTCCTGAAAGACGGATGTAATGCCAAGGAAACACAAGGCGAGAGTATCTCCTTCTGCCTGGGGAGGAGGGGGTCAGAGGCGGCCTCCGCGAGGGGGTCATTTCTTTCTGCCAAGCTCCTTCGCGATGACAGATGGATTTTTCAAAATCAGACAGCTCACATTCCCATCTCGGCATCTCGCAGGGGAGACAGGCCCTCCTGGCTCCACGGGGGCTCCAGATACACAGCTAGCGGGGGTTTTCAGCTGCCTCATCTTTTGGTTAACCCTTTTGAGTTCTTAGGAATGTCACTATTTTTACAACTGTCCTAAGGGGTTGGGAAGGGATCAGATAGCGCATTTCAAGGAAAGTTTGATGAAGGAAAGCTTTTCTTGTGGGGTGCCCAGGGGGAAGGAGGGTTTTGGGGCCTTGCTGTATGGGAAACAGGTGGAAGGACTGTGACTATGAAGCCAGGAGGTAAACATTCACGGGAGACAGCCTCCCTGGTGGGCAGACAGAGCTCTGTGCGCTTCTGGGGGAGGCAAGACCCAGAAGGTCACCCTGAAACAAAGGTCAGCTCTATCGAATTGTATGGACACTTTCTGGGGGGCTCCTGGCCATTCTGAAAAGCAGTTACATGAGCCTTTAAATCACTGTGCTCATTCTGGGAGTCACAAGAACAATCCCACCCATGGCATTGCCCAGGTTTGTTCAGGAGCCATGTTTGTTCTGTGCGACCTTGCCCCCTGGCCATAGCTGATTGGACCAGGGCTGGACACATGACTCCAGACGAGCCAATCAGATTCTCTCCCCCAAACCTGTGGAGCTGAGACCCAGCGACAGGGAGGCTGGAACAGAAACATCTAAGGGAAGAAGCTGTGAGGTGACCACATCCCACCGTGAGGACAAGATAATGGGAAAAACATTCACTGGAGAGAGGCAAGGGAGAGCAAGTATGCAGAGAGAAGCAGGGCAAAGAGATAGGGGATGCTGGCGACTTCTCGTTTCCTGATGCCAGTCCCTTCCTGATGCTCAGCTGGCACAAGGCTCACCTTTTGGGGAGTTTGCCTTGGTTTCTGTTCTTACCACCCAAGAGAATTTCTTACAGCTCTGACCAGTTGAGAGTGGGAATTCCATCTCATGAGGTAGTGAGCACACCAGCAGTCGGGATATACCAGAGGAAGGATGCCTGCCTACAAGAAGCCCGCACATATAACTCTCCTAAGTTAGGCAGGAAGTTGGATCTAACACACGCTAGAAATCCTTCCAGCTCCAAATTCTAGAAAACTTGAGATCATACACACATATAGATGTGTACTGATTTGCTGTTCTTCTTTTGTTTGGTTTGGTCCACCCGCTATTTTTTTGAAATTGTAATTGATTATTAATATTATACAATTAGGAGGTTTCACATGAAAAATCCCAATGTATGACCTTTCTGGAAAAATCAGGTTTAGCAACACTGGGCCTGTGTTCCCAAATGGAATGGATTAGCTAGAGCTGAGCTGCCACCCGGTCATCTGGCCCCAGTTTGCCATGGTCCCTTCCATTCCCTATTGTCCTGCCAATCCTGAGTCTAGGTGTCAGGCGCTTCCGTGAGCTTACAATGTTGTTCTTATAATAGAGAAATGTTTCTCTGTACCCAAGACCCTATCAAAAGGAGATTCAAAAGACAGGCAGAGAATGGCGGATTTCTTACACCCAGCCAGATGCCTTCCCACAGACGAGATCTGACAATTAAGTTTGTGAACTCATCCTAGAAAAACTGCTACATACTTCATTGCTGAATATCACTACGGTCACCGTCTAAGTACTCCCCTTGGGAAGCTATGCACCAACGCCAGCACCTAGTCCACCCTTCAAAGCAATTTTGGAACTCTTTCTCTGGAATGGCCATCAGAGCTGTTATTGTATTACCCTTGATGTCCTGAATGTCATCAAAATGTCTTCCTTTCCATATTTCCTTTATCTGTGGGTAAAGAAAGAAGTCATTGGGGGCCAGATCAGGTGAGTAGGGAGGGTGTTCCAATACAGTTATTTGTTTAAATAAATAAACTTCCTTTATTTATTTAGTTGGCTAAGAACTTCCTCACAGACAGTGCTGTGTGAGCTGGTGCGTTGTCGTGATGCAAGAGCCATGAATTGGTGGGAAAAAGTTCAGGTTGTCTAACTTTTTCATGCAGGCTTTTCAGCATTTCCAAATAGTAAACTTGGTTAACTGTTTGTCCAGTTAGTACAAACTCATAATGAATAATCCCTCTGATATCAAAAAAGGTTAGCAACATCGTTGCAATACATTCACAAACTTAACTGTCAGACCTCGTATTATCTATCTGAGCCCTGCAGGTATTCAAGTTTGCAATCTCTGGTTTAAAGGCTCATATAACTGCTTCCAGCAAGGGACCTGGGTATGACTACCTCTTAAGACCCATCCTTGATGAAAAATCTTTTCACAAAATACATTTCCAACCCGTTTTTTTTTTCCTACAATGCTTTTCTATAGTATTTAATGTTGAACTTAAAAACTAGTCTCATTCAGCCCAAATGAAAGATATTTTTGACATTTTCAAAACCAGTCTCCACCAATGGAGACTGCACCACATATAAAGCACCTCCTCCATGCCATTCAATCCTCAAACTCACAGGCCAGCCCCAGAAAGACACCAATGCTCTAAAGAAATCCATTGAGGGCTGCTGAGTGGTGCGTTGATTAACAGCTGGCTTAGGACACCAGCGGCCCCAGTTTGGATCCCATATATGAGGACCAGTGACACTGCCCTCTACAGCTAAGATGGTGAACAACAGCTCCACCTGGAGCTGGGCTGCTGTGAGTCCCCGGGGACAGCATAGCTGCAGCCCCTGCTGCAGTGGGCTGCCATAGGCTACAGTGAGTGGCCGTCAGTCAGCGTGAGTGGCTGGCAGCCAGTGTGAGCTGCCAAGAGCCGCTGTGAGTGGCCGTCCAGAGGCCGGCGACTGATCTGCCTCACCCGAGAAAAGCGCAATGATGATACCAACATGGGCCAGTGGAGCGACATCCTCCACAACTAGACTGAAGAACAAAAGGACAGCAACTTGTTTGTTCCCCTCCCCTAATTCCCCAATAAAATCTTTAAAAGAATAAAAGAAAGAAATCCATTGAGACTGGCAGTTTAGAAAGAAAGACATCCGAGGGGTCCCACATTCCTGAGCACTGTGACTGCACTTACTGCTGGATTATCAATAGTGGGAAATCATCTTTTCTTTGTAAACAGAAAAACCTACAAAATCAGATAAGGAGATGGAGGCATGAAAGCCAGAAATGTTGAAAGCTGGGCCTCCGAAGGCAATAGATGCAACCCCAGATTTCCAGGAGGTAAAGGGTGAGGACAGCCATGGCCATTTTCCCAGCAGACCACAAGCAGGGCCCTGCAGGATCCTCAGTGTGGCTGCGCCGAACTGTGTTTTCTTAGATTCTGTATTTGTCTCCTTGGCATCCATTCATTGCAGGGCCAATTCTATTAACTACATTTTCTTATTTTCTATATTTTGGGTGCTCTGCAATTTGGGAGCCTTCCAGACCCAGGGAGAGACTTCCCCTTGAAGGGCTAGCTGATTCCTGAAGATAATAGCAACCTGTCTGTGAGCACACCGTTCACGCACAAACCACCCAGTCCCAGAGACAATACCCCCCACCACCTCATCTAACACCTATCAAGGCTGTCTCCACCCTAAGTCATCCTGGGGCCAGGGGCCAGGCCCCTAGAGACCACCCCCTTGGCCCAGAGCCCACTGGGGTCCTTCCAGCCAGCCCATCCTAAGCCGTCTGCTCTGCTCGGCTTGCCTCTCCCGTGGAAAGCCCGATAAAGGCTCCGGCCTGGGCTTCCTCCCGGCACCTCCTGCCTCCTGACCACCTGGGGCTCCCCCCATGGCCCTGGGTGGCATGTGGTGACCCTCTCTCTGGGGTCTGTGTCACCCACTTCTTCCTTCCCAGCCTCCTTCTCTTCACTTCCTGTGGCCCACACCACACCCAACACCTCCATTCTGAGGATAAGATGGGGTGACATTTTTGATATGCAAATTCTTGTGCTGGTGTGGCCCAGTGCAGCCTCCTCACCCTCAGCCATGTCCCATCAGGCCTCTGGGCCTTCTGTGCTCAGTGCCTCAGCAAGGCAGGCCCAGAGAAGGCAAGGTAAGAAAAATGGGGGATTGGAGTTTGCATTTCAAAAGCCTCCACCACTTGGGGCACACCAAGTCCTCCTGTGTTTAGACAAAAGATTTGATAGAACAGGTAATGAGTGGGTGAAGTTTGCCTCCCCAGACTGGGGGGAGGCGGGTGCGAGCTCAGCAGGGCCCAGCGCCGGGCCACCTGGGGACCTGCAGAAGGGCCAAGCACCAGATCAAACTTCGAGGGAACTATTGGATCGCTGGAAAAGTCATGACTTCCTTTGCATAGAAAACATAGAAAAAATATGTCATGACTTCTCTGCCAACCCAATATTTCCACCAAAAGCAAAGCGACTTGACCTTTTCTTTATACGGTGGGGACTTATTGCAGGTAAATATGCCAGTTTCCATCAGGCATCTGAAAGCGTCAAACTCATCAGGGACCTCGCATCCCGCTCCCCTCGCGGTGCGCAGGAAGATGCATGGCCCGGGTGCCCCATCATGAGGGCTCACTGCCCCAGTGCTGTGAGTGTGAGCCGCACACAGCCTCAGGCTACGGGTCCCAAGGTCACACCCATTCCCAGGATGACTCACAGCCAATGACGGCTGGAGGTCAGGGGCGTGAAGACCCAGCCATGTCAGCCCAGTGGGGGACACTCCTAATTAGACATCCTGCAGCCTAACCTCTGCCTCAGAGTCTTCTTCCTGGGAACCCAACCTGCAGCATCTCTGAGCTGAATGTTTGCCTCTCCCCAAAATTCATATGCTGACATCTTAATCCCCAAGGTAATGATATAATGATATGGGGGGGGTAGGGGGATGGGCTTTGAGAGGTGATGAGGTCACAAGGGTGAGGCCCTCATGATGGGATTAATGCCCTTCTGAGAGGAGACTGCGGAGGGCTTATTTTCTTTCTCTCTGCTCTCTGTCACATGAGGATATAAGAAGGTGGCTGTCCTCAAGCCGAGAAGAGAGCCTTCCAAGAGCCTGCCCATGTGGACACCCCAATCTGAGACAGCCAGACTCCAGACAGTGCAAAATGAACGCCCGTTGTTTAAGCCGCCCATCTATGGTATTCTGTCATAGTGGCCCGAGCTGACCAGGACACCTCCTGCCTGGTCCCCAGAATGGTAATCACTGCTTTAGGGCAAAGGTGAGGCCACTGAGTCCCTTATGAGCTGTGTGGCCTACATGCAACCCCTCTGGGCTTACTTTTCTAACTGTGACATGGGGATCAACAGACTCCCTAACCCAATCAGTCACCTCACGCTTGATGACAGCTGCCAAGCTACAGCAAAATGTCAGGGATGGTTGCATTTGCAAAAGCAAGTCTGAACTACATAGCAATTATTACATCACCTTCATCTTCATCTCATAGCACAAAAAATAATCTACTGTGGCATCTGGGTGATGGTTATGTGGGAGAGGATTCTGTGCCCCAGGCCAAACTGATCACGTTCAACAGATAAACTTTCTAGACAATTCCTCAGCGATGTGGTTAAAGAAAGGTCTGACAGCTCCTACCATTGAGTGGATCTTCCTTTTGTTTAACTCAATGGTTCTCTAAGTATGGTCCTCACACCAGCAGCATCAGCAGCGTCTAAGAACTTGCTGGAAATGAAAGTTCTCGGGCCCCAGACCTACTGAATCGAAAATTCTAGAACAGGGCTCAGCAGATGTGTTTTAACAAGCCCTCCAGGTGATCCTGCGGCACACTCCAGGGTGAGAACCACTGGCTAATTTAAGCCTCACAGCTGTCACTTGTCTCTAAGACCCTTTCAGATCCTGGGTCTGAGGATGGGAAAAGATTGGACAGCTGTTATCGATCCCCAAGTCACTAGGAAAACAAGCCCAGAGAGGCTATAGAGCCCCACCTCCCTCACCCACCCACAGGTCACAAAGCTCACAGGGGACTCAGTGGCAGCAAGACCTGGTTATAAGTGTGGGGCCCAACCGGTGGTTAATTAGAGGGAGGTGTCACAGGTTGGGTTCCCCAGGAAGAAGACTGAGACAGAGGTGAGAGTAGAGGATGTAAATTTGCAGGTACCCTCGGGACACTGCCTGAGGCAGGGAAGGGGAGTAGGAGTGGGCAGAGGGAGAAGCGGAATCAATCACTGTGCCAGCCTAAGATGGACTGTTACGCCTTCTGGGCAGACATTCCTCTCCCCCAGCACTGCCCCGCCCCTGCCAATCACGAAGCTCCTTCTTGCAAAAACACCAGCCTAAAGCATAAGCCAACACATAAATACAGCAGTCTGAACCAGCTGGGTGTATACCTTTAAATGGAATAGATTGCTTTATAATTTATTAGGTCTCCATGGGGCACACTTGGATACATAGCTATGAGCACATTCCAATGTTTCTTTACGCACCTATGATATAAACTATCAGACACTATATAAATCCAGATAAAGTTAATAAAGTTAGAGTAGAAGAAGGCCAATGGCAACAGAATAATTGATGCCCCCTGGTAACCTACCTAAAATATTACAATAACTCTCGTCTCCATCCAGAGATCTCATTCTTGTTTTCTCCTCTAAGATGAACCTGTTTTCAGTTTTAAGATATTTAAATAAGGCTAGACTGCATTAATTTGGTTTACACTCATAAAGATGCTTCTGCTCATGTTTTTGAGGCACTGTGTCTTGCCACCAGCTCCTAATTTTCCCCCTGAAGGAAGACAAGGTCAGACAGCCCAGATTTGCACAACCGTTGCTTAAATTACCAGCCGTGGGTATAACACGCCTGAGGGTGGTAGTAACATTCTGTCTTTTCAGGCTCTCATTCCCGGCCACCATCTCCAAGATTTGTTTCTGGGAATAAAAATCACGCTGGCTGGGATGTTATTTAAAAGTCTGCTGTGCGTCCTCACTGCCCAGAATCTATGTGCAAATCCAAAGGAATGTTGAAGGATGTGCCCTGAAGCACTAAGTGTCTCAGGATGTTTCTTAGCTGCAAATCATAGAAAACCATCTCAACCTGGCTCACGAAGAAAAGGGAGCTTATTGTCTGAAGGAAAAGACAAGAGAAGGGGGGCATCCTGCATCATAGCCTCTGGAACTGGTGGAACACCTTTCCCCATTGCCCGCTGCAAAAAATCTGAGATTAGAACCCATAGGTCAGGCCCATCCCAGAGCCAAAGACAGCAGCTGGGGGAGATGCTATACTGTGATTGGCCAGGGGGAGGCTATGCTCTGATTGGCCAGGGTGTTTTCTCTAATTGGTCACATGCTTCCCTGTGGCTAAAGGTATGTCAGTTACCCCTGAACCAAAAATGATAGTTGGGGAAGAGGAACGGATATCCGGCTGGGAACCAGCCACACAGCAAAATCTGCAAGAAATGCCTCTGAACAAAGTGCAGACAGAAGGGGGCAGGCGGAGGCATAGAAGACTGGCTCATATCCCATCTTCTGTGAACAGGCAGAATCTTGGAGGACACCCTCCCGAGGATCCCCCAGAACCTATCTCACAGGAGGTTCTGGACTAGAGAGAGCCTTTTGTACGAAACGGTCCCAGGCAAGTTGTTATCAAACCAAAAGCAGAAGGAATGGAGAGTGGTTAACCTGAAGAGGTGATGTGATATTTGTGTGATAAATAGGTAAGCAAGGTTAGACTTGCTCTGAGTGACTCCAGAAGCTCAAAGGGGTGGGTGGCCATGGACACAAAGGAAAAAGAAAAAACAAATTATAATAAGCAGATCTGAGCTTTGATGTCATGGGTTACCCTTTTAGATAGTAAGTGCCTCATCACTGGGAGCAATCAAGCAGCACATGGAAGGCATATCCCTGCTAGGAGGATGGCGCTTAAAAATATCCATCCTTGGACCGGCTGAGTGGTGCGGTCATTTGGGACTCCAGAGGCCCCGGTTCGGATCCCACATATGAGGGCCAGTGACACTGTCCTCTAAAAAAATATATATATATCCATCCCAAGCCTGGGATAGTAATAACTTAAAAATCAGTGAAAAATCCTGTCCCCTTTCCCCTGCCATCTAACTGGGCGCTCTCAGTGGGAAATGCGATGAAATGCTAAAATACCAGAGTGTCACGCCACAGACACTGGAGATGCCTAACAAGCAGATGGAGTCAAAATGACAGATTCCTCCAGACTGCAAAATCCATCACTTCTATCCACAGGAACAAAGGGCGAGATGAAACACGCCTGAAAGCCAGCTCCGGTTTAGGAATCAAAGCACTTCGATGTTTCACAAAAGAGCCCGAGATGGGAAAATCAGTATTTGTTTGTACGCTGAGGCCAACACTGGGATCTGGGGCATCCTCCTTAAATGGCACTGTGTGTGCTGGAGACGCTGAATTTGTCCTGACGCCTCCCGCACTGGGCATTCACTCCGGGGCACATGGGAGTCGCTTCATAAGGGCCCCCAAATGCTGCCACACAAATAATAATATTAATCAGCATCAAAACGCTGGTGTGCTGTTTTGAAAGACGGCATCCGAGTTGGGATGGCGAGGTACTGTAATAAACAGAGCACACGCTGCGGCCCGGGAAGCTGGCTTCTGGGTGGATTTCACGGATGCTCCGTTCAGATTCCTCATCCTCTGCAGTATTTATTCAGAACAACTTGCTCTCTAACCCGAAACCCACTCCCATCCGCTGCAGCAGGGAAGGTGAGGGAGGAGAGAAGGCGCCGCCCAAGCTCACACTGCCGGCAAAGCGGGTTCTAGGATCTAACGGGTCAGGTCGACATGCCAGTCGGGGCAGAGCACTTCCTAGTCCATAGGGAGCTATCACTTGACACTGGGCAGAAAGCCAATAAGGTCACAGGACAGGTCCGCAGGTCACCGCGAAGGCCAGGATCCCCAGGGGTCAGCGGGGTGGCTATGCCTGCCGCCCTCCTGGGAGAAGCATCCTATGTTGTAGTACCTTGATGACTGCATGCATCAGGCCGCAGAGATGTCTGGGCGAGTCAACTCGGGCAGGCCTGGCCTGGGAGCTGGTGAGCTCTCTTACCTTGAGGTACAGCTAGGGAGCAGGGCAGTGGGATGGGTATGTGGCATCTGCAAGAACATGACGTGGAAAAGGGGGGCTGGTGGCACCTACCCAGCTGTCCCCAAGCCCACTGCCTGGGCTGTCAGCATACATGGCAGAACACCATCATCAAGGCCTGTTCCTAGAGTCGCATCCCCCACATGGGTGAACAGGGAGCCACGGTGCTTGAACTCATAACTCCACAGCTCAGACCAGCCAGATGCGATGATGACACTGGTTCTTCGTGCCAGGGACAGCTGCTGCCCCTCCAAGTCGGCCTGCTCGGCTCCCAGCTCCAGCCTGTCCTAAGAGAGCGTGACTGGCCTCCGGCGGTGACATGCTAGGGGGCTCCCAGCTGCAGGGTGACGAGCGGGCCCCAGATCGTACCCTGGCCATGCCTCTGGGGTCAGCACCCCAACAGACCCCAGCAGTTCCTACCACAGCCTCCTGTGACCAGGATTAACCGGTAGGGGGATAGGAGTGGGGCCATGGCTGCTCAGTGGGGGTGTTTCCCTGGCAGGCATGGTGGGGGGTTGAGAGTAGGAAGCCCTCTGCCCCCACAAACTGCTGCAGCAGCCCAGCTGGGGGGCTCCAGGAAACAAGAAAAGGTTCACACCCTCTTTCCAGGGCTTTGATTTTCAACACTACTCTTTTATAATAGAATTCCAAAAAGAAACCAATAAAGTGAAAGGAAAAATGAAAATTAACAAAACAAAAGGAAATCAACTAAAGTCCTTTAGTTGTTGCTTTCGAATTACTTCAAAGGATACTGGTGTTCCATGAGCGCTGGCATATATTGTTGTTGTTGTGAGTAAGCATACTTAAGTGAAAAACGAGGAGAGAAGCTGGTGCTGACTGCTTTCTAGGAAGCAGTAATCCGGCTACCAAGAGCATCACGGGTCATTTCATCTCACATTCCCGTTTTGCAGATCTCAAAGTATCATTTATGCTTCTCCTGACGTTGGAAGTAAGGTAGTTACTATATCCACAACTATATCTCATTATTTAACATGTTAAAGAAACAAGTGCCATATCAAAAATTGCTTTTTCCTCATATTTTGATACCTGGATTTCAGTAATATTGGTTTCCTTTGCGACCCCATGTATTTTATTGTACACGTTTGAAGACATCTTCCTGAGACAGCTCTGCCTCACCAGCCAAGGGGCCCCAGGCACAACATGGGTTAAAATTCCCGCTTTAGAGGAAGTGCCACCGCTGGCCAACCTTACACCACGCGTTCACTCACGGGATCACCTGCCCTGCATCTGCCGGGGAGGCACACACTCTGCGTCAAGTCCGTATCCAGGGCCTGTGGTTTGGAGCCTCCGGCCGGTGGGAGCAGCAGACATTTACCAGGTGGTCACACTTGCAATCCCGCCTTACAAACCGCAGTGAGCACACGGACACAAAGCAGATGGGCAACGGGAACCTGCAACGTGGAAACTAATGGCTCTGGGGGAGCGATGGGAGGTCCAGGAAGTGGGGTTTGAAGTGAAAAGCTCTGCATTCAATTTCACAGGAACGCGTCTAAAAGTCGGCCCACTGGGGGCCAGCCGAGTGGCGCACTGGTTGGGAGCTGGTTTTGGGATGCCAGCAGCCCTGGTTCGATCCCACATATGAGGGTCAGTGACACTGCCCTCTACAGCTAACAACAGCTCCACCTGGAGCTGGGCTATGTGAGCCCCGGTGACGGTGTAGGCTGCAGCCCCTGCTGCAGTGGGCTGCCATAGGCTACAGTGAGTGGCCGGCAGCCAGCGTGAGCGACTGGCAGCCAGTGTGAGCTGCCAATAGCCGCAGTGAGTGACCATCCAGAGGCCGGCGACCGATCTGCCTCATCCAGGAAGAGCGCAATGATGATACCAACATGGGCCAGTGAAGCAACGTCCTCCACAACTAGACTGAAGAACAAAAAGACAGCAACTTGTCTATTCCCCTGCCCAGATTCCCCAACGCTGTTTCCCTCCCCCAATTCCCCAATAAAATCTTTTAAAAAAATAAAAATAAAAATAAAAAAATAATCAAGTCGGCCCACTGGATCCAGGAAGTCAGCGCTGAGATGTCTGGGCCTCGAGTCTACGCTCTAACTCTACACCATGTAAGGCCGGCAACGTCATTGACGTGGAGCTTTTAACGGTCCACGGAGGATCTCGCTTGCACGATAGTTCAGCAGGGCCGGTAACGCACCCGTGAGTCCTGGGAAGACATCGGCTCCAATAACGGGCTGCGTCAAAGGGAGCCGGCAGCTGGGAAACATGCCAGTCACCAGGACGGCACTTCTGGGAAGCTCATCTGCCACTCGTGACAATGACAGGGACTTATTCCAAAACCCACTCGGAGTTCGCACCTCAGCTCCAGCGGGCCCGCCATAGCCTGGAGACACTACCCATGTCTGTCTCAGTCTCAGTCTCGTTGCCGAGAACAGAACCCACTCCAGCTAGCTGAGAGGGACTTCCAGGGAAGCAAAGGGCTTACGCGTCCTAGGGAAGGTTGGAGAGACAGGCTTTACAGGTTAATACACCAGAAAGGACCCTCCAAGCCACATGGCAGGTCCAGGGCACAAAGGAGTGGTTGTCTCCTGTATGATCGGGAAGCCACCAGCCGAGTTGGGAAGTTGCCACCATAGCTGCTGGCTCCACAGTCACACCACACTGCCACCATCTGGAAGCCAGCATGATAAGGAAGCCACTACTCTCCAGAAACAGCCCCACGATCCAGGCTGCCGCTGTGGCGCCATGCCTGCCCCAGTCCGCCCCCTTGAGGCCGGTGCTCCACAGCCTGCCTCTCCACCCCCTCAAAGCCACACCCGGTCGCCGGACATCTGCTGACTCTGCCCAAGGAAAGCCAGGCACCTCCACAACAGTGCTTGTCTGGGGAGATGGCAGAAGAAGAGCCAGGCCTCACTGCCACCTTCCAACCCTGGAGCGCATGCACCTGGGCCAACGCACTCTCAGGCCTGGAACCATGAAAGAAGAGGTGTGCTGTTGGGTTGGGCCTGCGGGAAGCTCAGGACGCAGGCTGACAGAGCTCCTGCCACTGCAAGAAGGCCGTCTGTCTGAGAACAGAGGCTACACAGAAAAAAGCAGGGGAGAAAACCAACGGGCAGAAACAGACAGTAAGCGCCAAAGGGACTCCCTGAGTCCCTGGATCCAACCATGCCTGCCGCTGGCATGAACCCTGAAATTTTCCTTTATATTGTATATACCCGAAGGGAGGGAGACGTTTTTTTCTTTAAGAAGTTTGCCTTGAGTTTCTGGTGCTTACAATCATAAGAATCGTGACTGTGACTCTAGTCCCACCCCCAGAGCCTTAGCGACACATGCCACAGCAAATCAGAGACCACAGAGCCCGCTGGCCCAGTTACATCATCAACACTTACAAATCTCACCCTCCTCCTGCCTCGCAGTTTCTAAGCCTGAGACTTCACCTCCTCTTTCTGGATCTCTCTCTCCTCCAAAACTGAACTGTCCATTTGTCACCTCCTCCAGGAAGCTTTCCCTGACTTCCCTATCCTAGGCATCTCAGCTCTGCCCTCCTATCTTCTCTCAGGATATGCTGCTACCGTAATATCACCTTGGACATAATCTCAGGCTCCCTCTAGAAAATGTAAGTCTCTTGAGGGCAACAGTCTATATCTTTCATCTTCTACTCTCAGCACCTAATTAGAGGCTGAGACTGTGTGGGTCTACTGGCATTTTCCTTACCAACAAATGAATGCCTCTCCTTCAGGTTTATCGTCTGCTTTACCTCCCCTTTCTCGTATCAACTCCCCAATTCCCTTCTTTCTAATTATTTTCAACACTTTTAAATGCAAACTGCCAGAGTTTTGAGAGGAACTGAATCCCTATTGGTCTGTAAAACTGTAAAATTCTCACATAGGTGAAAAATGTATCAGACCAGATCCCCACCCCCACCCCGCTTAGCTTAGCCATCCCAGCCATCTTGCCTCATCCATTTCCCCCATACATCTCTGGCTTTCAGAGCCTTCCAAACACAATCCTTCTCAAAAAATCAAGCCCAGAAAATGGAAGCACCAAGCTTATAAAAATAGCTATTTGACTGCAATAAATGAACAAATACAAAATCAACACCCAGCGCTCCTGGGAATTAACTCCAGCGGAACAGCCCGAAGCTTGAAGGAGAAGGCACACAGAGAGAAACCAAATTGCACGAAGCAGAGAGCGCAAAGTTGAATTTGAGATTGTTTTGACAAACAGGCAGCCGCATGAGAGAAAATATGTAATAACCTCCCAAAAATTCCCCGACGTCTTTACTCTTGGAAGCCAGTCCCTTTAGGGATAAAAAAAAAAAAAGAAGGAGGAGGAGGAGGAGGAGAGGGAGGGGGAGAAGGAGAATCAGAAGAAGAAAAAGAATAAAAAGAACCACAAAAGCCAAATACAATCAAGTCTGGTTTGGAAAAATAAATATGAGCAGTTATTCTGTGCCCCCTCCATCTCCAGGTGCTGTGGTGTTCTCAAGTGAAATGTACAAAAACACTCAGTCCTCGGGACATGAAAACCTGCTCCTGGAGCCACGGCCCTTCTGTGGGGCTCGGGGAGGAGACCCGCCCGCGGCCAGAGCACTGCTTCGCTCACAGGACAGTATCTACCGAGCATCCACTCTGCGCAGCACCAGCCCTGTATCAATGAGTATTAAATAAAACTAAACTGAGGGCCGGCTGAGTGATGCACTGGTTAAGAGTTGGCTTGAAACGCCAGCTCTGAACAGCAGGGCCCTGGTTCAGATCCCACATGAGGGCCAGTGATGCTGCGCCCTCTACAGCTAAGATGGTGAACAACAGCTCCACCTGGAGCTAGACTGCCATGAGTAGATGACGGCATAGGCTGCAGTGGGGCTGCCGTGTGCTGCCATAAGCTATTGAGAGAGGCTGGCAGCCGGCGTGAGCTACCAAGGGCCACCGTGAGCAGCCATCCAGTGGCCAGTGAGCGACTGCCTCACCCGGGAAGAGCTCAATGATGATACCAACATGGGCCAGTGAAGCAACGTCCTCCATAACTAGACTGAAGAACAAAAGGACAGCAACTTGTCTGTTCCCCTTCCCCAATTCCCCAATAAAATCTTTTTTTAAAAAAATAAATTGAATTAGCAAAAAAAAAAAAAAAAAAAAAAAATCTGCTCATTAACTAGAGGATTCCATAATCATACTTTTGCCAGATCTAAAAACAGAAAAGAACAAGAAAACGACTTCACTGAACACCTCAATTAATTTATTGCCCAAAAGATTCAAGCTTGGGTCCTCAAGGACAACATGGGAGCTATTTATATATGTATGAGAGGGGGGAAATGCATAATGTGCCTTGGTACATCTAACCCTGTCCCAATATTTACAACATATTCCTGTCTGTCTTGGCAAGCAGGTGTCAATTCTATATTTGTGCCTAAAACTTTCTCCTAAAGCGAATTTATAATTCAATGAATATGAATCAGGAGATGTTTATTGGCTGGGAACTCATCAGGAAAATTCCATGATCGGGGATTGTCTATTGCAGGCATTTGCCTAGAAAAAAAAAAGTAGGTTCAAGTGAGAAAGGCAAGAAGTTGATTTTCTTTTCCCCAAGAAGTTCTTGGAAAAGGAAATTTAAGAAATCAAGTGCCTGTAGCATGGGGCTACCGCCTCATTTTGAAATTTCTCTGTCCTTCAAATGGGAAACATTTTAATGGAGACATTCCAAAAAAGAATTGCGCCAGGATCTAGCTAAGGGAGTGAGAGCCGATGGTAATGCGAGAGAAAGGGAAAGACGTTCACACCAGCATTGTTTATGATGGGAAAAGAAACTTGGACACAACATGAATACCCATCAACTGGGAGATGTTTTCAATAAATTAAAATATATGCAGCAGTGGAATATTATGTAGCTGTTACAAAGGATAGGGCAGATCTATATATAGAGGGTGCCAAAAAAATGTATACACATTTTAAGAAACGAAAAGACATATTAAAATAGTAATACTCAACAGTACCGATAACAAAAGATGAATACAAGTCACGTGTATACATTTTTTTTGGCACCCTGGTATGCATTTGTGCGAAGGGCTCTAGAATATAAACTAATATTTTTAAAATATCAAAATGTAAAAGTGTGCCGTATGCCTTCCTTCACATAGATAAGAATACATACACGCACGCACACACACACCGACTGGTATGTGCATATAAGATTTTTCAAGAATGATAGATAAGTGGTATAGAAAGCCCGAGTTTTGGTGGAGAAACAGAAAACAAGTTTCATTTTGTAACTTTATATACTATTTGAACCATTTCTACCAAGTACATGTATTTTTTTAAGTGTTACTAGGGGTTGGTATGAGAGTTATAAGCCATTTTTCTTTTTACTTTTTTTGAGGAAAAAGATGTATAAGCAATTACTTTCAAGCTCTGTTGCCTGGAAGCCTGGAATTTAAAAACTATGTCTGGGCAAGGAGTGGGCGGGGCTTTTAACCTGGTTCCAGTTGGAGCAGCTGTGTTTCATAACCTGTTCCTGCACAACAGGAATAAAAGAGTTCCGCACTAAAAAACACATTTCAAAGCCACTGGGACAAGGGCAATGTAAATGTGCAAGGTTTTTTCATTGTTTTTACTGAGAAAAATGTGTCCAAGTTTTCCTGCATGGACTTAAATTAAGGGTCCATTTATTCAGCTCTCAGGGACTTATGTGGTCTGAAAATCCATATTTCTGGAACCACTGAGGTTGACAGTAAGTTGAACAAGGTCTCCCTGAAAAAATTCATGTCCACTTGGACCTTCTTTGGAAGTAGGGTCTTTGCAGATGTAACTCATTAAGATGAGATCATACTGGTTTAGGGTGGGCCCTGCATTTAATGAAAGGTATCTTTACAAGAGAAGACACAGAAACACACCCAGGGAAAAGGCCATGTGACATAGTGGCAGAGACTGGAATGATGTGGCCACAAGTCAAGGAACCCCGAGGACTGCCAGCCAGCACCTGAAGCTGGAAGGGCCAGGAAGGACTTTCCCCCAGGGCCTCTGCAGAAAGTGTGACCCTGCTGACACCTTGAGTTCAGACCCCTGGCCTTCGGAACTGTTTTAAAGTCAGCAGGTCTGTAGTAATCTGTTGGGGCAGCCCTAAATCCTAACATAGCTCACAAAAGGAAGAGAGAGGGGGAAACAGCAGTGTTGACAGGCCATGAACCAACAATGAAACCAAGAGAGGTTTTGGCCTTTCTGTTCTCTATTGCAGTAGTTCTCAAACTCTTGCATCCTCAGGTCCACCTGGAGGGTTTGTTAGGACATAGATTCCTGGGCCCCACCTGCACAGTTTCCAGTTGCCAGGGTCTAACAGGTTTCTAGGTGCTGCAGCTGCAGGTCTAAGAAGCACAGCTACCCTGCTTCCCGCAGATGGGAACCTACTGCTCCCTCCCGAAGCTGCAACCTGAGAAGCACACTTACTTCTCCTTTACATGACGGCTGCCTCACGTGTACGGTTGTTGTGTTTTGGGGGGTTGGTTTTTTTTTTTTTTTTTTTTAACAAAAGGTTCTACAACTAGCGATTATAAAAGGAAACTACAGGAAATCAGCAGCGTCTCCTCTCCTCCCAAAATACCTTCGACTGGAGCAGGCATCTGTTGTGTGTGCCTGCTCAGGCCCCAGCCCTCCTGTCGTCTCCTCCAGCCTTCCTCTGGGGGGCCGTCCTTCCCCCACTCCCAGCCCATGGGGTTCAGGGAGACTGATGCCACCCAGCAGGTGACCCAGGCCAACTGGCATTTTCTATCCCCTGAGCAGGGTGACTGGTTACAGGATGGGCCCCAGCTGGGCCCCTGAGGTGACATTCTGGGAGACATGGCAAAACTATTGAGAAAGGGCAGTTCTGTTTCCACTGGGATTGCGAAACTGGGAAGCCTACAACTCTGGCAGCATCAGCTGCTATTCTGACACTTCACGAGGAAAACCTGCCCAGAGGCACAGCCAACAGGGGACAGCAAAGCCAGGAGCTGGAGAGGAAATTCCCAATGACATCACCTGAGCCTCTGGAGGCAGCTCTACCTGAAGCTGCGACAGCAGAAAATCTGTGCCTTGATTTTTCCACTGCAGAGCCCAATTCTTTCAAAAGGTGACAGACAGACAGACAGACAGACAGACAGACAATTTATTTCGCCAGTTTGAGTTGGGTTTCTCTTCATGGCAACCACAAAATTCCTGACTAATCCAGATCTCAATATCGTCTTCTAGGAGACAGGGACCTGTGGGGGGATGACCAAGTCACCCCAAGAACCCTTTTGGGCTCAGTGTTCAGTGCACGCACGTGTTACAGGCACAAAATGTAAGTCAGTTCTAATTTAGTAAAGTGCAGCAAGTTCAAAAGCAAGTCCTGGAACAAGTGTTAAAAATATTAAAGAACTCCCCCAGAAAGACTTCTCGAAAAGTGGTGACCTTATCCATCAGGATGCGTTTGGCTGAAATGACAGAAAACCAACTAAAAGTGGCTTGAGCTATAAGGACATGTGTTATTTACTTAACGAGAAACTCAGAGGTGGGCGATGGCAGGGCTGTTTCGGAGGCTCAATGGCGTCATCAGGCACCCGGGCGTCTTTCCAGCGGGCTGCTCTGCCTTCCTCAGCATGCTGGCAAGCTGGCCCCTCGCCACTGCACTGGGGCTACAAGGCCAGCCGTGGAGTCCTCAGGCAACTGCATCCCGAGCAGGGAAGGACGGGCAACAAAGGAAGGATGCCTACACTCCTCTCCTGTCTGGGAAGACCTTTTTCAAAGAAGGCCCCAACACACCTACTTTTCTAGCTCATTGACTAGACCCAGGTGATGTGGCTATGTCTGAACCAATCAATGGCAGAGATGGAGCTCATGGACACACGGCTGCGACCAATCAGGATTCAGCTCCGGAGCTGGGCCCACCGTCTTCAGAACACCTGTTTTTCTAGCCAAGCGGTGTGGTGGCCATAAGGCAGCCAGCCACTGGGGTCTGCTGCAGAGGACATTCTCTCCACTCCTGCGTGCACCATCTACCTACCGCAGATTTCCAACCGCAGAAGTGAGCCTTCGAAGCTTGAAAAGGTTCAGTCCTGACCGCTCGCCCTGTGGCAAAAGCACCTGAGTTCCACTCTCCCTGAGTTCCAGTCCATCCTGGTGGACACAGGAGCTGGTCAGAAGCTGAGGTCGGGAGAGCATCAAGGCCCAAACTGTTCCGTTTCCCCAAATCTTTCCAGGGTCAGCAGCCGAGACGGTTGCTGCTGCCTTCCAACCCCAAGGGTGCCTACCTCCACAGCTCTCCGCTAATCAAGACCCAGGAGGCGAATCCCTCCTCACACACCGACCATCTGCGGTTGCTCACAGACATGTGTTCTGGTCCCCGGAGCCTCCAAGGTGCTAATGGAGGCAGCAGGCTGGGGAACAGGAGGCCGCGCGAACTCTGGCCAGTCCAGCCTCCGCGAAGCTTCCCCGTCCACGTCCACGTCCTAAGGCTCAGAAACCAAGGGCAGCAGAGAGGTGGGCTCCCCAGCCACTGGCTCTGGGTGAGGCAGTAGATCCCAGGTATTCTTGCTATCTTAGTTTGGGAACTCCAGAAGCAGATCTGAGATAACAATCAGAGTGCAGGTGGCTGAATCGGGAGGAGACCCCAAAAAATTCTGGGTGAAGAGTGGACAAGTGAGACAGATTAAAGGTGTGTTATCAAGCCAGGACACTGCTACAGCACAGACCATGGTGGGCCACTGGGCTCCATCCTGCGGGAGAGCCCTGAGAGACAATGCAGGGGAAAATCAGAGTTATCCCACCCCAATGAGCTGGCCTCCTAGGATTCATTCACTCCTGGCACTTTTGTTCAGCCCTGCACACAAACACAGTGGCTCTGATGGCCAGAGGAAACGCACAGGTGTCAGCAGTGGGACCATCACAGGAACAGCAAGGGGTGAGAGCATCGCCCACAGCATTTTCTCCACTTGCCAAGCCTGCCTTGGTCTCCGAGCTGCGTGATCCTGCAAGAGGGCCAGCCCAAGGAGTGAGAGAAAACCACGCCCGGGGTCCCTACAGCACCCGCAATGCCGCCCACATTGGCTTGGAAGGACTGTGCCCTGATCTGCTGGCAGGCACCTCTGACGCTAGTACTGCAGGAGCCCCACAGAGCAAAGGGATTCCAACTGCAGGCTGCAGGGCCCAACAGCCTGGGTCTGAATCCCAGCGCTGCCCCTCTCTGTGCCTCGGTTTCTTCCTCCATAAAGTGGGGGTAACGACAGTACCTTCCTCGTGGGACTTTTGCGAGGATTAAGTGAGCTCAGATATGTAATGTGTTTCCACACCTGACACAAAGTCAGCCCTCGACAAATAGAACCTGGGTCTCCCCATAGTCCGTTTCGCATGACTGCTCCCCGCAAACACTCTCTGAGACAACAGAAGATTCATTTCTAGCTAACACTGATACCGCACTGAACAGTTTATGATGTATGTGATTATCCATTATGATAACTAGCAGTCCCCAGGGGCCTGCGAAGTGCTGGGCTTAGTCAGGCATTAAACCTGCATTCCCTCTAATCCTAGAGAAACTTCCCTCGAGACCAAGGTTCCCTGAGAGTGGGGACCTTGTCGGAACACTTCTCCTATCACCCTTCGGTGCTGCTATAGTACTGGCGAAGGATTAAATGGAGGAATGACCATCTTACAGAGGAGAAAACAGACCCAGCAAAGAGCAGACCTTACTGTACAGGAAGCACCTTTCCACCATGCCCATGCAGCGTTCTTGCTGGACCCTCCCAATCACCCTAGTAGGAAGGGAGCACACTGACTATGTAATCTTAGGCAATTTGCTGACCTTTTCTGTATGTCAGTTTCATCTGCAAAATGGGATGAACAACAGTTCCTTCTTCAGGAGGTTGTTGTGACAATTAAATGTTTTGATGTATACAAAAAGCTAAGAACAGTGACACATCGCAAGCACATGCTCAAGAAATGTCAGCTATGGGCCAGCCAAGTGGCGCATTGGTTAAGAGTTGGCTTGGGGGGCCGGCCGAGTGGCGCATTGGTTAAGCGCTGGTTTTGGGATGCCAGCGGCCCCGGTTCGGATCCCACGTGAGGGCCAGTGACACTGCCCTCTACAGCTAACAACAGCTCCACCTGGAGCTGGGCTGTGCGAGCCCTGGTGATGGTGTGGGCTGCAGCCCCTGCTGCAGTGGGCTGCCATAGGCTACAGTGAGTGGCCCACAGCCAGCGTGAGTGGCTGGCAGCCAAGCGTGAGCTGCCAATAGCCGCGATGAGCGACATCCAGAGGCCGGCGACCGATCTGCCTCATCCGGGAAGAGCGTAATGACGATACCAACAGTGAAGCAACATCCTCCGCAACTAAACTGAAGAACGGGAAGACGGCAACTTGTCTGTTCCCCTTCCCCGATTCCCCAACACTGTTCCCCTCCACCAATTCCCCAATAAAATCTTTAAAAAAAAAAAAAAAAAAGAGTTGGCTTGGGATGCCAGCTCTGAGCAGCAGGGCCCTGGTTCGGATCCCACATGAGGGCCAGTGACCCTGCCCTCTACAGCTAAGATGGTGAACAACAGCTTGACCTGGAGCTGGGCTGCCGTGAGTCACCGGTGATGGCGTAGGCTGCAGCGGGGCTGGCCAGCATCTGGCCATGAGCTGGCCATGCGCTTTGGTGAGCTGCCATGAGCAGTCATCCAATGGCCAATGAGCGACTGCCTCACCCGTGAAGAGCGCAATGACGATACCAACATGGGCCAGTGAAGCAACATCCTCCACAACTAGACCAAAGAACAAAAAGGACAGCAACTTGTCTGTTTTCCTCCCCCAATTCCCCAATTAAAAGAAAGAAAGAAAGAAAGAAAGAAAGAAAGAAAGAAAGAAAGAAAGAAAGAAAGAAAGAAAGGTCAGCTAATACCATCATCAACCCCATTAAACTCAAAGAGGTTAAGTAGCTGGTCCAAGATGGAGCTAGGTCTGGAAGTCTCGGTGCTGACTCCTGGGTCTGGGCCCCTTTATTTGGTCTTACACACTCTAAGGGACTCTGTAATAGGCACTTGATACCCTTAATTGGGAATAAGCTACTAAATGGATGGGGAGTTGTTCCTGCTGAAACAAAATGAAAACCAAACAGGTAGATTCAAACTTGCCTACGAACAGATGCACACAAAGACATGCAGTGGTGCTTATAGGTGGCAAAGACTGGAAACCACTCAAATGTCCATGATAGCATAAAATAGGGCTTTTGGACTGATTGCAAGCTGACAGAAATATTGTACTGGAAATCTAGACTCTGTATATTTTCTCCGCTAGGATGGGGATTTGGCAATACTAACTTTGGGTTTGATTTAAAACCTAGGGAGCCCAGTGTTTGTAGGCATTCCCTGAAAAAGATAGGCATTTTGCTATAGACACGTTAGCTATTTCCCAATCCATCTGCCATTTGTGCTGGGCCCACAGCTAGACTACATCTCCCAGCCTCCCTTGCAGCTCATAGTGGCCATGTGACTGAATTCCAGCTAATGGAATGTGAGTAGAAAGGAAGCGCACTAATTCCAGGCCTGGCCTATAAAAACTCCCACATTATCCTCACATGTTCTCTCTTCCCTCTTGCAGACTTGGCAGGGGTTGTAGGCCCTGGGAGGTAAATGAGCCACAAGGTGGGTGAATCCTGGGTCTCTGAATCACCACGTGGAAGGCCTGCCTCACATCCTGATTGAACTGTTTCATGGGAAAGAAACTCCCGTTGGGCTAAGCTGCGGAGATATGGGGGTTGTTTGTTGTAGCAGTCAGCTCACCATAATAGAATAAATTCTTCCAGAAACATGATAGGGATCCAAAATATAAAAAAGGTACAGCACAGCCAGAAAGCATTGAGGGTTGACCTAAGGGTCAGGGATGGGAGGAAGCACCTACGTTTTAGTAAATGCCTCTTTTATAACTGTTGGCATATTTATACCATGTGCCTGCTTTTGATTCAAGAAAAAAAAAATAACAATTTATTTTAAGTGGCCAGAAAAAGCCTGGAAAGATGTGGGAGCTTTTCTAAAAGAAATCATATCAGATATTTGGTTGGTTTCTGTTCTGGCCCTCCCCTTGGAACCATCTGTGAGAGGAGGCGTGCTCCACAGTCCTGGCCCAATATAGGCCGGGAACGGGGACGGGGTTTGCCGGGGGAGGGTCCCCAGTCCCTCAGGAAGCACAAGGGGTCCTGCCCTGGGAAGACGGTCACCAACCTAAGCATAATGGGACTGATGAATCAACTTGACTCAGTGGTAGGGGAAAAGTACATCTCCCAGGCAACTGTCACCCAGAGGTCTTTAATGTCAGAGAAGAGTTGGTTCCCTGGAAAGTCCACCTAGAATGGACCCACTTAACACAAAGGCCTAAATTCCACAATTAAAAAAGAGCATGACTTATAATTACCATAGATTTACCATATTATAATTAACATAGAATTAAAATATAATTAACATAGAGCTAGCCTATGACCCAGCAATTCTACTCCTTGGTATATACCCAAGAGAAATGTAAACAGGTATTCAAACAAAACCTTGTACCCCAATATTCAGATCAGCATTAAGCACAACAGCCAAACAGTAGCAACAACCCAACTATCCATCAACAGGTACATGGCTAAATAAAATGTGACCTAGCCATACACTGGAATATTGTTCAGCCATAAAAAAGAAATGAAGTGTTGACACACGCTACAGCATGGGAGAACCTCAAAGACTTTATACCAAGTTAGAGAAGCAAGACCCAAAAGACCACTATTATATGATTCCATCTATAGGAAATGTTCAGAATTTGCAAATCAATAGAGACGGAAAGTAGATCAGTGGTTGCCAGGGGCTAGAGGGGAGTAGGAGAGAAGTAACTGTTAATGGTAAGGTTTTATTTTGAAGTAATCCTCGAACTACATACTGGTGATGGTTGCACAACATTAGAAATATACTAAAATGCCATGAATTGTACATTAAAATGACTTAAATGGTGAATTTTATATTATGGGGATTTTACGAGCAAAAAAAAAAAAAAGAGGCATGACTAGGACTTTAGCTTGAAAAATGAAATAAAAACTTTGCAAATAAGATTGCTTTTTTATGTTTTACAAAATGTCAATTATAACTGCTACGCTAGGCCAATTGTTAGACTAAAGCATGAACAAGATGTTGAGAGTAATCATCTAATTCATCCAACGAAATCGTTAAGAGCTCCCGCGATGTCCTTCCCTTCTCAATTGACTTCTATAGCAGGATCATAAAGATGGACATTTTTGCCAGAATATTTCAGGGCCTCATCAATTTCCCCAAGGTCGTCTCTTAATCCTTTGATATTCAAATCATTCCATTTTGAAGCATACATTAAATTAGCAGCTCAGTCGATTTCCTTGTCTTGAAGTGCTAACGGCCCTAACTCTGGGAGCTCCTCATTGGTCAATGGTTTTGCTGGGTTCCGGCCATTCACCAATATCACTTTCATTGACTTCCTGAAATCCTACATTTCTTGCAAGACTTGCAATTTCTCTTTATGATCTGCACTGAATTTACAGTTCATCAGAGTTTATTGAGTCTACACAGTTCCTGCCCAACCCTTCCAAGATATTGATATAATGGATGAGTAGAAATAAACATGACCTTGGGCAGTGTTTCTCAAGTGGGGACAGTTTTGCCCCCCATGGGACATTTGTCAATGTCTGGGGACATTTTTGGCTGTCACAAAAGAAGGGTCATGTGTTCTTCTCTTTGAATCCTCATGTGCCAATTCAGAACAGTCTATGTGCTCATTAAACAGTCATTCAACTAGTAGCTGACAAGTACCTACTATATGCCAGGCGCTGGTCTAGGTCCTGAACATACACCCATCAACTAAACAAAGGAGCTCACTGCTCTCATAAAGTTGACATTCTAGTGCCAAACACAGATAAACTGATAATCATAGCCTACGTCAGGTGGCTATATACGCTATGAGGGAAAACAAAGCAAAAGGGAGAAAGAAGGTGTTAGGTGCTGTAGCAGGCAGGATGGTCATAAAACAGCCCTCTGATATGATGATATAAGACTGGAATCATGTTAAACTGAGGAAGTGAGCCATGCAAACATCAGGGAAGAGCATTCCAGACAGATGGAACAACACATGCAAAGGCCCTGGGGTAGGAATGCACTTCGCCTTTCAGAGCTGGTAAGGAGGCCAGTGGCTGGTGAAGAGCCGATTGGCCAAGCTCAGGACTCTGGATGTTTACACGGAGTGAGCTGGGAAACATGGAGGGGCTTGGAGCACAGGAGTGACATGAACATCTTAAAAGGCTCACTCTGGCTCTGATCTGGAAAACAGACACAGGGAATCAAGGGTGGAGTCAAGGAGACACGTGACGAGGTTCCTGCAGCCTCCAGGACCAGATGATTGCCTGCCCGACCACGAAAAGTCAAAGCCAGAAGTACAATGGTGCTTCCCGACCATTGAGCTTGTCAGAAAGCACGAGCCCGGTCAGCTCTGTCATCCCAGGCCTCTTAGAGATGCCCAGAGGGAAGGGTCTGTATCACCATTTGGCTTTCTCAAGACTGGCAGGGCGCCCAGGTCAAATCAATACTGAACACACAGGGATTTTCATCTCCAATTGTTTAAGCGGTGGCTGGCCCTCCATGAGACAGCATCACCTTGTCGGCTTGATAAGGGTTTGCCGTCCAATGAAATCCCATAGACTCCTTTACGGATCTCCAGGCAGTGACGCTGGGTCACCCCAGGTTCTCACATGGATATGAGTTAGAGCAACAGCGCCTTCAGTTCAGACAACAGGGGTTTTGAGGGAGGAGGCCCCTCCCCAAACCTTGATGAAACACACCTCCGTTCACCAGGATATATTGCCAAGCCCGCCACAGAGTAATTCATAAAGTACACAACTTATCCTATAAGAAAAGGAGAGAAAGTAAAAATGTATCTTAGTCGTTGTGTGAACGTGCATAAACCCGAGGAGGATACGCAAGAAACAAGCGCCTCTGTACAATATGAAGAGATCAGAGGCTGGAAGGCGTTGTCATCCGGAAGGTCTGTCCAAACTCTGACATGCGTTTCTCCATCTCCGCCGCGTCTCCCTGAGACATGGCTGGAAACCTCACCACTCAAGCTACATGGTTTTTAAGTCCAATTTATCACAACATTCCAGGTATTCATCCTCTTGGGCCATGAACAAATAATCTGGAAGGTCAGGATCTCTCACTACAGAGGGCTCTAATTTGTTTCAGTTGAGATAAAATTCACACAACATGAAATTAACCATTTGAAAGGGAACAATACAGAGAGGCATTTAGTACATTCATGGTGTCCTGTAATCACCACCTCTATCTAGTTCCAAATCATTTTCATCACCCCAACAGGAGACGCATGAAGCAGTCTCTCCCCAATTCTCCTTCTCCTGGCCATGACCAGCCTACATTCTGTCTCGATCACTTGCCTGTTCTGGGCTTTTCATATAAATGAAATCCTACACTCGGTGGCCTCTTGTGTCTGGCCTCTTTCACTTAGTATCATGTTTTCAAGGTCCATCCACATTATAGCATGTCGGTGCTATGTTTCTGTTTGTGGCTGAATAACATGGCTGAAGGGACAGACCACACTTTGTGTATTCATCCATCCACCTGTTGGCCATTGTGAATAGTGCTGCTCTATGAGTATTCGTGAACATGAGTCCCTGTTTTCAGTACCTTGGGGTGGAATTGCTAAGTAATTCCAATTAAAAAAAAAAAAAGCTTCAGCAAGAAGAAATATATTCTTCCCTTCTCTCCTACCCAATCTAAGCATTTCTTTCTCAACAACTGGGGAGCATACATCAAGCCTCACTGTGGCCACCTGGGCAGCCCAGCCAGAGGGGCTGATGGGAAAACAGGGTTTCTTCTCTCCCACCCTCGAATGCCATGGCGTGGGTTCTGGAGATTTTTCAGATTTCATTTCTGTGCTAAAAATTTAGAAGCCAGATACAAAATGTTACGATGCCACAGCAAGGAAAAATCACTCTGAAAACTCCCTGTCTTGAGGACTAAATGAGAGAATTTGTGTGATACACTAGACTAAGCAAGCCCCTTTTTCTCACTTTTGGGGAGAAGGTGGGCTGGATGAGTGCCTTTCTCATTTTTCTTTTAAAATCTTTTTAATGAAATTATTTAAGTAAATCATGAATTCACATGGCAAACAATCAAAAAGGCACCATTGAGTACACGGTAAGAATTAGGTCCTCTCCTGTCCTGTACCTGGGCCAACCATTTCCCTGGCCAGGTCACCAATACTGACAGTTTCACCAGAATCCTTAAAGAGCTAACCCCATGCATTTGCAACCATATCCACACGAGCTCTTCCTTTGTCCACGCATGGGGCAGCACTCCCCACTCTGCTCTGTTCTCCAGCCCGCTTTAGCCACGAACAGCGCACCTGAAGGTCAGCGCCACGTTGCTATCCATGGACCTGCCACGTTTTTCTAACAGCTACAAAGAATTTCCTTGCTTGCATAGATCATCATTTATTAAACCAGTGCCGGCTCTTCCCAAACCTCTCCTATCACAAACCATAGCTTCAGTCACTATCGAGGCAGTTTGCGCATTTGCACACATGGACAAGTATGGGTGTGATAAATATTTTAGCATGTGATTGTTTGCATCAAAGGGGTGGACGGTTTTAATGCTGAGAGATAATGACTGTCCAAGCGTTTTAGAATTAAGGAAAGAGGGTGGAGCGTCTCTGGAGAAAAGAGATTGTCCATATGCAAAATGCATCCCAGCTCTGAACTGCAGAATGCTATGAGAGGTAAAGTGCTTGTACCCCCATTTCAAGATGGGGATGCTGAGGTTCAGAAATGTCAGCAAGTGGCACCCCCAGGAGCCTGGCTCTATTCACCAGCGGGTACCTGGTCAGGCTGCATGGAAACCACACTCCATGGGCTCGCCTGGGGCTGTGCTCTGCCTCCCAGCTCATGAACGCCAAGTGTCTGGGTCTAGATTTATGATTCTGCTTTGATGTTGTATTAATCACCATAACTTTTAATTGAGCTAATACAAGCATCATATGTTACTGATTACACAGTGCAGATAAAAACCAGATGAGTTTAACCGCTCAGTGTAAGCAGAGTGGCAAGTCGTGTTTTAATTACAAACCAGACCGTACTGGGGAAGGCATCCGCATGGCTTAGCAGCTCAGGGACTGACCGCTCCACCTTGTGAAACACCGCAGTCACAGCCAGGGGCCACAGCATGGGCGCAGGGTCTGTGAGGATGGGAGAGGAGGCAGTGAGGCCTCCCACAAGCTCACAGTCCAGGGCGACCCAGCCACACCCCTCTGTCCAGATATCTGTGCAGTGTCAGGCTGCACCCCCATTCCAATCCAGAAAAGGAATCACTGACTCCTTTTCTCAGGAACTAATCAAAGGCCTGTTATCAGTGACCTTTTCGGAAACATCTTTTAACATCCTGTCAATTTGCCCCCACTCACAGCACCGAGAGAATCAGGCAGCGATAATAGAGTAATTCCCAGTAATTCCAAGGGTGATGCGAGACCAGAAAGCAAGCTCAGCCCTTGTTTTCTTGACAAAGACACAAAGAGAACCTCCAAGGCTGAGGGTTAGAGAAGGAAGCTGAGGGGAGGAGGTGTCAGAACTGACCGTGTGCCCCCCAGATTCCTATGTGGAGCCCCAGCCCCCCGTGTGGCTGCATCGGGAGATGGACCCTTTATGGAGGTCATTTAGATAAATGAGGTTGTAATGATGGGGGGCTGATACGGCAGGACCGGTGTCCTCATAAGACGCATGAGAGCTCTTTGTTTCTCTCTCTCTCTCCCTCCCCCTCTCCACCCCTCCCCTTCTCCCTCCCCCGCCCCCCACACCATATGAGAAACAGCAAGAAGGTAGCCGTCTATTGGCACCTTCAACTCAGACTTCAGGCCCCCAGGACAGTGAGAAGATAAATATCTATTGTTTAAACCAGCCATCTGTGGTGGTGTGTGTTGGCAGCCCAAGCTGACTAACACAGCAGGCAGATGGCATCAAGGCTTCCAGGACAGCCAACATTTAGAGGTCAAAGGGGTCAGAGGTCAAAGACAGGTTCTTAAGAAAAAGTGGACAAAGGTGGCTGTGGTGTGCCGAATAACGGCCTCCCCCCCCGATGATGCCCACATCCTAATCCCAGAACCTGAGGGTGTGTGACCTCACGTGGCAAAGGGGCTTTGCAGATGGGATTAGGTGTAGAGACTTGAGATGGAGATTATCCTGGGTTATCAAGTGGCATGGGTGTGATCACAAGGGTCCTTATGGGGGGGGGGGCAGGAAGGCCAGATCAGAGAGAGAAGATGTAAAGCTGGAAGCAGAGGTCGGCAAAGAGGTCAGAGGTCAGAGAAGAAAGAACATGCTATGTAGCTGACTGAAGATGGAGGAAGGAAAAGCCATGAGCCAAGGAACGCAAGCCGCCACTAGAAACAGAAAAGGCCAGGGAGCAAGGGAAGCTCCCCTGGGGCTCGGGGAGGAACATAGCCTGCCCACACCTTGGCATCAGCCCAGCCAGACCCATTTTGGACTTCCCACCTCCCGAACTGTAAGGTAATAAACTCGTGCCCCTCTAAGCCTCGGCGTTTGTGCTAACTGCTTGCAGCAGTTATGGGAAAGGAACCCAGCGGCAAACATCTCCTCTACATCCATAATCCCTTTCCTGGCAGGAAAGAGAATTCACCCAACAGAGAGGTTTCCATGAAGGATCTATCAACAGAAGTGTAGGAGGACCAGGGGAAGGCAGGGGTGGGGAGGCTACAAGAGCAGGAGCCTCAAGGGACACGGAGAAAGCGCAGTGTCCTGGAGCCACTGACAGGCACATCTGGGATGAGAGACGTCCTCCCTGGAACAGAAGAGGAAGCCCTTGGCGGGAAGGTGGTGAGAGGGCAGGACTCCCACTGGCTAAATCCAACCAGAAATGGAATGGCAAAGAGGCCCATATGATGCAGCCCTGGGGGCCAGCTTCCTGGGCAGGGAAGGGCATGGAAGGGTGCAGCATGGATCTGGGTGGAGGGCAACTCAGAAATATCCGGCCCATCCTCTTTTAAGCACAATAAGCTCTTTTCAGGTCTTTTAAGCCTGACTTCTAGAGCAGGTACCTGTGGTTTGGGCCTGATCAGCAACCACTGCCCCATCCCCGGTGACCACACCCATTTTCCTTTGTAGGACTCCCCTCCACTCTCTGTCCAAGTGGTACAGGTGGAATGATCTTACCCTCTGCCCCACTCTAGGAGAAGGCACATAACCCAGACGTGACCAATCAGAGTCACAGTGATTGGTCCAAGGATTGTCACATGACCCAACCCTAGCCAATGACAGTTGGAACTGGGATTTTTGCTGCAACCCTCAGAAAAGAAATGTTCACTTCTGCACTGCAGTTGCTAAGCTGGTAGGATGAGACACTGAACTAGTGGCCACCTTTCAGAAGAGCCTGCCTAAGAATGAAACCACCAAAGAAGGAACTAGAGCTGAGACAGAGACAGAGATTGAGTCCTGATAACATCAGTCCTGGATCAAGCCGTACCTGAAGCCTGCACAAAACATTCCAGTTACATTTTTTAAAAAAAACCTCTCTTTTAGTTATGTCTCTTTGACTTGGGTTTCTTGCAACCAAAATAATCCTAACATGCCTCTTTCTGAAGCTAACCCTAATGGTTCCTGCTGCCCATTTGGGCCTCCGCAGTCCTGGGGTTATCTGCCTGTCTGTCTTCCCAACAGAGAGCTCATGGGTGGAAGGAGTGTTGTCTTCTATCCCCAGTGCTGAAGCACACTGCCAGTCACACAGCATCACTAAATAATTGTCAAATGACTAAACGGGTGGGTGGGTAGATGGATGAATGAGTTATTCTAAAGGCAGCCTGGGCAGCAGCCCTGCCTCTGCCATGTTCGGAAAAGTAAATCATAACCTGTCACTGCACCAAGAACCCTGTAGGTGCTAGGAACACAGGGGTGGACAGATAGCTCCTCCCTGTTCTCATGGAGATGACATTCTAGTCTAGAGTGAGGGAGTCTAGATCACATACTGGTCAACTAGCCATGTTGGTGACAAACGGTCATTCAGATGGTGATAAGGGCTAAGCAGAAAAACCAAACACAGTGGTTATTTACAGAGAGTGCCTGGGTCAGAGAAGACACCATTGGGACAAAAGCCACAGTGTGGCCAGTTAGAAGCCGTTGAATAGAAATAAAAAACTCTGCGGCAGGCTCAGAATCCCAGCTCCCACCACTCTGTACTCACCCACTCCCACCCATCCTCCAAGGCAGGCATCAAAGGTGGTTCCTATGGTTCCCAGGTGGGTGGCCCACTAGAATCATGCAGGGAGCTTTTAAAAAAGTACCCTGCGGGGGTGGGGGGGGAAGGGCAGTGACCGGTTAGCTCTGTTGGTTAGAGCGTGCTGCTAATAATACCAAGGTTGCTGGTTCGATCCCCACATGGGCCACTGTGACCTGCACTCTCCCTCAAAGAGTCAACTATGCCATTGTAGCATGAAAGCAATGTGCAACCAATGACCATGGCTGTTCCCCAATAAAATTAAATTTTTAAAAAAAGTACCCAGGTACACCCACAAGAATCGAAAACAGGCTTTCCAACAAATATTCGTACACAAATGTTCACAGCAGCATTCGCCACCATGGCCAAAAGAAGGAAGCCATGTCCATCAACAGATGAATGGATAAACAGACCATGGTCCATCTAAGTGGAGGAATATTATTCAGCCATGAAAAAGGCATGAAACACTGACACTTGCTACAACCTGCATGAACCTCAAAAACATAATGCTTCTGGGAGATCACTTCATAGACTATGTAGATGCATGACCAACGCATTATACACCTGAAGCTGAAGTAGAATAATATGGCATGTCAACTATAATTTTATATATATACTCCACGGGATGTGGAATATAGCATAAAGAAGACAGTCAATGGTATTGTAACAGTTATATAAGATGTCAGAGGGGTAGTAGCTTGAGGGAGGGGGGGTTATCACTCTGTGAGGGGTCTAAATGTCTGTTATGTTGCTTTGTACACCTGAAACTAATTTTTTAAAAAAATCATGATGCCAGTCACCAAAGGCCACATATTGTATGAACCCATATACGAAATGTCCAGAAGAGGCCAATCCAAAGACAGAAAGCAGGTCAGCGGTTCCCAGGGACAGGGCAGGCGGGGTGGAGGGTGCTGCTTCATGGTGACAGGGTTTCCTTTTGGAGAGATAAAAATGTTCTCCCACTAGACAGACGCAGTGATCACACAACCTTGTGAGTGGACTAAAAACCGATGAACTGTATACTCCTTAAAACTAGTAATTCTGCATTACGTCAATTTCACCTCAATGTTAAGAAAAAGCGTGGAGGCGCCCTCCGCCGTCCCCGGATCCGTCCCTTGCTTCCGCAGTGTTTGGATGGAACAGACGCAGGGAGGACCCTTCTTCCAGCCTCCGGCCACCCTCCAGCCTCTTGTCCACTCTCAACCTTCGGAAGCACTCAGCCCTCCTCGGCCTCCGAGACCAGCCAACACCAGTTTCTGAGTCTAACTCATTGCTGAGCAACCGTGAGCTCCCAAGTCGGTCAGAATCATTGTCCCCAGGTGGAGGCTGTCGTCAGCCGCCTGGTCAGCCTGCACCTGCAGGCCTCCTGCACCTACCTCTCTCTGGGCGACTGTTTGGCCCCCAAGATGTGGCTCTGGAGGGCGTGGCCTCTTCTTCGGCGAGCTGCCAAGGAGGAGCGTGAGGGCGCTGAGTGTCTCTTAAAGATGCAAAACCAGCGTGGCGGCCGCGACCTCTTCAAGGACCCACAGAAGCCAATCCAAGGTGAGTGGGGTGAAACTCAGGATGCCATGGGAGCCGCCCTGGTCATGCAGAAGAACATGGAGCAGGCCCTTTCGGATCTGCACGCCCTGGGCTCTGCCCACACAGACGCCCATCTCTGTGACTTCCGGAAGGACCACTTCCTGGCCGAGGAGGTAAAGCTCATCAAGAAGACGGGCAACCCCCTGACCACCTCCACAGGCTGGCCAATCCCCAGGCCGGGATGGGCGATTAGCTCTTCGAAAGGCTCACCCTTAAGCACAGCTAGGAGCTTTTGAGGCGCAGAGGCCTTTGAGGGGGCCCCTCTGCAACCCCCTGGCTTTGGGCTTCTGCCTGAGCCTCTCCCTGCAACCACTAAGCAGCCTTCTAACCACCCTGGAGCCCTCTCCTACACCACGGACGAAATTGAGACAATAAAACTTTTCACACTGCAAAATTAAAAAAAAAAAAGAAAAGAAAAATAGTGGAGCCAGCTAATTGGAACCTGTTGCCAATGAGTTTCCTAGTCCTTTCTTTTTCCATTTATACTTTAACTCACGCGTAAAACATCGAAGCATTAAACAGAATTCTAAATCTGTGAAGACAGAACAGAAAAAGTGCCCGGTCACATGCACAGGGACTCACTAGGTGCCAGGACACCGGCGTATAAAACCCAGGTCACCCTAACAGGCAGCCAGGGAGAGGAGCCCTGGCTGAGGATCACAACCCCTGCCGACCAAACACCAGGACCGCAGCGGGAGCACTCAGCCCCAGGGTTGCAGGGAGGGGATCAGATTGAAGAACCCACCGCCTGGGAGGGCAGGAATGGCTAAAATATCTCAAGAGAGAAGAATGATAACAAAACCCACAAATTCTGTTTCCTGTTGAAACAAACAAGTGATTGGCAGGTTGTTTTGCGTCTTTGTCACAGGTCATCGGTGCCCATCAATAAATGAAGCAGGCACATTTCTCAAAGGTGTTCGTCCTCTCCTACCCTCCCGCCACCCCCCACCCCCACCCCCCGCCGCCCCGTGCATGCTTTGCCAGACTTGCTCAGATTCCCAGAGGCGATGGAGGGGTGGGGGGCGGAGGGGCAGACACAGCAAAGAGGCAGGCGTCCTCACTCATCCCTGCCAGCAAGAAGTCAGGAAAACAAAACATGTGTTCTACCCAGTGACAGGAGGTCAGAGGCGGTTGGAAGTGGGGGGTGAGCCACGGAGTGGGGGCCGCCGGAACATGCATGCTGCCCTCCTTCTAGTTCTCTATTAATTTTTTGAATCCTCTGGTTTCACATCCTGTTCCTCACTGAGTTTTCCCACCAGCGCTCAGCCTCTGGGGCACTGGACCAGTGCGCTCAGAAACCCAAGCAAGAGGCCGCCGGTCTGCAGGGAGCAGCTTCGCCAAAGGGGGCTGGGGAAAGTCTGCGGGGTGGGAGGCTGGCTTCTGAGAGGGGCAGAAGAGAGATGGTTGGGAGGCAAATATCTGGGGTGGGAGGCAGTGTAAATTCTCAAGTCAACATGCCCCTGACCCTGGGGCAACCTCAGAAGGCCCCTCTGTGTTGGTGTCCATCAATTCTTGTGGGACTTCAGGCCAAAACGCAACCCCGCCACCCCAGCACCTTGCTGCTATCCCTGATCCAAGACCCCATCATCGCTGTGGTCTCCTCCTGGTCTCCGGCCCTCCACCCTTGCCCGCCCTACCCCACCCTCATCAGTCTGCCTTCCACCTCACAGGGGAGTGAAGCTTTTCCAGTGGGAATAGTCCAGGTCACTTAGCTGCTCAGACCCTCCAGTGGATCCTCATTCTAATCAGAGCAAAAGTCAAAATGCTGCGAAGGACTCTTTGTGATGTGGCCTCGCGGCCAGTCTGACCTGCTCTGCCCTGGGACCCTGCGCCACACCGACCAGTTTGCTGTGCCTGGAGCACCCGTCCCCAAACAGCCACGCGACCTGCTCCTTTGTGCTCCTGGGCCTCCGCTAACACATTATCTTCTCAGCCAGACGTGATCACTCCCAAAAATGGCAACCCCCCCGCCCAGGACTCCTGAGCCCCCTCCCTGCTCTATTTTTCTCCACAGCACTCACTTCCCCCACTCATTTCCCTCACAAGAGAGCCGGGATTTTTGTCTGCCTTGTTCATTCCTATGTCCCCAGAGTCTAGACCAGTGCCTGACACCGAGAAAATCAACACTCAGTAAATTGGGGCTTGTTGAATGAATGTATGATCAAACAAGGGGCAGGTAGAGATGAGAATCATAGAGGAGAGTGGAAAGCCACTCATGCAACAGTAATTACCTCCAGGGAAGGAGCAGGGCATTCAGGACTGGGGAATGTTTTCATTTTCTACAAGAAGAGAATATATATGTACAACTTGTAATATTACACTTTTTAACTAAAATCAATAGCACTTGCATCGCTCAGTATAAAAGAGAAAGGAAAGCCGGTGGAGGAAAGAGGAGCCACCACACACAAAAAAGAAGCCTGTCTGAGTCGCAGACCGAGTTCTGCCAGAGGGGCCTGGGGTTCAGGCCAATGACCAACGGGGTTCGGGAAACAAGGGACAAGTGTCTGCAGGCTCCCAGGCGTGATGGGCAGCGCGCTGGCCAGGAGGAGTGGGCAGGAGTGGCGCCGAGAGGAGCCGGGTGCTCCTTGCTCCTGGCCCTGGTTGTCAGACCCCACAACAAAGCCCATCGAACACCCCATCCTCCAGACCCCCCCAGAGCATGAGGCAAGGGGGGGCAGAAACAGGCCAGCCCCCTGCCAGCCCCCAAGACAGCGCTGTGCCTGGTCACTCTTTTGCCTCACCAGCACCTGCTCTCTCTCGGTGGCTGGTACAAAGGAGCCCAGCTGGCCACTGGGCCACCCCCGGGACAGTCAGTCAGGAGCCTGTACCCCTCCCACTCAGAGAGGGTTATGTGCCGGGCTGGCCGGGTTCCCCAGCAGCCGTGCTCAGCGGCCCAGCGTTCCCTTACAGAGATGCCCTCGGGCTTGTGCGGGCTGCCCTGGATGGAAGTCTCACTTCCCTTTTTCCTCTATCTAACCGCCAAGCTCCTCACCACCACTGCTGGCCCCAACTTCCCAGGCCAGGGCCACTCTCCTCAAGGTGAAACTCCCAAATCACATCGATTTTCCAAACGAACTTTGTCTCATGGAAATCGCTGACCTGCACCCCAAATTAGCTTAAAGAGGGCCTGGGAAGGAGCTCGTAGTGATGGCACGAAAGGGCATGCAAGGACCTGGTGTGGCAGCTGGGACAGCCCTGCGCGCCTTGGACCCCAGACACAAAGCTGAGAGCTGGCCTCGCAAAACCCAACAGAGGAAGCGCTGTTCACCACTGGGCTGGAAAGGGGGCCTTCCGGGAACACTCAGAAAGAAATAGCCCCTGCCAACAACCCCGCACGGCTCCCCACTGCTCTCAGACCAAACCCAAGTTCCTTATGCAGCAGTGGAATATGACTCCGCCGTGAAAACGGACAAGGCACTGACACGAACCTCACAGACATGATGCTGGGTGACCCAAACCAGGCCAAACGGTCACATACTGAGCGATTTCATGTCTATGAAACGTCCAAAACAAACAAATCAATTAAAGACAGAAGGTGGACCAATAGCTGCCAAGGTCTGCGGGGAGGGAGGGCAGCTGTTTAATGGGTACAGTTTCCTTTGGGGTGATGGGAAGGTTTCTGGAACGCGACAGAGGTGATGGTTACACAACGTTGTGACTGTGCTAAATGCCACTGAAGTGTACACTTTAAAATGGTCAGTTTGTATGTGACTCCCACCGCAACAAGTTATTTTTACTTAATCCAAATTCTTTCCTGTATGCTACCAGGCCCTGCCTCCCTGGCGTCCTATCCCCGCTCCAGCTACCTCTAACGTCATCCCACCCACTCACTACCTGATACTGGTTACACGACATCCCAGCCAAGCTATCGAGCAGATCTGAGTTCCAGTGCTGGGTCTACAGAATCCACGTACTCGGTTTCCCCAACTGTTAAATGAAGGAACTGGAGTAAGTGGAAGATGCAAATTCAAATGCTGAGAGCCACGCTGTCCAATACTTGGGCTATTAGTCACGTGTGGCTGTTTAAACTTACATTGAAGTTTCTAGGAATTAAAATGAAATGGAATCACAAATTCAGTTCCTTAGCCTCACCGGCCACAGGTCAATGGCTCAACAGCGACATGGAGCCAGTGACTGCTGTACTGGACAGCACAGAGAACATTCCCATCATCACAGACACTTCTGTGGTGGGACAGTGCTGGCCTGGAGGGCTCAGGCAGGCACCACAAATCAGTGACGCATTCTAGATGGAACGTAAGCCCCTCAACAGCTGAGCCTATATGTGCAGCACCTACGACAGTGCCTGGCACACAGCAGGTGCTCAGCTAAATATCTGCTGAGTGACTTGGAGATCGTGCCTAAAGGGGGCGGCCCCCACTCGTTGCAGCGGAGAGTTGCTCTCTGGGACATGGTCCCAAAGAGAAGCCAAATACCCAGATGTTAATACAAAATCTTCCAGCTCTTGAATAGTGGTTCAAAAAGCCACTGAGCTGGCCAAAGAGCTATCCCCCTGGCCTGCTGGTTTACAGCCATTGTATGAGCAGGTGATAAATGTTCCTTCCATGTGTGTGCCTCAGGGTTCACAGGACTCCACACAGAGACACAAGCAGGTCCCAAGCCCTTAAACCCTCCCGTGCACTCTCCCAGGAGACTCGGAATGAAGCGCAGGAGGAAGAAGCCAATTACATTTTCTCCCTTTTAAATCAGTGCTCAGCACAGAAACAATGTACCCAAGCCCCAGGTGACATTAATATTCTAATTCAAGTCTCTCACACTGATGAAGGCAGCCGGCTGCCACTGTCCTGGAATGCTAACAACTAGAGATGAGTCCCTTTGAAAGGAGTAAGGAAGAGAAGAAAATGAATAAGAACTAGTCAAGGAGGCTGGTGGTTCTGGGGAAGGAAGAGCTGGGTGCCAAAGCCACCACCAGGTTAAGACCCAAGGCTGTCCAGCCATGGCTGGTGGCCCCGTGGTGGAGAACCCCACACCAGGCCTGCTGTCCAGAAATCAGGCCGGAGACTATGCGGGCCAATTTAAATCATGGGCCTCCCAGGTCATAGCACCAGAGAAGGGCCCAGGATCATCCGGTGCCTCTGAACAACACCGGTGGGACATTACTGCAGCAGAAAAAGCTAAGAGAAAGCACACCAGGTCCATGGAACCTGCAGAACACGATTCCCACCGGGGGCGGGGGGGGCGGATAGGCAGTCCCACCTTCCATCCCACCACTCACAGCCTCGCTAATGAATCCGGGAGCCAAGAAGCCCCTCATACCCTATCCTTGCTCAGACTCATCATGGTCAGAGGCCTTTTGTTAATTCGCTGATTAACCCTTGCTGAGGCCTGGGCTGCAGCTGTCTTGCTCCAAAGCACTTGAGATGGCTTTAAAATATGTCTGCAAATTCTTTGGCATGATGATAGAGCAAGGGAGTCAGATTCCCCTCTCTTTGATTGTTGGCTGATCTCTAATGAATAAAATGCGGTGGAAGTGACCCTGAGTGACCTCAAGGTCCACGCAATGGACTGAATGCATATATATATGCATCCAATAGGGGGTGCTAAGTTCCAGATAGGCAGTAAAATTCTACTAAACCTAAAAAAATAAAATAAAAGATAAAGTCCTATCGCTAAAAAGAAATATGTTGGTGTCAGTAAACGTTTGTATACGGCAGGGTTGTCATAGAAATAATCGATTAAAATCTAAAACGTCAAGAGAACCAGCCCAGCACTACCTCTGATCAGTTCTGTCGCTTGCGACTTGTCATTTCTGTTAGGATGACCCACCAAAAGCTGTGAAATTCACCCTGAGTGGGATTTGCGCGTGCAGCCGCGCGCTGCCTCTGGGGGGCAGCGTCAGCAATGTTTCTGTCTTGGATATTCAGCCGTCCAACCACACGCCAGGTGCACAAGGCTGAGATCATTTCTGAAACGTTTTTAATTGGCAGGGTGAGGGTGGGGGACAAAGGAGAACCTCTCCTACCAGTAACTCCTGGCAGATGGCATCTACGGAGCCTGACAGCCTTCTCGGCACTGCAACTAGAGCAGGAAGCGGGGGTCAACAATATTCACACAACTCTGCCCTCAATGAGCTCGCTCTCCAGGGGCAGATAGGCACGCGCACGCTTTCCAGATTTCAGTCAAGAACGCCAAAGGCTTTCCAAGGAGTGGTCACTGCCAGGCCAGGGGATCTGACAAGCCTTCACAGCGCTTCATCAGGACTCTTCTGGTTGCAAGTGACAGAAACCCAACTCAAAGTAGCTTGAGAAAAAAAAAAAGTGTTGGGTCATGTACTGGGGCAATTCAAGCTCCAGCTCCTATCAGGAATAGCTCCCTTAGGGTCCTCTGCTCAAGTCACCAGGAAACCCTTTCCCACTCAATCTTGGCTTTGTTTCCTCCCCATTCGCACAAAGTTCCAAAATGGCAGGTAACCCCTAAAACCGCTCCCATATCCCCTGCCTGAGGGCATCTGCAGCTTTGTGTGGTCCTCTCCCCATGAGTCTCCTTCTAACTGATGTAATACCTCAGTAGGGGAGGGAGGTTACTTCTGGGATTGGGTTACAAGAGACTGTCACTTAGTGGCTTTGACAAAGCAACCTGCCATAGGCACAGGGCCATGTGGCAAGGAACAGGGGCCCTTGGTCAAAGAAGAGCCCACCGACATGGAGACCTGAGTGTAAAAGCAGGTCCTTCCCAGGCAGGCTTTCAGATGAGACCCAGCCTGGCTAACACCTTTGATTGCAGACTTATGAGAGATCCAAAAGCAAAAGCTAACCAGTGCCTGGACTCCTGACCCACAGAAACTGGGAGGTGATAAACACGTGCTGCTTGAAGCCATTAGTTTGTGGTTAATTTGTTACACAGCAATAATAACTGATCCGTCCAGGCTCACATCCTACCAGCTTAGCAATTACAACAGAAAAGGCAGGCCTCCTCCCCAGTGCCTGCAACAAATATCCCAGGGCCAGCCCTCATTGGCCAAGCTTGGGTCATGTGCCCAAGCCTGATCCAATCCTTGAGGCCTTGGAGATGAGAGGCTCTGATTGGTCAGGCACAAGTCATGAGCCTGCCCATGGAGGAGGGAGAGGAGGAGAAAGTTAGCAATTCCCAGAGCACATGGGTACCAAGCAGGAGAGCCGTGGTTCCCCAAAAGAGAGTCAGGGTGTTAATCTCAGAGGAAGGCAAAAATGGCAGACAACCACTATCATAGGACAGGGTTTGGATGTAAAGTAATGTGGCAGAAGAGATAAGCAAAAATGAACACCAGGGTACATAGTAGGTGTTCAACTAAGAGGATTAAAGCAGTGCTAACATTTATTAAAGACCCATGTGAATTCAAGCACTGCATTGAATCTTTACGCATCTCCCATACCCAGCCCCTACTCTCCCATTTCACAGATAAATGCTATGACACAGGGAGGTTAAGTAGCTCACCCAAGGTCACAGAGCTAACAAGTGCCAGAACTGGGATTCGAACCCAGGCATCTGCCTCTTGGGTTCATGCCCTTAGCTTCAGCAACGTGCTTGAAACAGCAAGAGAAAAGGAGCTGGAAGGCCAAACAGTATATAATTAAGCAGGGAGAGAGCAAAGGCTGACAGGAAATGAAGCTCACTCCTCACTCAAACACTTACTAAAAACTTTCACAAAGAAAGACGGGAATAAAAGGAGAGAGGAAGCCTTGAAAGATAGACAGGGCTGAGAGAGGAATGCCAGCGCCTTCCTCCCTCACGTTGTCCTCTCTGCCACGGTGAGAGGGAAGCAGGACCCAGTCGCCCTGACAAATGATCCGAGATGGCAGGCAAATTGATCAAGTAGGAAGATGAGGCCACTTTGGAGCGTGTGTAAGTGAAGCTGGTGCAAACAGCAAGGCCGACGCCGCCTCCCCTACCTAGCGCTTTCCTCCTGAAATATGCAGACCCTCTTAGCAGCTCGGCCCATAAATTTAGGAGAAAAACACTTAAACTGGGGCGGGCATGAGGGTGGGGTGGGTGAAGGGATTAAAAAATATATCCTAAGGAAATAAAAATTTCATCATAAATTCATGGTGCTTTCCCGAGAGTCTTTTCCACTAGCAACAAATGTGCTTGTGCTGCAGAGGCACAGACTGCAAAACTGGAGGATGTCTGAGAAGGAAGCCCCCAGAGTACAGAGAAGCGCAGGGAGGAAACGGGCCCATGTTCCAAGTCATCTGTGCGCCGTCCACAGCTGGAACCACTGGGAACAGAACCCCGGGAAGGAAGCATCCAGGAGCAGCCCCTCTGGGCAAGAGGCCTGTGTTCTAAGAACAGTTCCCCATCATCCCCATTTCTGTGTTAATGCCACTTCCTCGGGTGTCAGCTCCATTATCACTCCATCAGACTGTGGCTTTCTTCACATGTCTAGAGAGTCTAGCTGGCTGCTGGTTTCTGTCCAGTGTTCCTGGTGGGTAGGATGGACATTTGCAAATCTTTCTGAACCCCATTTCTGTGTTTGGGGAATCCCCATCATATGAGGCAGCAGAGAATCACTAAATTCACTTGGGTAGTTCCATGCCATGGACTACTACACGGCAATTCAAAAACATAAGCCAGTCCTATATGTACGTGGATACTGAGGAAAAGACAACATGTATACATATTTAAAACAAACTTAAAACTGAGTTATACTTATTTCCCACACTGATAAAATAAAAAGCATGGGGGGAGCGATGTTTGAGAGGCAGCATGGAGTGTTGGTTAACAACCAAACTACCTGGGTTAAAACCCCAGCTCCAACACTCATTAGCTGTATAACCTTGTTTAACCTCTCAGTGCCTCAATTTCCCCTTCTTTCAAATGGGTACTATCATCCTAATAATTCACACACACCCTCGGCTTGTTGACAGTACTAGATGAGCTGATATCTGTAAAGTGCTTAGACGTGTGGCTGGCATATAGAAAGCATTATATAAGTATTAGCTATTTTACCCACATAAGAGACGTCGGTTGGTTGTTTCTGTTAAAATGGCATTGCTACGTGTAAGTTACCCTGCTACTCACTTTTCTCATTTGACCACAAGCCCTGGTCATCCCCCGAGGACAATGGACATAGATCTGAGCCGTCCTTATTAATAGCTGCATGGGAGTCCAGCATGGAAATCCCACCTTTCAGTCAAGGACCACTGTACTGACGGGCATCCGGCTTGTTTCTCTTTCTTACCACTACAGACGATGCTGCGACACCTGTTCTTGAACCTACGACCTTGCCTACTGGTGCTTTTATATCTAGAAAATAGAGATTTCCCAGAAGTGGGTCAGCTGAGTCAAAGATTGAGTGCTCTTTTCGTAGATATTAGCAGATTATATTCCAAATACTCCATATCTTCAACCAAAGCAACCGAAATATGTGTGAAATCACTGGGCTGGGTTTTCAGGGGTCCCGTGCATGATAGAGAAGGCCCGGGAGTTTCAGCTGCAGCGCAGGGAACACCCACAAAGCACAGGAGGGGTGAGTGTTGGCTCTCTGGGGGAGAGGCCCCAGGATCGTCAATTGTACCTGAGTGAGGGAGCTCCCGGCCTGGGGGTTCTCCCCACCTCACTTGGGAGGCGTCCTAGTAACTTATTCTTCCTTCTGGTTTTCCTTTGTCTCTGGCAACGGGCTTCCGATTCCAGCTGCAGACGTGAGCCTCTGACTTAAGGGTGGAATCAGGATTCCAACCTCACAGCCAAAGTCCTTGGTGGAAGGGTCAGCACATGCCCAGTGAGCCCAGTAAAAGCTGGTCCAGGGGTTCTTGCCGGGATAATTAGGAAAAACACCATCAATTTCTGTGGGTCAGAGGAATACCTGGAGCTGACTGTGGCCAACTCTGCATCAAATGAAGGTAGTCCATCTGCGAATCAGGGGAACACAAGGAAAAAGAACCAAGGCTCAGAGCGAGAGAGCAGAAACTCTCGTTAGGAGCGTGTTAAGCGCCTGGATCCAGCTATGCCTGAAGCCGTCTCCTCCTTGAACTTCCCAGTCCCGTGGACCAGTAAACCTCCGACTTTGCCCCTTGCAACCATGCGCATCCAAGTTAGTACAGTAACAGACCCTTGCATTTGGCACATCATCTCCATGAGTGCACCCAAATCTTAGTATTGTAAACTGAAAATATCACAGACCAGGTTGAGACATAAAATAGAGAGGGCTATATGTTCATCTTTAAAACAATCCAACAAGAAAAAACATGAGGTCCTAAAAGACAGCATTGATGAGAGTCATCCTGAGGATAAAATAACCAACCAATGGGTTCCTTTAATACTAGTTCCTTCCAGCAGCACCCCTACAAGGGGTCTTCTGAGCTGTGAGCCATCATTGAGCTTTGCCTGCAGAGCAAAAATATATCTCACACACACGTGCTACTATTTTTAAAACGTTACATAAATGCTACTATAATTACCAAAACCCACTTGTTCAAAAGCATCACTGAATTGATGGCAACTTTTGATCAATATGTTTTTCTTGTTCAACCAAGGGATGCCAAACTCACAATTCTCCTCATTCAGACAAGCTGGAAAATTATTTTTGACATTAAAAACGAGCTTTTGTTCTTGACCACAAAGAGCTGTAAACACACATTTACAGAATATTCCAGGTTTGACCATTCAAGGCAAACATTACCTTTAAAAGGGCCAGAGAGTAGGTCATTTATTATGCTTTGCAGGCCATACGACTTCTGTCACAACGACTCATCTCCACCATTGTTGTGAGAAAGCGGCCATAGATAATATGTGAACAAACAGGTGTGGCTGTGTTGCAATAAAACTTTATTTACACAAACAGGTGGAGGGCCAGATGTGGTCCATGGGCCATAGTTTGGTGATGCCCAGTTTAAGAGGTGCAGAAAATAATAAGCAACAAGTCAAGAGGCCAGGCCAGCACAGAGTCAGGTAGAATTTACGCCTCTCTACCATGTTGTGGAAAGGGATGGAGAAAATTGAATTTGATTGACACAACTTCTCACCTACACGTCTACTAAATAAAGCAAGTACACCTGTACTGGCAAACTAACAATCAACTGCCAGAATAATGACATCATGGACACAGAAAGAAGGTTTTTTTTCCTTCTGAATATTAGTGGCCCCAGCAGGAAAAATGGAAACCGGTTCAAACCCGACCTCCACCAGTAATATTTCCAGGGGCACATAGCGTAACTGAGCTCTGATTTCCTCAACTGTCCTAAAAACATTATTAATAATCGCCACCATTTATTGAGCACTTGGTATGTGCCGGACACTGTGTAAGAAGCATTTTGCCTCTGTCATCTCAATGGACCCTCTTAGCTTTATTCTCGTTAATGATGTGTCATTATGTCCATCTCACAGGTGCAGGAACAGACTTGTCCCCAACCTTCTCCTCTAGGGCTGTTGGGAAGATCCTCCAAAAGGCAAAACCCAAATCACAGATGTAAGCTCTCATGGTTAATTTCCTCATTCACAAATAGTGATTTGGCCCCAACTCCAGGCATATCTTTGGCACCCAATAAATGCTTATTGAACGAATCAATCATCAGCAAATCCTGTGGCTCAACTTTCTTTTTTTTATTTTTTTTTCAGCTGAGCCATCCTGTCACCTGTTGGCAGCTCAGCAGCTGCTCAGCTCGGGCCAGGAATCAAACCAGCAACTCTTTTGCTCAGAGCTCACACTCTTAAGCGAGCTCTTAACCAACTGAGCCACTCGGCTGGCCACAACTTTCAAACTACACCCCTAATCTCTCTCACCACTTCTCAAGTCCTCTAAGTTACCACTGTGGTCCAAGCCGCCATCACCGTTTGCCTGGACTGTCGCAGTAGCCACTCATGGGTCTCCCAGCTACTGCTCCTGTGAGTCAGAGTAAAAGCCACTGTCCTTACCAGGCTCCGATCCCTGTCACCTCATCCACTGCTCTCCCCTCACTCACAGCCCAGCCTTCAGGAGCCTCCTTTCTGTCCTTGAACCTGCCAAGCACATTCCCACCTCAGGGCCTTTGCACTGGCTGTTCCCTCTGCTTGGAACACATTTCCCCAAGATAGCCACCTGGCTCACTCCCTTACCTCCTTAGGTCTTTGCCGAAATGTCACCTTTGTGACCCTGCTGCTTAAAATTGCAAAACACGCTCCCAGAGCTCCCTCTCTGGTCCCCCTGCCACACAGTTCTCCACAGCAGTTACTACCACTCAGTAAAAATGTTGGCTATTGATTTAGTTCAGTATCTGCCTCTCTCCATCTTGATGCCAAACCCATGAGGACAGGGACCTCTGCTGTCTTGTCCCTGCTGTATCACCAGCTCCAAGGACAGTGCCTGTCACAGCACAGGGCACAATAAAAATGACAGTGTGAACAAAGGCAGGCAGGAAGGAATGAGGAGGGTTGGGATGGGGCTTCAAGGAAGATCAGCAGGGGGCGAATTCAAGGCCGGGTTTACAGACGGGGAAACTGAGTCCCAGAGAGTTCAAGGGGCTAGACTGGTGCTCCCAAACCTCCCAATTTCTTGAGAGAAGCCAGAAACCTGGATACTGACACCTCCCACTTTTAAAATTGCCAGAAACTAACAAGAGACATCTGGACAGATATGACCCAAGGGCGGCCGCAACTCTCCACTGACCTAAAAAAGTCCCGATTCCCAGCCACCCGGGAAGCACCTTTTTTTGGCAAAACAACATTTGCCATCTATACCAATGACTCTGCCTCCCCCCACCCCCCAAACCGCCCAATCTTGCCACTTGGAGCAGACCCTGGGAGAACAGGGCCTCTTTTCCCACAGTGCCCTCAGCCTCTCAGCCCAGGTGGCCCGGTCCCCACTAACCTGTCCCCTCAGCTGGCCCAGGAAAGCCAGGCGCCTGCAGCAGCAGATAGCACAACTGCAGAAGGGGATATATAAATACGCCAACGGCACGGCACGCCACACGCAGAGACCGGGGCAAACAAAGGGAGCCGCGGAGGCCGAGAGCCCCAGAGCCCAGGGCCCGGCAGGGCCAGCCCGCCCCTCCAGAGTTCCGGAGGAAGGCAGGCCAGGACCCCCGCAGGCCCACGGAGCCAGCCGGCCCGCCGAGCGCTGGCTGCAGCCGCAGCAGTATTTTTATGTGTCCATTTGCTCCGATGCCTGAAGAGCCCCGCTGGGAGGCATTCCGAGCACAAAGCAGATATTAGGGACGTGCTATTTACTGAGTCACCCTTCCTAGGCGGCCATGATGAGTTAGGTCCCCCAATGGGTTAATTTAGGTTAACACCCACAAAACAGTCGTGCTCAGAAGCACTGGGCAATTCTAGACACTCCATCACCCTAAGTAATAAAATACAGCAAATCAAACTGGACTCTATTGATTTTTTTATGTAACTATTTGGGGGCCAAAGTGTAAGGCGCGGGTATTGATCAGTTAAAGAGTCAGGTGTCAGGGAATGGAGCCCAGAGCCCCCTGGCAGTGTGGGCAAGAGGAGACATCGGGGTTCAACTCCTAAGGACCTCAGCTCCTTGCTCTCCTACCCTGGCAGAGTGGGCATCAGGGTCCATTCCGTACTGAGCGGGGAGACAAAAACAGGGCCTGGATGGAGAACAAAAGTGACCACGAGGGACCCTCCTTTGTTTCTCTCCACAGCGCCTATCACCGCCTGACAGTAAGCCATGTATTTGTTTGTCCACTGTTTTATTATTGCCTTGTTCCGCTGGAATGACAACTCCTCAGAAGGAGGAATATGTCGCTTGTGTTCCTGCTGCGTCCCCGGCACTTAGCGCTGATTAACATAGGTCTGTGTGCTGAATGAATAAATGAGTGAGTGAACGAGGGAGTGAGCTGGCATCTCTTGAGCAAGTGCTGTGTGCCAGGCACTGTGCACAGCACCTTGCAAGGATTCGCGTGCCTCCTGCCTGGAACACCCTGCTCCTTGGTGGCGCTCTCCGATCATTTAGGTCTCAGGTGAAACCACCGCCGCCTTCTCCGAGAAGTCTTCCTGGATCACCCCCTCACTCTCCATCGCATCACTTTGTATTGCATCTGAGGAGCATAAATTTCTGCCTAGGACTTTTCTGTTGGGGTGTGTATGTCGGCTTCTGGTCTCTCTCTGTCACACTGAAACTGCCCTGGACTGCAAGCCCTGAGGTCACAGACACCTAAGCCTGATGGTGGGGAAGCTGAGACCAAAATCCAGGACTAGGGGGCCGGCTGAGTGGCGCGGTGGTTAAGCGCTGGCTTGGGAAGCCGGAGGTCCCGGTTCGGGTCCCACATATGAGGGCCAGTGACCACACTGCCCTCAAAAAAAAAAAAAAATCCAGGACTAGGAAGCACCAATAGGGGCAGAAGAAACCAGTCAGACACCTCGGGGAGACCTCACTCTGCCACTCGCGGCTGTGTTGTTCCTGCATTCCTCTGAGCCTCGGTGTCCCCATGTGGGGACACATCTGAGCCCCTAACCTCTGCCTGGGTGGGATGCCCAAGAACCCAGTGAAATCCCAAAGTGAGGAGCCACTTGGTGGGCAGCCAAGGGCCCCCCACCCTTCTCTTCGCAGCTGTGGTTGCTGCAGCCTGGAGCCCACCAGTTCCCCCTTCTTGCTGTCCCCCCACCTAAGAAACCGCAGGCCATGCCACACAGCCCCCCTCACACTGTTGGTGTCCCCAACCTTGTGATGGAATCAGCAGTGGGGGGTTTGGGGCCTGCTGTAGGTTGAATGGGTGTGCCGAAAATCCATAGGTTGAAACCTACCCCCATCCCATGAGATGGTGGTGGGAGGTGAGGCCTTTGGGGAGGGAACGAGGTCATGAGGGTGGAGCCCTGGTGAATGACATTAGTGCCTTTATAAAAGGGACCCCAGAGAGCTCCCTCGCCCATCCCGCCATGTGAGGACACAGCGAGACTTGGGCTCTCACCAAAATGTGACCCTGCTGGTACCTTGGTCTTGGACTTCCCAGTCTCTAGAACTGTGAGAAAGAAATGTCGGTTGTTTTTCTCAGCTGCCCCACGTGTGGTGTTCTGTTACAGCAGCCCGAAGGGATGAAGGCAGGGTCCAGCCTCCACATGGGCAAGCTGAGTCTCACGGAGCCCAAGGGCCAAGACCGGATCTCCCAGTTTCTTGAGAGGAGCCAGGCACCCGCTTTGTGACACTGACATTTCCCACTTCTCAAATGTTGGCAGTTAACGAGAGACGTCTGCAGGCCAGAGGTAGCGGCGACCCTTCCCTGGCTGACCACCCTGGCTCAGTTTCCCCAAACGCCAAGCCCCTCCCTGCCATGCACTCAGGGCTCGTGACTGAGGGGGTTAACGCTAGAGGGCCCCAAATTCCCCAAAATGGGTTTCTCAAAACAGACCCACCTCTGCCCTCAACTCGAGACACGTCCCTGAACTCCCTGGGCCCAAACTGGCCTCAAGTCCGACAACTGAGCCACCAAAGTCAGTGCCCAGCAACCTGGAGAAAGTCATGGTTAAGGGCACAGACTGAGATGACACACCGTGGGTTCACATCGGTGCCCCAGCGCTTTGTGGTGGTGTGACCCTGCACCTGTCACGGCACCTCTCAGGGCCTCAAGTTTCCTCATCTGTGAAATGGGGCAAATACAAGTCCTCACCCCACTGGGGCTGTCAAGGACTCAGTGGAGTAAAATCCGCATGCGATGGGCGTGGACCACACGGTCAGCTCTAGATCCGGGCCAGATCTGACGTTGTCTCTGAGCCTGACGTGGAGGAACCAGCCAGCAGCCAGAGGGAACGGAGGGCGTGTCTGTCTGCCCAAATTGTGCCATTTGACAGGACCATCTCCTCCCTCCAGGGCACAGAATTTAAAGGATCCCAGTTGCCTGCAGAGCTGACTCCAATCTGTTTGATTTCTATGACTCTAAACCTCAGTTTGCATTAATAGGTATATTAGTTGCAGGGAGAGAAAGAGAGAGAGAGAGAGAGCACTCAGGCGAGCAGAACAAAGTAAAAGCCCCCTCAAAGGCCTGCACATGGGGACCTAATACCCACCCACCACTTCAGGATGTGCGCGTGGCTTGTCCAGAGGCCTCTGCACACATTCTGTGCACAGACCAGCACTGGGCTGGGATCCTGACACCGTGGCCTCATGCAAGTCACTCAGCATCTCCGGACCTCCACAGCCTCCCTGGGAATCCTCGGGGCAGTGAGAGCATCCCCCTGCCGGGGTGGGGGTGGGGGGAGTGAGGGACCATCATGCTCACCGATGGTGCCCAAAATACTGGGCGAGACTTCAGAAGAGCTTGCTTCCATCATCGCCCCATCCTCCTCCTCCTCCTCATTGGGACGATTTGCTGCCTGTATTCCTGGGTTGACATTTGATATTTTGGCCACACCAAGCGGCTGTCATTCTCATAACCTTGGGAGCCTTAAATGGAGTCACAGAGCCCTAAAGGACCATACAGTGAAGCTCCTTTACCAGAAAGGGTCCCCTGTGGAGGGTGAGAATGTCCTGGGTGAGGGTTTTTTTTAAAAAAACGAGAAGTGTGGGAACCATGAGCCCTGATCTGACACCAACTCGCTGTGTGGCCCTGAGCAAGTCACTGCCCATGCCTGAGTCTTTGTCCCATCTGCAATGGGGGCCGATGGAGGAGATGCTCTCAGACACACTTTTGCCCAGAAGTCCACTCATTCACTCTGGGAATGAGGTGGGGGCACCACTCTCGCCCGTAACACTGCCTCGGGTGCCAACGTGCCTGCATCTCTCTCCAGTGATGGGAGGCAATGCATCTGCTGAACCCCCATAGCTTCCAAGGGAAATGGACCCTCTCCCTCCCCACTCACTTTCAACCCAACAGAGAAGAAAGGAGCCACCCAGCCGCATACAGCTGGGGGCGGTGGGACTCATCGGGGAACAAGGTCCTTGGAAGGGCTTCGTGGGCCCAGAGGCCGTCCGCCCAGACTTTGAGCCAACAAGCGAAGGGTTTCTTTTTCTCCCTTGGATCCAGGCAGCTGCCACACTCATTGTTGGCTCCAAGCATCGCAGCTCATGCAGAAGCCCCACGCCCCCCAAGTTCCCTGCATCCGGGGGGGAGGAGGGGATAAAATGATTTACTCTGGGAACTTCCACGTCCAGCCATTAAATCACTCAGGGGAGGCGACGGCATTTGCATACCACTGCCCGCCCCCTCCCAAGGCCACCTCTCTGAAAAGCAACACACACACAGGCAACCCCCTCCTCCCCATCACTACTGAAATGAGAAATACACCCCATGCCAAGGTGCCAGGCAGGGCTAAGAGCCCCTCCTCCTTGAAGCCCCCCCTTGCCCTCCCAGCAGGCTGTGCCACTCACAAGGCCCCTCTATCAGGGGCTCTCCACCCACCGTGATTTTACAGACCCCGAGCATAATGGGTCAATGATGCACGGCTCATCCATTTTCCCCAACAGGGACTATAACAGCACCGCTAATTCGCAAAGCCCTCGCAGGCACAAAAGTGGCTTGAATAATGGGGGGCCCCTAATCGCTATACTGGGGGATTTGTGCTGACTCTTACCAGTTCCATATGTTTAAGCGCTTGCAAGGCTGAAAAAACTACACCCACCACGCTCTTAACCATGGCAGCTACCCACGCAGGAGGGGGGAGGGGGCACAGGCAGACAGTCCCTGGGTGTGACGGCAGCCTGTGCCTCCTTCTCTGCCTCTGAACTGGTCCAGAGCCGCAGCCCAACGTGGTCAGCCAATCATGCCAGAAATTATCCCCCAAATCCAACCAGCTCTGAAGGGAAGCCCCAGTTAATTTCTGCAAACCATTCAACCAACAGTAGGCAGCTAAGTATCTTTCAGGAATTTCAGCCTTGTTTTTTTCCAGCGCTCCTAACGGGTGCTAAATATAGAGTTATCAAACTGTCTCGATGTTCCTGGTGGGGACTGGGGAAAGAGAGACATGTGCTTCCAAGGACCTGGTGATGGCACAGGGGCTCTGCCCATGAGCTGCCCAAACAGGGCAGCATGGCCAGGAGCTGGGCGGGCAGCAGGTTTCAGGGTTGGCACGCCTTCCCTCCCAAAGACCCAGGCCTCCCAGAGCCAGGCACAAGCTCTCCCATTGCTAAGGGAGGCAGTGAGGGGTCGGGGGGGCACTACATTCTCTCTCAAGGCATCAGGCAGGCAACTTCTCTGAGATGTTCACCATTCGCTTATGAGCACATCCAGGCAAACGCTGACCCCCATGGAGAAACAAAATAGAGACAAAACTGCAATTTTCAAGTCCGAGGGACTGTGCATTTTGGAGAACAGGTCCCAGGGCTACAGCTAAAAGGAAATAGCCTGGACCCCAGCAAGAGCCCCTCCAATGTGCCACAGAGGGACGCGGAGAGGAAAACAGCTAGCAGAGCTGTTTATTCTGCCAGCAGACTGAAGATTCAGCCACACAGTAAGCCCGAACCATTCTCCAGACGGAGCCAAAGCTGAATGCCGATGGGTATCTCTAACAGAAGGCTTTCTCCGAGTCCAAGGTTTTATTAAATAGTTTGGGTCACATGACGGCATCACAAAGGAAGACTGTTTACTTTTTCCATGCAAACACATCTCACATTAAGTTAGCATACAAGGTTTGCTCCTGGCTGCAACCTTCCAAGACAGTTAAAGCTGAAAAGTTAAAGTTGTGTTTTCCTACCGCATTTGGAATGTGGTTGGTTTGTTAAGAAACGGAGAAGACAATCTCTAAAAGGCAAAGCTACCTGCTCCCAAATCACGGGTCCTGATTTTAAGGGGTCTGGAGAACGGAGCTCTCCAACTGCACATGAATGTCGCTAGGATGTCGCCGGCGGTGACTGCTGGCGGTTCCTCGGAGCCTGTAGGGCTTTCTCCACTGCTTGGGGTGGGGGGTGGGGGGGAGGAATTGGCATTTGGGGACCAGCTTCCTCTAGAACCAACATGCAGCACACCGAGGAGGTGGAAAGCTTTCCAAACTCCAGCGGAGACAGAAAAACACGACTATTTTGCCTTTCCCACTCACTAGGTTTTGGCGACCGCTGTGCGGGTGCCAACAGGAAGACCAGCTCCCTGGTACCCAGGCAATGGCTCTGGGCATCACCACGTTCCGGGAGGCCCTGCGCGCCAGGGGCCGCCTGGCCGCCTCGGGTTCGGGGCGCCGGGGCAGCCGTTTGCGGAGGTGAGCAGCGCGCTGCGCCGCGGCCGGAGGGAGGCCACTCGGGAAGCGGGCATCGTGGCGGGGATGCAAACGCCGCAGGTGCCGCGGGGCGTGCGGAAGGGCGGCGCAGACAGAGACGCCCTGAGGCTGGGGCCCCGCAGGTGTCCTGGGGACTCATGACCCTGCGTCCGCGGGCCTCGGTAAACCGAGAGAGGGGGTCCGCCGCCGCCCTGCCACGGCAGCACCCCGCGGGAACCAGGACTTGGGGGATGGCGCCCCAGGGCGCGGCAGCGAGGGGGCTAGGTTCCCGGCGGCGCGCCCCCACCCGCCTCGGGTCGGTGCCCCCGCGCGCCCAGAAAGGCTCCGCAGGGGCGCTGGGCCACGGGGTGCGTGCCGGGGACCCCCGCGTTCCCAGGGTCCCCCTAGGTCGGCCCAAGTTCGGGAGGCGCGAGCTGCGGGGACTCGCGGAGGAGGTGGCCGCCCCGAGCGGCCAAGTTTGCGCTGCGGCCGGGGTCGGGGCGGGGGCGCAGGGACGCGTTACCTGGGCACCGGAGCGCGGTCAGCGCCAGCAGGAGCCCGAGCGGCGGCGCCCGGCCCGGGGACGGCATGGTCCTCGGCGCGCGGCGGGCGGCTACACGCGGCTGCGGGGCATGGCTCGCTCCTCCCCGGCGGCCGGCGGCGCTTCCCGGGCTGCGCCGAGCGGAGCGGGGCCCGAGCTCAGCGCCCAGCGTCCTCGCCCGCGGCCCCGCGCCCGTCCCATCGCGGCCGCGCCGCCGCCTCTGCCCGCGCCAGCTGCCGGCCGCCCCTGGAGCCCGCGCGGAGCGAGCGAGCGACGCCGGGAGGGGGGCGGGAGGCGGGGCGGGCAGCGGGCGGGCGCCCCGCGATAGGCGGCAGGACGCGCCACTCCTCGGCGTCCCCGGGGGCGGGGGCGCGCGGGCGCGGAGGCTGGGGACACCTGCGGGGGGCGCTCGGGCCGCCGGAGGGGGGCCTGCCGGGTGCCGTGCACATGGAGCGGGGCGCACTCGGGGAGCCGCGGGGGGAGCCCCCCAGGGCGGGGCTGCGGGGGCTGAGCGCAGACACGAGGTCCCGGGGTGCATTAGGCGCAGCGTGGCGCGCTTTGGGGGAGACGGAGGCAGGGGTGGCCTCGGGGAGTCGGGGTACCTGCGGAGTTTCCACAGCGCTCAGGATGGGGCAGGGGGTGAGGCCGAGGCTGGCTGGGCGCAGTCAGGGAGCCATGGCGTCTCAGGGATGCCACCAGGCGACAGGCAGGGACCCTCGGGGGCCCTTATTCACCGCAGGCAGCGCAGGGGGCGCGGGTCCGAGCGGGCCGGGCAGTGGCCGCGCGGGGAAGACCGGAGGCGGAGACGGGCTGGGTGGCCAGATTCCTCCAGTCGGGGGCAGGGCCTCAGCGGGGTCGCAGGACCCCTACCCAGAAGTCCTCGATCCCCCTGGTCGCCCCCACACACACACAGCCGGGGCAGCAAAACGGACAGATGGTGCTGAGCGCACGCGGGGGCTCCCCCAGCGTCCTCAGGCACCTTGAATGTTGCCCCTCCCCCGGCTGGAGAAGCAGGGGGTCTGCTGGGGGGGTCACCCTGGGTTGGAGTCCTTCCTCTGCCCCAACCCCCATCATACCAGCCACTGGCTGCAGTGTCTCCGTTTTCCATGAAAAAGTGGGTCAAACTCTTTGGAAACGGTCAATAAGGCAGCGTGGGGTGATGCACAGACAGATATGAAAAGACGTCTGCGTCCTGGAGTCTTGGCTGAGAATCCCCGCTCAGCCGCTCTCTAGTTGTGCAACCTGGAGCGAATCATTTAACCTCTCAAGCCTCAGTTTCCCTGACTGACATGTGGAAGCCATTGCAGTGTCCCAGAGAACCCCTGACCAATGAAGCAAGAGCTCATTTAAGGGAATCCGTGGTTGACATTATTATTCTCATCGTTATGGTCATCATTATTATGTATCTGATTTTCCTCCGCAGGCCCAGCAGAGCTCACATCAGAACAAGCCTCTGCCCCTCCCAGCTGGCGAGGGAGAAGGGGGGTGTGGGGGGACAGGGCACCTGCTTCATTAGTACAGACAAGCTCATTAGCAGACGCAGCACTCAGCTCTTCTTAGATAAAAGAAGGAAGAAAGAGGCAGGGGCAGGCGCTGAGTCTGTAGCCCAGGTTAGCTGCAAACCATAAGGGGGATTGTCCTGTTGCAGCTAACACGTTTTCTTTTCAGGGAAGCCAGCCCTGGCCAAGTCCCCTTTGGGTCCCCTGGCCAGGCCTGCGGTTCGTGGAGAGCTATGTAAAAAGCTGGACAATGGGCAGTCCCCTTAGGTCTGGCATCACTGTGCAAAGGGCCCGTCTGTCCCCTCTCTGTGACCATCTGCCCAGCTGGAAGGATGAGCTCCCAGACACTGTCAGGCCTCTCAGGACCCTGCCACTGTTTCCCACTCTCTCACTTAGGAGTGTTTGCTGAGTTGAGCACCTATTGTGTGCCAGGCCTGTATGGGGTGATGGTGAGATGGAAAATGAATGGAGTACAGTGTGTTCCCTGTCTCACAAGGGAGAAATGCGTACAAGCTCATCGTGAGGGCGTGTCACAGCAGGGGAGCAGATGGCCAGAGTGACCTGGGGTGTCTATGCCGAGGGGCCCCCCATGTTTGACCAGGCAGCAGGACGGGGAGGGCTGGGAGTCTGTGACCAGAGATAAGGAGTCATTTTCTGGCAGGGGTGCATGGGGAGGGGTGAGCCAGTCCAGCAAGTCCCCAAGCTAAGAGTCACACAGTCAGGTGTGACGGCAGACAGCAATCGTCTTGCTCCTCCCCACTCGGGGTCACTCCATCACACCCCACAGAGTCACTCCACTTCTCCAGGGCAGAGCTGGGGCTGGGAGTAGGCACATCCCCTGCCTGCCTCTGCAAGCCCCCGGCTCCCTGCACGGCAGTCATACCAGCCTGTGTGTTCCCACTGGGCAGCCTGGTACTTGAGGTTTCCTCTTCTTGGCACCCCCTTCCCAGGTCTTCCTGTGACTGCCTCCTTCTCCCTTCAGATCTCAGCTCAAATGTCACCTCCTCAGAGCAGCCTTTCAGACCCCGCCACCCCACGCCCTCTAGGCCTGCGCAGGTATTGATCTAAGCGTTGCTGTGAGAGCTGAGGCAGACATACAGGCTTCCCACCCTCAGGACTCATGATGTTGACGACAGCTGGACCAGAGGCTGGGGAGAGGGATCCGGCACTGAGGGTGGCTTTTCCATCTCCCAGCTGTGTGACTTTGGATAAGCACCTAACCCTCTCTGAACTCATGGTGAGCAGGGATGAGAATTGCATCTCTGCTTCAGCCTGTCCTGTGGTTGAATGATTCCTGCATATGAACAAGGATCCTGAGTCTCCATCTAATGGGGCTAGTTCCGGCGTTATTCTGAGCAGGAAAAAGGCCTTCCCTGATCATGAAGCGTTCAGGGAAGGGGGGCGGGGACTGGCAGCAGTGCCCGAGGAAACCTCAGGGTCTGCGCAGAGCTGTCTTCTCATTCCCACCCTATGCCCCACCCAGCAAACCTGGTCTCAGAGGCAGGGGCAGGGTCACAGGAATGGCGCAGCCCAACTCCCGCCCAGGGCACAGATAGGGGCCTGCCACAGCTTCTGAAGTGTGCGAAGGCGGATCCAACCAGGAGCCAACCCGTCCCTGCACCAGGCCCCTCGAGTCAGCGCTAGACTCCCGGAGGCGCTGCCACGCCGCGCCCACCAGGCAGCTGCCCACGTCGCGCCCCCACCCCACCCCTTCTGCGGCAGTTCGGCCCCCGCGCCCGCAGGGCTGCAAGCGTAGAGCGACACTGCCATCTCGTGACTGTCGCTGGCACTGCGGCCCGGCCTGCGCCGCAGAAGGAAGGCCACGGATGGGGAAGTGGGAGGGGGCGCGAGGCGGGGACCAGGCAGAGAGATGTCCCCACCTCCCCCAACTCGCAGGGGCTTTAAAAGACCCCTTTATCGTTTGCACCGCCAGCATTTGCAACACGCAGGCGGCGACCCCCGTGGTGCCCCACCAGAGACTGGTTTCGTTTTCCGTTGCAAATCCTCGTGTTTAGCCGAAATAGCCGCTGGTAGTCTCAACAGGGAGCAGAACCAACTCAGTGGACGCTCCCACCACGGCATAAACGGCGAGGGCGGCGGCGCTCTCAAAACAGCAACTGGGGTCCCTTATAGAGGAGATCAAGAATGATACCGTTTAGGGCACACCCGGATACCTGGGCCAGGGATGGAAGGGAGCGCCTCCTTTCCGGCTACCATTCTGGGGGCCTGGGGCCTCGAGTAGCCCCTATCGCTCTCTGTCCCTTTTCCCTACTTTGTTTTCCTGCAGAACTAACTACCTGTCATGACATGTACAGTCAGAACTTCACTACTGCTGGTCTCCTCCAGTGGAATGTCAGCCCCTGTCTTGCGCAGCACGTAGCAGTGCTGGGCACAAGGAAAATGTTCAATAAACAGTGGAATGAATGAATGAATGAATGAATGAATGAAAGAAACTCAGTGGTGGGCAAGAGATTAAGGACTGAGCCCTTGGGGAGGTGTCAGAAGCTCTGATACGCTTGTGAAAATGAGAACAGAAGGGGTTGGGGTCCCCTTCAGGTAGAGCCCCAAGTGGGTGGGGAGACCCCACTAGGAATGGCATCCTGGAATGTTGATGCGGAAAGCACTCTAAAAACAGCCCCCTGCCCATGGGCCTTGGGTGCAGGGGTGCAGGCAGGGGTGTGAGAAAGCAGCCTGGAGTGAAGGTGGCAAAAGGGTGGGCTGTGGGAGCAAGTTTAAAACGTGCTTGAGCAGAACAAAGACTAGTCATGAGTAACGATGTCGCATAGACTACGCACCAGGCTGGCGCTGTAAACGCTTTACCTGTTTTTTTTTTTTATTGTGGTAAAACACACATAACATAAAAGTTGCCATTTTAAAATATACAATTCGGTGGCATTTAGTACACGCACAATACTGTGCAAGCATCGGTGCTACCCAGTTCCAGAACACTCTCATCACCCCAAACCCCTGGACTCAGCTACTCCCCACTCCCCCCGTGCCTGGCAACCAGCAACCTACTTTGTCTGTATTTACCTGTTCTGGGCATTTCACGCAGTATGTGGTCTTTTGTGTCTGGCTTCTTGCACTTACTGTGTTTAAGCTCCATCCACATTGTAGTATGAATCAGCACTTTATTCCTTTTTATAGCAGGATAATATCCCACTGCACGGATGTGACACATTGGCTTATCCATTCTCCTGCTATTGGATATCTGGATTGTTTCCATCTTCTGGCTACTATGAATAGTGCTGCTATAAACACTTGAGTATAAGTTTTTGTTGGAACACCTGTTTCCAATTCTTTGGGGCTTACATGTTTTGATTCATTTCATCCTCACAGCCATCCATTTGTTTAATGCTAGAGAAAACTGAGGCACAGAGAATAAACAATTTGCCCACATCACATTGCTAGCCAGTGAGCAGCAGAATCGGATTTGACCGCTGGCCGTCTTGACTTCAGGGTGTTAGCCCCCAAGATGGATGCGTTACTCCTCCCCCAACCACCATTGCCTCAGCACAACCCAGCACCCCCAGAAACTCTATGCAGCCCTATCTTCCTTCCCAACAGACCCCCCAATTGGTTTGAGTGGCAATGTTCCCAGCCCTGGGGGCAGGAGGGGACAAGGCATGTGACCTAGTTCTGACCAATGAGATGTACGGGAAAGTCGTAAGAAGCTGGCCTCCTTGATCAGATGAGAGATGCAAAGGGCCCTTTTCCCCACACACACCCCTTTCCTGGCATCCTGTAGAGCGAAGGTGTGACAGGAGGGCTCTGGCAGCCTCTTATGACCGTGAGGCACCACAGTGCCCATCCCTGAGTACGGATGGCAGAGTCAAAAGATCAAGGGCTCCCAACAATATCCTTGAACCATGGCGTCAGCCACACAAATGCTGCCTGCAGACTTCCCATTCCCTGAGACGATGAGCTGGACGGTTTAAGCACCGCTATCTGGACATCGACTATTTGCAGCCAAAAGCAGCCTAAGTGGTAAAGGCAGGTACAGGAAGTGCCCAAATGGACTTTGATACATAGTGACCACTCATCAAAATCACTTAAGTCAAACGGCAGAGAAAAATACAGAAAAGTACATTTTCTTTATACTGACTTTGTGACGGTTAAATTATTTTTTTAATTATGTGCTTCTGGCAGAAACTCAAAGATACAAATATTGAAAAAAACATCACCCCACACACACGCCCGTCAGAGATAATCACTTCTAATATTTTATTATATTTTCCCAGCCTCTTCTCTATCTATAATTTATAGCATATTCTATCGATAATTTATTAAAAATGGGCTCACATGATATATATTGTTTTAACTTGTTCTTTGCCCTTAATTATCTACTAGGCACATCTTTTCATGCCACATAAATATGTAACTACAGGACAGTTTTCATGTAAGCAGTCCTATTGTTGGAAGTGCCATATGTGTTCAACCAGTTTTCATGTTGCTGAACAACAGTTTTCATGTAAACAGTCCTATTGTTGGAAGTGCCATATGTGTTCAACCAGTTTTCATGTTGCTGAACATTTGAGGTCATTTATAATTTTTCACTGTTAAAAAGCTACAGTCGTGTTCCCACACATTTTTCCGTGTGTGTGATTAGTTCTTCGGCGTATGTTCCCAAAACTGAACTGTTGGGGGAAAGTCTGTGCCATCCCGGGATTTTCACAAGGTGCCTCTTGGAAAAGTTGTGCCTGGCAGTGCCCACTGGTCTTGATTTGAGGGAGGCAAAAGCAACTTTGTTTTGATTCATTTTTAATATACGCTCTCTGGTTCATGCAATTAATAGAAGATCTCCCCTTCAGGTTAGTCCATTATACATAATGAATTTGTAAATATCAAGGAGATGGTCAACATGAAATTTAGAAATGTCATGAAACCATCACTAGTTGTCATGTTATGGTCACTTACTGTCATCATGATTTAATCTACCACCCTTTCGGAAGGTCTGGGTCGGGGGACGGTATTGGGCTGTTGTTAGGAAAACGGGTGGGCTTATCCCCCTCCGCATAGCTCTTTGAAGTATTTTGTATTTTCTGGCAAATTATATATTTATTCTTTTTTTTTTTTTTAGGGCGGTGTCACTGGCCCCCATATGTGGGACCTGAACCGGGGCCACTGGCCTCCCAAGCCAGCTCTTAACCACCGCGCCACTCGGCCAGCATATATTTATTCTTTATTCTTTGTTTAGGAGAGCTTCCTTGGGAAAATGAGAGAGCTTTTCGGTGCCACACCAGGATTAATGTTAATTAGCTTCTCAGGGTTTGCAAAGCACCACAGCTCGGAGGGAGTACAGGAAACGACTTGACACAGCACAGGCTGGGGTAGAATTATGGCAATGGCAATGGAGAAATGACGCCAGTGCTGGCCGGATGTGGTCCTACACGGGCCTCTCTAGGAGGATCCAAGTTGGAGTGACTGGCTTGTCAAATCATTGCGTTTAGCCTCACAAAGGACCGAGAGATTTCTTCTGGTCTGGAACCACAGGGCTCCGTACAGCGTTGTATTTTATAATGACAAAAACCTAAGTCAAAATGGACTTACTGGCTCACCTAATCAAAGTGTGCAGGCTTCAGGCTTGGCTGGTTCCAGGAGCCCCATGCCCCCAGGATTCTATGTCAGCAGAAGAATGGCAGGAAAGGAATATCATTGGCCACAGTGAGGTCATATGCTTATCCCTGGACCAATCACTGTGTCCAAGGAGATGATTATGCTAATAGGCCAGGCCTGAGTCACATGTCCAACCCTGGAGCTGGGAGGAGGATCAGCCCTGCCCAAACCGCTTAGCCTAGGAGTGGAGAGGGCTGGGACCCCCCAGGAGAATCAGGACAGAATGCTGTTCTGTTGATGAGGGCAATTCCTCCTCACCCCTACATTCCCATAGCAGAGCACACTCTTTCGTTCAGCAGGCAGAAGGCGGAGGTGATGGGGATTCTTATGCCCTTAAGGAAGGAAAAAAAAAGAATTTTATATGTGGTTGCATTTCCTTCATCATGTTTGCATTGAACAAGTCCTGCACTTTGAGTCCTAGAGCTGGGTTACCCCAATTTTTCACAGTTGACACCTCTCAGTAAGGCAGGAGGTCTTGATTAAACATTCAAGCAGTGGTCCCAGAGAAAACACAAACCAGAGCGTCACTAATGAATTTTCAGCATGGCCAGGTCCTGTCATTAGGCTTCCCAGCCCGAGGGGAGCGGGCCCCTGCCACCATCAGGTGAGGTGCCAGCTACAGGTGCTGCTTAACGTCTCAATTGAATGTGATCATCTTTGTCCTACTATTTATTGAGACCTTCCCATGTGACAAACCAGAGAGGGGGTATTTTACCCCCGTTTTACAGATAAGAAAACTGATCAATTTGCTCCAAGTCATTCAAATGGCAGAGATGGAGTTTGAACCAACTCTGCAAAGCCCTCTCTGAGCCACCACCAGGCTCTTCCTCCATCTCTTCAGAGAGTCATTCCCGATGTCAAGAAGCAGAGACGCCTGTCAGCTCTCCTCTCTTGGTGGCATCCGCTCCTTGGGAGCTGCTCAGACACCTGCCTGGGCAGTGGTCCTGCAGTTGTTAACTACTAAGAACGATGTTGAACTTGGACAGTAACAACCGCCTGGGCTATCGGAATGGGGATGGACGCGCCCATACAGAAACCGATAGGCTGGGAACGCAGGGGCCTGCCAAGCCACTCCGTGCCAGCCATGAAAATTCATGTGCGTTAAAGATGCCAGAGAGCTGAGCTCCGTGGCAGCCTCCAGGCAGTCCCAGGACCTGCTGTGGGCGGGGGCGCCACCGAGTTTATTAAATGCACGGTTGCCATGCCCCCAGGGTGTAGCATCCTTGGATCTCCACTGAAGCCCGACCATCTCCTTAACATTTACAAATTCATCGTGTATAATGAACTAACCTGAAGTGGAAATCTTCTTATTAATTGCATAAACCAGAGAGTATATGTGTGAAGAATGAATAAATAAAACAAACGAGGATGCGTTTGCAGACCTCAAATAAACTGGCCCTGGAAGGAGCCTTTGCACACGTGACGCCTTGAGGTTTGAGGATGGGGTGAGTGGCTTTCCTTCATTTCTGGGGGGGTCCCCCGGGCAGGGGGGCGAGCTCCCGCCAAACCTGCAGACACTGTTTGGTGTGCTGTCTCTTGAGGATGGCTCCTGCAGGTTTCAGAAACATAAATAAGTCTGAGTTGCAGACACTGTGTTGCCGAATTCCCAAGAGGCAACGGGTACTTTGGGGCACTCAAGGACACACAGCTTCTCCTAGCTCTGATTAACAGACTGGATCTCCATCCCAGGATGGGTATGCTCTGAACATGATGCTAGCCATGGGCTGACACTGAGGTCAGGGCTGTGTGGTCACTGCCACCCACAAGTGTTCCGTCAGCCCCCAGGGCCACCTTGGACTGTGCCAGGAGCCCTCTGTCCCTGTTGAAGCAAGGCCTAATCTCCAGGGCTCTTCAGCAGAGCTCATGCAGCTAAAAGCAGAGGTTGTAAACACTAAGGATAACAGCTTGAAGCAGAGCTGACAGCTCCTCACAGAACGAAGGACCTGGTTACATAAGGAGGCTGCCTGGGGAAAGCAGACTTCTGCCTGTTTGGGTTTTTCCAAAAAGACAAAGGGAGAGAGAGAGACAGGGAAGGAGGGAGGGAGGGATAGAAAGAGGGAGGGAGAGGAAAAGGGAAAAACAAATAAAGTGAAAACAGCCCTCCTTAAAATTCGCTCATTCATTCTTTGGACAGATATTTATTGAGCCCCTACTATGTGCCAGGCACCTAGGTAGGTGCTGGGGATAGGACAGATAATCAGACTAAATTCCAGGCTTGAGGGAAGCTACCATTCTAGTGCAGGGAAAAAGACCATAAACCAAATAAATGGGCAAAATATATAATAGGTCCGATGAAAATATGTGCAAAGAAGAGAAGTAAGAAAAGCATTTTTAGAGCAAAAAGGAAGGGAGTCAGAAAAGTCTTCACTGAAAAGGTGACATTTGAGCAAATAGTGTGAGGGAATGAAACACACAGATGCTGAGGGGACAGCTTTTCGGGCAGTGGGAACAGGAAGTGCAAAGGCCCTGGGGTTGCACCATGCCACCATTAGGAAAGCACCAATGGAGACCCATAGCCCAGACTGAGGGCTTTGCAGACTCCATGGCGAGGAGCCGCTAGCTCCCAGCAACCAGACAACAAAATCTGTCACTGCCCACAAGCAGATGTGGCTGGGCTGTCAGGGGCAAGGAGAGAGCTTCTGATGGGGACAAAGGAGGGGTGGGAATGAGAACAGACTCATTCGTGCATTCTTTGGCAGACAGAATTCCCAGATGGCCTAAGATGCCCCGTATTACCTCTTACGGCTGAGACTATGATGGATTTTACTCCTATGATTAGGTTATGTGACATGGCACAGTTGACTTTAAGGCAGGGAGATTATTAAGGTGGCTCCTTAAGAGAGACTGGGCTCTTCCGAAAGTCAGATATCTGAAGCTAGAGAGATTCTCCATGGTTTTGGCTTTGGAGCTGGAGGGGCCCACCTGAGAAGGAACGTGGTGGTCTTTAGCTCAGAGCAGCCCCAGCTAGCAGTCAGCCAGGGACAGGACCTCAGCCCACAGCCACACAGCGTGGAAGAGGACCCCACGTCCCAGGTGAGAACACGGCCCGGCTGACACCTTGGTTTCAGCCTGTGAGGCCCCAAGCCTGGGTGAGACACGTACCTGGACCCCAGACCTACAGAACTCTGTGCTAATGAGTGGGTGTTGTTTTAAGCTGCTCTGTTTGGGGTCATTTATTACGCAGCAGTGGAAAACTACAACACACTCGTTAAATATTTTTGAACACCTACTACGTGCCAGTCCCTGTTAGGTGCTGGAGACATAGCCATGGACCAGATAGAGAAGGTTCCTGTCCGAATAGGGTTGATATGCAAATTAGGAAAATAGTGGGCAAGGAAACAAACAAGATCATGTCGGTTGAAGGCAATGCTGGTCCCTGAAAGCCGAGCCTGGGGACCAGGAGTCCAGGCTAAATTTCAGGGGCCCACTTTTTCCAGCCAGTGAATTCCATGCTGGCAAACCAACTCCCAACGGGCAAAACTTTAGCCAAATGACCAGTGTGACTTGACCTGCCCTGCTCCAGCCTCGTCTCCTGCTGCTCTCCCCCGGCTCCACGTGAGGCAGCCACCAGGCCTCCCACCACGTTTGTTCCAGCCTCAGGGCCTTTGCACATGCTGTTCCATCAGCCTGAAATCTTTTCCCCAGATCATCATCGCATGCCTGGCCTCTTCTAATCTTTCAAGTGTCTCCAGAAATAGCACGTCTTCAGAGACCTTTGCCCAACACCCTATCTAAAGGAGCTCTCCTCTATTTACTCACCATGTTCTAGTCTCTTCACAGCATGTCATTCTCATACGTTATCTGATTTATTCAGTTGCTTGTTGCTTATCTCCTCCACTGTAATTGAAGCTGCAAGCCTGCAAAGACGTCCTCTTTCATCGTTATTTCCCAGAGCCTAGGACAGTTCCCTGCACATGGAAGACATTCAATAAATATCCGTTCACTGAGCGATTGGAAAATTCCTCTGATCAGTCAGCGGTTGTTCCTTCTTCCAAGAGGGGCGGGGGAAAAACAGTAAGAAAGGAATAATTCATAAGAAAATGAAAATCTTCAGCTATAGCGAGACAGCCATTTGCATAATGACAAGCATCTGATTTTTAATATAATTCCACCTCCGAAGTGAAATGTGAGCTACTGAGATGCAGCCGGGCTCCAGGAAAGGCTCAACGAACAGAAGCGGCAACCACGAGAGTGGGAATCAAGTCCTTTGTGGCGGTTTCCCCTCTGTGGCAGGAGAATTCCAGTCTGTGCCATTTAGAACTTGCCAGCCATTCCAAACACTGTTAGCTCTCTAATCCAACACCCACCCGACTTCTTCCTCGTGCTACAGAGGTAGGGAAGCTCCATGCACATTTGCTGAGACTCTCCTGAGATAGCCCAGGATGGCCTTTGTCTCCCAGAAACAGGACCAGAGATGCCTGACCAGCCCCTAGCCCTTCTTTCTGTTTTAAACGCGGCTGTGATGGCTGGACTTGCAGCAGCTGCGTTGTCACCACAAGGAGAGAGCTGAGCATCGTTGAGTATCTTAATCATCGTCCAGCGATAACCAGCTCTAGAATTCTTGATTTATGAGAAAAGTAAATCCTAACTAAGCCGCAATAGTGAGGTTTCCCGGTACCTGTGAGCAAAAAACATTTCTTACCAATGTGCCAGCTGAATGGCTCCAAAGTTGCGTCTTTTGACAAAGCAATTTCATATCCATGATCTCTTTCATCGTCACAACACCCCTGAGAGTGTGAATGAGCAGACTTCAGTTTCTCCTTTCGACAGATGAACAATCTGGGACTCAGAGAGGTGCAGTGACTTGCCGAGCAGCCCCAGCCGGCGGCACGGTCCCGGGGGGCAGTGACAGCTGCGCCCACTCTCCAGCAGTGGCGGACGGTGGGTGCAGACAGCTGCAGCCTCCCCTCCTGACTCGTCTCTTTGCTCCAGCTGACCATGTTCTCGTGGGCATTGTGCCTTCTTCAAAGATGTCTACGTCTCAGCCTGGGGGGCAGGGGAGGAACCCTTCCAGATCGAAGTCCCTTCATTGTCCTCTTTCCCTCAGCCGCTTCTGGACCCCTGGAGTCTTCTTTAGCCCCTTTAGTAAGTTACCACCGCACACTAATTCATAATTCTTTATGCTAAACGTCTCCTGTTCAAATTCCGTTCCCTGAGGGGATGGCCTGAGGCTGTTAGGTCCTGCATTTGGGGCCATGAGAGGCTGCTATATCCATATGAGATTGGATGGAATCACACATTCATTTTATCCTCCACCATCACCACCACCACCTAGCAGATGACAAACCCTGTGCTTGTTATCTCAGGGGAGGAGGTGACTTCCATGAAAGCAGATACAGAAGTCTTTAAGCTTTATCCTATTGTCTTCCAAAACCCCCAGCTCTTTGGGCCGGCCGAGTGGCGCATTGGTTAAGAGCTGGTTTGGGACGCCAGCGGCCCCGGTTCGGATCCCACATACGAGGGCCAGTGACACTGCCCTCTACAGCTAACAACAGCTCCACCTGGAGCTGGGCTGTGCGAGCCCCGGCGACGGTGTAGGCTGCAGCCCCTGCTGCAGTGGGCTGCCAGTGTGAGCAGCCGGCAGTCAGTGTGAGCCGCCAATAGCCGTGGAGAGCGACCATCCAGAGGCCGGCGACGGATCTGCCTCATCCGGGAAGAGCGCAATGACGATACCAACATGGGCCAGTGAAGCGACGTCCTCCAAAACCAGACTGAAGAACAAAAGGACAGCAACTTGTCTGTTCCCCTTCCCCGATTCCCCAACGCTGTTCTCCTCCCCCAATTCCCCAATAAAATCTTGTAAAAAAAAAAAACCAGCTCTTCGGCGCTGCGATCATAAACTCAAATGTCCACGGGAACCAAGCTAAGGAAGATGAATGAGTGAAGCGAGACCGCTGAAGGGCCGACGGGAGCAGTGTAGGCTGTGGTGACCTGCAGAGGGCACATTCGGCCTGAAGGTGCTCAGAGCAGGCCCAGGGAACAGGCAAGGGTGTCCCCAGACTGACAGGGAGTTCAGGAAACCACAGAGGGATAGGGGTTCAAAATAGAATTAAATGTGAGCATTAGAAAGAGGGCGATTCAAAGACCAATGTCATATGGATCGCCCTTCCTACATGTGGGGCTTCCCCACTGTAATCGTCTTCATAAGACCCGTACAGGCAGATTCATATGAAACCTCATGTGATAAATGCCACTGGTCATTTTAAAGACAAACAGTGCGCGCTAAAACTAGAACGCTTCCTCAGTCACTTCTTTGACACAGCATGCTTCACTTATATTCCGTCATTTGGTTCACATGCACGACCATTATCTCCTGTTTCACAGATGAGCAAACAGGCACCCATGTTGCCCAAGGTCACGCATGTACCAAGTGGCAGAGTCTAGACTCGAACCCACCCCATCTAACTGCATAGTCCATGTGCTTAAAGCCTTAACTCCCTTCCAGGAGGGCGTGAGTGTGTGATAGGGCTTGGCCAGCCAAGCTTTGGACCAGGAGCAGCTGGCCTGGAGGAGGAGGAAGCGATGCTGATGGCAGCGGCAGGATCATGGCCGGACGTTGGGGGCCAGCAATGGCTCCATCAGGCTACTTCCATGGCATGCTTCTCTCTGTCGGGACAACCACACGCTACTCACTTGGGGAGCATATTTCTGCAGCTTCTCACCAACTCTGTGAGCTCCCCGGCACCGTTTCAGTAAACTCCTTTTCAGCTTGGAGAAGATGGACTCAGTCTGTTTCTCATCCAGGTACCCTGCCTGAGGCACACCTGGCAGTCCGAGCCGAGCCTGCTGCACTTGCCACCGGCTCCCTGTGACTCGAGCTGCTTTGAGAGGGATTCTGGGCTTTACAACTCACCAGTCCCAGGTTCAGATAACCCTCCCTGACTTTTAAAACGCTGAGGGGGGACCAGGAGGGACCGAGGCACAGATAAAGCCGAGCTCCAGAATAATCACAACTGTCCTGGTGACAGTGGCCGGCGCCCAACCTGCCTCATCCGGGAAGAGCGCAATGACGATACCAACATGGGCCAGTGAAGCAACGTCCTCCGCAACTAGACTGAAGAACAAAAGGACAGCACCTTGTCTGTTCCCCTTCCTGGGTTCCCCAACACTGTTCCCCTCCCCCAAACCCCCAATAAAATCTTAAAAAAGAGTCTGGGCCGCACTGCAGTACAGACCTGGGCCCGTCTGCCTGGGTTTGCGCCCAGCACCAGCTTTCCTGGCTGCGTGACCTTGGGCAAGTCGCCCAGACCTTGTGCCTCGATTTCCTCATCTGTGGAATGGGGGAAGTGATAGCTCTCACCTCCAGGATCTGACAGGCAGGTTAAGTGAGTTACTGCAAAAATGTGCCTGGAACAGTAGCTGCCATGTAACCTTTTTAGCACATTCCTTAACCGTATCCATTTTACCGAATGTGACCTTTGTACAAAAAAAGCCTGTTTCCCATCCCCCGCTGTTCAGATGACCCTGTGAGCAGATGGAGGGTCAGCCACCACCTTGGACTTGTCTTCCTCTGAGGGAAAAATCTGCACAAAGACAACGCTTCATAACCCAATTTGAATGTCTCATTACAATTGCATAATGTTAATTGCGGGCTTTGTGTTCCAGTTGGCAACTTGTTAAAGTAATTGAACAAAATATAACTAATGAACAATTATAATGAAGTTCCTAATTAGGTCCCTGAAACACTTGATATGGAAAATATTTCAGATGCTTTTAAAAAACTGTACTCGGGCTGGCGGAGTGGTGCGGTGGTTAAGCGCTGGCTTGGGAAGCCAGCAGCCCCGGTTCGGGTCCCACATATGAGGGCCAGTGACACTGCTCTCAAAAAAAACAAAAAAATAAAAATAAAAAAATAAAAAACTGTACTCAAGTGAGGTGAGGCCGATTCAGGAATCAGAGAAAGCTATGAATCGCTTCTGTGGTGGGAAATGAATAACCTCCCTACCCCCAAATCCTTATCCAGCAAGGGTGGATGTGCTCATGTGAATGACGTAGTGGATGTTAGGGCCTAACCCAGGTGTGGCACACAGTAGGTGTGCAAGAAGTCTTAATTCCTTCCCTCCCACTGGGCAAGAAGGCCAAGGAGGGTGGACAATGTCATCTATTACTGCCTGTATTCTGCGGGGTTGTGCACACAGTAGGTCCTTAGAGAGTGAAGCCAAAAAGAGGAATCAAATCTGCTTCTTCCTGAGGACTCCTCCTTCTCGACTCAAGGTCAGCAATGACTAGAGGGGGCAGAACCCGCAGCCCACAGACTCAGCTGTCTCGGTGGGCTGGCAACCGACAGCTGTCCCTGGACCCTCACGGTGGGGACCCAAAGCCCACAGGAGAGGACTTGGCATACCCCACCCCACACAGGTGACCAAAGGTCACACTGCGGGGAACAGGACCACGTGTGGCCCCGATACGAGGCGTCAGGAAGCCTTGGGCGTGGTCACCTCCGTGTGGTCCTGCCAAAGGTTTACAACTGACTCGAAACTTAAGGAACCACCCGGTGACCCAGGGCAGGGGCCACACCACGAAATCCCTGGCCTGTGCTCTTCAAACCGTCACCATCACGGTAGGCAAAGCAGTGCCTTGATTAAAGGAGGCCACGGAGACGTGACAAGTGAGTGCAGTGTGCGACCTAGGGTTTATTCCGCGAGCAAGGACATTATTTGGGACAACTGGTGAAATCTGGAAAGGTCGGTGGATTGGATAACAGCATCGTCTCCAAGTTAGTTTCCTGATTTTGATCATTGTGCTGTGGTTATGTAAGACAATATCTTTGTTCTTCGGAAATACAGTGAAGCGTTTAGGGATAAAGGGACATTATGTCTGCAACTGACTCAAACAATTCAGAAAAAGGGTCGGCCTAGTGGCGTGGTGGTTAAGCGCTGGCGTGGGAAGCCAGTGGCCCCGGTTCGGGTCCCACATATGAGGGTCAGTGACACTGCCTCCAAAATAAATAACTAAAATAAAAAATATTAAAAACAAAACAAAACAAAACAATTCAGAAAAAAATATGGGGGGCATGAGAAGGAAATGAGGAATTTGGGGGTGCTATTTGCGCCATGAGAAATGGCTCAGCCTAGTGAATTGGAAGGGAAGGCCACTGGGAGTCTTTCTGGGGAAAACATTGCCCACAGAGAGGGCCACAAAGAGACTTCTCGCTGCACTGGCCACCCCACCCCCCACATCCCGCCGCAGACACACAGCTGTGTGAGGGTCTGACGCCATGTGGCCTTGAGGAAGAAGCCAAGAAACTCACAAAGGTGGTGCCCGAGGCCAGACACCATTCCCCACTGACGCGGTCATTGCATACCTGTGCTCCTTAAGTCCTCACTGTCTGGGTGTCCTGTTATTGGCAGCCACCTGCCCCTCTGCTCTCAGATCCAATAGGGTGTCAGCCCAGGGAGCCAGGGTCTCCTCACTCACACCCATCAATGTCCCCGCTCTGTGGCTTCTCCTCCAGCCAAGGGAATCTTCTCGTCTGCTGGGGAGAAGTGGGGCAGGGAAGCCAGTGAAACCGTGCGTTTCATTGTGTTTTTATTGTCTGTGCTAAATGTCCGTTCAGTTCCAGACTTTTAAAAAATAAAAGCTATGGAATATCTCGCTTCCGTCCACCACCGCTTCCTCTCCCTCTCTCTCTCCCCCTCTGCTTCTTCCATCTGTCTGTCTCTCTCTCTCCCCCACCCCGCCGTCATAAATCTTCCCTGATGCAACGTACAGAGAGGGTCCCAGCTTCTGGTAGGGGGAGAAGGGTCGAGAAATGATAGTGAGATAAGAAAAACGAAATCACTTCATTTGACAATTATTATCCCTCCACCCGACCGACGTTCGTCCATGAGCGTCGAGGCCACTTCCTCTCTGAGGCTCCGCCTTCCTGCCACCTCCCACCCCGAACGTCCCTGCCTCCTAGAGTACAGCTCAGCGCCATTGCTTTCACACTGTGGTGCCATCACCGCCATCGAGTCCCAGAACTTTGTCATCATCTCAAACAGAAACTCTGACCCTGTTACATCACCGCGCCCCCACCCTTCCCTCAGCCCCTGAACGACCTGGATTCTACTTTCCACCCATGAACTTGCCATGCCAGGTCTTGCATGATGTGGCATCATACGTGTCTGTCCTCTTGCGTCTGGCTTCTTTCACTCAGCACCATGTTTCCAGCGTTCACCCATGCCGTAGCGAGCGTCAGGATTTTACTCTCGGTTACGGCTGAATAACGTTCCACTGTACAGCTGGACCGTGTTTTGTTTATCCATCATCTGCTGATAGCTACTTGCGTTGCCTCCACCTTTTGGCCACTATAAACATGGGCATCCAAATACCTGTTTGAGTCCTTGCTTTCAATTCTTTGGGGTCTAGACCTAGGAGTGGAATTGCTGGATAGTATGGTAACTTCGTTTCACCTTTTGAGGAACCACCCAGCTGGTCCCACAGCAGCTGCACAGCAGTGGTATATTCCCGCCAGCCATGCAGACAGGTTCCGATTTCCCCACCTCCTCGCCAGAGCTCAACTTTGTACAGATATATATATATAAGCTCAGGGAGCCACCGCATGGACCCAGACATAGAGTGCTTCCTGCACCCCAGAGGGCTCCCTGGTGGGGCTGGGTATTGTTGAAAAGCTCCCCAACCACCAGGGTCCACAAGCACACCCTAAACTCTTCACTGTTCTCTCTCTGGGAAGGCTGGCTGGCTCCCAACCTAAAAATAAACCTCAGCTCTGAAGATGGAATATTAAAAATGACATTGTCACCTTGACAGAGTGGTTAATAATGCCACGGCAGGCAGGAGTCCATCGATCATGGGCTGCCGCCGTCCATCTGGGGAGCTGAGGGGGAGTCCAGGGCGCCAGGGGAAATGCAAGATGGGGCAAGTCGGAGGGGCTGCCCGCTGTCCATGCCCAGGCCCGGAAATCTCAGCCTGCACCTCCCCGGGCCGCCCCCACCCAACCCCCAACTGCACACGTGAGATCTAGCAGCCAGGGGAAAGGCTGACCTCCCTGAATTCAATTTGCAAGGTCAACCATGCAAGAACCCAGGCCTAATAGAATTGTCACATCTGCGTCGCAGCCATTCGCAACACGCCCGTGCCGGGTCTGAACACGAAAGCAATTATGTGATACATACTTTGGCAAGAGCCTGACGTTCCCATCGGGGGAGAGAGATCACCGCTGAGTCGGGTTATTTCAAAGAAAGGAAAGAAGGAAAGCCACAAAAACACATTCATTATGAAAAAATGTGAAAATCCCCCCTTCCCTAGAAGTCACATGTGAAAAAAAACCTAAGATTCAGGATCCTTTTGAACACACCATTGTCTTAAGAGTATAAATAGCATCTTTTTCAAAAACCCACAATTTCAATCAAGCTGGAATAATGGGATGCGCCATTCATGGAACGTTGTCTTTTAAAGTTTCATGGCACATGAATTGATTCCCCTCCAAATCTAATTAGAGGCTGAAGCCATGTGACAGGGTCGGTGACAGAGTCAGAGTGACTTGGAAACTGTGCATGGCAATTGATCTTTTTCATTGGGGTATGATTTTTTTTTTAATTTAAGAACTACCCCCCAAAAAAGGACCGCAATACAAGGTCTATCAAAAGGAGGGTTCTCTCCTTTTGGGAACTCTTCCCAAAACGCCCAGGAAGAAGGTCAAAGCCAGGGTGTGGAGCCAGCCTGCCTGGGCAGGAATCCCAGCCCTGTGTGACCTTTGGCGAGTTTCTTGAACTCTGTGCCTATTCCCCAGCTGCAATATGGGGATAATGATGATACTTACCTCCAAAGCCTGTAGTCAGGATGGTGCCCTTGGGATAGTGCCTGGCACATTGTAAGTGCCATGGCGACATTAGCTGTTAGCACCAGCCAGCCTGAGGCCCAAATGGCTCCAGCCCCTGCAGCCTGTGGTCCTAAGCCCTGTTCATTACAGAAAGAAAGACAACTCGACAGATCACCCAGTGGGAGCCATGGCCTTCGGCCACCAGGACAGCCCCGGCTGATGGAAAACAAGCTTGTTGCCTTCAGCATCTGGCACCTGGCTCGGCTGTCCATGCACAGAGGGGACCCGGGCAGTCATTACAAAAACTGCGGGGACCACAGTCTGCTTGGCACCGTGTGACACTCGTCAGCTCCTTCTAGCCCAGCCTGGGTGGGAGAGAAGCACCCGTCCGTCCACTCCCTCCTACAAATGTTCACTTTCCAGTGCTCATCGGTGGTCCCTAAGCAGTGCCGGTGTGCAGGACCCCTGCTCCAGGTGACACGGGCCGGCCTTTCTACACGGGGACCACTAAGGCCCACAGAGGGCACTCTCCCTGCTCCCCCAGGAACTACTCCTGGGAAAGGGGCTATCGATGCAGACAGAGGCAGCATGGCCTACTGCTTAGGGGAGCTGCACCTGACTGCCTGGGGTTGGATCCCACTTCTGTCACCTACCAGCTGTATGACCTGAGGCACGTCCACCTCTGTACCTGCCTCCATTCTGTGACACGAGGGTCATCAGACTCATCTGGGTGGGGGAGTTGTGAGGGTTCAATGAGCTGATGCTTCCCACGCTTCCATCGGCCCAAGCGCTCAGCAAGGCTTTGCTCAGCGCTTGAATGGCATCTATGAACGCTCAGCCCTCACGCTCGTGTTTGGTTTCTTTTTCGATAACCAAAATGAAGACTTGTCCGAACCCCTGCTCTTCTAAGGACGTGAATTGCATCTGGGTCACATGTGGGGCTCTGCCCAGAGTTGGGCAGAGGGGGGGTCTTGTCACAGCAGGGGTGGAGGAGGCATTTTCTAATGATCATCTCCCGCTGTGCTGCCCATGGGGACGGGCTGACAGTGACAGGCGCCTTGTAAGGCTGCCTGAGGTCAATGAGCTAATCATGCAAAGCCTCGTGCAACGGTGCACGCCAGGCAGGCAGTCTGTGTGAACCAACCCATTTGAAGAGAAGCTGTGAAATCTCACAATTCCTAAACGAGGTCCAAACAATAAAACAATTGTGAGAGCCAAGCAAGATACATGTGTAGGTTCAATCCAAACCCTGGGCCATCAGCTTGAGTTGTCCATCCCTTATCGCCACGCTCGCGGTCCATGGTGGCCCCATTTTACAGATGGGGAAGCTGAGGCCCTACGTGGTTGAGACACGTACCCGTGTGACCCAGCTGGTCTAGCCAGGGCTTGAACCCACATAGCCAGGTCTGGAGCCAGCTCTCTCACGCCTGTACTTCCCACTAATGAACGACTGTCACCGTGAGATGGAGCAGGCATCCTCTTTCCCCAGCTTTCCTAGGGCTGCACCCGGCCCTCTTCTTGCATTTCCATCACCGGCTTGGCCCTACTTTAGCAGGGTTCTGTTCTGACTACTACGGCTGCGCAGCTACCCAAAGCTTAGTAGCATAGAACAAAACTAATTTTATTGCATTTCATGGATTCTGTGGGTCAGGAACTCAGGTAGGGCTTGACTGGGTGACTCTTCGGTTCTGTGTGCTGTCATCTGAGGCCCCTCAATGATCTTCAGGTGGCAGAGATGGCTGGTGTAGAGGGTCAAAGATGGCTCTACTTGTGTGCCCAGTGCCTTCGCAGGGATGGCTGGGAGGCTGGGCTCTGTGGCACGGAGGCCATGGCCCCTCCACGTGGCTTCTCCAGCATGGTGACCTCAAGGGAGTCAGACTTCTCACATGACGATGGGCTTCCCCAGAGTGAGCGACCCCGACAGAACTGGGCAGGGCTCCACGGCTTTGCTGGTACAGTCCATAAGTCACTGCGCACCACCTTGCAATACTGTACAGATCAAACCAGTCACCAGCCCACCCTGATCCAAGGGGATGGGCTACAGACATGCCCCCTGACCAAGAGAAGTGTCCAAACACTTGCTGCCATTTTTCTTTCAGCGCCACAGGCCCCGAGGTACCTCTTTTCATAGGGGGAAATGCTAGCTCCGAGGGAACTGCAGTTGGTAAGGTGGCTTTATCCCAGACAGAGCTATTACCTCTCAGAAGGTGCCTGCCTTGCTTTAAACCTGGCTGATGCACAAAGCCCAATTCTTGTGTTTGCTGCCAGCGCGTGGAAGTCTCCTTTGTGTTCATTACATGTGAACAGTGGGAACCAGAAAAGCCATTTTTTCCCTCAAAATTCCATGTGGGCACTCTTCCAGGCAAGGCCCAGGTAATTCTTTAATTCTCTGTCCCTCCTGAGACAAGACGGCGCTTATAGGTTCGTGTCCACTCACCTTTGCTTGGGGCATCATCACCGAAGGCGTAAGGGTGAGGCGGGCCCAGCCGCCTGACCTAGAACTCGGCCGGTTCACTAACGTCCAGTAACTGTGCGGAGCAGGGTGCTGGGGCCCAGCGGGAACCCACCCTCCCCGCCCCCCCCCCATCAGCACCCTGGTTCTCCCCTCCCCCACTCACTCTGCTCTGGTCGGAAGGAGCGACGACTCTGATAAGCTCAGAGCCCAGAAAGGAAAACTGGCTCCGAGCCGTATGGGGGCCCCTAGACAACCAGTCCCTGTCATTCTCCGCAAACCCCAGACTTGGCTGTCCGAGCCAGAGAAGGCGAGCAGGAGGGGGCGGGTGTCCCAAGATGAAGGTGTTGGAAACTGTTCCAAAGCGTGATGAACCGACTAACAACCGTTCCGCCCTTGGAAGACATCTAATGAAATTGAGATCATCCACTCTCAGCTGTGACGGCCAAGCGCACGCTCCAATGTGCTTGGAGCCAGGGCTCAGCTTGGCCTTGCATATGACAGTCTTGAAGGTTTGGGGACAAAATGGCATCAGGCGTTTAAAACGAGTCTGTGCGTGTGCAGGGCAGCGGCGTGGAGAGAAAGAAACGCAGCTCATCTAAGCCAGTTTGAGCTCCCGGCTGAATACCATAGGCCCCCGACCCCCTTTGCTGGATGTTCAACACCTATTTGCTTGATGAACCAGAACCGGTCTCGTGGTCCGGCACGCGCGGCGCTCAGGGTGACAGTGAGGGGATTGGAGGAGACAGGAGGAGCTGCTGAGCTGAGGCTGGGAGAAGTCTGCCATCACCCGGCCCCTAGTCCAGACTCTCCGTTGCCCCCACCCAGGCAGCCAAAAGGAACTGCCCTCAGTGCCACCCTCTAAACACGCATTTGCTGATGTCACTGCTGGACTCAAAATCCATGTGGCCTCCTGGTCAGCCTTAGACTCGACTCCACACCGCACATTCTACGGCCTGACCTGCCTCTACCACTCGGCTCTCCGGCCCCACTTTCTCAAAATCGCCCCTTTGGCGTTCCTCTAGGGCAGACCGTTCCCTTCTTGGGAACTTGGCTCGTGCTCTCTGGCCTCCCATCTTCACCGGTGGCGTCTGTCCTCTCAGACCATGTCTCGTGTCACCACCTGAGAGAGGCCCCCGACCATCACATCCGGTCAGACATCGTCTCATTTCCTTGCTGACCATCTGTCTTCCTCCCCGAGACGTACACCCCAAGGCACGAGGCGCTCACAACCTTGGTGACCACTGGCCCCCGGTGACAAACACGGAGTATGTCAGTTGAAGGAATTAGCTTCCAGTCCCCGGCTCTCCAGGACACCCAGAAAAGGCCACTTGAGGCTGTCTCCAAGCAGGAGGCTGTTCGGGGCCCAGGCTGAGGCTATGTAGCTGTAAGCACTGCAAGGAGCTCGTCTCAAAAGCCTTAGTTTACCTCCAAAACGCAGAGACACAGACACAAACATCGCCTCCACACGCATGCGCCACACCCACAGGTGCTCGGGGCTGTCACGTGACGAAGCTGTGGCCGATGGGACCTTAGCAGAAGGGATGGGGCCGCTTCCTCCCGGACGCCTGCCCCAAGGGGAGGAGCCAGCTTCGGCCATGTGGACAAGACCGCCATGGGGATCACACAGCAGCCAGACGGAGGAAACCCGGGTCCTCGGGGGACCCTGTGAAGCAAAGCCACCAACCCACGCTGGTCCACCCATTTACCTCAGGGCTGTTACAGGAAAAAAACTCTTTCTCGATTGAGCTGGATTTGGGGGTGCTCATTACAACAGCTTAGCCTATACCCGAATGACTATAGCATACCCCCCATAAATCTGTGCCACTTCCCCTCGGCAGGCTGAAGCCAAGACAGGGGATGTGGCTGGGCCCTCAGTGGGACTTTGTTCCCGATGCGACCCTCACCCTGGGCATTTGGAGACCCGAGGGAAGGGTCTCTTTTGAGCCCGACATCCACAGTGATGGGAGGGTCAGGAGGCCAAGGAGACACCTTTCCCAGTGCATGGCAGGTTCAGGCCCTGAGCTAGGGGCTTGGGGTCCAGGCGATCGAGGAAGCAGGTGTCGCAGTGAGAATGGCTGGGTTCAAAGCCAGGGCAGAGGAGCTCGGCATAAACGGAAGGGCAGGTGGGACCACGATCGAGTCACCCGACAAGGTGCTCCATGGTCCCTCAGGTGAGCCTGCACAGGTAGGAAGTGGGGACAGGCACAGTGCAAGCGGGAAGGTGCCCTCCAGCCTCGAGAAAGTTCCCGGCGGTGGGACGGCGGGTCCGGGGGAGCAACAGCGAGCCGCTCAGGACCCTGCGGGCCGTGGGGGCCCAGCAGGAGCAGTGTCCTGGCAGCCCGGGCCAGGCTGCTTGGCAGATCCCAATGCTTCCTGAAGTGGCTGCGGGCACGTGCGTGGTGGGGAACTGGAAGGAACGGGGCGGGCATGTGTGGCCTGCAGCCATCGCGGAGGAGAAGGCAGCTGGCCAGCAGGTGGTGGGTCTCCTGAGTGATGCCCCGGCCAAGGCACATCGCAGGCCAGCCGGCACGGCGGGCGGGCGTTCCAGTGGCTGTTGTTCCTGACCATCTGTCTCTCATTAATGAAGTTGTCCGGCGCGGCTTATTAATAAGGACGCGTAGGCTTAGCCAGCCTGGGACATCCTGCTGGGACTCAAGGGCACAGTGATTAAGCCTTAACAACTGCTCAGGCATGCTCAATCTGAAGCGTGGGTCCCGGGCCTGACCTGGGCCCTGGGAAGCACACAGGGAGGATAAACCCAGCCTGGGTGCAGTCAACAACCAAGGGTCCCGACCACTCGGTTCTTCCAGCTCAGGACTCACACCTTCCCGACAACCCCTATGGCCTCCCCGCAAAGATGGCCGCATCCCAACCCCCGGAACCTGTGAAAATGTCCTGTTGCATGGCCAGGGGGCTTCAGGCTGCCGATGGAATTAAACGTGCTGGTCTATAGATGGTAAAATAGGGAGATTATCCTGAGTTATTCAAGAGGGGCCAGTGTCATCGCAGGGGTCCTTATATGAGGTCGGGGGCATGAGTGTCAGACACTGCAGGATGGAGGAGGGAGCCCCAAGCCAGGATGTGAGCGGCCTGCAGAGGTTGGAAAAGGCAAGGAATAGAGTCCCCCTAGAACCCCCAGGGGGCACTCGGCCCCAGTGACACCCAGGCCAGGCTTCCAACCTCTACAACTACAAAAACTCTGGTGTGGTTTTAGGCCTCTGCGTGCATGGTATTTTGTTACAGCAGCAGCAGGAGACTAATACAAAAAGGGAATAGGTCCTGTTTTAAAATACTCAGATCTAAAAGAAAAAGAATACTCAGATCTCCAGACTCCCTTACAGCTGGGGGTGGCCCACTTCTGGCCACTGAGGCAGAAGCAGATGAGCCCTGGGTGGGATTTCCAGAAAAGCCACTGTTTCGCTGCTAAGGGACTGACTGAGGTGGGGTGGGCTCTTTGCCCCTCACTCAGGCCTCCTGTCCTTCCTGCCTGGAACACGGATGGGAGGCTAGAGGTAGGGCAGCCACACGCTGAGGACAGCAGACGGCAGGTAACAGAAAAGGCTGGGCACTGCTGCACGGTACGGGTGCCACCCCAGCCCCAGGAAACTTCTGACATGAGGAAAATAAGCCCTACTGGGCTGAGCCTGGGCTCTGTGACCTGCAATCCAAGTGACACATGGCTCCTGCAATGACAAGTTAGGAGCTGCTATCCAGACACCAGCCCTGAGCCACCCCCTGGGGTGTGGCTTCCCTTGGTCACCAGGGCCCAGGAAACGCCCCGACCATTTTGACCAAGCACCTCCCAGGGCACGGCTCCCGGCTGGCCCCCATCAGCACAACCAGCTTCTCACCCATGGAACCAGTCACCTCCTTCACAGAAAACACATGCGGTGTGCATACATATACACGTATGTTTATTTATTGCAATAAAGTCCTCATGGCATTTTTCCCCCTATATTTTTATAATCCAGAGGAAAGGGATTCAAAAAAGTAAAATATTGTGCTTTGGGCCGGCCGAGTGGCGTGGTGGTTAAGCTCTGGCTTGGGAAGCCAGCGGCCCCGGTTCGGGTCCCACATGTGAGGGCCAGTGACACTGTCCTCAAAAAAAAAAAAAAAAAAAAAATTGTGCTTAGTTTTTAAAAATACAAAAATGAGCAATGGGAACACAGGGACTCATTAGTATGCTGAACTGAAAACCTACAAACCGCCCATCAGACGCAAGGGGCAGGCGCTGGCGAGGGACAGTCCTCAAATGGAGGACTGCCGCGGGGCCATCTCCCCAGAGGCCGGGCAGCTCTGTCTCCGGGGACCGGTGACCCTGCCACCTGAGGGGCCGCCCACAAGGTGCACGTCGAGTTCTGCAGATACCCTCAGACAGTTCACATTAAAGATTTCTAAACCGTTCTGCGTCCGTGAGACAGATAGCTGCTAGTAAAGCACGAAGCCCCGTTTCTCCAGAGGGCACTGTCCACCGGCGGGTCAGCGCCGCTTGGTGGGTGACACAGGTTCCAGCAGGCAGTGTGCGTGCTCCCTTTGTCACGCAGACAACACACAGCACCGGGTCCTGACAACCGGCTACAGGAAGACGCTGTGAAGGCAGTCACACTGGGCTGCCCTTGTAACATGTCGCCTGAGGGACAGTGGCCAGAGCCGGGGACCAAAGGAAAGAGAAGAAAGAGCGGTACACCGTAGCAGAGGACGCTGAGGGCACGATGGCGCCTCAGGGCGGTGGTGTCCCTGCACACACACACAGGCAGACCCCAGCTCCTCCTGTGCATGCACGCCAGAGCGCGTGTGCAAAGACACACACCCACACCGACGGCCACACACACGCCCCAAGGCGCCGGTCGGCCTCCAGGTGAGAATCCCCCTCGTGTGTGTGGTGACTCAGGCAGTCCCCAGAGAATGAGACAAATGACCTCCCAGTCCCACAGGCGCTAGTGCAAATCTCCAAAGAGCCGCGGGTGTCTTAGCAAATCCCCGAACACACAGCCGTCACGGTGCCGCTGCGTGTCGCAGCGAGGCTGCCCGCCAGCCACTCAGAAGCCCTGCAGCTCGGGGATGTGCCGGTACAAATCCAGGGTCTCGGGGTTCAAGAAGGCCCCGCGATGCTCCACGGCCTTGCCGGCGATGACCTGCTTCACCGCCACCTCCACTTTCTTGCCATTGAGGGTGTACTGCCAGGGAAAACACACAAAAACGGCATTTAGACCCGAAGCGGGGAAGAAGGCCCTGGGTCTGGTACCTCGGCGCACCCCATCCGGGAGGACCGACCCCATCGGAGGCTCCAGGCTCTCAGCCTCGCGCGCGGGCACACGGAGGAGCCGGCCTTCTGCCACCGCGTCTCGGTGAGTGGGAGCTCAGGTCTAAACCTGAGCTCGTCTCTTCGAATGCAAAACGGGGCTGACAGCACCTCCCCCCAGGGCCATAAGGTTAAGGGAGCGACCACACCTTTCAGAAGTGCCTCACAATTATGTTTCATTTTTATTTTATGACTTATATTGATTTTATTACACTTTGTTTTCGTATAGGGACCAGCTGTGATTATTATTTCAGGCTTCCTGTTCGTCACTGGTTCACAACCAGAAAGCGGGCTCCATCCAGCTGCCTCACCAAACTTGCAAAAATTTTCCTCGGAACCATGTATCCGAGTGGGATGAGACATTACTTTTTCTCAGAGCATGCGCATTCATCTGCAATCCCAATGGGTTTCTGGGGACGGCGTTAGCGTGTATAGGGGCCAGGAAGCTTCTAGAAAAACAGAGCCCTTTAATAAAGCCGCTGGTACCCTGCTCTCTCCTCTCACTGGCACTATTTTTTTTTTAACCTGCGATGTAATTAAAATTTATTAATTTGAGAAACTCAGAAGACGTGTGAACTAATCAAGAATCTAGCGATGGCTTCCAGGGGACTGCCTATCACTGGTGCCATCAGCCCTTCTCGCCTAGACATGCAAGGGTCTCACGTGCTGTATGTGCTTCTAAGGCATACACAGAAGCTCCGAGAATGGCTCATGGGAGCTAACAATTTATACCTTCCATCAGCTGACAAAATAAACAAGGCAATGGTTTAGAGGAAATCCCGCTGTTTACTCTGGTGAAAGGGGTTGGGGAGGGGGGCAGGTAGGAGCCTTCCCCTCCCCCCATCCAACCCCCAGATACAAAGTCAGGATGGGTCGGACAGCTGTGGCTATCTGGGGCCCTGCCAGCCTGGCGATGCCTCAAATGCCCCAAGCCTGTCCCTTGGCTGTGACCCACCCCAAGTCCCAGCTTAGCGACACACGGACAAATACCCTCCTAAGTGCTCCATTAGTTCAGACCACAGGAGTCTGAAAATTCTTGAAAAATCTAAAGCAACACTCAACATGATTTCACGGACCCAGCAGATGGAGGCCACAGTCACTGCCGAGGGGACAGCCGAGGATGGAGACACAGCCTGCACCCGGTCTCTCTCTTCCTTCTCATAAATCGCTCCACTATTTCCTGGGCAGATGCAGTGTGGGAATAACCACTCTGGCAGTGAAGGACACGGGTTCTTTTCCAACAAAGTAAAGCCAAGAGGACAAACTCAAATTCCAGTTCCCCAAAACGGTCCAAATGCCGACAGAACTGCCTCACTGAGGGAAAGAAAGCCTTCGACCCTCCCCAGGAAAAGGCAGTGAAGGTCAGATTCAAGTACCGTCTGTCCCTGTGAGTCAATTTCTCCACAGAGGCAGAGGCAGAGAGGCAGAGAGAGAAAGGGGCTCTCGGCACCCGCACTTAGTAGGCCCACCAGGAGTGCACCCCCAACCCTCACCCGGGAGACACTGTGTTCAAGGTATTGCTAGAACTCAAAGGCCAAGGGCACCGTGACAGCCTGCTCTAGGAGTTTCAGAGTCGATCCATCGCATCTTCAGGATTTCCCACGAGGCGGCCTCTAACGGCCCCTCGCACGCCGACCCTGCTCAGGCAGCACCTGATGTGGCTTCACCTGTTGCCCCATCAGCGTTTGCTCCCATCCCCTCCGTCATCAGCTATTCTGCAGGCTCAAGGGGACAGGCTGGCTCGTGTGTGTATTTAGATGGCTCGGTGTGCACACAAACGCATGTACACACACGCACACACGCACACGCACATCAGCTGAAAGCAGTGCAAGTCAGAGCTGCGATCCTGTCAAGGCAGGCCTCCTCCCCAACTTAGCGCCTAAACAAAGTGTGCAAACGGGGGCGCCACTTTCAGTGCCTCTAAATAGATTCAAATCTTCTTTTCGCAGGCAGCGCTTAAAACGAGGAGAGTGCAACAGCATCCCAGTGGCCCTTTAAAAAGTTAGAATTAATCTCGTTGATAATGTTGAGAACACACTAACACACATCGAGGAAAAGCCAGCTGGACATGCAGAGCTGGGCCTGCTCACCCTCTGATCACCGGTATTTAGCAGCAATTGCTTTATAACGCAATTTAAGAAGGGTTAAAAAATAAAAAGAGACGGCAGGAAAAAAGGATGGCGTTGCCAGGCAACGGGGACAAACTATATATAAAGCATGAGCAGGCTCCCAGTTGAGCTCCTGGGTGTGTGGGCTCGTCGGGGGACGGCGGCGCTGGGCACGGCTGCCAGGCAGCAGGAGGCAGGGCCCGTCGTGGCCTTACCGGGATGCCCTTGGTCTCCAGGATGAGGCTGGGCACGTGCCGGGACGACAGGCTGATGCGGATGGTGTTCTGGATGCGTTTCACCAGGTCGGGCCGGAAGACATGCTCAGGGGCCATCTTCAGGAAGAGCACCACCCTCTCCTCCCCGTCTTTGTTGTACTGGGGCACGCAGAGGCTGTCCTCCACCTCCTCGAAAGCTTCCACTGCAGGGACAGGGTGGGCAGCCGTGTTCGCACTGTCTGGCCCCCGCCGAGCCCACCCACAGGCCGGGGGACGGCCTGTCTCCTTCCAGCCCTCCCGGGAAGAGCCCTGGGGTGCGGGGGAGAGACACAGACGATGCCCTGCACTGGGGAGACGGAGAGAGCTGGGGCTGAAACTGGCACGGCTCACATTCCGCAAGGAGGCCACGTGCGGCCCCGCATACGTTACAAGTTAATTTAAAACTAAAAAGGAAGTGAGTCCCTGTGGCAGGGACTCACTGGGGGAAGAAAGGCCGGAACCGGATGGACGTCTGCACCCTGGCTGCACAGCCAGCCTTGACCTGACCTTGACCTGGGCATTCTGAAGGCCCACAAGTGAGCCTGCTGTGCCGCTGCGAGGCCTGCTCTGCCGTGGCTTGGCGTCCTGCGCGGCGCACGCGGCCGGCAGCCATCACGCAGCCTGCGCTTCTGCTTCTTTGCCCGTAAGGAGCAGACATTGATAACCAGCCCGGAGCGGGTCAGATGGAGGGTGGGCAGGAGGCGGCTCGGCCACTGGCCTCAGGATGCCCCTCTGAGGTTTATGGGCTGCAAGCAGTGTGGACAATGTACGTCCTGACTGTTCTCACACCAGGCAAGTAGGCCAAGTCCTGCCGAAAGGGGAGGCCTCTGGAAAGGCTCTCCTAGGACACCCTTCCCTCCTGGACGCCCTGAGAAGAACTCAGCAGAAAGAGGAAGCACATACCTATGTTATAGATTTCCGAACTGCCGAATCTCACTCCGTTGGGGTTGAGCGTGCCATCACTGGGAAGAGAGACGAGGCTATGAACACGGCAGGCCCTGGGGGGGCACGTCGCAGAGGAGGCTGGGGGCCGTCACGCCCTCTCCACGGTGACGCCAGGCCCAGTCACTGAAGGCTCCCGATCCCGACCCGCCACCCCTCTCTCGCTCTCTCTAAACTCAAAGCTGGATGTCAGGTGGAAACATCTGTCACCTCGCTGCCCCTTCCACCTGTACACCGGTCCCTCCCTCCCCATTCCGGAAGGGCTGTTGCCAGTGTGAACGGTCACTGGCCGTGCCTTGGCTATGGGCCTCCAACCCAATGCCCCCCTGACCACCACTTTAGGCACAGAAATGTGGAGCAGGCCCTCAGGAAACTGGCAGAGGAATGACACAGGGAGGGCGCAAGGCGCGGGCACAGTCAGCCCAGCCACAGACGCAGACTGAGCCCAGGACACAGGAAGCGCCCCCTCGCCTCCCCAATGCCTCTGGAAGGGGTGGGGAGGTCTCGAGGGGGAGAAGCCGGTCCCAGACCCCTCACCTCCGGCCCAGCATGACGATGCCGCCGGTCTTGGGGTTGATCCGACAGTAGTCACCGTGCGCCCACACACCTGCAGGGAGGCAGAGGTGCCCAGTCAAGCCGAGAAGGGATCCTGCCAACTGCCCAGACGGACGCCTGAGGCTGGCGGGACAGCAAAAGGACACTTGGCAATTCAGCAACGTGAGTCTCATCATCAGATACAGCGGAGGCCTGAAACAGGCACTGGGGGCAGAAGTGAACCACAGTCCCTGCCCCCAAAGGGTACAGGGCCAGTGGGGGCCAGTGTATACCCACCGACATGTGCCGGCATTCAAGAAATGCCACTCCTGCCGGCACCAAAGGGCCACGGGAAGTCAGACAGTGAGACCAACCCCGGATATGCGGATATAAGGAGGGGTCCAGGGGAGGTCAGTGGGAGCTTCCGGGGCAGGCCCTCTGAGTGGCGCCCATGGCACAGGAAGACAGAGTGGTCTGGGGCGGCTGAGGGAGCCGGTCTGGAGACGCAGGGGCCACTCTTGGGACAGAATAAACAGAAGCAGCGTGACTGGGTTGGAGGCTGCTGCAATGTCCCAGTAACAGGCTGTAACTAAGGCACCAGCCAGGTGGAGGGAGAGCTAAGGAGCAGGTGAAACCCAGGGGGCACGGAGGCCGGGGAAGGGGGAAGAGTCAAAGGCGACACTGCCGCAGAGCAGCCCTGCGCCAGCCCCAGGTGGGCTGCTGTGTGCGGCTGGGTCCTGGGCCGCTGCTGCTCCGAGGGAGGCCCTCCGGTGGGCACGGCATAGCTAATCCACCCAAGGGACCAGCCCCCGCTTTGGGCACATCCTCCGAGCCACGCCTCACGTGGGAATCACCAGGCCAGGGCCTCCTCCTGCTGCACCGTGTCCCTGGGGCAGCCACACATGGGCGCGCTGGCCCTGCAGGGACCCGACGTCACCACCCTCTCCACAGCCAAGGGCTTCCGGTCCCACTATCTTCCCTGCCTTTCTCTTTCCACATTTATTCATATCTCCCACCTGCTCCCAGAAAGCATTTGAGGAAACTGCCCATAAAACCATCCACATAATGGGACTATTTAGAGAGAATCAGAAGCCCCGTACTGGGGGTAAGAGGAGTGCTATAACCAAGCAATGATTTCAACTCCGTTTCCTGGGGGTCAAGGCAAAACTGGAAATATAACAGGTGACAAAGTATGTGTTTTCTGCAAGGAGGAATATCAGCGCTCCAAAAAAAAAGAAAGACTTATTCCTATTCTGAGATTAATCCTGAGAGAATTTATCCCAAGCCCCTGCACACACAACAGAAAGTGCCGGTTTTCAGAAGGCAGGGCTGCAGACGAGCCGGGCCCTCCGGCTGCAGCTCTGATCTTTCCGGCCTCTGCCTACGACAGGCGCCGTGCCCTCTCCAGGTCCTCTGAGGGACGCTTCTCTCTGTCCTCTCTGCACTGCCCGAGCCTGTCTGCACAGCTACGCACTGGCACGATCCGAGGTGGGGCTCAAAGGCACCAGCTGGGTATCTGGTGGAAGCCAAGCTACGCCTGGGGGCGCGGGGGAGGGCTGCTCGTGACACTGGGTACGATGGCTTTCACAGGGGACGTGCGAACACACCAGGCCCAGGAGACACGTGAGACACAGCAACATTCTATTACTACCACAACCGTCACCAGCCATTTTCTGATTCTCCACATGTGGTTTATGCAGAATCAGATTACCTTTCGAGAGACTGCAGAAAGCGAGTACTTAGTATAAATAACTCCGGGACAGAAGGCTTGCTAAATTATGAACTCTACAGCAGCAATAACTCGAGGTTGCTGATGAAATAAGATAAGAGGGAGACAGGGATCGGAACTCTCGGTAAAAGGCTTCTGTGCCTGCAGCCAGGCAGCCCTCAGGGAGCCGTCGCCTGTGTGCGAGGGCCGGGCCTGGTGGGAAACTGTTCCTCCGCAAAGCACTCTTACTCCAACGCCTCCGCAGGGCCCGGGGGACAGTGTGTGAGGCAGAAAGGCAGAGTCCCAGGCCAGGCACCTCTCACACGCACCATCGTCCTCTGACAGGCAGGGACGGTCCCTCTGGCCTCGTGCCTCCCGTGGGGCCAAAGGGCCCCGAGCACACAGGGCGGGTAAGAGTAAACTAAACCCGGGTAATGGTTTCATACGATGGCTTCAAGCTGGAGATGGCAAGATATTGATGCAAAGTTCCTATCGCCCCACTGGCAGAGTGAGCTGTGAGCGGCTTTGGCAGGCTTGGTGGGGACAGGGGAAGCACACCCAGAACTGGGCCCAGAAGGCTCAGCCCCGGCGGGCCTGGGGCAGCTCTGTCTGCACCCCACCTACCTGGGAACTTGGAGAAATACGCCTTCCGGTACTTGCTGCCACTCTCGTCATTCCAGAAGTGTGTGGGCTGGCAGGGGAACGGCCTGGTGCACACCAGCTCTCCGCTCTCTCCCCAGACCGCCTTTCCTGGTTTGGGAGGAAGCGACAACACCCTGAGCACGTCCCACAGCCACGTTCCCAGCACACGCAAATGCAGAATTTCCGACACATGCAAAGACCGGGCTGATCCGCACCCACGTGCCACCATCTCTGTGTCATCGGCGGCGTCTTACTCCTCTCCATGACTTATCCTCCCTACGCACCTCCTCAAACCTCCCCCTTGAATGTTTCATTAATCCCGTGTGTGTTAATACTTTTACTAGGCAAACGTACGTCCCTGAATACACGTTGTCCTGCTGCATGTTTCTAAACTCTGCATTAATGGCAGCCTGCTGTGCATGTCCACCAGCATGCTTTGCCCTTTCAGCAAAACCTCCGGGTGACCCGTTACCACGCCACACACATTCCAGTCCATCCGTCTTCACTGGGACCCTCCGTGTGTGATCACCGCCACCCGTGCCTCCTGAGGATGTGTCTACAAACCACGCTGCTCTGACTATTCCGCACCTGTGTGTACGTGCGGGTACTTCTCCCCGCACTGGAACCCCCAGATCAGCGGGTACCTAACGTAGCTTCACCAAACTGCCTGCTAGAAAACACTGCACTGAGTCACAGTTTCTGCCCCGGGGCCTCGCAGGCCGCAGAGGCCCACAGGGAGGGCGGGACAGCGTCCCTCCCAGTGACTCAGCCCTCAGAGGCGGTGAGCCGGCTGGGCACCTCCCACAGGCGGGCACAGCAAGGGCTGGGTCAGAGAGACCATCGCCTCCACTGTGTACGTGCAGGGGCTTCTGTGTCTCAAACGTCTCTCCACCCCACAATAACCCCGACAGATAAGACGGGCAGATACTGTGCATGTGAAGCCAGGGGCACCCCCCTGGAGGCCAGGCCCAGGAGAAACGGAGCAGGCCGTCGGGAAGAAAGCGGACGTAAGGAACAGAGCAACTCTGGGCAGCCAGGGGAAGCCCTTGTGAAGATGAGAACTGATACCCAGAGAGGTCTCCGCCAACGTTTCCCGTGAACTGGAGGAGGGAGAACCGCTTGGCGTACCCTCCAGGCCTGCGGCCCTGACCTGGTGCAGCCCCCACTGCTCTGTTCCCCACTTCCTCACGCCAACAGGGGCTGGCATCACTTCCTATTCACTCCGTCAGGTTAAAGTAACGGCAGCTGCAGTGCGAACACAAACTGCAGTGTTAAGTCTGTGGACTTGTGCGGTGCACACACCACATACCAGGCCTGGTGTGGTGCTGGAGACACAAACGGGCTTTGCTGATTTATAGCCAGTGGCCACTACAGGCTACAAAGCAAAAGGCTGTCCTGAGACCAGCAGAGGGGCCAGCCCAGCTCCCCAATAGGCCTCGTCAAGTCAAGGTCAGGGCGTCGGGCTGGCCAGGCAGTGAGGCTGCCTCGGCAGCGTCTCCAAGGCCGGGATGCCGGGATGCTGGGATGCACGCACACTGGCTGTGCCTGAGCACCAGCTCTCCGTCTGTCCGTCCGTCCGTCTGTCAGTGCTCCGGCCCAACCCCTACTTCTCAGGGGGCAGACTGACAGGGGTTGGGACAGGAGACCAGCAGCTGTTAAACCAGGCTCAGAGGACATCAGTCTGGAGAGTGAGGGGCCGTGCCTCTCAGACAGCGGGGTTCCGGAGAGCTGACACCCTGCAGACGTACACACATGTCCCCGTGCTGCCAAGTGACGGCTGCCAGCACGTCACCGAAGCCGTACCTTCCTCGTCCCACGCCTCCACGGCCATGCCCAGGTTCCGCGCCTGGATCTCCCCCTTGTACACAGGGAGGGAGGGGTTCTGGCCCATGAAGCAGGAGATGATGTCGGTGCCACCTGTGACCATGACAAGGCAGATGCAAGCTTCAGGAGACTGAGACAAACTGCTTACGTTTTTCATTAGCGGGGAACAAAAGAGCAAGACCCCAAAGGACAGATATCGACCACTTTTTCTCCAGGTTAATACTGACAAATTCTCCAACAGGTGGAGCCTCCTTTTCAGGGAGAAACGGGGCAGGTGATTTAGACACTGGAGCGAACCTCCTGTGTCTGGGTCGCCTCCTTCCGCCCGAGTCTCCCCGCTGGAGGGCAAACGGAAACAATGACCCCTGGTGGTCGCCCTGGAAGCCAGGACCCAGCTGAGCTCCCGGGAAATGGACGCTTCGCCCCTTAGAGCCCCCCGCACACTGCTGGGTCAGAGGGTGTGCACGCTTTGCGGGACCAGCTTGGACGTGTCCCCACCTCCCGACTCATGCAGGACGCCCCTCCCTGGTGCCAGCACACAGGAGCCGTACCTGAGATGGAGCCCAGGAGGACACTGCTTTTGACACAGCTGTACACGTACTCATAGCTCTGGGCTTTCAGCGGGGAGCCGGTGGACAGGATCGTGTGAAGTGTCTGCAGACTGTGGGTTTCCGCTGGGACAAAGAATCGGCAGAAGGTTAGGACTAAATGCAGCGCCTGCAGGCTGGCCTGCGCGCCGGAGCTGGGTGACACGGCGGGCTTGAGTCCCTCGGCTGGCCGCCTGGGGCCAGACACCGACAGGCATGCTCACCTGGCTTCATGTTTCTCTCTTCGATCACGGACAGCCACTTGGCACCCGTCCCAAGGATGGTGATGCTGAGGGCACAGAGGGGGAAAGACACCAGAAACTCTACAAGGCTCTTTCTAAAATAACGTGTTCGTTTCTGACACACATGCAAAATCCAAGACACGTCATTTTTCTGGGTTAATGCTTCATGTTTAGTGGGACACAGGCCACGGCAGCTGCGTTTACTCGGGCAGGGCAGTGACACGTCCTCACACGACTCCAGCGTGCTGGGCACCGGGCTCCCGTGGAGGCTGGGCTCCACTGAAAACTCTCCTTTTCACACAGACCCTCTGTCTGCCCGACCACAGACTATTTCCTCTGGGCGGACCAAAGGCGCCCACAAAATCCACGTAAAGAGCCCTCGGCCGTGTGAGGTTCACTGCCCAGAGGCGTGGACGGGGCGAAGGGTCTTGAGGGGCCGGAGTCCGGGCCCATCCCCACGTCTCAAGTAAGCTCCCGTTTTCACGAAACTTAGAAAATGGCAGCTCCTCTCTCTTCGAACACATAAATCTACTACAGTCCTTTAGCCTCGTGTTCGCGCTCAGAAAGCCACACAGTACGTTGATAAATCACTGTGTTTTCAAGGGGAGAGTGCTATTTCATATTCCATTGCCTTCCTTGGCTGAGGCAGCCTTGACACGTAAACTCTGTCCTCCTGGGCGAGTGCTTTCTCTTGGGGGCTCACAGCAGGCTGTAAAACCAAGGCCTCTCCTCGTCTTTCTGGGCAGTAAAGCCTCATCCCTCACACCTGGGCGACGGATCTGACACTAAGAGGCAACAGAACGCAGGGCACTGGGTGACTCAGGGTTGGCTGGGTGGGAAGTGGCCAGGGTGGGTAGGGCCCCCTCAAAACTACTGTTCTCTTATTCTCTTCACCAGGACGCCCCTGCCACCCATAAACCCACCACTAAAGCCTCGGGCACCTGTTCCCTAGAGATGCCTGTTTCGGGAGGGGGGATTGTGGGGAGCAGGAAACAGACACGCTTCTGCCACCCCTCACCCTCCCCCCGCACCGTGTTTATTTCATAAACTTAAATAACCTGGTGAACTAACTACAATCATCTCCAAGGATGAAGCTGTCGCCCCTTGGGGAATATCTATATCTAACAGGGGACCAGGGACCCCCATCCCCTCTGATGGGGAGCCCAGCCATGGACAGCAGTGACTGTCCCCAGCCACAGCTACGGCCATCCCGTCACCGAGCACACCAAACAGCATGCGGAATTTATTCTTTCATCCCCCCCACCCACCCCCAAAACACCACATGTGCTTTATTCTCTTGTCCTCCACACCCTCCCAAACCGACAGCTCTCTGTGGTTCTAAGAGGGTTTCAGGTAGAGGTGTACGTCCACGCGTCTGACCTTGGCAGCGGGTCAGGGCCCTGAGACAGAGTCCCCGGGCCTGAGTCACAGGCCTGCTTGTCTGCAGAGTTGGCAAGGCCTCCCCACTCATCTTCAGGGCTTACATAAGGCAGTTTCAAAACACATTTAGTTCACGAAATGCGGGAACCCTTGTGTGGGCGCTCAGCGCTGCGTATTTTTAGGGAGTACACTGGGAATCACCCTACAAGGAATGAGGTAACTTCTCAGTCCCAAAGGCAGACAGGTCATAGACAGCCCCTCCCTGGCCTGGAGCACTCTACCAGCCTAAGACCCGGGCTCCCCGCATCTGCCGCCCCCCACAATTCATTCCCCACACAAGATACTGAGCTTTAAAAACACAAACCAGACCTTGTCACTCAAACATTCCAACAGAGGAAAACGCCCCCGAAGGCACAACCTGGAGATCTCCCCTCATCCCCACGTCCACTCCTCACGTTCGGGCCACAAGGGGCCCTCCCAGGTTCCCCCACACACCAATCTCAGTCCCACCGGGGCTTCAGCATGGACGTCCCGCAGTCCTAACGTTCAGGCCCCAGCCCCAGTGCCGTCCCCCCCGCGGGGCCTCCCTGACCCTAAACCTACAGTGGCACTTATTTCTCTTCTCCACACCTTCCCCCATCCCAGTGCCAGCCCCATGAGGACAGGGACCTGCTCGTCTGGGCCACCGCCTGGTGCAGAGCAGACACCCAAACGTGGGGAAGGTGTGGAAAGAATGTGGCACACGCCTGCCCAATGAGCTCACTGAAAGATGAGCTTGCACACGCTTCCCAGCACTCCATCTGGGACGCCTTTACCACCGCGTGCCCACCGGGAGACAGCTGGCACAGGAGACTTCGAGGCTTGCCCAGTTACTAGCAAAGCCCGGACAGAACACCCAGCATCCCAGCCCTAACCCTGACCACAAAATTCCCCTGGCCACACATACTCTCCTGCACACCCAGGAAGGTACACGCACACAGTCACACACTTGTGCCCTCACGCACATGCATGCACACACACTCAGGTACTGAAGGGGAAAGATCTGAGCGCCATCCACGTCCCAGGGATTTGATTTAACCTTCCTCCGGAAACAAGCTCATTAGGAAAGAACCTTCCTGGCTAATAGTGTGAGCCAAATGTCAGGATTTAAATATCTCCCAGGCCGAGTGGGGAAACTCGTATTTAAAATATTAATGGTCAAGGATTTTAAAACGTTAGCAGCTCCTTGTTGCCCCACTGTGCGCAGGTGCAAACTGATCGTAACTGGGCCGGTTCGGAGCGCGGCGGACCTCCGGGCCTGGAGCTCTGCTGGCTCCCACGCTCCCTCCCGTTCCTGAAAACACGCAGTGGGTCAGCAGCGGCCAGAACCACAGTGCTGAGACTGCACCCACCCATCATGACCGATTCGTCAGCAGAGAAAGCAGTGATGAAACAGGCTCCTCTGACAGGGTCTGAGTGACGATGAGGAAGGGAATTGGGGGCGGACCACCTCCTCCTCCCCATTTCCATAACCCTCTGCTCTTAGCATGCCCACCTGTCACCCAACCCAGGAAAGGCGGAGATGCCCTTCCCAGCCTGGGAGAAAGCCTCTGGGAGCGTGCTTGGGAGGGTTCTAGGACCCCCCGGGCGGCAGCGGGCTGGCGCTGAGGGGCAGCTGATGACAGGCTGGGCGCAGGGGAAAGGCGGGCGGGACGTCCAAACACTGGTACCTACCCTATCCTGTCGACCAGGTCCCACAGCACGTTGGGTGTGGGCACCAGCGGGGAGCCGTCGTACAAGACCAGGGCGGCGCCCGTGGCCAGGGCAGACACCATCCAGTTCCACATCATCCAGCCGACCTGGAGCAGACAGAGAAGCAGCGTCAACGGGGCGCTGGCCAGCTCCCCTCGTCCGCCGCTCAGCCTCTGTCCTCCCTAGAAAACCGCCGAACGCTGAGCCAACTGTCGGCAAGAACCGCCTGTTTCAGACGCACGCGGCTTTGCCCCAGCGGTTCCACATCAGGAGCTCACCATGCGGCTGCTAAGGCTGGTGAGGAAGGGACCCCGCGGGCTGACTCGGCTGGTGGGGCCCGCAGCAACCACCCCCGCCTGCGGCTGGCGCCCGGCCGGCCTGCTCCACAGGAAAAGGCCACTGTCCAATCCTTCGCACACAGGATGCTTCCAGAAAGACGGAAACGCTTTGAGAAAAATGCTCCCGATTTTTGAGTCCTTCCACTGTCCCACGTGCAGGCAGGGGAGAGCAGAGATCTGGGCTAAATCCTGCTGCTGAAACAAACCTGAATCCTTTGGCCCAAGCCCCCCGACTTACCATTTTTCCCGAAAATAAGACCTAGTCAGAGAATAAGCCATAGTATGATTCCTCCGGGATAAGGAGGGCATGCACCCCTCACATGAGGGTTTTATGACCTGTTTCAGGGACAAGGGTGCCTTTTCCACAAACTTCTTCAGCTTAAAATATTCAGCATGCCAAGGTGCCATATTTTGGCACCTAAAATCATGCTACGTCTAATATTCCAGCTAGGTCTTATTTTCAGGAAAACACGGTCCATCCGGGCACACACAGAGATGAGGCCACCTGCGCACAGGCACGCATCAAGGGCACTGCTGGCTCCCCTCCTGCTACACATTGGCCGGGCTCCCGGGTCTGTCCCCAGGGGCACAGCTGCGGCCCTGGGCACCCACCGCCCAGCTTAGGGACGCACCTCCAGCATTCCTTGCCCTTAAAAGCTCAGCACAAAGTTATCATCCAGGAAACAGAGCTAAATCATCCCGGAACCTCTGCTAGTCGCAGTCTTGGATAAAGCCAATTCTGAGTTTTCCTCCCCTGGGAGAAAACACAGCTCCCTTGAACTTGACCTTAGCTTTCATCTTTCAACATTCAACGAGGACAGGAATATCTCCAATCCCTTGAACTCAAGCTTTGGTCTGATGATGCACATTTCACATGAGTGACCGGACGGGCAGGAGGCAGGACCCCATCCACCCCGTTTTCCACCGCAGTCCCAGCGACATCTGGCACAGAGAAGGGACACTGAGGACATCAGTTTCTGCTGTGTCCTTCTTGCTTTCCCTTGGCCACCTGAACCCCCTGCCTTATTTGGGGAATGCTGCAGCCTCTGCAGGGCTCCAGTGCAGATACCTCAGCAAGAAGCGCCAAAGCCAGACATTTCCTTGGCCGGCTTCTCAGGCAGCTGGGACGTGACCTGGGCTCAGCCAGCAGGTACACCGGCGAGGACGCAAGGGCAGAAAGGAACTCTCCCATCAGGGCACAGCCTTGGCGTGGTGGCAGCGAGAACCTCACGTCCACACACCAGGCAAGCGCAGTGGGCCTGGTTCTGCGATACGGCGGCACCGCCAGCCTTGCTGGGTAGCCTCCCTCGGGCCCCACCTGGTCACCACACCTGGATCTCCAGCTGTCACAGTAATTGGGTGAGCCGCCTGCACACATTTCCTATTGCTGCTGTAACAACCGCCACAAACTCAGTGGTCTAAAACAAATTTATTATCTGAGAGTTCCAGAGGTCGGGAGCCTAAAATCGAGGTGGCAGCAGGGCTGCGTTCTTTCTGGAGGCTCATGGGAGAGTTCTTATTGGCCTCCCAGCTTCTGGAGGCGCCATTCCTTTTCTCATGGCCCCACACCACTCTGATCCGTTTCTGCCATCACACCTCCTCTCTGAGTCCAACCCTCCTGCCTTCCTTTATAAGGATGCTTGTGATCACACGGGCTAATGCAGGACAATCTCCATCTCAAGACTCTACACCTAATCCCATCTGCAGAGTCCCCTTTGCCCCGTGAGGTCACACACCCTCAGGTTCCAAGGATGAGGACGCGCTCACCTTTGGGGCCACTGCTCTGCCTCCCACACCGCCTGCTGCCTTCCCATCAATTCCTTTCCCACTTGAATCAGGCAGACACTTCCTATTGCACACAGCTAAGAAGTGACAGTCCTCGAGACACCTTCAGTAAGTTCCTGTCCCTCCGGGTGACTGCAGATCTGTCATGTGACTGTCATCCCTCACCTCTAGAGGCTCACGGGACTGAACTGGTGGTCAGTGTCCTAGGTTTCTTAAGAATTTCCAATGCATTCGGCATTCCAGAGGGCCGGCCCAAGTACCCAGTGACAATATGGGCCCAGATTCCAGGGCAGGGCCGTGGGGAGGCGCGAGAAGGACCGCCCATCAGAAGCTCGCTCTCGGCCAGGCCTGCGGACGCAGCCTGGGTTCTCTTGTGCTTCTTGCTATTAACACGGGCGACGGCAGAGGCCAAAAGGTAAGGAAAGGCCAAAGCCTGGCTGCCCTGAAGGAACCAAAGCCGTCTGAGGAGGGAAGCAGTGGAGGGGGGCACCCCTCTCGGCACAGCACCCCGCTGGGTGTCTCCCGGAGCTGCTCACCGTGCTGTAATACAAGATGATGTCGCTGCTGGTCATGTTGCCATGAAGAATGTGCTCCTTCAGGTGCTGGATGAGGGTGCCCTGGGGGGAGAGACGCGGCATGAGCGGTGCTGCCGGCTCGGAGGCGCCCTGCTCGGAGGCGCACCGGCACAGACTCACCGCCTGCCGGGCACAGAGGTGAACCGTCCCCAAGGAAGCCGACCCTTGCCTGGAGGAGCGATGCGCCCGTGTCACCCTGAGAGTCACTGAGCTCGGAGAGGAACCTCTGAGGGGCTCCTGCCGGCCTGTGAGCTCGCCACCAGAGTGTCAGCTCCGTCAGGGGACCCATGAGCCTCATGCAGAGGGGAGCGAGGGTTACTGAGGGGAGAGTCACAGTCAAGATAAGGTCGAAAGGCTGGGGGCTCAGTGCACCTCTCAACTCTAGAACTGGGAACCAGGAGCCTTGTCCCCTCATGGTGGACAGGCCAGGGAGGTGGCAGGACAAAGCTGTGCCCAGGACTCACAGCCGCTACTGTGCGGGCAGCTCTCTGCGGGCCTTGGGTCAGGGCTCAGGGAGGACCAAGTTGTGCCCAGGACTCACAGCCGCCACTGTGCGGGCAGCTCTCTGCGGGACTTTGGCCAGGGACAGCACGAGACCCTGCTTTCAGCTCAAACCAACGCCCAATTGGAGCCCCTCCCCCTCCCCCTATGCACAGTCTATTAGTTTTACTTTTTATTTTCATGTGTAATAAGCAGTATGTTGCATGGTCCAAAGTTCTAAAGCGTACACCACGAGCAGCCTCCCTCTCCCCACCCTGCACCCAGACCTCGTAGGCAGCCGGTGATGCCGTTTCCTGGGTTTATTTCTGGTACATGGGTCTTCCTCGCCTATCAGCATCTAATGATTTATGCTGGCTTTTTACTTGCACGCACTGTCCTGCACTTCGCTTTCCCTCTTAACATAACTTGGAGCTCTTTACCAGTACACAGAGAGCTTCCTTGTGATTTTTTCACAGCTGTATAGTATTCCACTGCCCACGCCCAACTCACTCCAAGCAACTCCGTCTGCCTGCAGCTGACAGGAAGGACCAGCAGCGGCCCATCACCAAACACAATCCAGGCAGCAGAGCAAGTGGCCCTGCACCAGCCGCTACACCACTCTCACCTCAGTTTTCCCATCTTTACAATGGGACTCATATGCGATCCTGACCCTAGACTGGGGACGCCCTCCTGAGGCCCCTGAGACGGGACAAACTTCAGTCTGACCCACATATGGCAGCACCTGGCTGGTGGCAGCGGGGCCCCTGGTTGTTTAGGAACTATCGGGGCTAAAGCAAGAACCCGTGGATTAAAATCAGCCTTTATGACCTTCGTCGTACTCAAAAGAAATGAAAAACAAGCCAACAGGAAGAGACGATCCCTTTCAAAGCTCAACAGAAACAATCCTGCCTTGGGCCAGCCGAGGGGCGTGGTGGTTAAGCGCTGGCTTGGGAAGCCAGCGGCCCCGGTTCGGGTCCCACATAGGAGGGCCAGTGACACTGCCCCCCCCTCCAAAAAAAAAGAAACAATCCTGCCCAACAAATTCTCTAATTCTAGAGCCACAATTCCTATTCCAGAGTCTGTTGTGAACAGCTAAACAGCTGCCCTCGTGACGGGCCACAAGGGGTCCTTGCGGAAGGCAGTAGGGAGACTGCAGCAGGGACTGCCCCCACTCTCCCCTGCCCCCAGGCTTCCCCAAGGCCAGCTGCAGTCCCTCGGAGCCAAGCCTTGGTGAGTGCATGGTGGGGTCCAGGCAGGCATGAACTTTGAGGGAAGTTCCACAACGCACGCTGTTCTCACACGGAGGGCTGGGCAGTCACTGGAGACAACGAGCTTTCAGGAACTCTTTCAATGAACGCTAACTGTTCACACACTGAACCCACTGTGAGGACCAGGCTCCCCGAGTGCATGAACCTGCGGCAAACCCCCTCCCATTTTCTTTCTTACTTAAAATCGGCATTTAATTTCAATCTGGAACTTCACCTAGCATGGCCTATGTATACCCCACACCGCTCGTGTTCATTATCCCCTCCTCTCAGGGGGCACAAACAAGCCAGGCTTTGCTTCTCTCTCGAGAATCTCTCTGTATGAACCTTAATTCACATCAGTAGCCTTCCCTGTAATTTCTAAATAGTCACGGCTGAGTCTGAGGGAGAGGAAGTATGAGCAACACGGTTTTGTGGGCCTCAGGCAAGAAGAGTGATTTAATTTAAAAGGAAGAAGAGGGATGCTGCTTTCTGAGACCTTCAATGGACTTAGAAAACAAACCAGCAATCCAGGAACACGTCCCTCCCCCAATACATCAGGGGACCCACCAGGTGTCCCACCACTGTGGCCTCTCACCTTGCTGTTATCAAGGTACCTGTCAAGATGACTCTTTAAAATAGGTAAGATGCTTACTCATTTCCCTGGAGATGCAGGAACCCAGTGCAGATAGAATAAGCATAATTTTTCCCAATTTTTCCATAGTTTAAATATACCAGGCACGATGATTTTATGAGCAGACTGCATTATATCTAATACGTTTTTATGTTCCTCTCCTAAAAAAGTGACATTCACTGTGCAAAAGCCCTAAAAATAAAAGTACGGTTAGACATTTCAGCTTCTCCTGAAATGTCTGTTGTTTTGCCATACACACTCTTCCTCATCGGCAAGGTTTCTAAAAATGGTCGCCTCCATGGCTCGTTAACAGGCCTCTGACCAGGCAGACCCCAGCTCCCCTCCCCAGGGAAAACGTGACTCCAGCAAGCAGAGTGAATGACATCTCAGGCTCTGCACACGGCCCTGACTCAACTTAGTAAAATAGGATGCTTTCGGCTTCTGGCGGCTTTATTTTATAACCTGCAGCCGGACCTTCAGTGAGTCCAAACCCAGGTAATAAGGAAGGATGCTCACTCATTCCCCCTGTTCTGATGGAGACATTCTGGAAAAAGCTATGTAAGGCTTTAAAGTGACTCAGATGGAAACAGTTGCTTTTTATGGAAGGGATTCAAAGTGCTTCTAGGTACAGAAAACCTCTGTCAAGGTAAATGAGCTCAAATAAGAAATTTTATATTTCCTTTTCAAATACTGCCATCTTATCAAGCAGTAGCTCCGAGCTGTGTGACAACATGAGGCTTCTCTACTTGGATACTTCTCTTCTCCTAAGTGGGGGCTCGGGGGGAACTACGACAAGGTTACACTGGGATTCGGCAGGTTCTCGCCTCCCTCCAGGCTAAGCCAGCTGCGGGGGATCTGGGAAGTTGGATCTGGAGGGAGCTGCAAAGCAGGCCGGGCAAGAAGCCCAGGGCGATGGAGACGCAGCCAGGGGCGGGAGCGCTGTCCCATCCCCGCGGGGCCGCGCCACAGCGGCACCAGGGACAGCAGCTGGCCATCACCCGGGCCCCATGCTAGATCTCCGCCGGGCACCCCACCTGCACGCTGGGACTACAGGGGTGGCACCCGGCGCCCGTGGACGGAGACCTACCCCGGCGGAATGCACCATGCACTTGGGCGCTCCGGTCGTGCCCGACGAAAACATAATGAAGAGAGGGTGGTTGAAGGGCAGCTGTTCGAACTCCAGCTGAGGCACCTGCTCCCCTCTCCCGGTCGCAAGAAAGTCATCCAGAAACACACTGTGGGCAAAACGCATGGGAACAAACAGTGAACGTTCGGCACGAGCTGGCCGGTCTGTGAGCCCCGCCGGACTCAGGCCCCTCCAGCCCACCTGGGGGAGAGCTTGGGCTCCCGGGAAACTAGCCTGGAGGGGAAGCCTTATTCAAGGGAGGCGAGACGCCTGACTAACTCACAGGAAACAAGTCAGTGAGTGATGGTCTCAGCTGACGTCAAGTTGCTTTATTAGCACCATGGACAGGGCCGGGCCGTCCTCGCAGAGAACCTGGGAAGCGCTTTTTTTTTTTTTTTTAAGATTTTATTGGGGAATTGGGGGAGGAGAACGGCGTTGGGGAATCGGGGAAGGGGAACAGACAAGTTGCTGTCTTTTTGTTCTTTAGTCTAGTTGTGGAGGATGTTGCTTCACTGGCCCATGTTGGTATCATCATTGCGCTCTTCCCGGATGAGGCAGATCGGTCGCTGGCCTCTGATGTCGCTCACCGCGGCTACTGGCAGTTCACACTGGCTATTGGCCACTCATGCTGGCTGCCGGCCACTCACTGTAGCCTATGGCAGCCACTGCAGCAGGGGCTGCAGCCTATACCGTCGTCGGGGCTCCCACAGCCCAGCTCCAGGTGGAGCTGCTGTTAGCTGTAGAGAGCAGTGTCACTGGCCCTCATATGTGGGATCCGAACCAGGGCCGCTGGCATCCCAAAACCAGCTCTTAACCAATGCACCACTCGGCCGGCCCATGGGAAGCGCTTTAATAATCACCCCGAGGAAGGCTCACTCGCAGTTAACAGGCTGCTGTTTGAAAGCAACCTGCTGCTGAAGGAGGCTGCAGAGGTGCTGATGGCCAGAGCCCAGGCTCCTGTCCGGTTTGCTATCGACTGTCTCATTAGCAGACCCTTGTTCCCGGTTGCCCAAAGGGAAGCACTAGCCATGTGGGTCTGAATTACTACTTTTTTTCCACGAGGAGAATGGAGGGAAGGAGGTGTGAGATTCAAAAGCTTTCCTGATACATGACACTCACAGGAAGAAGGTGAGGCCAAGATCTGAAAAGTACAGTTTTTATGACAGACACAGTGCCAGGCAAACATCACATGTTATCATAGTTTACCCTGTCCGTGAGGTGCACAACAGACAGACACAAATATTTGTCCAGGAACAAGTACAATTAAGCCCAACTACTGACTACTGCCCAAGAAACCTGCCTCGCCTTGTCCCCAAAGCTGACAGACATAAAGCATCCATGCGTGTATCCAGGAAGCACTGAAGGGGTCACGAAAAAGGTACTGTTTTCTGAGCAGAAATAGGGCAGCAGAAGCTGAAAACCATTTTGGGAGAAGTGGGTTCTTGACCTTGAAGCCAGCAAAAAGATGGATCTCAAAACACTGGATTCCTCCATTGGTTTAAAAGGGGGAAGAAAGAAGGAAGAAAAAAACCAAAAACCATTTTGACAAATGAAACCTTCTTTCTTTCAAGGAAAGGGGAGAACTCTGCGAAACTTGGCCCGCAGCGGTTTGCAAAGGATGATTGCTCGGAAGCAGAGATGCATGCGTCCGAGAGCGGGGACTGCGCCATTGTGCGGCGGGGGGAGGGACGGGGGGGGGGGACTCAAAGATGGATGTGTCCTGGGGGGGGGGGGGCGCAGCGGTTTAAAGGGCATCAAAATAATTCATCTCTGAGGGCAAACAAAGCCTCCCGCTCCCGAGTGCCAGGAAACCGATGCGCTGTGGAACTCTGCAGCCCACGGGAGCCCCACTCCAGCCCCGCCGCCCCTAAGAACCCATTTACACAGCGCGCCCAGCCTAATGGGTACATCTGCAGAGAGAAGGCCTTTCTTTCCAACGGTCGGTTAAGTCACAGACAATACCGATTGCTTCTGTTGCTTTTCTAAAAATGAAAAGCCCCAAAGGTGGGCACCCCCTCCAGGTCTCCACACATGGGCACGCACGTGTCTTGGGTTTGTCTACGGCCGCCAGCAATTCGAATGGCAAGGGGTCTGATTTGCAGGGTTTACAAATGTCAGAACAGCAAAGGAAGATACTATGGGCAATGAGAACAGGAACAGGTTCTAAAAGGGAAACACATATGTGTGTATGTATGTACGTGTGTGTACCTGCACACATATACTCACATGTATACATGTAATGTGTGCACATGTGAGTATACCTGCATATGTATACAAATATATACATATACGTGTGCATGCATGTTTACATATCTATTGTGTGTGCACGCACACATGTGTGCCTGTACACACGTGTGCACACACATACACATACATGTTAATCACCATTCAGAACCGTGTAGCCAACCCAAGGCCCTTGGCTTGGCCCCACCACTTCAAAGGGACAACAGAGAGGAAAAGAGGATTCCTGGGACCTTCTCTGTCCTGTCACTCATTCACCATGTGGCCTCAGGTGCTCATCTGCAAAATGATTTTAACTAAGACCCCCTGCACCTCTAAAACGCCAGGAGCCCAAGTGGGAGGAGCCACAGATTCTACGGCCTGGTGGGACGCGGGGTGGGCGCCACACGGAAGCAGTGGCCAGCCCGCGACGGCTGACTTACCCATTGGGGATCTTGGAAATGTCTATCTTCTCTCTGGAGGCGACGTAAGGAATCAGCACCACTCTTTTCAGGTCCGGCAGCCCTGAAGGCAGAGGAAGGGGGCATACGAAGTTACAGGGCGCCAGATGCTCAGCTGCTGATTTCTTACAAAATGTAATAACCATATGGGGCAGCGGAGCTTCGCGAGCCCTTGTGACTCTGCACCCACAGGCCCCCCCGCGCCAGCTCCCAGCGGAAGGCCGCACACCTTTCACCACCCGCTGCAGCTTGTCCATGTGGCCGTGCTCTTTGCCACTGTACACCACAGCCTCCACGGAGAAGATGAGCTTTGGCTGGATTTGGGAAAACCGGTCCAGGACGCCCTGAGGAGTGGGAAGAAAGAGACGTCATCGGTCATCCACAAGGCAAACACCCTCGGCAGCCAATGGGACCCTGCGTTTCAGGTAAAGGAAAAGTGCCTGGGTCCCCGTCACCCACCCGGTGGCCAATAGACAGATGAGCAAAACGCAACGTGCCCTGAGATGATCATCACTTCACAGAAAGCATCGATGTCAACATATACCAAAGGACTTGCTGAAACAGTGGACTCCAAGTTTATAAAGCGGGGCAGTTGGAAGGTCTCTGCCCTGCAGCAGGGGTTCCGTGCCCACAGGAGACGTAACGCCCTGCTCTTGTGCACATGTTAGGAGACCCGCCCTCCAAACAGGAAAGCGCTTCCATAGTTTGGTTCTCTTTCCATCTTCAACTGAACAGATACCCGAGTCCCCCGAATGGTGCTTTTTGCCAACCAGAGGCATGAACGGTGATGTGTACACGAGGAAACAAGCCCCACCTTAAAACTCAGACTCCCCACACCCACGTGTCTCTTGGCATCACTCATGGAATCCGCCATCCTGCCAAGCAACACCATTCTCCCGCACAGGTGGTGAACCTGTTTCTGCAAATGCTGTGAACTGACAGGTGTAGCCTCGTGACCCACTCGGTATGTACACCCTGAGTGTCATCCCAAGGGCAACAGGTCAAAGCATCTCAGACAGGCCTTCCCTCCCTTCCGTCCTGGCCTTCCCCAAGTTCAGAGAAAGGGGGAGCCCTTCCCACCCGCAAGCAGCAGCTGGGAAGACGTCAGTCAGAAGGGCTCTCCTGTTCGCTTGCCCAGCAGTCCAGCACACGTGGTTCCAGACCAATGCGGGGCTGCTGAGGCCACAAGCAGCGAGGCCGGAGCCTCTGTACAGTCTCAGTGGGGTAGAGGTCTCCGCCCAGCCTTGTTACAGCCACCTGTGGCTGACTGTTAAGTAAGCTCCTTAGGGTAACTAACTGCTCTGGAAGGGGCCAGGCATTAGAGGGGACAGCAGAGCCTGGGTCTAAGACAATGACCCCCCAGGGGGTCCCAGCAGCGCCTGGGGCCCCAGACCCACTGAATGGGGAACTCCAGGGGGGCGGTGGGCAGGCAGTCTGTGTTTCCACAGCCCTCTGGGTGACCCTGATGCACATTAGAATCTGAAACTCTCTGGGCTAAAGATTCGAGGATTGAGGCTCTTTCACTGCTGCCCAACTTTCAAGACCAGAAGCTGAATTAACAGTTTGGGGTAAAAAAAAAAAAAAAGAAAAAGGCATTTACGCCATCTATTGTGCCAGGTATGATGCCAGGGAACCAAACAGACAGGGTTCCTTCTCTCTGGAACACACAATCTATCAGAAAATAGGAAAACAATTATAAATGTTATTGCTTTCAACTCCCAATTGTTTTCAGTGAACTACACTCATGATTTAGGGAAAGAAAAGAAGGAATTAAAGCCATAAGGAAAAATTAATGACAGAATTGGTCAATAAATGCAAAATCTTTTTTCCAAAAATACCAATACAATAAACCTCTTGGCAAGTCTGATCAAGAAAAACGACAACCCTTCAGGTTGACACTTACATACTATTCATTTATTGTGTATCAGACGGCGTCCTAAGCACTTGGTTAATATTTACTCCCTTAATGTTCAGGGCAGCCTGTGACATGGGTGGATGTGACAACAGAAGACAATCCCATTACTAACCCCGTATTACAGATGAATAAACTGAGGCATGCAATCCCACAAAAGTAGAAGTCACACTCTACTACAGAAATAAAGGTTAATGAATGAGAAAACACTATTTTAATGTCATTAATAAATTTCAAAATCCAGATGGGGTGGATAATTTCCCAAGAAGATAGAAAGTATCAAACTTGATTCAAGAAGCGGTAGAATACCTGAGGGTAAGTAACCATGGCAGAAAAAGTGCTCCCAGGTGTGCCTCCTAACACAGACGCCAGGGGGCGGCAGAAGGGCAGCTCGCACGTGGGGCAGGGAAGCGGGAGGCAGCAGAGCCCAGGAGCAGGAGAGGGACGAAGGCTCCCGGGCAGCGCCTGGCCTCAGCGGGCGCCGAGAGGAATAGGCTTGGCAGCCAGACGCGGGCGGAGAGGCCTTGGGGGCAGAGGGCACCACGAGCGGAGTCCAGGGCCGGGGGAACGGCCTGTGGGGAAGGCCCACAGGAAGCCCTGCGGTCAGGAAGGAGCGGCAGGGCGCCTCGCAAGGTCCAGCCTCTCCCCCAGTCGGCTGTCCTGTACTCAGACGGAAACAAACGCAGGGGGAAGGGGCCCAGACTGCCAGTGACCTGGGCTCAGGGGCTCAGGGCTGACCCTTGATCACAGTGACTGCAAGCTGGACCAGAGGTCTGGTCCCTGGCACCGTGGGGAAACTCAGAGGTGCCACGATGCGGTGGACATTGTCCTGATGGGTCAAGCGTGCATTGCCAAGGACTCCTGAGCGCCTGAACTACTGGGCCAGAAACTGGTTCCGGTCCGGGAGAGAGCTGCTTGGTTGACAGCTGCTTTCATATTGCAGCGAAACAAACACACCTATGATCATGCATCTGACCTGAATACGGTGCCTAGCAACCAATCAAGCACTAGAACCAACAGTGCTGAGTCACATGGGCTGCCACCCAGAGCGACAACAGCGGTCCCATCTGCACACACGTGCACACACACCCCCACACCCAGTGATCCGAAAATGCTTTGTGAGGGTGCGGGCTACAGGCTGCGGGCCTGGCTCTTAGGTGGGTGGACAGCAGAGGCTGGACTCGCCCCTTGGCTTTGAGAAAGCCAACCAATTCAACAGGAAACAGTGAAACAAAGGAAAAAGCCAAACATTGAAAAATGCAGGACCTGGAGGGATTGGTGAGGCTGGAAGGTTGGAGACCCAGAAAACAGAGCATCCCTCCTGTCTGGCGATGACTCTCCCCTCTCCCCGCTGCACCCCCTTCCCCCAGCCCAAAGCATTAGGTGTCCGAGCTGAGCTGAGGCAGGGGACAAGTGGAAAGGATGGAGAAGGGCACGCAGTGAGGAGAGAGGCAGCGGTGGGGCCGAGCAAGGGGCAGTGCCCTGGCATCATCAGGAAAAGACAAGCACGCCCCTTCTCCCGCACTCGGAACAGCCCACCACACACTGGTACACGATGGCAACAATCAGGGCCCTTCTTACCAGCCAGCTGGGAGAGGAGAGGCCACCAGGACATTTGTGGACGGTGAATCCACTGCCTGGAGCCCCTGCCCCGTGCCTGTGAACTGCCCCGGCACTGGGACTTACCTCAGAGTCACTAACAATGTGACGTCATTGTAAAGAAGCCAAATAATTAAAAGCAGGATTTGCAGGAGGGTGGCAATTTCCCCTTTAAATGGGGATTTGCAGTGATTTGAAACAGGGAACATGATTCAAAGTAGAAAAGACATTTGTGTTCTGCTGCCAATCTCAGAAAAGCGCCCTTCCCTGAAAACAGACGCCATTTGAAGTTTAACATGGTGATGTCCGAAACGAACAACAGGAGTCCTTTTTCAGTCGACTTGGTGAACCACTGAGAGCTGCCCCTGAGCCCATGGCCTCCCCGCTTCGCTCAGTCCAGGGCCCACCTCGTCAGGAACTCCAGGATCGCTGCCCGGAGGGCTAACCAAGGGCAGAGCAGAATTTGATGCCATTCTGAGACACCAGCGTCATCAATTTGTCCCAGGTCCCCATACAGCACACAGGTGCAGGGGCCCATGTGAACAAGCTTCACGGCTCAGTACCACACCGAGGACTCCCCAGGCCAGGAAGGCTCAACCTTGGAGCCAAAAGGTGGGTGGGAGCAGCGAGGAGGGCTGCGACCAGCCGGCGCTGACACGCTGACCGCCAGCTGCTGGACACTCGCTCTGGAGGTGAGTGGTGTGGCATCGCTCACATGCACGCCCGGGTGTCCCCAGCAGGAGGGAGACGGACTGCGCACCATCGCACCAGCAAAAAGAGGACCGTTTCCCAGAACTCAGGGCAGACTAAGTCTTAGCAGGAAGGCGTTTAGTGCTGTCATTTTCTGAATAAACGAGGGCTCTCCCCTGAGACTCAGGCCACCCGACTCAAAAGATTCCAGGAACCAAATGGCTGACGATCGCGGGGAACAGCAGGGCCATGTCGCCATCTAGTGTTTCCTGCACCCAAACAGTTTCCACAGCAGCCGTTGATTCCAGAAAACGCTGATTGACACACATGCTCCGGAGCTGTCCACCAGCTGTGGCCTCCTACACAGCAGAGCCTGGGGGCCAGAGGCGGCTGACATGGCACCTAGTGGTGACGCTTTGTACAGGGCAATGACCTGTGACAACAGGCCACGGGTCAGTCGCAGCAGCAGCCGCAGCAGCTGAGTTGGAGGCAGTCAGATGCCCCCGCCCCCTAACCCTCCCCGCCCTACACCCCGTGACTCAGACACACTCCCCCACCCCCACCCCAGTCCAATCCAGCAGCTCTGCTCCCGGCCAAACCTTCAGGTGGCGGCTTCGCTCCAGCCCCAGGGGCCACAGCCACTCCCCATGCCACACACGGCTCTCCCAACATCCTCACGACTGGCTTACAAAAAGTTAAAAGTTCCAGTTTAACTCAGAAAACACGCATCTCCCCACTTTAACAGCCAACATGACTGACCACGGTGGGTAGGTCAGCACTGTGCCCAGCCCGACACAAGCCCCCCTCTGTGTGTGCCCAGGACACAGTGCCAGGGAGCAGCAGAGAGGACTCGAACCCCGGCAGCACCCGCCCGCCTGCCTGCTCGGCGCCAGCAGGCCACAGCGCCTTGTCACCCGCGGGCCCTTCCCTCCGCTGCTCCGGGCCATGCGGCTCAGGACGGGCTGAGGGATCCAAGCGCGACAGCGCCCAGGCACTCACTCCCAGGGGGCTGCCGCGGGCCCCACGCAGCTCCCGCAGCCTCGCGGAGGGCCCCGGCCACTGAGAACACACACAGACTGCCAGCCTCGGTCAGTCCTCGTTGACCCGGGTGGGAGAGGCCCTGGCAAGTTCCAGGAGGCGAGACCACAGTCCAGCTGGCAGCCAAATGGGGATCTCTGGGGCAGCCCCCACTCTCCCAGCAGGGGCCTTTCCTGGCTACAGCGCTTTGGGCACGCAGCACACCCAGGGCCCACAAGGACAGACCCAGTCAGAGGGCACGGCAGGCGTCCATGTCCCTGACTGCGTTCTGGGACCCTGGCACCCGTAATGCAGCTCAGTGGCTGGGCGCGGGCCTGGCTTTGTCCTGCTCTGTTGCTTCTTCATTTGCCCCGCAGTGGGGCCGCAGGGCCGGACAGTCACAGTGGGGTTCAGTGCGCACTTCCTGGCCCTGCCTGGCCCAAACCAGGCAGCTGGGTGAAGCCACCCCGGGCCCAGGTTCCCTGGGGTTAGGGAGATAAAGAATCTCTCGCCCTGCCTTCTCGAGCATCGCAAAGCCCAGATCACAAGTACGAGGTAAGAGGCGGCCCTGAGGACACAAAGCCTGGAGGGAACTTCTGTGAGCAAACGGGGAAAACGTCCCACGCAGGATAAATGTGTAGAAAACCTCATGTGGTCACACATGCCCAGGGCACTCCGGGGACCCCGACTCACGTTCACGCCAAAGTCTGGGGATGTGGCGCTCCAGATGGCACCGATGCTTGCTGCAGCCAACATGGCCTCCACGGCATGCACCCCGTTGGGTAAGTAACCTGCAAAGGGGCACAGACAGAAAGCCTGGGGTTCAGGGTGTGTTGGATGTAGACTCCTGAAAGGTTCCTCGGGGAGCCAGGCAGGAGTGGGGAGAGGCGCTGGCTCTGAACTGCCCAAGGGGCATGCCAGCCCCACCTCACCCAGCTGCCCCGCCCTCTCGTGTGGCTGACCCTAACGCCAACCTGTCCACATCCTATCGCACTAATCAGAGTGACCCCTGCAGCCCTACCTGATCCGGCCCCGCCCTCCTCTCCCTCCACCCCAACTCCCACTCCGGGCTTGGCCACAACAGCCTTCTTTCACTTTTTTAGTTGTTCTAAGCTCCTCCTGCCTCAGGGCCTTTGCACAAGCTGTCTGCTCTGCCGGAACCCTTCCACACACACCAGCCTTCCCCACTCAGAGAGGCTTACCCTTCAGCCCTTAACTCAAATGAAACTTTCTCAGAGGAGTCTTCTCAAGGCCACCCCCTGAACTCAAGTCCCCCAGTCCCCCAGAAAGCACATTGCGTTTCTCCCTCACCAAATAATCCCCCCTGTATAACAATCATAACTGGCTGTTTGTCTGATTCTCAGGGGCTTTGTCTGTCTTGTTCTTTCCTCTGCCCCAACTGTCAAAGCCCTCAGATATTGGACTGATGGCTGGCTGGCAGATGGATGGACAGGTGGATGGTTGGACAGACAGACGGACGGGTGGCCAGAGGGAGGGAGGGAGGGGAAGGACGGGGCATGCAGAATGTCAGCAGGACACACAGACACCTATACGGGCAAAGGGAGAACTCAGGCCCAGCCTCATCAGATCTGGGTTTATGACAACAGAGGCAGAGAAGCTTTCTGGCCAGAGACTCCGACCAGTTGGGCAGATGGTCCTAAGCATTCCAGAGGGAAGGATTTGTGCCCAAGGCGTCAGGGAACACAAGGGCCAGAGCCAAATGCCTCACCTGCGCGGGGTCCCCCGGTGGCCGCCAAGCCCAGCACCCAGAACCCCTGGGCACTCTCCCTTGCCCCTCCTCCCACTGCTCTGAATTGCACTTGACCACAGCAGTTGGCACTTCCATTTTCTGGGTTCACGCTCTGGCCTGCCCCGCCCCGCCCTGCCACAGCGTCCCAAGGGCAGGGGTCACGCAGGGCCCTCTCGGCCCCCGAGCTCCACCCAGCATCTGACACGTGGCAGGCCCCGATGTTTGCTGTGGAGATGAGAATAAACTGAAGCTTCGCAATGGTGCCACGGCCCTGGGTGGGCTGGGCTTACTGCCAGACGGCCGTGTGACACTTGCTGGAGACGAGCACGCCTCAGACACGAGACACTGAGGCGGGAGCAGCTCTCGCGCCGTCTCTGAGGCCCGTCCGGCGTCTCCCCGTTCACTCACCCTCCAGAGTCACTTCCTGGGGCTCTTCAGAGAAACACACAGTCCAGTCCCACTAACTGCGGGACCTGGTGTCCAGGCTGAGGTGCTCAGAGGGCAGGCCGCCAGGTACCAGCCTGCCTGAGAGTCCAGGACACCGAAGCCAAGCGTCCCCCAAGGGCAGCACAGCCAAGACGGGGCTCGGCCGTCTTCCCCAGGCCACCCTGTCCTCTGTTTCTCCTCCCAGAAATGTGTGCTTCAAAAGGAGATTTTTAAAACTGAAAATTGGAGGGAATAAAAAAATTGGAGAAGAACCTTTCAAATTCCTTTTCTAGACCTGACATGGGAACAGATAAAATCAAACCAAAAAGAACCCAAGATGCTGAGGTTCCAAACACAAAAGTGTCTGCTCTGATCATCGGCCCAGCTCTCATTCATTCATTCATTCATCCATTCACACACCTTTATTATACACCTATTACATGCCAGGCATTTGGTATAGGCTGAGACATGGCAGTGAACAGAAGACAAAGTCCCGTCCCCTAGTATCAGAGGGGACACACACACACAGAATCCTGTGATGTCAGATGGGCGGTAAGGACAACAGGGAAAGATAAAGCAGGGTACAAGCAGAGTGGTGATGGATTTTTCCAACGATGGCCTCTGAGGAGGAAACGCCTTAGCAGAGACCCCGCTGATCCACAGGAGTGTGGAGACGGGGGCAACCTGTGTGTCCTCTACTATCGATTCCTTTCTGGTCCTCTAGCATATGGCAAGCACTAATTCCGAGGCCAGCTCTGTCATCTGAAATGGGCTGACACTGGGTCCAGCCCGCTTACTGGTTCTTACGTGACAAGCCCACCCTCTTTGCAAACATGTGCTTAAGTTCCCCTGAGAGAGGCACACCCATGCCAAACACTGAGGTCCCAGGTCAAAGCCCTGCCCAGCCGCCCCTGTTGCTGCCACACTGGTTCCCGTGGCCCTGGTCCCATCACCACGGGGGCAGGAGGAGGGCAGTCTGCATCCTGACCACCAAGGCTGCGTGTTATCTTAAGTGACCTGCTCACCCCTCTGTACAAACCAGCCCACGTCTAAATTAACGAAAGTTTCGTGGGGCCGGGTACGTGTCCATACATAGGCCTTTAAACTTTTTCTAGAAGTCAAAGTGAAACGAAAATACGGAAGACATCTGAGCTGCTCTTGGTAGGAAATCATGCCTCTCCAGCGATATCTGAAGCAGCAAAGGGCGGGCGGGCTCAGGCAGGAAGGGGCGGGCCTCAGTTTACCGCTGAAGATGCCCTGAGCAGCTCCTTCCAGGACAGAGTCCCGGATGGTCCGTCCCCTGCATTCCACACTCACTCAGCCGTGCGCCCCAGCTGCCCCTGCAGGCACCCTGCCTTCCCTCGCCTCCACCTTTGTCCAGGCCAGTTCTGTGGCTAGGACTGCCCTTCCCTCCACTGCCACATGCAGAGCTGATGTCAGTCATCCAGTTTCACGCACACCCAGCATTCAGGGGAACTGCTTTAGGCTCGGACGCAGCAGGGAGCAGAGGGTTCCTGCTCCCACAGAGAGTACCGGTAGTGGGCAGAGGAAGGCACAAAGTCATGAGAAAATAAGACGTCAGGGGATGATAGAAGTTAGAGAGCTCATAGGAGGAGAATGGAGTGGAGGTGCTGGGAGGGATGGGGGTGCTGGGTGCGGTGGGGGTGCTGGGAGGGAAGGCGTCACCGGCTCTGAGTGGGCGGAGGCAGAGGGCTCTGAGCAGGACAAGGAGGCCTGTGGCTCACAGGTGGGCGCAGGGGGAAAGGGGGACACCAGTCCGGACGAAGGCCAGCCTCCCAGGCTGAGCCAGGAAGCCACCCCAGGGGATCTGCTGTCACTCCTCTGGACTCATCCTAGAGCTGAACATTCATCACAAGATGTTAGAGGCGTGCAGAGCCCACTGCCTCCCCACAGTCCATGGCCCAAGGGCAACCTCTAGACACCCGTGGGCAAAGCATTTAGAACACTCGCGGGACGGCGGGTGGTGAGGGCTCCCACAGTCCCATGCCCGATGCACCCAGAACCCTCCCAGCCCAGACCCCTGCGCCCCTCCAGGGCCCTCCCCAGCCCTGAAACTCAGCACGTCCCGAACCCAGCTCAATCCCGTCCACTAACGAATGACAGATCAAAAAAACATGGTCTCTCCATGCAGTGGACTAGGACTGGCCACAAAAGGAGTGTTGTAGTGACACCCATGACAACTGGGTAAACTGACAACACTATGAAAGAAGCCAGACACGGGAGCCACATATTGTTACGATTCCATTTACAGGAAATGTCCTGAAGAGACAAATCCATGGCGGTGACCAGGGGCTGGGGGAAGGAGGGGCGAGGAGTGGCTACTAACAGGTGTGGATTCTTTTCGGGGTGGTAAAAATGTCCTAAAATTCATGGTGGTGAGGTTTGCACAATGCTAAGGAATTGTGCATTTTCAGTGACGGAATAGCATGGCATGTGAATTCATTTCAATGAAGCTGTAATTTTTAAGGGAACTCAGTACTCGCCTGTCAGCTGACCTAAATTCGGCGATATCTGCCCCTGAACGGTGTGAGCCGGACAGACGTGGGCCCTGGCCTCTGGCCTTGCAGCCTTCAGAGCTGAATGGAGGAGACTAATAAGCAAAGAATAGCGCGGTTCCAGTGATGGGTCACGACAATGGTCTCGTGTCTGGGGTGTTACAGCATTCCTGACAGAGGATCAGTGGGGCAGACAGGGAAGGAACAGAGGGGGAAATGAGGGTTGTGGACAAAAGGGTTCCCTGCGAGGAAAGGAACCTCACAGGTGAGCTGACCCTTATTCCTAACTGGGCGGGTCATGCCGGGTCCTCAAGGTCACGCCCCAGGCCTGTAACTTCTTTAGCAAAAGGCTCATCTTTGCCTCCAGCCAGCCCTGCCCATTGTTTCTACCTCTAGGGTAACACACCTTAGAAATGCGCCCTTCGGAACCCTCCTAATACTGACCACCCGCCCTCAGGCCCCTCCCCCTAATACTGACCACCCGCCCTCAGGCCCCTCCCCCTAATACTGACCACCCGCCCCCCAGGCCCCTCCCCCTAATACTGACCACCCGCCCCCCAGGCCCCTCCCCCTAATACTGACCACCCGCCCCTCAGGCCCCTCCTCCTAATACTGACCACCCGCCCCCCAGGCCCCTCCCCCTAATACTGACCACCCGCCCCTCAGGCCCCGCCCCCTAATACTGACCACCTGCCCTTCAGGCCCCTCCTCCTAATACTGACCACCTGCCCTTCAGGCCCCTCCCCTAATACTGACCACCCGCCCCAGGCCCCTCCCCTAATACTGACCACCCGCCCCAGGCCCTCCCCCTAACACTGACCACCCGCCCCTCAGGCCCCTCCTCCTAATACTGACCACCCGCCTCCAGGCCCCTCCCCTAATACTGACCACCCGCCCCAGGCCCCTCCCCTAATACTGACCACCCGCCCCAGGCCCCTCCCCTAATACTGACCACCCGCCCTCAGGCCCCTCCCCTAATACTGACCACCCGCCCTCAGGCCCCTCCCCCTAATACTGACCACCCGCCCCAGGCCCCTCCCCTAATACTGACCACCCGCCCTCAGGCCCCTCCCCTAATACTGACCACCCGCCCTCAGGCCCCTCCCCTAATACTGACCACCCGCCCTCAGGCCCCTCCCCTAATACTGACCACCCGCCCCAGGCCCCTCCCCTAATACTGACCACCTGCCCCTCAGGCCCCTCCCCCGAATACTGACCACCCGCCCCAGGCCCCTCCCTAATACTGACCACCCGCCCCAGGCCCCTCCCCTAATACTGACCACCCGCCCTCAGGCCCCTCCCCCTAATACTGACCACCCGCCCTCAGGCCCCTCCCCTAATACTGACCACCCGCCCTCAGGCCCCTCCCCTAATACTGACCACCCGCCCTCAGGCCCCTCCCCCGAATACTGACCACCCGCCCTCAGGCCCCTCCCCCTAATACTGACCACCCGCCCTCAGGCCCCTCCCCCTAATACTGACCACCCGCCCCCAGGCCCCTCCCCCTAATACTGACCACCTGCCCCTCAGGCCCCTCCCCCGAATACTGACCACCCGCCCCTCAGGCCCCTCCCCCTAATACTGACCACCCGCCCTCAGGCCCCTCCTCCTAATACTGACCACCTGCCCCTCAGGCCCCTCCTCCTAATACTGACCACCTGCCCTTCAGGCCCCTTCTTTTAAGAAAGCACAGAATCGGGCCGGCCGAGTGGTGCGGTGGTTAAGCGCTGGCTTGGGAAGCCAGCTTTTGGGTCCCACATATGAGGGTCAGTGACACTGTCCTCAAAAAAAAAAATTTAAAAAAAGCACAGAATCTTAACTATCCTGTAATCTCATCCCTGTCTTAAAGTCTCCCACCTCCAAGTCATCTTCCTTACTTGGCTCCCTCCTTATTCTCAAATGCATAAAGGAAACCACTAACTATTATCTCGATCTGTTGAGATCTTGCTTCCAGGTGTATCCTCTTTGGCTCAAATAAATGTTTATAAAAATTATCTACAGGGCCAGCCGAGTGGCGCGTTGATTAAGAGATGCCTTGGGATGCCAGCGGCCCTGGTTCGGATCCCCCATATGAGGGCCAGTGACACTGCCCTCTACAGCTAAGATGGTGAACAACAGCTCCACCTGGAGCTGGGCTGCTGTGAGTCTCTGGGACGGCACAGCTGCAGCCCCTGCTGCAGTGGGCTGCCATAGGCTACAGTGAGTGGCCGGCAGCCAGCGTGAGCTGCCAAGAGCTGCTGTGAGTGACCATCCAGAGGCTGGCAACTGATCTGCCTCATCCGGGAAGAGCGCAATGATCACAATACCAACATGGGCCAGTGAAGCAACGTCCTCCGCCACTAGACTGAAGAACAAAGGACAGCAACTTGTCTGTTCCCCTTCCCCGGTTCCCCAACACTGTTCCCCTCCCCCAATTCCCCAATAAAATCTTTAAAATAATAAAAAATTATCTACAGATTTGACATTCTTTCGTTGACAGGACATGGAGGGTGAGGCAGGCAGCAGGAAGGTGAGCAGCGTGCCCATGTGGGGCCTGCCAACCTGCTTCCAGATCCTCCTCTCGGGCCTGAGGGCCGTGGGAGCAGGGCACAGGCACCATCATCTGCCACTGGGGTTGGTGGCATGACTGAAGTCATGTGGCTGGAGGACAGAAAAGCCCTCCTCTTTGGTTTAGGAACAAAACCTGATTTCTGATCTGGGAATGAGCCATTTAACTCGGACCTCAGCAGCAGAGCATGAAGCCCTCAGAACCTCAGCCTGACCTGGACAGGAACTGTCACTGGATGGCATCGTTGTCACCGTCACTGGCCCCACTCTGGGCACCAGTGGAGGGCCAGGGCCCATAACTTCTCTGCCCAGAAAACACTCTCAACCATCAGCCAGTTCAGCCTCTCTCTGCCGCACTGATTAAAGATGAAGAAACACGAGGCCTGGGAGCAGAGACTCCTGATCCAAACCCACACACCTGGTCCAAGGTGGCGCCAGGCACTGACGTAAACGTGTATCATGGCTCCGGGGAGCCTGGTGCCCGCAGGTGCTGCTACATGGGCCACACCTCCAATCATCTGCCCTCCTTGGCTATTTGTCACTGCGCACCTGTAGCTGAAGTCCTACAAGGCCATATGTGATGATGCGTGTTGAGGGCCGTGTAGCCCAATATTGAAGGGCATGCAGGCTGACTTTAGTGGACTTGGTGAATCTGAAAGTACTGTTAATTCGACATGTGTTCCTCAACTTTGTATTCCCTTGAAGCCTGTGTTTTATTACAAAGTGTATGTTTTGTTAAGGTTTGTGAGAAGTCTTGAGAGAACTTTAGGTATAGTTAAGCCAAATATAATTAATCAGTTAAATTTAAATATCAAAAGTGAGATTCTCTTTAGTATTCAGACTCAGGATTACAGATTATGTAGAAACTGAGTCTGGGTCATAAAGAGATTATCAGATGGGATTATCCTTAAACATAGAAAAGGTCACAGTGTACCCTAAGGAGAACAATTATAGGGACTAAAGGTCTTAAGAGAAAAATACATCAAGACTATGTGGAACTTAAACTTGTAATTGGATAATGGTCAAAAGTCCCTATAAAAAGGACGTTATTGCAATAAAGTGTGACACTTTTTTCTCTTTAACTCCCCCGGTGTCTCCATTGTCTCCCTTCTTTATTTTCCTCCCCCGCACTCTCTCATTTTCTGCCTTTACTATAACAAAAATTTTCTGTCTTTCGTATCGCCGACGCCGTGTCCACCTTCTTGAACCCTGGTCAGCAGAGGCTGGTCCCCCGCAGATGCGACTCCACCTTATTCAGAAGCTGTCCCAACCTTCCAAGCCGTCCCCTCTGCCTTGGTCTCTTCCCTTCCCAACCATGACAAGTGCCCAGAGTACTTACCGACCACCCGGTCTCCTGTTTTCACACCCATTTTCCTCATCGCTGCTGCAAACAAAGCCACTTGTCGCCGCAGCTCTTCAAAGGTCACCTTCACAATTTCCTCTTTGCCTTCCCCTGGAAGAGAGAGAGGACAGATCATATGGGGACCACACTAAAAAGATGGGCTCCGGGTCAGACACAAGGCAGACTCACACCTGTTACGTGGCTGGGGAAACGTGACACAGGTGCAGGAGGTAAACAAGGTGCAGCCTTACTCTACCGAAAAGAAAGTAAAGAAAGTCTGTGTGAAAATTAGCCAATGAAATGCACTCACAGAATTTGCCACTGGAAGATTTTTTTTGTTGTCGGAAGTGCTTTTATTAGATGAAGAATCCTTTGGTTTTGATTGTGGGTTTTAACTTTTCACTTTGAATCTAATTATAGGTTCCCATAAAGTTCAAAGATAGTGCAGCTAGTTCCTGGTACCCTTAACCCTGTTCCCCCACTGGTTACACCTTACATAACTCGAGTACAATGTCAAAGCCAGGAAACTGATCTTGACACCATGTGTTCTTTGTCATTGTATAGCATTTCCTGAAACCATCACCACAGCCAAGATCCAGAACATTCCCATCACCACCAAGATCTCCCTCCCGCTACCTTTTTTTAAAGATTTTTTATTGGGGAATTGGGGGAGGGGAACAGCATTGGGGACTCGGGGAAGGGGAACAGACAAATTGCTGTCCTTTGTTCTTCAGTCTAGTTGTGGAGGACGTTGCTTCACTGGCCCATGTTGGTATCGTCATTGCGCTCTTCCCGGATGAGGCAGATGGGTCTTCGGCCTGAATGGTCGCTCACCACGGCTATTGGCAGCTCACTCTGGCTGCCGGCCGCTCACTGTAGCCTATGCAGCCTACACCGTTGCTGGGGCTCGCACAGCCCAGCTCCAGGTGGAGCTGTTGTTAGCTGTAGAGGGCAGTGTCACTGGCCCTCACATGTGGGATCCGAACCGGGGCCGCTGGCATCCCAAAACCAGCTCTTAACCACTGCGCCACTCGGCCGGCCCTGTACATTTTTTTTTTTTTAATTGGGGAATTGGGGGAGGGGACCAGCCTAGTTGTTGTTCTTCAATCTTCTTTGTGGAGGGCGCCAGTCTCCATGTGGTTGCCTGTGGGCAGCTCGTGGACTCTAAGCTCAAGGCGCTGTGTTCAATCTTAGTTGCGGGTGGGCATAGCCACCATCCCACATGGAAGTCGAACCCGGCAGCCTTGTTGTTAAGTGCGCACGCTCTATCCACTGAGCCATCCAGGCGGCAGCTCAGCTCAAGGTGCCGAGTTCAATCTTTAGTTGCGGGTGTGCGTAGCCCACCATTGAACAGGCAATCTTGTTGTTACACCAGCTGAGCCATCCTGCCACCTGTTGGCAGCTCAGCGACAGCTCAGCTTGGCGCAGCATTCACTGGCCCATGTGGGAATCGAACTGGCAGCCCTGTGGCTTAGAGCTCATACTCTAAGCCAGCTGTTAACCAACTGAGCCACTCGACCAGCCCTAACTTATGTGTGTGTGTGTGTGTGTGTGTGTGTGTGTATTTTTTTTTAAGATTTTATTGGGGAATTGGGGGAGGGGAACAGTGTTGGGGAATCGGGGAAGGGGAACAGACAAGTTGCTGTCTTTTTGTTCTTCAGTCTAGTTGCGGAGGACGTTGCTTCACTGGCCCATGTTGATATTGTCATTGCGCTCTTCCCGGATGAGGCAGATCGGTCGCCGGCCTCTGGATGGTCGCTCACTGCGGCTATTGACAGCTCACGCTGGCTGCCGGCCACTCACTGTAGCCTATGGCAGCCACTGCAGCAGGGGCTGCAGCCTACACCATCACCGGGGCTCGCACAGCCCAGCTTCAGGTGGAGCTGTTGTTAGATGTAGAGGGCAGTGTCACTGGCCCTCATATGTGGGATCCGAACCGGGGCCGCTGGCATCCCCAAACCAGCTCTTAACCAATGCGCCACTCGGCCGGCCCCCACTATCCTTTTGTGTTCACTCCCCTCCCCCATCGCCCCAACCCTTGCCACCACCACTCTGTTCTCCATCTCTAAAATCTCATAAATGCAAACACAGTAGGGAGCCTTTTGAGATTTGGCTTTTTCCACTCGACGCAATGCCCTTAAGTGTCACCCAAGCTGTTGTGTGCATCAATAACTCATTACTTTTTATTGCTGAATAGTGTTCCAGCTTTGGTATGTGTATTGTTTTGGGTTGTTTGTTTTTCTTTCCGATTACAAAGGTGATGAAAGGTCACTGTAGAAAACGTCAACATTACAGAAAATGTCTGAGAAAATAATCAACCTCACTAACTGTCAGAGAAGTCTACATTAACACGGTGAGATATGACTCGCCACCTAAAGATTGTGGCCCCTGTGATCCCCGCCCCTGGAATTCACACTCTCGTAGTTCCTCTGAACAGAAGGGGCCCAATGATAGCCAACAGGATGTTATGGAAATTACAGTGACTTCTGAGTCTGGGTCACAAAAGACACTGTGGCTTCCACTTGCTTCACACGGGGGAACCAGCGGCCATGAGGACGCTCAAGCAGCCCACGGAGAGCCCCAAACAGCCATGGGAGTGCACCACCTGGGAAGTGGCTCCGTCCAGCCCTCAGGTGATTGCAGCCCCAGCCAACACCCTCACTGCAGCTTCAAGGGAGACACCCTCCTGGCCCCCGCAAGCCAGAACCACCAACTAAGCCATTTCTCAATGTGTAACCCACAGAAACCGTGAGACAATAAGCGTTTACTGTATTAAGCCATGCTTTGGGCAATAATCTGCTACAGGGCAATAGAAAACCAACATGAGGGGCCGGCCGAGTGGCGCATTGGTTAAGCGCTGGTTTTGGGATGCCAGCGGCCCCGGTTCGGATCCCACATGAGGGCCAGTGACACTGCCCTCTACAGCTAACAACAGCTCCACCTGGAGCTGGGCTGTGCGAGCCCCGGTGATGGTGTGGGCTGCAGCCCCTGCTGCAGTGGACTGCCATAGGCTGCAGTGAGTGGCCCGCAGCCAGCGTGAGCTGCTGGCAGCCAAGCGTGAGCTGCCAATAGCTGCGATGAGCGACATCCAGAGGCCAGCGACCTATCTGCCTCATCCAGGAAGAGCGCAATGACGATACCAACAGTGAAGCAACATCCTCCGCAACTAAAACTGAAGAACAAGAAGACGGCAACTTGTCTGTTCCCCTTCCCCGATTCCCCAACGCTGTTCCCCTCCGCCAATTCCCCAATAAAATCTTTAAAAAAAAAAAAAAGAAAACCAACATGATGAAGATTCAATGTTGCAAAGGCATAGGAAAATTATTTGAGTGTACTTTCTCTGGGAAAGATGCCAATCCTTTGCCCATTATCTTCGATGCAAATAATTTACTCCTGATGGCTAAGTGCTTTTCAGTTCTACAATGTGAAGTGTCTCTTTTCCAAAGCGAATACACATCCTGGTTTCCCTTTGGTATAAATGTGGCTTGTCCTACTTGCTTAAAGTTATCCATGCCTGCCCATTCTTTTTTCACCTCACTGGGTAATCACCTCTCCCACAGTCCCACCCCAGCTAATTTTCTATCCTTTGAAAATACTCAGTAACCTGAAATCCACTGTTCAAAGACAAAATGTGCTGTGCAGGCAGCTGTCCTAATACCATAAACACTGCCAGGCTAATGCACGCTCCTTTCGTCCTGCTCGCTGGGGCGTGAAGGCAATGGCACACAGGCTTCCCTTTTAACAGGCACCTCCCGGTCTCCCCCAGAATCCTCTGGGGGAGGGGTGAGCTCTGCCGAGGAGGCCTGGCTGCACAGAGTGGGACTCTGTGAGTACCTGCACACAGCTGGGGGAGGAAGGAACAAGTCAGACACATATGCAGAAAATGAGACACTATTATTTCCAAGTCCCCAAGCCAATAATCAGCCAATTTAGGACCCTGCTTAAAAAAGATACCCATTTGTAAACTAAATTTGACCCTTGGCTTGAGGGCACTTATTCCCACTGCATATTGCGGGGAGGGGAGCTCATTAAAAGAAGGGGTTCAAATACTTAAAAGGGAGGAGGTGGCGGGGTGGGCAGGAGCAAGGATACAGAAGGGAAAGTGTGAAGCAGACACAGCCGGCCCACAATCACAAACATACCGCCTTAACCCCCACTGGAGACGGCACTGGCTAAGAGCAAAGGCACTGGGTTCCACCAGTTCAGTCTGTGTGAATGACAGAATGGCCAGCTCAGTCCCAACCCAGCCACCCGGAAGGCTGACTAGCAATCGGGTCTATTGCTGTTTTTTAGGTTAATTTTGTTTTTGTTTTGTTTTTTAAAGATTCATGTTGGACCTTTCCCACTTCACAGTAGGAGAAATCAGGACTTCAAGCCTGAGACATTGGATAACCGCACACACGCAGTTAAAGGGATCAGGAATACAGGGTAAGGGAGAGGCCGGCATCTGGTTCCTCAGGATTACAGACGGGACCAGTGGGCCGCTGTCCCAGCGAGGTTTGCGGAAGCATCACTGTGCCTGAGACAGGACAACCTTTACGAGTGTCATATGGATAAATAAAATGTGGCCTCTCCGTAAAATGGACTATTACTCGGACATACCAAGGAATGCTAAGATGTGGATGAAATCTGAAAACATCAAACTAAGAGAAAGAAGCCAGACACAAAAGGCTGCATGTTCTATGATCCCATTTATACGAAATGCCCAGAACGGGCAAACCTATAGGGACAGAAAGCAGACGGTGGGTGCCAGGGGTTGGGGGGAGGGAGGAGTGGGGAGTGACTGCTGATAGGAAGGGGTGTCTTTTTGGGGTGACGGAAATGCTCTGGGACTAGGCAGAGGTGGCTGCAAACCTTGTAAACATGCTAACATCCCCTGAATTGTGTACACTGAAAGGGGGTGAATTTTGTGTCGTGTGAATTTTATCACAACTGAAGAAAGAATCTCCTAGCTCCTTCTGCTCTCCACTTCTGGAGCCTCCACCCACCAAGCACTTCCCACAAGTCTCCTGGGCTGTCCCCAGAAATTTATGTATAAGCCATCCCTGCCCCAGGTCAAAGGCGCGATCCTGGGGGACCCAGAGATGGAGTGCCGAGCAAACTCCAAGGCACAGGGATTTCAGATGTAAAACCTTAGCTGAGAATTGTATATCCCCTCTGTGCCACAGACAGCTGTAAGATACATGTGCATGGATACGTGCAATAAATACATAGATGCAGCAATTGTAATATATAGTATATATCAGCAACCCACTTCTGGCTAGATATCCAAAAGAATTCAAAGCAGGACCTCAAAGAGATACTTGCACACCCATGTTCACAGCAGCATTATTCTCAGTAGCCAAGAGGTGGCAGCAACCCAAGTGCCCATCGACAGATAAATGGGTAAAGAAACTGTGACACAGACATATAATGAAATAGTGTGCTGCCTTGAAAAAGAAGGAAATTCTGACACAGGCTACAGTCTTTATGGGTGAACCACAAAGACTACGCTGAGTGAAATAAGCCAGTCACAAGGACAGATACTGCATGACTCCATGCACAGGAAGTATCTTAAAGTTGTGAAAACTATAGAAACAGAAAGTAGAAAGGTATGTACCACGGGTTGAGGGGGACTAGTGTTTAGTGGGCCCAGAGCTTCAGTGCAAACGTTCTGGCGATCGGTTACACAGCAGAGTGAATCTACCTGACACTGCTGTACACTTAAAAATGATTAAAATGGGAAATTTAATGTTATGTCTTTTTGACCATAAATTAAAAAAGAGAAAGGTGCCAAAATCCTGTTTGAAAATCCTACACTGTGGCCGGCTGAGTGGCTCAGTTGGTGAAGAGCTCGCTCAAGAGTGCGAGCTGAGGGCCGGCCGAGTGGCGCGGTGGTTAAGCGCTGGCTTGGGAAGCCAGCAGCCCCGGTTCGGGTCCCACATATCAGGGCCAGTGACATTGCCCTCAAAAAAAAAAAAAAAAGAGTGCGCGCTGAGCTCTGAGCAACAGCTGTTCGAGGCCAGCCTGAGCTGAGTTGCCGTTGAGCTGCCAACAGGTAGCAGGATGGCTCAGCTTAAAAAAAAACAACAAAGAAAATCCTACACTGCAGTTAACCAGTGCTCGGGCGCCTCTCCAGACACTCGGCCAGGCGTGAAGTGGCATCCAGGACAGGGACGAGGCGCAGTTAAAATATCAGCACTCACGGGCAACGTAAAGGGCAACTTTGTCGTTCTCTTTGTGACGCAGGAGGTTTTCCGCATAGTTCAGACGGCTGCCGTTGAACCACTCAGGGACATCTGAGACCCTTTTGGATGTGTCCACAACCTATAGAGAATGACAGCAAAGCAAGATACGCACACACGTGAGATCTACAAATGACCACGACTCCACTTCCCAGGAAGCCCAAAGCGCCATTAACTGGTTTTATGCACTGAACTGGCCTACAGGCTTGAAAGTGAAAACAGAAACGAATGCCCCGTGGTTCACACGACGGCATTGTATGTTTGACAGTTACTGAGAGCAGATCTGAAGCAGTCTCATCACACACACACAAAGAAAAAAAAAGACTTAACATTGTGAGGTGATGGATGTGTTAATTCCACAAAGTACACATATCAAATCATCACACTGTACGTTTGAAATACATACAATTATATGTGTCAACTATTCCTTAATCAAGCTAAAAAAAAATTAATGTCAAGGGGAAACACCATCCCCACTCATTTCTTTTTCAACAAATATTTATTAAGCACCTAATTTATGAGAGATGCTGAAGACAGAAAGTAAGTAAGACAGATGTGGCGCCTGCCTAGCACCCCAGGCTGGGACCAGACACAGTAAAAACCAGAAGATGGAGCTCCAGGGCCTCCCTGCACCCCCACAATGTCCAGAAGTCTGGCCCCGGCCTCCTTCCTCAGGGGCCAGAACCTAGGTTTTCTTCTCCAAGTGCCTACTGATGAACTTTACAAGATGGTTCGCCCCATCATCAGACCAAAACCATAATAAATTATACTTTGAATAACAGGACTCCCTTCCACATATATTTACTGATTTACAACATAAGGAGTTGGAAAAAAAAAAATCTCTAAAATCCAGGTTAAAAAAAAAAAGAAAACTACTGTTTAAAAATCAGCCTGGGGGTGTCGGCCGAGTGGCGCAGGGGTTAAGAGCTGGCTTGGAACGCCAGAGGCCCCGGTTCGGATCCCACATATGAGGGCCAGTGACACTGCCCTCAAAAAAAAAAAAAAAAAAAAATCAGCCTAGGGACGGCCGGTTAGCTCAGGTGGTTAGAGCACAGCGCTCACAACACTAAGATTGCCGGTTTGATCCCCACATGGGCCACTGAGATGCGCCCTCCACAACTAGATTGAAACAACTACCTGACTTGGAGCTGATGGGTCCTGGAAAAACACACTGTTCCCCAATTAAAAACAAACAAACAAACAAACAAACAAAAACACCAGCCTGAATGTACATAACATCACAACTACACACCCTGGTTGAGATGGTAAATTTTACATTATGTGTATTTTACCACAATTTTAAAACCTTTAAATAAAATAAAGACAAAACGATGCCCATCCACTTGGGATCGTCAAGTTTCCGGGACTGGGCCTGTGTCCCCCCGTCGGAGGACCCAGAGGTGGCAGGGTCTGCATGGCGTCTGTGACCCTGATTCCATGTTCTACCAAATCTCTAGGGCAATGACTTTCCCCCACTGATGTGAGGGTTTAAAAGAAGATAGGATTCGACATTCCCCAAAACTGACACTTCATTTTGGAACGTAACCATGAAAAAGTCAATTCATAAGCAAGTCTCTACTTACCTCGTCATACATGCGCGAGCAGACAATCCCGCTGAATTTCCAGAACTCTGCCCAGAAATCTGAATAAGACTCAACTGACCAATGGTACAGGTCGTCGTAATTTTCTAAAAATAAAACAAAATGGCACAGGGCCCAGATTAATCTTCGGAGGAAAGTCTTAGCAGTGCAGTAAGAAGATGGACAAATTATGAGTGTGTCTGAATGGTTCAAAGGCATCTGATGAGAAACCGTCTTGGGGGGGTATCTTAATTTTCACTGAAGCACACCCACCGCTACTAGTCCCATAAAGGACAGAAGCGATGAGCTAGTGGCTTTAGATCTTCACAGCATGCCTAAGAACAAGGACTCCAGAGCCACAAGGGTTCAATCCTGGCCTGGCCGTTTGTAATATTAGTTTCCCCATCTGTAAAATTGAGATGATGCATAGAAACCCCTCTTCCTAGGGCTGCACATGGATTAAATGCTTAGGGTGGGGCCCTGCACACAATCACAACCCCACTACACGTTCACTATTACTGTATACCGCACAAACTCAGGAAACCTCAATTCAAGAGGTTTGAAAACCCAGGTCAAAACTGGAACCTTGTTGATGACTTCTCATGCCAGCAACCATGTTTTGGGGAGTTGGGAAATTATATATTTTGATCTGTAATACATTCATGTGATTCAAAATTACAAAAGTATAAAAGGCTATAATGGTAAAAAGAAAGAAAAAAAAAAAAGTCTCCCTCCCTCTTGCCCCACAACCATCTAACTTTTCTGACCTAGAGATTTCCTCGTGTGTTCCCAGAGATTTTATGAGGAAACCCATCGCTCTCTCCCACGGTGACATAGGTGGAAGCTAACTTCACACCAGGCTCTAATCCTGGGAACTTGGGGAAGTCCCGTCCCCCCTTGGGACCTTTCCAATCTCAATCTATTTCAGCAGGATATACATTCACATGCTGGTGCTCCAGGCCTAAGATAACAGCAGGAAGGTGACCAATAAGCTGTCAGGAATGGGGAAAAATGCATAATACAATGGCTGAGCTGAATTCTCTCACTGGCCCTCACTGTTTCCAACTCTGGTGGGGTGGAGTGGGTACATACAGGAAGAGACACGATGATCCCTGCCCTTTAGTAGTGTCACTTCTCAGTGGGCCCCAGTAATTGCCCCCAGTCACGCTGGACTCAGGAGCCCAAGGAGGTGAATGGCCGCTGAGCCGGGCAGGCTGTGGGAGGAGGCAGGCTGGCCCTGTCAGGAAGGGCAGGTTAGGACACCAGGACGCAGCCAGGGCCCAGGGAGAGAGCTGGGGCAAGCGGGTCCCTGGCAGGGACAGAGAAGGATCAACCGGATGAAGTGGGGACACTTGGCCCAGAGATCGCACAGCCGCGATCAGGGGACAGGCTGTTGAGGGCTCTGAGCTCGAGACAGAAAAAGACTCAGGTACATAGGAATGATGGCTGCACCTCCTCCAAGGTCCACAGGGGAATGCTGCCCCAGCTCCACACCATCTACTCAATCCAGGGGCCACAGGCCAGACCACCCAGGCACACAGGGACAGTGCGTCTGGAAAGCTGGGGCCCCCTGACTCTAGAGACCAGGCTGGAGGACCTCAGGCCGGCCACTTTGCCCCCCTGGGACTCAGTCTCCTTCCTGTATCACCTGGAAGTTGGCTGGAGAAGGCCAAGGATCTTTCCATGGCGGGGCAGTTAGCCCTGTGACCCAGGGCCAGGCAGGGCGAGCTACATTAGAATCTCCGCTCTGCCGCCAACTAGACAGCGACGTGGGCACCTCTCTGAGCCTCAGCATCCTCATCTGTAAAATGGGGACATTTTAAAGGATGGTGGTGAGGATCAACAGAGCACAGGCTCCGAGCTCGACTCTCTGGGTTCGGAGCCTGCCGCTCTAACCGTGTGATCTCAGGCAAGTAATTAGCTTTCTCTGGGCCTCAGTCTCTTCCTCCATAAAAGGAAGATAATGGCCCTTATCACTGGAGGGTTGAATGAGTCAAAACACATAAAGCACTAAGGACAGTGTTGGCAGCAAGTACAGGGCGTGTTATCACTCCATCATTTTGCAAGGGTGTGACACATGACAGGTGTGTGATAGACTATGAGAAGCTAAGACAGGGAGACAGGATGTAAACTACATAAAATGTCAGTCCGTAGGCGCCCGCCACCTTCAGTCCTGAGGGGGGTCAGCGCCAGGCCTGGGGCGTCCAGAGAGGGAGCCTCTGGGGACACTCACTAGACTCACAGGCCCCGTGCTCCTCTCTCTCTCTGTCTTTTTTAATTTTTTTTTTTAATCATCTCACAAACTACAGAGGGTTCCAGCACCATAATCCCCTCCCAATTGACACAAGAAAGGGGCCAGAGGCTTGAAATCCAGGCCTCCACTGAGGCCTCAAAAACCCATCACACGGGCCGGCCGAGTGGCGTGGTGGTTAAGCGCTGGCCCCGGCTCGGGTCCCACATAGGAGGGCCAGTGACACTGCCCTCAAAAAAGAAAAACAAACAAACAAAAACAACACAAAGTATATCACCAACAGCCTGCCCGTCGAGGGGATGAGCAGACACAACAGCATCTTAACATCACAAGGATCCAAGAGGGCGGCAGTGGATGGACTCTGAGCAGAGCATCTAACCCGTGGATAACTCGGACCAGTGGTTGGACACAATTCTTCAGCTTCTGCTCACACACCCCCACCTCAACTCAGAGGCTGCAACCCGGGAGCCCGGACGACAACGGACCAATGGCACGTTTGGTCCAGTTTCCACGATGTTCACAAAGAACCTGAACTCAGGCCGGACGAGGGGCACATTGGTTAGGAGCTGGCTTGGGACGCCAGCTCTGAGCAGCACGGCCCCGGTTCAGATCCCACATGAGGGCCAGTGACGCTGCGCCCTCTACAGCTAAGACGGTGAACAACAGCTCGACCAGGAGCTAGGCTGCCCTGAGTCACCATGAACAGCCGTGAGCAGCTGTCCACGGGCCGGCGAGCGGCTACCTCACCTGGGAAGACCGCAATGACGATACCAACATGGGCCAGTGAAGCAACGTCCTCCACAACTAGACTGAAGGACAAAAGGACAGCAACTTGTCTGTTTCCCTTCCCCGGTTCCCCAACACTGTTCCCCTCCCCCATTCCCCAATAAAATCTTTAAAAAAAAAAAAGAAGCTGAACTCGTTGCCAACATGAAAATCACGGTTTTCAAATGAAATCCGGGGTTTCCAGCTTCTCCTGAGAAAATGGCCTATCTGGCTGGGGTAGCGAGCCCGTGAGTGTCGCCTCCTGGCATTCAGGTCCCTGTACCGTCCCCACCCCACACTGAGCAGGGCTGGTCTGTGTAACTGACAGGATGTTAGAGAAATGAGCGCATGGCTTGTGAGGCTCGATTATAAAAGACACTGCAGCTTCCGTCTCGCTCTCTTGGATCACTTGCTCTGTGAGAACGTCCTCTGTCATGAAGACGCTCAATAGTCCCAGGTGGCAGGAAACAACCCGCCCGCCCGCAGCCAGCACCGGCCCACTGCCAGGTGAGGGAGCCCCCTCTCTCCTCCGGCCCCCGTCAAGCCTTCAGATGGTGGCAGCCTCCTCAGACCCAGAGCCAGGAGCCCACAGGCAAGCCCCTCTCAGGTGCCTGACCCATGAAACTGGGGGATGCACAACGTTTCCTGCTGTTTGGAGCCGCTAAGTCTTGGCGTGATCTGTCATGCAGAGCAGATAACTAATGCACTGTCACACCACATAGTGACAATCAGCTAGCGTGGGGGACCAGCTGCCCTACCTGGCCCTTCACCCATATGCAAGAGGCAGCCTCATTCAGCAGTTGAGAGCACTGCTTCTAGAAACAGGCTACAGCTCCCGTACTCACAGCTCCAAGATCTCCAGCAAGATTCAGGGCTTGTTTTCTCAGCCGGAGGAATGCAGTAACAGCAGCACCTCCTGGGCCAACCACTGAGGATTAAGTTTGTTAATACTGGTAAGGTGCCCACATGGGGCCAGGTATACAGAGAGTGCTCACTGAATGGTAACTGTTATTAATATCTGTCACCCGCCTGGGCCCTGCAGGCATTGGAGTTTGCAGCCTTGCTTTCCACTGACGCCCACCTTCCTGTCCACCCGTGAGAATTCTGACCAGCCTCCACCTCCAAATCTCAGCTCAGCATTTTGTCGGCGCTTATAAAAGCACCCTGACAGACTCAGGGTGCAGTGAGGTACTGGATGGAAGACAGAGCACTGCCCAGACATCTGACGCTCAGCATTGAAAGGTCGTGGCGAGGCCATTTTTCCTTTCTCCCCACAACTACACGTGAGCTATGTGAAGGTGGGGTCCCAGCCTCCTCTAGGCTGCCACTCCATCCCGGCTGCTTGCCCACAGAGGTGACGTGCAGCTTGTGGTGTACAGAAAGACACTTGGCACGGTCCTTCAAAAGAGCATGTATTGGGCGGCCAACCGGTTGGCTCAGGTGGTGAGCGCAGTGCTCGTAACACTAGGGTTGCTGGTTTGATTCCCACGTGGGCCAGTGAGCTGCACCCTCCACAACTAGATTGAAGACAATGACTTGACTTGGAGCTGATGGGTCCAGGAAAAACACACTGTTCCCCAATAAAATTGATTTTTTTTTTAAAAAGTGTGTGTACTATAATACAGTGTCTCTGGCCCTAATTGCAGGGGGTGGGTACATGCGGCATGTCCTTTGGAGCCCTACGGAAGAGGACCCACATCACAGGCACGTATGGGCGGGGCTCAGGCTGCTCCTGAGGGGTCTGCGTGGGTGTGCAGGGGTCCTCAGTGAACTCTGCTGGGAACCACAACAAGAACCAACTGACCTATGGCTCTGCTAGTGGAAAGAAGAATCTGGAACTTCACCGAGGGCCTGCCCTTCCTGATAGCAGGGGGAGGGCTTGGGGAGGTGGCCAGGCTGTTGGCCAGGCCCCTCATCCGCCCTCAGGGCAGGAGCCAGGCTGAGGCGGCTGGTGAGGATGGTGCTATGCTGTCTCTGCACATCCGGTCCACAGCAGTGCTCAGCACTGTACACTGGCTACACATACCCGGGACGAGTTCCAAGGTGCTGGCTTTACGCAATAAGAATGCCCACAAATAAATGAAAAGGCAAGGCAGGATGTGAGTCCAAATTACATGCACTTGGAGAACAGAAGAAAGGAGAAAATGGTCAAAGAGAACAAACAAAGAGAAGGTAGCATCTGAGCTGGATCGTAAAGCAAACCCCAAAACTTCCAGGGCCAGGCCTGTAGAAAGGAGGGAGGCAGGTGGAGCTAACCATCAGGAGGGGAGGAAGAGGAAAAGCCAAGGACCAAGATCGAAACACCCCCCGCACCAAGGAAGGCGCCCCACTCAGCCCAGCCGATAGCTGCCACGTGGGCATCATCATGGGCCTTTGGCTTTCCAAGAAGCTGGGAGTCTTGCCTTTCCTATGCAGTCTCCCAGTGCGTGACCCGCGCCAGAGAAGTCTGCTGGTCCAACCTGACCGACGTGCCACCCGTGCACTCACCTTGAAGGACAGAGAAGAGTTTGGGCAGGCAGACGGGGGGGGGGGGGGTGACCAGCACTTGCTGGTACGCACGCAGCAACCCCCACAGGCCAGGTGCAGTTGTGTGCTGGGCCTGATCGCCTCCTGTCACCCACAGCCACCCAGCAACACAGGTGGCTCATTTTACAGATGAGGAAACTGAGGCTTGGGGAGAACCGGTGACTTTGTCCTGATCACATAGCTAGTAAGAGTGGAGTCAGTTCAAAATCCAGGTAGTCCAACTACAGATGGGTCTACCCACCTGACAGGCTGCCCTTCTGTGAGATAACTCTGTAAAGCCTCAGGGCTAGACAAGCACCAGGGGAACAGTAGTATATCATTACTGGCAAAGGAAAGCGGGGAACCAAGGCAAGGTAAACACAGACGAGTGGCCCCACTCTGGGCTCTTCTTGGAAATCAAGTCTGTTCTCCCCCAAGTTAACTTACCAACTAGAGAGAGTAATAAGACCCCTGTGTCTCCAGGTTGCTCACTCTCTAGTGAGCAAGAAGGAGGGAGAGGGAGCGAGCTGAGTGCGCTCAGGGAAGGGGCTCGGTGGAAGCTATGACACCCCCACGCTGTGCAGGGCCTCGAAGTTGCCAGGCACCCGGCTGCCATTGATGGTCAACAAGGAGCCGCTGTGAGCGTCTGAGCCAACGAGTGACAAAGTCGAACCTGTGCTTCAAGACGGCTCTCGAGCAGGGTGTCCTCCGAAGCAGGCAGGGAGGAGAAGCAGGAAGCAGGAAGACCAACCAGCATTCAAGGAAGAGAGAGCCCAGGAGAGGTGCAGGCACTGGGGGTGGGGCTCCCCAGGAGAGGTGCAGGCACTGGGGGTGGGGCCCCCCAGGAGAGGTGCAGGCACTGGGGGTGGGGCCCCCCAGTGCTGCTCAGGGCGAGGCGCCCTGTGTGAGCCGGATGACTCAGGCCACGCTTCTGCGAGGCTGACAGGACAGTGATGCTGCCAACAGAATCACAGGAGTCCCTGCAGCGAGCTGTGGAGGGGAGCAAAAGCCCCGCGAGGCGACAGTCCCTGGGTGGGGAGGCCCAGGAAGTAGGTGAAGCAGCCACTGCGAGCCGGAGGGACGCACATGCAGGCGCGTCTCCCGCACCGAGCCAGGGGTTCCCGGGGCCCCTGCAGGCTGCTTAGGGCTGGGAGCGGGCGCACGAGGGGGCAGCGCTGGGCCCAGCCGCCCGGGGAAGCTCCCCGGTTCCGTGTCTCCTAGGCGCCCGATCCGCGCTGCTTTCCAGCGGGATCAGCCTGGAGGAATCGGCGGGCGCTCCGGGCTGGCCGGCGACCGCCACACACACAGGGGCAGCGCAGGAGGTCAGCAAGGCCTGGGTCCCGGAGGAAGGCGCCAGGCCGGGGCCCAGGGCCCCCCACCCACCACGCAGCCACCTCGCCAGCGCAAGGCCGCTCGGCGCGCAGGGGCTCCGAGCGCGGCGGGGACCCTCCCCGGGAGGGAGGTGCTGCAGCCAGGAGCCCGGCGGCCTGAGAGCGGGGGCGGCGACGCCCGCAGGGCCCGGGGCGCAAAGCCCCCCAAGTCAGAGGCGCCCCAGCCCCTGGAGGGGCCCGAATCCAGGGGAGAGGGGGCGGCCCTCCCGGCAACGCGCAGGGGCCCTAACAGAGGCGCCCCGGGGGAGGGTGCCCCGGGGGAGGGTGGCCCCGGGGGAGGGAGCCCCGGGGGAGGGTGGCCCCGGGGGAGGGGGCCCCGGGGGAGGGAGCCCCCCGGGGGAGGGAGCCCCGGGGGAGGGTGGCCCCGGGGGAGGGCGCCCCCCGCAGCCCGCAGCCCCGCCGCGCGCTCACCCAGCGCCAGGCCCCAGGCGGCGCCCGCGGCCGCCCGGAAGCGCTCCATCAGCGTGTGCTTCTTGCTGTCGGGCTCCCACATCACCTGGCTCTCCAGGATCTCGCCCGGCCCGGCCCGCGGCTCCTTGGACATGGCTGCGGCGCGCGCGGGGACCAAGGCGGACGCGGACGCGAGTGGCGGGGCGCGCGACTGGCGGAGCGAGGCCCGGCCGCCCCCGTTAAGACTCCCCGCGAGCCCCGCCCCCGCAGGGCCCGCCCCTGGAGGCCCCGCCCATCGGAGGCCCCGCGCGCCCGGAGGCCCCGCCCCTCGGAGCCCCCCCCTCCTGCCACGCCCTCCTGCCACGCCCCTTCCTGCCCTCCCCTCCATGTGTAACCCTCCGCGGAGGTGCTTGTCGCAAAGGAGTGCTGCCCGCCGCGCCTGGGGCACGCAGACCGCGCTGGCGGGCCGGGCGGGGCTACGCAGGCGCGTGGGGCCCGGGCTGCCCGCCCGCACCTGGGACTCGCAGCGGGTAGAGCCGGGGCCGGCTGGCTCAGGCCTGCGTCCATTCATTCGCTCTTGCTTTGTTCCCGCGGCAGGTGTTCGCCGAGCGCCTCCCGGCCACCAGGCCCGGTGCGGGGCTTTGCGGGGGCGGCGGTGCGCAAAGGGACAGCCCTGCCCTGGCAGCAGGAGGTAAACGGAGAGGGGCAGGTGCAGGGAGCAGGGAGACACAGTGAGCACATACATGCGGCATATATGTGCCATCCATGGTGTAAGGTGTGCACAGTATACCAGTGAGGATCACCATAGAGTAACATACACGGTCATTCGTGCACTGAAAGGTACTAAGTGCTCTGGGAAGGAATAAACCAGGGGGAAGGGCAGCTATCCTGGGAGAAGGGTTGCCATTTAAATAGCGTGGTCAGGGAAGGTCCCATTGACGAGGAGACTGCTACCCATGGCCTGAAGAAGGTGGCAACAGTGAACATTCAGCATTTGAGGGGAAAGTTCCCAGACAGGGAACAGCAGATGCGAAGGCCCTGAAGCAGGCAGGCCTTGGGCGTGGCTGGAGAACACAAGGAAACCAGTGGCTTTGACTTGGGGGACGGGGTGGAAGACAAGGCCCCTGAAGCACAGGTGGGCCCTGGAGACAACTGAAGACACTGGCTTCCACCCTGGGTGGGGTGAGGCCATCGGAGCCGAAGAGGGTGGTGCTCTGACCGACAAGCATGCCTCTGGCTGCTGAATGGAGAGCACTCGCCGGGAGCAAGCGTGTAAGTCAGGGGGACCGATACGATGGCGTCGCAGCAGGTGATGGTGGCTGGACAAGAGGGGAGCTGTGGAAACAGAGCAAATGGAACTTGGAATACATTTTGAGCGTTTATTTATTGTACTCGGATGCACACTGGCACCGTACTAGGCACCTTTTCGTATTCCTTGTCATAATTGATTCTCACAACAACCCAAACAGCTCCCCCCAAGTACAGGTTTTGGGGCAATGTCGAGGTTTTATGAAGCACTCGCCCATCTCCACCACTTAAAGAGTTCCCATCACGTAGTCACCACAAATAAGCATAGATTCTTTGTCAACGGTAATTGAAAAAAATATTTTTTTTAAAAGGAAAAAAACATAGATTATAACTTAAAACGGGCTGTTTCCTATATAAACATTGCTTCCAGAATAGACCCCTCCCCTGACCTCGAAATTCTGAGTCCAGCCCTTGCTCTTTGTCTCCAAGTTACCACCTTTGTGGAGCCCTGAGTCCATCTCGACCCAGAAGGAGAAGTATTTTTGAGGGAGTCATGTATTCATGTGCATTCTTTTAACACAAGGATGCAAATTCCACAGGCGTAAAATCCTTCTAAAACTGGTTCACCACAGGGTCCTCAGAGTAGGAGCTCAAGAAACATTCATTCATTCAAAAATGCCTAGTGAGTGCCTGCTGTGAGCTCGCCGATGGAGGCTCCACTGTAAAGCATAGACGGAGCCCTCAAGCGGTGTGGAAGTCCAGAGTTTGACAGGTGGGTTAACCAATTCTCATGGAGCAGGGAAGGGCTGTGTTTATGCACCTGACAGCCACTCGATTCATTCTTAATTCCTCCAGCCCAGACCACCCAACCAGGCACAGGGGAACCCAAGGGAGATAGAAGCTGCAGCCAAAATAACCAGGTACTTTGTCATTACCCCATGGCACTTTCCCAGACACACACGAGATTTCCGAGATGCCTTTAGAGGCCCCACCTTGCTACCCCCTATCATTCTTAACAAGATCCCAGAGAGGAAAGTGGAAGGGGTTCAAGAAAGTGCTTCCCATTTAAAATGGGAACAGGGCTGGAAGGGCCCTGCTTGACCAAGAATGTTAGCAGCCTGTTGTCTGTACCTCCCTTGGGTCTCATGGGTTCCCATCTTCCTCTGCACTTGTTCCTTATTTTTGATTGAAGGACACAGATTGATACCTTGTATACACACCACCCTCCTGGTCTGTGCTCCCCCACCCTATTCCCGGTGCTTTGAAATGTTTTAAAAAGAGTATGGAAATTTGCCAGGCCAAATGGACTTACACTTCCCTCAGAATGCAGACCTCGCCCTCAGTTCTTTGGAATTGGCCCCTGCTCCTTCCTCTATGGATAAGCCCACCTGTGTTCCTTTTTGTGTCTCCCACCGTGGTGCGTGCTAAGTTAGATTTCCCACGTTTGAAAGTTCTCACCATTGTTCAGTTGACCATTAACCAATACAGTAAATTATGCAAACATATTGAGTCCCCGGGAATGTGCTGAAAGCAGTTTCATGGGAAAGGCCTGAGTATTTGGCCCAAACTGATGGTCTAGCTGAGGCATGGCACCCCTAGTGGAGGTAGAAGCCAGGACTATCTCAGAGAGTCCACACATGCTTTTGACACTACGAATCTCATTTTTCTCCTCTCTTCTCAAATCATGATGTCACACAGAAACATGTCACAATGCTGAGATACAGCTGGAAGAAAACGAAACATCTGTCTCAGGGAGAGAGCAGAGAAAGAAAACACGGTGGAGACATCGGTAAACCCACCTACGAGGAATGCCACCACGTGCCAACTTTGAGGATAATGCCCAGCCCAAGGGACTGTATCCTAAATTGACTTCTAGAAAGTTTCATCATAGGCTTTTCATCATAGGTTTACATGGACATGCTTTTTAAAATTGAACATTTTATAATAAAATGAGGATTTTGTTTGCTGTCCCTGGAAGGAATGTGCCCTGATGTAATTAAATAAAATACACTTTTATTTCTCTTATTGATTAATGCATATGAAATCTGAAAGACGCTGCACTTTTTAAAATGTATCCGTTGATGTTCCTCAGTGTATCTTGAAAAATTTAGAAGTATTGGAAAATATTCCAGTTTCACTTCAAAGAATCAGTGTCAGTAAAGTTCACTGCTTCGGTTGTTCTGAAACCAAAACATTTCAACCCAAGACAAACTTCACCCTTAGGAGAAATGTCCAAGCCAGAGTCTAAGATGAGAGAAGGCAGAGAACTTATTAAAAGTAGGCTTTGGTGCTTGGTTGCTGCTTTCACCTCAGGACAGGGCACCACAGTCAGAACTGGGGTGAGTGTCGAGTAAGCCTCTATTGTTGTTAAGTGGGTGAAGGGCGATGGAGCACATAATTTCTCTGGCAGTTGCAAGAGCTGAGTACCTATGAGGATGCAGATCTGTAAATTAGGTGCATTAGAAGAATCTGGGCACCCACACTCTTTGGAAATTCTTTGCATAACCCCTCAGGGATCAATACGCCTCAATTTAAAGACCCACTAGTCTAAGCCAATCACAGAGCACCTTTTTTCTCCTTTGCCAATGATTGGCCTGCAGTACTCATAAGACTGAATTCTAGCCAATGAGACCAAAGGGGAGTGTATAGGGAGAGGGGGCTGGAATGTTAACCCCCTGATAAGCGAGTTCCTTTTGCAGGGAGCTAGGGCAGATGTTTCGTGACCCTGAGAAACAAAGTTGAAGAACGTGTGTAAACAGAGGATGGCAGGGCAGAAGGAAGAAGAGTCTAGACAATCTCGCTGAGCCGCTGGAGCAAGTCTGTGGCTAGCCCTGGGCTGAATAAACAAACAGTGACTGTCACCGTGGCTAAAGCCCTTCTGAGTTGAGCTGTCATAACTTGCGGCCAAAATCATCCTAACTGAAACGATCACCAACGGTGATAACACTTGTGCTTTCTTCTGGAGGCTGCTCTTCAGTCTGGCACATTCATAGCCCACGTGCAATGGCCCAAGAGCCAATCCTGTCCCTCACAACAATTTTTAAATTATTTGAGGGCCGGCCGAGTGGCGCGGTGGTTAAGAGCTGGCTTGGGACGCCAGCGGCCCCGGTTCAGGTCCCACATATGAGGGCCAATGACACTGCCCTCAAAAAAAAAAAAAAGAAAAGAAATAAATTATTTGAGAGCCATAAAACAAATGGAACCACCATTATGTGAATAATATCCTTTAAAATTTTTATAAATGAAACTATGATAGTTTTATTTCCATTTTCAGTTTTACTTCAGATGCACATGTACGTACCCAAAGAACCGCATGTGGCTTGCGAGCTACAGTTTGCTGACCCTTGGCCTAGACCAACTGATCTGAAGATGTGAAGCCATCAGCAATAACTAGGGAGGGTCAGATCCCCAAGCCAGGCCCACTCTATCACAGCTCCTGTGTCTCAGGGTTCCACAAGGCCAGGGAGGACAAGAATGGAAGATTCTCCACCTAAACGAAGTGAAGCATCCAAACCAGTGCTCATCCTTGGGAAGAACCTTCCAGATAGAGAGCACAGCAATTGCAAAGGCCCTGAGGCATGCTTGGCACAGTCAATGGTAGTAGCCACATAGGGCCTTGGGAGGCCAAGGGGTAAGGACTTTGGATTTTATTCAAAGTGTGATTAGAAGCCATTTGGAAAGTCTTGAATAGAGGAATGATGTGACTTACATTTTGAAAGGATTATTCTAGCTGTTGTAAGGTAATAGAGTGAATGGGGTTAGGTTTGGGGTAGGTGGAGTGCTATCAGGAAGACCTTTTAGGAGGATTTTGCAGACGTTCACATGGGGCATCATGGTGACTTGGACTAAGGTGGAAAGGTGGAGATGATGAGAAGGGGGATGATATCATATATATTATATGATATATATATATATCATATATATCATATAATATAATATATATGATATAATATTATAATATAAGATTATAATTATATTATATATGATATAATATATATGGTATCTACCTATGATGTATGTACCTATATAGAAGGTGGAACTAAGTGGATATACTGCTGGATTAGATAAGCAGTCATTGGAGCCCAGATGAGATGAGAACAAGTTCTAGCATAAAACTGATTTTCCCAAAGCCATAACCAAAGGAGTAATAAAGTAGGACTACGGGCAAAGTTGAGAAGACCAGAATGGGCCAGACACGGACATATCTCCATTTCCAGGAGCAACCAGCACAACAGGCTCTCCCAGGCCCATCCAGAAGAGAGGTGAAGGCGTGACTCCATCAGAGGCTCAGCCAAGCCCCCTGAGTTTAGCAGGCCAAAGGCTGGGTTTAGGATTTCTTTATCTGGCTTCCAATGCCATAGTTGCCTCAACCCTCCTAGTCTGCCCACAGGGCTGTGGCAGTTGGGTGAATGCCAGTTACTGAGGTCCACATGTGCCTGAGGTAATATTTCAAAGTACAATCTCTGCACTCCTCTCTAGCCCCAAGGAGAAAGCAGAGGAGAAAATGTGGCCACATACCCAGCATCTTCAACAGGCATAGGGAGTCGTCCTATTACACAGTCGTGAAAAGGGGTGCTCTACAAATGAGCCAGCATGGTGAACCTCAAAAAGAATAAAAAAAATAAAAAAACAAGCCACAGAAGTGTACCAACTGCATGTGTCCTTTTACAGAAGGGTCAAATACAGGCAAACTCTAAAATATCTTGTTTAGGAATATTTACATGTTAGAAAAACAGAAAAGCAAAGAAATGCTTAACAGCTGTCAGGGCACTGGTTTCTTCAAAGAAAAGTAAAGGGGGTGATTTTAGGTAGGGGCTTCCAAGATACTGGCCAAGCCCTATTAAACTGGCATAGGTACACGTTATGCATTTATGTTATTCTTTAAACTGTATGCACATATTCTATTCAGTCTTTTTGTATGTTTCATATAGCTCACAATTAAAAAAAATAACAGCAGGTCCCGAAACTCTGATGACATTAATGACTGTTTTACTTCCCCAAGCCTGGAGTGAAAAAAATTGAAAACAGACTAAAAGTTCATCAATAGGGGAATGGCTAATAAAAGATAGCATAGTCCATACCTTGCAATGCTACATGCATCTGTAAATGAGATTGACCTGAAACGAATCATTTTAAAAAAAAAGATAAAATAGACCTATAAACAGCATTGTTCTCGAAGAGGTTGTTGAGGAAGAAAAGCAAATTGCAGATTAATATCTACAGCTGTAAAAAAAAATACATATAAGATCATTTGTATTAAAATATATATATATATATATATATATATATATATATATATTACATATATTACGTGTTACCAGATGGCAAGCACGCAGCAAATATTTGCTACATGAATGCATGTCCTCTACAACTGTTACCTACCACTGTAGGCTCAGGGCAAACAGAGGGCACAGGCTACTTTCTTGCTGTTTTCTCTATGACATTCAGTCACTCATCTTCACCTTGGTGATCTAGTATAAACAGGGTTTTAGACAGTGTTATTATTGGCCTCGTGCTACAGGTGAAACAGGTATCCTGGCCAGCAGTAGCCTCAATCTATCCCAGAGAGATTTTGACCAGTCATACAAGCCATCTATAGCTTGCTCTGGGCACGAGAATGTGACCAGATGAGGTGACTCCCCACTCTCAGGCTTGATTTGGCTTCCTTCTCCTACGTAAATATGAAGCTCTGGCTGCAGAAGCAAGGCCTCCAGAGAAAAGGATCATGAAAAATAGAAAGTCCCTAGAGTATTCCGCTGGCGCGTACGGTGAAGGAAGGGGCTGGATGATGTAATAAAATGCAAAGAAATCTCATTTTCACACACGCACACACGCACACACACGCACACTTCCCTTCCGTTTTCAGTACTATGCTCTCTCCTTGCACAAAGTAAGAGGCCTGCAACAGGCTGCTCCTTTTTTAGAAACCTTCCTCCACCTCATTTCATTGCATGTGGATGCAGTTCCAAGCAGGGCCCAGACCCTCCACTCATGACCGTGTTTTTATCCACAGCACCTATCACCATCTGAAATGAAGTCTTTCGTGTGCTTCCAGCAAGCTCCATGACAACACTTAATTCTTGCCCATCTGGCTCCAGCCTGCTGCCCGAGCTTCAATTAGAGTAGCAGCTCAATGCTTGTGCAAAGATTAAAGATACTGAGGGTTCGAAATTTGTCTCTCTCCTCTATATTGTTAAGTCTATAGTGGGCTTTTTTTTTTTTTGACTTTTTGGGCAACTTAAACCTTTTGTTTTTATTAGCGCTCTTATTGTATACATGGTTGTTTTTTAATGTATTCGTTAGGATGTCACGCAAGTTTGCTGGAGTCCTCGGAAGTAGGGAAAGCCCCTCTGACAACGCTACGCTCGGCTCAGGTTTCCTCCACTTGGCACCGCCCCCGCGCCCGCCGCACCCCCAGGCCCGCCGCGCCGGTCCCCGCCCCCGCTCGCCCCGGGCCCGCGCCCCGAGCCGCCACAGGCGCTGCGGCGGCGGAAGGATCCGGACCACACGGACGCGCCACACTCAGCCCGCGCTCTGATTGGTTGGTGGAGAACTGGTCCCACATCAGCCCGGAAGGCTGGCCTGAGCGCCAACCAATCGCAAGTCACTCCGGTGCACAGGCCGCGCCTCTCAGCCAATGAGAACGGGGAGCGAGAAAAGGCGTGCCCAATGAGAGCTATACAGCGGGGTGGGGGGGTACCCTTGGACCGTGAAGGCCCTGCTCTGTCACCTTGACAACCTGACCGTTGTAGGGAGAGGCAGTCGTGACGCTCCCGCTTGACTCCCCCTGCGCCGAGATAGTCACCCACCCTTGACGTCACTGAGTCACAGCCTAGAGCTTGACTCCTGAGGGACACAAGGAGGGTGTCTACTGATATATTCAGCTATGCATAGTGGGCTGCTAGCCTGTGGGAGAGCCGAAGGCCTTGGGGACAGAGGCAGTGCCGGGGAAAGAAAATGAACAAATTCACCAGAGAAGTTAGTGAGAAGTGACAAACACTCAGGGTAACAGAAAAGAGAGTAACGAACCCTCAATAAACACCATAATACCTGGCACCGTAATCTTGGACTTCCCAGCCCCCAGAACTGTGAAAAATGTTTGTTTTTAAGCCAGTCTATGGTATTTTTGTTATAGCAGCCCAAACAGACTAAGGGGTCCTCCCTAACATACTGAGGACCCCAAGAGCTTTTGCTTCTGTGAGTTATATCTGCTGATTAGAATTAACAATAAAGTTAAAAAGAATTACCAAGTTAGAAATAAAAACTGAGAACTCGATATAATATATATTCGCCTCAACAACAAGTCCATTTATATGTTACCATCCATAACATATTTTTATGAAAATAAAAATATGTTTTTGCAAAACAAAAAAAAACAATTAGAGGAGTGGCATTGTTTTACTTTTTTTGGCAAATCTCTGATGTGTAACTTAATCGAAGACAGCTGGATCCCCATCTCTGCTTCCATGTTCTATCTGTCGCACTATCACGTCTTGTAGCCTCTGGAAAACTCCCATTTTACATTCATGACAGAATGAGAGTGAAAAATGCAAACAACTGATTATTAATAGTATTTTATAGATAACTACAGGCCAGACCACACTTGAGAATCGCAGGCCTACGCAAACGAATGAATGAACATTTTTAAGCCTCTCCAAGGTTTCCTTCATTAAAAAGAAATTTATACACAAAGAGTGCCCAACAACGTATACACATTTGAAGAAAAAAAAAAACTGTTCTAAAATTATGCTGATGATGGGCCAGCCAAGTGGCACATTGGTTAAGAGCTGGTTTGGGATGCCAGCAGCCCCAGTTCGGTCCCACATATGAGGGCCAGTGACACTGCCCTCAAAAAAAAAAAAACCCAAGGAAGGTGATATTGCAGTCTTTTGAAATCCAAGTTGATAAGAGTACACTTGATGCCCTTGTTTTGTTGATTCCTGAGATAACAGCAGTTTCACCCTACATGTGACAAGATCCTAAATCCTAGTGAAACACCGCCTCTTTAAATAAGACAACCCAAGACTCCTGAAACCCAAAAAAATTCCAGAAAAGATAAAGATCAATTCAAGCTGAGGTTCTCCTGAATGTTTAATAAGCTGCAATGTACATTAAACTCAGGTTCCCAGCATGGCTGGAGATCTGTTTAATCACATGAGCATGACCAAATGCATGCATTTAAAAATGCTCAAGGGCCAGCTGAGTGGAGCATTGGTTAGGAGTTGGCTTGGAGCACCAACTCTGAGCAGCAGGGCCACCGGTTCGGATCCCACATGAGTGCCAGTGATGCTGCGCCCTCTATAGCTAAGATGGTGAACAACAGCTCGACCTGGAGCTGGGCTGCCATGAGTTGCCGGAGGTGGCGTAGGCTGCAGTGAGACTGCAGTGGGCTGCTGTGAGCTACTGTGAGTGGCCGGCAGCGTGAGTGAGCTGCTGTGAGCTGCCATGAGCAGTCCAATGGCCGGTGACCGACTGCCTCACGCGGAAAGAGCGCCATGATAATACCAACATGGGCCAATGAAGCGACGTCCTCCACAACTAGACTGAAGAACGAAAGGACCGCAACTTGTCTGTTCCCCTTCCCCGATTTCCCAATGCTGTTTCCCTCCCTCAATTCCCCAATAAAATCTTTAAAAATAAATAAATAAAATAAAAATGCTCAAACTGTTAGGAGAAAAGGCCATTCTATGTACATTTTGACACGGTAGAGGGCATTCTCTAAGCCTCAGCACACGGTAGGAAACAGGATGTGGAATCAGAGAGCTGGTTTCCGTCCTGGCTCCCTCCCCACACTCTATTAACTGTGCCATTTTGTGCAAGTCACATAACCTCTCTGAGCCCCACAAAACAGGAATTTGTTATAAGGCTTAAAAAATGAAAAACCAATTTTTTTAAATTGGTAAGCTGTAAAACACAAATGTTAATTATCGTTACTATCTGTCACCCCTATTGGGCACAGAGAAGATGGTGATTATTTGAGGGTTTTGTTTTTTGTTTTTTTAATTTCTATCCCATCATCTTGGACCTTCCTTCTTATTTGAGCTTTTTAAAAAAATTCTGGTTATATTTTATTTTATTTTATTTTATTTTTGAGGGCAGTGTCGCTGGCCCTCACATAAGGGACCCAAACCGGGGCCGCGCTGGCTTCCCAAGCCAGCGCTCAACCACCGCGCCACTCGGCCGGCCCTTATTTGAGCTTTTTGATTGTCATGATTTATAATCATTGTTTCATCAGGGCCACCAATTAATATCTCCATTGAAACAAGTCCAAAAAAAAAAAAAATGGCGTCCTGACTTCTGCTCTTAGGGAGGCGTCCTGCAAGAATGGGCTCCTGCAGGGTCCCCAGGACGAGGCATTCCACCCTGGGGCGACGTTTCCCAGGGACCTCTGGGAGACTGGGTTTTCTCATTCGGATACAGAGATAATCCCTTCCTAGCAGGGTGATTGTGCAATTTTAACAAGCGGAGGCAGGTAGAGCAGAGGTAACACAGAAGGTTTTTATGAGAATTAAGGCTGTCACTTAGGAGGGGCATAGTTACTGCCCCTCTCCAGTTACCTATATGTCAACCTCTGGGACTCTTGGTCCTAAAAATTCCTGTAAAGCAATAGTGTAGGGCACCAAATGAGTGGTTTTCTCTTACCATAATTTTGACACTAGCTACCACAGGCACCACAGGTAAGGGCTCAGTCTTACGGGACTGCCTCACTTCAGCCACCAATCACAAGTATGGGTCCTGGGTCACCCACACTTCTGTCCAACTTGGCTACAAATCAAGGGTTTCACGACACTGCCCTTCAGGTTCAGTAATTTGCTAGAATGGCTCACAGAAGTTAGGGAAGCATTTACTTATGTCTGTGGTTTACTACAAAGGATACAGACGCACAGTCAGAGGAAGAGCTCCCTGGACCCCATTGTTTAGAATTTTTATGGAGATTCTATTACATAGGCATGGGCAGTTAAATCATTGGCCATTGGTGATTGACGAGGGTAAGGGCTGGGGCTGAAATCCCAACCCTCCAATCACATGCTTGGTTCTTCCAGCTATAGAACAAGTATGTGGATTTATGCATGTTACCATTTTTGAGTGGTTATTTTGCTACCATAAAGATCAAGTCCCAGAGGGCCAGCAGTGGCTGGTTGGTTAAGAGTTGGCTTGGGATGGGCCGGTTGAGTGGCGCGGTGGTTGAGAGCTGGCTTGGGACGCTAGCGGCCCTGATTTGGATCCCACATGTTAGGGCCAGTGACATTGCCCTCTTAAAAAATAAATAAATAAAAAAGAGTTGGCTTGAGAGTGAGAGCTCTGAGCAGGAGGGCCCTGGTTCAGATCCCACATGGGCCAGTGACACTGTGCCCTCTACAGCTAAGATGGTAAACAACAGCTTGACGTGGAGTTGGGCTGCCGTGAATTGCCGGTGACAGCGTAGGCTGAAGTGGGGCTGCAGTAAGCTACGAGTAGCCGGAAGCCAGCATGAGTGGCCGTGAGCCGCTATGAGCAGCTGTCCAGTGGCTGGGACCGACTGCCTCAGCTGGAAAGAGCACAATGATCACAATTGGGGAACTGGGGGAGAGGAACAGCATTGGGGAATGGGGAAGGGGAACAGACAAGTTGCTGTCCTTTGTTCTTCAGTCTAGTTGTGGAGGACGTCGCTTCACTGGGCCATCTTGGTATCATCATTGAGCTCTTCTAGGGTGAGGCAGATCAGTCACCGGCCTCTGGACGGCCGCGCACAGCAGCTCTTGGCAGCTCACGCTGGCTGCCGGCCACTCACTGTAGCCTATGGCAGCCCACTGCAGCAGGGGCTGCAGCTATGCCGTCCCAGAGACTCACAGCAGCCCAGCTCCAGGTGGAGCTGTTGTTCACCATCTTAGCTGTAGAGGGCAGTGTCACTGGCCCTCATATGTGGGATCCGAACCGGGATCGAGGAGCTGGCATCCCAAGCCAGCTTTTAACCAACGCGCAAGTCGGCCGGCCCCATAAGGCTGTTTTTAAAAACCACCAAGCAGGCTGCGGGAAGCCCAGACTGGAAACAGATGCAAAGGGAACGGGTGCAACACCTGGCTGAGCTGGCCATTAAGGAAACCAGGAGCCAGCTGCAACAGTGGCTGTGACTGGAGGCAGCTGGCAGCTTTAGGCAGAAGGGGTGATAGCAGCTGGTGAAGCTAAGACGAGGCTGCACTGGGCAGGGCATCTGGCTCACGCTGGAGGAGCGTGCTCCTCTTCCCTGGGAGGCTGTCCAGTCCCGCCCCTCTGCCCCAGCCAGGCACCACCCGGGAGGCTGGCTCATTTCATTCCATTCCTCTTGGTCACCATGACCTACTCCCATCCTCCTCCCCAGCCTGCTGTGTTCCACCTTTCTTTGTTAACTCACGCTTGCAAAATGATTGTGTTTAATTCACCCACGGACTATGTTTTCATCTCTCCTTCTGGTTCCTACTTTCTCACCCAGCACAGTTGCTATGGCTACTAATAGCTGCATCCTTCTCCCTGGTGTGGGGTCGCTGCTGGGTTCAACCTGCTCACTCTCCCAGTGCTGGGCCAGCCAGGTGGCTTCCAAAAAAATGTCACAATGACTAGCCCCCCTACAGGGGGGGACTTCCTTTGCAATATAAGTATACCAAGGAGCACTACTCAGGTCATAAACAGGTTTAATGTGACTGTTGTCTTGTTACATTTGTTCCTGAATGTTTGCTAGGAAAAAACATTTTGGTACCCACAAAAGTTATCTTGAAAGCATCTCGGTTCAGAGTGCCCTGGCAGGGTTGCCCAAATTAGCAAATAGAAATATAGGATGCCTGGTTAAATTTGAAGTTCAGATAAGCAATAAATACTTCCTTAGTACAAGTATGTCCCAAATAGTACATCGGATATACTTATACTAATCTTAAGCAGTCATCCTGCATTTTATCTGACAACCCTACCTTCAATCTAGCATTTTATTTTTTTTTTTGAAGGCAGTGTTACTGGCCCTTATATGTGGGACCTGAACTGGGGCTGCTGGCTTCCCAAGCCAGCCCTTAACCACTGAGCCACTCGGCCAGCCCCCAATCTCGCATTTTAAATTCAAGATTGTATGACCTTCTCAGATTGGTGAACAGAACATAGAATCACCATTATGTGTCATTGGGAAGACTCTGCAAATGTCTGGCTGGAAGTGATGAAATATATTTCAGAAGTCCATACAACAGAATTACAATAAACATTTATTAAGCTGTAATTTTCACAATATTTTAATTCTGTTCTGAAATCAGTCTACAAATATCTCTACATAACACCAAAGCCAGTTATTTAATAAATAACAGGAATGTAAAGCCTTATACATTTATGTCTATATATGATATTTGTAGAATCAGTTTCTGAAGGCTCATGGGACTAACGTGTGCATACACCACATACACACACACCTCACTATATTCAAATCAAATGGATTTATAGTATGTGTCCAATGAAATGCTGTATCAAATTCATAACCAGGTACACAAAATAGGAACTGAATCATGAAAGCACCGCTGACAATGGGTACCATATCTCACAGATGATTTCCAAGTTATTAAGAAGGAAGTTGCTTTGTTGGATTTGAAGTGAGCGCTAATCACCGTCACCATCACAAGAAATCAATTTAATTACACGGTATTCAGGGATTCAACACACATGCAGATATGAAATTGACACTACAGGAAAACCTTTAAATCTGCAAGAAGGCATTAGAACATGTGGGCATTAATGCCACGAGCTGCCACAGGTTTTCAGTAAGACGATGCAAGTGACAATCAGCTTTTTATGACGCCACAAAGGAAAAGCTGGGCCTGGTGTACCTGCTATGCAGCAAGGAATCATTGAAGAGCAAAGCACAGAATTCAGCCCGCTGAACAAAGTCGGTTTATCCCAGATACTGTACATCATACCGATCGATGGCTGTCCAGTACAAATTTTAAGGGTACAGTGTTAAGAGGCTGCAAAAAATACATAATTCTATTATTCACGAGGAACGGAAGTCCAACCATTCACATGGCCATAGACAAAAACTTTGCAGAATAACAATATAATTAAGAAAATAAAGTTGTGGGAATGTTGACACCTTAAGGTCACAGAATTCCTTTTCACTTGAGCTAGCTGGATGGTGAGAGCTGGCTCTTTGGTTAAGCCAGCCAATTCAGAACCCAGCAGGGGGAAGTTACTGGGCATCAGCCATAAGGTAGGTGTCATTTATCAAAGGCATCTTAAGAAGTAGCAGGAAGCATGGAAAGGAAGCAATTTAGGACTCCCACGAGGGACCAGGTGTGTGTTAGCTGTTTCAGAGCCTGTATTGCCTATTTGACACATTATTCCTAATCTTTCCATAAGGCTGTTGACTCCGAGACAGACTAACAGCCCAAGTGGTTTATGTCCTCCCCACAAGCAAGCTCTCCTGGGTGTGCACAAGTCACAACCCTCCCAAACTCTGACCCTGACCTGTATGTTTAACACTTGGTACCCAATAGGGGATATCCCACCCAGTTACTTTCCACCACCAATCAGAAAGGCTGGGCCCCAGTTCTCCCCTCTCTGCTTCCCGACCCTGCATGTGGCAGCATTCGGGCAGCCCGTGTGGCACTCCATGTCTCTTACCTTCAGGGAACTGTATTAAAAACCTTTCGGTATTATCTCCTACATGTTATCACTCAGTCACCTTTGTAAATTAAGACCCCAGACCAGCTTTCAAGGAATTCTATTGGCGCTGTACTTTGTTCCCAGAAATGATATGGGCATCACTGCGATGTGAAGCGAAAAAATACCTGGAGGCAGGTAATGCTGTCATTGGAAACCACATTTATGGCAGGCTTTCGTGCCACAAAAGCAGCTCTGCCAGCACGTCAAGGAAGAGGCCACTGTAAACACTGATCCCCAAACACCCCCCAAAACTCACTAATTTAGAGATCATTGGTCCTTTTTCTCTTCTGGACTATCTTCTGTTCTTGTTATTTACGGTGATCCTGAAGTACTGGGAAATTAACACTGATAGTTTAAAAACTGAGTCTTAGGTATAACAGATCCACAGCTCTCACCAGGATGTTTTTGTATCACATTTAATGAAGTGCTGCACTGAGATATTCTACAGCCTTGAAGACATAAAAAAAGGCTTCTCTTCAAGGTATGAGATATGGTACAAAAATACATTTTTCCACGTACAAAAGAGACAAAAAAGAAAGAGACGGGAGTGGCGGTGGGGGTGGCGGCGAGAGGCCAAACACTCTATAAGCTTCCGTGGACTGGAGAAAGAAAAAAGAAAAAAAAAAAAATCCCAAACGATTTGAGGTGAAGAATATGCCCAAACAAAAGTCCAATTTCTGCATTAAAAAGCAAGAGTCATTCAGACCTAACATGTAGGACATCTATCAGAATTTCACACAAGGTTCTACCCTGAAGTGCCACTACTAATTGTCGGCTCTGTTCATTAAAAATAAAGACAGCTCTCACCTGAGCGTATCAAACTATGGAATGGGCTTGAGTCTACACTTAGCCAATTCAGTAAAAAAGCTGCAAAGTCTCAATTTTCAGTGGATGCTTGTGGTCCCGATCCACTAGTGCCACATTCGTGTGCTGCCCTTGATTTACTGGACGGTCACATGGGCTTCCTGCCTGGCTCTGCACCCAGCACAGCGCCCAGGTGTCAGGTGTGAGTGAGACGGGGAACGGAGTAGCTACGAGACTTGGACGGGTGAGCGTTTAAGACTTCAAAAGCTTTGTGCGGAATATGCCAATATCCCCCCCGGTCAACAGAAGCAAAGGAATGTTTTAGTATGCAAGCATGCTCAGTACACAAAAGCCAAATGCACACACACAGCAGCAAAGGTGGGTGGCGATGACCACCCCAGAGTCATTTGTCCCCAGAGCGAGACTAGATTCATCCACAAGTATCTAAATGACAAAAATGGACCGGTTTCAATCCAGAAACCACAGGTTTCAAATGCCCACGATGACGATTTGCCAGAGCAAATCCTGGAGAACAGGCTCACATTCCAAGAGTGAATGTTGGGTCCTGTGATACGCACCTTAAAAAGAGAAGTTTCAGAAACATCTGCTTTCGTGTTCCAGATACTTGCAACCAAAAAGAAAACGTGACAGAAACACCGCACGAGTGGGCAGACAGCCGAGTTATCTCCAGTGTGATACCTGGACCATGAGGTTGGTTCTACCTGATTGGGCAGAGAGGCGTCTCTGCAAATGTGCACACAGGGGCTCTGGGTAGGGCTGTCAGGGCACAGGGCTGGGCAGGGAAGGACTGTGCAGACAGGCTCGAACCGGGGCAGCCTTCCAAAGTGTGTTCTGCCACAGCTGGGGCTTCCTTACCTTGCCCTGCTGCCTGGTGCTTGCCAACAACCTTGGGGTCCTGCGAAGGGGGTGCTTCCACCAGCCCCTGATCCAAGCCTTGCAAAGCTTTGCTTTGCTGTCTGCCCTGCATGGACCTCTCCCTGCCTCTCGAGACCACCTACCTAAAATGGGGGCACCCCTCATCCCCCAGCTTCAGACAGAGAACACCTAACATGTGTGTTGTAAAACCTTCAGGTAAAACAATTCAGATCTTCTCTGAGGTTTGTTGATGCTGGGAAGTGTTCCTGAGACGCTTTCCAAGCAGTGACAGACTTGAAAAGGTTATGAGCTGCTACGGTTTGTTTTCCTTCTAAGGTCCCGAGTCCACCAAAACCGCAAATGCAATAAATAAACAAAATGCCCTTCAAGAGCTTATCTTTCCTATCTAGGCCTAGCTGGCAAATGGTGAAATTGGGCCATTCAGGCTGGGTGAGCCTGGATGCCTACCCAGGTAGCTCCCGACATCCAATCCCAAAGACATTTCTTCACCCTGTCCTTGAGTTTTTCCTTCACAAAACATTGAGGTAAAAATTCATCCAAGTACAAAAGGGGAGGAAAACATATCAGGTTTCCTACAAATAATGACTTCTTCACTTAGAAATATAAGTGATGGGGGCTTGGCTGGGGTCACTAGGATCCAAGAGACATTTAGTTTGCGTTTCAAGCAACATTCATCAGCTCGGTCAACAGCAACCAAAAAATAACATAAAATGAAGCTCACCGTTTTGGAACATGAAAGTAATGCACAGACCTCACCCACCAATGCCTACACTGTGAAAAGAAACGCTTAGCTTTTCTAAAATGTCCAATTAGCATATTCTTCCCCTCCATGTAAAGTTTTCATAAACTTGACTTGGATCTGCCTTTATTAAAAAACCTTACAAAAGATGTATTTAAATGCTTGAAAAAATTAACTTTATGCTCTATGCAGATAAACTTCTCTGACTGTACAGCTAATATGGTTATATCCTTTGTTTAAAAAATATTTCTTCCGCTAATGACACTTCGTAGGTAGCTCTACGTAAATGATCTCACGGTTCTCGGAACGCGTCCTACGGAGTCTGCCTGTGACCGGAAGTACCCTCACCAAGCGCCACTCTCTTGCTCGGGAACGTTTATTAGGATTGTTTGGGGTTTGGGGTTCTTTTCTTCTTTCTTCTTTTCTGTCTTCTGAGCGAGGGCGCCGGTGCGAGGGGACCCGGCCGGCGGGCTGATTGTCACTTGCTGTTGGCGCGGTCCAGGCCTTCCAGCACCCGGTTCAGGCGGATGCTCAGCAGTCGGACCTGGCTCTCCAGGTGCTCCAGCTTCTCCTCCACGCTGGGGCTGCTGGGGACGCCGCGCCAGTAGAAGCCCATGGGCCCAGTCATGAAGTAGATGGCCACCACGAAGCACAGCGGCAGGATGGCGTTCTCCGGCTCCCCCTCGTACTTGTGCAGAATGTACACGCAGGACATGGAAAACAGGATGACCCGGAACACCCAGAAGAAGCGGCCGAACGCCACGTGCAGGAGGCTGAAGGTGAAGCCCAAGGTCAGAGACAAGAACCAGTAGGCCAGGAGGACCACGCCCACCAGCAGGAGGGCGCGGGTCGGGCTGCTGGCCACCGACGCGGGGTTGAAATACTGGGACAGGTTCGAGACTGCAGAACAGAAGAGAGGGACAGTGGCCAGTTAAAGAGAGTCAGGGGTTCGCCGACAAGCTGGGGGCAGGCAGCACAGCTCATCTACTGGGCATCGCCAAGCGCCCAGGGAACTAAGTTGCCTCAGTAACCTCCATACTAAGCCCTGGCAGAAGACAGGGCGCCTTTCGGACCGCCTGCCATATTATCGTGGGCTCGAACCTGCCGTGGCGGGGCGGAGCCTGCAAACGCGCCCTCGGTTTCCCCCCTTCCAGTCCTGCATATAACAGATGCCCGTTTCAGGCTGGGCACATGGCCGCCCAGGACAAAGGCATTTCGCAGTCTCCCTTACGGCTACATGACTAAGCTTTGGTCAACGAGAGGGAAGAGGAAATGTTTTGTGGTAGCTTCAAGGGGTTTTTCCTAAAAAGCAGCTGGGCTGTACCCTTTACCTCTTCTTCTTCTGCCTGCTGGAATGTGGATGCGATGGGAGGAGTGGGAGCAGCTGTCTTGGGCCATGAGGGAAGAAAAGTCACCTATCGGGGAGCAATAAGATGGAAGGTGCCTGGGTCCTGAGGGCCACGTGCTGCAAAGCCACCTTCTTGCCTAACCACCTACCTGTGGATTTCCACGTAAGAGAAACAAGCTTCCATCTTGTTTAAGCTGCTATTATTTGGGGTTTTTTTTACTCACAGCCAACCCTAATGGTAACTGGTACCCACACATGCAGTTCCATCCTAAGCAGGAGTGAAACGGAAGAGTTGCGTCTTCTGTGTGCCCAACTTAAGAAAATTTTCAAACAGAAAAGTTAAAGTAACAGTACAATGCTCCTATGGAAACCACCTAGGTTTAACAAGTGTTAACATTGTGCTTCATCTCTCTAGCCACATACTTTTTTTTACCAAACCATTTGAAAGATGCACACATCATGCTTTAGCATGCTTTCCCCCCTTCTTGTTTTATTAAGATATAATGGACATACAGCACTATAGAAGTTCAAGGTGTACAGCATAATGACTTGACTTATATACTGTGACATGATTACTGTAAGTTTAGATAACATCCATCCGGTCATGTAGATACAAAAAAAAAGATTCTTTTTTCCTGTCCTGGGAACTCTTGGAATCTAGTACCGTCCAGCAGTGCTAACAATAGTCGCCATGTTATACATGACATCCCCAGGGTTTATTTATATTTCAGCTGGAAGTTTGTAACTTTTGACCACCTTCATCCAATTCCCCTATACCCCGTCCCATCTCTGGTAGCCACAAATCTGATCTCTTTTTCTATTAGTTTTTTTTTTTTCTTCTTTTTCTTTTTAAGAGTCCACATATAGGGCCGTCCGAGTGGTGTGGTGCTTGGGAGCTGGCTTGGGAAGCCAGCGGCCCTGGTTCGGATCCCACATATGAGGGCCAGTGACACTGCCCTCAAAAAAAACAAGAGTCCACATATAAATGAGATCATACAGGGCTGGCCGACTGGCGTGGTGGTTAAGCGCTGGCTTGGAAAGCCAGTGGCCCCCGGTTCAGTCCCACATATGAGGGCCAGTGACACTGCCCTCAAAAGAAAAGGAAAAAAAAAGTTAAGTGAGATCATACAGTATTTGTCTTTCTCTGTCTTATTTCACTTTGCATGATGCCCTCAAAGTCCGCCCATATGGGTGCAAATGGCAGGATTTTCTCCTTTTTATGTCTGAAGAGTATTCCATTGTACTCATATATATCATAATTTCTTGATCCGTTCATCTGATGGTGGACACTTAGGGTGTTCCCATGTCTTGGGTATTGGGAATAATGCTGCAATGAACATGGGGGTGCAGACATCTCTTAACATACTGATTTTGTTTCCTTTGGATGTATACCCAGAACAGGGATTGTTGGGTCATAAGGTAATACTATTTTTAATTTTTTGAGGATCTTCCATACTATTTTCCATAGTGGCTGCACCAATTTACAATCCTACCCACAGTAACCAGGGTTCCCTTTTCTCCACATCCTCACCAGGATTTGTCATCTTTTTGAAAAGAATCATTCCAACAGCTGTGAGGTGGCATCTCACTGTGGTTTTGATTTGCATTTCCCTGATTATGCGTGATGCTGATCAGCATCTTTTCATGTACCTGCTGGCCATTTGTTACGGTCTTCGGAAAAATATCTATTCAGGTCCTTTGCCCATTTTTTAATTGGATTGTTTATGTTATTGAGTATTATGAGTTCTTTATATATCTGGGATGTTAACACCTTAACAATTATATGGGTTGCAAATATTTTTTCCTATTCTATAGGTTCTTTGCATTTAGTTGATTCTTCTTTTGCTGTGCAGAAACTTTTTAGTTTGATGTGGTCCCAACTTGTTTATTTTTGCTTTTGGTGTCAAATCTAATAATTTATCACCAAGACCAACGTCAAGGAGCTTACCACCTATGTTTTCTTCTAGGAGTTTTATGGTTTCCGGTCGTACATTAAGTCTTTAATCCATTTTGAGTTGATTTTTGTGAGTGGTGTAAAATAGGGGTCTATTTTTACTCTTTTACATGTGAAATTCCAATTTTATTGAAAAGACTATCTTTTTTCCATTGAGTATTCTTGGCTTTCATGTCAACTATTAGTTGACCATGTATGCATAGGTTTATTTTTGGGTTCTGAATTCTGTTCCACTGGTCTGTGCGTCTGATTTTATGCCAGTACCATACTGTCTTGATTCCTATAGCCTAAAATCAGGATATGTGATGCCTCCCGCTTTATTCTTCTTTCTCAGGATTACTTTGGCTAATCGGGGTCTTTTGTAGTTCCAGATAAATTTTAGGATTTTTTCTACTTCCATAAAAAATGCCATTGGAGGGCCAGCTGAGTGGCTCAGTTGGTTAAGAGTTGGCTTAGAGCGCATGCTCTGAGCAACAGGGCTGCAGGTTTGATTCCCACATGGGCCAGTGAACGCCGCACCCTAGCTGAGCTGTGACTGAGCTGTCGCTGAGCTGCCAACAGGTGGCAGGATGGCTCAGCTGGTATAACAAGATTGCCTATTCAATGGTGGGCTACTTCTGCCCACAACTAAGACTGAATTCGGCACCTTGAGCTGAGCTGCTGCCTGGATGGATCAGTGGATACAGTGTGTGCTCTTAACAACAAAGCTGCTGGTTCAACTCCCGCATGGGATGGTGGCTACGCCTACCCACAACTAACATTGAACACAGCACCTTGAGCTTAGAGGCCATGAGCTGCAGTCAGGAAGCCAGATGGAGACTGGTGCCCTCCACAATGAAGACTGAAGAACAACTTGGCTGGTCCCTCTCCCAATTCCACAAAACTGTTCCCCGCTCCCTATTCCCCAATAAACTCTTTAAAAAAATTTTTTTAAAAATGCCATTGGAACCTTGATAGGGATTGCATTAAATCTATAGGTGCTTTGGGTAAGATGGACATTTCAACAATATTAATTCTTCCAATTCATTAACACAGGATACTTTTCCATTTATTTGTCTCCTTGGATTTCTTTCATTCATGTCTTATCATAATCAGAGTAGAGATCTTTCACCTCCTTGGTTAAGTTTATTCCTACTGTTTTATTGTTTTTGATGCTATTGTAAATGGGATCATTTTATTTCTCTTTCGGATAATTCATGGTTAGTGTACAGAAACGCTGACTTTTTTTTTTTTTTTTTTTGAGGGCATTGTCACTGGCCCTCATATGTGGGACCCGGACTGGGGCCGCTGGCTTCCCAAGCCAGCGTTTAACTACTGCGCCACTTGGCCAGCCTGGTACTGACTTTTATATGTTAATTTTGTACCCTGAAACTTTTACTGAGTTCATTAATTAGATCTAACAGTTTGGGTGAAGTTTTTAGAGTTTTCTATATACAAAATCATGTCATCTACAAATAGGGACAATTTTACACTTCCTTTCCAATTCTGATGCCATTCACCTTTTAATAATAAAAATAACATTTCCCTCAAAACCATGATACCATGATCACACCTAAGAATATTAAATTCCATAATATCATGCAAACTCCCCCAGTCATTCAGGAATATGTTTACTATATCTGTTCTCCCCCAACCAGGACCCAAGCATGGTTTGTGCTACATGTGGCCATGGTGAGTCAGTGTACTTTAATCTAGGAGTCCCATGACATGGACCTTCCAAACACTAGTTTGTCCAGAGTTGTTTTCTTGCAATAAATCCTAGATTCTGGAATTGTCTGATTGTTTCATTAGTGTCCTTTACGATGCTCAAAGGAAGTTACCACCTAAGTGCACTCAACTTACACCAATGGTTCTCAAATTCAATTATGTACCCCCAGAATAGCCTGGCAACTGGGACCCACCCCCAAGACATTGGATTCCGTAGGTCAAGGCTGGGCCAGGCAATCCGCACCTCTTACAAGTTCTTAGGAATGCTCGCTGTTGCTGCCGCCGCTGATCTAAGGGCCTCATTTTGAGATCTACTGGCCGATGCACAACCCATTCTATGCAAGAGGGGAAGAGGAGGGTGTGGGGTGACATGGGATGTGACAATGTGGAGAGGGTTAAGTGTGAACCCAGAGCAAGCACAAGACAGGATGTCTTGAACCTGGGGCTTTTTTTTGTTTGTTTTTTAAGGGCAGTGTCACTGGCCCTCAGATGTGGGATACGAACCTGAGCCACTGGCGTCCCAGGCGGCTGGCATCCCAAGCCAGCTCTTAACCACCGCGCGCCACTTGGCCAGCCCGAACCTGGGGCTTTTTGAGTCTCTAAATGCATTTACAGTGTGAATGTTTTGCACCCTTCCTGCAACCCCAAAAATGGTCAGATTGTCGTGCACACGCTGGCCACTGCGTCTGGGGCCCAACCTTGTAAACAGCAACCTTCTCCAGGGCTGGAGGCACAGGGTCATCTGGGCTCCCCAAAAGCCAGGATGACAGATTCCTTCATGGTGATTTCAGAGGCATCGGAGCACTGTGACTAGTGGTTTTGACTTTGGAGCTGACTTTCAAACTTAACTGCTGCAGAAGATGAGACTAAACCAATATTTATATGTATGAGTTCTGTCTATTTGTATTTACATAGTAGAAACGATGTAACCCAATTTTTAATAAATTCTTCACTTTAAAAATTGTTTTCAGGGCCAGCCGAGTGGCGCGGTGGTTAAGCGCTGGCTTGGGAAGCCTGTGGCCCCGGTTAGGGTCCCACATGCGAGGGCCAGTGACACTGCCCTCAAAAAAAAGGAAAAACTGTTTTCATTGTGATTTTGTACTTTAACACACCTCATACTTTCAGGCTAATTTTTCTTTAACTTTTTAAAAAATAGACAATTTTTCAAAGGCATTTTAGGTTCAAAGCAAAACTAAGCAAAAGGTATCAATTTTAAACATTACTATTACTAACTTGTTTAAAAATAACAATGAACTCATTGTTGATTAATACAAGTAATATGTTTTTTACTAAAAAATAACTGCTTTCCAAAACAAACAAAAGCCATAGTGAGAACAGTGGCACTGTTTTGCATTTTTGCAAATCTCTTTCATATCTGGCTTGTCAGGAGGGAGCTGGATTCTTGAATCTCTTTTTGAATTCACAGAAATATAATGCCAGCTGCAAATGTGGGCCGCATATTATTAATTTTAACTTTTCCAGTAGCCACATTAAAAAAGGCAAAAAGAAACAGGTAAAAATTAATTTAAGATATTTAACCCAACTCAAAATATTATCCACATGTAATTGATACAAAAAAAATTATTGAAGCATGTGTTGAATGCCTGGCCTCACAGAAACATGTTGCTGGAAAAAGGGACCCCTCTCACCCCCAGGTTCCTCAGAGCATCCTTTGAGAAGTATGGCGGACTCTATGTCCAAAGCCACATAACATGTACTATCATGTTATCAAGGGGCTAAGATCAGTGATGAGCAGACGCAGGGACACCTGGGGGAAATCCTGGGCTGGAGGTGAAAACGCTAACCTGCAGGTCATAATTCAACGGCGTAAGTAAAAACAGCCACTTCAGTCAAGGGAGGCAGAAAGAAGCCTCTTGCTCCCCAGAGGCCCTAAAAGTCCTAAAGAAAACAAGGGCAACTCGGGATGTCCTGCCCGGAAGTCTCAGACCGAGGTGGTTCTCGGGGTGGCCCCCTCTGAGGGCGACTCCGTGCCAGACTTCGCCCCAGCTCCTGGGGGTTTGTTAGTGATCTCCGGCATGCTTGACTCATAGAAGCACCACCCCGATGATGGCCTCATGTTCACATGGCTTCTCCCTGTGTGTCTCTGGGTCCAAATTTCCCCTCCTTACAAGGTCCCCAGTCATACTGGATCAGGGGCCCACCTGATTCCAGTGTGGCCTCACCTTAACTAAAGACTTAACTATGTGCAAGGACCCTATTTCCAAATCAGGTCACCTTCTGAGGTCTGGGAGTTCAAACTTCCACATATGAGTTTTAGGGGGCCACAGTTAGCCCCTAATAGGTAGCGCTCAAAGAACACGGGACGGTGTAGTGGCAGACTTGCTACTCAGCTTGACCTGGCCTTATGTCACTGCACATGTGTAGAGTCTACATGTGTAGAGGGGTGGAGGAGGGGAAAGCTGGCTCTGGACAGAGCCGGACACAGGCGGCCCTCAGCACAGACAACTGAGACGGGGCGGGTCCCAGAGCTGCATGACATACGTTTTGGAGCAGAGCCTCTTCGTAAGCCATCCAGTGTCACTTGGTATTTTCCTGTGGACCAGGCACTGTTCTGGTCACTCTGCATGAATTGTCATTCAATCCTCATGACATGCTGACGAGACACACAGCATTTTCCACATGGGGACTAGGGCACAGAGCGTGACTTGCCCAGGTCCCACAGCTAGGACAGGATGGAGCTGAAGGAACTCTGGTGCAGGGAGTCACAGCAGAATGTTCTCAGAAGTGGTCTCAGAGAAAGTCAACAACTTGATGAAGATGGGAGACTTCAACTCATTCACTTTGACACCTGGACAAGCGCTCTATTTCCCAGCAAAGTGTCCTGGGCCAGCAGATCTGGAGTGGGGCTCGGGCGGTGCCATCCATGAGGGTAACCACAGGCCACGTGTGGCTACTGAGCACTGGAGGTTCAGCAAGTCTCCACTGAAATGTGCTGTTAAATACAGGTTGGATTTTAAGGCGTCATCCCGGCCCCCACAATGGAAGACGCCTTATTCATCCTTTTCCATGTTGATGACAAGTTGAGATGACAATATTTTGGATCTGTTGGGCTAACCAAAATACCTCACTAATATTAATTCCACTGGTTTCTTTTTCCTTTTTTTTTTTTGAGGGCAGTGTCACTGGCCCTCATCTGTGGGACTGAACCGGGGCCGCTGGCTTCCCCAGCCAGCGCTCAACCACCGCGCCACTCGGCCGGCCCTTTTTCCTTTTTTAATGTGACAGCCAGAACACTTCACATTACATAGGTGGCTGGCATTCCATTCCCATTGGACCACTCTGGGCAAAGAAGTCTCCATTTTAACCAGCACCCTGGAACATGCTGAAGAAGGAAATTAGAAGCCTGTGCTCACGGAAAGATTTCATACCAGCACACGCAACAGGGGAGTACAGTTTCCAGCAAAGCCTTTTATATACTTGAACTTCTAAGCATAAGACACAAATTCCCAAGGCCTTTGGATGCTCTGAAGCTTATGTATCAAATCAAAGGGGAAAAACCATGGTGCGGAGGTGAGTTTTTTCACCCAGAAACATGCAAGAATGCGCGCATTTACGGCCTCGCAGTTCCGCCAGAGACGGTTCTGTTCCGGTCCTCTCCGTAAACTCAGAAGGCTGTCTGCTCCAGACTGTGTCACTCAGAGCTGTGTGCAATTTCTTGTAATCAGGTCTGCTTCTCTAGGACTCAGTGGTCATAGCTGGAAATACAGAGTTTACCATCTGGGCAGGTGCTGAACATGGATTCCGAGCAGGATTGCACGCAGTTGCTGCATCTGGGCTATATGTTGGCTCAGCCTGTGTCCCAGGAGGGGCTGTTAACAGCCCTGGGTGGGGGTGGGAGGCGCTTCAGGTGCATCCTCTCCAAGGGCCAGGCTGCTGCCTCTGATTCTTTGCCTGAGCAGTGAGGCGCCCCAAGTCGGCCTAAGGCTTCTCAGAGGTTGAACTCAACAGTGCAAGCTGGAGATAGATGGTTCTGAGTGGCTGAGGGGGACGACAGTGGGTGGGAGTCAGGACGCCCCACCTGGTGCGGCTTTGGGCTCAACCTCAAGTCCAGGTCTCCGATTGTCAGGTGGGGCTGACAAGGGCTAATGGGAGGATTCCAAGAGACTGCACATGACAGAGCTGCACTGGTGTCCCAGGGCTGCTGTCACAAAAGGCTGGAAACAACACGATGCATTCTCTCACTGTTGTGAAGAAGCATCTGACATCAAGGTGTCGGCGGGGCCACACTCCCACAGAGAGCCCTAGGGGAGGGCCCTTCTGGGCTCTTCCAGCCTCCGATGGCTCCTGGCGTCTCTGCCTCCATTGTCACATGGCCTTCTTCTCCCTGTGTGTTCCTTTGTGCCTCTGCGTCCAAATTTCCCTCTTTTTATAGGGACACCAGACATTGGGTTTAGGACCCACCCTAATCCAGGATGACTCCTCTTCACTTGATTACATCTGCACGGACCCCACTTCCGAAATAAGGTCAGGTACACAGGTCCCGGGGGATTTTGGAAGGACAATTCACACCAGCATGGAAGCAGCATGACCAACAGTCCTGCAACTCTTATTAATTCTGGGACCCTTTGTGCTGGAAGCAAGCCAGGGCCGAGGGTGCAGCCTGGAGGAGACAGGCAAGCCCATGTTCATGGGACCTGAGATCCCAGAGGGGAGACAGCCCCTTCCCCTCCCCCTGCACACGTGGGCTATTATAGCAGACAGGTGCCAAAAAGAGAAGCACAGGTGGTGTGAAAATGGACAAGGTCCCTTTACATGGAGTAATTAGGATGGGCTCCTTGGAGGAAGTATCGTGTACCTGAAGATGGGAAAGTCTGAGCAGGCAAAGGCTGGTGGAATCATTCCGGGCAGAGAACACATAGAGAGACTGGAAGCCTGGAAGCTGAGAAAGGTCACAGCACGTCCAAGAACAGGACGGAGGTGGGATGATGTCCTGTGTCAACTCCAAATGCAACAGGGTCACTGGGCAGTTTTAAGGAGGGTGACTTGAGCTGATTTATATACACACACACACATATATTCTTTTAATCATTCTATACAATAAAAGTTAACAAAAAACAGAAAAAAATCAGGCCGGCCAAGTGGCGCGGTGGTTAAGCACTGGCTTGGGAAGCCAGCGGCCCCGATTCGGTCCTACATATAAGGGCCAGTGACACTGCCCTCAAAAAAAAAAAGAAAAAAAATCACTCTGGCTGATTGGTTGAGAAGGGACCACAGGAGGCAAGGGGGTAAACTGAGGTAGGAGGTGTGCAGGAAAGAGTCAGCACAGCAGGCCGAGGCTGCCCTCTCCAGGAAGGCCTGCTGGCCAGACTGGCCCTTGGCTGGTGTCTGGAGCTTGGATTTCCAAGGTGAGATACGTACTGTCATTTACACCAAGAATATATATTTGGTCTTTGTCTCTGCTTCTGGCACAGAGCTCCTAAAACCTTTGGAACTTCCTCAGTGATGACAATAAAGGAGTCTTGATAATTCAGAGCAAGCCCCTTTCAAGCAGACCTGAGTTTGTTAACAAGGTGACTTTTGGAAAGCCCCTAAGGATGGCAGCTGGTTGTCAGGGGAACCAACCATGTGATTAAAGGGTTGGAACTTTCAGTCCACTCCCTTGACCTATGGCAGGGAGTGGGGGCTGGGCAATGCTTTAATCAGTCATACCGCTGTGATGGTGCCTCCAGAGAAATCCAAAAGTAAGGGGTTCAGAGAGCTTCTGCGTTGCACTGAGAGCATGGAACCTCCGTGCCCCCACCGACCGACCTTGTCCCACGCATCTCTTCCATCTGGCTGATCCCGAGTTATATACTTTGCAATAAACTGGTGATCTAGTAAGAAATCTGGTTTCCTGACTTTTGTGAGCAGCTTTAACAAATTAAATGAACCCGAGAAGGGGGCTGTGGGAACCTCTGATTCCCAGGTGGCTGGTCAGAAGCACGGGTGACAGCATGCAGTCTTGTGGGACTGAGCCTTTGACCTGTGGAATCTGAGGAATCTGACGCTATCTCCACATAGATCGTGTCAGAACTGAGTTAAATTTGTGGAGCACCTGGTCAGCGTCCGAGGAGAACCACAGTCGGTGTGCGGCGGTATAGAAAAAAACATGGATTACAGACAGCGGTTGCTCCAAGGGTGGCTCCCTGAGCCTTGACAGTTCGCACAAACAGTACGGTTTAGGCTAACCTTCAGCGAAGTCTGGGATTTTGGCCAGTGCCGGGGAGAGGGTGCCAGGCAGAGGGTGACCAGCCCCTGATAAACACCCTGGGTGCTGAGTCTCTGATGGGCTTCCCTGGTAGATTAACCCTTCACCGGTGTCGTCACAGCTCACGGCTGGTGAATTAAGAGCTTCCCGTGTGACTTCGCTGCGAGAAAGCTCTGGAAGCTGGAAGCTGGTCTTCTCTGGACTTCACCTCAGGCGCGTTTTCCCTTTGCCGACTGTGCTCTGTGTCCTTTCGCTGGAATAAACCACGGCCCTGAGGACCCTGACACGGGAGGCTGCCGCAGACTTTCTGGAGAGAGAGGCGACAGCCCGGACCCGGGCTGGGTCCTTGGCCTCAACAGTTCTAGCGGGAGCCCTCCTGATTCTTGGAGCGGGGCAGCAGCTCCCCCAGGAGGCCAGGTCGGCCATGTTCCGGGTCACATGCTGCTTCTTCAGAGCTCCTGATGATTCTGTGAGCACCTCACTCTCCGCATTAAATCTCTTTTTGTTTAAGTAAGTGGAGTAGTTTGTCACGGATCCCAGTGACACAGAGAACCCACCCCTGGGGACAGACAGATAAGGGCACTGGCACCTTATCCTAAGTAGCCTCTGTGAATCTCGGCTTTGATGGACCATTTATGTATGCAACCATTACAATAAGAAGTCTTCACTCGCACCCTCACTGCCCCAACCCCCGCGAGGTGTGTCATCTACCACACTCACCATGGGTGCTGGCTCCACACTTTGAGAACCACCAGAACAGAACAGCACCCTGAATGAATCCCACCCCCGCCCCACCTACCGTCAAGGCCAAGTACATCCAAGATGTCGGTCCAGACTTTCCACACTGTCTCCACAAACAAATCCACTCCCAGCACGAACCTCTCGGTCAGCCTGGTCAAGAACTGCAGACACAGAGAAGGGTCATTACTACCTTGGTCCACGCTGCCCTCTTCCCAATCCGGCCAAGCCCATTCATTTCTAGTTCGGCAGGAAAACAGCCAACGATGATCACAGCTATGCTAGGAGTGGCCGAGGAGCCCAGGAGACTGACTTGACCTTGGACCAACTGTCAGTGGGCCAAGAACTGAGCGAAATTTGGGCCAACCTCCCTTCTGCAGGCCAAGTGATGCTCCCTGCGAGACGCGAGCACCCCAGAGCCATTTCGCGTCACATCCCATTTCTCCTGCAGCCCTCTGCTCACCTTTCCGTCAAGATCCACTTTCCTCTGCCTGATCTCTCATTTTTACTTATTTATTTTTAATTTTTTAAATTTATTTTCAATTCGAGTCGACATACAATATTATATTCGTTTCAGGTGTACAGCGTAGTGATTAGACATTTATAGAACTTTCGAAGTGATCCCCCCCGTAAGACTGGTACCCACCTGGCACCATACATCGTTGTTACAGTATAATTGACTATATTCCGTAGGCGCTGTGCTTTATATCCCCATGACTAGTTTAATAACTGGCAATTTGTACTTTTGATTTCTCATTTGTAAATGTGGGGGTTTCTGCGTCTGATCTATTTCACCTGGAGGCTGGACAATGCTACAAGGGACCAGTTCTGAAAGGCTGAAAGGCGGGGAAGGTGGTTCTCACACTTGAGCTGTACCCATGGAAATGTCAGAGGCCCACTCTACCCAGCTTAGGGATCTGGGGCCTGGGAGGTCTTTATTAGCACTACAGGTGATTCAGGAGACTCACTGGGCTAGAGTAATATGAATACGAGGTGCGGCCTCATTTCACCTTATTAGTATTTGTTTTACATGGCTTACTTTTATTTTCTATTATAAAAATTCATGCAAAAGTTTTAAGAAGCCTTATTTGTTTTGAATAGGTGGTATTCTATACACGGCACAAAATCCAAAGCTACAAATGGGAACTTGGTAAAAAGTAAGCCTCCCATCTCACTCCCCGCATCCCAGATCCCCTTCCGGAGGGCACCACCGTTAGCACTCACTTCTGCAGCCTCCCTTGGATGCACTGGGTGAATCATGGCATGGACCAACTTTTTTTCCACAAATGGTAGCATATGTGTGCAATTCTGCAGTTTTTCTCTGTAACACTCTGTTTTGGTGATCACTCTACTTCAGTCTGTACAGAGCTGCCTCATTCTTTTTTTTTTTTTTTTTGAGGGCAGTGTCACTGGCCCTCATATGTGGGACCTGAACCGGGGCTGCTGGCTTCCCAAGCCAGCGCTTAACCACTGCGCCACTCGGCCAGCCCCGCCTCGTTCTTTTTAAAGATGGTATTTAACCAATCCCCTGCTGATGGATACCTAGGTTGTTCCCAACCTGTGCTATTATAGCCAATGAGACCCTGTACACAAGCTCTTTGGCTCACATGTGGAGGGTAAATGCCTCAGAGTAAATCAGTTACAGCATTTTAACTTGGATACCCTAGATAGAAAGTGCCTCTAGGACACAGGAAGAAGGAGGCACAAGATTGAATCAGCAACCAGGAGGCAAAGGAGCCCGACAATCTCTGTGCTGGCACTGTGGCGTGGCTGAGCGTGCCTGGGGCCAGGGGCTTAAGTGCCAGGGTTCGACACCCAGCTCTGCCTCTTACTTGGGAGGTTGGCCGTGGGCATATTGTATGTATTCTTAAGATCTCTAAGTCTTTAGCTGACAAATGGAGGTAATAGCACCTGCCTCATCTGGTTATTAGAGCACTAAATAATCAGCCTTAAGGAACTGCACTAAACAGATTGGGAGACTATTCAGCCATAAAAGAGGAATGAAGCACTGATACACGCTTCAAACACGCTCCAACATGGATGAACCTTGAAAACATTATGCTAAGGAAAAGAAGTCAGGCACAAAGACCACGTTGTGTAATTCCTTTTGTACAAAATGTCCAGAATAGGCAAATCCATAATCAGAACACACGTCAGTGGTTTCCAGGGGCTGAGGAGGGGGTGATAGCTAGTGTACAGGGCTTCTTTTGGGGGGTGAAGAAAATGTGCTTCCATTGACTATGATGATGGCTGCACAACTCTATATACTAACATCCATCAAACTGTACACTTTAAATGGGTGACTTGTATGGTACATGAATTAGATCTCAATAAAGCTGCTAGCAAAAAAAAAAGGGAGGGTTAAAACAAAATAATGAGTTGGGATTTTTTTAAAGTAGACATCAAAAGACTATGTATAGAAAGAAAGTACTCGTCAGAGGGAAGAGGGATGCTGCCCCTCTCTTTGGGGGGCGGGGGGCAGTTGGGAGAACGTACCTGCACTCAGGTGGAGAGTGCACTGGTGTTGGTTTAGCTATAATTCTTTTGTTTGTTTGTTGACGTGCTTTATTGACAGATGGTTTTCATTTAGAATACTCACAAGGCTTGTGTAATCATCACATCATAATTCCAGAATTCCTGAACATTTTCATCACCCCAAGAGAAGCCTGGCACATATCAGCAGTCACTCCCCGTCCCCGGCTCCCCCAGCCCCAGGCAACCACCAACTCCTTTCTGTCTCCATGGATTTGCTTTTCCTGGACTTTTCATACAAATGGAAACCTACAATACATGACCTTGGGGGTCTCTCACACAGAAGAACTTTTTCAAGGTTCACCTGGGTGGCTGCATGAATCACTACTCAACTTTTCTTTACTGCCAAATACCATCCCATTTTACAGACATACTACATGTTGTTTCTTCTGTCATAATTCTTTAAAGTACGTACGATTTGTACACGTGTGTCAGTGGATAGCAATTTTTAGAATTTATTCAAGTGGAGGAATAAGGAAAGGGCTCCACACCAAGGCTTTTGTGAGAAAAGGATATCAAGCCTTTAAAATGGCCCCAACTCCGAGAAAGGATGCGAGGAGGCAGTTACTTGGGAAGGAAGAGACATTACTGCTCACGCTGTTGAACCTCTCTGGGCCTCAGTGATTGCAGCTGTAAAATGGGACGGAGAGAGGACTCGCCATCAGAATCTGTACAGACCACAGCCGGGGCGGGCACACAGCGATTGTCCCCATGTTGGGACTGCTGGGTTGTTTCTGTCAGACTCATGAACGGTGGAGTGGCCTCCTGGCGCTCCCAGCAAGGATGAAAGCCCAGACCCTGCTCCAAAATAATATGTCTTAGATTAAATTAAAAATACTATTCCAGGTTAAAAATATTTTTGAGGGGTGGGGGATAGATGTAACAAAAATGGCATAGGGGTTGGGTGAATGGGTTGAAAAAGGGGAAGGGATTAAGAAGTACAAATTGCAAGGGCTGGCCGAGTGGCTCAGTTGGTTAAGAGCTCGCTCAAGGGTACAAGCTGAGCTCTGAGCAACAGCAGTTCAATGCCAGCCCGAGCTGAGCTGCCACCAGGTGGCAGGATGGCTCAGCTAAAAAAGAAGTACAAATTGCTAGTTACAAAACAGTCATGGGGATGTAAGGTACAGCACAGGGAATATGGCCCATAACACTGCAATAACTGTGTGTAGTCTCAGGCGGGTACTAGACTTATGGGGGATCACTCCATAAATTATACAAATGTCTAACCACTACGCTGTACACTAATATGATATTGTATGTCAACTCTAATTGATAAATAAAAAAGAAATTGTTTTAAATGGAAGAAAGTTGATCAGTGGAAGTGCTGGGTGATGGGACAGGGGTTCATTCTGTGGGTCTTTCTCCCTTTGTGTATGTTGGACAATTTTCAAGATGAAAAGTTAAAACAAAGGAGATTCAGGTGAACAAACTGAGGAGGCCTCCGGCCATGGGCATGGAAGGGGACAAACTCCTCAAACTCTGGGATTTCATCACCCCTCTCCTTGTAGGAAGAGGCCTGGACACCCATCTCCGCAGGGCTTTCTGCCCCAGGAGAGTCAGGCCCTGAGGGCAAATACATCAGTGCAGCCCAGGTTTCTGCAGTTCAGAGGAACACAGTGAAATGCAAGGTCACCTGGACCCAAAGTGCTGGAACATGTGCAGCTCACGAGTGAGTTTCAAAGTGGAAAATGAGGACGATGGACGGTCCACTGAGCTTCCACGAAAGATCAAGCGCATGGGGCAAACTGACCCCCGTGCCCTGGTGTGCTTCCACGGCAGGGAGGCAGACCCCTTCGGCAGAATTCTCATTAAAACTGCTCTCACTCTATTTTCTCTCCAGCCTGAGGAAGCAGTCAGACAATATACACTGAGACACCGCAAAAGATAGCTGGCTGGTCAAAGCCGCACTGAGATACCACGTCAGCCCAACGAGGAGGGCTAGCATCGAAAAGGCAGACAGGAACGAGTGCTGGCGACAATGAGGCGGACCTGGAGCCCTCCCACCCTGCGGGTGGGAACTTAAAACCGCGCAGCTCTATGGCGGTTCCTTGAAATGGCCGAGCTGCCACATGACCCAGCCATTCCATGGCTAGGTCTATACCCCTAAGGGCTGAAAATATGTGTTTGGAAAAGAACTTGTACATGAATCTGCAGAATGTGCCATGTCACCGAAGTGGAAACAACCAGATGTCTATCAACCAATGAATGGATAAATACGAAGCCAGAAGAGAAATGACGCGCTGACACGCTACCCTAAGGGTGAACCTTGAAAACATGACGCTGAGTGAAAGAAGCCAGATAGAAAAGACCGCACAGTGTGATTCCATCTGTATGAAATGTCCAGAATAGGTAAATCCGTAGACACAGAAATAGATTACGAGTTGCCAAGGGCTGGGAGCAATGGGGAGTCAATGCTAACTAGGACATGGGTTTCTTTTTGGGGTAACAAAAATGTTCTAAAATTGGGATGAGGGTTGCACAACTCTCTGAATATACTAAAAACCACTGAACTGTCAATGAATGAATGGTAAGGTATCTGAATTGTAACAGCTAATAAAGCTGTTACCCAAAAAAAAGGGCAAAAATTTCAGTCATAAATGCTCCCTGCACCCCCCAAAAAGTGAGGGGACTTGGACAGGCTAAAGGAGACTAAAGAGATGTGAAAACCAAATACAATGAGGGCCGGCCGAGTGGCGCATTGGTTAAGAGCTGGTTTTGGGACGCCAGTGGCCCCGGTTCGGATCCCACATATGAGGGCCAGTGACACTGCCCTCTACAGCTAACAACACCTCCACCTGGAGCTGCGCTGTGTGAGCCCCGGCGATGGTGTAGGCTGTGGCCCCTGCTGCAGTGGGCTGCCATAGGCTACAGTGAGTGGCCAGCAGCCAGTGTGAGCTGCCAATAGCTGCTGTGAGCGACCATCCAGAGACCGGCGACCGATCTGTCTCATCCGGGAAGAGCGCAATGACGATACCAACATGGGCCAGTAAAGCAACGTCCTCCGCAACTAGACTGAAGAACAAAAGGACAGCAACTTGTCTGTTCCCCTTCCCCGATTCCCCTCCCTCAACTCCCCAATAAAATCTTTAAAAAAAAAAAAAACTAGAGGAAACATTATTTTCATTGTGGTGTTGTTTTCATGGGTATATGCCTATGTCAAAAAAAGTATCAACTTGTCCGCTTTTGTCCCACTTTAAAAATGTACAGCTGGGGCCGGCCGAGTGGCGCGGTGGTTAAGCGCTGGCTTGGGAAGCCAGTGGCCCCGGTTTGGTCCCACATATGAGGGCCAGTGACACTGCCCTCAAAACAAAACAAAAAAAATGTACAGCTGGTTGACATGTAATATCAACTACACCCCAATCAAGCCATTAAAATGCTGGTGGAAAAAAAAGAATAGAAAGTGATTTTGTTCAAAATATTTTCCTGCAAACAGCCAAAAATGCAAACCAAGAGTTCAATAGAAAAATGGCAAAAAAAACAAAAGGCGACTCCCAGAAAAGAAAATGCCAATAAGACTGAGTCAGAGGCCAGCCGAGTGTCTCAGTTTGTTAAGAGCTCACTCAAGAGTGCAAGCTCTGAGCAGCAGGGTAGCCGGTTTGATTCCTGGCCCGAGCTGAGCTGCCAGGATAGCTCAGCTAAAAAACAAAACAAAACCCACAAAGATTCTGAGTCAGTGAGACCATCTATCTCAAACACAAAAAAACCCAAAAAGTTTAATGACACTTTTGGAGCAGGTTTGGGGACCAGACAGCCCTCAACGCAGTGTTTGGTGCGAGTAACTGGAATAATTCTAGTAAACAATCCAGTACTGTCTCTCAGTATTAGAAGTGCATATGGAACTGTGTAGACAGGACACAGGCAGATAAAATGACTTTATGCTGTCAGAAGTCGGGAGAGTGGTTATCTTGAAGTCGAACAATCCATTTCTAGATCCCCAAGCTAGTCACACAAGTGTGCTTGATGTGTGACAATTCATTCCACTTATAATGCATAAAAGTGCACCAATTATATTTCAATTAAGAAATTTTCAGGAGCCAGCCGAGTGGCGCAGTGGTTAAGCGCTAGCTAAGGAAGCCAGAGGCCCCGATTCAGGTCCCACATTTGAGGGCCAGTGACAGTCCTCAAAAAAAAAAATTTCAAATGCACAGACCCTTTGACTCAGCCAATTCCATTTCTAACAATTTACACATGAATTTGTCTATGTGCACACACACACACACAATCTGTAAAGAAAGGCCTATGTGGCAGCCTTGTTTGAGTGGCAAAAGACAGGAAACTAACAAAACATCCGCCATTAGGAGTGGGTGAAACGATGGTACATCTTTACTATAATTTGCTCTTTGCAGCCCTCCAAAAAGAAGGAAGCAAGATTTCATGCACTGATAAGGTCTGATCTCCAAATTTTAACTGAAAAAGGAAGTGCAGAACAGTGTACAGAGTGCAAAACAAACAGAAAACTAACAAAGGATCTACAATATATACCTACATGCTTATGTAGGCTCAGAACAACTGACTGCTTCTGGGAGGAGAACGGGAGATGGGGCCAGAGGTGGGAGGCAGGGTTTTTATAACTTTTGAACAATTTGAAGTGGTATTCCATGCAACTATCGCCTTATTTTTTCTTTTAAGGACCTAGAAATGTTGAACTTCTTTAAAAAAAATAAATAAAAATAAATAATTAAAACAAAAGCACAGGAGCAAGGAAAAGAAAACATCAGCTCTCAGCCCAGCGTTCAGATGTTCCCACCACATCAGTCCAGCTGGATTTTTCCCCCATGCTCCCAGAGACCCAGACCTCAATGCAGCCGCCCAGGAACCTTGCCACCAACCTTGTCCCAGATCTTCCCTTCCCAGACCCAGCTCATGTCGCCTCCTCCAGGCAGGACACGCAGACCCCGCCCTCGTGGCTCTCTGCAATGCCTTTCTTGCATCATGATTGAGTGTACCTTGTTAACCCTCAGTCCAGCGTCAGGCATCTGTCTCCTTCTCTCCCTGGCTCTGTTGCAGCCATACACACACCCTCCCTGGCCCACCCCCACACCAAGCCCGTTTCCACCACAGGGCCTTTGCATGTGCTGTTCCCTCTCCCTGGGATGCTCTGTCCCTCCTGCTCTTCTCACCCAGCTCACTTCCCCTCCAGTTATTTCCAGTTCTGCAGGGGTTATGAGTGTGGACGTGCCCAGCTATCTACCACTGATTCGCTGAACTGGGGATGAGAGATTCAACCTTTTAATGCTTCGCTTTCCTCATCTGTAAAACAAGGGTAATAACAGAACCTCTATCTTAGAACTTAGAACCACGCCAGACCCATGCAAAGCTTCAACAAAGATTATCCACCATTAGTATTACACCATCCTGTTTCACTTCTTTAATGGCACCTATTACTCTGAAATAATCTTGTTTTATTTATTTTTTACTTACTTATAGTCTGACCCATGAAAGCTTCTCAAGAGGGGACATTTTGTTTGGCTTGTGCTCCATAGAGTAGGTGCTTAAGAAATTTATTTATTTATTTATTTTAATATTTTTTTTTTTTAAGAGGGCAGTGTCACTGGCCCTCATATGTGGGATCCGAACTGGGGCTACTGGCATCCCAAGCCAGCTCTTAACCAATGCGCCACTCGGCCGGCCCAAGAAATTTTTTAAATTGTTGTAAACTACACATAACATCAAATTGACCATTCAGACCACTTGAAAGTGTACAATCCAGTGGCAATATGTACATTCACCACTGTCTAGTTCCAGAACATTTTCATCACCCAAAAAAGAACCTCCCTATCAATTTAGGAGTCACTCTCCATGCCCCCTCCCCTTAGCAACCACTAATCTGCTCTCTGTCTCTATGGACTTGCTTATTCTGGACATTTCATGTAAATGACATCATACTAAGTGGCCTTTTGTGTCTTTTTTTTTTTTAGAGGGCAGTATCATTGGCCCTCATATGTGGGATCTGAACCGGGGCCGCTGGCATCCCAAGCCAGCTCCTAACCACTGCGCCACTCAGCCGGCCCTGTGTCTTTTTTTTTTTTTGAAGGTTCATCTGTGCACTATGTACTAGTACTTCACTCGATACATACTCAATGTGTCAGTACTCCATTCTTTTTTATGGCTACATACTATTCCATTGCATGGACAGACCACAGTTTCTTTAGCCATTCATTGGCTGCTAGACATTTGGGCTGTTTCACTTTTTGGCTAATGGGAAAAGTGCTGCAATGAGCACTCATGTACAAGTTGCTTAATAACTGTTAAATGAATTAATGAATATATCACTCTCCTGGCAGATGAATCCCTTTCTTATGTAAATATCTTCAATCATTAACTAAACACTATTCAGTATCTGGTATTATACGCCCAGACTAATCACATTTAACCCCAACTTACTTTCTTTGCACAAAAGAGACACAGAAAGGTTAAGCAACTGGCCCAAGGTCACAGAGCTAGTGAGAAGCAGAGCTGGGATTCAAACCTATGTCTATTGGTCAGCAAGGTCCATGCTCCAAACCAGAAGGGTCACAGGTTTATTTTTAGACAAGTCCTAGATTAGAAAATAAGGTGTTTCTTTACACACCCTCAAACTTCACAAATCACCAAGGAGGTCTCTCTAATTAGTAAACCCATGCGCGATGAAAACTACAGTTGCTAGCTGACCCAGTTTTCCTGTCATTACAATCAACAAAATGATCTCCCAAGCCTGGCTCATCTGGGCTACACTCAACTGGAAGTCAAGTCAGGCCAACCTCATTCTAGATGCTGCACCAACTGGAGAAACCAAGAAGGGTCATGCGGCAGGAAGATGGGTGAGGGTACCCGTACAGGCTCCAGGCCACTCTGCCCAGGTTCAAATCCTGGCTCTGCCACTCAGCTGGACGTGAATCCAGTCACTTCACCACCCCGTGCCTCAGTTTCCCCACCTGTAAAACGGAAACAGTTAACAGTACCTACTACCCCATAGGATTGTTCTAAGGAATAAACAAGTTACTCTAATGATAAAAGTACTTTGCGCACGTTAAGGAAATAGAAGACAGTATTACCATCATCTCTGTGCAAGGCCCAAACCCTGGTTGACCCCTGGAAGAGTTCTTTGGACCTCTGGATTCTCTGATTCTTTGCCAGAATACAGCTGTCTTATTGATCCCAATGCAGAAGATAAGACTCTAAATATCGGTGCTATAGTTCATGTTCATGGACCTCAGACTCTCACACAGAACCCTCAGCTGAGACATTGGTTGCTTCTGCTTACCCTGCACAAAGAAGTCAGACTTCCTTCTGCTCTAAAACAAATGCTTTCTGCTCTCAAATCGCCCAGGGCACAGTGACTCACCTTGCTCACCTCTACCACTGACAGAGAGCCTCCCCACGAGGTGTCACACAGCCACCAGAGAGGGCGGTCATTAGTCAGTTCCCTAGCAAATTAACCTGTCTTTCACTTCATCCAGTAAAAATATCCAGCCCATCTGATTTGGGTTTCAAGGTTCTTTTTCCCCGTCCATCTCAAGCACCACAAAACTTTTTTTAACCCTGAAGGTCCTTCCAGCAGGGCTAAGCGATGCTGACTTGCACCCTTGCTAGGGTGGAACTAGCAATAACAGCTGATATCATACCCGGGAGGGTGCCCACCATTTACCATCACAACCTCATACTGAAGAGGGTATTATTTCCCCTATTTAACAGCACAAAGAAACTGAGGCTCAAAGAAGGGGAACCACTTGCCTAAGGCCATCTGGCATGTAAGTAGTAGAGCCTGAACTTGAAGCCAAATAATAACCCAAACTTCTCTCCACTCCAAAACCCCAGGAGCAGCGCAAAGGAACAAGAGGGCAAGAGCAGGGCTCAAGGAAGCCCATTATCACAGGCAGCTGGCCCCCATTTACTTCCCCTTTCTGGGGAGCTACTGGCGGCCTTTTGACCCGAATGGCGTGCCTATCGCCAAGCGTGGAGTGGGGGGCCTCCCTGAGCTCCCCTTGGGCACTCAACACCATTCCAGGGGGCTGCAGGCTCCTAAAGGCTCCAAGGAAAAGGCCTGGCACACAGTAGGCTCTCGGGAGGGTTAATGAGCCAGGTTGCCAAAGCAACACGACTCCTTTTCTTGTAAATTAATTTTAAAAAAAGGCCTAGGTATCTTCAAAGCCAGAGGAGGAGCCTGAGGTGCTCAGGGGGAGGGCGCAGCGGGCGGGAGCCCCCAGGCCCGGGCACCGCGCCTGGCTCAGAGCAGGAGCTCCTTCACACGCGCTGCACGAATGAATGAGAGGCGCGGCCGGCGGCGCCGTCCCCGGGGCAAGGTCCAAGGGCAGCGCGGCGAGGAGGGACGGCGCCCCGAGGCCTGGCGCCCGGCCCCGCAGGCCGCGCGCCGCCCGGGCCCGACGCCCACCTTCTGAGCCACGCGCACGTTGTCCTCGCCGAACAGGCTGCTGACGCTCTGCGAGAAGGTGTGGGCGGAGCGGCGGTAGCTGTTCTTCTCGGGGCCGCCGCGGCCCCGCGCCGCCTGCGCGCCGGCGGCCAGCAGCCCGAGCAGCAGCGGCAGCAGCAGCAGCAGGAGCCCGGCCCGGGTCGGGGGCCCCCCCGAGGCGCGCGCGCCCATCCCAGCGCCGGCGGGGTGCGGGGCTCGGGGCCGAGGTGCGGGAGGCGCAGAGGGGGCCGCGGCTCCGGCGGGGACCGCGTAGCGCGCTGCAGGACCGCGCGCCGCGCCTGTGCCCGCCGCCGCCGCCGCCGCTGCGCCACCGGCCCCGCCCCGCGCGCAGGCGCCACAGCCCCGCCCACGCCCGGCCCCCGGCCCGCGCGCTGAGGCCATAGCCCCGCCCACGCCTGGCCCCGCCCCGCACGCACAGGCGCCACAGCCCCGCCCGCGACTGGCCCCGCCTCGCACGCACAGGCGCCACAGCCCCTCCCGCGCCCGGCCCCGCCCCGCGCGCTGAGGCCACAGCCCCGCCCACGCCTCGCCCCGCCCCGCGCGAACAGGCGCCACACACCCGCCCGCGCCTGGCCCCGCCCCCAGACGCGGGGACCCGCAGGCGACCTGGCCGGAGCTGGCGGGACCGGGTTGTGGTTGCTTCGTCTCCCTGCCGCACCCTCCGGAAGCCCTCCCGGACCCGGGGATGTTTTAACCTTGTTTTATTTTTAACTTTTCCGTACAATGAAACCGATGCCTGGAAAACGTGCAACAGCCTTAGCAAAGAGGCTGCCATTGATTGGAAAACATGAAATATATTTACGTATCACTGAACTTCATGGGACCCAATAATGGGCCACCGTTGCCCATGGCAACGGCACCCGCGAATTCATGAATTCAGAAATGTTTAAATAAAGGGAAAGTAGCTAGCATCCCTCTTGCCCTGACTGGAAGAGTTGTATATCCTTCAGTGTCACAAAATAGTTGAGGGGAAGTTGTTTTTAGAAAAGTCCAACTGGTAAATGAGGAAGGAGTGAGATAATTAGAAAATTATTTTACAGCCCTTCATGAAATGATGAGTCCAGGCGATGATCAGAGATTAAAAGCAAGAGGTTGGTGGGGAGCTGGAAAATGGAGAGGCCAAGTGACCAGATCTGGACCCACCAACCTTGGTCAGGAAGGACCAGCGCCACTCATGGATTCTTGCCAAAACGCTTTGAGCCATAACCTGATCTGGCCCCTAAATCTAACGGATAGAAAGAGTGAAGGGACGGGAGGATTCTTGATTTCAAAAGACCTAAGAACCATAATAACCAAATGCAGTGCAGGGGCCTGTTTGCATCCTAATTCAAACAAACCATGTGTAACCAGACATTTTTGAGACAACTTGCAAAATAAAACTTAATTTTTGCCAACCCAAAGAGTGAAAAATTGCATCTTATTTTTGAGCTTACATTTTTCTGGATTTTGGGTAAGGTTTTAATATATTTATTGGGCATATTATTTTCATCTTTTAAAGTAAATGTCTTAATTTAGGAATGGCCTACAAACAAAAATACACAAATCATGAGGTGCCTGTCTATGAATTTAAACAACACAGGTAATTGATAAGACAGGTATGGGACAGTAACCAGTTCACAGATGGAGAAATGGAACATTACCAGCTTCCCAGAAAGGCTCCTTTTGTCCCCTCCCATTATCCAGCCACTTACAAAATTTAGGGGATTTGTTTTGCCTGTTTTTCAACTTTATATAAATTAGACTACAAAATGTGATCTTTTCTGATTGGCCTCTTTTGTTCAACATTGTATTTATGAGATCCATGTTGTGTATAGGTCTTTTTCCTCTTGCTTTATAGGATGTTCTTTATCTCTTCTGAAGATAATCTTTTGGTATATAATATTTTAGAAGAAAATATAGGAGGATGTATTATTACCTACTTAATTTAAAAATAGACATGTTTTATTTAATAAATGTATTTAAAGAAACTGGATCACTATCATCCTAAACAATGAAGCCCATGAATACACAAGTTTAATATGCTAATTATACTTTTTTCAAAAACCATTTAAATTAATATATAACTTCAAAAAAAAAAAATGGGCCAGCCAAGTGGCACAGTGGTTAAGCGCTGGCTTGGGATGCCAGTGGCCCTGGTTCGGATCCCACATATGAGGGCCAGTGATACTGCCCACAAAAAAAAAAAAAAAAAAAAAAAGCATTCATGTTCCTAATTACATATAACAGACTTTGACAGACATAAAGACAGAGACCAACAGTAACACTATCATAGTAGGGGACTTCAACACCCCATTGTCACCAATGGACAGACCCTTTAGACAGAAAATCAACACAGAAAGAGGGGCCTTAAATGACACTTTAGATCAGCTGGACTTTGTTGATATTTTTAGAGCATTTCACCCTGAAAAAACAGAATATACATTCTTCTCAAGTACACATGGGACATTTTCCAAGATAGACCACATTAGGCCACAAAACAAGTCTCAGTAAATTTAGGAAGATTGAAGTCATATCAAGCAGATATAAAGGAAAAACTGATGGTTGCTGGCTGGGAGGGAATGGGGCTGAGGGAGAGGGGGAAGGTTTTGGACAGCATAGGTGGGTGACTACAATGTTGCCGCAGGGATATGGGGGCAGATCTGGGAATGTAATTGATAATGTTGTGAAGAGACTATTATGTTACGTGAAATAAGTCAGTCGGAGAAAGACAAGTACCATATGATCTCACTTATATGTAGAATCTGTAAAACTGAATGAATGATCAAAGTAAACAGACTCATACATATAGAGGAAAAACTGAGGGTTGCTAGTTGGGAGGGGGTTGGAGATAAGGGAGAAGGGGAAGGGATTAGACAGCATAAATAGATAACTACAATATTGCCACAGGGATATGAAACACAGTTCGGGGAATATAATAATGTTGTAAATATTTTTTGGGGTGTCAGATAGTCACATGTCTTGTTAGGGAGACCACTTCATGGATGGAGTAAAGGCTTGATCACTGCACTGTACACCTGAAGCTGATGTTGTATAATATTGTACACCAACTCTGAGTATATAGATAGTCACGGGATGTGGAGTATACTGTGGAAGGGAGTCAAAGGAATTGTAGTGGATATGTATGATGCGGGGGGAAGGAGTGTGGTGGTGAACTGGGGGAGGGAGGTTGTCACTTTGGGGGGTAAAGAGTATAACTATTGCATTGTGTTGTACACCTGAAACTAATAAAAAAATTTAAAAAAAAAGCGTTCATGTGTGTACTACCTAAATCTTCATGCACCACCTGTGCATTCGTGGGGGTTTGTTTTTGTTTAGGGAGAGGAGGGGAGCTTATCCAAATTCAATCGCACCCTTCCTTTATTCTTTCATTCATTCATTCCTACATTCAACTATTATTTATTGCTTACCTACTCTGCAGCCAGATCTTATTCTGTATAGATCCTTCAAATGTTTTTCCTGGGGCAGTTTTTTTAAAATATTAATAAAAATAATAACTTTATCCTTTCTAAAATTCTAAAATGATTCCTAGCGCCTTGACCTTTCTTTGTGGGATCACTTAAATGTTTGCCCTTAAGAATTAATCCTTTCAACAGGAAAAAAGGCGACATCATATAACTGTTCTCAAGATAATTACAGAATTCAGAAAATACATTATTTCTGAGTGCGCTGCAGACAAGGCGATGTGTCATGAGAGTTTAAAGCTCATAGATGCTTTCTCCTTTTGGTTCTTTCCCTCTTTTAAAAAAAAGATTTTATTGGGGAATTGGGGGAGGGGAACAGCATTGGGGAATCGGGGAAGGGGAACACACAAGTTGCTGTCCTTTTGTTCTTCAGTCTAGTTGTGGAGGACATTGCTTCACTGGCCCATGTTGGTATCGTCATTGTGCTCTTCCCGGATGAGGCAGATGGGTCACCGGCCTTGGGATGGTCGCTCACCGCGGCTCCTGGCAGCTCACGCTAGCTGCCGGCCACTCACTGTAGCCCATGGCAGCCCACTGCAGCAGGGGCTGCAGCCTACACCATCGCCGGGGCTTGTGCAGCCCAGCTCCCGGTGGAGCTGTTGTTAGCTGTAGAGGGCAGGGTCACTGGCCCTCATATGTGGGATCCGAACCAGGGCCACTGGCGTCCCAAAACCAGGTTTAACCAATGCGCCACTCGGCCGGCCCTGGATCTTTCCCTTTAATGGAAATATTTAGTCCCTTTTTACTGCACAACTCATGTATGTTTTTTACTGGAATATCAGAAAATACCAACGATCAAAAAAAGGAATAAGTTTGTACTAGGGGTGGGGTTATATTTTAAAAGGTGACAAAACACTCCTACTGCATAGTGGCCCAATCAGTATTAGTAAATAATTCAAATTTACAGACTCAGATTACACCACGTGAGAACAACCCTGGGTATATATACTCAGGCCTCTGCTGGGACCCTAGGCCTCCACCGTCTTTCAAATTGGCCCCGCCCCAGCCCCGCCCCCGCCCCGCCCCCCACGGGCCCGGTTCGTCCCAGGTCTCGCGAGAGCTGAACCCGGAAGTGCTCTGACCGGAGCGAGTCGTCGGGGGACGCACGTGGGCCGGGCTTCGGGGTGCGCTGCCGCTGAGCCCGGCGGGAGCCCAGCAGGACCGGGCGCCATGGGGAAGCTGCACCGGCGCTACAACGTCAGAGGGCGCCAGCCGGCGGTCCCCGGCCCCGCGAAGGGCTCCCCGGAGCCGCCCCCCGTGCGGCTGGAGCTGGAGGGTAAGGCGCCCCGGGGGCGGGATTTCGGGGGCGGGCCCAGCAGGGCTCCGCGGCCTGGGCTGCGAGTGGGGGCCGGGGAGCCCCCGGGCTGTGCCTCGCCTTCGCCACTCTGGGGCGGGAGGACCCCCCAAGATGATGCAAAGCAGCGGGGGACAGTGACAGTTACTTTAACCGAATTCGGACCAGTACTTGGGGTTCCTCTCGCGTAGCGTCCAGCCCTAGTATAACAGCATGGGGACTTGGGGCAAGAAAGTAAATGAATTTCATCCAGCCTGATGGCTTCTATTATTGTATTTGCCGGGCACTCCTAAGTTTGTATTTTAAGCCCTGACCCATCTGCTCAGCTCTAAGCTGCTTGACACAGTATTGCAGGATGAGCGCCCACTAAGTGCCAGGAGCTTCTAGGCACGGGAGACCGGACAGAAAGGATTTAAGGGGGAAAAAGTTTCCGCCCTGCTGAGCTGAGCTGCTTCTGGGAGGAGACAGTCAAAAACAAAATGTAAAATACATAGAATGTTGTGTGGCTATAAGCCCCGAGGCGATAAAGCAGACGAGGGGATTGGGTGGTTTGTGACCTTTTCATGGGGTGGGTGGGGAAGGCCTCCCTGGGGAAGCATTCAGGGGTCAAGACCTGAATGGAGTGGCCAGAATGGCTGAGCGGAGATGAAATTTAAAATGAGGGCAGGTCATTTAGGGCCTCATGGGTCATGGCAAGGACTGTGGCCCCGGGAGACAGCTGCATTTCTTAAAATTGTCTCATTCTTTTTTTTAAATTTTTTAAAAGATTTTTATTGGGAAATTGGAGGAGGGGAACAGCGTTGGGGAAGGGGCACCGACAAGTTGCTGTCCTTTTGTTGTTCAGTCTAGTTGCGGAGGACATTGCTTCACTGGCCCATGTTGGTTTCGTCATTGCACTCTTCCCAGGTGAGGCAGATCGGTTGCCGGCCTCTGGATGGTCACATACTGCAGCTATTGGCAGCTCACACTGGCTGCGGGCCACTCACTGTAGCTTATGGCAGCCCACTGCAGCAGGGGCTACAGCCAACACCGTCTCTGGGACTCGCACAGCCCAAGTCCAGGTGGAGCTGTTGTTAGCTGTAGAGGGCAGGGTCACTGGCCCTCATATGTGGGATCCGAACCGGGGCCACTGGCGTCCCAAACCAGCTCTTAAACAACGCGCCACCCTGCCGGCCCTGTCTCATTCTTAATGAGGGTCACACAAGCTCTCGTACACTTTGTTACGTACGTGAAGACGTACAGAGCCTGAGCAGTGAACAGAAGAATCAGATAGGGCCCCTATGGGACGCTGCAGAGGGAACTCCAGCGTTAGATGGCAGACACAAATGGGTGCCTCCCAAGGTCCCCCCTCACTAAGGTGCTACAGTAAGTTGAGTTGAAAAGTAATATGATAGCTGAATTTTGATCTAGATTATAAACTTTCAAACTGGCATTTAAAAATATGAGGGCCGGCCGAGTGGTGCGGTGGTTAAGCACTGGCTTGGGACGCCAGCGGCCCCGGTTCGGATCGCACATATGAGGGCCAGTGACACTGCCCTCTAAAAAAAAATAAAAGAGATGTGACACAGACTCAATACTTGGTCCACTGCCTGCTCTGAAGAGAACGTCATAGTAGTATGACGAAAATAGCTTCGGCCTCACAGACCCTCTGAAGGAATCACTGTTATAGCATGAACCCCGCTTACTGGTACTGGGATGGAGGTGGCTGGGCCTGCATTCCGCCATACCGGTACCCAGGGGGCGCACATGTGGTGCAGGAGTCCCCAGAGGAAACTGGCATTAATGGGGAAAGCGGAGTTTCGCCAGTGCCTGCATTCCCCGGTCTCTGGAGCTGTGGGTCAGGCAAGCATGTCTTTTCAGATAAGGACACGTTGAAAGGCGTCGGTGGCAGCAACGTGCTCGTCCTTCCTGGGAAGAAGAAAAAGAAGACCAAGGCCCCTCCGCTGTCCAAGAAGAAGAAGCCCCTGACCAAGAAAGAACGAAAAGTGCTGCAGAAAATCTTAGAACAGAAGGAGAAAAAGAGCCAGGTATGCCTGCTCTGTCAGGGTCTGTATACAGCTCTCCAGAACGGGGAGAGAGAGATGGGGGCGGGGCAGGGGGTCTGAGCCCCCATCTCAAGGCTTCTTCATGAGATTCATGTTTGATTTTCTGTCAAGGCCAACACACAAGGTGCTGGGTCTCCAGCAGGGGACACATAGGTTCCCCGTTAGCAGCACTGATGCTCAGTCCCTGGAGCCCTTGCTACAGGGGACTCTTCTTCTATAGTGAGTGTGTCCTTTTAAAACCCTGTGCAGGGCTGGCTGAGTGGCTCAGTGGGTTAAGAGCTTGCTCAAGCGTGTGAGCTGAGTTCTGAGCAATAGCAGTTCCATGCCCCACCCGAGCTGAGCAGCCATTGAGCTGCCAACAGGTGGCAGGATGGCTTAGCTAAAAAAAAAAAAAAAAAACCCTGTGCGGTATTTTTCCTGCTATCCGGTACCTTGGTTTTTTTCCTTTTATTGATTGTGAAATAGACATACTGAAGCACGTAATAAAACGTGTATAATTTCAAGAATAATAAAACAAAAATTCATGAATCACTAGGAGAAAGAAACCACTGGTCCCATCCCCACACACTGCTTTCCTCAAGACAGCATGGGGACCCCTTCCTGGCGCACAGAGCTGCTTCTGCAGCACCAGCAGGGGTGTGCTACCTGGTGCAGATGGGCCTCCTTTGTTTATTCGGTCTCCCGTGGATGGGCATCTGGAAACGCAACAGGCTTCTCTTATGATACACAGTGATGCAGACAGAGCCCTGTTTACCAAACTGCAGACTCCACAAGGGGGTACAGAACCACCCCCAGCTCACGCGTCTGTTGGCATAAGAACACCACGCAGCAGTGCAATGCAGCTGGGAGTGTCCGCCATGCTGTAATTGTATGGAGCATCTGACCTCCCTTCTGAAGGGAGGGTGGTGATGCCAAATGTCTTAACGTATTGGTGTCCTTCTCCAGCGAGCAGAGATGCTACAGAAATTGAGTGAGGTCCAGGTTTCCGAAGCAGAGATGCGACTCTACTACACCACGTCCAAGTTGGGCACCGGGAACCGCATGTACCACGCCAAAGAGTAAGTCCAGCAGCCCCTCCCGAAGCCCATCCCCCTGCTAGGGCCCCTGGGGTCGGGCTCTCAGGCAACAAGGCTCCCAGAGAAAAAACTTGTTTGCGGTGGCGTACGTGCTGTAATGCTTCTAATGAGGAGAGGCTCCAGATGCTGCTAAAAGCCCTGCGAGGCACAGGACAGCAAAGTTCCCTGCTCCAATGATGTCCATGCTTTCCTGCAAAGTGGGTCCTGTGTTACACGCTCTTCCAGCTTTTGCACAGACATTGCTGTCAACTGGCCACGGATTAGACTTGGCCCACTAGCAAGTTTTGTTTGGTTCATACAGAGTTGTTAAAGCATTCAGGTCTTTTGCTAATGTATTGGCTTTCTGGGGCTGCCATAACAAATGACCACACACTGGGTGCCTTCCAGCGGGAAATTTACTGTCTCGTGGTTCTGAAGACCAGAACCAGGGCCTTCAGGGTGTCATAATCAAAAACGAAGGTGTTAATTTTTTGGGCTGGTTGGCATGGAATCCGGAGACTCAGGGACCGTGGCACCCATGCATGGCGATGACTCGGTGTCAGATTCAGGAAGTTTTGCTGTCCCTCGATCCTGGCGAGAAAAGAAATCCAAGAAAGGATACCAGGAAGCTCTGGAAAGATTGAAAAAGGCTAAAGCTGGTGAGAAGTATAAATATGAAGTTGAGGACTTCACAAGTGTTTATGAAGAGGTTGATGAAGAACAGTATGCGAAGCTGGTGAAGGCACGCCAGGATGATGACTGGATCGTGGATGACGATGGTATAGGCTATGTGGAGGATGGCCGAGAGATTTTTGATGATGACCTTGAAGACAATGCCCTTGATTCCCATGAGAAAGGAAAAGATAAAGCACACAGCAAAGAAAAGAAGAATGCAAAGAAGGCTGCAGTGACAAAACCAGACAATATCAAGTCCATATTCATTGCTAGTGCTGGGAAGAAAACCACAGATAAAACGGTAGATTTGTCCAAGGATGGTCTGCTAGGTGACATTCTACAAGATCTGACCACTGAGACATCTTCTACAACTCCACCACCTGTAATACTAAAGAAAAAACGATCCACCGAGGCTTCAATGAATCCTTTCTCCATGCACACCCCCAAGGCAGTTCCTTCAGGAAAAACTGATTGCCCTGTCTCAAGGAAGGAGCCTCCATTAACTCTTGTTCCTGTTAAAAGGGCTCGATTGGCTGCAGAGCCAGTGCTGGCACCATGTCCTACAGCAGAACCAGTGCCAACCCCGTGTCCACAAGATAAGGACAAGTCAGCGGCAGTGGATTTTGAAGATGGCGACTTTGATGAGCCCATGGAAGCTGAAGAGGCCGACATGGAGCCTGTGGCTGCCAAGACTCGGGACCAAGAGAGTGAGCCAGCAAAGGGGGTGAAAGCTGAGGCAGGTCCCCAGAAAAGGACCACGTCCTGCCTAGGGAGTTATCTCACAGATGGCCCTTGTTGGGACATCGATCCGGAAGATGACAGTGGTTTCTCAGCCCAGGATGTTCAAGTGGATTCCAATAATCTCCCTCTGGTAAAAGGGGCAGATGAGGAACAAGTGTTTCAGTTTTTTTGGCTGGATGCCTATGAAGATCAGTACAGCCAGCCAGGGGTGGTATTTCTGTTTGGTAAAGTTTGGATCGAATCTGCTAAGACCCATGTGAGCTGTTGTGTTATGGTGAAAAACATTGAGCGAACACTTTACTTCCTTCCCCGTGAAACAAAAATTGATCTACACACAAGGAAAGAAACAGGAACTCCAGTTACAATGAAGGAAGTTTATGATGAATTTGATGAGAAAATAGCAGCAAAATATAAAATTATGAAGTTCAAGTCCAAGATGGTGGAAAAGAACTATGCTTTTGAGATACCTGATATTCCAGAAAAATCTGAGTACTTGGAAGTTAGATACTCGGCTGAAATGCAACAGCTTCCTCAGAATTTGGAAGGAGAAACTTTTTCTCATGTATTTGGGACCAACGCATCCAGCTTGGAACTGTTGTTGATGAACAGAAAGATCAGAGGACCTTGTTGGCTCGAAATAAAAAATCCACAACTCTTGAATCCACCGATCAGTTGGTGTAAAGTTGAGGTAATGGTTTTGAAACCAGTCCTGGTGAATGTAATTAAGGACCTCGGTCCTCCTCCACTCGTGGTGATGTCTGTCAGCATGAAGACCATGCAGAATGCAAAGACACATCAAAATGAGATTATTGCTGTGTCAGCTTTGGTCCATTACAGCTTTGCATTAGATAAAGCACCGCCACAGCCTCCCTTTCAGTCACACTTTTGTGTTCTGTCTAAACCAAAGGACTGTATTTTTCCATATGGTTTTAGTGACGTCATTAAGAAAAAGAATGTGAAGGTTGAGGTTGCTGCAACAGAAAGAACACTGCTAGGTTTTTTCCTTGCAAAAGTTCACAAAGTTGACCCTGATATCATTGTGGGTCATAATATTTATGGGTTTGAACTGGAAGTGTTACTACAGAGAATTAATGTGTGCAAAGTTCCCTATTGGTCCAAGATAGGTCGACTGAAGCGATCCAACATGCCAAAGCTTGGGGGCAGGAGTGGATTTGGGGAGAGAAATGCCACCTGTGGTCGAATTATCTGTGATGTGGAAATTTCAGCAAAGGAATTGATGCGTTGTAAAAGCTACCATTTGTCTGAACTTGTTCAACAGATTCTTAAAATGGAAAGGGTTGTAATCTCAATGGAAAATGTACAAAATATGTACAGTGAACCTTCTCATCTGTTGTACCTGTTGGAACACACCTGGAAAGATGCCAGGTTCATTTTGCAGATCATGTGTGAGCTAAATGTTCTGCCATTAGCATTGCAGATCACTAACATCGCTGGGAACATTATGTCTAGGACGCTGATGGGTGGACGAGCCGAGCGTAATGAGTTCTTGTTGCTTCATGCATTTTATGAAAACAACTATATTGTGCCTGACAAGCAGATTTTCAGGAAACCTCAGCAGAAACTGGTAGAGGAAGATGAAGACATTGATGGAGATACCAGTAAATACAAGAAAGGACGGAAGAAAGCAGCTTATGCGGGAGGCTTGGTGTTAGACCCTAAAGTTGGTTTTTATGATAAGTTCATTTTGCTTCTGGACTTCAACAGTTTATATCCTTCCATCATTCAGGAATTCAACATTTGTTTTACAACAGTGCAAAGAGTTGCTTCAGAGGCACAGAAAATTACACAGGGTGAAGAACAAGAACAGATCCCTGAGCTGCCAGATCCAAGCTTAGAAATGGGCATTTTGCCAAGAGAAATCCGGAAACTGGTAGAGCGGAGAAAGCAAGTCAAACACCTAATGAAGCAGCAAGATTTAAATCCAGACGTTGTTCTGCAGTATGACATTCGACAGAAGGCCTTGAAGCTCACAGCAAACAGTATGTACGGCTGCCTGGGATTTTCCTACAGCAGATTTTACGCCAAACAACTGGCTGCTTTGGTGACGTACAAAGGAAGGGAGATTCTGATGCATACGAAAGACATGGTACAGAAGATGAATCTGGAAGTTATTTATGGAGATACAGATTCAATTATGATAAATACCAATAGCACCAATCTGGAAGAAGTATTTAAATTGGGAAACAAGATAAAAAGTGAAGTAAATAAGTTGTACAAACTGCTTGAAATAGACATTGATGGAGTTTTCCAGTCTCTGCTACTGCTGAAGAAAAAGAAATATGCTGCACTGGTTGTGGAGCCAACGTCGGATGGGAATTACATCACCAAACAGGAGCTGAAAGGATTAGATATAGTTAGAAGAGATTGGTGTGATCTTGCTAAAGACACTGGAAACTTTGTCATTGGCCAGATTCTGTCTAATCAAAGCCGGGACACTATAGTGGAAAATATTCAGAAGAGGTTAATAGAAATTGGAGAAAATGTGCTAAATGGCAGTGTCCCAATGAGCCAGTTTGAAATTAACAAGGCATTGACAAAGGATCCCCAGGATTATCCTGACAAAAAAAGCATACCTCACGTACAAGTGGCCCTCTGGATAAATTCTCAAGGAGGCAGGAAAGTGAAAGCTGGCGATACCATATCGTATGTCATCTGTCAGGATGGGTCAAACCACAGCGCGAGTCAGAGGGCCTATGCACTTAAGCAGCTGCAGAAACAAGACAGTTTAACCATTGACACCCAGTACTACCTGGCCCAGCAGATCCACCCAGTCGTGGCTCGGATCTGTGAGCCCATAGATGGAATCGATGCCGTCCTCATTGCAATGTGGTTAGGACTTGACCCCACCCAATTTCGAGTTCATCATTATATTAAGAGGGGAGAGAATGATGATCTGCGCGGTGGCCTAGCACAGCTCACCGATGAAGAGAAATACAGGGACTGTGAGAGATTCAAATGTCCATGCCCTGCGTGTGGAACTGAGAATATTTATGCTAGTGTCTTAGAGGGCTCGGGAACCGATATGGAGCCCAGCTTGTGTCGTTGCGGTAACATCAACTGTAAGGCTTCACCCCTGAACTTTATGGTACAACTGAACAACAAACTGATCTTGGACATTAGACGTTGCATTAAAAAGTACTATGAAGGCTGGTTGATTTGTGAGGAGCCAACATGTCGAAATCGAACTCGGTGCCTCCCTCTTCAGTTCTCCCGAAATGGACCTCTCTGCCAGGTCTGCATGAAAGCTACGCTTCGACCAGAGTATTCTGACAAGTCCCTGTACACCCAGCTCTGCTTTTACCAGTACATTTTTGATGCGGACAGTGCACTGGAGAAACTTATTACCGATCCTGAGAAAGATAAATTGAGGAAGACTATCCTTACACCCAAAGTTCGTGATGACTACAAAAATCTCAAGAACACGGTAGAGCGTTTCTTGTCCCAAAGTGGCTACACGGAAGTGAACCTCAGCAAACTCTTCGCAGATTGCACCGTGAAGTCCTGAGGGCACCCCAGAAGTAGCCAAGGGTGGGGTTGGTTGAGGGTAGACTGCAGCCAGCTTCCTGACACCTCCGTCACCCCCACCATGGCCCTAACTGCTTCTCGGGCATCGCTTGTCCTTTGGGACTGCATCTCGTCTTTATGTGGATGTGGCCTGGGAGGAGACTTACTAAAGGGACTGCAAAACGGTTTCATCTCCCAAGCAACAGAGAAAAGGAAAGCGGCCTTCCTATTACAGTCCATCGCGTACCATTGAAACATGACCCGAAGCCCTTCTCCAAGCACCTGAAGAGCTGGCTGCTTTGGATTCGGGACTGGATTTCCAGGGGAGGGGTCAGTGAGGGAAGAGAAATTAACTGAGAGTGACTGGAATGCAAGTGACCCCAGGCTTTGCCCCCAGGGACTTCAGTGGAGGTGCCCCCAGAAGGAGAGACTCATGGGTAGGAGTGCTAACATTTTGCCTTTTCACACGCCAGTTAAACCCAGGGTGAACCCAAGCGCTTCTCAGCTGCAGGCTCCAGGAGTGGCTGTCCTTTTCAGCCTTGTCTTTTATATAGGTAGCAGAGGCGGGAGGTTTGGAAGCCTTGCACTCACTAAATAGATTAAACAGAGCCTACTTGTTTATTGAATTGCTGCAAAGTCCAACCAACTCGCACCCTGGGCAGGTGTTTTACAGTCACATTTTTTTTTTTTTCCTTAAGTAGAAAATCCAGGTAAAGGTTTATACAATAGGGGCCAGTGACACTGCCCTCAAGGGAAAAAAAAAATATATATATATATATATTTCCACACACACAATAGGAAAGCACATTTAAAATAATTTGATATCCTCTAACATTTCATTAAACATGAGATTGGGGTGAGAATCATTGTGTTATATTCAGAAAAGTTGGGGACAGGGATGATTAATTGGCCCTGGTCTACTTTGTCCCATTTCTTTAGAATAGTACACTCTTTGCCAGAAGCTAAATGTATTTCAACATAACAGTCTTTCCTTTCTTATGGTATTAGTAAGATTGTACTAACAATATTCCCCCTTTACAACGATGCTTTATTTTTGAAACTATCTACCTATGTGTTTTCATAAAAGAAAAATATATTATGCTCTGTTAAGAATAAAGTTTTCTAAAGGAAGAAAAAAAAAACGAAGGTGTTGGCAGGGTTGGTTCCTTCTGGAGGCTGGAGAATCTTGCACGCTTCTCTCCCTGCTCTGGTGGTGGCCAGGAACCCTTGGCAGTCCTTGGTTTGTAGGTGTGTCACTCCAGCCTCCCGGTGTGCCTTTGTCACGTCTGTGGCTGTGTCGCTGTTTTCTCTTATGAGGACACCAGTCATTGGATGTAGGGCCCACCTCAATCCAGTGTGACCTCAACTTAGTTACGTCTGCAAAGAGCCTATTTCCAGATAAGGAATCTCCAGCGGTCATGAATTTGGGGGTGGGGAACACTATGTAACTCAGTACAGCCAACCCTTAAGAATTAGGAGATGTCACATTAAAATCCAGTTTTTCACCTGGCCTTGAGCGCTGGACCATGTGGCCACACCAGCTGGCATTCCTACAGCATAGCTGGCACCCTAGGCCCCCCACTCACTGCTGCACTCAGCCTGCGCTATTCATTATCTTAGTGCCGGCCTGGTCCCTGTAAGCATTTTTGGGCCTTTAATGTCTGCTGATCGTGTGCAGACTATTTCCTGGGCCCTCCTCTAGCCGTGAGCATAGAGCAGTGCACAAAATTAAAATAACATGGAAGCTTCCCTTAAGCTTCCCTTCTAAGGGTGGGGAGATGAGCATCAGTCAAATGAATACATATGAATACATACATAAAAGTGCTGGTAAGCAGTAAGCTGAAAATAAAGCAGGGAGAAGAGGATGGAGGGAGACTTGTTACTTTTTTTTTGAGGACACTGTCCCTGGCCCTCAGAAGCAGGACCCGAACCAGGGCCGCTGGCTTCGCAAGCCGCCGCTTAACCACCACGCCACTGGGCCGGCCCAAGAGGATGGAGGGAGGTGTTTCAGGCTGCATAGTCCCTGAGAGGTGACACTTGAGGGAGGGAGCAGGAAGAGGGAGTGCAAAGGCCCTGGGGTGGGAGAGGGTGTGGCCTTGGAGTCCTTGTCTCTGAGGAGTACAGTCCAGAGCTGCCTCAGGCCCCTCTGGGGCCTCAGGCCTGACTCCTGGCTCTCCTGGCAGGAGGTCTGATGAGGTCTCGGCCCAAGGTCAAGAGAAGATCAGCAGCCTCCGCGGGTCCCGGAAGCGCTGTCACCAGGAGGCAGAAGAGGAGTCTGACTCCCCCGTGGAGTCCGAAGCCGAGGCGATCCCGGCTGCTGAGAGGGTAGAGGCTGGTGCACGCACAAGGGCAGCGTGCTGGACGCCAGCTCTGCCAGGGGCCGGGGCTGAGAGCCCGGCTCCGGCCACTCCTTCAGCTGCGGCCCCCACCCTGGCCAGACCCCCGGCGAAGCCCGCTGTCTTCATCCCTGTGAACCGCTCCCCTGAAGTGCAGGTTTGCCACTCGGGTGTTTGTGATGAGAACTTAGGCTGGTGCTGTGAGGGGCTGAGGGTGTGGAGGGAGGGATTTGGGCAGGTTGCATCACCGGTGCCATAAATGTGACCCTCCCACCAGCAACAACTGGGCGTGCCTGTTATCGGGGCACCTCTGCTCTGGCCAAGTTGTCCCCGAGGACCTTGGGTCTCATGCCCGGAAGGACAGTGACAGCCTGGATCTTGGTTCCCCCTGGGCCGTGGCTGGCTGTCCCCGTCCCCAACGGTCAAGGCTTTGGTTCACCAGTCGACTCACCTACTCCCCATTCTGGGCGCTGTCCACACGCCTGCTGCCTCCTTTATAGAAACCACGTCACCCTGCAGTCCTGCTTTGTCTGAGCAAAGTCCCCTTCTCCCCTCTGCCATTCTGCAGGGGACCCTCTGTTCCCTAAACGCCGGCTTCCTCTCTGTGGCAGGAAGAACGGCTAAAGCTCCCCATTCTCTCAGAGGAACAAGTGATCATGGAGGCGGTGGCCGAGCACCCCGTTGTCATTGTGTGCGGTGAGACCGGCAGCGGGAAGACCACGCAGGTGCCCCAGTTTCTCTACGAAGCAGGCTACAGCAGGTGGGGCCGGCACAGGGTCCTCACAGGTCCCTTGGGTGACAGTGGAGACATTGTCCCCAAAAGTCCTTAATCCTGACTCTGCCATTTACATGCTGTGTGACTTTGGGCAAGCTGCTCAAGTCCCCTGGGCCTCCGTTTCCTCAGTTGTGAGATGGGGATAATCATTGCCCCTATTTCCCAGGGTGGCTCAACAGATGAAATGACTGAGTTCATGTAAAATGCTTCAGTCAGTCCCTGGCGTATTGGGTGGTGTCACCTGTTGGTGACCATGTGCGTCGGGTCCCCAAGCCCACCCCCAGGTGCAGCAATTTGCTAGGAAGATACAGGACCCAGCGTGTGGTCGGACTCAGGGTTATGACTTAGGGCACCGAGAGGACGCAAAACAGAATCAGCAGAGGGCAGAGGTGCCAGGGAGAAGTCTGGGGGGGCCAGGCTCCAGCTCCCAGGGGAGTCGCACAGGATGTGCTTAATTCACCAGCCACGAGCTGTGACAACACGTGTCCAGAGTTATCTACCGGGGAAGCCCCTTAGAGACTCGGCTCCCAGGGTGTTTATCGGGGGCTGGTCACCTCTGCCTGGCCCCCAAATCCCAGAGTCCCCGCAGGAAGCAGGCAGTCAGCATAAACCACACTGTGTTCAGACAGTCCGGGCCCAGTGGGCCCCTCTGATCAGGGGGGGAAGGAACCTTCCCCAGATACCAGCCAGGGGCCCGCCTCGCCCGCCGCCTGGAACTAGGAGGGCAGCCTCGGCCTGTTGTTGGCTCCTTTCTGCACAGCCCAGAAACCGCCCCCGGGCCCCTGGTAGGCTCTGCGTCTGGAGGAGCGTGTGCCCGCCATGCCCAGGCCTCCTGCCCATGGGTGGCTGCCCTGTGTCGGTCAGACCATGTCCTGTGTGCTGACCATTCCCTTTCGCTGTTAAACGGTGCTGAGGTGCCTTGCCTGGTGTGTGTCACCCCTAATGAGGGCCACATCTGTGCAGCGAATCCTGACGTGTCACTGCATGTGAGCTCGGGACAGACAGGTGAGGCAAGCACTGCTGATACGTTCTCCCCTCCCTAGTGACGACAGCATCATCGGTGTCACAGAGCCCCGCCGAGTGGCCGCCGTGGCCATGTCCCAGCGAGTGGCCAAGGAGATGAATATGTCTCAGCGGTGAGGGCTCAGCCTCCTGGGGATGTGCCGAGGGGTGGTGTTTTCTTTGCCTTTCCCAGGGGTTCCCTGTCAAGGGGGGTGTGAGCAGCGTTATGGGCCCTTGTCTAGCCTGAGGGCACTGGGGGCAGGGGGAGTTCTGCATCTGAGTGTCGTGGTCTCGTATGAGAAGGCTTCCTGTGTACTGCACAGTGGGACCCCCTGAGCAGGGGACATGGAACAGGGACAAGCCAGCCAGGCCCTTGGGCACGCATCACACACGGCACCGAGGGGCACCTTGGCCCTCATGGGGACCTGGGGTTAGAGCACAGCAGTAGATGGGCACACGCAGGCAGGCAATGCTTAGTACTTGGCTTTGCCAAATTCATTACCGCTTAAGGCTCCCCAGTGCCGACCCTCTCCTGGCTGGGAGGCCACAGGACTTGCCTTGGAAAGCAGTTTGAGCGAGGATGGCTGGGCGTGTTTATACGGCAGCTGCCCGGCGGCTGCATTCAGCTTCGAAGGAGCAGCCTGACCCATGGGGTCTAAAATACAGAAAACACAAATGACTGTAGAGTGAGGGCCAATCCATCCTGTCCTCAGATGTTACTGAGCTGCACCTGCTATGTGCAGGCCCACCCCCGGCTTTCAGGGCCTGGTCGGGAGTGGCCGCCACCTGCCCCTTGGAGCTGGCACGCAGGTGGGGGAGGGTTGTTCTGTTCGCACGGTCGTGGGGGAGGTGCCCAGCTCCTCTTCCCAGCAGCAGCCCCCTTGTGCCCATTTCCTGTGGATCCTTCTAGGCAGTTCTGTGCACAGACAATTCTGTAGTCCTTCCTGACTGCTGCATAAATGATTCATGCTATTCACACCCTTGTATATCTTTCCTGTTCTATTTAATAGTATACCTTGAAAATACAAAGCTGCCCTTTTTTCGTCTTTTTTTTTTTACAACTTTCTATTGTGAATGTTTCAGGCATACAAAAGTAGAAAGAGTGATATGGAAGCCCCGCGTCCCTAACACCCTGTCTTCATAATCGTCAACTCACGGCCACCATTGTTCCCTCTGTACCCCTCCTCCTGCCCCTAGTTGTTGAGAAGCAGGTCACAGATGTCATATTTCATTCTCGGTTTTTCACTGGGTCTGACAGATCAAGACTTGGTTTAAGAGGGCAGTGTCCTCATATGTGGGATCTGAACCGCGGCTGCTGGCGTCCCAAGCCAGCTCCTAACCACCGCGCCACTCAGCCGGCCCACGACTTTTTTTTTTAATAAGACCTTTTGAAACATAGTACCCTTCTCACAACTACCAAGTATATCGTAACTCCTGGGCATCCTCCATCCGCGTCCAGGCTTCCCTGCCGTCTCCTAAACTTCTATAGTTGGGTCAGTCAGGCTCTGGCCAAGGTCTCCACGTGTGTTTGGTTGACATGCCCCTCGGTTGGTCGTGACGGCTGCCCTCCCGCCTCACACTGGCGAGGGACAGTGGGCTGGGCAGGGGTCTGGCCTTGTGGAGGACATCGGTGACCCTGCCCTGAGCCATGTGCCCACTGGGGCCAGTCTTCCCCTGCTGCCCACCTTGCAGTGCCCTAAGGCTGCAGCTAGACCTTTGGGGAACTCGCACCCTGAACCCATAGCCTGTGCCCACAGGGTCATCTCCTATCAGATTCGATATGAAGGGAACGTGACCGAAGAGACCAGAATCAAGTTTATGACAGACGGCGTGTTGCTCAAGGAGGTCCAGAAGGTGGGTTGCTGGCCTTGTCACAGCGCGAGGCCAGTGAGCGTTGGGGGTGGGGAGTTAGGTAGGATGTCACCCTGGATGTGAGCGGATGGTGCACCAGCTGTTGGCAAAGCGCCACATACCCTGTGCCACTGTGTGACCTTGGGCAAGTTAGTTAACCTCTCTGGGCCTTAATTTCTTGATCTGCAAACTGGTGTCTTTCTCATGTAATTGTTTTGTAGCAGAATGCATGAGTGCCCCTTAGCACAGCGCCCAGTAGGTGCTCATTAAATGTGAGCTAGTGTTTTTATTATGACCTGGGTCACGGGCATTGTGCATTATCCAAGTGCGAACTCTCCTCATTGACAGTGTGACACCCCCCTGCGCAGGGGTCTCTGGGGAGGACACAGGCGACTCCTGCTTCCTCTGCCTGGAGGCCAGCCATGGTCACCTGGGAAGGAGGCTGTGAGCGCGGCCTTGAGTCTGACGGCCCCTTTGTGTAGGGCCTGCGGCACCCGATTGCCCTTGGTCCCCACCCAGCATCTCCCCGTTCCTGGTTCCTGCCCCCTACCCCACGCCACACGCACCTCTTTTGGTAGCTTAGCTCTAATAAGCAGTAGCTGCGCTTTCTCTGCCAGGCCCCCGGCCCATTGCTGTATACTTCACAGGTATCATTGTCTTTGGAACTTCACTGGGACCCCATGAGGTGGGTCCTGTTAATCCCATTGTACAGGTGAGGAAACTGAGGCTCAGGGAGGCGAAGTAACTTGCCTGATGTCACAGAGCAAGATCCCCCCAGACTCAGTGTGCCAGGATGTATGCCGGCCATTAAAGGGGCTCCTTGAGCGGGAGCTTGGGGGTGTGAAGTGCCCCTGGGTGGCTCAGTTCTGGGCTGGCAGGCCTCACCCTGCCCGCCTCCCCGCCCAGGACTTCTTGCTGCTGAAGTACAAGGTGGTGATCATCGATGAAGCCCACGAGCGGAGCGTGTACACGGACATACTCATCGGCCTCCTGTCCCGCATCGTGGCCCTCCGGGCGAAGGTAGGAAGGAGTGGGGTGCTCGGAGCCCCGCGTCCCAAGGCCCCCTCGGCCCACGCCCGTCTGCATCCAGGCTGCCACTGTGACAGGGTCCCCCGAGGACCAAAGCCCCGGGCCCAGTGCCGGTCTATGGGTCTTAGTGTGACAGCCCTTGTGGGAATCCCGGGTCCAGCCTTGCCAGTTGTTCCCCTTCCCTCCATCCAAAGCAAGAGGTTTAATCATGGCCAACCAGGCCCACCGGCCCCGGGTTAAGACACCAGCCAGGTCTCGGGGTCCGCAGAGCAGGTGGCACCGCCAGCCACACCCTGAGCTCTCCACTGAGCCGCTTGCCCAGCGCCCGGCCTGTTGCCGGCCCTCCCTGCATGGCACTCCCATCCCTGATGGGACAGAGATGGGCTTCAGAGGCCTGCTGGGTCAAGGGGTGCCGTCCCATTGTAGCGCTGTTGTGAAGTTGCCACTTTGCCTGATTCTGACAAGTACAGACCCTCCCTCAGAGATTTGTGTGTGTGCCAGGCCGGTCCGGGCACCCGGTGCTCACCAGTGGACAGGGCCACGGTTCCTGCCCTCCTCGGGCTTGATTCACTGAGGGCAGCTGGCAGTAAGCAGACTCGGGTCTGTGAGCTGCTGACGGACAAGGCCACAGAGGGGAGAACGGGAAGGTGGCGGGTGGTGGGAGCGAAGCCCCCATGAGCAGCGGGGCCGGAGGAAGTGAAGGAGTGTCCCGTGGGAGCTGACCACGCCCACTGCACCCTCGGGGTGGGTGGACCCCAGGCCCAGCCCGCCTGCCCCCCACTAGAGCTTAACTTTGGGGACTTCAGGGACCCTTTAACAAGCCACTGCCCTGGATAGGCAGATCCTGCTGTCAGCTCCCTTTTTCTAGTTCTCGGGGTGAGGACGGGGCTGGAGGGAGGCTGCGAGGGCAGAGGGCTCCCCGGCGCTGGGTGGCCGTGGGTCACCGAGCCTGTCCGTCCGCAGAGGCTCCTGCCGCTGAAGCTGATCATCATGTCGGCCACGCTGCGGGTGGAGGATTTCACCCAGAACCAGCGGCTCTTTGCCCAGCTGCCTCCGGTCATCAAGGTAACGCCTGGGCCAGGGTCTCGGGCAGCTGGGGAGGCGAGGACACCCTGGCAGCAAGGGGGCTCCCAGGAGGCTCCCCACTGAGCCCTTCGTGGTCAACTCCTTCATGAAGCGGCGGGGGGGGGGCCGAGCCTGGGCCAGCGCTCCCCCCGCAGCCGCCAACCCCGGCCGCCTTGGGCACCTGTCCCAGGTGGAGTCCAGGCAGTTCCCAGTGACGGTACATTTCAACAAGCGGACGCCGCTCGAGGACTACAGTGGCGAGTGCTTCCGGAAGGTCTGTAAGATCCACCGGATGTTGCCTGCAGGTGAGGCCCCGCGAGGAGAAAGGCCAGGCTTCCCCTTCCAGCCCCCTGGAGTGTAGGCAGTGTGGGCTCTGGGTCCGTCTCTGGGGGGCTCGGAGTGGTCACTTGTCCTTGCTGTGCCTCAGTTTCCTCACTGGTTCCAGAGTGTTTACAGCACCTACCCTGCCGAGCTGCACCCCAAGTATTGTGAGGCTTCAGTGACGGGGGAAGGGGGTGCCTTGTGTCCACATCTGATAGCAGCACAATCCACAGGGCCCAGGCAGGTGCCCGTTTAGCACAGGTGCCACAGACACAGGACAGGTGAGCAGGTGTGTCCCCCAGACTTTCACTCCTGATCCCCCTCACAGTTTTTACCGCGTGCCCCTAGCACTGCTCAGTTATTTACCTAATGTCACTTCAGCTGGCTTGCCCCCTCCTGTCTGTGGACGTCCATCCATAGAATCCACATGTGGCCTTCTGCAACCGCTTTCTTTCACTTGGCGTACGCCCTCCGGGTTTACCCTCATCGCAGCACATATCAGCGCTTCATCCTTTTTTATGCCTGAATCATGTTCCATTGCGTGGATGGACCTGGCTGTATATACGTCCAGCTGCTAATGGGCGCTGGGTGGTTCCACCTCTTGGCTGTTGGGCACGGAGCTGTCGTGAGCTCTGTGTACAGGTTGTGGTTTGCGTCCCTCTTTCCCAGTATCCTGGGCAGGTGCCCAGGTGGTTACGGGGGAACTCCCTGTCTTGGCACCCTCAGTCCTGGAGGTGGCAGCCCGACCCTCGTCCGTGCCTCCTGGTTTGATGGGCTTTTCCTCACGCCCCGGCTCTCCGAGCAGAGCCTGGCCCGTGGTCATTGCTGAGTCCGTGTTTGCTGCGTGGCTAATGGACGGGCCTCGTTCTTCCCGCAGGCGGCATCCTGGTGTTCCTGACGGGGCAGGCTGAGGTGCATGCGCTGTGCCGCAGGCTGAGGCGGGCCTTCCCACACGCCTGGGCCAGGCCGCCAGGTAAGCTGGCCGCTGGCGCGCTTCGCCCCGCGAGGCTGGGCCGCCACCTCAGCGTCAGAGCCTCCCTCTGCCCTCTGTAAGAGGTGACACCTTTGCCTGCCCTCCCGGCCCCCAGAGGAATGGCCACCAAGGCAGTGCCCTTACTCTGGACCGTGAAGAGCAGGGCCCTGATAGCCTGACCCTGGCCACAAGACATCTTCCTCCCTAATCCGCTCACCTTTTCCAGACGAGGAAGATCAGAAAGATTCAGTGGAAGAAACGCGCAAGTTTAAGAAGTCGCGGGCGAGGGCGAGGAAGGCCCAGGCGGCGGTACGTGGAGGCGCAGGGGCAGCGGGGGGCTCCGTCCTGACCGAGTGGTGGTGCCAGCCCCTCCCCACCTCTCTGGCTGTGTAGAGAGAAATTTAATTAAAACAAAGTAAAGTTAAAATTCACTTCCCCAGTCATATTAGACTCATGTCAGGTGCTCAGTGGTCACCTGGGGCTGCTGGTGACCGAGTTGGACATGGCGCGCCTAGCACGCTCCTACCAGGGATCGAGATCTAGTGACTGCTGCTCAGGGTTCCCTGTGCTGGGGTCCAGGAGGAAGCTTCCGGAAGGCCGGGCCCTGAGCACCTGAGCAGTGGTGTCATTGCTCAGTCACTGGCCCTCCTGCTGCATTCACAACGTGCCAGGCAGCGTCCTAAATGCTTCACATGTTAGCTAGTAGCCCTCAGAGCAGCCCTGAGAGAAGGCCTGTGGTCAGCCCCAGTTTTGAGCTGAGGAAACGGAGACAGAAGAAGGTTGTGCGACCTGCCGTGGCCACGCGGCTCGCAAGTGGGGAAGCTAGGCCTCTTGCTTGAATGGACTTGTTTTTCCTGCTCGTTATGTGAGTTTCCACGCTGGGTCACCTGCAGCCCGTGGTCTTGATGTCTTGTTTTCTGCAGACGCTGCCCCACATCAGCTTGGACAATTACTCGGTGTTGCCAGCGGGCGAAGGTGACGAGGACAGGGAGGCGGAAATGGACGAGGAGGAGGCGGCCCTGGGCTCGGACCTGGACCTGGACCTGGGGGACGACGGGGCAGATGGAGGTGTGGCCTTGGCAGGGCCTCCCCCCTTGAGTGAATTCGGTTCATTCATTCAGCACGTGTCTGTTGGGTCCCAGGCTTCTCTGTCCCATCCTCAGGCCTACAGGTCAAATGATGTGACCTGGAGTGCCTGCTCCCCACTAGCATCGAGCCACAAGAGAGCTGGGGATCCTGGCAGCCTTGTCCCCCCTGTTCCCTGGGCTCCTTTAACTGCCTGGCACGCGTCAGGCCACTAAGACCTGTCGTGTTGGGGTTCCACCCCGGGCTCCGTGTTGCTGGGTGGATGTAAGCCTCAGAGCTGGCTGGGAGGGCTATCCGGCCGCAGAGGGTACTCGCTGGGGCCCGCTGTGTGTCCAGCCCGGGCTGTGCAGGGCAGTTGAGGGCATGCCCAGCAAGCTGTAGGGTCCGTCGCTAGGCTCTTCCGAGGAGGCGGTTCTACAGAGCCGGCGTTCGCGTCTGGGTCAGGCAGTGGGGCCGGCGAGAGCCCTCCGTTAGCCCAGGCTTGGCCTCCCTGCCCACTGTGCTGGCCCCGAGGGCTGAGCCGCTGGCAGCAGGGCTGGCATAGGACCATCTCTGTTCACCCGGCAGAGCAGGGAGGGGCTCTGGGCAGCCTGAGGCTGTCTCCTGCCGTGAGCGTTGCTGGTGCCAGCAGGCCTCTGCCCCCCCCCACAGGTGAGCAGCCGGACGCCTCGCTCCCCATGCACGTGCTCCCGCTCTACTCCCTGCTGGCCCCAGAGAAGCAAGCGCAGGTAACGATATGGGGCTTGGGGCGGGTGCCCAGCTGGGGGTGCCTCCCGGGGGCAGGGCAGGCCCCGAGTCGTCCATCCTGTCCGCTGTTTGATCAGCACCCCAGAGTTCAGGAGAGTATTGGGATGTCCCACTTCCTGCAGTTAGCTTAGGAGCATCGTGGCTGGAGGCAAGGAAAGGCCTTGTTCACCCCGTCACCTCCGCGCCCGCACAGCCTGGCCAGCTTCTGATCGAGGGAAATTTCCTGACTTTGCCCCTGCGCGAATTCTTTCCTGATTCTGGTGTCTTCTTGCTGCCTTCCCCACCATCCTAGGTCTTCCAGCCTCCCCCAGAGGGGACTCGGCTGTGTGTTGTGGCCACCAACGTGGCCGAGACGTCCCTCACCATCCCGGGCATCAGATATGTGGTGGACTGTGGGAAAGTCAAGAAGCGGCACTACGACCGCGTCACGGGCGTGTCCTCCTTCCGTGTCACCTGGGTCTCCCAGGCTTCAGCTGATCAGCGGGCAGGCCGCGCGGGCCGGACAGAGCCCGGCCACTGCTACAGGTGGGGTGCCCCAGGGTCCTCTCCAGTGACATTGGGACCGGTCTGCAGCGGCCAGCCACCGGGGAGGGGGGGTTCCACACCCTGCTGGAGACTGGGGGTGCTCCACGAGCCCTCTCGTGTTGGCCTACAGATCCTCACAGTCCTAATTTATTCTGCCGACGTCGGGCTCTGTGCTCAGTGCGTTGTTTCTGTTTTGTCGTCATGGATAGTTGAGTTGTAAAAGTTCTTTACGTTAGATTCCTGTCAGAGGTAACATTGTCAAATGTTTTCTCCCAGGCTGGGTGCTGTTATTTTTGTAAGTTTTATTGCTGTTTTTGTTTTGTTTTTTGTTTTTAAAGATTTTTTTATTGGGGAATTGGGGGAGGGGAACAGACAAGTTGCTGCCCTTTTGTTCTTCAGTCTAGTTGTGGAGGACGTCGCTTCATTGGCCCTTCTTGGTATTGTGATCATTGCACTCTTCCCGGGTGAGGCAGGTGCTCGCCGGCCATTGGATGGCTGCACACGCTGGCTGCCAGCCACTCACTGTAGCCTGTGGCTACACTGCAGCCCTGCTGCAGTCTACGCCATCGTTGGCAACTCACAGCAGCTCAGCTCCAGGTCGAGCTGTTGTTCACCGTCTTAGCTGTAGAGGGCGTAGCGTCACTGGCCCTCATGTGGGTTCCGAACAAGCGGCCCTGCTGCTCAGAGCTGGCGTCCCAACCCAACTCCTAACCAACGAGCCACTTGGCTCGCCCCTGCTGTTTTGTTTTAAATTATAGCAAAACGAAATTGAGAAAGTACACAAAGAAAACCAGTAAGAAGTAACCGTAGTTAGGCTTATGGAGCGCTGTGTGCCAGCCATTGTTCTGAGTGCTCCACATGGCACCTAAAATACTTTCAGCAGCCCCCACGAGGCAGCTGCTAGGTTAGCCCCATTTCACAGGCGAGGAAAATGAGGCGGGAACAGGGTAGGCACCTCTGGCCAAGTCAAGATTCAGTGTCGGGTGGTTTGGCTGAGCGCCTCCTGTATTTACGTTTTTGTATCTTGGTCCTCTCCCTCAGGCTCTATTCATCCGCCGTGTTCAGTGACTTTGACCAGTTTCCTCCTCCTGAGATCACCCGGAGGCCCGTGGAAGACTTGGTCCTGCAGATGAAAGCTCTCAACATCGAAAAGGTGCGCGAAGGCCCCAGCCTTGCCATCACCCACTGACCTCTCAGCGCACCCATGTCCCATGTGCTCAGCGAGGCCAGTCCTAGGCCCCCCTGGGCCAGCTCCCTTCCCCACAGCCCAGGGGGGCCTGGGGGACTCAGCCCGGTGGTGTTTGCCCAGCCTCCTGTGAGCCCCCACTCCTTTAGTGCTGTGCGCCCGGGGAATGGCTGCCAGGGACAGACGCTGTGCAGACAGAGGGCCCGCCCACCATGTGAAGGGCTGGCGGTGGCCTTGGGCTCACAGAATATCCTGCCCAGTCAGTGTCCTGGGGGGAGGAGGAGGAACGTCTGCATAGCCCCCTGTCCAGGGGTTGCCCATCGCTTCCCTGCTCCAGCGGGGGGGGGGGGGGGGGGCGCAGTCAGAGAAACCCCGCCCCCATCAGCATCACTCCCCATTCCCTCCTCCGCAGCCCGGGCAGCTGCTTTCTGTCTCTCAGGGTTTATCCATCTTGGACATTTCCTATAAATGGACTCACACAGTATTTGTCCTTTTGCGTCTGGCTTCCTTCGCTCAGCACCATGTTTTGAGGTTCATCCATGCTGTAGCCTGTGTCAGTGCTTCATTCCTTTTAAGGCCGAACCATGTTGCAGTGTGTGGATGGACCACACTTTGTTTATCCATTCGCCCACTGATGGACGCTGGGTTGTTTCCGCATTTTGGCTGTCTTGAATGGTGCTGCTGTGAACATGAGCGTACAAGGATTTATTAGAACACCTGTTTTGAATTGGTCACTCTAAGGGGCCAGTACTGCTGAGCCCAATCTCTCCAGGTCCTGTCACTGTTTTATTGTCTGGGCACATTTACTCTTCTTTATGTGTTTACTTACATCTACGGCCCCTTCTGGTTGAAGGAAAACTCAGTGGAGGCAGAGTCCTTGTCTCACTTTTTTCAACCTCCATGGCCAAGAACAGCCCCGGTGCACATTACGTGGTCAGTAAAGGCGCACATTAGGCGCTCAAAGGCGCACACTAGGTGCTCAGTACCTGCTTTTGAGTGAGGGATGATGTGAATCCATGAAGGATGAGGGCCTTTGGGGTTCCCCTGGCCCGTGGACTTGGGGCGTGCCCGGGCCCCTTTCTGGGTGGCCAGGCGTGGCCCTGCTCCCTCTTACAGTCCCCGTGCTCACTTCTGTGCAACTCTGTCACCTGCTTGTCTCCCTGGGTCCCAGGTCATCAACTTCCCCTTTCCGACCCCTCCGTCTGTGGAGGCCCTCATGGCTGCCGAGGAGCTGTTGATCTCGCTGGGTGCCCTGCACGCTCCTCAGAAAGCAGAAAGGTAGGGCGGGCCAGGGTTGGGGGAGCCCAGTTCCCGCCCCGTTCCTGGCCCCCGCCCTTCTCCTGAGCTGCCCTGAGCGCCAAGGCCTCTTAGCTCTGGCGCTAAAGCCTCCTCCGCCCTCCAGGATGAAGCAGCTGCAGAAATCCCGGCTAAGCTGCCCTGTCACCGCGCTGGGCAGGATCATGGCCACGTTCCCCGTGGCGCCCCGCTACGCCAAGATGCTGGCGCTGAGCAGACAGCACGGCTGCCTGCCCTACGCCATCACCATTGTGGCTGCCATGACGGTGCGGGAGCTCTTTGTGGAACTGGACAGGTAGGGTTGGGGCGGCTGGGCATTCCGGCCTCATGCCTGGGCTGAGAGATGGCCTGGAGCCCCGCCTCGGGCATAACCGGCTCATTGGGCGGTCGTGAGCAAGACCCTCATCCTCCAGTGCCCATCAGCGTTCTGACTGCTGTGGATTCTATTTTAATAAAATTCTCCGAGCACTGCTGCTCCAAGGCTCTGTGGCGTAATGGCTAAGAGCCCAGACTGTGGGCCAGCCGCTTGGGTCCAGGTCCCCCTCTGCCACTCCCCAGCTCTGTGGCCTTGGGAAGGTGACCTCACCTCTCTCCATCTGGGAAATGGGGATGAAATGATAATAATAATTGCGTCGTTAGTAGGGTTAAATTAGTTATATAAGTAAGGGAACTTCAAAGTGTGCCTGACAGCTACCTGAGTGTCAGCTGTTACTTTCAGGGTTGGGAACCGGGAGAAAATTCGTTTCTCCAGTCCATACTTGGTACATATTTGAGCAGTTTTCAGGATTTTTTATTATTATTTGTAAGCAGCACAGCAATGTACGATGTTACTCGATTGTTAGCTTGTGTCTTTATATTGATCTCTAAACATGAAATCGTGGGTAGGAGGCATGCACATTTTTATCTTGTTGGCTACCGGAGATGAATCCTGAGTCGGAACTTAAGGCCTTAATCACGTTAGTGACCCCACCAGGCACTGGTGGTCTCCATTTCTGAGCCTCTGTGCCTGCCCTGAAGACCAGATGTGTTGCCTGCCCCTGCTACCCTCAGCCGGGGCGATAGCTGGGTGGTGTGTGTGTTTGCAGACCGGCCTCCAGTGACGAGGAGCTGGCCACGCTGAAGGGCAGGCGCGCCCGGGTGGCCAAGATGAAGAGGACCTGGGCAGGACAAGGCGCTTCCCTGAGACTCGGAGACCTCATGGTGCTGCTGGGTGTGTGCTCTGGCCAAGGGGGTAGGACCCACGGGGACGTGGGTGGCGCAGCGAGTGAGTGTGCCCTCGTCCACAGGCGCCGTGGGAGCCTGCGAGTACGCGGGCTGCTCACCCCAGTTCTGCGAGGGCAACGGGCTGCGGTACAAGGCCATGGTGGAGATTCGACGCCTGCGGGGCCAGCTGACCACCGCAGGTACAGCCCACGCGCCAGCCTGGGGGGTACCTGGGGGCCCCACCGCAGTCAGCGCCCAGCACAAAACAGGACCCTTTTAATGTTTAAAGCTCTTTCGATCGACATTGTCTGTGTACACTCCCCAGTTGTTAGATTCCATGTTTTAAAATTCACCTGCCAACTAAAACTGATCTGTAACCCCAAAATCAGTACTCGGTGCCTTTGCAGTCCTTTGAGGACACGTCAGTGAGCAGAGCGATGGCACGCGCACCTCAGTCTCATCCTTTCCTTGGTGATGGCCCTCTCTTGTCACCCTCCGTCCCTGGCTCTGGACCAGCTGCCCACCAAACCTCCCACCCAGCTGCCCCTGGCACCCCCGGCTTCATCCTTAGGTTCCCTGATCCCAAGTAGGGGCCAGCCCTGGCTTCACAGGGTCTCCAGGGGCCCACACATTTCTGGGTTGCTGTTCTGCCACCCTTGGCACGTGGCTTCCATCCTCAAGGCCACCTCATGGGCCGAGAAGGCAGCTGAGATCTAATCACATCTGCTTTCCACGCAGGAGGAAGGGGCTAGATGGGCATTCCAAAAATTCCAGCCAGCAACTCCATCCTAATATCACAGGCAGGGCAGCATCCCAGGGCCACCCTGGCATCTGGGGGTCGTGGCTTCTTAGCATCTCACTCTGCCACCCACAGAGGAATATTGGGGTTTTGTCCACAAGAAGAGGAGGCGTGGGCACCTGGCTCTGCCCCGCTGAGGACTTTGTCTCCTGTCCACCTGGCAGCCTCGGTGGGGAGGGGCCACGATGAGCAGGCGCCGAGGCCGGAGCCCAGCGCTGAGTGGTGTCGGGCTTCCCAGAAGGTCAGGGAAAGCCAGCCGCAGGCCCAGGCCCCGCCAGCTCTTCCACTGCTGTCCTCACCCCTGGCTTTTCCCCCAGTCAATTCCGTGTGCCCCGAGGCTGGGCTCTTTGTGGACCCCAAGATGGAACCTCCTTCTGAGAGCCAGGTGACTTACCTGCGGCAGATCGTGACGGCCGGCCTGGGCGACCACCTGGCCCGCAGGGTCCAGAGCGAGGATCTGCTGGACGACACGTGGAGGAATGCCTATAAGGTCAGATTCCAGCCCGGGGGGCAGGCGGCGTGGCAGTCGCTGTGCACCAGGCTCCCCTCCACCTCCCCCTTGTGTCTCAAGTCCTGCCAGCCTGGGCAGCGTGATGTCCGGCTCTGGGCATTGTCAGGACACCTGGAGCAGCCAGGGGACCCCTGGGGGGACTTGTCCTCCTCCGTCATGGAGCCCTGCAGCCTCTGGGAAAGTCTCCACCAAGGAACAGGGCTGGGTACATGGGAGTCACCCTTCCTTTGGGCATTAGCTTCACCCCAACTTTTCTTTTCATAACATGTACAATTCAGTGTTTTTTAGTATATTCACCATCACCACAATCAATTCTGGAATATTTTCACCCAAAAAAGACACCCTCTGCCCGCTAGCCGTCAGTCTCCCCTTTTCTCCTCATCTCCCCTCTCCGTGAGTCTCCTTTCTGTCTCTGTGGCTTTGCTGATGCCAAATATTCCGTGTCAGTGGAATCGTACACTGCGGGGCCTTTCTCATGTGGCTCCTCTCAGCACAGTGGTGTGGAGTGAGGCGCGTGTCAGCGGCAGCGTCTTTTCCGGGCTGAGTCCTGCTGCCCGGGAAGGACACTCCGCTCGCCACCTGGCGGATGCCTGTGTGCTGTCCTGGCCAAGCACGTAGCTGAATTCGCCTGGGTTATTCGCACCTGGGGCCATGTCTCCTGGACTCACGCCCACTCGCCCTGTCTCTCGGCAGACCCCCCTCCTAGATGACCCCGTCTTCATCCACCCCAGCTCCGTCCTGTTCAGAGAGCTCCCCGACTTCGTGGTGTACCAGGAAATTGTAGAGACCACCAAGATGTACATGAAAGGTAGCAAGCTGGTGGCCGGCCCCCGCGCCCCCTGCGGCTCTGGTGAGCTGTGTCGCCGGGACCCTCGGCGGGGAGAACACCAGCCCCCGCCCCGGCAGCATGCGCGCTGTTCCTCCCAGCCCTTCTCTCCCGGGCCCCCAGGTGTCTCAGCCGTGGAGGTCCAGTGGATCCCAGTCCTGCTGCCTTCTTACTGCCAGTTCGACAAGCCCCTTGAGGAGCCGCCCCCTGCCTACTGCCCCGAGAAGGGGCGGGTGTTGTGTCACCGGGCCAGCACATTCTGTGAGTCGGGCAACTTCCTGGTGGCCTTGGGCTCCCGCAGACCCTACACTAGGAAGTGTGTGTGTCTCGGGTGGTGTCACCCCAGGCTGGCTGTCCCTTTGGTGGGCGGGGCCCCCGGCTCCAGACAGGACGAGGGAGGCTCCATCCCGGTCCCCGGCTCACTGGCTGTTGCCCTCCAGATCGCGTCGGCTGGCCACTCCCCGCGGTCCAGGTGGATTTCCCGGAGGGCCTGGACTGCTACAAGCACTTTGCCCGCTTTCTGCTGGAAGGCCAGGTAGGGAGCCCCGTGATGGCCCAGCCCTTCCGTGGTGCTGTGGTGGGAGGTGAGCCGGGGGGCCCTCACCCTGACCTGCGGTCTCTCCTAGGTCTTCCCCAAGCTGGCCGCGTACCAGGGCTGTTTGCTGTCCAGCCCCAGCACAATGCTGAAGACGTGGGCCAGGTACAGCCCTGCCCGGGAGCATCCGGGCAGCGGGTGGTGGTGGCAGGAGCCGGTAGCAGTGTCCTGGGCCGCTGTAACAATCGACCACCAACCGAGTGCCTTAGAACAACAGATTTTTCTCTCAGTGCTGGAGGCCGGAAGTCCAAAAGCCAGGTGTCAGCAGGGCCGGAGGCTCAGGGAGGAATCTTCCTGCCTTCCCCAGCTCCTGGTGGCTCCAGACCTTCCCCGGCTTGTGGCCACATCACTTCAGTCTCTGCCTTTGTCTTTACATGGCTGTCCCCTCATGTCCTCTCTTCTTATAAGCCCACCATCGTTGGGTTCAGGGCTCACCCCAATCCGGTATGGCTTCATCTTAATTCCATCTCCGAAGACCCCCTTTCCAACTAAGGTCCCATTCTGAGGTTCTGGGTAGACATGGGCTTTTGGGGAGACACTGGTCATCCCACTACAGAGCTGCCGGGTGCCAGCTGAGCACAGACCCACCCCCATCCCACCCATCATCTTCATCTTCATCTTCACCCTCCCTGCCTGTCCCTGCCACTGCCTTTTTGTTCTTTTTCTGCCACTGCTGTAAGAGGATGCCCTCCCCTTCGCCGCCCCCCCCCAGGTGCGTGGGAGCGGGCCTTGGACACTCCCTCGCAGGGGCTCAGGATGAGGGGGTGGGGCCAGGCGCCCCCTGCCAGGCGGCTGGCAGCCAGGTTCCCCCAGCAGATGGTTTTGAGCAGCATCTCTGTTGCGACACAGGCAGGACCCTGTCCCCGTGGGGATTTCCAGTGCAGGGACACTGACACCACACAGCATACCTAGTCCGCATGGCAGGTGGTGACACGGTTACAAAGCAAGATGTTGGGGATGAGGTGTCGTCGGGCCTGGTGGGGTTGGTCAGGAGAGCCTGACTGAGCGGGTTCGGGGGAGGCGGGCTGTGAGCCAGGCAGAAATCCGGAAGAAGGTTCTGGATGGGACGAGCAGCATGGGTGGGCAAGTAATCAAGAAGTGTGCAAAAGGCCAGGGTGGGCGGGTCAGAGGCAGGTAGGAGGTGATGGGATCTAGAACCTTCCATCCAGCCAACGCACCCCAGTATGGTGGAGGGACAGGGACTTCCAGCCAGCCTGTGGGCAGCATAATGCCCCACAACCTACATCCTCTCCCACAGGCTGCAGCCCAGGACCGAGAGTCTCCTGAGAGCCCTTGTGGCTGAGAAGGCTGACTGCCGAGACGCCTTACTGGCTGCTTGGAGGAAAAACCCCAAATGTGAGTTTGACGGGCAGGTGCCCCATGGCCAGGGCTTGAGAGCTGACAGGACGTGACCCCCCCGGGCAACCCAGGGTTGGCAGGGGGATCTGCCCTGCAGCCGGCAGCTGAGCAGAGCCACTTTAACACTGTCCTCCTGCCGCTGCAGACCTGCTGGCTGAGTACTGCGAGTGGCTCCCCGAGGCCATGTGCGCTGATGTGGAGAAAGCCTGGCCCCCCCACCTCTGACCTCTGACCCGACCCTGGCTGCCAGCCGAGAACTGTTCTGGCGACCGAGGGGCCTGGCAGCTCTGACGTGGCCCCTGCGCGTCCCCCAGGAGGCAGGTGAAGCCCCTGGAAACTTGGTCACCCCGGCCCGGTTCCCGACACAGCTTGCTGCCTGCCGCCCTGGGCAGTCTGCCCCGGCCGTGACTTTTTATAACTATTACGTGGTGGATAATGGTTTATCTCACACGTGGGTCCCCTCTAAATGTGCTCTGTGGACTACATTAGTCTTGTGGAGCTGGAGGGAGAAGTGGCTGGGGGGTGAGGGGGCGACGCCAGGGCCTCCCCCTGCACCCCCTCCTCAGACGCAGTACACCCTCCCTACAGCAAGGCGGGGACCCAGGCTCCTGTGGAGTGGGGCGCACGGCGTGGAGCCTCCTGCCCATCGGCAGCTCCCTGCGGCCTACATGGCTATAATAAACCTTGACATGCGAGTCCTAGTGAATCTCTGACTGGGGGATGTCCGTCTAGAAACTGGTCTGGGTGGATGCTGCCTGGCGAGTTCGCGGTGGTGTGGCACTGTGAGCCTGCGGGGTGGTCGCTTTCCCCATTTAGGGATTTTTCTGAAATCAGTTTGTGCTAATACCATAATATAAATGCATAAGTTCCATAATATAAATACATAAGACAAAACACCAAAGATACATGTTTAATATTCCCAAACTATTCTCTCTCCCCACTGCCTGGCCACTAACCCCAGCTGGGTCTCTCTCTCTCTCCCCGCCACACAAGGCATCTGGAGGTTCTGTCACTACCTCCAGAATTTGCCCAGCGCCCCCTCATGCGCCGACCTGCACCACTGGGCCTCTCCAGTTCCCCCAGCTCCTGCCTAGGCTGCGCGGTGGCTTCGTGGTAGGTCTGGGGTCCACCCTGCGGAATATTCTCCACCTGGCCACTAGAGGGGGCCGTGGAAACCTAAATCTGATCGTAATCCCTTACATCAGGCGCCCCAGTGTCTTGGAAGATTCAAACCTCCTGGAACCCTCATTCTGGAAACTCCGTGCATAGGGCTTTCTTTCTGCCCCTTAATGCATCCCACCCCTCAAGCTCAGGGTCTTTGCACCTGCCGTCTCCTGTTGCTGCAGACGGGCGCCCCCACACCCGCCCCTCTCATCACCATTACCATCTTCATTAGACGGACACCACTTGCTAGCCTCGCGCACTGGAACAGCTAGTCCGGGAGAGTCCAGGGAAACCTCGCCTGTCTCATCCAGAGATCCCAGAGCACCCGACACTCTACCTGGGTACACAGTAGGCGCTCAGTGCACGTACATGACCTGGCATTAGGCAGCCGAGAGTCAACTGAGTGCATGGCCAGCTTCAAAACCCTCCTTAGAAATCCACTTTCTCCAACTACCTGGTGACACGAATAACTAGGAGCGTTCCGTTTAAATATGCAGGTTCCTAGGGCCCCCACCAGACTACTGAATGCGACTCCAAATGGGAAGGGCCGCGGCCTCTGATTGAGCTCAGGGACGTTGATTAGCGATGCTCTCTCCCAAGGGGCTCCCTTCTCAGGCCAGCTGATGCGGGGTGCGGCTAGGTCCTCTTTCCTGCTTCGCCTTCCGCCGTGGGATTTAGAGGGAAAAGGTTAAAATAGTGGAGATGCCGGGGATTGAACCCGGGGCCTCATACATGCAAAGCATGCGCTCTACCACTGAGCTACATCCCCTGCCTGTGCCGGTGCCGATGATTTAAGAAGTCCCACTTGTCCTCCATTCGCACCCGATCCTTTCTGGGTGTTCAGCGCCGCTGTCGATTCAAGCACGTCTTTCCACGCCGCGGGGAAGCCCACGGCCAGGGGCCCGCGGCGATGCGCCTGTGGGGGTCCGGTCTGAGCTATGCAAGCAAAGCCTGTCTCGCTCATGTGACCTCCCCCAAAGGGCAGGCCCCGTGCTCCGTCCTCGTTAGTATAGTGGTGAGTATCCCCGCCTGTCACGCGGGAGACCGGGGTTCGATTCCCCGACGGGGAGGCCGACATAACCTTTTAACTGCATAGAGGAGAGCTCTCTGCTATTCCCTGCGGAGGCACGCGGAGATGCATGCGTCGCAGTGTACCTGCCACTGTGTGAGTTAGGGCGCTTCCAAAAGCCCATCTCACAGGTGCTGAGTGCAGAAAGCGAGGGGGGGTACAGGTCGAGCATTTTGGTACTTAACCTCTTTTTTTTTTTTTTTTTTAAATTGGGGTTGGTCCTTGCACTCTCCTGATCAGTAGCTAACAATTGTACAGCTCTTATGTGTATCGGGCCATATTCTTTAGCGCTGCATAGGTGTGCCCTCATTTACGCCTCACAACCACCCTTCTAGCAGGTGCCATTTTCTCGCATTAGATGATGAAACGCAGGCGTCAAGAATGGCTGTGTAGCTTGCCCAAGGTCACGTAAATCACAGTTTACTCTAGACATTGGTCACGTCTGGGGAGAAGGACTGGGATAAAGTGACTCCTGCATGTTCCATGCTGTACCTTTCTGGACTGCTTAAATTTTATTTTTCTTTCTTCCTCCTTTCTTTTCTATTCCCATTCCCCTTTTTCTGCCCTCCCTCCCTCCCTCCCTCCCTCCCCTTCTTTCCTTCCTTTCTTCCTTATTTGATTTTTATCAGAACGTGACATTTAACATCAGTTTTAAAAGAACAACTCTGGGTTAATGAGAGCAGCAGTGTGAGACCCTCTGGTTCCCGCTGGCTCCCGAAGGAGTTCGGGGTATGCTGCTTTGGTATCTGGATTACTTTGAGCTGAAGGCACTTGAAAAGCCGCAAATGCAGGGAGGGCCTTTCACTGAGTCTCCTAAAGAGAGACCCTCCGGAAGAGCTCAATGGCCATACATCGCCCGCCCGGGAGGTTCACTGACCAGGGATGACTGACTCTTGTCACGGGACAGGAGACGGAGTGGACACCACACCCAGACGAGCTCTATCACACAAGGTCATACCTCCCACCTACTCTCTTCCTAAAAATTATTAACTCCTTTCTTTAATATTTTTTCTCAATGATAGCTGATAGACAGTATTATATTAGTTTCAGGTGTACAACATAGTGTTTGGACATTTATATAACTTAGAAAGTGATCCCCCTGCTAAATCCAGTCCCCACCTGACACCATACATAGTTATTACAATATTATTGACCATATTCCCTATGCTGTACTTTATAACTGGAAATGTGTACATCTTAATCCCTCCCCCTTTTTCGCCCATCCCTCCAACCTCCCTCCCATCTGGCAGCCATCAAAATGTTCTCTGGCTCTATGATATTAACTTCATTAAGTGGCCTACGTCTTCATCTTCCCCTTGCCCTATTCAGAAGGTATATAAACACTCGAGGCACCATCAGCTGCATTTCCACTCAGAAAAGCTAAACCCTTCACCTTCAAGGCTGGCAAGGTCTGGCCTCTGCCCTCCTCTTTGACCCTGCCACTCACCCTCTCCCCACTCACCCTCTTCACTTCTTCCACGCTGACTTTCTTTCCCTCCAACTAGCCAACCTTGTTCTCAGCCTCAGGGCCTTTGCATCAGCTGTCCTTCTGTCCGAGAGCCTCTACCTCAGGCCTTCACATGCTGGCTCTTCATTCTTCAGGTCTTCTCAGCTCCCCGCTTCTCTTACTAACCCCATCGCCGGTATTCCATCCCATCACTTCGGTTTATTATTCTTAGCATAACTACTATCCTGAACTATCTTGTTACTGTATTGGTGGACCCGTCAGAGGGTCATCAGGTGCTTGGCAAACACTTATTAAACGACTTCACAGCGTGGAGGACCTCCCCACTGGTTCATCCTCTCCCAGACAGCACTCCCCACCCACCCAGTTCCCAGAGGGAAGGGCGGCCTAGAGAGCTGCACCTGGATGCCTACCTGTTGATTTCTTCATGCCTTGAAACTGAGCAGGTGCCACAGGTGTGGTGGCCATGCTGGGAGGCCGAATCTGAGTCACTCACTGCCACAACGAAAATCACATTTGCCCGAGTCCTCTCACGGGCCTTTGGCGTGGTCAGCATCCCTGCCCTGCTTGGGCTGTTTGGGGAGCTGCACTCAAGGGCGACCTTCTTGCTTGGCGCAGAGAAGAGACGGTGAGAAAAGGGAGCTCTGAGCCGGGTCGGAGTCATCCGTTCATTCATTCAACAAATATTTATTAAGCACTTGTTATGTGCCAGGCACTGTCCTAGGCCCTGAGGATACAGCAATGACCGAGGCAGATGAGTTCCTTGCTCCTCCTGGGTCTGTCATTCTAGCTTGGGGAGACCGAGAATGGAAAGCAATACCAAAGCTTGCAATAAAAAATAAGGGGCTGGGGTCGTGTTGGGGGGCCTGGTTAAGGAAAGCTGCTCGGAGGCCGTGGTCCCGCAAGCCGAGAGGGGACACCGGACGCAGGAGCGGGGCGAGCCCGGCAGGCGTGTGACACGGCTGGGCCTGGCCTCCCGGCGCCGGCGCCCGAGTGCGGGAGGCAGGGCCGTCAGGACGACGAGGAGGGCGGAAAGGCACGGCGTTCGCTGCAGCGGCCGAAATAGCTCAGTTGGGAGAGCGTTAGACTGAAGATCTAAAGGTCCCTGGTTCGATCCCGGGTTTCGGCAGCTCTCCCTTTTTTTTCTCCCCGAGGGAGCGGGAAGTAAAGTCAATAAACGAAGCTCATTTTTCTCAGTGAACACAAAGGATTCCACTTTCTTTGTTTAAAACAGCTCCGAGCAGAGTCCACGGGACGCCGGGCGGATGCTCGCCATCCGCGGAAATCCAACAAGGGCAAGGTTTTCGTGACCCCATTTCTGTTATTTCGTAAACGCTGTTCATCCGCTGCGCTGGTTCATGGTGTTCGTTCACATTGGCTTTGTGTGTTAATTTCCGCTCTCTGAACCCTCACTGCTAAATCAGGCCCCGAGCAGGACCTCTTTAAGATGGAATTAATCAAGTGGCACTTTTCGTTTCGTTTTGTAAAAAGAGAGAAAGTACGTAAACACACCGGCCAACGTTAAAAATCGAACATACGTTATAAAAGGAGAGATTTAAAAAAAAAAAAAAAAGCATCAAGAGATCGAAGAGTGGAGATGCCGGGGATTGAACCCGGGGCCTCATACATGCAAAGCATGCGCTCTACCACTGAGCTACATCCCCTCCGCTGCGGGCTTGCCACATAGGAACTTACAGTGTTTCCACTTTATGCGTATTTCCGGAGTCCATCGGTTCCGTGGATTCAAGCAGGTCCCTCCGCGATCCAGCGAAGCCGAGCGACCAGGCCCTGCATCTGTGGAGGCCCGGCTGGGCGCAGGAGGGCGCGGTGACCGAACAATGACGTCTCTATATGGGTCCATCTGGAGAAGCCTTGCTGCAGCTCGTCCTCGTTAGTATAGTGGTGAGTATCCCCGCCTGTCACGCGGGAGACCGGGGTTCGATTCCCCGACGGGGAGGCTGTTTGGACTTTTTATTGTTTCTGTGTGTGGTTTTTTTTTTTTTTTTTTGGAGGGCAGTGTTACTGGCCCTGACATGTAGGACCGAACCGGGGCCGCTGGCTTCCCATCTGTGTGTTTTTTCATTTCTCTTAAATAAATTGAATTCTTCAACTGCCATAGAAATGCCTTACTCTTCTCTGGAAGAATAAACTTGACGGCCTAGTGACATTCGGTCTGGCGGCTGTCTATGGACCACTTAGTCCCAGCAACGCGCTAGCTCCCTAGTGTCACACGGTTACTAGGAAGAACAAAACGTTGTGAGACTGATGCGTTCTTTTCCATTTCCTGCCTGCCCACAGTGCCGATGTAAAGTGTTTGGTTTATATAATCGTTTCCCAGAGCAAGGCCAGGAGTTGCTCACGTTGCTGCAAATATTCCATCTTTGTATGTCCTGCTCTGGCCCAGAGCTGGGCCCTCAGAAAACGTTTATGGGTTTGAGAGAAGAGGGAGGGTAACTCTAAACTGAAAGGTTTTCTGGTCTTAGCTCAGTTGCAAACTTTCTGAATATAAGCCATCATCCGTCCCAGGCTCCTATTCTTTCACTCATTTATTTTTTTTGCATTCATTCCACAAATATTTACTGAGTACTTATAATGTGCCCTGCACCGTTCTAGGCACTGGGATGTAGCAGGAAACAAGACCTTTCCACCCAGTAAGGGGCACAGACAAATAGTATAAAGCAGAGTGATGGATGACGCCATGAAGGAAAACAAAACAAAGCAGAGAGAGGGGTGCGATAGGGAATGTGTGGGATTCCTAAGCCCCTTTCCAGAGATAGACAGGAAGGATTTTCTGAGGACCTGGACAGTGAGGAGCCAATCGTGAGAAAATCTGGGGAACAGCATTCCAGGCAGAGGGAATGGCAGGTGCAAAGGCCCTGAGGTAGGAGGAACCCAGCATGCCCCTAGGGAGAAGGAGAGGACTAAGGGATGGCATTAGCAAGATCACAGGCCAGATCACACGGAGCCTTGAAGACCAGAGTAAGGGGTATGGATTGGATTCTAAGAGTTTTATGCAGAGAGGGGACATAATGGAGTTGGTGTTGAGCAGAGCAATCTGGCAAGAGAGCAAGCAGGGGCCGCTACTAACCTGAGCGCAGTCCTTGCCTCCTCTAAACCAAGTCCAAAATACAGCCATCTACATGGACCATCCTTCTGTTCCAGCCAAGGCCTCTCTCTTGACTGCCCCTTGAGCTAGAGCAGTGATAGTGGATGGCTCACACAGGAGCTGCCTTCAGCCCTTCACTCACCCCATGCTCGTTTGTTTGTCCCTTCTGTTTCACCAAAACAGCATCAGCAAAGCATCAGTTCCGGCCTGGGGTGAATATGAGAAGCAAAAACCCTTCACCGGAGTTTATCTAACAACAGCATTTATAATAACAGAACTCGCGTTTCAGAGCTCGGACCTTGTACCACGCATTGTTCTAAACTTCCTACATGTCACTTGTTCAATAGTCACAGCCACCCTGTGAAGTAGGTACTCGTCTAAACCTCCATTTTACATGGGAGGCCCTGAGAAGTGCAGTCCTGAAGCCACCGCTGCTGGGTCCAGTGTCCTGTGCACCAGCTCATTGAGGCCTCTAGCTGTGAAGTTTCAGGCATCCGCAGGCTGTAATGTAAGGGAGCTGACAGGGGACCAAGGTGGCAGGACATTTTTGGGTGTGTCCCCATCATAGTAAGTGACTGTTTTCTTGCTGGGAAATCTCAAGCGCTGGTGGGAAAGGGCATAGCCTGAGTGTTCTGCCCTCTCCTTGCCCCTCACCTGTTCCTTCACCACATAGTGACCCCTTGATGACCCAAAAGACACTAGACATTGTGACTTCTCCCACCTGGTGTGCTTCGAAAGCACTCTGGAAAAAAGACGGGGCTCACTGACAGTTAAAGAATGGTTCTTTTCAGTGGGCTATTGCGAAGAGATTCCTTCCCCTGATTCTTGGTGCTGGGTCTGTTTCTTTTTAGTTTGCTATTTTTATATTCAGGAGCGTTTTTCTGGGAGGGGAAAAAAAAGTCTTTAAGCAGATGTGCAAACGTCAGTCACCGAAGGTTGGAATGGTTTTAGGAGACAGGAAGCCAGGGATCTCTGAGTGGAAGTGCGATTGGGGCAGTGCCTTTTTCTGTCTGAAAGACATCCTCACATTTTCCTTCTTTGCTTTTCTGTTTGTGAGAAGCAACAGTCAAGAATTGGTCTAGGGCCGGCCGAGTGGCATGGTGGTTAAGTGCTGGCACTGCCCTTAAAATAAAAATTTAAAAAAATAATAATTAAAGAAAAAAAAGAGTTGGTCTGTTTCCAGTAAATGCTAAGGAGAAGGCTGAAGTAGGGGAAAGGAAGTATGAAGCCTTATAAATAAGAGGCTTTTTCAGTCAGTACAGAGGCTCTTGGGTGGGACTATGCTTGGAATATGTGAGGAACGATATGAAGACCAGTGTGATCAAAGAGGAGCCATTGATGGAATAAACAGTCGGAGTTGAGAGTCTCGATGGACCATGGCACAATCATATACATACAGCTGTGGGGCCATTGTAAGGGCCTTAGCTTTTACTCTGAGTGAATATAAAACCATTAGAGGTTTTGAGTAGATAAGGTGAATAATTTTACTTGCAACTTCATATAGTCAATCTAGCTGCTGTGTTGAAAACTAATTTTAAGGGAGTGAATAGAATCAGTGAGGCCAGTTATCAGGCTCATGAGATAACTAGGATGAGAGATAATCACCTGAGATTATGACTTACATTTAGGCTAAGGTATTATTAATAAAAATAGTGAGAAGCTATAAAATTCCAGGTGTGTTTTGAAGGTGGAAGTGAAAATTTGCGGATAGGGCTGGGTAGGTTTAAGGGAAAGAAATAAGAATGGCTTCCAGTTGTTTCCCTAAAGCATCTGGAAGAATTAATATGCTGGGCACTGTTCCAAGCACTTTACACTTTATTCACTCACTTAGTTCTCACAGCATCCCTGTGGGCTCACTATTCTTAACCCATTTTACAGATGAGATTGGGACACATAATATTAACTTGCTCAAGGCTGCAGTGTTACTAAGTGGCAGAATGGGACCTTGAATGCAAGACACTTGCTTCCAGAGCGTTTGGAAGCTCTGGATTTTGACTCACGACACTAGACCACAGCTCAAATGAAGCATGCTCTAGTGGAAAAATAGTGAGATCGGCAAGCATCCATTATAATGGTAATTAAAACCATAAGCAAGACAAGATCAACTGAACTGCGAGATCCATAGAGAGGATACCTAAGAACTGGGTCCTAGAATACGCCAACGTTTGAGATTAGAAAGAAGAGGGCCCACTAAAGAAACCCAAGAAGCACATCCATAGGTTTGAGAAGACTCCTAAGAGACAGTGGTGTCCTGAAAGCCAAGTAAAGAAGGTGTTTAAACAAGAAGGAAGTGATCAGCTACTCCAGATTTTGCTGATGGGTTTTGTATGCAGAGGGCCCAGCTGACATCTTGAGTTTAGCTCGTGAGACCCATTTTATTTTGAATTGGGAAGATATTGTAAAATAGAATTATAATAAACTTATATATATAAAGTATTGGTCTGTTTAATGGTGGTTACCAAAGGGGCAGGGGGGTCTGGGGAGGATGAGAAGGGTAAAGGGGGTCAATGACATCGTGATGGAAGGACACCAGCCTTTGGGTGGTGAGCACACACTAGCGTACACAGATGTGGCATTATAAAGGTGTACACTTGAGATTTATATAATGTTATATACCAATGTTACCCCAATAATTTTTTTTTTTAGAGAGTCATTCTCCAAGGGGCCAGCCGAGTGGCTCAGTTGGTTAAGAGCTCGCTCAAGAGTGCGAGCTGAGCTCTGAGCAACAGCTGTTCGAGGCCAGCCTGAGCTGAGTTGCCGTTGAGCTGCCAACAGGTGGCAGGATGGCTCAGCTTAAAAAAAAAAACAAAAAAAAACTGATAGTCATTCTCCAGCACCTTCACCAAAAAAAACAATAGGTCTGTTTCTGTTTGTTCCTTGGTTTTCCAGTGTCAGAATTTTAGTTGTAAGTTTTTAAAGAAGTTATTTTTGGGAGAAATAAAATGATTTATTTTGCTTTGCTTGTTCTAAACCCTAACACTCATTGAAATATATGAAATTTAGGGAGGAAAAAAATCTTCAGATTAGTGTAGCAGGGAATTTCAGGGACAGGCCACACGGGGGCGGGGGATGTAGCTCAGTGGTAGAGCGCATGCTTTGCATGTATGAGGCCCCGGGTTCGATCCCCGGCATCTCCACTTTGGTTTTCCTTTTCTGATTCTTAACGTTTGCTCAAGCTCTTGATCTTTAGAGCGCCACGTTTGCGATTCGAACACGTGGAACTCCGCCGTCACTACTTGGAGGCGGGGCTTTCACGACCGGAGGAAGCTGTCCTTCTGGAAACCCATAACACTCCAAATGTCCTTTTGCTAGAAGTTAGGCGAAGGATGCAAAGGCAAAACCTGACGTGAGGATGGAAACCACAGCCCAAGTGAGCAGAACGGTTATTTGGGGAGTCACTGTGCGTTTCCTGGCATTGTGACGGCCGTGAAAGGCCAGGAGGGCTGGTGACTCCTTCTGCTGACCGATTCCTGGCCATCGGAGCGCATGTGTGCAAGTCACAGGCCTGAGCGTCTGTGCTGGCCCTGCCCTGTGTGCTGTCAGGAACCGTTTTCAGAGGAAGCCACCCATAGGGCAACAAGGGTTTTCTCCCTGCTTCATCAGCAGCCGGTGGTGAATGAATGAATGAACAAATGAATGAATGAATGAATGAATGGCTGTGGTGCGCATACTGTTTATATTCATACACTGTATTTTATCATTAAAAATAAAAGCTAGTATATTTTATTGAAAGAAGGGTTCCTCTTGCATCCTGTGGGTTTAGTTCTTTGTCTGCAATAATAATAAGTTCCTCATCCAGCAACTCCTGCCTCATTTGACTTGACCTCATGTTTGTTTGTTTGTTTTTAAATTAGTTTCAGGTGTACAAAACAAGGTAATAGGCATTTACACCCCTCACAAAGTGATAACCCCTCCCCCAATCTACTACCCCTCTGACATCATATGTAACTGTTACAGCTCCGCTGACTCTATTCCTTATGCTGTACTCCATATCCTGTGACTATAATATAGATATAAAATTATAGTTGACATTCATTATTATTCAGCTTTAGGTGTACACTGTAGTGTTGACCTCATGTTTTAAATCATAAAAACATCTCATCTTAGATTTGGAGGGACCTGACTTACTGCAAAGCCTTCATTTTAGAGATGAAACTGAAATTTGCGAAATGATTCACCACTTGGAGTATTGGGGACAGCTCCTGTTTGTAATGAGCTCCCATGAAGGTTACTTCTCCTTAAAGGTCAACAAGGGCTTAAGGGGAAAAAAAAGCTGAAGTTACTTCTAAAATTATCAGGCCTAACACGAAACTAATTATATGCTTCTGTTTTACTTTGTATTTCTAATTAAATATTTCTAATAGCATAATGACAGGGGACAAAAATACCATAATGTTACAGGAAAAGAGGGTTCTTGGCTTAACACAGGAAAGAATTCAATCGTGAGCTGATATAGAGTTTAAAGTCAAAGTAAGTTTATTTAGCAGAGAGTAAATAAAAGAAAGTCCACCCCACAGACAGAGTGGGGGTCTCTAATCATTAGTGGAAGAGAGACCCCTTCCATCCACCAGGCTAGGGCTTATTAATGGGTGTTTCTTGTTTCCATGGAAAACTTTTTGGTATGGGGAACTTCTGCAGGGTCCCAGAAGAATAGGGGTAAGATTATCTTTAACTTTTGTGAGGTACAGCCTGTGGCTAGTCTGTAATAGGTTTAATTACCGAAATGGCCATGATGGAATGTCTTTGCTCAGCAGGCTCCGGGGAGCGTCTGCTCTGTGTGGCTGATTAATGTCTGCCAAGCTCTACATCTCGTGGCACACAGGCAGCAGGCTTGGAATCCAACCTCCTAGTTCCTTCCTCTGTAAAAAATAGTCCTCATGCCCATCTCCTGTATTCATAAGGAAAAAAATAACTTGAGGCTCATGTTGGGAAATGGTTCTTCCTAGAAAAGTTGTGAATTTTATTTTATTTTACCTTTGAGAAAACAAAGCACCTCGTATGAGGTACCTAGAATAGTCAAAGTCACAGAGACAAAGAGTGGTGGTTGCCACAGGCTGGGAGGCGGGGCAATGGAGAGGGGTTTAATAGGCATAGAGTTTCGGCTTGGCAAGATGAAGAAAGTTCTGGAGACGGATGATGGTGAGGGTTGCACAACAACGTGAATGTCGAAGGGTAGCAGAGTATGCCACCCCGAAATATGCCCCTTGGATATTATTTTGAGCTGAAGGCACTTGAAAAACAGCAATTGCAGGGAGAGCCTTTCACTGAATCCCCTTATCTGCCTAAAGAGAGACCTTCCAAAAGGTACTCCATGGTCATACATCCCCTCCCCGGGAGGTTCACCGACCAGGGAAGCCTGACTCTTGTCACAGGAGGGAGACTAGGAGTGGACGCCAAGCTTTGTCACAAACTATCCTATCTCCCACATATTCTTCTATTTTCCCATTTGTCTCTCCGAAAAATCATTTACTCTCTCCCAAGAGGCCTATATTCCCCTCCCCCTTCCATATGGTATTCAAGTCTAAACTCTAAAGCCACCTCTTGAGTTACTCATTTCCCGTGTATCTCCAATGGATACATGAGGTAAGACACGTGAATAAACTTCTGGGTTTTTTTCTTCTGGTTACTCTTTCATTACAGGTATCTCAACTAAGAACTCCGAAGGGTAAAGGGAAAATTGTTTTTCCTCTCCTACAATACACTCAACACTACTGAACTGTACATGTAAAAATGGTTAAGATGGTAAATTTTATGTTATGTGTGTTTTGCCACAATTGGGGAAAAAAAAGCCCCTCTAAGTTAGAGGAGGAAATTGGTTATTTTTAAGCTGGAGCAGTTTGTGTTATGATGCAAATGAACAAATGTAAACAGGAAAAAGAACAGAGTCCCCTGGGTTGTCATTGTTTGTTTTCTTTTCCCCCTGAGCTACAAATATTCTTGACTCCCTTTTATGGTTATATAACCAGTGGCAAAGCAGGGCCAGCCTTTGCCATCCGGCTCTCTGATTTCACCCTTTCTCTTGAGGGAAAATGTTTGCTGGTCATTGGTTCTCGGACATTCTCCTTCTGCGGAGTTAAGTCCCATACAAGGCTGTGACCTTCAGGGGAACTGCATCCTTTGGGGTAAGGAAGAAAAGCAGACAAACAGGCTCCCGTCCAATCCCTGGCCACCCTGCCCCCAGCAGCCCAACACCCAGGCCCTTGGGGAGCTCAGCCCATCACGTGCGCACGTCTGCCTGCCAATCTGGCCCTGTTGCTGGGCTCCTGTCACTCCTCCATTGGTGGCAGCTCTAATTGCTTCTGACGCGCCAGCAAAGGAGGGATCTGTCGAAGGAAGGAGGAACTGAAAATGGATCCAGTGACTCATCCTGTTTCTCGCACATTCTGGCACTTGACATTCTATCTAGGTCAGGGGGGGTTTAGGTGTAGGAGCATGACCTGATACCCAATTCCTGAGACCCAGAGGGACACTTAGACTTTGGCAGTCCTTCTCTGCAAATAGAGAAGCAGTTGCAACAACGAGGATTAAAAAAATAAAAATTCTCTGTAGACCAGGATTTCTCAACCCCAGCGTTACTGACATTAGGGGCCAGGCAACCCTGTGTTGGGGGGGGGGGGTTGCCACTGTGGGGTGTTTAGCAGCATCCCTGGCCTCTACCACGAGGTACTAGTAGCACCACCACCACCGCCACCACCGTCACAATTGTGACAACCAAAGTATCTCCAGACATGGCAGGGTGTCCACTGAGAGACCAAATCACTCCTGGTTGAGAACCAGTATTGTAAAGAAACACCAGCCTCCTATCTTTTGGGGGGACCCATTTTCTCCTCTGGCCTCAGTGCCCTTGGGCAAATGTTTACTGCTATTTATTGCATCAAAGCGCAGGGCTGGCCTTGAGTTGGGGAACGCAGGGGGGTTTCAGGACACTTTCTCTGTAGAGAGCATGGCTCTGCAGCCGGCAGAAGGCTGTTTTCCCTTCGGATGCGGCGCTGGGCTCCTTCCCGGCCCTCGGAGCCTGTCTCCCTCCTGGCCTCCCCCCCGTTCCCCGCCTCAGAAAGCAGGGCTGTTTTTCTCTGCACCTTTGGACTCAAAGCTCGTGACTCAGCCTTTGAACAACGTGACTCAGGCTCACAGCAAGACAACAGCGCAAAGCAAACAGAGTGTGTTTTGAAGCCAGGCCCGGCCCTTGGGAAGCTTTTCTGTGCCTCTCACGACCACGCTTCCTGACATTCAGGAAAGAACCTTTAGAGAAATCTGATGGCCAGGGCCCCCTGCTCACCTGAAAAAGGACGTTTTGTCTTCATGCTAATTTTCTCGGCATGAATTCATTCTCTTTGAAAAATGTTCAAAAATTAGAGGCTAAAGTCTATTTTGAACACTGCTCAGACTTTTTTCATAAATACGTATACACGCTAGTTACGAAAGAACATATACTTTTATTTGGATTCCCATTTTAAGTGTAATGTGCAAATGACATCCTGTTCACCATGTACACAGGAAGGCAGGCTTTTCCCAATAGCAGAAAAATGGTTTAGTCATTCTTCAAAAAAATATTTTTTTCCTTGAAGGCCTTCAAGGGTAACCCATAAAATATGCCTCGGCCTCCCTATTTTTAGAAACAGGGACTATTTCTAGAAGAGTCCAGAGGAAACAGAGGCTCAGACACTGAGGGCCTGAGGGAGACTTTTCACCTTCAACTTTTAAAAACCGTGTTTTAAATGGTCACCATGCTCATATATTTTCAAACACTTTAAACATACGCTGGAAAAGAAAATGACAAGCGAGCTCCCTAAATAGAGTACTGTACACATGAAAAAGATCTGACTGGCGATCCCTCTCTATGGAATTTGCCTGTGGACTTGTTTCGTATCGGGGATATGAAACACATCCCCCTCCGCCCCCCAAAACACACAGGGTGAGAGGCGGCCAGTGTTTTTTTAAAAAAAAACCTGAGGTGGGGCCGGCCGAGGGGCGCGGGGGTGAAGCGCGGGCCTGGGACGCCAGCGGCCCCGGTTCGGGTCCCGCAGGTGAGGGCCAGTGACACTGCCCTCAAAACACAACAACAAAAAATAACCCTGAGGCCTAAAGAGGCTCAATGCTGGGCTCCTTGGCCACTCTGCTGCCGCCTCGTTCACCTCCCAGCGAACAGGCCGGGCCCAGGAACATTCTAGAAAGCCGTCGCCCTGCCGGCCCGCGCGGGGCTACACAGGCGGCCGAGTGGCCCCCGTGCTGCTCAGGGCTCCGCGCGGCCCGCCGGGGGCGCTTAGGTTCGCGGATGTCCGCGGATGCGCTGAGGGCCTCCTGCCCGCGGCAGGCCGCAGCCTGCGAAGTGCCGAGTCACCCGCCCTGTCCCGCTGCCCGCCGGGCGGGGGATGGGCGCGCTCGCCCGGGGGGAGGGGAACACAGTCCTCTGAAACGCGGCCCCCGTAAAGACCCCCGGTCTCATATCACAACGGGGGGCGGGGAGGGGCGGGCAGCGGGGCCCAGAGGGCCGCTAGGCGGGGGCCGGGGGCGCAGAGGCCGCCGGGAGGCCGGGACGCGCGCTCGCTGCCCGATCCCAGCGCCCGCGGATCCAGGCCGCCTTTTCCGCCTTCCCGGCGAGGCGCGCGCAGGCTGCGTCCGCGGGCTAAGCGCGCAGCGAAAGCGGCCCTCCCTCCGCCGCGCCCGCCAGGAGGGCGCCCCGCTGCCCAGCGGACTCAGCCCGGGGGCCCGGCCTTCGCAGGGGAGCATTGCAGGAGGGGAGTTAGGGGACGCCGGGCGAGCGTTCTCCCCGGACCGGTCACGTGCTCGGGAAAGTAGTCCCTTCCCGGCGTCCCTGCGGAGGGATCTGGCGGCGCGGTGCGGCCCGCCGCTATATAAGCCAGTTCCGGGCGCGGTCCCGGCAGTCCCGTCGCGACCGCGAGCGCAGCCGTTTCACTGAGGAGCTTTGCTGTCCCTGCCGCTTGGTGAGGAGCGCTTGCTGCGCCGGCCGCGGGGTTCTGCGTGGGGTGGTGCGGCCGTCCCGCTGCGGGCGGCGTGCGAGGCAAGGCTGTCCGCCGAGGGCGCAGGGCCGCTGAGGCCCTGTGCGCTCGGGGCCCGCGAGCCGGGCGGCTTGCGGCGGCCTGAGGGGAGGGCGCGCGCCAAGATGGCGGCCGGGCACCCGGCGCCTCTGAGGCCCGAGCGGCGGGACAGGGCGGGTTTAGGGAATTGAACGTGACCGTTTCGGACGGCCCCACGGCGCGAGAAGTAGGTTTTTCCGCGCAGGGAAGGGACGTGAAGGGGGGCGACTGCCTGTCTGAGCTCCCGCCATGCTGGGGGCGCTCACCGCGGGGGGGGCGGACGTGACGTCACGCCTGCTGTTGGCTCGCGGGGGGCAACATCCGGTCGGGGGAGGGGAGCGGCGCTCTCTGGGCGGTGCCGTCTCCGAAGTGCCTGGGTTTTGAGCCTGTCGGATCAACCCTGTCCTGTTTCATTGCCTGAGGTTTGTTTTTTTTGAGGGCAGTGTCACTGGCCCCCATATGTGGGACCCGAACCGGGGCCGCCGACTTCGCAAGCCAGCTCTTAACCACCGCGCCAGTCGGCCGGCCCCTCCTGAGGTTTCTTATACAAGTTGTTTAGCCTTAGTTATTTGGCCGGTATAAAAGACATGTCACGTCTAATAGTGCTGGGAACGTGTTAACATATGAATTGCCTGCTAAAGCCTGGGTTCTTTCTGTTCTTGTGGTTCTACCAGACAATGCAGATCTTCGTGAAGACCTTGACCGGTAAGACCATCACCCTCGAGGTGGAGCCCAGTGACACCATCGAGAATGTCAAGGCCAAGATCCAAGACAAGGAGGGCATCCCCCCTGACCAGCAGCGGTTGATCTTTGCCGGCAAGCAGCTGGAAGACGGACGCACCCTGTCCGACTACAACATCCAGAAGGAGTCCACGCTGCACCTGGTCCTGCGTCTCAGAGGCGGCATGCAGATCTTCGTGAAGACCTTGACTGGTAAGACCATCACCCTCGAGGTGGAGCCCAGTGACACCATTGAGAATGTCAAGGCGAAGATCCAAGACAAGGAGGGCATCCCCCCTGACCAGCAGCGGCTGATCTTTGCCGGCAAGCAGCTGGAAGACGGACGCACCCTGTCCGACTACAACATCCAGAAAGAGTCCACGCTGCACCTGGTCCTGCGTCTCAGAGGCGGCATGCAGATCTTCGTGAAGACCTTGACCGGTAAGACCATCACCCTCGAGGTGGAGCCCAGTGACACCATCGAGAATGTCAAGGCCAAGATCCAAGACAAGGAGGGCATCCCCCCTGACCAGCAGCGGCTGATCTTTGCCGGCAAGCAGCTGGAAGACGGACGCACCCTGTCCGACTACAACATCCAGAAAGAGTCCACGCTGCACCTGGTCCTGCGTCTCAGAGGCGGCATGCAGATCTTCGTGAAGACCTTGACCGGTAAGACCATCACCCTCGAGGTGGAGCCCAGTGACACCATCGAGAATGTCAAGGCCAAGATCCAAGACAAAGAGGGCATCCCCCCTGACCAGCAGCGGCTGATCTTTGCCGGCAAGCAGCTGGAAGACGGACGCACCCTGTCCGACTACAACATCCAGAAAGAGTCCACGCTGCACCTGGTCCTGCGTCTCAGAGGCGGCATGCAGATCTTCGTGAAGACCTTGACCGGTAAGACCATCACCCTCGAGGTGGAGCCCAGTGACACCATCGAGAATGTCAAGGCCAAGATCCAAGACAAGGAGGGCATCCCCCCTGACCAGCAGCGGCTGATCTTTGCCGGCAAGCAGCTGGAAGATGGACGCACCCTGTCCGACTACAACATCCAGAAGGAGTCCACGCTGCACCTGGTCCTGCGTCTCAGAGGCGGCATGCAGATCTTCGTGAAGACCTTGACTGGTAAGACCATCACCCTCGAGGTGGAGCCCAGTGACACCATCGAGAATGTCAAGGCCAAGATCCAAGACAAGGAGGGCATCCCCCCTGACCAGCAGCGGCTGATCTTTGCCGGCAAGCAGCTGGAAGACGGACGCACCCTGTCCGACTACAACATCCAGAAGGAGTCCACGCTGCACCTGGTCCTGCGTCTCAGAGGCGGCATGCAGATCTTCGTGAAGACCTTGACCGGTAAGACCATCACCCTCGAGGTGGAGCCCAGTGACACCATCGAGAATGTCAAGGCCAAGATCCAAGACAAGGAGGGCATCCCCCCTGACCAGCAGCGGCTGATCTTTGCCGGCAAGCAGCTGGAAGACGGACGCACCCTGTCCGACTACAACATCCAGAAAGAGTCCACGCTGCACCTGGTCCTGCGTCTCAGAGGCGGCATTTAAGTTCCTCCTTTTAAGCTTTCAACAAGTTTAACTGCACTGTTTCAATAAAGTTGTTGCATTCCCAAAGAGAGTAATTTGTTCTTTGTGATGTTATTTGAGTTATGGGCATGTAAGGGATCAAGGTTTTCCATCTACCATATGATTCTGTGGTTATCAGGAGGGAAATGCCACTGTGAGGTGGCTGTAATACACAACTGGAGTGAGAAGGAAAACGGAGAGGGATTGGAGATGGCAGAAGTGTCCATGTGTACACAAGTAACTACTGACGAAGTCAAAGTACTGAGTGGGGGTATGATGTGAGTGAGGTACCTGAGAATGGGATAGTTTCTGGAATACCAGCAAGAACGATTCCAAAGAGGTGGGAGTGGGTGAAGGAAACCTACAAAAGAATCAGCTTTTTAATACATAAGCTGTATTTAAATTCACAGTTGCAGAGAAAGGAAGATCTGATTTGAGTTTTGAAGGACATAGCAGGTAATTTGTATCTAGTAAGTATGAAGGATTTGTGTATAACAATTGGTGGGTGAAACAGTTGGCCCTTGGTCTTCATTTGCAGTTTGTAGTGTGGGGCATTTTACTCAGGTGATGCTGATAGGAATTCAGTGTCATAACTGGGACCAAAGGAGGAAGTTATAGGGAGCTGGTTTAATAGGACTAGGCACCCCAGAAGTTGGGCCCATTAAAAGGACTCAAACGGGGACTCCAAAGGGCACCCTGTTTTCACTCCTTCCACCCTCCCAGTGTTAAGGTACCCCTGTGATGTGATGTAGGGGATGTGTTACTATCAATTATAATAAGGTCAACAGGTTTAAGTCCCTAGATTTAAGGGATTGCAACTGGAAGATGCCACTTGAGGAAGCCAGGAATCAGGTAAATGCTTTATTACAGGTTTTTTTTACTTTGTAGGAGCACATAATGTAGAATTCACTGAATTTCCATGGTTCACTAACGTAAGTCAGCATAAAGGTCAAGAAGCAATGCTGTGAGAACACCAGAACCTGGCATCACTTCCAGTGACTGCTGGGACTGTTCATGTAATTTTGGTGCTTCCTAAAATTGAGTGGACATAACAGGAAAAACCTCAACTGCTTCTTGAAAATGACCACTGCTGGTCGGCATTGCAAAATTCCTAAGTCAGTATTAATGAGGGCTCGGTTGCTATTACTCAAACTTGGGGTGGGGTCATCGCATTGTTAAAGCCTGATGTCCCCAATGGCTACTGGAGACCCTTCCCTGCAGTTGTGCAGAGCTGCAGGGGTCTTGGCATTGGATCATCAGTTAAGCTGTGTAGGTGTTGCAGGGGTGGGGGGTGCTCAATCAACAACTTGGACACGGCTCCTTGAAGTGCTTCCAAGTTTGGCGAAAGGAATTGCTAATGACAGACGCAGACTAGAAAAGCTCTGAGAAGTCAATACAGGCATGTGTGTTTATTATAGTCAGGTAGGGCCGGCCGAGTGGCGTGGTGGTTAAGTGCTGGCTTAGGAAGCCAGCGGCCCCGGTTCGGTCCCACCTGTGAGGGCCAGTGACACTGCTTGCAAAAAAAAAAGTCAGGTAACAGGTTACTCAGGCTGGGCATCGAACTGCTGTTGCTCAGAGCTCAGTTTACATAATCACCCATTTTTATTTCCCACCGATTACTTTTAAAGTTTGGTATCCTTTTAGACTTCCTGTGTAATATACACACCATATTTTTTTTTTTTTTTTTTAGCTGAGCCATCCTGCCACCTGTTGGCAGCATACTTTTTACATCTATAGGTTTACACAAATACAGGACCATCCATTCACAACAGTTCCTCAGCTTTAAAAAAATATATAGGTAATTCTGGGCATTTTTCCATGCCAGCATATCCAACTCTTGCCAGTATTCCATTTTATGGATACCTTATGGTTTATTTAACCTGCTCACCATTTGTTTCCAGGTTTTTGCTGTTACAGTGCTGCTACCAGGTACATCCTTAGTATATAGTTCGTATACTAATGTTTTGAAAAGATAGCACAAATTCAGGATTTTTAATAAATTCAGGATTTTTAATAAGGTTCTTGGGCATGTTTCAAAATAACAGGGCCGGCCAAGTGGCACAGTGGTTAAGCGCTGGCTTGGGGAGCCAGCGGCCCAGGTTCAGGTCCCACACATGAGGGCCAGTGACACTGCCCTCAAAGAAAACCACAAAAACAAAACAAAAATAACCTTAAAACTTAAATTTGTAACTAATTCATGATGCCTTGTCATCTTCCCATATTTTTAATTCTTTGGGTAGGTAATACATGTTTCAGATATTTAAAAAGTTTAAAACAGTATATAATGAGAAGAATTCCAGTCTCCCCCATCAGTCCAGTTCTCTAAGCCCATCTCTATGTACTTAGTTTTCCTGTGCATATACAATTACCTTTACACAATGGAGCATACTAGTTTGCAGGCCTGCATCTCGCTTTTTCACTTTAAATCTTTAATAGTTTTGACAGTTCTAACATCCTTTCACTTTGTATAAAGGAAAAATACCGTGTGCTTTCTCAAGAATAAAAACCACCAGGGCCACACAATCCCTAGTAACATTTACAGAGGGCTGGCTGAGTGGCTCAGTTGGTTAAGAGCTCGCTCGAGAGTGCGAGCTGAGCTCTGAGCAACAGCAGTTCGATGCCCAGCCAGAGCTGAGCTGCCAACAGGTGGCAGGATGGCTCGGCTAAAAAACAAAACAAAAAACAAATCACCTGGGCCTAGTAACATTTACAGGACAATTCATCCAACCAATGCAAACATGCCAGGAACTCATGATACAGTAATGGAGAAGGTTCCTGCCATCCAGGGGTCCTCAGTCTAGTTGGGTAACAGGTGCTAGGCTTGATCAGTTTCACTGAATGATTGCTGAATCTTTTAAGCACCTCAAAGTTTGGTTTCATACTTGAATGAATACAATGATTTACAGGTAGATGCAGTTGTGTGAGCCTTGAATAAACCAGAGGAAAAATGCGTGGCTTGCAGTTTTTCAAAGTAGTACATTTTTTTTATTTTGTTTTGTTTTTTTTAAGATTTTGGGGAATTAGGAAAGGGGACCAACCAAGTTGTTCAGTCTTCGTTGTGGAAGGCGCCAGTCAGCAGCTTGTGGCCTCTAAGTACAAGGTGCTGTGTTCAGTCTTAGTTGGGGGTGGGCATAGCCACTATCCCATGCGGGAGTGAAACCAGCAGCCCTGTTAAGAGTGCAGACTCGATCCACTGAGCCATCCAGGTGGTAGTTCAGCTCAAGGTGCTGAATTCAATCTTTAGTTGTGGGTGGGCGTAGCCCACCATTTAATAGGCAATCTTGTTATACCAGCTGAGCCACCCTGCCACCTGTTGGCAGCTCAGCGACAGCTCAGCTAGAGCACAGCATTCCCTGGCTTATGTGGGAATCAAACCAGCGGCCCTGTTGCTCAGAGCTCATGCTCTCAGCCAACTCAACCAACTGAGGCAGCCCAAGTAATGCTTTTAATGTTTTGTCTGAAAGCATATCTTCACCAGGTTATAACCATGGCTTTCATAGAGGTTTTTTGCTTATAGATTGGCAAGCGCTTTTTAATTACAGGACGTCATTTTAGTCTGGAGTGTTAATTTCTGCCGGAAGAGGGCGTAACGGACATACTTCGGTTTAGACATGAAGCCTGCAGCGAGTGTCCCCATGTCGTCGTGATTGACTAAGTAATTTATGCTTTCACTTTAATCTTTAAACAGAGCCTTGTTTACTCACTAGTAAAAGTTAATTTACTGCCCCTCCACTCCAAAAGCCTTTTACTTTCTCGTTTTTTTCCAGTCCTGCAGCCACGTCTGTTTCCTCCCCAGGTGGTATTACTCCATAACATCTAATGTAGCTGTTATTCAGCACAGACCCTCCGTTTCTTCCTGTCTCTCATCAGATCGAACCTTCAGTGTGCTCTCCTCCCTGCTTCCCTTGTCTGCTGGCCACTTTTTTCCCTATATGCTCTCCGCTATTTTGCACTTCCTTTCTCAAGCTACTCCCTCTTTGTAAAATACCCGCCCCTCCCCCCAACAAACCAAACCCTACGCGATATTAAGACCTAATTCAATTGAGGGCCGGCCGAGTGGCGCGGTGGTTAAGCGCTGGTTTGGGAAGCCAGCGGCCCCGGTTTGGATCCCACTTATGAGGGCCAGTGACATTGCCCTCAAAAACAAACAAACAAAAGATGCCACAAAGCCTTCCTTGACTGTCTACTGGAAGTTACCTGTCTTCCCTGAAATCTCATAGCTCTTTCTATTTTGTATTGAAGCTTGTTATTCAAGTGAGAGAGCTCTGTTCCTTTATTTAATACTAATTGCGCATGGCAGCAGAAATAATCAGATTGCATGGGAAAGGCCTGGGATCTATTTGTGATCAGATGGTCAGGAGAGGCTTTCTGGGGAACAGACTGACCTGAAAAATGAGCACAGGCAGCCTTGCAAAAGGTGGGGCCGTAGAAAACTGCAGGAGCCCCAGGCCTGGCAGAATTTGGCAGATTTGAGGAGCAGAAAGCGGACCAGCGGTGGCTGAAGTGCAACAAGCAAGTGGGGAGGCAGGGCTGGAGACCTTTCAACAGATTAAATATCTGGTCTGGAGGGGGCCCAGGCATCAGCATTTGTAAAAACCCCTTGTGAATCTCAAGCACAGCCAGGGTTGGGAACAACTGTTTTAAAGTTGCTATCATTAAAAGGGTGAGATAGTTTTTAACCAAACTAGTACCAAAGAATTATATTGAGACAGAGTTCAAATATATATATATATATATATTTTTTTTATTTTTTTTTAAAGATTTTATTGGGGAATTGGCGGAGGGGAACAGCGTTGGGGAATTGGGGAAGGGGAACAGACAAGTTGCTGTCTTTTTGTTCTTCAGTTTAGTTGCGGAGGATGTTGCTTCACTGTTGGTATCGTCATTGCGCTCTTCCCGGATGAGGCAGATCGGTCACTGGCCTCTGGATGTCGCTCACCGCGGCTACTGGCAGCTTACGCTTGGCTGCCAGCCGCTCACGCTGGCTGCAGGCCACTCACTGTAGCCTATGGCAGCCCACTGCAGCAGGGGCTGCAGCCCACACCATCACCGGGGCTCGCACAGCCCAGCTCCAGGTGGAGCTGTTGTTAGCTGTAGAGGGCAGTGTCACTGGCCCTCGTATGTGGGATCCGAACCGGGGCCGCTGGCATCCCAAAAACGAGCGCTTAACCAATGCGCCACTCGGCCGGCCCCCAAATATATATTTTTTTAAAATAGCTATACCAGCTACCATTTGTGATCAGGTATCCATTTAATCGACTGTTTAATCGCTGGTTTAATCGAGCCCCTACTATTACAGGATGCCTCCTGTAACAGAAAACTCAACCCACTGGCTTAGTCATAGGGAAATATATTATCTTTATACCAAGACACTCGGGCTTCTGAGGGCTCTGGCCTCCGCTGTGCGGTCTTTTCCCCCTCAGGTTGTCAGCAAGACGGCTGAGCATCTCCACATATCACATACAGACCCGGCAATGTCCAGAGGAAGGAAAGGTAATCAGGAGCAAGGAAGTCTTTCCCAGAAGTCCCCTCAGCCAACTTGCCCTCACTGGCCAGAATTGGGTTACATGTTTAGTCATTTTATTGTTGAAAGTGCAGAACCTATTTTAATTAAAAAAAATTTTTTATAAAGATTTTATTGGGGAATTGGGGGAGAGGAACAGCGTTGGGGAACCAGGGAAGGGGAACAGACAACTTGCTGTCTTTTTGTTCTTCAGTCTAGTTGTGGAGGACGGGTCGCTGGCCTCTGGATGGTCACTCACCCTGGCAGCCGGCCACTCACTGTAACCTATGCAGCTAATACCATCACCGGGGCTCGCACAGCCCAGCTCCAGGTGGAGCTGTTGTTAGCTGTAGAGGGCAGTGTCACTGGCCCTCATATGTGGGATCCGAACCGGGGCCGCTGGCATCCCAAAACCAGCTCTTAACCAATGCACCACTCGGCCGGCCCTAAAAATTTTTTTTTTTAAGTTTTTCTTAGTGCTTTTTCCCCTTCTCGTAGTTCTAGCATAAGTTTTGACAGGAAACAATGATTAGGACACATTTATGTCTTCCTCAGAGATGGTTATATACTAAAACAGGATATGTGTCTGAGCTGTCAAATGAATCTTAAAATGTGTTTAAAACCCGAAGTCTAGGGAGTGGAGGGTGCAGCCCATCAGGATGGACCATGGCAGGCAGGGCAGCGACCCTCTGATGTGGCAAGAGGGAGCAGGGAGGTGTGAGGGCCAGTGTGGAAGGGTCAGCATTTCCTTCAAAGTCCATATGGCAGTAGCATGTCCTGCGTTGTGTGTGACTTACAGTTTCCCAAAACCTGCGCTACTTAATAGTCACTTGTCATTCAGCCAGACCACTGCCCCAGGAGAGTCTGCTGGTGACCCCTTACCACCGCGGCTTCTCAGGGCTGCTCTTGCTGTCTGTGCTGTGTCAGGAACCCAGCTCTTTCGTTAGTGCAGCCAGCCAGAGGCTATAGAGTTTCCTTTTTCAGTCAGACATGGGATAATAAAAGGAAGTTGCAAAGTGGTAAAGAAGTCACAATTATATACTGCAGATACAAAGGCTCCATGGGTGACTCCCCCTCGCCCCTCAGCCCAGGGGACTCTGATAGGCCATCTTTCTCCTGGGCCCTGGCCTGACATCCTTCTTTGGCCCTGCAAGAGTAATTTGGGCTGTGTCTCCCAAATCCAGAGTCAAGCCCCACTTTCTCTGGGGCTGAGTGTAAGGAAAAAAAAAGATTTACCTCATACCCAGACATGCAATTCCTCCATGGTGAAGACCAAGTCAGCAGTCGTTTGCAGAAATTTTAGCTTCTTGTTCTTCAAACTTCATTCCAGAATAGAAGTTTGGCTTTTCCTTGGGCCAAAACACTCACTGAAGTGTTTTCTCAAAACAAGAGTAGTCTTTTTTTCAAATGATATATCAGATAAATGAAAGATTTAAAACAACAGCATTCGGGCCGGCCGAGTGGCGCTGTGGTTATCTAATGCTGCATAACAAATTATCCCAAAATGTAGCAGCTGAATCACCGGGATCCTGTGGGTTAAGAATTTGAGCGTGGCTTAGCTGGTTGGTTCTGGTTTGGGTCTGGAATGAACTTGCATCTCATCCGAAGGCTTGACCAGGGCTGGAGGACCCACTGCTGAGATGACGCATTCACATGGCTGGCGAGGTGATGAAGACTGTTGATACCTTTCGATAGAGCTCCTTCGGTGACCTCCCAGTGTGACCGCTGCCCTCCCCAGAGTGAGTAACTCAAGCAAGCACAAGGTGGGAGATGCCATATCTTCTATGATCTAGCCTTGGAAGTCACACACCTCCAGTTCCATAATACCCTATTGGTCACACAGGTCACCCCTGTGGATGTAGGAGGGGATGACACAGGGGCATGCACACCAGGAAGTGGGGATCACTGGAGTTATTTCGGAGGTACAGTAGTCCCCACTTCACAGTTTCGCTTTCTGTAATTTTAGTGACCAGCGGTCACCATTGGTCTAAAAATATTAAATGGAAAATTCTAGAAATCAGCAATTCATGAGTTTTAAATTGTGCTCCCCTCTGAGTAGCATGATGAAATCCCATATGACCCTCTACGTCCTGCCTGGGATGTGACTCCTCCCTTCGTCCAATGTCTCCATGCTGTCGACATTCCCGCCCGCCCCGTCAGCCATGTAGTAGCCATCTTGGTTATCATATCAATTGTCACTGATTGCACAGCTGTGTCCAAGTCACCCCTTATTTTACTTAATAATGATGGCCCCAGAGCGCAAGAGTGGTGACGCCGGCAGTTTGGATATGACAGAGAGAAGCGCCAAGTGCTTCCTTGAAGTGAATGGTGAGTCTGGTACAATGATAGAGAGACCACATTCAGTAACTTTTATTACAGTATATTTTTACAATTGTTTTATTGTTATTGTTGTTAATCTCTTACTGTGCCTCATTTAGAAGTTAAACAAATAAGAGAAAATCATTGTGGCCAAGGGGGGAGGCTAAGAGGCGAGTCCAGAGCGTTTATATCTTAAACATACAATATGTCTAAGGCTTGTCACTGCTTTGCTGAACTGATTTAGACGCATCCTCCTTGGTAGAATGAACACGACTGTTTTTATTTTTATTTATTTTTATTTTTTTTGAGGGCAGTGTCACTGGCCCTCATATGTGGGATCCGAACTGGGGCCGCTGGCATCCCAAGCCAGCATTTAACCACCGCACCACTCGGCCGGCCCAATGAACATGACTGTTTTTAGAAAGTAATGTATGTGCATGAGAAAAATTAAAAAAGGGGTAGAGTAAAAAGAAAGGTTTTCTCTTAGCTCTGTGCTTGGCTCTCTGTCCTGTCTCAGTCTGTTGGAGCTGCTGTGACAAAGTACCATAAACTTGTGGCTTAAACAACGAACATTGATTTCTCAGAGTTCCGGAGGCTGGGAGTCCACCATCAAGACGCCGGCAGGTCAGTGTCTGCTGAGGCCCACGTCCTGGTTCATCCTTGGCTGTCTTTTCTATGCGTCCTCACATGGCAGGAACTCTGAGGGGGTCTTCTTTATACGGGTACCTATCCCCTCATGAGGGCTCCACCCTTATGGCCTAATCACCTCCCAAGGGTCCCATTCATTTAAAATTCCCATTTGAATTTGGGGGGGGGGCACAGACACTGCAACTATATCGGTTCCCTACGCCATGGTGGCCGGCTTCTTGTGTAACCTTCTAGATGTTGTGCATACATTTGGGAGGCTATTTACATGTCTTGTTTCCTACGTACTCCACCTTGCTTTATTTGTGTAAGAATGTTAGCTTCAGAATACTTTTTTTTTATCAGTACACATGGATCCAGCCCCTTCTTTGCTCTAAGCTGCAAAACATTCCATTGTGTAAATTTGCACTAACACCGCAGCCACTAATCCCACGTGGCCATTTAAATTAATTAAAATGGAATGAAATTAGTTCCTCAATTGCACTGGGCACATTTCAAGTGCTCGATAGAAAGATTTGACTGGTGCTGCCGTCCACTGCGGATAATAGCCCACTTCCACTGCTGCAGGCAGTTCTGTTGGACGGAGCGCTGTAGGTGGATCTGGGCTAGGACGCAACCCCTTGTACTGGACATTCAGGTCGCTTCCAGTATCTTACTACTATGACCAGTGCGACAAAGACTATTCTTACCCGTAGGTCTTTGCCCACATGTGTACTTCTATCCGAAAGATAAACTTCTTGAACCTCTGGGTCAAAGGGCATATGCATTTTAAATTTAGACAGGTTTTGCCAAATTCCCCTTCAAAGTGGTTATACAAATTTACACTTCTGCCAACAATAGTCAACAAACCCGTCTCCTCACACCCTTGCCAGCACACAGGCTTCTCAGACTTTGACCTTCGCTCATCTGCTAGGCAAATAACGGTTATCTTAGAATAGTTTTATGTATTTATTTTGTTATTTATTTATTATTTTTTAGCTGAACTATCCTGCCACCTGTTGGCAGCTCAGCGGCTGCTCAGCTCGGCGACCCTGAATCCAACCTGCGAAGCTGTTGCTCGGAGCTCAGCTCGCACTCATGAGTAAGCTCTTAGCCAACTGAGCCACTCGGCCGGCCCATGAATAGTTTTAATTTAAACATTATTTTAAGTTTCCTCTGACACAGTGAGAACCTCATTCGTTGTTTCCTTTGACAAAGTCACTTTCAGTGTGGAAAACATTTCTCGAAGCCCTTGGTATCTCACTACGGGACTTTGTCCTCCAGGGGGTGTCTAATGTTGATACTGATTGCCTCATCCATCATTTCATTTGTGTTGAACTGTGGGCTGCTAATGATTAGCTACGGTGCCTGCCGAGGGGAAGGCAAAATCCGATATGGAATGTGCAAAGCTATGACAAACTGTAAGAGTACCTGGCTGTCACTTTTTGTGTGAAAAACAGGATGATGTGTCTCACGGGACACTTAGTTATCAGGCAGAGCTTGTTCATTTACCTGAACAAGTCAGGGGCTGTCACCTGGCCCTTAGCATCAGTGACTGGTTGACTGATTTGCCCTTGAATCCAAGATTTATGCAGCAGCAGACACATGGACTGTTGACTTAGCAAAGTGTGTAACATGTAAAATAATTATGGTACACCATGTTCATAGCGCTATTCACCGTAGTGAAAAGGTGGCAACCACCCAAATATCCATCAGTGGATGAACAGATAAACACAAGGTGGTATATCTATACAGGGGAATATTATTCAGCCACGAAAAGGAAATTCTGACACAGGCTACACCATGGACGAACCTGGAGGACATTATGCTGAGTGAAATAAGTGAGTCACAAAGCGACAACACTGTCTGATTCCACTTATATGAGGTTTATAGAGTAGTCAAAATCATACAAACAGAAAGTAGAACAGAGGTTGCCAGGGGTTGAGGGAGGATGGTGGGGGAGTTGGGAGTAAGTCTTTATTGGGCACAGAGTTTCAGTTTGGGAAGATGAGGAAGTTTTGGAGATGGATGGTGGGGATGGTTGCACAACAGTGTGAATGTACTTAATGCCACCAAGCTGTACACTTGAAAAATGGTAAAATAAAATTATGGGCATGGTGGCAAGCCATGGAAAAGAGTTTAGGGGATAGGTAGAGAAACAGAAGATAAAGAGTCTCCCACTGGGGAAGATTTCTAAGCGTGTTGGTCACCCCTGTGTGCAGGATTCTATACTCTTGAGGGTGTCACAGTGCGTTGGGCAGTGTAGAAGAGAGAGCTGCTTAAAAGTTACCCAATCTGAGTGGAGGTTGGCTATCTGTGACTCAAAAGCCATTTCTCTGCTAGCTGCCCACCGGAGTGTCTTGGCACCTCACTTCTCTCCCAGGCTGTGCTCAAACTTCGTCAGCCACAAGGGGGCGTGATGAGACAGCTAAGCATCACAGAAAGGTGGGAGCACGGGTAGCTAGCCTCTTTCCCCCGCTTTCCTTCCCTCTCCCCCTCCTTCGCTTTCTCCCTCCCTCCCCATTTCCTCTTTGTTTCCTTTTGTTTTGTTTTTTAAATAGACTTTAGTTTCTACAGCAGCTTTAGTTTCACAGCAAAATTAAGGGGAAGGTACAGAGCTGTCCCACATACGCTCTGCCCAGCTCATGCGTGACCTCCCCCGCTATCAGCGGCCCCCCACCAGAGTGGTATCCTTCCATTTAAAAATTGTGGTACGTTCGTGTGACATAAAATTCACCATTTTAACCATTTAAAAGTGTACTATTAAGTGGCATTTAGCATAGTCACAATGTTGTGCAATCACCGTGTCTGTTTAATTCCAGAACATTTTCATCACCCCAAAAGGAACCCTGTCCCCATTAAGCAGCTGCCCCCCGTCTCCCTCCTCCCAGCCCTTGGTAACCAACACCCAGCTTTCAGAGACTGGATTGGCCGATTCTGGACATTTCCAATAAATGGAGTCATACATTACGTGGCCTCTTGTGACTGGTTTCTGTCACTCAGCATCATGTCTTCACGGGTCATTGATATTGTAACACATGTCAGAACTTCGTTGCTTTTTACGGCTGAATCATACTTCTCTGGATGAACAGACCACGTTTCGTTACTCTGTTCCTCTGCGGTGGGACATTTTGGTTGTTTCCCAGATGGCTTTTTAACACAGGGAATTTTACGTCCTGTATTGTTTTTTTTTTTTAGATTTTTTTTATTGGGGGAATTGGGGGAGGGGAACAGCGTTGGGGAACCGGGGAAGGGGAACAGACAAGTTGCTGTCCTTTTGTTCTTCAGTCCACTTGTGGAGGACGTCGCTTCACTGGCCCATGTTGGTATTGTGATCATTGCACTCTTCCCGGGTGAGGCAGCCGGTCGCTGGCCATTGGACGGCCGCTCACAGTGGCTCATGACAGCGTATGGCAGCCCTACTGCAGCCTATGCCGGAGCTGGCGACTCACGGCCCCCCAGCTCCAGGTGGAGCTGTTGTTCACCACCTTAGCTGTAGAGGGCAGTGTCCCTGGCCCTCATGTGGGATCCGAACCAGGGCCCTGCTGCTCAGAGCTGGCGTCCCAAGCCAACTCCTAACCAACGAGCCACTTGGCAGGCCCATGTCGTGTATTTTTTTGCTGTTGCAAGCAGTATGTGTACTTGTTTGTTTGAACACCCGTTTTCAGTTCTCTTGGGCATTTAGCTGAAAGCGGAATTGCTGGGTTAGGTGCTAACTCTGTGTTTAACTTGATGAAGAACTGTCAGGCCGTTTTCTCCTCTTTCCTTTTGTGATTTTGATGAGCAAAGCGTCGAACTTAAAATACCTTCAGCTCATATTTGAAATCCCTCCACTCTCCACAAAGCTGCCAGGGATTCCTTTAAACACTCACCCGATTCCTGCCCTTCCCTGCGTAAGCCCCCCGCCCCCCATGGCTGCTTCCCAGGCACACACAAAACTCAGCTCCCTGGTACAGATTGCCAGGCTCTGGAAGATCAGGCCCTGCTGGTTCTTCCAACCTCATCTCCCACCTTCCCCTCTCACCTTTCAGGCTGAGGTCAAGGTCGTTTCCTCAGAGCCACGGCTGGGACTTTCCCCTCCAGCCACTCTCTTCTACATGACCCTGATTTTCTTTCTTGTTATATTTTTATTTTTATTTGGAAATGTTTATATCAGTACAGTGGAACCAAATTTTAAGAGATGCTGGATGTCATTACTTTTGATATCATTAGTTTATTACAAAAGAGAGACATGGAAATTATTTACATGATGAGAGTTCAGAACTTCAGTGGAATGGGCAGCGTCACATGATGCCATGTCAACAGTGACTGATTTCAGTCTACATACTTTCCAAGGATGTCACCATCTCTAAATAAGAAATAATCCTTGTCCTCTATAACTACTTTGGTGCCTCCATATTCTGGAAGAAGAACTTTATCTGCAACTTTCACGCTAACTGGTTGAATCTCTCGCCCTTTTCTTTAGAGCCGGATCCAACAGCTACTACTGTCGCTTGCGATACTTTTCCTTGAGATTTTTCTGGAAGCATAATGCCTCCTTTGGTTACAGTTTCCGCAGCACTCCTTTCAACTAATACTCTGTCAAAGATGGGGAGAAACTTTCTAAATGCCTGTTCTGCCATGACTCTTGCAGCAGCAGTTCGTACTGTGCTCTCGCACCGCAGCCGCAAGGAGAGACCTCCAGTCGACCCCTGATTTTCTTTCTCCGTTACACTTATCACATTGCTATTCCTTTAACATCTCGTTAGTGTACACCTCCCTGTGTTTGCCCATGTTGTTCCCTTTGCCTCGAATGCTTTTCCCTGCTGTTGAGTGGCAGGCTTCTCTGTCATTCTAGGCTTTCTCTGGCCTCCCAGCCTAACGTGGCCATCTGGTCAACTCCTGACCCCACCACTTGTTCAATTTAATGCTTTTTGGTATTCACTTACTGGTATTTACTTCGTGTCCGCCTCCCCACTGTTCTTTAAAAGCAGGAAATCTGTCCTTTCACTGCTGTATCCTTGTGCCTAGAGCAGGACTTGACAATAGTAGGTGCTCAATAAATGTTTTTGAAATAAGTAATAAATGAATAACAATGATTTTTTTAATCCTGTAGTTCTGCTACAATGTGGAGTCTTATTATCTTCTTGAAACATCCTTCTTCATTTCAAAAAATTCTTTATTATTTCTGGGGATAGAAAAATAGGAATGGTATTGGGTAGGGATATATTTGAGCCTTCCAGTGTGTCCATAATACTTCATTTCTTAAAAACAAGCAGAGACACAAAAGGCTACCTAGTGTGCGATTCCATTTATAGGAAATGTCCAGAATTGCCAAATCTACAGAAACAGAAAGTAGATTGGTGGGTCCCAGGGGCTGAGGGCATGGGGTGGAATGGGCAGTAATTGTTCAATGGGTACAGGGTTTTATTTTGGGGTGATAAAAATGTTTTGGAACTAGAGATGATGGCTGCATAACGTTGTGAGTGTGCTAAATGCCACTGAATTGTTAAGTTTAAAGGGTTAATTTTGTGTTATTCAACCTCAGTTCAAAAAAAAAAGAACCAAACAACCCAGTAACTAGTCAAGTTCATAGATAGAAGTAGATAGTGCCAGTGTTGGGGGGAGGTCAGGAGTGGGGGCGTTGTTTAATGGGAACAGAGTTTCACTTGTTAAGATGTGAAAGTCCTGGAGGTACACTACACAGCAGTGTGAGTGTGTTTAACATGACTGAACTGCATGCACACTTACAAATGGTTATGATAGTAAATTTTATATTATGTGTGTTTTTTTCACTACATTTAAAAATTGAAGTATTTTTAAAAGAACTAGCAGAAGCAGATATGTCATTATATTAAGGTTGGTTAGAGCTGGACTGTATGTCCTTGGTGTTCTTTCTATTATTCTCTATCCTTTCATGAATATTGAAAACCTTCCATAATCAGGAAAAAATTCTGAAATTAGTTCCTTAGGATACAGGGACAAAAACTATGATCGAATTGTTTTTAGCTTTTATGCAAATCTTTAGACTTTCAAAGTAGCGATAAGACCTTCATGGTCTTTATTTTATTTTTTATTTATTTTATTTTAGTTTTTTAAAAATTAGTTTCAGCGATGCCCAGCCCAAGCTGAGCTGGCGCTGAGCTGCCAACAGGTGGCAGGATGGCTCAGCTAAAAAAACAAAAAAAGAAAAATTAGTTTCAGGTGTACAACACAGTGCACTAGCTAGACGTTTTACCCCTCAAAGTGACAGCCCCTTCTTCCCCTTCATGGTCTTTTTATTTTTTTATTTTTTTTTAATGTGCTAAAACACTTACGACATCAAATGTACCATCTTAACCATTTTCAGGTGTGCAGTTCAGCAATGTTAAGTGTATGCACATTGTTGTACAACAGATCTTCAGGACTTTTGCTGCCCACAAAACTGAAACTCATTAAACAACAATTTGGGTTCATGGAGGTTTGGTGTTGCCTTGAAAGGTGATTTCTTTTTTTAAAAAAAGATTTTATTGGGAAATTGCGGTTGGGGAACAGTGTTGGGGAATTAGGGGAGGAGAACAGACAAGTTGCTGTCCTTTTGTTCTTCAGTCTAGTTGCGGAGGACGTCGCTTCACTGGCCCATGTTGGTATCGTCATTGCGCTCTTCCCGGATGAGGCAGATCGGTCGCTGGCCTCTGGATGGTCGCTCACCGCAGCTATTGGCAGCTCACGCTGGCTGCCAGCCGCTCACACCGGCTGCAGGCCACTCACTGTAGCCTATGGCAGCCAACTGCAGCAGGGCTGCAGCCTACACCGTCACCAGGGCTCGCACAGCCCTGCTCCAGGTGGAGCTGTTGTTAGCTGTAGAGGGCAGTGTCACTGGCCCTCATATGTGGGATCCAAACCGGGGCCGCTGGGGTCCCAAGCCAGCTCTTAACCAATGCGCCACTCGGTTCGCCTGAAAGGCGATTTCTTAAAGGAAAAAGCGTTTGCTCTGAGCTGGGTCTGAGTTGCTGTTCTGTAGGAATATCAGAGTTTGTGGTTTGTTTCACTTAAATAAGAGCTCAGTTCCTCTCATCTCTGTGCTGGACAAAACTCTAGTTTTAGTTCTTTATTTTTCAGAAATTCCAAAGAAAATGAAAGGTGGCAACAGCAAGAACACAAAATCACTGCCCTATCCTAAAATTCCTCTTCAGCCTGACATTCATGTCCACAGGATGTCAGCCATTGATGAAGGTGAGGCTTAAGGTGGCGGAGTAGAGCAGGGTGTGGGGGTAGATTTTTAGTTGTTTCCAGATTACCATTTAGCCCCTTTCTCCTTTTAGTTTAGAGTCCCCAGAGTTTCATCCGGGATATGGTCGCCCAGCTAGAGATGATATTTCCGGCCTCCAATGAAGCGAGATGTGGCCTCCAGGTTGGGTTTTCTGGTCTATAAGATAGAGAAGGAAGTGAGGGGTCCACTTCTAGGCCATATTGTTAAAAAGGAAGCTGCTTGCTTTCTACGCTCTCTCTCCTGCTTCCTTTGAGCTGGCTTGAGAGCAGGGGGCTGGTGAGCCAGCTCTGATTTGGGGGTGGTGGGGGTGGTGACAGTACTGAGACTGCGGGAGCCTGGGTCCCTGCATGGCCACGTGGAGCGGAACGTCCTGCCTCTGCTGGACCATGGGCCACCTCTGCACTGTGAAGTCCAGGGAAATGAGTTTTTTAAAAGATACTATCTGCCTTAAAATTTAAGAGAAATACATTTCTAATTTGTTAGAGCCACTGTATTTGAGGGTTTCTTTGTTATAGCAGCTGAATGTGTACCCTAATGTTGGGGCTCTCTCCTTTTTATACAACTTAAACTAGTTCTTTTTTTTTTTTTTTTGAGGGCAATGTCACTGGCCCTCATATGTGGGATCTGAACCGCGGCCACTGGCGTCCCAAGACAGTGCTTAACCACCGCGCCACTCGGCCGGCCCTGTACATTTTTTTTTTAATTGGAGAATTGGGGGAGGGGACCAGCCTAGTTGTTGTTCTTCAATCTTTGCTGGGGAGGGCACCAGTCTCCATGTGGCTGCCTGTGGGCAGCTCGTGGCCTCTAAGCTCAAGGTGCTGTGTTCAATCTTAGTTGCGGGTGGGCATAGCCACCATCCCACATGGAAGTCAAACCCTGCAGCCTTGTTGTTAAGTGCGCACGCTCTATCCACTGAGCCATCCAGGCGGCAGCTCAGCTCAAGGTGCCAAGTTCAATCTTTAGTTGCGGGTGTGCGTAGCCCACCATTTTACAGGCAATCTTGTTGTTACACCAGCTGAGCCATCCTGCCACCTGTTGGCAGCTCAGTGACAGCTCAGCTTGGCGCAGCATTCACTGGCCCATGTGGGAATCGAACTGGCAGCCCTGTGGCTTAGAGCTCATACTCTAAGCCAGCTGTTAACCAACTGAGCCACTCGACCAGCCCTAACTTATGTGTGTGTGTGTGTGTGTGTGTGTGTGTGTGTGTGTATTTTTTTTTAAGATTTTATTGGGGAATTGGGGGAGGGGAACAGTGTTGGGGAATCGGGGAAGGGGAACAGACAAGTTGCTGTCTTTTTGTTCTTCAGTCTAGTTGCGGAGGACGTTGCTTCACTGGCCCATGTTGGTATCCTCATTGCGTTCTTCTCGGATGAGGCAGATCAGTTACCGGCCTCTGGATGGTCGCTCACTGTGGCTATTCACAGCTCATGCTGGCTGCCGGCCACCCACTGTAGCCTATGGCAGCCCACTGCAGCAGGGGCTGCAGCCTACACCGTCGCTGGGGCTCGCAGCCCAGCTCCAGGTGGAGCTGTTGTTAGCTGTAGAGGGCAGTGTCACTGGCCCTCATATGTGGGATCCGAACTGGGGCCGCTGGCATCCCAAAACCAGCTCTTAACCAGTGCACCACTCAGCCAGCCCTAACTTGTTCATTTTTGAACAGCGGGTTTTACTGAACTAGGAGTCCATGAGAACAGACCTGTGCCTCCTTGTTCCCCATTCTATCCTGGTGCCTGCCAGGCAGCAATAGTTCAGTGAAAATGGTTCTTAGACGTCAGGGTCCATCACATTGAGCCAGGTTAACAGTACAGAGCTCTTGGGGTCTCCACCCAAACCTACTGAACCAAGCATCACCCTTACTTACAATGGAAGAAAAGATCCGATTTATAATAGCAACCATAATGATAAAATATTTAGCAGCCAACTTCCCAAGAAATGTGCAGAATATGAACGTAAAAGTGTTAAAATTCTACTGTAAACAATAAAAGGAGGCTTGGATGAGTGGCAAGACAGTCTCTGTTCTTTTTTTTTTTTTTTTTTTTTTTTTTTTTTTTTAAAGATTTTATTGGGGAATTGGCGGAGGGGAACAGCGTTGGGAAATCGGGGAAGGGGAACAGACAAGTTGCTGTCTTTTTGTTCTTCAGTTTTTAGTTGCGGAGGATGTTGCTTCACTGTTGGTATCGTCATTGCGCTCTTCCCGGATAAGGCAGATCGGTCGCTGGCCTCTGGATGTCGCTCACCGCGGCTATTGGCAGCTCACGCTGGCTGCGGGCCGCTCACGCTGGCTGCGGGCCACTCACTGTAGCCTATGGCAGCCCACTGCAGCAGGGGCTGCAGCCTACACCATCACCGGGGCTCGCACAGCCCAGCTCCAGGTGGAGCTGTTGCCAACTCTAGAGGGCAGTGTCACTGGCCCTCATGTGGGATCCGAACCGGGGCCGCTGGCATCCCAAAACCAGCGCTTAACCAATGCGCCACTCGGCCGGCCCAAGACAGTCTCTGTTCTTAGGGAGGAAGGATCTGTTTGGGAAAGATGTCAGAGTTTCCTAAAGTTAGCCAGACATCAATGCAACCCCAATCAAATAACCCACAGGAAATTTGGGGGAATTTGAGAAAATTATGCTGAAGTGCATTAAAAATTAATATATAAACATTTCCAGGAAAATTATGAAAATGAAGAATGATGAAGGAAGACTAGCTTTCCCAAATATTATAATGAATTATTATATAAAGGTTGATTATTAGATACATTTGACACTGAATCAGGAACGGGCAGATTGAGCAGTTTCATAAGAGAAAAATCCAGGAAGAGATCAAAGTACACAGAGAAACTGGTATGTGAAAGATGGTTATTTCATCCCATTTATCCATTGGGTTGGGGTAACTGGATTCTTTTATTATTCCATAGCTGCAAACAAATTAATTCTAAATAGAGCAGAGATTTAAAAGCGAAAACAACTATAAAACATTGGAAGAGAATGTAGATTAAAAAAATTCTCAGCCTAAGGGCTGGCCGAGTGGCTCAGCTGGTTAAGAGCTCGCTCAAGAGTGTGAGATGAGCTCTGAGCAACAGCAGTTCGATGCCCTGCCCAAGCTGAGTTGCTGTTGAGCTGCCAACAGGTGGCAGGATGGCTCAGCTAAAAAAAAAAACCAAAGAAAAATTCTCAGTCTGGGAGACTTTTCTAAATATGACACAACACTAAGAAGACACAGAAAACGTAAATAAAAGAAATAAGACAACAAGAAAATAAAACGTTCGTCTTTTGCAAAATACAGAAGGCAAAAACCAAATTGGAAAATACATTTGAAACTGCTATGCCAGGCAAAGAATTGCTGTGCTCTGTATACAAAGGGTGTTAGCAAGCCAGCCAGTAGAAGAAATGTTTACAGGAGGTCGTTGAGAACTTCACAAAAAAGAAATGCGAATGAGGGCTGGCCGAGTGGCGCAGTGGTTAAGCGCTGGCTTGGGAAGCCAGCAGCCCTGGTTCAGGTCTCACGTATGAGGGCCAGTGACACTGCCCTCAAAAAAAGGAGAAGAAATGTGAATGGCTGATAAATATATGAAGAAAGTTTCAGCCTCCTTGATAATGAAAAGAAGGCAAAGCAGAACAATAAGCAACATTCACCTGTCCAGTTTGCAAAAATGAAGAGTTTGATAATACCCAAATGTGTGGGGGATGCAGGGTAAGGTACTTGCATATGCTGTTACTGGGAGTAGAAAGAGGGACACTCTTTTTGGAGAGTGGCTTGGAAAAGCCTTTCAAAATGAGAAAGATGTGCACTTGGGGTCCAGCAGGCACACGGCTGGGGCCCAGCTCCATAGACATGCAGTTGGCGGGCCGGACCAGGGGCGCGTTGGTTAGGAGTCGGCTTAGGACACCAGCTCTGAGCAGCGGGGCCCTGGTTCAGATCCCACATGAGGACCAGTGACGCTGCACCCTCTACAGTTGAGATGGTGAACAACAGCTCCACCTGGAGCTGGGCTGCTGTGAGTCACTGGTGAAGGCTTAGGCTGCAGTGGGGCTGGCGGGCAACTAACGTGAGCTTTCGTGAGCTGCCGTGAGCCACCATGAGGGGCTGTCCTATGGCCGACCAGCGACTGCCTCATCTGGGAAGACTGCAATGATCCCAATACCAACATGGGCCAGTGAAGCGACGTCTTCCACAACTAGGCTGAAGAACAAAAAGACAGCAACTTGTCTGGTCCCCTTCCCGATTCCCCAACGCTGTTTCCCTCCCCCAATTCCCCAATAAAACCTTAAAAAGAAAAGAAGAAATGCAATTGGCATTGGTGCTTGCCCAGCCAGCCTCTTCCTGCTTCCTCTTCCTGAGCAGAGAACCCTTTGTCCTCTCTAATACAGGTGTCATACAGGTGTCATAGCACGAATGTCCACGGGGCCCACCCAGCATGAGGTAGGAGGGGCCTCCAATAAGCCCCTAGAACAAGAGTTCCTGGTGACTTGTACACAGAGAATGAAGGGTGAGTAGAATTAGTCAAAAGAAGGGAGAAGCAAGGGGAGAGCCCTCCGAGGCCCAGGACAAGGCATGAGCCAGGACGTTTGGCTGGGAGCTGGGAGGAGTAGCCGCCATGCGGGTCAGGGTTATATCAGCTTGGACGCTCTCGGTGGCAAGTCAGTAAAAGCCCAATCAAATGTGACTTTAACAATAGAGACCTTTGTTTTCCTGCCTAAGGAGAAGCCTAAGGAGGGTTAATTTAGTATCAGAACATCACCCCACGGATCCATGTTCTGGTTTTTTCCGTTGGCTCTCAGAGCACAGAATTGAATTAACAGTGATGTGTGCTTCATACCTCAGCCTCATCATTTGGTCCATATGTTGTTAATCGGGGGTCGGCCGAGTGGCACGGTGGTTAAGCGCTGGCCTGGGAAGCCAGTGGCCCTGGTTCAGGTCCCACATATGAGGGCCAGTGACACTGCCCTCAAAAAAAAAAAAAAAAGTTAATTGGGTTCCATGTACCTGAAATGTCCAGAATATGCAAATTCATAGAGACGGGAAGTAGATTGGGAGTGGCTGGGGGGTGGAAGAGAGGGAGAGAGAAGTGACTGCTAACAGCCATTTAGGGGGCTGGGACTGTGTTCTAGGCAGGATGAGGGAACCAGGAAGTGGTTCTCAAGGTGTGGTGCCCGGGTCAGTGGCGCCACCCGCCTCTCGCACCGTGTTCTGATGCATCGTGCTCACGTGCGAGAGCTGCTGGTCTAAACCAAGAGGGTGGAAATGGTGCATTCCTTTCATAGGGCTGTTGTAGCAAAGTACCACCCACTGGGGTGGCTTCAAACGACAGAAATTCATCTCTCAGGGCTCTGGAGGCTGGAAGTTGGAAATCAAGGGGTTGCCGGGCCATGCGCCCCGCGAAGCCGCTAGGGGAAGTGCTTTCCAGCCGCCTGCAGCTCCGGCTGGCTGCAGGCGCCCCAGGCTTGGAGCTGTGCCTCTCCGTTGCCTGCCTCCGTTTTCACATGGCCTCTTCCCCTCTGTGCGCCTCTGTGTGTCCTCTCCTCTTAAAAGGACAGCCATCTTGGGCTGGCCAAATGGCGCGGTGGTTAAGCGGTAGTTTGGGAAGCCAGTGGCCCCGGTTCGGGTCCCACATATGAGGGCCAGTGACACTGCCCTCAAAAAAAAAAAAAAAAAAGGACAGCCGTCTTATTGGAGTCAGTGCCCACCCTACTCTGGTATGACCCTCCCTTGATCACAGCAACAAGGCCACATTCACAAGTGCTGGGGGCGACTTGAACGTCTCCTTTTAGGACGACCCTATTCTTCCCCCTGTAGACTGGGAGAAGTGAAAGGATTCAGGAAATAGCAAAACAGAAGCAATCTTCGTGCTTATATTGGGGGAGGGAGGAGTGACATGAATGAATGAAGAAAAAAACTCACTCAAGTGCTATTACATAAATAAGCCACGCTGGTGTCTTATTTCTCTCTGAATGAGTGCAATAGTATTTCAGGAACTTGAGTCAAATATCTTGGGGCCGGTAAACCGTTGCTGAAATAAACTCTTTCTCACACTTGACAACCTTTCTCCCTACTCTGTGGGCAGGGCTACGGAGAGAGGAGTGTGCAAAGGGACTCCTGCAGCTGACGGCACTAAATCCAGTTGAGGTGACACTTTAGAGCCCAAATCAAGTTCAAGGTCTCAGGGCCTGGATACATCTGAAGCTACTCCAGATCTCAGCTGCTTCAAGGGAAAGGATGGAACGGGACACAGTCTCGCAGAGGACCCGTGGGTCAGATCATCCTGCCAGCCCCCCCCCCCCCCATCACCAGGCGTAGCTCAAAGCATCTGCTCTTCTGGGCTGTCTTCTGCGTCCTCCTCCCATTGCCCAGGGGGTCTGATCCCTGGAGGCCTTGTGAAAACACAGATCACTGGGTCTCCTTCCAGCCATCTGGGGAAAGGAGTGCCCCAGTTGCGGATCCCAGGTCCTGGGGTCTCCGAGGCACTGGCGGGCCTTCCAGCCCCTGGATTCTAAGGGCTGGCCACGTTTCGGGTCAGCGGCCCAAGTCCTCCTGGTCCATCCAATGTCATTCCAGGCACCACTTCTTCAGAAAGCCTTCCCTGACGCCCCTAAAACGGCGTCAGGTCCCCATTCATCCATTCGTTCATTCCACAAACCACCGTGTCCCTTGCGTATGGGGACAGGCACGGCCTTTGTCCCCATGGTGCTTTCATACCAGTGGACAACCAGGCTGGACAATGTCAGGGTGCCGTGAAAACAAAGCAGGATGACGTGCTAGGCAGTGTTCCTTTAGATGGGATCGCCAGGGAAGACATGCCTTCATTGTGGAGACCTGTGAAGAGTGTTTGCAGCAGCAAGCACAGCATGTGCCAGTGTCCTGGGGTGGGCACGAGTTAAGCACATCGGAAGATCCACAAGAGGCTTCATCTCAGGGAGTGACGGGGAGCGAGATGGGAACAAGATGGGGAAGGTAGGCCCGGGCTGGGGCCGTGAAGCCGCGGGCCCTGGGAAGGGTCTGAGCTTCAGGCCTGGGCAAAGGGAAGCCAGCGGAGGCCGTAACAGGAAGTAATATGATCCTATTTGCTTTGAAAAAGGTCCTCTATGTGGCCTTTGTAAAATACCCTCGCTGAAGCAGATTGCTTTTCCTGAGAGCATTTTTCTCAGGTGTCATTACAGGCGCATTGGTGTGAGAGTAATGTGTTTGTCCCCACCAGTGTAGGGCCTATATGAGGCCATGGCTAATGCAGCCCATGGCCCTTATGCCCACGGGAAATGCTCAGTAAACACAGCTAAATAGACAGCCCTCTGAGTGAGTGTCCAGTGGGCCCCCTTGGCACTGTCCATCCCTGCCCAGTCAGAGGTTTCGGCTGCTGGCGGCTGTGTCCAGAATGTATTGCCATCCGTTGCCTTCCAAAGAGTATTTTTAGAATCTGCTGCTACCTGGGTTCCAGCCACCTCTGGCATACACCTCAGCCTGGTGCCTGGAACAATTTCCCCTTAGGAGAGAAATTGGCAACTTTGCTACAGTTCTACAGTTGAGTGAATTTTTTAAAAAGGACAGGGGACTTTCCTGTGTAAAGGATTCTTTGTACCGACATTGGCCTCAACAACGCTCCCGTGCCTGGCTGCCCAGTGCTGTCTCTTGCTCTGATGCTGGGAGATGTGTCCCCCAGGCCTCAGCGGGGCCCCAGGCTGAGGAGGTGGGTGTTGGAGAGGAGGGGGCCATGACAGGAGCTGTCGTTTACTGGGCAGGACAGAGAATGTTGCCCTGGCAGGAAACAGCAAAACAGATGAGGACTGGCTGCAAATCAAGCTGTTTAGTTAGGCTGAAGCACAAAAACTTGGATTTCATTTAAAAAGCCAGTGTACGTCAGGCCCACACACGGTGAGAGGTCAAGTGGTTCTCTGGAGTTAGGAAGAGAAGCCTGAAAACTCAGCCCAAATTTCAACAAACCAGAGCTCATCCACTTTGGGCCTGGGAACAAAAGCCCTAAGAAAGAAAGAAAGAAAGGGAAAAAGAAAGCGGGAGGGAAGAGCGAAGTTGGACTGTGGGTCTTTTGTGCGCTTTTAGATACTTTCCTGAAGGCTGCTACTATAATCATGCCACCCACGCATACCACAGTTCAGTTCCTCGAACACACAAACTTCCCTCCTACCTCAGGGCCTTTGCACTTGCTGTGCCTTCTGCCTGGAGTGCTTTCCCAGGGTCCTCACATGGTTGGCTTTTTTTTTTTTTTTGAGAGCAGTGTCACTGTCCCTCATATGTGGGACCCGAACCGGGGCTGCTGGCTTCCCAAGCCAGCGCTTAACCCCCACGCCACTCGGCTGGCCCTGGTTGGCTCTTCTCCATTCAGTTCTCTGATCAAATGTCACCTTCCCAGAGAAGCCCCACCCCCACTCACTCTCTCTCGAACCACTCTATTTTCTTTCTTTCTTGGCACTTAACATGATCTGAAATTATTTTGTTTGCTTACCCCTGGACTTGCTTTTGTGTCTGTCTCCACCCACCGGAATGCAGAAGGGACCTCTCTCGTGGTCTCCAGTGCCCAGCACTGTCCTGACACGTAGAAGGCACTTGGTAAGTATTCACCGAATGTATAAATCAGTAAAGCTGTTGGTTGTGGCTGCTAGCTACTTGCCAAAGGGTTTCATATCTGTATCCATTGAGATGCTTTTGGCTGAAAGTACTCGAAAGCACCAATGCAAGTGGTCTAACAATGAGCTCATTTATTGGTCCCGTGTAGGAGGACGTCCTGAGACGGAGCAGCCTCCAGAATCTCGCCTCAGTGGCCAAGGGTATCATCGGGGACCCAGGTCCTTTCCACCCCTGCTCTAGCATTTTCTGCATTGCAAGATGACTGCCTTCAATCCAGGTATGTCATCCAGGTGGGTGGGATAACATCCAACAGAGGAAGGGCAGAAAGCATCTCTTCCTTGCATCCCTTTTTATCAGTTGGACAACTTTCCCCAGAAAGTCCCACAGCACACCATCCCTCTGTCTTATTGGCCAGAATTGGGTCACATGTCCACCCCTACCCAACCATAGGGGAATGGTATTACCACGACTGGCTTAGCACACTCAGGATTCCCTTGTGGTGGGGGTACAGGGTCCCCCTTTTTTGAGCATCTATGGCTGCTTGGAGGAAGGTAGACACACTATCATCAGGAAAGAAAGCGGGGGGAATGTATTTGGGGGAGGCAACCAATGGTATCTTACCATCACACACATTTAATTTCATCCTCACAAAAATCCTGCCAGCATTTGACAAATCCTAACATTTGATCCCTGAGTGGACCAGTTTTAAAATACTCCCCCTTTAGGGCCAGCTGAGTGGCGCGTTGGTTAAGAGCTGGCTTGGGATGCCAGTGGCCCCGGTTCGGGTCCCACATATGAGGGTCAGTGACACTGCCCTCAAAAAATAAAATAAAATAAAATAAAATAAAATAAAATAAAATAAAATAAAACTCAGCAGTAACTGCAGTAATTGTTTAGTGCAAGGATTGGCAAGCTTTTTTGGTAAAGGACCAGATAATAAATATTTTAGTTTCTTTGTGGCTGTAGGGTCTCTGTCACAACTACTCAACTCTGCCATTGAAGGAGGAAAGCAGCTATAAATGGTATGAAATGAATGAGTGTGTCTGTGTTCCAATAAAACTTTATTTACAAATACAAGTTGGGGGCCAGATTTGTCCTCTGGGCTATGGCTTACCAACTCCTAGCTTAGAACATAGGCCAATAAAGCATATTTTCAGGGAGAATATTTTATCACTGACATTTTTTTAGAGTTACTGGTACATGGTGGGTTTTATTATTGTTTTTATTTTATTTTATTTATTTATTTTTTTGAGGGTAGTATCACTGGCCCTCAGCTGTGGGACCCGAACTGGGGCCGCTGGCTTCCCAAGCCAGCGCTTAATCACCACGCCACTCAGCCAGCCCTATTATTGTTTTTAAATTATCTACAGACAATGCCTTAGAGAAGAGGACTGCATCTACTGTCCCACCTTTGGTACACTTCTGATTACCACTGTAACGTTTTTGTTTGTTTGTTTGTTTGTTTGTTTGTTTTAATTTTATTGGGGAACCGGGGAAGGGGAGCAGACAAGTTGCTGTCCTTTCGTTCTTCAGTCTAGGTGTGGAGGACGTTGCTTCACTGGCCCATGTTGGTATCGTCATAGCGCTCTTCCCGGGTGAGGCAGGCGCTTGCTGGCCATTGGATGGTTGCTCATGGCAGCCCACGCTGTCACCAGCAACTCACAGCAGCCCAGCTCCAGGTGGAGCTGTTGTTCACCATCTTAGCTGTAGAGGGCGCAGCGTCACTGGCCCTCATGTGGGATCCGAACTGGGCCCTGCTGCTCAGAGCTGGCGTCCCAAGCCAACTCCTAACCAACATGCCACTCGGCCCGCCCTGATTACCACTTTGAAAGAGGGGCACCTGGGACTTAGAGGATTACTCGGGAGGTGATATGTGGGGTTAGGTGTTGAGCCACTTGCCCAGAAATCCAGGCTGGTTGCCCCCAAGACCTTTCCCATGGCCTGGAAACCAGCGAGCCCCCATTGCTGGCACGGCTCCCCTCCCTGCCTTCCTGCGAGGTGGGGCCTCTCTTGGGACAAACCCTCTATCTAGGTCTGTGTTGCTCAGGGAAGCTGGCGCGGACTCCCCGCTCACACTGGGCAGCCCAGGACCAGCAGGGGAGGGAAGAGGCACTGGCGCTAGGTGTGGCGACAGTTTGGAGGCCCAGTCTCCATCGAGGACTCCAGCTCCCTCATTTCCTCTTCTGAAGGCTGCGGAGGGCCCGAGAGCCCGCTGGGACCTGGACTTGCCTTTCATCCCTATGCCCTCCCCACCCACTTGTTATCTGCTGCCTCCCTAGTTTGCGATCAAAGACCAGCTCCCGTCTGCTTCCTTATAGCTCAGTTTCCCTTGAGTCGTCTAGAAGTTTCCTGAAGCTTTGAGTTTATGGGGGACCCCTATTCTGGTCTGCCTCAGATTTGTTGTTGTTTATATTTTTCTTTTTATAAATAATATTCACCATTTTTAAATGTACAGTTCAGGGACATTAAGTACATCCACACTGTTGTATAACCATCACCACCATCCATTCACAGAACTTTTTTTTTTTTGAGGGCAGTGTCACTGGCCCTCATATGTGGGACCCGAACCGGGGCCGCTGGCTTCCCAAGCCAGCGCTTAACCAACGCGCTGCTCGGCCGGCCCATTCACAGAACTTTTTTGTTTTTGTTTTTGTTTTTTTTGTTTGTTTGTTTTAGCTGAGCCATCCTGCCACCTGTTGGCAGCTCAACAGCAACTCAGCTCGGGCTGGCCTCGAACAGCTGTTGCTCAGAGTTCAGCTCGCACTCTTGAGCGAGCTCTTAACCAACTGGGCCACTCAGCCGGCCCGAGATGAATTTTTTAATCTTCCCACACTGAACGTCTGTCCCCATTAAACACTAACTCCCTACTCTTCCTTTCCCCCAGCCCCTGGTGACCTCCATTCTACTTTCTATCTATGAACCTGACTACTCGGGGTCCCTCATACGAGTGAAATCACACAGTTTTGTCCTTTTGTGTCTGGCTTATGCATAATGTCTCCCTTATGCTGTGTCTCACTGGGCAGAATGGCCTCCAGTGCGCCCGCGGTGCAGCCTGTGTCCGAAGGTCCTTCCTTTCGAAGGCTGCATAATATTCCATCATATGGATAGACCACATTTTTTTTATCCGTTTATCCATCAACGGACACTTGGGTTGCTTCCACCACTTTGCTATTGGGAATAATGCTATGAACATGGGTGTTTGTGTCCTTGCATTCAGTTATTTTGGATAAATACCCAGAAGTGGAATTGCTGCATCATATGGTACGTCCATGTTCAATTTTTTAAACATGAGGAAGGGGACCGGCCAAGTTGTTTTTCTTCAGTCTTCGTTGTGGAGGGCACCAGTCGCCATCTGGCTTCCCGTCGGCAGCTCTTGGCCTCAAAGCTCAAGGTGCTATGTTCAATCTTAGTTGCAGGTGGGCATATTCACCATCCCACGTGGGAGTCGAACCAGCAGCCTTGTTGTTAAGAGCGCACGCCCTATCCACTGAGTCATCTGGATGGCAGCTCATCTCAAGGTGCAGAGTTCAGTCTTAGTTGCGGGTGGGCATAGCCACCATCAAACAGGCAATCTTTTTTTTTTCTTTTAAATGATTTTATTGGGGAATTGGGGGGAGGGGAACAGCGTTGGGGAATTGGGGAAGGGGAACAGACAAGTTGCTGTCTTTTTGTTCTTCAGTCTAGTTGCAGAGGACGTTGCTTCACTGGCCCATGTTGGTATCGTCATTGCGCTCTTCGCAGATGAGGCAGACCCGTTGCCGGCCTCTGGATGTCGCTCACCGCGGCTGTTGCCAGCTGCTCACGCTGGCTGCTGGCCACTCACTGTAGCCCATGGCAGCCCACTGCAGCAGGGCCTGCAGCCTACACTGTCGCCAGGGCTCGCAGCCCAGCTCCAGGTGGAGCTGTTGTTAGCTGTAGAGGGCAGTGTCACTGGCCCTCATATGTGGGATCCGAACCGGGGCCTCTGGCATCCCCAAACCAGCTCTTAACCAATGCGCCACTCGGCTGGCCCAGAACAGGCAATCTTGTTGTTACACCAGCTGAGCCACCCTGCCACCTGTTGGCAGCTCAGCAACAGTTCAGCTTGGGCTCAGCCTCACTGGCCCATCTGGGAATCAAACCAATGGCCCTGTTGCTCAGAACTCGTGCTCTAAGCCAACTCTTAACCAACTGAGCCACTCAGCTGGCCCCATGTTCAATTTTTTGAGAACCCACCATACTGTTTTTCATAGCAGCTGCACCATTTTTTTTTTTTTTTTTGAGAGCAGTGTCACTGTCCCTCATATGTGGGAACCAAACCGGGGCTGCTGGTGTCCCAAACCAGCGCTTAACCACCGCGCCACTCGGCCGGCCCAAATCTTTTTTATTTTTTATTTTATTTTGTATTTTTTGAGGGCAGTGTCACTGGCCCTCACATGTAGGACGGGACCGGGGCCGCTGGCTTCCCAAGCCCACGCTTAACCACCGCGCCACTCAGCCGGCCCTCCAGCTGCACCATTTTATATTTCCACTAGCAATGCACAAGGGTTCCATTTTGTCCACATCTTCACCGATACTTCTTTCTTTCCTCTCTTCCTTTTTTTCTTTTACCAGTAACCATCCTAATGGATGTAAGGTGGTATCTCATTGTGATTTTGATTTGTATATCCCTGATGGTTAGCAATGTAGGGACCCGGCCTTAGGGGTGGGTGAGGGTGTGGTCTGACAGCATCAAGGGCGTGCTGCTCTCTCTGGGAGGTGTGTGCTGGTTTTCGTGCTCCCACTGACACCCAGAGAGAGCCCCCTGCTCAGGAAGTTTTGGTTCCCGAGCGCTCCAGGGCCCCACTCCTGCTTACTCTCCGCTTCCCTCTACCAGCCTGTTATTTCCCACTTGGTTTGTTTTATTTAACAAACACAGGGTTTGAGCGGCTTCACAGATACGAACTCAGCCGACATCACAACCCTCCGAGGTAGGTACTATTAGCCCCATTTTACAGATAGGGCAATTAAGGTTTAGAGAAGTTAAGTATTATGCCCAGAGATGAGCAGAGGTTTGAACCTGGATCATCTGGCTACAGACTTGCAGTTTTCAACTACAGTAATCCTCTCCTATCTGTGGTTTCAGTTACTTGCAGTCATCCACAGTCCAAAATCTATCTATTTAAATGTTTTTTGTTTTTTTCCGCACAGTCCAAAAATGTTAAACAGAAAATTCCAGGAATCAACAATTCATAAGTTTTAAATTGCATGCCATTCTGAGTAATGGCATAAAATATCACATGATCCTCTCCATCCAGCCCAGAAAGTGAATCCTCTCTTAATCCAGCATCTTTTAAAATGTTTTTATTTTTAAAAATTTTTACTGGGTAACAATGTGTTTTCTCCAGGACCCATTAGTTCCAAGTCAAGTCGTTGTCCTTCGATCTAGTTGCGGGGGGACGTAGCCCACCATCCCATGCGGGAATCGAACTGGCAACCTTGTTGTTAAGAGCACAGTGCTCTCACCAACTGAGTCACCCTGCCGCCCCCCCCGTCCAGCATCTTCCTGCTGTCCATATTCCTGCCCGTCCACCTGACAGTAGCCATCTTAGTTATCATATTGATTGTCATGGATTGTACAACTGTGTCCACGTCACCCCTCATTTTACTTAACAATGGCTGCAGAGCGCAAGAGTGGTGATGCTGGCAATTCAGATATGACAGGGAGGAGCGCCAAGTGCTTCCTTTAAATGAAATGTGAGTCCAGCACAATGAGAGAGAGGCCACATTCAATACATCACAGTATTTTGTTACAATTGTTTTGTTTTGTTTTGTTTTGCTTTGTTTTGTTTTGTTTTGTTTTGTTTTGTTTTGAGGGCAGTGTCACTGGCCCTCATATGTGGGACCAGAACCAGGGCCGCTGGCTTCCCAAGCCAGTGCTTAAGCACCGTGCCATTCAGCCGGCCCAATTGTTTTATTATTAGTTGTTACTGTGCCTAATTTACAAGTTAAATTTTATCGTACGTCTATATGCATAAGGAAAAAACAGAGTATGTATAGAATTTGGTACTATCTGCAGTTTCAGACATCCACTAGGGGGTTAGGAAAGTACCCCTGCAGTAAGGGGGGACTGCTGTACTACAAATTCTTACCTCAAGGCGTTGGCTCCAGCTGTCCTCTGCCCAGAAATGCCCCCAGATCCCCCTTGCTCTACTCTAATCATTTCCGTTTTCACCACAGACTGAGTTCCTGTACCCATCAGGATCTGAGCAGAAAGTGGACAGTACACTCAGAGTAGGAGACTTTGAAGAGGGTATGATAGCTCAGCTGTGTACAAAGGTGTAGGACAAAGGGGCAGTGGAGCTGTTCTCAGCTCTCGGGCGGAAGGTTGGAGGGAGGGATGACACGGAGAACCTAGAGGGAGAGGAGGCGGCCTTGCCAGGAAAGGGACGCAGCCAGCCTGTTTCACTTATCAGTGGCCACTGAACAAACCACCCCAAAATGTGGTGACTTAAAACCACACAAATTTAGCCTTTCTCACAATTTTGTGGCTTGAATAGGCAGTTCTGGGATGCTAGGATGCATGGCAGGTCCAAAGTGACCTCCCTCATGCACTGGATGCCAGAGGGGAGGTCCACTCTTGGAGGCTACACAGTGTCGCTTTGGCCACATCCCATTGGTTGAAACAGGTCACTGTATCTGTCCAGATTCCGGGGGAGGGGAAATAGATTCTCATAAGAGGAGTAGCAAAGGAAGATTAGCCGCCATTGTTTTATTTATTTATTTTTAAAGATTTTATTGGGGAATTGGGGGAGGGGAACAGCGTTGGGGAATCGGGGAAGGGGAACAGACAAGTTGCTGTCCTTTTGTTCTTCAGTCTAGTTGTGGAGGACATTGCTTCACTGGCCCATGTTGGTATCGTCATTGTGTGCTCTTCCTGGGTGAGGCAGGCGCTCACTGGCCATCGGACGGCCGCTCACGGCCGCTCACGAAAGCTCACACCAGCTGCCAGCCAGCCCCACTGCAGCCTACGCCATCGCGGGCGACTCTCGGCAGCCCAGTTCCAGGTCGAGCTGTTGTTCACCACCTTAGCTGTAGAGGGTGCAGCGTCACTGGCCCTCATGTGGGATCCGGACCTGCTGCTCAGAGCTGGCGTCCCAAGCCAACTCTTAACCAAAGTGTCACTAGGCCGGCCCTAGCCGCCATTGTTAATTTCAGGAAATATCACGGCGGGAAACTGGGGAAGAATCTCTCATTTTCCCTCCTCACTTCCTTCAGATCTCCTGCCTTCCCCAGGCCAGAGCCAGCTAGAAATTGGAGGACAAAGGAGGCTGCTGACCTGGTTCCTGAGGGCCCCCTGCTTAGGGAAGACATTGGGGTGGAGAAGCAGGTGGTTCTTTGAGGGAAAGGCGAGGACCCTGCCTCAGTTGTCCCACTCCAGCTCTTCTAGAAATCTGTTTTTCCTCTATTGTGCGATTTGTAATTATAGACCTCTGTGATTATTTATTATCACTCTCTTCTTCAAGATGGTGAGCTCCAAGAGGGCGGGACCACAGCTGTTTTGCCCACCGCTGGATCCCTGGACCCAGCACTGTGCCTGGCACAGGTAGGTGCTCAGTACATATTTGTTGAATGAGTCGGCCCGTCTTGATGAGACCCTACCTGAATTTCTTCCCCCCACCCCTCACTCGTGATCCATTTGCTAGGACTGTGGGTTCTGTGTCCCCAGTACAGGTTTCCCTGACTCCCCAACCCAAGTCATTGAAACCCAGGCAGCTCAGGATGACCCCATCTCATCATTATTAAGCCACTCTTTTTACTGTTGACCCCTCCAAGCAATGACCAGGGAGATGTATTTTAATTCTAAACAACAACAAAAAAGGAAATTGCAAAATAATAATAATAATAATAATAATTGTAAGGTTGTCTTAGTCTGCTCGAGCTGTTATAACAGAATGTCACAGACTTGGTGGCTTATAAACAGCAGAAATTTATTTCTTACAGTTCTGGAGGCCGCAAGTCCAAGGTCAAGGTGCCGGCAGACCTGTGTCTGATAAGAGCCCACTTCCTGGGCTGCAGGTGGTTCTTGGCTCTGTGTCCTCATATGGTGGCAGGGGCCAGTGAGCTTCCTGGGGTCTCCTTTATAAAGGCATTCATGTCGTTCATGAGGCTCCACCTCATGACCTAATCACCCCCCAAAAGCCCCACCTCCAAATACCGTTACACTGGGTATTAGGATTTAACATATAAATTTGGGGCTGGGGGTAGGACGCAAACATTCAGTCTGTAGTTGAAACAGACACAAAAGTAGAGAAAATCGTACCATAAACCCCCATTTACCCATTTTTCAGATTCAACAATGATCAAGTTTTCTTGCCTCCGTTGCTTCCTCCATTCTTTTCTGTTTTAATGAATTAGTTGGAAGCTAATCTCAATCATGGTGGCCTTTCTACCCTACATCCTACAACACGCCCCTTTAAAAAGTAGAGACATTGTCTCATATAACCACGATGCCCTTATCACTCCTTCAAAATTAGCAACCATTTCAAAGACATTTCAAAACCTAAATTAGGTTCCCTGGTGGTCTAGTGGTTAGGATTCGGCATTCTCAAAACCTAAATTAAATTGGGTCACTCTTTTGCTGCGAAGTCTCCAGGGCAAAAATCAGAATTCTTTACTGTGGCCTAAGAAAAAGTTGACACTATAACTTACGGCAAAACTTTGAGAGTAAGGGGATGCTATCAACAATACTGTTGGGGAGGCCGCGCTACCTGAGGGGCTCTTCCTGGTGCCACCTCTGCTTATCTACCCCTTGGACAAACCAAAATACCTTGCCACAAGGGCGAGGGCCTTTGCACTGACTGGGTAGTTTGCCAGAAATATCTGCCCCCAGCTGTTGCCTTCAGGTCTCAGCTCTCCACCCCCTCATTTCTCTGTGGCATTACCTCATTTGTTCTCTCATTAGCCCTTGGCACCATCTAAAAATCCTTATTGATTTGTTCATGTGTTTTTTGTTTTGTTTTAAAATCTCTTTCCCTCACTAAAAAGCCAGGCCAGGATAGAGGGAACTGGTCTGTCTTGCTCACCATGCTGTCCCTAGCCCCTATAGCACATAGTAGGACTGGCACACAGTGAGTGCTCAGCAGGTATATACTACATGAATGAATGAATGAATGAATGAATGAATGAGCACCTCTTTTCTCTGGGGAGGTATGGCAGAGCCAGGTGATCTCAGAGGAGCCCCTGGGTCCCAGGACGGGAGCCATTCTCACGTGTCCGGCTGCTGTGGGCTGTGGGAATGGATAAAGCATCTCTTTTCTTGTGACCTGGCAGAAATGGAGCAGAGTTATTAGCTCCCAGATGCCGGCTGAGTCCTTCCCACACACTTGCACCTTTGTGCTGGAGAGTGGTTTTGTGTTGGAGGCTTAGCTTTCTCACCAGAGAGGCGATGTGTCAAGTCCTGGGAGCTGGGGCCAAAGGTGATATTCAGTTGCCAGCTCTTAGAGAAGGAAGGCAGCTGGAGATGCCCAGGTGATGAGTGATTTTGCAGGAAGCCGGCATTTGCAGGGGCTAGGCTGGGTATCCTAGGGATATCTGGCAGCTCTGGAGACCTCCATTAATATTCACAATATTGTGGGGGTGATTTTCATTTACTGAAGAAAAGCAGTTCCTAAGAAATCATTTGCAGCAACATGAGAAATTAGCATCTTAATTAAAATCTGTCAGGGCACACTCCTGCCTCAGGGCCTTTGCACTGGCTGTTCCCTCTGCCGGAAAGCTCTTTTCCGTTTCTGCATGGCTCCTCAGATGTCTGCATGGCTCCTTCCTGCACTTCTTATGGGTCTTTACTCAAATGTCATCTTCTCACAGAGGCCCTCCTCAACCATTTAAATTGCAGCCACCTCTCCCACCGGTGGCACTTACCCTGTTCTCTCATTTCTGCCCCTAAGGTACATTTATCCTCTAACACAGCGTTGTCTGACATAAATGCGATGGGAGCCACATATGCAATTTAAAAAAAATTTAGTAGGAGATTTTAAAAGTAAAAGAAACGAGAAATTAATGTTAATTGTATATTTTATTTAACCCAGCATATCCAAAAGTTGTCATTTCGATGCAACCAATAGAAAAATATTGAGATATTTTATGTTCTTTCTTTCACACAAAGTCTTTGAAACCTGACATGTGTATGTCACATCACCTGTCACCTGGGACGCGTGGCCAGTGGATACGGTACTGGACAGCAGAGCTCAGACGTGTTATGAAATTTACCAATGATTATCGTTTACTGATCTTGTTTGACTCCTGGAATGTCAGATCTGCAAGTCCAGGGAGCTTTGTTATGTTTGCTGCTCGGCTCCAAGCTCAGTGCCCGGCACATAGTAGGTGCTCAGTCAATATCGAATGAATGAATAAAACAAGCGAGTGGGAGCTCTGATTCTGCCCTTGTCCGAGCGGTGACCTTGGCGGCAGATACAGCCAAATGTCGCTCTTTCCTTGTCCTCACCGGCTTTTCCTTTGCTCCTGCCCTTTCCTTCACCCCCCTCTTCCTGCGACTTGCTTCCTCTTCTCCCTTTCTCTGCTTGTTCCTTTTTCTCAGCAGAGAGAGTAGTGATTTGTGTCTGGATTCTGACATATCCTTGAGCCAAAGGATTTTGGTTCAAGCCTTGCTCTGCCAGTAACCAGCTATGACTTTTTTTTTTTAATTGGGGAATTGGGGCGGGGGGAACAGCTTTGGGGAACCGGGGAAGGGGAACAGACAAGTTGCTGTCCTTTTGTCCTTCAGCCTAGTTGCGGAGGATGTTGCTTCACTGGCCCATGTTGGTATCATCATTGCCAGATTGGGTGAGGCAGATGGGTCGATGGCTCACTGAGGCTATTGGCAGCTCACACCGGCTGCCAGCCATTCACGCTGTCTGCCGGCCACTCACTGTAGCCTATGGCAGCCCACTGCAGCAGGGGCTGCAGCTATGCCGTCCCGGGGACTCACAGCAGCCCAGCTCCAGGTGGAGCTGTTGTTCACCCTCTTAGCTGTAGGAGAGCAGTGTAACTGGTCCTCATATGTGGGACCGAACCAGAGTCGCTGGCTTCCCAAGCCAGCGCTTAACCACCGCGCCACTCGGCCGGCCCTCAAGCCAGCTCTTAACCAACGCGCCACTGGGCTGGCCCCAGCTATGACTCTTTTGAATCAAGGCATTTAGCTACTGTGTGAGACATTAGCCTGTGGGGCTGATAATAATTCTTGCTGGGCTGGGCTGGGGCAGACAGCAGCATGTGGCTGCCTGCACAGAGTGAAGATACCATCTGATGTTGGCATGTTGCTAAATGTAGAACCAGGATTAACTCATTTAATCTTCATGGTGCCCCAGGAGAGATGGCACCATTGAGATGGTCCCCATTGAATAGAGGAGAAAGCCAGGACCAGGTTAAGCAACTTGCCCAAAGCTATCCTGCTATGCAGCCTGGCTGCAGAGGTTGGTTCTTTTTTTTTTTTTTTAATAAACATTTTTTTAAAAAACATCTTTATTGGGGAACAGCCATGGACATTGGTTACATATTGCTTTCATGCTACAATGGCATAGTGACTCTTTTAAGGAGGGCGCAGCTCACAGTGGCCCATAAGGGGATCAAACTGGCAACCTTGATGTTACCAGCACCACGCTCTAACCAGCTGAGCAAACTGGTCACCCCAGAACCTGGTTCTTAACCACTGGGCTCTAGTAGCTATTGTTTCAACAATACATGCTGATTAAACACCTGCTGTGTGCCAGGCATTGTTCTAAGAGTTGGGAACGCAGCAATGGACAAAATAGATTTCTGCTCTTGTGGGTGTTTTTTTTTTTCATTCTAGAGGGGAAGGGAGCCAATAAAGCAAATACATATGTGTATTATATAGCGTGTTGGGTGGAGATAAGTGCTATGGAGAAAAATAAAGCCGGAAAGGGAGATAGAGAGTATTGTGTGGTGTGGTTGTGACTTAAAAAGCATGGACAGGAAGGAAGCCCTTGCTGAGATGAAGACATTTGAGTGAGGACTTGAAGGAAGGGAGGGTGAGTGAGAGGACAGGGGCTTGAGAGAAGAGTGGCCACAGAGGGGCCTGTAAGTGCAAAGGCCCTGAGGCAGGAGCAAGGCAGCAGGTTTGAGGACCACCCAGGAGGCAGAACAGAGATGGGGGTGTCAGGGAAATAAGGGTGGCCTTGTGGGCTGTGGTGAGAACTTGGCTTTTACTCTGAGGTAGGAGCCAAAGAAAAACATTGTTTGTGTGTGTGTGTGTGTGTCTGTCTGTGTGTGTGTGTATGTGTTTTAGAATAGCTTTATTGACGTATAATTCTTAACACATATAATTCACTCATTTAAAGCATACAATGCAGTGGATTTTAATATATTTATAGTTGTGTAACCATCACCACAATCAATTTTAGAACATTTTCATCACCCCAGAAAGAAGCCTCGTGCCCCTCTATGGTTTTGCCTGTGGGACATTTCCCATAAGTGGGGGGGGGGGGGTCATACAATATGTGGTCTTTTGTACCTGGCTTCTTTAACTCAGGGTCATATTTTCAAAGTTCATCCGGAGTGTAGCATGTATAGCGATTCATTCCCTTTTGATGGCTGAATCATATATTCCATATTTTATTTAGCTGTTCATCAGTTGATGGATATCTAGGTTGTTTCCACCTTTTGGCTACTGTGAATAGAGTTGTAAAGAGCATTTGTGTGCAAATTTTTGTGCAGACGTCCTTTTCATTTCTCTTGTATATACACCTCAGAGTGGGCCTGCTGGGTCCTCTCGGAACTGTGGCTCTAGGTTTAGCCTTTTGAGGAGCTGTTTCCAGACTATTTTCTACAATGGCTGCAGCACCCTACAGCCCCCCAGCAGTGTATGGGGATTCCAGTTTCTTCACATCTTTACCAGCACTTTCTCTGTCTTTGACCATGGGAGGGTTTGGAGCTGAGAAGAACGCCATCTGCCTTGGTTTTCGCAGGATCTCTCTGACATCAATGTTGGCATTTTACTATCATTAATCTCTCATTTTCTCCTCCTTGTCTTTCCTCATCGCAGCAAAGCCTCACTCCAGAACACGATGAAGTCTCTTTTCCCCTTTCTTAGGTTGGCCCTGTCCCCTGCCATCAGAAGTGCCTTCACCTCATCGAGGTCACGGCCAGTCCTCTGTGCCAAACATCCTTTCATCTCTTGTCCGGTGACAGCATGGTATGACACAAGGGCGCTCCTATCGTGGCCTTGGGGCAGTCTTGGGTAAGTGCGTACATTTCGACCTTGAAGACTTGGTCATAAATAAAAATTAGACTGGGTGGGATGGTCAAGGAGAGCCGGTCCTTGCTGAGGGAGGATGGGCATCAAGGAAGGGCGTTTCGGGGCCAGAGAAGATCCCAGATTTTAGTTAATCGGTTAATTCCCAAGAACTGCATTGAATAAATAAATAAAACAATACCCATAGCTGATGGTGGAAAGTCTTAAGGAATTCAGTGCAATATATTCATCAATGAGCTACTTGATGAATGAATTAATTAGCTAACCGATGACTTCAAGTCTTTATTGAGTATGTACTAGGTGCTACAAACTAGCAATGTCCCAGTTTCCCAATTCATTTAATCCTCACAATAGCCCTTGGGGAGAGAGGCCCTTGTTATCCCCATTTGACAGTTGAGGAAACTGAGGCACAGAGAGGGCCAACCCACTTGCCCCAGGACTCTGGGGCGGGAAACCCTGGAGTATGGCTTTCGTGGAAGTTGTCCCTGTCTGACACCACAGCCTCTCCCTGGCCGCCCTGATGTAGGTCAGAGCTGGGCCCTGCTCCTAGAGCCCTGGTCAAGATAGGGTCTCCGGGGAGGAGAAGAGGGCCAGGCAAGACTCTGTGGCCAGCACATAGTAGGTGCTCAGTAAATGCCTACTCAGGTCAGGGCATGTTGCTTAAGGATGGGCCTGGGAGAAAGCTGCTTCCTTCCAGGGCTGAGTAAGAGTTTCAGAGCTTTTGCTTGGAGCCCTCAGGGACAGGCGTTGGGGACACTGCTCTCCCATACCATGTAACCCAGGAGTCCCTTGCCCTCTCCATAAACCCACCTAGAGAAGGAGAGGATTGGCCTAGATGGGGTCCAGAACTCAGTGTGGGTGGGGGGCTGCAGACACTGGGAGACAGGCCAGCTGGGGGCATGGAGGACAGCAGGGGAGCAAGTGCCCATCTGTTTGATTTTCTTGGGGCACTTGCTATCTGCAGTTATCTATCATTCATTAGAAAGCAGAAACTTAGATTTGTTGACTTACACTCTATGCCTATTCCCTTATCTGTAATGTGGAGCCATGTGTGCAAGGCACTTCGCTCGGGACCCAGCACCGAGAAGGCTCCTGCTGGCTGCATTGTTTGCTGTGGGCAAGCGTTCCCTTCCAGGCAGGGTTCTAGCTGCTGGGCCCAGGGAAGCGGCTGCAGAGACCCAGAGTCTTCCCACCGCAGCTTTCTAGCCGGGGCCATGGTCAGAACGCAAGCAACCAACGAGAGCCTAACATGCCAGGTGGCGCTCAGGATAGGGCTAGGGGAAAACTGGGCGGGAGGCTATCTCATTTTACACAGGGTGGTAGGGAGGCCTCGCAGATAAGGTGGCCTAGCGGCCGTGAGGGAAGGAGCCAGTCCCATATCGGGGGTCACAGAATTCCAAGTGCAGGGTGTACAAGACCCTGAGGCAGGAGGCCTAGGCTTGTTCCAGGAAGAGTGAAGCTGGAAGTGTGTGTGTGTGTGTGAGAGTGTGTGTGTGAGTGTGTGTGTGTGTGAGTGTGTGTGAGAGTGAGTGTGTGAGTGTGTGTGTGTGAGTGTGTGTGTGTGAGTGAGAGTGTGTGTGTGTGTGAGTGTGTGTGAGTGTGCGCGCGCGCAGTGGTGGGGAGATGCGGTCGCCAGAGTTGGGAAACTCCTGCTAAAGCTGAACAATGATGACGGTCCCGACCGAGGAAGTGGGAGGGGAGGAAAGGCAGGGGCGCCTAGGAGGGACGCAGGAGGGAGGCGAAGGGGGCTAAGGACACAGGGCAGGCGGGGAGCAGAAGGAGGGGGCAGGCGGGAGCGAGGAGAGGGCGAAGGTGAAGGAGGGGGAGGGGGCCTGGCACGTGGGCCGCGCCGAAGCGACACCCCCCCGCCCCCGAGGACACGGAACGGGGCGTGGTGGCCCGCGTCCTCCGACCGTCCGATCCCGGCCCCGCCCCGGCCCCGCCCCGCCAGGCCCCGCCCCCGCCAGGCCCCGCCCCCGCCAGGCCCCGCCCCCGTCTCCCGCGGCCGGCTGCCCGAATCCCGGGGCACAGCGCGTCCCGGGGGGGCGGTCCGGCGGGGCGATGGCGCATAAAACTGCCGGCCACCTGCCGCGCCGCTCCTGCGTGCGCCGCCGCCCCGGGCCCGCCGTGTCCCTGCGCCTCGCGAGCTCCGTGGCCGCTGCCTGCCGCCCGTCCCCTCCCGCCGCCGAGCCCCGCGGGGGCGCACAGCCATGGGCAGCCGCGCCAGAGCGCGCTGGGCGGCGGCGGCGCTGGGCTTCACGGGGCTGCTGTGCGCCGTGCTGGGCGCCGTCATGATCGTGGCGGTGCCCTCCCTCATCAAGCAGCAGGTCTACAAGGTGGGTGCGGGGCGCCGGGGGGCGCCGGGCGGGAGGGGGGCCGGGCGCGTCGGCAGGGCCCCCCCGTGCCGTCCCCGACCCAGGCTGAGTGGGGGCCAAGGGGACACCTAGGGGCCTTCTGCAGGCCCGGGAGGGGCGGCCGGAATGAGACCCCCCGAGCCCGACCGCGCTCCGGGGTCTCTGCGGCCCGGGACCGGCCTGGAGTTTGGCCACGTTGAGCTGCCGCCCCGGGAGCCCAGGAGCGAGTCCCACTGCGGGGCAGTCCGCTCAAACGAGGGCGGCAGTTTGCCTTTCTAGTGCGCCCAGGACAGGAACCCAACACATTCACGTGCCTCCGGGAGACCCACTGGGGCGGACAGGCCAGGCCCGATGGGCGCCCAGCGGCGTCTCCGCCGTCCAGAGCCTCCCCATAGAAACCCCTTCCCAGGCAGAGGGCTGCTTTGTCCTACCCGCCCCTGCCTTCCTGCTGCACATGGAAAAGATAAGCCGCTTTTGTCCCCAGATGCATGCAGAGGCAGGCACGAGCCCACGGCTGCACCAGCAGGGTCCTCGGAGAGCCCCCAGCCTGAGTGAGGGCTTTCTCCCCATGCTAAGCTTACCCACAGCGCCGCCCTCTTAAGCAAGGAGACCAGTAAGGCTGTTAGTTAGCTGGGTAGATTGGAGAGGCTCACACTGAACTTCAAAGCCAGAGCCAGCGGCAGCAGGGGGTTGGGGGTGGGAGACAGAGGCGCACTTCTGCCCAACATCCAGCCAGACACAGAGCTGGGATTGAGGTGGACATCGGCACTTGCTAGCTGACTTCTCTTTTGTCAGTAGCCTGCTTCTGGAGGTGAGTTTCTTAAGAATGGGGACTAGTCACATTTCCTGTCTGTGCCCCATCTCCTTCCGCCACCAGCACAGGATACTTGGGAAGTGAATGAATGAATGAGTGGATGAATGAAGGCTCTTGCTTAGACCTGGCTGACACATCTTGGGACCCAGCTGGCTTTAAAGATGGGCCAATGCTAGGCTTTTCGTAAGGTCTCTGGGGGAGCAGTTGTCTGAGTCATCTTGGCCACGCTATGTTTTTTTTTTTTTGGTTTTCAAATCTTGTCCCATTAATTCCTGTAATCTGATTGCAAGGAGATCCCGTCTGATGGTGACACTGAGCACCAAGTTCCTCTTCAGGTTTTTTTTTTGTCCCCTGAGGTTGGCAGGGCGAAAAGTTTGTGTGGGGAAACCTCAGAGCGCCAAATTGCTTCTTTCTTCCCCATGGCGGCTAAGGGGTGTATGTCCGTTATACTTTTCAAAGTAACCATGAGAGAGTAACCCAGTAAAAGCCTTTTGTAAATTCCCGCTGCTTTTGTGGTTTCTGTACCATGTGCATGCACCCTGGAGAGACTTGTAATTCAGGTGGCAGGAAGCCAGGTGAGCCTCTTGCTTTGGGAGGGGTGTAGCGGGGTGGGATTTATAGCCAGTGAAGAAGCTTGTCAGGCCAGACATGCTTGGGCTTATTTCAGGGTTTCTTTCAGTAGATCAGGTTAAGGATGTCAGTTCCGGTATATTTGTGTGTGTGTGTGTGTGTGTGTGTGTGTGGTGTGTATGTCTCTGTGTGTCTGTGTGTGTGTGTGCGTGGTGTGTGTGTATGCTGTGTGTGCATGTGTGTCTGTGCGTGTGTTTGTCTGTGTGTGTCTTGTGTATGGTGTGTGTCTGTGTGTGTCTGTTCATGTGTGTGTCTGTGTGTGTCTTGTGTGTGGTGTGTGTATGTATGTGTGTGGTGTGTGCGGTACGTGTGTGTGTCTTTATGTGTGTGTGTGTGGTGTGTGTGGTACATGTGTGTGTCTCTGTGTGTGTGGTGTGTGTGTGGTACACATGTGTGTCTCTGTGTGTGTCTGTGTGTGGTGTGTGTGGTACGTGTGTGTGTGGTGTGTGTGTCTGCATGTGTGTCTGTGCGTGTCTTGTGTATGGTGTGTGTATGTATGTGTGTAGTGTGTGTGGTACGTGTGTGTCTCTGTGTGTCTGTGTGTGTGGTGTGTGTGTGTCTGTGTGTGTGGTGTGTATGTATGTGTGTGTGTGGTGTGTGTATGTGTGTGTCTGCGTGTGTGTGTCTGCGTGTGTGTGTCTGTGCGTGTGTCTTGTGTGTGGTGTGTGTGTGTGTGTGGGGGCACCCATACACCACCTAATTTCCCACTCCTGCTCTGGACTTCCAAAGAGGAAAGCGCCTTTGTCCTCAGCTGTCCTGGAGCTGAGCTAGGATTCTGGGCTTAAAGTTGAGTAAAAGCCACCGGGCATCGTACGTGACTATCCCAAAGGCGATTGGTTTGGGGTGAGTGGCGTGAAGGCAGGGAAGCGAGCCCAGCCCATCCCAGCCACTTCTTGGACAGCCCCGCTGAACCCCTGCCAAGAGCCTTCCCGGGGAAGAAGGATGCCTGTGTTCAGGGGATGAGCGGGTGGGATGCTAGGAGAGGGCGGCTGCCCACTGCTGTGTTCTTTGGCTCCACGTGTCCATGTGCAACTTGAATGGGAGGCCTGTGCTTTGATTTGTATGTTTTTATGTGTTTTTTTTGGGCTACTTCAAGAAGTCTGTATGTAAAAGACAGGAATACTTGCTTGTAAAAAAAGAATTCAACTGGAAAAATAAAGAGAAACCTTTCCCCCCATTTTATTCTCCTCCTCAGATAGTACTACCATCATTGGCCTGTATCTTTCTAGACCTTTACCAATATATACATCATGAGCATGTCCTTATACACATTAATACACATTTTTAATATAAATTGAACTATACTACGTACAAATATCTTGCAGCTTGCTTTTTAAAATTCACTGATAGCTCGCAAAGCTTTCTCCATGTCAGAACGTATAAATCTAGCCTTTTTTTTCACTGCTTCATGGTATGCCTTTGAAGGGCTGTACACTATTATTTACCTGTTTTTCTATTGACTGATCATTTTCTCTGTCACAAGCAGCCATACAGTTTGAATTTTGACAGTTACTGCCAAGGTGCCCTTCTGAAAAGCCTTAGCATTTATGCTTCCACCATCAGAGTATGAAAGTAGCCACTTTCCCCACATCTCTGCCATCATTGGAGATTACCTGTTTATCATCATCATTTATTTTTTGGTTGCTCTGATGGGTTTGATTTACATATCTCAGGCTGCTAATGGGGTCGAGTAGGGATGTTTCCGGAGCCCAGGGCTGCAAACCCAGCTGTGCTGTATGCCAGGTGGGAATCTCAGGCCAGCTACTTCACCTGTGTCTGAGACAGGGGTCAGATCTAGTTTGCTTCCGGCGAGATTATTAAGTAAAGAGGCAATTACCTGTGTGTGTGGAAATGCCCTGGATGTACCTGGTTTGAATCCGCCACAGCCTTGTGAAATAGGCGGAGGTGGTGGTATTTCTCCTTGCTGCAGATGAGGAAACTGAGGCACACCAAAGGTTGACAGCTTGCCGGGGTTTATGCAGCTGTGGCAGCAGCAGGCAGCAGCCCCCATTGCCAAATCTGGGTCACGGGAAATAAAGTGAGCGCGCTTCATCTAGTGGGTTTCTAGGCAAAAGTTAAAAAGAATGAACTAGATACATGTGTTTTAGGATAGCTAGGTCGCAAAACACGTTGCTAACTGAGAAAAGCTCTGGAGCTATTTATGTCTTTTTTTTAAAAAAAAACTCTGCAAAACAATATTCTGTATTTCCAGTGGGCTGATGTTAGTGCACGTAAAAGCTCCGAAAAAGGTGTGGAAGGGTCCACACCAGACTGACAAGAGTGGTGACTCTCAAGGGAGATGGGAGGGGCCTGGGGTGGTTTGTGGCCCAAGTAAACTTACGCTCCTACATTTTTTTTTTTGAAACAAAGAATATTTTCATGTACTATGCATTTAATTAAAAATTACTAGTGAGTTCATAGCTTTCCCCAAGGAATGGCCAAATGAATTAGTCACCAACCCAGGCGGTATGGAGCGGAGGTGGTGTCCTGAGGTCGCTGGGAGAGGCCTTGAGGGAAGAAGTGAGACTAATTTCTTCCCTTCCCCCAGTGGGTGGGACCGAACGAGAGGTGTGCAGAACATAATCTCGAGTTGCTGTGTGCCTGGCGGCTTTCAGGGCCTTTCTGTGATTATGGCCTCTTTCTGTGCTGGGTTAATTCTGTGACACATGCCTGGTTGTGTCATCGTCATCATCATCATCATTATTGTTATCGTCCGCAGTTAGAAACAAGCTTAAGAGAGTCATTTGCCCAGGTGACCTTGCTGGTGTGTGTGTGTGTGTGTGTGTGTGTGTGTGTGTGTGTGTGTGAGAGAGAGAGAGAGAGAGAGAGAGAGAGAGAGAGAGAGAGAGAGAAAATGTCCTAGAGGCAGATCCAGGGAGGACAAAAGACTTGTATCCACCACCTAGAGCTGAGCCTGCCGTGTGTGGCCCCCCTGTATTTGAATGGATAATGGAGGCCCGGTCCAGATCCCTGGGGGTACGGTTTTGAGTTACTGTGCGTCTCTGGTCCACTGGGGAAGGCCCAGCTGCTGGAGGGACCCCTCATTGCAGCTGGGCCACAGGGAAGCCTTCTCCCATGTCGTGAGTCCCCTCTGCTGTCTTTAAGTTGGTTTTTGGGTAGGAATCAGCCATGGGTGCTTTGTCCACTAATTTTTCCAGCTGCCAAAGGCTTTCCCCACGTGTGTTCCCCATCTCAGTGGGTGATGCCTCCATTTGTTCCTCCACGTGTAGAGGCAAAAGCCTTGGATCATCCTGACTGAACACTTTTTCTGATAACCCTGTATTTGGTCCATCAACACATCCCATTGGCTTGACCTCCAGAGCGTATCCAGACTCTGTCCCCTTCTCAACACCCCATCACCTTGCCTCCCCATCCGCTGCTTAGACTGATGCAATAGTCTCATCCCGGTCTCCGTAGACAGCCAGAGGGATCTTGTTAAAACACTCCTCAGGTCATGTTCCCTCTTGGCTCATAACCCTTGGAGGTTCCCCATCTCACTCAGAGTGAATAGCAAGGTCCTTTCAGTGGCTTGAAGGATCCCATGATCTGGCCCCCTATCGCCTACTTGCTTACTCTTCATTCTCATCTTCTTGATAGTGCTTGAGTCCACCAAGCCTGGTCCCACCTCAGAGTCTCTGACTTACTTTCTCCTCTGCCTGGAAGGCTCATCCCCCAGATATCTGTGTAACTTACCCCTTACTTCCCTAAAAGTCGCCCCCATTATGTTATATGTTTATTTGTGTGCTCTCTTTCTTGACCACGAGCATGGAAGTCTTCGAGGGCAGGGTCTGGCTGTTACTGGTGTCCCTGAGGGCCAACCTGGGGCTCAAGGTAGGATGGGGGAAGTCAGCAGGTGGTAAGCTCGGAGGTCAGGCTGTTTCCTTACTCCCTGGGGGGGGCAGCCTCAGACTCTGTGTTGTCCCCTCCTCCCCCAGGGAGGGCCACACCCTGGGGGACGAGATGTGCCCTTTGGCAAATCTAGTCCATCAGTTAAAAGGTTAGGGTTGACAGATAACAGTAATGGGTGCTTATTATGCCGACAATTTCCTAAGTGTTTTATGTGTATTAACTCATTCATTGCTGTTTAGTATCTAAATAGCTACTGTTGCCTTGTTTAGTTGAGGGAGAGAGAAAGGGAAGCACAGAGTGGTCAAGTCAGTTGCCCCAGGTCACACAGCTAGGGAGGGAGAACCAGGATTTCACCCTGGGAGCCTGCCCTAACCCCTGTCCTCTCTGCCCTCTGTATTTCCCAGTGGCTTGACTTGATAATTGGAGGCAAAAATGTAGAGTTGATCTGTGGCCGAGGATTGGGAGTGCTTCCTTCTCAGGGGAGGTCCAGTTCTGTTGGACTGTAGGTGTGCCTGGTTCTCTTTTGTTTTTCTTCCTTTTTCCTGCTGTGGTTCTGTCTACTCCCATTGCATGCAGGGGCCACTTCAACTTGCTCCATGGCGACAGCCAAAAACACTGGTTATTTTTAGTTTCCCCAGTCTAGTTTATTTTTGTTTCCTACTTTGCTCCTGGTGGATTTGCTTCTCTCTGGCTTCACGGGTGTGTGTGTATGTGCATGTGTGTGCACACATGTATGTTGGTGTACTCGTGTGCAGGCTGCACACATGTTGACGTGTACATGTGCCAATTGTGCACGTATGACTTGTGAACCTGGGTTGGTATGTGTACATGCATGTCTATTTGGCACCACATGCCGGAGCATGTGCACACATGTCGATGTGTGTCGACATGTGCTGACCCACAACACATGTCTCTGCATAGGTGTATGTGTGTACATGGACACATGTGTACTCATGGGTTGATGTGTGCGCACACATGTGTGTGGTTATGTAGGAGGACACGCATGTACGCACATGTTAATGCATGCTGATGTCTTGCTGCACCGACCACACACGTGGACACGTGTGTTGGGGTGTGTGCACACCTGTGCTGGTGTACCCCACCATGGTCTGGCTCTCCTGGGACCTGGCACCAGGGGTGTGTTCAGTGAGCCCGGCATTTCCCATTCCGCGAAAAGTACCTGGCCCTTCCCGGAATGCCTGATACTGGCTGTGCCTCCGCTGGGCTATTCAATGTGATTAGCTAGAACGGGGTTCAGCGCAGCTACCTGGAACCATGCCTTTCTGGCCTTCGACTTCCAGCAGACCAGACGGAAGGGAGCTGGCATGGAGGGCTTGCTCAGTAATGCGTTTCCCAGGGCGAGCCTGGATCCCAGCGGGGACCTGGCATAGGCGTGTCACTCGGTCCATGCCTCTGGGCGCTCTGGATGGTCATTAGTGCCCAGAAGGGTGTTCCCATGTCTTTGGTCAGGAGAAGAGGGGCCCCAGAGGTCATCAGCCACCCCCAGGGCTGCTTTCAACCACAAGGCTGACGCTGGCAAACTCCGCTTCATAATCCTAGAATGAGAGAGAATTTGGGTAAGGCGCTTTGGGCTCCCGGCCTCCTTCTACAGCCTGAAGATCTAGCAGCTTCAGCCTCAGAAACATACTTATTGTGCAGAGAATTCAGTGCAAGTGTCGGGCTCTGCCAAAAACCAAACCAAAACAAAAGGAGAAGTCCTTTCATGTAGATCATCTTCCTCCCTCTTGTTCAAAGGCGACCTTGGCCTCCACTGGCTCTGGGAGTGGCTGGCAGGAGCTGAAATGCGAAAAGAAGCAAAACAACCCATAAAAGCTCATTTTTTGGCTCTAGAGCCTTAAAGGGCCCAGGAGCTGGTGATGGACAGGTTGTTGATTCGATTCTGATTTGCAGCTGTCAGTCTGCCCAGAGCCTCCCTGAACCCAGAGGCCCAGGACCCGCGTGGCCCCAGCACCATCTTCATTTTCTCGTTTCCTTTTCCCTCGCCCGCTGTTTCTTCCTGTTCACCAGTTGCCCCCTCCTGGAGAAGGGGAAGGAACAGGAGTGGTCTGACCCTTGCTCGCTTCCTGGTATTCTGGGTGAAGTTCCTTCCACTTTTTCTGAAGCTTCTGGAAAGCCTCTTGAAACACTTCAGATGTCCTTCTGGGTTTTCCTCCCGAGTTGCTGGCTGGCTGCTCTCAGCCCCCTTTGTCTCCTGTGTCCCTGACCTCTTGCCCCTGGGGCGTCCCAGGGCTCGGACACCCTTTGGATGCTCACACATTCCCTGGGTGGGCTCATCCAGTACCCCTTGATCAATGGCCACTCCCAAATTGGTATCCCCGGCCCGCACCTTCCCCCCGAATTCCAACGGCCAAACCCTTATCTTGACGTGGTGGGCAGAGGCAGCTCATCCTGGCCAGCACCCAACTCCTCATGACATCTTCCAAACATATTTAGAATCCAACCCTTTCTCACCATCCCCACGGCCACCGCCCTGGTCCAAAGCGCCATCCGCCTCAGCTGGGTTCCTACAGCCTCTCTGTACCCACCTTTGCTCCCCAGTGAGGTTTTCTCAGTTAAAAACTGCACTCAGATCACAGCCCGCCTCTGTTCAAAGCCCCGCTGTGAGTCCACCCCACCTCCTGCGGCATCATGGGGTGCGGTGCTGACCCCTTTCTGCCCTTCCCCCCACTGTGCACACAGGTCTTGGGGCCAGTGCTCAGACACCAGCACGCTTTCCACCGTAGCTCTCCCCGCTTCCCACAGCTCTCTGATCTTTACACTCTCCGCCTCTTCTAGGCCTTTGTTCAAATCTCACTTACTCTCCCGGGGCCCACCCCAACCCCCACCCCGACCCCCTTTTTAATGTTGCCAGTTCCTTCCATGGGGCCTCTGTGTCCCCAGCCCTCCTTGTTTTTTCTGTAGTCCCGTCACCCGCCGAGACACCCCTGGGCTTTGCCTTCGCAGTGTGTTTATTGTTGATTTTCTAGCTCTCCCCAGGAAGAGGTTGGGCCCATCAGGGCAGGGACCTCGGCTGTTTGTTGCTTGTATCCCGAGCACCTGGAATGATGCCTGGCACGTAATCGTACATTCTCAGATATTCGCTGAGTGGAGGTTTGGAAGACAAGGCTGGTTTCACAGGGACGTTCGTGGCCAGTGGCAGGTGGTAGGGGCATGGAGCCTGATTCTCTCCCCGCTTGCATGGGCTGCTCTCCAGACCGAGCTGCCCACCTCTGGTTGCGGCAGCTTCCTCGCCGAGCTGGCTGCTCCTGCCTGTTCCTGCCACTCTGCTGTCACTTCTCCCTGCTGCAGCCAGAGTGCTCTTTTAAAAATGCAGACTGCATCATTTCATGACCCTGATAAAGACCTTCCTGCATGTGGTCTAAACCCCTTCTGGCCCCATGGCCTGCCTGTAAGCCCCTTCTTCGTGGGTCGCTGCCTACTTCAACCCTCAGCACGCTTACCCTGCTGCAGCCTCACAGGGCTTTCTTTTCCTCCAACAAACCATGTCCTTTCCTGCCTCAGGGCCCTTGCACAGGCTATTCCTTCTTCCTGGAATGCTTTCGCCCCCAGCTCTTATGCTTGGTTCCTCTTTTATGTCAGCAGAAGTAGGAAAGGGTGATGGGTAGGTTGATGGGCTCTTGGCCCCCAAATAGTTTCCCTCCCTTCATCTCCTCATTGCCACTCAGTGACTCTTGCTATTACAGTATTAGAGATTATTTTGTTTGGCTCCATCCAAGCCCTCTTGAAGAGCCTTGTTTTTTTAAAACACTTCTTGTTTTTATCAGGGACAGTTTTATAAACTGTTAGATGGTGAGATCTAGAACTTGAGTTTTACTCAGTGACATCTTTTATTTTTCCATTGGGGAAACCAAAGCCCAGAGGGAGCAGGGATTTCTGTACAACCACAGAGCAAATTAACAGCGGGTGCTGGCAAGGCAGACTGTCCCAGGCGAGCAGGAGAAGTGGGATGCAGAGTGGATGCTACACGGGCCCCGGTAGCAGGGCTTGGAGGAGGCCGAGCATTTGTAGGAGCAAGTCATTAACTGTTGTTTTCCAGGCGTAAGTCCCTGGGTCCCATATCTGCTCCCCTGCTGCCCTCACCCTCGTGGCAGGATTGGGAGGAGGTGTTTTCTATCAACTGGGAGAGGTGTCAGGGCTGGGATGTGCCAAAGTTCAGGTTTTGTGTGCCCCAAGCGGGAGGCTCCAGGTGGGTGGCGCCTGGGTATGCACTGGAGGGATTGGAGGCGCGGCCCAAATCAGAACCAGCCCAGGTACAGATATAGAGGGGCTGAGCTGAAATCATAGCCAGCAGGTATATTCTGCAATGTCACCAGCACACCTGTCAGCAACAGTCCCGGACAAAAGGTGCCAACCTGCTGGCCCTTACCCCAAACTCTGGGGCACACCCTTCTTTACCTAGGACAATGCAGAGGTGTGGCAGGGAGGAGCCCACCTGGCCAGCCAGGCCCAGGGGCCTCTGAAAACACCCCTTTGTGTGCTGAGAGGGTGCTGTGGGTGCTCACACGTCCGTCCGTGTGGGGGAGAGGCTGTGGGGGAGAGGCCTAGGGCAGAGTGGGACATGGGGAGCTAGAAGCCGGGAGGGTGGTGCTGATGAGATGGCCTTGGCGTGTCACTGTCAAGGTCAGGCAGAAGTTCTAAAATCCCCACTTTCCTGTGGCTTGCTGTTCTCACTCCTTCCTCTCGTCTCTAAATGTTCCCGGGCCAACTGGGTGGCCCTGACTGGTCGTTTGGATGACTGATTGTTCCTCCATGTGGACGTCCCCGCCTTTCCCACGAGGGATCCTCAAACCTGTAACATACTCCGCAGAGTGGCAGATGCGTCCTTTGCCCACCCCGAGCTTTGAGTTAGGAAGAGTGAGTTTTGGAAATATTGCAAGAACAGTGCAGCCCTCTCTGCAGCCACACCTGTGTTGACAATTTCCGCCTTTGCGTGCCCTTGCGTTGTCGGTCAGCCGCTCCGCGTGCCTCTCCCCGCCCGCCTCTGTCTCTCTCGCATTGCCGGCGTCTTGAGAGCTGCTTGCAGACTCCATGACACCTCACCCCAGAGTCCTGCTGCCCGCGTGCCCTCAGGACAAGGATGTTCTCTGTAACCACGGGGCCACACGCAGGAAGGCCCATATGATTCCCTCCTCGATCTCACACCCGGTCCACATCCATATGCCCTTATTCTCCCAGTTGCACCTTTTCTTTCAGTGTTTTGTTTTTATTTTTCAATCTAGGATCACGTCCGACGTCTGGTCGCCGTGTCTCATTCTCCCCTTTAATCTAGAGCAGCCTCTAGCCCTCTTCCTTTTCCTGGGTCTTTCCCGGTGTGGGCATCGGCGAGCGGGCCAGGCTGTGTGTGTGGTTGTTTTTTTGTTTTTTTTTTTGGCAGAATGTCCCTTGCTTTGAATTTGTCTCATTGTTTCCTCATGAGTGCACGTTTTCTTCGACAGATTCCTACACAAAAGTCTCCTTGTGCTGGTCTGATGGGAAAGAGCTCTCCTGGCTGACTTGGGGTGGGTGTCTGGACGCCCCCCAGGAATGGCAGCCCCACCCCACAGTGGGCCATGACCTGGACCCCAGGGCCAGTTTGGAGCTGCCCACCCCTCCCTCTCACCCCTCTGGCCACCCCTCCCTCAGCCTTTCTCCACTTGCTTCCTAACTTTCCTAGCTCAGATTCCTGGGCTCCAAGGCCTGCCCTCAGCCCTCCCGTCTGGGGATTAACCCAGCACCCAGGAGGCATGATGAAGCATGACAGGCTATGGGCTGGGCCTAAGCCCGCCTCATCCTCTGAGCTGGAGAGGTGCCAGGGCCTGTCTGGTGAGGTGGCACACTGGAGTGGCAGATGGGAGCTTTTTGCGTCCGCGCACCCACCCGTCTGGTTTCTGCAGAAATTCTTGTGCCCGGTTACCCTGGCCCCATGTGGCCTTTCGGCTGGTGGGTGGAGGTCAGGCTGGCTTTCCTTGGCTCAGCCACCTGCAGCCGGAATCCTGTGGCACCTTTGAAAGGCCTCTGTAGTCCTTGGGACACCTTTCAGCTGCCTGTTCCCAGGCCCCCGGCTCCCACTCGCCGCAGCTACCACCGCGCAATTTCAACTTGGATTCTTTGATTTCTTATTTATATGTGAAATCGTCACAATAATTGACTATTTCCTTGAGGGCACTTTAAGGAAAGCACCCAAGACGTGTGCAATTAAATGAATAACTAAAATGAACACCTGTGTGATCGCTCCCAGATAGAAAAGCAGAGGTTCACGTGCCTCCAGCAACGCCTGCGGAGGGCATGACACTCAGTCCCAGCCTGCTTTGCCATTTATCATGTCGCTCTGTCTACCTCCCCAAGCCCTGGACTAGTTTCATCTGATCCTGAACTTTACTTGAATGGAATCTTACTGCTGAATGTATGTCCCCGCCTCCCCTAAATTTGTATGTTGAAATCCTCATCTCCAAGGGGATGGTATTAGGAGGCGGGGCCTTTGGGAGGTGATGAGGTCATGAGGTTGGAGACATCAGGTGACATGAGTGGGATTAGTGACCTTACAGAAGAGACCCCACAGAGCTCTCGCGCCATGTGAGGACACGCTGAGAAGTCTGCACCCAGCGTGGGCCCTCACCCACCCAGCGGGCACCCTGACCTCAGACTTCCAGCCTTCCGACTGTGAGGAATAAATGTGTGTTGTTAGTAAGCCACCTAGTTTGTGCTACTTGGTTATAGCAGCCCAGCCTGGATGGACGAAGACACATACTCTATTTTCTTTTTGTCTTTTTTTTTTTTTTTAAAGATTTTATTGGGGATTTGGTGGAGGGGAACAGCGTTGGGGAATCGGGGAAGGGGAACAGACAAGTTGCTGTCTTCTTGCTCCTCAGTCCAGCTGCGGAGGATGTCGCTTCACTGTTGGTATCGTCATTGCGCTCTTCCCGGACGAGGCAGATCGGCCGCCGGCCTCTGGGTGTCGCCCACCGCGGCTATTGGCAGCCCACGCTTGGCTGACAGCCGCTCACACTGGCCGCGGGCCACCCACTGTAGCCTATGGCAGCCCACTGCAGCAGGGGCCGCAGCCCACACCATCACCTGGGCTCGCACAGCCCAGCTCCAGGTGGAGCGTCATCAGCCGTAGAGGGCAGTGTCACTGGCCCTCATGTGGGATCCAAACCGGGGCCGCTGGCATCCCAAAACCAGCGCCCAACCAATGCGCCACTCGGCCCCTCTATTTTCTTTTTGTCTTGTTGTTCTTGTTTCCCATTATTTTGTGAGATCTTTCCGTGTAGTTGCAATAGCCCACGCTGTTTTCACAGCTGTCATATTCCACGAGGCTGTCACAGCTGAGCCGTCCTATTGATGGGGCTGGGGGCATCTTAATTCTGGGCTATGAACACCATTGGCCCTGGGCCCCAGCGTGCACACGCCTGAGTTCTTCTAGGACCCCTACGTAGGGTGGGACCGCTGGTCCTGGCACGTGCGTCTTCCAGCTTTACCCGGAAATGCCAGACTGGTTTCCAAAGTGGTCCCATCATTAGCTTTTTATTCAGTAATTTGTAGAGGTAGAATTCTCGTAACATAAAATGAATCATCTACAGCAACCTGTTCAGTGGCTGTTAGTACATTCTCAGTGTGGTGCAACCAGCACCTCTGTCTGCTTCTAGAACATTCCCACCGCTCCCCCTCCCCTTAGCAGTCGCTCCCCACTCCCCAGCCCCTCAGCGCCCTCAGTGCCTGTCGGCTTTAGGGCCCAGTCGGCTTTCTGTCTATGGATTTGCCTGCTTCGTATACGTGGAATCACTCAGCGTCGTGTCATCAAGGCTCATCCACATCAGAGCGTGTGTCCGTGCTCCGTTCCTGTGATGGCTGAGTATTATTCCACTGGATGCACGGGCCACATCCCGCTTGTCCAGTCGTCGGCGGAGGACACGGCGGCTTCCCCCGTCTGGCGCTGCTGTGAACATGCATGGACATGTGCCTGTCTGAGCCTTTGGTTTCCATCCCCTCCTTTTATTTCCTCCTCTTCTCATCGCTCTCCTGCCTCACCCCTCCCCACCCCGGCACCCATTCCTTGGGTGGGTATGTCTTTAAACAGGACACGCGTGCCCTAAATAGGACGCCACATGCAGTACTGGGAGTCTGTACACAGGACAGCGGGTGGGAACCAAGTTCTGGAGCCAGGTGGGCGTGGGGTTGGACCCTGGCTCTGCTTCCTGCCTGCTGGGTGCTCTTGGGGAAGTCCCTCCAGCCTCTTACGCGTCCTATAAAACGGGGAGAACCACGCCTTTGCATGGGGCAAGTGCTCCGAGCTGGGTGTGGCTGGGCAGCCCCGCTCATCAGCTGCCGTGGCCTGGGGAGAGGGCTGACGTCCGCTCATGGCACAGGACCCTGCTCTGTCGCCTGCTGCTCTGGCTTCATGCTCCTAAATCTACCCACATTGTTGTGTGTGTACCTGGCTTGTCTCTTTTTTTTTTATTTTTAAAGATTTTATTGGGAAATTGGGGGAGGGGAACAGACAAGGTGCTGTCCTATTGTTCTTCAGTCTAGTTGTGGAGGACGTTGCTTCACTGGCCCATGTTGGTGTCATAATTGCGCTCTTCCCGGGTGAGGCAGATTGGTTGCCGGCCTCTGGACGACCTCTCACGGCAGCTCTTGGCCGTTCATGCTGGCTGCCGGTCACTCACTGTAGCCTATGGCAGCCCACTGTAGCCCCATTGCAGCTATGCCGTCACTGGCGACTCACGGCAGCCCACTTCCAGATGGAGCTGTTGTTCACCATCTTAGCTGTAGAGGGCACAGCATCACTGGCCCTCATGTGGGATCCGAACTGGGGCCCTGCTGCTCAGAGCTGGTATCCCAAGCCAGCTCTTAAGCAACGCTCCACTTGGCCTGCCCCCTGGCTTGTCTCTTGCTGCTTCCTGGATTTCTGAGTTTACATGGTTTATTTACCTGGTTCCATCCACTCCTGCCTCCACAGACAGCAAACATTCTGGAACCTTCCATCTTATAATTGTCAAGAATTTCCTCCTCGGGGTGTGCTGGGGGTGGAATTGCTGGGTCGTAGGGCACTGGGGCAACTGCTTCATTAAATACGCCTTCCAGAGGGCTGTTGGCATTCGCTCCCAAGTCTTCTGCAGCCCCTGCTACCATCTGGCCTTCAAGGATGTCTGCAGTTGTGATGGGTGCATGAGTATGTGTCATGGTTGTTTTGAATGCATTTCTGAGTTGTGAATTTGAGCCTTCTTCTTTTTGTAAGTCAGTGTGGGAGGTGGTGTGTATGGAGGGGGTCCCAGGGCTCAGAGAGTTTGAGGGTCTTATTGGGGGCCACAAGGGGCAAACAAGGACTAGACCCCGGGCCTCGCGCTTGATCTAATCAGAAATCTCTGGCTCCCGATGACCAAGGTCAGATGCACTGAGAGGACAGAGGACATGAGGTTCCCTCTGAGAAGACTCCGAGCACAAGGTCACATTGTTGGGATGGGGAGAGAATGTGGTTGGCCGCCCTCTCCCCGCCTGTGCAAAGCCAGCTCAGTGCCCGCCCTGCTGATGGTGTGGCTGACTTAGTGTATACCTGTACGTGTGTGTGAATTTCCTAGGGCCCTGTCCTCACATGGCCATCCCCTCTATGTGCCTCTGTCCTCTCTTCTTCTTATAAGGATATCTGTCATTAGAGTTAGGGGCCCCCCACCCCGCCAAATCCAGGATGACCTCATCTTGAGACCCTTAACTTGATTACATCTGCAAAGACACCTATTTCCAAGTCAGGCCACATCCTGTGGTTCCACGTGGACGTGAATTCTTCGGGACACTATTAACCCACTGCAAGTGTGTGCCCGGCCCTCTGATCCACAGGATGCCAGATTCAAATCCAGACCCTGGTTCTTGGGTTTTCTGGGAACTTGATTTTCTTCTGCAAGCCAAATTTTCTCTTCCGCAAATGGGGCCGATTTTCTCAGCTCTCACAAACTAAAGATCAGATCAAGTGGCCTTGGAGGGTCACATCACTTTTGACAGCTGGATCGGATGTACTCAGCAGGGCCAGCCCTTGCCCAGAAAGCCCCTGCTGGCATCAGAAATAAGATAAGGAAAGTAAAATAGGGGTATGGTTAAAAAAAAAAAAATTGGAAAGTACAAAAAAGAGTACCCCTGGGCCGGCCGAGTGGCGCGGTGGTTAAGCGCTGGCCTGGGAAGCCAGTGGCCCCGGTTCGGTCCCACATATGAGGGCCAGTGACACTGTCCTCAAAAAAAAAAAAGAGTACCACCTCCAAAAAGAGGCACAACATGAAAAGTGACCTCTCCCCTCGCCCCACAATGAATCTTTGCCCCAGAGGTAATGCACAGTTAATAGTTCCTTCCTGAAAAACAATGTTTGCGTGCTCAGAGCCCTTCAAGGACACACGGCCCATGCCCTACGTGCCTGTCTCCTCCTTGAGGTTTGGCACCTTGGGTGGATCTGGAACATCTTTGTTCTGGCACAAAACTCACTCTTGTCCACCCTGCAGGCTTTGTCCCTGTACCTTGCAGAGGACACAGCTGTATCCCGCTGTTTACGGCCAGAGCAGTGAAGAAAGGCAAGGGAGGCCTTCTTTTCTGGGATGCAACAAAGCCGCGAGTTGGGGTGCATTTTAGGAGACCTTCCTGCAGGAAATGCCTGTGTGTCTTCTGGAACTTTCTCAGGGAGCGGATTAGGTTGCTGGGGCGTCGTAACAAATGGCCACAGACGTGGTGGTTTAAAACAATGGAAATGTGTGTTTGGAAGTCCGAAATCAGGGTGTCAGCAGTCTGTGCTCCCCGCAAGGGCTCCGGGGGAGGACCCTGCCTGTCTCGTGGCTCCTGGTGGCTCCAGGCATCCCTTGCTTGGCCTGTGGCTACGTCACTTTAGTTGTTGCTTTCGTCTCCACAGGGCTGTCACCTCTGTGTCTTCTCATCTAAGCACGCTCGTCATTGGATTTAGGACCCACTGAAGAATCAATGATAGTTTTATGAAAGACCCTTTTTCCAAATAAGTCCTATTCATAGGTTCGGGGTATATCTTTTGAGGGGCCACATTCAACCCCCCACCGGGGGTTGATGTTAACGACAGCCGATAGCTGGCATGGATTAGCACTTACTCTGTGCCAGGCACCAAGCTGCATTAGGGCATTGGATAATCACAGCCTGCCTTTGAGGCGTGGTGATGCCTGTTTTCCAGGTGGAGAGGCACGGGGGCTCACAGAGTTTGAGGCCCCTGCTGGAGGTCCCACAGCTGGTGGCAGAAGCAGAGCGTGTACCAGCTCCTGTGTTCCCCACCTTTGTCTCAAGGCTGCAGCGGAGCCACTCACGGACCCCAGTCTCGCTGGAGAGGTGTTTTGCGTGGCCCATGCTCGTATTAAAAAAAAAAAAAAAATGAAACTGATTCCTAGCATTTAAAGGGGCAGATTTACATCCAAATCTAGATGTCCGGGCTGCCGTGGCAGTTTGGAGGGCGTGCGTGGCGGCCGCCGGCCTGGGGCCTCTTTCCCGCCAGGACGACGCTTCCCAGCCGTGAGGCCGTGGGCGGGCGACTTGGCCGTTTTGTAGAGCTATGGTGAGGATTCGACAGCAAGGCGCTTGGAGCGTTGCCCACTCCTGGTGCGCGGGCGGCGAGGCGGGGCGTGTCCAGGGAGCCTGGGACAGGAGGGTGGCAAACCCAGGTGGTCCAGGGCGTTGGGAGCGGAGGTGGCCGTGACCGTGGCCATGGCTGGGGAGCCTGGCTCTTGCGTGCCTTCCTGTGAGCCTCAGGGAATGACGTTGCTGACCTCCACACTCCCTTGGGCCCTGGCAGCTGTGATGTACGGTTGGGGAGCACAGATAAGTGTGGCGTAGCTGTCTGCAGTCATGGCCACCTGTGTCCTTGGCGGGGGCAGGGAGAAAGGACAGGGGCTGAGTCCAGCTGAGATGTGAGATAGTCTTCCACTCTGAATGGTTTTGGATGTGGTAACGAGCCGGCTTGCCTTTCTGCAGAATCTCTGACTTTTCTGGAGCTCTCACAGCTTGTGGTCTGGCTGAGCCGCAGTGGGGGAGGCCAGTAAGGCCCCAGGTGCCCGTCACCTGGGCAGGAGTGGGCGTTAGCAGGTGTGACGCGTCGCATTCATCACCAGCTGTCTCTGTAGACACTGCGAAGGGGTCAGTCTAGTGATAGTTCGCGTGGACAGAGGGGGCCAACCCCAGTGGCGATCGGCTCTGGGCTGCCCGTTCATGAACCAGCTTAGTGGGCTGGGAGGAGAGGCCCGCGAGCGCCTAAGTGGTCGGGAAGGTCGCTCATTCCTTCAGCACATGTGTGCTGGGCGTTGGGCCACGCGTGGGAGCTGCAGTCATGGACACACCAGACCGGGTTCTGCTCTCAGTAGCCTACATTCTAGCAGGAGGGATGACCCATGAACAAACAAACACACGCACACAAGACTCTGAAGACTGGCTCGCGTGCGGTCAGCGCTTTGAAGGGACCAGGGCAGGCGAGCTGACATCGAGTGACTGGTGGGGAAGGGTCTCCTTTGGGTGGGGTGGTCAGGGGGCCTGTCTGTGAAGGACTGTTTGAGCCGAGGAGCAGTCAGGTGTAAGCACAGCCTACGAGGCAGAAGGCACAGCAAGTGCAGGGGCCGGGAGATGGGAAGTTGCTGATGGCATTGGAGGAAGAGGAAACAGGCCAGTGGGGTTGGGGAGAATGACGGGGCAGGCCGTGCTGAGCGGGGGAGGCAGGCAGGGGCGTTGTAGGATGTGGTGAGGCGTTGAGATTTGCTTTTCAACCCTTGGGACTCCAGTGGAGTGTTCTAGGCAGGGATCAACCATGATCTGAGTCACGTCTTACAAAGCCCTCTGCTACTGTGGGGAGAAAGGAGTGTTGGGGTGTCAGGGTGGATGTGGGGAGAACAGCGAGGAGGCGCGAGGATGGTGGCTCGGGCCAGGGTGGAGGCAGTGACATTGGAAGGAAGGAACAGATTCGAGATTTCTCTGGCAGGGAGCGTCAGCACAGTGTGCTGAGGGACTGGACGTGGGAGTGAGGGAAGGCGAGAAACAAGGACTCGTCTTCGTCTTCTGTTAGAGGCGCTTCGTGGATGGTGGAGCTATTTCCCAAACAGAAAGACTGGGGAGGGCAGTCAAGGGCAGATGGAGAGTGGGGGCCTTAAATCTGTCTTCAATTCTTGGGGAGGACCACTCAACAACAACAAAACAACCTGATTGCAAAATAGGCCAAGGACTTAACAGAGATTTCTCCAGAGAAGACACACAAATGACCAGCAAGCTCATGAGAAGCATCACTAGTCATTAGGGAAACGCAGAGGAGATCTGCAGTAAGATACCACCTCACGCCCATCAGGATGGCCACTCTCGAGAAAGGGACGGCTGCTGGCGAGGTTACGCACTGTTGGTGGGACTGTAAAATGGGGCAGCTGCTGCCGGAACGAGCCTGGCGGTTCCTCAAAACGCTAAAAATAGAATCACCACATGATCTAGCAATTCCACTTCTGAGTGTGCACCCCAAAGCACTGAAAGCAGGGACTCAAAGAGATATTTGCAGGCCATGTCCCAGAAGTGTTATTCACACTAGCCGAGGCGCGGAAGCAGCCCGAGTGTCCCATCAACAAATGATGGATGAAACAGAATGTGGTCTGTCCATCCAATGGAGTTATGATTTACTTTAAAGAGGAGGGAGATTCTGACACACGCTGCAACGTGGATAAACCTGGAGGACATTAGGCTCCGTGAAACAAGCCGGTCACAGAAAGGACAACGAATGCCATGATCCCACTCGTACGAGGTGCTGAAGAGGCGTCAACTCCATCAGAAAGTAGAGTGATGGGTGCCAGGCGCTGGCGGAGAGGGACTGAGGAGTCATTGTTTAATGATTACAGAGTTTCAGTTGGGAAGATAAAGCCCTCGAGATGGACAGCGTGATGGTTGCACAACAACGTGAATGTACTTAGTGCCACTGAACTGTGCGCTTAGAAATGGTTAAGAAGGTCAGTTTGTGTTATGAGTATTTTACCACCATTAACACAACAAAGCTGTGGTGGGGCCTTGACCTCAGTGGGCGTCACCACCGGCCCCACCGGCGGCATCGGTTGGTTTTGTAGATGCGTAGACTCGGCCCAGACCACTGCCTAGGGAGAATTACGACACGCTGAGCCTCTTGCAAAAGATGCAGCCATTGGAGGAGGCAGCCCTGAGCTTCTGATTCCTACAGGCTTGAAGCACTGTTGCCCCATTTTACGTGACCTTGGCAGGCTTCTCCATGTGTTCAGCACTGGGGCCAAGGTGAACGGAGGAAGGCTCGTTTAGCAATCAGTAGGCCTTGCGGCACGTTTCCACTGAGCTGCCGTGTTCAGAGCAGGCCGCGTCCTAGGTCGTTTCGTTCTCTCTGCGCTGTTCCTGGGGAGGAGGGGGCACGGGGGAGGGGACACGGGGGGAGGGGACACGGGGGAGGGGACACGGGGGAGGGGACACGGGGGAGGGGCACGGGGGAGGGGACACGGGGGAGGGGACACGGGGAGGAGGGGCACGGGGGAGGGGGCACTGGGGAGGGGGCACCGGGGAGGGGGCACGGGGGAGGGGACACGGGGGAGGGGCACGGGGGAGGGGCACGGGGGAGGGGGCACGGGGGAGGGACACGGGGAGGAGGGGGCACGGGGGGAGGGGGCACGGGGGAGGGGGCACGGGGAGGGGACACGGGGGAGGGGCACGGGGGAGGGGGCATGGGGGAGGGGGCACGGGGGGGAGGGGACACGGGGGGAGGGGACACGGGGAGGAGGGGGCCCGGGGGGGAGGGGACACGGGGAGGGGGGCACGGGGGGAGGGGGCACGGGGGGGGGAGGGGGACATGCTCACCTCTCCATCTGGCCAATCAGGGACTGAGGTACGGAAGACAGGGCTAAGCACACTTTGTAAAGGTGCAAATGCAAATATGCTCGGCCTTGCAGCCCAAACAGGTTCTGTCCCAATGGCTCATCTCTGCTGCTGCCGTGAAGGGCCATGGATGGGCGCGGCTGTGCCCACCACAGCTTTATCATGGACACCGAAACGCGCGTTTCATATGACTTTCCCATGGCCATGAAATGGGATTTTTCTATTTTCCCCCCCAAGTATTTGAAAGTATAATACCATTGGTAGCTTTCGGGATGCGGAGCACCCGGCCCCCGGCCAGAGTTGGCGTACAGGCTGTAGGTGGCTGAACGCTTTCTTGCCTGAAAACCACCCATTTTATTATTGGAGTGAAGTTAAAGTGTTTGAAGGAAGGGTTCCCCTGTGCCTGACTTATGTGGGGAAAGTGCTGGAGACTCTGCGCCTGCCACGAAGAGTGTGGGCAGGGGGCCACCTGCACGTCCCGTCGTGGCAGTGTAATTCGGGGTCCGGGTAAGGCCCTGACGTGGGGGGTGGAGGTGAGATGGTGCCTGATTTGCCTGGGGGCCGTGGATCAGCACTGTGGTGCCTCCCGGCAGCCTCCTCACTTACCTTGGATCCTTATTCATTCACACCTGTGGTGAGCCCGCGGTTAGAGCACAGGCTTTGAGGGAAGACACATGTTCATGACCCTGAGCCGCTGAGAGGTGTGCCCTTGGGCAAGTTAGTGGTTTCCGTGCCTCGGTTTCCTCATCTATAACAGAGGGAATAATGGTACCTACTTCATAGACTAATGGCCAGGTTTAAATGAAAGAAAGCATTGCTCCCAATGGGAAGTTTTGGGCCACATGAAAGCCGCTTCTGGGTGGCCGGTAAAATAAAGACGTTTATTATGCTCCGTAAGAGACGTGAGTCGGTAGGTGTTTCCATGTGCATTCAGCAGTTCGGTAATGTTGGGGTGCTGGGTCAGTAGCTGTGCGAGTCTCTGGGCGTTGTCCTCGTGGTGTCCTGATGGCTGCCACCGCGCCAGGCATCACGCTGTCACTCATACCATTCTGAGCCCAGAGGACGGATGGTGCAGTGAGACGGCCCTGTTCAGGTCCTCTTTTACTGGAAGACGAATTTTTTTCCCGAAGTCCCCAACAGGCTTCCTTTTCCTTCTCATTGGCTAGAACAAGGTCGTGGAGGAGAGTCTCGGCCTATTTTCCCTGAGATTTAGGGTTTTCTGCCTGGAAGCAAGCCAGGGTTTTCTTAGTGGGAGGAGGGCACAGAGGTGGTCTCTGGGTGGGTTGCGACACTGCCACATGTGCCCCCAACATTTCTGCAGCATGCGGCCTGGAGCCCATACACGCTGCCATGCCCGATGGCATGAGTCTACCACATATCGGGCATGCCGAATTTTCACAGCCAAACAAACCCAAGTCACCAGCACCAGATCAAGGAACAGCAGCGCCCCTGAACCCCCTTGTGGTCCCCAGAACCCCCTTGTCCCCCCACCCCAAGGGTAATCACATCTTACCACAAAGCTTAGTCTTACCTGGTTTTATCAAAGTGGAGTCACGCCGACCACAGCTCCTCACGCGGTCTGGTGGCTTTGTGAGTGTCACCCACACTGCGTGTGGCTGTGCCTTCCCAGTGCTGTGTGGCGGTACCTCCATGATGTGCTAGCTAATATTTGGGCTGATTCTAATTTGGGGACATGTGTGTATAAGTCGTTGTGTGGACGTATGTGTTCATTTCCGTTAGGTCACTGCTAGGAATGGGATTGCTGGGATATAGGACAAGTACATGATGAATGAATGAATGAATGAATGAATGAATGAATGAATGAACAAACGAATGCTGTGTTCTCATCCTGTGTTACTGTAGCACAGGGATCGCAAACTCGGTTATCTGTAGGGACCATGCAGCAACACAAACGAGTGAAGCAGCCTGGTGTGAGGCAATAGGGAGCCATGGGGCTTGTGACAAGCTGGGCCACAAGCAATGGGGGGCGGGGGGACAAGCCCCCTCTACGGAGCAGCTGCTGCTCAGCCCCAGCGCCTTGTGACCCAGTGGGGATGCAGGCCTAGTGCTGGCACATTGCCCAGGTTTGCAGAAAAAGCCTGAAATCCGGAACTTATCTGCTGTGTGTAAGATATTGTGAACAAATTAAAACATTTTGAAATACCATGTGATTTAAAACGTAGCCACTGGCCAGCTCTGATCCATGGGCTGACAGTTTGTGGAAGACCCATCTGTGTCGTTGTTATTTTTGGGTGTGTGTGGGGGGGGTTGTTTCAGAAATCTTAAGTGATTTAAAAAACTTGTTATGAAAACTCTCAAACGTCCATATAAATAGAACAGTATGACGCTATGTGCCTGGTCACCTGCATTCGTAGACATCAGGTCATGTGCCCTCTAGTTTCTTATGGACCATCACCCCATTCATTTCCCCTTTCCCGAGTGACATCGTTTATCTCTAACACAGTGGCTCTCTGACTTTATGGTACCGAATCCCCCGGGGGGCTTGTGAAAACACAGATGGCTGGGCCCCATCCCAGAGTTTCTGTGTCAGCAGGTCCGAGGTAGGGACACGTTCTCTCACGTTCCCAGGCCATCCCTAGGCTGCTGGGCCAGGGATCACACTTTGAAAACCACTGGTGACACAGGTGTGGGGTAAAGAACAATGACACAAAGTAAAAGAACCCCGCCCTCCCCAATCCTATTGTCACACCAAAACTAATTCTGAGGTCTAGTGGTGAGCTTTTGAAATGACTGTTCAACTGTTGAGAAACTCCCTGTGGCCTCCACCTGCTCCCTCTCCCCTTTACAGTTGGGTCCCTTTGGGGGGCTGACGGAGTGTGGCTCAGTGGTTAGCTGGCCTCCCGCCCAGCCAGGAAGCTTCCTGAGACTCCTGGGACCCCTGAGTCTCTGTGACTCTGGCCTTTGCTGCCTCCCCCGCCCCATCCCTGGGAACTGGTTGGTTCTCTGAGGCCTGCCCCGGTGAGACCCCCGGCTCTGGCCTTCCAGGGCCACTCAGCACCCTCTGGTGTTCTGGGTGAGGATGCAGCTGGTTGGGCTCTTTTGGGGGCGTGCCTCAGTTTGTGTTCATGTCACCATCAGGCGGTCCTTTGGTCTCAGAAGTCAGGAGGAGGCAGTGGCTGTTTTGCAGCCTGGAAGGGGCTTGCCCTGCAGGTCCCAGGTGCAAGAACAAAGGACCCTGCCGGGACCCTTGAAAGAAGCCACCGCAAGTGTGTCCTGCCCTGTGTCTCTTTTAAAGAGGGTGAGGCTGCAAATGTAAGAGGGTTCCAGAAAAGGGGGTGAGGGTGGACTGAGCATCCTGCCTGTAAGTCTGGGTCCCTTTGCTGTGTAGGGAGGGCCCCCAGACCTCGCATCTTTCTCCTGGGACCCCCAGCAGTCTCCTCACTGGTCGGTCTCCTGGGGGCAGGCGAGAGTTTCAGAAATCAGCACCTTTTGTGGGCCAAGGTGCCATTCACGGGTATGCTAAACATTTTAAAATAACTCATTTCCATGTTGAAAATTTTCTGTTTTCTTTTTTAAAATTTGAAATTTAACATCCATACAGGAATGTACTCAATCTGAGGCGCAGAGGTTGCTGGATTTTTCCGTAGGTGCGCATGCTTGCCATGGTGGCTCAGGTATAGAGCTTCTCGTCACATAAATAAACTCACACAGCGTGGTCTCCTGTGTGGGGGGCAACATGGTGCTTGTCAGGTTCACTCGTGTCACGTGGGCAGCTGTTGTCCACTCCCTTTCTTTGCTGAGTGACATCCCATTGTGTGAATGTGCCACCTTTTGTCACCCATTCACTTGTTTGTGGACATCTGTTGGTTCCAGCTTGGGGCCGTTATGAGGAAAGCTGCTGTGAACATTCGTGGACAATCTGTGGGGACGTATGTTTCCAATTCCCTGAGAGAGACACCAGGAGCGGGACTGCCATGTCGCGGGGTACATGTATGTTCCACTTTAGTAGCTAATGCCACCACGTTTCCAGAGCGTTGTACCTGTTGACACTCCCACCAGCAGTGTGTGAGCGTCTGGCTGGCCCACAGCCTTATCAGCATGTGTTATTGTCGGCCTTTCTCACGTTAGGCCTTCTGGAGTATGTGGCGTAGACTCTCACTGTGAAATGAATGGACATTTCTCTGACAGTTAGGCTGCCCAGGGCTGCTGGGCGGCTCCATGAAGTCACAGGGATCTAGTCACCTGTCCCTTTGCACCACTATCCTTTGTGTGTGACTTCTATTCTCACGGTTGCACCATGACCCAAGGTGGCTGCCCTAGCTCCATCCCTCAGGACGGCAGTCCACGCAGCAGGAAGGGAGTACCTGTCAACAAATACAGAGGAATTTCTGATGTTGGCAATGCCAGGAGGACAAAAACATGGTGAAGGATAGACTGTGATGGGGGAAGGCCTACTTTAGAAAGGATGTTCTTTTTGTCCATTTTGTTCACTGCTATAGTCCCCGGGCCTAGAACAGAGCCTGACTTGTAGTGGGAACTCAGTAAATATTGTTGGGGGAATGAAAAGTGTTCAAGGAAGGTCTCATTGAGAAGGTGAATTTAGATTTAAGAAGTTAGGGGATTATCTGTGTGGGCATTGGCGGGAAGCTTGTCCCTGTAGGAGCAAACAGACAGTGCAAAGGTCCTGTGGCAGAAACATGCCTGATGGGCTCAGGAATGGCGAGGCCAATGTGGCCAGAGTGGAGCGAGCAAGGCAGACAGTCAAGGGAGGTGTGATTGGAGTGGCTACAGGGAGCTTGATGGCACAAGACCTCATAGGTCCTTGTCAGAGATTCAGGTTTTATTCTGAAATAAGTAGGGAGCCAAAAGGAATGACATGATCGATGTATCTTTTAAAAGGATAGGTCTGATTCTGTGAGGGGGAATAGACCAGTGGCCAGAGCAAAAGCTGGAAAACCAGTGAAGAGGTGACCGCATTGGTCCAAGCAGGCGATGGTGGGAGGGGGCCAGGGTGCTGCTGCAGAGAAGTGGGCAGATTTCAGGTGTGTCTGAGAGAGAAACCAAGACTTGCTGATGGGAGGGTGTTGGGTGGGAGGTAACTGGAGGAGTCAAGGATGACTCAGCTCCTTAACTTAAGCAACCCACTTGTTTAGCAACGGGCTGGGTTTCCTATTAAAAGCTTTTTTTTTTTTTTTGTTAATTCTCTGCACCTTTAAAATCTAAAGACGTTAGAACATTAGCCAAGTGTGTGGTCTCCGTTCCAGATTGGATCAGCCCAGGCTGCAGCCCTCCCAGAGTTCACAGGCCCCGCGGGGCTGGGGACGCCTCTGGAATCCTCGGATTTAGAGGGTGGTGAGTGACTTACTGGCCAGCCTGGAGTAGCCAGGGCCTGGTCCTGCCCCAGAACTGGCCTCGTATGGATGAATCTTGGCTCATCTGGTGAGAGGTGTGTTTCAGCCTGTTTTCTGTTATCACTGGGGGGCAAATTAGGTTTTGCAATTCAACGGCCAGGTCTTATTAATGATTAATTGTGACCTGTGCTCCGAGCCCAGTGGGAAGCCCTAGCAGAGAAATGGGAGGACACAGGCCCGCATGTGGATACAGAACCCAAAGCTCGGGCCTTTCCTGCACCTGTGGCCTTGGGGAGACATTTGGCCTTCAAGCCTCAGTGGCCACATCTGTGAAATGGGCCTTTGAGACTTGAACGAAGTGAAGGGGGCAAAACTATTTTCTTAGCTATACAGATGGTCGATACGATTCTCCTGCTCCCTGATTCGCCCCCAGCTTCTGTTTGCATCTTTAAATTCCTAGCATCGCATGTACGGGAGTGGGTGACTGTGCAAAGAGTGGACTGGGATCCTAATTAGATCAGAGCGGGCTCATTGTAGGTAGCTCCCAAAGGCTTTATGGAGGCGGTGGCACCTGGTGAGTCGGGGAGGCAGGAGTAGAGAAGTGTGTGTAGGGAGACAGTGAGAAAATGGCCTTCCCAGCATGGGCGCCTGTTGGAGAACATGAAGCATTTGGGTCAGGGAACTGAGGGGAGGCCTTGAATGCCAAGGACAGGAGTTCATAGCTGAAGGTGGACAGGAGCCCAGTGATAATTACAGCTGCTTCACATTAGGCATCTGCTGTGTGCACCTGCTGTGCCCTGTCTCTCACTCTCATCCCTGGCCCTGCCACGTAGTGGCTATCACTATTCCCATTTTATAGATGAGGAAACTGAGGCACCGAGCTGGGAGCCTCTTGCTGGAAGCCACACAGCTAGGAAGTGATGGACGTGGGGTCCAATCAGGTCTGTCTACACCAGCGCCAACCATAAAACTGTGTGCAGAACTCAAATGTGAGCTTGTGTGATCTGACAGTTTCTAGTAGCCACGTGTTAAAAAAAAGGAGTGAGAAACCAGTGAGATGAGTGGCATCTCCTTTTTTAACCCAGCACCTCCAAAACACGCGATCCCCTCAGCATGGGATCAGTATAAGATTCCTGGGTAACCAAGGGTGTCCCGCTCAGAATTCCTACACTGGGCTTCTTTAAACAGAGAAAAGGACACATGTGTGTTGAATAAGTGAAAAATAAGAGCGATTTCACTACTGAAAATGGCTAGAACACCGAAAGTAGGATATTTAAAAAAAAAAGAAATGTTTTTCTTAACATGTCAGTCACTTCTGGAGACAGCCTGGGCCGATTCACTTCTGTGACTTCTCCGCCAGCCTCAGAGAGGCCTTCTTAGGCTGCCGCCTCTGACAGTGGCCAGCCGTGTCACTGTCCTGGCTTTAGTTTTTCCTTGGGCTTTTCTCCTGCCTCTGTCGCACACAGAGCTGCACCCCTACCCCACCCCACCCCCTCTAGGCCTCGACTTGGAAAGGAGATGGGGCTGGCAGAGGGGCCTGCGCCATGATAGCTCACTGAGCCAGAAAATTTTACTGAAGTTGTGATTTTTTTTTTTTTTAGGATTTACCTGTTTGAAAAATAGGCAAAGAGCTAAGAATAAGTGTATATGAAATTTTCATTTTTTTCCATCACTCGTTCACTGAGCTGCTGCCTTGGCCCAAGCTGGGCCCCAAATGGGCCATAGTCTCGGTGTATTTTTTTTTAATTTTTTTTTGAGGGCAGTGTCACTGGCCCTCACATGTGGGACCGAACCGGGGCCGCTGGCTTCCCAAGCCAGCGCTTAACCAACCGCGCCACTCGGCCAGCCCATTGTATTTTTTTTCTTTTAATCTTAAATGTGAGCTATGAAGACCCACATACAGGAGTAAGCAGCATAAGCACTCTCTAGATGGCTTCCCTGCCATCTGCTTCAGAGCTCATGTTGCTGCTTCACTCTGCAAATACTTGCTGGAGACCTGCTGGGCGTCAGGCACTGTTCTAGGCCCTGGAGATACACCACTGAACCCTGGGGCAGATGAAGGCTCTGTCCTTATGGGCTTACAGTCTAGCCGGGGACACCGATGAAGAGACATACTTAATTACAGTGGATGCTGGAAGGTGACAAGGACCGTGGGAAAAACAGCAGGTGAAGGCAGTTCAGGAATTTGGGGGTGGATACGGTGGGCCTGCCTGAGACTGGAGGCACATGAGCAAAGATTGGAAGGGATGAGAGATTTGACCATGTGGTTACCTCTGGAAGAACACTCAAGGCAGAGGTAACAGCCAGTGCAAAGGCCCTGGGGCAGGAGTGTGCCTGCGTATACAAGGGACAGCAAGGGGGTCAGCATGGCTGGACTGAGTGACGGGGACAATGACAGGACGTAGGGCCTTGCGAGAGGAGATGGAAGAGTTTGCAGGCCAACGTTGAGATGGCAGCTTTTATTTATGCTCCTTTGCAAGAAATCAAATGTTTCACATTATTTTGTGTATTTGAAAAGTTCACATAAAGAGGTCAATATTGGGCTGGCCGAATGGCACTGGCTTGGGAAGCCAGCGGCCCCGGTTCGGTTCCCACATATGAGGGCCAGTGACACTGTCCTCAAAAAACAAAAAACAAAAAAACAAAACAAAAGGAAGAGGTCAATACTGACTGCACCTTTTCGCAGCTTGCCTTTTTTTCACTCCAGATTCTGTCTTTGAGACTCATCCAAGCAGATGTGATCCGTTCGTTTGCCCTCTGTGGTTTGTGTGGAAACCCAGTTTTCTTTGCTGAGGACCTGCTGGATTGCCCCCCCCCCGCTTTTTTTTTTTAATTTTTAAAATTTTTTTGAGACCCGGCAATTCTTTTGTAGCCCTCCTGCATGCATGGGGGGGATTCCTCTAGGACAGAATTGTCCAACTGGGGTGTGACCCAATAGTGGGTGGCGAAATGATTGGGGTGAGTGGGGACCCGCACTTTCAAAACAGATGGAACAGGACATGATATCAGAGTAGGGAATAATCTAGTTGGAGTATAAGAGACATGCTGGGAATGTGAAGATCGTTTTGGAACCCGGCTGCACGGGTTCTGGTCCTGGGGTGGCAGGCGGTGTCTGAAAGCCAGTATCCGTGCTGAGCAGGGACCACAGATGGAGTCACTGGGGCTTTGCTCACATGCTCCTCCCTGTTAGGGCACGCCCTCCGCTCCTCAGGGTGCTGATCTGTCTGCAAACGGGCAAGCCCAAGTTTGTGCAAGCCCACGTCCGTTTCCCCACCTCTCTGTCTGCACTTGATTTTTCTCAGGTGACTTAATTTGTGTCCCGCTTTTGGGAAATAGCTTGTTTTAATTTGCAGTTAAATCTTTTTGTAGAAAATTGTGGTAAGAATCACTTACCATAAAACTCTCCAATGAAACCATTTAAAAGGATATACAATATAGTGGCATTTAGTGCACTGACAATGTTATGCCACCGTTACCTAGTTCTAGAACATCTTCATCACCCCAAAAGGAAGCCCTGTCCCCGTTAATCATTCATTCTCCATCTTTCCCTGGTCACCACTAGCCTGCTTCCGGTCTCTATGGCTTTGCCTGTTCTGGACGCTTCTCGTAAACAGCATCCCACAGTAGGTGTCCTTCCGTGTCTGGCTTATGTTACTCAGTGGAATGTTGTTCAGGCACATCTGTACTGTAGCCAGTGTCAGCGCTCCATTCCTTTTTAAGGCTGAATAATATTCCACTGGGTATGTGGACCACATTTGGAGTCATCCGTTCATCCATCGATGGCCACGTGGGCGGCCTCCACCGTTTGGCCCCTGTGAATAATGAATGAATGCTACAGTGAACAGAGGCATGTTCATATAGATGCTTTTCTTTCTTTTCTTTTCTTTTTTTTTTTTTTTTTCGAGGGCAGTGTCACTGGCCCTCATATGTGGGACCTGAACCGGGGCCGCCGGCTTCCCAAGCCAGCGCTTAACCACCGTGCCCCTCGGCTGGCCCTCTTTTGTTTTTGTTTTATAACGAGCTCCAAGTCAAGTGGTTGTCTTCAATCTAGTTGTGGAGGGCGCAGCTGCGTGGCCCATGTGGGAATCGAACTGGAAACCTTGGTGCTATGAGCACTGCACCGTGCGCTCTAACCACCTGAGCCAACCGGCCGTCCCGATAGATGCTTTTCTAACAGGCATGATGGAAATGTTCCATGTCCTGGTTTTGGTGGGTGTATGTATACGTTTGCTAAAACTACACTTACAGTGGGTGGACGTTATGAACCTGAAAACACCATGCTCAGTGGAAGAAGCTATCTGTGGCCTTTTGTATCCCTGCTTGCTTTTGAGAAAGAGCGTATCACGGACACATTTGAAGACTCGTCGTATGATGCTGTGTGTCTGAAAAGCAAGTCCTTACAGACAGAAAGTAGATTAGTGGTTGCCAGGGCCTGGAGGGAGGGAAGTGACTGCTACTGTGGGTACCCGGTTTTGATTTGTAATGAAAATATTCTGGAAGTGGATAATGGTGATGGTTGCACAACTCTGTGAACGTGCCGAAACCATTGGACTGTACACTTTAAGTGGGTGAATTGTATGATGTATGAATCATATCTCAATTAAACTGTCAGAAATGTTACCATAATGTCTTCAAGGCACATCCAGAGCATTTACCCTTTTTAAGTGTACAGTTGGATGAGTGTTGTCAAATGTTTACAACTCACCTGCATGGCAACCGAAATCAAGATATGAGCCATTTTGGGCCGGCCGAGTGGCGCGGTGGTTAGGTGCTGGCTTGGGAAGCCAGTGGCCCCAGTTCGGGTCCCACGTATGAGGGCCAGTGACACTGCCCTCAGAAACAAAAACAAAAACAAACAAACAAACAAAAGATGATGAGCCATTTTAATCGCCCCACTGGTTTCCTGATGCTCTTTTGCAGTCAGTGCCCGCTCCCCGCTGCCCCCAGCCCCGGGCAACCACTGATTGGTGTCGGTGCCTATGGGTTTCCTCTGTCCAGAATGTCGTATAGTTGAAACCATCTAGTGTGTAGCTGTTTGTATCTGGCTTTTTTTCTGCTTAACATACACTTTGGAGGTTCACCAGGTCATGGCATTTACCAGTAGTTGGTTCCTTTTTATTACTGAGCAGTGTGTTCAGTTGTTGGAGTACATGGCAGTTTATCTGTTGATGGACATTTGTTTTAAAAACATGTTTTATTATTAGCGTGTTTGTTTAGGTAAGTCATGCTCCTAAAGGCTTCCTTCCTGGCCTTTCCTAGCCCAGAAGCGCTCCCCCTCCATCTTTTCCTGGAAAAGGCCAGCTCAGAGGCCCCCCGTTAGGCAGCCCCCCCTCCCCTGACTGTTCAGGAACGGATTGCGTAAGAGGAGTGTCCCCCAGGGGGATCGCCTTGTGCCTCTCTCCCAGTCTTCGTGTTCTGGGCCGTGATCTTTGACCTTGGGGGAGGCGGCTGGGATAGAGTCAGCTACTTAGGCAAAAGATTGTGATCGTGGCCAGCGTACTGTTATCTCATCAGCTGCCTGGTCCAGGTGCCTCTTGTTCTTGTGTGACAGAAAGAAAGCTATCCTGCAAATTAAAAGCAGTGCAAAGTCCGGCCCCTACCTGAGGTGGGCATGGGGCAGCAACAGGGCAGGAGGGTTGTTCCCTTCATGCCAGGTGACTGTTCACTTCAGCCCGGATGCCCTGGTTTCTGCCAGGCCCTGCCGTAAGCACTGGACCTCTGTGAGCTTGTTAGAGCCTCACCCCAGCCCTATGAGGTGGATGCTATCATTACACCCATTTTATGGATGAGAAAACTGAGGTGTAGAGAGGATCAGTGACTTGTCCGCGTCAGTCACCCAGCTGGAAGGCATCAAACGTTCCCTGTGGACGAGAGCCTGTGGAATGGGGCGGAACTCCAGAGCCCCTAATTCCCTTCTGTTAGAGAGAAAGACACACATGAGGCTTTATCCGGTGACTCACTAGTTGGGCCGATTTATCCCCCAAAGCAGGGGGATCGGGCCAGAGGGTGACGATGGGATTCTGGGATCCCAGAGGCGTCTCCAGCCCCAGATGCCTTTGCCAAGAAACAGGGCCAAGGGAGGGAAGCTAGAACTGGAAACTATTTTTTTTTAAACCATTTTATTGAGGTCTGATTGACATTCAAAAAGCTGCACATAGGTAATGTATACAGCTCGATGAGTTTGGAGAGATGCGAGATGCGTACCCCTGTGAAACCATTGCTGCAGTCTGTGCATGAACACACCCGTCACCCCCGGCGTTTCCTGCCACGCTCTGATTGAGTTCTGTTACTGTTCTTGTTTTAGTTGTGCAAGATGAGTGGGTCCTAGAGGGCTCCGTGCACCGTGGGGGCCCGTGGTTGACAGTACTGCGTCATGCACTTAAGTATGTGCTGAGAGGGTAGATCTTACATTACGCGTTCTTAACACACACAGAAGGAAACTGGGACTCGTGCCACTCGTGCTCCTGGAACAGGGTGCTAAGAGGCAGACCCCTAGTTACCAGCCCTGTGCGTGTCTTTCCTATGGGTGACGGGGTGGCAGAGACATTGTCGCTCGGTGTTCTTTCCGGTTAGAAGGTGACTGCTTCCTTCCTGGGTGACTGCCCCCCTCCTGCCAGCAGCCTCCAGGCTGAGGTCTGAATTCCACTCACCAAGCCTGTGACAAGGGGTCCCGGGGAAGTCTCCTCTCGCGTTAGACTCGTTGTGGGGTCCAGCGAGACCCCTTCTCCAGGCTTCAGTGTCCCCATCTGTAACACATGGGGGTTACCCACCTCTGGGAGATGATGTCGACTTGGCATAGAGGTGGCCGTGGTCCAGCTGTGGCCTGAAGATGTGCAATTTGGCTCTGGGGTGTGTTCGATTTTGAAAACCTAAGCTGTTGATATTGACACAATGGGGAGATTCCATAGACAGGTCTGGATTTCTGGCAGCTCATGAGACATGGAAGGATCTGGAAAAACTGAGCCCCCAGGATCTCAGGGGCCTGGAGCGGGTAGCAGCTGTTGCCTTTGGTTTGGGGGTGATGCCTCCGATCACCATGGCTCCCCGCCCCACTGCATACCCCAGCTGCCTTCTTGGTTCCCAGATTTCTTGTTGGTGTTAGGACTGAGCAGAGGACCGGCCTTCCCTTCCCACAGCGGGCACACAGGGACCACCACTGCTGCTCCTCGCCCCCTTCTCCCGGACACCCCAGGACGGGCCTCCCCGCCCCTGCACTCCAGAGCTGGGCGCTGAAAGGGCTAGACTCCGACCCCGCCGCTTCACCTTGGGAGAGGAGCATCAGGGCTGCTGTGCCCCCTCCGTCTTGGGGCCTTTGCTTCACACTAAAGGGGTCAGCGGTCATCTATCACTGTGGACCCAGGTTCCCCGCTTCCCCTCTGCACACAGAAACAGGACCTTCCTGGCCAAAGGTCGGGGCGGGGGGCTGGGAATACTGGGCTACAGCCGGCGGGGGCGCCTCTCATTCACGGATGTCTTCATGAAAAGTGATGAGGAAACAAACAAATAGTACTTATCGGCTGCCTTATAGGGTCCTGGTGCTGGCCAGGGAGGTGAGAGAGTAGTGAAGTGTCTACAACTGCTGCCTGGGAAACGCTCATTCTGTTGCTGTTTTCCTATTGTGTTTATTACTTAACCTTTATTTGCTTACCTAGTGTATCCTCAGGTCATAAAAATAATCCTTGTGCCTCCCACAGCTGGTAGGAAGATGTTTATCAATAGGTAGCTATTAACATCTGAAGGCAATCTTTGATCTGATAGTTTCATGAGAACCCTCCAAATCCAACTTTTAAGTTAAATCTCTCCTAGTGTTTTGTTCTTGGCAACGAATTCAACTTTTCTTCATTCAAATGCCGTGTAGATCGGACGACTCTGAGGGGCCCACCTGCCGGAATGGCCCTGGGGTCTGGCTGCCTCCAAACATGCTTCTTCCCTGAGGCTGCCGTGACTCGGGGCCATGGGGCTGGCCTGACTGGCCATGTCCAGTCTTCTGCCTCTCCCGAGCCTCTGCCTATTGGTGCTGGCTGTTTGGGGAGAGTAGGCGTGGCTGTCCTTGTCCTGAAAGGCCATGTTTGGAGGGTGATGCAAGCGCCCAGATGCCCAGCTTTGTGACGTTGGCATCTGTCTGATGGGCTGCTCATCCACTGGGCCTGGCTCTGAGAGGATGTGAACCTGGTCGAGGCCAGTGATATGGCTGGGCCGGGGGTGGGTGGATTGGGGGGCACCGGAGGGGCCTCCCCGTGACACTGGGGCTGGCAACTGCAGAGCCAAGGAGCAAAGCAGGGATTAGAGGCTAGTGTGTTTGATAGACGGGCTCGCCAAGTGGGCTTCTGGCCTGTTTCCTTTGGCCCTTTAGGAAATCCAGTTTCGTCAAGCTTTATGCATCAGGAGATTTCACATAGGCTTCTGCATTTCCGGCTTTTCGTGGACCGCTGCCCTTGTTCTCACCTGCTCGCCCCCCGGCTGTGCTCTGGCCTCGCTGGCCTCCTTGCTGTTCCCAAGCCCCCGTCTCAGTATCACCCTGCCTCAGGGCCTTTGCACTGCCATTGCTCCCACATGGAATTACCCCCACCAAGTCCATGTGTTCCCCCTTACTGCCCTTAGTTTCTATTTTGGTTTGCTTCTTTGTTTTTATTTATAGTTCACCTACCCAACTACTCTGTTTACAATTAGTCCTTTTCCTGTCCTTGCTTTGTTTTCGAGACACCCTGCCATGGAGCACCCATTTTGCCCTAACTATTTAGTCGCTGCCTTTCCCCTAGTACAGGGGTCGGCATATCTTTGAGATGGAAGAGCTGCCCAGGGGTCAGCAAACTGTGACGCGCGAGCCACAGGCTCTGAAGTAAAATTGAAAATGAAAATAAAACTATCATCGTTTCATTTATAAAAATTCTAACGGGTCTTATTCACACAATGGTGATTATGTAAAAATATATTTATGGCTCTCGAATAATTTTTAAGTGGTTGTGAGGGACAGGATTGGCTCTTCCAGGGGTCGGCAAACTTTTGAGATGGAATATCCCCAAGAGCCGCATGTGGCTCGCGAGCCGCAGTTTGCCGTCCCCTGGTCTGGGAGAATAAAAGGCCCACAGAGTTGGGGATATGGGCCTATCCCCACCCCTTAGAAGAGTGCCTGGCAGGTAGTGGGTGCTCAGTAAATATTTGTCGAATGAATGAATGATACATTTGGCCACACGGTGCCATAATGTGGCAGCTTTTTCCTTTAGATGGAGCGTGAGTCTCCTGTTTGCCACGGTCCCCTGGTCAGGCTGTTGTTATTAAAACACATTAAAAAAAAATAACAACTTGAATAGATTGCCTGTTACCTTGAATGATGTCAACCCCCTTCTCCAGTGTGCTATGCGGTTTGGTGGTGCCGGCCGGCTCCGGGCAGCTGCCTGGGGTCCCGCAGCGGGCACGCAAGCGGGCGTGGGGGCATCGGTCGCCGCCCTCCTCACGGCGTGTTTCTCTCGCCCCCTAGAATGTGCGCATCGATCCCAGCAGCCTGACCTTCAGCGTGTGGAAGGAGATCCCGGTGCCTTTCTACCTCTCCATCTACTTCTTTAACGTCACGAACCCCAAAGAGATCCTTCAGGGCAAGAAGCCACAGGTGCAGGAGCGCGGGCCCTACGTGTACAGGTAATTACGGAAGTGCAGAGGTGGCCCTGGAAGGGCCGGGGTCTCCGAGCAGATGGGGCGTGGGGTGGGGCGCTGCCGTGCTGAGTCCAGAGATGGTTCCAGAAGCAGACCATGTGCAGAGAGGGGGTGATGGTGCCGGAGAAGTTCTGTATGGAGCAGCGAGGCAGCTGTGGTGTGTGTGTGTGTGTGTGTGTGTGTGTGTGTGTGAGAGAGACAGAGGCATGCGCGCGCACACACGCAGGGGCCCAGTCCCCACACCTGAGCCCTTGCACCGTCCTACAGCTCTTCCCTAGTCACTCGTTTAGCACATTTACTGAACACTTACTATGTGCTGACCACAGTGCTAGTCACCGGGGAAACAGCAGGGAGTAACACCGACAAGGGTCCCTGCCCCTCCGAGCTGACATTCTGGGGAGGAAGGGAGGCAGGTAATTAATAAGGAAATGAGTGTACCCTGTGATGGCAGGTGGTGAGTGTTAAGTGCAGTAAAAATCCGGCAGGGTTCGGGGACACTTGACGTGTGTCCAGGTGTGTGTACGTCTTTGGCGTGTTGGTCTGGCCAGGCCTCCTGGGAGGCCTTTTGTGCAAGGACATGAGCCATGGAGAAAGGTGTCCCTGACAGAGGGGACAGCAAGTGCAAAGGCCCTGAGGCTGGACAGAGCATGGTGTGTGTGTGAGGAGCAGGGAGGCCAGCATGGGATGGGCTTGGGGAGAGGATAGAAGATGGGGTCAGAGGTGGTGAACCCCATTGTGTGGGGTTTGGGGTCGAGGGCAGGACTCCGGAGGGCAGAGAGCAATCGAGGGCCGTGACGCGGCTGCGGTGGCCACAGCGCTGGAGGAGCAGTTTTTCCGTTGAGTTGGTATTTTCTGGTGCTTGTCGTGTGCCAGGCATTGGGACACAATGGTGAAGAGGCAGATTCTGTCTGTCTCCAGAGAACATGGGACCAAACCAAATGTAAGTGGAATTGTAAGCCAGTGCTGAGCAGGAGAGAGAAGGCTGCTCCAGGAGGAGGGAACCATGTGTGCAAAGGCTCGGAGGTAGGAAGGAGCACGGAACGTGTGAGGGCGGGGAGCATGGTGGGTGGGCCTGGCGGGCCACGCCGAGGTCAGCGTGTGGCCTGAGAGCAGGGGGCCCCCTGGAGCTTTTTAAAGAGGGAACCACCTTGTCCAGGATGGAGGATGGGGTGCTGGCCCACAGGGGATGTGCTGTTTGTAGAACTCGCTGACCAAGTGCACATCGGGCCTTTGCCCGTGACCTGGACTTGTACCTGGATGTGGCTTCAGAGATGTGGGGCTCCGCGGCCCCTGAGCCTGGATTTGCCCATCTGCAGACTGTTGTGACAACACAACAGCGATTTCCTCAGGGTATCAGAGCACGTGCACGAGATAAGGATACATTCCAAGCAATTAAGATGGTGCCCCTGGGATGTGGTGAAGGACAGCTGTAAGTGGGTATGCCTTTTTATTCTGTCTGCTGTATCTCATGGAGTCTCCATGACAATTCCTTGCCCACACATTATCATTCCCGTGGTGAACTGACTTCCTCGGATCACATTGGGGTGGAGGTCGAGGCTGCACAGGACCCTGGGCCTAGCTGCCTGCCTTTCCTGTGGCAGGCTGAGCTGGGGGTTCCCCCATTGCGGGGTGGCCGACCCCACCATGGCTTTCCGGGACAAAGCAAGGGAAGAGAGTGTTCTGGCTGTTTGAGACGCACACTGGGGTGAAGGTGGGGTGAAAACTTAACAACGTGCCTGAGGTTTGGGGGTCAGAAACTCTACTCAGAGTCAGCGACATGCATTCACTCATTCATTCATTCATTCATTCAACAAATGTCTATTGAGCACCTACTGGGTGTCTGTGACTATTCTAGGCACAGGAGACCCAGAAGTGGACAAGATGGAACAAACAAATATTGGGGTGCCTGCAGTCAAGTTGGGGGGATTGGTTAAAGATGCCTAAGTGAAGTCATATGTTAGTATCAAGGGGGATACTTAGGGGGTGTGGGGGGTTTTCTGCTTCACGTCTAGAGATGACCACGATGGGCTCTCTGAGAAGGCGACATGCGGGCAGAGACAGCTTGATGGAGGCAGCGTGGCCAGACGGAGGGGACGTGTCTGGATTTGGGGTGCTCCAGGGGTGGCCAGACTTGGCTGTGGCACTGTGGGATTGGAGATATGCATGGTCATCCAAGGCCCCCCTGGGGAGCCTGGCCTCAGCCCCGCTTCTGGGCCGGCGCCCCCACCCCGCACAGGTGGACCCTGCTGACCCCTGGCCCCTCTCCGCAGGGAGTTCAGGCACAAGGGCAACATCACCTTCAATGACAACGACACGGTGTCCTACCTGGAGTACCGCAGCTTCCGGTTCCAGCCTGACAAGTCCAGCGGCTCCGAGAGTGACTACATTGTCATGCCCAACATCCTGGTGCTGGTGAGGCTGCCCCTCACTCCACCCGCGTTCCCCGTACCCCACTTTCCATAGGGCAGTCCCTTGCGGGGGGGCGGCCTGTGCTCACGGGGCCGGACTCTCAGCCCAGTGAGTTTCCCATGTCCCCCAGTCTCTGGTGTAGGGGTACTGGCCAAAGTCATTGTCTTTCCCTTTTCAGTCTACACATCTGAAATTCCCAAAAGGAGGTGCTAATGGGGGACTGAATCAGCACCCCCAGGCCATGTCATTGTCTGCATCATTTTGCGGGGAGGGTGTGAGCATGGCCCCATTCTGTGCAGGGGAGAGTCATCGCAGTTGCTGGGTTGACTGGCTACTTCCCGTGTGTATCGGGGTCGCCAGGCCACCGCCAGGGTCGCTGATTGGCCAGGAGGGTTCACAGGACTTAGCATAGTGTCCTGCTCATGGGCACGACTTGGTACAATGAGAGGATGCAGCACAGAACAAGAGTCACACAGGGAGAGGCACGGGGCGTGGAGACCGGGCCCTGCTTCCAGAGTCCTCTCCCCGGGGAATCCCACAGGACACGCTTCATTCCCCAGCAACACGTTGTGACAACACATGTGGCATAGATAACACGTGTGATTATATGATAATATATGATATTATATGATAGATATCATATATGTGGCATAGATGATAACTCATGTGAACATACATGATAACAAGGGTGTTTATCGGGGGCTGATCACCTAGGCACCCTCTCCCTGGCCCCAAATCCCAGAGTCCCTGAAGACCCAGCAGGCGGTCAGCATAAGCCACACTGAGTACAGACTGTCCGGGCACAGTGGGCCCCTCTGGCCAGGAAGGCAGGGTACCCTCCCGAAACTCATATCCTCTGATGCCAGCCAGTGGCCAGGCTTTCTGGGAGGACAGCCTCCGGCTTGCCAGTTAACTTCCTCCTGCTAACACTCCATGTTAGAACTTCGTGTCCTTAGGGCTGTCCGCGTGTCTTTTCCCTTGTTCACTTGTCAGCAATCCTATGGGGGTAGGCTCAATTATTTTCTCCCTTTCTGGAGGAGGAAAGCTAAAGGACAGAAAGGTCAGCTGACTTATCCAAGGTCACTCAGCTACTAAGTAGCAGATTAGGGTTTTGAACTCACAAAGTGTGGGTCGGGAGTCCACCCTGTGTCGCACTCAGCCCTCCATTGAATGGTCAAGGACCATCGGGCATTTGCTCTGGGCCTGGCACTGGACCGGGCTGTGGATTGGGGGTGAACTCACTTGGTGAGTCCATTGGATGGACAAGACCGAAGAAGCTCAAGGAAACAGCCCAAAGCCTTGCAGCCATGTCTCTCAGAGTTAGACACGCACCCTCTGGCAGTGAAGTCACTGTCCCCACTGATCAGATTGGCACACACTCCTACCTCTCACACTGTACAAAAACCAGCAGTGGGCTGGTGCTGGCCCACGGGCTGCAGTCTGCTGACTGCTGGTGTAGATTAATTATTTCTGGAGGAATACCCAAGAACCCAGAGCAGCGGATCACTTCGGAGGAGGAGAATGGGAAGAGGAAGATTAAGGGTTAGAGAGGGTCTTCTGTTTTATTTTATATTTTTTGTGATTTTTAAGAACTGTGTTTATTACCATTAAAAAATTATTACTGTTGGGCCGGCCGAGTGGCGCGGTGGTTAAGAGCTGGCTTGGGAAGCCAGCGGCCCCGGTTCGGTCCCACATATGAGAGCCAGTGACACTGCCCTCAAAAAAAAAAAAAAAAGAGGGCAGTGTCACTGGCCCTCAGATGTGGGACCCGAGCCGGGGCCGCCGGCTTCCCAAGCCAGCACTTAACCACCGTGCCACTCGGCCGGCCTGACACTGCCCTCTTTAAAAAAAAAAAAAAATTATTACTGTTAAGGAGACCCTGGTGAGTTCCCATGGAACCACCCTCTATAGCCCACGTTTTAGGAAATGCTGGCCTTGTCCACTTTCCTACAGGCAGAGATTGCTTTTAGATGAGGTACCTTTAAAAAAATAAACCAAGTGCCAAGACAGTATCTCCAGGGGAAAACAAAAATTAGAAACTAAATTCACTTGTATTTGAAGCACCTAGATCCTGGATAGAGCAGACCTTTAGGGCCCTCCGTGTTTGGGAGAGAGATGATAAGGGAATGGAGTAGTCTCCATTAAGTGTCCTTTGGTTACATGGTGACAGTGAAAGGTGCTCCAAATTTGCATAAGCAAAAAGGGAATTTATGGGCTCCTGTTGCTGAAGGGGCAGGAGTGGGGTTAGTTTCAGGTGTCACTTCATCCGGGGTGCAGACAGCCTTGCTCAGATCTGTGCCCCTTGGGGTGGCTACAGCCCTCCCTGCACGTCCCAGGTTCAAGGCCAGTGGTGAGACCTCCCCTCTCTCCCCACAGCCCCAGTGGACCATCAGCGTGTGGCTTGTTAGCTCTGATTGGGCCACATACACATTTCCAAACCAATCACTGTGGCCGGAAGGAGGAAGGTTTCTGATTGGCCAGGCCTGAGCCATGAGGCTGGGGGTAGACTTAATGTAGTCTGAATCCAAGAGCCATGTGGTCCGGTTACCAGAGGATCAGGGAATCGTTCCGGATGCCTGCAGGGGCCCTCCTTGGCTTGAACATTTCCCTAGATGGGTTCTCTGCCTTGCGGCCTAGCTTCATGTCCAGTGGGGATGGAGTAGCTACGTCCAGCCTGTAACCCGTGCTGTTCCCTTGTTCTCCAGGGGGCAGCAGTCATGATGGAGAAGAAACCCATGCCCTTGAAGCTGTTCATGACTGTGGCCTTCAGCACTCTTGGTGAGCGTGCCTTCATGAACCGCACGGTGCACGAGATCATGTGGGGCTATGAGGACCCCCTCGTGAACGTCATCAGTAAATACTTCCCAGCCATGTTCCCCGTAAAGGGCAAGTTCGGGCTATTTGCTGGGGTAAGTATGGTCCACCACCTGTGCCCTGTCCCCCATTGCCACATCCTGGGAACCAGTTGCCAGCTTGCTTTGGAGTTGGCGGGGGGCACGGGGGACTGTGGGCGTACATGGCAGAAAACCTAACTCACACTGCCTTAAGTAAAACAGAGAATTTATTGGCTCATTTAACTGCAAACTCTAAGGATGGATTCAGGTGCAGCTTGATCCAGGCTCAAATGACGTGATTGGGGTTGAACTTAGACAACTGGCGTCTGTTGCTGGAAGAGTCGGGGATAGGCCGCTGGGGAGGCAGATCACAGACGTCGACTATAGCACTGCTCCGAGCTGCCTGATTTTTCTTAATCTTGACCCCTGGTAACCTGGTAGGTTTACCATCCTTAGGGTATGGTTTCCATACTCAAGATTACCACGTGGTCCAAGATAGCTGCTGGAGCACCAGCTCTCACATCCACGTTCCAGACAGCACAGCAGGAAGGAAGAAGTGACAGGGGTTGGGAGACAGGTAGGGAAGTTGAGGCCAAAACAGCATGTCCCAGCTGTACCCCCCTTCAGGACAGAGAAACCAATTTCCGCTTACTTTCCAATGGCCACGTCTTAGTCATGTGGCCACACCTCGCTGTAAGGGAGACTGGGAAATGTAGTCTTGCAGCTGGTGAGTGTATATTCTGAGTGAGGTTTGGGCTTTGTTGTGAAGGAGAAAAGGCAGCATGGACTTTGGGTAATAACTAGCAGTCTCTGATACACTTAGTCTACTATAATTATTATTTAAGTGTCCCTTTGGGTGAGCATTTACTAATTATAACAATAATAAAAATAAGGACTAGCATCTTGAGTTCTTACTGTGTCCCAGGTACTGCACTCAGCAGGTTTTACACATTGACTATTTTAATAGTCTCTCTTTGTAGTGGTCCCTGTTAGCCTTTCCTCAGAACGGCCGAAGTATGGGCTCGGGAAGCTCTGAGTGCACAGGTGACACGACACACAGGTATTAGGAGGCCAGAGCGGGGCTTGGAACGGGGCTCTGCTCCGGAGCCTGTTTGCTGAACCAGCTGGTGATCGATTTAGCCATTCAGCCAGTAAACAACCCTTATTGCGTTCCTAACATGTGCTACACCTTGCGTTATATGGCCTCTTCAAGGGTAAAACAGCGCTTCTCGATTTTACCCAGCAGTCACCACTTCTTTGTACACTTGGCACATCTTTGCTCTGAGTTAGACACTTAATTCTAGGAAATACCCTCAGAGTGCCAAAGCCTGGGCTACTATCTAGAAAGTGCTCGACACACATTGGGTTGGTCCTGTTTCCATTAGAATAGCCAGGTTATGCTGCGTAATAAGCAGCCCCGAATCTCAGTGGCCTCACACAGCGAAGGTTTGTTTCTTGCCTGTATCCAGTGCGGGTAGTAACCAGGGGGCCCTCGGCCTCTTGTGGTCGCTCAGAGACCCAGCCGAGGGAGGCTATAGCTGGATGCACACGTGCGTGGTCCGTATAGCTGCAGCAGAAAGCACAGTGAAATGTGCGTGCACCGACCAGCTCTTAAAACTTCCACTCGGAAATGACATGCCGCTTCTGCTTCTTTTTCATTGACCGAAGAGGCCACATGGCCGTGGTCGATTTTAAGTGTGTATTTCGGGGCGGGGGGTGAGGGGCCCTACCAGTCACCTGGGAGGAGAAAACCAGACTCCTCTAGAATCAGGGAGGAAAGGTGGACACGTTCTAGGAGTGGCGCTGTCATCAGGAGCATGCCCCCACTAGAAAGCCCCCAAGTCTTCCTGCTTTTGGTCCCTAGGCGCTGGGGGTACAGGAACCACCTGTAACTAAATGGACGGGCTTGGGGGCCGGCCCCCAGTTCCAACCCCCACCCTGTCCTGAGGCTGAAAGATGCTGTTCTCTGTCGTGTCTGCAGCTCAACAACTCTGATTCCGGGGTCTTCACCGTGTTCACGGGGATCAAAAACTTCAGCCGGATCCACCTCGTGGACAAGTGGAACGGGCTCAGCAAGGTGAGAGCAGGACCTTCTTCCTTGTACAGCTCGGAGGGTGGCTCCACCTGTGAGGGCCAGCAGCCCCGAACTGGGATTTTACCTGTGGGCAAGGCTCAGCGAGCCCTTGGTTCCAGATGGGTGGCGGGTGTGGAACAGAATCTCGACTTACGTAGCACCTAGTGTATACTAAGAACTGAGTTCTTTCTTTCCTGTGGTTCCTTTTTTTTTTCTTTTTCAATTAGCCTTTTTTTAAAAAAATGGGAACAATGTGTATTAGCTCCAAGTCAAGTAGTTTCAATCTAGTTGTGGAGGGCGCAGCTCACTGGCCCAGATGGGGATCGAACCGGCAACCTTGGTGTTATGAGCACTGCGCTTTCACCAACTGAGCTAACCAGCCCCCCTTTCCTGTGGTTCTTAAGCCACAAAAACATTTCAAAACTATTATATTGATGATATAACCATCCATTGCATTAAAATATGATATTGAGTAAGAAAAGCCATTACATTAGAAACACAGGAAGACATTCACATTAAAAACCAACAACAAACAATGGAGACAGATCTGAAATGCACTTTTACCCGCTTCACACGTCAGCTTCCCCACACCCCGAACCACAGAGAAAACTCACACTTCTTAGTATCGAGTATACTCTTCCTGTCCGTTGTACGCATTTGCATGCCTGTATGTACACAGACAAACACGATAGGTTTTATCTTCTGGGAACAGAGTGAAAGTAGACTGCGTGCATTGTTTTGCACCTTGCCTTTTTCGCTGGCGTGGCCTTTCCTCATTAAGCAGGAAAATGACTCTGCGCTGGTGCTGTTCACATCTGCCAGATGCTTGTGGGTCACTGGGGCCCAGACCTGCGGGCCGGGGTCAGGGGCCGCCGCCATCGGGGCGCCGAGCAGCCCCAGCACCATTTGTAACTAGTAGGAACCGTTCTTTTTTTTTGAGGGCAGTGTCACTGGCCCTCACATGTGGGACCGAACCGGGGCTGCTGGCTTCCCAAGCCAGCGCTTAACCACCGCGCCACTCGGCCGGCCCAGGAACCGTTCTTAGTGGAGAGGATTAAACTTCTCTTCAGCTTGTTATTTCAGTATAAGAAATATACACATACACATGGTTACAAACATTCTGAGAGCCCAGAGCGGGGGGTGGTACAGGGGGAGAAGCCTGTTTTTTTTCTGTCCGGGTCTCACTGCCCAGAGGCAGCTATGGTTGTGAGCTTTCTTGGTGGCCACCATTATGATTTTGGGAAGTGTCTGCTGACTTCCTCTCTGAGAGGGGAAGATGTCAGCATCCCGCCTCCCACCCCACCCACTCACCATGCTCCTTGCAGATGTGGGTGATAGGCCCATTTTGCAGACAAAGTAACTGAGTCCCCAGCGCAGTTGCACATTTGAAGATCCGTAGTTAGGGAGCAGGGAGGTGCAGTCGACACTCTTTCTGGCTGACTTCACGGCCTGCTCTCCTCCCACCGTGCTAGGCTGTCTCTTGGAAGGAACTGTCCCCTGTCCACAAACAGTGTTGGGAACTGAGTGGGACAGCTACCCCAGGGCACACAGCCTGTGCAGTCACAGATCCAGACAGGCATGCAGTCGATGCCCGAGAGCATTCCCTGTCCTGAGCGGCTGTGTCTCAATGTCCCCCACAGGTCAACTTCTGGCATTCAGATCAGTGCAACATGATTAACGGAACTTCCGGGCAGATGTGGGCGCCATTTATGACCCCGGAGTCCTCGCTGGAATTCTACAGCCCAGAGGCCTGCCGGTAATTGCTCTGACAGCGGGCACTCTGGCGCCCTGGGCACGGAGGCCAGCCTCGTGCATGCTTACGGTCCAGACAGGTGGCTTTTGGCTGCACCCCGGAGAGCCAAACTCCAGCAGCTGATGCTTTTGCAAGGCCCAGAGAGAGGCTGCCGGCAGTTGTTGGGCGGTGGCGGCTGTGGTGGCGGTGGTGGGCAGGAAGTGCTCAAGGTCACAGGGGGCTGTGAAGTAAGACAAGTGATGGGCAGCCGGTGGTATCTGGCTGGCTGCCCTGTTTTCCTTCCGGATGCTGAGACTCATGGACGCCTCTCCCATGACCCCTTCAGTCTCTGGGGTTGCAGCCTTGGAAGTCTGCCAGGGGCCGAACAATCCCAGAGGCCCTGCAGAGGGCAAGACCAGACAGGACCCCAGAGCCCCCTCCTGGGCACTGTCCTGTCCCCAGCACCACGCAGGCCACTCCTTCACTTGGGGACTCACTAATGTGAACTTTGAGTCCTCTGCCTTCCCAGCAAACCTTTCCAGAGTCCATCTTTGCGAGGCGCCGGGGACACGGCTGTGATGAGATGGGCCACGTCTCTGTTCCCCAGGAGCTTCTCACTTGGCTCGGGGACTCGGGCAGACGTACCTGGGGGGGTGTCAGAGGGTGGAAGAGCTATTGCACTGCGTGCGTTCACTTACTAAAATCAGACATCACGACTTAGAGAAAAATGGTGAGAAAAGTATAAGCAGCTCCCTGAATTCCCTTCCCTCAGTTTTACCAGTTGTTTCTCTTCTGCCCCATCTACTCTACCATTACCCCTGCTTCTCTCTCGGGGTGGATTTTTCCTGGGTTGTTTGACAGTCAGTTGGATGCCCACACACTTCAGCAGGTGTTTTCTAAAAACAAGGACACTTTCTTCCATGACCACATTTCTGTCCGCGTGAGGAAATTCAGCACCGACGGAGTCCCACCATGTAGGCCGGTGCTGTCCAATAAAAACATAACGCGAGTTCCCTCGCAATTTCAAATTCTCCAGTGGCCGCGTTAAAAACAAGTGACGAGAAATAAGTATAATTAATGTTAATGATACGTTTTGTTTGATCCAGTATACCCCAAATGTTATCATTTTAATGTGTAGGCAATGCAAACAAAAACATTTCAGAAGCGATGTTTTACATTTTTGTGGTACCAAGGTGCAGAAACCTGGATGTTTTACATTTTTGTGGTACCAAGCCGTAGAAACCTGGAATGCATTTTACACTGACGGTGTGCATCCGTGTGTGGCCTCACGTCGGGGGCTGTGGAGCCCCTGTGATGAGTGGCTCCGGGCACAGAGTGGGCAGCCTGGTTCAAGTCCACAGTCCATGTTCAGATTCACAGGTCCCCTTGAGAACTATAGGAGAGTGAACAGATGGAGAGTGATGGGGTATGGGGCGCATTGGTGCCCCCCAAGGAGGGGACAGCTGAGCCTGAGTGAAAAACTGAAGTCTGATGTGTAAGGATTCCAGGGCAGAACACTGGGGCAGAGGGAGTAGCAGATACAAAGGCCCAGGGGCAGGAGGGAGCATGTTGGAGAAATAGCCAGGGGGCCAAGGACGGCAGTAAAGGGCTGGACCCCATAGGAACTTGTGGGCCATGGTGAGGACGTTGGATCTTATTCCAGATTAGCCTGGAAGCGATCGCAGTGTTAAGTAGGGATGTGTTATAGTCTCTTCTTGTTTTAAAGCTCCATGTCAGCAGCTGGGACCCGGGAGGGATCAGTGCAGGTGGCGGGACGTGGGCTGTGCTTAGCAGGACCTGGTTTAGCCACCATGTCCTATGTCATCCTCCACCTTGTGTGTCCCCCACAGGTCCATGAAGCTCATATACCAGGAAACAAGCACGTTTCAAGGCATCCCCACCTATCGCTTCAAGGCCCCCAGTACGTTGTTTGCCAGTGGGTCCGTGTACCCGCCCAACGAGGGCTTCTGCCCGTGCCTGAAGTCCGGAATTCAGAACGTCAGCACCTGCAGGTTTAGTGCGTGTCATCCCGGTGGGAGGGCAGGAGGGCTGGGCGCAGGGTACGGGGTTTATCTGCCCCATGCCTCATCTCTGGCCTCTGCACTCTAGATAATCCCATTAGGCTGGAGATAATGAGGCAGCAGGAAGATAAGGTGAAGATAATGTGTGTATAAACTGCCTTCGTAATAAATTCCCTTAAACTTAGTGAGTTAGCACAAAAATCATGAGCTTGTAAACAGCTCTGGGTTCAGAATTCTGGCATCGTGTTTCCGTTCCTCCTCCTGTGGCCACTTCCCTCCTCCAGTGTAGGAACCCTGCAGCGCGTGTTAGCCTACCCGGTAGCCTCGAGCACTCTCCCCACTTGAAGGCCAGCTGACAGTTCCCCTTGGCCGCGTAACCTCCCGTGTCCACGGGCTCTGGGGATTAGGAAGTGGCGAGGCACGTGATTCTGCTGCCCACACTGTGACATGTAGCTGAGACGGAAGCTCCCCGGGAAGGGCTCTGCCCCGGATCTGGGAGGCAGAGAAGCCGGCGGCGGCCCTCTGGTCCTGTGAAAGCCTCTCTGGCGGCGTGCGATGGCGGGCTGGGTGTGGTCCTCGTCCTGGCACCGTGTCCTCTGGCATCAGCAGTGTTTTTTTAGTGCCAGTCCCCAGGACGCCCCTGCCTCAGCTGCTTAGCTGGGACACTGAGATGTGAGCTCCGTTCCTGTCTCCTCACCCTCGTCCACTGTGTCATCGAGCGAAGTCCACTCTGCCTCCATTAAACCCCCAGTCCTTCCTCCCCATGGTCCAGGCCTCCAGCGTCTCCCGCCGCTGGTCCACCCCTCCCCAGCTGGGCCTCCTGTCGCATTGTTGCCGCCCTATGTACCATCCTTCCCCCAGACTGTCCAGCGCAGTCACCACTGGCCCCCTGTGGCTGTTTGCCTTGAAATTGGCTTGAATGAAATCAAATGAAAAAGGCCGTTCTTAGTCACACTGGCCCCATGTCAAACGATCACAGCCACATGTGCCTAATGACTACTGTAGGGGATTGTCGGACAGCACAGGAAGAGAGCGCTTCCACCATCATAGAAAGCTCTGCTGGGCCCAGAGGCAGCCCCAAGGACCTTTCAGAAACGCGGGTGGCCGCCCAGGTTTGCTTCAGATGGTGACACCTCCCCCGTGCACATGCAGCAGCCAACCTCTGCCGGACTCTCTACCATCATTCCTCCCTGTGCTTCCCCGACCAGCTGGCCTTTAGACCTGCACGGCCTCATCTTAGCACTTCGGCCATAAAAACTTCAAAAGCGTGAGGGAGTTTAAAAATAGTTATGTACCTAAAGTGTTTTTTGTTTTTTTTAAAATTATTCCGTTGAAATGAACATACATACAGAGAGGTGGCCCAAATGACACGTGCGGTTTTAAATTCCAGAAAGTGAACACACCCGTTGTCATCAGCACCCCAAACAAGAAACAGAATAGGATCAGCCTCGGTGTCCCCATGTGCCCTTCCTGGCCACCGGCCGGACTTTTGGCGCCACGCAGCGTTGCCTGCCTCTGGTCTTTCTATGAATGGAATCAGAAAGTGTGTGTTCCCTTCTCATTTTTCTGGACTCTTTTCTCCCATCATCCCATTGGTGAGCCCCACCCCCACTGTAATGGCTGCTGTAGGTGCCCTCTTCTTGGCTGTCTGGCTTTCCATCTTGGGAACACACCTCAGTTTCCTTACCTTTCCTGCTGCTCGTGGGCATGGGATAAGACAATGCCCACGTATTTCTCTTTCCCGGCCTTGAGACTCTCTTGGACCCAGGGGACTCCCCCTCCCCTCCAGCCTCCGTGCTATGTGACGGCCTGAGACTTGCCCAGTAGAAATCCTTAATTATAACCTGGGCAATTAGGTCTGGTCAGATGTGCCATAAAGCTATAAATTAATTAGCACTAATTACCTGGGCGGGTTCCTATCAGCCTGTTTGGAAATAAAATAGAAAGAACACACACGCACACGCACACGCACACGCACACGCACACGCACACGCACGCATGTGTGCTATGAAAAAACCCGGTGGGCCTAAGGTCTGGAGCCGGGGCAGGTGATCACACATGGGTCCTGCCTGCTTGGGTCTCCCCCTGGCCTCGGAGATGTGGCCAAAGGGCTCGTTTGAGATTTGCCACCTTCAAGGGCCTGGCTTGGTGACTGCCTCCCTGATCGAGGGCCTCCAAGTTCCACCACCTCTGAAAATGGGGTCCTCATGTTTGCTCTGATGGTCTCCTTTTACGGTGGAGATGGGATCATGGGAAGTGGAGTTTTCCAAATTGTGGGACATTGTCCCTTGGGGCAATCAAGATGACTTCAGAGGGGCGAGGAGGCAGCTTTGAATAACCTTGACTTCACACGGTGACAGAGGGGTTCTGTTTTCTGTTCTTTCTGTCCTTCTGCCTGCCTCCAGGAGACAGTCTCTGTGGGTGCTGAGAGGGTTTGGACACCTTTCCAACACTCACCTGTCTCTCTCTTTAGCAGAGACAGAGCAGGTCTCAGGGTCAAAGCCTTGTGCCAGTAACAGTGTCTCGTTAGAATGTATAACGTTCATTGACTTCCATTGCATCTATTCCTAGATTTACTTTCTAATTGTGGCAAGTCTTTGCCAGTTATGGCTCAGATATAAAGCCTCCCCTCCCCCTTAAAATATAGCTATTTAAGTAAAGCCGTGGCAGTTGGTTCAAAGAGGCACCTTATATAATGGTGTGGGAGGATAACTGGATGTTGCAAAATGGAAGAGGTACTAGGATAAATGAACTCATGCTGAGAAACTTTAAGGACTCTGAGCATGAGGTGAAACATCGATAAATTGCCAGCTTTTATTTCAAACCGGTGCTTGGCTTTGCGAAGGAAAGCAGAAAGAATCCAGACACGAGCTTGCCAGACACACGCGAACACCAATGCCGGCCTGGTAGCCGATGAGCTGTTCGTTTTCGGGAAGGAGACCTTGAATTTCATCTGTTTTCTCGTTCTTTTTTCTTGCTGAGGTAATGTTCACATAACGTTACATTAATCCAGTGTACAGTTCAGTGGCGTTTAGCCCATTCACGATGTTATGCGGCCACCACCTCTATCTAGTCCCAGAACACCGTCACCACCCCGAAAGGAGACCGCAGACCCATTAGCAGTCACTCCCCTCTTCCCTTCCCCAGCCCCTGCCACCAACAGTCTTCGATCTCTCTGTGATTTGCCTATTCTGGGTCTTTCTCTTTCCTCGTTAGCTCACTGTTTACCAGGCCCGTTGTATGTTGTCCTCAGCACTGGAGGATGAGCTGGCGTTTGCCTTGCTTGATCGCTTAATGGAGAGGTTTGACCTCACGTTTCTCGGTATGAATTTCTCACTCAGAGTAGGGCTCCTGTCAGTGTGGTCGCTGTTCACGCATGCTGGCCTCCATCCTGCAGACCTGTTGCTGGAAGAGAAGCAAAACAAGTGTGTGTCTTCTCTTCTCCTGTGGACGTTAGGGAGACCTGCCCACAGGTGTACACACCTGAGCCCCTCTGATCATTGCCATGTTGCTTGCAGAGGACAGCCCAGGCTGCTTGGCTTGACAGTCAAGATGCCCCTCCCCACACCCAAGTTCAAATCTGGCCTCGACTTCCCTGTCTCTCCTCAGCTCCCATGATTCCCCTCCACACACACACCACCTGCTCCATTTGCACTTCCCCACCTCCTTCCTGCATTTGTCCTGCCATCTCTTCCACCTGGAATGCTGTGCCCTGACCTCGGCCTGGCATCTGTTAGCCATCTTCTTTTCCTTCCTCTGACCTTTCCTGCCAGAATCAGCAGCTCCGGCGGTACCATTCCTCTGGCACAGAGTTGGTCCCTTGCTGTCTGCCTGAGCCCAGTGCCTCTTAGGTGCCTGGTAAACATTTTCAGACTGACTGAAGGAATGCTCTCTGTCTAGTTATTCTTGTTTGCATCTTGTCATCTTCATGGAGTGCTCTGCAGGCAGTGGCTGCGTTTCATCATCTGTGCATCCCTGCGTCTGTCTCGGGGCCTGGCATGAAGCCTCTGGATGTGCCAAGGCAGTCTCCTTGTCTGACGCCCCCCTCTCTGCCCTCTCTGCCTTCTAGATGCACCCTTGTTTCTCTCCCATCCTCACTTCTACAATGCTGACGATACCCTGGCAAAGGCAGTGCTCGGCCTCCACCCCAACGAAGCAGAACATTCCTTGTTCCTGGACGTCCACCCGGTAAGCCCCTGCTTGTCAGACGGTAGAGAGCAGGCGGGTTTCTGATGGGGGTGCACACTTGAGCCCCTCTGCTTTTCCAGGCACTGAGCCGTTGTGGGGAGAGATGGGAAGCCTGGCTTTCTTTGGCATTGGTAGCTTCTAGAATATCAAGCCACCCAAGGTCCCTACTTGTCCTTTGACTCCATAGTTCAAGGACTTTATTATCTCTTTATAAGGGAATTGTCTCTATAAAAGGAGCATAAGAAAATAAATTAATTAGGAATTATCAGACTGAAGATTAGCCAGAGGCAGCCTCTGGCTGTGCCAACATGTAATACCATAAAGATCTTTTGGTATCAATGAATATCTTGCAGATAAATTGGGTTCTGGGAATTTGTCCCATGTGACAGTCTGTGTGACCATCAGGGACCAGGAGGGTATCAGACCCGCACAGTGGCCCTCCCACGGGCGTGTCCTTCGCTGGTTGCCCCTTCTCTGTAAAATGTGCCCATGTGGCGTTTACCATTGATTCAAAAATTCTGTGGAGGTCTGTCCCCTGAGTGGACACTCGTCTCCCCCACAGGCCTTTCCAGACCTCTCCTGCCTGCTTGACGCTGTTCCACCCCCTTTTTCTTTGTATTCCTCAGGCTTTCCTGGCCATTGACTCGTCCTGCCAGCCCCTGGCACTCACCTTTCTCTCTCTTTCTCTGTGTCTCTCTCTCTCTGTCTCTGGTTCACTGAAAACCTGGGTTGATGAAGTCTCACCTCACATTCAGCAAATATTTCCTGAGTGCTCGTTATGTTCCCGGTACTAGCTAGGTCCTTTCACATGTGTTGACCCATTGAATTTGCACAGTGACCTGGGAGGTGGCACAGCCGCTCCCATAATGCAGAATGGAGGAGACGCAGTCCACAAGGCTTAAGGGACACAACTAGTAACTGGGATCGTTTGCCCCCTAAGGGAAAGGCCTGTTCTGCCGTGTTAATTGCTAGAATTCTAGCAGTTAGAATAGTAGTACTAGTATCTCAGTAAATGTGGGTTTGATAAATGATTGAGAGAAAGTAAGGGATAAGGCTGTAATTCAAACACAGGTCTTCTAACACCAAGCCTTCTAATGCCCATGGCATTGTGTCCCGTGTTAATGCATAGTTACTATTAATTATGTTGGTGTTATTTCATATTAATATAGTATGTGTCCTGTATTAAGTTCATTCTTTATTGTGAGGAATGCTAAGGCTTTTCCATGCTGTTTTAACATTTTAACCAGCTTTTAAAAGGTGTTTATGGTAAAGCTAGCAGATGGCATGCACCTTCTCTCAGAGTTCATTTATCTTCCTGCCCCCCTGTCTCTCTCTGCTGGCTTCTTGGGGAATTCTAGCAAGAGTGTGATCTCTTCTCTGTTCCCACTGGTGACTTCCATTTCAGTGTGTGAGTTTCCCCACCCCCTGACCCCTATACTGAGAGACAGGTCGTTAAGTCTGAGAGGCCAGAGCCGTGCACACAGCTGGCCTCTCCCTGTTCTCTCGTTTCAGATCAGTGAGGCAGGCAGGGAGAGGAAGTGGCCTTGCATTTTCTTTTTTTTCTTTTTCTTTTTTCTTTTAGCTGAGCCATCCTGCCACCTGTTGGCAGCTCAGAGGCAGCTCAGCTCGGGCTGGGCATCAAACTGCTGTTGCTCAGAGCTCAGCTCGCCCTCTTGAGCGAGCTCTTAACCAACTGAGCCACTTGGCTGGCCCCAACCTTGCATTTTCTTATTGTTGCTTTTGGGCACCTGGTGGAATCTGCTCATGGGGTCAAATTGCTGCCTGTTAGAATGTCCGTGGAAGCTGCTTCTGTGGTGGCTTCTTTTCTGCTCCTGAATCCCAGGCAGGGTGTGGTGACAGCGGTGGGATCCCGGGTCCACGTTTCTGTGTGGGGAGCAGGCAGGGCTTTGTCTGTTGAGAGGTGTCCTGACAGCAGCTGGAGGAACAAGCCAGGGAGGGGAGGAGGTAGCCCAAGTGGAGACCTCAGGATGTCGAGTCTGTTCGAGAGAGCAGAAGGGGGTGGCAGGTTGTATCGGGGCCCCCAAGTCCACCCCCAAGCTGGATGGTTTGCTAGGAGGACGGGCAGGATTCAGCGAAAGGACACAAAACACAGTCAGAAGCAGGAAAAAAAGCCAGGGTGAGTCTGGGGCGACCAGGCACAGGCCCCCAGGGGAGCCACACAGGACTTGCTTAATTCCCTAGCAACTGAGTTGTTACAACCCATGTCATAGTAGGGAAGCTCCTTAGAGACTCCGCGCCCATGGTGTTTATAGGGGGCTGGTCACCTCTGCCTGACCATCAGATCCCAGGGTCCCCGCAGGAAGCAGGTAGTCAGCATAAGCTACAGTTTGTACAGACAGGGTAGGCGCAGTGAGACCTTCGGATCAGGAACGGAGGGAACCCTCCCGAAATGCAGGATCCCAGATGCCAGCCGGGGCCCGCCTCGCCCGCCGCCTGTAGTAAGGAGGGCAGCCTCGGCCTGCTGTTGGCCCTTTTCTGTACACAGGTGATCTCCCTCCCATTGCGCCAGGTTCCTGAGTCCATGGGGGCCTGGAGGTGGTCAGAATGCTGGGCTGTGCCACTGGGATGGGACGATGGCAGACATTTGCGGCCTGAGTGTGGCTGGCTTGCAGACCTTACTTTTCCTTTGCAGAAACCTTGGGAGGTGGGGTGGGCGGGGCTCTGCATTTAACAGATGAGGAAACGAGTCGCAGCTGAAAACCAGGGTGGTGATGGTGCCCTGACCTCAAACCTGGCTTCCTTTCCACGGCAGTTCCCTGATTTCACTCCTGAACCTTCCTGATTTTGGTTCTAAATGTGTGTCACTTCTGCTAATTACTTATGATTTAAAAAAGCTGTCTTATTTAAAAAAAAAAAAGAAAAAAGAAAAGTAGATTCTATACAGAGCAAGTTTTGTATCACTACCTCAAATGGGAAATGTAAAAATTCTCCATAAAAAGAAGGCAACCATAAAAACAAACAAGGGGAAAATGTCATTAGGCTGGAGATGATCAGGAACCAATGGGAGTGAGTTGAGAAGAGACTGTCTCAACGCTCAAATCGGTTTTGTTTGATTTGGAGGGGGTGGGGGTGATGACTGAAAAAATGTCATTCTGCTTGGGGAAGCATCATCGTAAGAGGGCAGACGAAAAAGATTAGGATTTTTCCATCCAGAGAGAGGCTCGCTCTCTAGACGGGGCCCCTCGAGGTCATGGATGAAAGAGCCGTTTGGAGAAGCATGTGTTTCCTGTTTAGGGTTTAGAGCGAGTAGAGGTGACAGTGCATGGGCAGCTGAGCTGGAATGCCCACCCTCTTGAGCAGGACAAGGGAGAACGGAGTCTGCAGGTGTCCCTGGGGCACCCCTCACTGTATGTGTGGTCACAGGTCACGGGAATCCCCATGAACTGCTCTGTGAAACTGCAGCTGAGTCTCTACATCAAGGCCGTCCAAGGCATCGGGTGAGTGGGGACGGGGAGTGGGGCTGCCGCCGTGTGGGCACCAGGCACTTGGGACCCCAGCCCCCGCCCCAGGGGTTGGGGTCTGGGGAGGGAGATGGCCCTATGGGATGTGGAATCTGGTCCCTGCGATTGTTCCCTTAACGGGGGAGTCCTGGCTCTGGGTCAGGGCCACGTCCACACCAGGACATCCTGCCTCAGAACCCCCTTTTTCCCTCTTAATATTTGCGCCCCCCAGTTTAGCCCAAGTCTTTCATCCAAGCTGTTTCCCACTCAATAGAATGGCAGAAATTAAATCCTGGCAAAACCAAGTGTTTGGAACTTACCAGACAGTATTCTTTCTTTCTTTCTTTCTTTTTCTTCCTTCCTTCCTTCCTTCCTTCCTTCCTTTCTTTCTTTCTTTCTCTTTCTTCCTTCCTTCCTTCCTTCCTTCTATTTTTTTTTTTTTTTGAGGGCAGTGTCACTGGCCCTCATCTGTGGGATCCAAACTGGGGCCGCTGGCTTCCAAAGCCAGCGCTTAACCACCGCGCCACTCGGCCGGCCCCATTGACAGTATTCTTAACTGTGACGATTCACTCTACGGGAGGGGTTTTTTTAAGCACAATTTTTTTTTTTTTTGAGTTTAACAGTTTTATTGAGATTAAATTCACATATATAAAACTTAGCCTTTAAAAATATACAATTCAGTGATTGTAACATATACACAGAGCTGTGTGACCATGACCACAATCAATTTTAGATCGTTTCCATCAACCCCCAAAAGAAGCCCCATCCCTATTAGCGGCCACTCCCTGTTTTCCTCAGCCCCGGGCAACCCCAAATCTACTTTCTGTCTCTATGGATGTGCCTCTTCCAGACATGTCCTATAAATGGAATCATATAATACCTGGCCCTATTGGGACTGGCTTCTTTCATTCAGCATCATATTTTCAAGATTCTTCTATGTTGTAGTGCGTGTCAGTGTTTCATCTTTTGTATAGACTATCTAATATTCCATGGTATGGACAGACCATGTTTTATTTATTAGTTGATGGACATTTGGGTTGTTTCGACTTTTTAGCCATTGTGAATAACGCTGCTGTGAATCTTCATGTGTAAACTTCTCTGTGCACATGGACTCACATCTCCCCTGGTAGGAGCAGGATTGCTGGGTCAGACGGGAACTCTGTGTAACCGTTTGAGGAACAGCAGGCCTGTTTCCCACAGTGGCTGCCCTATTTGCGCTCCTGCCAACAGTGTAGGAGGGGCCCCACCCTCATATCCGCCAAGCCTTGTTACATTACGTTTTGTCAGAGCTGGGTGAGAGAGGACACGGGTTCGTCCTTATGTCAGTCGTCCGTACTTCTCAGCATATTTGACACTGTTTCATTAGCAAAAAACAACAACATTCCCCTAGAAAGATTTCTGGGCAGCAGGAATGTGGGCATCGGTTCTGTGTTGTGAACCGCCTCTCAGCCGGAAGAAACAACACTTTGTCCGAGAGCGACAGGGAGTGAAAAGCCCAAGTGCGTCTGCGCTCCCACCTGCCTGTTCATTTTCACATGCGAAGGCTGCTCGGAGGGTCTGTGCTGAAGGGTGTATGGGGGGTGGACCAGCATCATGTGCGTGCCAGATGTCTGCCGCCCGGGCTGGCACTCCGGGGCCCAGGGCACTTGGCACCTACCTGGTCTGCTAACTCAGATACCCTGGGGCGGACAGGTGACAGAGCAGCCAGGCTGGCTGGGTGGGGCTGGGGCCAAGGGCCAGCCCTGCCCAGCACCGGAGGAAGGGCCCTCTGTGGCTCCATCCTTCGCATTTTCAAATGCATTTTTCAAGGGCCAGCCGAGTGGCGCGGTGGTTAAGCGTCTGGCTTGGGAAGCCAGCAGCCCCGGTTCAGGTCCCACATATGAGGGCCAGTAACACTGCCCTAAAAAAAAACCAGAAACTAAAACGAAACAATCAAATGCATTTTTCAGTCTGGATTTTAACACGAACTCCCTCAGGTTTCACCTGTTGGGAGGAGCTAATTCAGACTTTCCACCAAGGCTGCTCAGGCCAGCAGCTCGACTGCTGGATTCTGCCAGCCGGGGTGTCGGGCTGCTACCCTGACCTCCCTGGGCTTCTGCGTCCCCGCCTGTTGAGAATGGGCCCCAGCACAGCTGCCTGATGGCCCCTGTCAGCGGGAGCCCTGGTCTCATGGGAGCGGCTCCCAACCGCAGTGCCTGTCGCCCTCTGGAGGTCTGCTGAGGAATGGCTGTGGGCAAGGCCTGGAGACGCAGCCGCCCAGAAGCGGAGCTGCTCAGCGGTGCCTTGTCTAGGCATTTCGTGCTGTTTGCTCACAAGATCTTTATCTGGAGATAAAATGCTGTGTGCATTACGTTTACCTCGGCGCTTCCAAGCGAATTGCCCTTCCGTTGTACCCCCCGACCGCTCTGTGTCTCTCTGCTCTGTGGGTGATGCTGTGTAAATTCATCGCGCTGCACAGTGCTCGCCTTACTGGGTGGCCTGAGAGGTTTTTGAGGGTTGCGATCGAGGATTTGGCCTTTGGTGCCGAGTCTGGTCCCGTGCTGAGTTCCATCTCTCCTACGTACGGCTGTGCCTTTCGGCCGATGCAAGGATGGGTGTCCACCATTCGTGGCAGTCGCCAAAAACAATTACGATGAACATGGGGCATTTGTTCTATGCCTGGCGTTTTTCTCAGCACTTTGCTCAGCCCTCACTTAGAGCCCTGTGAGGAATCCGTTAAAAGCCCCATGTTACAGAGGAGGCCCAGAGTGAGTAAGGAGATCCCACACTCAGATGTGATGATTTGCTGGGAAGACTCACAGGACCCAGCATGTGGTTGGAGTCCCAGCTGTGATTTATTCCAGCGAAAGGACTCAAAGTAAAACCAGCAAAGGAATGCCGGGGGGGACCCAGGCTCTGTCTTCTAGAGTCTTCTCCCAGGTGAGTCACACAGGGCCCTTAATTCCCCAGCAACGAGCTGTGACAACATGTGTGGAGTGTCGTCTACCAGGGAAGCCCAGTAGAGACTCAGCACCCAGGGTGTTTGTTTATGGGGGGCTGGTCACCCAGGCACCCTCTGCCTGGCCCCCGAATCCCAGAGTCCCCGAAGGAAAGCAGGCAGTCAGCATAAGCCACACTGTTTGTTGACGGGGTGCATTGCCCACCTGAATAAAATTGGGGTTTTCTTTCTAAAAGGAACAACTGGCCGGCTATCAGCTACATCATGAGCTGCCCCGCCACCTAGGAGATGTGAGGTTTAATTGAGAAAGGCTGCTCCTGACAGAACATACCATCCCTCAAGCCCACGCCGATCGAGTCGCTCCTGACTGGAGTTTCTGACCACAGGTCCAAAGCCACCTGCTGGAAAACACCCTGACGAAACTTCTTTGTCTCGCTTATTTCCAGACAAACCGGGAAGATCGAACCCGTGGTCCTGCCGCTGCTGTGGTTTGAGGAGGTAAGGTCGCCTCACTCTACCTGCACTGGCACCCTTGGGCGTGGCATCTGGCAGCCCAGTGAGGGGCGAGTGTGGGCATTTGAGGCAGGGCCCGTTGGGGGAGGGCGGAGGGCTGGTCCAGGGGTTGTGCCGAGCAGCCTATAAGCAACTTCACCCTCTGCAGGCACTTTGTCAGTTACCCCTCTGAGTCCCTTGAGATGGGGAAGACAGAAGCTTCCAGGAGCTGTAAAGCCCCAGCCCCGGGTGTACTGGCTTTTTGAATGTGCTTGACCACTTCTGACACAAGGGAAGCTGGTTTTCAGGGCGTCGGCTTTTCACTTGAACTTTCTTTTCCCTAGCTTTTTGGGGTTCCTTCTGGCCTAGCTTGTTTTAAATCTGAGTGAGCTCAGGGCCGGAATAGGCAGCCTCCGAATGTCAAGTTCACATCACAGCCTGATGGGGGCTGGTCGAGGCGCCACCCAGCCATTTGGGGTCGGCTAGGCTCCTGCCATCATGTGGTCTTACCCTCATTGAGACGCTCAGAGTTCACCCCTGTTCAGGGGTGGGGGAAAGTGATGGAGAGAATCACGTGGAAGGTTTTCACGGGCCAGGTGTGGAAGTCGTAACGTCACTGTGCTCACGTCCCATTGGCCTGAATTCGATCACATGGCCCTGCCCATCCGTAAGGGAGTCTGGGAAATGTGGTGTCCTTGGGCGGTCCCGGAGGAAATGGAGGCCTCCTGCAGGCTCCGTCCAATGCTTTGGCCAGTGGACTTGAGAGGAGGAAGCGGGGGTGGGAAGAGGGATGTGGCGTGGGGTGGCATCTTTGTGTGGCCTCAGCCCGTGTTTTTGTCATTCTCCCTCCCCAGAGAGGGGCCATGGAGGGCGAGACCCTTCACAACTTCTATATCCAGCTGGTGTTGATGCCCAAGGTGCTGCACTACGCCCAGTATGTCCTCCTTGCCCTGGGCTGTGTCCTGCTCTTCATCCCCATCGTCTACCAAATCCGGAACCAAGTAGGTGGTGGCCGGAGCATGGCCTGGGCCGAGCGGCTCATTGCTTGCTTGCTGGGGCAAAGGGCTTCTAGCCTTCCCTTCTGCTTGGCCCGAGGACTCCTTCAGCCTGGGTCTCTGCCTGGAGCCAGGGAGCTATCTCCTGTACCCTGCACCCTGCTTTGCCTCTTCTCTGCCTGTTCGGGAAGCCTGGGGACCCTCCCTCGGAGGGGCTCCTCGTGCGTTTTGGGTTATGAAACCTGGTACTTGAGTGGTTTGTTCATCAAGTCAGCACCTCCTGGGTGCCAGGCTCTGTCAGGGGCAGGGCCCACAGCAGTGAGCAAGTCAGATGCAGCCCCTGTTCCCGGGTGGGAGGGGCGTAGGGGGCTGGCTTTCCAGTCGGGGAGACAGATGAAAACCAAGCAAATAAACAAAAGATCCTTTCACTGGCGATAAAGATGATAGAAGACATGATAGGTTAGAACTGCGCTGCCCAACAGAAATACACTGTGAGCCATGTGTGTGATTTTAAATATAAGTTTTCTAATAGCCACATTCAGTAAAAAAATTAATTTTAAACATATGTTATTTAACAATGAATATATCCCAAATACGACCATTTCAACATGTAATCAATATAAAAAAACAGGCATTCATATTTTGTTTGGTTTCATGTTCAGTCTTTGAAATCCAGTATGTATTTTACACATACAGTGGGTTTTGATTTGGACTTGCTCCATTTCAAAGGCTCAACAGCCACACGTCGGTACTGGATGGGACAGCACGGCGTCCAAGGTGGCTGGGGCCACTACGGAGAGAGAGTCAGGAAAGGTAGAATTGAAGCTGAGACGTGAATGCTGAGGAGGCACTCGGCACAGTCCTGGAAAGAGTGTCCCACTTGGAGGAGTGGCCAGTGCAAAGGCCCTGAGGCAGGGATATTGGGGGTGTTCTAGAAGACGCCCAGCAGGGTCAGGGTGGCCGGAAGGGAGTGGGTGTGGGCGGGAGTAGGAGGTGGTGTCTGAGAGGGGAGGGTCACCCCGGGCCCTGTAACTCAGGGCCAGCAGGTTGGAACTGATGCCAGGCGTGACAGGAAGCCAGTGGAGGCGTGTAAGGGTCAGCTGCTGTTTGGCGACTAGGTCCTTAGGTGGGGGCGGCGGAAGCAGGAGGACCAATGAAGAGGCCCAGGTGGGGGAGGGTGTCCACCCTGTAGAGGCAGGAAGAAAAGGGGGCCCCACACACACCCCTTCTTGACTTGGTGTCATTCATTCATTTGCGGCATTAATGACACCCCTGTGGTGAGCAGTGTACTTTTCTCAAGGTCCTGCGCACAGGTTTGGGGATAGAGAAATTACACGAGGTCTGGACACCAGTGTGCCAGAGGGACAGCTGCTGCAGTCAGGGGACCAGGCCTGTGATCACAGGCTCCCGGGGCAGTGGCGACGATGGATGAGCAGCTGCGTGGCGGGGAAGGGACACTGCTCAATGGCAGGGAGTCCTGAGAGGCCATGTTGGCTGCATGAACCAGAAAGCCACATTGGTGGCCCCCACCGTGTCCTGGGGCCCCAGGCTGGGCTTTGCTGCGTGCTGCCCAGCCCCTGCTGCCCCTGGACCACCTACAATCCTTTCTTTCTTTAGCTTTGGAAGCAGCTCTCTCTCTTTCTCGGGGGCCGCCTGCACACTGGCTTGCTTGCTGACACGATAATAAACCTTCCCAGGCTCTTAACCTGGGCTTTCAGACCCTTACCCGATTGCCCTCCCAAATCCCCCTCCTGTGGGGACGAAGGTTTGCGCTGGTGTGAGGGTGCCAGCTCTCACCCCATCGCTGCCTCGGGTATTCGAGCCCCTGACGATCGTTGGGTCTAATGAGACTGTTGGGTGCCCCATCCTCTGTCACTGTCCCAGCAATGGCCAGGCAGAGCAGGGCTGTCACTCCAGTGAGCAGTCAGGAACTCCCTACGGTTTCCTGACTTCAGTTATGATGGGAGGGCAGAGCGGACTAGAAGCCACAGCTCCCAGCCCAAGGACTCCTCCCTGGGTGGGTTTCCACTAGTGAAGACAGTCACATGTGGAGTGTGCAGGGCACCAGCGGTTGAGGGGCTGGCGTAGGGGAGGAGGCCAAGGCACCTCCACCTCCTGGCCCCTGTCTCTTTCCTAATCGTCCGTCAGAAGGGGGATGGGGAGGACAGCGACGACACCACTTGAAATGGTGGCTTGGGCCCCTTCCCTGCCTCACCCCCCAGATCAGTGTCTGGTCCCCAAACCCAATGAGAATGCCATGGTTTCTCTTGGTGACACAGTTGAGGCCCCCCGCTTGCAGGTTTCACTGGAGGCCAAGTAATTGAACTTTACCCCGTTACGTATTTTTTGGCTTAGCAGGGGTTAGGCCTTATTTGTTTCTACAATATCTATTGGTCCTGACTGAAAAAAACAAACAAAATAATCGCATCCTGGCAAACTCAGTGCATTTTAATTTCTCTTCAGACAAATTTTTCTTCTCAAGTCATTCTTTAAAAAAAAAAAAATCAAAATTCTTTTAACAGAAAAATCTGTGTCTCTGGTTGATTTAAAACGCCACCTGCTCCACCCACTAATTCATGGCCAATCCACCCCCCGCACTGCGGCCCATCTCCCCACCTGGTTTCCCGTCCATGGCCTAAGCTTTCAGATGGACAGACCCTTTTCAGCTTGGCCTGCCTGTCCGAACAAGCGTGTTTCCTGAAGAGACTGGCCTTTGATGAAGGGCAACGTGACTTCCCCAAATCTCAGCCACCTCCAATCATTAATGGTAGTTGGAATCTGGAATTCTGCACCCTACCCTTTGCTTCTTGAAAAATCAAAGAACTGTGTAAAGCCTTTTGTGTTTAGCTGAAGCGTCAACTATAAATTAGCTTGGTTATCTTCTAGGAGAAATGCTATTTATTTTGGAGTAGTAGTAAAAAGGGCTCAAAGGATAAGGAGGCCATGCAGGCCTATTCTGAATCCTTGATGACATCAGCTCCCAAGGGGACAGTTCTGCAAGAAGCAAGACTGTAGGTGGGTACCAGGTAATACCTCACACCCCCCCCCCGCCCCCCGCCTCCCTCCCCGTAGTGAGTAGAACTCTGGTGGCTTTGAAACTCCTTGGATCTGACACATTTCTTCAGCCTAAACTTTACCTGGAGTGTCTACAGACTGAAAATACGTATTTGTGTGTTTTGCTTTTGGAGGAACCACCCTTCTTAGATCCCGAGCAAATGGCAGTTTCTTGGGTCCCAGGCCTGGTGGGAATGCAGGGCACCTACTGTTCTGTGGGCTGGTATCTTAGGTGCAAGGTCAGGTGCGGGAGGCCGGATGCAGGTGTAGGCCAGCTGTATATCCAGGTCCTGGCCTGCGGGCAGGGCTGCTGGCGGAGCAAAAACAATGCAATACCCCAAACAATGAAGAAACAACAACAACAAAAGCGTGCCCAGTTAGTTAAATTTGAATTTCAGGTCAGCAGCGAATCATTTTTGGCATAAGGGTGTCCCATGCAGTTATCGGGACGTGGTTACACTGAAGACATATTCGTTGTTTCCTGAAACTGAAATTTAATGAGGCTCTGATGTTTTCTGGCAAGCTACCTGCCGGAAACGTAGCGAGTGCGTGGGGAGCCCTGCTGGGCTGGGTCCCACTGGTTCTGAGGACTCAGGAGAGAGAGTCCTACCATGGGGCATGACAGGCAGAGCTGCAGGCCCTACAGTCTGAGGTTCGGCAGAGGTGAATGGCTCCACCCTTGTGCCTCTGAGAAGAGCCGTTATTTTGGTTTCTGACAAATGTGGCCCTTCTGCTTCTAGGGCTGGGCCTACTGGGGTTTAAGTAGCTTTCAGAGCCCAAGTGAGGCAACAGCCCCGCTCTTTGGGGCCAGCTGGCTGCCCGCAGTTTGCTCCGATTGATTGCAGGCTTGGAGGAGGAAATAAAATAGAAAACGCACAATGGCAGGTATCAGCGCGTGCGTTGGCAGGTGCTGCTGGTCCTTTGAGGACAAGGAGGTGGGAGAGGAACAGCTGTATCCCCCGCCAGGCTCTGGGGGCTGCTCCTGTGAGCTGGGAATAAGAGGGCAGGGTCCCACCACATTGGGGATGAGCATTAAGGGGTGACCTCCTGAGGGCTTGGTCCCTGGGCTTGGGGGCAGGGCATCCTAGCTGGAGACGTGTCCCCCATTTCCTGCTCCTCTCCCAAGAATCCCTCTGGGATGCTTTATCAGCCACAGTTCGGCCCCACTGGCACCCATGCCCCCTTCCAGCTACGATCCCCTTGTGTAGAAACTTGTTTGGTATTCTCGGGGTGCAGGGGTGCAGTCCTCAGAGAAAGGGGTTAGTTGCTTGAGCACAGATAGAGCTGGTGGGTGTAAGGTCAGAGCCCCACGGCTGCACCTCCCTGGACATAGCCAGATGTCCTGCCATCCCACCCCCAAACAAAAACAAAACTGGGGGCTCTTTTGCCAACAGAATCCATCCAATTTTCAAGTTATTAGGGAAGTTTTTGACTTAAAGAGATTCTACTGCCCTGCCTCCCCCCACAGATGACACCCCGCCCCATCATATGTACTTGGGGAATGCAGTCCTGTAGGGTCCTGTAGGTTTTGGTTTGGGAGCAGGCACCTGGGAAGGAGCCAGTGGGCCTGGAGACCTGGAATCCATGCAGGGCAGCCTCCAGGTGGTGCTGAGTCTTGACCTGGGTCCCTGGGGAGGCCCCACAACTTGCCCTGCACCTGGGCATTGCAGGTGACCAGAGGGGCTGGCTGGCTTGTGAGAAGGCAGGAAATAGGGCCTCCAGTAGCCCAGAAGGGTGTTTTTATGTGAATAAGAAAAAGGCAGCCCCTCTGTGCAGACACAGCCAGCTCTAGGACAGAGGGCGTGGCAGACAGTATGACTGCCCATGTATAGCCCCTTTGGCTAGGTGCCCTTGTGCAGTGAACAGCCTGGACAACTGTACAGGGCAGCCCTTCAGGGAAATGTCCCTGGTCCTTTCTTACCTTCTCATTCATCTGTCTCCCATTTGGAGTCCTCATTCCTCAAATTGAAGTGGAAGGGAACAGGAGGAGGGGGGATCTGCTTCAGCTTCTGCTTCCCTGAGAGTTCGTACCATGTGTCATCTTTGGGAAAATAGCTTCCCCTTTTTACTTTAAAAATAAATAAATAAATAAATAAAGGGCCGGCCGAGTGGCGCATTGGTTAAGAGCTGGTTTTGGGGATGCCAGCGGCCCCGGTTCGGATCCCACATATGAGGGCAGTGACACTGCCCTCCACAGCTAACAACAGCTCCACCTGGAGCTGGGCTGTGACGGTGCAGGCTGCAGCCCCTGCTGCAGTGGCTGCCATGGGCTACAGTGAGTGGCCGGCAGCCAGCGTGAGCTGCCAATAGCCGCAGTGAGCGACATCCAGAGGCCGGCAACCGATCTGCCTCACCCGGGAAGAGCGCAATGATGATACCAACATGGGCCAGTGAAGCGACGTCCTCCGCAACTAGACTGAAGAACAAAAGGACAGCAAGTTGTCTGTTCCCCTTCCCCGATTCCCCAACGCTGTTCCCCTCCCCCAATTCCCCACTTCAAAAAAAAACTCTTAAAAAAAAAAAGATTTTATTGGGGAGTTGGGGAGGGGAACAGCCAGGGTGTTGTCCTTCCATCTTAGCTGTGGGGGCGCAGCTGGCCCAGCTCCGAGTCCAGTCGCCATCTGGCCGCCTGTCAGCAGCCGGCAGCCGCTCAGCTCAAGGTGCTGCATTCAGTCTAGTTGCGGGTGGGCGTAGCCCACCATCCCATGCCGGAGTCCAACCGGCAACCTTGTTAAGAGCACGAGCTCTAACAAGCTGACCCATCCTGCCACCTGTTGGCAGCTCAGCAGCAGCTGAGCTCGGACACAGCTCATTGGCCCATGTGGGAATCGAACTGGCAGCCCTGTTGCTCAGAGCTCCCGCTCTTAACCAACTGAACCACTTGGCTGGCCCCCTCCCCCTTTTTACTTTTGAACGAGGCTTCCCCAGGTCATGGCTCTTTGGGCCCACTTTGAGCTTACGGCCACCCCTGGCTGTCCCCTGCTGCCCCTGTGTGGTGCTGTGTGTCCCGGAAGGGTGTGGGTGGGTGCTCATACCCTCCCATCCTTGGCCGCAGCTTGAATGTAGCTCAAGCCTGGGACCTGTTCCAGAGGGAGAGGAGCCAGGAATTTCCCCCCCGCTTTGTCCTGCCCAGAATTGGGCGTTTGGTTTTCCCCACCACGCAGGAAAGCAGGCCCTTGGTGTTTGGGAACAAGGCGCAAGAGGGCAGGAGCATTTGGGGGTTTCCAACCACAGCTGCTGGGCAAGACAACCTCTCTGCCCTTCAGGGAAGGGAGGCGGAGGGCTTAGGGGGCGAAGAGTTGCCCCACGTTCTTATCATCAGTGCGATCTTTTTTTTTAAGTTGAGAATTTTTTTAAAAATGTAAAACTAGATAAAATACAATATCTAAGCTTCCCCTCACCCAGACTCAATAACATTAATTGCTAACATGTTTAACATTAATTGTTAATGCTAATGGTTAGTAGTTTGTCCTGTTGCACCTTATCTCAGTATATGTATCACTCTGCAGCTGGCCATCCCCTCCTCAATTTTCCGTTTGTGACAGCTGTCTAGGCTGAGTATCACCTTGTGACTATATTTGAAAAACGCATTCTATTGATGGGCATTTAGGTTGTTTCCACTTTTTCTGTGTTGCCAATATTGCATATAAGCCCTGGACTCTTTGCTCTGCCCAGCTCACTATATTAGGCAAGTCCCTTTGGGCCTCGGTTTCCCCATCTCTAAAATGGGCTGAGGGCAGGGCAAGATGGCATTCGGTGAGATGAGGACTCCCTTTGGAACTGCACTGCAGCAGTCTGTAGGTCACTCCAGCTCTTCCCACCTTGAGCTTGGTAGATGGGTGCTGCTGACAGGGAGGGCAAGGGAGCTTCCTGTGCTGTTGGAGGACGTGGGTGGAGAGACCAGGGCCGGGCTGGGGGTGTGGGTAGGGCTTGGCGACTGGGTGTGGTGATCCAGCTCCCCGTTCCTCCACAGGGTCCGGAAGATGCCGAGAGCCAGCCTGGCCCGAACGCTCAGCCAGACCTGCCTCCCAGCCCCTTCACCCCACTTCTGCAGGAATCTCTCAGCGGGCAGCCCGCCAGTCCCAAAGCCTGAACCTCCTAGTTGCCACACACATGTCCGCACTCTGCACACACACCCCCAACACACGTATGTACCTGCGTGCACAGGTGTGTGCAGACACACTCAGGGATGGCGCTGCTGCTGAGAGGACTCAAGGAAAAGCACATCAGCAAGGACTGTTCTGGAACCTTCTCTCCAAGTCACTCACAGGGGCTGGGAACATTGGGTCCTCTCCCTTGGGTGAGCCTGTTCAGCCGTTAGACTACTCCTCCCAGTTCCCCTCTCTATCAGTTTTGAAACACTGCAGCCTCCGCGTGGTGGCTCACCCAGTAGGACAGGGCTCTACTCTGAGGGGCCGGCCACTGTCCTGAAACCCAGCCTGGGAGGACAGACTTCATGTGCCAAAGCCAGGTGGGCAGGGCTTCTGTGGGTTCAGCCTCCAGTTTTGGCCTCTCTGTCCTCACCTGGGCTGGGGGCACAGCCCCTTCACGCAGGCCTCAGAAACCAGCATGACGGACAGATGCCTCCTGGGCCTGCTCCAGACTTTGATCTCCCTCAAGCGTACACAGGCACTGGATTTGGGTGTCTGGGGCCCCGTTCCTCCAAGTTCAACTGACATCATTCTGTATACTGAGCCAGCCACTCCCTGACTGGGGTGGTGGGAGGCTCTGCCCCGAGCTGCCCCCCAACAAGGGCTCCCATCTTATAGGTGCTGGGGCAGAGGTGGAGTAGGCCTGGGCCCCGGCAGCCTGGTGTCTGGTCGGGTGGGAGACTCATCCACCTGGGACTTCTGGTCTCTGGAGCGAGCCTCCATCTCTTTTCTACTAGAAGAGAAATGAGTTTTATCGTCTTTTAAAAACAATTCACTATTGAAGTAATAAACCTTTTAAATAACCGAACACTTGAGTCTGTGACAGCCTGTTTGTTGGCGGGGGTGGGGGTGGGGTGGGGGACGGCTTCCTGGGAAATTCTGGGCTCCTAGTCAATAGCTCCTTTCTGGAAGCTGCCACGAGCGCCTTTCATGGGCGGGGATGCTGACTTGCCTCTCTGTTTTAAAATTTCAATGTTGTGTGTATTTAACATTTTATAAAAATATTGCGTGAATGCAAGTCTTGTTTAGAAAGAGTGGGATCCAAGGCCCTTTTGAACACCACCAAAGGTTAAGTAACTTTGCCACTTTGGCATGGAACCTGCCAGGTTTTTTTCTGTGCGTTTATATATGTCAATGTGCCTACAGGACCTGTGGAATCTTGTTCTGAGCTTTTGCTTTTTCTTGTTACATAAATGGCAGAAAAGAGAAGTGGTTAACTTAAGAGTTTTGTGATTTTAGGCAAGTCACTTGACTGCTCAATTTCTCCACCTTTACAGTGGAGAGTGGCATAGTGAAGATTCAGTGACTTGATACATGAAATGCTTAACACATAGCTGGCACATGGTAGGGGCTACATAAAGTTGCCATCATTTTTATTATGACTTATCACCCTGATTTTTTTTTTCCCACCCAAGTTGGACACTATTCATTTGTGTCTGTCTTGGACATTGTTCCCAGTTCCCACATATTGAGCCACCTCTTTCTGTTTAATGGCTGCATGGCCTCCACGGTATTGATGATCACACAGTCTCTCTTGATGGAATCTAAGTGGTTTCCAGTTTTTCCCTATTTCAAACACACCCAACATTCTTTCCTTCCCCTCCTACGATGTGCCGCGGACAACCCCAAGAGCTGGGATGTGTCAGGGACCAAAACATCATTTGATGAGTTTCCCTAGGGTAAATAAACAGGTGGAATTGCACAGTCACCGGGCATGTCCTTCCTGGACCCGGCCCAAAGACCCTGTGGCAGCTGCCGCCTCCTTACAGAGCTGTTGGGGGGTTGGGATGGGTGCCCAACTGGTGATCAACACATGGATTTGCACCCCATAAGCCAGCGAGGGTCACTTAGCCACAGGGCAGAGCAGGCACCGAGCCTATCTCCGCAATACTTGCAGGGGCCCACACAAGTGTTTTCATTTCTTTAAAATCAGAAGTAAAACCCCGAACTTTTAGGTAGACAAAAAATGCTCTAAAACTTACTACATTCATCTATACCAGTGCTGTTGTGAAATGTAATTTTACATATTTTTAATGGAGGAAGGGGCCTGCAGAAGCTGCCACGCAGCCCTGCCCTGGGGGCTGGGCAGGTGGGGGGCTCCCACCTCCTGGACACCCGGGGCACTTCTGCAGGTTTAAGGCGCCTGTCCTTAATCTGCCAGGTGCAGTCGCCAGGGATTTAATGCAAGACGCTGTGCGCTCACCTGGGAGAGCAAGTCCATAGCTTTGGATTGGGTTCTCAGGAGGCCCAGAGGCGTTTCCATGCAGAGGCTCAGTGATGACGTAGGCATTGCCATGGTGATGGGAGGGGGCATGACGCTTCAGGCCCGTGATAACAGAGAGGCACCGTGGTAACACTGGAGATTCTGTGATAACTTGTGATGATGCTAAGGGCACCAGGATAACGCAGAGAGGTGCCATGATGACGTAGGTGTCGCCATGGTGACGTAAGGTCGCTGTGAACAGCGCTATGTGGAGGTCGCCCGGATGATGTAAGCCGCGCCATCATGACGCAGGAGACGCCGTGATGACGGAAGAGGCGCTGTGGCGTTGTGGGAGGCTCCGTGTTTACTTTCAGAGGCCTGTGATGACGTCAGAGGCCCCGTGATGACGTAAGAGGCGCTGTGGTGATGCGAAAGGCTTGGGGGAGGAAGACTTGCCCCCCTGTTTCCGGGCGGGCCCTGGGGCGGTGGCACCCGGGCCTCTGGATTCGGGCTCACGGCTCCCAGCCTTCTAATCTGCTGGTTCCTCCACCGTCGTGCTCTTGGCACTCCCTCCTGAAACGCCCTGTCTGAAATTGGTAGAAAAGTTTTTCTCGTTAATTTAAGTTGTTGCAAAGGATACTACTTCCCACTTATTGCCCTCTCGCTCTTTTAAAATGAAGCCATTTCAGGGCCGTCCAAGTGGCTCAGTGGGTTAAGAGCTCGCTCAAGAGTGCGAGCTGAGCTCTGAGCAACAGCAGTTCGATGCTCAGCCCGAGCTGCGCTGCCGCTGAGCTGCCAACAGGTGGCAGGATGGCTCAGCTAAGAAAAAATAAAAAAACCCATTTCATCACCCTTTTAAATGGGCCAAATGAGAGCTCAATATGATGGTGCCAGGATATGCGTGACTATTTAAAGGAAATACAGGAAGGAGCTCTTGTAGTCAGAAATTTTAGCCTCCTCCTCTCGGAACATGTATTTCCTTCTTCCCCCTAGAATTTTAGCTAAATGTTATATAATTGTATATCTTCAAGCCTTATTAATCCTTCTGTTGTACTTCTCTGCAACATAAATGCCTGTGTAAAGTTGAAATGGACATTGACTTTTTTTCTTGTGACCATGAAGATCACTTTTTTTTTTTTTTTTTGGGTCAGGATTGCCATTCAACTATAGGTACACAATTGACCAGAACAAAATATGTTTCACGTTTTGGTATATATCAAAAAAAGAAGTACACCGGGCCGGCCAAGGGGCATGTCGGTCAAGAGTTGGCTTGGGACGCCAGCTCTGAGCAGCAGGGCCTCGGTTCGGATCCCACATGAGGGCCAGTGATGCTGCACCCTCTACAGCTAAGTTGGTAACAACAGCTCCACCTGGAACTGGGCTGCCGTGAGACGCCGGCGACCGTGTAGGCTGCAGTGGGGCTGGCTGTGCACTTTCATGAACTGCGGTGAGCGACCATCCAGAGGCTGGCAACTGATCTGCCTCACCTGGGAAGAACGCAACGATAATACCAACATGGGCCAGTGAAGCAACGTCCTCCACAACTAGACTGAAGAACAAAAGGACAGCAACTCGTCTGTTCCCCTTCCCTGATTCCCCAACAAAACCTTTAAAAAAAGTACAACTTCATTGCAGTGCATCTCCTTTTAAGATGTATTTTATATATTTAAATTTACAGGCTTGATGTGTGTATAGATTAGGAATTTTACACGTATCTAGATCCTGTCACCACAATCAACTGTCACCACAATCAAGATCTGTAACAATTTCAGCATCCCCCAAATTTCCTTCTGCTTCCCCTTCGTAGTAAAACTCTCCAGGAAGACATAACCTCTACCAACCGGATAGTTTTGCCTTTTCCAGAATGTCAGAATCATACAGTATGTAGCCTTTTGAGACTGGTTTTTTTCACTTGGCATGTCTTGAGATTCATACATTTTGTTGCATCTATCAGTAGTTTGTGTCTTTTTATTTCTAAGTAGAATTCCACTGTACCAGATCTGATAATTAAGTTCACGAACTCATCCTAGAAAAAGTGCTACATACCTCATTGCTGAATATCACTATGGTCACCTTCTAAGTACTCCTCTTGGGAAGCTATGCACCAATGCCAGTGCCTAGTCACCCCTTCAAAGCTATTTTGGAACTCTTTCTCTGGAATGGCCATCAGAGCTGTTGTCGTATTACCCTTGATGTCCTGAATGTCATCAAAATGTCTTCCTTTCAATATTTCCTTTATCTTTGGGTAAAGAAAGAAGTCATTGGGGACCAGATCAGGTGAGTAGGGAAGGGTGTTCCAATACAGTTATTTGTTTACAGGCTAAAAACTCCCTCGCAGACAGTGCCATGTGAGCTGGTACATTGTCATGATGCAAGAGCCATGAATTGTTGGTGAACAGTTCAGGTTGTCTTAACTTTTTCACGCAGCCCTTTCAGCACTTCGAAATAGTAAACGTGGTTAACTGTTCATCCAGTTGGTACAAATTCATAATGAATAATCCCTCTGATATCAAAAGAAGGTTAGCAACATCGTTGCAACAAGTTCGTGAACTTAATTGTCAGGCCTTGTATGCATATACCACAGGTTTTTAGCTATTCATGAGTTGAAGATGAAAGTGTTTCCAGTTTGAGGTGATTATGAATACAAAGCTGCCATAAACATTAGTGTACAAGTTTTTTTGTGAACACATATGAGTATTTTCATTTGTCGTAAGTGAAGTACCTAGGAATGGAATTGCTGGGCCATATAGTAAGTCGGTGTTTACCTTTTCAGGCACTGCCAGGCAGTTCTCTTCACAGTAGCTGTGCCATTCTGTGTTCCCATCGACAAGGTATGATCATTTTACCTGCTCTATATACTCACCAGTGCCTAGGTATTTTCGGTTTTTAAAAGTTTTAGTCATTTGTAGTTTCATTGTGGGCTTTTAATTTTTATTTTTGGAGATTTATTTTGGAAATGAATCTCATAATGTGATGAATGAGACTTTCTTTCCGTTCCCAATCAGTTCATGTATCCATGAATGACTATCACTGACTACCAGAATGAGACCAGTTTTGTCATCGATTCCATTCTTATTTTTGTGGCTGTAAGATAGAGAAGCCTTGTTTACATAGATAAGTAGCTAGGAGTATGTGGAATGTCCTGATAGCCATGTCACTCAATTTTTTTTTTTTTAAGATTTTATTGGGGAATTGGGGTAATGAACAGTGTTGGGGAATTAGGGAAGGGGAACATTGTGTTTTTCCAGGACTTATCAGCTCCAAGTCAAGTCGCCCCTTTCAATCTAGTTGTGGGGGTGGAGAGGGTGCAGCCCACCACCCATGTGGGAGTTGAACCAGCAGCCTTGTTGTTAAGAGCTCGTGCTCTAACCAACTGAGCCACCTGGCTGGTCCTGTCATGCAATTTTATTTTTATTTTTTATTTTTTTGAGGGCACTGTCACTGGCCCTCACATGTGGGATCTGAACCAGGGCCGCCGGTGTCCCAAGCCAGCACTTAACCACCGCACCACTCGGCCGGTCTGTCACGCAATTTTTATACTCCTGAGTAATGGGCAAAATCAGATAGTGCTCTGTTATCAGAAAGTATTTTTTCTGATCTATCAGCTGATGAGTCCATCTGACCTTTCTTCACATTTGAACAAAGCAACGAAGTGGAAACCACCGATTTGGTTGCAAAAGGATTGCCCAATCTTTAGATCTGTTCTCAATACCAGTATTTGGGAGTGTCCCCTTGGTGGGGGCTGAGGGGCAGGGGAGTGCTGCGCATGTCTGCTTTGGGGGTAGGTGGGGGGCCTGGTGAAGGGGCCAGGGGATAGCTTAGAAGATGGATTCCTTCCAACACCTGAGTTCATTCCCCTTGGAAAGCTAAGCGCAGTGTTCCCAGCTTTAGTTAGATAACCACAGGGAGGATTACTGATGCCCTGGGTCTGAGCTCGTCACAGACACTTAACTTTTGCATGCAGCTCGACTTGCTCCTAAAAAAAAAGACAGCCTCCATAAAGCATTCTGCTCTGTGTGTGTGTGTGTGTGTGTGTGTGTGTGTGTGTGTGTGTGTGTGTTCTCAAGGGAACATGGGACAGGAGAGGTGACTGTGCCCTCCACATGTCTCACTGTGTGAATATCTCGCTTCTGAGCATCTTTCTGGGTTTAAATTGATTTGTGTTTTTGGACAACCGTAGTCCCCCAACCCAGCCAACTACTTCACCTGGGGCTCAGTGAGAAACTGCCATCTGGCAGGAAGCACGGGCTGCGTGGACACAAAGGGACACTGCACAGGCTCCGGGTGGCATCGTTCTAAGGACTCCTCAGCAGCCCTGTGACTCTGAGGCGGTCTTCCCATGCTCTCACTTTATACCCCAACCTCCCACCTACTATGTGACTCTGCTAACATACCATTTTCCTTTAATTGGATTCACTTTTTTTTTTTTTTTTGAGGGTAGTGTCACTGGCCCTCACATGTGGGACCGAACCGGGGCCGCTGGCTTTCCAAGCCAGCGCTTAACCACCGCGCCCCTCGGCCAGCCCGATTCACTTTTTTACTTAAAGAATTTTCTTTTAAAAGAAAAGCAGTGGTATCTGAACATTTGGGTCCAATGGTCACATGATACTTTTCCAGTGACCATTAAGATAAATACACACGTGACTATTAAAGTGTAAAGATGTTGGGCCGGCCGAGTGGTGCATTTGTTAAGAGCTGGTTTTGGGATGCCAGCAGCCCCGGTTCGAATCCCACATATGAGGGCCAGGGAAACTGCCCTCCACAGCTAACAACAGCTCCACCTGGTGCTGGGCTGTGTGAGCTCTGGTGATGGAGTAGGCTGCAGCCCCTGCTGCAGTGGGCTACCATAGGCTACAGTGAGTGGCCGGCAGCCAGCGTGAGCAGCCGGCAGCCAGCATGAGCTGCCAATAGCCGCCGTGAGCGACCATCCAGAGGCTGGCGACCAATCTGCCTCATCCGAGAAGAGCGTAATGACGATACCAACATGGGCCAGTGAAGCAACATCCTCCGCAACTAGACTGAAGAACAAAAAGACAGCAACTTGTCTGTTCCCCTTCCCCGATTCCCCAACGCTGTTCCCCTCTCCCAATTCCCCAATAAAATCTTTAAAACAAAACAAAACAAAACATAAACAAAATTTTAAAAAAAGTGTAAAGATGTTTATCAGGTACCACTGGGCCTGCCCTATTCAGGGACTCAGCACTGTCCCTTGGGGTGTCCCGCAGGCCCCCGTCTCCCCACTCTACCTGTGGAATAAGTACTGTCCTTATTGATGGGAGCTTTCCTTTGCTCTGTCTCGCTCAGCCCTGGCTATCATCAAAGCCTCAGTTCCAGCCACGTCCCCTCTTCCAGGAAGACTTCCTGACCACTTCAGCTCACTCAGCTTGCCCCCCATCTTAGAATTCCTGGGGCACTGTGTCTCTACCCTAGTTGATACTAGAATGTTCTGGAATCCTAGAACTCCTAACTCCAATTGCTGTAGTCCCAAATCCAAAGGCCTGTGATGTAACCCCCGGTACCTGCAATTGTGTGGGGAAACTGGAATAAGCTTAAGATGGTTACATTCCTTGGTGTTCCTTCACTCACTCGGGTGGTCACTCCTTCAACACGTTTATTGAGTGCACACTATGCACTGTGAACAAAGTCACTAGGGTGGCTTTCCCCTCTGAAAAAAATGGGAATAATCTAATACCTGCCTTGCAAGGTCAGCATGGAGCTCCAAAGAGCTGGTGGCCGCGCGCGCTGGGTCCAGGGCCCGGGACGATGCGTTGCAGCCCCTGTGCTGGAGCTGCCCTGCTGCACGCTGCTTAGGTCTCCCACCTGGGGGTCTACCAGCCAGGCCCACGGGCCGCCCGGCTCCCACGTATGCCCTGTGCTGTCCCTCCTCCAGGCAGTGGCCTTCTGAAATGTACACGACCACAAGGCTCAGCCCTTGTTTAATCCGTGTGCGGCTTTTCCCCACCGGGAAGATCAAGGCCTGGTCTCCGGGCTGCTGAGAAAATCCCTCCCCTCCGGCGGCGGCGGTGCTGGACTCCTGGGCAATTCCTGGCTCGGCCGCTGGGGGGCGAGCTGTGCACACAGTTGTTCGGGTGGCCTGCGTTCTAAGAGGTGTTGCGGAACACCCTAGAATGTTCCTTAAATTAGCGGGGGTGTTGCCTGACGTCACAGCCTGGCTCCAGGAACCTGTAACCTTAAGAAATTCCATTTTATGCGTGTGTCTGGGCAGTTTTTCCTGGGAAGCGTTTTCTTTTCTTTTTTTAAGGATTTTATTGGGGAATTGGGGGAGGAGAACAGCGTTGGGGAATCGGGGAAGGGGAACAGACAAGTTGCTGTCTTTTTGTTCTTTAGTTGCGGAGAACATTGCTTCACTGGCCCATGTTGGTATCATCATTGCGTTCTTCCCAGATGAGGCAGGTTGGTCTCCAGCCTCTGGATGGTCACTCACCACGGCTATTGGCAGCTCACACTGGCTGCCGGCCACTCACTGTAGCCTATGGCAGCCCACTGCAGCAGGGGCTGCAGCCTACACCGTCGCTGGGGCTCGCACAGCCCAGCTCCAGGTGGAGCTGTTGTTCACCATCTTAGCTGTAGAGGGCAGTGTCACTGGCCCTCATATGTGGGATCCGAACCCCGGCCACTGGCGTCCCAAACCAGCTCTTAACCAATGCACCACTCGGCTGGCCCTGGGAAGCGTTTTCTTAATAATCTTCAGGTTTTCAAAGGGTCTTGACCCTCTCCAGGGATTTTGTGGGCAAGAGTAAACCCCTGAAGTAAAAGCCAGGGCCACGTGGTGTCTGCTCTTTCTTAGCATGTAATGAAGGGGCTCTGCTTTGGAGGCAGTACCTACCTGCCAGTCAGCGCTAGCTCCAGCCTCTGTGACCTCTAACCTCTGAGCCTCATGGGAACGAAGATCCGAGAATCTCTGAGAACCCTTTTGAGGGTGGAATAGAAATGGAGGTGTGAGCATTGTCTGTGGGGCTGAGGACTGTTATGAAAGATCTCAGGTGCCGGGCCTCCAGCAAGCATTTATTAGACACCCGCTGTATACAGAGCACTTGCTGGACATTGAGAGGGAGTCAAGCTCTGAGAGGGCTGTGTGGATGCATTCATTCATTCATTCACTCATTCATTCGTTCAACAAATGTTTTCTGGGTGCCAACTATGTGTCAGACACTTGGGTACATATTGGGAGTTGTTTTGGGTTGGGTTCCCTCAGTTAGAGGTGCTGAGACAAAGTTCTTGGCCAAGTGGTGTCCCAGGAGGGCAGTTTTCCAAGGAAGACCAGCCAGCACTGCGTTTTGGAGGTGAAAGCAGGGAGCCAGGGGGGACACAGACCCAAAAGGAATCTATTTGGAGCTGCTAGAGCGCCAGTGTTACCTGCCTCAGAAATACAGTGGTGGGCCTCATGGGCTTACATTCCAGTGGGGGAGACAGTGAACAAGTACATGAATAAGTAAGATAACTGCAGAGAGGGAGAGGTGCCCGGAAAGAAAGAAAAGCAAGGTAACATGAGAGGAGAGGAGAGGCTGGGGTGGGGGTGCTACTTAGGTAACTGTTTCTAAATGTGTGCTCTGAGAAGTGCTATTTATGCTGATTCCTGAAGGGCTTGAAGGAATCAGGAAAAGAGCACTTTCGGAACCGGGGCTATATGTGCAAAGGCCCTGAGGTAGTCACATGCAGACCAAAACCAAGTGCGATGTGGCTGGATTGCAGTGAGGCTGGGGAGGTAGGTGGCGCTCATCCGGAGGGCCCTGTATTTGGAGCTTACATCCAACGGGAAACCACTGGAGGGCTTTCAGTTGGGGAGGCCTGTGATGGCTGTTTGGCTGTGTGGGGACAGGTATGGATGTGGAGGGATCCAGCAGGAGGCACGCTACAGTTTATAAAACCTCTTTTGCCCCCTGCTCTTGCCACATGATCCCCCTGCTCTTACCAGCGAGCCTCACAGCACTTCTGAGATGGCTGGAACAGGAGCATCAGGCCATTTACAGGCGAGGAAACTGAGGCAAGTTCGTTGCCTCTCCTTTCTTTTTCCTAAGTGACCCCTCTAGCAGAGGCTGTACCGCCTTGATTTTCCCTCTCAGGGCCCTAGTACCTGCTGGTCTTCGTCTCCCTCCTTAGACTCTAAGCTCCTGCGGGCAGGCACCAGGCCTGTGGGGTTCCTGGCTGCAACCCCAGCGCCTGGCACAGCGCCGGGCTTCTCGGGCGTGTGTGCAAATAAGTGTTCGTTGAAGAAACGATCAGGGGGAGCAGCGGAGTTGCGGGGTGTGCTGGAGGAGGGCTTGCAGAGCCCGCCTCGCTGCAGCTGCCGCTCTGGGCACTTACCCCTCCCCTCTCCCCTCTCTCTCTGCTCCGGCCTCCTGTATTCAGGCCCTGGCACCCCACCGAGGGCCGCAGAGGCCGGGAGTGCAGGTCTGTGCCACTAGGAGGAGCTGTGGGTCCAGCCTGCGCCCGGGGTACCACCCGCTGTGCTCGCCCTCCATCTCCAGGGGGCTGAGCAACCGCTGTGTTTTGAAGCCCTGGGTATATTCAAAGTAAAAAATGAAAATTTGACGGACTAAGTCTGCAAAGACTGTGCTCCCTTTCATGTTTACACTTAGCAAGTTAACAGTTTCCACACATAAAAGTGCCCTGCAGCATAGCATACCCGTGTGAAGTTCTCATAATATTGTGAGAATATTAATGAAGAGATTCTGGCCAGGACAGGATACAGCGACAGGAAAGGATTCCGACCCTTCCCATCCGGGTGGCCTTGTCTCGGGAGTGGCCTCTGGGTCTGACTGTGGAGTTCTGGTGAACACAGGGCCCAAAGGGATGGGGGTGGGCCCAATCCTGACCCGAACGCTGGACATCCACAGATATAAAATCTCAGACGCTGTCCACTCTTGGCCCAGCCGGGGCAGAGCTGGGCTCTGGTGGACCTGCCTCCACTCCTAAAATAGAGCGTCGCGGACATTTACCCAGTGCTTACTGTGTGTCGTGTGCTGTTTTAAACCCTTAACATGCAGGCATTTCATTTTCCTTGTAACCCAGGGAAGTGCTGTTATTATCATCATCCTCATTTGATAGATGAGGAAGCTGAGGCATAGAGAGGTGAAGTAAGTGTCCAGGCTCTGTGACTGGGGAGTGTCCGAGTCCGGATGGGAACCCCAGCGGCCGGGGCCAGGCATGTGTGCTCAGCCTCGCAGCCCACGCAGACATCCTGCTCCCTGTACCCCTTCTGGAAGGGCTCTGGGGAGGCCAGCTGTGAGGAACTGCATTCCCAACCAAAGGTACAGACAGGCTCAGATTCTGGAGCATTGGAGAAGTCTTGGAGACAGAAGGAGATTGCAAAACTCATCCCCCAAACGCAGCCCCCATTCTAGGAAGAAGCTGCGCACCCCAGGCAGGTGCCCACCCACTATAGGAACGCTGCCCCCCGCAGCGCCCAGGCTCCCTGCAGAGAGGCTGCATGGGAGGGGAAGCGGAGGAATGAGAATAAACATTCCTAAAAATAGTGCTTGGCTCTCCAAAACCCACAACAAACTCCAAGGGGAGGGCAGACAGATGGAGGAAGCCCCCCCACCCCTGGTCTTTTGTGGAAGGCCCACTGCTTTGATGGGGGTTGTGTCTCTGACTGCGTTCTCCGAAGCCTCAGGAGACAGCTCTTGAGGGCTCCAGGCCTGAAGTGACTTTCCTGAGGGTGTGGGCCAAATGGCAGTGTCCTGAGTCTGGAGCCGTAAGCCTTTCCAGATTTCATGGCACATTTTCCACGAAGCTTTAGCTGCAGCGAACGTGACAACATCCAGAAGTCCCTGGCTGAGGCCAACCGAGCCCTTCAAGATGAAGCTGTTTGTTTTTCGCTTTACGAAACAGATGTTTGAGCAACATTGGCCGAGATGCCCCTTTCTGCAGATGAGAACCCGTTTGCATCCTCAACCTCCATTATGACATGGGGCTTGCACTCCCCCTGGGAACAGCTCTCCACAGATGGATCAAACCGCGTGCTGTGGAAGGCACCGAGTGGTGGCCAGGCCCGCTGCCGGCAGCTTGCAGAGCTGTGGAACATTCTTCTGGTCTCTGGGATATTCCGCCCGTTTCCGCCACATCTGCTCTTCTCTGGGCCGCAGGAATTTCTTCCATTTTAGGGGACGGAAACTCCCAGCTGAGACAGCTCTGGGCCTGCTTCTCGGAGTGCTCAGGCCTGTCCTGGCCTTGCAGCCGCAGCTGTTGGAGGGTGGACACGATTTCTCCCATGACGTCAGCCTCAGTGATACACCAAGGCAGGAGGCAGGGTTTGGAAGCGGAGCTGTTTGCTGAAGAGGCTCGGATACACCGTGTTCCCCAGGCAGGGGGCGTGTCGGGGGAGACATTCCTGTGTGTCCAGCAGGAATTCTAATTCCTGCCTCAGTTATTTCACAGGTCCTCGTAGGGATTGTAAAGAAGGACGTTTTATGTACTTCAGGCTGAACATTGTTAGGAAAGACTTTGAAATGTATCACCAAGTACTTCTGGAGCAAACTCCTAACACCCAGGACCCAGTTTAAGTACAGTAAATCCTCACCTGATGGAGTCCATAGGTTCTGCAACTGTAAGGGAAATAATGTCTAATGAAACCAGTTTACCATGGGCTGATTAGTGTAGACAAGGATTGAGTTCCCACAGCATCTCATCAGCATAAGGAAATGACGTGATTCGAGGACCTGCTGTATCTAGGTCTGTTGGAGCTGAGCTGCAATACCATATGTCACTGGGAGGTGTCGCTGTCAAAGGGCATTCTTGCACCTGTCAGTCCACATGTGGCTAACCTAAACATGTAAACCAGATTCTTTAAATGATGTACGTGGATCAGGGGAGGCGAGTCCCAACAAGCCAGGCAGCAATGTAAAACCACCTGGAAGGCCCGGTGTTTGTCCACTGAGTGGCAAGGTGGCTTGAGTGCAAGCTGGAGGAGAAGGTGTGGCCTCCCTGCCCAAAACTTGTGGTTGGGCCTCCCCAAAGCAGCACTTTCTCAACACTCTAAAAAGACACACAGTTGACACCATCATTGTTAAGACTGAAATGAAAATATGTTGAAGAGCGAAAGTGAGGCTATTAGACCTGTGGTTAAAGGAAGCAGCATTCCATGTGTTGGGTCCTGGGGTAGCGACACCCCACCCTGCCCTCCAGCCCAGGCTGCCTTTCTGTCATCTGAGAACCCGTTTTGCCTTCAGTCATGCTGACGGCTGCCTTATGGGGACACAGGCTGTTGTTGCCAAGTCTTCCAATTTTTAAAAAAAAATTTCAAACGAAGATGGTTTTTCAAAATGTGAAATCTACTGATTTTAAATTATTGGCAACAGATTCCAATTAAATAAAATACTACGGGGGCCAAACGAAACATGTCTGGGATAGGACTTAGTCTGTCAGTTTTCGAGCAGTATTTTCCTTTGCTTGTTAGTTGTGTGATTTAAGCATAAATGTCTGTGGTGAGGCACCTCCTTCTGGAGGGGTGTAGGTGGATGTCTTTCATCAGCCCAGTTCACTGAATGTGTTGATCTTACGTACAGACAGGGTTAAACAGGTCATACTTGGGGCTCATAAGTGGTAACGGCTGAGACACGAGTTTTTAGCATCAGACAGAGCTGGGTATGAACGCCGGATCTTCTTTTTACTAGCTCTGTGTCCCTGGGCAAGTGGCTTAACTTCTCTGAGCTTCAACATTGTCATCTGTGAAAGTGGGGATAATAAAAAGACCAATGTGGTAGCCGTTAGTAATGCATACCCCAGCTCTTTCGGGCACATTCCGGAGGATGGCATTTCCTGGCCCTCTTGTGGTTGGGTGGGATTACATGATTCATTTTAGCCAGTGAACTGAGAGTGGAGTATCACTTGTATAGCTTCTTGGGCTGCGACACTGAATTGCTGGGGTACAACCTTCAGAACTCCTTTTCCCTCTGCCCTGGTGATGAGCAGTGACGGCGATGTTGGCTGCTCCGTCAGCTTGGGCCCCAGAGTGAGGACTGCACAGAGCACAGCCCATGTTGACTTGTGTAGCATGAGCAAGAAATCAGCCTCTGTTGTTTTAAGCTGCTGAGATCTGGGGATTGTTTGTTACTGCAGCGTAACCCTGACCTCCTGACAGATACAGCCCACCTCTTGGAATGTAGTGAGGCGCCAGTGAAATGGTGCATTGAAGGAGCGTAGCAGGGTATCTGGCATACAACGGGCACTCAATAAACGGCACGTTCTCCTTCATTCAACAGATATTTCTTGAGTGCCCAGGCATTGCCAGGCCCTGTTGTAGGCAGGAGATAGAGTAGTGAACAAAACAGACGCAAATCCCTAACCCACCGAGCTTCCGATCTAATGCCATAGTGACTGTCTCCTTCCTCAGCTACATGTAAGAGGAAAATGGGGCCCTTTGCTTTGTTCTGGGCCCACGGTAGGTTGAAAAGCAAGTCTGCAGACACTGTCATGGCAGACAAGCGAGGATTGGGGGAGCCCCTCTGTTTCAAGGAGACAGCAGGCACGTTGTGGTGATGGTGAACTTTTCAGGCCGGGTTACCCCAGTGGCTCCCGGTGACATCAGTGACAGGGTCAGGCCTCGGGCGGAGGGAGGCCCGCACTAACTGCCTGGTGAGCAGGCGGCGTGGAGCCGGTGTAAGACACGTCCTCACCAAAGTGGCCGGGACGGCATGCACATTTCAGAAAAACTGACAGTGGGAGCTTTGCCTTCAGGCACCACCCCCATCGGTGCATAAACCGGGGCCTGGATTGTGGTAAATATCACAGAGCACTAGGAATTTCTGGAAAGGCACCAGCATTTCCCAAGTGCCTTTTTATGTGCTTAGTGCTTGCCTCACACCTTTCAGTCCCTCTAAAAATTTTACATGGAGGAATTCACCTGTGTTACAGGTGAGGCAACCGAGGCACCGGTGGAGTGAGCTGTGAAAGGCTGCACAGCGAGGCAGGCAGCCGGGCCTCTAAGCCAGGCCTCCTGCCCTCGAATCTGGGTGTGTCCCCTATGCTGACCCCTCGTGATATTCTTGGGAACAAGAGGAAAATACGGATACTGCAGTTCCCTCCCCCGGAGACCCAAGCCAAGGCCATGGTCTGCTGTTCTCTCTGGTTTTGATTATTTTTGCCCTTTGGACTGAGAAGCTGCTCGCGAGGGCCCTGCGAAGTGCTCCCTCATTCTGGGCTCACAGTGACCCTTAGAGGAGTTGCTGTCCTTCCTCCCAGGATAAAGGCGACCGAGACTCTGAGAGGTGACCTGACTAGTGGCCACTGTATGGGGCAGCTTTGCTGAACTGATTCGATGTGGCACTCGGACAGAGAGGGGTCAGAGGCAGGTAAAGGGTCAGTGAGCTTTAGGTACATGTCCCCTGGGGGGCAACTGTTAGGGTGTCACCAAGACTTATCGTCACTGACATGACTTCTGGGCAGGGTGAGTTCTAGGGTAACTCCAGGCATGTATGGGGTTGTCTCCCAGGGGAAAGGAATGGCCTTGGGCCAGACCAGAGGGTGCAAGCGAGTGGGCTATCGATGTGTTGACTTTGGCTTACATGGTGTTTAAAGGGGGTGGGGAATCCTAAATTAGTGACCAATATTTAAAATCCAAGGGATTTCATATAACTGCATTTCAGTTATTTTTGCAAAATCAGGAATCTGGCCACACTGGGCCCTGGTGCCTGCCCAGCAGCTGTCCCCTGGGATGCCTGCTGCTCTGAGAAGGGACATATATTCTCTGTCACTGCCTGGGTCAGCCTCGCTCCCTGGATGCTGCTGTGCCCTGGTGGCATTTGAGCCAGGGACCGTGTATTGAGCCTGAACTCTTGGAACAGACTTCTGGAAGCTGTCCTGGACGCGGGAACAAGTTCTGAGGAGCCCATCTGCAGTGCCCCCACCCCATGATTGTCCCACCGCCTGGCAGCCCTCTTTCTGCTCAGTGACTTGAAAGCAGCCCGAGTCTCAGTGTTTGACCTTGAGAAGCAAATTGAACAGCGGGGAGTGGACCAGGTGAGGGGGAGACTTACTGTGTCCCACGAGCCCTCGATCTGCCCTGTCCCCAGGACCCTCCCAGAATGCATTTCCCCTGAACTTTGACGACTGTGGCTTCCGCTCTCTAGGACTCAGAGGAGTTACAAAATGGGGTTTCCTCCAGACTCCCTTCCCTCGACCTCCCTGCCCCTGGACAGAATTCATTTCCTGCCAAAAGATCCTTGCCTGTCCCCTGTGCGCTAACTAGCAAACCGTGTTTGCAGGCCTGGAGTTGGCAGCTATTAATTGGTGATGGGGGTGAAGTGCCCTCTGATTTTGGGGATGGAGCAGGAGGGAGTCTGGGGGGGCAAGCCCAGCTGACCCCTGATATCCTCACCTCCCTGCCACTTTCTGCCCCCCTGTGAGCTGTGTCACTGAAGAGACAGGACACTCACAGGCCCCCAGATGCGCATTTGTCTTCCCTCATTTGCAAGGGCTGAATGAAACTCGGCAGCATTTCCCGACAGGGCAGAATGCAGCAGCTCCAAATGAGGTATTTATGGGCCATCTTTTTCCAGCGTTACTTGCATATTATAATTAAGAGATAATGTCAGTGGAATAGAACATTGTCACCGGGTAATGGTCTCCCGCTGCTTCCAAAATGTCAAGGCAAAGTCACAGCATTTATCAAAAATAAATGTTGGCGGGAAGACGTGAAGTTTGTTTTCACAGCAGGGACATTAATCCAGGGACACGATGTGGCAATGTCTTTATTTCTCTTCTCTGGAGTGATGGATGCCAGTGGATGGTGCTGTCTGACGGATGTGGGGTCTTGCCCGGGTGGGGGAGGCCAGCTGGGGCAGGGGTGCCGGCCGCGGGGCAGGTGGCCACCTTCGGATGGGGTTGGCGGGCGGGTTCTGGCTGCCCAGTCACTGGGCAGAACCGTTGCAGTGGAGGTGGCCTGTGGCGGTGTCCGGGTTCCTGGTTGCGAAGCGCGTCTTCTGCAGCTGGTGGCGGCAGCTGATTGGGTGGGGAGAGGGCGGACGTTTGGCAGAAGTCCTCCTTTCTGTTCCCGAATGGGTCCCTGGGGCATCGGCATGATGATGGAGTGGTTGTAGCCTGGGACGAGCTCAGTTTCTGCGCCGCTCCCCAAGAGGGAGCCAGCAGGCAACGGGCAGCTGAGCCAGCCGGCCGTCGGTGCCGCCTGGTGACCTGGCGACCGTGCACGCTGCACTCTGGCACAGGGACCTCTGCCTTCCTGGGCAGCCTTCACAGCCGTGCTTCATTACATGCTTGGCTGGCATTTTCCACACCGCTGCCCCTGGTGATCTTTCTCAAGTGTGCATCTGGTCCTGCAGCACCAGCAGAAACCTCCCTGGGCCCTCAGGATAAAGCCCCGGCTTGGAAACGGCTCTAGCACTCCTTTCCCAATGTCCTGGCAGTTTCCCCGAAGGCCTTTACCAGTGTTTCTCTGCCCGGGTCGCCCCCCTCTGCTCCTGCCTACACACCCCCTACCAGGCTGTCTCTCACTGCTTTGGGCTTCTATTTTGACGACTCCTCCAGGAAGCCTTCCTTGACCGCCCAAGCCTTGGATATGCTCCCTTCCCACGTGCTGCTTCCAGTCCCTACACCTGAGCCTTTCACAGCATTAATCACATCATAAGTGCTTGGGTTTTGGTCTGGCCCTCTCTGAGCGATGGGCTCTGTGAGGGCCTTGCCAGCAGCTCTGGCCCCAGATGCAGAGTGGGTGCTTAATACACGTTGGAACAGTTAATAAATGAGCCAACTGATGGACGCCTTTTATATGAGTTTGCATCAGTTACCTACTGGCAAAATAACGCTGAGGAACAAATTGCCCCAAGTATCACTGACCTCAAACAATAAGCTTCTGTTTTTGTTTTTTTAAGATTTTATTGGGGAATTGGGGGATGGGAACAGCATTGGGGAATCAGGGAAGGGGAACAGACACGTTGCTGTCCTTTTGTTCTTCAGTCTCATTGTGGAGGACGTTGCTTCACTGGCCCATGTTGGTATTGTGATCATTGCGCTCTTCCCGGATGAGGCAGATCGGTCGCCGGCCATTGGACTGCCGCACACGGCGGCTCATGGTCGCTCACACCAGCTGCCGGCTGCTCACACTGGCTGCTGGCCACTCACTGTAGGCAGCCCACTGCAGCTACGCTGTCGCCATCGACTCACGCCAGCCCAGCTCCAGGTGGAGCTGTTGTTCACCATCTTAGCTGTAGAGGGAGTGTCACTGGCCCTCATGTGGGATCCCAACCGGGTCCCCGCTGCTCAGAGCTCGTGCTCCCAAGCCAACTCTTAACCGACAAGTCACTCGCCGGCCCCAGCAAGCCTCTATTTGCCTCTCTGCAGGTCAGCAGTTGGGGCTGGGCCTGGCTGGGGGGCTTCTGTCCCGGCTGAGCATGCGAGCCTGGGGGCGGCTGGCTGTCGGCGGGCTGATCAAGGGTGGCCTCGGCTGGCCCTGCAGGCAGAGCTCTCTGCGTGCCACACGTCGCGTCTCCAGCTAGCTGGGCACCGCCCGCTGTACAGACAACGGGCGCAGGAGGGCAAACAGAAGGGTGCCAGGTTCCGAAGGCCTGGCGTGGAGCTAGCACACTGGTGCTTTTGGGCTGAAGGCAGTCACGAGGCCAGCTCAGACTCAAGGGGCGAGGAAGTGAACTTCGCCTCCTGAGTGAGAGGAATTGCAAAGCCACATGGTGAGGGGTGTAGATGGGGGGGTTGAGGGGGAAGCGGGTGGAATTGGGACCATTAGCTCAATCTGGCGGTGAGATGAAGTCAAATTCTTAAAGCAGCACTGTGGGCGTTTAGAAAGTGCTACACAAGTACAGTGATGCTTAAAGTCTGAGCAAGTGCAGTGATTCTCCTGATAGCGAGGAAGGTGATGGGGTGTGTGTGTTTATTGGGGTAAAAAACACAGAACATAAGATTTGCCCTCTGACCTGCTTTGGGTACAGGCCAGTAGTAGTAAGTGCATCCCCATTATTGTGAAACAGACCTCCAGAGCTGTTTTCATCTGCAAACCTGACGTCTGCCCCCAGAAACACTAACCACCCCCTGCCTCCCCCAGCCCGTGGCACCCACCCCTGAGTCTGACCCCCCCAGGGTTCCTCCTGTAAGTGGACTCGGGCAGCGCTGGCGTTGGGTGCCGGCTTACCTTGCTCAGCACAGTGGCCTCAGGCTCATCCACTTTGTAGCCTGTGTCAGAATCGCCTTCCTTTCTTTTCTTTTTTTTTTTTTTTTTTTAAGGGCAGTGTCACTGGCCCTCATATGTGGGACCGAACCGGGGCTGCTGGCGTCCCAGGCCAGCGCTTAACCACCGCGCCCCTCGGCCGGCCCGCTCTCCTTCCTTTCTGACGCTGAGGAATGTCCCACTGTGTGGATGGGCCCCGTTCTGTTTATCCGTCATCCGTCCACGGGCACTTGGGAATAACGTGGCTGTGGGCGTGGGGGTACAATGTCTTTTTGAGACCCTGCTTTCAATTCCGCCGACTATACGCCCAGAAGTGGGGTTGCGGGGTCATGCGTGGGGTGGTTTTAGCCTAGCAGGGAAACCCTCGGGAACCTACACGCTGATCCACACGCCTGACAGAGCAGCCAACTTTGGGCTCGGACGGCGCGGTTCGGGACCCAGCTCTGCGGCTTCCCCGTCTAATGTGCTCAGCCTCAGCTTCCTCCGCTGTGACTGGGGCTAATCATGGTGTCTGTCCACAGCCTGAGGACCGGGCGGCCAGGCACTGAGAGCAGTGGCCGGCATGTTGCACGTGCTCAGTGAATGACACCCATGTGTTTCATGCCAGGTTCGTGTCTGAGGAGCCTGCCTGTCACTGCCCGTCCTCAGGGAAGGCTGGGGGTGATGTTTGTCACCTCTTCCTGAAGGACCCGCAGCTTGTCTGCTCTGGGCAAACACCCCAGGGGAGGGTCAGTGTTGGGAGTCCGCCTGGGCCTCGGGAGGGGTGGGGCCGTGGCCGGCAGCCTCGGCAGGCGGAGAGCTTTCCTTCCCAGATGTTCAGTCTCTGACGGGAGGCCTCCTGGCGCATCCTGCTCTGCCCCCTGCGCAAATTGCAATTTCAGCCCGGCAGGAAGAGAGAAATGAGCTTGCATAATAGAGGAACATTTGGTGCTTTTGGCTGGGCCTGCAGAGGCGAAGGTTTTGTGCTGAAGTGTGCAGCGCGGAACAGAGAGGTTGCCTACGTGCCAGGCTGGGGGCCCAGCCCACTGGAGGGATGGCCATGCTGGAGGCCACACAGGCGCGGAGGGCAGGGCAGCTCCCCCAGGGCAGGGCCGATAGGGAGGAGCGGGGGGCTCGGTGACTCGGCTGTTTTCAAGAGTCGGGAAGGAGGGTTCAGAGAAACCACACCGGGCCGGGCTGGGTTGCTGCGGCCGGCAGGACGGTGGCCTCAGGGACTTGGCCAAGCACAGGCTGCAGAGGCCTGTCCTCTCCCCTGGGGCCTTTGGGCGACTTCCTTCTCACTCAGAGATCTGCGTCCTCAGCACAGAGTTGAACCTGAACGTCTTGATCCAGGGGGACGGATCTGAGCGCCCTGGACGGCTCCCCCAGGACCACTGGGCTGGACACGGCCGAGCACGGCTGGCCAAGGGCAGGGAGTCAGTCCCCAGATGTGACACCCCCACCCACAAAGGACCCCTGGCTCTGCTGTTTGTCAGGGGGACAGAAATGGGGTGGTAACCCCCCTCCAGAGATTCAAGGCTGGGCTGGGGTCAGACTGGCTCGTTTGGGCTCGGTGACTGCAGAGGGCAGAGCAGGGAGGCTGGGCAGCCTCTGAGTCTGCTGAGTGTTCGCTGAGCGCCCGCTTTGTCTCAGGCCCTGTTCCAGGTACAGGCGTTACCAGGGCGAGCAGAGCAAGTGAAGAGCCAGGGGCCTGGGGCGGTTCTGTCTCGTCCCGTCCTGTCCAGACGCGGGCCTGGGAGACCTAGGAACATGGACGGTCACATCTGTGCGGGGGAGGGCACCACTGGCCCCCGGTTCTCCCCACGTCGTCCCCTTTGCCGTGTGATTTGGGACTGCTTCTGTCAAAGGGGTAGAATGCACTTCTGTGCCCCATGACTTTGGTCTGGCCATCGGACCTGCTCTGGGCAAAACAAGGAAGTGGAAGTGGCGCTTGCTAGTACTGTCTCTAGCCCTTACGGGACCTTCTACTTTCTGCACCTTTGCTGTGTGTGAGACAGACATGGCCTGGATTCACCTGCTGACCCAAGGGGAAGGAGAGAGGTGGCCAGCCAAGCCCGGCCTAGAGCTGCCAGCTGGCGGTGTGAATGGTAACTTGTGAGTATGGTCTGAAGCCACTGAGCTTGTTACGCAGCATGTTGGTGGCAATAGCTAACTGATACAACCGGCTATTATTAACCCCAGTCTGTAGGCAAGGACATTGAGGCCCAGAGATGTGAAAGGAGCTTCTGGATGTTACAGAGCTAATGTGGCTGAGCCCAGAGAAGGACACAGCTGTCTCGCTTATTCATTCAACACAGTTTTGTTGAGCACCTACTATGTGCCTGTAATTGTGCTAGAAGCTAGAGATAGTACAATGAGAATGACAGTCCTTTTATGAGCAACCTCTGCTGGAAAAGAACTTCTGTTTTCCTGGAGTATCAACAGAAGTCTGACAATTGTGCCCCACCACCCTGGTGTTTGTGCCCATCCTGAACTGGTCACGGCAGTGACAGGACATGGGGCGTTGATTGGCCAGGCTAGATCAGGTGTCCACTCCCTGTGGCTGGGGAAGTGATGACCCCACCTGAACCACGTGAGAATAGAGAAAGAAGGGTTTCCCCAAAGAAAAAGTGCTGCCGTTAAACCTTAAGAAGGGGGAATAGATGCTCCGCAAAGTCCCGCAGGGCCCACGGCTGCTCCCGGCCTCCCCTACCTCTGACATTCCTTGCGGGAGCTCTGCCCAGCCCTCGGAAGATCAGATGTGATTTATTCCTGGCATCTGTGCTGCCGCTTGCTGCGAGGTGCTTTGCAGTGGAACAGTAAGTTACAGGGCCATTTATCTTGTTGGCGGCTTCTGATAAAACGAGCAGGCTGAGCAGCCAAGGCCTTTAACCAACATGATCAGGGCCGCTCGTTTAGAAACCAGGAGACCTTGAAATTGGCTTTAATTGAAGGGGTTAGCAGTGAGGGGCCTGGCTGGGTTTGTTCAGGATGGAGACACCCCACCTTCAGAAAGGTCGCAGCGATGGCGAGACCTGACTTTGAGTCCTGGCTGTGCCTCTGCATTTGACTTTGGATAAGCTATATCACCTCTTCTGGACTTGGTTTCCTCATCTGTGAAATGGAGATGCATCGATCAGCATTGGCTCAGTTATGTGGCATTAACAAACAACCCCCAAATCTCATGGCCTAAACCAGCCCAAGTTCCTGTCTCACTCGTGCAGTGTGTCTGCTGTGGGTAGGCGGGGGTCTCTGCTCCACATCTCCTCACTCTGGGACCCAGACGAATGGAGCATCTCACCCACAATCCGGAGCACCATTGGGCGGAGGGCAAATTGTGCTCTATCTTAAAGCTTCTGCTGAGAAGCAGACGTGATGTAAGATATTGGGGATACATCTCATTGGTCCAGGCTAGTCACATGGCCATGCCTAACTTCTGGGGGCGGTGAGAGCGGAGAAGAAAAATCTACCCTGTGACTCAGTGGGAAAGCCAGGTGGGTTATTGCTGATCAGAGAGCAGCTCTGCTGAGCCACCGTGGAAGCCAGGGTTTCTCTTCCTCCTCCCGGGGATGCTCATTACCTGACTCTGATCCGTTCTCTGTTTCCTGGCCGCATTCATCACCCTCCCCTACCTTTGCCACTTCACCCCATCTGCTGGGAACCTCTGTGCCTGCTGCTGAGCCTTCAAGCTAGTCAGCCTGGCTCAAAAATCCCCTGTGCAGGCACTTCCCAGGGGAGTCCCGCCTGGTCCCAGAGGGCTGGGACCAGGCAGTTTTTTACCCCCACTGTATCCGCAGCGTCTAGAACAGTGCCTGGCACGCAGCAGATGCTCAGTAGTTACTTGTAATTGTGGGATGATACCCCCCACCATCATATGTCCTGGAAAGCATGGAAGGCCGTGCTAAGTGCCCGGTGCTGCCTGCCGCCCATGGTTGTTGCCTTGTGCTGGCCGCCTGCGCCAGCTGCCCTGCAGGCGTGCGTTAGCCCACCATCCTTCACACAACCCCCGTGGCAGGCAGCACTGTCGTAGGACTCTCCTTTAAAGTTTTTATTTTCTCCCGTTTTATTGAGATATTATTGACGTATAGCATTGTGTTCATTTTAGGCATGCAGCACAATCGTCTGATAGCTGTGTACGCTGGGCAAGGGTCACAGTAAGTTTAGTTAACTTCCGTCACCTCACATAGCTATGAATTATTTAACCAATTAATTGTCTGGATGGGAATTTGTAAGCGCTACCCTCTTAGCAGTTTTCAAATATACCATACGCCGGCGGGTATTGCTAACTTCAGGCAGACTCTTCCCTGAGGCAGCATTCGTGTTTACTCATCCTGTGACTCCCTTCCCCTGCTCCAAGATGGTGTCAGTCCTTTGTGTTTTCTCGGTTTGTGCCTTTGCCAGGCAGAGAGTAGAAATTTCTGGAAGACAGTCCATCTGTCTGCCTTGGATTAATCTGGGCTTTCTAGAGACACAGACCAATAGGGTACCTATATCTATATCTGTGTCATCTCTATGTATTTATAAAGAAATTTGTTATAAGGAGTTGGCACGTGTGATTACGGAGACTAAGAAGTCCCACCATCTGCCATTTGCAACCTGAGTCCCTGCAGAGCTGATAGCGTAAGTTCCAGTTTCAGTCTGAGTCCAAAGGCAGGGGAGGCTGATGTCCCTGCTTGAAATCAGGCAGAGAGAGCAAAGTCTCCCTTTTTTACCCTTTTGTTCCGTTCAGGCCTTCAACAGATTAGACGCAGCCCACCCGCGCTGGGGAGGACAGCCTGCTTTACTCAGTCTACTGATTCACAAGCGAATCTCACCCAGAAACACCCTCATGGACATGCCCAGAGTAATGTCTCACTAAATATCTGGGTGGCCTGTGGCCTGGTCGGGTTGATACAGAAAATGAACCTTCGTGTGCCTTTTATGAAAACCCCTTCCTTGTATTGGTCAGGGTATAGGCTCAGCTGCTGTAACCAAAGCACGGTGGTTAAAACAAGAGATATTTGCTTCTCTCTAATGCAAGAGTGCCCAGGAGGTGAGCCAGCTCTGCCTTCGGTTAGGGACCCTTTCCGCAGCCCCCCACCCCCCCACCCCACCCCCCGTCCTGTTGTTCCAGCAGCCCTAGGATATGACCCTTCACGGCATGGTTGAAATGGAGCCAAAGTCAGACCTGCATTCCAGCTCTCAGAAAGAGGAGAAAGAGGAACTGGTGGGCAGGCAACTTCCTGTTCAGCAGGTGGTGCGGAAGTTGCGAAAACCATTTCCACCCACACTCCCAAGGGGAGCAGGGGAGGCAGGGAGATGGCACCTGCGGCTCAGCAACCAGCCACGTCCCAGCGAAGTCTTTCTTACTGGGGGCAGGAGGTGCCGCTGGCCTTGCTGAGAAATTGCTGTTGGTTCTGGAGAAGGGATGAGAAAGGGAGAAAGACTTGCATGTGTTGGAGTTGGTAAGAGGGAAGCAGGCGATGCCTTTCTGTGGCTGTGCCCTGGGGAGTGACCGTGCCTCGCTGCTGCACCCGCACCAGGAAGGGAGCACCCTGAGCACAGAGGTCCCTGTGCCGGCAAGCCCCGCCCCCCGTGCGCGCGGATGCTGAAGAATTGCACCCCAGAAGGGGCGGCCTGGTCCTGGACCCCTAGCATCTTGGGGTCCTTAGTGGGAACCAGTGACCAGAGGGAGCCCTTGGACCTTTGCTCTCTGATGGTGGAGAAGCCCCAGTCCTGAGACGGAGACTGAGTTTTCTATCATCTTGGGAGGATCAGGGCTTGAAATGGGTTCAAGTTAATTGGAAAGAAGAAAAGTCGGTAGTATGTTGCAGACCTGGATTTGGGGCCTGAGATATATACCCCCTGCATTGGTGTCTCTTTTTATGAAGGGAGGAGGTGGGCTTGGACATGTCGTCACGGCCCCCTGGTCACACAGCAAGTCCATGAGGAAAGCGGGACTCGGCGGGCGGCCTGCAGTTTGCAGACCCCACATGCATTGTTGCTACACCACCCAGCTCCAGTTGGTGTGCCAGCGCCCTTTGGAGTTTGGGTGCAGGGCAGGGAGGAGGATGTGGGGTGGTGGAGGATGCCGGGAGCCTCAGGAGATGGCCATTCTAGGAAGTCCAGCAGGCTGCACTTCGGGAAGCCCCTTGGCGGCTCTTACTTACGTACATCTCAGAAGAACTGGCTGTTTTCTAAACAAGTTGTCACCGGCTGTCGTCTGCCCACCCCAGGCTGGGCTGGAAGTCACTGGTGAATATTCAGAGCTGCTCCTATATCATACCATTCAGTGGATTTTAGGGTACACACTTGTATAACCATCACCACAATCAATTCTAGAACATTCCATCAGCTTAGAAGGAAACCTCGTCCCGATTAGCAGTCCCTCCCTGTTCCCTGGTCCTAGCCCCAGGCAGCCATGGATCTATTTTTGTCTCCATGGATTTGTGCTTTCTGGACATTTCCATGCATAAACTCCTACACTACGCGTCCTGTGTCTGGTTTTCACTCAGCATCCTGGCTTCAAGGTTTATCCGTGTTGTAGCGAGTGTCAGCGCTTCATTCCTGTTTACGGCTGAGTAATGTTCCATTGTCTGAAGACACTACATTTTGTTGGCTCATCAGTTGATGGACACGTGGGCTGTTCCCATTTCCTGGCTGTTGTGAATGGTGCTGCTATGAACACGTCTGTTCAGAGTTTTGCATGGACATGTGTTTTCGTTTCTCCCGGGACTTGACATTTGGGGCAGGATATTTGTTACAGGGCATTGTAGGATGTTTAGCGGCATCCTGGGGTCTACCCCGCTAGATGCCAGCAGTATATCACTATCACTTTGTTGTGACAACCAGAAATGTCTCCAGACATTGCCCAATGTCCCCTGGAAGCAAAATTGCTCCTGGTTGGGAATCACTGGTGTGGAGTGAAAATATCTAATTGCAGAACACCACACATACCGCGGCACTCTTGTTAGGAAGTTTAAAAACAGCTACGACAATACTATTAATATGTCCTTTAGGGACATGGCTCTCCAGGTGTGCCCCCCAGAGCAGCAGCAGTGTCCCCGGGGGGCCGCCTCAGAGGAGCATGGTCTCAGGTTTCACTCCAGACCTGCCGAATCAGACACTCGGGTGTCGGTGTCGAGGCTTGGGATCTGTTCTGGGGCCCAGGCAGAGGACCCCCTCTGGGCAAGTGCTCTTTTCTGCCCACCTCAAAGTGGTCTGTGCAGACACCCAGCTCTGCCAACCAAACTGGGGCCCGGACGCTCCAACTCCCTCAGCAATAAACCCAGCGAGAGCAGCTACCAGTCAACAGGTGCCCTGCACCCTGGATGAACACAGTCAAGACCCTTTGTAATATCACCATCATTCCCATTTTACAGATGAGGAGACTGAGGCACAGAAAGGTCAAGCGCCTGGCCCATGCTCACACAGCTACGCAGAGCAGGAGCCCGGATGGGAAGCCCTCCTTTGGCAGAGAGACTCCAGCTAGGGCTCTATTTATGGCTCCCCATAGGTGAGGACATGAACCAAGGCCAGGAGGCTGTTTTTAGGTTTTTGTCCTGTCCTTTCTCCCAGGTTAGCCAGCCTGGGCGGGCAGTTGGAATCCACACTCAGCCCCTGCCAAGGAATGTCACAGCACTGTGCCTCAGCAGGGCCCGGGTGGGGGGGCAGCGGAGGGAGCGGAGCCTTGGCAGCTGTGACAAACAGAAAACAGATTGTTTCCCTCTGCTGCCACCCCCAGCCCAGGAGGGGGAGGGGACGCGCCGGAACCCAATTACCCACTTAAAATGGGTGCTCTATTGTGGGATGAGGCAAGGTCAGGGGCAGGGGGGCGGGGCGCAGGCTCTGCCCAGGGTGCAGTGTCCCTGGCACAGCCCGTTGGCTGGGCCCCGGCTGGCCTGGCTTCCTCCTGCCAGCCCCACCACCTCCTCTCCTGGCTCATAAAGACCCAGCATTCCTTTCCAAAACTGGATTTTACTCTCCAAGTAACCTTGATGCTCTCATTGTCTCAGATTCTTCTCAAGAACCCTGGCTCCTCCTCTGAGCAGTCCAGACTCTAGGAAAGGCTTCTGTCATTCATTCATTCATTCATTCATTCATTCATTCATTCATTTCTCCCTCCCTCCCTCCCTCCCTCCCTCCCTCCCTCCCTCCCTCCCTCCCTTCCCCACCCCGATCTCTGTATCTCCATCCATCTTGTAATGCTCTGGAAATGTTTGAGCAGTCAGGCAGCTTAGCTTCCTTTGAGATTCATTCATTTATTTACTACTTTTTAAGCACCTATTATGCGTAGGCAGTAAGAGATGTTCTTTTGTCAGCATTTTGTGGAGCACCTACTATGTGTAGGCACTAGAGCTACTCTCATTCATTTACTAAGTATTTGTGGTAAACATCCACATGTGCTTATCAAGTATTTGTGGAGCACCTGCCATGTGCTAAATGCTAGGACTGTATGTATTCATTTGCGAGGTGTCCGTGGAGCACCTACTATGTGTTAGCTGTTAGGAGTGCTGCAGTGAACAAAACAGACATGTTCTCTGCTATCAAGCATCTTGTGGTCCAGTAGGGGGCAGACACTCAACAACGATTTGATGTGATGGGCATTTATTGCACGCTGACTGTGCAGGGTTCTGGAGCGCTTGGAGGGCAGGGTTGGACACACGACGGTCAGTGTGAGTGGCAGGAGCGCTGTGCTGTGAGACTCAGATGAAGACTAAGTTTGTGACTTTGAGAGGCTTAACCTCCAGGACCTGTTTACTGCCCTGTAAAACCCGTGGCAGTGAGACTTCGCAGGGGGGCCTGAGAGAGACCAGTTGGCCTCCGTAAGGGATAGTCGTTGCTTTTGATGGTTCAGCATCTGTTCTTCCCGGTAATGGTCCCCTGATCTTGTTGGGGGAAACTATTCTTTCCTCTCAGCACCTGTGGTTCAGGTGGTGCTGACCCCTCCTGGAGGAGCACATGACCAAACCTGGCCAATCAGGTCATCCCATCCCCTGACCTCAGTCGTTGGTTAGAGGGGGAGTCACATGACCCAGGCAGGGTTCAGTGAGATTCAGTTCTGGAACCATCAGGGAAAGAAGGGCTTCCTGTTGGGATTGGCAAGTGATGGGATGTGGGCCCCTGGCACCCTCTTGCCTCGAGGGGAGAGCCTCCCCGAGAATGAAACCAACTTGCAAGAAAATGGAGAGAATGAGTCCCGAGGGCGCCATTCGGAGCCCCAGATCCAGCTGTGCCTGAAGCTTGTCCAGCTCCTGGGCTTTTCAGTCACATGGGCCGATGAATTCTTTGTTGCTTCAGTCACTTCGAGTTTGGATTTTATCACTTGGAACCAAGCGCCCTGACTCATACACAAGCCTTTTCTCTCTCCTCATTTCATAAAACAGAAATCCTATTACACCCCACATGGAAGAGGGAAGATTAATTCCCTCGTTTTCTAAAAAGCTGGTGCAAAATGGCTAGCGGGAGCGGCCGCCTAACCGCCCCTTGCTCTTCAGGATGTGAGCACCGTTATTCTCACAGCCCCGACCTCGCCTCGCTGAGTGGGGCCCACATCACTTAACCCTCCAGGCCTCGGCCTTGAAAGGTTTAAGATGGACAGTGCTCGGCCTTGTGGGCAGACGTGGACCTTTCCAGGCTGTCTGGTCTCTCCCTTCGTCCTGGATTCCCGGCCGGCTCAGGTGGAACAGTTGTCGGTGGGATTACTAACTTCGTCTGTAAAGGGCCAAATAGTAAATATTCTAGGCTTTGTGGACCATAAAGTCTCTGTTGCATATTCTTCTTTGTTTTTTGTTTGTTTTGTTTCTTTACAACCCTTTAAAAACGTAAAAAATTGGGCCAGCCGAGTGGCGTGGTAGTTAAGAGCTGGCTTGGGACGCCAGCGGCCCTGGTTCAGGTCCCACATATGAGGGCCAAAATCATCTTTAGTTCACAGGCTGCACACAAAAAATAGGCTACAGGCTAGATTTGGCTCACGGCTGAGATTTACCGACTCCCGGTGAGTTGATAGTTATGGGGACCCAGTGTACCTTTTCTTTCCCCTCCCTTCCCTCCCCCCCTCCTTCCCTTCTTACCCCCTTACTTTCTTTCTTTTTTGGGATAAAAACCCCCATTCCCCCAAACCCAGGAAATATCCTGGAAATTTTAATATTTTGGCGTCAAAATTCATACCTACAACTAGGCCCCATCTCCTTTGCCTGCTATTTGTCTCCATGGCACGTATCACAATTTGTAACTCCAGGTTTATTTCTTTGATTGTTTTAGGCATCTCTTCATTCTAGAATATAAGCTCCATGAAGAAGGGAAGCCCTGGGAGGCCCAGGGCCCAGGGTGCCTGGCAGGTTGGGGCTGATTTTAGTGGCTGTGAGGCTGGGTGGGAATGTGTGGTAAACTTGACTCGGTGCAGAGACCTTGGGCTTTCAGCTGTGTGACCAGGGCGGGGCAAGTGAGTGAGGGGCCGCTGGAGTCCTCTCTACACAGGCAAGCTGAATCCTTGCTCCAGAATCATGAACTCATAAAGTAGTGAGCTCCCCGTCCCTGGAGGTGTGTAAGTGGCAGCAGTTTGCCTGCCAGGGCTGGCATGCACATGTAATTCCTGCCCCCAAAGGCAGGCCTCTCCTCTGCCAGAAGACGCCCACAATTCCCTGGCTTGCTCAAGAACCTCTGGCTATAATTTGCCAAGATCCCGATTTGGCTTCTTTGGGATTAGGGGGCTGCCAGGCATCACCTTGAGATCTTACACTTGTCAAGCAGAACCAGAGAGACACTTGAGTTCTGCAGTTCTCTCTGTGCCCAGCTTTCCGGGGAGCCCTGGGTGCGGGTAGTCCAGGAGCCCGGGTTTCCAGAGTCCTGAGCCAGCCTTGGGCCTCGTCTAACAGGACTCCTCTCACCCCCTTGCTTGAGCTGGGGGAGAAGCTGGTTCCCAGTGGGAATCCAGGCCAGGCAGGCCTCAGAGTCTCCTTGGGTATGGGGAACCCAGCCTGGGTACTCCCCTCCCCTGTCTTCTCCAGGCTTGGCTACCAACCCTGGAATCCGCAAATGGGCCCAGCGGCTGTCTTACCCAGGGCACCCTTCCCCCTCCTGTTAGATCCCCTGGGCTCATCACAACACAGGCGTGGGCTGGTCACAACCCTGGAGTTCCTGGCTGGCGGACCTGCACCTGCTACCAGGTACCCAGGGGGCATGTTTACCTGGTTCCACGCCGGTACACTGTTCTGGGTGTTTGGGGCTGGTTTTATTCCAATGGACGGGTGCCCAGGCCGTGGAGCGAAGTATTTATAATGCCATCCCTTTGGAGCTCTTTGGGCAGTGTGGCCTCAATCACTGAATTGTAGATGTATTTTGAGATTCCCACTCTACCTCTTATTTGAATTCCTGTCAGAGCCCCCCTCAAGAAGAGGGGCTCAGGTACACCCTTGTCAAAGTAGGTGCCATTATTATCCCCGTATCACCCAGAGAAACTGAGGCACAAAAGGGTAAGTGCCCCAGTTCACCTGGCTTGGTTGCACATTCATTTAGTGTTATATTTATGCATCTGTTCAATGGTGGTACTGGGAGTCAGGGTGAACAAGGCAGCCTCCACCCTCAGGGAGCACAGGGTTTGACAGGCTGCTGGGGACACACAGCTGGAGCCTTGGCTAAAATCCAGGGGTCCGGGAAGCCTACCCCAAGGACCAAAAGCCTGCAGCTTGGTTCCAGCTCAGGGGACAGCTCAGTCTGTCTGTCTGCCCCTTCATGGTTGTGCCAGTTTCCTCACCTCTTGGGCTTCTGGTGAAGATGAAGTAAGTTATGTGTCTCTAGAATAGATGGAACAGAGCCTAGACCACCCTAAGCTGTGCATGTCAGTGATTGTTTTTATAAATCCCAGCTGATTACATAAACAAAAGGCGACATTTCAGCTCAGTCTCTAAGCATCACCGAGGGGCAATAGCTAGGCAAAGGTATGCACAGTGTGGGGAACAGTGTTCCAGGTAGAAGGAACAGCATGTGCAAAGACCTGTGTTCCTGTTGCACTGGGATGCATGAAGAGCCGAGTGCAGGGCTCAGCGCCGATGTGACAAAGGCGGAGCCCTGCCCTTTGGGGTTCACGGAGGATAAATCAGACCCTTTAGCGAGAGGTGGGAAGGAACAGGGAGGTGTGTGTTGGAGTGGGGTGCAGAAGAGAGGAGGAGCACCCTCCCTCGGGCCTCATCTTTCAAGTGCGTGTGGGAGCAAACATTGCAGGGACCTTCCTTGTTGATTAAAACGGATAGGCCAGTTCTGGGGACGAAGATAGATAGGTCTCCCTGGAAGGCTTTGCTTCTCCCAGCTCCTCCCCTCGCTCTGTGAAAAGCCTCCTCAATGGCCTTGGCTGCCTAGCCCCGCGGCTGTGGAAAATGAGTCTCTTTTCCCGGTGTGCAGACGGCCCCGCTGTGACTCCCACTTAAGAGCAAGGCACTTCCTGACCAGAAATGACTCAGATAAATTTGTTGGCGGAGAGCTGCAGCTGCCATCCTGGGATTAATTTGGAAGTGCTGGCTCAGGATGGCCGGGCTGCTGGCTGCCCACGAAGGTCAGGCCTTCTCTGAGCCTCCTGTCTGGGTCACTGTCAGAGCCTCTCTCTGAGGAAGCTGCCACCTCCACAGAGGAAATGGCTGGCCTGCACTTCACCCCTGGGAAATTCTGCAAAGACCGTCTCTCTACCCTCTTGCTCTAGTGATAGCTGCTGATGGAGGGCACATAGCAGGGAGCTTGTTTGTTTGTTCAGTCAGCAAATTGTTACTCAGTCAACATATACTTGCTCCGCGCCTCCTGTGTGCCAGGCACCGTGCTAGGCCTGATGATACGAAGGTTAAAGAAGATACTGTCCTTGGTCTCAGAGAATTTCAGCCTCACGCGAGAGGGACATGCAGGCCGGGGATGACTCACTGGGACATTCTTATGTGTTGGAGTTGTATCAGCCAGGCTCTCTGTTTGCAAGTCGTAAATAAAAAAAACCTCAAATCAGCTTAGGCAAAAGGTAATTTAATGGTTGTTATGGAACTGAAAAGTTAAGTGTAGAGCGTCAGGCATAGCTTGACTCAGGGGCTCCAAATATGTACTGGGATTAACCTCCTTTCTACCTTGGAACCCTGCTTTCCATGGTGTTGATTTCTGTGGTGGCTAAATAACGTCCCCTCCCCCCAACCCCCCAAAGTCGGTCATGTCCTAGTCCCAGGGGGCCTGTGACTCTCTGACCTGTGCAGATGTGATTTAGTTTAGGCCCTTGAGATGGGGAGACTGTCCTGGAAAGTCCTGAGGGTAATGGATTCACAAGGATTCTTATCAGGAGGCTCACAGGCAGAGGGAGAGGTGGCTACAGATGCAGAGATTGGTGATACCATTGCTAGGAGGGGCCACAAGCCACAGAATGCGGGCAGCCTCTGGAAGGGGCTGGAAAAGGCAAGTCATGGATTTTCCCCTAGAACCACCGAGAGGAAACACAGCCCTGTCGACATCTTGATTGTAGCCCAGTGAGATGGATCTCACACTTCTGACTTCCAGATCTGTGAGATGATAAATTTGTGTTCTTTTAACTCACATCTCCCTTGGTTTCAAGTCCAGCAGAAAAGACGGAATGTTTTCTCCCTGGTAACTCCTGTACGAGTCCAACTAAGCATTCTGGTTGGACCAGCGTGGGTCACATGCCCATCTCTGAGCCAGTTGCCTGGCTAACAGTGCTCTGATTGGCCAGACCTGGGTCACAGACTCTACCCTGTGAGGGAATGGAGCCCCACCAGAACATCCTGAACTGAGTCTTGGCAGGTGGAGGAAATCCAGGGTTATGCTCCCGTTTAAAAGGGGAATGAATGCAGCGCAGCTAAAAATAGCAACCGTTCTCTATAGCAGAGGAGGGAGAATTCTCTCCCAGCTCCAAGGTAGGAGGAAAGAGTACTGGGGGCATTGGGAGACTCGGCTTTTATTCCCAATTTCCTGTCTCATGAGCTGTGTGACCTCGGGTGGGTGGTACAACCTCTCTGACCTTCTGTGTCATTACCTGTAAAATGGGGCTTGTGACTTCCCCAGGGATCATCTTTGAGCAGTAGGCCATCTTCAAGCCACTCCTCTTACTGTCAGACCAACCCCAGGACCCTGGATGGCGGGGATGGGGGCTGAGCTTTGGCCGTCTCTCGAGTTTGTTTTCTCAATGGTTTTGCTTTATCAAGGCGTTCATTGGAATCTGCCTTTGGTGACTCATACTTCAAAGGAGGTTGAACTTCTGGGCAAACCCCCCCTGGAGTGTTCGCCGCATGTGAAAAGAAATGTGCTCCCTTGGCTGTGGTCTCGGGCTCCTGACCCAATCTGCATATTTCTCTTGCTGGCATGGGCGCCAGTCATCTTTGGTGCCTGTCAGAGGAAGGCTGGCACTTCAGCCCATTTGTTGAGAAGGAAGGGGTGTATCGAGGGCCAGCTTGTCCCCCGGTTTGACTCAGATCAGATGTCAAGGGTCTCATGACATATCGATCAGGGCTTATTTGCTGTCAATGACAAAATTCAAATCAAATGGGCTCAAATCCCAGCTCTGCCATTTCCTAGCTGCGTGGCTAAGGCACATAAGTCACGGAGCCTCTCCTAACATCAGTGTCTCCATCTGTAAAATGGAGGGAACCACGGGTGGGCAGCTGGATTTGTTTTCTATTTATGGGCTGCAGCTAGGAACCCGCTGTCGATCCCTGCCCTGCCGAGTAAGTGGCTTTTTCTGTTACAGGAGCTGAATATGAACCTCAGCCCTTCCTGGCCCTTTGTCCTCTGGTTTCATGAAGTGGCGCCTGCTGGCTGCCTCCCAGACCCCTCTGGAGGCTCCACACCGGAGTCGGGCCTTCTCCTGGCTGGTCCCTGCTGCCCTTTCCTGGATCGCTCGAGAGCCTCCGCTTCATGCAGTGTGGGGACTCGGCCATTTGTGCTGGAAGTTGGCCAGTGGGGAACCCCGGTCAGACTGTAGACACCAGCCCGGGGAGCTCTGCCCGCTTCGGGGACTGGGCTCTGTGTGGTTTAGCATCTGTTCCCGGTCAGGCCTCCTCCACCAGGAGGTTTGTCCGCTGTGCCAGGCAGAATCCTAAAATGGCCCGAGCTTCCCTTGTCTGGCCCAGCCCTGGAGTGTGACTAGGATGGGATAGGTGCTGTCTTGATGAGATGACGTTAAGTGTCAGGAAATGGGAGGTGCGGTCACCCGCGGTTACAGATATAAAAGCTGGTAGTGGCAGACAGGAGACAGACGCCTCTGCTGGCTCTGCAGGATTCGGTGGCAGAGGTGAGCAGGGCCGCTGAGAGCTAAGAGCCAGCCCCTCCGGACCACCGGCAAGAATGTGGACTCTCAGTCCTACCGAACTCTGCTCTCAACCGAGCGCGCCTGCGCGAGGCAGCCCAGCCTCAGCGGAGATGGCAGACGCCTTGGTTCCAGTCTGTGAGGACCTGAGCGGGGACCCGGCTCCCGCCCTTGCCTGCACTCCTGACCCCAGACACTGCGATAATGCATTTGTGTCGTCGGCTGCTGAGTGTGTGGCGATTTGTTATGCAGCCCTGGAAACTAATACACCCTCTAAACTCTGGGAGAATCCCAGTTTAGGAGCAAGGAGGAATGCCACTCAGCTTGGAGGGTCTTGTGTAGTGCTCCGGCCCAGAACGTGCCTCGTGTCATGGTCTCGCCTCCCTACCTGAAGTGACACCCCTCCCACACTGCTCTGTTCTCCTGGATAAATCCACACAGAGAGAGAGAGGAAACAAGTTCAGACTCTGCTTAGAGTATCAGTTCGGAGTATTGGATTTAGCTGTGAGTAATAGAAAACCCATTGAAGAACTGAGTAAATAAAAGAGCAGTTACTTTGACTATAAGACGTCTAATGGCAGGTAGGTTATTGTCTTCAGGAACCCAGATGCCTGTCATTTTGCACTACCATTTTTTTTAAATTATTTATTTATTTTTTTTTTGAGAGCAGTGTCACTGGCCCTCATACGTGGGATCCAAACGAGGGCCGCTGGCGTCCCAAGCCAGCTCTCAACCACCATGCCACTCGGCCGGCCCCTGCATTACCATTCTTATGATGACGTCTGAGCTTGTCTCGTGGTTACAGCGTGGCTGCCGAAGCTCCAGCCATCATGTCCACATGTAGGCAGGAAGGAAGCGCAAGGGTAGAATCTAGAGGTGACTGGATCAGTAAACTGTAACTCAGCCAGACAATGAAATACCACTCAGCATTCAACAAGAATGAGTTGCTTATACATACAGCATGGATAAGTCTCAAACTCAAGCTGTAGGATGTCATAGGGAAGGCAGCGCTCGAGGGATTAGGGTGGGAAGTGAGGAAATGGCTCTATTTTGGTGGTGGTGATGGACACACAAACTGCACTTACTAACAGTCATAGAGCTGTTTGCTGAAAGGGTAAAATGCACCCATTGCAGGCTTTTAAAGCAGATTTTTATCCTTTTTTCTTTTGGTGAGGGGGGTTGGCTGCAAATCCTGATATGTAGTGTTTGCCTATTTCCGTGGTATAAATACTCCAACCACAGCTGACTGCAAGATGCTAACAGTTTAACAACTGCTCATAGATTTCTGAAAACTGGTGGAATGCTGCCAAATATTGTATATAAATTATGCCTCCGTAACCCTGACTTCAGGAAAAGAACGCTTTTCAAGGGTCCCGTCCTAACAACTGCTCGTCACTCACTGACCGTTTATGACCATGAAAGGGAAGCCGGAAATTGAATTCTTCAGCCAGGCAATTTGTCACCCTGAGACAAAATCAGGGTTCTGAAACCGTCCAGAACCCCCAGAGCCAACGACAGTTCTTACACCACTTGCCTCCAGGATTTCCAGAAAAAAGCAAAACTTGCCTAGCACAGCCAACAGAGAGAGCCCTTCTGGTCTGATTGGATACCCAGGCTCAGAGAGAGGCGGGCACCCGGGGGCCGTCATGCCCACACCAGCCGCAGGGCGCAGGGGCCACCTCCCACACTCGCAGACGGTCCTCCTGTTCCTTGGACTCTCCTGGCGGTTCCCACCTCAGAGCTTTGCATTTGGTGCTTCTCCCCGGAACCAGCCTCCCCAGGCTCTTTGCACAGCCAGCTCCGCCTTACCCGGTTTTTAGCTCAGATGTCAGCCGGGCAGACAGGCCTCCTCCACCTCTTAGGCAGAAGAATGAGAAATATCATCAGGCTCCACTTTCAGTGACCCCGTTTGTGTTCTTGTTTTTGTCTCTTTCCCTAGGAGAGAATGTCAGCCCTGGTGGGGTAGGGATGGGGGTGGGGGCTAGAGGGCTTGTTTCTGCTATTTTATTGGGAACTCAGCGAACTAACCAAGCACAGTGTTAGTGGGTCAACCTTGGCCGAATGAATGAAGGCAAGCACAGAGCACACACCTCTGACACGCCGTCCGTGGTCTCACAAACAGACCCCTCACACACACTTCACCCACGTACCCTGAGCCTGCACCATCACAGGGGTGGACAGACCCTCACACCCCAACCCGCCGTGACCCCTCAGCAAGGAGGAGGGAGTGGAGCAGCCATTGGCTTATTCCTGTTGCAGGTTGACCTTCCTCTTCAGAGGTGCATCCTGGGATTGCTGAGATGTCCCCCAAGGGGAAGTGAAAAACAAAGCTTAGAGAGAGAGAGAGAGAGACCGACCGACCTAGTTGTGGGCCAGTGGCCGGCTGGGCTGGGGCTGGTGCCAGGAATGATTTGAGCTGCCACCCCGCCCGGCTCCCAGCTCCCCTCCAGATGTCTCGGTGGGGCATGGAGGGCGGGGCCAGGCCCTTCACTCAGGGAACCTCCGCGATGGGACCCAGGTAACTCATCCCTCTCAGCCAGGGCTCTCCACTGGGCCCTCTGGTGGCCGCGAGCGACATTTGAGAACTAAGCCTTGGTGTTTGAGATGAAGCCACCTGGACAGTCTCTCAGTTTTTGCCTTGTCGCCTGGGGGTATTTCTCTCAGGCTGGCATCCTAGACATTCCTGAGATGGCGGCCAATTCAGTTAAACAGTCATCTTTGATCCAGGTGGGCCCCGGTGGTCACCTAGCCAGCAACCAGCCTCTCCTTTTCCTTTCCAGCAGAGTCCAGATCTTATTATTATTATTTTTTTGAGGGGCGGGGGGGATGAGCTACCCTATTCCAGGAGATTAATCAGATAGGTCTCAGGAAATTCTATTTTTCATTGATCTGAGGTAGGCATGAGACCCAGCTCTAGCCAATGAAATGTTGGGGGAATTCTGCTGGGGGCAGATTTTCCACGTTAATAAGAGAAAAGCAAGCATATGAAAAGAAAGCTCCTCTTGCTGCCTCGCCCATTCTTCCTGCTTGGCTCATTGTGGTGTGAGGGAGTGTTGCTTCGAGCCACATCAACCATTTTATGACTGTGAGGCAAAACATGGTTGATCCACTGAGGATGGTGGAGCAGAGATATGGTAAGCTCCTAGGTTTTTGATTGTGGAGCCAGAATCATCCTGAAATGACGCTCTCCAGACTTCTTCTATGAGATCATTAAATTTCCTCATAGCTTTTACTTGCAGACAGAAGGATCCCAACTCATTCATGGGCCTTTATACGTGGACATCTCTTCCTTGCCTCCTCCCCTCACCTAGGTAGCACTTACTCATTATGCAGAGCTCAGCTTAAGTACCACTTCCTCAGGGAGCCTGCCCTGATTCCCTCCCCCAGGAGTAAGGAGATCACGCTTCCCTGCTTCACACCCTTCTAGCATCACGTGCCTTTAAAGCCCCTGCGGTTGTTCAGCAGTTGATAAACATCCATCTCCTACATGAAACTGGACATCCCACAAGACTGGCACTCGTAGCTGTGCCTGGCACAATGCCTGGTGCCTCGTGAGTGCTTAGCAAATATTTGCTGAATGCATGAGTGACAATTCTGGACTTGCAAGATCTCATGGTCCAAAATTATGAGGAGATACTACTTTACACCAACTAGAATGACTAACATCAAAAGGCTGACAGTGTCTGGTGTTGATGAGAATATGGAGGCACTGGAACTCACGTATGCAGCTGGAAGGACTGTAAAATGGTGCAACTGCTTTGGAAGACAGTTTGGGGGCTTCTTAGGAGGTGAATTATGCACTGACCACGTGACCCAGCAATCCCACTTCTTGCTATTTACCCAAGAGACATGAAAGCGTATGTCCACACAAAAATTGTACATGATTGTTCATAGTCGCTTTCTTTGTAATAGCCAAAGACCGGAAATAAACCAGTGGCCCATGTCCAGGTGAATGGATAAAGAAATGGTGGTTTGTCCACACAGTGGAACACTATTCAGCAAGAATAAGGATGAATGGTGGACACACACAGCCGTATGGATGACTCTCAGCATCACAGTGCCGCATGAAAGAAGCCAGGCAAGAAAAGAGGGCAAACTGGGCTGAGCATTGACTTGGGGTGGGGGCAGTGGACACTGGAGACCCGCAAGGACGCCATCATCACACTGAGTGGAAGCCGAGACCCTTACAGTGTCCAACAAGGTCCACAAGACCCGACCCTGAGGCCCCTCCGGTTTCATTTTCTCCCCACCTCCCCCACATCCACGCCAGCCCCCGGCCTCTGCTCTGCTTCCTGAACCCACCAGGCACGCTCCCACCTCAGGACCTTTGCACGGGCTGTTCTCTCTGCCTGGGACGCTGTTCCCCAGATCTAAACATGGCCGTCTTCAAGTTTTTGCACAGACATCACCTCCACAGGCAGGCCTGCCAGAGCTCATCTGTCTAAAAGACCTCCAGACCCCTCCTTGGTCTGGCCTTGTGCTTTTCTTCTTTTTAGCACTTGCTTCTATCTGGTGAAATTATATGTGCATACACATAAACAAAAATGTGGATGACCCAGAATACTCAGGCGAGGTGAAAGAAGTCAGACGGGAAAAGGAGGACCTACTGTGTGATTCCATTTGCATGAAACGATTCCATTTATAGTATTTTTTTTTAAAGATTTTGTTGAGTTGGGGGAGGAAAACAGCGTTGGGGATTCGGGGAAGGGGAACACAAGTTGCTGTCTTTTTGTTCTTCAGTCTAGTTGCGGAGGACGTTGCTTCACTGGCCCATGTTGGTATCGTCATTGCGCTCTTCCCGGGTGAGGCAGATCAGTCGCCGGCCTCTGGATGTCGCTCACAGAGGCTCTTGGCAGATTACACTGGCTGCCACCCACTCACGCTGGCTGCTGGCCACTCACTGTAGCCTATGGCAGCCCACTGCAGCAGGGGCTGCAGCTATGCTGTCCCGGGGACTCACAGCAGCCCAGCTCCAGGTGGAGCTGTTGTTCACCATCTTAGCTGTAGAGGGCAGTGTCACTGGCCCTCATATGGGGGATCCGAACCGGGACCCCGCTGCTCAGACCCGCTGATGTCCCAAGCCAACTCCTAACCAACGTGCCACTTGGCCGGCCTGGGAAAATGATTTTTGATACTCGGTGCTTAGAAGATTTCTCTGCGGAACAACTCGGGCAGTCAACCTACCTTTCCAGCTGTCGGCTGCAGGAAACTGAAACATGGGTCAAGTATTTCCTATGGGAATTTGGTGTCCACTTTGGGAGGGGCTGCAAGTGTAGACTACAGTGGATTTCAGAGTGTTCATACGGAAAAAAAGAACATAAATATCTCACCGATCACTCTTCATATGGATTAGTGGCTGAAATGCTAATGTTTTGGATTGGGTAGGCTAAATATAATCTCGAACTTACTCCCATCTGTTTGTGTAACCTTTTTATTTTACTGTGGCCATTTGGGCATTGTAAATGCTGGCAGGCCAGCTTGGGAAGGCAGAACCAGAGTGGACTCACTGATCAGCAGCGTCCAGCACCTGGCCTGCCATGTGCCCTGGTCCCTGTTCCTTTCAACGGAAGGCATCAGCCCTGGGCATCTGTCCCCAGGACCAGGGGGCATTCCCAGCCCCACAGGAGGGACAGTGGCCGCTGGGAGGGCACAGGGAAGGGTGACTCAGTTCCTGCGCTGGAAGGGGAACTTGGGCGTCTGCTGGGATCCAGTCATTGTGGCCTTTACCCGAGTCATGCTGGCCAAGACAGTTTCTCCCTGCCTGCCCCCGGCCCACTGGCTGAGAGGTCTCCCTGTTGGCTGCAGAAATGGTTTACATCATTTGTACCCGAGGCCTGGGGGCATCTGAAGTTCAGATTCACTGGAAGGAAATCAGCCTGTGCCTTGTGCTCCCCACGAAACACGAATCAATACGGCATTGATCCGGAGGAGGCCGCCTTCCTCACCCAGTGCCTCCAGCTGGGCCCTCCAGAGCCAGGTTGGGGGAGGGTCAGAAATGGCAGACTGCGTGGAGGAGGGTCTGTGCAGACTGGCTCTGTTTTCCTTTTCAACATTTAAAAACTACAGTAAAATATACAGTGGTGTGAAATTTACCATTTTCACCTTTTTTTTGAGGGCAGTGTCACCGGCCCTCCTATGTGGGACCTCAACCAGGGCCACTGGCTTCCCAAGCCAGCATACCAGTTTCACCATTTTTAAGTGCACAGTTCCATTTCATATAGTGCAGTCACATCGTTGTGCCACCATCAGCCTCCAGCACTTTTTCATCTTCCCCAGGTCCCTGGATTTTCCGACCTGGGGAGGGGCCAGAGCTGGAGGATCATGGGAGAAGGCAGGTGTCCCAGCCCCGATTAGGTTTCCTCTTGGCATCTCTCTGGGAGCAAGACTCCAGGAAGTGTAGGCACAGCCGCGGAAGGGTAATTCCAGGCGGGCCTCGTAAAGGGAGGATTTGCGAAGGTGTGGGCTGGCATGGGGAAATCCTGGGCTAGAAACTGGGGAGCTGTGACCACCCTGGGATTGGGAGGGAGGCAAGGAGGGAGCGCTCCAGAAACCCAGGAGGGAGGATGTATCAGCCACCACCTTGAGAGGAGAGGTCCCCTTCAGTGGAGCGGAACAGCCCTGGAGAGGACCGCACTCGCCCCCAGAGTCCTGCAGGGGCTCCCCAGGCCAAGTCCATCCTGAAGGTAGAGGACAGCAGGCTGGGTGGTGTGGGTCAGCCTGGGGGCAGAGATCCTGGGGCCGGAGGAGAGCGATGGGCAAATAGAAGGTGCTGGCACAAAGGGTCTGATGTGTTTCTTAGTGTAATGAACACCCGTGTCTGTTGTCATAGCACCCCTTCCTTCTCCTGGCAGCAGCCCCGCTTTTTATCAGGGGATCCAGGCTTCCATTCTCAGTCTAAAGATGCACCCCCACCTGGATGATGATCCTGGTCTAAGCCAATCAACTTACTGCTTTTCCCTGTCCTCTGTGATTGGTGCAGGGTGGCTGCAGGACCCTGAAAGGGCATCTCTTTCCTGGTGGACCCTGACCTGGGGTGTAGCATAAAATTCCTGGCAGCCATCTTGCCACCGGGTGGCACTTGTGGGTGAAGCCAGCACAGAGGAGAGGACAGGCCAGAGAGGGAGAGACTCGGGCCCAAGGATATTATCTAAGGCCCTGGATCCAGCTATGTCTGAAGCTGAATCTATTCCTGGAATTTTAGTTCCTCGTTTTGCTGAAGTCAGTTGGATTTGCACTGGCTTGTAAGAGAGATTCCTGACATGACTAGTTTTTTCTTTTCTCTTTTTCATTCTAAGCAAGCTACAGCTCTGGGTCTGTCATTCTCAGGATTTTTTATTTTTTCAAGTTCAGCCAGAATGCTGAGCAAGCGGCAGATGTGGAGAGCAGTGAGCCATCTTCTGCGTCTGTCGTTTGGGTCAGCATTATCTCAGCACAGAGCGGCCAGTGGCCTGGAGAGAAGGGGGGCGGGGTCCGTCTGGGCCCGTCTGGTCCAGCTGGCTGTGGCCCAGCAAAGGCGAAGCCCATTTGCCTCTGGCCCGGCGTGAGGTGCCCCAGAGGAAGAGGCAGGGGGACCTGGGGCCTAGAGCACTGGCTCTGGGTCAGATAGGTGTCAGGCCGGCTTTCTCATTAGCGTTGTGGTCCTGAGCAGCCTGCCTTTGCAGAATGGCTGACATGGGAAAGGCAGCCGGTGACGCTCAGCAGCCACTCTCGGTAAGGCCCAGAAGGCGGTGCAGCGCAGGGCTGAGGGCTCAGGGCTCAGGGCCGTCATCCCGGATGCTCCACCTCTTAGCTGTGGGACCATGGGCATGCCACTTCACCTCTCTGGGCCTCAGTCTCCTCACCTGGAAAATGGGGATGATGATAACATTTTTGCCCTTATAGGACTGCCATAGGGACTAAATGACTACATATAGACAAAGCCCTCTGCATGGCGCCAGGCATGTGGTAAAAATAGCTGCTGCTTTTACCCAAAGCCTACAGAGCATGTTAATCATTGGCAACCTTTACAATCTCTTGTACTCTTGGCAGTTCTCTGTAAAACCTCAGAAGTCCCCCCGATGTGTTTCAAGGTCATTTGCCTCTTTCTCCTTGCCCAGCACTAAACAAGTTTATTTGACCTCTGAGTGGCCCAGTTTCCTCATCTGCAAAATGGAGCATTCACATTCCTACATCATCGTTCTTGTCAGGTTTACATGAGAAACGATCGTGCCATGCTTAGCACAGCTCACAGCCCACACACATACAGGATTCAGTAAATACGAGCAATCACTAGTAACAGTCTTATTCCCAGCAAGACCTCCGGGCCAAACACCCTGAGGCACATGTAATCCCATAGGCCCCAGGGCCCAGGTGGCCAGTTCATTCATCTCATGCTAGAATTTTAAGGAACATAATACATTAAAATATATATGGATTTGTGGTTCTTAAAAGAGAAATTCCCCTGGAATTTCACCCAGAGGATGTTTTCAGCAGAAAAACACCAACACTTGGCCATGCCTACTATATGCCAGGCGGTGTTCTAAGGACTTTATAGATATTAACTCATTTCATCCTGTGTCAGTTGGGAAAGGTTAGGTTTTGCTGCAGTAACAAAGGACCCCCACATCCCGACTTAACAATAACCACAGTTTATTCCTTGTTCGTCGTGGGTCAGCACAGACAGCTGTACCCTTGGGAAGCAGGGCAGCCATCATTTGAAGGAAAGTGAATGCCGTGAAGCACAGTGGTCATGCACTGGCTCCTAAACCGATCCATGTCACTGCCATGCACATTCCATGGGTGGAAGCAAGTCACATGACCTCACCTAAATTCACAGGGTGGGGAAGTGCTCCTGGGTGTGGGGAAGAGAACCAGGAACCCAGCAAGTGGCTTAGGGAGCATCACGAGTGATTGTCACCCATCCTCCCAGCTGTGTTATGAATAGGTACAATTGTTACCCATATTTTTCAGGTGAGAAAAATGAGGCTCAGAGAAGTTAGGTACTTTGCTCAAGGACATACAGCTTTGAAATAGCTAAACAAAGAAACCACCCGATGTCCTTGAGAAAACCTTCACATTTCTCATTCATATCAGGTTGTGTACATTCTGCTCTGGGACACGCATGCACGCACATGTAGCACGCAGCACACACGCACACGCACGCACATGCATGCATGCACACACGCACACACACACATACACCCCGCACCCACCGCACAGGAGGGCGACGGTTTGGGGCACATGGAGCTGTAAGTGCGCGCCTCCACCCCCACCCCCACCCTGTTCCTCTTGCACACAGCTGAGATCACTGTGCTTTCCTGGTACTTTGTAATAATTTATGGCAAATGTAATGTGCCCGCTGCTGCGTGAGCTCATCGAATCCCCGTCTATTGTCTGAGCCTCATACCAGGAGACGGGTCCTCTGAGTACCCTGGTATCATCACTTGGTGATTTATGGCACCAGCTTCCCTGCAGAGTGAGGCCGACCCAGTGGGAGGCTCAAGGCGCTCAGGAGAGATGGTGGGGAAAGATCTGGTCGGTTAGTTTGATCCCAGGTGACCAAACCTGAGAAGGGAAGGCTGTCAGGCGCTCCGACCAGACAGTGTGTTCCATTTCCTGCTGCTGTGTCAAAGCCTGGCTGGGCTGCAGATGGCTCGGTGGGCGCCTCGAGCTGACCATGTTAAAATCGGCCTCAGACCTTCTCCTCCTGCTGTCTCTCCATCCCTGATGCTGACTTCATCTTCTGGGTGCTGGGCTGAAAATCTCGGGGTCATCCTGACTCCTCTTTTTCTCTCACTCCTGATATCCAATTCACTCGGAAATCCTGTTGTTTTTATCCTCAAAATAGATCCAGAGTCTGACCACTTTTCATCAGCCCCACTGCCCTCACCCACGTGCCATCACTGCACACTTGGACTGTTGCAGTGGCCACTTCCCTGACCTCCCGGCTGCCCCCTGACCCCACGTGGCGGCCAGAGGGATCCTGATAAAACCCCAGGCACAGCAGGCTGCCCCCCGGGTCCCACCTCCCTCCGAGGACAAGCCAGGGTTCTCACAGTGGCCTCAAAGCCCCACATGCTCCGGTCCCCTGTCCCCTTTCTGTCCTCATTTCCCAGCCTCGACCCCTCACTGACTCAGCCCCAGCCCCACGGGCCCCCTTCCAGCCTCCAGGCCTGTGACAGGCTCTGCCCTCCTCCTCTTCCAGGTGAAGTGACCCCTCCTCAGGAGGTCTTCTCAGCTGTCTACCCCACTTTAAGTTGCACCCCCCGGCATGCCCTTCCCTGATATCTTTTGCTTATTTTGTGCACTGAGCCCCTCCCAGTACTGCCTCACCCAGTGTGCCGGTACATGTTTTATTGTGGGTCTCCCCTGCCCCCTGAGCCAGCACCCCCAGGGCAGGGCTTCCTTCCATACTGCTTACTGCTGTCTCCCTATTCCTAGAACAGTGCCTGGCACATAGTAGGTGCTCACCTACCTTTTGCTGAATGCGTGCATTCAGATGTGGGTGAAGCACCTTCTGTGGGGTCCCTGGGGTCACAGCAGAAAGAAAGCCTGATGAGTGGTCCAGCGATGGAGTTGGGAGAAGGCAGAGGGCCCCGGGTTCCTCACCTGTAGAATGGGGATGTCCACGGTATTTCCCTCACGGGATTGTGATATGGGTTAATAGAACCGGTCTGGGTTTGGAGCTCTTGAAGCAGTGGCTGCACGTGGAAAGGCAAATAAGAGTCAGCCAGTATTGTCTTCAGCTGTGCCAGTGGGCGGGAGAGGGGACAGCACGCCCTCGCCTTCTCTCCGGAAGCAGCAGCCCTGCCATTACTGCCCCGTAAAAGCACAGGCCTCCAAGAGTTTGCAGCTGACTTGTTAACAAAATGATAGGCCTGTCCATACCTAAGGCGACAGCTGTTAACTTTGATTTTGCCATCGTCTTTTCTATTTTGGAGGCAGCATATGCCCTGTTTAAGGTCTCAGAGGTTGTCAGCAGCCCTTAGAGCTGGCGGGCTCTGAGTGCCGTGCCCTCAGGCCAGAGGCCGCAGTAGCCTGGGCGCTGGAGCCCCTAGTGAGCGGCCTGCTCCCGCCCTCCCCACCTCTGGAGGCCAACTGTCCCTGCAGGGCCTTGGCACCTGCCAACACCCCCCCCCCGCTTTCCCCCTCCCTCTTTGCATGGGCATGGACACGCTCTCGTTTCAGCTCCATCCTCAGTTCCTGGGGGACCCTCCTCACCCCTCAAGGCAGATCAGGTCCCTCATTACAGGCGCCTCTCGCTTAGCGCCACAGTCACGGCTGACATTCACGCACGTGGTACACTGTGTGGCGTCTGTCCCTTGCACACCCTGAGGACCCAGGCAAGTGGCATGTCCATGTTTGCTGTCCCTCGTCCTCCCGCGCTCACCGCACTGCCGGTCCCAGTGCTGGCGGGCAGGCGCGCGGTAAGCACCTGTGGGATGTGTGAACACGGGGCCCACACTCGGTGTCTAATGAACAATGGCTCCTTCCAGCAAGTGGCACAGGCCGGCACACGGAGCACGGGGGCGCCCGACTGCAGAGCGGCGCCCCTTCCTCACCCGCCCCGCGTCACACCTTCCCAGCTCCCCGCACTCTGGGGCGGAGTCTGCTTTCCTTCCCCTGGATTTGGCCTAAACCAGGCTCAGAGAGGGCAGTCCCAGAAACCTTTCCTGGTTCTCCCATCTCCACGAGGAGGGAGAGCGTGCTGAGTGGCCCCTGGTCCCAGGGGGAGGACGAACTGTGGGGCTGGGCTGCCCGGTCAGCCAACACGCAGCCACCCCTGAGGGCCCAGACGACGTCTGCGGGTCCCACCAGGCAGCCGCCCGGAGCAGCCCGTCCCAGCCGCGCAGCCACCAGCCACCCGCGGCGGCCTTCGCTCACATGGGGCCTGCCTATCCTTCTTATGCTCTGGGTCCAGCAAAGCCCCTTGTCCCTGTGGTCCAGCCGGAAGCCTCTCCACAGCCTGGCCATGAGTGACTGCATTTCTCTCTGTAGAAAACTAGAGTGATCTCTTTATCCAACACTCCTGCTATTTACTATAAATAATCAAATAAGGTTGACTTTTCTCCCCCCCACCCCCTTCACATGCAAAAGCCATAATTATTTCAATGTAACGTTCCCCATCACCACTGGGGACAAAATTAGTGCTGTCTGGGAACCCAATATTTTATGTTTGCACACACTGATTATTTCAGCAAAGAGGATGGAGAATTAGACTTGGAGCTGTGTGTGTCTTTGAGACACATTGGTCACCGAGAAATGGGATTTCTCATACCCAGCTGGGCCTTTGGTCCTGTCCGTTCCCCTGTCCGCTGTGTGCCATGCCCAGGTCAGAGTCCCCGGTCAGGCGTGTGCCACCTATGGGTTTATTAAGAAATGGTGTGTTTCCAGAGCTGGGGTCTCGGGCAGGGCTCCTGGCCATAAGCTCTCAAACTGGATTCTCCACGGGCTTGTGAAGGCCTCGGGCACCACCGTTTCACTGGACCAGCCAGGCCAAACCTGCCACATGTAAAGGAAGGTCAGGGAGGCAGGTGCCGCAAGCTGTGGGTCCGTGTCCCACGTGGGCCCCTGTGCCCTGGTGCCACGATCGTGGCTTTTCTGTGCACATCAGTGCCCTTCCTTCGGAGACGAGAGATTTTAGCTGCTCCGCATCAAAGTTGCCCATGTCGTGGGCCATTTGCAGCTGTCACCCGTCAGAGAGGCCGCCCCATCGCCTTATTTAAAATTGTAACTCTCCTAACCTAGATGAGGTTTCCCAGAAGCAGAGCCTGAGAGAAGGATTTTAGGGGTGACTTATGGGGGAGAAGGAGACAGGCGGAGGCCTGGTAGAGCGCAGGAGACCGCAAGGGTGCAGTCTCAGGGTGCTCCAGGGGCGCCTGTCTGCAGGCAAGCAGGTCAGGGTGTGTGTGTGTGTGTGTGTGTGTGTGTGTGTGTGTGTGTGTGTTACAGTTTTTTTAGCTGAGCCATCCTGCCACCTGTTGGCAGCTCAGCGGCTGCTCAGCTCGGGCTGGGCATCAAACTGTTGTTGCTCAGAGCTCAGCTCGCACTTGTGAGTGAGCTCTTAACCAACTGAGCCACTTGGCCGGCCCACATATTGTTTTTTTTGGGAGGTGTTGCTTTATTTTTTACTGTGGTAAAATATACATGCAGTAGACTGAGTGTGTCCCTTGCAAAATTCGTACGTTGGAATCATACGATATTCATCCTTTTGCAGCTGGCTCACTCCACATAATGTTTCGAGGTCCATCCATGCTGGGTCCGTGCTTCGCTCCTTTTTTTTGCATGCTGGCGTGCAAGCACCTGTTTGCATCCCTGCTTAGGGGGCCATGTCAGTCAGGTGTTGGCCCCTGCTGCCCCTGGGACGGGGTACACTCAAGGCACTAACTCCAGTTGGGATAAAGCCTCGTTCCCAGAGAAGGACGCAGCCGTGAGCCCCTCACAGCCAACAGTCACAGCAGCCGAGGAAGGGGACGTGGCGGCGGGGGTCCCAGCAGGGTCCCCTTTACCTCCCGCCCTCACCTGCTTCTTTTTTCTCCCAAGAACTTGACATCTGCAATAAGGCGGCTACTTCTTTTCTGTCTGACTCTCCCCCTAGACAGTGGGGGAGGCTGGGACTCTGGCTGCTTTGTTCGCCATTGGATCCACAGCCCCTGGCACGCAGTAGGGCCCCATAAATGTGTGTTGCATGAATGCATGACTCAGGATGGGGTCCGTGCCAAGCACTCTGAATCCTCACCGTGACTTTGTGATGTAGGCTCTGCGATTGTACCCAGTTTACAGAGGAGGGAACTCCCCGAGGTCTCAGGCCTCGGGAGTGGCAGAGCAGGGACACGGACCCAGGGCTGCCACTCCCCTCACAGCTGACATGCCTGGCCTCCCTGCGTTCTGAAGCGCACTCGTCAAATGTGTGTTTAAGTCGTACTAACTCAAGTGTGTCGTTGGAATGAGAGAAGCCTGGCCTGCGGAATGAAGGCGGGGTGGAGACCTGCGTCAGCGCTTTGTGTGACACAGTGCTGGTGTCCATTCGCACGGGCCCCTCCTGCTGGGACCGTGCTGTCACACTGACGGAGACCCTCATGGCCCAAGCTAACAACTTTCAAACACTTTACTGAGGAACAGTACCCCGTAAGGTGTGTAATTTGATGGAGTTGGACTCATTTTCACCAGCATCATTGGTGCCCCGTCAACATGTGTAGGATTTACACCACCTGGGAGTTTCCCATATGCCCTGCACCCTGACGCTCTAGGGGCCACCGTTATGGGACCCTCCGTCAGCACCATGGAGTCAGCACCCACCCCCTCACCATGCACGAGCCCTTATGGCCACCGTGTCTAGCTTCGTCTACTTAACCTTGGCCGTGACAGCTGTTCATGTTGTCGTGTAAAGCAACAGTTTTTCTTTCTGTATGGTTTTCAGTTGTATGAATAGTTTGCAATTTATTTTTCATTCTGGTGCTGATGGACATTTGGGTTGTTTTCAGGTTTGGGCGATTTCAGAGAAAGCTGCTGTGGATGTCCTTGTCTGTTTCTTGCTGGGCGTCTGAACCTCTTTTTTCTTGGGGGTATCTCTGGAGGTGGGATTGCCAAATCGTAGACTAGGCGTGTGCTTCCTCCAGTAGCTCCTGACCGTTTTCCAAACCAGTTGTACCAATTTTCACGGCCACCTGCCTCGTAGGCGTTCTATGGACACTTGGCATTTACAACCAAAGTTACTTATTTTTATTGATTTATTTTTTAGTTGAGCCATCCTGCCACCTGTTGGCAGCTCAGCAGCAGCTCAGCTCGGGCCGGGAATTGAACTGGCGACCCTGTTGCTCAGAGCTTGCACTCTTGAACGAGCTCTTAATCAACTGAGCCACTTGGCTGGCCCCAAAGTTACTTATTTTTGATACGACCTGGAACCTAGACATTGTTCCACGGTGACTGGGAGCTGGCAGCAGCTGGAGGCATGGTACAGAGGCAGCCGCTGCTGTAGAAGGGGGTTGGGCGGGTGGGCAGAAATACCCTGTGTTGTTTTTTTGTTTTTTCTTTTTGAGGGCAGTGTCACTGGCCCTCATATGTGGGACCCGAACTGGGGCCGCCGGCTTCCCAGGCCTGCGCCTAACCACCGCGCCACTCAGCCAGCCCAAGGGCAGAAATACTCTGGTTGCTCCGTTGCTCCCACGCTCCAACCGGTGCCTCCCATTGGCTGACCCTGGGTAGAAGCCTGCTGATTGGACAGCCCAACAAATAAGGGTTGTAGACAAGGACTGGGACCAGAGCAAGCAGACGGTGACCCGCACACACAGCGGAGGAACCCCGGCCAGCTGCACTTCCTCCCGGGTGTCACCACTCACCTTGTGGGTGGTTTCAGAGACTTTTAAGGATACGTTTGATTATGTTAATTTTTTATTTACCAGTTCTCTGTAAAGCTTAATACTCTACAGATGAAGATTCTCTACTCGTGTTTACAGCCTGCCTCTCAGACCGGATGTCCCTTCCCAAGATGCCTTAGGAAACAGCGAGCTGCCCCTTCCCACAGGGGACAGGAGGGCGCTGGCCAGTGCGCGGGCTGAGAGCCGGTCAGCCTGGGTTTAACTCCTGCCTCCTTCGCCAGCCTTGTGAGACCTGGGCCAAGTTTCTCAACCTCTCTGAGCTTCAGTCATAAAATGGGGGACACCAATAACACCACCTCCCGGGTTTAGTGAGTTAGTGTGTGCGGAGCGCGTGGTCCAGGCCGTGGCACCCGGCAAGCACCCGGTCAGTGCTTGTTCGTTCTTTCACTGGCACCTGGGGTTGGCGCGGTGCCCCTCACTCACCTTTCACAGTTGCAGTGTGCATGAGCCCGAGCTAGCGGCTTTGAGGAAGAGGGTACCTGGTATTACCTAAAGCACCCTCAAGAAATGGGCAAGTGCCTTCAAAATCTGCCTGCAGAGAAGCGGCAGATGGAAGATAATTCTAGCAACACAAGGGCAGGTGAGCAGCAAGACATCGGCTGAGCAATGCAGGAGGGCGCGCACGGCTGGCAGGCTGGGAAGTGTCCATCGAAGCGGGGCTGGTGCTCAGAAGTGTCCCGCACACTCTGGTGGGGCTGCTCTTCCCTGAGCGAGAGCCCCAGCTCTCTGGGGCCTGGCTAGAGCAAGCTCTGGACTACCTGTGGGGTTTGCAGGGTAATGTTAGCTGCTACACAGCTACACAGTTCAGCTTTTCTTTTAATTTGAATAGTTACACTATTGAATCACGTTGCATTATAACATGTACTAGAGAAAAATAAAATAGCACATGTGTCTTTGGGCAATATTGGTGGGAAAAAAAAATCTCCCCAAAGACCTACGTACTCCCAATGGGGCCCAGTAGTCTCACATAAATTGTTGTGAAGTGATGGCTTCAGCTGTGTATGAACAAGTATTCAGAGGAAGGAATTTAACTAGTTAGAATAAGAAAGTGGTTATTACCACACTGCCTATTGTTTATGGATACATTCTGCGTAGGAGGAATATTAAGACTCACATAGGAGTGATACCCGCCAACTCGCCAGCTCCGGTTTGGAGGCAGGGAGGCCAGGAGGGAGGGAGGCGGGGGAGAGGGTGCCTGTGGGAGGAAGGCTTTAACTGGGCCTGCAAGCTTTTATTTCTGTGAAAAGAGAGATCTGAAGTAAATTTGGCAAAATGTTACTATCTGTTTAATCCGAGTGGGCTTGGACACGTGCAATCTATTACATTTTTTTTGAGGGCAGTGTCACTGGCCCTCATATGTGGGACCCGAACCTGGGCCGCTGGCTTCCCAAGCCAGCGCTCAACCACCGCGCCACTCGGCCGGCCCTACATTATTAATTTTACCTGTTGTATGTCTGAAATAGTTTACAATTTAAAAGATACTCAGAAAGTGGGTTTGGAATGCAAATGATGTCATAACTGCTGGAGTTTAGTTCGCTATTTGAAATATTTTTCCCCAAGGTGGGGAACACTTGACTTGTTAGAGGATTCGAATCACATGTCTGTACACATGAGTTCAGAATATACAAGTATGGTGGGGTCCCTGTGTCACCCCAGGCACCACCTCTGTGATCTGTGCTAAGGCCTGGGTAACACCCTAAAAAAAAGATCACTTCCTCTCAACCAAAACAAGGCCTCCTGGAGGGTACCCCACATCCCTTGGAAACCTGTGGCTGTTCAGACACTTTACTGCCCTTAGGAGTTAGGAAAGCATTTGACAGACAACCCCAGTAGTGGGGGGTTTAAACAAGACACAACTTTACTTCTCACAGAAAAACAAAATCAGGAGGGAGTCCTGGCTTCCATCTCGTGGTCTTGGAAGGCTGCCGCAGCTGCAGACATCACACCTGAATTCCAGCCAGCAGAAAGGATGAAGGCAAGAAGGTGACTGTCCCTCCTCCCTTTACGGGTGCTCTGCAGACATTGCACAGATCACTTCCACGCACACCTCGGTGGCCAGCGCTGAGTGGTGTGGCCTCCCTCCTCCCTCCCTCCCTTCCCCCTTTTTCCCCCTTCCCCCCCTTCCTTTCGTATGTATTTTTTTGTCCCTTCCTTACCCATATATACACGTGTGAGTGTGTGTGTGTGTGTGTGTGTGTGTTATGTGCATGTATAAAAGGAGCTAATCTTACCGGCGCGGCTTGGTGCCTCTTCCCAGGCGTGTCGACCCCTAACTACCACCCAGGTACAGGCACAGAGCACGTTCAGAGGCTCCGGTGTGTCCCTTCCTTCAGCAGCACCCACCCTGCTGAGGTCACTCATGCGACTCTCCCCACAGGTGGGTTTTATCCTAAAGTTTCATGGAAATCATGCCGAACATGCTCTTTTGTGTCAAGCTTCTTTCGCTGGTTCACGTCATGTGCATTTATGGTGGCCCTTTTTCAGTGCTGTATAATACTCCGCTGTACGAACGGACCACAGCTCACTGTTGGTGGACTTGGGGTTGTTTCCTGTTTTTGGAGATTATGAACAAAGCTGTTATAAACAAGATATGCTTTTTGGTGGACAAATCAGCTGAATGTTTCTTAGCAAATCGATTTAAACAATATGAATTGAGCCAGTTTAGGAAACCGTCAGGTGACTCAGGCTAGAGGTGGGTGCATATGTGGTAAATTTGGGGCAGATGTGCCCAGACACCTGCGCTCTGGGGAACCCTGAGATGGGCACGAGCAGGTGCCGCTTTTGGGAGTCTTCCCCTGTGCCAGGCACTCTACACACAGGGGCTCACGGTTTAACTGCCAGGCCACGGCTGAGACCCATTCTGTGTCCCTCATGATCACCGTGCATCTTTGGGGATAAGGCAGTGTGGGCACCCCAGACAAGTCACAAGCCATGATCCTCTGCAAATTGGAAGGTTACACTCAGCAAGGGTTGGCTTGTTGCTAAGAAGCAGCTTTGCTGTAAATCTGCTCAGTCTCCCCAGTGCACCCGGAGCAAATTCAGAGATGTTCCAATATAAACAAGAAAAAAGTATTTCATCCCAGCATAAAAATAATAGGTACTCACTGTACGTAAGTAGAAGAGAGAGCACATTAAAAACCGGAAATGTGAAAAATGTACCACAAGACAATTGTGTTAACACCTGCCCAAGGAGCATCATCTCGTGTCACCCTGCGAGGTGGGGACAGACGAGCACAGGTCAGCTCCGTTTTACGGATTCAGAGTCAAGGCTCGGGCAGGTGGTCCGAGGAAAGCCCCTGCTCCCTGGAGAGGTCTCATCCTTTGTTTGAGCACCACCCACCCCAGGGCGCTTGGTGCTGTCAGGCTGCACCTTCCTGTGCTGGGGCAGCCTTCCACCTCAGTAACTGGGGGCTACCCCATCCGCCACAGCTCCGACGTGCTGACTCTCACCAGCCCAGGGACCGGCGTCTCATCCATCAGACAGGCCACACTCTCCCGGCTGGGCTGGTCCCCACGGCCCACTTGTCGATACTTCCTCGGCACTGTCTGCAGATGTCGGTCGAACCCTGTGTCTCAGCACTTGGCTTCCCCACCCCCCTTTGTACCCTGCACATGATCTGTAGAGGCTCTGGGCTGAATCCACTCCCACGGACATGTGCTCACTTGCACACAGGCCTCTCTCTGTGGCAGAACGACTTTGAGGTAGAGCCCAGGGGGCTGGCTTTAAATCCTGACTTGACCATTTACTGGCTGTGCAACTGTGCACTAGGTACTTACCCTCTCTGTGCCTCAGTTTCCCATCTGTGACATGGGGATGAGGACAGAACCCATTTCTTGGAGTGTATTGGCCGTCTCGGCTGCCATACAAAGCACCCTAGACTAAGTGGTGAAAACAGCCCAAATCTGTTCCCTCACAGTTCCGGAGGCCAGATGCCTGCAATAGAGGAGTCGGCAGGGTGCCTTGCCTCTGGGGTCGTGAGGGGAGAACCTGTTCCGTGCCGCTGATCCTGGTGTCACAGGCCATCCATCACGTTCCTTGGCTGGTAGATGCCTCACTCCCGCCTCTGCCTCTGTCACCACACAACCGTCCTCCCTCTTTGGGTGCCTGTGTCCGAATTCCCCTGTCCTTAGAAGGACGCCATCACTGGCCGCCCGAATCAGCATGCCCTCATCTCCACTGATTGCATCTGCACACGCACCGTGCCAGTGAGGTCACACGCACAGGTCCTGGCGGACATGAATTTGGGGGCCATGTGACTTAATCTGTGCTCCGTGCTTAGAGCACCGCTGGGCGCCTGGGCACGGCGTGCACCCCCGTAGCACTTGCTACCATCGTTATCACATGGAAGAAGTGTAAACCCCACTCTTGTTGAAGCTGCTGCTTGGGGGCTGTTACAAGCATCCACAGGAAACCCTGCTGTGTCTGAGGCTGGCCAGAACCCCCCCCCCCCAGCATCCTCCCGCCGTCTCTCCCATCCCCCCCACCCCCACCTTTCCCCCTCCAGCTGCATTACTCAGCTGGGAGGTGCAGGCAAGCCATAAACCAGAAGAAGCCGCTCAGTTCCCGCTTTCCAACAAGGAGGGCTTAATGAGGCAATTAAGCAGCCCTGCTTTCTCCATCTCCCGCCCCATGTTCCCCAGTGTGCCATCAGAGTCGGCGCTTGGAGCGCCCCTGAAGATGAGAGCAGCCTCTCCCTCCTCCTCGGGTTCAAGAGCAGGGCTCAGAGAGGGGCAGCGGCAGGACCCAGGTCACACAGCGCGTTGGCAGGACCAGAACTAGCAAACCCCAGAGCCCCAGGACCCCGGCAGGTAAGGGGAGTGAATGGGCCGGGTGGGGACTGTGGCACGCTGGGATACTCGGCCTGGCCAGAGACTGGGCACTGTGAAGTGCCCCTCGATGGCACCCATGTAGGGGACACAGGCCCTGTGTGACCAGGTCAGCTGTGTTTTCAAGAGAAGCTGAAACCCACATTTGTAACGGACACCATCTGCCATCTAGTAAACAAAGTTCTAGAAAGCCCAGCGTAGGCCAGAAAGAGTGCTCCTTGCTGGGAACAACGTCTGTACTTGGATATCGCGGTGCCCGTGGTGGGCAGAGCCCAGGGGGTGGGTGAGAGGGGCGGAAGGCCTGGCGCGGTGGGCTCCTGGTTTCTCCCGGTCCCCTGAGAGGTGAGGTGGGATCTTCATGGCCTGCCTACCTTGGCGTCCCCTCCCAGATCCCCTCACAGCCAGGGGTCTGCTGCAGCCCTCCATGCAGTGCACATGTCGTGCACTGAACAGAGGCGCCCCCTAAGAAGTAATCAGGCGATCTCAGGCCATGCCTCGCCTCCTGGGAGAATGTGGTGGTGATGCATCCACGCAGAGGGCTCCGTTTTTAAATTCCCACAGTGGGTGGGCTCAGTTTGGGTCCTCCTGGAAGGAGATGCGCTGAGGGGAGGGTGGGAGGGAGGGTTGTGATGCTGGGCGGCATTCTGTGCAGGAGGGAGGGACAAGGAGTCTCTGGTGGGAGGGACCCGGCCTCAGCACAGTCCAGGCCGGAGGGAGTCCTGGTGCTGACGTCGCCCAGCGGAGGTGTCCCATGTCCTGGGATCTGCCTGCCTTTCCCTTCCATGCTCGGCCATTGGCGGGGATCCCCCGTGGGACTGACCAGGTGGCGCTGTCGGTCAGTCACGTGCCCCACAGTCAGAGAGACCTGAGGGGCCCCTGGGCAAGCCGCCACCTGCCGTTTCTACTTGTGGGTGCCCTGGTCTGTGAAGGGCTGAAAACAGCCCCCATGCGCAGACCTGGGGTTTCTTTGATGGCTTATATTTTAGGGTAATCATTCAGGCAGGTTTTGCACTCTGTACCATGAGAGATCTGAAAGTGCTACAACATAAATGTTTTCTCTCTGCTGTTGTTGGAGACCGCCCCAGGGTACTTTCCCTCAAGCCCACAGGGGAGAACGAGGTCTTATACACGTGCACTGGTTTCTTATGGCTGCTGTGACGCATTGCCAAAAGTTGGTAGTTTAGGGCCGGCCGAGTGGCGCGTGGTTGGGCGCTGGCTTGGGAAGCCAGCGGCCCCGGTTCGGGTCCCACATATGAGGGCCAGTGACACTGCCCTCAAAAAAAAAAAAAAATTAGTAGTTTAAAACAATACAGGTTTGTTCTCTTGTGGTTCTGGAGGTGAGAACTCCAAAATGAGATGATGGGACTGACATCGTGTGTCAGCAGGGCTGTTTGAGGCTCCTTGCCTCTTTCAGCTTCTAGAGGTGGCCTGAATTCCTTGGGCCATTGCCCCTTTCCCCATCTTAACAGCTCCTCTGTTTTCGGGGGGTGCCATTCCTTTCCTGCGCTTAGGCCATGTGCTGGCTCTGAGCAGCAACTCTGCTCTTCAGCTCAAGGATGGGCAAGGGGCCCAGCCATCAGAGTGGTTCATGACCTTGACCAGGCCAAAGAGAGTTTAGCTGGATTCGGGGTGGCTTGTCTTTCTGAGAGGTGGCTAAGCCAGTAGAAGGAAAGCCTGTTGCTGCTAGTGGTTAGGCCGCCTCCAGATAGGAAGACCCTGCTTGAACATAGAGTCTACATGGAAGAGAACAGACTAAGAACCAGAGAAAGGCCCACTCGTGTTGGCCTATCCACCTGGATCCAGCTCTACCTGAAGCTTGCCAGGTCCTGAGATTTTTCAGCTGCCGAGATCATCGGTCTCCCTTTTTGTCTTAAGCCAGCTTGAACTGAATTTGCAATTCTCGCTGCCAGGAGTGCTGACCAGTACTCCCTTCCCCAGTTTCGAACACTCCGCCCCAAACCTCAGAGGCAGCGTGCCGTTTAGTGTGGGGGTGCCAAGCGCTGTGGGTCTCACTTGCTTCGCATCCTGCCCCTCGCCCTCCCCTGCCAGCGGTGCTAGTGGGTGATGCGTCCTAACGTATATTCAGCAGTGGCTTCAAATCAAATTAATTTAGATTGGTTAATAAACTGTAACATCCGTTTCTAAATCAAGCTACATTTTCCTCTTGAGCAACTAAATTCATGCCTGTTGGTTTAATTTGTTGCTATTGTAATCTTTTAACGCTGATGAAATTATGGAAAGGTTTCTAGTGAAATTATCCAGATTTGATTAGGGTTGAACATATTAATACTTTCCTTCCCAGTAGCCTTTGGAGAGGGGCTGGCTGAGAGCGTGCTGGTTCCATATGCCGTGGAGTGTGATCTCAGGAAGCAGACTCACTGTCTCTTTTCAGATCATTCTTTAGGTGTGCATTTATTGAGCACTGACTGTATGCACAGCTCCGGTGTTAACATTCTCAGTGGAGAGTCTGCAAGAAAGCGTTCTGGGCTTCTGCGCAGCAGTTGTGCGGGACTGAGGGACATCGAGGGAGGGTCCCCTCAGCATGGCCTCCTAACGGCCTGACCCCCATTTGCAATGGCGCCTTGCTATCCTGTTCACCATAAACCCAGTGCTGGCCCCAAGTAGGTGATCACTCCCGAGTCAGTTTGACCTTGAGCTTGACCCTGAAGAATTTCCTGCTGACAAATTGCATCTTTCCGAGCCCCCGTGCGCAGGAACAGGTTGAGGTGAGAGGCGGGAAAGGGTGAAGGTCAAAGCCAGACCCAGACCCAGCAGAGAGGAGTGAGACGCAGGCAGGTGGGTCTCCATCTGCTCCCTTCTGCTTGCTGAGGCTGCGCTGCCCTGCCTGCTAACTCCATTTGTTCTGGAATGTGCCAGGCCCAGCCCAGAACACCACATAATCGCAGAGGAATCTGCAGTGCGTTTCCAGGTTCCCTCCTTCAGGAAAGACTGGGCTGGGGCAGGGCCCAGGAGCTGGACCTGGGGTGAGCGATGTCGGGCACAGAGAGGCCCTGGGGGGGGGTCCCCCAGGTCAGGTTTCCAGCCAGTCCATGGGGAGGCCTGCTTCACCCTCCACTCACTGGCATTGTGGTTCCTGAGCTTGGCAGAGCTCTCTGCAAGGGCTGCGTCTGTTTTCCGCTTGAATGCGTGATATCACAACCCCCTCGAGCTGGTATCCGTCACCAGATGGGCAGGACAGAGCCCACTGCCGAGCCTCTGACCCCGTTCCCCTGCCGGGCCTGCCCTTCTTCTCCCTTCCCCCCTTTCACCCCACGCCAGCCCTCAGGTCACAGCTGAAACACACCTTCCTTCCTCGGGTGGGTCCCCCTTCTCCGTGGGCTGTGCTCTCCCAGCCCTCAGGGCTGCCCTTTCCAGACCCAGCACAGATGGGAATTCCAGAACTGTGAGATGGTTCCCTCATACCCAGCCCCCGCCACGAGGCTGTAGTGTCACTGTAAGCAGGAACCCCATGTCTAACCCAGAGGCCACCCACTGGTGGTGCCCAAATGTGTTTGGTTGCCATCGCATAGAGTTTTATTTTTAACAAATTAATTGGCATCATTTTAAAGTTAACAGATTTCACATTTTAAATATCTGGATTTGTGGACTCTGTTTAAAAAAAAAAAAAAGTTAAAAGTATCAGTAACTTTGGGCCCCTCATTCCTGCCTGATGACAATCGGCTGGAATTGGCCTGTGAGCAGGAGTGCATGCGGCCGTTCACTGCGCCCCACTCCCCATCAGCCCCTACTGCCCCACAGTGGAGCCACCTCCTGTTTACACCATCTGTCCGATCTCTGCAGGTTTCGTGTTGTGACCCCTTGTCTAGTCCTCCATATCCCTGGCCCGTCTGTGCCTGGTACATAGTAGGCCCTTTACATTCAGTCAGTTGCAACAACCTGGCAGGACACATCTTTTTATTTTCAAGGTGAGGAAACTGCAGTTCAGAGAGGCTTAGGACTCTTCCCACGGTCACACAGCTACCGAGTGGCAGAACCCAGATTTGAACCACTGATTATCTGGTTCCCAAACCTGGGCTCTGTTCGCCCCATCCCACGCCTGCACCCACCGGAATGGAGAAAGCCTCTTTTCACTTAAAATGCCATCCGTATCCTCATCAGAGCCCTTGCTCACTCCATTTAGAGGACGGACTGAAAACTCAGGTATCCACAGGCGCCAGGACGGTGCATAAAGGAGGGGTGGGGGTGACCTAAAGAGCAGAGGCCCCAGCCCGACATCGCCAGGCCAGAACATGCCCAGTGTGGCGGGATTTCTGATGTTTTCAGAGAAGCCAGGCATCTGATGTGTGGGTAAAATATCCCCACCTGTCAGTGTTGTGCATACACTCCGATGTACATATAGTCCCTTCACGGCCAGGTGGCCCGTGGCAGAGGCTGGGGGCCCCCGCCGTTTGCCAGGTCATGCCCTCACTTTAAAGCTTGGTCTTCGTTACTGACCGCAGAGGTCAGGCTGCATGTGGGGGAGCCTGGCCTTTTCTCTCGCCATCGTCAGGGCCCTTTGCTGGGAGCCTGATATTACTAGGACCCAGGAGGCGTGGTGGCCGCAGCCCCCGGCCCCAGAGTCGCTGCCAACCCTCCCCTACACACTGTCTCAGGGCCCTTCCCTCCTGGTGTTTGGTATTTACTGTTCGTTTTTTAAAAAGAAAAAAAAAGTATTGACCACCTACTGTGTACCAGGCTCTGTGCAGCTTCCAAAACAAAATCAGAAATCACTTTCAGAGGGAGTTCCCCCACCTTCTAGATCGCCAGCTCCAGGAATATTGCTTTGTCTTATTCCCTGCTGTTTCCCCGGTGCCTAGAACAGAATGGGGCACATAGTAGGTGCTCAGCAAATGTTTGTTGAGTGACAGAACAACAGCGCGGTTACCGCACCTTTCAGACATTAGCTAACGGGAATTCCACAAAAGGCGCTCCTATGCCTACCCTTCCTTTCAGGATGAGGCACCCAGGAGGCTGGGAGGTGAAGGAATTGGGAGGTGAAGCAGTTTGCCCAGCTGCTCGGGGTGCCCCAGGCGAGGAATAAAACCCCCTCTCTCTCCTCTAGCTCCGGTCCAGAATGCAACTGGAGCTTTCTCACACACTGGATTTTCAGAGCCTGTGGTTGACATCCAATGAATAAATAGATGGGTAGGAAATAAATGCCTCTTGTAACATGTCAGCCAAGCCCTTCAGGGCCACTCTCGGGGGGCCTCCTTCTTGGAAAGGGGCCTCCTCTTCTCTCAGAAAGAGTTTCATTCTGGAATCCAGGCAGCTTGGAGGAGGCACTCCTGGAAGGGTATTTCAACATTCATCAAACATAATTATTTCCTCAAGTAAAATATTTAAAGAGAGCTTCAAGGAATCCAACAAAAGAAAATGAGTTTTAGGGGAAATACATGCAAACACACACACACACACACACACACACACACACACACACACACACACACCAAATTTTTTCCTCAAAACATAAGCTGGAAGGATTTTTATCTGCTCTCAGAGGGAGAACTCAAGAGATTTAATTTAAAACTTGGGCGGGCTCATGGCTTTTCAATGGGGTGATTGTTCCATAGTCAGGGAATGAGATAATACGAAAACGTTTTCAAGCCAGTGTTTGGTTTGGCTTCAGAAATTCAAACCGGCCGTCTTCTGAGAGCTTTCAGGCCCCACGCCAGGCTTGGGCGGGCACCTCCCCGGGCTGAAGACCAGGTTTGCAATAACATTTGTGCGATCGGAGACTTCCAAGGGGATGCCGGCCGGGGAAGGGGTCGCAGTGTGCACGTGTGCACGGTGAAGTCGGCCAAGGTCGTGGTTACCTGCCCTGGCTGCACGTCAGCCAGCCGCCAGGTGCCCAGAACCTTGGCGAGCGTGTAAAATCCGGGCCGAGAAAGACATGAGAATGACCTGCCATTTTCTGGGGGCCCCTCGAGGCGATAGCATCTTTCGATCTGTCAGGGTTCATAACTCTCTCACTGCCTGCCAACCCGCTGGCCGGGAAATGCAGACTGGCCCTCTCACGGCTGCAGCCCGCACTGTCCCGGCTTCCCAGGCCTCTTCCCACTTCCCTGGGGGCTTTTATCAGGTGGGAGGAGCAAGCCCAGAGCGCGAATGCCCACCACCTCTCCTTCTACTCTGGGAAGAGTGTTCATTTCCTATGAGAACAGGGTTTCCCAGAGCCCAGATGCTAGGGGAAGGGAAACCGCATGGGGTGTCGGGCGGCTGATGTGCTGGGGGCGACCAGCATTTTGGGAAGAGCTGCTGATTTGTGGGTGGCTGGGCGGGAAAGTAACTTTGAGGTAGAATAGCCACTCCACGGCCACCGGATGGTTTCCAATTCTGGACATCAACATTCCTCTCAAGAACTTGGTGGATCAGCACCCTGGCTTCCTGCCCCTCGGGGCCCCCCAAGCCTCCACCGTGTTGGAAGGAGACCAACCCCTGCATTCCCAGCAGGGGAAGGCGGGGCGCCTGTTGAGAAGCTACTCACCTTTCCTCCTGCAGCTGGCTGTCGAGTCTAGGCTTGCAGACTCTCAAAGGGCTTTCTCTAATCATGAATTCTCCCCAAAGTTCTGCCCCCCAATTTACCCTCAGACCCTAACTTAGCCCCCACCCCTCCCCCACCCAAATCCATCCTTAACTGAGACCTGACCCTCCCTGTGAGGCTCTGAGCAGAGGGAGGTGAGGTTCGGCCCTCTGTGGCTGCAGAGTGTCCCCAGGCCTGTGGGCCCTTGGCCCTGCCTGGGTCCCCTGAGCAGGACTGCCCTCCTGGGTGGTGCCCGCATCAGCCAATGTGAGGCCCTGTGTAACTAAGGTAGCGGTCACCACACTCCCCACACGTCAGACCCTCCCGGCACCGTCTCCTTCAGCTGCCGTCACTAAGCCATAAGCTGGTGGCTTCACACAACAGAAGTGGGTCCCCTCACAGCTCTGGGGGCCAGAAGTCCAAACCAAGGGGGCGGCTGGGCCCACCTCCTTCTCGCCTGGCTTCCGGAGGCGGCCAGAAACCCTGGGTGAGCCTCGGCTTGCAGCTGCGTCCCTGGCTGTCTTCCCTGTGTCCCGGTGACCTCACGTGGCCTTCTTATTGGAGTCAGGGCCCACCCCAATCCTGTCCAACCTCACCCTCACTCCACTCCATCTGCAAAGACCCTGTTCCCCAGTAAGGTCACACGCAGGTTCTGGGTGGATATGAATTTGGGGGGACACTATTCAACCCAGAACGCTCCCCAGGGGCCGCACTGGGCTGAAAGGTCTGTGTCCCCCACATAATCCTCACAGCAACCCATGTAGGCAGGTACAGTTGAAATTCCCATTGCACGGATTAGAAAACTGAGGCTCCCAAGGGCACGTGGCAAGTGTCCAGGGCTGCACAGCGGGAAAAGCGATGGAGCCAGGATTTAAAGTCCAGGTGCCTGGCTCCAGAGCTCCTCGCGCCGTCTGAAAGCCTTGGCAGCATCTGGCGCCCAGGATGCTAAGCCCAGGAGAGGCCTGAGTAAGAATTCCCACCCGTGCAACCTCATTTCCTTCCGGCACTCGGATTCTAGAGTCCCGCTCAGACGTGTGGGCCTGACCAGTCCGGGTTGGGGATAAAGGGCTTAAAAGTTTTTCTGGGCAAATCCACAGAGACAGTGCAGCTTGGTGGTAGACAGGGAGAAGGACTGCTGAGGGGGTCCGAGGTCTCCTTTTGGGGTGATGAGAATGTTCTGGAAGGAGATCGAGGGGTTGGTTGCACACACTGTGACGGCTGAATGCCACTGCTTCATGCCCTTTACCACGGCTAATTTTGTCTTACGTGAATTTTACCTGAAAAAGCTTTTTTCTGGCCTTGAGAGTGTTGTGAAGGCCACCCGTGGGGTCCCTTCCTTTGCTGGAGATGTTGGTCCAGGAGGCCCCAGCTAAAGGCAGGGATGCTGCCTGGGAGGCAGGGAGAGATCGTAGTGTCTCCCTGCGCAGGAGCAGGGGCTGGGTCATCTCGCTGGCCACCTGTCACTTCAGACAGCAGGGGCGATAGGATGCCAGACAGGTGAGTTTTGCTTAATTGGTTTTTTGGGGAAAAGGCTGTAGGAGCAGCTCGAGTGGCTGGCGAGGCAGACTGCTGACGTTCGCCTGCTGCCCAGTCCGGCACGTCCCGTCCTCACTCCATCAGCTGTCCCCAAGCCCCCGGCCCTGCCCACCAGGAGACCTGGGGTCGCTGAACTGTCAGCCCCAGGAGCACAGCTCCCTGTGTATTTGTCGAAATGCCTGATACAGCAATAGCTCAATTTTATTGATTGTGTCAAAAGCAGTAATTCAAGAAAGCTATTTAAATTCACGGGAGGCAGCCAGAGCAATTATCTGCGTCTGCATCAGATTCTTCATCATTTTTGTTATTGGCTATTGAGCGTAGAGGCAGTCACTTTGTGGAGGGCTGAGGTGGCAGCACTGGGGCTGGGGAAGGCTGAGTTTTGTTTGCAGCTGGGGGAAAACCATCATTGACAATTCATCAGATGGAAGTCTACATGCAAAAGGTTTATGGGCTGTTCCCATGGGGGCATGTGGGCACCTAGTGGTTTAAAATCATTTTATCCTTAATCCCAGCCAAACCCCCTCGGCATATTCCCACAGCCCCTGTTTCAGCGCATAATAACTTTGTGATTTGTGATGGAACAGGTGATTTTTTTTTTGCAGTCTTTTCCCCATAGTTAAACTTTAATGAGAGCTTAAATCACGAATTCTTGTGGGTGACAAGCAGTGAGATCAGTGGAAGGCACAGTGATATTGGCTGGGTGGGTGGTTGGGGGAGAGAGAACCCCACCCACCTACCATCACCATGCCTTGGACCCCAGTAGACAGCATCCTCTCTGGGCAGGAGTCATGATTAATTCAGCTCCAAGTCCCTGGCACCTGGCACCGAGCCTGGAACACAGCAGGTGCTCAGTGAATAACTGAATGAATGAATGAGCTGGGTGAGCTGGCTACTTTAAATGGTTTGCCAAACTCAGTTGCTCCTGCGTATCATGATGTCATGATATTTTCTGTCTGTGTTGGACATTTTCCACTTGCCTCTCTGGGTCTCCTCCCCACCCTTCTCCATCCCGCCCCGTGCAGGCTGACCTGTGTGGCTGCATCCCTGGACCTCAGAGCCCTCTGGCATCTAGTTGGGTACAGCCACTGGGAGACACCAGCTGGCAGTTGGAGGCAGGTGGGGGAAGTGGAAAGGGCACCCCCCAGCTCTCTCTCTGCCCAGCCTCAGGTTGGCTGTGCCCCTCCAACAAAGACTGAGGCCCCCCCTTCAGGGTCCAGCAATGCTCTCACCCTTGCCCCCCTCAGTTGACAGCGGCCCCCCCATGTTGCTTAATTGGGGGAGGGGCTTTATTTACCACCCAGCCTATATACTTTTTCAGATGGTCGCGTTGCTAGCTTTTCTCAATTTCCCATCTGAGTGTGTCCTCCGAATTGTTTTCTATTGAATCCTAACTGATAACATATCTGAACCATTATGTTCTCATAGTTATCCTTTTAAAATCACTTCACTCTTTTTTACTCGAGTACCAACTTTAGCCTTACCACAAGTCAGCAGTTCTCAAAGTGTGGCCCGGGACCAACAGCCTCAGAATCACCTGGGAGCATTAGAAATGAAAACTCTTGGCCCCACCCCAGATCTACCGAATCAGATACTCTGAGGCTGGGCCCAGCTACCTGTGTTTTCATGACACATGCCTAATTAAGCGTGAGAGCCTCTGCTCTAAGTAATAATTTCTGAAAACCATAGGTGCGGTGTGTGTGCTTAATACAACTGGTTGCCTTCCCAATATCCAGTCTCCCCTTCGTCTTTGCTAATAAAACCCTAATTTTGTTTCGAACGGCAGCATGTCCAATTTAAACTCCACCTAAAAGTTCCTGTGCAATAAAGTTTGCCTCACAATCCAGTTCTGGCCAATGAGATGTAGTGGGTGCTACTGGGTGGGACTTCTGTGAAAGCTTTTTTTTTAAAAATGGGGGGTGGGGAGCAGAAGAAACCAGTGCAGATCCTTTGCCCTCTGCCCTTTCTCCTCTTCCTGCCTGGAATTTAGATGCAGTGCTAGAGGTGGAGCAGCCACCTTATAGCCATAAGGTGACCATTAAAATAAAAAGCTTACAGCCTGAGTTTCAATAGCATGGGAGAGCTATCTCTTAACAAAGAGAAAGAAGCCCCTTATCTAGGTAAGCTGCCAGTATTTGGGTTTTCTGATCTATGTAGCCAAATGCAATTCCTAGTTAAAAGAAATACGTCAACTATGACAATAAAACGTGTTCATCTGTGCACGCCCCTCCAAATCATCTTGCCGGCTGGAAAGCCTTATCGTTCGAGGCAAGACACCACCTGAGTGGCACAGAGAGGCTCACCTGTTAGAGAGCTGGGTACAACGTGGCAGATGCTGGGTTTAATGTTGGTTTATGCCTACCTCCTTGCAAAAGAGGATTTTTGAAAAAAAACAACAAAAAAACCTTCTGGAATCAAGTTAAGCTGAAATTAAATTGGGAGAAGAATTAAGGAGACCTGGGAGGTCTCAAATGACATTTTTCCCCCATCATCATTATCACTGTCATCATCATCAATCTCAAAATCTCTAGAATGCCCACTATTTACAGGGACGAGTGCCAGGTACTAGGGACTCCAAAGGCACTAATGGGCTGATCTGAATTTCCAAGAAGCTCGCCGTGCAGGCGAGAGGAGCCACCGAGGGCACACTGGAGCTGGGCAGTCAGGGAGGCCTGCATCACAGGGATGGCACGTGGGCTGCTGCGAGGGCCAGAGGGAACGCCCACTGACCGAATAGCTCCTTACCCCAGGAACTGTGGGTAGGCTACTGCCAGCTTCATAACTGCTCTGTGAGAAAGGAATTGCCATGAGGAAACTGAGGCTCAGAGAGGTAAAGCGACTTCCCCAATGTCACACAGCTGTTACAGGTACATCCGGGACTCAGCTCTGAACTGTAAGAACCCTGGTCTTAGCTTATCAGTGTTATGAATGGCGTTTCCCCAGGACACAGAGATGCCAGGGAGGGGACCCCAACCTCAAAGAGACCGCAGCCTCTGACTGAAGACAATGGCTCCGAGTCTCCAGAGCCCCTGAGGTGCTTTTTTTTTTTTTTTTTTTTTTGAGGGCAGTGTCACTGGCCCTCATATGTGGGATCTGAATTGGGGCCGCTGGCATCCCAAGCCAACTCTTAACCACCGTGCACTTGGCCGGCCCGTGAGGTGCTTTTAATGACCCATGTTTCCCAGGAAGGGATGCCGGCTTAGAAAGGGAAAGCCACTTCCCCAGGGTCACACAGCTGGGGGAGCTGAGCGGGGCTTCAGACCCAGGTCTTTGGGGCTTCAGGGGCTCAGACTACACAGGGGATCCCAGGAGGGCTTCATGGAGGGGGAGGCCGGGATGTGGCCGAGAAGGTGGCGGAAGGAATAGCCCGGGGAAGGTGTGGCGGTGGGAAAGCGCAGGGTCCATGTGGCCTGGCGTAACAAACACTCCCGTGTTCACTGCGTCTTTCCCGTGTGCATGGCTCTGAGTTCCTCCCAGTCATTAATCCCTGTATCTTCACAACGCTGTGAGGTTTCTACTGCATTGTACAGAGAGGGAAACCTGCCCACATAGGAGAGAGAGTCCTGGGAGGAAACAGGGGTGAGGCCAGGCTCGGGGACCCTTCAACATGCAGGTAGGTGGTCTGAGGACTAAATTCCTGGGTGGGAGTGGGGACCTATTACTGGTCTTTGAGTAGCAAGAGGAGGTGTTTCAAGAGTTTGCTGCCTGGGCGGGTATGCAGTGGGGCCACATGCTCTCTGTGACTTAAGGACCTCCCCTCACCCTCCCGCCACTCCAGCGCTGGGTGATAAAGGAGCCACTGCCCCTGGTGAGCTGAGCCGCCTAACAGCTGACACCGGGATGAAAAAAGGAGCCGATCAAGCTAACAGCCTTCCGGCTGCCCTGCAGTGATTGTGCTTTGTGCTGAGCTGGGACTCTGGGCCGTTTAAGCATCATACTCTCGCAGTCTCTTGGGGGAGCAGCTGCCAGAGGCGGGGCAGGTGCCGGGTCAGACTGGGGAGTTTGATCAGCCGGGCGCTGCCAGGGGGGGAGATGTGCCCCAGGCCAGCCCAGTGCCCCTCCACGCCCGCAGTCTCCACACCTCACCCTCTCGGAGACAACATGCTGTTTGTACAGTGCTCTCAGCTTGCCCGTTGTACAGGGGAGGAAACTGAGGCTTGGGACAGGGCAGTGACCCCCTCCAGGTCATGCAGCTGCGAAGTTCCAAATGTGGCCAGTTTGTCTGAGTCCAGATTCTGTGTGATTTTTGTTATGCAGGCAGCTCAAGGATCTGGTGTGCCAGGGCGGAGGAGGCACGGTGGAGATGCCAAATTTGGGAAGCACACTGGAGAGGGCCGAATCTGGCGGCTTTGCCAGTGAGAGTGAGCGTGCCCTAGACGCAGGTGGTGAAGGAAGATGGTGTGTGAGAGAGACACAGAGAGAGAATGGTCAGCCCCTTTCTCAGTTCTTCAAAATCCCCTGATGTCTCAGACAATATCCAGGGCTGCAAAATATCCACTCATTTGTTTATTCATTCACTCATTCATTCAACATACACACATACTTAATTGAGCACCGACTACATACCAGGCACTGTGCTCAGCTCTGGGAAGTCTCCCCACTGCAGTCTGGAGCAGCCTCCTTGGCCTTGACCCGAGCCCCCTGCGGTGATCAACCCTGACCATGGTGCTGACAGGGCCACCCGGAGCCCGGCAGGAGGTAGCCTCCTCTGCAGTCAATGTGGTGGACAGGATCGGCCTTCCTTGGGCAGCATGATGCAGGGGGCCTTCCAAAGGGTCACCCAGGGCACACTTGGGCCCGGGCTGGGGAACCTGAAATCAGGCCAGACTCCACAGAAAAAAGACCCCGGCTCCTTAGCGCCCTGTTTCCATTCGTCGCTGCCCTGGGCAATTACTGTCCGGGACAGGACTCTGGAACTCAGTAATAATAATAGTAATAACAATGCTAATAATAGCGATGCCATTTGTCGAGAGCTCCCCACGTGCCAGGCTCTGTGCCCAATGGGTTATTTCCCTGAATCGGCACTTTACAGATGAAAATGCTGAGGTGCTGAGGGTGAGGCACTGGCCCCGAGGGGGCAGGAGGGACTTGAAGGCTGGAGTCCAACAAGTTGGGGAAGTTCTTGAGGGTTCTGCTGTGGGCTGGAGTGACCATGGCTGACAACAGAAAGACCCTGGGCTTGGTATCTGGCTGGCCTGGGGGAATCCAGCCCCCCACCCACTGACCAGTTTCTGAAACCCCTAGCGTCTCGGTGTCCTCATCTGTGAAATGGAGCACTCATGGGAAAACGAACCAGGAGACCATGGTATACATGGTATACAGTGGGTGCTCAGTAAATTACATCCAGAAAGGCAGCGGGAAGATGGAATTCCATCACATATATTTGAAAAGCAGGCCTCTCACTGTCCCTCCTTCAAAGATGCCGACTTTTAACAAGTGGGAATAAGAGAAAAAAGAGAACAGGAGGACATTAGGTATGATTTTTGGCTGCAAGTAACAGAAAACCTAACCCAGTGATGTAAGCAAATAGGTTTTAATTTTTCTGTACAAAAAGAAGCCTTGGGGGTGGCGTTGGGGCGGTCGGTTCTAAAGCTTGGGTCTTTCCAGGTCACTTTCTGTGCTGCTCCTACTCTTTCGCTCGGATCACAAGGTGGCTGCCATAGCGCCAAGGATCACATCCACATTCAAAGCAGAAACAACACAGGGCATCAGCTGCCTTTGTTACTTTTATCAGGAAAAGCAAAACCGGTCCCACAGTCTCCCCAGTTGGCTCCTGCTTCCATCTCATTGGCCGGAACTGCAAGGGAGCCTGGGAAAGCAGATGGTTAGCCTTCCTGGGCCTGATGGTGGATGCAGGCCGGGAGGAAGGGCTGGGAATGGCTGGTGGGCCACAGCGCCTGTCACAGAGAACCCACTCATGGCCAGTTTATTTGGAGTACTCAGTAGAGTTAAGATCATAAGCTATGGAGCTGGGCCGCCCTGGATTCAAATCCCAACTCAGCCATTTTCTACCTGTGTTACCTTGGGCAAGTTACGTAACCACTCTGCACCTCAGCTTCCTTATCTGTAAAGTGGCGATCATGTTAGTGCCTCCCTTTCTGGGCACAGAGTGACCTCCCTTGTTGGGTCATTAGCTGAGTTAAATATTAATACATGCAAAGTGCTTGGGGCAGCTCCCAGCCCATATCAAGCCCTGTATAGGTGTTAGCTGCTGCTGTGCCCACTGTCTCCCCGCCCAGTTCCATCACAGCTGAAAACTGACCGAGGTCAAATTGTCCTGATTTTTATATGACTCACTGTGAATTAACACATGCACCAAAAAATACCCAGTAGGACCTGGCCAACTCCACAGGGCAAACTGTAGCATTCTAGGATTGCCTTGCGAATCCCCTCCTATAAATAAAGCCAGTAGATAGAAACAGCTCAGCCACTTCCCCATCTGCAAAACTGTCAATTTCCTCCTCCTCTGTGGAGGGCACAGTGCTGCACGGAATATTATTTAAAAGAGTAGAAAAGGCATTCAGGAATCCAGTGCTAATAAAATTACTGTAAAAGCATTTGTCCCCTGTTCGGAGTTACCTTGCTCGTAAGGATGATGAGCTCCCCCTGCCATGCCTGTCCGCCCAGGGCCCAGGAGGCCGCCAAGCCTGCAAAGGAGCATGTGTCAGCCTGCGTACTCTGGGCCACCTGGTGCCCACACTGGCAGGCAGTGGGCACTGGCAGGCATTTAGAAGCCGTCTGCGCACCGTCCTGGGGAAAGGAAATGGCTGGCCCGCGCTATCTTCCGACCTCCTGGGTTCCTCTTTATGAGCTCTCAGGAACAAAGGCTGGGGATGGGGTGGGGACAATACACCATTCACAGGTACCCGAGGAAGGTGCTGGAATGTTTTGGCTCGTTTGAGCTGGATAAGACCCAACTCCTGCAGGCTGTTCTGCAGATTTTGACACTTGGAACAATATTCTGGTTTTCACCGCGTGAGTCACACTTGGGAGACAGAGAGCTGTGTTGTTGGCAGTTTCGTTTTGACTCTATGACACACCCTGCCCTCCTCCCCCACTTTATGCCAGCCCAAAAAAGCATCCAGCGCTGATGTGGAGAGAGGCCTGGGTTCCCTTTATCTGCTCAGGGGAGACCTGAGTAGGACTCGCTTTGGAGATGTGGACAAACTGGGGTGTCCTTGGAGTTGCTTTGTGAATTACCAGGCACCATTGTTCCAAGAATGACTCACAGTACTTTGAAGGTGTGACATTCTGAAGCCCTTGAAAGCGAAGCTGACCAGCAAAAGGGATGTCCACATGCTGTCTTTGGAGCAGGGAACATTCTAGATTGTTTGCGGAGCCCTGCATGTACTTTCTTCACCAGCAGAGCTCTCAGACTTAGACTAGCTCAGACCTCGCCCTGACCAACCCGCCCAGATGCTACTGGTTTTCCCAAAAGTGCTCACTGGATCACATAGGAACTATAGTGTACACGCAAATGAATTATGTCCTAAGCATTTACGTTGATTGCTAATGGACCATTTTCACCCAAACAATCATAGCTCTGTGCTGTGTGCCAGGGCTTATGGAACACAACACACACATCAAGAAGAATGGGGTGACCTGTGTGTGTGTGGCGTAAAATGATGTCCCAGACATGGAAGTTAAATGAAGAAAGCAAGTCACAGAACAATACAGAGCAGAAAAGGGAAAAAAGTAAGAAACCGAGAACTTTTCTGCTGAGACGGGGTATGGCCTAGTGGTGGAAGGTGAGGTCAAAGCCAGGCTGTCTGTGTTCGACCCACCACTGACCAGCTCTGCCCTTCTCTGGGCCTCAGTTTCCCCATCTGTAAAACGGGGACAGTATTAGTAACAACCTCAGAGGATTGCTGGGCCCTGTACAAGAATGTGGTAAATAAGGGCATCCAGGCCTTGGGAAGGGTGCCCGTCACCTCTGACCCGGGATTGGAGTCAGGAGGGCGAGGACAGCCTGCCTTCTACGTTATGGAAATTTTGGGGTTTTTTCAGTGTCAGCACATGTAGATTACATGTGTAAATTTTTAACCAGGAAAAAGAGAAGAAAATGAGTAACGCTATTTTTAAGGGGTTAATATGCAGGAAGTTTTGAAGATCCCCTGACATGCCTAGGGCTGTGCTGCTGTTTTGGGGTGTAGGCTGGGGAGTGAGCGCATGGGCTTTTAGCTCCACCCTGTGGACAGGGCGGTTGGCCGAGGCAGGTGGCTTGGAGAAGGCGAGGGGCCACTGGACATTTATCAGGGGCGGGGTGCCCAGACATGCTTAGGACGGAAGGCAAACGTTTAGCAAAGCAGGTTCCTTCCCAGCCTGCGTGGTGAGCTGAGATTAAAGTTGACGCACAAAGGGACAATTCCATCTGGAAAATTCCACGACAGGGCGAGGCTTGCCAGGCTTTTAATGCAGAGGCCTGGGGACTCCTGAGTGTGAGTGTGTGTGAGGGGGGCAGGGCCCCTTCAGCTAAGTAGCAAACTTTTATTGAGCATCAACTATGTGCCAGGCACTGTTTGAGATACCGAGGACTCGGCCAACAGAGAAATAAATGAATGTGAGAAGTCCAACCACTTGTGAATTCTGCAGACCACAAAATAGTTTTACGGGATGGAATGTGACTTAGTGGGGCAAAGTGGGGCAAGTCTGCTTTCATGGATGTGATCGGGAAGGCCTCTCTGAGGAGGTGATATTTGCTCAGAAATCTGAATAAAATAAGCAAGCCAAGCAGGGGCATCTACAGAGCATTCTGGGAGAGGGCACAGCAAGTGCAAAGGCCCTGAGGCTGGCTGGGCGCGGCCTGTTCTGGAAGGAGTGGGAGCTCTGTGATCGCTGGGACCTAAGGTTTGGGGGCAGCCGGTAGACATGAGGTCCGCAAGGTGGGCAGGGCCAAATCATGCGGGGCCTTGTCAGTCACGGTGAGGGCTTTGTATTTAGGGACTTACTTCATTCACCCAACACATTTTTTTTTTAACTTTATTGGGGAACAGTGTGTTTTTTCCAGGACCCATCAGCCTGAAGTCAAGTCATTGGACTTCCTCTGTTCACGCAATAAATTGGGGCTGAGCCCACCTGCTCCCCGACCACAGCTGGAGGATGGAGGTGAAGGGTGGGGCAGGGGGAGTTTGGGGATGAGAAGCAGAATTGTGGACCAGCACTGGACTAGGTGAGGCGAGCTAGGCACTCAAGGCACCCGATTTAAGGAGGCACGTCCTTTCAGGGCCATGTAAGTGCACTGATGGCCTCTGAGGATGAGCACTTCCTTAAAACTTGCAGCTGGACGCTTCACCTGCCTTACCCTAGTCCCAGACTTGCCCACAGACCCAGGCGGCCCCAGATGTGCTGGGGTCTGGAAGCAGTTGAAGGAGCAGAGGTGTTCTCCTTGAGCCAGCCTCCGACCTGCCACCTTCAGGAAGTTTCTAGCCTTTCTGTTTTATAGGAGGCAGCTCGGGGCCCAGAAGGCAGCACAGCTCGTCGGGCCCTCCTTCAGCCCTGTCCTCCCCGAAACACAAGCATGTGTGTCCTATTTCCCCTGTGGGTGATGTGTGGGTGGCGCTACCGCGTGCTATGGGTTGACTTGAGTCCCCCAAAAAGATACGCTGGACCTTTTATCCTGGAAGCTGGGAAAGTGACCTTATTTGGAAAGGGGGTCTTTGCAGATGTGATCAGTTACGAGGGATCATTCGGGTGGGCGCCCCTCCGATATGACTGGTGTCCTGGAGGAGGAGGAGAGGGACACACGGGTAATGTCTGGACGGAGGTGGGGCCTGCAGCTGCCGCAGAGAAGGCATGGCGGGAAGGAGCCTCCCCTCAGCCTGTGGAGGGAGCATGGTGCTGCCCACAACTTGGGCTTCGTTAAGGCAGCTCTGAGACTCAAGCACAGCGTTCAGTGGGGGAGGGCGCTGAGGCGCCACAGCCATGCAGCTTGTCCAGGTCGCAGTCAGGACGGGAGCTCAGGCCCGGCTCAATGCCAATCCGGTGTAACAGCCCCCGTCCCCGCTGTGCCTTCACCCCTCTGCAGGGCTGGGCTCTGCTGCATGTGCAGACCCTGCATATCTGTCAGAGGGGGGCAGGCTAGGTCCCTCCGAGGACCTCGCTTGGAGTGGCAGAGGCCTAGAGGACGACTTAGCTGGCAGCCCAGCCACCATCCCTCGTCCACCTCACTCACAGACTGTTATTTTGTTCAGTATTCATTCCTCAGGGACAGTGACTCAGTCCAGCTTGAGGGTGAATCCCAATGAGCCAGCCAGGCATCAGCAAACAGACTTTCTGTAGAGAGTCAGCTAATAATTCTTTCAGGCTCTGTGGGCCAGAGACTGTTGCAGCTGCTCAGCTCCCCAGGTTGTAGCATGCAAGCAGCCATATTAAAAAGTGGGTGTGGCTCTGCACCAATAAATCTTTACTTACGAAAATAGGCTTGGGGGCAGATTTGGCCAGCGGGCTGACTTTGCTGACTTTGCTGACCCCTGGTCTAAGCCAGTCATTTCTACCCTACACCTCTGCCAGGTTTTCATGTGACCCATCTCTAGCCAATGAGATGCATGGGGAACTCCACTGCAGGGTTTGAAGGGAATCTTTACACAAGGAAGCCATGACTCATCCTGGGCTGCCCTTTGTCCTGGGATGTGGTGACTGGATCTGCTGCAGCTATTTTGGGTCCATGAGGGGAGTGACCTATATGCACTGAGGGTGGCAGAAGAGAGAGACAGACAGAAAGAGCCTGGTCCTGATGCCACCACTGAGTCGCTGGGGGCCCGCCACCTCCGGATGTCTTATTGTGGAAAATATAAATCTTCCTTATCAAAGCTGTTTAAATTGGGACGTTTCTGTAACTGCTACCGAAGACACGCTGACTGATGCAGCCCCTCCAGGAGCCCAGGCCTTCTACCAGCTCCCTTCCTCCTGCCCACTGAGCACCCTCTTCTCCAGGCCAGAGAGCAGGGCCACGGCTGCCCTGCAAAGCGTGCTGACCGGAAGTCCAAGATTTGGCTCCCTGCTCCCAGTCTGTGCAACTTTCACCAAACCAGTGGCCTTCCATCTGCAAAACCAGGTCAGCCCTACTGGTCAGACAGGTTTGATGTGAGGTCCCAGGCAGGTAAAGTGACAATAGCTAGGTCAGCTGAGGGACACAGGCAGGGCTCCACCCACATGCCCTGGCCTCGGTCCCAACTGCCTGTCCTTTCGCCTTGCTTCTGTGACTCTTGGATGACTAGAAGTGCTTTGGCCCCACGCCCAGAAAGCCCAACCTGCCTGGGGGTTGTCATAGCTCTGGGGCAGCCTTTGGATGACCACTGACAATGTGAAGATCCTGCCCCTTGCCTGGAGGCAGGACAGGCTGTGGGTGAGCCACTGCTCCAGAGCGCTCCAGGGATCAGGCTAGGGCTGGGACAGTGCCTCCAATGACACCTTGGCTAGGCTTGTCCGCCCTACCTCCCCGCCCGCTCATGCCTGCTGGCCTTGGAGCACCCAGCCATAGATCGCATCTCAGGCTGGTTTCCTCAAACCGTGGCCAGCCCCAGCGCTCACTCTGTTCCCTGCTGTAAGTGCTTTGCACACATTAACTGATCTAACCCTCCCAAGGATTCTCCGAAGCCGCTGCTGTCATTCCATGTAGCCAAAGGGGATATTGAAGCCCAGAGAAGGTGACGAGCTTGTCCAGGGTCACACAGCTCATCTTGCTCCTGAGTTCATGTCTTAACCATTATACTGTACTATGCCGCGGATCTCTGGGGCCAGAAATCCTGGGTTTGAACCCTGGCTTTGCTCTTTACTAGCCATGTGATCCTGGGCAAGCAAGTTTGCCTTTTTGGACCTCAGTCTTTTCATCTATCAAATGGGTTACATGAGAATTAAGCAAGTAATACTTGTAAAGGGCTAACTACTCAACACATGTGAGCAGGTATTAGTTCTTAGTAAAAGAGGGATGTCTGAGCTGGCTATGTCCTGCTGGGGTTGTGACTAGGCAGGGCTCTCAGGCACGCCCCCCCCCACCCCCGCACCCCCCCATCTTGCCCCGCCCATGACCCCTGGAGGGACAAGTGGCCGGCAGAGCCCCAGCCCACTTAGTGCCCTGGGGAGGCAGAATGGGCCCCGCAGTGAGAGCAGCCAGCACTGTTGCCATGGCAGCAGCTGCCAGTGGGTTCCCAGCTGTCCAAGGAGCTTGTAAGGTCTTCACCCACCTCCCAGGCGGAGGGCAACCAGGTGGCTGCTGGACCCCTGTCCCCGTGGGTGGCCTCCTGATTTACCCCAGAGCGTCTTCCGGTTCAGAGCACACGCCACTCAGCATGGCCCATGACTGCTGCCACTCCAGGAAACCTTAGAGCTGCCTGATGGGCATGCAGAGGCCCCAGTGTGAGCAGGGGGCTGAGGCCAGCCCCTCCCCCCAAGGAACCCCGCCCTCTTTTCTAGGCCACTTGTCTTCTAGGAGGCAAGAGCTGGAGTGAGGCTTGGACACAGCTCAGTTGCTTTTGAGCTGGGTGGCCTTGGACGGGTTATTTTATCTCCCTGGGTCAGTTTCATTGTCTACAAAACTGTAACAACAACGGAACAGGCCCCAACAGTGCCTGTTGTGTCGGGTTGCCCGGTGGCCCACGTGTCTGCTGGGGCAAAAAACGGTCCCCAAGAGTAGCTCAGACGTAATGAGCACTTGCCGCGAGCCCCGTGCTGCTTGAAGCGCTTGGGAGATCCGCCCTGGGGTCCTCAAGTCTAGGCTGCTTTACTGGCATTTGTGCTCCTGTTCTAGAGATGGGGAAACCGAGGCATGAGAGGGTTAAGCCCCTGCCCAAGCAAGGCCTCTGCGTCCCCAGGTCCTTCTCTATTTCATTGAACAGGGGACCTCAGGACACACGAGCAGGCATTTATCAGGCACCTACTGAATACAGGCCTGTCTGTGGCCTCTGGGGTGAGTGCAGGTGAATCTAGGCAGAGCCAGGACCCTCGGAAAGAAGTGTGCAGGTGGCCCGGGGACCCCAAGTTCACTGCCTCCACTATGATTTTTCGGCTCTGGCCTAGAGGGGAGTCACGTGTGCCCACCACCTTTTTCCTTCTGAAGGCAGGGACGAAGGCAGTGGGACCGGCAATTCCAGCAGACTCAGCTGCTCTGATTTCTGGCTTCTCTTCTGCTCCATGGAGTTTCTTTAGGGTAAATATTAAGTCAAATCAAACTTCAGACTCCCTGCCTGCCTGTCTATGTCCCCACCCGCAGTGAGATCGCTCCTCCCTGCCTGCTTCCTGATGGGAGACCGGGAGAGGCTCAAGGTCAAGGGCCCACCTGGGCTCCCCGCTGCGCTCTGCTGTCCTGTCCTGGGAAGGGGGGGGGGTTGACCTGCCGGAGGTGAGAACTCCCAGCCACCCTCACGGGTTTTGCTCCTCGCCGCTGTGGCCAGGCTGTGGGATCTTGGGCAAGGCGCTGCCCCTCTCTGAGCCTCAGTTTCCTTGTCTGCAAATGGGCTGCCAACCTCCAGCCCTGCTTTGAGAACCTCCCCCACCCCAGCCGTGTTAAAGACCTTGTGAAATGAGGTAGAGAAAGTGCTTCATAAACCAAAACTGCATCTCTGTGACTCATTCCCGTCCTCCCTTCCTAACTCACCTGGTGTGGAGTGGCTGAAACTATTTGAGGGTGAAACTTTCCTCCCTCCCACTCTCCTTTTTTCTTTTCTTCCCCTGCTCCCCGCTCCCCGACCCCTCCTTCTCTCCTTTTCTCTCTTCCCTCCCACTTTCACAGCAAAGACGTTTTGAGCTCAGCGCATTTTTCCCCACATGAGGTTTCAGCCCCACTGTGGGGGGCCCGGGGCCCCTGGAAGCCACCAGCTCAGCCACCCAGACCTGCAGGCAGGCGTGAGGAGGAAACATTATTCTCTGTAATGTCACGGTCATCCTCAGCACTTTTCATGTTCAAAGTGCTTCCTCGGCGCTAAATAATTAATTCTCAGCACGCTCCCGTGTGAGGGAATAAATAAATGTCACTTGTACGGGGTGATTAAGCCCGTGGGGAATCAAGGCTGACAGCCTCAGGCGCCAGCAGAGGGGTCGGCGGGGACGTTACCTTCAGAGCCCAGGGCCTCCAGGAGGAGGGTGGGCCCAGGGGGCGCTTCCCCGCTCGCTGGGGTTGTCATTTCTCACGCCCACTGCACCCCACCCCCAGAGCCCCCAGGCCTCTTCCCACCCCTCATCTCCCAGCCCTGCTCTGGCCCAGGGGCTCTGCTTCCCGACGGCTGTGGCTGTTTCCGGCACACCAAGCCCACTGCCACCGTGCCTCAGCCTGGAACATTCTCCCCCAGGGAGCCTGAGTGCCGGGCCCTCGCTCCGTCCTGCTCTGTGCCCCGTGTCACCTCCTTCCGGAAGCCTTCCCTGAGTGCCCCCCGTGGAACGATCATATGGATAAGAATGCTGTTGCCATTTCCCTCACCCCGTAGTTTGTGTCCATTGTTAAACATATTCACTGTTGCTCACCTGCCCCCTTGCCCTGGAGGCTGTGAGCTCCGGAGGGCGGGACCATGTCCTTCTCGGCCACTGCTGTACCCCAGCGTCTGGCACGTAGTGGGTGCCAAACAAATGATTAGTCTGTTTGCTGCTGTATTCCCAGTATCTAGGACAGCTCCTGGCACATACTAGGTGCTCAGTAAACATTTGTTTGATCGCTGTGTCATCATCAGCCTTGTGCTTGACACATGGGAAGTGCCTAAACTGTATCTGTTTTGTTCAAGCTGTGTCCTGGTTCCTAGAAAAGTGATTGGCACTTAATAGGTATTCAGCAAACATTTGCTTTGTTCGTTGTTGTATCTCCAGTGCCTAACACTTAGTAGGTACTTGGTGTTTAGTGAATGAATGAACGATTAGATGGATGAAGGCCGTAGAATCTTCCAGAACAAAGGTGCCTGCATTATGGAGGGGGGTCATAGTAGCTGGGCACGGCAGGTCCCCTTCCCCACCCCCTCGCCCCGCGCCTGGCTGTGCATTCAGAACAGCCCCCCAGCCTGCCAGCCTGGCGTGGCCTGCCACGCAGCACATGGCTCCAGCACGCTCTGCCAGCTCTGAGGAGGCACCGGGCCTGGCCACGCTGGGGGGCGGAGGGGACTGCAGATGGCCGGCCATCTGGCTGCACAGGAGGCTGTCTGGGCAGGCGCCCCCTGCCCCCCGCCCCGCCCCACACTGTGCTTCCCCTTCCTCTCTGCTCAGCGGGGCCAGTGGGGGCTCCAGGGTGGAGCCCGGGGCCCAATCCTCTCCCAGACTTCTGGGGCTCATGTGGGCACCCTGGAGTGTGTTGGGTCTGCATCTGGTCCCAGGGTCCAGCATGGACTGGGCTGTGCAGATGTCAGGAGGAGTGTGATGAGGGCATGGGGGGGGCAGGCCAGGGGTGGGGCGCGGCTCTGCGGACAAGGCTGGCACTGGACCCCGCTCCCTCCCGGCACCCCCGCCCGGCAGCGGCTGACTGCTCTTCCTTCCGGAGGTCATCTCAGACCCGGAGGGCATTGGTGTCTGCACCCCGGGTCTCACCGCAGTGTTGGGGCTGCAGAGCCGAGGGTGGGCAGGGAGGCCGGGGACAGAAAACAGGAGCTTGTATCTGCGCTTGCGCACACAAGCGTGCGTGTCCTCGTCTGGGAAGCACGGAGGAAGACGGAATTTCGAATTTTCCTGGGTCACATGTTTGAGTTACATGGTTTTTGTTGGTGATTGAGTTCATGGTGCAAGTGAACATTTAAGTGTGTGCAGATACACGCATGTGTGTTCACATGTGCCCATGTGTGCTGTCCCAGCCGTGTTGCTTAGGCTCCCTGTGTGACATAGGGGTATGTGCATGGCAGTCTTCATGTATATGTGTGCCGTGGGTTTGTGTGTGGGCCGGCGTGCGGTATGCGTGCGTGCAGGTGAGCAGGGGCAGGCGTGTCTGGTCTAGCTGTGTGACGTGTGTTCAGTGGTCACACATGTTTGCAAAAGAATTTGATTGTGTATGTCATAATGCGAGTGTGTGTAGGTGTGTCAGTATGTATATATGAATTGGGAGCGTGTTTGTGCAAATGTGCTTGTGTACGGGTGTGAGTGACAGTGTGAGTCACAGAACCGCACTGGGTCCCTGTGATGATGACAAGGACACCCCTCTCTGCCTGGCAGGGTTTTCCTGGGGACTGAATGACACAGGCCACAGGAAGCGGCTCGAATGGCCTCAGGCCCTCCTCAAGCATCCCTGTCAGGTAATTTACAATCTTTCCCTAACGGCTGGGTGGGAGAACCTGCAGTGGGTGCAGACACAGCCTTCCGTAATCCTCGGCTCCTTTTTTGTTTCCATGCCTCTGCCAGCATCAAGGAGAATGTCCCCACAGGGGCTGCTACTGTGTGCCCTCCTACCACAGGCTGGTTCCGCTGCCTCGTCAGTAGAGCAGGAGTGGGTTTTGGTCCTGACAGGCGGCAGGACAGAACCCGGATTGGGGTGACCCCTTTGTTTCGTGGTGTTTATTTTCACAGTTGTCTGCACGTGGTATCGGCTTTCCAGTTGTGGGGTGGTCTGAGCTGTCCTTTTTAAGTCTGTTTATTTGCCTGAAGAAAAAACAAGTGGTTGATCTTAGAGAACTGAGTGAATTGCCGTTCAGGCCTGGAGGAGGCAGGATCTGTCCCCAGGGGGTGGGGTGGATGCACAGTGCTGTGTGCTGGGTGATGCCTGAGTGTCCGAGGGGCAGGCGGCCGCCTGGGCCTCTGAGGTCCGGAGTGCGATATTTCCTTGTACACGGCACAGGATTCGGTTATCTGGGTTACCTCCTGACCTGTGTTGACACCGCCTGGGTACAGTTCCCATTCGGCACTACCTCCCTTTCAGAAGGGACCTGCCTGGGGTAGGGGACTGAGTGAAGGGGACCCACTGTGATTCCGCCTCCTCCCAGCTCAGCAGAAGGAAATTCCATGGCCTGGCTTATGCCTGCATTTAGCAGGTTCACCTTCAAAGGTTTACTTTGCCCCCGTCTTTAAGTGACAGGTTTCATTCACGAGTCAGTACGAGCGGGCTGGGCTCGAGTTTCTGTGCACAGAGGCCCGGGCTGTGAACACCAGGCCGAGAGGTTGGGTAACCATTTCCCAGGTAATGGGGAGCTGCTGAGGGTGCTTGAGCGAGAGAGCTTTGGGAAGATGAATTTGTACAGGGACGAGGGTGGTTTGAAGAGGCCAGAGGCTGGGGTGGGGAGCCAAGTGAGAAAAATGCAGTCATCTGAATCAGTGAGATGGTGACATAGGTTGTAATCGGGGATATTCTTGGGGACAGTCAGGTCACTATAGAGACAGATGGGAGCGAGGGAGAGGGGGACCCTTAGAGCAGCCCTGCGTTGCCCCTGTGGCCATGCTTAGCCTCCCCTTCCTGTAAGAGTGGGCATGTCTCTGCAGCCCGCTGCACAACTACACCCGCACTGCTGTGTGGGCTGGGACAGGTCATCCTTCACGGCTGAGCAGCTGCCTGCTGTGTGGATGGACCACAGGTCCTTATCCAGTCACCTGCTCACAGACATTCGTGGAGTTTCCAGGAAGCGTCTTTTCAGATGCCAATAATGTCACCTTGTCTAGTAAGCAGTCAAACCTGAGAAAGCACTGGTCGGATGGGCTGGCTGTGTTTTATCTAGTACACAGGAGAATACGTGCGTTAAAGTGTTCAAAAATTAGGACTGCTTGTCTGGGACCATCTTTCCTCTGCCCGGGGCCCACGCTGGCAAGGCTTGGAGCTGGTGCGATGGGCATGGAAGCTCCCCGCCCGCCCCTGCTCGCCCTGGACCAGAGGCCTTCTGCAGGCCGCTGCTGCTGCCCCCGCCCGCCCTCAGCTGCATGGAGACATTGAGCCCAATTCATTCTGCCTTCAAAGGGCTCCTGTCTGAACCGGGCTCCCCGTGAACCCCCAGCCAAATCCTGTCCTGGGAAAACACACTGAGTCCTTGTTTAGATGGAGGCCCGCCGGCAGGAGGTCGGGCAGATTCCCCAGGCCTGCTCGGCTCCCTGCCCACCAGCCCCGGGCCCACCTCAGAGACACAGGCTGCCTGGGAATGAGGGAGGCCTCAAAGGGCGGGGGGGCGGTTCCCCAGCCTGGGGTGTGGCTCGCAGTCCCAGCAGCTGCTCCAAAAGACACGGGATCCATTTTACGTTCCTCCTCTTGGGACCTGAAGTGCCCCTGCCCAACCCGATCCTTGGTGCCAGCCACGAACTGCCCTCCAGCCCCCAGATCTTAAAAAGAAGTATTCCTGGGCCGGCCGAGTGGCGCAGTGGTTGAGAGCTGGCTTGGGACGCCAGTGGCCCCGGTTCGGATCCCACATAGGAGGGCCAGTGACACTGCCCTCTACAGCTAACAACAGCTCCACCTGGAGCTGGGCTGTGAGAGCCCCGGTGACGGTGTGGGCTGCAGCCCCTGCTGCAGTGGGCTGCCATAGGCTACAGTGAGTGGCCTGCAGCCGGTGTGAGCGGCTGGCAGCCAGTGTGAGCTGCCAGGAGCCACAGTGAGCGACCATCCAGAGGCCAGTGACCAATCTGCCTCACCCGGGAAGAGCGCAATGACGATACCAACATGGGCCAGTGAAGCGACGTCCTCCACAACCAGACTGAAGAACAAAAAGACGGCAACTTGTCTGTTCTGCTTCCCCAATTCCCCAACGCTGTTCCCCTTGCCCAATTCCCCAGTAAAATCTTTTAAAAAAAAAGAAGTATTCCCCTGGTGAGAAGTAAGCCCCAGGACCTGCCCACATTCCAGGGTAGAGGATACCCCGGGGCATGACGCAGCAGAGCCCAGGAACCTGGGGGCCTCCTAGGGCCTCCCCGCCACATTGCTCCTCCCCCTCCTCTGGGGGTCCCCATGGCTGTCAGAGGCACCTGGGTACAGTGGTGGCTAAAACATGGTCCCTACTATCATGGGTGGAGCTCAGAGCCTCGTAGGAGAGAGAGCATGTAATCAGGCAATTCAAAACCAAAGTGACTGGGCTGTGGGGTAAAGCATGAGACCCTAACCAAGCATCGAGGGGACCCCTGACTGAGCCATGGGGGTCAGAGAAAGCTTTGGAGGGAGTGACATCCGGGCAGAGAACCAGGTTGGCTGGTGGCAGCTGAGTCAGGAGGTGAATGGATAAGTGCCAGCCAGCAGGAACAGCGTGTGCAAAGGCCCTGAGGTGGGAGGGAGCAGAGTTATTCAAAGAATGGGAAGGCCACCTAAAAGGCTGAAGTGCGGGGCGGGGTGGGTGTTTGGAGGGGGCAGCAGGGCCCAGGTCACGGAGTGGGGGGGTTTTGAGGTCACATTAAGGCCTTTTGATTTTCTGTAAACAGGACACGAGACTGGTGGGTTTTGCCTTGACTCAGCCGCTGACTTGCGTTGGGTTTGCCTTGCGTGTCGTGGGACTTCCTGTGGGAAGGCTGCTTTTGACAACCACCTTCCCACCTCTACCGGGGCTCCCTCTGCTCCCTGCCAGGCTGGAGAGACCATGCCTTGCTCACCCCAGTGCCTTCAGTGCTCAGTGAGGGGCTGGCAGATGGTAGGTGCTGGAAGCACTGTGTGTGTGTGAATGAGTAGATGGGAGGTCTGGGGTGGTGGGGACTCCACGCCTGCTGAGAGGCAGCTCCGGGCCCTCCCAGCTAGTCGCGTGACCGCACACAGCCCGCCCCTCCGCCGAGTGCCAGTTTACCCCTGAAGGTGTGGTGTGAAGAGCATGGAGCTTTGACCTCAAGTCTACCTCCTACAGGCTCTGCACCCTGGGGCACGTCCGTGCCCTCTCTGTGCCCCCTGGTTTCCTCATGTGTAGAACGGGGCTTGTGACAGCCCCTTCCTTACAGGCTGGGTGTGCAAGCGGATGCGTGTAAAGCAGGTCACCCCGTGCCCAGCAGTGGGGTGGGGGGTTCCTCCATCGCTCCCCTTTCGGGCAGTCGGTGCTGCATTTTCTGAGACTTTACAAACCAGAGACTCCAGCCTCTGGCCCCCAGGCCAAGACCCACTGTCCAGGCCTGGCTTTCTGCAAACCCCACTCCAAGTCTGTGTTCCAGTGGCTGAGCTGGGGGCCCGGCGCTGGTCCTGTGCTGGCCTGCATCCTCTCTACCTGTCCCCGCCTGGCGTTGCCTTAGGTGGCAGTGAGGGGTCATGTCAGTGGGCGGAGGGGAGCTAGAGGCGGCCGTGGGTGAGTGAATTGATGCTGGGAGATTTAATTCGCTGCCTGCCCAGCAGGCTCTTCACCCCAGGCCTGTGTGCTGGAGGCCTTCATTTATTTCTGACTTTGTGTGCAGAGGCGGGTGGGAGGACGGAGGTGAGTGGGCTGGGAGCTCATCCACCCGCCAGGAAACGCACAAAATTGCCCTGCGGAGAGGAGAGTGGAGCGGGGTCCATTCTCTGGTCTCTAAAGGGGGAGGGAAAAAACAATCATTCTGCACATTTGCAGTCCCCTCCCCTCTAGTTTTTTGTTTCCTGCAGGCACAGAGGACGCGCGCCCTGTGTCCTGCCACACGCAAGGGGCTCGTTAATTAAACGGACGAGCAGATGCCACTGTTCCTTAGGCTGCGTGTGCAGCGCGCCCCGTGACTCTTTGTCCAGGCCCCGCTCCCTTGGCGCTCCTTCCTTCATTACTGGACCCAGTGCGACCCAGCCCTGGAGGAAGCCGGAGGCTGTGTCTCCCAGGAACTCAGCAGGAACGGGGTGCCCCCGAGTCCTTGTCTGCAGGGGCACGGCAGCCAGACGCGAGGTGATGAAGACTTTTAATTTTCATCACGCTCGTCCATTGGAACTCTGTTTTAAATCACTTTAACAGCAGATTAAAAATATATAAGCTGATATTAGAGGACATTCTTAGTGCCTTTATAAACGTCTTAAATCAAAAGTTTGGCTTAATTGCACTTGGGTGGTTAGAGAAGGCAGGGAGGAGGGTTGGGTCAGGTGAGCCCCCCAGGAGGGGGGTGGGGAGGGGACAGTGTAGGATGGAGGGTCCACTGGGCTCTGAATTCAATCAGAAACATCCATCCAGTCGGCATGGGACCACTGAGTGTCCCCCTCTGATCCAGACTCTATGCAGCACCAGGCACACCTGCGAACCAGGTGTACCACGCCCAAGGCAAGCCCCGCTGTCCTCCCCTGAGCTGCATCCTGGCAGGGAAATGCCCAGTGAGCAAGCTATTCCACACAACATCAGCCACAATTATTGGTCCCATGCTGTGTCAGGTACTGTTCCAGGCACTTGGCATATAGTATCTCATTTAATCCTCAGTTTATAAATGAGGCTGAGAGCAGTTAGGTGACTGGGTCAAAGCCACAGTGCTCTCCACAGAGAGCTGGGATTCAGTCCCAGGCGGCCCTAGCTCCAGCGACCGCTCAACCCCCATGCTCCCTCCTACCCGCCCTGCTTTATTTTTCTTCATAGCGTTTAGTACCATCCGCTGTATCTTATGTATTTTATGTTTATTTTATCATCTTCTGTGGAGAGTGGAAGCACCATGAAGGCAGAATTTTTTTTGTTTTATTTATGGCTGTATCTCCAGGGCTGAGTACAGTGAGAGTAAAGCACAAAGTAAATGCATAGCAAATACTTCTTCAGTGAATAAAGAGAGAAGGTCCCACTGCAAGGGGAGATGTTAGCAATCAAAGGAGGTCAGCGCCTGTAAGTAGTCGCTGACAGCCCACCCCTGGTGGCCTTCGGGTGGGGAGGAGCTGCTTGGCAGTGGGGGCCCTTGCCTCCTTGGTGCCTTGCTGGCTCCCCTGGCATTGGTAGGGTGACGGAGGCACGCGGGTGCAGCTACCTTCCGATTGCAGTGGCTGTGCTTGCTTTGGCCTCCCCGTCATCCTTTCCTCCTCATTCTGCCCTTTGCACCTGCATTTTTCTCTGGGGACCATCTCTCCCAATTTCAGCCGTGAGAAGGAGGAGGGGTTCCACACCCCAACTTCCATGGGTGGCCAATCAGCTGAGTGCATTCTCCTGACCACAGTGATTGGCTCAGGGATGGTCCTGTGACCTGAAAAGGACGAGTGAATCAGCCTGGCAACTTTTGCAGGAACTACTGGAACAGAGCTTTGTCTGTGTGGAGTTTCCTGAGCTGGAGGGATATCAGCTAGATGCTCCTGGGGTGACAAATGGCTCAAGAGATTTCCATCCCGTGCTCAATCGAATGTCACACACAGAATACTGGCACACACCAGAGGTTTCGCAGGACCTGCCGTGGAGCCCAGGCTGACTCTGTCTGCCTTGAGACTTGCTGAGGGAGTCAGGAGAACCTGTTAAATCTTCTGTTTTGTTTCTTTGAGGGCAGTGTCACTGGTTCTCGTATGTGGGACCCGAAACGGGGCCGCTGGTGTCCCAAGCCAGTGCTTAACCACCACGCCACTCGGCCGGCCCAGCCCGTTAAACCTTGAAGGTTAGCTAGTGACCTTGGGACAGTCACTTGCCCCCTTGCAAGGAGCCCTGGATTCGTCACCCAGGGCCCAGGGTTGTAATTGCTGGCCCACTGGTTTCGCCCAGTCGTGGGTATGCTTGGTGTCCAGGGATGTTGGTGAATGGGCTCTATAACCTGAGCTCTTATAGTCCTACACTCCACCTCCCATTACCCGTACCCTGCTGTCAACACACTGGGTGTTTATTCGGTTGCTTAGATACCACAAGCTCATCCTCACCTCAGGACCTTTGCACTTGCTGTTCCCTCTGCCTGGTACACTCTCCCCTGAGATTTGGGCATGCCTGGCCCCTACTCCATCTCTGAGGCTCAGCTCAAATGTTGCCGCCTCCGAGAAGCCCTCCGTGGCCTTCCCCTAAGGTCCCTATCTACTTTATCTCCCTATTTTCTCTTTCCAGCCCTGACTCCTCTGTGAATTCATGTCCGTCTCATTTTACAAACCTAGAAACTGAATACAGGGAGCTTGTTGGTCTTGCCCTGTGCTGTGTGTTGCATCCCCGGCAGGCACACAGTGGGTGTTCATTTCATCTTTATGGACTGACTGACCTCAGGCTAGTCATTTACGTCTCAGAGGCCACCTTCTTTTTTTCTGATCAGTAATTTGACATCTTCTTTCATGTCTGGCACTCATGGGATCTGTAAGACCTCAAATTATGTTGCAATCATATTAAGAAGTGAGGGCTGCTTATGAGGTGGTGTGTGCAGGTCATCCACCCGCCCCATAAACCCACTGCCTTCCCTCATCCCTCAATCCAACCGTAAAGGGGAAATTTCTCACTGCCCCACGGGCTTCCATCCGAGGGCTTCCTGGAGAGAGGAGCCTTCTCCACCAGCCTGATCAGCCTCTCGGCCTCCAGGGTTGGCTCTTCCTTTCAAAGCCTCCTCCTGCCCTGTTCTGTTGCAGAGCTCTGAGGTCCCCTCTGTAAGCCCTCTCCATGGTCACTGCCCACCGCCCCGCCCCCCACGCTGACCTTTTTCCTCCAGAATGCAAGCAGCGGTCAAGGGCATGGCCTCCTCCCCGGCGTCCCCGCCCATTAGCCTGGGGAATTAGACCCTGGGCCTCGCCATCTGTCTGAAAACAATTAGCAATAAACGCCAGCACACTGGGGCTCCGGGTCACGGGGGGATGGAGCGGTGGGGGCTATAAATCCAGAAGGCTCCCAGCTGAATCAGCCTTCCTGTCCTCGGGCCAAGAAAAATCCTCTGGGCCCGCCTGGGAGAGAGCTTCCCAGCCGCCTCTTGTGGTTTGGAGAGGAGCCTCCTGGAGCCTCACAAAGCGGGGCCTCAGCTGGGGAGGCGGCTGGGACCATCTGGCGGAGTGCGGGGCGCGGCCGGCCAGACGGAGGAGCAGTCTCATTTGCTGCGTATTGTGTGTTCCTTTCCCCAAACACTCGCGCCTGTGCTTCAAGTGTGTGGCCCGCGGCCAGCTGGGCCCCGGGTGAGTGGGTGGGGCACTTCCGAAGTGACGGCTTGGGGGCTGGCCCTGTCCCCCCCCAGGGGCGGCCCACAGCCCGGGGTCCCCTCCCCCTGCTTGGCATGTGCCTCATGTTCCTCTGTTAAGGCCCTCAGCCTGTTCAAATGTCACTTCTCCTTACAAGGGAAGGGGCGCCCACTTTGCCAAGCTCGGCTGAGTTTATCTACATACGGTTTGGCTCCCAGAGCCGTTTTTTAATTTTGGTAATTTGAATACGTTGCCTGTGTATTAAAAAACCCAGGAGATTCTACATAAAAATCTGGATGTTCAGCTTCTTTTGAGAAATCAGGAGATCAGGCAAGGCTGTGGCAATCTGCAAGGGCCCCCATCAGCCAGGGCCCGGGCGGGGGTGGCGGGGTGTCTGCCCCTGTAGCTTGGCGTGACTTTTCTGTTCCCAATGTGCACTCATTCATTCACTCATGCAGTAGCGGTCGGACCTGTTGCTGTGCCTGGGTCTTTCCATGGCGTTTAGATGCTCACAGGGCAGACAGATGCGAAATCCTAAACCAGTGCATGTATAATGTCATGTCTCAGAGGGATGAATGTTACTAAGGGAAGATACGGAGAGGGGTGAGGTGGGAGGGCTGCTGCTAGTTCATACAAGAGGCCTGAGTTGAGGTGAAGAGGCCCCAAGGTGGAAGGGAGCCCCCCAAAGGCCTGGAGGCTGGAAGCTGATTGGGTGTCCGGAGAGCAGCAGAAAGGCCACCACTGAGGCTGGAGGGGAGTAAGTAGGGGTGGCCAGGCCTCCCTTGAAACAGGTAATCTAGACAGGCCAGAATTTGGGGTACTCCAGGGGGAACCCTGTCACTGCTTTAGACTCTGGGTAATCCGACCAGTGAACCCTGGGGATTCCCCCAGTGGGGCCCAACTTCGAGGACTCCCGTAGCTTGACCTGGTCCTCTGCGTCTTCTAGACCAGCTTGGATGGTCTCCACATCTGGGGGATGGGGGAGTCCCCAGAGGCAGTGCCTCCTAGTGGTTAAGGCTCCAGCTGCCTGCATTCCAGTGCCCTCCACCCCTCACCTTGGGCAGGGGCACCCCTCTTAGAGCCTGAGTTCCCCATCAGTAAACAGAGTCAATGGGAACCCGCCTCAGGGTGCTTGGTGCTTATTAACACCCATGTGTACGGCTCTGTAAAAATGTCTATATAGAATGTTTCTGGACACCTAGAAAGTTCTATGTGACTGAGCTTGTTACCTTAAGGAGCAAAGTAAGACCATTGTTTAAGGGAGCAGTTCTCTGTACCCTGTGACACTTAGAAATTATTGAAGACCCCAAAGAGCTTATGTTTATGTGGGTTCTGTTCCTTGGCATTTACCGTATTAGAGGCTGAAACTGGTAAAATTTTCACACATGCATTTATGCATTCATTTCATTTTCCTGGCACTCTCTTGGCCTTGTCAGTGGCGGCCCCTTTGTGTTATTATTATTTACAAAAGCTCTGCCCCACATGGGTCGCTCACAAGCTTTGCTGAGCCCCTTGCAATCTTTACCTCCTTTGAGCCTCTCTTCCCTTTCACAGAAGGCGGGGCTGAGATGGGCTGTCAGGTGCTCACACAAAGACACACAAGCAGGGAGACCTGCTCCTTCAGAAGCAAGCGTTTCAAGGGAGCAAGGCGGGTGGGCAGGCCTTACTCACAAGGGAATAGAAAGAAAGTCACCAGCCACCCCACTAGCTCTGCACTGAGCATCCCTGGGAGGCAGGCCTCTCGGTGCTGTGACTGGACAGTCCAGAGCATTTCAGGATGAAGTCGATCGCTTTACCCTTGTGGCACCCCTGTTTTTTACCCCAGGTCTGGGATGGGAGAGTAAAAGCGGGGAATGAACAAGGGCCCAAAGTGCCCCACCAATGAGGGCAGCGCCAGCCTCCTCTCCCTGAACCCCAGGTCGTCAGCATGGATCCTCTGGCCCTAGTGGGGGCTGCCGCAGGGGCGCGTGGGAACAGGCATGGCTGGCTCGCGCCTGCCAGAATGACCTCATATGCTCATCTCAGGATTCTAATAAGATGATTTCACAGCAGATGGGGGAGGCGGCCCAGGCCAAGAGGAAGGGGCATTTCATGCTTTGTCCACATTCCAAAGAGTCTGGCAGATTGAACCCCGGTGACTCAGGGCCGTGGAGACACCCCGACCTCCTTACTGAGTTCCATCTCTCCCTTAACCTTCTCAGCCTCTGTCTGAGGAATGGGTTATTCACACACCAGAATGGAGGTGCTGACAGGACTTGTTAGATTCCCACATATCCAAGTGTGAGGCAGGATTTGAACCTGACTTTGCCAGGCTGACCCTCTCTCATCCCCATGACTCCTAGACTGCCTGAGAAGGTGGGTGAAAGGAAGACATGCCATCAGAGAGGTGATTCCTCCCTGCTTCTCAAAGTTGTGTCCAGACCAACAGTATCAGGCTCACCTGGGAGCTTACCAGAAATGCAGAGTCTCAGGCCACACCAGCAGACAGTTGAACCCTGTCTTTTAACAACCCCTCCCCCCCACGTGATTGGTGTACAGTGACATTTGAGAAGCACTGGGGTAGATCAGGGTTTCCTGGCCTATGTTCAGGGAAATGGGAATACATGTATTAGAAGAAAAGGCAATGATAAAGATTTGGATTAGTGCCCAAATCGATCTGGGAAGTGCAAAGAGAAAGTGCAGAACTTATCAGGGCCTTTAATATGGAAATGTACATTGTGTGTCTATTGGAGACATATATCCCAATTGTATCACAGGATCAGTTTTTTTGTTTTTTGTTTTTTGTTTTTTGAGAAACTTCTCGTGCTCTGCTGAGTATGCTGGAGGGTTGGGGGCGCGGACCTGGGACCTGGAGCTATGATGATAAAGTCACAGCTCCCATTTATACAGCACTGAATGAATGGGCTCTTCTATGTTAGTGTGGGCTTTCATCCTCAAAGTCACCTCCTAGTTCAAGATGGTGCCAGGCGCTCCAGCCATCACGTTCCAGTCAGCAGGAACGGGGAAAGAGAGCATTGGTCAGGTGAGTCATCCTATTCTTTAAGGCCGGGGAAAGAGAGCATTGGTCAGGTGAGTCATCCTGTTCTTTAAGGCGTCTTCCTGGAAGTTCCAGTAAACCCTTCTGCCGTCATCTCACTGGCCAGCCATGCATAACTGCAGGGGAGGCTGGGAAGCGTCACCCAGCTGAAAAATCAAGGTGTCCTGGCTAAAGAAGAAGGGGGGTATGTGGATATTTAAAAACTAAATGATTGGGCTGGCCAAGTGGCGTGGTGATTAAGCGCTGGCTTGGGAAGCCAGCGACCCCAGTTCGGTCCCACATACGAGGGCCAGTGACACGGCCCTCAAAAAACAAACAAACAAAAAAAATCCAAAAAAAACCTAAATGATCAGTCCCTGCCCTGGGACTTTCCTGGAGGAGAGGGGCTTGTCCAAGTTCACATTGCCGATCGCTGTGGGAACCATATTTGAACCCGCCATTGCCAGGTGTCTCAGCGTTTGCTGCATTTGCTATTTGTCTTCTAAGGGAAACTAAAAAGGTATAACTTAAAATGTTCTTTTTAAGCTTTTCTGCTCAGATAAGCCCGAGAGGCGTTGGGTTACACAAAGGGAAACAGGTTTCCTTACTCCAGGACTTTTCAAGTGAATTAGAAGGCTATTGATAACAGAGGCCCCGATCCTATTCAAAATGGCTTCCCATGGAGGGACTTGATCATCTCGCAGCACAGGAAGACAGAGATGGTGTCAGCACTGGTTGATTGAGGAGCCTACAGTGTCATGGAGGACCTGGGCTCCTTCTGTGCTTGTGCTCTGCCATCCTTAGGCTTACCTCCTCATGGTGAAATATAGCTGCCATTGGGCCAGGCATCGCATCACAACACCCAAAGGCAGGAGGGCAAATATGCTTTCCTCACAGCCAGACATAAAGACATGTAAGCCTCCACACGGATGCCCAACATGCTTCTGTACTGCTAGAATTCCTTGTGTGACCCCTCCTAGGCCAGTTGTGAACAAGGGAGGCCAAGGGAGTCCCACGTGGCCTAACCAATCAATGTCCACTGTGGGGTGGTGGGGGTGGGCGTGGGGTGGGGGTGGGACCAAGCCAACACCTGCATAAAATCAGGGCCTGTTGACAGGAAAGGGGAATCACTAATGAGGCAGTCATAGAGACTTAGTGCAGACATAGTTTGTGTGACCCCCCAAAGAGGCAGAAAGATGCCCCGGATTCTGCCCAGAGCACTGGCAGACTGTGGGGGAAGTTCTGGGTGGGGCAGGGGGTCAGGACATTTCCCCGAGTGCCTGGGGAAGAGATCACACAGGAGCAATTCTTTTCCCAAGCTGCATGTTGGAAACATGGCAGTTGCTCAGATTGCCCTCCAAGAACAGCCTGTTGCTTCAGTTTCAGGGAGCTCTGTCGGCGATGGCCTCAGCTGCCAGCCCCTTGGGGTCGGCCACCGCTGCAGAGCCCTCCCGGAGCTCCCCTCAGTGGATGACCCAGTAGTTCTCCACGGGGCGATTTGCCCCCCCACCCTGGGATATCTGGCACTGTCTGGAGATATTTCTGATTCTCACAACTGGGGAGGGGGTGACACTGGCGCCTAGTGGGTTGAGGACAGGGGTGCTGCCGAAATCCTATGATGCACAGGACGGTCCCCAACAAAGAATGCTCTGGCCCCAAATGTCAACAGTACGAAGTTGAGAGACCCTGGAATTAGTAATGAAGGCAGGCAGGACCCCCTGGCCACCTGTCCCTGTGCAGGGGACCCCTGTGAGAGGTCATTGTGGCCCCAGAGCCCCCGTGGGGTGGGCTTGGCCAAGCCGCGGTGTCTCCTCTCTCCGTCCCCTCCCTTCCTCAAGGTGGATCCATAGGCACACCTTTAACAGGCTCCGTGCATGCTAACCTCCTGCTCAGAGTCTGCACCCCAGGGAATGCACAATGACACACTCATTCTTCAAGAAAATTCTATAATAGCAAAGCAAAAGTCAGCTATGTATCCTGTAGGCAGTACAGTGAAGACGTCGCCAATTCTGACTCCCAAGGTGACTACTGTGCATCACAGGTGGATGTTCTTCGTGGGTGGTTTTGCTTTGCTTTGTTTTGTTTCAGATCTCCGTTCTTTGTGCTGGCCAGCTTCCAAACTCCCAGTTTCTGTAGCCACTTTCCTTGGGGACCCACCCTCCTTCCCCTCAGGCCGTGAGGTTTCCTGACTCCTGGGCACATATCAGTGTATCTGTCCCAGTCCCAGCGCTCAGAAGGGATAATTGGGAGAGTTTCATGAAGAGCAGTTTACAAAGGTGGAGGAAAGGTGTATGTGGAGAAACCCACTAGAAATGGTGCAGCGCCTGTCACCGCCCGTGGGCCAGAAGGGGTGGAGAGGGAGCAGCTAGTGGAACCCAGAGGGAGCTGGAGATGTAGGGGAGAGGCCATCAGACAGAAGCACAGCCCCTGCTACTATCACAGCGAGGCAAGAAGGGAGGTGGGGCAAGCACCCCAACCTCTCTCTCCCGCCACCCTCCAAAGTTCTGTCAGTGCCTCCTATTGGCTGAACCCAGCAGGAAGCCGGCGTGCAAGGGAGCCTGGGAAATGTAGTCCGCAGCCTCTCCGTGCACAGAGCAGGGAGGGCTGGAAGGGGCAATAAAAAGATAACCAGCATACTTAAAAAGGGGCTATGGAAATGGAAATATAAAATGTAAGGAGACTATTAAGTTTTAAGAAGGTCCTTTCAGGGACCCATTGGACTGTACATGGCTATGACCTGAAAATAAGAAGGATACTTTACTTCTTTTTCCCGTTGCATGCTGACCTTGGCTTCTGTGCCACCTTTGTCCTCCAATCCCAGCTTTAGTGTTCGGTCACATATTGCAGCAGCCGTCTTTGACTTGGGGCATCTGGGGCCTTGGAAGCACCTCCAGGAGAGGTTTTGGCTGTGGGAAGGCTCGGTGGTTTCCAGAGCTTTCTCAGAGCTGGCCAGCTCCCCCCTCAGCCCCCAGGGGAGCCCGGAACTCGGACCATTCCCTGTGAGCGCTGCTGGCATGGCTTTAACAGGCAGCTGCTGTGCAAGTGCCCGCCAGGCGGAAAAGAAGGAAGCAAGTCAGCACATGTTGGCACAGAGAGAGAACATGGGCGGAAAAGGCAAGGCGGGGCTGTAGGCAGTGCATGCGGTGGGCAGCGCCGGGGGCCCCCACACGCCCCCGCCCCCGGCACCTGACATGGACCTTGAGATGGCGAGGCCATCCTGGATGATGCGAGCCCTATGCAGCCTCAGGTGTCCTTGTCAGAGCGGGGAAAGAGGTTTGACTACAAAGAGGAAGTAGGAGATGTGAGATGGGAGCATGATGGGGGTGATGTGGGAAGCTGTCCTGCGATGCGGCTGCAGGTGGCCTCCAGAAGCAGAGCAGGCCAGGAAGCCGTTGTCCAGTGGCCTCCTGAGGACCTGGCTCTGCCAGCAGCTTGGCTTAGCCGCCGAGACTGGCTTTGGACTTCCGACCTCCAGCCCTCTGCAGAGGGTCAACTTGTGTTGTTTAAGCCACTAAGTTTATGGCAAATTGTTAGGGCAGCAATGAGAAAGCTTATGTATATTATGTGTGTGTGTGTGTGTGTGTGTTTGTGTGTGTACACATATACATATACACATATACACATACAAGTGTGTGTGTGTGTGTTGCCAAAGAAATGTATGCACATTTTAAGAAAGGAAAAAACTGTATTAAAATTGTAATACTCGGGCCAGCCGAGTGGCATGGTGGTTAACAGCTGGATTGGGAAGCCAGCGGCCCCGGTTCGGGTCCCACATATGAGGGCCAGTGACACTGCCCTTAAAAAAATAAAATAAAATAAAATAAAATAAAATAAAATTGTAAAACTCAATATATACCAATAGCAAAAGATGAACACAAGTCACGTTTGACTTCTGCAATTACAAGAGGTGCTCAAAGTGGTTACCATCAGCGTCCAGACACTTCTGATGACAGTGAACTACTGCTTGAGCACAGATAACATCTCTTAAACTGTGTATATATCTTTTTTGGCACCCTCTGTATAATAAGGTAGTTCAGATTTTATTTATGGGTTTGTTTAAAAGAACATAAAAATTATTTTTTTCTCTGGCTCACATTTGTACATTGGATTAAGGAAGTTGGGATTAAAATCTAAAAAGATGCCCAAGTGCCCCTAACCTGACCTGAGAATTAGATGAGAATTAGCTGCTTAGAGAGAGGAGCAGACAGTACCCACAGCTCGCTCTCCTGAAACATGGACACCTCCAGGGCAGGGCTGTGCTTCTCTGACTTTGTACTCCTGATAAGCCCAGCATGGGACTGCTCCATGAATACTGGGGGAGAGGGGAGGGAGGAGCCTGAATCTTGTCATTCTGTGTTTGTCTGATGACTGATGACTGGCGTAGCTGCCGTTTCCCTCACTGGACCAGAAGCTTCCTGAAGGCACGTTGGGTTACATTTTCTCCACTGTCTTCCCAAAGTCTAGTTGGTACTCAATAAACGTTTGCTGAATGAATAATTAACCACATATTCATCATCAGCAGTTGGACTTGTAAAGTGAGATAAAAACGTAGAGTTCCCACCTTCAAGGGCTCCTGCATCTAGTGAGGGAAATAAAAAAGTAATGATGTTAAGATGTGCTGAGTGCTACCATGTGCCCAGCACCAGGCACTGGGGAGATGAAATGAGGGGGTGACATACAGTGGGGTGGATGGGTTCAGGGGAGCAGCCAGAGGTGATGTAGCTCACCCAGCAGCTAGAGTCACAGGGACCCCTACCGCTGCTAGCCCTGGAGGGAGGGCTGAGCATGGGGTTCGGAGCTAGAGAGGGTAGCATGGGAGGCAGAGGAAGGCCTGCAGAGAAATCCACATCCTAATTCCTGGGACCTGTGCACGTGTTGGGTGACCGGCAAAGAGGAATGAAGGTTGCATCAGCTGACCTTGAGATGGGGAGATGACCCTGGATTATCCAGTGGGCTCATTGTCATCACAAGGGTCCTTAACAGTGGAAAAGGGAGGCAGGAGTTCAGAGTCAGAGATTTGAAGATGGAGGAGGGAGGGGGACAGGAACTAAGGAATTGGGCGGCTTCTAAAAGCTGGAACAGGCGAGGAGAGAGGCTTCCTTGGACCGCCCCCCTCCCCCCCACCCCACCCCCCGCCCAGCAGGAATACAGCTCTGGGGAGACCTTAATTTTAGCCCAGTGAGACCTATTTCAGACTTCGGACCTCCAGACAGTAAGATAATAAATTTGTGCTGTTGTAAGCCACTACGTTTGTGGTCGTTTGTTGCTGCAGCAACAGGAGAGGAACACAGGTGGCTCTAAGAAAGGGCTGCCCAACAGGAGCTGTGACCGTCAGCAGCCCGCCTGGGCCCTGGAGGGAGAGGAGCGTAAATCCCCTGCCTCTCCCTCTGCCCTCGGGTCTATTCTGAGGCTTCCTGTTGGCCAACCCCCAACAGAGGCCAGAGGTGGGGCAGCTCCAGGTGAGCCAGGCCCAGCCGCCCAGCTGCCCGGAGGACTAGGCTGAGAGGGTCAGAAACAGGCATCTCCATTTATGGTGAGGAGTAGGAGGCCAGCAGACACTCAGCTAATGAGACAGAGCAGGATTTGAACCCAGGACCTCCAGGAGCCCCAGCCCCAGCTCTCCCCAACGACACTAGCAGCAGAGTATGTCTGTGTTGGGCACCCAGCCACGTGAGGACACGGCGCGCCTGCTCATGCAGTGTTCTTGCTGCTTCAACACCTACCCAGTGCGCCTCGTCCTGGGAACGTGTTCCTGTGGGCGTTCTCTGTCTTCCGATCTCTGTTGCCACCAGCGAGCTTTAAAAGGGAGAGACGAAATGACACCTTCACTACATAGGAACCGTCTCCCACCATCTCCGTTCACTCGCAGCCTCCGTGTCTAATTAGGGGTTGTGTAGTTCAGAGCCAGAGCGTGAAATTGCTGCTCCCTCCCAGGCGGGCGGGCTGCTGGGGGGAGGCACACGCCCCAGCCTTCTCCGTGGGCCCTGGCAGGGCTGTGTGGACCCCTGGAGATGCCTGATGCCACATCGCAGAAGGACTGTGAGTGCACTAATGGGTCTTTGTGAAACGGGAATTGCCAGACCTCTTATATCTGTGTTATCATGAGAAGGTTTGTCATGGCTCTGTGGTTTGGAGGCTATTTCCTTGAATGGAAGGGGAAAGAATTTAGTGTAGGTGAGAGCCAACTCATTTGATTCCATTTCATCCTTGCAGCAGCCAGGGAGCTCTCATTACACCCCGCAGAGTCCGAGAAAGGCCTTGCGGGGTAGCTGGGATCAGCAGCGGCTTCAAAGCTCTGCACTTGGCTCCTGGGGCTTGGTGGGGACCCTCTCTGCCACCCTGGCCACCTTCACTGGGCTCCAGCCTTCGACTTCTCTGACACTCCCAGCTGCTTTCCGGCTTGGGCTTTAGCACATGCTGGTCCCTCTGGTGAAAATGCTGCTCCCTGTTTTCCTGGGGAAAGCTACTACTAAGCCTACTCATCTTTCAGACCTTAGCTAAAGACCACCTTCTCTGGGCGCAGACTCGAGTTCAGGCTTAAGGGCTTTTGGAGTCAGACCACCACCGCCCTTGAACTAGGTAACCTTGGGCAAGTTACTGAAACTTTCTGTGCCTCAGTGTTATGATCTGTGACCTGGGAATAGAAATAGCCCCTCCTTCATAGTGTTGCTAAAAGGGTTGAGTGAGGGAATTAAGAAAAGCATATGGAATAGTGCCCAACAGAGATTAGAGGGCAGGCGAGAGATGCATTGGCTACTGTCACTCCTCGATCTGTCCAGACACATGTCCCTGTTACCAGCACGTGTCACCTTCCTAATGTGCCTTCATGGACTTGGCACGACTGTAATCAAGCTGCAGGCATGCGTGTAACCGTCCTTAATACCTGTCTCCCTATTTGTCCATGAGCCCCCTGGGACAGAGATCATGTCTGTCTTGTTTTCCCTGTATCCCTAATAGTCTAGCATCTGGCACATAGTAGGTGCTCAGTAAATAAATCCTTAATGTAGGTCGAGCACCAAACCCATGGCCTTTCTCCTCCTGAAACAGAGCACACATAGAGGAAAGTACGTGAACAACACCCTCTGCCTGAGTGGCCCTTCCCAGTCACTGTCCCCTTCTCCTCCCCAAGGATTAACCACTTACCTGCCCCCATCACATCTCTTTCCTTGTTTTTCGTTATAGTTTTACCACCCCGATAGGCTTCCCTGTTGAACAGTTTTGCCTCTTCCAGAAAAAATGGAATCATGCAGTGCGATCTCCTTTGACCTGGCTTTTCTATGTGCATGAGGCCACCCAGGCTGTAGCGTGGGTCCTTTGATGTCTGTCACCGCCCGGGCTTCCGTTGTGTGGACGTGCCTCCATGTGCTCATCTCTCGCCTATGAGTGGACATGGGTTTTGCCGGTTGGTGGCTGCTATGAATAAAGCTGCTGTGAGCTTCGCCTCTGTGTGGATGTAGGATTTCATTTCTCTCAAGAATGAACACCACACAGTGGGCTGGCTGGTCATGGGATATGACCAGCTTCAGTGTCGGGACCGAATATCACACCGATTTCCAACACGGCCGCGCCAGGGCCCACTGCCACCTGCCGCGGGAGGGTTCCCTTTGCTCCACAGCATCGCCAGCCCTGGACGCTGTTGGACCGTTTTCGCCCCTCTGTTGGGTGTGAGTCATAGCTTGTTGGGGGTTTCCCCATCACGAAGAGCCACAGTATCAGATTGCTGTGGGACCCTTGGGTTCCAGAGCTCAGCTGCCTGGGTTGGAGCCCCACCCCTGCCACTTCTCTACGTTATGACCTTAGGCAGGTTACTTATCCTCTCTGTCTCAGCTTGCCCGTTTGTAAAGGGGGAGTGACAGTACCTTCCCCAGGGTTCAGTGATTTAATATATAATATGCGGAGAGCTGGTGCATGACAGGCGAGCAGCAAGGCGAGACTCTTGCTCTTTTTAAATATCATCACTCAGCTCTGGGATGGGACATTTGCTTAGCTGTCCTACCTACAGAACTGCGTACTCCTCAGAGCCTGGGCCCTCCCTGGGTTTTGCCTTGGCACCCCTAGCCCTGGTGTACATTGGAGAGAGGATGTTTGTCGAATGAACCACTGACTGACTTGGCAGGACTCTTCCTTGCGGGGCTGGGGGTGAGGAACTGAGATGCTGTCATCGGCTGAATTGTGTCCCCCCAAATTCCTGTGTTGAAGCCCTGAGCCCTAGCACCTCAACATGACACTGTATTTGGACATAGTGCTTTTAAAGAGGTGATGACGTTAAAATGAGGCTCTAGGTGGGTCCTAATCCAATCTGACTAGTGTTCTTATTAGAAGAGGAAGACACACCAAGAGTGCACGCACACAGCGGAAAGGCCACGGGAGGTCACGGTGGAAGGCTGCCATCTTCAAGCCAATGAGAGAAAAGCCTCAGGACAAACCAATTCTGCCAACACCTTGATCTTGGACTTCCAGCCTGCAGAACTGTGGGGCAATAAATGTCTGTTGTTTAAGCACCCCGTCCGTGGTGTTAGGACAGCCGTGCTGAGACACCTGCCAACGGCCATGGAGTGTGCCATCTTAGGAGTGGCTCCTGCAGTCACCCCTTCAGCTGGCCGCAGCCACTGCTGACATCTTGACTGCAACCTCCCGAGAGACCCCAAAGCAGGACCACCCGATTCTGAATTCCTGACCCATATAAACTGTGTAAAATAAATATTTATGGTTGGTGTAAGCTGGTAAGTTCTAGGGTATTTTGTTCTGCAGCAGCAGAGCACACCTGCCAGGGAGGGAGGCATGTCTGGCTCAAGGTCTCTACTGGATACAGAGACACAGATTCTAGCCTCTAGATTTGCTTTTTAATTCAATGAGTGATTTACACTTGGCATATAGCTGGTGCTCAGCAAACATGTGCCCACGAGGAATGATGAATAAACCCAGAGTTCTGGGGAGCCTCCCAAGCAGATGGGTCCTTAATCAGGAGTTTTTTTTTTTTTTTTGCCAGGACTATTTTTAAAGTCCTGCAAGGAAAGACACTCTGAAAATTTTCCTTAGCAACTTTTCTAATGTCTAGCAACCCTTGATGTCATGAATTTTTTCCTTCACGCTCAACCCAGTTTCCACGTCTTGCAGCTGAAATGCTTTTTTTCTTTCTTTGGTTTCTGTTTAATTCCTGTTACTTGTTGGACAAACATCTGTTGAGTGCCATTCCTTAGCCAAGTTCGCTAAGGAGGATATAAATGACAGATGACCCTGTGACCTTGAGGAGTGAGACTGTAGGCTGGGCATCAGGGGTCCTGAGTCCCAGTTCCTTGCTGCTCCTGGACCTCAGCTTTACCAGTTACAGTGAGGCTTTGTCTAGACTATGAGCAGCAGGGAGCTTCCATCACGTGCCCATTCTTCGCAGTCAGCTGTGGCCACCTGAAGGCCTCGGTCCGGAAGCCTGCGGTGATGTTCAGGCTCAGTGGACAGAGAGCTGGGATTGATTAGTGATGTCTGCTTGGGCATGGCATGGAAAATGCTGTGTGTTTGCCAACCCCGAGCTTGGCCATCTCAGAATTTCCTGCAAACTCGGACAGTCTCTGACTTGGGAAAACTCAGTGGGCCCACATGGAATATTAACACAGACATCAAGTTGGTGGCTGAGGCTTCCAAAATCACAGAGAATTCTGAGCAGGGACAGACAGTAGCTGGGGGCAGGGACCCTTTCCAATTTGTGAATGCATTCAAAGCCTGGCCGACACACAGATAAACGGGTGCTTTTCTGGGGCACCAAGAGAAGGCGTGGCGGTGTTGACTCAGCTAGGCCTGCACTGATAAAGGGCACTAGAGGTGGGTGGTCCCAGCTGACCGTCCTGCCCCTGGGCTCCTAGAGCCTTCTCTGGGCCTGAGGACGGGGCTGCCTGATGTAGGGGTATCAATGTGCTTGTCTTAATCTTCCCAGACAGGTTCTGCGCTTTAGGGGACTGGATTACGTCAGAATTGAGGCTGTCTGCTGGCATAGGGAATATGCAGCAGTGACAGTAATAATAATATAATAATACCCGCATCAGCCACCATTCACTGAGCATTTATGATATGCCAGGTGTGGGAGAGCCGTCACGTGGGAGATGCTGTCATGCAGCCTTCCTCATGAGGCAGGTGCTGTCCTAACTCCAGCCCCAGCAGCCATTGCAAATATCAACCAGATCATGCACCCCACTGCTTTGAACCCCCAGTGGCTCCCAGAAGAAAATCTGCACTCATCACATGACTTTCAAGGCCCCTGCCCACCTATCCATCTCATCGCCTACCCCCTTCCCTTACATTCACCCGGCTCCATCGTTAGCGGCCTTCCTCCTGCTCTTCAGACACATGGATCTGTTCCTGCCTCAGGGCCTTTGCACTTGCGGCCCCTGCTCCTGCCCAGAATACCTTTCCCCCAGACGTCTGCATGGCCAGCTCCTTCTCACCCTTCACCTCTCATGTCAATCCCCTTCCCTGATCTCCTTATTCAAATAGCCTGAACCCTCCTCGATACTTGCTACCCCTCATTCTGATGTATTTTCTTCCTGGCCCTTGTGTCTCTCTGCTGTTATAATGGGGTGTTTCCTGTTCATCTGCTCGTTGCCTGCGTCTCCCTCCCCTGGTAGGTAATCTCCACAAGGACCCCTCCTCAGTGAGGAGTCCTCAGTGCCTTAGGGCCATCTCTGTGCCCTTCATCACAGCAAAGGGGACAGCGATGTCTCCAAGGAGCGGAGGACAAAACGCCATGGCCCCAGCCTGAGGAGTGGCCTCTGGGAAGGTCAGGGCAAGAGGTCCAGAGATTGAGTCCCTTTGGGAAATTAGCACCATTTTTCACCCTTGGCCACAAGATAGGAGAAGGTCAGAGAAGAACTGCCATGAGGGCAGCGGCACTGCAGCAGCAGCCGAGCCTTGCCACGCACGTGTCACTCACAGTGACTCACTCACTCCACACAGCAGCCCATGGGCCGCCTGACATGAGTTCATCAACCCCCAGAGGCCCATTTCCCCTATTGCTCAAATCAAAGCATTTCTGGCTGACCATGTTTGTCAGAGTTTAAGTGGCAACAGTTTCCTTTCTTACTCGTAGGTGACATTGTTCCGTGCAGCTTCATTGGATGGCAGCGTCTTTGCGATGAAACATGGTGTCATTACACCCACCTTCCAGATGAGAAAACCGAGGTCCAGGGAGGCTGGCCTGGTCCGCCACCATGGTGGGCGGGGGGCGGGGGCCCGGACCGGGCAGGTCTCGTCCTCACTGCCTCTGGCTGCGTTTGAATGTGCCTACCAGGAGCTGGAGCCGCCAGGTGCCAGCATGCCCTCGGGGCACCTGGGAAACACCACGTGATCGTCAGTGACCCAGCATGCACTAGGACAGGACACAGCCCTGGGCACCATGACTGTCTTTCTATTTATTGCCCTGGTGAATAATTCTTGGCGTTCTCAGCAATCCTCCTGGCGGCCAACAGATTTTTATCTTCAGAGGTGGAGATGAAAGGCACCTGGTGGTGGACAGGTAAACAAACTCCCAGCACACCTACCTTTTTCTGAGGCCCTGGGGCCGGGAACCAGGAGGTCAGGCTGGCTCTCTGTGACCACTGTCCTGAGGCTGGACCCCCAGAGTCAGGCACATGAACAGAGGACAGGAGGTGTGTGCGTGGGCTCTGGGTGTCCCACCCTGCCACCATCTTTCGTGCTCAGACAAGCAGGGCTGGGCTGTGGCTTCACTAAGAACTCAGCAGCATCTCTCATTGCCCGCCACCAGCTCCCTCGTTTCCTGCTCGCGGGCTCTAGAATCTCTGGAGTCCTCTTACTGGATGACAGGCAGGTGGGCGGGCGGGCAGGAGTTCCTTCCCACACAGGACCCTACAGCTGAAGCCGGGGCTGGGATAGGCCCTGGAAGAGGAGAGAGGAAGGCAGGACTGAGACACGCAGTGGGGTCAGACAGGCCCGGGGACACCGCCCCCAGCAGTGATGACCATGTGCACAGGACCTGTGTCATGGAGGAGACCTTTCAGAGGTGGACAGTCTTCTTAGCCGCATGTCACAGGTGGAGGAAGGTGTGGACAGAGAGGGGGCGTCACTGACCGCAGCGGGAAGTGGGATTCTCACACAGGCTGGCTCCTCGGCACCCATCGCGATGAGCGCTCCGTCTGGGCCGGAAGCAGAAGAAACCCACTACAGAAAGGTGTGCCCGCCGCAGCCAAGGCCAGGGACACAGTGGGCCCAGGAATCCCTGCCCACCCAGGCCCTGCCCCGGGCCCCTCCCTCAGCCCAGCCAGCCTGACCCTATCACCTCCTGCCAGGTGGGCCCTGGGGCCAGTGGGGGACTGATGTGGGTGACACTTCACTGCTTGTTGTCTCCCTGCTCATCTTGTCAAGTAAGCCATTGTAATTTCATCTTTTTTAGATTCACGTTTTTGCTCCTGGACACAGTCATTTGTGGATGGCTGGGAATTGATCCTGGGCAATAGCAAGGGGACGTTTTTCCTAGTGAAGCTTTGCAAAGGTCCAGAGGCTGTCGGGCAGCGTGTGCAGACCGCCGACCTCGGGGAGAGGCTGTTGTGTGGGGCAGGGCACACAGATGGCTGGGGACAGAGGAAATCACTGCCGTGCCCACCGCCTAGGGCCAGCCACCATTCTGGGGGATGGGGGTTTGTGCAGCAAGGGGGCTTCCTGCAGCTGGGCCTCCCATCACATCTTGTCCCTCTGGGTCTCTGCTGGGGAGTCACTTTCCCCTCCCCGCTTTCCTTAGGCATGCCTTATCTGTGCCTGGCACATAGTAGGTGCTCAATAAATACTCATTAATTGAACGAATGGCAGAGATTGCAAACTGGTGGTCCAAGGGTCCAATCCAGCCATAGATGTGCTGAATCGAGCCAGTGTAAACGAGTTGCCACCATTTGATGACAAGAATGTTTTACATGTATCTAAACTTCCAGCTTCTAGGAAAGTCTAGAAAAGTTAGGATCTCTGGCCGCATTGGGTCATGATCCCTGTGGCAACAATTGTTGGAGGTGAAGTGTGGCTGCCCTCTCTAGACGGGCAGTGGGCTGCGCTTACCACAGCCTCCAGCACTCCCTGTGGCCTCACACCCAGCCACACTGGCGTTCGGTAGGCTTGATTTAGAAAGGCTTTCCCTAGGGGCAGAACACAACAGAGTTTCTTGCTCCCCCGGCAGCTGAGGGTTCGGGGCTCGGGTGGAGGAGGCTGATCCTTCTCACGGCCGCTCACGCCCCGGGCTCCCGCCATCCCGTGATCCCACCTTGTCCCCGAGCTTCTTCGTGAGCTGCAGTTTCGCTTGGGCTGTTGGAAAAGTCATGACACATTTTTGCAACGAAAACCATAGAAAAAAATACCTCATGACTTCCCCGACAACCCAATAGTTGGTGGAAAAGGAAAGGGACCCAGGAGCGTACAGCGGGGGTTGGAGGGTCCCCTGCAAGCGGCCCTCACCTTCATTGGCCCGAGCTGGGTCACGTGGCTGATGCTGACTGCAAAGAAAGCTGAGGAATGCCATCTTGAGAGCAGGTTCTGATGGGCAGTCAGTGGCCTGGAATCCCTTGGCTTCTTTCTCCAGCCCAGGAAGTCATCATCTCCCGGGCTCACAGTCAGGCTTATCTTCAGACATTTCCCTCCAGTCTGTTGTTTGGGGTGCTAAATCCCTATCTGTAGTCTTCATGGTGGAGTCTTTGCAGCTCAAAAGCCCTTTGGCTCCTGGAGCTGAATAGACTTTGTTATGCTTTTCTACTCTCTTCTTCCCCCGCTGGGCAATGAGTGCCTTCTGGTCTAGTTCAGCAGAGGGCAACGGGCAAAGGGCAAAGAAGGAATCCCTGGGATTAGAAGGACACTGGTTAGAAATAGCATCCTGCCACATGGTAATACACAAAGTATAACGCGCTACGTCAGGACCCAGCAATTTCTCTCCTCAGCATTTACCCAAGAGAAATGAAAACATGTGTCCTGTATATTCTCATACACAAATGTGCATAGCAGCTTTATTCATAATAGCTCAAAATGGGAACAAGCCCAAGTATCCATCAGATAAACTTTTGTGCATCCTATTCAGCCATAAAAGGCAGTGCACTGTTGCTACATGCAGCAACTCGATGGATCCCAAAATCTCCCTGCGGAGGTGGGCAAACGTTTCCTGCAGAGGCCAGGCAGAGGACTGACTGTCTCCGTCTCAGGTATTCACCTGTCCTCCTGTGGGTGAACCACCCACAGACAATACGGGCATGGATGAGCGTGGCTGTGTTCTAACAAAACTTTATTTGTGGACACTGACATTTACATTTCATAAAATTTTCATGTGTCATGAAATATTCTTTTGATTTTTTTTTTTTAAACCATGAGAAAAAAAATGTAAAAGCCTAGGAATCCTGATTCCTTGCTGGTAGGAATGCAAAATGATGCAGCCACTTTGGAAGACAGTTTGGCGGTTTCTTACAAAACTAAACACACTCTCTCCATACGATCCAGCAGTCACGCTTCTTGGTGTTTATCTAAATGAATTGAAAACTTATGTCCACATGGAAACCTGCACATGGATGTTTACAGCAGCTTTGTTCATAATCATCCAAAATGGGAAGCGACCGAGATGCCCGTCAGTAGGTGGTAGAGAAATAAACTGTGGTCCATCCAGACAACAGGATATTGGTCAGCGCTGAAAAGACAGGGAGGGACCTTAAACGCGTGTTACTAAGTGAAAGAAGCCAGTCTGAAAAAGCTACATCCTGTCTGATTTCAACTCTATGACATTCTGGAAAAGGCAAAATGTGGAGACAGAAAGATCGGTGGGTGCCAGGGGCTCGGGGAAGGCAGGTGGATGAACAGGTGGAGCAGGGGGATTTTTCGGGCAGTGGAAGTGCTCTGTGTGACACCCACGGAAGGTGCAGCACCCAGAATGAAGCCCGATGTAAACTATGGACTATAGTTAATACTGATGGACCCGCCTCGATTCATGAATTGTAACCAACATACCGCACTCATGCAAAGGTTAGTAATAGCGAAACCTGTCTCAGGGGGGATGGCTCGGGAACCTTCGGCTCGATGTTTCTGTAAACCTAAAACTGTACTTTTAAGAAGTCGATGAGTAATTTTTGGAAAAACAGAAATAAAAGTAAAAACCATTCTTAGCTTACAGGCTTGAAGGGAGCCCCACTGCCCGTGCTCAGGAACAGAAGGGACAGAGAGTGCGGCTATATCTCCATTCGGCTCTCTAGAGGAGAGAGCCTGTTCCATGGTGACACAGGGCCTGGGGTTGGGGCGGGGGCCACCCTGTGGGAAGCGGCACAGAGTTTGGCGATGACAGAAATGTCCTGGGTGTTGGTTGGGGTGGTGGTTACATGGTGTACAGTCATCAGAAGTCTGTGCTGTGCACTCAGAATGGCTACGCTTTATGAAACCTCACCCCACCCCCAGACTGCGGGCCTCCTGAGGTCAGGGCTGTGTCCCTCCCGTTTATGCCCAGTGAGAGCAGTGTGTGGGGAGGAGGCACTCAGTCCTGGTCTGTTGAGTGAAGGGATTGAGAGCCATTCAGCTGGGGGAGGGGGAGCGGGCCGCAGCCTGGTGGGGGATGTTTGAACTTGACATGGATGAGTCAGGCGCACCCACTTGCTGCCCAGAAGAGGAAACAGCAGGGCAAAGGCTGGGAGGTGGGAAGGGCCTGCTGACTTTGAGGAAGCTGCTGGGCGTGGCCCGAGATGAGGTCGGAAGGTCAGTGGGGCAGCTGAGAGTTTAGGCATTTTGTCCCCAGAATAGCAAGGGAAGGGGTCAGCAGTCTGTGGTCACGTATCCTTTTTATTTAGCACGTCGCCCTCCACACCAAGTTCCCCTCATCCAGGGTGGTGGCCTTGGGGACCCCAGGCCTTTGGATTCCTCTGGCTGGGAGCCTTCTGTGTCCTGAGGCCGGAGGTAGAAGCCTCTAGATCCAGGCATGGGGCAACTGGTCCAGGGAAGCTGTTGTGCTGACCCATCCTCAAGGAGGAAGGGTGTAGAAGGGGAAGTTTGCCAGCTGAGGCGGGAGAGGTTTGGGGGCCGTTTTTACAAAGATGGGCATTTGGAAGATGTGTTGGTTTCCTGTGGCTGCTGTAACAAATATACACAACATAGTGGCTTCAAGTAATGCAAGTGTATTATCTTTCAGTTCTGGAGGGCGGAAGATCAAAGTGGATTTTATGGGGCTAAAATCACTGCGTCGGCAGGGCTGTTTCTTCTGAAGGACCCGTTTCTTTCCCTTTTCCAATTTCTAGAGGCGCCTACATTCTTTGGCTCGTGGCCACGTCCCCCCCACCTCGTCTTCCGGTCTCAGGTCCCCCTCTGACCCTGACCTGCCTGCTTCTGTCTGGTGAGGCCATTTTGATGACATTGGGCCCACCAGGATGACCCAGGACACCTCTTCATCTCAAAATCCACACCTTAATTGAATCTGCCATGTCCCTTTCGCCACAGGTTACACGTTGAATTTGTCCCCCTGAAATTCAGTTGGTCGGAATGTGACTATGTGCGGAGACAGGGCTGGTAAAGAGGCAGATAAGTTAAAATGGGGTCATTCAGGTCCTACCCAATAAGACTGACGTCCCTATGAGACGAGGCGGTGAGGACCAGAGATGCAGAGACCAGATGCACGCACACACAGGGATGACGACGCGGGGAGCAGGCAGCCGTGTGCAAGCCAAGGAGAAAGGCCTTCGCAGAGAGGCCAGCCCTGCTGACACCTTGGTCTTGGACTTCGAGCCCCCAGAGCTGTGAGGAGATAAACCTCTGTGGCTGAAGCCGCCCAGTGTGTGGTGTCTGGTTCTGACAGCCCGAGCTAAGACACACCCTCGGGCCCTGGGGAGCTGGCCAGGGGCATCTTTTGAGGAGCTGCTACGCCGCCGCCCGCCCGCCACAGGTGGGTTTTGTGAGGGTGGGCGGCGCTGACGGGGAAGGGCTGAGCTGGCGTGCGTGGGGCCGAGTGGAGGAGGCTGAGCCCAGGGCCAGGGCCAGGTCCCTACCGAAACCCCACACTCCCTGGCACCCAACCTTGTTACGCTCACAGATTCTGTGGGTCAGGAATTCACACAGGACGCAGCAGAGACACCTGGTTTGGTGCTGGCTGCCGGCTGGAACTCGTCTGGACTGGGGGCCCCAGTGGCTTCCTTTTGTGGCTACTCGGGGCTTCCGCACAACGTGGCGGCCCCCGCAGTCACACGGCTCATGTGGCGTCTCAGGGCAGCAGCATGAATGTACCTGCACCGCCCATGGAGACCTGACCTTGGATGTCACACAGCATCTTTCCCGCCGCATGCCATTGGTCACAGGAGGGAGGTGACATACCCCCCCGCTTCGGTGAGAGGAGTGTCAGGGTCCTGTGGGAAGAAGGCCACGCAGCATGCGGGCTATTGTGGTGGCCATCTCTGAAAAACGCGTCTGTCACTAAGGGCCGAGACCTACTCCCGGCCTCCCTCTCCTCCAGGCCACAGTCCTTCCCGTGGCTGCCTCGGCTGCTTGGGGACTTCTGTCCCACCCCTCAGGCCGCGCAGCTTCTCAGCGGAGCCCCGGCTCGCTGCACTTCTTCCTGCCCCGTGGGACCCGACTCCTCCAGGGCAGCCCGAGGCCTCACCTCGCTGGGCACGGCCCTGGAGCCTCAGATAGAGGCTGCCTGGCATTCTGGGGGCAAAAGCTGCTTCCCTGAAGGGTCCTCTGACAGGAGGCCGAGAGCCTGGCTGCCCGTATCCCCCTGCGGCCCCAGCCTCCTGCGCCTTCAGAGATACAGAGAAGCACAGCGCTGCCGGGGAGATGGAGATGCGAGCGCAGCCGCTGGCGACCACTTGGGGCTGTAGGATCCCGGACGTGAACTCGCAGGGGTTGCGGGAGAGGGGAGAGCCCCCTGCAGACTCAAGGCCTTACTGGGCATGCTGCTGTGAAACCCCCCAAACCTAGCTCCATCATTCGTTCCCTCACTCAGTCATTCGTTCATCCTATTCATGCATCCCACTGTCCTGGAAACTGGGGCCACTGCAGTAAAGGGGACAGATCATAAACAAACAGGGCACTCCTGGGATTCTGGCCAGTGGGAAGTTAGAGCTCTGCAAAATGAGATGATGAGGAAGAGTGGTGGAGGCGGCTGCTCCAGAAAGGCCAGTGGGGACCTCCGGTTGGAGGTGGTCTCTGGCCCGAGCTGTGCTGAGCTCTGGGGAGGAGCTGCAGGAGCAAGGACCCACCGTAGGACCCCAGTGGGCATGTAGGGCCCACCAGGAGGCCGTGTGGCTGCAGCGCCCCCCACTCCCGGCCCACAGCTCCCAGCAAAGCCCTCCACTGCGTGGGCCCACCCACCTCCCCCAACACCTCCTGGTTCTCTGGGGCCCCCGGGAGTCTCTGTGGGGCCCTCCCCCACATCCTTGCTTTTGCTCGTGTATTGCTTTAGGATTTGTTTTTAAAGAAGCAGCAGCGGGTGAGTCTGCATTCCTTAGGCTGGAAACATTTCTCAGAGTTGCTCCCTCGAGAGTAGAGGTGGGAATACGATGGCAGCTGGTCTTCGAGGCCCTTGGAGAAAAGGGGATGGCACGGATGGCGGGATGGTGGGGTTGAACAGAGTGGGGGCAAGATGGCCCTGGGTGACAGGGCACTTTGCCCTCTCGCTGGGACCAGCCAGCCCACAGTGAGTCCGCTGCAGCCTGTCCCCGTCCGAGGCGGACGGGGGGCGAGGGGAGCGCGTGCCACACTCTCCAGGACGCCCCTAGCGTCACTCTGGGCCTCTCAGTCGGCGCGGGCTGCTGTAACAAAAGTACTACAGACATTCATTCCTCACAGCTCTGGAAGCTGGGGGCAGGTGCAGGTTCTGTATCTGCTGGGGGCCAGCTTTCTGGTTCCCAGGTGCCGGCCGCTCACTGGGACCTCACATAGCCAGGGGGGCTCCCTGGGTCCTTTTATAAAGAGCACTGATCCCACCCTGTAGGCTCCCAAAGGCCTTACCTCCCAGCACCATCACCCTGGGTTAGGTTTCAGCATGTGAATCTGGGGGGACAGAAATATTCAGTCCTTAACAGCCTTGGTTGAGGCATCTGGGGTGTGGATGTAAGATTGGTCCCCAGTTTGTGGACAGTGGGAAGACTGGTTCAGTCTTGCCGATGAGATCAGAGTTGCCAGCACACCCCCTCCTTTAAGGGGCGTGGAAGCATCCCGACCCCAGCAGCTCATGGCCACTTGCAAATTTGTCTTCTCTGTTTTGCTCTCAAAGTCCTCAGCGTCATGGGGACCTGTTAGGTGACCTTGCCTGTCTTTTAACTTCTGCTTGTCCCTCCCAGGAGGGGCAGTGTCACTCCTGCCAACTACTCCTTTCCCGCTGTGCTGTGACTCAGTTCATTTCAGGGGCTCCTGAATGTCAGTCAAACAGGGGACCGACCTTGACCTCAGCACAGAGGACCACTTGACTCATTTGCGGTCGGAAGGCTGGGAGTTTATGAGCCTGTTCTCAGTAAATGCTCAGCACTTTGTTAAGGGGGAAGGGAACATAAAACTCCCAGTCTACACTGGATCCGTGTCTCTTCCCCAGAGAGCAACCCGAGGCCCCTGACACTTCCTGAAAGACGCCGCAGCTGTGAGACCATGGCTGGGGACAGCCACCCTCTGCCCGGGGTCCTGCAGCTGTCATTATTGACTGTCCCCAGAGCAAAAGGGCCATCCTGCTTCCCCATGACACAGCACTGGTTAATCCCCTACTGTGCACAAATCGACATCCTGTAATGCACTAAGCCTCCCCCCATCTGCCTTGTGAGGCACATGGCACTACTGTGTCCGTTTGGCAGCTGGCAGACCTGGGGCCCAGAGGGGTAGAGCAGAGCCAGCCAGGTGCAGCTGGGATGCAAGCCCAGGTGTGATGGCTGGAAGCCTCTTGTCCCAAACCCTGTGTCACTGGGCCTAGGGAAGCAGAAGTAAACTGAACCCATTAGGGATGCACTTGGCTGCAAGTAACGGGAACCTGGCTTTGAAAGGGCTAACCCATCAGGCCATCCGTTGTTCATTTAGAGGACGAGGGGAAGTAGCAGTGCCCAGAGTGGGGGGAGGGGTCAGGAGCTTCTCAGCGTCATGATGTGGGGTTGACATCTCTGCAGTTCTCTTGGCCTCCTCCTCATGGTGGCAAGGTGACTGCCATAGCTCCAGACATCACTTCCTCACACAGTGAGATCCAAAGGTGGGAAGGGTGGTGGGAGACGCTGCAAAAGGGAACAGGTCTCTCTTCCTGTATTTTCTTTATTTCCTAGTGAGGCCTTTTTCCCAGGAGCCATCAGCAGACTCCCCTTATATCTCCCCAACCAGAAATGGGTCACGGGCTCTCCCCTCACACCCCCAGGCCCAGATTAGTAGAATTTAGCTCCTGCCACATGGCAGACTGGAGACTTGCAATGAAAAACAGTTCACTCAAAGATAAAAATAAAGGATGCTGAATTTTTAAAAATCGTGGTAAAATATGCATAACATAAAACTTACCATTTTAACCATTTTTAAGTGTGCAGTGTAGTGACATTACATACATTCACAGTGTTGTACAGTCCTCGGCACCATCCGTCTCCAGGACTTCTCAATCCCTTTCCCAGCCGAAACTCTGCCCCTTCCACACCGACCCCTCCCCCAGCCCCCGGCACCCTCCACTCTCCTTTCTGTCTCTGTGAGTTTGGCTCCTCTGGGCACCTCATATGAGTGGGATCATCCCGTGTTTGCCCTTTGGGACCAGCTTATTTCACTCAGTATAATGTCTTCCAAGTCCATCCATGTTGTAGCCTGTGTCAGAATTTCCTTCCGTGTGTGTGTGTGTACAATAGAAGGGGAAAGACCTGATATTTGGGCAGTTTGTTTGTTTGGATTCTAGATTATTAGAAGCTATGTCAGTGGTCACGGCAGCTGAGTATCTTATAAAAAAATACTGATTTATTTCCATGCCTTCATGTCGCTGTGAGCTAGTCCAATGGTAACTCATATGTACAAGCGCAGCTCCAGTAACCTCTTGAAGCATTTCTCAGACTGTCTGGCATGTGGGAACCATGGTGGGAGGGGACGTTTAAAGGCTGAGCAACATGCCATTGTCTGTATGGACCACGTTCTGTGTGTCCGCTCATCCATCGATGGACACTTGGGTTGCTTCCACCATGGGGCTGTTACGAGTAATGTAGAGGGTATTTTGTTACTTTTCAGCATCTTGCAAAGCACCTTCACTGATAAAATGATGGCAGTGTACCAAGTGCTGGCAAGGACGTGGGACAATCGGGACTCTCACCCATCGCTGGGGGCAACGCGATATGGTACCCAGCCACTTTGGAAGGCAGTTCGGCAGTTTCCTAAAAAGTTTAAGATAACACTTGCCATTTGATCTAGTCATTTCACATGTAGGTATATACTGAGAGAAACGGAAACGTACATTCACACAGAAACTTTACACGGATGCCTACGGCGGCATCATTCACAGTGGCCAAAAGATGGAAACAACTCAAATTTCCATCAGCTGGCGGATGGATCAACAGATCGTGGCCCACCCACACAATGGAATAGTGTTCAGCCTAAAAAGGAACAAGTTTCCGACACACGCTGTAACTTTGATGAATCTTGACAATATGCTCAGTGAAACAAACCAGACACAAAAGGCCACGTATTGTATGATCCCATTTCTATGAAATGCCCAAAACGGGCGAGTCCACAGAGATGGAGAGCAGATGGCTGTTTGCCATGGGCTGGGGGAGGCGGGGATAAAAATGAACCTCAGTGGGTCCAGGGTGTCATTTTGGGGTGATGACAATGTTCTGGGCCTAGATAGAGGCGATGGTGGTACAACATTGTGAATGTGCTAAAACCACTGAATTGCACGCTGGGAACTGCTGTCCCCTTCTTACGGAGGAGGACCCTGAGGCTCGGAGACTCGGTGCCCAGGTGCCCAAGGAGACAGCTGGCGAAGGGGGACACAGGGATTCAAACCCAGGCCAGCTCTCCCCCCAAAGCCCCCAGGTGACCCCACACCGTTAGGGCGTTCCAGGTTTGGGGCAAGTCTCCTTGCCTCTCCTTGCCTCGGCCTCATTTGTGTGATGGGCGTGATTCAAAGAGGCGCACAAGTGGCCGGCCCTGTGTTAGCTCAGAGCCCATGAATCGGGCAGCACGGCTCTCCATCCGCGTCTGCTTCAGGCAGGGGCACAAACTGCTGCGCTTCTCTGGAGGGCAAAGTCTGGGGGCGGCCCTGGTCGCTCAGAGAGGCTCGGTCACCTCCCAGCAGCTGTCCCCAGGCAGGGAGAGGCCACGGCACCACCGTTCCTGCTGCCAGTGTGTGGGTGTTTCCTGACACCCCTTTTTGTGCAAACACTTCCCCAGTGACGTCCCCGTTGCCATGGCGAGAGGCACCCTCTTCTATCTAGAGTGACAGTCACCCCCTCGCTGGGACTGGAGCCAGCACAGCCCAAGGGCAGATTAATTCTGCCATCATAAGTCAGGCTGCACAGGCTGAGCGTGTCCTGGGAAGGCCAGCCGCCTGGCGCCTTCTCTCGTTAGCTGCTCCTCCCGAGGGGGTGAAGCAGGGCGGGCCTGGCCTCTTCCAGAGCTGCATCGTCTTCTCTGAGGAGCTCCGGGTGGGGACACGGCAGGCTGACCTCGAGCCTCTGTTTCTCTATTTGAAAAGTGTAGCTAGCACTACCTCCGTACAGCCTGTTTTAGGGGATCGCTGATTCACTCAGCCAGCGTGCGTTCATCAAACTCTGACTAAATAAACATCAGGCACTGTGGTGACTGCAGAGGACCAGAGGCAAGGTTCCCGTCCTCCTTGTCAACAGAGGAATGAACACCAGAGTGCCATCTGTGAGCAGTGCTGCGCACTCATGAAATGCAGGCGATGGGATCAGGAGTGACAGGGAGAGGCGGCTGTGACTCCAGCCTGGGGCCAGGGGCCCAGGAGGCAGCCATGAGAGAACCTGGGGGACAAGCATTGTAGCCAGAGGAACAGCACGTGCTGAGGCCCCGGGGTTAGGAGTGGGCTCATCGTGTTCAAGGAACAGGGCCGATGTGGCAGAAGGTGCATGAGGGAGGGGGAACCAGGCCGACCACCGGGGCTGTGTAGGCTGCGGGGACATCTGGATTTTGTCCTCAGAGCAAAGGAAGACCTGGAAGGATCTAAGCAGGGAGTGGTGAGAGCGGCGTCCTGCTCCATGACGGCTCTGCTCCGTGCCTTGGATCCGTGGGATTCCGCTTCACAGGCTGCGTTTCAGAAGGGGAAACTGGGCTCAACAGACACCCGATCAAATCACCGTATTGTAACTCGGTGCCCTGGATAGGACCGTGGGGCAGGAGCCGGACACCGAGAAAACGGAGAAAAATCAGAGTGAAGTATGGGCTTCACTTAGTTAATACTAACGTATCAGTGTCGGTTTAATTGTGGCAGATGCACCGTATGAACAAATAGACAGTATGAACGAGACAGGAAGCCATGCGGGGTGTACGGGAACAATGTACTATCGTAGCAATTTGTTGGTAAAGCTAAAACTGTTGGGTAAAATAGCTTATTTTTTAAAAGGACACATTTAAAAAGAAATTCCTCAAGGTGTCCACCAGACGCTGAGCCTCACGAGGCCCTTCACTCTGTGTGTGTTATTCCTAAGCTTAAAAATACGGAACGACACACGACACAGATCTTAGAGGCTGTCCCACAGCCTCCCCCCTGTGACAGCTGCCAAGTGTTCCATCGTCTGGATGTGTCCTGATGACACACTAGGTCCCCTACGGAGAGGCGCGGAGCCCGTTTTCAGTGTTTGCCCCTGGGAGCACCTGGCCATGCACGTCTCTGTCTGTCTGTGCTTCTTAGAGCTGCTGTAACAAAGAACCTCAGACTGGGCGGCTCAAAACTACAGACAGTACTTCTCTCACAACCCTGGGGCCAGAACCCTGACATCAAGGGGTCGGCTGGGCCGGGCTCCGTCTGCAGGTTCCCATGGAAGACCCTTCGCGGCCTCTTCCAGTTTCTGGGGGTTGGCAGCGATCCTTGGGGTTGCTGGCTCATGGCCGCGTCAATGCAGTCTCAGCCTCTGATGTCACACGATGTTTTCCCCGTGTGTCTGTGTCTTCATTATGGCTGTCTCCTTTCTTATAAGGATACCAGTCATATTAAATTTGGGGCCCATCCTAGTCCAATATGACCTCATCTTCACTAATTATATCTGCTGTGAGCCGATTTCCAAATAAGGTCACTTTCTGAGGTCCTGGGAGTTAGGACTTCAACATGTCATTTGGGGGACACAATTCACCCCAGAAGAGGGCGGGGGGACAGCCTGCAGGCAGAGGGAGTGCCAAGTGCAAAGGCCCTGAGGCAGGAGAGGGCTTTTGGTCTCTTGTTTCTTTTGGCCCTTATTTCTTGCAAACCTTGTTCAAGAAGAAAAGAATGGGGCTGAATTCTGAGGGGGAGGGGAAAGAAAAAGAAGCCCCTCCGCCCCTCCCCCGCCAGTCCACTTGACAGCTCTCCCTGAAATTTGCCAGTTCTTGCCAACTCTCCCCCATGCTCGCTCCACCTCCTTCCCTCCCTCCTTCCGTTCAGGCAGCCAGACCTCTTATCATCCCTGCACACAGCTTCCTTTATAGCCCAAAGGTCGTTATTTTAACACCTGCAGGGAAAACAAGCAGGCCTGGGGGCGGGGGGGGGGGGGAGCGGGAGTCCATGTGTGAGGCTGTCTGCAGGCCTGACCCTTGGGGCCCAGCAGGGCGGCCTGGATGAGCCACCGGGCACTAGAGCTGGGCAAGCTGGGGGCTGCCGCGGGGCCCCTCCCTCCATTTGTGGTCTCTCCTTTCCTCAGGTTTCGCTCTGTGTGTTCTCTTGTCCTTGTGGCCTCTGGCAACTGGACCCCAAGAGAGGGAACGCAGAAGCTGCCAGTGCTTCTCAAGGCTTAGTCCTCAGAATCACTTCCGCTGCTCCTATTGGTCAAAACGTTCATAGGACCCACCCACTTTCAGGAGGTTCCGCCTCCTAATGGGAGGGGCTCCGGGTACTGGCGTTGGGGGCGGTGGATGCTGACGCCATCTTTGCAGGGAACCCCCACTCCTCTCCTGACGGCTTCCTGCTGGTCTGGGCAGGCCTCAGAGGCTGTGGAGGACAGCAAGTCCCACCTGTGAGATGCCAGCAAGATGCATGGGCTCTGAGAGCCGTGTTTTATTACAAAAAGCAGGGAGGGGCTGTGACATCCCACCAGAGAGCAAACACGGAGCCACTTGGCACTGCACTCTGACTGCAAGGCTGAGCACACAAATCAGAGGTTTATGAGAATAAACAGTTGTTAGAACTCAAGAACTAGAGGGGAAATAAACACCATCTCAAGCTATTTTGCTAATTTGGCTCTGAACACTGCCTGCCTATGAATCAACTGGGCCAAGGCTTGCAGAGGTGCCGTGTATGTGCGCATGGGTGTGTGACGTGCACATTGTAAGCCCTGTGAGCAAAGTGTCTTTCCTGAATGCCTCAGTCTCCTCTGTAACAGGGACAAGAGTAGCACTGAATTCGGGATTCTTGTAAGCGTTCAATGAAGAAATACATACAAATCAATTAAAATAGTGCCTGGCGCCTACTAGATGTTCAATCAATGTAGGTTATAATTCTTCCCTCCGTCTTTCCCCCCCTTCCCTCTCCCTCCCTTCAGCAAGTACTTGGAGGGCCCCAACCAGGGGAGGCCCTTTGCACAGCGTTAGGACCCAGCCCATGCCTGACAGCCTGACGCGGGGTGCTTGGAAACAGGTTTCTCGAAGAATGAATGAATGGGGCACAGACTTGCCCTCCAGAGCTCCTATCCTGGAGAGGAAACAGCCTTGTAAATAAATCATTGCAAAACTGCAATGAGAAATGCAAAACAGTTCAAGGAGTGGGTTCCAGCCAAAGGAGGAAGGACTGGCTTTGATGGAATTGCAGCCCCAGTGGACACGGTAAGGAAAAACTCCACAGGCTGGTCACACCCCCGGACCCCTTTAAATGGGACCAGGTAGACGGTGGCCTCTGACCCCAGTCGGGATTGGGGAGAGCAGGGCGGGGAAGCCCTCACAGGCCTCTGGGTCTGAGCACGCTGACCAGGGGCTCCTGGTTTCTGGCAGGAGCTGTAGGTGGCAGGGACGGGCTGGCCGCTGTGGGGAGAAGGGTTTATATGGCCAGGGCTTCCCAGCCTGCCTGTGGGGCAAGTTAATGAGTGACTCTGGATATTTAATCAAAGCCAGACATCACCTCATGGATGTCTGCTCTGAGCAGCGCTCTTCCACAGCCAGACAGGGGCAGAGGGGTTTCCAGCAGCTTCTGGCCAAGAGATGGGGATCTGTAGCCACAGCATTCGGGGCCATGAGGCCAGGCTGCTCTCAGATCTCCACTGGCCGCCCAAGACTCTGTATGTGCATCTCAGACGGGGCTCCTGTCCAGGTGGCCACATCCTTTTCAGGGCCTGGTGCAAAATGGAAACACAGGTTGCATGGTCCAAGAATGATCCAGAACTTCAAGATGGCACAATGGGGTGCTAACCCAAGCATGGGCCCTTCTGCACGTGGGTCCCTTGTGACTGCACAGTAACACCCCCAGGAGGCTGGCCCGTCCGCATCTGCCCCCATATGGCAGGAGCACGCAGCAGGGTGCGGGAAGCCAGCTGTGCATGGCCGCACAGTGGATGGGAATCGGGAGAGCTGGATGCTGGGACCCGATTCCCTGCCACCCCTCAACTCTCTCTTCCGGGCCCCCCAGGGGATGCAGGCCTGGGCAGGAGAACAAAGTCAACTCTCAAGGGCCATAAAAATACAAAGGGTGATTGTGTGGCTCTTAGCCTTGGCCTCAAAAGCAGGTGTTGCTGGGTGCTTGTCTGTGTGTGGCTCCAGCTGAGGTCACTGCCTTGCTTCCACGAGGCGCTGAATAAGTACTGGTTCCCAGAATTGAGTTGCATTGTACAGCGGGAGCTGGGAGGACACAGGCCTTACTTACCCTCTGGGGCTTGCCGCGGCCCCTCCCTGCCCTTGGCTGCCCTGTCAGTGAGGAGCAGGAGGGCAGGAGGCAGATGGGGAAGCAGGAAGCATCCATACTTCCATTTTGTGGGGCCCTGAGGAGGCTGGCCCCAGCTATGGACAGAGATAACCTCCCGCTCAGCCCAAGAGGAACCAGGACCTCCAGATCCACCAGGCTAAATAAATCTGCCTCCCTCCTTGGCCAGGTAGGCCCACCCACTCTCCCCATCCCTCTCCGCTCTGGCCACACTGCCGTCCTCGCTGTCCCCTGGACACTGCAAGCGTGACCCCACCTCAGGGCCTTTGCACTTACATTCCCCGCTGCCGGTATCCTCTTCCCCCAGATACTTGCCTGCAAGGCTCCAGTCCTCGCTGTTCCACCCTCCATTCGAATCGAGCAGCGCCTGTCTCCGGCACTCCTTGCCCTCCGTACCTCTTTAGGCTCCACTGCGGTGCTCATCAGAGTATATTTATTTTCTCTCTCCTTCTAATGTCGACTTCTGGAGGCAGAGACCTCATCTGTCCTGTTTGCCATCATGCTGCAAAAAAACCCCACAATGGATGCCAAATGGAAAGCAACTAACTCCCTGCTATACTGATGAGAGAGTGCTTCTCGCAATGTTTTTGATAAATTTAGGTATAAAAGTTTGGGGGTATAAATTAAATAGTCCGGTGTTTACTTGCACGTTCGTCGCAGTAACAGTTAGTTATATCTGTCTGTTATGCCTATTTCAAGTCACATGTTATATATGTTACATAATACATTAGAAATATTTCTTTTTGTTCCACGCTTACCTTCATGACATCACTATCGCTCTGTGAGTCTTTCTTTGTTATCATGGTTTGAGTCATCAAGCAGGGTTTGGCTGACCCCATCTGCTTCCTTTATGCCCGGAACTTTTCAGAGACGGCATTTTTTGAATCTGCGTATGACACAGCTACTGGGAATGTTATCACAGGCCATACATGCCCTTTTGCATAAATTAGGACATTGGTTTGTGTCATTTGCTCTGTGGGCGTATATTATTGATGAGTTTCAGCAAGGAACTGCTTACTATATTACTTTTTAAAGTGATCTTCAAAAGGTTTGTTTTATAGTGACATCCAATACCTGTGAATGCAAAGTCGTACCCCCAGAAGGATGGCTAGATCAGATTAAATTTCCTGGCACACTCTCTGTATAAACGATTTGGGAAGGGATGCATAAAAATCCCACACAGCATAGTTTCAGGTGCTTTCAGGCTGAGGCTGTGGTTCCCACTTGACAGTTTATATGGAATCACCTTGAGGAGCTTTTCACACTCAGATTTTCCTGGGTTCCACCCCTAAACAAAGGGAATCAAAATCTTGTGTGGGTGGGGTGAACAGAATAGGCATGTGTAGCCCTAAAATCTCCCCTGGTGACTCTGATATCTAGCCAGGCGCAAACCCACGAGGCCAACTTTCTATGACAACCCGGTGGTCCCTCACCAGCAGCGTCAGCCCCACCTCGGAACTTGCTGGAAATGCGCTTTCCTGGCCCAGCCCACACCTGCTGAATAAGGGCGGGGTCCCCAAGGCCTCCAGGGGGGTCCTGAGGCCCCAAACTGGGGAGCTGTGGCTTCAAACCAGGCTTTGATGTTTTCCCAAAAAAGTTACTGAGAGAGAAATAAAGAAGGATAGGCTTTTTGCAAGGACTGAAATACCAGGCCACTCCTGTTTTCTCAAGGATGGTTCCACTATTTGTTGAGGGAATGAGGGCGTTGGTGTGCCCTCCATGTCCTGAGCTCTCCTGGGTGCCAGGTACAGGGGTGGGCACTTGGCGTGCTGTCCCAGAGAGGTGAGTTCTATCATATTATTATATACATTTTACAGATGAGGAAACTGAGGTTGAGTCCCATACTTGGGGGATGGCAGTGGGTGCTCCATTGCAGGGCTGGTAGCCAAGCCCATGCTTTTTACCATGACACCCACCTTCCTCAGGGGCTGGGGTTCCTCTGTCTAGAACAATGTGGGGGAGATCTTGGCCCAGGCCTCAGCTACCCAGAGGGACCCTCCTCTGGCCCTGGGGGGCTTATGGAGCAAGAAGTCCTTGCCACCCAAGCCGGGCAGGGTGGGGACCCAGGGTGGGCCGGGGGCCTCCTCTGAGCCTTTCATTAAGAGATTCATCTGAGCGGCGTCATGAGGTCGGGCGCTTTTCACTCTGTAAAATCCATGCACGTCAGCTCATGGCTCCTAGAGGAAAACAAAGCCACGGCAAGAAAGGCCTTACACACCACCCTGAACAGCTAACGTGAGAAAGGCTGACAGCACCAAGTGCTGGCGAGGACACGTTGCTGGTGGGAACACAAAACGGTGCATCCACTCGGGAACACTGTTCAGTGGTTTCTTACAAAGGGACACAGACGCCAAGCATGTGACCCAGCCAGGCACCTCCTGGGCATTTAAACCAGGAGGAATGAAAACATGTCCACACAGAGGCTTAGATGCTGAGGCTCAGAGCAGCAGTATTCATAGACTCTAAAAGCTGGGAACGCCCGTTTACAGGCGAGTGGATAACCAGGCTGTGGCATGTCCATGCTGCGAGCGCAATGCAATAAGAGCTACAAATACATGCAGTGACGCAGAGGCGTCTCAGAAACGTTATGTGGAGTGAAGGAAGCCAGATATAAAGCAATACAGACTGTATGATTCCAATTATAGGAAACTCTAGAGCAGGCAAGTCTACGCTGCATTGACGGAAATCAGACCAGTGGTTGCGAGGGATTGGGGAGGATGGGGTTGGCCACATAGGGCACGAGGGAACCTCCTGGGGCCTAGAATGTTCTACATCATGACCAGAATGGGGTGCACACATATGCATACATATGTGAAAATTCACTGTGTATTTTTCTGTACATGGGCCCCACCCCAATTGAAAAAAAAAGACTGCTAAAAATGCTGGCCCACGAGCTCATTTGTAATAGCTCACAGGGCCGTCCTCCATGGATAAATGCCTTGCAGAACGACCGTGTTCTGTAAGACGGGGTCCAGGTCCTGGCCCCCCAAGGCCTGGCTGGTCTTGGCATGAGGTGGCAGTGGCTCTTGTGGAAGGCAAGCCTGGGCCCTTTCGGGCCATTGTCATGGACACTGCCCTCTCCTTTGGGCTCTGGAGAAATGTCAGAGCACCTTGAGTTTGCAGCCCCCAGGAACAGCACTTCAGTTCTGCCCTGTGAGCCTGGGCTTGGGGGTTTAATGACCTTGGGAGCCAAACTCAGCAATTATATGCCAAGATGGGCAGGACCCCTCAGCAGGGCGTTTTGTAAATCTGTGGGATGCTTTTGGGTTTCGCAGTGACTGGTTGTGCTGAGGGTGTTTTGTGGATGGGGCTAGTGATGCTGACTTTCCCTGTGGCGTTGGGGACAGCCCCTCAAAGAGAGAACTGGCCTCCCCCCATACGATTTTGAAATCTCTCTCTTTTTTTTTTTTTTTGTGAAAACCCTGTTTGTAATAAACTGGGCCTAGAACCTACCTCTGTGTGGTGTGCACTGACAGTAGTTTGACAAGGCTCTGGTGTGCAGTGGGTTTACCCGGGCTGGGATGTGTGTGGAAATTGGGGGTAGAGTGTTCTCAGTTTTGTTCAGAGCTTTGCCACGAGCTGGGCGCCACTTTGGCATGTCACCTGGCTGGTGGAATTGCACTGGTAGCATTTGAGTCACCCTGGCCACACCTATGTCTGTCTGTGCGTTCCCGTGGCAGTCAGAGCGCGCTCCTTGATATTTCAGACAGGCCGCCGTGTGTGGATATCTTATTTTTGGTAGTGCCAGGTGTAGCAGCTCCTGTCAGTCAGGAATCACCTTTCAGCATAGGAGAGGAGACAAGACAGACATTCGTTACGAAAGGGGAGGTTGAGTTCTAGAAAATTCTGAGCGAGTGCCTAAGAAGCATTCATAGGACTTCGCACTGTAGTGTTGGTTGTAATGGGGGAAAATTTAATGTGATCCATCTGTCTGTCAATAGGTGCCTGAAGAAATAAACCATGGCTTTTCAGCTAACAGAATACACTACGGGGGTCGGAGCGAGTGAGCGCGATCCAAACTAACCCACAAGGCTTACTACAAAGCTTAATAACAAATAGGAAATGCTAATTACAAGACAATCCATGCAAGAGTGTGCCACTTCGGTAAAGTTTTAAAACACATGACATTGTACTCTAAAAACAGTGCATGGCTGCATTCCGTGGAGTGACAGCACAACAGCGGGAAGGGACTTTCCACTGTGACTTGAGGGCGGTTACCTCTGGGGAGGCCGATGCCTTAGGGCCAGGGGCCCAGCAAACGTTCTGTCTCAATGATATTTGATTGCTTTAGAAACGCATCTGAAGCAATTCCTGCAAAGGTAGATCTTTTGCAAACCTGGGGGTGAGTACACGGGCTTTCACCATACAGTTCTCTGTTCTTCTCTCTCTCTCTCCCCCCACTCCTTCCCTCCCCCCTCTCTCTCCCCCCTCCACCCTCCCCTTCTCTCTCTCTCTCCCCCCTCCCTCTCCCCTCTCTCCCCTCTCTCTCCCCCTCCCCTCTCTCTCCCCTCCCTCTTCCCCCTCTCCCCCTCCCCTTCCCTCCCTCTCTCTCCACCCTCCCTCCTTCCCTCCCCCCTCTCTCTCCCCCCTCCACCCTCCCCTTCTCTCTCTCTCTCCCCCTCCCTCCTCCCTCTCTCTCCCTCTCTCCCCCTCTCTCTCCCCCCTCTCTCTCTCCCCCTCCCTCCCTCTCTCTCCCCTCCCTCTCCCTCTCTCCCCTCCCCTTCCCTCCCTCTCTCTCCACCCTCCCTCCTTCCCTCCCCCTCTCTCTCCCCCTCCACCCTCCCCTTCTCTCTCTCTCTCCACCCTCCCTCCTTCCCTCCACCCTCCCTCCTTCCCTCCCTCCCTCTCTCTCCCCCTCCCTCCCCTCTCTCTCCCCTCCCCCCTCCCTCCCTCTCTCTCCCCCTCCCCCTCCCTCCCTCTCTCTCCCCCTCCCTCTCCCCTCTCTCCCCTCCCCTCTTCCCTCCCTCTCTCTCTCTCCACCCTCCCTCCTTCCCTCCACCCTCCCTCCTTCCCTCCCTCCCTCTCTCTCTCCCCCTCCACCCTCCCTCTCTCTCTCTCTCCCCCTCCCTCCTTCCCTCCCTCCCTCTCTCTCCCCTCCACCCTCTCTCTCTCTCCCCCCTCCCTCTCTCTCCCTCCCTCCCTCTCTCTCCCCCTCTCTCTCCCCTCCCTCTCTCTCTCCCCCTCCCTCTCCCCTCACTCCCCCTCCCCCCGTCCCTCCCTCTCTCCCCCTCCACCCTCCCTCCGTCCCTCCACCCTCCCTCCTTCCCTCCCTCCCTCTCTCTCTCTCTTTCTTCCTTCTTCTGTTTTCCTATGTCTTTCTTTCATCCAACAATCAGGTTGCGAGGACCATCCTTTAGTCCTCAGGGCAGGTCCTGCAGGTTGGGCCCTGCTAAGCTGTACACAGCCCTTTACAGTTGGCAGCACACCTCTGCTCGCTGCTTCGCATTGGCCTGACCTGCTCAGTATGCACCACTGCCTCCACTTCACCCAGGAGGAAACTGTCTTGCAGAAAGGCAGAGCGGCCTGCTGTAGGCCGCAGAGCCAGCCAGGGGACGGCCTGCCTGACTCGGGCCCATGTCCTCCGCTGCCTCCTCCCGTCCCCCACCCCGGGCCCTCCATCCTGCCCTGGGCTCTGTCTCTCTTGTGAGGTTGGCAGCTCTCCAAGGGCAGACTTGTGATTAAGAACGTGGGTTCTAGAGTCTGCTACTCCCAAGCTGTGTGATGCTGGGCAAGTCACTTACCTTCTCTGGGCCTTTGTCACCACAGCTGTAATACGGGTCAATTCATCCCACCTTACCCGGCTGTTGTGACCAGTGACTGGGGAGTGCCCAGTACCGGCTGCTCTCACATGGCAAGCTCTAAGTAAGTGGACATTTTTTACCTTATCCACCCTTTTATCTTATCCATCCCACCTTAAGCCTAAAGGTCTAGAAGGGGCCCCCCAAAGGTCCTCACATTGTCAGCTAACTGCAAGTGAGCTGACTGCAAGTGATGGAAAAACCCTGCTCAAGGGGCTTGGTCAGTAAGGAAACTTGTCCGTCGTCACACCACAGGTTTGGCGCGGTGGCCAGACTCAAGCCGGGGTGGCAGCCTTCTCAGGCCAGATTCGGGTGTCGCATTCAGGCATGACAAAGGCATTTCCCCCAGAAGGCCCAGGAGGTGTCCTTTCACAGGTCCTGGCCGGAATGAGGGTGACTGTCTCCCCGAAGCTAACTCAGTCACTAGAAAGGGCCCCGGGCTTGCCAGTTAGGTTAGATGCACCCCTTGGATGCAAGGGGTGCTGGGGGCCTTGGCAGTGAGCTTCCAGCTGCAAGTGACAAGACCCCACAGGAAGGATGGACTGTCATGTCACACAAGCAGAGATCTAGATGTAGGCAGCCGCAGGATGGACTCAGTGGCATCAGCAAAACCCAAGAGCTGTCCCTCCATCACCCCGCTGTCCTCAGTGTGACAGCCGCGTTCCCCTCAGGATCTCAGCACAGCCTCCACAGCCACACTTCACACAATGGTGTTCAAGGTGGAGAGGGTGTGGGGGTCCCCCCCTGTGCACCTCACTTTTTCATCAGGGAGGGCAAAGCCTGCCCCAGACCACCTTGACGTGCACTGGCCGGAACGGGGTTCCAGGGCCTCTCCTCAAGGAGAACGGCTGTCTCGGGTGGGTCTCCGCAGAAGCAGACTGGGGGTGGGGGGTGAGAATTTCCCTGCCAGCGATTTATTACTGAGGCTCTGCTCCTGGGGCAACTTGGGAGGGAGTGGGGGAGGGGAACAGGAAGGGGAAGAAACCAGGCGAAGGGGCAGTTTTAGGCTACGTCTTGGCCTCAGCCTGGTCCCACGAGGAGCTCTGGGCATCAGTGGCTCCGTCGTTCGTTCCATCTCGAGCAAGGGGCTGGGCTGTCGTCCCCTGCGCCGCCCATGCTGCCAGACAGCTGTACCAGGGGACGTCAGCTGCAGGCAAGGAGGCAAGGAGGCTCCAGCAGCACAAAGCCAATCTTCCGGAGGTCTCCCAGGGGTGAGGCTTCCTGCACTGGGAAGCCAGGTGCTGGAACGTTCGGCTTCCATGGCGGGTGGGCAGCACTCCGTTCCATCAAGAACAAGGCAAGGAGGGGCCGGCCGAGTGACAGGGTGGTTAAGCGCTGGCTTAGGACACCAGCGGCCCCGCTTCGAGACCCACCTATGAGGGCCAGTGACACTGCCCTCAACAAAAAGTAAATAAATAAAATAACACTAGGATTAAAAAAAAAAAAAGAACAAGGCAGGGAGAATGGCCGTTGGGTGGGTGAATAACAGCCTTGTCGCAGGACGGAACCACCACGTGACCAAAGCTGACCAGGCCAGGCCAAGAGGAGGCAGGAGGCCACACCAGGCCCTGGAATGGCCGAGTCCCCTTTCCCCACCCCCCCACCCCCTGGGGGCTCCCCAGGTGCCCGGCCCCTCCATTTTGGTGTCCTGGCTCCTCCCTGCTGAGGGGCTGCAGAACTTGAGATGTTCCCACTGAAAAGGGAAGCTCTGTGGACGCCACAGCGAGAAACTGTTGCGAGCCTCGGGTTGGGGTAGGGGTGGAGGTGGAAATTCCCTTGACTTCTGTTTGCTGGGCACCCAGGAAAAATGCAAGGTTACAGATGGATTACTGGCCGCGGTCTATTAGCTCCCTTTAATTCTTTTCACAGTAATAAAGGGAAAGGTTATTAACACGAGGTGGCTGGTAATAAGCTAATTATGGTGCTGGAGGATCAGGGGTGTGAGCAGAGGCTGCGTCGGCCCGGGTTTCATCTGAGCTAGTGGTTCTGAACGATTATGGATGTGACAAAGCCGTCGCCGGCTTGCTGTGCCACGGAGCTGTTGTTTACTTGGCAGATTTGCCCGGACACAATTACCCAGACAGATACCTCTGAACCCCTGCGCCCTGAGTGCTTTCTTCCATCCCAAGACGTGTGACAGGAATGCAAGGGGCTGTGGAAAGTGCAGCCGCCCAAGGAGAGGGAACGCCGAGCTGTTCTCCGTGTTCCCTGACTCAGTAACCTTGGCAGCCAGGCCGGCTGACTGACTGACGGGCCTTTGGCTGGCCCCGCTGTGGGCTGTCGTCAGAATGCCTCACTGGGGCTGTGTGGGAGGGGAAATGTGGGGCAGAGGCCAGGGTGTGGGGGAGGGAAATGAAAGTCAAGGCTGTGGGTTCAGGTCTCACCGAGGCCTGTGGACTGTGACTCCTGGCTGCCATGCCAGCAGAGGGAGGACAGAAGGCATAAATGGCTCGTGCCAAAGTGCCTCCAACACCAAAGCTGGACGCCTTTCCGGACCATGGTGCCCAGCTCGTTCCAGTTTGTCTGGGACTTTCTGGGTTTCAGCATCAAAGGTCCTCTGTGCCCGGCAGACTGGGACAGTTGCTCACCCTCGTTTAGTCCCCTCCCAAGCAAGAGCACGGGGAGGCAAAGGGCATGACCCTCTGGGAGTCGCACAGACCGGGTGACTGATCCTGGTACACTTGGGACAAGGGACCCTCCTAGGGAAAAAAACGGGAATAAGAGTCCTCTCCATGGATCACCGGGGGCAGGAAACCAGATAAAGCGAGTAAACGTCAGCCCCGGGAACCGAGGGAGGTCTCAGAACTATCAAGGTTGTTGGCAGCGTCGAGGCTGCTGGTGTTCGCGTTGCCGATTATGGGAGACCAAGCTGAAGGCCTCTTGCTGATGGGAATTATCAGGGAGGGAAGAAAATTAAGAAAACGAGAGGAATACACACACAGACGGACAGCAGGGACGTCTGCTAAGGCTCTGTGTGGACGGAGAAGACCGAGGCCCCGCGTGCCCCTCAGCGGTGGGCCTGGGCTGACTGGTGCGTCAGGGTCGGTCCCAGCAGCGGGTTTCGATGCGACTCTGCGGAGACTTGGCTTCAATTTGGAACTGCTGTGGGCTAAGCTCCCAGTACAGTGAATGGCGAAGAGGCCAAATGCACGTGAGGCTCTCTTGGTGGAAAGGGAGGCTGTGATCACTCTTAGGGAAATGTAAACCAACACCACTCGGAGATTCCACTGCACACCCATGAAACCCAGCAAACAACACGTGTTGGCGAGGGTGTGGAGGAACCGGAACCCGTGTGCGCCTCCGGTGGGAATGTGAAGTGGGGCGGCCGCTGTGGACAACAGCCTGAATTACTCCGTGACTCAGCACTTTTGGTTCTAGGGCATACACCCCAAAAGAATGGAAAACAGGGACTCAGCCAGGTACATGCGCGTGAATGTTCACAGCTGCCCTCGCCACAGTGGCCAGAGCATCCCAAATGTCCATCAGAGGACGAATGGATAAACAAAATGTGGTCCATCCATACAGAGGAATATCCTTTGACCATAAAAAGGAATGAAGCACTGACATGCTACACCAGGGTGAACCTCGAAAATACGATGCTGAGTGAGAGAAGCCAGACACAAGAGGCTACGTAGTGCAGCGTTCCACTTCTAGGAAATGCCCAGAATCGGCCAATCCAGAGACAGGAAGCAGGTCGGTGGGCGCCTGGGGCGAGGAGGGACAGGAAGGGACTGCTTCATGGGTGCAAGTTTCCTTCTGGGGTGATGAAATGTTCTGGAACTAGACAGAGGTGATTGTGAAGATACTAAATATCACTAATAGTAAATTTTATCTGTGTATCTTTAACCACACAGACACACAGAAAAAAAATGGTAGGGGAGGATACACACACACATCCCAGTGTGGGCAGCAAATACCTCTGGAGGGAGACGCTGACAACCGTGCTGTCCCTGGGGATGAGAATGGGGGGGCGGGGGCGAGGCTGGGAGCCCAGGCAGGGAGAGCTTTGGCCACCGGGCCTTATTTTATCATGTGCATGTGTTACTTTTCAGACATAATAAGGTTTCCAGGTGAATTTCACAAGCAGAAAAAATGTCAGAAGCTCAGGGGAAATAACGAGATGTCAAAGACGGAGGCGCCCCTGTGTGGGGAGGTGGGTGGGGTGCTGTGGTCAGACAGCAGGAAGATCACGGCATCACTCACCCCGACGCTCGGCCTTCACCACTGCGGACAAAGGCTCTTTCAAATCCCACGGGAGGAAGCCGTGTTCCACAGAGAGAATTGAGTTCATAGCTGGCCAGGAGACAGTACAGGAGAAACCACCGGAAAAGAGGCGGAGCCTGAAGAGGGTCAAGGACCCCAGTTTTCTAAAAGGCAAAGTCATTGGGATTCTGGAAACCGCCCACAGCATATAACTGATAGCGAGAGTTCCTAACACAATTCTGGAGCGGAGCTTTACACAGATGGCTTGCGGCTGTTCAGAAGAAAATGTGATGTTCGTAAGGAGCTGACACAGGTTCACTATGTGACCTGGTGTCGGCTCAGGTTAGTCTCCTGTCCTCATGGGGAGACCACCCTGGCAGACCAGATGGCCACTTAGGGCCCTGCCCTCCCAAAGGAACGATAGAAGAATGGTTCTGTGATCTTTATAGGGAATCATTATCAGTTCTTTGAGCATCTGCCTTGTGTTTTTTTCATCTGCTTTATCTGGCAATATCATTCCTAGCCCACGTGTTTTTAGCTAATTTCCCCTAATAGCTGTTGGTCTGTTTGTAGGCCAGTCAGACTTATTTTCATATTTACTTATTTTTACCTGTACTTGTCAAGAGTCTCTTGTTTGCAGGGGAAAGAAATCCAGTTCAAATAGTCTTCAGCAGAAATGTCTGGGGGTGGCCAGTTCCAGGCCTGGCTGGGCCCAGATGCTTCCATGGTATCCTCGGGAGGGAGCCTGCCCTGCTCCACGTTGGGTCTGCTTTCCCTCCTATTGGCTTCATCCTAAGGTTGGATTTCCCCAAGTGGAAGAAAAATGGTACCAACAGCTGTTGGGTTACCTCTTCTCACCTCGGCCACCTGAGCAGACCCGCACTGGTTCTGCACTGGTTCTGATTGACCCAACTGTGCCTCGTACCCATTCCTGCAGCATTCACCATGACTCTGCCTGGGTTGGGCCATATCCTCTATACCAATCACATTAGAGATGATTTCATTTGGCAGTGGGAGGAGAAAGGCGCCCTAAAGGAAAACCAAGATGCTGTTACAAGCGTGTCCCACCTAAGGACGTTTCTGTCACAGGGCACCACGTGTGTGGCGGTGGTGTGCTGTAGAGCCTACATGTCTGATTAGTAGTAGCAGGCTATCGCAGGCCACACTAATGTGTCGTGGGCGATACCACTTAGGCTTGTACGAGTACTCTCACCCTATGATGTTGGCACAATGACAAAATCACCCAATGATGCATTTCTTGGAATGTGTCCTTGTCGTTAAGCTGCACGTGACTGTATTGGCAAAAGCAGGAATGGATGCTGGTCAAGCAAAAAAAAAAAAAAAAATGCCGAATCAAATTATGAACAGTTTTGCAAATATTGTGCATGGGAGCATCCTAAATGGCACCCTCAACTTGAAGTGAATCTGTGCTCTTTTCTCCCTGGGCTCCATCCCTCCACTAATACAGAAAACAAGGTAACTGCTTGGTAGTACCCTGGCCCGTGAGAACTATATGGTGCCTTTGTGTGTACGTGGCTCCCACAGGTGCACACAGGCAAGGCCCTTTGTCTAGAAGTGAAGGCCGTGTAGGAGAGCAAGGGGGGTGGGTTGCGGGGAGGCTGGGCAGGTAGGACCAAGAATAGAGAGATGGTGCCCAGAAAACACTCGGCACGAGCCACAGCCTCGAACAGAAGCTGTCCACCTCTCCTCTTCTGCCCTGTGTGCTGGGCTTGCTGGGCGAGCTTCTGGCAGCGGTGGGGCTCATGGCTTGGTATCCTTCTGATTAAGACAGGGCTTACGTTTAGATCTGGGATGTCATGTAAATGTCATCCCGGTGCCAGTGGCAATTGTTTGCAGCAGCCCCCTCTGACACCGTATTGCAGAGAATTAAAGGCTTTATCTGCAATCAATGGATAAGATACTGGGATGGGTTAGCCATGCCTGCCCTGGGAGTGGGATACGGAGGGATAGCAGGCACGTCTCATATTTGTCGAGACCGGGCCGGGACTTCCCCAGGCTATTTCAAAGAGAGGGGATGTCAGGAGGCCACCCCAGCAACTGAAGAAGGATTTATTTCCGCCAGACGCTAAATGAAATAATCTCTAAGCCAATAGCGCCCTTTGCGTGCCGTCTGCCTCTCGAAGCCCCTTCTCTTCGGCTGCATTGTCAACAACAGGTGTTGCTGCCTGTTCGACTCCAACCACTAAAAATAGGCCGGTAGCGATGGCAGCGTGCAACGCTCCCAGACTTCAGTCATCCCTGAAACCTCCACATATTCCTAAGCCACGCCTCCACTGGTTCTCTGCTGCAGCTAATATCCTGCTTTACGATGCTTCACTTTCCAGAACTTTCTCTTGAACAATATTATACATACAGGAAAGTCACAGGTCTTAAGTGGACAGCTTAAGGAATTTTCATAAAATGAATAAACCTGTGTAACCGACTCACACGTCAAGAAACACCACATTCCCAGGCCCCCAGGGCACCCCACCCAGACCTCTTTTCAGTCACTGCCCCCCGACGGTGGTCACTGCCATGCTTCTGACCACTGATTGGTGTGGTCTGAGCTGGGACTTTAAATCGATAGAATCTTACAGCTGCCACACTTCTGCGTCTGCTTTCATCACTGCTGTTTTGTGGAGATGCGGTCGAGCCTTCCACGGTGCGAACACACCACAGTGGCTTCCTTCTAGGTGGGGGGCATTTGAGGGAGTTTTCATCCTGGGGTGGAGGGAGAAAGCCTCGGGTGGACATCCTTGTGTGCGTGTTTCAGTGAATATGTGGACACATTTCTGAAGGGTGTATCCCTGGTGTAGAAATTGCTGGTCATAAGGGAGGCATATGTTCAAATATAACACAGTTTTCCAACATGGTTGAACCATATTATACTCCCACTTGAGAGTACGAGAATCTGCCTAAACTTTTATTATTATTATTATTACTATTGGTGTAATTATTTCAAAGGTCAGAGTGGTGGGATCTAAACTTACTTTAGAAAGGAAATTGTATAGCTATCATAAAAGAAAAGTCAGTGTCACCTGCCACAAATCAAAGGTTATAATAACTAGTATGAAAACTAGTAATTATTTGTAAAGGTCATCTAAAACCTATAAAAAAAGTTCACCACCCCAAATCACCTCACATGCCATTAGTAGTATGGATGTCGCACTTCTGGAAAGACCGATGGAAAGGATGTTGCTGGTTCTTACCCAGCGGGAGGGACCCCGATTTTACTGGGGTCCCATCACTCTCCACCAGCAGTGAGCCTCTGGGGCAGCTGAGCCTGCCCTCCTCCAGGGAAGGCCCTGATTGGTCTGTGAGCCCGCCAATCCCCTTTGTCTGGGATGGGTTTAGGAATGGGCATGTGACCCACCTTTGGCCAAGAAGATATTTGAAACATGTGGGGCGCACTAGCACATCTGCAGGCCAAACCTCAGGAAAGACGATTGGGGTTCAGGCCCTGCTTCTCGCTTTTGCTCTGGGTAAACTTGCTCTATGTCTCTGCGCCTCAGTTTGTTCGTCTGTCAATGGTGGGCGACTATGGTGAGAGTGAGAAAGGTCCCGTGTGCAAACACTGAGGCCAGCATCCCACTCTTAGCGAGTAGCTCTCTCTAAGAGCCCAGGGCTCACACGAGTCCTTCCCGTGCCGGCTTCGAGAGCGAGGCCTTGAAATGCTGTCATCTTGAGCACCTTTCTATTTTGATTTGGGGAGAAACTAGAAACAAGTGTTCCACCGTGAAAGCAATGGAATAAGAACTGGTGTTCTGCACCTGGCCCTGGGGCGTAGGCTGAAGGAAAGACAGGGGTAGCTGTGGCTTGTTGAGTGCGGGGCTTTGCATGTGTGACACATTTAATTTTCATAACGATCCCATGAAACTAGGTCCCTTTGTGATATCCATTTTACAGATGAGGAAACTGAGGCCCAGAGTTACCCAGAGGGGCGATGGGAGAGTCAGGATTTGAATCCAGGTCATCTGATACTCAAGCAATTATGTCCTTTCTTGCTGCGGGAGCTCTGATTTTATTTAGGGTCTGATGCTTCTCCTTGTGACTCATGAAAGTGTGACATATCCCCACCTCTGGGGGCAATGCGATTGATCCCAGGCAATTGCTCTGATCCATTTCCTTTGCCAGAAATTGGCTAAGCCATGGGCATGGGACATAGTTCTTTCTAGTCAATCAGACGCGAGCGAAGGGCTTTGGGGCTTTGGGGAAAGGTTTCTTCCTCACGCATAGGCTGTTGAGCCTGGATGTGTTAGCTGAAGCAGTGGCAGCCATTTTATGGTCATGAGGGCATTTGGATGAGAACAAAGCTGAGGATGGAGAGTTAGAAAAAAGGAAAGAACCTGGGGTCTGTGTCAATGGCATGTAATTAACCAAACTTAAGACTACCCCTCCTCCTGATTTCTTGCTATGAGAAATAATAAATGATCCTACTGTTTAAGCTGAACTGATCTGGGGTTTCTGTGACATGGATTGCAATGGATGTGACTGAATGGCCGTCAGCTCCGTGCAGAAAAGGATGCTTTCCTGTCCGGGTTGCCACTGTATCTCCAGTGCCGGGAACACTGCCTGGCACACAACATGTGCTCAATTAATGTTTGTTAAATGCATTGATGAAGCAGAGTGGCTGAGCACTCAAAGGCAGGTTCAAATCATAGGCACAGCAAAGTGGGCCCCACACTGTGCTAAAGGCTTTGTATCTCACTTAATTTTCAGGACCACCCCATGGGGAAGGGGCTTGGATGATACTCATGTCACTGAGTGTTGGAAACGGGGGTGGGGAGAGGTTCAGAAAGATAATGGGGGGCTGGCCGAGTGGCGCGGTGGTTAAGTGCTGGCTTGGGAAGCCAGCGGCCCCGGTTCGGGTCCCACATATGAGGGCCAGTGACACTGCCCTCAAAAAAATAAAAAATAAAATAAATAAATAAAAATAAATAAAAATAAAACAAAGAAAGATAATGGGATGGGATGACCCACCTGCATGGGATGGCCTTCTTCGGCTTGGCTTGGACTCCCAGGGCCTTGCAGCCCCAGTGCGTGCTTTCCATAAATAGCTTCAAAGGAACCGCAGCGAGCACGAACTGAATTTTTTCCAACATGCTGCTGCCAAAGCAAACTGTCTTACAGGTACAGACAGACTCCGTTTTCTCTGCCTGGCCCAGACTTGTCTCCACACCCAGCCCCGCAGGTCTCTCCTCTGTGCTGGGAGGCTGGGGCAATGCGTCCCCTACATCTCGCCTTTTGAGTCTCTCTGGCTTCCGTTTCCTCCTCCCCATTGCACTGCCCATTTTGACACATCATTTCTTACTGCAAGGCCCCCCGGCCCCCTCGTGCCGCCCAAAGGGATAACTGCTCTGAAACCTGACCCATCCAGACGATAGCCCTACTGAAACCCTTCAGGGTCTTCCCAATGCTTGCCAGGCCCATCCAGCCCACCCCAGGACCTTTGCGCCTGCCATTTCCCCAGCCAGAAATGTCTTTTCCGTGGATGTCCTCATGGCTGGCTCTCTCTCTTCATTCAAGTCTTTCCCCCTTGTCACCTCCCCAAAGAGGACTTCCTGAGCACCCTCTGTCTTTATTCGTCTTCCTTTAACACTGGCTGAAATTACAAGGTGCCATTGTATGTTGATTTGTTTCTTTGTCTGATGCCTGACACTAGACGATGGTCTTTATGAGATCAAGGGGTTTGTCTCAAGTCTCCTGGTGTTGGGTTCTAGAACTCAGCAGGAGAGGAGGGTTGGGAGCTTTGCAGAGGGGCTTGCTTTAGAAAAAGCAGGCGGATCGCATTTCATCCAAGACATGCAGGAGGTGAGGGAGCAAGTCACAGCCATCTGGGGAAAAGCATTCTAAGCAGAGGGAATGGTGAGTGCAAAGGCCTGGAGGCATCGTGGATGTTTCGAGGAGGCCAGCGTGGTGGGCCAGATTCAGGAAGAGGGAGGGGATGATGAGGTCTGGGGGAACCAGGGCAGCCTGCCCTCCCGGGACCTTGCCCACTGCTGTCCCTCTTGCCTTCATGCCCCTCCAATACAGTCCAGTGAAACCGGCTGTCCTGGGTGGCGGGTGCTCTGACCACGATGATTCATACCAGTCAGATTCTGAGTCATGTTCTAATACATGGGGCCGCGGCTGGGCCAGCGAGCCATAGTTTGGGGTAAGGGGACGTCACCCTCACACCTGCCGTAGCTGTTTATTCTATCACTGATATGAATGCTTCTCCTGAGCAGTGGAAATTACAGTCTAAACAGTGAGCCGCCTGGTTCTCGTGGGAGGGTGCAGGCTCCAAGCCGGATGGAGCTGGGCTGAAATGTGCATCAGTTCCCAGGTGACGGCCTCGGCTGGTCACTCGCCCCCCTGAGCCTTAGTTTCCTCAGCTGTAAAGTCGGGGTGGTGGTAGTTCTGATCTTATCAGGTTATGGGAGACTCAGTGAGTTACAATAGTTTAGGTTATAAAGCGCTGACTATGTGTCAAACATGACCTGCTTTTCACACATTAACTCAGGTACTTTTCACAGTAATCCTATGCTGGAGGGTCTGTTATTGTTCTCCATTTTACAGATTAGGAAACAGGTTCAGAGAAGTTGCATAACTTGCCCAAGGTCACAAAGCCAGGCAGTCTGGCTCCAGGGTGTGTGTGCGCGCGCCCATCCATCGTGCCACACAGCCTGTCTAGATCAGTAATCCCTGTAAGATGCTTAGCTGGCTCAGGGCCCATTATAGAAAGAGCTCTTGAAAAACACTCTTTACGATTTTGAAGTGCCCTAGCTCTTTAGGGGTTTCAAGAGTATTTGGCTGTATTAGCTCACTGAGTTCCTGCAACTGCCCCGTGCAGTTGGCTGGGCAGGGAGTCCAGCCCATTTTACAGATGAGAAAAACTGAGGCTCAGAGAGGTACAATGGGCTTCCCAGCCACAGTGGTCTATCCATTCTTTGAACACAAGTCACTTCCCGTGGGCTGGCCTTTGCATCTGTTCCTTCCACCTTGAATGCCGTCCCCTCACTTTCTGGCTGCCTCCTTCTCAACCTTTGCATGCCATCTTAAATGTCAACTTCTTAGGGACACTCTCCCTCCTTCACCAAATCTCCCTTCTGCCCTTCTCCCTCCTTCCTTCCAGCTCTCTCTTGGTCCCTAAATTGCTTCCTTTTTGGCAATCTCCGCCATTTCTAACCACTTTCTTTCTTTGCTTGTTTGTTTTCTGACTCCCTAAATCTTGCCTGGAAGAGAATGGGCTCCATTCAGGGTATTCAGTGGCCGATGCCCTCGAGGCAGAGCTTCTGGGCATGCTACGGGGAGACACACTGCAGAGCGGCTGCCCCACCCTGGGCAGGAAGCCGGTTTCTGAAGCTGCTCCCTGCTGCTATGCACCCAGCCCAGTGGCTGGCCCGTCCCCAGACCGCGTGGACGCTGTTCAGAATTCTAGTGCTACATGTGGATTGCGGGAACCAGAATCCACATGGAACCCTTGCTGCAAGGGAGTCAGGAAAGCACGTGGTTGGCTTCTGCCATTGGAGAAGGCAAGCGGGGGGCGGGGGGGCGATGAGCATGCCCAGCCATGGCGTCCCTGCCTGGCCTGATGGAAAGCTAGCTCCACGTGCGTGCCATACTCCGTTGGGCCCTGGCACCAGCCTAATGCTAAGTGACCTAATGTTAAGTGACCGAAAGGTGTCAGAATTGGGAGTTAAACCGAGATCTGACTTAAAACTCTGCATTCTTTTCGTTTTAATTTCCTTCTGCCTTGCTAGATGGGCCTTCTCCCAGGGTTTTAGAGTCCTGTACACTTTGCGTTCGCCGTACTGGGCATTCAGTGGTGCCCCAGGTGCCAGGAAGACTGGAGGCCCCTCTGAGCCCCACCGATGCTTTCAAAGAGAGAATTATGATTGTCTCTGTCAGGCGGAAGCCAGAAGGTATCCAGGAGGGACAAACGCTCAACTCCAAGACCACAGGTGTCGCCGGCTGTGGACCGGCCTGAGGGTTTTGGTCTCGCCTGGATCAGGGGCCCAAGCTCTGGGCCCGTGTGCAGGGCGGTTCAGGCCAGGGCAGCTGTGAGAACCCGCTGCCATGACCACTGCAGGGAGGGCTCTCCCCCATTGCACACCGCAGGCCACCCTGGGAAGGCCAGGCTTTTGTTGGCTTCCTAGGTCCCACCAGGAGCTCAGGCCACCCAGGGCTAATTCCTGACATTCTCTGGGAGGCTGAGAAATAGCAAATGTGGTGCAAAGATGCCGGAAAGGAGACCTCCTTGAATCTCAAGGAAAAAAATCCAGAAGCGCACACAGGGATGTCCAAAACCAGATGTCCAAACTTAAAAAAAAAAAAAAAAAAAAAACAGAAAAAAACGAAGGGAAGGAAAGAAGGAAGGAAGGGCTTTCACTATGGGCCTTCAAAGGGCACACACATGGGATGCGGCCAACGTAAGTGGCCCAGCACCTCTACACCGGCTCCCAGGCGCGCCCCGCGGCCCCCCACACGGAGGTAAGTCCTGGCATCAATTTGTCATGTGCCCTGTTACCTGTCCAAGCTCCCACCATAGACTTCCCTCCTCACTGCCCACTCCATCCATTCTTCTCACAACTGCCTCCTCCTTGGTCCCGGAGTACACTGGGTGTGTTCCCACCCCAGGGCCTTTGCACTGGGGGTGCCCTTGGCCCTCCCTTAACTTCTGTGGTGTGGTTGCTCGCATGCTGTCTCCTCGGCAAGGTCTTCCCTCACCTCCCCACCTCTGTACACTCTGTCTTCCTTTCCTGATTTATTTTTTTCTCAGAGCGCTACCTTCTAACACAGGGTAAACTGCGTTTCCTTTGTTTTCCGTATGCATCCTGCCCTTCGCAATGTCAGCTTCAGGAGGGCGAGGCTGCCTCTCTCAGTCACTGATGAGCTCCCTGCATCTAGCATGGCGCCTAGCACATCGCAGGCTCTCCTGAATTACTGAACACCATTCTGGAAGTATCCGTGCACAGACAAGCGTGTATATGCACGTTTACTCTCCCTCCCTAATTTGCTCAGAAGGTACCACCCTGCACAGTGGGTCTGCACCTGCTTTTGGCGAAAGCGCGTGGGAGCTCTGCGCTGTCGGAACGCATAGCCCGTGCGCGCTCCCGTGTCCACAGCTGCCCCTGACCGCCACCCAGGCAGCTTGGCTTCTGGCCGCTGTGCTCGCTGGCCATCTCCCCTTCACCGAATACTTCTGTGTTCCCATCTCCCCAGCGCCTGAGAGCAAAGACTAGAGCTGAAGCTCAGGGGTGGGGGTGGGGGAGAACACCCCAGAAGCGCAGCCCTGGGAGAAAGTTGTTTATCTTCAGAGATAATCGGGCCTATCAGACAGGGGTTTGATCTCAGTCCCTGCTTCCTTCTTTCTGAAGTACACACAGTGTCACAAATACAGGCGCAGACATCAGAGGAAGCTGGGGTGACAATGCAGTTTCTTGCAGCAAGGGTGAGGGTGTCTGGGGTGGGGGGGCTCTGAGTGACATCCCCAGTGACATTGTTTCAGAGCTGGGAGACTGGAACGGGCCTCTGACCCCTTGTGCTAGAAAGCATGGGAAGCCTGGGAGCGCCTATCCCTTCCAAGTTCCCTGTGTCCTGAAATGTCCCTTTCCTTCGAACACCAGGGTGTCTTTGAAGGGCTTTTAGCACACAGGTGTTCACATACTTCATATTTTGAGTGTCATCTCCCTACTGCTTACCTGTTCCTGAGGGCTGGGCTGATGTGTACTGTTCAATTTCACAGCACCCAGCACACAGTAGGCACTTACTATATACAACAGAATGACAAGGCTGGGATGCATTCAGTGAAAGCAGACTTTCCCTGCTCCTGCCTCCGCTTTTGAAAGAGGGCCCCCTGTCCACTGAGGAAGCTTGTACTCCCCCAACCCCACCCCTTCCCTTTTGGGTGGAATGATGGGGAGTAGAAAACTGGTCTGGAGAGCCACTGCTCTGTGGGGGGTCATAAACAGGCCCTCACCCACTGACTGAGGCCTGCCCGGCCTTTGGTATTTGGCTGGGCCACACTTGTGTTATAAACAGAGGGTGCACACCCTGAGAAAGCCTGGTCAGGTGTGTGTGGGGGCAGCAGGCCACCCCCACCTGCATTACTCAGCACAGACCCTGTGGGCGTCTGAGTGTGAAAGCACGTTGAAAGTGTGAAAAATCTATGTAAGTCTCCCATGTGTACACGGTTCTGGTGTGTACGCAGGGCTTGCCCCTGGGATGTTCATGGGAGGCTTTTGGGTTGTCACAGACAGAGCCCCCAAGCGTGTGCTCCACTGACCAGCCTCGGGCTCTTGGGGGCATCTGGGGTCAAGGTGGCCCCGGGCACCATGCTCGGAGCCTGAGTTCTGACCCTCTGAATGCCTGGCTTCTATAGGCCTGCCCAGTGGGTATTTGGGGGTGGGGGGTAGGCCCACTGGAGAGGCTGAAAGTTTGACCTGACACCGTGATGGCCCATATGGACTCAGTCAGCCTGAATGGGCATCTCTGCCCACCTATCTAGAGTTTGAGACCCATGGAGGGAGGTAAATGCTGGAACTTGCCAGGGCAGTGAGCGCCGAGGCCAGCATTCCCACTGGCTTCTGGCTTCTCTGGTGCCAAGCCTGACTCAGCCAGCCCCTTCTCACCTGGGTTACATGCACTCATTTATTCATTCACTCGCAACACTTTTTAATTGAGCGCCTACTATGTGCTAGAGATACAGCAGTGAGCGAGTTAGAGGAGGTCTCTGCTGGCATGAAGCTGACATTTTGTGACAACAGACATGTAAGTTACATGCAAGTTTCACCATTTTAGGTGGTGAAAAATGGTGAATAGGACATGGGTTGGCGAACGCCTTAAGGGTTTTAAACAAAGGGTCAGTGAAGGCCTCTCTAAGGAGGTGATGTTGAGCTGGAGCCTGAAATTAGAAGATTGCTGTCTCAGACAGAGGGAACAGCAAGTGCAAAGGTCCTGAGGCAGGGATGAGTTTCAGAGTTTGCCAAGGATTTAGGAGGAAAAGGTTGAATGGTTGGAAGGGGGACAGTGGGAACATGGCCTAAGGGCAGGATTTGGTTCCAGTGAGGCCAGAGCTCCCTGGATGTATGTGACATCTCTCAGCCAGTTCCAGTCTGGTCTGGGACCACTTACTGTGTGCTGCCTAATGTCCTTGGGTGACTTCCCTAACAGCCTCACTCCCCTCACCTATAACACGGGTGTGTTGGAAAGTTTTCCCTCAGGCACTTAATGGGATGTTTGGGAAGCTCTTAGCTAACCCGCATTCCTGGGGGCTTAGCGGGGCCCTCCAGAGAGGCTGTTTGAGGCAGAGTGTTCCTTGGCAATTTTTCAAAGCTGCTGTTCCCATTACTGGGGCCGTCGCTCAGTAACAAATGGTGCACAGAGGAGCAATCAGGGCACAGAGGAGCAACTGGGGTGTGGGCTGCCGATCTGGGGGGGCTGAGACCCCTTCCAGTTCATCCCTTCAGAGACAGGGTTCAGAGCACCCATCTGAGTGAGTCCAGCGATTTAGGTTCTTAATCTCCCTGGACCTCCGTTTCCCCATCTGTAATGTGGGATCAATCACAGGTCCCCCCCAAATCTGAGGATTTCTGGGGGGGCAATTCATGAGCTCCTGAGGACAGGCATTTGTACTGGGCCCTGCAGCCCATGAGGACTGGATTAGTGGGAACCAAAGAGCAAATCATCTTTGGAAAAATGCCTCCCTCTCCTCCTGTGCTTCGTGTATCTGTCAGCAACATGGTGGTTCCGGAGGCGAGCCCTGGGACTCCCTGCCTTCCTGACCCCTCCTCAGCCCATAGCCTCAGTCAGAACCCCAGGAGAACCCTTGGGGGGCGGGGGCTGGGGGGAAGGAACCTCTGAAGGTACTCCACACCCTCCTCCCCGGCAGAATCTCGGAGATGAATCTCATTGAGATGCAAATCCCAAGTGTTCTCAGGTGACACTATAGAGGGGGCGCTGAGGAGGCTGCCCGGTGGGGGTGGGGCTGGCTGAGGAGCGCTCCCCTGCGTCCGCCCTCCCTTCCCTCCCCCAAACCCCCACGAAGGGCTGAGCCTTCCTTCTGCAGGGCTGGCTGTGCTTGTGAATTCCCACGGTCTGCTCTGCTCAGGCAGCTGGTGGGGACCCAACGGGGAGGGTGGGGACATTGACCTGTGACCCCCTCCTGTTCCAAATTGCAAACTGCTCCTCGACCCTCCACACACACTTCCTTTTTTCCAGATTTTGTCAGCCCCAGGTGGTCCCCCCTCCCAAAGCACTGAGAGGGCTGAGAGGGACGAATTGCTACTGGCTACTCCTGCCTCCTAGCAGGGGGAGGAACACGCCCAGGCCCCTGGAAACCGGCGTGGTCGCCTCCCCACCACAGCCATTCCCCACTCCCCCGGGGTTTCTCAGATGTTGGCAGATGGCAGAACTGAATCTGCTGAGACGTAGCTCCAAAAAAGGAAAGTTGAACTGAAAAAAAAAAAAAAATTAAACTCTCCAACATCTTAGGGGAAGGCAGAGGAGGAGGGCGGCTCCAAGCCTGGCACTCCCAGTGCCCTCTGCTGTTTAAAAAGATCTCCCCTGGTTTGGGAGGGCCACCTCGGAGGGGGCAAATAAGGACACACAGTTGTCAGGGCAGCCGGTGAGGCTGGCGCTGGAGCTGAGCGTCCACACGTGTGCTTGTCTGTGAGCCTGCCGTGCGGCGCAGTCTGGGCTCCTAGACGTAGGCTCCGAATGTGCCCCGCCACAGGCTTGCAAGCATCCAGTCTGTGCATTGCGTCCCTGAATGTCCCCAAATGGCCGTTCACTCCTCCACAACGCATTCTCACGTCCCTACTGTGGAAGGGCAGTGAGCAAACAAGTCACCAATCGCGCTCTCATGAGACGGACGTTCCAGCGTGTGGGCCTGCGCGTGTGTGAGTTCGTGTGCGTGTCCCCGCGTTTATCTGTGGGTGATGGCCCCGGGGTCTGGGTCCCAGGCTGCGCCCCCTCGGCGGGGCCGGGGGCGGGGGGCTGTGAGTCTCCGTCCGCTGAGGCCCGGGTGCGTGTCCCCGGGTGAGAATCCCGCATTGCCCTGCGCTCCACAGCCCTCGAGGAGGCGCCATCGCGTGTGCCTGCGCATCTGTGTGTGGCCCTCCCCATCCACTGGCCACTCTCGAGTTATCATTTAATAGCTGAAACGCGCGATTCCAGTGAAGTATCAGGGGCTGGAGGAGGAGGAGGGGAGGATGGGGAGGTGTTTTCCCCTCCTTCCTCCTTACGGGAGCGACTAAAAAGAAACTCAGCGTGGCGCGTGTGCGGTGCGTGTGCGTGTGCGCGTGTGCCTGTGTGTGGTGTGTGTGCCTGTGTGTGTGTGCCTGTGTGTGGCGTGTGTGCCTGTGTGTGTGTGTGCCTGTGTGTGGTGTGTGTGCCTGTGTGTGGTGTGTGTGCCTGTGTGTGTGCCTGTGTGTGTGTGCCTGTGTGTGGTGTGTGCCTGTGTGTGTGTGTGCCTGTGTGTGTGTGTGCCTGTGTGTGTGTGCCTGTGTGTGGTGTGTGTGCCTGTGTGTGTGTGCCTGTGTGTGGTGTGTGTGCCTGTGTGTGTGTGTGCCTGTGTGTGGTGTGTGTGCCTGTGTGTGTGCCTGTGTGTGGTGTGTGCGTGTGTGTGGTGTGTGTGTGTGCCTGTGTGTGGTGTGTGCCTGTGTGTGTGTGTGCCTGTGTGTGGTGTGTGCGTGTGTGGCAGCGCGCGCGCGCGTGGGTGCGCGCGGAGGCGACGCGGGCCCTTTAAGGAGCCCGAGGGGGCGGGCCGGGCGCGCCAGTGCGGGCGGGGAGCCCGAGCGGGGAGGCCGAGCGCCCGCCCCCGAGCCCCGCCCCCCGGCTCCCGCCCCGCCCTCCTCCCCCTCCCGCTGCCGCCACCGCCGCCGCCGGGGAGCGGAGCCGCGGGCAGGCCGGGCCGCACCGAGCCCTGCGTCCGCCCGCGCCCCGCCCGAGCCGAGCGCCCGCGCCCTGCGCCCCGCGATGCGCGCCAAGTTGCGGGCCGGGGGCCCGGGGCCGGCGCCCTAGGAGGCGGCGGCGGGAGGATCGCGCCCGGCCGGAGGCCCGGCCTGCTGCGCGCCCCCGGCCGGACCCGCAGCGCCACCGGCCCGAGCGCCCGGGCCGCGCCGCCGCCGCCGGAGGTGAGTCAGGGTCGGGGGGCCGCGCGGGCGGCGGGGCGCGGGGCGCGCACGCGGCGGACTTGGCGGGGCCCCGCTCCCCGAGTTGGCGCGCTCGGGGGTGGCCTGCCGGGCGCGAGGCGCCCCATCGGCCCTGCGGCCCGCGCGCGTGGGGCGCGGGGAACGTAGGGGAACTCCGGCGCCCGGCGGGGGGCGGGGGGTGGGGGGCCCGCCGCGCGCCCCGAGCCCTGGGCGCCGGGCCGCAGCGGCTCCAGACTTGGGGGTAACACCGCGCCTTATTTTCCAGCGGGCAGCGCGGGCTTGGGGAGCCCCTGGCGAGGGCCCCCCGTCCCCCCGTCCCGGCTGCCGTGGAAGGGCGCGGGGGGGGCGCAGGCCGCGGCGCTCGGGGCGGGGGTCCCCGGGGAGAGGCGCCTGCGCCCCCCGCGGCCGGTGCTCCCGAGGCCGGGCCTGCCCCCCGCGGCCGGGCCGCCTCCGCGGGCCGCCGCCTGGTCCCTCCCCCGGGCTGCGCGGATAGTTGGGATGCCACTAGTTTGCGAAGTTGGAATTCAGAGCCGATCCCACTTGGGCTGCATAGGAGGCCCCCGGCCCCGGCTGTGCGGGGCGGCCCCGGAGCGCTGCGGGGAGTGTGGGGGCCCCGCGGGCAGCGCCGGCGGGGAGAGGCCCGAGGGAGGCCCAGGCCGGGCGGGACGCGCAGCACCTGTGAGCCGCCGTCGCCAGCGCCCGGGGAGCGCGGGGCGCCCAGCGCCACTTGTACGTTGGAGGCTTGTTTTTTGGGGAAGCGAGTGCCTCCCGCCGCCTGTCGCGCGCTGCGGTTCCCTTGAGGGTCTGGTGCCGGCCGCGGAGGCGGATCCGTTCCGTCGGCGCAGCCTCCTCCCTTCCTCCCCCCTGTTGGTGAGAACTGGTTTTATTATGATTTTTTTTTTTTCCCCTTTTGCAGATTTGGAGGAAGGATGTGTGAGGGAGGGAGGCAGGGGGGAAGGGGAGAGGATCCCCGTGGGCTGCATGGGGGCGTTCTGGGCACGGTCGGGCTGTGTTATCGGTGGCCTTGACTTTGCCCTTTTTAAACCCGCTCTGGGTCCCGCGGCCGCTTTGATCTCTGGGGCTGTGGGCCCGGCGGGAGCTCGGAGGGCCTCCCTGGGCCTGGCTGTGCGCGTCGTCTTGGGTGGCCTTTTTTTCCTTTTGATTGGGGGGGGGGGGCTGAGGAGAGAGTAATCGCGGAACCGGAGCGACGTGAGAACTGGGAAAGCCAGCCATTTATAGCCGCCTCTGCGACTCCGTTTCCTGGGTTCCAGTTTTACTTTTGCCAGTTTACTGGCTGCCTGACTCTGGACACACTGCTTAACCTCTCTGTGCCTCAGGGTTCCCATCTGCAAAGTGGGATAATAATAGTACCAGGGCTTAGGAGGTTGTGAGCACGTAGGGTAATAGTACACGGAAGGTATTTGTATATATGTCACTAAGGCCACTGTTGTTATTCCTGGATTCTAAAACTTGGCCTTTAATCCAAGGTCTGGAAATCTTTTGAGATTTTGCCTGGAGATTGGCGTATTTGATGAGGGTAGGGTGCCTTTCCACCCCCTCTACTTTTCCCTTTGAGAATGGAGAAGGGCAGGTGGTGCCTTCTGCCCATTGAACAGATGCACAGACTGAGTCCTCTATGCCAGTGCATGCAAGGGCCTGGAGCTCATGGTGCCCGGTGATCTGGTGGCTGCGAGGGCAGTGGGGCGCTGTCTGGCTCCCCCATTCCCCTGCACCCACTGCCTTGTCCCTGATTGGAAATTGACCACCTCCGGGTGCCTGGGGAGTCTGCGGTGACCAGACGGTGCCCAGACGCGGGGGCCTGAGCAAGGAGGCCCCAGCCCTGGCCTCTTCCCACTGAGCTATTTACGCTTGCTCAGGGATCAATACTATTGATGAATCCATGTAAATGGTAATGTGGCTGTCAGGCCTGGTGAGGGATGGAGACCCCTCGTGGGTCTGAGCACACCCCTCCCCCCTCCTCCCTCCCTCCCTTGCCAGGGTTTGGCTATGTGGGAAGGATTTATTTGGCATAATCCTCTCTTTCCCCCCAATTAATAAAACTCATGCCACCCGCCTAAAGGTTTCTGAGGGCTCTGCAAATGCAAATTGAACTGCTTGAAAGCCCCAAGCTGGGGAGGGCTTGGCTGTTCCCTCGGAGTGGAGGGGGCCTGGTGGCTGGCACATAGGAGAACAGCCCCAGGAGTCCTGGCTTCAGCGGCTTGCCATTCAGCCTGGATGTGGGGGCTGCCTGGCCTGGATTCCCCCTGACTGTGAGGTGGGATGTACCTTGTTCTCTATTCCCACCCCTGCCTGAGGCCTGTGGGTAGAGCAGTTGTTGGTTCACTTTGAGATATTTTTTTGGGGGGGTGTCTATTTTTGGAGGGGGCTCTTGTCTGTGAGAAGCAGGAAAGCTGGGGCTCTTATCCCTTCCTTCCAACAGCTCTACAAATAAAATCCCCACAACCAATGCTGGGCCTGACAGTGGGCGTGTGTGTGTGTGTGTGTGTGTGTGTGTGTGTGTGTGTGTGTGTGTGTGGATTCTCTGTTTCCTCTCCATCTCTCAGCCAACAGCAGCTTCCCCAGGTGACACCTCAGACTGGGCTCCCTGCAAGGGGAACAGCTAGCAGGAACTGGTAATTCCTGCTCCAGGCTCCCAGAGGAGGAGGTCCTGAGCGGGGGACGGAGCCTGGGCTGCTGTCTGGGGGTGCTGGGCCTGAGGTGTCATCTTAAAAGACCTCGGTCCCATAGATGGGTATGAGGGGTACTCCAGGGAAGTGATGCTTAGGAAAGATAAGCTGACATGCTTTGAGGATTCTGAACTTCATAACCTGTCAAGTGCACTTTTGGTCTAGGAGCTAGAAAACACTGTATATATGCTATATACCGGGGGTGCCAAAAAAATGCACACACATGACTTGTATTCATCTTTTATTGGTATATATTGAGTATTACAAAATTTTCATACAGGTTTTTCCTTTCTTAAAATGTGTATACATTTTTTCGGCATTCTGTATATGCCATGTATGATATCTATCTATCTATCTATCTATCTATCTATCTATCTATCTATCTATCTATCTGTCTATATATCATATATAAGGTATGTATGTGTCATACATATATCATGTGTATAAAACGCAATGGCAATAACAGCCAACACATGTAAAGCACTCACTATGTGCTAGGTTCTGCACTCAACAGGAATCCACTTGTTTACTCTTTATTACCACCCTATGAGGTTAGTGCAATTAGCCCATTTTATAGATGGTGAAATTGAGGCACAGAGGGGTTAAGTGACATGCCCCAAGGTCACACAGTTTGGATGTGATAATAAGACCTGGGGTTATTCGAGGTCACTTTGGGGCAGCAAGCATTCTGCAGACCTGCTCTGTGGAGCTGCCCTAGAAGATAAGAATAAAAAAATGATGTTTCTTATCTGAGCACCTAAAGATCTTTGCCCCAGGGAGCAGGAGACTGAGAAACCTGTTCTTCCCAGAATTTGGGGAGGGGGATAGTGCCCAGCTCCTCCCGAAAGCTGTACCAGATGAGCACCAGGGCTGGCAGGGTGTCCCTGCACTCGCCTGCAGCCCCAGGGAACTTGGTAGCTGGAGACCTTCAGAGGTCTTGGGAAGATACAGCTTTGTCCCATTTTACGGATGAGGGCACAGGCCAGGGGGCCAAGCTAGCCCAAGGTCGTGCTGTGGTGTGTGACTTGCTTAAGATGATTGAAATTATCATCATTGTCGTCATCATCATCTGTATTTCAGACTAAAAGTGAGCCTTCTGGGGCCCAGCACTACCTACCCAATGCCCAGCTGGGCTCAGGCTGGCCCCGGAGGTAGGGTCTTTTGGTTCAGAAATCTGTAAAGAATTACTGTGAACATAAAGCAGACGCTGTGTTTTGTGATCCCCACGATGGTGGCCGGTGGAGCGTTGCAAGCTCCCGTGAGTTCACGTCCCGGCTTAGCCATGTGCACACGGCGTGCCCAGCGGCTGCCCTTGCTCCTGTCAGAGCTGAGGTGTCTTGGTCTATACAATGGGCTCATCGCCCACTGCCAGTGGCGTAGTGGGGAGGATCTAGGGGCAGAAGGTATGAGTGTTGGGTTTGATGTTCGGCCACTTGACTCTGGGCAAGTGACTTCTCCGAGCCTCAGTTTGCTCATCTCTAAGATGGGGTGATGATGATGATGGTGATACTTAGGACTTTTTGTTGTCAGGACCCAATGTCGTGACGTATGTCACAGGAGCTGCTGTTGTGGCTCACCCCTTTGGAGAGTGAAGGCTTCCTTGTAGAATTTGTCCCAGCCAAGTTCTCACCTACAGGCTGCTTGGCCATGACCTGTTGCTTCTCCTAAAGGGCTGCTGGGGAGACTTCTGTGATGGTACGGCTGACTCTTCACCTGAGCCGCAGGCCTGGGCTTGTTGCCCTCTGGAGACAACAGGCTCCTCCCCTGTCCCGCTGGCTGGTGATTCACAGATATGCTCAGCTCCCTTCCTCTGCCTGTCAGGGCTGAGGTTTTCCATTTGGGGCCCTGGAGAGCTGGAGGCGGGCGCTGGTGGTTAGGACAGAGGGGTCTCCTAGGGAAGGAAGGTTCTACGAAGGGCTCAGACTTGGGTTCAAATCTTGCTTGTGTCAGTTAACAACTTGAGTGCCGTCTCTGACCTTCCGGCCTCAGTTTCCTTATCCTGAAGAGGAGGGGGAGAGACAGTCACCCCCCCCCCCAAGGATGGTGTGGAGCAGTGCTGTCCAGCCCCTTTCCCTCGGTCGGAACTGCTCCAGATCCGCTCTGTCCCGCACTGTCGCCACCAGGCAGCCGTTGGGCACATGTGGCCTTTGAGCACTTGGAATGTGGCTAGTGCGACTGAACTGGTAATTTTATTTCGTTTTAATTAACTTAATTTAAACAGACACATGTGGCTGTGGCTGATGGCTGTCTAATCAGACGGCACAGGGTTGGATGATGGAATAAGGTTCCATGTATGGGAGCAGGGCCTGGCTCTTAGCATCCGACTTTTTCCTTTTCCGCGTGTTTTCTCTGCCTGGTGCCAGTGTAGCGCCGTGGTCCGGTGTCCCGGCCAAAGCCCCGGACTCGCCCTCCCCAGTGCTGGCCGGGCTCCTCGGTCCTCTGTCCACCACCCGCTCCTGCGCCACCAGCCTCTGGGGCAGCTCCGTCCAGTAGACCTTTCTGGGATGGGAGGTCTAGATCTGTCCTGTTCAACACCATCAGCCAGAGCCTCACGTGGCGTCGAGCGCTTGAAGTGGGGCTAGTGTGACCGTCCGAGGAACGGAATTCTATTTTGTACTTAATTTTCATAATTTAAACGGCTTCCTGTGGCGAGTGTCCCCCGTCCCCGTTGGGCGGTGCAGCTTTAGTGCCATGCCTTCTCTGGTGACTCAGGGCCAAAGCCAGTGTTCGGGCCTCCGGCTGAGTGTTCTCTTCTTCTTGGCCCTACAAGCCGCCGCCCCTGTTACTGGGAACTCGTTGCTCAGTGTCCCCACCCCCTTCCCTGGCTGTCATTTCTCCAGCACAGGAGGCAGTGCCAGGCCTGTGCAGTGTGGGCACCTCTGACTGCCGGGGGCTGAGCTCGGACGCCTGGGCCGGACACCGGGTCCCCAGAGACTTTCGTCCCGCCCCCTTGTGCGTCCACGCGCGCGCGTGCACCCGGAAGGCCTACTTTCCATAAGTGCCGTCATTCTCCGTGGCTTTTTCTGTGAATTAACACGTCATGGACACCTTCCTGTGGAGATCACTACAAGATGGACTTCGTTTTGGATAACGTGGCGTTTCGTCATTTGAAAAATATAGAAACCCAAAAAGTAGTGCCCTTAAATGTTGCCACATGCTTTGGGTTTCATAAAACACTTCCTGAAGAAAATGCCAGGGCCTGTTAAAAATTAAATCAGTGCACAGAGGTGTCAGGGAAGTCTCCGTTCCTGCCCGCGTAGTTTCTGTCCCCTGGGGCAGCTGCACACGGATGCAGTTTCTCCTCAGAGGTGCTCTGGCCATGTGCCCTCCTTAGATGGACTTGGGCGTATGTGTTCCCTTTAAAACCAAGCGTACAAGCGGTGCCACGCCGTATTCGCACCTTGCTTTCCTCCTCTAAATTATAATATATCTTGGAGTTCATTTTGGAGCAGAGAGAGCAGGGGTTAGCAAACTGCGGCCCGCGGGCCGGATCCAGCCCACTTCCTGTTTTTAGATGGTGTGCAAGCCAGGAATGGTTTTTACATTGTCTTTATGGTTGAAGAAAAATAAAGAGGACAATTTTGTGACATGTGAAATCATATGAAATTCAAATTTGTGTCCATAAATTAAGCTTTTTGGAACGCAGCCCCCGCCCATTGAGTCCTGCAGCGTGTGTGGCTGAGGAGCTGTGACGGGTCAGGAGGCCCACAGAGCCCCACATATTCATTCTCTGGTCCTTTATTGTTTGTTTGTTTGTTTGTTTGTTTGTTTTTTTGAGGGCAGTGTCACTGGCCCTCATATGTGGGACCCGAACCGGGGCCACTGGCGTCCCAAGCCAGCGCTTAACCACCACGCCACTCTCTCTGGACCTTTATTGAAAATACTTGCCCAGCCCTGACAGAGAGCTGCCTCATTTTTTTTTTTTTTTTTTTAGCTGAGCCATCCTGCCACCTGTGGGCAGCTCAGCGGCAGCTCAGCTCGGGCTGGGCATCAAACTGCTGTTGCTCAGAGCTCAGCTCACACTCTGAGCGAGCTCTTAACCAACGGAGCCACTCGGCCGGCCCTCATTCCTTTTAATTCAGCATAACCTTCCAGGGTTTTCACTGTGGAGGGAGCTGGGGTCCAGAGAGGGTTGTAAGTTTGAGGGTCACACTGGGAGGCCCTAAAACCCCTCCTGGCCTGGCTCACAATTCTTGCTAAGTTGTGCTGATGCTCATGGTTGTACTTTGCTGTTGTAGAACGCAGCAGGAAGGGGCGATGGTTAAGGCAGCAGGCAGTTAGGCTGACTTTGGGCACGAGTTTTGGCCTAATGTGATGCCTGAGGCTAACATCCTGTCTGTACAGCACTGCATTCTTGCTGTAGCACCTTCTGCATCGTGCTCCATAGTTTGCACAATGTTTGCAAAGTTTTTTCTAACCCATCTTGTTTCCCTCTTTGCTTTGGCTGGTAGGAAGCTCGGGGCCAAATTTGCAGCCTGATTTCAGCAAGCTGTCTGGTCTTTGTTTTGGTTTTACGTAATTCATCCTGATTTCAGATTAGTTTGTCCCTGATTTTTCCCTTTGCTCTGACCTTGTTGTCTGATTTTATCTTATCGTTTGCATTCCGAAAGTTTCTCAGCTCTTGAGGGGCAGACTGGAGCGGGGGCAGGAGTACAGAAAACACTGTGCAAGGCCTTTCCTTGCTTGTCCTCCCCCCCGCCCCCCACCCCCCAGTGCCTCTGGGGCGGTGACAGCAGATTCCAGGAGAAAGTTAAAGCCTGGCCTCGTGGAGTGTCTTCACCAAGGTCATTCCCTGGGTGAGAGCTGGGATCTTTGGACGTCCGCCTTGGGCCAGACTTGGGAAGATGACAGTGAGTGACTTGCATGGTCAAAGATGTCCCTTTTAGAGGCCTGTGTCCTTCGGGAACCACTTGGCTGAAGGGAAGGCCCCCGTGTGGGGCATATGACAAGCTCACTGGTGGAGCATCACTTTGTCTGTTCTGTGTCTGGGTCCTGGGGACCAGGGATCTTAGATTGTTGCAGTGACAAATCCTGCAGGTGTGTCCATGCTGAGGGACCAGCCATGACGCTGTGCTGATGCCTTCAGACGTGCTTGCTTCCCTCTGCTGACCTGGGATGTTTCTTTGAGCCGTGGTGGGCTGTTGGAGGCAGAATCCGATGAGCCCTGGGTGAGCCCCGAGCCCGGCTGCCTGCCGGCTGCTGTGCACCGTGTGGGGTGGGGGCTGGGAGGCGCGGAGGCTCATGGGCTCAGCTCTCCAGGGCTTGCCTCCCGCCTCCCAGGGTTGGCTTGGTTTCTGGTGACCTGTGTTTTAGGGCTTCTGAACGGAGTTCGAATGAGCCATGGTTGTGAGTCCTGTGGCCGTGCGATGCTGTCTCGGACAAGCACTGGGCCTGTGCAGAGGGCCTCGATTCACCCAGCAGTGAAATAGGTTGTTGGGTGATGCACGAGCTCTTGGTGTGTGGGGAGGCAAAGGGAGCTGAGGGGCCATTGGAGGCGCTAGTCGGGCCGAGTCCTAGCCCCTCTCCCCTCTGTCCACGGCTCGCAAACCCATGGAGCCACCCCACTGCCCCGGGGCCGGGCAGGCAGATCCAGTGGCCTCCTGAGTCCTCAGTCTTAACCTGGACCCGTGCCCTCCCACCCCCCACGCCCCAGAACCACTCCAGGGTTTCCTCCTGGAGTGGGGCACAGGCCAGAGATGTGGGCGTTGCCCAAACCACCCTCTCACCCAGTGCGCCTGCTGCCTGGTTCCTGGAGTCTGTTCTGCCCGCAGGGCCTTTCTCTGCACCAGCTGCCGGTGGGACCACAGCGGGTGAGGGGCTTGGCCTTCATGGCCTCACAGGACTTCCCACCACTTACACGAAATCCAGACCTTTCTCCCCGCCTTGGAGGCCTATATGCCAGGCGCTGGCCGACCTCTGACCTCCCCTTGGCTGGCTCCCCTGCGGTCACTCTGTGCCAGTGTTGGGAGGGTGACTTCTGGGCAGGCCTGGAGGGGTGGGTGTGGGTGGGGAGGGGAGTTTTCTTTGTGACCGGGGGCTGGGGGTGGGCCCTCTCTGGGAGATGCTGTCAGGTGGCAGTCCGGGAGGCCAGGCCCCAAGGTGCCTGTGGGGAGGGGTTACCTTGGGGGCCCCTGCTTGTCCCCCCTTGTCCTCATCCTGAACTCCGGACCTGCCACAGACCCTCTGGGAGCATCACCCGGTGCTGCCATGGTGTCTCCGTGGCCATGGCAACTGCCTAGCACCGGGGCCTTGCTCCTTAGGCTAACGAGGCAAGCCTGTTCGGGCGGGGGCGGGGGGTGCTGGGGACACATCTGCCAGGCCACTGGGCCAGGATCGGAGCTGGGGGCCTGGAGTGGGAGTCAGGGACCCTCCATGGGTTGGGGTTCCGGTGGGAGTTAGTGTGGGCTGACTCCTGGGTAACTCCTACCACCAGTTAAACTGAGGGAGGCTGGGAGTGGCCTGTGCCCTCCAGCTCACCCCCTTTCTGGTCTGCCCCTGTTGCTCACACTGTTCCAGCCATACTTGTCGCCTTGTTGTTTCCTCTGAAGTGATATCCACTCCAACAGCAGGAGAACGTGGTCACTTAGACAGTGGCGTGTCCCTGCTGCCAGTGACCTTGGAATCAGGCAACTGCTCAGTGTCTTGGCCTTGACCTGGGGCTGGGGGTAAGGGACAGGGAGTGACTGCAAACTGTGAAGGGCTGTGCTGGAGAAAAAACGAAATGCAAAAGAAACACCCAGAAGCAGGCTGACAACCTCCGGGAAGCTTTAAGTGGGGAAGGGTGGTGTGAGGTAGGGATGTTTGTGTGTTCGTTTTCTTAACTCCTTTAAATCCAGTGAGGGGGACCTGCCTCCAAGGAATGGCCAGGAAAAAATACGTCCTAGCCTGTGCCCCACCTGTGCTGCGCCAGGGCTGATCCCCCCAGGGTGGGCTCTCCGTGCCACGGCCTTGTCCCCAAGGGGCAGGTGTTCCAGATTCTTGGTGGAGCAAATGGGCAGTGCCACACGCCACTTCCTTCCTGGCTTTATTGAAAAGAGGAAGAAAACGGCTCACGCCTGGCCCCGAAGGAGGCCTGCGTCCAGAAACCTGAAGCCTGCAGTTCAGTGAAACTGGATCCTTAGGTGAGGAGGCCCTGGAGACAGGCCCCAGGGCCCCGCAGCTTCTGCAGCGGCTTGTGCCCGGACTGTGTGGGGCCTGGGGCCCAGTGAGGCCTTTGCAGGCTGAGGGGAGACGGGGTGAACGCACCAGCCAGCCTCTGTCCAGGTCCAGGTGGCTGCCTTTTACTAAAACAAAACAAAACCCTGCAGGTGACTTTCAGGTCACCCAGGACCCCTCCCTGGAGGCGACTGTTTCTCAACTGGACATTCGCACTTCTAATTCATGTTTTCATACTTCCACGGGCCTCTGCTGGATGCCTGCAGGGCTGGGGCCTGTCTCCTCTCCAGGCTGGGACTCTGCACGTGGACCCGCCTTGCTGTGGCCGCTCTGCAGTCGCTGTCAGGGTGAGCCGTCGGCATCCGCCAGCTTTGTGGGTCAAGCGTGGTCGAATATTGACAGATTTTATAGAACTCAACCTAGTAATTTCCTCCCCACGTTTAGACAGACAGCAGACCCGAATGGTTATGGGCAGGGTTCTGAGGGCTTGGTGCCCATCCCCCCCGACCGCTCTGCAGCTGTGCGAGTCGTGGGGCACATCATCGAGCCTTTCTGTGACTCAGTTTCCCTAATACGTAAAATGGGGACTGAAATAGACCTACCTGGCTAGGATCATTTAGTTTTTTTTTTTTTTTTTTTTAAGAGGGCAGTGTCACTGGCCCTCATATGTGGGATCCGAACCGGGGCCACTGGCTTCCTAAGCCAGCGCTTAACCACCGCGCCACTTGGCTGGCCCTAGGATCATTTTGGATTACAAGGCTTGTAGAACCGTGTAGCTGTAATTGTTATTTTTTAAAATTATGATTTTTGTGATGTGTTGGTGCAGTTAGATCTAGTTGATGACTTTTAACTTCTGTATAGATAGTGTCTTGTCACGGGGATACGTGATTCAGGATCATCGTGTCCCCTGGAGATGCCCCTTGGGTTGACTGCGGTGTTTGGATCTTCTCCGAGCGTCTCCGGGTGCTCAGGTGCTGTCTGTGCTCCCCCAGGTATTCCTGGGCGTGGAATCGCCGCCTGGGGGCTGTGCGGGGTGGCCCCCTTTGTAGGTTCTCCCCGTGGCCAAAGCTTTGGGCGGGGGGGGGCCTGTGGTTTGACAGCTGCCTTTCGAAAAAGACCTCTGGGTTTTTCAAAGCAGCACAAACATGTTCTCTGTAAATTGAAAAATGAAGAAACAAAAGGCCTGCACACAAAAAACTATGACCACATTCCCACTCCCCAGAGACAGACTGTCGGCATTTTGGGGAAACGTGGGTTTTGATGAGAAGGACCAGCTCTGCCCTCTGCTTTCTGAAGTGAGGTCGGGGGGTGGGGGTGGGGTCTGGTAAAATGTGCGGACTCTGTAGCCCCCACTGCAGACCCAGCCCTCGCGGATAGGTCAGGATATATGGTGACTCGGAGCTGGGGCTTTGAGTTAGTTGAACCCAGGTTCGAATCCTGCCTCTGCACTGCAACTACTGTGCGACATGGAGTCCTCTGACCTCGTCTCCTTCCAGGATTGTTGTGCAGCCCTGCACACAGTAGGTGCTGGATTGATGCTTGAGTGAATGCAGCATAGCAGGGTTTCTCAACCTGGGTACTACTGGCAATGGGGCTGGATACTTCTGTTTGGGGGCACTCCTGGGCATCGTAGGATGTTTAGCGGCATGCCTTGTCTTTATGCCAGTGGTACCCCCATCCTTTCCTCCTGCATTGTGACGACCAGAAATGACTCCAGACATTGTCCTCTGAGGGGGCTAGTCACCCTGCTCAGGACCCCTGTGGTATGTGATGGGATCTCAGAGGGTAATGTCTGGGAGGCAGAGAGGCCCCATGAAGGCGCCTTCTTTGGAGTCTGTGCCCAGTGTATAGACTTTGTTCAGATGCTTTCATTAAGTACCTACTCTGTGCGGGGAGCTGTCCTTGGTGCTAGGACACAGCTGGGAATAAGGCCGGCGTGTGCCCTGCCTCCCCAGCCACGTTGGGATGTGGTGGTGAGGCCTTAAGGCCTGTCCCTGCCTCGGTCTCCCCCTTGGTGAAATGGAATGAGGGTTGCAGGTGATCCCTTGAGGAGCTCTGTCACTTGGAGCTGGCTCTTTCCGGTCCTCAGTTTCCCCATCTGTAGAATGGGGTTTGTGGTAGTGCTTACCTCCTGGATTGTGTGGGGATTAAGCAAGTCCCTTTGCCACAGGCACATGACACACAGTAGGTGCTTTGTGACGGTGAGGTGAGCAGATGACGTGTGCGTATACTCTGAAGGCCAGTGTGCATGCATCTGTCCTTGGGGTCGCCCTAGGGGGTGGTGCCCCACGGGTGTGTGGGCAGGATGCCCGTGATGTTGCCCTCTCTGTCCCTGGCCATGTGGGTGGGGGGCTTGGCTGGAGGGAGCTCAGTGGCCCTCCTCCCCAGCCCTCCTCCCCAGGCTCCCAGGCTCAGTGCAGATCTCTAAGGCGATTAAGTGGGTTCATTTGATCCTGAATGTGAACTTGAGCCGGGGGCTTATCTCCTGGAGATGAAAGCCTGGCGGGCAATGAGCCACCTGGCCCAGGCAGGAGTTGGGGTTTTATCCTCCACCCCCTGCCCATTTGGGGCCTGTGCTGGGGGCTTTTGCCCACCTGCCTCCAGCCCTTTCAGCTACCTGCGGCAGACCGAGGGCTGTGTATTTTTTATGGGTCTCTAACAGTGGTTGGCACAAGCCGCATACACTCATTTGATCTTCTCAATCTCAGGAGCTAGCAGTGATCATCACTCTCCCTGTGTTGCAGGCAAGCAACTAAGTAAGGCTCAGAGAGGTCAGCTAACTTGCCCAGTGCCACACAGCATCCCAACATCCTTGGACACTATTTACAGCTCATACTTGGAAACTCCCTTTTACTCTTGGCCCTGAAATCCCTTCTTAATACAGTCTTGGCTTTGCACAGAATTAACAACAACAAAAATCAGTGTAAAGCCCCTACTACAACATGAAGGGAAATGAAAGGAAGGCGGTGCCGGCCCCCACGCAGAACCAGAAAGTGTAGAATCGAGAGAAGTGAGATCAGAAGCCTTTCGCTATTGGAAGTACATGAAAGTGACACTTAAAAAAGCTAGTGTTCTGGCAGGGATTTTTTTGTTTTTTTTTTGTTTTTTTTTTTTTAATGGCCAGGCCACTTGAAAATTGTGTGGGGAGGGTGACTTTCATGGCGTGGGTTTGTCCCACTGGCTGCATGCCAGTCACAGGACAGGCAAAAACATCCCTACGTGTGATGAGATGGCACACAGCCGAGGATACTCCTTCTGCCCTAACAACACAAAACAATAACAGTAACAATATGCTGGTATTGTGGGTGGGACCGCTGCGGTGAGACCCTCTCTGTAATAATGACAACAACAGGGCCAGCCGAGTGGCATGTTGGTTAGGAGCTGACTTGGGACGCCTGTTCTGAGCAGGAGGGCCCCGGTTCGGATCCCCCAATGAGGGCCAGTGACAGTGCCCTCTATAGCTAAGATGGTAAACACCAGCTCCACCTGGAGCTGGGCTGCCGTGAGTCGCCGGCGATGGTGTAGGCTGCAGTGGGTCTGCAGTGAGCTGCTGTGAGCTACAGTGAGCGGCTGGTAGCTGGCGTGAGTGGCCGTGAGCTGCCCTGAGCAGCTGTCCAATGGCCGGTGAGCGATTGCCTCACCTGGGAAGAGTGCAATGATCACAATACCAACATGGGCCAGTGAAGCGACATCCTCCACAACTAGACTGAAGAACAAAAGGACAGCAACTTGTCTGTTCCCCTTCCCGGTTCCCCAACGCTGTTCCCCTCCTCTAATCCCCCAATAAAATCTTTAAAAAAAAATAATTGCAACTACAGCAGTGATGGTAGTAATAGGCTGCCGGGGCTGGGGCCGTGGAGGGCGAGACCTCCGTTTTCCTAGCAATAATGATAACAAGGCAACCATACGAACATAAATAGTAAAGAAAAAAAAAAGTCTGGAAGTAAAAAGATAATAACAACAACCCAAACCGGTGGTGGCCGAGCAGGCACTGTGCTGGACTCCGCCCCCACGGCCTGGACACGCGCAGTGCCCTCCTCCTGGGCCCCCAGGCCCACTCTTGCTTTGCTGTCTGTTCTCCAGGCTGCAGCCAGAGGGTTCCTGTCAGCAGGAGAAGACTCATCAGCTTCTGGTCCCACAGCCTCCGTCCTTTTTTCTTCTCTGAGAATATGCCCAGAGGCCTCCGGGCTGCTGGGGAGTGGCTTCACCCTCGCTCCTGGCCCCCATCTCCCCACCCCTGGGCCTTGGCACTGCTGTTCCCTCACCTGGAGTGCTGTTCCCTAGAGGTCGGCACGGCAGCATCCTTGCTGCCATCAGGGCAGCCAGAGGTCACCCTCAGGAGGGCCTCCTGACCGCCCCATCAAGCAGCCCCCATTTACTGTCTGTAGTTGTGGGTGGATGACATTTCTCAGTCGATCCATTCCCTTGTGTGTTGTCCACCTCCCCACCTCCGAAGGTCGCTTCCCAGGCTGCAGGAGCTGCTTCTGTGTTACCATGCTGGGCCTCCAGGACTTGGAACAGTGTTGGGACATAGTAGGGCCAATGGATCCCTTGGTAGCAAGGCCGGGCCTGGTATGACCCAGAGGAGGGGGAGGGCAGGTGCTAGACACGGGGCTCTTGTCCCTCGAGTGGCTCTCTTGAGTGGCTTCCCAACCTGCCTGGAACCGGCCAGACCAGTGGACTGGCCCAGGGGAGGGCTGGTGCCACCAGCTGTTGTTTCTTGCTCAGGGGGAGAGGCCCTGAGGGGCCCCGGGTAGGGTGGGCTCAGTGGGCGATGTTGCCCCCAGGATTCATTTTGCAGTGTCTGAAGACATTTCTGGTGGTGCCTGCCTTTGGGGAGGTGCTCCGAACCTAGCGGGCAGAGGCCCAAGATGTCTGAAGACTCAGCCTGTGGGTTGCGGCCTGGGCAGGGGGGCGGGCAGGGCATGCCCAGGTTCCCTTTCTGTGCTGCCGCCACCTCTTGGTGGCCCACGGCCTTCCCTCGGGCAGAGCCTCCAGGCAGCCCAGGGTTGCTTGTCCTTGCCGTCACCAGCGTGGGGCAGCCTGTCTTCCTCCTGGCTACAGCCTCTCTTTCCCCCAGGGCTGAGGGACACGGAGGTCCTGAGAATCATAGAGGTAGGACGTCCCCCTGAGGTTGGTCCCTCCAGTGCTCTTGTTTATGTGTGGGGAGGCTGAGGCCCCGAGAGGGTGAGGAGTTCACTCAGTGTCACACAGCACAGCAGGGCCTGCCAACTGGCCCCTCCCACTAACCCGATCCCACACTGTCACAGTCATTATGGTTATTTATTTTATAATTTAACACTTTTCTGCTATTTCATACCTGTGTGTATTTACATATTTTGTCATGTTACATTTGTGTATTACTTATACCACATTTATTTTTCTTTTTTTAAAAATACATGATTGGTCTGTCCATGCAGTGGAACACTATTCAGCCATAAAAAGGAGTGAAGTGTTGATACATTTTATATGTACACGAACCTGGAAAACATGCTGAGGGAAAGAAGCCAAACATGAAAGACCACACACTGTATTTGCATTTAAATGAAACGTCCAGAATGGTCAAATCCACAGAGACAGAAGCCGGATCACTGGTTGCCGAGCGCTGGGGTTGGGGTGGGGAGCGACTGCTCCCTGGGTTGGGGTTTCCTTTTCTGGGGGAGATGGAGGTGCTTTGGCACCAGATGGAGTGGTGGTTGGCTGTACAGCCTTGTGACGGTGCCAAATCGCACTGACTCGTCCACTTTACAGCGGTTAATTTTGTGTTATGCGAGTTTCACCTTGATAAAAACCCATTTGGGAGCTGAAAGCATACGTGTTTATTGAGCTCTTACTGTGTGCTGTGCACTGTGTGTGCATTTTCTCACTGAGTTTTTAAGTCAGCCCTGTGAGATGAGAGTTTCCATGTCACAGGTGAACTGGCTCAGAGATGTTAAGCAACATAGCAGGGCCACACAGCTAGACAGCAGTGCAATGGGACTGAAGCAGGCCTCAGGCCAGATCCTGAGGTCATGGCCTCTGCAGGCTGAGTCCAGCCAGGGGGCTCTGCTCCCACCTGCCCACCAGCTGTGAACACTGCGGAGGGGCGCTGCTCGGCTGGGGCTGATGGCACTCCGGGCGCCGGGTTGGGGGCCAGCCTGGGTGTGACCCAGCGGATTGGGCCAGCTCCTGTGTCTGTGGTGGAGCATTGCTCCCCCACTGGCCGGAGAGGGGCCCCAGGCCTAGAGGCTGCTGGGTGCTGCTTGGCCCCCACCCCCACCCTGGCCACAGGAACTTTCCAACACAGGCCCCAGGGCCTGCCCGTGAATCTGCGCGGCTCACTCCCGGGACCAGGCCCGGCCTCCGGGGCTGTTTGCCGTTTCCGCCAAGTGTCTCACTCTGACTCCGTGCCAGTCCTCAGCCCCAGTGACCTGGGCTCCTGGACACCTGCAGAGCCGAACTTCTGCTCCTGTGGGACATCAGAGAGAACAGGTTTGAGGCTGCCCTCTGCTGGCTGCCTCAGGACTCGGTTTCCCCATCTGTGTAGTGGGGGCAGCAAGGGAGGGGCCGCCTGTGTCGGGGTGTGTGCGTGGAGGGATTTGGTGCAAACACGAGGGGCTGAAAGTTGGGGGAGCCTCTTGGGGAGGCCCATGCCCGGTAGGTACCCCCAGATCCTGTCCTCGGAGAATGTGGGGATGGAGGGCTGTGTGTCTCTGGGTGCTTCTGCTCTTCACGACTTCAAGCCTGCTGTGTGAGTGGTGGCCCCCAACGCTTGCAGCTCCCACCAGGTACTGCTGCCGTGAGGTCTCTTCCTGGCCCGGCCCAGGGCCCGAGTCCAAGGCGCTGGGGGTATCTGCGCAGGGTTGGCAGCTGGGCTTAGGTCCCTGGGGAGGCAGGCTGGTGAACCCTAATGGCAAGTTTGCACTCGGCACCCCCTGCATGCCAGGCGTACGTGTCACACAGAGATGCCCCTGGCATCACCCCCATTTTACAGTTGGGGAAACCAAGGTGCAGAGAAGCAAGGCGACTTTCTCAGGCTTTACAAAATGGCCGAGCTGGGGTTTGAGCCCGAGCTGGCCTGATTTCAGCCATTAGCTATCCTGGTTATTATCTCCATTTTATAGCAGAGGGCACAGCCTCAGAGGAGTGAAGCAACAAGCGTGGGGACACCCAGCCCAAACACCGGTGCAGCTGGGATCGGACCGGGGCCCTCATCTGTGCAGTGTGCACTGCCCGCAGGGTGGGCTGCTGACGCCCGGTGCAGCTGAGACCTGCCCTGGGTAGGGGGAGTTCCCTGGAAGGCTGAGTGTGAGTGGGGAGCACGGAAGGAAGGCCAAGCCCGGGGGCGGGGGGGGAGGAAGTGCTAGAGTCTGAGGGGCCTGATCTCTCTCAGGACAGGCCAGTGGGAACCGTGCCCCCCACCGGCCTGGGTTGCCAGACTCGCTGGACTGTCCCCTGGGCCCTGGTGACACATCTCTTTCACTATCTCCTGACCCGGATAATTAATTGCTTCTGGCAGTCGATAGCACGACAGCACCCCTGCCCTCCCAGGCAGCCCCCGGCCCACCCGTAGCCGCTAATGGCCCACACCCTGCTCCTGGCCTGGGAAGGGCCTGCAGTGGTGTGGCTTCCGGCGACCACCAGGCTCCCGTGCCAGGCAGCCTCTTCCGGGGAGCCCAGCAGCTACCATTTGGGGGCGCTTGCCTTGTGCTCCCACGTGCAGAACCTGCATTATCTTTCCAGGGAGCCTGTGGTGGGGCCACTGAGGGGCATCCAGAGACTTCGCGAAGTTTCCCCCCGACCCGTCCCCGGTGCACCATTCCCAGAGAACCCGCTCTCTGGTTCCCGCCTTGCCGGGGCTCCCGGGCAAGTGTCTGGCAGAGGTAACACGAGGTTACAGCGGATGCCCGGATGCACACCTCAGCCGTGGGAACCCGACTGAGCCTTCTCACCTCTCTGCCTCACTGCCCCCCACCTGGGGGGGGCAGGGTCAGCTGTATGTAGGGCGGGTGTAAGAATTAAACCAGTTAATAAGCATGAAGGGCTTAGCGTTGTGCCCAGCGCGGTGAAACCCTGGGAAGGGGGGCTCCAGGGCCCTGTGGGCTGTCGGTGCCGGTGGCCGACAGACAGGTGAACAGACAGATGGCTTCTCCGCGCTGCCGCCTGCACAGGCCTGGGAGTGAAGCCCCCGGCCCTCCCGCCTGGCCTGTGCTTGGCTGGGAGCCCAGCTGCCGGCGCGGCCCCCTCCTCCAGAGGCGGTCGATATCCTGCCTCCTTCCTGGCGTCTGCTCCTGTCGGCTGCTGTTGCTGCAGAGGACCCCACACCCTATAGCCAGGAGATGGGCAGGGGGTTTCTGAGAAGGACGTTCAGGGCCAAATTGGGGGAGTAAGGAGTAGAGGGTGGGGCGGCAGAGGGCAGCCGCCTTGGTTCCCACCTCCTGCCCTTTGCTGGCTGTGTGGTCCCTGGTGGGTTGCTGAGCCTCTCTGGGCCTCTTGTTTCCTCATTTGTGAAATAGGGTCTGACGTGGTCCACTTGGCAGGGCTTGAAGATGGCCCAGGGTCTGGCTGTGCGTGCTTGTGTGGAAGGGCTGTTGTTATTGCTGGGATGACCGGTGGGGTGGTTTTATCTGGTATCAGGCTTCTCTTGGCAGCCTGGACAGACGGACTTGGGGCTGGAGGTGCTCATGGGCAGGGGTTGGGGTGCCTCCCAGTTCTGCCCCTGATGGGCCCTGGGCCTCTGAGAAGGGACTGTGTCCCCCATGACTGGATGGGTGGGGCCCTCTCTGCTGGGCCCCCAGCTCCCTGGGCCCCTCGGGCTGCCCCGGGGCCCATCTGCTCGCTCACATCCACGCTGCCTGCCGCCCCGCCGCCCCGCCGCCATTGCTGGTGGGGAGTCAGACCCTGGTGAACTTGGTGATTGCCTCCCCGGCAGCTTCAAGGAGAGCCTGCGCTGGGGCGGACATGCTTCAGCTGTCACTTGAGAAGGAAAAGAAAATATCCCGGTGGCTTCTAAATGGAAGGGTTGTGGAGCCTGCCTCTCTTCGCTCTGCTGTGTGGGCTGCTCTCTACCATGACAGGGATGGGTGACACCTGGCCCCAGGGGGCAGGGAGGGTCCCTTGTTCACCTGTTGTGAAAAGATGTGCCCGGCAGGCCCAGGCAGCTGTGGGAGCTGTGTTAGGTTGTCTCCCACCTCCCCATCCCCCACCCCAACCCCGGAAGTCTCCAGATCTAGCCTACGGGTACCACTTCTGAAGTTACACCTGCCCCTTACGGGCCAGTGCCTGCATCTGCGGGGTCCCAGGGTCTAGCTTAGGCTTTTGCAGAGCACTCCCTGTGGTTTGCTTATCTGGCCTACCATGGTTCACACTGCCTGTTGTGGAAGGCATGTGGAAGCTCATGTGGGCGTCACTTCCCTTTCTTCAAAGCGGCAAGCATCCCATCGGGCTCCTGGGCCCCAGGAGAGCTTTGTAGAGCTTGACCTGACCCCACTGAGGGTTTGAGACGAGAAGGTGGGGGCCGCAGGAGGTCTCTGCAAGATGCAGAAGTGTTTGCATGAGCGGGCCTTGGAGACAGCCGTAGGGAGCAGCCCCATTCCCTGGACTGGAGGACCGAGCTCAGAGACAGCTGGGGGCTTGCCCAAGGTGACAGCCACCAGTGGAAGAGTTGGGCCCACAGTGGGTTTTTGGACCCCGTCTAGTGCTCTGCCCACTGTTGTTTTTTAGTACACACAAGGGTGTAGACTAATGAATAATTACAAAGGAGACGCCCTGTAGCCACTTGCCCTCCTCTCTGCAGGTGATCAGCATCGTAACTTTTGTGGGAATCACCTCCTTGCTCTACCTCTGTAGACCTTCGTACATGTGACTATGGGGCTTTGCTTTTCTCAGATCACGTATGTGTGTGCAGCTTCGAGTCTGGCTTCTGTGCGCAGCAGGAGCCTGGCCTCCCTCCGCGTGGTTGGACATACCTGCAGTTTGTTCATGTCATGGTGGAGTGCTCTGCTGTGTGGACATACCAGCACCGTTTGTTTATCCCTCACCCAGAGATGGATGGTTGGATCGTTTCCAGGTCCACTGCGATGATGAGTAAAGCTCTGTGAACACTCACGTGCGAGCCTGTGTGTGGACGTGTGTCCTCATTTTTCCCGGGGAAATACCCAGCAGTGGAATGGCTGGGTCCTATGGTTACCCAATGTATGTTTAACTTGATAGTTACCCAATGTATGTTTAACTTGATAAGAAACTGCCCAACTGTTTCCCAAAGCAGCTGCACGCTTTGCACCCCACCAGCGATGTCTGCGGCTTCCTGTTGGCCTCTGTTCTCCCCAACACTCGGTATCCTCTGTCTTTCATTTTTGCACCACGCCCACGTGGGTATGCAGCGGTCCCTCGGGGTTTAGTGTGCACTTTCCCGATGACTAATGATGTTGAGCATCTTTTCGTGTGCTTACTGGCCATCTGTGTGTCCACTTTCATCAAATGTTATCGAGTGTTTCCTCTGTTTTCCTGTTGGCTTGACTGGCTCTTATTTATTTGTGGGCATTCTTTTTACATTCTGGACGCCAGCTTTCACTGCTCTGGTGCTGACTCTGAATGGAGACGCAGAAATTCTTGAAGGAGAATAGTGGGCCCGCCCCTCCTTCAGGTGTCACTCACTCTGGGAAGTTCCTTTCCTGGGGGAGTGTCCAGGTAACGCTGCTGTGGGCCCTGGGCCCCTTGGTGGCCCTGCTGGAGTGTGGCTGCCGTTTGACCCTGCCGTCTGGATGGGAGTCCCAGCTGTGACCTACTGGCCCTGGGAGCATGAGACTTGGATTCTTAGCCTCAGTTCCTCTCTGGCAAGTGGGGTAGGAGTGCCCGCCCAATGGGGCTCTCATGGAGAAGTACTTGGCCCGATGCCCACAGGCCGACGTGGACCTGCTGACGCCCCTGTGCAGAGGCTGCGACTTTACTCACAAGACCCTATTTTTGCCTGCAGGTCCCGCGGAGTCTCTGAGGACACAGCGTCTCTGGCAGCTGTTTCTGGTAGGTTCCCGTCTGTCGGATTCACGTGGCTGGGACCTTCGCAGGGGCAAGGAGTTGGAAGTAGCTAGGGGGCCGATGCTACCTGGCAGATGTGGTGTGGGGCTCAGCGTGGCTTTGCGGGGTGGGGTCTGCACCCAGAGTCGCCCAGGGTGGGGAACGGCTGGGGCGGCTGTGGGGTCCCTGGGGAGGGGATACTTTTAGGCCCTGTGCAGTGATTTGTAGATGATGCCTGGGAGAAGGGGGAGTCCCCGGCAGTGGAGATATGGCACACAGGTTTTCTGTCTCTGGGGCTCTGGGCTCTCACGGTGGGCTCCAGGCTCGGGAACGGTAGGGCCTGGAGAAGGGCCCAGGTGTTGGGGTGGCTGGTGTTGGAAGAAGCCCTTGGGTGGGACACTCATGTGCCACCATGGTCATCATGCCTAGCGGGAGAGGAGGTGGCCTGGGTTCCAGTCCTGGCACTGCCGCTTTGCCTCGGGACACCCAGTGCAAGTCGCTTCATCTCCCTGTGCCTCCATTTCCCCATCTGTAAACCGGGGGAACAACAATATCTACTCATGTGGCTGCTGTGACGACTAAAGAAGCTAACACAGAGCGCTGCCTGCCCAAGCTGATAATCAGAGCGAGTGCTTTTCATGTGTCACCCCGTTTTGTGACCCTTGCAACAATGCTCCCAGATGGGCTGTTATCCTCATTTTATAAGTGGGGAGACTGAGGCACTGATAGGTCACCGGTTTTAAGTCTCAACAGGAAGCAAAGAGGTAGGACTCTAAGCATGTGACCCTCTCGGAATGTTCCTACTGAGGGGCAGACAGACAGACAGTAAACAAGTCACACACACTGTGTCCACTGGGATGAAGAACCAGTGGAGGGGGCTTGGAGAGTGTGAGAGTGGGTTGCAGTTTCAAATGGGGTGGGGGGTTGGGAGGAGGAGAGGAAGGTCTCCCTGCAGAGGGTGCCACAGACAGAGGAAATGTCCATTGTCCGTGCAAAGGCCCTAAGGCCGTATGGAATGGCCATCTTGGTTTGTAGGCATCTGCATGAGTCACGTGGGTCGGGTTTCTTGGGGCAGGCCTCTCTTCTTGGTTCCTGAGCCTTTAGGCACCCCCCAGGAAAAATGGTTTTGGAGGTTACCTGCTTTCTGAGCCAGGCCCTGGGCCCTGCAGCTGTGGATTTCGTCTTGGAAATGGGGAGGCATGGGCAACGCTGGTGTGGCAGGCCCCGCCCCGTGATCAGCCCAGGTTTTCCGCCCAGCGTGCTTGAAGCCGGAAGGAAGGCGGCCCTGCCTGGATGCTTTTCCTTCCTCCTCCTCCTCTGCCTCTGCCTCTCCATCAATCCGTAGGCCTAATGGGCAGCCTGCCTCTGTGGCTGAGTTATCTGCTTGTCATGCCAGTAGCCCACCCGAGGACGATAAAAGGGCTTTTTGTCTGCGAGCACTTAGCTTCCTCCTCTGGGGCGATCCATCACCTCTGTGGGAGGAGGGTGGCCCACAGATGGGGGAGGGGGAGGGGCCCTCCCCCCGTGGAGAGAGCCGGATGTTCCTAGGGGCTCCCTGGCAGGGCCCAAGGGGCTCCTCAGCCCAGGGAAGGCCTGTTTGGGGACCTGCTACTGGGAAGGGGGTGGTGGGGTGGGTGCTCCGGAGACAGAGGTGCGGCATGGACCCCGTGCCCTGTAGCTTTGTGCTGGCAACTCAGTGCTTTTCCGCGCCCTCCTCACCTGGGAGGCCTGGAGGCCGGGCAGGGAGAGCAGGCATTTCTGAGAAGGAACCGGATAAGCGGTAGATGTGATGTGCGAGGGTCAAGGGGACAGTGTCGGGATGACAGCGGGCCAGCAGCATCACACAGTCCATACTCATGTGGCATCAGACCCCTTTTCAGCACCTTGTGGAATCACGTCGTCCGATCCTCAGAGCCACTCGACGAGATGGGCCCTGCCGTTATCCCCATTGTACAGATGAGGAAACCGAGGCACAGGGAGGCCATGTGATGTCCCCAAGTGTGCACGTGGCGGAGGGAGGGTTGGAATCCAGGGAGCCCAGCTCTGGAATCCTTTGTGCTGCTGGAGGTTTTGGAGGAGGTGGCCTTCGGGTGGCCCTGAGGCAGATGTAGGTTTTGATCCTGGGATGGTAAGTTGCTGGAGCCTGGGGCACCAGTGGGAAAGTGGGATTTGGCCTTGAACCTGCCGCAGCCTGGTGCCGGGTGGTGTACTGATGCGGGGAAGGGGTCAGGTAGGGGTGGAGACTGACGGGATGGGAGGCTGGGGCAGCCAGGCTTTCTGGGTTCCCGGGGAGGAAGCCACCAGGCGTGTATATGGGGGAAGGTCCGCGGGGTTTGACCCCACAGACACACCTCTCTGGACCCTGTGTGTCCCTGCTGGGTCCACGGCTTTGTCCCTAGCTGGGCGGGGCCCTGGTCTCTTAGGTGGAGGAGGGAGAGTGTGCGTGGGGGTCCCTTTCCTTCGGCTCAGGAGGCTCAGCCCTGGGCACGCTGCCGCTCCTCCCTTCATCCCACCCCTCTCCTTCCTCCTCCTGTATTCCCCTCCCCTCCCCTCCCCGCCCTCCCCCTCCCACAACCCCCTCCCTTTCCCCACAGGCCACCCTCAAATGACAGCAATTAATGGTGCCTCTGATGGCGGGCTGGGAGGACGAGGCTGACAGCTGAACGTGTCTGCCTGCGGCCGGCCCTCTAATCGGGCCCGGGGGACGCCCTGCCGTCAGGGCTCCCAGGCGCCGCCTGCCCATCACTCACAGGGTAGCCCTCAGACAGGGGCACGTGAGCGGCACAGACCCTCCCCCCAGCCCCTGGAGCCCCCTCCCTGTCGTCCTTCTATTATTATCTTTCTTTCATAAATGGGTGGGCCCGGGGGTGACTCTTGTCTTGCTCCAATTAGTGTGTATGTGACAGCCAGACTGCCGAGCCGCCCTTCTCCACCAGGCAGTCCTCTGCGCAGGCTCCTGTTTCAGAATGACCTGCCTCGGGGCCGCCCCCCCCCCACACACACAGGGCGCCCAGGACGGCAGTCCTGAGTGAGTTAAATGCCGGAGACGCGGCAGCTGGAGCCCTCAGTGATGGGGGCAGCTCCTCAGGCCTGGAGTCCTGTCTGCCGGGGGCTTGTGTGTGTCGGGGGACAAGACTCCAGCCTGCCCACCTGGGCCAGGGGCTTGCCTGCAGCCATAACGAGGCCCTGCTGTATGCCAGGGCCTGCGCTGGCGCTCTCTCCGTGGCTCGTCTCACTCCGCAATGGCTCTCCAAGGAGCAGGCTATTTATAACCCTGCTTCTGCAGCTGGGGACCCTGATGGGCAGAGGCGAACCCTGACCTTCCTGGCCCAGTGCTTGTAAATCAAGGGCTTGGGGAACTTGAGGGCCGGCCATGGACCCAGCAGCCCTGACCTGGAAGTGGGGAGATGGTCTCTGGCACCGGCTGGGGCTGAGTGGTGCTAACTTGTGTTTCTGTTACCGTTAAAAACGTCAGTTTTGACACATGTAAACATTTAGATAGCAACCACCACAGTCAAGATACAGAGTGTTTCCGTAACCCCCAAAAAAACTCCCATCTGCGCACCAGAAGCACCCACTGATCTGTCATAGAAGTCCCAGAATCTTCTAGATTTTCATAATCAAATTATAAAGTACGTACTCTTTTATGTTTGGCTTCTTTCTCTCTGCATGTTTTTGGGATTCATCTGTGTCGTATGTGTCAGTAATTCTGTTTTTTTTATTGTGAGTAAAATTCCAACGTATGAATGTATCACAGTTCATTTGTGAGTTGATGGATTTGTAGGTTGTTTTCCGTTTTTGGTTATTCTGAATAAAGCTAGAAAGTCTATCTCTTATTGCCTTTTTTTTTTTGAAGGCAGTATCACTGGCCCTCACATGTGGGACCCGAACCGGGGCCACTGGCTTCCCAAGCCAGCGCTTAACCCCCGCGCCACTCGGCCGGCCTGCTCACATTTTGCAGAGGGGGAAACCGAGGCTCTGGGAGGTCAGGTGGCAACACTTGAGTGCTCTTTTTCCTCCTGCAAACTGGGCAGTTCCAGCCCCGTGTGTCGCTCTGACGTGTCTGCGCGACCAGAGGGTCACACCAGGGCTTGGTGGCCGGTGGGGCCCAAACCACCCTTCTCCTGCCAGGGTCACCTGTGCTGGAGAGATGAGGCTGTGAAGGAGGGTCCATGCCTTCTGGGCCAAGCCCTGTCCGTTGGCACTGAGCACGCAGGCTCTGTGTGGCTCTCTCATCCTAGGCAGGCCTTCCGGGGAGCTGCTCTGCGCAGGGCAGGAGCGGGACATGGAAGCCCAGGAATGGGGGTGGCAGGAGAAGAGGGGGCCTCCCCCCTCCCTGCTTGAGGGGTGTTAGCTAAGATGACTTTTCGGGGAAGGAGGCCCACAAATTAAATAAGCAATCCCGTAAATAAATAAGTAATGAAGTTAGTGGGGTGCCTAATTACATCAAGTTCATAATTATGGATGGATGCTGGCCCGATAATTGTACTTGTTTTTAATCTCTGGCTCTGACTTTGTCTCCTTCCATCTGATAGTATTCCCTGCCCCCACCTGGAAGGGGGTGGGGCGCTGCCTTTTGGGGGTCCCAGCGAGCCCCAAGGATCCAGGCAGTCTTGTCTTTATTCTGCAGTCACCGTTATAAACCTACCTATGTAAGTTTCGAAATTGGCAAAAATGACAGCAATAATAATGAGTTTATAATAGTAATTGTGTTGTAGTTTACATGTTATAATTTATTTAATCTTCCAAAACCCTCTGTGAGGTAAGGGTTATCATCACCTCCGCTTTACAGACGAGGTAGATGTTTTTTTTTGTTTTTTTTTGTTTGTTTGTTTTTTTGAGGGCAGTGTCACTGGCCCTCATATGTGGGACCTGAACCAGGACTGCTGGCTTCCCAAGCCAGCGCTTAACCACCGCGTCACTCGGCCGGCATGCTTTACAGACGAGGAACAGAGAGGTTAAATGACTTGCCCGAGGTCACACAGCCCGTGAGATTCTAACCCAGGCTGTCTGCCCCAGAGCCTGCCCGCTTCCCCTCCTCCTTTCCCAGCCTCGGGTTGCCCTGCGTGGGACGCCTTGTGGGCTGGCCCTATGTGGGCACTGTGTGGGTGCTGTGTTAAGGCTTTATGCATTTATTGATGACTTTCCAGGACAGCCCTTTGAGGGAGATGCTAATTTAGGGTGACTCAAGGCCTCCAGAGGCTTAAATGTGGAAACAGTCACCATGTTGTCCCTTTCACAGCTGCCAACTGCCGTGAATCCAAACAGAAAATGTTCTGAACCATACGATAGTATTGCATTTAATCACAAAGCAGGCCCACTTGCTGAAATTATTGGGTTGTTGGAAAAGTCATGGCGTATTTTATATGTTTTTCGTTGCAAAAGTGTGTCATGACTTTTCCAACAGCCCAATACAATAGCTTCTTTCTAGATCTTCTCTTTTTCTGTGTCTCTGATTTGCTGGCTTTTTGGTCACTGCAGGTCCTCCCTGCCTGTGGTACGGTGATCATGATCGTTAGACCTGTTTTCCAGGTGAGGAACCTGAGGCTCAGGGACGCGGAGGGGCTTGAGTGAGGTCACACAGCCTTTGGGTGGTGGGACCAACATTAGGCCCAGCTCTTAGCGCCTGGTTGGGGAACGGAGGCCACCTCAGGTCTCAGCGGGGGTGGGGGTGGGGCAGGGCTGCCTCTCTTGTCCGGAGAAGTGTGTCAAAGGCTGGCTTCGCAGGGGTCCTCGCTGTGCTGGGTGACCTCAGCCTGCCTGACTGGTGAGCCAGCTGTGCATCTGTCGGACTGGAAGAGAGGAGGCCATTTGCGCCCGCCCCATTTTGCAGACAGAAAGTCTGGGGCGGCTGGGGCAGTGTTGCTCTCACACGCCATCTGTGCAGACCCCAGCGCCCAGCCAGAGCCGATGCCTGCCCCTCACAGGCGGTCCTGGGCCTCAGGATGGCTGGCCCTGTGCAGGGCAGCAGGAAGGGAGCCCTTGAGATGCCTGGGCCTCTACCAGGAACCAGGAGTTGTCCTCTGCAGGCTGCAGGGGGGAAACACACGTCACTTCCGGGGTGCACTCACGCAGCCAGGCGGAACCCGCTTTCCTGGGATCCTGGCAGGGCTGCGGCATGGGCTGTTATGGGACGTGCATTCCAGGTGCTGACTTCAGGCTGCTGGAGGCTTTTGCTGCGCCTCACTGCAGCTGTGCATGGAGAGGGGCGTTGAGGACAGACTCACAGCAGGGATTGTGTGTGTCCGTGGTGTGCCTGGGCCAATCCAGGGAAGCTGCCTGGAAGTGCTGGCACACGCATGTGGAATAGTCAACTTACCTTGTAGGAATCAATATGTGGGAAGTGCTCCAAATAGGACCTGGCACAGTGCAAGTCCGGGGTTTATTACCAAGCTGATACTTGCTGACCACTGGCTTGACTCAGTGCTGTGGGAGAGTGCCATTATCATCGGCATCATTAACATTAGCTGTCATTTCCAATGATTCCTCGGCATTTACTCTGTGCCCTGCTGTGTTCCGAGTGTATCCTATACATTCACTAATGCACTCCTCGTGGCAGCCCTATGAACTAGGTGCTGTTATTATCAGCCCCGTTTCATAGGTGGGGAAACTGGGGACCCAGACAGGTTAAGTGACTTGCCCAAGATCATGCAGCTGGCAGAGCTGGGATTTGAACCTGGGCAGCTTTACTCCACAACATCTGCTGTTAATTGAGCGGATCATACAGGTGCCACCTACAGCCCTCCCTGAGCCCAGAGCCAGCCTGGATCTCTTGACAGGGCTGCACCGGCCATGGGCCAGGCTCCATGTTCTACGTAGGGCCCTCAGGCTGCAGCAGCTGCTCTGGGCTGGTCAGGACCAGACAGGACATGAGGGGCCTGCTTCCTGCCTCCCTGCAGCCAGCCACAGCAGGGGTCCACAGCAAACAAGATGCCAGGGCTTTGTGGATCCCACGGGCTGATGGGGAGATGAGCAGTGCGAAAAAGGCCAAGAAATGTTGGCTGTGGGGCCAACCGAGTGGCGTGTTGGTTGGGAGCTGGCTTGGGATGCCAGCGGCCCCAGTTCGGATCCCATATATGAGGGCCAGTGACACTGCCCTCTACAGCTAAGATGGTGAACAACAGCTCCACCTGGAGCTGGGCTGCTGAGTCCCCGGGATAGCGTAGCTGCAGCCCCTGCTGCAGTGGGCTGCCATAAGCTACAATGAATGGCCGGCAGCCAGTGTGAGCTGCCGGCAGCCAGTGTGAGCTGCCGGCAGCCGGTGTGAGCAGCCGGTGTGAGCTGCCAGCAGCTGGTGTGAGCTGCCAATAGCTGCAGTGAGTGACCATCCAGAGGCCGGCAACCGATCTGCCTCACCTGGGAAGAGCGCAATGACGATACCAACATGGGCCAGTGAAGCAACATCCTCCACAACTAGACTGAAGAACAAAAGGACAGCAACTTGTCTGTTCCCCTTCCCGGGTTCCCCAACACTGTTCCCCTCCCCCAAACGCCCAATAAAATTTAAAAAAAAATGTTGGCTGTGGAATAGCACAGGGTGTGCGTGGGGGTGGGCAGCCCTGGTTTCAGGGGTGCTCACTTCAGGTACAGGAATCAAGGGTGGTCTCCGAGGAGTTGGCATTTGAGCTGGGACCTGGACAATGAGAAGGAACCAGCCGTGTAAGAGGAAGAGGGATGAGCCTTCTAGGTAGGGAGTTGCATGTACAAAGGCCCTGAGGCCGTCATGTTCAGGAATGCTGAGGAGGTCTGCACATCTGGAGCACAGCTGGGGGTCCAGGTGTGGGACTGTGGATCTGAAGCTGCTTTGTAGGCCTCGGGGGTCAGGGTGGGGGACCCTTTTCCCCCTTTAAGGCAGAATTCAAATAGAATGGCTTTGGTTCTTTTGCTGGTTGATTAATTTACATTTATTGGGCCCATAGAATGTTCCAGAGGTTTGTAGGCCACTGGGATGAGAATGATGGGAAAGTCAGACATCGTGGACTTTTGAGGAGTTAGGACACTAAATTCCTCCATGCCTTGGAGGAGCTGAGTATCCAGAGAGACTGTCAGTTCAACACTCGAGGGCAGTGAGGGTCCTGGGGACCAAGCCCCGGTCGGCGATGGAGTAGAACAAGGTCCGAATGGGTCTGCGGTCAGGGCAGGCTTCCCTGGACAAGTGTCGATGGAGGCGAGGCCTGAGGGGGATGGTTAGGCCACAAGGGGGACTTGTTAGGTGCTCGTAGGACGAGTTCAGGCGGGATCAGGGGCTTGAACCCGGCCTCGGGGAGCTGACTCTCAGCTCCGTCCTGTGTGAGCCTTGTTCTCAGACAGGTTGATGCCACCAGCACTGCCAGCCAAGGGTCAGGAGAGCCACCCGAAACCCCGAGTGTCACTCCCCTCGCCTGTCCACTTCCTCGGTGAGGAGGCCGTCAGCACTTGTGTGACTATTTTCTGCAGCAGAGGGGAGGTGCCAAGGTTGGGGATACGGGTGTCCCAAACTACATGCAGTGAGGGAGGGGAATGAGGTGAAAGTGAGGGTGCGGATGGTGGCTGAGTGGCTGGATGTTCTGATGTTTTCCCCAAGAGAAGGTGGAAATCTGGATTTTATAAGCAGTGTCCTAATTAAAACAAAACAAAACAAAACGTTGTGTGTGCCACGAAGAGCTTCCCTGTTGGCCACAGCTGACTGTCATCATTTTGTGGCCTCTGTTCTTAGCTGTGACTTTTATCTCAAAGTATTTTGCCTTCTGTGGTCTGTGCAGAATGTACCATGGAATGTACCAAAAGGTCCCGAGGCTCGGGAAGACATGTTTAACGCCTTTCCAAAATCGGGCCCGTGAGGCCTCAGCAGTTCCTCTCAGAGCCCTTCAGCTCGGCCTGATGTGGTCTGGGAGACGGCAAAGCCCAGTGGTTAATGACCTACACTCAGGGGCCACACTCCATGGGTTCAAATCCCCGCCCTGCCACTTTTTAGCCTTGGGCCCTTCGGCCGCTGTGTGCCTCAGTTTCCTCCTCTAACACAGGGATGGCAGTACCGGGCGGATTGTTGTGAGGCATTCGAGGAGCATGTGTGAAGGCTGTTCCCCCCAGCGCCCGGCCCATTGCGGGGTGTGTGCGCCTGGCTGGTAACACTTGTGCTTCCCGGGCTGGCTCCCGGGATCCAGCTGGCGGTGGCCAGGGGCAGTGCTGGACGCCTCCCCCTTCTGCCTCCGCCGCCAGGGCATGGCTCCCGCGCCCCAGAGCGGGCGGCCGCCGCCTCCCTCCCCAGCCACTCTTCCCGGGGCTCTGTGTCCCTTGCTGGGGGACGGCGCTGCACTGGACGTGAGTCCCGCTCACAGCTGCTGCGGGCCGGGGCAGCCGCCCTTTAAAACTAAAAGCAGCTCACAGAAAAACAACCCCCAGAAGACCATTCGCTGCCTTTGGCCTCCATGGCCAGGAGCTTCACTTGATGCTTTGGTGCCTGGACAAAGTGATGGGCAAGTGGGCTGCTGTGGGGCTGAGGAGGTCTCGATTCAGGAAGAAGGTCCTGGCTGTTTGGCCTCGGTGTGGAGGAGCCCGTTTCTGGCCACACGCCTGCCAGCGGCTCACGGGTGCCTCTGTGGCCGGGAGAGACCTAGGCGCCTTGGGGTCTGTTCCTAGCCGGCGCAGGCCAGGGGTGGGCCTGCTGTGGGCCTCTGGGGGCGCTTCTCACGGGGCTCAGGTGCCTGCCCCGAAGCTTTCAGCCTGGTCCTCCGGAATCTGTGCAGAAAGGAAAGGGGAGAGCATTTCATGCTGCCTAATTATGAGTCTTGATTGTGATGGAGAGTTGAGTTGTGGCCCCAAAATTAGGTCCACTCGGAACTGTGAATGTGACCTTGTTTGGACAAAGGGTCTTTGCAGATGTGGTCAAGTTAAAGATCGAGATGGGATCATCCAAGATGAGGAGGAACCCTAAACCCGATGACCAAAAGACGTGCAGAGTAGGCCATGTGACAGGCAGGGATGGGAGCGTGGAGGCTACGAGCCTGGAGACCCAAGAGAGGACCCTCCCTTAGCGGCTTCGGAGGGAGCACAGACCTGCCGACACCTCGGGCTGCCGGCCTCCGGAACTGGGAGAAAGTACACTGTGGTGGTTTTAAGCACCCCAGTTTGTGCTCGTTTGTTTTAGCAGCACCAGGAAACTAATGCAGTTGTGGATTTTATTTTAATCCCACTTAAAATTTCAAGACCCTGGTTGTGGCCTGTGGGGACCCTAGGAGACCTGGAGCAGAGGCGACGAGGCCGGCCTTCCCCTCCACGCTGGCCCCCTGGCTGTCTCCCCGGCCTGGGACACTGTCCCCTGAGAAGTTTCCCCACCCCTCGGACTCCATCCAGGCCCCTGCTGAACTGTCACTGCCTCAGAAGCCCCCCGAGCACAGCAGCTGCCAACTGGAATTGCATCACGTCTTTATCTGCTGTTGACTTTTCTCACCTCTTCCCCTGTCGGCTCCGTGATGACAGGGAGCTCGGGTTTGTTCCCTGCTGTATGCCCAGCGCCCAGTGCACACAGTCAGTGTTTGTTGAATGTCTGATGGCTCCAGGCCTGGGGTCAGGGACTGTCACCAGCTGAGAGGCAGACGTGACTTTCAGAAAGAGTAAACTGGGCTGGGATGGTGCCCATTCAACAAAACCATCTTTTTATTCATTTTGAATTGAGTTGAAATTTACGTCACGTAAAAATGAACCATTTTAAAGTGAACAATTCATTAGCTTTTAGTACATTGATAATGTTGTGTAGCCACTACCTCTTCTTAGTTCTAAAATACTTTCGTTACCCCAAAAGGATACCCCGTACTCACCAGCAGTCACTCCCCGTGCCCCTTCCCAGCCCCTGGCAGCCACCGCTGTGCTTTTCTTGCTGTGGATTTGCCTGCTCTGGACATTACATAGTATACATGGGACCACACAATATGCTGCGTTTTGTGACTGGCTTCTCTCACTCAGCATCATGTTTTTGAGGTTCATCCACTTAGTCGCGTGTGTCAGTGCTTCATTCTTCCTTTTGGCCAAGTAGTATTCCATCGTATGGATGGACCTCAACAAAACCATCTCGTAAATAGTTTTTCACATGAGGAAACTGAGGCAGCCCAGAGAGGGGGTTGGTAGTCACGTGCCCAAGCCTCGGAGCCCTGGGGTATGGGACAGGGCAACAGGCGGCGGAAACAGGTGGGCATTTCTAGCGCTTGCTCGTCCTTCTCCCGGGCCTGCGCCCAGCGGTCTCCCTGCCTGGCCAGGAGGCAGCAGCTCTGTGGGGAAGGAGTGAGCGGTGCTCCTTTTCACTTGGGGCTGGATGCTGAACAGGGGCCAGACGGTGGCCCCTAGGCCTCTGAGCCCCCCTCAGGTGTAGTTTCTGTTGGCCCTGCAAGAGGCAACAGACAGCTGTGCCCCCATTTCACAGCTGGGCGGGCTGATGCTTGCAGAGGCCGGGGCCTTCCCCAGGGCCACCAGGCCTAAACCCCCTCCTGCCTCCTTTCGGGAACGCTTTTGTCTTGCCACCCGTGCCTCCATGGTCCCCATCAGAGCGTATCCTGGAATGTTGTCACTGATCTTCTCCACCATCCTCGAAGCTCTGCTTGGCAGACAGGTTCCTGGAAGTAGCATGTTGGTAAATTTTGGTTGGGATGGTTTTTCACAGTACCAAGGAGGGGTTCCTGGTCACCACCCAAGGCTTTTGCTAAGCAGATGACCACATGCTTACTCTGACATAAGTCCAGTTTCGGCCCCTGGCTCTGTCTAGAGGGTGCAGCATGTGGCTGTTTCCGGTGTTGGATGATTTGCCGTCTCCATGAAGTTACTCAGCAAAGCTTCTGCCTCTGGCCGCGTCACCGCATGGCCTAGCGCGGAACCTGCCCAAAGTACAAATCGCTGGGATTAGCGTGAGTTACTCCTGAGTCCGGGGCCAGCCTCTGCGAAGGTCTGGACGCAGGCTGGCGTCCAAAACCAACAAGAAGGACCAGAAGGACCGGTGAGCCCTGGCCCTGCACCCCTGGCCGGGCTCGGTGGGGCCGGTCTGGCCCGTTCCCGAGTGATCCCTGGCCGGGCTCAGTGGGGCCGATCTGGCCCGTTCCCGAGTGAATTTTGTGGCCTCCTTGATGGTCACGGTGAGAGCCGACGAGAGCTGTGGTCTAAATGTATGGATTTTGGTCACGCACTTCTTCCTGTGCCTCGGTTTCTCCACGTGGACGAGAAGGCTTTGGAGTAGAAGAAACCCCACCTTGGCTTTTGGGGCGAGGGTTTTCTTGGGCAGGGCTGGAGGGTGGGCTGATGAAAAGCCTCTGTGTGGGACTCTTCACTGGTCTTCTGGCGGACTTTCCCATCCCCCTGACTAGACCACTGGCCACGGACCTTTGTCACGTGCAGACCTGACCCACCCCGGACCCTTTGTAGCTCCTTGCTGGCCACGCCATGTGGCACGGTAGGGGCAAGCCAGGCTTAGCAGGTGCGAGCCTCAGCGTGCGACCTTGGCCACGTCACTTACCCTCTCTGGGCCTGTTTCAACTTCTCTGTATATGGGGGATTCAGAATCGCCCCTGCCTTTTGTCTTGCTGTTGTGTTGTCTTGCAGATGGGCTCACAGGTGATGTGCTTGCACAGTGCTGGGTGCACAGAATGTGTCACTGTCACTGCTGTAGTTATTATTCTTGGGGATGCTCCCCAGTCTACAGTTAAGTGTCTTGAGTTCTCATGAGCCTCTCTTCCCCCACCCTTCCCGTTACCCCCGGCCCCCGGCCGCATCATCTAGCTCTCCCCGCTCCACCCCTGCAGTCCGGCCACACCAGTCTCTGCTTTTACAACACACCAAACCTTCACCTTAGCTGCGCCTCCTGCCCGTGGCGCCTCCCCTGAGTCTGGACTCCGCAGGCCCGTTGTCATCACTCAGGTTGCCATCTTGGGCAGACATCTCTGGGCCCAACTCCTGGTTGCTGGGGGTGGGCGAGATCACTCTGGGGACCTCCTGTTTCCTGGCGGCTGCGGCAGCGTCTCCTGACGCCTTGTCACTGCTGCTGAGAGCGGTGGGAAACAGAGCTGTGCCTGCCCTGCTGCAGATGGGAAGTTGATACCCAGAGAAGCTCAGACTTGTCTCTGAGTCACACAGCTAGTTGCAGCCAAGGTTCAGATGGCTGGCTGACCACCAAACCGTGCATTTTGGCGCGCGTGTGTGCGCATGTCTGTGTGTGTGTGTGGCTGTGTCTTTTCCCGCTCTGGGCCTGTCACCAATGAGCCTCCTTCAGAATGCCAATGTGAGGGGGGCATGTTTGCTTCTCCTGAGATTACAAGGAGGACAGAAGTATTTTAAAGGCAGAGCCTGCCCTCTGGCCATGTCACCCCGAAGGCTGGAGGACCAGGAAAGGACGGGGCAGCGGCTTCAGTTCCATGGGGAGGTGGGCAGGCCTGGGCTCCCGGCTGGGAGGAAACGGGTTAAAGGAGGAAAATTTGGCCTGCAGCTCGCTTTCCCTGCGAGCGAGCGAGCGAGCGAATAGTGAAGAGGTTTTTCTCCCGAGCTATAAAAAGGCCTCCCAGTGTTTCAGCTCCTGAGTGTCGGGCTGGAAGCCCGCCAGGGTTACCATGGTGATGAGGAATTATTACTTACTGCCAAGGCTGAGAGAAAAAGCTTGTACTTTTGGCTTCCCAACAGGAGGAGTGGACTTATGTAATTCCCTGTGTTTATGGGCCTGAGTGGCAGGAGGCGAGAAGGATCCGAGGCCCGACCTCGCGTTGGTGGCCCCCTGCGGGTCAGGCAGCCCTTGGGTTGTCCCCGGTGGGCCTGGCCGGCCCTGTCCTGGGGGACTTCCGTGGGGGCCTGGGGGCGGCCTGGCTGCAGACGGGCCCCACAGGGCCTCCCCATCCGGGGGAGCCCGCAGTCTCGCGGGAAGGTGGTGGGGCCGGAGTGGCCGTCCTTTCCCGGTGTCGGGCCTGCAGGAAGGATGGTGTGACGTTGGCCGCGGTGTGTCTTCTGGAAGCCAAGGGAACGGTCTGTGTGTGGACTCTGCTGACCCACCGCTGGCACATTTTCCTTGTCTTTTTTTTCTGTGGAAGAGTTACTTCAAGTTGTGTTTGGAGCTGACGTGAGTGAAAGGCTGGTCATGTGCTCGGTAAGAGGAGTTTCCGGGCTCGGCGGTGGGCCGGGAGCCGCGGTGGCTGTGTCACTGGCCGGGGAGGGTGGACAAGGACGGGGCCATGGCTCGTGGTAGGACTGGGACCTGGGCCGGAGACACCACTGGGGGCCAACGGCTGATCTGGCAGGAGCCCCGGCTCTACCAGTGTGGTGGTCCGGGGCCGAGCGGTGTGGACCCCGGGCAGCCGGCAGGAGTGGACAGTGGACCAGCCACCTTGTCATCCAGAGTGGCTGAAGTCCCGGAAAAGGGTGCTGAGAGGGCGGGTGGCCTGGTGGGACAGTGCTTCTTGGCTGCTGTCTGTGGGGCGGGGGCTATGCTGCTGTTCAGGGCGGTGGGCAGAGCCGGGGGTCTGGGTGGTCCTGGTCTCGTCTTCAGCATTGGCGGCCAGGGGTGACCTGGGGGCCTCAGGACTTGGGGGTGCAGCCGAGGAGGGGCCAGGTGCAGGCAGCAGTGCGGCGTCCCCGGCAGCCGGCTCCCACCACGGTGGCGCTTGGCTGGGTGCCCATGTCTGGTTTGAAATCAGCACCACCGGCCCAGGCTTGCCCAAGGCCCTGGCAGCCAGGAGCTGGGATAAACAGTGGGGAGGTGGAGCGCGCGTACAAGGAGCCTTCAGTTGCAAGCGGAGCGGGCGAGGGAGTGGCGTGTCCTGAGGCCTGGGTGGGCCGGGACTGGGGGAAGGCAGCCGCGAGGCTCGTGAGGGCCTGAGCCCAGGCCTCCGAGGGGTCTCCCCGAGCATCGCTCACCTGCCGCAGCCCAGGTTTGAATCCTGGTTCCATCCCTTTACTCCAGGTGGCCTTGCCTCCCCTGTGTGAACGGGGCCATCATGGGGGCCGCACAGACATGGGGTGACATGAGGGGCTGCAGCCTCATGGTTCACTCAGTAGCCAGACTGCTGTGTCCATGTTCTGGCTAAATGCCCCCTAGCTGAGTGGCCCTGGCACAAGTCACTTCCCGGCTCTCAGCCTCAGTTTTCCCATCTGACAAATGGATGCACCATCTGTCTCCACCCCATAAGTTGTGTGGCTTATGGGGGCTAATGGTCCCACCTTGCCCTTCATGGACAGACAGCCTTGGACAGTGGAACCTCATTTCTCCCGTCCCTGCCGCGCGAGCCACCGGCCGGTGTGCTCGGGGAAACCAAGACAAACCCGCAGGGCCCGCAGCCGGCATCTGGGGAGAGGGGGGCTCCGTAAGTGTGGACTGAAACTTGGATTTAAGTTAATTATGCCTTGGTCTCCAGCGATTTTTCTTTTCTTCCCTGTTGAGAGCTGAGAGCCCTCCCAGTTTATAGATGAGGAAACCAAGACCAGGGGAGTGGGGGGTGGCTGGGTCCCTACCCAGCCCCGGGCTCTGCCTGCATTTGGGGCTGGGGTCCCTGGGGCTCCCCTGGTCTTGCCTGTTCTGCTTCCACCCAGCCTGGGCCAGACATCCTGTCGGAGCCCGGCATGGCCTGGGGGCTGGGCAGGCAGGGCTGGCTCTCCCATTGAGGGTGGCAGCAGTCCTATGTTTGTAAGTGACACCGGGTGCTGGACTGGTGGCTGGCTTGGGGCCTCTGCTTTTGGGCCAGCAGGAGCCATTGGGGAGTTCCCCTGATGTCCAGGGTGCCCACGCCAGCTGCCTGCTGTCTGAGTGTCCTCAGACCTCTCCTGGGGACTTCAGAAAAGGCCTGTGCAGCAAGGGGCCCCGCGAATGTCCCCTGCTGCCCCCAAAGCCGCCTCAGTGCCCACTGTTATGGCCACCCCTGCTCTGCCCTGAGAAAGACAGTTGTGTGTGGTGGTTCAGACCAGAGGTCGCACAGGGGACCCTTGTGATGGAATCATTCTCCATTGACAGTGGTGTGGCCACACTGCGCTGAGTGAGACGTGCCCAGAGCTAAACACACACACACACACACTCACATGCACACACTCAGACACACTCACAAGTGAGTGCGTGTAAAACTGGTGCAGCAATAATCAGTTGTGTTTCCTGGTTTTGTGGCTGATATCGACCTCTCGTTCTGCAGGGATGGTCCCACTGGGGGAAACTGGCAGAGGGCAGATGGGATCTTGCCATATTCTTTCCTAAGCAGGCTGTGACTGCAGAGATCTAAAAAGAGGGCATGAGCTCGGGGGGTCAGGCTGCCCGGATCTGAGCGCGTCTGCCCCTTGGGAGCTGTGTGAATCAGAGCAGGTCTAACCCTGCCAAGCCTCAGTGTCCTCACCTGTAAAATGGGGGTAGTGTTCAGTGCCTTGTAGCACTTGTATGACCGTTAAATGAGTTGGTACATGCCGAGCTCTTAGAGCGTTGTGGGCACGTGCTGAGTGCTACGTGAGGATGCTGTTCCTGCCATTGTTCCCTTAGTGATGGGATGTGATTGTTGTGGTTTGTCAGGCACTCTCATCTTATCTCCGCATCAGCCATGGGAAGGAGGGGGGGCGGTGGTGCTGATGATCCCTACTTCTCAGGCAATGGGACACCAACCCCGGGCCAGAGCCCGTGTGTGGTAGCTGTTTGGCTGGGTGACCCTGGGGAGGTTGCTTGCCTTCTCTGAGCCTCAGTTTTCCTCCTTTTCTTCTCAACCTGTAGGCCAGGCTAGGAGGTCAAGACTTCGGGCTGGGCTCGTGACTGGTGAGAGCCAGGCAGCCTTTCCCCCTGGGCCCACCACCTCTCAGGCACCTCCTCTGAGACCTCCATTTGCGCCCCAGATGCGACTTGGTGTCAGCTCTGTCTGCGGGGTCACTCAGGTGATGGCTGAAGGCGCGTCCTCTCTGAGCGCTATTCCTCCTGGCTCTGTCCTCTGCGCTGTATGGTCCCCTTCCTTGCTGTTCCCTGGGCGGGAACTGGTTTCCTGCAGACCCTTCCCTCCTCCGGGGGCTGTGAGAAGGCCTTCGGGGTGAGCTGGCGCTTAAGCGTGCAAAGTGCATCTGTCCAGCCAAAGCCAGTCTGAGGGCAGCCGTTCTGTGGCCCCCGAGAGAGCGTCTGCCGATGGCCGTCCCCATACGGCTGGCTAGTAACTGAACTTGGGCCCTTGGGCGTCCCAGGAGGTCCAGGCAGGGCTTGCTGCATGCCTGAGGATTCCAGAGGGTTCCAGAGCCTTCAGGCTGAGTACACGTGGGCACCTGTAGGACCTGGCGGGTCTGAGCTGCTGAGAGGGGCTTCCACCATCACATCAGAGTAATGGAGGCTTGTGCCTGGGGCTGGGGGTGCAGGTCAGAGCTTGGGGTCCCAGGTCTGGGCAGGAGGGGCGGGGAGTGGGGTGCCACTGGGGCCCTTTCTGGGAAGTTCCAGTCACGGCCCTGCCTGGTCCATGCTGTGCCCTCTCCCTGGAACGCCGTTCTCTGAGATCTTCACACCTTCCCCTCCTTTTGCCCTCCTGAAAGAGGTGCCCCCCGTCCCCCCATCCCTCGTCCCCAATCATTCATTCCCTGTCACCTCGCCACAGTCACCACCTGGGACTTACTGAATATCCATCCACCATGTCCCCCCAGGGTTTTGTTCATCTTGGTCACCACTGTGTCCCCAGCACCGGGCAGATGGTAGGTGCTGAGCAAACGCTTGTGTCTGATGCAGTGCCTCCTACAGGCTGTGGACCTGGGTTTGTCCCCTGTCAGTGAGTGGGGCCCTTCTGGGAACAGAGGTGCTTTCACTGTTCATCCAGGCCAGCCAGATGTGTGAGGACTCCTGCTAGGGGGCCCCTCCAGGTGGAATCCACGTGGAACCCACCTCCCTCTACCCCGGAAGTTTTGCAGCTGAGGGTCAAGAGAGAATGTGTTTGGGGCACTCTCAGGATACTAGGGTCTTTCGGAAAGCAGCGTGCATTTGCTCAGAAATTCCCCGTAGGAGCCCACCAAGCACCTCCAGAAAGTCTGTGTTAGCTAGATAGGTCAGAGAGGTGAGGCTCAGGAGCAAGGAAAGTGGGGGCCCCTGTGGTGACCAGGGTGTGGGGGAGGAGTGCAGACTGCATCAGCTTCCTCACAGGTGGGCAAGCCTTCTGAGCACCTCCGTTTACTGGGTCCTTCTAAGAACCCCATGAAGTGGGCCCTGAATCAGCCTCTGCAGATGAGGCACAGAGAGTCAGCAGCTCACCCAGAGACACACAGCTGCAGGCACACGGTATTACATAGGTATTATTAATAGGTGATAGCATCTTGTATGCAGTTGTTTCTGTGCCCAGGGTGATGCTTAACACTTTAAGCCGATTAGCCTCTTTCATCCTCAAAGGCCCTTTTGTCATCCCTGTCTCAAAGGACTGTGGCACAGCAGTAGCGGAGGCGGGATTTGAACCCAGGTTCTCGGGGGCCCTCCCCAGGTCAGGTATTGTTTTCTGGGAATTTGGCTCAGACCCCTTTCCCAGTCCGAGGGAGCCCTATTTGGTCAGATCTGAGGCCGGAGATGCCCCAAGTCTTCTGGAAGGCCGGGAGGGGTTTCTCATTGTGGCCAGGCTGGGGAAGGCGTGAGGGGCTGCATTTGCATGACAATGAGCCCTTTGTCCCCGGGTGTGGCCTCCTTCCCAGGCTAATAACATAATTCCCAGCCTGTGAAGTCGTAATGGGCCGTTTCTGCGCTGGGTGGGAGGCTGGGTGGGCAGCTGTGTGGGCCGGGTAGAGCTGGTAATAAATAGAGAGGTGGTGATTATTGGGGGCCCAACACCCCCCTTCACCCTTCAGGGGTGGGATTTGCTCCCACTGACTTTGAGAAGCTTCCTTGGCCGTTGTTCCCCACCCCACCCTTCCGCCCCCCAACGCCATGGTGAACCACTTGGGGCTTCTTCTTGGCCTGTGACGTGGGGCGCCCCTCTCCCCAGAGGCGTGGGTGTGAGAGTCCCTGGTTTCCTGTAAAGCCCAGCAGCTCCATGGCAGGGCTCCTTAGAGAAAGCGGTTCAAACGCTGGACATGTAGCTTTAGTCACCGTGCTTCAGTTTTCTCACCAGCTTAGTGGGGATTCTGCTGGGGCTTGGCCGTGGGGCAGGCAGGGGGCAAGCTCTCAGACAGCAATGGCAGCAAAGGCCTTGGCTGGTGTAGTGGGGTGAATGGTGGCCCCCAGAAGATACGCGCACGTGTTAATACCCAGCCCTGTACATGTGAAAAAGGCCTTTGCAGACGTGTCTTGAGATGAGGGCTTCTTAGATTACTGGGTGAGCCCTAAATTTAGGGACTTTGTGAGAGACAAAGAGGAGAACACACACTGAGGCAACAGCCACATGAAAACAGGCAGAGACAGCAGTGTCGGCCCCAAGCCAAGGGGCGCTGGGAGCTCCCAGCAGCTGACGAGGCAGGAAGGCGCCTCCCCCGGAGCCCGCGGAGGGAGCAAGGCCGTGGCAGCTCCTTGTCTTCAGACTTGTGGCCTCCACAGCAGTTAGACAATAAGTTTCTGTGGGCTCTCATTGGTGCTTATTGGCCAGACCAGGGAGGTGGGGTCAGCCTCCCCCGGAGTCCAGGACTGAGGGCGCAGGGGAGGTGGCGGCCGTTTGCCACAGCCAGCTCACCCCATGTGCCGGAGACGGGCCAGCTCGGGGTCCTTGCCCAGCACCCCCTTTCATGGCTGGTGCGTGTCCCACCGAGCTGCGGGATGTCACTGGTGGTTCCCTGGGTAAGTGGGCCCAGCCCCTCCCACTGTCTGTTGTAGTGAGGGGCCTCTCGGGGCCCCCCTGCACGCCTCTGCCCTCTTTGGAGAACATTCCCGCCTGTCACACACCATCCCCTCCTTTTTCAAGCCCCCTTAGGCTTTCCTGGCCCTCTTTTGTGGCTTCCAACTGACCACAAGTCAGAAGCCACAGGTCACATCCTGGCAGCCCATAGGCTGTATCTGGATGTCAGACTGATTTATTGGGTTGGGTTTATAGTCAGTGTTTTTAAAATTAAAATCGTGAATTGAGAGATGTCTCCAAATCGGACTTTCTTTTCTTGAAAGGATTGGAAGCCTTGGGTTCCCTGAGCCACTTTCCTGAGCAGCGCCACTCTCCCCCCGCCCCCCAAACCTGTGCCCTTCGCACGCATGGCCCGGCCTGCCCCTCCCCTCCGCATGGTGCCCGGATTTATTCCTGTGGCGTCTTGGGGTCTACTGCCCTCCTTTCTCTCCCCCCTCCCTCCCTCCCTCCCTCCCTCCGGCCTGGGACCTTGTCCCCTGGAGCCCTGTTAGTCTTGCTACCTCCACAAATTGGTCATCACATCCCAGGTGGGTGCCTAACTCCCCCTTTGCCGCTCCTGGGCATCTAAGCACGTGTCACACCGGACTCCTGGCCGCAAGGGCAGGGTTGGGGCAGGGCTTTGGGTTCTAGATGACTGATTCCTCTATTATCAGACATTCGCTGAACCACAGACGCCCTCGGGAGATTTGAGTGGCCCCTGTGTGTCCACATTCCAGCACTGGACGGAGCTGATCAGAGCGGACCTTCCCCTGCCCCCACCCTGCACGCCCGAGTGTCTGGTGGCAACAGGGGCTAGGCCCGTGGGAGTCGGGCCGCTCGGGTCCAGACTGGCGGTGCGCTGGTTGGGTTGCATGGGAGGGCTGTTATTGAGTGGGTGGGCTCCCAGCTGGGACACCACTGCTGGCGAAGCTATTCTTAGCAGCTGAAACATTTGTCCTTGTTCACATGTGGCAGAGGACATCCCCCAGAGATCTGCCCTGAAATGCTAGGGATGGAAGACCCATAAATTCCTCAGAAAGCTGCTCTCGAGGCCCCTGGGCTGGCGTGCGTGGAGGAGGGGCGGGAGGAGGCATTTCCGGCAGCCACACAGCTGGGGACTCATTCGCCAGATGTTGGTGCTGGGAGGTCGCTGGGAAACTGGGGCTGCTGCCTTCGCTCCTGGGAGGTGGCCCCCTTACCCTCGGGCTCTCAGCTCAAGATGTGAGGGATGGGATGGAGGCTGCAGACAGGTGGGCAGAGAGAGCGGGCCTGGCCTGGGGCTGCTGGGTCCAGGGGCCCTTAGGGAGGGGCAGAGAGTTTCAGGGCCGCCCCTCCTCGTGTCCAGGCCGTAGGTCCTGAGCTGATGTGGGCCAGAAAGGAGGCCTACACTGCGGTCCAGCCTCGTGCGTGGCCGCGAGGTGCTGCTAAGTGCTGGGACCCCTGGCAGCGCCCTTGTCAGCGCCGGCTCTTTCACGGGGCAGCCCTGGCAGACGGAACCACCCCGGGGCAACACAAGCCCGGCTGGGTGCTGTTGGCTAGCAACTAAGGAGGCCTGTCTGGAGGAGGAGGAGGTGTCTGGCTTATTTAATTTTGTTATTATTCTTTAAATTGTGACAAAATACACTTAAAAGATTTACCATCTCAACCACTTTCAAGTGTGCAGTTCAGCTAAGTACACTCATTCACACCATTGTGCAGCCATCACCACCGTCACCTCCAAAACTTTTTGATCTTGCAAAACTGAAACTTAGTTCCCATTAAGCTTTATACCCCTCTCCCCAGCCCCTGGCACCCTCTGCCCTATTTCTGTCTCAGGATCTGACGCGCCTGGGTGTCCCCCATGAGTGAGGTCACAGCATTTGCCCTTTGTGTGTGGCTTCTTCCACTCAGTAGGACATCAGACCCACGATCTGGGGCCGTTTCTCCTTGGTGGTTGGTTCGTTGCCATCAGGCAGTGAAGTGTGTGTGTGTGTGTGTGTGTGTGTGTGTGTGTGTGTGTGTGTAGGTGCGTGTGTGTGTAGGTGTGTGTGTGTATTCCATTGGGGAACAGTGTGTTTCTCCAGGACCCATCAGCTCCAAATCGAGTAGTTATTTCAATCTAGTTGTGGAGGGTGCAGCTCAGTGGCCCACGTGGGGATCGAACCGGCAACCTTGGCATCATGAGCACTGCGCTCCAACCAAGAGAGTGAACCGGCCCCCCATCAGGCAGTGAAGTGGATGGGTCCGAGGCCCGAGCCCCTCATCCTCTAGAAACGCAGGGTCCTGGGTTAGGAACACGGCTGAGCCCGACACAGCTTGCCACCCTCGTCCCTGCGGCCCACTCATGCCCAGCACCAGGGTTATGTGGTGTGTGCGCGCAGCTCATAGAGCTGGTACCGGCGCCCTGCCCCCACTGCCCAGACAGCAGCCACTGCTCTGGGCCCCTCCTTCCCCTGCAGAGAGAATTTCCGTGGGGGAGAGCAGATGGGGCAGCCGCGTCTGATGGAGAACACGTTTCGCCCCCCGCCCCCGGGCGCCCAAGGTGGAGGGCGCCGCTCGGCAAGGGTTTCCACGTGGGACCCTGTGACCTGGTGTGTGGGGAGGGTTTGTCGTTTCCCTCTCTCTTCCTTTTAAAATTAGATGGGAGGAGAGTCGAGGAGGAAGTGATTTTGAGCAGATCCCTGTGGCCGGGGAGCAGGGCTGGGCTGCGCTGGCCGGAGTCCAGTGGACACAAATGTACCAATTAAATTGAAAACAAACGGGCCTCTTCGGCAGCTCCGACCAGCAGTACTTCCCTTCTGCTCGCCTCGGAGGGGGCGTGGGGGTAAGCGGGGCCTGGGCCCCTGGTTTTGGGGGTCGGAATCAGGCCTGGCGGCTTTCTGGCTGTGTGACCTTGGGCCAGTGAGTTCCCCTCTCGGAGCCTCGGGTTCCTGATCTGTCGATTGGGGACGTCCTGTGTGGTGAGGGGAATTGGAGCCTCCCCCTGCCGTGGGTGCCTGTGGTTGAGGATAGGAAAAAGCTGGAAGGGTGTGAGGCAGGATTGGGGGTGCTCATGTCACAGTGGCTGGAGCCCTTTTTGGGGGAAGGGCGCCTGGTGTGTTCTGCCCCAGCCTCTGGTTTTCCCTGAAGGTCAGTGTAGACGTGGCCCTCCAGCAAGGCTGACGCGGCCATGTGTCCTGGGCCTGGCCATCCCCATCGACCTGGAGCCCTTCTCCCCATGGCCCCTGGGTGTGTGCCCCCAAAAGGCCACTGTGCCCACCTCCCCAGGTGAGGGACCCAGTGGAGGAGGGTGGAGTGGGCACATTCCTGCCCCTCTTTGGGCCTCAGTTTCACCGTTTACAACAGGAGGGTGCTGAGTGAGGTGTGTGCAGTCAAGGTTTCAGGGCTGGAGGGCGGGCAGCCCCCTCTTCACTCTGTTCAGAGCCTGCAAGGCCCAGCTTACCTCCCGGGAAGCGCTGTGTGCGGGTGGGGGCTCCCCACTCTGTGTGGCCTTCTGATTAGGGACTTGCTGTCTTGCTCAGTCAGTTCCCTTCTCCCAGCCTTGGCTTGCTCGTCTGCAGAGTGTGGATAGTAATAGAGAAACCACCTCTGTCAGTGATTGTATTGTCGGCGTTATGCTTAGCTTGTCCCTGGGCTTCTGAGCAGTGCAGGGTGGTGACAACCACAGCTCTCATCTCGGGAACCCCTCTCTGGGCATGGAGCTTCCCGTGGATCTTTTCCCAATGGATCTTCCCACCGGCCTCTCCCTGGTTGGATTCTGGAGTTCGGACAGAGGTGGTTTTTCCAGGGTCCTCTGTGCCCAGCAGGCTGGGGTTGAGAAGCAGTTGTGTGGGCCTGGAGGTTCTTGCGGGTGAATGTGCCCCCCACGGTGGCTGGCAGGGAACCTGACGTGGGAATATTAGTGGAATAAAAGCGTGCTGCCCTGGGGGTTGCTTTAAAAAGTGAGACCAGAAAAACCCTGGAAAATGGAACAGTTAAGCTGATATGCATCAGTCATTCTATCTGTTCATCCATCCGTCCGTCCATCCATCCATCCATCTGTCCGACCGTTCATCCATCCATCGGTCCATCCATCCATCCGTCCGTCCGTCCATCTGTCCGTCCATCCATCCACACACACACACACACCCCCTCCCCCCCGCTGAGTATCTGGCTGGGGGCTTTCCCTGTCTGGACTGGCCAATCACTGGATGTCAGCTGAGTGGCAGGCCTTTATGTCTGACCGGCTCAGTGCTGTAACCTCAGTGCCTGCATGTTGTAGGTGCTCAAATAATTTCCTGATTGACCAGAACAGGGTGGAGACCCCATTTGGGATGGGTTTGCCATGCCTGGTCCCATCTTTGGGGTGGGCAGGTGGCAGGCCTGAGGGCAGCACGCTGAGAGGGGCTGTCAGTGTGGTGACGGAGGCAGTGCTTCAGGCTCGGGTATAGCAGTGAACAAAGGAAATATGTATTGGGTTAAATAGTGTCCCTCCGAAATTCACGCCCACCTGGACCGTGTAAATGTGAAGGGGTCATTGCCATTGTTACGATGCGGTCACACGGGAGAAGGGTGGGCCCTGATCCAGTGACTGGTGTCCCTGTGAGACGAGGGGACACCATAATGAAGATACAGAGACACAGGGAGATGCAGGCAGAGGCTGTGATGCAGCCACAGGCCCCCAGAACCGGGAGTCTCCCCATGAGCCTCCAGAGGGAGAGCGGCCCTGCTGCCCCTTGACTTTGGACTCGCGATCCCCAGAGCTGTGAGAGTATAAGCTCCTGTTTTCAGCCACACAGTTTGTGACAGTCTGTTAGGGCAGCCCCAGGAAACTGCGGGTTGTCGGAAAAGTCATGATGTATTTTTTTCTCTTTTTCGTTGCAAAAATGCATTATGACTTTTTCGACAACCCAATAGTATGCCTACTGTGTGCCAGGCACCATGCCCCTCGGGGATTCGGCATTCAATTCAAACAAATGTGGATCAGCTACTGAATGTCAGACACGGTTCTAGGTGCTGAAGAGACAGCAGCGAGGGGGACTGACGCGTCCCTGCCCCAGGCTCCCAGTGCGTCCTTGTGTGTCTGGCCTGGGACAGGCTCGCTGGGGCGTGGGGGTGTAACAGGCGTGTCCCCTCCACAGGACCCATAGCTCCTCTGAGCACCCAGAGGGGTCTGATGAGCGTGCGTGTGTGCGTGGGCCTGTGCTGGGGGCTTTGCTCCTGCCTGGCAGCTGATTTTCAATTCAGAGCCTCCCCCATCGGCCACAAGTTCCAGTGTCGGTGCCCATTAGTTCCAGGAAAATTACAGGCACGTGTGGTGCAGACAGCTCACCTTTCATCTTCTTCGCAGCACGGGCTCAGGTCTGAAGGCTCCCAGGCGCATTTCAGCAGTTCTGTCACCTTAACAAGCGTGCCCCACCCCCCTCAGAGGCATCTCAGCACCCGGCGGCTGTAATTCCCCCCCCCCCCAGTCAGGCTGCTCAGGACATGGACGATCTAGGGATGTGTCTCCTTTTGGCCTTGGCTGTCCTTCCTGGGCTGGGGCGGAATGTGGGGGCAGGAGGCCCCGCAGAACCTTTCAGGATCTCCCCCGCAAGGACAGAGGCAGGGCGGACACGTGGGGGGCGGGGCAGGGTCACTCATTAAGCGCCTGCTGGGTGCCAGGTGCTGTGATTGGCTCCGGGGATGCAGCAGAGAGCAAGGTGGACATGAAGTCAGAGACAGGGCAGTGACAAGGGACTATGGGGTTAGCAGGATTGTGGGGTGCCGCCACATTGGACCTGTCACCTGTGGGGTCTCCCGTGGGCAGCTGAGCGGCCCTTGCTGGGTGCCATCCCCTGGGCAGGTGTGGTAGAGGGCCACGCTGGAGCCCCTGCCGGCCATTCTTGGGGAGCTCTGCTGTGGGCTGTGTGTGGGGAGCCCTCCTCCAGCTGGCCCCTGGGGCGGCAGGCGGGCTCCCCCCGGTGCTGTGGTTTATAGCTCGGCTGTGTGAGGCCTGGTTGGGACTCGGGCTCAGAAGCGTCCCACGCCACCTGGCCAAGCAAATCCTTCACCTTTTCGGAGCACTGTCCTTTCTCCTTGGAGCCCCGACCTTGCTGGGCTTGCCTTATTGAGCACCTGCTGTTTACCCAGCATGCCTCACAGGCGTGCATCTTCACAGCGGAAACCCTCGTGTCCATCAGCCACTGAGGACACTGAGGCTCAGAGCCATGGGGCGTCTTGCCCAAGGAGGGGAACGAAGGGCTCCTGTCCCTGGGGCTGCTTGGCCTCTGCCACCACGTGGCGAGCTCTCTCCGAGGCCCTCCTGCCATCTGCCGCTTCTCCATCTCAGTCACTGCTGCCCCGGCCCCACCACAGTGGTCTCTGGCTTGGACGGTTGCAGTAGCACCCTCAGCCTCCCCGTTAGTTCCACTCTTGCTCCCACAGCCTGCTTGTCAAACGCTGTGGCCCCTTACTGTCTCCCCTTGGCCTTGGAACAAAATTCACCCTTACCATGGCCCCATCACCCTCCACCCCCAACCACCCATCTGCTTCCTGTCTCTATGGATTTGCCTATTTTATATACGTGGAATCGTATGTTACGTGGTCTGCTGTGTCCGGCTTCTCTCACTTAGTCTAATGTTTTCAAGTTCATCCATGTCGTAGTGAGTGTCCATACTCGGCTCCTTTTTTTTTTTTGAGGGCAGTGTCACTGGCCCTCATATGTGGGATCCGAACCTGGGCCGCTGGCGTCCCAAGCCAGCTATTAACCACCGCGCCACTCGGCCGGCCCAACTCCGCTCCTTTTAATGGTACAGTCATGTTGCTCTGCATGGCCATCGCACACTCTGTATCCGTCATCAGCTGGTGGACACTTGGGTTGTTTCTTCCTTCGGCTGTTGTGACGAGTGCTGCTGTGAACATGGGTGTACATTTATTTGTTTAAGTTCCCTCTTTTCAGTTTTTTTGGGTGTGTGCCTAGGAGTGGAATTGCTGGGTCATATGGTAACTCTATGTTTAACATTTTGAGGAGCTGCCAGACTATTTTCCTAAAGTTTTTTTTTTTTGAGTTGGCAACAGATGTGGCTGAGGTTGGCAGGGGGTGGAAATTGGGTTTATTGAATAAACTCGTGGTGAGTGAGGGAGGCTTGAGGTCCACACAGTCCCCCTTTGGGGACAGCCTGCATGTGAGGACACTGGGCCAGGGAGGTGACGGAGTGAGCCCTGGATGGATGAGCGTGGGCTTTAGCTCTCTAGCTCCGCAGCGGATACCCTGCAAGTCTTGAGGGAGCGGGAGTGGGGGGCGGGGATGCAGCTGAGGAACCTTCAGGGCTGCTCTGAAAAGGTGTCACCTACCTTCCCGGCTTCTGGAGCCCGCGTGCAGTGCCACCTGGAGCATCTGGCAGGGGCCTGCCTTCCGCAGGCAGCATTTCATTAGGCAACGGAGGTTAGAAATGACTCGTCACCACCTTATGTACCACAGAATCAAGCACCAGTTTGGAAGTGGCCTTGGCGCTCTTAGAGGGGGTGGCACAGGGCACGAAGCAGCGAGCAGTGCGCCTGCCCTAGCTCTGGCCGCGTGTCCTTGGGGAGAGCAGAGCAGGCATCTGTTTAAAGCCCAGACAGGGAGCAAGAGAGCGGCCTCGGCCGCTTCGGATGGGCGGGCCTGCGGGAAAGGGGGGATTCTGCAGCGGCCCAGCATCGGTGGCCACACCTGCCCCCTCTGCCAAGGCCGGTGTCGTGTGTCTGGGCTGCTGGCGGCACCGGCAGGGGCCGCCCGGCCTGCCTCGCACATCAGGGCCACTAGGCCTGGGCCACCGCAGTGAAGTTCTAGGCATGGCCATTCATCACAGCAGCCCCCGCCGGCCGTCCCCCGGCCAAGCGGACTTGGTCCTGTGCTCCTGGGTGGCCGGGCCAAGGCCACGCGGGCGCCTCCGGCGGGGCGGCGGGGCGAGAAAGCTGGGGGCCCCCGTGGACGGCTGCCGCCTCTGTGCCTGCTTCCGTCCCCGGGAGAGCCGGGGCTTTTGGTGGCCAGCGGCAGGAGCCTAGGTTGGCCTGGTGGAGGAAGACGCCCAGCAAATAAAGCAGCAGGCCTCGATTTCCCCACCCTTGGGCGGGGCCCCCTTCCTGCGCCTGGCATCCTCGGGGCCAGGCTGCGGTCCGTGGCGGCCCCCGGGGCTCCGGGCCAGCGCCCTCCCGGCCTAGAGCCCCAGCCCAGGCAGCCTGTTCCCGATTCCTCCAGCCAAAGGCTTAAGACTGGCCCTCATTGGCTCAGACCGGGTCACACGCCCATCCCTCGACCAATCACTGGCCCAGGGGAAGCAGGGATCTGATTGGCCAGGCCAGGATCACGTGACTACCCCTGGAGCCCAGGGAGGAGATAGTTCTAGAAAGTCAAGTCTCTAGGAGCAGGAGATGCGGGTGGGGAGGGGGGTGCGCTCAGGGCCCCCGATGGGGGCCCCGTTCCCCCTCGGCCACCCCGGCCTCAGCCCTCCCTCGCCTCAGCCCTCCCTCCTGTGCCTGCAGGTCAGCAGTGGAGGGCTAGGGCGGCCACCGGGCACCGCGTGGAGACGTGAGTGTCCACGTGAGAGCACGTGAGAGAGCACGTGAGCGACCACGTGAGAGCACGTGCGCGTCCCCGCGCCATCTTGGATGTTCCCCAGCGCGGGGCGTGGGGGGTGCGGGGGCGGGGCCTGAGGGCCTGGCCGCCCCGCGTGGCCGCGGGTGGGGGAGCCGGGCGTGCGGGGCGGGCTCCTGGGGCACGGCCGGGCGAGGCGGCTTCGTGTCTGCGGCGCCCTTGCCGCCCTGGCTTCTTCCTTTGCGGGTCCAGCTCCCCGTCCGTGAACCCCGCGGGTGTTCCTTGAGCGTCTCCCCAGCGGACGCGGGCGGCGCCCCGTGGGCAGCAGGAGCCTGAGGGGCCTGGGGACCCCGCCCGTGGCCTGGGCCCCGCGCCGCAGCCTCGTGCCCCCCCGGGGGCCCGCGGCACCGCGCTGCTCCCGGCTGGGCCCCGGGGCTCGGAGCGGGGCCGGGGGTGGGGGGCCCGGGCCCCGCGAGGCGTCGCTGCCCGCGGCTGACCGTCCTTTCTGCTTTCCGCGCAGGTCCCTGTGACGGGGCGGCCCGCGAGCAGATGACCAGGACTGGCGTGTAGTGCTCGGCGGACACCGAGACGGAGCCCAGCGGGACCGCCACCGCCATGTCGGGGTCCACGCAGCCTGTCGCTCAGACGTGGAGGGCCACCGAGCCCCGCTACCCGCCGCATGGCATCTCGTACCCCGTGCAGATCGCCCGACCCCACACGGTAAGGGGCGCCCGGGGCCACCTCGGGGGCCTTCCTCCGTCGCCTAGTCCTCGGAGCCAGGGCCGGCGTGCTCGCTGTGTCCCTGAAGGGACGTGGGCACCCGCAGCCTTCCAGGCCCCGAGCGTCGGGGAAAACCTCCTGGTTCCCGCTATAAAGCTGGGAAGATGGACACCGGGGCCAGGCTGAGCGGGGTCCGACTCAGCCGTGGGATTCGCATGCAAACGTGCGGCGCCTGCTGTATGCACGTTCCCCACATCCAGCCGCACCTTGCTCTAGGATTGGGGTGGCTTCCTGAGGGCCACGGCTCGCACTCCCTCCTCTCCCTGATCCTTCACTATGGTGATGCTCGTGGCCCTGCACCTGTCACGTCTCTGAATCCCTGATCTGGGGGGGGCGGGGGTCAGAGTGCTGGTTCAACTCACCAAGGGGGATACCTGCCTGGCGGGGAGCAGGCGTGCTCTCGGTGCTTGGGCCCTCACAGCCAGCTCTCCTCGGCTGCAGCCCGTCTGCCCACATTTCCTGCCTTTACCTCTGGCTGCATGAGGACAGGCCTTTGGTTCTGCTCTGTTGGCATTTATTAGGCACCTCCTACATACCTATAGCCTCGTGTGCTAGCCAGAGGGCTCTCGCCCGTTTAGAATCCTGGCTGCTGGCTAGGGGCTGTGAGGCCCTGTAGTCACAGCTGGGGAAGCAGCTGGCTCTGCTGGCTTGTGTGTGTCCTGCTGGCCGATGTGGTCCTTCCTCGTGGGACACAGGCAGGAAATGGCATGGGACGACATTTCCATCAGGGAGCGAAGCGTGTTTGCATGTGAACCCGCGGGCCCCGCCTGGGGCTGTCCCAGACAGTGGCCTCTTGAGGCCATGCCCCCCCCCCCCCAGAAGCTTGTCAGAGCCGGCGCATGAAGGAGTTATGAGAACTGCCCCCTGCATGGAGTCACCAATGCAAGAGCACCTCAGCTTGTTTTCCCATTTAGCAGATGAGGGGACTGAGGCTGTGAGAAGGCAGCCGGCCTCAGCCTCAGGATCCCGAGCCCGGTGTCCGATGTCTCTTTATTGGGCCCCTACTGTGTGCCCAGGGCTGAGGAGTATGCCCGTGCAGGTGAATTATGTATTGCCATCGTTGTTACCATGGGCACCAGCAACAGTGACAGAATTAGGGGCTCTCATCTTCGGAGTGCTTCTACAGGGCAGACACTTAGCTCAGAGCCCTGCATGTACATGGGTCCTTTCTGCTTATCACCCCAGAAGGGGACCGGTATGCTCTCCATTCTGTAATGGGAACTATTTTGCCAGTTAGGAAACAGGATACAAGCCTCAGTCTTGCATCCACGAGATGGGGGTAATGAGAGCACCTGTCCACTGATTGCCATCAGGACTAGACATGATCAGGGCAGTGCCTGACACACGCTCAGCCCCAGGTGCCCATCTGCTGTTCTGCTGTGTTACTGTCATTGTTAGCTGCCCGGAGAGTCCACCCTCCCTGGCGGCCCCTGGCCCCTGGCCTCCGGCTTCTCTTCTCATCCCTTTCTGCTGGGTTTGAACCCCTCTTGCACCTCTTCCCCGCCGGCCCACCTTGGGGAATTCTCCCACCCCCAGAGCCCCTCCCTTCCTGCTGTCCCTCTGGGTCACCAGCTGATCCCAGACACCTCCTATTCTTCCCCCGCTGGCCTTTCAGTGCTGTAGGATGTGGCTGGGCAGGACCCAGTGCTCACCACCCCTCCAGGCAGGATGCCAAGGCCAGGGGTGAGCGGAAGCCCTGGGCAGCCGTGGGGTGGGGCGCCTTTATCCTGTGTGGTAGCAGCAGTGGGTCCCTGACCACTGACCACCCTGCCTTGTGCTGGGGCCACCCAGCAGGGACCCCTGCTTGGTAACTGAAAGGCAGGAGCTAGAGTCCTGGGCATCCTGGATGGGGGTGGGGGGTGGGGAGGGATCTGCTTTCCTGGGCGTGTGTCTGGGGCTGGAGCCGCTTTCCCTTGGCTGGTGGGAAGGGAGCGTTGGTCTCTAACCTGGAGCCCTCACCCCAACCCCTCCCCACCAGCCCAGACCAAAGGCAGGGCACGGTTTGGGAGTTGCTCCGGTTTTTTGAGACTTTGGAAGATAGGGTGGAGGAGAGAGGAAATCGAGGCACAGAAAGATGCGCCGTCCAAGGGCAAGGTGGGAACCGGGTACAGTGTGGTACAGTGTGGAGGCAGGTGTACTGGGATGTAGGAGTAAGGCCTGGACACAGGGACCTGGGACCTTCCTGGGACTCAGCTCACTCCTACACCTGCTCCCAGCAGGCTCGCCTCCGGGGGTAGCACCTCCTGGCCCTGAGACCTCCTCCAGGTGCTCTGGGCATAGGGCGGCTTTGATGGCCAGTCCCCTCTGCAGCCCAAAGAACCTCCAGGTGTGGCTTTGAATCCCTGTTCCTCTCAGCTTGCTGAGTGACATTGGCTGCTATTTAACCCTGTGGGGCAGCCTCATGCTTCCCATCTGTAATATGGGCGTCGTGGGTCTGAGCCCTTGAGGTGCTTGGTGGTGAATGCATGTGGCAGTCATCTCTTTCCCCTGGCAGGGTGGCAGGGAGCCCGGGAGGCTGTGCCCTCAGGACCGCAGGGCGCCGAGGGGTGGTGGGAACTGCCTCCTCCGCTGGCTGTGCTGTGGCCTGTGTCTGTGCAGGCCACTGTGGTGTCATGCCCAGTGCAAATGGAAGGTGATTCTAGGTGTTCCTGCAGACAGAGGCCTGCACCCCGGGCTGTGGAGGCCCCGGTCCGCCGACCCAGCTTCAGGCGCACCCCAGCCTCCGTGCATGTCGGTGTGCGTGGAGTCCCACTTGCTCCCCCTGCAGGGTCACTCTATGCCCTGTTCCCTCCCCCACAACATCAGGACCCCACATTTTCCCCTGTGGGTCTTTCCTTGGTACAGAGCGTCTCCCAGGACATAGGGTCCTGATGCATCCTCCCTGCTTGCCTCCTTTGTGGCTTTCTGTGGCCCAGCTCAACTCTGCCTTCTCCCCAAATCCCCCGGAATCCCCTGAGCTCCCCTGAGCTTCTGCAGTCCGTGTTGAATGAATTAATTAAAATCAAAAGACACAGGGTCTGAATCCCAGAGCTACTCCTTCCTGCTCTGTGGCCTTGGGCAAGTTAATTAGCCTCTCTGTGCCTCATTGTAGAAGAGCGGTTTAGAGCACTGGCTCTGGAGTCAGACTGTTTGTGTTCACGTCCTGTCTCAACGATTTCCTAGCTGAAAATTTGGACAAGTGGCCTTACCGCCCTGTGCCTCAGTTTCCCCATCAGTTGACCAAGGGTAGTTAAAAGATGGTGAGGATGAAATTAGTTGACATGTGCAGAGGCCTGTGCCCAATGCCTGGACAGACTTGGCAGGCACTGAGGTCATGGAGTAATGGTTCTGACGATGACGCTATTATCGTGGTGACAGCGCAGCCGTCACCGTCCTCCTCGTTTCCTTCCTAGAGCAAGTCGCAGGCGTGTCCTCCGGAGGAGGGGGGGCTGACCTCTGTAAACATTTCATGCTTTTTGGGCCATGCGGTCTCTGTCACAACTAGCGGCACTGCTGTGCTGTCTCGTGAAAACAGCTCAGCCAAGACGTAAAGCCATGGCCATGGCCTGGAGCCAGTGACATGTGACGAAACAGGCTGAGCCTGGCTTTGGCCTTGGTTGCTGACTCCTGCCCTAGATCAGTGCTTATCAAAGTCTCTGGGAAGGAACAGTCTGTTTAATTTCCACTTTGTCACAAACTGATACATGGTCCTACTGAGTGTGACCCAATTCACAGATGCACCGGGTGGGGGGAGGGGAGGGGGCACGGCGGTGCGTCCAGGCTGAGGCCTGGAGGCCCTGGCGTGGAGCTTGGTGTGTATGCTGCAGGAGTGGTCCCTCAGATGCTGCAAGGGACTTTGCTGACGAGCTCATCCCGCGTGGCTCCTGAACTGGGAAACCAAGGCCAGAGAGTTCGGGCAGTGGCTTGTCCACACCCACGCCATGGGGGGGCCCCATGCGCCACGTGCCTCTTCCCGCCTCGGTTGGCACTTAGGTTGGCAGTTGTAAGTGCTGTCTTGCTGAGGCCCCTTCCCCAGGGATTGGACTGTCTGCCTCTCTGCCACTTCGCTTTTGTGCAAAAGTGCCGGTGGGAGAGATTTCCTCCTGGCAGACTGCAAGGCCTGCTGATTGCTTTCACACCTCTGTGCGTGCGCTCGGAAGCTCTTTGCCTGGCAGCCTTGCCAGAGTGATCCCAGAGGCCTCCATTCCCTCCCTCGAGCCCTTTCTTCTTCCCCCGCTCCCCCCACCTCCCCGTCTGCAAGCACCTGGTGCTTTGTGCTAGACATTGTGAAGTGCAGGGGTGGGGGAGGCTGAGCCCTTCTCTGCCTCTGGAAGCTGCCCTCAGCCTTGGGGTAAATCCCGTAGAGAGTGTCATGGGTAAGAGGTAGGAGGCACAGAGGCCTGCTTCCATCTGGGCCAGTCACCTGTTTCAAAGGTGAGGAAGCTGACACTCCAAGGATTTGAGTGATGGACGGATACCGCCAGCCTGCACCCTTGCAGCTTGGTTTTCACACTAGGCTGCCTGGAAAGGCCTTTCCCGCAATGCTTCCAGCCCGAGGTTGATGGGGTCCCTGTTGATTCCAGTTACTCATCCCCTCTAGCCTCTGGCCTTTCATCCTACAAGCTTGTTTTGGAGGATCTGAAACACATACATTCCTACACACCTACCTGGTGCCATCTGATTCTCTTTGTAAAAATAGCAGCTTAGAAAAGAAGCAGCCAGACAGCAAAAGAATGACTAAATTCTTTATGGAAAATTGGGAGAATTTAAAGAAAGGTGCCAAGAAGCAACTAAATCACCTGTAGTCCCTGTCTCTCCTGAGCCTTACCTGTGTCAGACATCACTAATTGATTGCCATACATACAGTGTAACTGACTGTTCTAGACAGACAGAACTAATCAATTTGGATTGGTACGTGGATAAAGCCTGTGCCGTTTTCTCATCTGAAAGACTTGTTTCTATCTTTTTTTTTTTTTTCCCTTCAACATTTTAATGTTTCTCAAATCAGGGTACAGTGATAATTGGGACACACCTAATTTGTTAATGTTTAGTTCTTCCCTGGATGACAATGGAGAATGGATGGCATTTTACTGAAGTATGAGGGTTTTGCCTGCAGTTTATTCTTCTGACCGCACTTAGTGTGTGGGTTTTGCCTTTGTTTCGGGGCCTCGCAGACCGTCCGTCTCCTGGTATGTGATGCCCATGCCTCGCTGCCTCACGTGGATCCGTGTTCACTGAGTGCCCTCGGTAGACATCAGGCCGCCCGTTCATCCCAGTCCCTCCCGCTGACACGCGGGCTCGGTGTTTGCCCTGGGAAACAGGCAGAGTCGCAGGGCTGCTGTGTGGGAAGGACCAAGTGCAGGGCCAGCCCAGAGCGCCTGCCCACTTACCTGTATGTGCCACTGTGCATTGGCTGTTGGCCCCAGGAATGCCCTCTGGCCTTGAGGCCAGGGAGGATGAGGGCGGGCATCCTGGTGCAGGAGCCGAGCCCTGGGCAGGGGCTCTTGGCTCTGCCTCCTGGTGTGAAGTGGGCTGTGCCGCCCTGGCCTTGGCGCTCACTCTGCTCCCTCTGCAGGACGTTGGGCTGCTGGAGTACCAGCACCACCCCCGTGACTACACCTCACACCTGTCACCTGGCTCCATTATCCAGCCCCAGAGGAGAAGGCCCTCGCTGCTGTCCGAATTCCAGCCTGGGAACGAAAGGTGAGTGGAGGCTCGCACCACGCCTTGCGTGGAGCCATGGAGCCATTTCTCAGATGGGGAGATGGAGGCGCATGGCGAGCAGGAGCTTGCCGGCTTGGTGTTAGATGAGGGGGTGCCGGGCTGTGTGTTTCCCTTGTGCCTGGGGCCAGGATGGGCATGGGCAGGGAATCGCTACATGGCTCTCCGACTTCCTGCTGTGGGTCTTCTGTGGATGTGTGGCCCATGCCAGAGGGGGTGACCAACAAGATGTGGGGGAGTGGGGCTGTTGGGAGGGACGTGTCCACGCCTGGGCACACACAGGGAGCCCCCTTCCTTCCCTCGCTTTGTCCTCCCCCTTCGAGTCCTTTTCTGTCCCTCAGCTGACATACAAGGCCCTCGTGCGTCTGCCCGTTGCCAGGCCAGCTTTGTTTAAATCCAGGGAGGAGGGAACGAGCCAGCGAGGGAGGGCCGAGACCAGAGCAGGACCCCGCGTTGCCGGAGATGGTAACAGCACGAATTGCCTAGTCCTGCGCGTCTAACGCGTGCTGGTCCTCTCCAGGCTGTGGGCACACAGTGGGAACCTAGACAGATGGCTCTGCTCACAGGGAGCTCCCATGCCACAAACAGAGTAACTCCAGACGTGGCAGGGGACCTGTCACCTACTGGGCGGGAAGCTGCTGCTTGGCTGGGGAGGCCAGGACTGGCCTCTCGGAGGAGGGGCTCTTAGCTGCTAAGTAGCCGGCCATTCAGAGAGCTGGGGAAAGGCCTCCGGGCGGCAGGAGCAGCACATACAAAGACCTGGCGGCGAGAATGTGCTTGGAGTGTTCCAGAAAGGCTAGGAGGCTGGTGGCTGGAGAGAGCAGGGGATTGGGGCAGTGGGTGAGTTTCACAGGCGCCGCGGGACGCTTTTGAGCTTCAGATGGACTGGATGCAACGTCTGCTCCAAGATCCTTCAGGCTGTGTGGAGCGATTGTAGGGGCTGGGGGACTCCTGAGGCCGGGCTGGCCAGAGGCCCCGTCCCATTGGCTTCTCCCATCCCTTTGCCGAGGCTGCGAGGTTGGCGGATGGCCTGTGTTTACCCATGGGGACTAGAAACCCCAGAGGCCTGGCCTGAGCCTTTGCGGTGCTACATGCCCCTGGAGGTGTCCCAGGGGCAGGCAAGGAGGCCACCACCAAGGGCATGGCTGCGGTCTTTCAGGAGCAGGTGGCCTGAGTGGGCGGACGCTTCAGAGGTGGGAGGGGGTGCGGCTGGTGGGCAGGGAGGAGGTGCCACGTTTTGGAGGAGAGGGAGCTTGGAAGGAACAGGTGTGTGAGTGTTCTTGGCCCTGAGTCAGGAATGTGGCGGGCCAGGTGAGCAAAGGCCAGACAAGGCAGGGCTTGAGCGGGAGGGAATGAGTCTGAATTCTGTTCCAAGTTTATTGGAAAAGGCAACGACTTGAAACAAACACATTTCAGCAGGGCAGTGTTTGGGCCGTCTGATGAGGAGCAGTAGTTGGGGGTGCAGGCCGGGTGTCCTGAGTCTGCTGTGTGTGCTCAGGAAAGGCTGTGTCCTCTCTGGGGCACTTTCCTCCTCTGCAAACTGGGGAGGAGGATTAAGGAGAGCCAGGCAGAAGGGGTGAGGCTGGACAGCTCCCACCTCTGCACCAGGCAACTGGGCCAATCTGAGAAGGAGACAAGGCCAGGTCTAGCAGCAAGAGTGCTGTGATCGGCTGGTGATGTCTGCCCTGGGTGGGTGATGTGCAAATGGCATCATGTATGTTATGATGTGTGTGTTAGACCCACAGTGCTTTTCGGATTTGACCGTACCCATGAATCACCCGGGGATCTTGTTTTAAGTACAGAGTCTGACTCCGTAGGTCTGGGGTGGGACTCAAGATCCTATGTTTCTCACTGGCTCCAGGTGGGGCTGCTGCCGTGGGTCCTGGGCCACACTCGGGTGAGGGTGGGCGGAATCATGGTGCATTCTCTTCCCATAAGCACAGTGAGTGAATGTGGATATGAAGTCTGTGCCTGAGTCTGTGTGTCCCTGGATAGGTGGGCACTTTACTCGCAAGATCAAAGAGGGCACGGTGCACAGTCGGTGTGCAGCGGGGAGAGCAGTGGACGTGAAGACGTGTGCCTTTGCCTCTTGCAGGTCCCAGGAACTTCACCTGCGACCTGAGTCCCACTCATACCTGCCCGAGCTGGGCAAGTCGGAGATGGAGTTCATCGAGAGCAAGCGTCCTCGCCTGGAGCTGCTGCCCGACCCCCTACTGCGGCCCTCCCCTCTGCTGGCCGCGGGCCAGCCCGGGGGCTCTGACGACCTGTCCAAGGTAAGGCCTGGCCCCTAGCCAGGAGTTCCTCTGAAGCTTTGGCTTCTGTTGCGATTGAGCTGCGTGCAATGGGAAGGGGTGGCGTGAGGGACACCTTGGGCAAAGGCTGGGAGGTGGCCTGAGCATGGGGCAGGCAGAGGCGGGCGGTGAGAGGAGGGTCAAGGATGAGGTTTTCTCTGTGGGCCATTGCTGGGCTGGAGAGGGACAGCTGTCACCGCAGTGTGTCCCGCCTGCCGGGGCCACCACGCTCCCAGTGTCCTAGAAGGCCCTTTCGTTTCACTCCTCTTTAAAACAGCAAGTCAGAGCTGCGATGGTGGTTGGAGGATGTGCATAGATTAAGCGCCCACAGTTTGCCGCTGCCAGGGGCTGGTGTTCTGCCGTCAGTAAAGCTCAGGGCAGTTGACGCTGAAAGCTTTTTCGGGCTTCATTTTCATGGAGAACACCGACTGAGTAATCACAGCCAGTGGCCCAGATGCGTCTGTCCCCCAGGGTCACCCAGCTGCCTCGAAGCTTGTTATTTCACGGCCCCTGCCTGGGCTGGGCGGGGACTGTGGCCAGGGGGCGGGCTAGTCCTTGGCCAGCTGTGTGATGGATGGCCCTTCCGTGCGTGCTGAGCAGTTCCATTAGGCTTCTTCACAACCACGGGGACGCACATGAGCTCATTCACGGCGTCCCAGCTGCTGGGCGAGGTCAGCGCCCATCTGACTGCAGCGCTGGTAGTGGTGTGGGTGAGGATGGGGCCAGACCAGGGAGGGGAGGGCCCCAGGCCTGCTGGGTCGTGTTCCCTGCCGGATGCCGGGTGGGATTTCAGGCTGAGACGGGTCCTTTATTCAGGAGCTGGCAAGAATGGGGTGTTCCCATGGTGGTAATGGTGGCAGTGACAAGTTACCATTAGGTGAGTCCCGGCCGCATGCCAGGTGCCAGTGTCACTCCGTAGCACCTTCTCAGCCCGATGAAGTCCGGCCTGCCGCCCTTTCATAGACAGGGTCCAGGCTCAGAGAGCGGAAGCCGCTTGCCCTGGGCCGTGGGGAAGAGGGGCGCGGACACTGATGTCCAGGCAGCCGGGCTCTGTAGCCCAGCCTTGCCCACTGGGCTCTCCTGCCCCAGGCTTCCCCTCTGGTCTCCCAAGTGGAATGCCGCCTCCCTCCTCCCAGGGCCTGCCGACCCCCAATTCCCGTTCCCTACCCACTAACACCCAAGTCTGTTTCCTTCTTGTAGCTTTGGCTGCTCAGCCTCCTGGGAGTGATGCTGCCACATGGAAAGCTGTTCCCTGGAATGTCTTGGCCAGCCGGGGGGGGGGGCGTCTGTGTGAAGGGGGCGCAGAGCCACGCCTCGAGGCTTCATTTCCTCCCTCGGGACTGGAGTCCTGAGCGCGCCGTTCCCTGCGCTTATGTCCGGCTCTGCCCAGACGCGCTGGCAGCCGTCTGGCCCGCCCAGGCTGGCTCCCAGAATACGGGCACGGAGCCCTGGGGTGTGCGGGCCTTTGTGAGGGTCCGTGTCTCTCGTGGCTCTGAGTCTGTCTGCTTGTCCTCCTCCTCCTCGCGGCTCCGCAGGGGCTGCCCCTCCCTCTGTGGGTCTTTCTCAGTCTCCGTGTATCTGTCCCTGTCCCTGCCTCGTGCACGCATGTGTGTGCGCGTGTGTGTGTCTGTCTGATCTCTCTGCCTTACTTAGTCTGTCTTTCTGTTCTGTTTCTCCGCCTCTGTCTGCCTGTCTCTCTGTTTCTCGGTGTGTGTCTCCCTCTGCCTGGGTATGTGCATATGTCTGTGTCCATCTCTCCATGTGTCTGTCTCTCTGTTCTCTTCCTGGACCCTGGGGGTGGGGGAGTGGCGGGCCCCGTGTTGGGGCCTGGATGGACCCACTTCTGTAATTGCTACAGGCTGTGAGGAACATTTGGAAAGTTTGAGCACATTTCGGGCAGAGGAGGAAGCTGGGGAGAGACGGCTCCGAAAGTGATCAGATGTGTTTTGTGTCTGCTGTTTGGAATTCAGCTGGGTGCCTGAGACAGGAATTCCATGGGCTTTTTTTTTTTACAGTGCCCCACCCCACCCCTGGCTGTGTTCCTTTTTCCTATAAAAATGTCCAGTTTTATCCTCCTTCCCTGCCTGGAGCCTCCTGGGCCATCACAGGCCCCCTTTGGAATGCACCCAACTTTGTTTTAGGGACTTTAGAATCATCACATGCAAAACCGTTTCTGAAAGTCCCTTTGTGCCTTTGGGCGAAGGACCAGAAAACTCAGGCCAGAGTGATTTAAATAGGAGTCCTGGCTCAGGTAACTGAAATCCAAGGCTTGTTGCCTTCAGGCACAGCTCGGACTGGGTGACGTCTGCCCATCTCTCTCGGCCGGGCCATCTCCCAGGTGGTCTTGGTGTGTTAACAGGAAGGCAGTGTGTTCACTGTAGGCCTTCATCTTCCCACGTTCAAGGCCGCATTTCCAACCCAGAGCCATTTCCCCGCTGACCTTTGAGTGGGGCCCAGCCTGAGCTAGAGGCCGTTGCCCAGTCTGCGGAGCAGACTGCGGGCTGATGCTGGCCCCGCCCCGCCCGCGCCTCTCCAGCCCCAAGGCTTTTTCTTTTTTTTCTTTTTTTTTTTTTTGAGGGCAGTGTCACTGGCCCTCATATGTGGGACCCGAACCGGAGCCGCAGGCTTCCCAAGCCAGCGCTTAACCACCGCGCCACTCGGCCGGCCCCAAGGCTTTTTCTGCCTCTGTGTCTTCAGTTTGGCATAATGAGTTTTTCTCTTCTACCTCGACCTGCGTTTTTACACCAAGGGCGTCTGATGGGGAAAATGGTGCCAACTGCTGCCTGGCGGTGGCTTGGGGTATTAGTTTTTTGCTTTCCTCCTGCGGGTTTGGGCTGAAATGAAGGCAGCAGCCATTGGGAGAACCATCTGGAGACCTAGTAGCCAGACCCCTTGGTCCCATTCCTCGAAAACTCAGTGCTCTGTTCCCGCCCTGGTGTGCATTCACGACCGGAAATTAGCCATGTTAAAGCGAACAGTTCAGTGGCGTTCAGCACATTCATACTGCTGTGCAACGTGCCTCTCCTTGTTCCAAAGCATTCCTGTCACCCCTAAAAAGAAACCTGTCCCTATTAGCAGTCATGCCCCGGCCCCCTCCCCCAGCCCCTGGCACCCACCCATCTGCTTCCTGTCTCTGGATTGGCCTGTTGTGGACATTTCCTATAAACGGAATCCTACAGTATGTGGCCTTTGTGACTGGCTTCTGTCACTCAGCATCGTGTTTCTAAGTTTGATGCATGTAGCGTATGTCGGCGCTTCATTCCTTTATTGTGGCTGAATCATAGCGCAGTCTGTGTGGCCACTACAATTTGTTTATTTATTCAGCCATGGATAGACCCGCGTGTGCGTGTTTGGTGAGGATGAAAGCTAAGCCTGAACCCGAAGGAAGAACCCATTGAAAAAGACAGCTTTTAGGGTAGTGTCAAGAATTTAAGGGAAAAGTTTCCATCAACTTTTCCAGCAGTTCTTAGCGGTTCCCAATTGCTTCATCTAATGCTTGGCGTTGCCCCTGCCAGCTTTGGGGATAGAAGCCTTTTTGCTAAAGTTGCTTTTGAGAATTATTCCTGGGTTGCCTCACAGATTCGGGGTATCCTGGCCCTCAAAATTTTCTATCCACGGCCCTCGTTTTTGTTCTGTTGATCTCCCTTCTCGGTCCTGGTGGAAGATCAGGGGGGTAAAAGGGAGACATTTCCTATAGCAGATAATGCTACTGGGCTCCAGGATCCATGTCACCGTCTACCTTTGGTCTCTAAGAACCCTGAGAAATGAATGCGGCTGCCAGGAGAGACCAGCCAAGTGTCCTGGGGACATGGAGGGGGAGCCTGGTCTCAGTTACAGTCTGGGGGTGGTGGCGCGGGAGGGGGGTCTGATTTCAGCTGACGAGGAGATGGAGTTGGACGCTGCAGGCAGAGGGCACAGCGTGCTCACGAACTGCCCGTGGTTTGGTGTGGGAGGGGTCAGCTGCCCACAGCCCGGGTGTCCACCAACGCAGGCCTTGTGGGGGGCAGACACGGCCCCCACCCACCCACACCACGTACACATCCCTTCTATTTTCCTGGGGAATTTTTCTGCCACACACAGTTTTGTCTCTGATTTCCGGGGATTCTGGACCCTGGAAGGGATCCACTCTTGCTTTGCTGCCCAGCCACGTGGTTCTGTGGGATGAACGAATCCGTGGCCTGGTGCGTGTCTGTCGTGGGAGGCCTTGCAGCCTGGTTTCGTGCTCTGCCTGCCTCTGCAGAGCTCTTGAGTCCCGGCCTCTCCACTCCGGCTCCCTCCAGGCCAGGGCTGCATGGCTCTGTGGCTGGTGACCTTGGGATCATCATTAAACCTCGCTGGGCCTTCGTTTTCTCATCTGGAAAATGGGGAAAATGATATTGCCACTTCCCAGGGTGTTTGTGACAGTTACAGGAGTTAAGACTTGTGAATTGCTGAGAGCAGGGGTTGGCAAACTTGGCAAGCTCCAGACTTGGACCTCAGCCTGTTTTTGTAAATAAAGTTTTACTGTCACACAGGCCCGCCCACTCATTTGTGTCTTGTCTGTGGCTACTTTCCCAATACAGTGGTGGGCGAATAGTTGGACAGAGGCCGAAATGCAAAGTCGAAGTATTTTCCCACCTGGCCCTTTACAGGGAAGTGTGCTTTCCGCTGGCTTACAGCAGTGCCAGGCCTGTGCCTCCAGGTTCTCAGGTTCCCTACCTGTGCAGTGGGGATGAAGCAGCAGCCCTCTAGCAGGGGTGCAGCATGGCCCCGGTGGAGGGGACGCCGAGGCCTGGGGCAGGCTGAGCTGTGAACTGTGCCTTGTCTAATCTCTGGGGCTCTCTGTGCAGAGTGGCCTCAGCAGCGTGCAGGGTCACATTTGAGGCACTTGAGGCTTTTCCTGCATTTTCCCCGACGATCTGGGTATGTGGAGGGCCTAGGGGTCCCATCAGGACTCCAGCTCTCCCCATGTCTCAGATGGAAATGCTGAGCCCTGGAGGCAAACCCAGTGTCATCCCAGTGTGACACCCTCAGGCCCTGTGGGACTTGTGGGGGTTGGGTGGGAGGACAGAGACCCTGAGCGTGGCTCAGCCTCTGCTGGTCCCGAGGTGGTGGGGCAGTTGGCAGCCCCTGGGCTGCAGTTGTTCCGGGGAATAATGTGTCTTCTGTCCTCGGGCGCAGCTGCTGTGGGGGTGGAGAGGCAGCGGCCTAGAGCTCCTGCCGGGCCTCCCCTGCCAGCAGCTGCCGGCTTGGCCTTGAGGATGGCACTGGGCGGGGTTGGGTTCCACCAGAGCCTCTAGGCCTGGAGCAGGGTTTTGGGGTAGGACAGTTCCAGCCAGTGCTTACGCACATGCTCTGCACGTGAACTCATTCAAGCCTCACAACAGGCTGGGAGGTGGGAACGGTCATTGTGCAGATGCGGAATCAGGCAGGGGATGCTTGCTCCATCTGCTTGAGGCCGCGGAACTGGGAGGTGGGAGAGGGTGTGGGGGTTGAGCCCAGGGCCCTGCAGGTGAGCGCTAATAAACTAATGGGCGTAACTGAAGAGCCTGCAAAACCCAATGACCCGCTTGTTTCACACGTTTTTGAAAACAACTGTTTCACAAAGAGTAAAGCTCAGTGAAGGGAAAACAAAAATACCGACCAGTAAATAAACAGCTCTCACCGCCGCCCAGAGAACCCCATTTATATCTCTGCGTCCTGTTCTCCTATGTGTTTGTATATGCGTGTGTATTTGCTGCAAAACTGGGTTTGTCCATATGTGATATTCTATAACTTGCTGGTTTGAACCGAGCATCTGCACACCAAATAATGTTCCTGGAGGGTCAGGGGGATGGAGGCCGAGGGTCTTGGTGCCTGTTCTTGAGGAGTTTGGTCCGGTGGGAGGACACAGATGGGATAAGTGGGGAAGAGAGGCTTCAGGCCTTGTCGGAGAGGAAGGATCCGACCTGTGCAGAGTGCGCTGCACTGGGAGGTGCCTGCTCCTGGGGACTGTCATGGCAGGTGTTGCGTGCCCTGGGCCCGCAAGTCAGGTCTGGAAACTCAGGGTGTACTGGGGGCGTCCACTGGCAGTGCCCCGTGCTGAGCCCTTGCCCGTTTTCTCTCCGCCGCAGGACCGCAGCCTGGCAGGCAAGCTGGAGCCAGTGTCTCCCCCCAGCCCCCCGCATGCCGACCCTGAGCTGGAGCTGGTGCCTCCGCGGCTCTCCAAGGAGGAGCTGATCCAGAGTATGGACCGGGTGGACCGCGAGATCACCATGGTGGAGCAGCAGATCTCCAAGCTGAAGAAGAAGCAGGTGCGAGTGGGCGGCGGGCGGCTCCGAGCTGGGGGCGCCGGGCGGCGCGGTGGGGTGTGCGCTGAGCACTGCACGTGTGCCGGCTCGTTTGTGTGTGTGTGTGTGTGTGTGTGTGTGTGTGTGTGTGTGTGTGTCCTAGACGCTTATTGGACAAGGGCGCTGGGGCGTGGTGCGGTGTCGTCCAGTAGAGCTTTTTGCAGTGTCCACATGGTGGTCTGCAGCCCTGCAACTGCTGACCACTTGAAATGTGCCTCATGCAGCTGAGGAACTGAACTTTTAATTTAGTTTAATCAAAATGAAATGAAGCGTATGCTTGATTAGCCACGTGGCTACTGTCCTGGCCAGCACGGAACAGTGGGTGAGGTCAGGTTGCCCAAGTTCAGATCTCATTTCTGCCACTTCCCAGCCGAGTGGGGTGGGCAGGTACTTCCCTGTGCCCCACTTTCCTCATCCATAAAATGGAGAGAAATGGCGCCTAACTCGGACCCTGACTTTCGAATCTGGACGAGCTGGGCCTCCTAGCTCTGCTTCAGTTTCCTTGTCTGTGAAATGGGCACAGAAACAGGGTCATGTGGTAAAACTAAATCCTCACTGTGACCGTCAAAACTAAAGGAAAAGTTAATACACATATTTATAATAATTTATAATTTCATTTTTAATATTGATAAAAATAATAGTCTTCTTTTTCCCAGTTCTTCACATATGTCCCTCACTGGCATTTTCAGGTCTCTGCTCAGATGTCCCCACCACAGACAGATCCCCTGCCCTGCGTTTTATAGGAGCCCTTACTCCAGCCAGCTTCTGTCCTGGGGCCCGGCAGATCCAGCCAAAGCCAGGCCCGATGCCTGTTTTTGTAAATAAAGTTTTATTGGCACATGGCCACAACCATTTGTGTACATACTGTCTGTGGCTGCTTTGCAGATATGGTATCAGAGTAGTGTGGTCACAACAGACCATGTGCCACAAAAACCAAAAGTACATGCTACCCGGGCAGGGTCCTTATTTCCCCGTTCACTGCTGTGCTCTTAGCCGTGCTGGCACATAGTAGGAGGTGCTCGTTCAAAACTGTTGACGGAGTCAGTGTGACACTGTCTTGACACTGGAGAGTGTCTGGGTTGTGCCTGGAAACGGTCACACCTGGTACTCCCCAGGTGAGGAAGTGTGGGCTCCATGTAGGATCAAGGGCCCCCCCGGCACCACGGGGTAGAGTGAAGGCTGATGGGAGAAAGCCCCCAGGAGGCAGTTGAGGGCCCTCAGGCAGGTCTTGAAGGGCATATGGGGGTGGGAGGGCATTGATTCCAGGAGGGCATCTGGGCTGACGCTGGCATGGATGAGTGGGACTTGGAGGATGGCCCGGCAGCTGGGCCCGTCAGTGAGGCTTGGCATTGCATTTTGACATTAAATTTAAAATTTGGCATTTTTTTGAGCTAAAATTCACAAAACATAACATTTCTCATTTAAAACTGAACAATTCAGTGGCATTTGGTACATTCCCAGTGTTGTGCAACCATTCCTCCTATCTAGGTCCAGGACATTTTCATCACCCCAAAAGGAGACCCTAGACCCATTAGCAGTCACCGTCCATCCCCTCCCCACCACTTTCCTGCCTCTGGATTTGCATATTCTGGACGTTGCATGTAAATGGAACCACCCATTTTGTGACCATTCCAGACTGGCTCTTGTTACTCAGCATCGGGTTTTCAAGGCGCATCCTCAGTGCTGAGTTCCCTCATGGCTGAGTCATTCCACTGTGCGGACCGTGTACCACGTTCTCTTTACCCATTCGCCCACTCATGAACATTGGGTTATTTCCACCTTGGGCCGCTGTGACTGTGCTGCTGTGAGCGTTTGCGTTCACATTGGAGCCCCTCTTTCCGGCGCAGGCAGACCTAGGATCCTGCGGCCACAGTCCCGGCCACCTCACCTCAGCAAAGTGAACGTAGCGATCAAGCGACTCACTCCCGTGTTTTGGATTCCCAGCGCACATGAAGGTTATGTTCACACTGTATGTAATCTGTTCAGTGTACAGTAGCATTATGTCTAACAAAACTGTTCAGACCTCAATTAAAAAACACTTTATTGCTAAAAGCATGCTAGCCATTATCTGAGCCTTCAGTGCCTCGTCATCTTTTTGGCGCTCATAGTCTCGCTTGACACAAGGATGCCACAGCCCTTCGGCTTGAAAAACATAATGTCTGCAAAGTGCAGGGAGGTATGATTGCATCCAGCAGTGCAGGTACCCGGACATAAGGTAACAGCATTTCACTTTTGGAGAAGCTATCAAACTACTCTCCATAGTGGCTGCGCCATTGTATACAGCAGTACACAGGGTCCCAGTTTCTCCAGGTCCTCGCCCACACTTGGCGGCTTTTTGTCTTTCTTTTTAATTACGGCCATCCTGGGGGTGTGTGGAGTGTCGTCCCCTGCGGTTGTGTCTGCACGCAGTAGCCGGGTTTTATCCAGCTGCCCAGCGGCACTTCCTGCGTGTCAGCTCCTTTGGCCTTCAAAACGGCCTTGAGGTTGGCACCGTTACTCCCGGCTTTCTCTGAGGAAGACACTGAGGGTCAGAGAAGTTGAGCGGCTCACTGGCCCAAGGTCACAGAGCTGGCGAGGGATGGAGCTGGGGTTTGAAGCCATGCCCTTCTCAGCAGGTCTCTCTCTGTGGTGTTTTTCTTTGGTGCCTCAGGAGAGGCCCTCCTTCCCTGATGGTAGAGAATCCCTGCCCACCCTTTGCAGCTGTGCGCTTCTTCCATTTCTGGGCTTCATTTGTTTTACGCTTTTTGCAATGATCTTGATGCTTTGTCAGATGCTGGCTGCTTTTCTGGAAGCCGCCACCAGGGGTCGCTGCGGGGCGGAGCAGCGAGGCTCCCCCAAGCCGGGCCTTCCTGCCCCCAGGAAGCAGGACTGGATTTTCTGGTTCCTTCTGCCTCGCCCTCCTCTTGGCCGCCCGTTCATAATGGTGTGCTCCACGGTCACGGGCAGGCTGTGAGCATTATCAGCAGAGAGCAGCGCTCTAATCTCAAGATGCCCTGTCAGATCGCACGCCTGCTCACGGGCCTCCCCGTGACCTCGGGAGGCCTAAGCCCTGGCCTTTGCTTTCTCTTTCTGGTATAAAGCAGACAGCAGCATGAAGCAAAGTCCTTTATGATTTTTGGAGGAGGGCGGATCCCGACTGAAGACCACAGGGCAGATGACGACAATGGTGACAATCATGAAAAGCTGCTTGTCAGGCCTGATTGCTTTGCACACCAACTCTCTAGGGCTAGGGGAGAAACTCCAATTATCCCCATTTCCCTGATGAGGAAAGGGAGGCTCATAGACGTTTAGCAGCTTCCCAAGGTTACGCAGCCAGGAAGTAGTAGGAATCGGGTTCCAATCCGGGCAGTGGCTCCACAGCCTCTGCTGAGGGTGGTCGCGCTCGTGGTAGGAATGGATGATAACAGCTGGCTCTTAGCGAGCCCCCGATCGACGCTGTGCGTGCACTAACATCCTTTCCTCACCGCAGCCCTATTGGGGAAGCCCAGCGATAAGCCCCATTTACAGAAGAGGAAACCGAGGCACAGTGGGGTCAAGCTGCTGGCTTATGCCCGCCTAGCTGCTAAGTCCCCGAGGCCGGATTGAACCCAGCAAGGCCGGCTGCAGAGGCTGGAGCTGGCCCTGGGCTGGACTCTTCCCTGCGGTGGGGAGCTGGGCCTCTCCAGGGCGCGGAGTTCCCGAGGGTGACTCAGAGGAAATGGTTAGCAGCCTGACTTCCTGTGCGCGGCCACCAGCCCGGGCTGCGCGGGGCCGCCCTCGCCGTGGGGGTGCTGCCTCTGCTCCTTCCGCCTGCCGGCGCTGTTACCACCACACTCTCCCCCTTCCCACAGCAACAGCTGGAGGAGGAGGCCGCCAAGCCGCCCGAGCCCGAGCAGCCCGTGTCGCCACCGCCCATCGAGTCGAAGCACCGCAGCCTGGTGCAGATCATCTACGACGAGAACCGGGTATGTGTGTCGCTGCCCCCCGCCTTCTCCTTCCTGCTTGTCCTGTGCTGGCTGCCAGGGTTACCTCGAAGGATCTGGCGCTCTCCCTGGGCCTCAGGGTTCCCTCCCACCTGGGAGCTGGGGACCTTCGTGACCCTCCTTCCGCCCCGTTCACAGACCCGGAGACCCATCCTGGTGTGGCTGCAGCCTGTTCTGTGGCTCAGACGTGGCACTGGTGTGAACCGTGGCTGCCTGTGGGATACAGTATGAAGATGTAGGCATCAGGTCGTAGGAGAGCGTCAGGGGCCAGCTGACCAGTGGGGGCGATAGGCAATCCCTTAGGCACTTATGCAGAAGTTCCTGTAACACAGATAGTACTTATTGTCATTAACAGTAACAGCAAATGTTAACTGACTAGCGCCTCCTTTTCATGCAGTGGGCCAAGTTCTTTACGTGGTGGTCCTAGTAGTGTAGATATAGTAAGTTTCCATTTAACCCGTGGAGAAACTAAAGCCCAGAGAGGTTAAGTGACTTGTCCAAAGTCACACAGCTAGGAAGTGGTGGACCTGGGATTTGAACCTGTGGCCCATCAGAGCCCGGGGTCTGATTTGTCAGTATTAGCCTCCATTGACATTTCGCCCTGGAAGGGGCCTCTGGGTGGTTGAACACAGGGTCTGTAGCAGGCTGTGGGGGCTCCTATGGATCCGTGGGGGGCAGCTGCTGGGTGTCTAGAGGGGGCTTAGTCTTGGGGCAGGGGACTCAGGGTACCCAGAGCAGAATGCCTCCAGGGAGTGAACCTCCAGGGTCTGAGCTGTCCTGAAGTAGAACCTGGTTCTGGTGAGGTGGCGAGTTCGCTGTCATCCCAGTCAAACCACGAGAGCTCAGCTTTGATGCTTTACAGTTGACTCATTTTAAATGTGCTCAGGGCCTCTGGATGTTGAGTCTTCTCCCTTTAGTTTCAGATGAGGAAACAGGCCCAGAGAGAGACTGTTCCTTGGCTGAGGTCACACAGTGAAGTGTGACAGATGGGTGAACTTGCCTCCCAGCTTGGCTGCCTTGGTCTCCCTCCTGCCCAGGGCTCCTGGCCACCTTTCCCAGCTGCCTTTGCTGTAGGATGTGCCCCCGGCTGCTGGATCAGTGCTCAGGGTTTGGGTAGGGCTGCGCACCAGTGTCATGGGGCCTGATGGCTGCTCTGGAGCCTGGGAACATGTGGCTGGTGCCTTTGTCCATAGTTCCAGGCAGGGAACTATTGGAGCAATGCCTTTGGCTACACCTCTGCCTCTTGAAGTAGCAATACACGCAGGATGAGACTGAGCCTACTGGGAGCTGTGTGCTCAGCCTTATGGGGCTGGTTACCCCCCCCACACACACACCCTGGTCCCCCACCTCCAAGTAACACATAGCAGTTATAACAATAGGCTAGCTAAGGGGCCACATTGCTTTAGTCGGACGATCTAGGTTCAAATCTCATCTCTACAATGTCCTGGCTTTGTGACCTTGGGCCAGCTACTTAAACCTCGCTGCGATCCATATTCCTCACCTGCAAAATGACGATAATCATAGCACCCGCCTTGTACGGCGGTATGGGGGTTAGATGAGTTCATTATGTAGTGCCTCATGCCTGGCACCGAGTAAGTGCTGGTGTGTTGTTATTGTTCAGGTGCTTGGGCACATCACGCTCAACCTCATTCATTCATTCGCTCACTCAGCAGCCATGTGGTTGAATGCCTGCTCTGTGCCTGCTACTGTTCCAAGCCCTGGGGACACAGCAGTGACCTCGGCCCCAGCCCACACACGTTCTTTCTGGTGGGGGAGACATCATCACTCCACAAGTTGCCTCCGTGGGCACATCATTGGTCTCAGGAATTTTGCTCTCCTCACCCTGATGCCCCTTGTGCCCTTCCCTTTACCCCTCACTCTGCCCAGCCTCACTGTCACTGACCTTTGCTCTTGCCTGAACGCCCAGCCATGCCCCTGCCTCAGGGCCTTTGCCCGGGTCGTGCCCTCCACCCGCGGCGCCCCCCCCCCCCTCCCCGCTGGCCTCCCTCTCTCACACCTTCAGCTCTTTGCTCAAATCTCCCCATTGCAGGGAGGCCCGTTTTGACTTTCTGTTTAATCCTGCAAACCCTTCAACCCCCGTTTCTCCTCTTCCTGGCTTTAACTTGCCCCTTCGCTCCTGTGACTCATATTTTATTTGTTCTGTTGATTGCGGACGGACAGAAGCTCTGTGAGAGCAGGGATCCTTGTCCCTTTTTTCCCCCCCAGCTGTGTCCCCAACACCTAGAACAGTGCTTGGCACATAGTAGGTGCTCAGTAAATGTTTGTTGAAGGGATGGTGGCGACTCCCCTGAGGAGCAGTCCCCTGGCTTTGGGGATGTGGGGACGGGCCTCAGGCTGGAAGCTGGGTGGGCAGAGGCCCCCCAGCCGCCTTCGGCAGGGGCAGCCAGGGCTTACCGCCTGCGGGGGATCAATAGGATTAAATTTTAATCCTCCTTCCTCCCCTGCTGGTTCCTGGGAGAGGCTGACTCCAAGGGCCTGTCTCTAAATGCCGCACTGGCTGGAAAACGCAGCTTCCCCCGCTGGGCAGGCCCGCCTGGCTTTTCCGCACAGTGGACTCAGGCTCATTATCCATTCGGGGCACACGGACCAGGCGCCAGCGTGCAGGGGGCAGCCAGCTGAGCCTGGCTTTTCCTGCCTCCAGGAGCCGCCTGTGTGGATGGGGCCAGGCAGGTGCACACAGAATGGCCAAGAGGGCGGGGCGGGGGGTGGGTGGAAAAGGCTTCTTGGAAGCAGTGGGTGGGCCCTTGGCCCCAGGAGGGCATTCGAGTGGGGGTCACAGCATAGGGCAAGGCTCAGAGAGGGGAGGGGATAGAGGTCTTGTCTGATCTTCAAAGGGAGTGTGCATGGGCGGGGGGTGGGGGGGCAGAGGCCTGAGAGGACGCTCACGCTCTTGAGTTTGGATAAAACAAACCCGTGCAGAACTAGTGAAGGCTGTATAAATGGGGGACAACTTGCCTGGTGCTAACACTAGGCAGTGGGCAATCGAGGCAGACGTCCTGGAGGAGGCAGGGCTGCAAAAACGGGCACTATTGGGAAAAAGAAGAAGGATATTTCCAGTGAGGAGAACGTGATTATTCATACACATCCCTGCACATATGTGTGTACGTATGTTCGAGTGGACCTGTGGTGACTGTGTGTGTGTGAGTCAGCACGTGTGGGGCACACCTGTAGCTGTGTGTGCATTGACACACCACCCATTCGCAGGCACGCCTGTTAGCTGTCCGACACACGGAGACGTGTGTGCACGTGTTTGTAGTTTGGCGTGAGGAGGGCATGTGTGTGGCCGCATGTGCTTGTATTTCCTGCATACGCGTGTGGCCACTTGGGTGCGTGTTTGCACTGCGCCCTGTGCATATGTGTGTGGATGTGGCATGTGTATGAGCTGCTTGTGTGGCACGTGTGTGTATGTTTGTGCCTTTATAAGTGTGACCACAGTATTTGGTCTCAAGGGTCCACGGGGCTTGTATGTACCTTTCTGTGCAGGTGACTGAGGTCTTTGCACCCCAGATACAGCCACTAGGAGGCCTGGTCACTTGGACCCTGCCCCCCCCCTCCCCGTAGGCAGAGCGCAGTCTCTTGAATGAGACCCCAGCCCAACCTCCCGATGCCTGGTGAGAGCCCCTGCGGCTTGAACCCCTGGGTCTGTCCTCTGGGAGCTGGCAGAGTGACTCTGGCCAATGGTTCCCTGAGGCGGGACACCAGGGGTCCCGTGGACCCTGCTGCAGAGGTGAGAAGCTGTTAGCTGGGGTGAGAGGGAATTCATGATTGGGCTTGAACCTGTGGCCCGCACCTGTGTCCTCCGGCCATGCTCCTTTCCAGGGGAGTGTCTCCCCCTCATTTGAAGAGGGACGTTGAGAAAGAAGTGACAACATGCAGGACATCTTTGCAAAGGTCCTGGGAGTTTGGTACCTGGGGTGAGCGCGGGCGTTTTGCAGGTGTTTGTGGGGCTGGGGTGGTACTGAGGCTCAGAGGTGAAGGGACTTGCTGAGGGTTAGAGCAGAGCTGACCCCAGATGTGGGCCCCTGAGGAACGGACGTGGCAGAAAGGCCTGCCTGGGGAGGAGGGGCCCAATAGGCAGGACACCCCCCTGGACCCAGAAGCCAGGGCGTGGGAATGAAGCGGGAACAGGCGGGGAGGTGGAAGGAATGCCCTAGGGTGATGGAAGGGGCTGGGGGTGCCAGCTTGGGCTGCGGCGGTCCAGCCTTTGCCTTTGCCTGAGCCTCAGATCCCTGTGTGGGCGGAGATGGGGCTCACGCTGGAAGCTCCTGCTTTGGGTTCTTGGAGGAATCCAAGCCGGTGGAGCAGGTGAGGGTCCAGTACAGGGCCTGGCACTTGCAGGGGCCAGCTGGTGTGACCGTGGCCTTGTCGTCGTCGCCCACAGCAATAATAGTAACAGCCAGCTCTCACACAGCACCTACTGTGTGCTGGGTCCTGATGTTACAGCCTTAACGTCTGTCAGCAACTTTAGTTTTCATTACGGCTGCGTGATGGTGCTGTTGTGGCCCCCATTTTATAGATGAGGAAGCTGAGGCTCAGGGAGGGGAAGGGACCTGCGTGAGGCCACATGGTTAGTCAGAGGATTTGAACCCAGGCCAGCTGGTCCTGCACCCTGGTCCTGGCTGCCACCCTGCCCTGTGTTTGCAGTATTCCAGTGTTGGCAGCAAGCGCCCTTGGGACTGGTCTTCTGGGTAAATTGTAGGTGTGCCACCTTTTGGAAATTGAGTTGCTTCTTAAAAGGCTCCGGATGGCTCAGGGCTTAGGAACGGAGCCGAGGGGAAGGCTCGTCTTCTCCAGGGGCTGCAGGAAGCCCCCTCCCCTTGCCTGTGTTCCTGAGATAGTGAGGATGCAGTTAGTGATGGCAGCCGCTGTGGTTCACAGGACAAAGACTTCTGCAGTCCCCACCATGGGCCCTGGGCCCTGGGCCAAATCTAAGCCCTAGGCCCAGCCGTGTGATGCATCAGTTTTTAGCTACTCTGCCGCTCTAGCCCTACCCTTCCTGTGTTTGCCATCAACCCTTTTATCTAAATGGGCAGTTGCTGCTGATCCCTAGGGCCTCACGAATGCACACAAACTTCTCTTCATCCCTCAAAACCCAGCTTGTGTATCCCTCGTGTTACCTTTCTGGAGGGAGTGACTCGTGCCCCACTTGGTGCCTCCCCCGCACAGCCCAGGTACCCTTCTCTGCCCGAGCACACGGATCGCTGTCACTGCCCACCAGACTGTGCTTATCGCAGGCAGGCGCCGGGTCGCGTTCGTCCCGTGTCTTGCCCTTGTGCTTAATACAGAGTGAGTGCTCAGGAAGTGTTTGGGGAGCCACCCTGTCCCCTCCCCACCCCATTCCTAATCCTTACTTGGTCTGGATCGGAAACTCCCATCTCTACTACCCCACAGCTGACACTTTCTTGCTTCAAGGTGCGGCCAGGGCAAGGATGGTCTGCAGTGACCGTCAGGGTGGTGTCGCCTGGATGGGGCCTGGCCCTTGGCTTTCTCCCTTCTTGGAGCCTGGCGATCAGAAGGACTTCTTACCTCTTCTTTCTTTTCCCTAGTCTCATCACCTGTAAAATGGGGCTGGTCTTGTGTCCACCTGACATTGTGTTTCTGTGTGCTTTAAAGATCAATATCATATGCTGTGTGCTCAATGCCCGGCACATAGTAGGTGCTCAGTGAAATGGCACTTGTTGTAATCATAACTTGCCGCCTGTTTTTCTGGCCCCCAGCCACACTCTGAGCCTGCTGGTCTCGGGGTTTCGGCTCAACGCAAAGGGGTCCGAGAGCATGGCTGTGTTCTTGGGTGGGCCGGGCCCAGGGCTCTAGGCAGAGCTGGTTCTAGGTGCCAGCTTGAGCCCACCTACATACTCACTTCTGTCACTGTGGGCTGCGGGAGGGGGAGTGAGGCTGGCCCTCAGCACCCCCTCTCCCCGTGTCACACCAGGAGCCTGTTGTCAGCCACGTTCCCCAGGGCTCTGGGTCACCCCTTCTTAGTGGATCTGGATTTGGGGATCACTGGGGAACCTTTTGCTCTGATGGTGATGACTTGCTGACCTGTCCTTTTGACCCACACCCAATACTGGATGGACTCCCTGGTTTGGCTGGGTCAGGAGCACCCAGCCTTTCCTGGGTCACGGGAGGGGCTTAGGTCTCTCATGTGTGTGCTGTGGGTACCCCGATTTCTGTTGCACACAGTGGCCCAGATCCGACAAAGACCCTGCTGAAGCCCTTTGCACAGTTCTCTGTCCGCCCGCTCCTCCAGCTGGCCTGGACACCCTCCGGGCCCCTCAGAGCAGGCCCTGGTGGTCCCAGGCGGGGCCGGTGGGGCCTGGCGGAGGCACAATGTCCGCCTTCATGGCCGGGGGCCCAGAGGTCCAGCCTGTTGAATTCTCTGCCACCAAGCCCTTTCTGCCACATGTTTCTGTTTTCCTAATAAGTCCCGGGTTGTGAGTGGGGAGGGAGGCGGGGAGGCCCCAGGGTAGCTCAGAAATAGTCACATGATTGTGAAATACAAGAATCCTAGAAAGGGTGTCTCTGAGTGTCTCTATCTCCCTGCTCCTCTGCCCCTCCCCCTCCCCGCTGGCGGCACCAGCTCTGAGGTAATCGCAGACTCCCAGCCAGCTTCCAAGGCCCTGGAAGGCACCTCGGCCTGGCGGTGTGCGCCCACACCACTGGCCTGGCCTGGCGGGCCTGGGGGCTTGGGGGGACAGGCACCGGGGAACACGGTACGTTTGTTAGAATCGAAACTTGGCCAGCTCGCCAGGGACGTTGCGGGGGTGTTCAGACCCCTGTGTGTTTGTTTCGTTAGGGGAGGGCTTGCAGGGGGGCCCTGACCTCCCCCCTGCCCCCTGGGCTGTGGATTGCGTGCCGGGTTGGGCAGCTGCCTGCTGTTCCCAGAGGCCTCTGTTTATAATCGGTTGTGTGCGTGTGTGTGTGCACGTGTGTAATTCCTGCTCTTCTCCGCACCCTGCAGAAGAAGGCCGAAGCTGCACACCGGATTCTGGAAGGCCTGGGGCCCCAGGTGGAGCTGGTGAGCTGGGGACAGTGTGGGGGCTCGGGGAGGGGTGGCTGGGAGGTGGGCAGCAGGTGGGTGTGGAAGGGAGGAGGAAGCCACGGGAGGAGGCAGGAAATGCACCCTACGATAAGAGGGACTGGCAGATAGCGGGTGGGTGGGCCAGGCCGCACTGGGGGTGGGGTGGCAGAACGGTTCCTGCTGCGCTCCCAAGCCTAGCGGGTCAGGCTGCAAGAAGGCTGTCACGTTGGAGTCTAAGCCATGTGGCCCAGCCTGGCGTGGACAGCCCGTACCCTAGGCCAGGTGATCTGAGCTCAGCTAGGTCTGCCACTTAACAGCTGTGTGACCCTGAGCAGGTCTCTTACCCTCTCTGTGCCTCAGCTTCTCACCTGACAAATGGAAATAATAATTGAGATATCGTATCCCATTGAGATATAGTGGTGATTAACTGTACTAATATTTACAAAGCACCAAACACAGGGCCTGATGGACAGGAAGTGCTGAGCATTAGCTGTTGTTATTAGTGTTACGCTGCCAGTGTCATTGGGAGATGCCATGGGTTGGCGCAGAGCCGAGGGAAAGCGTATTGGGATGCTGCCAGCCCGCACACGCACGCAGGATGGCTGTAAAGTCCCCGTGCCCCTGGCCGCTCTGGGGCGGGTGTGGGCACGCTCATGGGGCAGGGATAATCTTATGCATTCAGAGCCTGGCTTTAAACACGTGAGTCTGCTGAGTGGCTTTGGGAAAGGGACTTGGTTTTCTCATCTGTGAAATGGGAATCAGGGCTCTTTATGAGTCTAAATGAAAATGATGGCTAACGAAGGCTCCCTTAGCACAGCACGTGGCCCGTAATAAGCACCCCACCAGCATGAACACTTAGGAGGGCCGAGCTGTTTGCCCCCGGAGGTTTTTCTGCAGTGACAGCTGCTTCCCAGCCTGGGGTCTGCCTGCTCAGGCCACTGAGGAACGGAGAACATCTGGCCTTCCTTGGCCCCCAGCTCCTCTCAGAGGGCAGAGCCAGACAGGTGGGGGTTGGGGGTAGAGCCCGGCTCCCAGCCTGGGGCATGCACGGTCCTTGGGATGTCTTTAGCAACCTCTTTGTAAATTTTTTATTATTTTTTTTAGTAGCTGTATTGAGATGTACTTCACGTCATATAATTCACCCATTTAAAGTGTATAATTCAGTGATTTTTAGCATATTCACAGATAAGTGTCACCATCTCGGCAGCCGGTTTTAGAACATGTCACCATCTCAAAAAGAACTCCGTACCCTTGAATACCTATCACCTCCTTATCTTCCCCATCTCCCCACTTCTTACCACACCCTGTACCCCACCCTGCCCTAACCAACCACTAAGCTGCTTTCTATCTGTCTCGATGGATTTGTCTACTCTGGACACTTCCTATCAATGGCCTTACACCATCTGGCCCTTGGTGACTGGCTTCTGTCACTCAGCCTCATGGTTTTGAGGTCTCCCCCATGGTGTAGTGTGTATCAGTCTTCATTGCTTTATGGCTGATTCACCCTCCATTGTGATTTTGTCTGTCCACATTTTGTTTGTCCATTCATCCACTGATGGACATTAGCTTGTTTTTGCTTTTGGTCATTGTAAATAAAGTGGCTACGAACATGAGCGCACAAGCTGCTTTGTGCACATACGTTTTCATTTCTCGTGGGTGTGCACCCAGGGCTGGGGTTACTGGGTCACGGCAGCTCTGTGCTCAGCGGCTTGAAGAATTGCCAGACCATTTTCCAAAGTTGCCGCACTATTTTCTAGCCTCACCAGTAGGCTGCTTGCTGCCTCAGTTTCCCCTTCTTGCCAATGGGATGGCGGGATTAGAGGTGGTACCCAGCCATTTCCAGGCCCAGACGCTCGCCCTCCCCCTTGTCCTGACCTAAGTAGTCCCAGGCCTCCTGAGGGAGGTCACGAGCAGAGGGAAGGTCACCATGTGTGGAGGCCTGAGGGCGCTGGTAATGGCGGCAGGGCCAGTGTCCCTGTGAGCCGGGCAGGGTCTGCGGGGCTCAGAATCTGAGCCGTTCTTTCCTGGGCCTAGGGGACTGAGGGAGGTCATCCCCTGCGTGGGGGTCCCAGAGCAGAGGCTCCCTCGAGGCTGGTGGCACGGGAGGCCAAGGTCCGGAGCGTCTGCTGGGCCGGGCGCCTGTCACTGGAGTCCTCTCGAAGTCAGTAGGCTCTTGGCTTGGTGGCCTGCAGTGGAACTAGGGAGGAATCTTACATTGACAGCACCTACTGTGTGTCAGGTCTCGTGGAAGTGTCACCGTCCCTTTCCTAGATGAGGCACAGAGAGGGCAGTGCCTTGCCCAGGATCACACAGCAAAAGATGAGGCAGAGAAGTGTGCCGAGCCCAAGGGGTGTAGCCAACCAGTTCTGCACAGGTCTGCCATGTGGTCATTGAACGGCCGAGTGGCCAGAGGTGTCCTCCAGGTGGAGGCATTTCAGAGGTGCACTCTCTGCAGGGGCCTCTTGGTGCCACCCAGGAGTCAGAGCTCAGGCCGTGGAGGCTCTGTGGTCAGAGGGCTGCACCGCTGGGAACCCAGCTGCAGCCAGGGGGCTCAGCCAAGTGGCCACCTCACCTCTGGGACCGAGATGGGTGCTCTGTGACCTGTCTGGGCCCGGGAGAAATTTGCCTGTGGCATCGCCCCTCCGTCCCAGAGCCCTGGCCTGGCCTGGAGGAAAGGTCCTTGGGGGCGGGTGTCAGCTGCTGCGGTCCCCCGTCTGCCCCCCGCTGCTTTGAGTCACTGAGTTCCTTCCTGTTCAGAGGCGTTATTTTAAGAACATGGTGTCACCAGAGGGTTGAGAGCCAGGGCTGACACTTCATTTCTTAGCAGCTCAGTCCACCTGGGGTTGCTGGCGCTCTCGGCCACCCCACGCGCCGGCTGAAGTCAGGCCCGAAGGGGACCCCCGCCTCCGTCCTGAGACCCAGCACTGCTTTCTTAGTCATAACAGGGTAGCTGGCTTCTGCCCAGGGCTCTGCATTCGTGCATTTCCAGTCGTGCACACCCTTTGTGCTTCCTTTCTGCCCTCTGACTGTTTGGCTGTGCCCCCATTTCTAGAGGAGGAAACGGAGGCCTGGCTCCCCCAGAGTCTGTGGGAGGGATTTTCCTCCCCGAGTGTTACGTCCTCCTGCTGTGGCTGTGAGGGCCAAGGTCTCCTCATGGCCGCCATATTGGCACTTGCTTCCCAGGACAGAAGGAGGTTTGCCTGGCCTTGTGTAGCCCCCTGCAGGTGGCACGGAAGGGGCTTAGAGGGCACCCCTCAGGCCCTGCCCTGGGGGGAGGGCATGTTGGGGCCTGTGGCCATGCTGTTTGGGGTGGTCCCCATCAGCTGGTATTATCAGGAGGCTTGTGGTGTCAGGAGGGGTGTCCAGCTCCATTCCCCAGGGAAGAGTTCTAGGGCGTAGCTTACGGGTCCCCTTCCACCGTCTTGGAGCGCTGCCTGAGGCTTTAGGACTCTGTCTCTCCCCTTCCCCTGTCCTGCCTGACCCCTCACACTCTGTACCTGGTTCTTCTCCCTCCGTCATCCATGGCTGACCCGGAGGTTCCTGCTGCAGGTGCGGGCATGTGAGAGAGAGGGACGGGGGTGGGGTGGGGTGGGGGGGGAGAGGCGGAGAGGACAGGGAGACACACAGATGCACGGAGGCGGGTGCAGGCAAAGACAGGGCAGGCCCCTCCCTCCAGGGTGGGAGTTGAGAGGCGGGATTCTAGCTCCAGCCCACTTCTTACCAGCTATGGGCAATGCTTTACCCTCAGGTACTCGATTTTCCTATCTGTAAAATGGGGTGATAATCGTGCCTGGTGCCTACTGCTGTGTAACACACCAGCCCTCAATTCAGTGGCTTGAGACGCCGAGTTGCTGTTTGCCGTGAATGTAGGCGTCGGCTGAGCATCCTGTTGGTCTGGGCTCAGCTCGCTCGTGTCCCTGGTCCCTGGGCCTTCGGCTGGTGGCTCTGGCCCCGCCTCCAGCAGGCCAGGCCAGCCTTGTTCTGTTGATGGGGCAGGCGGAGTAGAGGGGAAGCAGAAGTGCAGACACACGTGTCCAAGCCTCTGCTGTCATTGAGTTTGCCCCCGTCCCATTGGCCAAAGCAAAGGCATGGGTGGATACAGGAAGGCGGGAAAAACGGGGGCCGTGGCGACAGTCACGGCACCCTGATGGCAGCGGTGACACTGGTAACGTGGGCATTTGTGCCAGGGCTACAGGCTTGCACGCACCGCCTCCCCCCGCCCCAACCCCAGGTCTGGGCTGCACAACGACTCCTGTGAGTTTCCAGATGGAAACCCGGGGCACATGTGGCTCAGTGACTTACCCAGAGAAAGAGCTGGTGTGGGGCCAGGCTGGGAACCCAGGCTGGGCCCCCAGACCCTGGCTGTGCTGCTGGCGCCCAGCAGGGGGTCACAGGGCCTCCGGTGGGGATGCCCTGCCCCGCATGCGCTCCCTCACTGTGCTCACTTGCTGCCAAGTGTGTGCCTAGTTTGTGCATTTCCCAGCGCTGTGCAGTGCTAGGGTGTGACTGAGCCCTAATTGTTCAACCTTCTGATGGCGGGCAGGCAGCTTGCTGATGTGTTGCTGCTACGAACAGGGCTGTCTGGACCTCCTGGGGTTCATCTCCTGCGGAGCCTTTGGGGGGCTGGAAGGCAGGAGGGGGAGGGGCGGGGAGCAGGCACATCTTCGTTCTTTGGCAGGTTTCTTCCCTGCCCTCCGCAGTGTGTCACCCATATGTGTCTGCACCGGCTGCGTGCCGACCTTCCCATCACCCCACGTGCTCGTCTTCTGCCAGGCTGTAGGGAGGACATGGCCTCTCATGGTGGTTTGGACACTGAAAAGTGGAGCCGTTTTCCCTGTTGGAAACCATGGCTGATCTCAGCTCCCTCAGGCCAGCACTGCCCAGTGCCCTGCAGAGTCGCCACGACGGTCTTGGCAGGGGTCACGGTGCCGTCGCCACGCCCGGAGGGTCAGAGCCGGCAGGGCCCCAGGTTCTGTGTCATGCCTCCCGGCGGCTGGGTCCCGCGCCAGTGGGCAGCTCCCTGGTGCCAGGGCCTCGGCCACTGCGGCTCCTGGTCTCTGACTCTTCCCTTTCTCTCCCCTGCAGCCGTTGTACAACCAGCCATCTGACACCAGGCAGTATCATGAGAACATCAAAATGTGAGTACTGTCCGGCAGCTGGGGACACATGGGGGTTGGGGACAGCCTCTCAGGCTGGAGGCCTGGGGTGGGGTCGCGACGTCCAGCTAGGGCCAGGTGCTGGAGGAGGTGCAGAAGGGGGCAGTTTGGGCAAGAGCTCTAGCCCCGGTAAGACCTAGGATGGGGTCACCAGAGCAAGTCTGCTGCTGGGAGGGGTGGAGGGAGTGGCCCCAGGAAACTTCGGGGTACAGACCTCAGGTTGGGGAGGGCAGGCGAGGAAGCTGCAAGCACAGCCCCGCCGAGATGGAGGTGGAGGCGAGCGGGCCAAGGGGAACAGGTGCCCAGGGCAAGCAGGGGCTGTGGTTTGGGCCCTGATGTGAGCATATTTGGGAGTGTCCTGCGGTCTGCACAGACGGTCCATCCCGTGGTGCAGTCCAGGGTGGGCCAGCTGGGAGCACTCACGAATCCAGACCCAGAGGCTTTGGAGGTGGCCAGTACGATGTGTCCCAGCGATGGGGTCTTTCCCAGATGGAAGCTACAAGCGAGAAGATATCAGTTCAGTGCATCAGTTCGTGGGCATAGCGGGGGCACCAGGGCTGTTCTGGGGGCTGATGGCTTCAGACGGAGCAAGGCATCAGAGGTGTGGCTGCTGGAGGGGGCTGGTTTCTTTTGGGGTGTGTTAATGGGAGCTTAGCCTCCGTGGCTGGAGGACGGATGCCACCTCATGTTGTTGTCCCAGAACGCGAAAGGGGAAAGAGACTGCAGGCCTTGGGCTTGAAACACATGCCATGAGCTCTCGGGCTATTAGTTTGCAGACTCTCTAGGATCACAATCTTTGAACTGTCCAAGGTTCATCATTGGGAGAGGGGGTGGGCTTTTCTGTATGACTTCAGAGGGCGGTGCTTAGCTGGCCCAGTGGGCAGCCCAGCCCTGTCGGATTGTCTGAGCGTCCTGAGTGGAACTGCAGGGTGTACATGCAGCAGTGGGCGCCCTGTCCCTGGAGGCATGCACACCTCCCGATGGTTCCCACATACCTACCGGTTCTGGACTAGTTGTCAGGGAGGTCCCTTCTGGTGTCGTTTCTGGACTCAAGTGACTAGTCCAGGCGCTGGTGACCAACTCGGCCTCCCCATGCAGCTCCCAGTGACTGGTGGAACAACCTAGAAAAGCTGTTGTTGCTGGCGAGGTCCTTGGGCCCTTTGGCTCAGAAGCACCTGCCAAGATTGCTTTACTTGCCTCAGCCCCTGGCTGGCAGGGCCGGGAGAGTGTACTGTGCCCAGGGCCCCGGTGCAGCGTGGGATTGCCGAGGCCGCTGGGGCCTGGGCTGCTGTCTGGTCTCGCAGGTGTGTTCACTGCCCAGGTACCAAAGGCCTCTTGACTCAACAGTTTATGTTCAAGTCAGGCCACCTTAGCCTTTTCTAAGCTTCCTGAGACCTGCCTTGCCTTGGGACCACTGCTGGGGGTGCGGACCTCCAGATGGAGGGTGGGTGTATGCATGCTTTTAGGGCCTGTCACAGCTGGTTTAGGGGATCAGGGTGGGTGTTCTTGTCTGAGCAGGACTGCTGGGAGCATTCATTCATCATTCATTCATCGAACACACACTTTGAACAGCTACTATGTGCCAAGCCCTGTTCTGGGGCCTCGGGATTTAGCTGCGAGCAAAACAAAGACCCATACCCTCCTCAGGTTTTGTCTAGCAGTGGAGACAAGAAAATAAGTGAGTTAAATAAATAAAATATCAGTCAGTAAAAAAAGCACTATAGCCCATAGCTGTCTTAAGCTCTCTGTGCTCTGATATATATCTAGTTGCAGTTCTCCTTTTGATATAATTTTTGATAGTAATAGCATTATACTGAAATTTTTACATAACTGTTATCTCAAAAAATGAGTAATATTTTAAGCTGAATAATGTAGATGCTTTCAAGTTATAAAAGTAGCCATAGAAATCCAAACAAAAAAGGTATTCATACAAAGAGTATTAGCACATAAGAGACTGCCACATGTGTTTGGTGGAATAAAACTACAAGCTTCCTGAAATCAGCACCCTGTTTCCGCGCCCCGTAACCTGCATCGGAGCGCGGCCCTGTCTGTGGGGGTGTCTGGCCTGGAGGTGGCCACTGGTGACGCTTCTGCTAGGTCGGAGTCACGGGTGGACGCGTTTAAAGTTCAAAACAAATGAAGAGTTGAAGGTTTCTTACATAATAAGCGGTCGGTTTTATGTTAGAAAAACATACCTATAACTAAATTCCTTAAAATTTTACTTTTTTAAAACCAGTTTCCCACCAACGAAAATCACAATCACTTCTATATTTTAAACTTCAGTGTGGGCATCGTTAAATCAGTGCAGTCACACACTTTTTAAAAATGCTGTGAAGATGGTAATGGGGTGATGGTAGAGAGAGGGAGGGGTGAGTCGCCAGGGGGATCAGGGTAGGGCCCGACAGCTGAGTGGACATTTGGCGGCTGAGCGGCAGCCGGCCGTGTGGACCTCCTAGGCAGCTGGAACAGGCAGTGCAAAGGCCCCGGGGCTGGTGAGCTGGTGGGATCACAGAGAAGGCCAGCGTGGCACGAGGGATAGGTGAAGGAGAGGAAGGTGCCTGCCAGGGCGAGGGGCTTGGGTGTCATTATCTGTGCGAACGGAGGCCTGCGATGGGGTTTCCTCCACGAAGTGATATGATTAGATTTTTGTTTTTAATAGCTCATACCGATGGCCGCAGGGAGAAAGGACTGGGGGTTGGAAGACCTTGGCGGAGGTCGCTGCAGCCTTCCCAGCAAGCAGGGGTAGCTAGCATGGAGGCAGGCGACCCTGACTGCAGGAGCTGCAGGGGTGGAGTGTGGAGGGTTAGAGTTAGGGAGGGCCCACGGACGCCATGGTCGGAGGCCTGGGCAGCTGTGGGCGCAGACAGGGACGGGCTGAGGGCCATGAGCCTCTTACGCCTAGTGCCTCGGTTTCCCTGTCTGTGCGATGGGATAATACAGCACCTGCCTCCTCGGGTAGCTGAGCGTTCGGGGAGTTACCGTCCCTGAGGTGCCCAGTCAGTGCCAGGCGCTCAGGACGTCTTCTGTGCTGTCTACTCTTAGTTTGTCTGCAGAGACCCAGAGAGCTCCTTACTCCTCAACGAATGTTCATTGAACACCTGCTGTGTGCTAGGCACCTTCCGGGCCCAGGGGAGACAGCAGTGGGCGAGGCCTGGCCTCCGGCAGTGCAGGCAGGTAGTCAGCACACCCGTCTGTGAAGCGGCGGCAGCCTGGAAAGGACAGTAAGAGGCTCAGGCTGAGGCGGAGCAGAGTGTCACCAGGCTCACCCTTGCCCCCCTGTCCCCCGGCCCAGGCCTCTTCTCAGGGCCCCCCTCCTGTTGCTGCAATTACTGCCAGGTGGGAGGTGCTCCCTTCCCCAAGGACCTTTCCCTGTCACTTTAATTTCTCTGGGTCGCTTGCTGGGGACACAGTTAAAGTTAATTTCACGCTTGACATCCTGCTTCACTGGCAATCTCCGACGCGTTGGAGTCACCTGGCCCGGCTTGGACTGCTCTCTCTGCCACCTGTTCCCTGCGGGGGCGGGGGTCTTGCTGTGGGATCTCAGCCCCAGGCCCCAGGAACGACTCCTGACCTCTCAGCGTTGGGGAGCAGGGGAAGGGGCCGGGGGTAACCCTGAGTGGCATAAGTGGGTGCTCCGTCGGGGGGCCCCCCTTTCTGCAGGACCTGCCCCAGTGCTCTCTCCTGACCTCACTAGCTTCACGAAGCCCACATGTGATTTGGGGGCGGGACTGAGGCACGGGTGACAGTTGCTGCTCCTGTGGGCTCTGCTGTGGCCTCACCTGCCACACCCGCACCTGCTGTTAGAGCCCCAGCTCTGGCCAGTTCCTCTCGCGCCCCATCCCCTCCGGGTCTGAAAGCTGCAGGTTCCTGGGTGCTCTTCTTGCCGCCCCTATTGTCCTGCAGCCTGGTTTCTCACCCCTGCTGCCTCTTGTGGGGGTTGGTGATTGGAGTCGATAGCCCAGAGCGCTGTGCAGATGAAAAGGACGCATGGGACCCAGGTTACTGTTAACAGGTCTTTGCTTTGGAGGTTCAGAGACGTCAAGTGCCTTTCCCAGGGTCACACAGCCAAACTCCGAGGCCAGCCCCATCTGCATGCACATCCACCCTCTTTCTTTCCTCTTCTGGGTCTCTAGGCCGGAGTCTGTCCCTTGCTAGCCCCATGACCTTGGCGAGTCATGTCACTTTGCTTGTCACTAAGATGATTTCCTTGGAGCATCTATTTAGCATGGGAGGGTGCTTAGCGCCCAGTGAGCAGCTTCAGATGGTGAGTCGCCCCAATCTGATGGGCTCTTCCCAAGGATTCAGGGCCCTGCGTGAGCTACTTCCATCTGGCTCTTCCCCGCAGCCAGCGGTCTGGCTGTCTCAGAACGCTCCTCCCCCCCCCCCGCCCCGAATTCACCATCACTCCTTACTCACCTGGAACCCAGCACTGTCCTCATTTTCCTCTGCCTGTCCCATGCCTCTGCTTTTCCCACCCCTCAGCTCAAACCTCCCTTCCTCCAGGAAGCCTCCCAGATTGCAACAAGCTTTCTCTTTCCAGAACCCCATAGGTCCTGGGGCCAGTTTCACCCAGGGCCTGGCCTGTCTCTCAAACATCCAGAGGTTCTGTTTCTTTATTGCCCCCTCCTGGTTCACATTTCTCCTCCCAAGTCCAGGTCAGAGGACGAAGCCTGTGATCCCCCACAGGTCGTGCTTTGTAAACCTTGACTTCTCCTTTGCACCCTGTAAATGCCTCTGCTGGCGAACTCGTGATGTTGCTCTTTGGTCAGCCCTCCCCAAGCCTTCTTAGAGACTGCGTTCCTTATTTTTGCTGGAGAAAATCTCAGTAGAAAAGATATGTCTGCAGTAAGCAAGCTATTTGCATCTGCAATACCAAAACACTTCTTGGTTCAAAATAAACACTCAAAAAATGTTTGCTGGAAGGACGTTGAACATGTGGACACCCCGCCCCACCCCTCCCTCCCACCAGATGTGGAGGGGATTGCAAACCTGGACACAGGCCTCCAGGGGAAGGCGGGAAGGAAAGTGGAGTGGAGAGTGATAGGGGCTCGGGCAGATGGCGAGCCCGTGGCCCTTTTGAAGGGGCCGTAGGCCTCACTTCCCAGAGTGTGGCCAGACCGCCTGGTGTTCTTTTGAAGCTTTAAGTTCAGCGTTTTATGCAGTAGCTTCTGGTTTTCAATGCTGGCAGCGAATCCAGATTTTTCAGAAAGCACCAGAGTCCAAGCACAACACTGTCGCGCGCTGGCTCTGGTGGGCGGACTGCGCCCGTTTGCAACCTGGGGACACTTGTCCCCTTTGGCAGTAAGCAGATGCCTCTGGGTGTCAGGCACAGTGCTGGCCTTGGCAGGAAACCCAGCTCAGCCACCGAGGTGAGCATAGGCAGCTGCCCCTCCGAGGCTCTGTCCTCACCCATAGCTCCGCTATCTGCTAAAGACCATTGCACGCTGTGGTCCTGTCCTGGGCGGCCGGGACAGACAGCTACATACTGGGGGCTGAAAACAACAGCAGTGTATTCTCCCGGGCCTGGAGCCAGTGGTTGGTAGGCAGGGTGCGAGCAGGGTCTAGGGAGGCTCCTTCCTGCCTCTGCGTCTGGTGGTGGTGGCCGGCCGGCCGGCCGGCCACGGTGTGGCATTCCTCGGCTTGTAGACACTTCACTGCTGTCCTCCTTCACATGGCCTCTGAGTGTCTTCTCATGTCACCTTCCCTCCGTGTGTGTCTATCTCCACGGCCAAACTTCCCATTTTTATAAGGACACCAGCCCTATGGGATTAGGGCCACCGTGATGACCTCTTTCCAACTTGATGACCGCTGTGAAGACCCAGTTTGCAAACCGGGTCACATTCTGAGGTCATGGGGGTCAGGACTCCAGCTTCTTTTCTCAGGAGGAAGGATACATTTCAACCCATAACACACACCAAGCCCCCTGCAAGCTCCAAACTAAATCCTATTTGACGCTCGCCGTGGCATCTCAAGATGGATCACATCCCCCTGCTTTTAATTGTTTAAGGTAGCTAAGTTTCCAGAGTGCTGCAAACAGTACAGAAAATATGTCGTGTCCCTATCACCCAGCATCCCCTGCTGCAAACATCTTACATGTGTGGCCGGCTTCTCAAAGCCAAAGGAGTGGCCATGACACAGTACCATTGGCTAAACCATAAACCATAGACATTCTTTGGATTTTCCCAGCTTTTCTACGAATGTCTGTTTCCTGGTCCAAGGTGGGACCCAGGTTCCCACACCGCACTCCATCCTAGCATCCCCTTGGTCTCCACTCTGGGGCAGCTCGTCAGCCTTCCCTTGGTTTTCCTGACCCCGACGCTTTTGAAGAGTGCCGGTCAGGGATTTTGTAGAATGTTCCTCCATTGGGGTTGGTCTGACGTTTCCTCGTGAGGAGGCTGGGCTTGTGGTTCTGGGGCAGACCCCCAGAGGCGAGGGAGGGGCGCTCCCGGTCACACCCCATCCCATCCGGGTCCCTGACACCCACTGACCCGTGGTGATTGCCTGGCTCCCCGCGGCCCTGTTCAGTCGCTGTCTTTCCTTCCGTCCCTGCTTTAGAGGCAAGTCGCCATGTCCCGCTACTGTCAAGAAGGGGGGGGGGGCGGCTGAAGCCCCGCTCCACCTGCTGGAGGAGGAATAGCCAAGAATTTGTGGGTGTGAGTTAAATGTCAGCGGGAGGTGCTGCAAGGCTCTGCAAACCCGTCTCTGCTACAAGCTGTGCAGACGCATTGGCCATTCCTGCACGGACCCTGCCAGGGCCGTTAGCTCTGTGCCGCTTTAATGGAGATTTTCTATTTCCCTCCATTCTCCTACGCTGTTTAATTTTAATTCTGTAAGGAACACCCATCCCGTCTCCTCCGTCTATTTATTTATTCTATCATTTATTTATATCAGTGTGGACTCACGGGTATTTATTTTTTCCTTGGCTTATAATCTAGTGTTATTTATTTTGCCGCTCGAATTGTCCCGGTTTTGGCAGTCGGCACTCCTTCGTGTTGGGCCCTGTGTCCTTCTGATCTTTTTGCAATTCAGCGCTTCGTTACTTAACGGTGTTCTGGGCACATCGTATGTATTTCCCATCCCAGCTCTGAAATCAGCCATTCCTGCAGGAAAAAGAGCCGCTTTCATTGGAGAGAGGTGCTAGGAAGCAAGGCCTCCGTACTCCTGGGCCCATTTCTCTGGGCCCTCGTTGCTTCCTGCCCTTCTCAGCTGTCCATCTTTTTTTTGTTTTGTTTTGTTTTGTTTTGTTTTGTTTTGTTTTGTTTGTTTTTTTGAGGGCAGTGTCACTGGCGCTCATATATGGGACCCGAAGCTCATATATGGGACCCGAACCGGGGCCACTGGTTTCCCAAGCCAGCACTTAACCACCACGCCACTCAGCCGGCCCCTGTCCATCTTTTTTTAAAATCCAAATCCTTCACTGTGTTGAAACCCACATGGCCCTGGACAGCCGGCCCTGCCAGCCTGGCTCATTCCCTCTCCTCCCTGCCCTCTGTCCCTCCCCCATATTCTCCAGCCACATGGACCTTCTTCTCTCTGGTCTTCAAATACTCCGAGCTTGTTCCTACCTCAGGGCCTTTGCACTTGCGGTGCCCTCTGCTGTGTCCTTCTGGGGATCTAGAGCTCATCTCTTGGAGACTTCTGCACCACTGAATCTAAACTAGATTCCCCCTCCTCTGTCACTACCCCACCACCCTGTTTAAGTCCCCAAATCCAGGATTATCTTGATGACCTTGCTTAGTGGCACCTCCACGAGGCCAGGGGCTTCATCTGTCTTGCATCCCCAGGGCCTTGAATGTGCCTGGCACATAATGGGTGCTCAGTAACATTTGTTGGGTGACCAAGGAGATGAATGTAGAATGTGATTGCTCCCATTTTGTGGATGAGGAAACTGAGGTAGAGAGAGACCTTCTGAGAGCTGTTCAGAGACTCCTTGTGTGGTTCTGGCCCCCACCCTGTGCCCACCCTGACGGGAGAGGGGCGTCCTGACGGATGCGAGGCCAGAATGGCCCTGGGAGCCATGAGTGGGCGTGGCTCTCCCTTGTCGGGGGACAGGGAGTAGACAGGGCTCTGAGCCCCACTGGGGTCCATGGTGGGGTTCCAGTGCAGCACCACTGCCCACATGCTCACTGCGGCCTTTCCCTCCTAGTTTGGAAGGAATGCGCAGGCTCCTTAGCGTTTTTGATGTGAGACCAGGTAGTGGAGGCCACGGCTTCCTGCTGGAAATCAGTGCAGGGCCCGGGGATCAGAGTGAGGGAGCAGGCCCAGGGCGCACGCGTCCAGCCCACGACGGAGGTGGGTGGCTGGGCCTGGCTGTGGGCCTTCTGAGGCGGGACTGTCTATCTGCCAGGGGCGTGGGGGCAGAGGGACTGTCTTTGGGGTCCCTTTGTCAGAGTTATTCCAGGCCCGTCAGCCCCTATGAGGTGTGTGTTGGGGATCTTTACCTGTCCGTCAGGGCCTGGGGTGTCCCCCCTCCCTTTTCTCTCTTCCTGAGGTTCAGCTCCAGGATGGCCCGTGGGCCTGGCACCTCCTGGAGGCTGGACAGGGTGTGGCTCCCTGTCAGCGATCTGTGAGATTTTTTGTGGGTTTTAGACACTGCTGAGAATGTGAGGAAGTTGGGGAGCCCTTTCCCAGAAAAGTTGATGTCGCTGCATACCCAGATCTGAACAAGTTCAGGGGATCAGCAGCTCCCAAGGCCTGTCTGTGACCCCACAGGCCCAGGATGCCAGCGGCAGCAATCTGCTTGTGTGTTGGAGGTTGTGGGGAGTGGCCCCAGAGAAAGGGGCCTCAGGTCTCTGGGCAGCGGGGGGAGGCCAGCCTCGGGTCTCTGCATCGGGTCTCCCCGCTCCCTCTGTCACTCTTCCTTCAGAGCTTGTCTTTCTCTGCCTTCCTGCCTGCCCCCTCCTTCCCTTCATTCTCATGTCCCTCTCTGGGTTCCTGGCCGCTCTTTGGATCTCATCTCCTTCATCTCCTTCTCTCTCTCCCTCTCCACTTCCCTGGATCTCCTCTCTGTCTGTCTCTTCCCTCATCTTGGTCGCCCTGTGTCTTTGCCTCTCTTTCTCTCTGAACCGCCTGCCTCTTCCCCAGGGAGCACCTGTTGCTCTCCTAGCCTCAGTGCTGGGTGTGGCCCTTTGGCCGAGCGTCCCGATGCCCAGGGGGCCCAGCTTCTTGGCCTGGGGTTGCTGCTGTGCTGGCTCCCACCAGCCCGTCGCTGTTCTGCGTATGTCACCCCCATTGCTGCTGCAGAGGTGCTTGGAGGCCAGAACATAGCACTTGGTGGGCGCCAGCCTGGGGAACACCAGGGCCAGACCCCAGGACCCCACCTGTGTGCGGCTGCAGGTGTGGGGTGTTGGTCTCCCGGCTTGTGTTCCTGGTCTGAGGCCGTGGGTGTGTCTCTGGCCAGTTTCCCACGGCAGGTGTGTCTCATGGGCTGAGGGGAGCCTTGCGTGTGGGGGTGATGGCAGCTCCAGATGAGGGCAGGAGGCCACAGATACCTTGCCCATTCAGAGCCCCTTTATTTGCAGACCATGCTCAGTCTAATTGTGGGGGGCACTTGGGGCTGGGGGAGGGGGAGAAAGATGCACATTGGCAGTTGCTGGCCTGCGCTCGGGTTCTGGGTGTGTCCTGTCACACTGAGAACCTTTAATGGGCCGACACTGGCCTGGCTCTCAGGAGCAGGTCAGGACGGCCGGGAGCCCGGAGCCCGGCAATGCTGACCCTGGGCACTTGCTGTCTCTCCTTCCCGTGTAGAAACCAGGCGATGCGGAAAAAGCTAATCTTGTACTTCAAGAGGAGGAATCACGCCCGGAAACAATGGGTAAGTCCCCCCGCAGCCCCGACCCTGGAACCTCGCCCTGGCCCCCAGGGGCCAGGCTTGAGAGCCCGAGATACGCCAGGAGCCCTCGGTTCTGCGGCTGTCTCATTCCTGCGTGTCCAGGCTGTGGAGAAAAGCCAAGGACAATGGGACAAACAGGAAGAGAGAGGAGCGGCTCAGTGAAGCCCGGGACTCGCGCTTGGCTGTCCCGAGGAGGCCTGGGAGAGGCTGGGCCCAGACCTCGGCCACCGCCTGCCGGGCTGGACCGCGACAGGGCAGACGTTGGCCGGGAAAATGGGTGCTTCCTCAGAGGACCTGTTGGGCTCTCATAGGCAGAAAGAGAGGTTTGTTGTAAGAGGTGGAGGACAAGGGGGCCCTGGGTGGTGGCGATGCAGGGGCTCCCTTAGGAATCATGTCTTCCCAGTGGTCAGGGCCTGTGTCAAAAGAGTCGGGATGCCCACTCCTGCGTCCAGCCAGGAGGGCATGTGTGAGGCAACACAGGCAGCTGTGGCTTAGGGTAGCCGCCTTCGTCATGGGGGGGTTAGGGCCAAGTGACGCAGGGAGAGCTACCCTACCCGTTAGCATTCTCTCGGCTGTGAGGGGAAAAAGGAGCTGGCTCAGGTGGGCTTAAACAGTAAGGGAATTTGTGTAGCTGGAAAAGCCCACCAGGTGGAGTTCAGGAGCGGTTCAATCAGGCTTTTCCTTCATCACGATGTAGTGTTTTCCAGTTCTGTACATTGACAAGACTGGTTTCTCGGTGGGACCTGAATTCTCACAGCCAGTTCAAGAGCTGCCGTCTTGAAAGCTCTGATGGCACAGCTTGAGGGCATGGATCTCTCTGAGCCAGTTTCAGAACTCACCTTGCTCTGGGCCCAGACCGCGGCTGAGTCCTCGGAGAGGACACTTTCGGCCTAGATCCTGGGTGACTGGGAGCTGAGTGGGTGGCACTCCGGGTCCCGGGGGTGGGAAGCGGTGGGCTTCCTAGCCTTTCCTTTCTCAACTTCCTCAGACCCCCTGATTGACAGTCGGCGGTGACCAAAGGCACTGGGCGGGGTGGACAGGGTTCACGAACCTGGGCTTCCCATCTTATTCATCGAGTTAAACATTTCCCAGGGACCTGCCATAGGCCTGGCGCCGTGCTGAGCAGAGGGGTCAGGGGTGGGGACAGCCTGTGTCCCCGGGGCGATGACCTTAGTACTGAGGTGGGAGTGACAGGAAAAGACCAGCTGTGTGAAGATGTGGAGTTCAGAGTGTCAGGCAGAGAGCCAGCAAGTTCAAAGGCCCTGGGGCAAGGATGTTCTTGGGGTGGCACAGGACGGAATATAGCAGGGAGGCACACTGAATTGGGAGGGCGGTGTGATGGCCGTGGAAATCTTGGGAGCCAGATCACCTAGAAATGTTTACCCCTCAACCAGGATGGGGCATTTAAATTTTATAATAAACACAATGAGACACTTAATTTACTCTTACTAAATGTGTTCTTGATACAGAATGCCAAGTCTTCATTATACGAGTTCCCAGTCACGCAGGCAGCTTGCCAGAATACTGTGAACACCTATATATCCTGTTGTCCCGCCTGGGGTGGGGTGAGGGTGGGGGGTTGTCGGATTTATTTTTAAAAGGATCCCTGTGGCTGGCAGGGTAGAGTTGGAATGGTGGGTATAAGTTCTCAAGAAACGGCTCCTTGGAGGTCCCTTAAGCAGGAGGAGGGGGAATCAGCTTATTTAAAGATAGAGGAACTGGAGACTTCTAAGAAATTCGCGGTGGCCCTTGTGAAAAGGAATTGAGAAACCACAGAATTCACAGAAGCTGCTGCAGGGCGGTGTGTGGAATGATTTGGTTCCTGTTCTTGTTTGATGGGCCCGAAGCCCTGAGTGCGTCGGGTTCAGCAAGGCCTGGCCCGTCCGGCACCCGACACTTCTGCAGGCTGAGCTGTGGGCAGGACGGCCTGGGAGAACTCCCTCCTCGTCAGCCTCGTCCATCACCGAATGTGTGGAGAGAGGCAGCTGGACCCCCATTCTCAGGGTAGCCAGGGAGGGGAGGCATCCTCGGGTTCCGCAGACTCATCCTGCTAAGCCCTGCGAAAGGCCTTTATGGGGGTTCACAGGCTCCTTGCAGGCCTGGGCAGCGCTGGGCTCCAGCCACCCTCCCTGTCCCTTGGCCTGAGGCTACCTTCTCTGTGTCTCATTGCCCCCCAAACACAGAGCTGCATTCCGCCACACCCGGCAGGGCAGGAGGGATTTCAGATCCTGGCCTGGCTGGGTGACCGGGGCAAATCATTTACCTTCCCGCCTCGGTATCCTCTTCTGTTCGCTGGGGATCATATTAACACCCACCTCCTGAGTGATAAGATAAGCTGTGCACAGAAGGAGCTCAAAACTGACAGTTGCAAGCTGACCCTGAAATTCATAGGATTGCAAGTGCCCCCGAATAGCCAAAACACTCCTGAAACAAAACCACCAAGTTCGAAGACTTCCTGCCCAATTTCAGACGTGTCACAAAGCTAGTCATCCCAACAGTGTGGTTGTGGCGTGGGGACAGACACCGAGATGAGTGGCCTAGAACAGAGCCCAGAAGCAAGCCCTCACATCTGCGGCCAGTTGGTGTTTGACAAGAGGCCAAGTCCATTCAACGAGAAAGGACGGTCTCTTCAACAGATGGCACTGGAACAACTGGACAGCCACACACAAAAGAATGGAGTGGGACTCCCCACCTCACAGAATTGACTCAAAATGAATCAGGGACCTATATGCAAGGGCTAAAACCATAAAATTCCTGGGGAGTAAAATCCCATAAGGGTGAATCTTCACGACCTTGGATTTGGCCTTGGATTCTTGCGTCTGACACCAGGGGCGTGAACAGCGGAAAAGAAGGTGCCCTGGACTTCACCAGAATCACTGTCCCTGGTCCCTAGCTGCCACCTGGGCAAGGGCCCCGAGCTCCCACCTGTGCAGAGGACGGTCACTGCCTACATGGGGCTGGGTGAGTCAGTCCATAGACGGCCTCAGCTCTGAGCCTGGCATGTGACATGGTAGCACTCAGCCCATGTCATGGTGATGATGACGAAGAAGAGTTCTGGCTGAGGGGGAACGAGAGGCCCAGAGGGTGACATGTCTCCTTAACATGCACAAAGTGTGGTCGCAGGGGCACGGCAGCCCTGCTCCTGTGTATGTGTGTGATCTGCTGCCTCCTCTGACCAGCCATCCCCCCTTGTGGAAGCCCCCACTGGGCAGAGTCACTGCTGCCCCAGGAAAGGGCTGTGGCCAAGCCACCTGCAGTGCAGTGGACACAGGTACTGGCGACAGCAGGTGGCACTGTGGTCAGACATGGAAGGGGACTTCCTTGTCCTGGACTGTCCTGAATAGCTGCTCAGGTCTTTGCACCCAGTGCATGGGGTTGGGCCGCATGGCTGAATGTCCCCTCAGAGTCATTCCTGCCACGTCCCTTTGCTCCACCTGACTCCAGGAGGGCCCTAGACAGGCTGGCTCATCTTGTCACCCCGCCAGCCCCTCCCCATGGGTTGCTTGTCTTCGCTGCATTATTTTCCTCGGCTCGTTTTTGGTTCACATTTCCTTGTCTGACGCTTCTCGCGCTCACCCCTCAGACTGCGGCCTCTCTGGGGGGTGGGGTGGAGAGGGCAGGGAGGGTCCTCATTCTGACAGCCTGGGCTGGCATCCCTCATGCTGGTCCCCATCCCTGGGGGCAGCTTTCTTGGCACACTGCCACAAGTGTGTGTGGGGCCCTCTGGAGCTATGGCCCGGTTTTCCTCCCCCATCACAGCTGGCCTGACCTCCCCTTGGGGCCTGCCATGCTGCTGGCTTTGCTGAGGACCAAGGTCAGAGGCTGAAACAGGACAGGGTGGACTGGGGGGTCGGCACGAGGACCAGAGAGGGGTTTTCTGACTGTGCTGAGTTGTCGAGAAGGCGTTCGAGCGAGACGCCTAGACTGTGCCATCTGTCCACCGCAGCTGTTAGAGATGGGGGGGGGGCTGGCGTCTCGTGGGCGACTGGACACTCCCCACCTGCTCGAGGTCCAGGTCACCTTGGAGACTCACGAGCTAGGCAGCTATGCTCTAGGCCAGGTGGGGGGTCTTCTCGCCAAGGACGTAGAGTAGGCGGCACTATGGTTCGACACAGAGAGGGACTTCCCTTGTGTTGGATGGACGGTAGCTGGCTCGTCACACCCAGCCCCTGGGCCTGGGGAGCACAGCCGAAGCTGAGGCCGGGGAGGAGCTGTTTGGAAAGCGGGTACTTCCAGGGGGCCCCCCAGACCCGTCTGACACCCAGAGCCGCTCTGTCATTGAAGACAGACATGGCCTGTGTGCACCGTCCACTGTGGGCGGTGGCCTTGGCCACACGTGGCTGTTGAGCATTGAAATGTGGCGGGGGGACCAGGGACCTTTATTTTACGTGATTTGAACTTAGCTGCCACCTGTGTCTGGTGGCTTCCGTATCCAGCATGGCCTTCCTTGAGGGAGGCCAGGCGGGGCAGCCGTGCCCCAGGGAGGACAGTGGCCCAGGCCCTGCAGGGGGGCCTGTGGGTTTTCTGCCCAGCCCCGCGCGGTCGTGCGCGTCTGCTATCCATGGCTGTGTGACGGTGTGTGCAGAGCGGGCAGGGAGCCAGGGGGCTGCGAGTCCAGATTCAGGAGCCCCTTGAGCAGTGCTCCCCACTCACCCGCAGGAGCAGAAGTTCTGCCAGCGCTATGACCAGCTCATGGAGGCCTGGGAGAAGAAGGTGGAGCGCATTGAGAACAACCCGCGGCGGAGGGCCAAGGAGAGCAAGGTGCGCGAGTACTACGAGAAGCAGTTCCCTGAGATCCGGAAGCAGCGGGAGCTGCAGGAGCGCATGCAGAGGTGAGCCCGGGCCCAGCTGCCCCTCCCCCCCTGCTCCAGATGCAGGCCGGCAGAAGAGCCCGGCCTGTGTGAAATGGGAAGCACAGCAGGGTCTCAAACTGGTGGCCCGGGGGTTATGTCAGGCCCTTGGGTGTTTCACACAGAGCTGGCTTGGCCTTAACACTTACTCGAAACTTACGTACATTTCAGCAAGCAAGCTCTCCCTCCGCTGTGCGCCAGGCTGGTGCCTACCAGGCTCACTCGCCTGCGTGGCCCGCATGGCCCCTGAAGGCAGCTGAGTGTGAGATCCCCGGTGTGGATGTAAGAGGAGAGGGCTGCCTGGCTTGGATCAGGATGCTGGTTTCACGGGGCGGCAGTGAGGACTGAGTGAGATTGAGTGTAGGAATACCCTGCGCACAGTAGGTGCTCGGTGATGTGTGGCTGTAGTGTGTGTTTTTTTAGTTACGCAGATAAGGTGCCGGGCCACGAGCAGTGACCATATGGACCTACAGTGTCTCACAGAACGCCCCCTCCAGCCCTGGGCCTGGTGCCACTCCAACTTCCTGTTACAAGGAGGAAACCGAGGCACAGGTCCACAGAGACGGAGCTGGGATTTGAACGTCATGTGTGGCTGGGCTTTTTTGGGACATCTTAGGATAGAAGACGCCAAGCCCCCTACTGCCTCTGGACTTGGGCGTTCCTGGGTCAGGGTCGGGGGCTCCGTGTCTCCCCCAAACCCCTCCCTGCTGCCCCCACCCCTCCCCTAGGGAGCTGGTGGGCTCAGGCGTGTGCTGCAGTGCCGGCTGCACGCCCCTGACTGTTGTGCGGCCGGTCCCGACTGTGTCCCTTTGGTTTCCAGCAGGGTGGGCCAGCGGGGCAGCGGGCTCTCCATGTCGGCCGCCCGCAGCGAGCACGAGGTGTCCGAGATCATCGACGGCCTTTCGGAACAGGAGGTGAGTCCATGGCCCTGACTCGAGTTCACCCTGGGTGGTTGAAATCAAGGGCTTGTTGCCGAAGCGTCGGCAGAACCAACGCGGGACGTTGAGCCACTGAGGGAGTAGCCATCACCTGTCCCCAGCCCTGAAGGACGAGCATCCAGTGATCCTGGGTCCGTGCAGGGGAGCCGCCCGGCCAGATGTGGCTCCATCATGACACCACAGTGGGAAGACACTGGGGACCAATACCCTGGCCTCTCTCTCCTCCTGCCTCCCATTGGCCGAGGCTAACTGGAAGGCAGAGGGCAGGGGGCCCGAGAGCTGTGGTCTCGAGGTCGGCATCCCGGTGCCCAGAACCTGGGCAGAGGGACAGTTCCTAGCACACCTGCTGTCCACCAGGCAGGGACCTTCTGTTAGAACTCCCAGCCCTGCCGCTCAGGCTTGGTCTCTGTTTTCCCACGGGCATCCCTGGGGGACACCTGGGCACCTGGAGTTCAGCCTGGGCGACCCTGACTGGTCACTGGATCCCAGAGGTGTCCAGGAGGCAGAGAGAGAGGAGGCGTCATCCTCTCCCCTCCTGGACCTCACAGGTCAAGCATCTAACTGGCCAGTCCCCGTGTCCCCCGACCCCCCCCCCCGTTCCCAATACCACAATAGACACGAGGGAGTCTCCTGGGGGCACACTTCCTCCCCCTGGGACTTTGGTCCAGATGGGACATGTTGGAGCCCCCAGCTCAGTGCAGTAGGCAGTAGCCACCAGCGACGTGTGGCTGTTCAAATTGGAATTAACTAAAATGAAAGGAAATGAAAACCCAGGGCCTCAGCCTCACCCGCCGTGTTTTGGGTGCTCTGTAGCCGCATGTGGCCGGTGGCTCCCAGGCTGGGCTTAGCAGGTGGAACGTCCTGTCGGACAACGCTGCTCTGGCTGCTGAGTCTCCAGGGGGACAGATGGAGTTCCAGGGGACGGGTGTCCGGGCTGCTGCAGTGTCCCCAGGACCTGGCCACGTGGGAGTGTAGCCACCGGCTTCCTCGGGTGTGGAGGGAACAGCGTCCTGGGGATGGTTGGCAAGGGAACCCGGCAGCCCAGGCCGACCTGAGGGCCCCTGGGAGGGTGGGGAAGGGGCGCTGGGCAGAGGGGCAATGCTGTCAGCAGTCAGGGCCCAGGCCCTGTGTGGGAGGGGCAGGAGGCAGCCGGGGGCAGAGCCGTGAGGGTCCCCGTGGTGTGCTGTCCCTCACCCCTGGGGCAGCTAGGGACTGAGGGTATTGGAGGGCTGCTGCGATGCTGGGGTGGCTCAGGCCTCCGTAGGGGCTCTTCTCCCAGCCGGTCAGGATGTGCCCCCACCTCTTCTCCCCCTGTTCCTGTTGGGCGTCCTGGGCACTGAATGGAGAGGCTGGATGTGGGAGGCTGGGAGGGATCCTTTGAACTAGCTGACCTTGGCCGGGCTGGGCCCTCACCTGCCTCCGGAGGTGGATAATTAATGGCCGGTAATGGGCTGCTCTGGAGATTTGGGGAGATGAGCCCAGCTGAGTGGCGGCTCAGCGCCTCTAACAGCCATCCCATGCATTAGGAGCGAGCCCGCCCGATGCCTGCCGTGCGCGGGCTGGGCATGGCTGGTCCCAGGTGGGCAGGCGTGGAGGAGCTGGGTGCCAGGGCGCGCGGGGCGGGGGGGGGGGGCGTGCCTTGCAGTGGCGTCGGGCTCTCCTGGAGCGAGGCGGCCCCTCTCCCCTCCCCACGCGCCCCCTGAATCTGGGCCACCAGGCCTGTCTCCTGAGTGTGGCTGGCCCAGCTGCACTGAACACCTTCCCTGCGGTTTTACGATGCTCGCATTTCCAAAGGGAAGATTCATTGCTCCCCTCTCACTGCAGATGGGGCCACTGCTGCTCTCGGTACCTAATTTACAGCCCTGCCCACCATAAACCTGTCTAGGGCTGCCTTTAAATTCTCCCTCCCTCCAGCATGGCCTTATTATTACTTTTTCACTCATCATCCTCTTTCTCTCTGGTTTCACACCGTCCCGCTCTTGCTGAGAACATTCGTTCCCTCCACGTGTCACCTGGGTCCCCGTCGCTGGCAGGCACGCCTTCGCCCTTCCCCTGCCGCGTCCCTGTCCCGCTCTGTCTTGCGTGCACTCTGACCCCGCGCCGTCCCCACTTCCCTGCAGAACCTGGAGAAGCAGATGCGCCAGCTGGCTGTCATCCCACCGATGCTGTACGACGCCGACCAGCAGCGCATCAAGTTCATCAACATGAACGGGCTCATGGATGACCCCATGAAGGTGTACAAGGATCGGCAGGTCATGAACATGTGGAGCGAGCAGGAGAAGGAGACCTTCCGGGAGAAGTGAGTCCCTGGTCGCTGGGGGCCGCCACCACGGCGCTCTCTGCCCTCCCGTCCTGAGCCCCGACAGAGGACTGCAGACTGGGGGGCTTACAACCACAGGAACTTACTACCTCCGTCCTGGGGGCCCAAGACCCAGGTGTCAGCAGGGCTGTTCCTGCCGGAAGCTGTCAGGGAGCATCGGCTCTGTGCCCCTCTCCTGGCTTCCGGTGGCTCCCGGCAGTCTGTCATTCCTCGGTTTGTACCAGGATCGCTTCATCTCCATCTTTACATGGTTTATTCCCCGTGTCTTCTGCGTCTCTTCTTCCCTTAGAAAGACACTAGTCGCGTGCGTCGTACCACCTCATCCTAACTCCTCACATCTGCAGAGAGTGCGTTTCCAAACCAGGTCTCATCCTGAGGTCCCGAGTGGACCTGTGTTTTGGGGGACACTTTTCAAGGACAGAGTGTGAAGGCAGCCTTGCGGGGGACGAGGCGGCATGTATGGAGGCACAGGCAGGAGGGTCTTCGAGGCTGGGCTGCAGCCTGGGGCAGGGATATGTGGCTGCTGGTGGTGGCCATTTGACTTTGAAAGTGGCGATTTGTTGAACACTCCATCCCAGACACTGTGCAAATGTTTTCTGGGTTTATGTGCATTTTTCCCTTCTCTCTCATAAGGGCATTGCCAGGTGAGGAAATAGGCTCAGAGAGGTTGAGACATTTAACAAAGGCCACACAGCTTGCCAATGGTAGAGGAAGGATTCACAACCCCCCAGCTTGGAGGCAAGGTCTCGGCTGGAATGAGAGGCTTGTGGAGGAGGGTGAATGGAGCCGGGGAGCAGAGGCAGGAGCTGGTGCTAAGAAGTGAAGCTTGGGGCCTGTAAAATGTAAGAGCACCTTGGCTGAGTGTTTGGGTAGGTGAGTGTGGGGCTGCCAAATAGAGAACATCCTCCTCCCCCCTTCCCAAACTGAACATTTGTGTCCCAGGGACCGCACCCTGGGCAGGAGGGTGAAGCAGGGGGAGGGAAACTGAGGCATGAACAGACGCCTCGGTGCCCTTCCAGGCAGCGTGTGGGAATCAGACTCAGCCCGCTCAGCCGCTGGCCTCCACATCGGGCTCCACCCCTGGAGAAGGTGGACAGTCTTCAAAGAGATGAGGCAGGGCCTGGGGCCAGCTCTGCCTTTCCTGAGGCGGGGGATGGGCGCTTCTGGGTCACGGGCAAGGCTGTATGCCAGTGCAGACACCGGGACTTGAAAACGTAGGAGAAGCAATCGAAGAGGGTCTTGGATGGAAAATAATACCCTTTAGAACAGCTCTTGACTATAGAAATTTAAAAGCTTACTTAGAAATAGAGGGATGGTACACCAAGCCCTCAGGTGCCCGTAACACAGATTTCAGCAGTCTCCCACAGGAAGTAGCACTTTGGGGAGCAGTTCCCGTGGCGTGTTTGGGGTTTAAGCTCAAAGACAGAAAAGACCAGTTCCTTGGTGTCTCCTGCTGGGTCCTCGCAATCACAGACAGGGCTGTTCCACCATCGAATCAAGTCCTACCTACAAGGTGTTACACAATTTAAGCCAATGAAATGACTACGAAACAGTCAAGGATGCTAAGAATTTTTGTTGCGTTAGGTATTTAAATTCCCCTGGTATGTGTGATATTTTTATTGATTTATGCTATCTTAGGGGGAAAAAAAAAGTGTTTCTGGGGGCTTTCTGTGTTTCAGTCTTTCTGGAGATTTCGTGTTGCTGTTCAGACCTAGGGAGTTCACACTGTTAGTTTAGTAGCGGAAGACTCGGGGCCCAGAAGCCCGCAGAGATGTACCCTGGCAGCATGTGCCTTTCAGGGAGTGTGGTCCGGTTGAGGTCTCGTTTTCCATGGACTCGGTAGCGCTCAGGGCCTTTGCAAGTCACATGCCGGTGGCGTAGGGCTCCCTCCTCACTGGCTTCAGTTCAGGACCTCAAGTAAGCCACTGTCCTACTCTGAGCCTTAACTTCTACATCTGTAAAATGGGTCAGCAGCAGCACCTCCCTGTGTGGCTGTCGCGAGGTGCCCAGCCATAGTAAATTTAAATCCTCAGTAGTCGTTGGCGGAGGATACAGGTATAGGTTGGAGGGAGGTGGAACAAGTGACCCAGGAGATTCCCAAGTTTGAGTCCTGGTCTCCTGGGGGCCCATCTATGCTTGGGGAAACCCCAGGAAGGGCTGTGGGGGGAAGGAAATGTCCCTGGGGCAGAGGGAGGGAGGGGAAGGGAAGCCTCCTGTCTGGAAAAGAAGGGAGTTAGGCCGGCTCCTGCTTTGCAAGTTGCCTGAGGCGGGATCCCAGGCGGGGAGCTTCCTCCAGGGAGAGAGGCCGTTCCCCACCCGCCGGCGTCTGGTTGGGAAGCGGGGGAGGGGCCTGCTGGCCTCCAGCCCAGCCATCTGGAGGCCTGGGTGCTGGCCGGGGGGCTCGGGGCCCCTGCCTCATCAGCAGCCCCTTCCTTCCCTGAGGGGGGCCGTGGGGCGGAGGCATGCGGACAACCAGGCCAAGGCTGGGCCCAGGCCAGTGACTCCACCCAGCATCCCCGGGGCCTTGAGCAGCCGTGACCCACATCTCCACCCCCGCCGCCCGCCTGCTCCTTTGGCCCTGACATTTCAGCCTGGCCGAGCTGTTTCCCAGTAATTCTCCTGGTTCGCAGGAAGCCAGTTGGTGGGACGCCAGGTCCCGCCACCCCCTCCGGCTTTAGTCCCTTCTTGCTGCCTCCTTGGCTGGCCTGCCGCCTGCCCGCCTCCCCGAGGGCCCTCAGAGCCTCTGCTCCCACTGCTCGAGCCCTGACCTGTGACCTCGCTGGTGGGAGCCCTGTGTGGGCCGGGCGAGGCCCAGCTTCCCAGGCCCCACTGGAGACAGAAACAAGAGCAGATTTACAAGGGGGGACCCACCAAAGCGCTGCATGCAATGTCCTCATTTTTCCTGGAAGCCGCCTCCAGCAGGACAAACAAATATATTTTCAAAGGCGCTAAAACCAGTGACTCACTCCAAGGAACGCCCTCTCTGAGCCCTCGGCCGCCCGCCCAGCCCTTCCCACACCCCTGGGCTTAATTGCTCCGAGTGGGGCGGTGCCCGCCCAGCCGGGCCAGCAGAGATGGCAGGCGCCCGGGAGCTCGGCGTCGGCCCAGCTGGGAGGCCCCCCTCAGCCTGGTCTCAGGCCCACCCTTCTCTTCCCACAGGTTCATGCAGCACCCCAAGAACTTCGGCCTGATCGCATCTTTCCTGGAGAGGAAGGTGAGTCGCTGCCTGCCGGCCCTGCTGCCTGTGTTTAGCTCCTCTTGCGTCCACCCCTGCGGGCGGCCGCTGCGCTGGGGCGAAGGGCCCCTTCTCCACGCCCATGAGTCCTCCGCTTGTTGCCCCTTGCTCCCCTTGCTGTGTCTGTCAGTCCTTTCCTCCTTCCTGCCTCCTGAGTGAAGCAGGCTCAGGCCCCGCCCCGGCGTCCCGGCCCCATGGGGGGCGGAGCTACGGGCTGGGAAACCCCAGGAGAGCTGTGTGCAGAGCCTCTTGAGCTGACTCTTCAGACATGGCAGCAAGCGCCCTCACCCCTCACTGGCTGGCCTTGGGTTCTGACACCATGGCGTCCTAATTAAGGCTTTATAGGCAAGAGTGACGTTCTTCCAGGGCACTAGACAGAGTGACCTTTCTAGGTGTCTGTGATGGCCACTGTATGCTGACACCCCTGATGCCAAGCCAGGCATGTGGCCAGCAAGCCCCCACCCCCTTCAGACCAACTTTCACATAGCACTGGTGCCTGAGCCCCACCTTGCCCCCAGACCCATCCTGGAGCAACTCCTCTGTCTTCTCCGGCTCCCACCTTGCAGGTAGACGCAAGGCGTCTCCAGAGGCAGCAAAGTCCCCTTTGTGCATCCCTGAGGCGGGACTGGGCAGTGCCCACAGCGGCCACAGGTGGGGCGGCTGGTGTGGGGGCGGCCCTCTCGGAGTCGGCCCTCAGAACCCTGGCGTCACAGGGAGCGGTGGGAATGGGTTCCCGCAAAGCTTTATCTTCTGGGGCTGCTGTTCTGAGTGTTTTAAGCGGCATCCCCCTGAATCTTGTATCCCAGAGGCAGGGCATCTGCCCTGCCCCCGCCCAGCTTTGCAACTGCCCTGCTGCTGTAGGCTTCCAGCTTCCTAGGCGAGGGCGGAGGGCACTGGAGTGGAGTCAGGAGGTTATGGTAAAGGGTCCCAGCTCTGCCCTTCATGAGCTGCTGAGCACAGAAACGGGGATGGGGCAGTCGGGGTGGGGGTGGCAGGGAATCTTCCCCTACCTGAAAAACCAGTGCAGAGAAGCAGGCCCTCTAAGAGCCTTTCCCCTGAGTTAGTGATGGTGTCTTGGGAGCGGTGTGGACAACCCGGGAGGCTTTAGGTTAGGGCTTCTGGAGATGGAAGCAGCGGTTCTGAGACTGGTAACTGAGCAGCGCTGTTTGGGGTCCAGGGAATGAGAGGTCCCCACGCTGGAGAGTTAACTGTGTTTGCAGTGTTCTTTCGCCAAGCGGTGGCTCAGGACGAGACTTAGAGCTTCCAGAAGGATCTGAAGCAGGGGTGGGTGCCCACTGTGCCCCATGCCAGTCCTGACAGCAAGTGAGGCCGACAGCAGGGTGGGAGCTCGGTGGCCTCGCTGGCACAGCTGCCGCCCAGGGGCGCCCAGGAAGGGAAGGGAAGGTGCTAAGTTGTTCAAGGGGAAGCCGGACACCCACATCACCCGATTTGCAAATACTGGCATCTGATTATAAAACGCTTTTCTTGAATGCTGTGCAGGCCTGGCTTAGCCTGGGAACAGCCTCTGTTCACGGTGCATTCTGGGAGGTGGGCAGGACACGGGGTCTGCGGCCCGCCCACCTCTGCACCCAGCAGCGCCTCCGTATTGCCTGCCCTACAGAGGCGAGTTCCTGGCCTGGCACAGGCTGTGAGCGTCACAGAGACATTGCACGCCGTGTCGTAACGGCCGCCGGCATTAACGAGCTGTCACCTGGAGCAGGGCTGGTGGCTGCAGGTGGCAGGCATCACTGCACTGAGCCCCCCAGGCCTCTGAGGGTACCTCCTGACTGGTCCCATTTGGACAAGGAGGTGGCGGGGCTCACGTCCGGCTCCACGTGGAAAAGACGTCTGCACTTCACAGAGATGAAAGAGTTTCATGGGGACTCAGTCAGGCTGGGTGCACAAAGCTGGGAGAGGTTTCTGTTCGGCACCCCAAATATTAGAGGCAGTGGGGGTGAGAGAAAGGAGACCCCAGGTCTGGGATGGGGTCCTGAAGTTTGCCCAGCTGGGAGCTGAAAGCCTTGTTCTCCTTGGCTGGGGATGGCAGATGACAGCTTTGTCGTTACCGTTCCCAGTAGCTGCAGCAGTACTCTGTGCCTCTGTGCCAGGCACTGTCCCCTGTGAGAAAGCTGAGACACGGCCTAGGGAGCCTGGCCGAGGTCAGGCAGCCAGGGCGTGCGGAGGCAGGCTTTGAGCCCGGCCTTCAGGCTCCTGGGCCCTTGCTCTGACCGCCGACTCTGAACACCCCTCAGCGCTCTTCTCTCTCCGCCCCGCAGACGGTGGCTGAGTGTGTCCTCTATTACTACCTGACCAAGAAGAATGAGAACTATAAGAGCCTGGTGAGACGGAGCTACCGGCGCCGCGGGAAGAGCCAGGTGAGAGGCAGGGGCAAGGCGGTCGGCCTTCGGGGCCGGTTCCCAGCATGCTCAGCGGCCTCTGGGCCATGGGCACTGACACCTCTGCACGGTCTCAGGTTGGGCCCCCCCCGTGGTGGCAGTGGCGGTGGTGGTGTGATCCCACCGCTGGGGGTGCTGGGCCTACCCCAGCAGCCTAGAGGAGAGCCAGGAGACGTTGGCTGCTTCATTCTCAGCTGGAAAATTCTAGAACTCAGCTTGGTGACCCATGGGCCACATTCCCAGAGCAAGGGCTGGGTTCCCAGGAACACGTGGGTTGGTCCACAAACTTAACATTTTAAAAATTGTTAGTAGTTTTGTGTGTTTATCTTGATGCATACTTGAAAGAAAAAGAAATAGCCAGTGCCCCAGCCTGTCATTTTCAGGCTTTACTGTTTCGGATGAGACTGAAGGGCTGGTTAAGCTAGAGCAGGGCTGGACGAGCCGTGGCCCACCACCTGTTTCTGTGAATAAAGTTTTATTGGCACACAAGCCATGCCCACTCACTCTCGCAGCTTTTCTGTCACAACAGCTGAGTTGAGGAATCGTGACAAAAACTGCAAAGCCTGAAAAACCTACTGTGTGGCTCTTTATAGAAAAAAATCTGCTGCTCTCCGAGTTAGAGGGAAAAGGAGTTGGTTTAAAAACAATATTCCGTAAATAATAGTAAAGATGACGAGGGTCAGTGGTACACATTTCACACTGGGATCGTGAGTGCTTGGTGTTTGGGAGACGAGAAAAGGGGATGGCTTTGCTTCCCTTCTGGCCTGCTGAGAATCGGCCCAGAGCAGATGCTGGGAGCACCTGGTGGTGGGAGCAGCTTGTGCTGCGGTCGGAGGATTTGGGCTGACACTGCGGAGGGAGGGCGTTGGGCACTGCTCTTAGATGCCAGACTGGAGCCAGGTGAGGCATGTCCTTCCCTGGGGCCACTGTGGCCTGGGGAAGCCCAGGGGAGAGGGACGACGGCCAGGAACGCGTGAGCTGGGGTGAGAGACCCTGAGGTTTTCTAGGTGGGTAATCCTGACACTGGCCCCATCCGGCTCCCCCTGGGCTGCCCGCCTTCTTTTTCCAGGCTGGTGAGGACAGGACCCTGAGTTCAGCCATTACCAGTGGGGCCCCATTGTCCACTGTGAAACAGCCACCCAGTGATCAAGTTCCCCAGTCTGTGATGGGCTGGTCCACACGGCCTCCTAACCCGCACCCCATGTCTCCCTTCTTGCTTCCCTGGAACTATGCTTCAGGAATAGGCCTACTACCTTGCTGTAATTAGGGAAGTAAACCTGGTGACGGGATAGACACACCCTCATTGTGTGAGGCCAAAATGACTGGGACTGAGCATTGGCCCTCGATGGTCCGGATCCTTGTGGGGTGGCTGCGTTTGGCTTGGGGACTGGGTTTTCCTCTCTAGCCTTGTGTAGCCACAGTTGGCCAGCCTGCTCACAGATGTGTAAAACTGAGGCTTTACTGATTTGAACTTATTTAACTCCAGAGACCTACCTGTGGCATTTTAGAATCTGAAGTGCATTCAGGAGTTTTCTAGACTGAGAGGCAAAAACTCAAATAAATGGCAGTCAGGAAGCAGGAGCTGGGGTGCTAGGACCCTGAGGTGATATGCTGAGTCATGAGAGGCAGTAGGGAGTGTTGGGGACTGAGGAAAAAGGGGGCAGGGACTAAAGGCCTTTAGATTTATTTTAAAAACATGGTCAGACATTCATTAAGCACTTGCTGTGTGCCAGTTCTCTCGCGAGTCTTCCCAGCGCCCCCCATGCCTTTGTGGAGGCGCTGTGGGTGGGCTCACAGGGCCCTTTCTGGTGGCTGCTCTGGAGGGAGGGGTAGATGGGGCCCGTCTCCTCCTCCGCCTGAGATGAGAGCCTGGTTTGCATGGAGGGAGGAGAGACTGTGTTGATGCCACTCAGGAGGGAAGCGCCCCCAGTCCTGGGGCGGGGGGTCAGTGCCCACATCCCCCTCTGGCCCTGGCTGCCAGCCCTTTCACTTTGTGCTGTTATTACCTTGCTTGCTGCGTCATCCGTCCATTGGACATTGGTTTTGTTTGTTGGCCATGGGGGCTCCATGCTGTAAACAGGTGGTTTCAAGACAAAACACTGGAGGCCTGTCTGAGAGTCCCCACAGAATCAAGGCCCCAAAGCGGAGGTTGAAGAACACCCCACAGGTAGACAGGATAGAGTCGAGGGTGTCCCAGGCGGAGGGAACAGCAGTTACAAAGGCGCAGAGCCTGAGAGAGAGTACGACGCTCTGGGAGCCTTTGGAACGAGAGCCAGGGTCTCTACTAAATGTAGGAATGGAGAGGGACCCTCTTTGTCCTGCGCACTTTGGATGAGGAAATAGAGACGTTTCTCTACTCTGGAAAACAGATGTGCAAACACAGTAATAAGCGACAGCTCACACTCGACTTCACTGTCCGTGGGAAGCAATAGGGGGTGGTGGAGCCTGTGGCTAACTAGAAAGCTTATGCGTGTATCCGCTTCAGCTGACTCTTGGCCACGTGGCCCTGTATGTGCTGATTTTTTTGGATGATGAGCTAGAAATCTGTTTCCTTGTAAATCTTAGGTCACATGAAAAGCAACAGTGGAACCCTGTGTAAGCCAAACGTCTCATGTTTGCTGGTGAAACCTGCTCTCAGCCCCCAATATGAGACCTCTGGGCTGGAATGTGGCAGGACTAGGGGAGGACATACTGATTTAGGACAGTGGCCAGGCCAGGGCCTGGGGAACACTGCAGGGGTGACAGCAGAGGAGAAAAGGTGGGTTCCTCTCTCTGTCTCAGGTGTTCTGCATTAGCCACAGCATCTGTAATGCCAAGAGATGGGCTTCTCTGGAGAGGTTCCACCCTCTGCTGGTCAAGCCGGTGTCTCAGGCTGGGGCTCCCCGGATGGAGAAAGGAGGCCGCCATGCCCTGCCTCTCACAGAAAGACGGAAGAAACAGCGCAGGGGGCCCTGTCTCCTTGGGAGACGGACGGGACATGCCTTTGGAGCCGTCCCCACCCTCTGATCAGCTGGGGCAGGGGTGGCCCAGGTCCTGCCAGGGACAGACACTTACTCATGAACCCCTGAAGGACTCTGCCAGGCAAAGCCACTGCCCTCACCACCGCCTGCCAGCCCTGTTCATAAATACGGAATAAATGGGTCAACCCAAATGTTGACTTTGGTCTGTAACTTCTCTCTGACCCTCGACAGCGAAGGAAACGGCAGGCACAGGCCCCGCAGCTCCTCACTTTAGTTCGAGCAGGCTGAGTATCTTTCTCTCTCTGCGGTTTTATAAAACCCGTGATCTTGCCCATAAATCCCCCGGCGAGGACGGCGGCTGTTCCTCAGCCTGGTGTGGAGTGGGCCTGGACATAGCTGCTTGGATGTCTCCAGTGGGCTGGTGCTGCGAGCAGGGGGAGGTGGACGGGCAGAGACCCTGTGCTCGGTGCAGCCAGATGTGCCAGGTGGGAGGGGCATGGGGGCGACCCGCGTGGGCTGGGGGCAGTGGCCTGTTGCCTGAGCCCTGGAAGGTGCCAGGTGACGGCTCTGATCTTCCTTCCTTGTTTCTGACCGACACTCAACACACCCTGGCAGCTCAGGACCCAGCCACAGCGCATGTGGGTCCCCGCCTGCCTCTGCGTCACTCACGGCCTGCCCTGGGCCATCTGCCCATGGAGACTTCTGCATCCAGCTGCAGAGATGGCCCCGTCGTCTCCCTGGGCGACCTTGGGAAGATAGATAACCAGGTCCTTCCTAGCAGATGACGTGGAGGCCTCGGGCGGGGCATTGCTGCTGGGAGGTGACGCCTGTCCTCAGGTGGGCTGGGGCTCAGCCATTGGTGGGCTAGTTATTTCTTGAAGGGAGCACGTCAGGCTCACTCCAGCTGCCTGGGCCCCGCTAGGTTTAGGTTGTCATGGCCAGTATTTACTCCACCCATCATGGGGGACACTGGGAATCCAGTGAGATGTCAGAGCCCTGTCGGAATTCCTGGGACACCCGGCCTTGCGGTGTGCAAGGGCCAGTGACGCTGCTGAGCGCATGGTGAGGAGGAGGGGACGAAAATGGCGACAACGGGACATTCGCTCAGTACCAGCTGTCACCACATGCCAGGCTGTGCCGAGGCTGAGCACGCTGTAGTGGGAGCAGCTGTGGAGAGGCCGTGTGACCGTCCCCCAGTGCACAGACGAGGGGGCAGGCACAGGGAGAAGGGGCTGATGGAGGAGCCTGCTGGGAGCGTCCGGTTCAGGATTCAAAGCCGGCACAGTCAGCCGGGGGACCCAGCGGGTCGGCGGCAGCCAGCCTCTCCGAAACACGCTCATCGACCTCGTAGGTCCACGGCGGTTTCCCGGTACTGAGCTCTGCTGGATCCGCACGGCAGATGGGGCTCTCGGGGCTCGCTGCGGCGGGGCGGCCCTGCCTGTGTCTCCGTCTCCAGTTACTGGGAATCCCCTGTGCTCCGACCCTGCGGGCCCCTAGCTCCCAAGAGGCCAGCAGTCGGGAAGTTTCTGTCTCTCTGGGGAGTCCCTCGCTCCCTGAACCACGGATGCCTCTGGGAGACGCCGGGGGCTGTTTCCCCTGCGGTCTGTCTGTCCCCGTCGCCCCTTCTGTCTGCCCCTCTGTCTCTCCTGCAGTCTCTCTCTCAGCACCCCTAGGGGCCCCTTCTCCCCCGTGGCTGGTGGCTACAGAGGCTGTGGTCCCTGTCCGTGGTCCTGGAGTGGTTCCGTGGCTTGAGGCCACATTGTTGCTAAGGACGGCCATGAGTGGTTGCTTGTCGGCTTGACAGATACCCCTGAGATGTGCCCTGTTCCTCATTTCTCCGCGGTCGATCCCCTCCCCCTCAGGGGTGTCGGATGCATGCATGTGTTGTGTGTTTATCCAGAGAGCATTCACGGAGAGCTTGCTGCATGCCAGGCTGTAAAGCTTTACCTCCAGAGCCATATCAGACCCTGACCCTCCAGGAAGCCGGAGGGAAGGAATCGGCCCAGGCCGCCTGTCTCGACCCCTCATAGACTGTCTTGATTAAGAGCTGCTGAGGTGGACTCAAGCGAGGGGGGCTTCCGAGGTGCGGCAAGTGGGTATCTGCCACCTTTTAGCAGGTGCACTGCCCGAGCTGGCTGGCCCCTATCCCGGGATGCCCCTGGTGACTTTTTTGGGGTTCCCTCCCGTCGCCATTCCTGCCTCGATGGGATCGAAATGGGCAGTGATGAGGGGAGCGGTCTTGGGCTCCAGCCTCAGACGTGCGGGTCTGAGAAGGGGAAGCCCGTGGCGCTGACAGTGAGAAGCGCCTCTCCCCAGACCAGGCCCTCCTCCTCCCAACACGGCCGTCCATGCCAGAGCGCCCGGAGTAGCGGCCTTGGGCTGTGTCCTCCTGGGGTCACCAGGGCTGAGACTGAGTCACAGACCCTGAGACATGGCTGGCGGCCAGCAGGAGCTCCAACTGCCCGGGAGGCTGTGACAATGCAGGTGCTACACTGCGCCCCTCGGGGGGCCCGAGGGCCCACAATTCTGTTACAACAGCGCTCTGGCTATGCTGATGCTGCTGGTCCAGGGAGACTTTCAGAACATCTGTCTTTATTTGGAGGGCCTCACGGACCGCCCCCTGGGGAAGAGGGAGCAGGGAGCAGGGTGGCAGAAGGGAAAATCGAGACACAACGCAGGCTCGCCAGCAGCCCTGACCAACCCTTGGCCATGCTCTGGAGCTGAAATGACCTTCCTGAGGTTTCCCGGGTGGGCTGCGAGGGCTGGGCCTTACGCCACAGGCCACGGAGAGCTGAGGGCACTCTCAGTGACTGGGACAGCAGAGGCCCTTCTAGAAGGGCCCTGGCCAGTCTGTGTTGGGGACGAATCCTGCTCATTTGCAAACTACACTTCCAAGTGCTCCTGACCTGAGAGCTTAAGCACACTGTGTGCGGCGCGATGCCACCAAGTTCAGAGGACACCGTGCCCTGTCACGCGCTCACCGCACACCCTGCACCAAGCCGATTACTTGATGGCTGCATTTCAAAGGCGTGATGATTATAAAACTGGGATATGAAAAGCCTTGGTGAAAAGCATGGGCCATGGGACACCTCTGGGCTCAGACCCTCAGAAGCCCTGCCCTGACGCCACTGTGCTGCTGCCCAGCCCTGCGGACGTTTGGAGATGGGGGATGTGTGCTGGCCACTGGGACGCCACAATAGCCTTCTTTTTTAAAGATTTTATTGGGGAATTGGGGGAGGGGAACAGTGTTGGGGAACCGGGGAAGGGGAACAGACAAGTTGCTGTCCTTTTGTTCCTCAGTCTAGCTGGGGGAGTACGTTGCTTCCCTGGCCCATGTTGGTATCGTCATAGCGCTCTTCCCGGGTGAGGCAGGCGCTTGCTGGCCATTGGATGGTTGCTCATGGCAGCCCACGCTGTCACCAGCAACTCACAGCAGCCCAGCTCCAGGTGGAGCTGTTGTTCACCATCTTAGCTGTAGAGGGCGCAGCGTCACTGGCCCTCATGTGGGACCCGAACCAGGGCTTGCTGCTCAGAGCTGGCGTCCCAAGCCAACTCCTAACCAACGTGCCACTTGGCTGGCCCCAGGATGGCCTTTTTGTTTAACAGAGGGTGCTGTCCACCTTCTAGAAGCTTCTCCGCATTCTAACAGGGGGCAACGCAGGCCCAGCGATAAACAGCTGGAAAGTCAGCCCCTCCATGCCCACCCCACCAGACCCACATGCCTGAGCCTTGGCAGGAGAGAGCCAAGCCCCCACCTCCTGGCCGCTGGCCCCACAGATCCAACCCTGAGTGGCCTGTGAGCTGTGGGCTGGGCCGTGCACGGCTTGCCTGTCCTTTCCCCTAGGTGAGTCACCGGCCACGGCGGGCCAGCTCAGAGCACCGGGTGACGGCAGCGTGGTTTATAGTTTATGATTCACGAACGAGGGGGCAGAGTTATCCCAACTAATTGCAAAATCGGAGCCCAGGAATGTTGTGGTCAGTAGTCAGCGTGACCACGCAGACCGATGGGGGCTGAGAGTGCGGCGCTGGCCAGACAGCAGGGCCGGGCCGGGAGGCGGTGCTGACAGGGGGCAGCTGGTGGCCTCCTGGTATGGGGGGGCCTTGCTGTGGCGGGAGCGTGTCCCCAAAGGTGAGTGTTGCTGCTGTGCGTAGGCGATGGGGAAGCTGGTCTCTGGTCTTCCCTTCCTGCAGAGCCGCGCGGGGACAGGAAATGCCTGTCCTGGGCGCCCAGCACTGGGCCGCCCCTCCAGCGGGAAGTTCAGGGAGGGACCGCTTCCTCCCTCCGGCTCCCTCCCTGTGTTGTGGCTCTTGCTGTGTCCTGTGAAGCCTCAGGTCCTGCCTCTCCTAGGTTGATCTTTTTCTCTGCCTGCTTTATCTCTCCCCATCTTTCTCTCTGTCTGTCTCTGATTGTGTCTCTGTCTTCTTTATCTCGCCAGGATCTCTCTGTATCTCTCCCCGCCCCCCCATCCATCTCTGTCTCTGACACACACGCGCACACACACACTCTGGGCCTTTCACCTTCCTCCTCCATCTCCCTCCCCCTCGATCCCATTTCCCACTCCTCCCCTAGCCTCCCTGCTGAGGGACAGGTGACCTTGTTTTGGTTGCTGTGGCACTCCAGAGGCCTCAGGCAGCTCAGCTCCCATGGGGACAGTATGACCAGGAAGGCGTTCCAGGGCAGGACCAGCCAAGCGAGGTCCCCGGGGAGAGGGGGCAGCCCCTGAGCCGTGGGTGCTGGTTCCCAGGGCCTGGCCGCCCTTGCCCCATGACAAGTCTGGGAGGGGCATGTGGCAGGCCAGACGGGGCCAGATTGCCTCCAGGCTGGGCCGTGCTTCTCTGAGCTGCTTCGTGTCGTTCCAAACTGCCCCCCGCCCCCCTGCAGGGATGGGCCTCCAGCGGGGGTCTGTCCCACTTTGGCAGCTGCTTCGGCGCTGCTGGGGGCAGGCTGGGCTGGTGGGATTGCATCTGGATTTAGGGCTCCAGTGAGCAGATGTCCCTGACGCTCTGCCCAGTTCCGTACTCAGCGTGGACAGGCCTGCCCGAGGCCTCTCCTCCAGGCCCACAGTACCCGGGACGCTGGTCTCAGGCAGACATCTGGCGGGTGGCCCCCGGGAAGCGGGGGTGGGGGGCATATCCCAGGGACTGAGTGAGCTGGGCCGCCGCTTTGGGAGAAGACGAACACGGCCCTCCCATGGGCTGTGACGCGGTGGCAGGAAAGACCACATCAAAGGCACAGTAGGGCAGGGACCATGTGAGTCCCTCCCAGAAAACACGCGCGTGGGTCAGTCAGGCCTCGGGGTGAGAGCTGTGGGCTGACAAGCCGGGCATCACAAGCTGGGCTGCCCAGAGGCGGGAAGTAGCTCCTGGAAGGGCAGTGTCTGTAGGCCTCTGCCAGCGAGGTTTGTGGCGGGAGGGGTTCCCGCCCTTCACAGTGCTTCCATTCTAGGGGATTACACCGTGAGCAGGACAAATGAGGTCCCCTAACTGACACCCCATGTGGGAGGTGGACCATGCACAAGTAGATTAGCATGATTATCTCACGTGGTGGTAAGGGCTGCCAAAAGGAAGCTGGCACCAGGGCCGCTGACGTGAGGGAGGGCAGCTTCTGGGGGAGCTGCCCCCAAAGGCTGCCCCCAGGAGGTGTCACTGGGGCTCAGACCTGAGCATTAAGGAACCAGCCAGGCAGAGCTGGAGGCAGAGTCCCAGGCAGAGGGCACAGCAAGTGCGAAGGCCCTGAGGCAGGAGCAGTGAGTGCAGGGTCCTCCGGGAAGTGGGAGGTAGGCGGGATGTGCAGGGGCTAGAACACCCCGCCGTGTGGTGTGGACTTACGATTTTACCCCGAGGTGGCAGGACAATCAGATTGACCACTTAAAACAGAGCCTTGGCTGCCAAAAGCCCATGTCACCGCACAGGCAGAACAGACATCCCGGGTGTGTGTTCAGTACTGCTCAGGCTCTCTTGGCGTGTCGGCTGGGGAGAGCTGGTGAGTGTTGAGCAGCCAGCTTTCTGGGGGCAAAGCCCCGATCTGTAGCCCCTGCCGATTACTGTGGTGTAAATACTCCCACCATCGCCAGGTCCAGGCCACCACCATGACGTCACTGAATGTGACATTGAGGAGGGACTCGCATAGCACATTTTCCTACCTTGCTTCCCGAGCAGGTGCAGTTGAGGAGCATGGGTGACAGGCAAGTGTAGTCCAGTAATTGGGGAGTGATGTGCTTCCAGTACTTGTCACCTTTGTTATTATAATTTCCGTAATTGTAAGGTTACTGTGAGTATTTCAGTGTTTAGTAATGGCTGTGTCTAACTCCTGGCCAGCAGGCCCTGCACATTGCAGCCTGCTCTCCTGAGCTGGTGCTAGCGGCTCCAGCCCTCCTCTGTCTGCATCTTGTGAGAAGACGCCCCTTGGTGACGGAGGCGGCACCACCTTAGGCCTTTTCCCCAGGAGGGTCACATGGCTGGACGTGTGCCAGGGAGGGGCTGCCGGCAACTGGACGTGGTGCCCTGCCTTGGTCCTGACCCCTGACCCCACTTCTCACACCAGCCTTGGGCTCCTGGGCTCCCTCTCCGCCCTCTGCCAGGAGACAGGGTGTCTGGGGGCAGAGCCCTCTCAGGCTTTGCTTGCTGGAGGCACTCGGCACAGAGTACTCGCTTAGTCCAGTGTTTGTGGAACGAATACGCGGCGAGGGGGAGCCTCAGCCCACGCTGCTGGCTGTCGGCAAGTTCTCACGACACGCTTTTGAGGATCTGTCAGCTGAGAATTCAGTCTCATTGCTCCCACCTGGATTGTTGGCACCGCCTTTCACGGGACTGTCCCCCGTTCCTGGAACCGACGGCCATTCCTCCTTCAGCAGCTGCCTCAGTGCCCTTAGGCATGGGGCGGCGGGGTGTCACGTCATCCTCTGCTCACCCCTCCACCTCCCGAGAGGGGCCCCCAAAGCCGGCCAAGCTCTCCAGCCACGTCCAGTGTGTCATTTGGTGGGGACACTCGGCATTTCACTTCAGCACGCCTTTGCCCATGCAGTCCCCTCTCTGAAATGGGCCGCCATCCTTCTGCGCCCAAAGCCTTGGAGGCCCAGCTCACAGACCCCCTGGCTTGTCCCCGTGGGTGAAGGTAGAAGGCTGTCCTGGGTGCAGCGTGCTGCTGCCTTGGTAGACTTTTCTCATCACTGCGCCTGTCCCCTCGACTTTCCCCGTCTCAGTCAACTGAAGTGCTAAGCTCCGTATGGTTGGGGACCGGATTTTCTGGGGCTTGGTGTTCCCCTTCAGGGCTCGGAGCGTGCTCATGGAAGGAATGAACGAAGGGCTGGCACAGTGGGGCTTAAATGGGGGCGAGGAGGAGTCTGTGCTCCGTTGGCCGAGAGGGGAGGCAGGGCACCTCCTGCAGCATCTTGTAGGAAACGCTGTTGCCATTGGGCAAGTTACTTAACCTCTCTGTGTCTTTTGCGTTCTCCTGTATGAAACAGATAACACCAGGGTTATTGGGAGGGTTCGGTTAACTAACTAACCGAAATGAAATGAGGAGAACACGCCCCATCAAACGTTTGCTGTGCTCAGGCAGCATTTGCTGTTTTTTTTTTGTTGTTGTTTTTTGAGGGCAGTGTCACTGGCCCTCATATGCGGGACCCGAACCTGGGCCGCTGGCTTCCCAAGCCAGTGCTTAACCGCTGCGCCACTCGGCCGGCCCGCATTTGCTGTTTTTCCCCCGCACTGTTTTCCACGCAGCCCCTGGCCTGAGGCCCCAGCCCAGCGCCGGCTTAGTTACCGGCCGCTTGTCTAGTACTCAGTCAGGGTCCCTCGGGGGCCTGAGCTGATGTCTCTCTGGCTAACCATAGATCCGGTCAGGTTTTCTGCAGAGCCGTGCTGTGGTTTGCAGGGGACGTTCCCGACTAGGCACTGGGCAGGAAGCCCATCTTCGGCCTGACATGTCTGAAAGCAAAGCAGGACCCCCTTTGTGAGCCATGGAATCATTGGCGCTGGGGGAGTTTGGCTTCCGGATTTCCTCCCAGGTCCTCAGGCATCACCTGCTGCTGGTGGCATCGGGCCTGGATGTGTCCTGTGGTCCAGGAACCACTGTGTCAGCCTCTCCTGGGTGCCGCTGACAAACGCAGAGTCTTAGGCCTGCCCCAGACCCTCTGAATCGGAATGGGCATTTTTCCGGTGTCAGCAGGCGGTTCGCGTGTCTGTTCTAGTTTGAGCAGCGCTGGTCTGGAGCAGGGCAAACCGCTTCTCGAGGGCCAGTGCCTGTTCTCATCAATAAAGTTTTGTTGGCACACAGCCACACCCATTTGTTTACAGTGTGGCTGCTTTCCCCCCACAGGGGCGGGGTTGAGTGGTTGTGACACACTGAGGAGCAGTGGCCCGAAAGTATTTACCAGCTGGGCCTTGTGTGATAGGCGGAGCTTTCCGGCTCCTGATCTAAAGCACTGGCTGCCTATTGGAATAACCTGGGAATTTAAACCCACTATGCCTGGGTCTGACTGTGAGATTCAGACGTGAGTGGTGTGAGTGGTGCCTGGGACAAGCACTTCCGAGAGCTCCTGGGTGACCCTTGTGTGCAGCCATCGGGCTGTGACAGCCGTGTCTTAAAGTGCCCCTGACGCCCAGCCAGTGCCGCTCTGGACCCATGGATGGGCCTGAGGTCCCTTGTAGGGGGAGAGCCCTTGTAGGTGGTGACTCCTTTTCCGCCCGAGGTTGGCTAAGGCCATTGAACAGGAAAGTGTTCACAAGCTGCTCAGTGTGGTGCCAGGGACAGAGCACCACTCCTGTTGGTTTTGTCATCTTCATCATCATCCCCAGGACTTCAGACAAATCCAGAGCAGGTCCATAGAACGTGCGCAGTGAGGGACGTGTAGTGATTACTGGGGAAACGTCAGCCTGTGCCCTGGTGGGGCTTTTCGGGGGACACAGAGGACGGCTGTGGCAGGCAGCCGCCTAGCCCAGTGCCTGGTGCCGGTGCAGACCCCTGGGGCCAGCCCTTGCAGCCACAAAGCATTAGTGTGGGGCTGGGAGGCTGGGGCCTCAGTGGCTGTGCTGGGGGCAGACAGTGGCCTGCTTTGTGGCCCAAGGATGAGATCCCAAGGGACGATGACCCAAGGTGCTCTGGGCGGGCGGCCTGGAGTCAGGCCCACCTGGCCAAAGCAGAGCTTGGGAGCGAAGCTGCAGCCCAGCCGGAGGCGACGTTGGGAGACGCCAGGCTCCCTGCAGCTGGAAAGCCCCTGCCCCCAGCCCCGGACACCGGGTTTCTGGGTGCTGAGGAGCTGGCGAGTGTGACTCCGGGTGGCCCACAGGGCGGGGACCCCTCCCACACTGGCCACACTGTCCCCCCAGCCCGCGTCCTGGTCCCTGACTCCCACTCGCCCTCCCTGCCCTCATTAGCGGGCACTCCGTGTGGGAACACACCGGAAAACCTCTTTGCCAGGCTCCACCTGATGGGCCGGCTCCAGAAGACGCTTCGTCTGTGGCTCCCCAGAAAGGTTGCGCCTCAGTGTTGGAGGGGTTCTGTGGTGGTGGGTCAGGCCAGTTGAGGGACACTGGCTGCCTACCGGGAATCGGTAGAGACATGGTTGGGGAGAGAGGCTGTGCCACGTCTGGCTGTTGTGCCCTTTCCTCCCCTCTTATAGAATAGAGGAGCCTCTTGGAGAAGAGGGCAGGCCCGGGCTAGGAGGCCCTGGGTGGGCACTGCCGCAGCCGTGAGGAGCCACAGTCTGTGCTCCCGCCTGCACGGAATGTCCGTGACTGGCCATGTGCTCAGCCGCTCCCTAAATTAAAGCTACGGAGGGTCTAGAGAGTGGGGGGTCGCAGTCCAAGGCAGCCTTGTGTGTGGATGGGCATATGTGTTCCTGGTACAGAGGAAAGATGGGGAAGGGAGTCCCCGCCCCACCCTCTCCATGTGCTTGGGTTTTTCCCCCCTTGGCTTATGACCATGCCCCTAGTACACGCTGAAAGGCCTTTCGGCGGGTTTGTTTTCATTTTGCTTGGCTCAGCAGGACGGAAAGATGGTCTGGTTTGGCAGCTGCCCACAGGGCAGACTCGGGTGGTGAAGGGAATCTGTGTGCTTTAAAAGAAGTCAGACAGGACAGAAAGGAAATTGGGCAGTGTGCGGGAAAGAGCCGCCCGCTCCCACTTCCTCCCCTGTCTTGGTGTGGTTCGGCCAGCGGGCTGGCCAGTGCCGGGCCTCACTTGCCTTGCCGGCCTGGGAGGAGAGGGGCCGCGTAGCTGTCAGCCCCTTCGATCTCCCTGCCCGCCTCGGGGGTCCGGACCAAGCCCGTGGCAGCAGAGTGGGCCCCATCATAGCCCACTGGGCCGTGGAACGTGGAGACTGAGACTTAGGGAGGCGGCCTGAGCTTTGTCAGGGACGGGCAGGGGTGGCACCCAGGGATGTGTCCCAGGGTCCCTGACACTCACTCTGCTCCTGCCTGAAGCCGACCAGGGCCCCTCCCTCTGGCGTTCACGGCGTCTGTCCCACTAAACTACCTGTGCCAGACGCAAACTCTGTAACGGTTTTTCCGGGTTCAGCCTCCTGGTCCCTGGCTGAGGTGTAGGCACGCTGAATACCCCTGCTCTCGAGGGGGAAGAATCAGAGTACTACGGAGGGGTTCAGACCGTCACCCACACGCCCCCCAAGCGGAGGAGGTAGGGGTCGCACCCAGGCATCTGACCCTGCCGCTTTCTACACCTCAGCCCGTGACCCTGCCTCCCCAGGCCCGTCGGCTCCCCGCTTCCAGCAGCATCCTCTGCCCACGGCCTCAGCCTCTTCCGGCCGACTCCATTGTGTTCACCTCCTGCCTGCCAGCCCAGGTGCAAAGACTCACCTGCCCACTGTTTTCCTCTCTCCCCTGCCCTCCCTTGGGCCTGGCAGCAGCAGCAGCAGCAACAGCAGCAGCAGCAGCAGCAACAGCAGCAGCAGCAGCAGCAGCAGATGCCCCGGAGCAACCAGGAAGAGAAGGAGGAGAAGGAGAAGGAAAAGGAGGCCGAGAAGGAGGAGGAGCGGCCAGACGTGGAGAATGACAAGGAGGAGCTGACCAAGTAAGGCCGGCGGCGTGACCCGGGGGTGGGGTCAGGCCTCAGCCCCGACCTGGGCCCGTGGGCGACCCCCTGGGTGTCTGCAGGCTGCCTGCTCGGTCCCTGGCAGCCCCCTCCAGGAAGCCGGGCCTCCTCCCTCTTCCCCTCCCCCACCCCTTTTTTCTCAAACCCTCCGGAGACTTTGCAGACTGATAGCTCATTTGAGCTCCACTCCTGAGCTAATAAATCCAGGCATTGACTTTGGAACTCTGCCTCCTCATCTCCTCTCCCTCCTCAGGCAAGTTTCCTGAGGTGCGGGGCGGGGGACAGGGATCAGAGGGGCTTGGGAGGGACTAGGCATGCCGCAGGCGGCTGCCCTCACCTTTAGAATCACCGCTGTCAGTGTGAATTCTTGCAGATCAAGGCACAGCCTCGCCTCCGGGCCTGACAGCCTCCCTTGCTGCCCCAGGCAGGAGCCCAGCCAGCTGGAGCTTCACGCTGAGAGACGGGGCGCATGGCTTAGCTTAGCTTAGTTTAGCGCCAGGTACCGGGAAGGCTCAGGAATGTGGTTTCAGAGAACATCTGGCTTCGGTACCCCCTGTCTCCCAGGCTTCCAGCGAGGGCCCTTCAGGAAGATGAATGGAAGGCAGAGGTGATAAATCCCAGCGGCCCCACAGTAAACCCTCCTGAGTCAGCTTCTGAGAAAGGCCTCGCTTGCCCGGGTCCTGAGGTCACAGTTGCCCCCACATACCTGGCGCGGCCTGCATGAGGCCTGTGGGAGACTTGCCTCCTGCGTGTTCCACGAGGCACACCCGCCCCTAATACTCACAGGGCCCCGCTGGGAGCATCTCTTTGGGGAGTAAAGTGGCTTTGATTGCTGCCAGCCTGCACCCCCGTGCTGTTAACCCAGGAGTCTGGGAGGCAGACAGCAGCAGAGAGCTGTGTTTGGTGTATACAGAGCTCTTGCCGGGAGCCACCAGCCCTTGTCCCCATTGGGTGAATAAAATGACCATCCAGTGAACTGCCAGCCCACGTCTCCTCGTGTGGAGAATGGGGGAATCAATAGCTGCCAGCTCGCACCTGATAAATAAGGTGGCGCTGCACGCAGCGACCGACTCCCGCGTCCGGTGAGCAGGGAGCCCAGCAGACTGTTACCAGCCAGCGCTCAGCGAGCTAAAGAAACGCAGGTCTCTCGCAGCTGCCATGCAGTTTCCTGGTGAAGCCATCCCGTCTCCTTCTCTGGCCTTTAGGGAGAAGACGGACGACACGTCTGGGGAGGACAACGATGAAAAGGAGGCCGTGGCCTCCAAGGGCCGCAAAACCGCCAACAGCCAAGGGCGGCGCAAAGGCCGCATCACCCGCTCCATGGCCAATGAGGCCAACAGTGAGGAAGCCGTCACCCCACAGCAGAGCGCCGAGCTGGGTGAGTCGCGGGCCAGGGAAAGGCGCCGGAGCCCGGCAGGTTCAGCACCCCAGTGTTAGCTGCGAGCTCGCTGTGTGGTCTGGTCAGAGTGCCTTAACTTCTCTGTGCTGCAGTGCCCTCATCTGCACAGCAGTTGCCTGCAGCCGTGGCGTGAGCGTTGCAGTGACTCGTGTGTGTGTGTGTGTGTGTGTGTGTATAGAGCCTACAGCAGTGCTGGGGCATGGAAGGTACTCAGTGGCCGGCAGCCATGATTGTTCCAGAGCTGGGACAGTCCCATAAAAATCCAGGTGGCCCATTTGGTTTTGTGGTTAAATCGGAAGATCTGGCCGCACTTGGCTTGCATCCCCACCAGGCAGCGGCTGCTGGAGCCGAGTAGCTACTGTCCCAACCCTGGCAGGCCCCTGGGCTCTTAGCTTCAGGACTGTGCACCAAGGCAGGAGACAGAGAACTGAGCAGCAATTCCCAAGTTCAGCCACAGGGGGGCAGCCGATGTGTGTCTACCGTCACTACCATTTTGGCTCTTTGGGGCCCCACTCTCCCGTCTCTGCGGGGGCCCCCACCCCGGCCCCTGAGTGCTCCCACCCGGGTCCCAGCCACCATGGTGCCTTCCCAGGGTGGGAGGTGATAGAGGTGCTGTTTCTTTCTCGTGGATACCCCCTTCCCCACACCCGGTCTGTGCCAGGTGCCTGTTCCTAGTTCAGATAGGAGCTTAATTAGTACCCATTTCACAGATGGGCTGATGGAGGCTTCGAGCAGGGGTGTTGCCTCTGTAAAGTCATGGAGCTTGCTGAGGTCAAACCCAGTCCCACTGGCCACAAATCCCAAGCAGTTCCTTTAGCCTTGGCCGGCTGCCTGTTGGTGCCAGGGCTCCCTTTGGAAGTGCTTCGTGTCCCCGACTTCTATGGGAGTCCCTCAGGACCCCGGGCTGATTTCGAGGCTGGGGGTGAGTCGTGGAAAATACAATGGGCTGCCCTGGCACCCCTACCCCAGTCTCAGACTTCACAGCCACCAGGGGTTCTGAGGGAAGGAAGGGGGAGGGGCCCCCCTCTCCTGAGCCTCGCGCCCGAGCTCCCCTCCCCCGCGCTGCCGGCCGCTGTCAAGTGCATGTCCTGTGCCTGGTGCTGCTCCCGGTGCCGAGTTCATGGGGCTGCCTCCCTCAGCGCCCCCGCATGGGGTCTTCAGCCCCTTGCCGGGGAGGAGCTGGCTCGCATAGGGGCGCTCAGAGTGCCCCAGTGGGGACTTGGCCGCCTGCCCGACCCCAGGGCCAGCGGTGGTGTCCCTTTCCGGTCACACAAGGAGCCTCTCCTTGTACTGGCTGAGTTGGGGAGAATGTGACAGTCACCCTACAGAGCGGGCTTCTTAGGGCGTTTTAACCTCCAGGGGATGATCGGCCATGTCTGGAAACAGTTTTGACCTTGACAGTTGGAGTGAGGGGCTCCTGACGTCTATGGGCAGAGGCCGGGGATGCTGCTGAGCACCCCGCCATCCTCAGGACAGCCGCCCAGCAAAGAGCCACACTCAGATGGGGTCCCTGGCTACCTGGAGCCCATGTCCCTCGCTGCGTAGTCCCAGGCCGGCCAAGTGCAGCAAGAGGCTGCTCTCCTAGCCTACGCCTTGGACTGCCTCAGTCTCCCTATCTATAAAATGGGGTGATTGCACAGCCCACACCCCAGCGGGTTGTGTGAGGCTGGACCCGGGTGTGAGAGCGGCCCAGCACGGTGCCTGTGTGGTCCTCCAGCTGCTGCCAACGCGTCCTGTCTTCCCTTCCAGCTTCCATGGAGATGAACGAGAGTTCCCGCTGGACCGAAGAAGAGATGGAGACGGCCAAGAAAGGTGAGAGGTGCCTGGCAGCCCTAATTGCCCTCGATTTGCATCCGGCCCTGCAGGTCCCGTGGTGGGGAGGACGGTGACTCATCCACCGTGAATCTGGGCTGTGCTGTGGTCTGCGGGGCAGGGCAGGCTCTGCTCTGGGCTCTTCTCAGATCAGTCACTTCTCCTTGGAGCCTCAGTTTTGCCCTCGAGAAGATGGGTCTGTGTGGCCATGTTGTCACGCTCCACGGTGCGTCCCCAGGGTGCTGTTGGGTCACAGGTCACCCTGGGCACACTGTTTGTGGATGGCTCCCTGCGGGGTCAGCATACCCTAGCCTTGCAGTCAGAACAGCGGCAGTGCACCTGGGCACCTCAGCGAAGGTGCAGAGCCTGCTGGCAGCCACCTTGGTGGGGTCACGAATCCAGCTATGCCCCCCCAGCTGGTCCATCTCGGGGGAGGCTGGCAGCTGAGTGCCAACCCCACATCCTGCCACAGGAGCCACCCACGCGGTCATTTGAGCCACGGGAGCTGGGTCCTTACTTCCCTGCTTGGTGACCTGTCTCGGGGCCTCAGTTACTCTATCTGTGAAATGGGAGGGGTGTCGGGGCTGGCTGTGAGGAAGCCGAGGGCGGGCCCTGCAGTGTCAGGGTGTGTCAGTGTGGATTCCCCCATCTCTGGAGACCCTTCCGTCAGCTCCTCACTCTCCCGTGCCCAGTGCAGGGCGAATGGGGGTGTCAGAGGAGCATGGTGCCGACAGGAAGGCTGAGGCTGGGGGTGGCATCCGAGCCCCGTTTTGCCTGCCCACTCTCATTGACCTTGACCACAGCCCTGAGAGGTGGGTCTTGTTTCCGTCCCCATTTTCCTGAGAAAGACTCAAGGAGCAGAGGCCAAGGACTGGCCAGGTCCTAGAGCTCATGCGTGGAGGAGCCACGGGCAGTCCCTCCCGGCACTTGTCCCTGAGGCCCCACGAGTCTCTTTGTGCCCAGAGCTCCAGATTGTGACTCAGGAGGAAACAAAGAGATGAGGGAACAAATAAATGGTCTTGCTAACGAAAGACTTGGTCCCGAAGAGGCAGGAGTGTGTGGGGACAGCTGGGGCCTGGAGGCCGAGCCCCTGGACCAGGGGCGCCTGCCCCAAGCCCATCCCTCGCCCCGGGGCCAGGGTACGGAGGGGCCCACATGTCAGCCTGTGGTGGTTCAGAAACTGGCCAGGGGCCGCCCCAGACCCGAGCAGGCGCCTCCCTCCAGACGGCCCGCCCTCAGGTGAGGCAGGCCAGGAGGAAGGACCCGTGGACCCTCCATCACTCAGGAGAGGAGCCACCGGCTTCCTGGTGCAGGTTGAGGCCCTACTTTTAGCAGCTCCGACAATTGCTAATGGGGCGGCGCGTGGGTATTTTCTCTAACTGGCAGGGCACAGGGGTGCTATCAGCCCCCTAAGTGGCCATATTGTCGTTTTTCTCTGTCTTCTGTGTCCATTCTGTGGTTTCTATATGGATTTCACCATCGGATGCTAAAGAGGCTCTATTAAAATTGTGTGATTTTTTTTTTAATCCCCCCCTTTAATTTAATTTTGGTAAAATACTCATAAAATTTACCATTTTAACTGTTTAAAAGTGTACAGTTCCGTGGCATTGCGTCCATTCCCAGTGTTGTGCAGCCATGCCCACCAGGGGCACCCGGCGCATTTTATCACCCCAGACGGAAGCGCCCCCCCATCAGCAGTCCCCCCATGCCAGCCCAGCCCTGCCAGCCTCTGGCACCTGCCCGCTCTCCGTCTCTGTGTTCGCCGTCTTGGGCCGTCCCGTGAGTGGAGTCGTACGGTGCGTGCCCTCCGGTGGCGGGCTTCGTCCACCCACGTGGCGTCACTGCTGCCTTCCTATTCCTGGCTGTGCTATGTTCCACGGCGCAGACGGGTGTGCCACGTCCTGCCATCCGTTCCCCTGTTGGTTGATGGACATGTGGGTCCTTTCCATCGTTTGGTGATTGTGGATAGTGCTGCTGTAAGCGTTTGGGTGGAATGCCTGGCGTTCTTAACCACACATGGGGCCCCGGGATCCACTCGTCAGGGGAGTAAGGGCTCCACTTGCATGTCCCAGGCCCTCCTGCCTGCGCCGACGTGGTCCCCATGGGGTCTTCTGTCGTCACGGCAGCCCTGGCCCTGCCTCCCTCCCTCTGGCCCCGGCACGGGCATTGGCCAAGTTGGCGGCTGCCTCTTTCCCTTTGGGAAGGGCAGATCGGGGACTCGGAGGACAGCGGGGGATGCCTCACCGCCAAGACACGAGTGCCCCACCGCGTCAGGGTTGGGTCCTCAGTGGCAGCCGTGAGCCCATCCTGGGTCGTGCCCACGGCTGGCAGCGTGAGTCCCCCGGGGACCGCACACGCTGAGGCCCTGCTCAGTGACATTTGTAATAATGCGATGAGCGTCGGCGAGCTCGTCCGCTGTGAATTACAGCAATCTGGACAATTACCGCTCAGGGTGGCTGCTGATGCCTGTGTTTCAGGCTGTGGCGGAGGGGCGGGCGGGGAGGCAGGTGCTGGCAGCCGGGCGGCCCCTTCTCCACCGGGAGCGGGGGGGAGGCCGAGAAGGTTCCGGCGCCTCCTGCCTTGCTGCCAGAAACCCAGGAAAGGACCCAAGAGCCAGCTGCGCCCAAGGCGGATGTCATGCACCCTACTTCTCCCCGTCATCAACCCGGTGCCTCGCCTGTGTAGGGCAGGGCCGCCCAGAGTGAGCCTGCCCTGCTGCCTCCCCTGCAGGGGTGCGCCTGCCCGGGGCGTTTAGAGGCTTCCGCCAGCCGGGCCTGGAAGGCTGAGCTGCAGAGGCCCCCGCCTCCAGAGAGAAACCAGACCTCAGCCTCTGGACCTTTTAGGTCCGTGACCTCAGGCAAACCCATCAGCCTCTCCATGCCTCAGTTTCCTCATCTGTGCGATGGGAATTGCACTGCGTTCGTTTCTTGGGGATGCTGTAACGAAGTACAAAGTGGGCACCTTACAACAGCAGAAATGTATGCTCTCACAGCTCTGGAGGCTGAAAGTCCAAAATCGGGGTGTCAGCAGGGCGGGAGGGTCCTGCCTCCCTCCCCCAGCCGCGTGTGGCCAGCACCCCTTGGCACTCTTTGGCTTGTAGACTCATCTCTAGCCTCTGTCTTCACATGACTTTCGTCCCTCTGTGTCTCTGTCCCAATTTCCCTCTTCTTAGAGGGTCCCACCCTAATCCAGTGACCTTATCTGACTGGATCATATCTCTGAGACTCTTTCCAAATAACATCACATTCACAGGTTTTGGGGGACATTCTTCAACCCAGCACAGCCACCTTTCTGGGGTTTAGGGCAGTGATGTCTTAGAGGTACTGAGTTCCCCGTCACCATTTGTAACTAAAACCAGTTCCTTACCACGCGCCCCTGGCCCTGCCCATCCCTGTCTCAGCCTTGTTTTCCCTGGTTCTCTAAAATGTGGATGCGATGCCACCTCCTGGGGTGTCATAGGGTGCAGGAGCCGTGTCTGTATAGTCCTTGGTATACAGAGCCTGGAGCCGCTCTGCCCAGCTCTGTCCCTCGCCGTGTGTGACCCCAAGCAGGCGGCCCCACCCTGCGGGGCCTCTGCACCTCAGGGAAGTGGGTAGGAGGTGAGTGAGCTGCTGAGCACGTGTGAAAGGACCCTCGAAAGGCTCCAGTGTGGGGCTTCCACGGGGCCTGCGAGGCGCCCCCGACGAGGGGCTCCTGGGCTGACATTCAAAGCACGAAGCGCTAAGCTACACCCTGGAGTAGTTCTCAATACTTTCGGGTGCTCAGGAGCTGCTAAAGGCTTTACCTGTGAAGGTGCTTTGTCCCCGCCAACCTTATAAGGCAGGTGTTCATACTAGTTCCTTTATCCCAATGAGGACGCTGAGGCCCAGAGGTCATACAGCTGTTAAGTGGTGGGGCTGGGATTTGAACCCAGGCGCTCTAGTTACAGAGTGTGAATGGGCTGGTGTGAAGGCTGAATAAACGGATCAGGCTCTCATGAGTCAGATAGCAAGGAGGGAACGATACCCCTGCAGAGGGAAGAGCACATGCAAAGTCCCCGTGGCAGGGCGGTGTGATCGAGTAAGAACCTATTGGAACCCAGAGAGGGAGAGGCAAGGCACAGGGAGGCATTGGGACCCTGGCCTTCCCAGCTGGGGCATGGCGTTGGCTTGTTACCCTGAGACAGTGAGGAGGTAGTGGGGTAGGGGGCACCATAGCTGTAGGGTTCCAGGTGGACAGGTGGGTGCCTTCCCTTCCTGTGTGTGTCAGGCCAGGGCTGCCTGCCCTGGGGCTCACTCCCAAGTGGGGACTGAGCATGTGCAGAAAGCTGCCTCCCCAGGAATCGGGCAGCCCCGGGAGCTGGCTGACCGCCCTCGGGCCCAGCGCCACCCTGGGCAGGAGGGGCAGGCCAGGCACTGGGCCTGGATGTGAGGCGCTAGCTCCCCTGGAAAGGTCAGCCTGGCCTGGCTGAGAGTCTGGAGCCAGCCATGCCGGGAGGCCCAGGGCTGTGCTGGCGGCCCCTCCCCATCCCGCGCCACTTCTCTGGTGGGCAGGGTGCCAGCTGTGGAAAGGGTGGGGAAGCCCCCCGGGTCACACCATTCCACACCAGGAATAGGCACTCCCTGACCTCAAGTGGCCTGCCTGGTGAGAGGACAGAGTGTGGTGCAGGGCCAGCCCCGGGGCTCTCCCCCAGCCACTGCAGACCAGCTCTGCCTTCAGGCTCGCCCCCTTTCATGGGGAGTGAGCGAGAAACCACTAATAGCTTTGCCCCTCCGGAGTGCTGCCTGTGCACACTGGCTGGTTTAATGAGTTTTCACGGATGAAGAGCCTGAGTCTCAGGGAGGGGAGGCGTGAGTCCCGCCAGAGCTGCCCTCCCTGCAGGCAGCACGGAGAGGGGCGGCCTGAGTGCTCGGCCTGGACAGCAGCGCACGTCCACCCACCCTCACGGCGGGGCGTGTGGTGCACTGGGTAGTGCACAGGGCCGGTAGCTGACGTGCCTGGGTTCTGGGTGCGGGCGTCGGTGAGGGCCCAGCCAAAGACCCAGCCACCCCGAGTGGGTAACTGAGGAGGGTTGATGTACAGAGGCGGGGCGGCGTTAGGGTTGTTGGAAGGGACAGTGCCCTGGGGCACTGCCGTCGCCGCTGGGCTGGTGACCGAGGCTGTGGAGCAGCCACGTTTTGGTCCTGTTGCCTCCGGACCTGGGTGTTTCTGGCAGGCGGGAGGCAGGCCGCCGTGATGCTTCATTAGGAGAAGCCGGTGTTTCTGCATGAACTCGGGGGGCGTAGCCACACCCAGGGACAGGCTTCAGAGCCCTCTTTTGTTCCTTGTCAGCACCCTTGAAGGTGAAGTCAGACACCTGCCAGCCCGTCCGCGCCCCCAGTGGGAAAGTCCGTGCGTGAGCGTTGGAGTCCTGCTTCCTCAGGGAAAGCGTCACGTGGCCGCTTACGCCTGTGCCCGCGTGGCAGGGGGCCCTTGCAGTGAGCTCTCCACATGTGTGAGCACACTCAAAAATGCACACGCACATGCATGCACACGTGTGCACACATGTACATGGACACACGCGCACACGACTGCAGCTTTGCAGGTAAGAGCCGAGGCCCAGAGGCTGAGCGGTGAGCCTGGGGCTGGCAGCCCAGGAACACAGGCTGTGCTCTGCCCTGTAGGAAAACAGGCGTAATTTGTGAAACTCGGCATTTTCCCAAAGTGGTAGGCAAGGCGACAGCAGATCGTACACAGGTGGTTTTTTTCATCTTAGGAAATGTGTGTTTTATCGTGCGCTGGGGAAGAGTAGCTATTTCCCAGCGTCTCTGTGATTTGCAGACATAATTGCTGAAGCCGAGGCTAACGTAGGCATCACGGCTTATTTTAAAAAGAATAGAGGAAAGAAAAAGGTAAGGGAGGTCCAGATACGAAGTTGTCTGGATGGGATTTCGGGGCTGGAGGCTGTTTTGGAAGCTCTGGCGCACAGTAGGCACCGGCATGGCCGCCAGCGCCGTGGCTGAGACCCTGTCACGCCCACCCAGGGCTTGGGGTTTCAGAAATAAGGAAGTGGCGTGACTCGGGGCTGTGTCTGCCGGACTTTCCCCTCTCCTTTGACAGTGTCTTGGGCAGACAATTTTGTTCGCAAACTGGAGTTTGTTTTGGAACATGGCGGTTGGTGGGAGGGGTGTGGAGGGGCCGCCGGGGTGGGGAGAGCCAGTGTGTTTTTGGTGGGGGGAGAGGTGCTGGTTCCCAGAAAGCAACTGTAATGTTCCCAGGACACAGATGGGTGGCAGTGTGCCCACAAATGCTAGGAGGGCGCCCACCCCAGTCTGAGCTCGGGTGGTGGGGTGGGGGTTGGCCGTTGGTGCGGGTCCCCAGGGGAGAGAGCTGCCTGTGACGCGGACCCTGAGAGGGTAGCAGCTTGGAAGCCTCTCTCTGGGGGCTGAGTCACTGCTTCTGTGAGAACGGTTGGTCACAGGTCCCTGGCTGGTGTATGAGACGCTCCCGCTGAGGGTGGCCAGTGCAGCCAGCGGCCAGGCCGAGCCCCCCAAGCCACCACCCCTGCGGTCACCCCCTGCTCCTTCACCTCTTTCCACGCTTCTAGTCTGTGACTCAGACCTCCTGGCTTGACTTCCTGTCTTGGTCAATTTCACTTCCTAGTTCCTGCCTCCTGACTCTTCAGAACAAAACTCCTTCCTTAGAAATTAGAAGTGGGGTCGGAGGATCCGGACCGCAGGGGACGTTGGCAGAATCTGCCGTCTGGGTACCACGTGTGGGCATGCTCCTGGGTGGAGAAGTGGCCACTCCCTCCTGCCTCCTGTGGGGAAGGTCCAGGGCATCCCGTGGGGATAAACCCTCAGCCCCTCCTTCCCAGGGGCCCCAGCGAGGTAGCAGAGATGCCTGTGGGACGCCCAGTAGGCCTTCAGACCCAGACCCTACCTAGCTTGGAGTGCCTGGCGCTCTGTCCATTTGCCCAGCATGTCCCGCAAGCCTAGCCGTTGTGGTTGCCCAAAGACATGGCAGTCAGAAGGTAATGGAACAAAGGAGCTAATTTCAAGGAGTGGTAAGTACTCCAAAGATGACAAAACCCTATGATGACAGAGTGACTGGGAGGACAGCTTTACGTAGGATGGTCAAGGAAGGCTGTTTGGAGGAGATGTCACTCAATTAAGCCCAGAGCGGAAAGAGAGCAGAGGCAGATCTGTGAAAAAAGACATGCAGGCCAAGGGAACAGCCAGTGCAAATGTCCTGGGGCACATTCCAGGGCTGGGCTTAAAGGTCCCAGTGGCTCGGGCGAGTGAGCAAGGAGAGGGCTAGGAAGTCGGCTGCACAGGCGGGCGGGGCTGGTTCCACACTGAGCCTTTGGATTTTATTCCAAGAGCTTTTAGGTCCTCGTGGGAAGATTTGCAGCAGAGCAGTGACGGGATTGAATTGGCATCCTTAAAGGCTGGCTTGGAGCTCCCTGCGGAGAAAGTCTAGGATCCCTGACACGCCTGGGATCTGCTCTCCTCCCCTGGCATGGTCCCCTAGGAGGAGGGCAGGGGGCACAGGCCTGGGGCCACAGGGCGCTTCCGAGACCTGCGTTCTGTTCTTGGGTTTCCATGGGCAGGACGGAAAGGCTGAGTGAGGGCTAAAGGGACAAGCCGGTCAGTGACCCGGGAGCTGGAAAATCGGTCATGACCTGGATCTCGCTCCAGAGTTCAACTCAGTTAACTTTCAACCTCGCGGCGCTGCCGGGACGCCCGTGGCAGGTGCTTGTTGGGGAGCAGGCCGACCTGGTTGTGCGGGCTGGGTCTCGGACAGGGAGGAGAGAGGCGACGGGCTGGCCGGTCCGAGAGCGGCCCAGAGCCCTGTGGGTACTCCAGACCTTCTGCCACCCTAACTGGTTGGAGGTCTCTGCACTTGAACAGTCTCCTCAACACCTCCCCTTCCTCCCCCGTTGCTGGGCCAGGCCCGCCCCGGGCCGCTGAGCAGCAGCGTCAGGCTGGGGGGGGCAGACCGAGGTGGACCTGGCACGGGGGGGGGGGGCGGCAGCGGAGGAGGCTGTTTGCCCCCGTCTGCCGGGTGGAGAAGCTGTTTTTCTGAGCCCTCATCTGTTCTTCCCGCTGCTGACGCTTCCACCGCCACAGACAGGGCGAGGAGGAGGCGGAGGCCGCGTCGGCCCGCCCCTTCTGAACCTGGGCTCCCGCCCGCTCCCCCGCCCGCTCCCCAGCCTCTCTGGAGGTCACATTCAGCCTGACGCGTCCTGCTGGGTCAGGCAGCGGGAAGATGGAGCGAGCGAGCGACTGGGGCACTGCGGCCTCTTGGACTTGCGTCTTCGGCCTTTGTGCAGCAGGCGCTTTGGGGTCCAGGGGTTCCAGGCCAGTGCCCCTTACTGAGTGCCCGCTCTGAGCTCCTTGGTGCCTGGAGGAGCCACAGACAGTGCGAACCCTGGTGATGCCTGTCACGGGCCACCGAGGACACAACTGACAACTTCCCACCGCCCGCCCCCGTCTGCGAAGGGCACCTCACCCGCCCGCAGCTGCGGGGTGGGCATTGGGTCACGGGGGGCAGTGCTGGAGCCGGGGCCAGGCCGCCAGCAAGGAGCTGCCTGGCCAGCCGTCCCGGAGCTAGCCTCGCCTGCCTGCGGTGCCTCCCCTCCCTCCGCCCCTCCCCCTCCCCTCTCTCCTCCCTCTCCTCCTCCCCTCCCTCCGCCTCCCTCCCTCCCTCCCTCCCTCCCTCCCTCCTCCCTGGCGCTGCTGGAGAAGGATGTGAGGCTGAGCTGAGCCGCCAGCAGACGCCAGAGCCGGCACCGCGGCCGCCCAGCCTCCCACCTCCCAGCCCGCTGCCCCCGGCTCCACTCCCTGGAGCATCCTCCAAGCCGTATGTTTCCGGAAAACTTGGCCGAGGGGGAGACGCAGATGAGAGGATGTGAGTGAGTGGCCCGGGGAGGGAGGTGGGGGGGGCTTTGGGCCATGGTGACAGGGATGGGGGGCCCAGGGTCGGGGACCCAGGAGTTCTGTGTCTGGGTTCCCACCCACGCGTTTTCCTGTGGAATCCCTTCCCCTGCTTTTCCGGCTGTTGTGCTGGGGCTCTCGGGGAAAGAGGGTCAGACCTGGATCTTGGGGGGGCGGCCTTGGGGGTCTTGGCCGGAGCATGCTGGGGGTGTTTTCTCCAGGTGCACTGGCTTGGGGGTGGGGGGGCTTCAGCTGGGTCCGAGTCAGGCAGTCTCTAAGGCACGGCAGGATCTAAAGTGCTTCCCCCACCATCGGGTTCCCAGAACCAGAAGGAAGCCCGAGCTGCCTGCCCTCACCCCAGGGGCCCAGCCGGCAGTGGTGGGACACTCCCCCCAGCCCTCACACGGCAGTTAAGGAAACTGAGGCCCAAGAGCAGAGGGATGGAGGGATGGCCGAGACCACACAGCGTGTTCTGGGCAGGGCTTCTGGACAACTGTGTCCAGTGTTCTTCACGCGCCTCTCGCTTTCAGGAAGGGCTGGATGAACCCCGCCATCAGTTCTTGCTGCTCCCACAAGTGGAGCTAATTAGGACCCCAGCCCCTAGTCGGACCCCCAGCCACCCCCTTATTTATTTGCCCAGTTCAGAGCCGTCAGCCTCCCCAGAGTCCAGCGGTCCTCTGGGCGCTCCATGACCCCTCCCAGGAGGCCCAGATGGGGGACCACCCCCTCCCACCCAGGGTTCCGGCCCGACGTGTTTGCCTGGGCCCTCTTGGCCCCGGCTGGGGAAATATAAATAAACGCGCGTCCCCACCGTCCTCCGCCAGGTTCTGTGGAAGTGGCAGCTGCTGCTGCTGGCGCAGGCAGAGAGAAAGGTCAGGGGGCCGGGCTGCACTTGATCCCACGCCCTGCCCTCCCTTCCCCTCCCCCCTCCTGTCCTTGAGGAACCCTGAGGAGCCCTGGAGCCACGTGGCCCTGTGGCCTCCGGAGGGGAGCAGGTGGCCTGTCAGTCCAGTCCCACCCCCACCCGCTGGGTCCAGAGGTGGGAGAGCAGAAACCCTGGGTCCCCACGCCCACCCGGGTCTGTCCCACAAGCTTGTGAGTGACCAAGCCCCCTTCCGTGGGGAAGGGAAACCGGTCGTGGCCTCGCAGCAAGGATGAGACCAAACCAAGTCTTTGAAGGGCTTTGCGAACTCCCGTCACTTGGCAGTGTGACACAGTGGTTTGTTGTTGTTTCTGCTGCTGTTATTTTATTTTTGTTAGAGCCTTGTATGTAGCAAGCCACCGGCACATGCTGGGATGGGGGGATGGAGGGATGGAGGATGGAGGATGGATGGACGGATGGACGGACGGATGGATGAAAGACAAAATGCCAACACAGACTGCCGGCGCCTCAGGCTCCTGCACGCCTGCAGAATTTCAGTTGCAGCCCTCGCTGCTTGCAGCTTGATTCGATTCAACGAAAATGGCCTCAAACTTTGTTATGGGAAATCTTTTCTTAGTCGTTACAAGTCTAGCTCTGGGGCTCAGAGGCCTCTGTGTTCCCAGCAACGTGACTCAGTCGTCACTGCGCCCTGCAGGGCCCCCCCCCCAGCCCCTGGAGGGCTGGAGCCCGCCTCCTGCCTCTCCCCTGGGCACTGGTCATCATCAGGAAGTGGGCCGACCCTACCTGCTCTGCCGACTGGCCGTGGCACAAGGCACAGTGCTGCCTAGAGACGAGGCCTAAATGCAGACACCAGCCCAGGCGTGCCCAAACTCTGCAGGCAGGCGGCTGAGACCCAAGGCCAGGTTTCCCTCTAGGGGGCGCTGCCGCGAGATCCAGCAGCGGGGGGGGGGGGTGTTTCTGCTGAGCCTGGTGTTTAGGGCGTTGAAAATGGGGGGGGGGGAGCGGACGACAGGGGAGACAGCCCTGGCCTGAGTTTGTGGGGATGGAGGGAACTTTCTCTGACCTCAGTGGGTTTGGGGTGGGGTCTGCCAATTTCTGGGGGCTTCTCCCACATCAGGAAGCTGTGAGGCCATGAGAAAGAAGCCCTCAGAGATGGGGGCTGCAATTTGAGGGCAAGTTCACACTCAGCCCCTGGACCATCCCGAGTCCAGGGTGGGCCTTTAGGTGTCCACGGAGACCTTTGGGGCTCTGAGGTGCCCCAGTTAACCTAGGTGCGGAGGCCCCCAGCCCGCCCCCGCCTGGACTCTCCACGCCCCTGCCTCGCTCACACATTCCGTCCTTTCCCCGGCCCGGTGCAGCCAGTCTCCTGAGGCCTCGTCCACAGCTGCGAGTGTGTCAGTGCTGGGTCACAACCGCAGGGGGGCGGGAGAAGTGGGGGCCTGAACGGGGTCTGTGCCCAAAGCTCGGCCCCCAGAACCCTTGATGGCAACCTTGGTGGGGGCACACCCAGGGCAAGCACCCACCTGCCCTCAGGTGTCTAGAGCCTAGGCGTCGCCCATGCAGCCCAGGGAGGCCAGGCCCCCTGCCCCCACCCTCTGTGGTGCCCCTGGCAACCACCACTTCTTCTGGGGTCTTAGACCCAAGCACTGAGCCTCAGGCCTGGTGTCACGGCTGCTTGCTGCCCGGAGCGCTGTTTGTCCCCCAGGCTGTGGACACAGCCCCTCACCTGCTGCCCTCTCCTGCAGGTCTCCTGGAACATGGCCGGAACTGGTCGGCCATCGCCCGTATGGTGGGCTCCAAGACGGTGTCGCAGTGTAAGAACTTCTACTTTAACTACAAGAAGAGGCAGAACCTGGATGAGATCCTGCAGCAGCACAAGCTGAAGATGGTGAGTGCCCGCCCGCCGCCCGGGGCCTCTGACAGCACGCACCCAGCGATCCTGCAGGTCGATCCGCCGTAAACATCCCTCCTGGGAACGCGGGCGGGCCAGCCGGCAGTGTCCCAGGCCCTCCTCCGGCCTCCGCCCCCAGCACTTGTCCGAGACACCTCTGGGGGCCTGTAGAGCGGCTGGGGCCCGAGGCAGGAGCCTGGTGGGTCCCACACTGGCTCCCGTGGGAATCTATGGCTGTCAGTGCAGTGGGATGAAGACCCAGAGGCAAAGGAACCCCAAGTGAGCGTCTCCCCCACCCTGTTTGACTTCACAGTCTTACAGCTGCCCTGGGGAGGGAAGGACAGGTCAGGGAGCAGCCAGCCCAGCCTGGGCCTCCCAGGGGCCCAAGGGGCTTGAGGACCCCCCAACCCCCGCGAGCACAGAAGGAGTGGACCGGCCTCAACAAGTGTGCAAACGCTCTCCACGGCGAGACGGCGAGGCTGCTTCCTGCGCAGCTGGTTACCAGTGAGGGCCATTTGAGAGTGGTCTCGGCTTTCCCCCGCAACTTGAGCACACTCTTAATGGCAGGCTGCATATTTCCTTGTAGAGACGAAGGTACAGGAGGGGGACACTCAGCTGTCCTCCCCCCGGCCCCGCTCCCCCAGATCTGGCCACCTCTTGCTGTATTTAAAGTTTATGCGGCCTGTCCTGGGAGGCTGTGCTGAGTTGCTTCCCCATGCAGCCAGCTGAGGTCCAGAGAGGTCGACTAGGCTGCTGAAGTTGCACAGCACACAGCAGGCCAAGGACAGAGCCACCCTGATTGAACTCTCCTTGAGTGCTGTCAAAATTTAAGGACACCCCTTCCCAGCCCCTCTGAGTGTTCTGGGGGGACACTGTTCATGCCCTTGTGGTCAGGGCTGAGGCCAGCCCCCAGGCTTCTATCGGGCCTCTGCCTGCGCCCCATTCCCTTCCACGTCCAGTTAGGCTGTGCCTCCTTCACGTGCCCACTTGCTGGGGCCCCTGGAGTTGGTCTGTGTCGCTCCTCAAGCATCCAGAGTGCCCCCTGGCACACCAGGAACCCCGCCTTTCCCTAGATCCCCCAGGACCCTGGTTTTCTGCAGGGAGGGAGGAAGACTCAGTGAGGGCGAGGGCATGATGCCTTCCTGCCCCCTCAGCCCTCTCCCTACCCCCTGCCTCGCCCCCCAACACTGCCTGCCCCTCCACGACCCCAGAGCCTAGGCCATTGGGTTACAGGTGTTTCCTTTCCTCGCACTGGCCCCAGGGCATGGCCGCACTGCACCCCTGGGGACCCCAAAACTTGAGAGCAGGGTTGGAGGACCAGAGACCCTACCCAGCAGGGTGGCAGGAATGGTTTGAGTGAATGTATGTAAAGCCCTTAGAATGGGGCCTGGCATGGTGTGAGAAGCCCGAGTGAGAGCCGCAGCGGTGGTGGCGGCTGGTGGCTGGGGTGTCACGTCTCCCTTGTTGTGGGTCAGGTATGGAGTATGTTTATTGCTCCTGGACTGGCTGAGTGGCTGGTTGGTTGATTGGCTGATTCCCTCATTCAGAGAAGCAGCCTAGCAGAGTTGGGGGCAGGGCTCTGGGTGCGAGGGTTCACCCCCGCCACCCACTCCCGCGCACTGACTGGCGCCCGCGGGCACCTGGCCTTTCCACGCAGTCCTGAGACGGGGAAGCCTGGGGCCGCTGCTGTGCGGAGCATGCACGCCTACTTTAGCGGGCAGTGCCTGGCTCCCGGGCGGCACTCGGTGTTGGACGTTGTCCTTCTGTGCGGGCAGCAGGCCTTTATTGAGACCCTCCGTGTGCCAGGGAGGCGGCAGCCGGCGTCCGTGGGGGTGGGGTTTTCCTGCTGGACAGGGTGTGACGGTGGGAGCCTTGAAGGCTGTGAGCCAGGGGCAGCCCAGCGGAGGCTGAGCGAGACATCGCTGGCGCTGTTAGAGGTCGCCTTCTGTGGCCCCCGCCCCTGCACACTCCCGTGGGGCAGCACTGCTGGCAGCTGAGAAGCAGGTGTGAACAGGTGGGGGACCCAGAGGCCCAGCACGGCCTCGCCCTCCGGCCCCCTGAGGCCACCTCCACTGCCCCCATCCCTGGGTGAGGGGGAGGAGGCCAGGAGGGGTGGATTCCTGGCGAGACCACAGAGGACCCCCGGCTCCCCCTGTGGGCCTGTCGCACTGTCACCAGACAGGGCTCACACGGCACTGCACGGAGGGTGGTCCTACTGGGCCAGCAGTGGCCACGTTCTGAGGCCCACAGACGGGTGAGCCGTGCCGCCGGCTTGTTGATGAGAAAGGACAGTTTGGAGTGGGGACAGGTGGCTCTCATTCCTGCCGACCTCGAAGGGCAGCCTTCCGTTGAGGGCTGTAGAGGAAGTATCGTGAGCGGACTCGGGGTCCCGGCATAGGCAGTGGGGCTCAGCCTGGGTCCATCCGTCCTGACAGTGGCCACGCCTGGGGCAGGAGTGAGTTCCCTATCTCTGGAGTATGCAAGCAGTGCCTCCTGAGCTGCTGCTGAACTCGGTGACCGCTGCCTCCCGCCCCTCCCCCGCCCCCTCAGTCCCCAGGAGGAAGATGGGTCCTTGTGAATCCTGAAGCCATGGCAGCCACCTCTGGCTGCTGGCCAGGCCAGGCCCCGTCTGGAGCTCAGGAAGACATGTCACCCTTGGCCAGTGCAGGAAGGAGTGGGGGAAGCAGAGGTTCAGTGGGTGTCCCCTCCTGCCTTGCGCCAGGCCCGGCCTGAGTGTGGCCCGGGCGACGTCAGCAGGAAGCAGCATCGGCCGGGCAGGCGGAGCTGTCCCAGTTACGTAACACTTGGCACCGCCGTCTCCTCCGAGGCGCGCCCGCCCTCCTGCTGGCCGAAGGTTACCCTTCTCTCCCATCTGTGAATCCAGGCCCCTGTGCTTGGCTTCTGCGTCTCCCCGCCTCTGTTCCGCCTCAGCCCGGGCCCGGCCTTGCCTCATCTTTCTCTGTTGTCACTTCCATCTCAGGCGGCATAAGCTTGAGCCTGACCTGCTTTCAAGTCTGGGCTCCTCGACTCCTACGCTATGTGGTCTTGGGCCAGCGTCTCAGCCTCTCTGAGCCAGCATCTTCGTGTGTCGGTCGTGCATCTAAAGAAGTAGTTACAGAGCACCTATCGTGCACCGGGCCGTGTTCCAGCAGTGCTGGGAGTACAGCCCAGACATGGAGATGCCCTTGAGCTGGTTCTAGTGTGAGAGACAACTTAACACAGATAATTTCAGATGGTGGTCTGAAGTCGATAAGACAAGCGGTATAGTAGAAAGTGACTGATGGGTGGCAAGGGTTAGCTGGTTTTGATGGGCTCCAGGGAAGACCTCGCTGAAGAGCTGAGGAAGTGAGTCATGCCGGCACCTGGGAACAGGGGGCGGCCAGGCAGAGGCCCCCTGGCGGGGCGCTGCCATGCACGCGTTCGCACAAGCAGGAGAGTGAGGGGCGGGCAAGCAAGCGGAGAGGTGGGGAGGTTCCACCTCTGTGTGGATCACAGAGAGCTGTACGGAGCGGGGACTTAGGGTTTATTTCAAGGGTTTGGGGGATCCCCTGGAGGAGCAGCATGCTCTGATTTGTAGGGCAGCTCTGCAGATCCAGTGCATTAATGTCTGGAAAACACTTGGCACATTGTAAGTGCTTAGTAAACGTCAGCTGTGATTATTAATACTGGGATCCAGCGTCTTCTGATTCTGGGTGCCGGGCTGTGTGTGGAAGGCTTTGGTGTAATTCTGGGATACTCGGTCCATCCTGACCCCTCAGACCCAGTCACCATCAGTGGGATTCAGGTGTTGACATCGTACTCGCCCCGCTTGGCCTGATGTGACCTGGGGAGACCCTCCTAGAGAGGCCTTGCATCCCAGCCAGTCCAGGGAGCCCTTGTTCCCTGCGAGACTCTGAGCTGGCCAAGTCCCACCCACCGCTCAGGCAGCCGGTCGCCTGCCTTACCCAGCCCTGGGCACTGGCGTGAGTCTCTGCCTGCCAAAAATAGATTGGGGAAGAAGAGGGAGCCCTCAGCCGCGCCCACAGAAGCCACTGCCACACAACTTTCTCGCGCCTTCGTGGGCTCCGGCCGGGGGCCTGCAGGGGGAACCTTGGGGTTTGGTGTAGGGCTGGGGCAGCCCCGGCAGTGGGCGGGTGGCGGGGCTGGCCGTTCCCATAACGGCTGGTGGACACTGGGCAGGGCGGGGCTGTGGCCCTCTGGCCCAGTGCTGGTGACGGAAACTGTGACTAACGGGCAAGCGGTCATTCCCCTTTTCCCCCCGGCATTCCCAGCAGCTGCATCCTGAGGACCCCCATTTGCTCTGGGAGAAGGCAGGACAGGAAGTGATCCCACCCTCAGATTGGGGCTGGGCCTTTGGGTCCCCCTGAGTCGTGTTCCCAGCCAGGCCCTGGTGAGGGGCTGAGGCGGGCAGGGCCTGCTGGCCCCCGGAGGTGGCGGGGTAGTTGCCTCCAGAGCAGCCTGTGCCCCCTTGTGATGTGAGGAGGCTTCCTCCTGGGGTCGGGCGAATGGTGGGAGGGGCGGTGTATTCATTTCTTGTTTCCTATAACAAAATACCACCAGCTGCGGGGCTTAGAACGACAGAAACTCATTCTCTCACAGCCCTGAAGCCAGAAGTCCGGCAGCAGGTGCCGGCAGGCCGGGCCCCTCCGCAGGTTCCCGGGGAGGGCCCGCCTTTCCCCTCCAGCCTCCGGTGGTGGCCGGCCATCCTTGACCTTCCTTGGCTTGTAGATACATCACTCCCCTGTGTTCCTCAGGGTCCAAATTTCCCTCTTATAAGGACACCAGTCATTGGATTCAGGGCCCTCCCTAATCTGGTATGACCTCATCTTAACTAATTACATCTGCTAAGAGCTTATTTCCAAATAAGGTCACATTCTGAGGTTCAGTGGACATGAATTCTGGGGGGACAGTCTTCAACCCCGGATAAGGGGCTTTGCTGAGAGCTGTTGGCACGTCTAGGAGTGTTGCAGTTTCTGTCTCCTCCTTAGAGACCCCGAAGGGCTCAGGCTGCGACCCCGCGTATCACACCAGCTGCATTGGGGTGGGTGCCGTCTTAGGGTCCACTCCACCCCGCATGGTCACCTCGAGACCCCCCCCAGCACACTCTGCCTCCACGCATCCCCAACTCTCTGCTCTGTGTTCAAGCCCCGACACTGCCATTTGCAGTCACTTAGTCAATCAACCAACACTGTCTGAGCATCTCCCTGTCTCAGCATGGCAGGGTAAAGAGATGCCCAAGGTGTCTCTTCTGTCCCCCTAGAGCGCCCAGCCCAGTGATGTACAAAGATGGAAACCATCAGTAAGAAGTGATGTTTGTACCCCAGCTAGGGGGCTAGCCCCGCTGCGTGAGGAGCAGGGCTTCTGGGGGCCGGGGCGTGGTTTGGAGGGAAGTGAAAGACTCTGCAGTGAGGGCCTTCTTTCTGTTCTTCGAACACGCCCAGCTTGTGCCTGCCTCTGGGCCTCTGGGCCTCTGGGCTTCGGCTCCCTCCACCCAGACCGTCGCATCCCGCGCCTTGCCCAGCCGGCTCCCTCTCGGCGCCTCCTCGGAGAAGCCCATCCCAACCATCCATCCTCTGTTGCCCCTGCCCTCTCTTGCCCCACCCCATCCGATGCCCTCTGCAGCTGCGTCCACACCTCTAAGTCTTCTTTTTAAGAGATGTGTTGTTTGCTGGTCTCCCCAACTGAATGGCCACTGAGGTTCGGTACCTTGTCTGTCTCATTCATTGTGTATCCTCAGCCCTGGTATAGTGCCTGGCGTGCAGTAGGTGCCCTATAAAGACTGATGGAATGAAGTGACGAGCTTCCCAAGCTAGCCTGTCCCCCGGCTTCAGTGGGGAGCAGATGAGACGTGCAAGAAAAAGCTTCATCCATTCATTTGCTCCACACGTACCGACTGGAGCCCGGTAGCGTGTCTCTCCGGGGTGTGGTGGCTGCTCTGGCGAGGGCAGTCATAGGGGTGGGGCAATCACCAGGGGTCTTCAGGCAGAGGGAATCCTTCCCCACCGTCCTGGAGGGATGTCAGGGCAGCCGATAGGCCAGGCTGCACCCCACGTGTATCTGGGACACGACAGAAGAAGAAGAAAGCCCTGGGTAAAAACTGGCACGTTTGGCCGCCACAGTGGAGAGTGAGGGTGAACGGCGCCCTCACAGCCATGGGGCCAGGATGAGTGCGCCTCCCCCTGTGACGGGGACTTGGGCCCTGGGAGTCCCCAGGCTGACACTCAGGCCCGGCCCTGACCTGCCGCTGTCCTTGTGCCCTAGGAGAAGGAGCGGAACGCACGGAGGAAGAAGAAGAAAACGCCGGCGGCTGCCAGCGAGGAGGCCACCTTCCCGCCTGTGGTGGAGGATGAGGAGATGGAGGCGTCCGGGGGGAGCGGGAACGAGGAGGAGATGGCAGAGGAGGCAGAAGGTGAGGGCGGACGGTGGCGCCGGGCCTCTCCCAGAAACACCTGGGTCCTTGTGAGAGGGCCGGGCCTGCCCAGAGAGGAGAGCACGCTGGTGGTGGCAACAGGCCCGTAACTGCCTTCTCTGTGCCCGCCAGGCACTTGTCTGTTTAACCCCCTGGCCCCTGTGCTGAGTTCAGGCCAGGTCAGCCCCAGTGACACCTGTTGTCTTGCCATTCCTTCTGCTGTCATGTTTTAGAAAAAATATATATATTTTTGAAAATAGCCTTTTGACCTGAACTGTTTTACAAGGTGACCAATATAAGTAGAACCAGTCTGCTGGTCGATAAATATTTCGGAAGTTATATAATTAGAGTGCCTCCTTTTACTCCCAAGTGTCCCATGAATCCTCATATTCTTTGTGGGGTAACGGAGGGCTGGGCAGCTAAATGTCCTGGCCCGGCACCCCGGGGGTCCCCCCAGCTGCATTGCTGCACCTGCCGTAGATGGATTCTCCCACCAGGTGAGTGCTGCTCAAAGGGAGTGAGAGTCAGTCGTCTAAATTGCCGCGGCACTGCTGCCCATGCCTCAGGAGGGGGCTTCTGACTGCCCCTGCTCGGCACCTGACTTGAGAGCCCAGCTCCCTGTGTGACACTTGGCTCCACTGTGTGACAAGTGTACAAGTGTTTGTAGATTCAGGAATCACCCCAGGTTGCCTGGCGCAGGCCCTGTGCTCCCTTGGCCCCCACCCCTCTCCCTTTCCCCTGTCTGCACCCATCCCCTCCCTTCCCCCAGTGGCATGGCGCCCTTAAGACTCCAAGCCCTGCTTCGCTGACCGTCTCTGCCTCTCCTTCCGCCGTCCCCCTGCCCAGAGCTGTCCCCGCGGGCACTCAGGGTCTTGGTGACTGGAATCGGCCCTCCTCCTGCCCCTGCCTGGGTCCCCTCTCCCTGCTCTGTCTGCCTGTCTCTGCACGGAGACGCCCGAGCTGCCAGCACAGCGAAGGGCTGTGCGTGTTGCCTCCGGCTCTGTAAGCCGGGCCTGCGGATAAATTCAGGCTTGACCGGCCCGAGGTGTGTGCAGCAGCCCGAACCCTGCTTCCTAGTGGAAAAGGGAGAGTTGGGCCGTTCAGTTATTGTTGTCTCAGGCTGGGGCTGGGTCCAGCCCGAGTCTGGCTGCCTCGCCGGCTCGGGGCCTCTCTAGCCCACATTGGCCCGAGGCCTGGCCAGTGTCTGATGGAGGCTGCACGTCCCTCGGTCTCTGAATTGGTTCCTGAGTCTGTAGTCGGGGAAAGAGAATGCCTGGGAGCAGAAGAGCCCCTTCCCCTCCCTGTCCTCCCAGCTGTGGGTGTGGGCAGCATGGAGGCTTGGTGGGAAAGTGAGCGGAAACTGGACTTTGGCACAGCGTTAAAACCAGAGCAGAAGCGCCCAGTAAGAACTGCATCAGCCAGCTCACTGGGAGGCTTACATGCCCCATTGTGGGTGCGAGGGGTCCTTCTCTGCTGCGGGGAGGGGCTGCCTCTCTGCTGGAGCTGAGGCTTCTCTGAGCAGGTGTCCCTGAGCAGATGGAGGGGAGCAGTTTAGAAGGTCCTGCACAGAGGTGCAGGTGACGCCCCACCTTATGGATGAGGAAACAGGCCCAGGGGGAGGAGAGGCTCTCAGCAGGGTGTCCCGTAACTGGTAAACTTGGAACCTGCCAGCCAGCCAGCATTTGCTGGGGAACCCTGTCCCCTGGGACCAGGACAGGGGAGGTGAGGTAGGTTCTGGGTGAGGGCCTGAGGCTGCCCCGGTGGAACCTTCTGGAATGCCCAGCCAGCCCCGACAGGCCCTCCAGGGGTGGGCAGCAAGCGCCATTGCTCCAGGCCAGAGATAAAGCAGCTCGGGGAGGGAGAGGTGATCCGTTTGGCCCAAGAGTGTCTCCAGTAACGATCATGGTCATAATAAGAGCCATAGCCGTGACCTAATCTTTTAATTGACCCAGCAGCCTTATGAAGGAGGTGCTGTTATCATCCCATTTAGATGAGGAAACTGAGGCACAGAGCGGTTACCCCAGGTCACATAGTTGGCTGGTTTGGGGACCAGAATTCAAACTTGGTAGATGTTCCCAGGCCTGACTGAGAGCCGTTTTGGGGGTGGCCCAGCCGTCTGAGCCCACAGCCTTCTGTGCTCACACCTGAGAGCTCCTGATGCATAAGCCTCTTGATAGTAGCAATAGCCAGCCATGAACTGCCCGTTTCATAGGTGAGCGAACTGAGTCTCTAAGGGTTAAGCCTCTCGTCCCAGGACCTCAGTGCTGGCCCCTATGTGCTGTTGTCTGACCATGTGAAAGAGAAGGAATGACATTGCTAGAGTCAGCTGGCAGGGGCAGGAAGGCCAGTGGTTAAGGGCACCCCTTCCTGCCCCATGCAGTGTGGCCTTGGGCAAGTGACTTAACCTCTCTGTGCCTCAGTTTCCTCATCTGCAAACAGGAGTGATGATTGTCCCCATTTTAGAGGTTATGGAGGATTGCATGAGTCGTTCGTGTGGTAGCTTCCCACGGAGCTCAGCACCCACAGAGCAAGCCCTGTGTTGCTATCGTTGAGGTGATTATTTCCGGAAGGGGGTGTCCCCTAATCTGGGCCTCGTAGGGCAGCTAGAAGTGGGAGAGACCGGGGGTCAGTGCGGGCAGTGAAGGCTGAAGGCAGCCTTTGTCCAGGGTCCCAGCAGTCCCTGCTGGCCTTGCTCTGCATCTGAGGGGAGAGGTCTTGGCAGCCAGGAACCAGAAAGGGCCATTGACCTGCCCAAGGATGCCCAGGAGTGGGCAGGACTTGCTTCTCGCCCTGTGGGACCCCATCATGGGCCAGGGCCAGTGCAGGTCACCTGGGGTTACTGGTTCCCAGAATCTGGAGGGAGAGGGTGTTGGTCAAAGGATGAGGGCTATGAGGGCAGGGCAGGGGAGTGGCCCGCCGAGCCACTGTTGGTCCTGGCTGCTGCCTGCTGGCCCTGCACGCCTCTGCTGGCCCTGCCTCCCCGGCCACTCCAGCCTCCCTCTCTCCGCCCCCCCCCCCACGCCATCTGGCTTCTAACCTTTCTCTCACTTCCTTCCAGCCTTACACGCCTCTGGGAACGAGGTGCCCAGAGGGGAATGCAGTGGCCCAGGTACGAATGTGGCTGTCTGGCCTGGGGGGCGGGGGTAGGGCCAAGCCAGGGCGGGGGGCATCCCGAGGTCACCTGTGTTCTGTGAGCATGCTTCTGCCTGTGAGCACCACCATTTGTGCTGTGGCCGCCTCTGCCCCCCCTTCCCCGTGCGTTGTCTGTTCCCCATGCTGTTCCCTGGCTTGCTCCTGCAGATCAGTACGCTCGGCTCAGCTGTTCTGTTGACTTTTAGTAGTGTTTTCACCCATGACTCTTACCTGGTTTGATTTCACAACAGCAAGTGCAGGGTTTTTTAATGTCCCCATGTTACAGAAAATGGGGGGAGGGGAGAACTGAGACCTGGGGAAGTGACAGGAGTGGGTTCTCAAGGCTGAAGAGCCAGGCCCCCTCGCCTTCCTCGGTACACACATGCTGTCGTCTGCTCGCCACTTACTGTGCGCCTGCTGTATCACAGGCCTGTGGGAAACAGACGGGATGCACTGAGTGCAGGCTGTTCCCCGGGGTTCTCCTAGCTCGTGGGGCCCCAACTGACGTTGTGGAGTTATGATGACGATAATGATGACCCAACAATAGATAGCCACCAGGGTAGCAGGAGCCTCTGGGCGGTTTGCTGCTGGGCCACTGCATCCTGAGCCGGGGCGTGTCGTTGGGTGAGGTGGAGAAGGCCGCAGCCCCGCCCTCCACTCCCAAGCCCCCCACGTCTCTCATCTCCCCTTTGCTCTCCCCCGACAGCTGCCATCAACAACAGCTCCGACACCGAGAGCATCCCGTCGCCCCGAACCGAGGCCGCCAAGGACACGGGCCAGAACGGGCCCAGGCCCCCGCCTGCCGTGGGCACCGATGTGCCAGCCCCGGAGCCGCCCACCCCACCGCCGGAGGACGCCGCCGCCCCCACCGAGCCCGCCCCAGCCCCTGAAGCCGCTGGCCCGCCCACGCCCCCGCCAGCAGCCCCATCGCCTGCCGCGCCCCCTGCTGTGGTCCCTAAGGAGGAGAAGGACGATGAGGCCTCGTCTGTGCCCCCAGCGGCAGGGGAGGAGGGGGCGGAGGAGAAGCCCCCTGGGGCCCCAGAGCTGGCCGTGGACGTGGACCACAAGGACGAGCCCGGGGAGGCGCCCCCCGCCGAGCCCGTCAAAACGGAGTGCGAGGAGGGGGCGCCGGAGGGGGCGCCCGACAGGGCCACGGGGGCTGCGGAGGCGGGCGCCGAGCCCACGCCCGAGGGGGCGCTCAAGGCGGAGAGGAAAGAAGGCGTCGGCGGCCCCAGCTGCAAAGCCCCGCCGGCCAAGGGCTCAGGCGCCCCTCAGGACAGCGACTCCAGTGCCACCTGCAGTGCCGACGAGGTGGACGAGCCTGAGGGGGGCGACAAGAACAGGTGCGTGGGCTTTTACCTTCCACTCTGCAAACATTTTCTGAGCACCAGCCGTATACCGAGCCAGACTGTGTGCTGCCCTTGGGAGCGCGTGCCGTGTCGGGGCAGGTGCTGAGCAGCGTTCAGACGCGGGAGGCGGTGAGGGGCAGCAGGTGGCAGCTGCGCTCAGTCTCGGGCACATGCTCCCCCCTGTCTTACCTCTGCTTTGTCCCTGGTGCCAGGTTCCTGCCCTCCAAGCCCTGGGTGTGCCAGATTTTAACCACTTCCAGCACAGACGCTTGGGGACCCCCAGGCCCCCGCCACAATCGAAACTCTTCTGCCCGAGTTGGGGCCGATGGCTGGAGGCAGAGGCCAGTGGCGCAAGACCACTCCGCTCGCCTCTGGGCGTCCTGAGGAATTGTTTTCTAGTGAGGCAGGCGCGTCATTTTTATTTTGACTAAAAACAGTGCGGTCTGCTTTCTTTCCTCACATCTCAGAAAAGTTCTGGGCAGAGCAAGAGGGAGGAAAATCTGACTTTCAAATTCGACGCGTTCACTCGGAGCTGTTTCCTCTGCCCCATGATTCACCTCGGGGCATGTTAAAATGGCAAGTTCTAGAACATTCCATAGGAAAACCAGATTCTGCCAGCACTCTCTTGGTCCCCATATGTTCCACAAAAGCAGGTGGGCCACCACTGGCAGGAACCTTGCCATGTGTGAGTGAGAAACACGGTCTGTGGATGGCCCAACAGGCGCAGCTCGGAAAACAGTGCTCACAGCGGCTCAGTGTGCGGGGGGACCCTCGGCCATGGTCTGGCCACTCCGCCCACTTTGTGCCGAGGTAATGGGGTCAGGGTGGGCGGCTCCCCAACCTCGCTCCTGCCCGCCGGCCGCAGGGCCAGTCATGGAAAACATTTCTGCTCTTAGCCGGATGAGTGCTGAGCTCATGGGGCGGCCATGCTGATCAGCAGCCTCCTGAAGTCTGTGTTGTCGGTACACGTGGCCGGCCCCAGTTGGAGAGCTGGGAGGGTTGGCCTGCGTCCCGCCAACCCTCCGGACCCCTCGGGCCGGACACCTTTCAGCTTCTCCACCCTCCCTCCAGCAGCCCCACCCAGGGACGTGTCCTTTCCTCCCCAGCTGGGCCTGGCATTTTTCCACTCTTCCTGCCCAAATGTCCAGCATTCCGTCCCCTGGGAGCAGGAGCCCTGGGCGGGAAGTCAGGACACCTGGTTTGTCACGCCCTGTGTGACCGAGGCCAGGCCCTGCCCTCGGGGTGGGGCTGGACTCAGGCCAGCCTGCTGACCTCTTCCCGGCTGGCAGCCTTCCCTCCTTCCCTCCCCCGGCCACAGTCTTGCAGGGCCAGGCGGGCGCTGGAGGGTGAGGGCGAGATGCGTCAGAGCACGCCCTGGCAGCCAGGGCCGCTGGGAAGGGCTGGTGGGATGGGTGCCCCCCGCTCCCCCCCGGGATGACTGCGGGTCCTGGCCGCGTGCCCACTGCCCTCCTCCCCGCAGGCAGCCCCGACGTGGTGAACGGGTGTCCCTGGTCCTGGCCTCGCCTGGACCCTGTTGGGAGAGAGAACCATATCCTGCTGTTTCACTTTACTCTCCGTCACTCTCTCCTGGCAGCCGCGCCAGGGACTTTTCTGGGCCCGTGACCAGAGATAGTGGCTTTGATTGCAAAGCTTGGAGCTTGGAGTTCGCTGGCCCTCGCAGTTCCGTTTCCCCAGGAAGGTGCCTTTAGAAAGGCCCTGCCCCTGGGACTCAGCTTTCTCATCTGTAAGGTGGGCGTGGGTTGTCCCCACTTACGAGTCATTGTGCGGATGATGGAGTCAGTAGGCACGAAACACCGGCCCTGCCAGGCCCACCGTGGGCCCTTAGTACAAAATATGCCGCCCTGTTTTGGAACCCGCACAGGCCGCTCCAAGAGGGGTACGGAGTGTGGCTTCTGCCTTGGAATCTGGGAAGAATTATAACAGCAATTCCTCCTTGACGTCTTTACTCCATGAATGATTAACTGGGCGCCAGTGTGTGCCAGGCGCCATTCTGGGCTTGAGGGGGGGTGCATCCAGGGAGCTTCCATTCTAGTGAGCCGCCAGCCTGAGAGTGCAGCGGTAAAGTGAGCGCTCACGTGCTCAGTGGATGGTGGAGGATGAGGGTCATGGGCAAAGCAGTCAGCGCAGCACTGTCCGATGAGGTGAAATTGAAGCATGGTCAGCTCCCGTAGTGGAGGCGCGGGACGGAAAGCCAGCAGCGGGATCAGCCAGTGCAAAGGGCCTGTGGCCTCATGAGTGCTCGGTAGACGGTGAAAAGGCCTGTGGCAAGGAACAGAGTGAGATGGTGGGGTGAGGACAGGAGGAGGTCATAGACGTGGGCAGGGCCCTAGGGGCCCAGGGAGGCGACATGGCCACGTCTGTGTGGACACTGTGCACAGACCTGCTTCCCCTTGCCCTCCCAGCCCCAGAGTGGTGGCAAGGGATATCCCAGCCGGGGGTTAGTGGGGAAACTGAGGCGGGAGCCGCAGAGAGAGGACGCACCGTCACAGGCCCGGTGTGCCCCCGTCCCCCGTTGCCCCTCCCCAGCCTTGGATTTGGAGGGCAGGAAGAGACACCACAGTGACAGAAGACCGCTCCGCCCGGTTAGCACAAGACTCCATTCTTCTTTTTTTTTTTGAGGGCAGTGTCACTGGCCCTCATATGTGGGACCGAACCGGGGCCGCTGGCTTCACAAGACTCCATTCTTAGCTGTTCATGTGTGTTCCCTGGGCCCGCAGAGCTCCCCTCAATCGTCTGATGCCCCTTTACAGATGAGGAAACTGAGGCACAGCTGGTGAAGTCACACGGCTGAAGGCGGGATTTGAACCAGAAGCCTGAGCCCTGAGCTACAGGGAGGGTGGGCTGGGAGCGGGGTTGGCTAGTCCCAGCCATGCTGCCAGCATCCTCCGGCGCCCCTCCTGGGTCACGTGCACCGTGCCAGGCTCCCAGCGCCCCTATCCCGCCCTGGGCTTCCCAAGAGGGAGATAAAAGCTGTTGTCTTCCAGGAAAACAAAGAGGAGGGAGTGTGGCGCCTGCCCGCCGCGGTTGCTGGGACGAGGGAGGGGGGGCCACACAACTGCGTGCCTCGCGTCTGCTCCCTCCGAGGCCCAGGACCCTCAGGCTGGCCGTGGGTCAGAGCCAGACCCTGGCTCCCAGAGGCCGCCCTCTGCAGTGAGAGGCCAGGCCGGCATCAGGAGACCCCTCGTAAACTGAGGGGCTGTGCGTGCCGGAGCCCCCACTGAGTTTCTGTCTCACTCTGGGGGCCGAGGGGACTCCGTGTGTGGCTTCCAGCCAGGTCTGCTGTCCCTGCTCCCCTCCCCTTTGATCTGACTGTCCCCTGCCTGGGTGCGGAGCCGTGGGGAAACCAAGGCAGGGCACAGGCCTGAGTAGAAGACCCTTGTCCACTGACCATCAGCAGGACTCAAGACACTTTGGTTGTTTTTTTTTTGAGGGCAGTGTCACTGGCCCTCGGGCCCGAACCGGGGCCAGCGCTTAACCACCGCGCCACTCGGCCGGCCCTCAGACACTTTGCTTTTTATGTGTTGTAAAAAATTACTTCGTATCTCTATACAGTCCTATTTACACAGATACAAAAGTTGATGTTTTAAGTTAAAATTTACATTTTAAAGTATTTTCACAAAACATAACATTATTTTGTTCATAGGAATAGTATAGTTAATACAGCAAACCCTTGAGTTCATGGCTAGCACACACCAGTATCTTCATTGTCTTTCTTGTAACAGCTTTGTTGGGACATAGCTCACATGCCACATAGTTCAGTCATTAAAGTGTACAGTTCACTAGTTTTTAGCATATTCACAGAGTTGTGCAGCCATCACCACAATCTAATTCCAGAACATTTTCATTCCCCTCCCCGCAAAAAAGGAAAACCGACCCTGTACCCGTTAGAAGCCCTTCCTCAGCGACCCCGCCCCAGCCCCTGGAAACCGCGTGCCTGCTTCCTGTGTGTGGATTCGCCCATTCTGGGCATTTCATAGAAACAGACTCGCACGTCATGTGCCCTTTGTGCTGCCTTCTCTCACCCAACACCATGTCTTTAAGGCTCATCCCTGTTGTCACCCGTGTCAGCGCGTCACTCTCGTTTATCTGTGGTTGGAGTGCAGTTTCTTATCTCCATTCATCTGGTTTGGACACTGGGTCGTTGGCACCTTTTGGTTGGCGTGGATCGCGCTGCTGCTGTGATCTTCCGTGAACAAGTTTCTGTGTGGACGTGTGTCCTTGGCGCTCTCGGGCGCACCCGTACCCAGCGGTGGAATGGCCGGGGCAGATGGTAACTCCGTGGCTGGCATCTTGTCGGAACCTCCAGACTCCTTTCCAGAGTCCCTGCCGTATATTTGTTTGTTTTTGTTTGTTTTTGTTTCATAGCTGAGCCATCCTGCCACCTGTTGGCAGCTCAGCTCGGGCTGGGCTTCAAACTGCTGTTGCTCAGAGCTCAGCTCGCACTCTTGAGCGAGCTCTTAACCAACTGAGCCACTCGGCTGGCCCCTGTGTTCGTTTTTAAATTTTAAGTTTACGCACATGAGTTGTTCTACATGGAGGATGATAAGTAAACGTGAGTGGAGGGGAGGCTGGGTTTGGTGGCAGTTGTGCCTGAGGTGGAGATGGCCAGGACTGGGGCGGCGTTGGAGTCTGGACCTGGTCGGGGCGCCTCGGCCCGAGTCCAGGGGAGCGAGGAAAGACAGCAGCTGCAGGAGGCCTTAGGTGGGATCTGGAGAGGTCGAGGGAGGTGAGGACCAGGGAGGGCGCCGAGCGTGGTGAAGTCAGCGTGACCCTCCTGGGTGCCTGGCCCCAACTGCGTGCCATGGGCAGCGCCGGCGAGTCTGTCTCCACTCAGCCAAGCATGTGGCAGATGTGAGCAGAGGCTGGTGCCTGCGCGACTGGGCTGTCACAGGCCGTGGATGCCCACCACAGAGGGGACCTGGGCCGCATGTCATGTGTCTGCCCCGCCCTGTCTGTAGGAAGGAGCCCGCCGCTCCATCTGCTCCTCCTCGGGCGTCGGGCTCTGGCTGTTGGGCAGTGGGTGGTGTGAGCATGTCCCAGTTGTCCCGGGCCTGACCTCAAAGGCCTTGGCTGTGGCTTCCCTCTGCATGTGGCCTTGGTATGGTCGCGGCGCACAGTAGGGCTGTGCCCACAGAGCCCTCCGTCTTTGGGGAGCTGGCCTTGGTTTTGCCGTCTGGCTGAATCCCAGCCTGCAGCCGACGCCCTCACATGCTGTTTGGTCACCCAGCTGGCCCTGGCGCCCTGAAGGCAGACCCTGGATGGACCCTGGGTCTCTTCCATGCACCCCAAGCCCAGCGCCAGGCCTGCTGTGTGTTCAGCGAGCGCAGGCCCCCTCTCCCCGCCAGGGAATCGAGCTGGCTGGAACTGGGCAGGCAAGGGAGCGAGACGGAGTGTGGCAGGGCGCTGTGCCCAGTGCTGGGGTGCCCTGGGAATCCCTGACAGTTGTGAAGGAGGCAGTGCCCATGAGCAGGTTAGCAGCACCCGAGGCCAGGCTGCGCCCAGGTGCTCCAGACGCCTCAGCCCTCCACGGGAGCGACCCCTGACACCAGCTCAGCTCTGCTGTGTGCCCTGTGCAGATGCCGTGTCCGGTTCCAAATGTCAGCAGCACATGGGCGTGGTCTCTCTGGGGGGGCGAGGCACCCCAGGCCCAGCTCAGCACCATGGCTGACTGTGGACAGTGCACATGCTGACCGGCCCCTCCACACAAAGCCTGTCACCCACCTGCTCTTAGCTTCTCAGTAAATGGTTTGCGGGCGACATTCCGGTGAAGCAGGTAGGCTTACCGACGCCTGTCTCCAGTAAGCGTGGCCCACTCAGCTCCACTCCGGGGCCCCACCCTAGTGTCCAAGCCTCATGTCTGGGTGATTCACAGTCTCCCTGAATCTCCTCTAACTTCCCCAAACTGAAGTCGGGTTGATGCTTTGGCTTTCTGGCGGTTTCTGACGGACCCCCAGGTGTGGGCTGAGTCTGGGCCTCTCGGGGGTTTCCTTGCCTTGGGCTGTCTCAGGGGAGTGCTGGGTCCCGGCCTGGGCCTTTGGGCTGGGGTCGGAGGACTCGCAGCCCCTCGTGGGACCTGTGTGGACCAGCGGAGGGAAGGAAGAGCCCGCTCCCCACTCCCAGAGACCTGGCTGGTCTCCTCGGGCGGCCTGGTGACCCCGATGGGCAGCTCCCCTCCCCCGTGCTCCAGGGCTGGAGCCAGCAGGGACCCTGGGAGCCACGGGCCTGACGCTTCTCTCCCCGCAGGCTGCTGTCACCACGGCCCAGCCTCCTCACCCCAGCCGGCGACACCAGGGCCAACGCCTCACCCCAGAAGCCTCTGGACCTGAAGCAGCTAAAGCAGCGGGCGGCCGCCATCCCCCCCATTGTGAGTGCCAGGCCCCCCTCCCACTGCGAGCAAGGCGGAGCCCCCCCACGCCTGTCTGACCTTCGCTTCCTGCTCAGGGAGACAGTTGGATCAGGCCAGGGCCGAGCACAGCACCTGCAGGCTGGGCGCCTTGCTCTTCCCAGCCGCCTTCTGTTTCCTGGAGAATTCCCCGTGGAGACAGGGCGGGAACAGCAAAGGGCCTGGCAGGCGTGCTGGGTGGGGCTCCGAGAGCCAGGGCGCTGGGCCTCAGGCCGCCTCCCCTCCTGCCCCGGCCCGGCGCCCTGCGAGGCCCTGGGAGCCGGCTTGGCTTTCCCTCTGCTCCCCACCTCCGCCTCACCCTCTGAGGGCTTTCCAGAGCCAGGCGCTGGGCCATGGGAAGGCAGGAAGTCCCTCAGGCCGTCCCAGCACCTTGGGGAGAAGGGTGCGGGCCTCACCAGCTCCAAACAGGAGGCCCTCCGGGGAAGCCGCCCCGGAGGTGCCCCCTCTTCGTGATGGGCCAGCCTCTGCCAGGGCTGCTCCCCCAGGGCTGGGCCTGGCCTCCCCGAACGCAGTGGGGGCCCAGGACATGCTGACTGTGCTCCCCACCCCCGAGGCTGGGCAGTCCCAATCTCTCAGAGACCCCGAGAGACTTGGGGTACGGGCTGGGTTGGGGGGTAACGGGCAGCTGAGATGGGTGGGGTGGGCCCAGCCCCACACTGCAGAGACCTGGCGTCCTGCCGCTCCACCTGCACTGCCTCTCGCTGGCCCCGGCTCCAGGCTGGGCGGACGCGGGGCCCCGAAGGCCTTCGCTGGTCTCTGCGGCCTGTAAACACGCTCGCCTCCTTCTGCTCCCCTCAGCAGGTCACCAAAGTCCACGAGCTCCCCCGGGAGGACACAGCTGCCCCGAAGCCAGCGCCCTCAGCCCCACCGCCAGCACAGCACCTGCAGCCAGAGAGCAGCGCGCCTCAGCAGCCCAGCAGCAGTCCTCGAGGCAAAAGCAGGAGCCCTGTGCCTCCTGTTGAGAAGGAGGGTGAGTGCGCTGGTGGCAGAGAGGTTGTGGGGCCTGAGGGGCCGATGGGGGGCTAAGAGTAGCTTGCAGACTCCTCGCCGGTAGGGGCACAGCAGGCCCAGTAAATGGTGAAACAGGTGGGCGTGAGCCATGGGACAGGTAGGGGCAGCGGCAGTTGGAGAACTCGCGTTCTTTTTGAAGCTGGTACATGTCTGCCTCAGCTAAGACCCACCGTGTGGCCCTGTGGGCCTGGGGTTTTTCTTCGAGAGATGCCAGAAGTCCATCTTTTGATGTGAGCTTTTCTAGTTTCTCAACGTTGGCAACTTTTCAAAAATTTGAAAGCACCGTGCACCAAAGCATGGCTGTGCCTCAGCCCGACTCCGTGTGATTCGATCCTCACATGAGCTTCTAGAACCACAGACAGGGCTCGGCGCCCAGCCCTTGGCAGCTCTGGGGCCTGGCAGGAAGCGCTGCCCGTCCAGCTCTCATCCTGACCTTACTCCCCGCCGAGGTCATTGGGTTCCGTGGGGAGCTGTGGGGTGATTCCCCAAGCAGCTGACCGGGGCATGATTTACTGTCACCACGTGGAGTTCAGGGTCAGCAGACAGGCGGGGCACGTTCCCTGCCCTGTCCCTGCCCCACTCCCCACTGGACCCAAGAAGCCCTAAGCCTTTGTCCCCAAAGGGGCACTTGTCCCAGATTGGCCTGGCACTCAGAGGGTGCTGTTGGCGTGTCGTAGGTGTTGAGCACTGTCCCCCACGCTGCACCAGCCCAGGCTCCTGCCGGCTGCCTGGGGGTCTGGGGGCAGCAGCACCCCAGGTGGCCCTCCCTAGCCAGCGCGGCCCAGGGATGGGCTCACTGTTCCCACGCCCGCCTTGGGGCCCACATCCCTCCTTCTCTAGAAAGTCAGGCTGGCCCTCAGCCACTGGCCGCCTCGAGGGCAGCTCAGTGTGCCTGTCTGGGCACAAAGGACCCGACTGTTCTGGAGGAGGGTGGCTCCATGCTTCCCACAAGTGACATGGGCCTGGCAAACGCTGCCGTCTGACCAGCCCGCTCACCTGCCTTCCTGCAGCTTCACCTACTGCAGGGTCTCGGACACCAGCCACAGAGGCGGCCATATATCCTGGCCGCCCGCAAGGCCGTCTTACGACCACTGAGCCAGGAAATTTGCTGAACACTTAAGATTGCCAGTCAGCGTGCTAGGAAATGGGGTTCAGCAGTGAGCGGGCTCAAGTCCCTGTTCCGGGGAGCTGCTGTGTTTACGAGCGAGAGGGCCAGTACGCCAGGGCCCCTGTAAGGAAGCAGGAGGCCTTTAGAGTAATTCACACAATGAATGTCATAAAATGGGGTAGATGAGGGGCTCAGGGAAGGGGGTCTCTGCAAAGAGGAGAAGGTGTCAGTCGTGGGATGATCTGGGGGAAGGGCATTTCAGGCAGAGGGAACAGCATGTGCAAAGGCCCTGGGGCGGGACAAGCTTGGTGTGCATGAGTTGCTGCTGGGAGGTTGTGTGGCTGGGGAGAGAAATGGGGGACCAGGTGGTGTGGAGCCTTGCAGGCCAGGCGTGATTTTTCTTTCAGGTGTGGCAGAAGCCTTTGATAGCGGAAGAGTGTGTGTGTGTGTGTGTGTGTGTGTGTGTGTGTGTGTGTGTGTGTCGGGGAGCAGGTAATCTGATTTATATTTTGGAAAGAGCTCTCTTTCTGGCCATTATTCAGGAGAAAGAGCTGTAAGGAGGCGGGGCAGATGGAGGAAGCCGCAGCACTGTCCCCGGCCAGTGTGAAGCCCGGGCTCTGGCAGGGTGTCCCAGGCTCGGTACCAGGGCCGGTGGCTGCGCAGTGATGCCAGGAGCCCGAGCAGCTTCGTGTGGTGCCGGAGCACAGCAGGGCTGGGCAGCACCCGGGTGGCTGGGCCCCGCCAGGCCTTGGTGGGACCGGCTGCAGCCCCCTCCTGGGAGAACATGGGCCACCGCCAGTGATACCTGAGCCTGGCTTTCGGCCCCTTTGCACAGCGGAGGCTCTGCTCTCTACAACCTCCCCACAGGAGACCGTGCACCTGGCATCAGGCTCCACAGGCTCTTCTCACGTGGCCTGGGATGTGTTCGGCGTTGTTAGCTCTTAGGCCCACGCAGGAGCGTGACACCCAGCACCACCTCTGGTTGCCTGGCTGCTGTGTGGAGCAGCCCAGCCAAGCCGGTCCCTCGGGCTCCCCTGGGCCCAGCTGGAGGAACAGGTTGTGTCTCCAGGCCCTCGGCTGCCGGCCTGGCCTGGCCTGGCCCCAAGTTTCCCTTCCAGCCCTGGAGGCCCCCTCCCCCTGCAGCCAAAGTCCAGCTGCATAGGGTTTGGTAGCTGGACAGCAAGGGTCAGGGTGTTCACGGGATTTCCCGGCCCAGGGTGGGCCCCGTGGGTGAGGGCACTTCCATTAGTGGCTGGTTGAGCATGAGAATCCCCACACTGACTTATCCCCCACATCTGAGACCCCCTCCTGTGGGCTTCCTGCTGCCCCAGGGTATGCTGAGGGGTCCCTCAGTCTGTCCTGGGAGAGAAGTGGAGGAGACATAGCATACAGGCTGCCTTGCCCACATCTCCTGCCTGGATGGCCTTCAGGACCTGTCTCCGTCATCTGGAGGGGGCCTGAGAGATGCCCCCTGCCTGCCATTCCCACCCCAGGCCTGGCATTCCCACGTGTGTCCCCTGCCCCACTTCTCAGCCAGTTACCTCCCCTGCATCGGTCCTCAAGCTTGACACCACTTCTCAAGGCTGAGGTGCAGAGCTTCTGACAGATTTCATCAGCGACAGGCCGGCAGCACACTGCGAATCAGGCCTTAACCCCTGGGCCTTTGCCACTGTCCCCTCGGCAGCCCCAGGCCTGAGCATGTGGGGCCATGTGCTCCGGCTGCTGTGGGCCACGTGCCTGGCGCACGTTAAGGTCACCGTGTGTGTCCTGGGCTCAGAGCTCTCTGCCGCCTGCCCGCTGTGGGCCTTCTGCCAGGCGACTTCCCCTCTCTGAGCGTCAGTTTCCCATTTGTAAACGGGGGATAATCATAGTTCCTCGCAGGGTGTCGTGAGGGTGAATGAGTCAGGACCCATAACGCCCTTAGATTCGCGCCACCCGTGGGAGGGCCCAGGGCGGCGTCTGCCTCCCGTTGGGTATTTGCTGCTGCGTCTGCCAAGGGGTTGAGGGGACAGTCCTGGCTTAGCCAGGTCCTCGCTGGTGCCTTCAGTAAGGCCACAGATGTGCCTGCTCCAGCGTCCCCCGCCACACTGCCTGGTGAGAGAGCCTCTCCCTGTGGGCTCCGAGGAGGCTGGGTGAGCTTGCGCGGGTGAAACAGGCACCCAGCACGGCGACTCGGTCAGGCCGGGCGTGCTCTGACCGGCAGCCGCTGGGTGTTGTGATGCATGCCGGCTGTCTGGACTCGCGGCCACCCCCACCCCAGCACGTACACGCAGCTGTCTCTGACCACCTTCATCATTGGTAGAGGTCAGCAAGCTTTTTCTGGGAAGGGCCAGATAGTAAATATTTCAGGCTTTGTGGGCCAGACGGTCTCTGTTGCAACCACTCAGCACTGCCGTAGACAATAAGGAAATGGGTGGACGTGACCAGGCTCCAGCACAAGTGGGAGTAAGACCCAGGCAGCAGGCCGCAGGCCGCCGTGGCTGTCCCCCTCCCCCTCCCCACCTTAGAGGTGTGTCCAGGGCTGGCCTGGTGCTGGACGAGTGCCTGTGGGTTCCCAGCACTGGAACTCAGAAGCTCCCTGAGATCTGGGGGGCCACCAGTAACCCCAGCCCACCCCTGGGATACACATCCCAGCCACACACTTGAGGGGCTTCCATCATAAACCCCCCCAGCTACTGTTGTCCGGGACCCCACCCCTGCCCAGGGCCAGTGCCGCAGGCACGGAGGGGACCCTGTTTGAGCCGGGGCGGCCTTGGCTGTGGGGCCGGGAGAGCCGGCCAGGCTCAGCTGACCATCCCGCCTCATCCCCTCCGCAGAGAAGCCCGTGTTCTTCCCGGCCTTCCCAGCCGAGGGCCAGAAGCTGCCCGCGGAGCCCCCGTGCTGGACGTCGGGCCTGCCCTTCCCCATGCCCCCTCGGGAGGTGATCAAGGCCTCTCCGCACGCCCCTGACCCCTCGGCCTTCTCCTACGCTCCGCCTGGTGAGTAGCTCGCCCGAGCTTGGGCTTGTCAGCTGCCATGTGGAGTCAGCCAGTGTACAGCCATTGGGCGCCAACTGTTTGCACTGGCTCCAGCTGTGTGCAGAAGGATCGGCGTCTGACAGGACAGCAGGAAGGATGGTCTGGCCGGCGAAGCCCAAGGAGGGCATCTGTTGAGATTTGAGAAATCCGCTGGATTGGATTGAAGCAACTAGTCATGGGGAGCCAGCCACAGGCAGTGCTTGAGCTGATGATGGGCAGCTCTGTCTCCCACCAGCGACTCAGAGCTGGAGAATGGGCGGTTGGAGAGGAAAGCCTGGGCCGCTTCGGTTTACGAATACAGTCAGGCGGGGTTTGAGGTCCTTTCTGGGGTCTGCAGTCCTGCTGGGTCCCACCAGCAGGAGAAGTGATGAGGAAAGACCGTGCTAAGCAGAGCGGACCCTGAAGGATGAGTGGCCATCTGAGCCAGGAGGAAAGGACAGACATGCCAGGCAGAGGGGGTGGCACGTGCCAAGGTCCAGAGGCAGGAAAGAGCAGGTGAAGCCTGAGCGGCTGAATCAGGCCGCCCGCTGGGAGCGTGGTGCCCAGGGAGGCCGGGGAGGTCACCGGCGGCAGGTCAGGGGGCCTGTTCGACTGTATCCTGAGGGGCAGGGAACCCCAGAAGGAAGGTTCACAGCAGGGGGAGGATGTGTACCAGTAGTCTTCACAGATATCCTTCTGGTTTTGGGAGGGGGGTGGACTATTGGAGGGTAAAGTGGAACCGGGGAGCTCAGTTAAGGGGGCCGAGCAGTGAGTGGGTGGAGCCATTGCAGATGGCTCATTAGGACCGCGACAGAGAAGCAGCGGCGGGGTATGTGTGGACAGGGCAGAGGCCCTGGGGGGGGGGTCTCTGCAGGAGCACAACCACCTTCGGGGCCCTGTGATGGACAGACATGTGCCCTGCAGGTCACCCGCTGTCCCTGGGCCTCCACGACAGCGCCCGGCCCGTCCTGCCACGCCCTCCCACCATCTCCAACCCTCCGCCCCTAATCTCCTCCTCCAAGCACCCCAGCGTCCTCGAGAGGCAGATGGGTGCCATCTCCCAGGTGAGGCGGACAGGGCAGCCTGGTGCCCAGAGAGCAGCCCCTTCCTCTTTCGGGGTTTTGGTCTTTCCACCTGCTCAGCGTGGGTATTGGGACCAGGGATGTCTGGGCCGGGGCCGCGGTCATCTCTCTTCACGGTGGGATGGGGCCCGAGCTGGCCGGAGCCTGGTCATTCATGGAGCAGTGAAGGGCATGGGCTCTGCAGCCACACTGTGTGGCCTTGGGCAGGTGACTCAGCCTCTCTGTGTCTCGGTCTCCCCTCTGTGATGCGGGAGACGGACTGAATGGGTTGGACACACAGCAGCCACCATGTGCTGAGCCTCTATCTGTGGTGTCTGCCCCTTCACCCCCCGGTGTAGCACAGAGCGGGGTGAGGTGTCCGCTCGGCCCCAGACGCTGCCACCATTTCCTTTAAACTGCACCAGGTCACGATGGCCACTTCCCAGGTGAGGGGATCGAGGCTCAAGAGAGGCAGTTGCTTGTCCATGGTTGGTCAGTGCAGCAGCAGGGCCAGGACTTGAGCCCTTGTAAAAGGGGGTGTCTGGGTGCTCTGGCTGGGGCGAGACATGTGGTAGAGAGACTGCGGGGGCTCCTGTGACCCCATGACGTGTACCCCCACAGGGACTGTCAGTCCAGCTCCACGTCCCATACTCAGAGCATGCCAAGGCCCCTGTGGGCCCCATCACCATGGGGCTGCCCCTCGCCATGGACCCCAAGAAGCTGGGTAAGGATCTGGGGCCTTCTCACCTGGACGGCTCAGGCTTGCTTCCAGCTATCCATGTTGGGGGGTTCAGGGAAGCAGCTTGGCCCATGGGGCTCTGGCCTGAATTTGGGGGGGTGGCACTCTACATCCCCTTGCAGTCCTGGGCCCCAGCCCCTGGGTAGGATGGGGTAGGGCCACCCCTGCAAGTCCTGTCCCAGTGGCACATGGCTCACTGCTCTCACCTGTCCCCAGCACCCTTCGGAGTGAAGCAGGAGCAGCTGTCCCCACGAGGCCAGGCTGGGCCACCAGAAAGCCTGGGGGTGCCCACGGCCCAAGAGACGTCCGTGCTGAGAGGTGAGGCCATGGCGGGTGGTCGTGAGGCCCGGGACCTGCCCGACGGCTACCCCTTCGGTCCTCGGAGGGTCGAGGCAGGAACGGAACACCTGATCCAAAACCTGCTGAGAAGCGCCTGTTCACAGTCACCTGCCTGGCCGTTCAGGGCCGGGGGACCCTTTGCGTTAAGAGTCCAAGGGGTGGCTCTCGGGGCTGGGGCCTGTGGAGGGTCACAGACACCCCTTCAGCCCCTGTGTCTCCTGTCTCCCAGGGGCGTCCCTGGGCTCAGTTCCAGGAGGAAGCATCAGCAAGGGTGTGCCCAGCGCACGGGTGCCCGCCGAGAGCCCCATCACCTACCGTGGCTCCATCACACACGTGAGTGCCCGGGGTGCCGTGGGACGGCGGGGTGGGCTGTAGGCAGCGCCCCCAGCTGTGGCCCTGACCGCTGCCAGAGCAGTGGCCAGGCCCTGTCCCCACTTCACTGCTGCACTGCCCCTGCCTCAGTGGGTGGGGCGACATCCTGGGGACAGCAGCCCATTCCGTGGTCATTCATGGTGTCTACTTGGTGCTGAGCAAAACACAAAATGCTCTGCTCCAAGGAGCCGGCCTTATAGTGACTAAAATACCAGACTGGTGAACACTGTGCAGGTGGTTTCAGAGCAGGTGCCTGACATTGTACTTGAGAATGCCTGGGGCTGCCAAGGCCGCAGAGATGGGGGTGTGGGGGAGACCTGTCGGGCGTGAGGTGTGAGGCCTGCCGGTAGCTCGGGGCAGCATCCTGGTTCCAGGGAGCACGTGCGCAAAGGCCGAGAGGTGGGAGGGTCCCTGACGTGTGTAAGGACCAGCACGGGGCCGTGGAGCCCGGAGCAGGAAGCATTCGGGTCAGTGAGGGCGTGGGGCCAGGGAGGACGTTCCCTCCCCTCCCTCTAACACAAGCCCGGCCGAGTCCCGGGGTCAGTGGCAGGCACTTCTGCTCTTGAGCCAAGCGTGCCCCCCACCGTGCCCCCCAGCAGCCCTCCCTGTTAGTGACTTGAGTCTCAGATCACAAAGAGGTTCCCTCCTTTGTCACCACTGACCTGGCGCTCAGAGCCACCCTGACCTGTAGAAGGGCCTGCCGGGATCGACCCGTGCCGTCGGCCCAGGTATGGGTCTGCAGAGGGCCCTCCTGGGGCCCTCTGGGTCAGGGGTTCCATCCTCTGCCTGAGCCCAGTGCTCGTGGCCCCCAGGGCGTCCAGCACCCTCCTCCCTGGCCGGTGCAGCATAGAGGGCAGCTCTGTGCCGCCTGGGGGCCTCAGCACCCCTGGGCTCTTTGCCTCCCCTCCCCCGGCTCCAGACAGGAGTCCATGCTTCTAACTCATCTCACAGAGATTTACTCCTAAGGTCGCCGGCTAGTAGCTGGTGGACCTGGGGTATGGCGCCCAGCTGAGCCCGGCTGTAGAGCACCGTGTCAGAGAACAGGGACCCTGAACACACGTGTGGGCACACACAGACACACTTGCACATACAGAGGCACAGACACACACAGCTCACACTCATGGTGGAACTTCAGGCCTCAGGCTGACCTGCAGTGGGGTGTTTCTGACCCGACTGGCCTCAGATCACACCACAGAGGAGGCCTCCCTGCTCCGCTTTGCTCTGAACCTGAGGGTTTCCAAATCACAAGCTTTCCAAGGCAGCCCCTCCCTCCGCCACCCCAGGCAGCTGAGTGCAAAGAGCGAGTACAGGGGGCAGCTGTCAGTCTGCTGGCGCCGAGTCCCAGTCCTGCCGCACACCCCCCCTCAGATGGGGGGCTGCTCTCCCTGACTCAGTTTCCCTTTGGGCTAAAGGTGTCCCTCGGGGTCATTCTCAAGGACTCATTAAGGATTAAAGATTGACATCTGAAGTTCCTGGATATCCGTCTGCCCCTGGTTTCCAGGACAGCCCTCTCAGTCATTCACACCCATTCAGTTGTTTTCGACAGAGGGTGGCAGCTGCCAAAATGTGTGACGGTCAAACTGCCCCACAGCCTCATTCCCAGGTGGTGATGAAATCCATGCACGGACCACACACACACACAGATGTGCCCACAGATACTCATTCGTCCAGCTGGTGCTGGCAGGCAGGGGCCAGAGCGTCCACCGAGCAGGCCCAGCTCTCCGCCTTCTATGTGCGTCCTCCCCTCTTGGGAGTAAGTTCTGGGCCCAACAGCAAGAGGCCGCAGGCCGTAAGCAGACGTTGTCCATGTATCGTATGAAGTTAAGGGGCTGCCAGCCTTGCTGCGTTTCTGTCTTCTGCTCATGGCCCAGAGAAGAGTAGCCATAAAATAGTATAGCTTGAAAACATCCAACGCCTTCGGTTCCACCGGGAGAACCCATTTTGCTGTGCTATTTAGTAAGCCACCAATGTCCCCTGTGAGAGCCTGGTTCTCAGATCACCCAGGACACCGACCCCGGCTGTGCTGCCCTCAGCTGCCTGGGTAGGAGCCTCCTGAGACGGCGCTGACAACCTCGTCCCTGGACCGGCACCCAAACTCATGCCTGTTTATACCACATTTGTTTGTGTACAAATATTTTTAAGTGCTACAGGGAGATTCTAACTGGTTTGCTGTGAGAAGCCTGGGGAGGCCTCTGCGTCCAGGGCGTCGTGCTCTCCCTCGCGGATCAGGGGTGGCCAGCTGCTGCCCTCAGCCCACGTTGCTCATGAGAGAAGGTCCCACAGGGAGGCTCGGAGCTCACTGGTCCAGGGCTTGGTACATAGTAGGGCCCCGTGTCTTTGAATGGACTCTCAGAATCACAGAGAAGAAAGACCCCTTGATTTGGGGACAGCTTGTCTGTGCTGGGTGCCTTTGAGAATCATAGACGCGGGCATACAGACTAAGGCTCAGAGGCACAGGGAGTTGACAGCGGTCACACAACAGTTTTCTGGTAAAGCGTGGTCATCCAGCAGCCTGACTCCGGATTCGTAGTCGGACCCCACACTCGTGTACTTGGAAGTCTCCCAAGGCAGGTCGCTACCCCACAGGTGAACACCCACATGTGTAGGTGGATTTGGAGGGCACAGGTGTGTGTGTGCGGAGTCACACCCACATCACCTGTGCCAGTGTGCGGGGACCCGCCAGGCTCACCGCCCCACACCCCCAGGGCACTCCGGCCGACGTCCTGTACAAGGGCACCATCACCAGGATCCTGGGCGAGGGCAGCCCCGGCCGCCTGGACCGCAGCCGGGAGGATGGCCTGCCCAAGGCCCACGTCATCTACGAGGGCAAGAAGGGCCACGTCCTGTCCTACGAAGGTGAGTTCCGCCAAACAGCTGCGAGGGGCGGGCGGGGCGACCTGCGGCTCCCTCCCTCCTGTGCACGGGGCCTTGGCTGCCCAGGAGAGGACGAGTGGGCCCCGGGAGGCCACTTGGCATTTATTGGGAGCCGACCACATGCTCGGGGCTGGGGCACAGCGTCTGCAGTCCCCCCAGAGAGCCCAGGATGCCCGTGTGAGCTGCAGACAGGATGGCACCTTGTTAGCGCTGAGTCATGGAAACCGGCTCTGTTCGGGGGGCTTGCCCAGCCAGCCCCAGGCTTCGGTGCCTCTGGAGCTGGCCAAGAGCAAAGGGCCCAGGCAGCATGGCGGGTGGCTGAAGGGCAGCCAGAGGTCTTCGGAAGAGCAGCCGAGGGGAGTGCGTAGCCCGCGTGGCCTTGAGAGGCTGGAGCTGGGGGAACGGGTTGTTCCGTTACAGGTGAGAAAGCTAGGGTCAGCGACACCCAGGGCTCCGCCAGTGTGGCCACCCTCCTGGACCCGGATCAGGGGAGGAGGGCGTTGGCCCATGGAGGTGGCTACACAGGGCGGCAGGGCTGGGGCGACACCAGGAGCCCCTTCAGACAGGTGGGGACCTCCCTACCCCTGCAGGTGTGCCAGCCGGCAGCAGGTCAGGGTTGGCTTGGCTGCCTCGCCCCTCTGCCCGGTTCTTCACAAGTTAGGAAACAAACTCGTAGCCACCTCGCTAGGTGCATGGTGGGGAGACCGAGGCCCAGAAAGCGGAAGCGCAGACCTCCACCCAGCACTTGCAGCAAACGCTGTGCTGCTCTCTGATTGGCACCACGTGGGTGGCCACAAAGGGGTGATGACCGGAGTGACCCCCTGCCTTGTGCCCCAGGCCCCCTGCTTCAGTGCCCCCCCTTTCTCGTTCTGGGCCACACGACCGAGGAGAGCCCTATACGGAAGGAGTTAAGGGAGTAAAGGGCTGGGACATGAATTTCCTGGCAGCCTTGGGCATCCGGGGGTGTGGAGATAAAAGCTGCTAATGAGCGCTCCTCTTGGAGGCTGGCAGCTGAGGGGCCCTAAACCATGTCTCCTCTGGCGGGAGCCTGTCCGTCCTTCCTCCTTCACCCCCCGCCCTACACACACACACACACACACACACACACACACACCCCACTCTGGTCCTAGAAAGTGGAGGCGGCACCATGTGGCCTGGCACATGCCTCTCTGTGCTGCCAAGTGGTAGACTGTCTTGGGTTCAGGCCGTCAGCGGTGCCTTCCATGCCAGCCTCAGGCCCCGGCCGAGTGCCTCGGAGGACGATGGCACGGGGCTCTGGGAAGGCTGAGGGAGGGCTGGCGGTCCAGGCATTGTGGGCAGAGAGGCCTGGGTGGAATGTCCACTCAGGCCCCAGACCGGTTCCTGAGCCTCTGTGGTTAAGTTTGTCATCTGCAAAATGGGTTACAATCAGGGCTTTTATTTCTCCTGCTTCCTGGGGCCGAGTGGTTGACGAGGCAGCAGGCCGGCTGTAGGGAGGAGGGAGTGGGGAGGACGGGCCACCTGGAGAGCGAAAGCTGTGTCTCGGGGGCCTCCTGCCCCTGGTCACCAGGAGCTGATGGCACCCTGCTCGAATGTGAGCCCACCAGCCAGACTGCTCGTCACTCCGTTTCCATCTGAAACGCCCCAGTGATTAAACTTCTGCAATTAATTCTGAACAGGAACTAGAGTCGCAAACACAGCGCATCCGCTGGTCCCCAAGCTCTGGGGTAGCCAGTGCTCCGGGGGTCCCAGGAGGGGCGAGAACAGGGGCCCACTGGCTCCTAGGAGCCCCAGCCTGACAGACCCTTGGCCTGTCTGGGGCAGTGAGCCCAGTCCCATCCCCGGCCCCTCTGGGCTCATCCTGGCTTGGCAAGGCCACCTCTGCTGTGGACATGCCTCCCTTCCCACCCCCTCCCCCCGTGGACCCGTCGTAGTGTACCTGTGTGCACATGGACACAGGCGCGCAGGTCTGCCCGTGGCCTCACTGCTCTGCAGCCAGGCGCGTGTGCACGCATTCAGAGGCCCACCCTGACACACACGAGCGGTCGTGCATACACTGCGTTCACGCTGCTGTAGTTCTCCCTGTGTGTGTGGGGGGCATGTTTGTGCACAGACTCACGTGGTCAAAGGCACACACCTCCCTACTCACAGAACAGCCCGGTGGGTCGGGTTTCAACGCACAGGAGGCCGGTCGGCCTGCCTTTCCCACGGGTGTGCATCCCCTCGCAGGGCTGAGGGACCGGCTGGCTGGTGGGCCCCTGCCCTTGGACCCCGGGCTGGGCCTGCGGGGCCTTGTGACGTGGCCAACATGCATGGGAGCCGCTGTCCAGCCAGTGTGCTGGGCCTCGGCCCTGAGCTCACGCCTGCCTTGTGGCCAGCGCCTCACCCTGAGCTCCGTCTGGTTTCCAGGTGGCATGTCTGTGTCCCAGTGCTCCAAGGAGGATGGCAGGAGCAGCTCAGGGCCGCCCCATGAGACGGCCGCCCCCAAGCGCACCTACGACATGATGGAGGGCCGCGTCAGCAGGGCCATCGCCTCGGCCAGCATCGAAGGTGGGCGTCCCGCCCAGCTCCCTACTCCAGTGGGCACAGAAATGCAAGGGGGCCTGGGAGCTGCCCCGGGGGCTCCCCACGCACTGGGTTGTAGCAGTGAGGGGAGAATTGGTCTCAGCACCCCTTGGAGAGAGGTGGTGGGGTGGTCAGTCCTATTTAACAGCCAGGAAAACGGAGGCTGGGTTTTCCTGAGGCTCTGCCTGGGGGCAGTGCAGGGCCCAGAGGACGGGACACTTGCTTGCTGGGTCCTGTGTCGTCACCACCAGAGTCATGGGGACTGCTGGGAGGGCTGGCTGCAGACCCTGGGCTGCTCAGGGGCCCGTGCAGTGATGCCCCTGCTCTGCCCTCCCAGGTCTCATGGGCCGGGCCATCCCGCCGGAGCGACACAGCCCCCACCATCCCAAAGAGCAGCATCACATCCGCGGCTCCATCACGCAAGGTACCACCGCACCCCCGGGCTCCCAGTCCTCGCGTTATGGGCACGGTGGGGAGGGGAGCGGAGAGACACCCGAGGCCGTGGGGACTCAGATCAGAGGACAGTGCATCACGGGTGAGGTGGGGGGCGAGGGCAAAAAGACAGGAAAACTCCACCCATGCTCTCCCCTTTGTAGACTTCATCTATTGAGCACCTGCTGTGTGCTTGGCACTCACCCAAGTGCTGCTTTTATCTTATCTTACGGGACAGTTTTGGAGAAGATGCAATTGGGAGGTGGATAAAGGGGTCACATAACTCACCCAGTTCTCCTGATTGGCCACTGGCAAGCCAGCCACTGGGAGCCCCGATTTATGCTTTTTATCTGTCTTACTGAATGTTTAGTACTAGTGAGGGGTTTCAGTTAATGTCCCCATTTTCTGTATAAAGACCCTGGGGCTCCAAGAGTTCAAGTCACATGCTCAAGGTCACATAGCCAGTGAGGCTTTGAACCCAGGTGGCATGGCTGCAGAGCCCACCGGTGTGGAGGCCCCCCCCCCAGTTAGGATGGACAAGGGGGGTGCAGGTGCAAGGTCAGCACCCCGTCTTCCTCGGCAGGGATCCCACGGTCCTACGTGGAGGCCCAGGAAGACTACCTGCGTCGGGAGGCCAAGCTCATGAAGCGCGACGGCACACCGCCGCCGCCGCCGCGGGACCTGGCCGAGGCCTACAAAGCCCGGCCCTCGGAGGCCCTGGGCCCCCTGAAGCTGAAGCCGGCCCACGAGGGCCTGGTGGCGACGGTGAAGGAGGCAGGCCGCTCCATCCATGAGATCCCACGTGAGGAGCTGCGTCGCACGCCCGAGCTGCCCCTTGCCCCGCGGCCACTCAAGGAGGGCTCCATCACGCAGGTACAGCACGGGCTGGCGGGCGGGCCAAGGTCTGGGGGCGGGGGGCACTGCAAATAGCTCTGCGAATTGGGAAACTGAGGCCCAGAGAGTTCCAGCAGCCCCCAAGCTAAATGTGTTAGTGAATGGCTGCCATGGATCAAGTCCTTAGTGGGCCAGGTGCTGCCTGAGCACGTGGCATTGTGACTGGTTTGTCCTTCACATCAACACTCTTACAGTCCTCACCTTATGGGTGAGGAAACAGGTTCAGGGAGGTTTAGTGACTGTCTAGGGCCACAGAGCAGGTAAATGGCAGCTGTGAATCTCAAAGCCAGATGTCCCCAAGTCTGCACCCTCTTTGCCTGGTGAAGCCCACCCTCTGAGAGGCCCCTGGTGGGAGAGGGTCAGCGCCAGCTGTGTGAGGAGTTGGTCCATGGGGACCACCGAAGGCCTCTGTCCATCATGTAGTCGGGGCGGCGTGCTGTGACGAGGAGGGAGAGTGGGGGGCGCTCCCTGAGGGTCGGGACGCTGTGGCTGTCGGCCCCTGGGCAACTTGTGGAGCCATTGCAAGAGTCCATCATGGACCCAAGAGGGAGGCCAGTCTGATTCTAGAATATTCTTTTTGAAATTAGGGCGTTTTCCTCCTTATGAAAGTAATTAAAGCATTCCCCAATAAACACAGTGTTGTGTTACTTGCAAAGACACAGGCCCCACTGTATCTGGGTTCCCCAAACCTGTCTAAACAGGGCGCGGCCCTCTCCCAGGTGGCCAGGCTGGGACCGTGACCCCTGTTTCGTCAGCTGCCCTTCCTGGCCAGAGAGCAAACATGACCCTCAGCCCTGACCTCGGAGCCTTAAGCCTCAGCGATGGAAACAGCCCTAAAGCCCCCTGCTCGGCAGTGGGCGTGCCGAGGGCTCCAGGCTGGCGGGGGGAAGGGCTTTGCCCACATGGGGGTGCTGAGCCTTTTTCCAGCAAACCCCATGGGCCAAACAGAGGGTCCCCCACTTGCTCCTGGGAGGGCTGACCTCTGGACTCTCGGCCTCCTCCCGCGGCCCCCAGGTGGCTGTGGGGGCCGGAGCCAGGGCGGGCCGGGCAGTGAGGGCTGTGCTCATCGTAGGGCGGCGCAGGCCTGTGGCCCCCGACCCTCCAGGCTGGGATGTGGCTCCCATTTTACAGCTGAGCTCACGCCCCTTCCCCCACAGGGCACCCCACTCAAGTATGACACCGGCGCGTCCTCCACCGGCTCCAAGAAGCATGACGTGCGCTCCATCATTGGCAGCCCCGGCCGGACGTTCCCGCCTGTGCACCCGCTGGACGTGATGGCAGACGCTCGGGCGCTGGAGCGCGCCTGCTACGAGGAAAGCCTGAAGAGCCGGCCGGGGGCGGCCAGCAGCTCCGGGGGCTCCATCACGCGGGGGGCCCCGGTCATCGTGCCTGAGCTGGGCAAGCCGCGGCAGAGCCCCCTGACCTACGAGGACCACGGGGCCCCCTTCGCCAGCCACCTCCCGCGCGGCTCGCCGGGGACCACGCGGGAGCCCACCCCGCGCCTGCAGGAGGGTACGTGGGGCCGCGCTCCCGTCTCAGGAAGCCGCCTCGCCGTCCGCTCTGCCATTAGCTTGGAACCCGGGGTCCCCGCATCCGTTCCATCTGCCGGGCCTGTGGGTTCCACCTCCGTCCTCCTCAGAGCGCTCTCCCTCTGCCCGCCCCGCCCTGACCACCACAATATCCCCCTGGCTTCCCGACTCCCGTCCTGTCCTGATCATCTCCTCGCACAGCAGCCAGACACTTCTGAAAAATTTAGATCACACTATGCCGTCCTCCTGCTCACATCTTAGTAGTGACGTCTCAGTGCACTCAAGAAAACCCAGCCTTTTCCGCCGTGGCCTTGGGGGTTCTGTGGGATCTGACCTGCTCACCGGCTGCCCCCGGCTCGGCCAAAGACGCCTCCTGTCAGTTCCCTGAGCGCTCCGCGCAGTCTTCACCCCAGGGCCTTTGCTCATGCCGCTCCTCTGCCTGAAACACCCCGCCCGCCAGGTCCGGCTTCTTTTCATCCTTCAGGCCTCTGTCCGAACGCCATACCCTCAGGGAGGCTCCTCATGACTGAACACCCTTGCCCCATCCTGGTCACATTTTCCCTCGTTTAAAATTGTTCTTCAAAGCGTTTATCACTCTGAAGTCCTGATTTGATGACTACTTTACCATCTGTCTCCCGCACTAAGTGTCAGCTCCCTGAGAGCTGGGAGCTTTCTGTTTTGTCTGTTCACTGGCATAGTTCTTAGAAGAGTGTTTGGCAAGTGATAGGGGCTCTGGAAATATATATTTTTTAATTGATTGAATGAATAAATGAATGAAGTAAGGGAACAAATGAAAGGAAGAATGATGAATTTTTTTGAGAACTAAAAAAAGAAGCAAGTGAATAAATGATTCAAAAAAAAGAATCAAGAGGCAAATGAGGGTGTGAATGAAGAGGTCTGATCCCAGGATCCCAGAAACCCCCATCCAGCGGCTCCCCATGAACACCAGCCTTGGCGGCCCCCGCGTCGGGGCTGGGACAGCTGGGGCACAGAGGTCTGATGCCCTCCCACTCTGCCCGTCCACAGGCAGCCTGTCGTCCAGCAAGGCATCCCAGGATCGGAAGCTGACGTCGACGCCCCGGGAGATTGCCAAGTCCCCACACAGTGCCGTGCCCGAGCACCACCCCCACCCCATCTCGCCGTATGAACACCTGCTCCGGGGCGTGAGTGGCATGGACCTGTACCGCGGCCACATCCCACTGGCCTTCGACCCCACCTCCATCCCCCGCGGAATCCCGCTGGATGCAGGTGATTATCCCAAAGCACCGAGTCTGCTTAAGGCCGCCTCCAGCACCCTGCCGTGTGGGGAAACTGAGGTCGGTGGGTGGGGAGGCCCAACAGTGCAGTCATGTGAACAGTCTCGGTTAGAATTTCTCTTGGGAATCTGAGGGATGCTCTGGGTTAAACATTTCCCAGTGGCTTTCTTTCCCTGGGGGACTTGCAAGTGCCTTTAACACCGCAAATGTGTGTAAAGAGGGCTTGAGTGTGAGCGTCCCCCAAACAGATGTGACCTGAAAGTGTTTGTCAGGATTGCCTCCCTCAGGCCCTGCAGTGACCGACACTTTGGATGGCCTGTGTTTGAAGACGGTCCTCAATAAGGGGCACTGGCAGGGTTTAGGGAGCAAGCGTCTTTCTGTGTCTAGCCCTTAATTCTGTTTTGTGGGGGTGTTTGGAGAGAAGCTGTCAGGGTGCGGGAGTGAGGGACACGAAGACAGGTGAGGTGGCACCCCCTGGCGAGATGGGGGCCAGCCTGACCTCACTCCTTCTCCTGGCAGCCGCTGCCTATTACCTGCCCCGGCACCTGGCCCCCAACCCCACCTATCAGCACCTGTACCCGCCTTACCTCATCCGCGGCTACCCTGACACGGCGGCACTGGAGAACCGCCAGACAATCATCAACGACTACATCACCTCGCAGCAGATGCATCACAACGCGGCCTCCGCCATGGCCCAGCGCGCCGACATACTGCGGGGCCTCTCACCCCGTGAGTCTTCGCTGGCGCTCAACTACGCCACTGGCCCGCGAGGTGGGTGTCGCCGGGCGCTCCGGGCAAGTGGGTGGGAAGACCAGACCACTTCCATCCGGAATGGGCCTGATTTCTGAGTCTGAGCGCCCAAGCTCGCGTGCATGCACGTGCGCACGCAGACTGGGCTGGTGGTGGAGAGCCATGGATGCTCTGGGCCTGAGTTTGCATCTGATGGCCGTGTGCATATGCAGTCCATGGAGCTTACAACAAAAAACAGAATAGGAGACTGTTGCAATCTCTGGTTCCCTTGATTTGCAAACAGCCTAAGGTTGCTTTGCATATGCATATTAAAGTCATTCTCTGGAAACACTTCTGGATTAGCCTGGAGCGCTAGGGTCCACTTGGAAAAACTGGTCACACCAGGTGTTTCAAAGGTGGGGATTGAATCGAGGCTGAAAGCGAAAAAGAGCTGGCCATGCTCTGCAGGACACGACTGCCTCTCAGCTTGGGGGCAGTAGGTGGGGAGACAGAGAACTGGCCTTCAGAAGAGTCCTGTGGGGCCGTGCTTGGACCCGAGGAGGGGACGCCCCGTTGTGCTGTTCTGGTGAAGGCTGTCGGGCTCCACTGATGGGGGGCGTCCAGCCGGCAGGGCCTGGCCGCCCCCGTGGCTACAGCCCCACCCCACCGCCTCCCGCAGGCATCATCGACCTGTCCCAGGTGCCACACCTGCCCGTGCTGGTGCCCCCGACGCCAGGCGCCCCAGCCACCGCCATGGACCGCCTGGCCTACCTCCCCACCGCACCCCAGCACTTCGGCAGCCGGCTCAGCAGCTCCCCGCTCTCCCCAGGTAACACTGTGCCCCGGACCCTGGCGTCTGAGGGGGCAGTTGGATGTCCTCAGGCGGATGCCTTGCCCTCTCTGTTCCACCCCAAAGACAAATCCAGGCCCTTCCTGGACCCTTGGGCTGAGTCGCAGGCCTTTCGGTTTCCAGGAGGCCCCACTCACTTGACAAAACCCACCGCCACAGCCTCGTCGGAGCGGGAGCGAGACCGGGAGCGAGACCGGGAGCGCGAGAAGTCCCTGCTCACGGCCACCAGCACGGTGGAGCACGCGCCCATCTGGAGGCCCGGTAGGGCCCCGCGCCCCCGCCCCGAGCCCCGGGGTCCCCCGGGGTCCCCCGGGGCCGGCCCGCCCCCTGACCCCGCCGCCTGTGCCCGCCAGGTACCGAGCAGAGCAGCGGGGGCGCCGGCGGCGGGGGCGCGGCCAGCAGCAGCCGCCCCGCCTCGCACTCCCACTCGCACCAGCACTCGCCCATCTCGCCGCGGACCCAGGACGCCATCCAGCAGAGGCCCAGCGTGCTGCAGAACACGGGCCTGAAGGGCATCACCTCCGTAGAGCCCAGCACGCCCACGGTCCTGAGGTGGGCCAGGTTGGCACCCGGCGGCGCGGGCGGGCGGGCGGGCGGGCGGGCGGAGGATGGGTCCAGGTGGGCGGATGCTCGAGGGGCCGATGCTGGGTGGGGAAGCAGGTGGATGGGCGGCTGTACGTGGACGGGAGGGAGGGAGGGAGGGAGGTGGCTGGGTGAATGAGTGGTTGGGGGACTGTCTGGTTTAGGGGTAGAGTCTGGAAAGGAGAGGGAGACACAGGGTGACGGCTGTGAGGAGAGACTCCTGGTCACCCCAGAATTCACCTGGGCCACACAGGGACAAAACACAGAGGCTCTCTTCAGATGCGAGAATCCCCCCAAAATCCGCTTACTCTCACAATGGGCCCCAGTCCCCTCTGGTGACAACCCCAAAGGACTGTGGGCAGAGCTGCTTAACCGGGGGCAGGTGACTGCCCCAGTGCCTCGCCCAGGCACCTGTTTTAAGGCAGATCTGCTGTTTCCGAAAAGAAGTTTCCTTCCGTATAGGGTCCCCCCTCCCCATTGGCTGCTCTAAGTCAGACCCCCATGATTCATTCCCATTATGAAAAATGGCAGCGCTGCTTCCCAGAAGCGCTGTCCCCACGGACCCCGGGACCGAGCATTCCCAGGAAGCAGAAGCGCCTGGCTGCTCAGAGCAAGGTTACGGGACCCGAGGTGGTGTGTAAAAGCCAACTCTCTGTCCCCCCTGCAGCAGCCGGTTAGAAGCTGTCACGGGAAAACCCAGTCCTTCCCACTGGCAGCGGATGAGTCAGGCATGAGGGCTAGCTAAGGACGGGGCTTCCTCACGGAAACGCGGGGCTGGCAGACAGGCCGCATGCGGTGGAGTCGGGCAAGCTCATGTCCAAGCCTCAGTTTGCTCATCTGCAAAGTGGGGGTGATTACATTTACTCAGTGCAATCAGGGTGCACGTTGGTGCGTTCCTTCTCCCAGGCAGGCCTGCGCTGGGTGTGGGGGACACAGCGACAGCTGCTGCAAGACAAGCCCTCCAGGGGCTGATGGTCTAAACCAAGGTCACAAATCAGGGAACCCTGGGGCTCTTCACGTGGCTCATTCTGGTGTCATGCGCAAGCCCCACTCACAGGCCAGCTTCTCAGAGACCCCAGCTGCCCTGCCGAACCCTGCCTGACCTCTCTTGCTTCACGCTGCCTTCGCACCGTTGCCACACTCTGATAGGGGTTAACTTTGTTCACGGCTATGCCACATAGGTGCTCGGTTAAGTTTTGGGATGATGGAATGCACGAATGGGGTGGGTTGTCACAGGCCAGGGTCAGGAGGGATGTTTATTCTGGGGGCAATGGGGGATGACGAGGTTGCAGCTGTTCCACAGCAGCGGGACCGCCAGGGTGTAGAGTGAGGGAGTGACCCTGACGGCCCCGTGGCCCCCAGCTGTGGCTCCCGCCTGACCGGCCCCCTCGCTGTCCTCCTCAGGTCCACTTCCACCTCCTCGCCTGTCCGTCCTGCCGCCACATTCCCACCCGCCACCCACTGCCCGCTGGGCAGCACCCTTGATGGGGTGTACCCCGCCCTCATGGAGCCCGTCCTGCTGCCCAAGGAGACCCCGAGGGGTGCCCGGCCGGAGCGGCCCCGAGGGGACACCGGCCACGCCTTCCTCGCCAAGCCCCCCGCCTCCTCCCCCGGCAAGGGCACCGAGCCCCGGGCCCTGGCGCCCCCCGGCTCCAGCCACGCGGCCATCGCCCGCACCCCAGCGAAGAGCCTCACACCGCTCCACACCAGCCCGGACCCGCCCGCACCGCCCGTCTCGGCCGCGGACCTGCACCGGGAAAAGACTCAAAGTAAATCCTTTTCCATCCAGGAATTGGAGCTCCGTTCTCTGGGTAAGACCACCCTGACAGCGGCCACCTTCATAGACGCGATAATCATGCGTCAAATTGCTCACGATAAAGGGCCGCGAGAAGGAGGTTCGCTGGCCAACGACTCCCCTCGCGATGGTAAGATTCCCGGCCCCGCACCCGCCCACCCCGTCTTGTGGCCTAAAGATATTTCCAGATCTCTGCTTTTTGTTTTTCCCCCCATTTTTTGTTGGTTTTGGTATTTGGTTTTGAAACTCGTCTCCGTCGATTGCTCACTGATGATCCCTCCAGCTGCCGCCCGCCCCCTCTGATGTGGGGGCGTGTCATCATTTGCACATCGTTTTATGATTTTTGTTTTTGTTTTTGTTTTTTGGATTTTCGCTGTTTTTCCTTTAATGAATGGATCTGTGATTTTGACTTCCACCGCGCCTCCCATCTCCCCCTTTGCGCCTTCGTCTGGGGAGCAGGGCGTGGTGTGCAGAGGCGCGGGCTGCGGCCTCTGCCTGCTGCCGTGTGGATGCGTTTGGTTTGGAGGATGTCCCCTGAGGAAGATGGGGAGGGAAGGGTGGGGAGCAGTCCACTTCCCAGGAGGAGCTGGGGACCTGACCCCCGCGTCCTGCCCAGGTTGTGAGGCGGCCTTGGGGATGCTGTGGCCCTCAGTCCCCTTGTCAGCCCACCGCCCGGCATCCCCGGGGGAAAGGGGCGCTCTCTGTGCCCTGCCTGCACCTCTGCTCCAGCGTGGGGCCCCTCTTAGCTGGACTGGTGGCTTTGGGGGCCTCTGGAACCCAGCTGTCACTCCCTGCCACACCCCTCACTGACCTCAGTGGCCTGTCACTGCTGCCCCACACCCCCTGCCCCCAAAGACTCCCCCTCCCCCCGTCTTACTGTCACCTCTCCCCAGCTTCTAGGCCTGTCTCTGTGTCTCTTATCCCACCTGTTGCTCGCTCGCTCGCTCTCTCCGCCTGTCTTCCTATGTGTCCTGCTCTCTCATGTTTTTCCATCTGTCTCTCTCTGCCGTCCTCTCTCTCTCTCTGAAGTGCCCCCCGCTTCTCATGCAGCCCCACCCATGGCCAGCCAGGAGCCCCTGCCCCAGCTCACACTCTCTTTTCATCCCCCAAATCCCCTGCTCGGGCCTGGGGGAACCAGCCAGCGTGGGAGGGCAGAGAAGGGTGGGCCGGGAGGGGCAACTGGCGCCAAGTCCTGGCCTGGCCTGACCCTTGGCCTTGCCTGCTGTAGGTTACCATGGCGGCAGCTACAGCCCCGATGGGGTGGAGCCCGTCAGCCCTGTGAGCTCGCCCAGCCTGACCCACGAGAAGGGGCTCCCCAAGCACCTGGAGGAGCTCGACAAGAGCCACCTGGAGGGGGACCTGCGGCACAAGCAGCTAGGTAGGGCCCCCCCCTGCTCCTGCGCCCCCCCACTGAGCCCTGCCCGCCAGGGGCAGCTGTGGCCCCATCACACAGCTGGGAAAGGGAGGGGCCCAGGGGTGGAGGGAGTGGCCCAGGCCACAGCTGGCGTTTGAGGACAGCACCCCTGCAGGCACACGCCTCGCCTGCCCCACACACGCTGACCAGCTCTGCTCTGCCCGCAGGCCCCGGAAAGCTCAGCGGGGAGGCGCCACACCTCCCACACCTGCGGCCGCTGCCTGAGAGCCAGCCCTCCTCCAGCCCACTGCTGCAGACCGCCCCGGGGGTCAAAGGTCACCAGCGGGTAGTCACCCTGGCACAGCACATCAGTGTAACTACCCCTTCTGTGCCCCTCCTTGTCACCTTTGCACCTGGGATGGGACCAGGCCCAGAATGGAGGGGGTAGAAGGCTGGTGGGTAAACTGAGTCCTAGTGGTGTGGGCCGGGGATCCAGGATTCGCGAGGGCAAGCCACACCAGGGATCCCAGAGTCTCGGCCTCCGACTCTGTAGCTGCCCCTCATCGAACTGATGGAGCCTCAGCGCCCGTTCCTGGTCCACATCTCACACACGCTGGCCAGTGGAACCCCACCTGTTTTGGGGCCACCGGTTTGAGACCTCTGGCCAAGCTCTGACCCCAGGCACGTGGGGCATTGAGGCTGCTGTGGGCAGCTCCAGAGCACACAGGGCACCGAGCCAGGGTCCTGCCCTCAGAGTTCAGTGTAGCCCTCCCCCGTCCAAAGGCTCTGCCACCTGACCCTGTGCCCCCTCCCCCATCCCCTGGCCTGCAGGAGGTCATCACACAGGACTACACGCGCCACCACCCGCAGCAGCTGAGCGCGCCCCTGCCCGCCCCGCTCTACTCCTTCCCCGGAGCCAGCTGCCCCGTCCTGGACCTCCGCCGCCCGCCCAGCGACCTCTACCTCCCGCCCCCGGACCACGGCGCCCCAGCCCGCGGCTCCCCCCACAGCGAAGGGGGCAAGAGGTGAGCAGGGGGTGCCCCTTGCTGGTCAGCCGCCAGGACACCTTTGTCACCTGTGTGCCTGTGCACAGATGAGAAACTGAGGCCCGGGGGTGGTGGGAGCGTGTGCTCGGGGCTACGGCTGAGAAGTAACGGCTTATACGTCTCCCAGTCCGTGGGGTCCAGGCACCCAGCTAAATGCCTTACACGTTAACTGGGGTTCTCACCACAACCGCAGGAAGTGTAGGCAGCACTGTCCCCACTTCACAGACGAGGAGACTAAGGCATGACAACTGAATTCGCTTGCCCACAGGGACACAGCCAGTAAGCGACAGAGCTGGGACTCAAACCACGGCCATGTGGTCTTGAGAGCAGCCTCCCAGCAGGCACACACCCTCGTACCCCTAGTCACCCTGGGGGCTTTGGGGGTCAAAGAGAGAAGGGAGGGCCCCCCAGCTCTAGGGGGCACCATGTGAGTGAGGCACAGAGGTGGGAAGACAGCTGGATGTCTTAGGGGGAACCATGGGGTACCTGGCAAGGGGGTGTGGCAAACCACCGCCCACAGGCCATGTCCAGCCCACGGCCAGGAGCTAAAAGTGGTTTTACGTTTTTAAAGTGTTGTTAAAAATAAAAGAATATATGGCAGAGCCCACAGGCAGCTCCCGACACCTAACACGTCCACTCCCTGGCCCCATACGGGAAACGCATGCTGAGCCTGGCTTAGAGTGAGGCAGGGCTTGGTGGGGGCGGGGAGAGGGGTCTGTCCCCTTCGGGAGGGAGAGCTCTGACCACAGCCCGGCCGTTTCCTCCTCCCAGGTCTCCAGAGCCGAGCAAGACGTCAGCCCTGGGCAGCAGTGAGGATGGTATCGAACCCGTGTCCCCACCAGAGGGCATGGCAGAGCCTGGGCATCCTCGGAGCGCCATGTACCCACTTCTGTACCGGGATGGGGAGCAGGTGGAGCCCAGGTACCACCCCCAGGATGCTTAGGGCTCAGCCCCTTGCCTAAGAAGGGCTGCAGTGCGGAACAGATGCCACAGGCCTGGGGGACCTCAGCGACGGCTCCCCAGGCCTCGGCTGGGGGTTTCCCGCTCAGGCCGGGCCCTGGTTGCTGCCACTTACGTGGAGGACCTGAGAAATGAGCTCGGTGTGCTGCCCCAAATGGGAGCTCGAGGCGGGGCAGAGGCGGAGAGCAAAGCCAGGCCCACCGGTGTTGGGGAGACGCGGTCTCAGCCCGCTTCTGGCTCCCGAGGCCCTGCTCAGGGTGTCGGGGGCTATTGTAGGTAGAAAGCTGTGGCCTCCCAGGGCAGCTGGGGCTCTCAACAGACCCCTAGCCCAGGGACAGGCAAAGTAGGCGACGGTTTCAGGAGACGCGGCCCCTGTGAGCGGAGGACGCGGGCGCGGGTTGGGAGAAGCTTGGCCCCGAGTCTGAAAGGCAGCTAAGCCGGCGAGGGGCCCAAGCGCAGCCCCGGGGGAACTGACCTGGGCTCTGCTCCCCGCAGCAGGGCCGGGCCCAAGTCCCCGGGCAGCACCAGCCAGCCGCCGGCCTTCTTCAGCAAGCTGACGGAGAGCAACTCCGCCATGGTCAAGTCCAAGAAACAGGAAATCAACAAGAAGTTGAACACACACAACCGGAACGAGCCGGAGTACAGTAAGGGCTGCCTGCGGGGCGGGGGCAGCGCGGCGCCGAAACCCACGGGGGGCTTTCCAAAGCCAGGGGGGCCCCAGCCAGCCCTCCAAGACCCTTCAGCCCACATTTGAGGAGCCCCGGGGCGGCCTCTGTCTTGCTGGAGACGTTCAGCGGCGTAGAGTGTGGCATCTGGAGTGGTGCCCAGCTCACAGGCGTGGACGGGTCTGTGCTTAGCCCCGTGGGATTTGGGTGAGAGGGCCACAAGGCCCCATGTGTCCCCCGTTCACAGTGCTCGTCCATGTGTGGTTTCCCCCCGTTTATGTGGTTAGTGGACGGAACCCCACCCTTAGCACAGTGCCCGGCACGTAGCCGGTCACAGGAGAGCCCATGACAGGAATCCGTCATAGTCCATGATGAGGCCAGGGTGAGGATTGGGGCATTTCGGAGGCTTTGCTCTTTCTGGGCCTGGGGTAGCAACCTTGGAGACAGTCAGTGGCCCCCGGCCCAGCAGGGCCCCCCCAGAGCCTTGCCGGGTGCAGTGCACGGACCAGCAGGTCGGCGCCCCAACAGGCTGCCAAGAAATGCTGGAGCGCGGGCCCTGCCTGCTTGCACTGAGAGCTCCTGGGCGTGCAGCTCGCCTCAGCCGGATGGGGGCAGCGGGTGGGTGGTATCCCTAGACCCAGGGGCTGTGGGTCTCAATATCTTGTCACCCCCGCCCCCCAGATATCGGCCAGCCCGGGACAGAGATCTTCAACATGCCGGCCATCACCGGAGCAGGTAACCGCCCTGCGCGGCTCACGGCCGCTGCCCCTCCTCTGTCACTGCCGTGCCCTGGGGAGGTCAGGCGGGGTGTGTGGGCCTGGAAGGAGACCCGGGAGCATGGGCCTGGAGGTCACTGAGGGCCTCACCCAGCCAGTCCTGACAGTGGGGGCCTTGGTTCAAGTGTGTCCCCGCTGGTCTCAACAACCTGCTGGGCTTGGCCAGGGTCTCATTGGGGGTTGAACTCCAAGCCCCTGGCATTCGGTGCTGTATTAGACTCACAGACGGAGCCTACGCGGCTCACCTGCCGGGTCTCAGGTGGGAGGTGTGTGTGGGGGTGGGATGTGGGCCTTTACCGAAGGGGGTTACACAGGGTCCACTCGGGGCTCACGAGTACATTCTTTATAGTGAGAGCATCAGCTTTACTTGAAAATTTGAGCCAGAGAGCTCGGAATCAGTGTGGACATATTACGGAGCTGGGTGTAAAATTACTCCCATTTTTAAGCTAAAACTTAAGACTTATATGATATTTTGGAGTTGGGGGGTGCTTGAGGTTGGTCCCCCACCTCCGGTAGAGGCCACATTGTATTTCTGTCACTTCCAGGTGCTTTTTCGGGAAGTGCCTCGGTCAGTGTGGTGTGAGGGGCTGAGCCCGGAGCAGGCGGGGGTGCGGGGGGCCCCCAGCGTCTGCTGGGCTGTCGTCTGTTTGTGCTGTGGTCCTTCAGTGGGAGCCAGAGACCAGGGGAGCGGGGAGATGTGCCGACCTTCCCTGGGGGCCCTTGTCCCTGGGACTGTGGGGAGCACAGGACAGCAGGGTTTTCTCAGAGGCCCTGAGGGGCTCGAGTGGCGTCCTCCCCCCGGTGTCTGTCTATCCAGAGACACCGAGAGCTTCACGGAGGCTCAGGCAACAGGGTTGAGACCACTTGGCTGAAACAACAAGATGGTTAGAAATGAATGTTTCTGGAATGTTCCAAATCTTGACGTAGGCACTAGATACTCAGATAGATGTGTTTGTAGAAATTCATGCAGAGATTACAATGAAGATTTGTGCTAAAGCTTGTATGCAAGTTACATTTGACCTTTTTAAAAAAACACACAAAAAACTCTGGTCCACACACAATAATTTTCTCCAGACCCTGGTGTCTGCTGCTTAGGCCCAGCTTCAGACTCTGCTTTGGAGCTGGGGATGGTCCGGGTTCCTGTCCAGCACCATCAGCTCACGGACCGTGACCTTGGGTAGAAGGCTCAGTCACATTTGTGATCGCTAAGATGCTAATCTGACCCAAAACTGTCATGACCTGTGTTCCTTGTCTTTTCCCACTTCTCCAGGGTTTTCTTTCTCTTTTTTTTTTTTTTTTTTCTGAGGGCAGTGTCACTGGCCCTCATATGTGGGACCCGAACCGGGGCCGCTGGCTTCCCAGGCCAGCACTTACCCACTGCGCCACTCAGCCGGCCCCTCCAGGGTTTTCTTAATGGGAAGGATCGTAAATACTTTTTTGTTTTCAGTGCTGACCCATGCTGGAAATTTTGCTTTTTCTTGAGGACATGGCTTTTTTTTTTTTTTTTAAGATTTTCTTGGGGAATTGGGGAAAGAGAACAGCATTAGGGAAGCGGAACAGACAAGTTGCTGTCCTTTTATTCTTCAGTCTAGTTGTAGAGGATGTTGCTTCACTGGCCCATGTTGTTATTGTGATCATTGCGCTCTTCCCGGGTGAGGCAGTCACTCACCAGCCACTGGATGGCCACTCACAGCGGCTATTGGCAGCTCACACCGGCTGCCGGCTGCTCACGGTAGTTTACGGCAGCCCACTGCAGCCCAGCTCCAGGTGGAGCTGTTGTTCACCATCTTAGCTGTAGAGGGCGCAGTATCACTGGCCCTCATGTGGGATCCGAACCGGAACCCTGCTGCTCAGAGCTGGTGTCCCAAGCCAGCTCTTAACCAATGCACCACTCAGCTGGCCCTGTGGCTTTTTTTTTTAAGTGCTGATGAAATGTGGTCAAGACACAGCTAAAAGGATGGCAAGGGCATCTCTTTCTGTGAATGGGTTTGAAACTAAAAAAAAGAAAAGAAAAAAATGTAGTTGGCAATTGGTTGCTATGGAAATGTAATGTTAAAAGCTGCCGGGTGGCTCCCAGCCTCACAGAGGCCATCAGTCTCTTTTACTGACGCGTTAAGGTCAGAAAGACGCGTTCTCTGCCCACTTGGTGTTTGTACGTCCACTCAGAGCGGAAGTTTTAAAATTTCATGGAAATGCTGCCTGGTGGCAGGCAGAGTGGGCCTGGGGCTTCACGGGCAAAGTCAAGTCTGATGTTAACAAAGCCACTGAAAAGAGACACATGCCCCGGGATTTGCCAAAGTCCCCAGAATGGTTCCCAAGAAAAAAGGAATGGGTCACCGGAAAAGGAGGCTTTATTAGCGTGACCTCGCAGAGGGTGTCTGGACAGGTCTGTCTGGAACCAGTGTGTTGATCCGACCACTTGTGATGGGGTGGCCGGGCCGGGGGCGGCCATGCAATTGTCTCTAGCTCTGCCCTGTCCCCCGCACGCACCGTAACTGCATGGCTACGACCCCACACCTCACCGTCCGTCTGCACCTCTTTCTCCTCGTCGCTCCCAGGTGGGGAGAGGTGGGTGGAGGAGAGATAGGCCCCGCCTCCTGGGCGGGGGCAGCAGGGAGACCCTCTAGTCACCCTCCTTCCCCGATCCTCTTCCCCAGCCCTCCGCCAGCCCTGGGGACCCGGGCTGGACCCCCCCCCCCGCCCGTGCCCAGTACCAGGCACTGGCTTGACTTAGTATCCCAGTGGCCTGTTCCCCAATCAGGGCGGCCCTCTGATTCTTCTCACACCTTCCCCCACTCCATCTTTTTCAGGCCACTTGGAGTTTAAAAAATGAAGCAGCCCCAGCTGGGATTAGGGGGGCAGAAAGGGGGTTCTGATTTCCCAGAGGGCAGAGTTGGAAGGAGGCTGGGGGAGAGGGGGTGTCATCTAACCTCCGTAACACCACCTCTCCCCAGGAATGCCTAAGAGCTTCCAGAGCCCAAGGCAGCGGGAGCCCTCCCCACCCCACATCCGTCCCCACCCGCAGGAAACCAGGGGCACAGGGACATGAAGAAACGTGTTGCTTCGCCGAAATGTGCTCACTGTATTCTCTCCTCCCTCTCTCCCTGTCTGCTTCTCTCTCCCTCTCTCCCCATTGCCCCTCTGGCCCTCGTGCGTGTGTGTGTGTGTGTGTGTGTGTGTGTCTTTCTCCCAGGCCTCATGACCTGCAGAACCCAGGCCGTGCAGGAGCATGCCAGCACCAACATGGGGCTGGAGGCCATTATTAGAAAGGCGCTCATGGGTAAATATGACCAGTGGGAGGAGCCCCCGCTCGGCGCCAATGCTTTTAACGCTCTGAATGCCAGTGCCAGCCTGCCCGCTGCTATGCCCATAACCGCTGCTGACGGACGGAGCGAACACGCACTCACCTCGCCAGGTCTGCAGGCCTCCTCCGCCTTGGCCCCCCCAGCCCGCCCCGCCTGTCCCCACCCAGTGTCATTAATCCTTGCGCCTCCGCGTTCCTCTCACCAACCCCCCTCCAGCTTTGGAGCTTCTGACTATTTTTGTGCGTGTTTGACGTGGTTCTACAGTTGGCTAATCCCACGCTGGGCAGGCACCCCCGAGTGTCCACTTGCCCCCGACCCCCCTTGCCCACCAGGCCCGAGGAGCTGCTGCTTTTCTAAAACCACTCGCACTGCCACCCGAGCCCTGCCCCGCCTCCCCCCCGCCCCGCCTGCTGGACACAGGGATGCCCACATCATGGCCCGTCTGTGTCTCCTTGGGGGAGATCAGGCTGCAGTGAGGTCCCACCTATTCTGTGTGGATCAGGAGGGACCCCTGGGCTCGTGGCTGCCAGGCCACTGTGTGTGTCCACGACTGGCCCTCGTGCTGATGGGAGGAGACCAGTCTGTTTGCTGGCTCCAAACTCAAATGAGTCATGGGAACCAGAGGGCTCAGCTCCCCCTTAGCCCAGATCCCTAGTCACACTGTGCATATCAGAGCCGGGGCCAGGCTGAGAGCCTATGGCCTCAGGAAGTTTCTGGACACAGGGGGCCCAGGCCTGGCCTCGGGGGTCCTGGCTTACCTGCAGCAGAGCGCCTGCACCTGCCCAGCCCCGACAGCCCTGGGACAATGTCAGGGTCGAGCCCAACGCCTGAGGTTCCCACTCGAGGCCTCAGCCCCTGGGTGGCAGCTGGGCCACAGGGCAGCCTGAGGGGCTTTGCAGACAGTGTGACCCATGCCCACAGGCGACACCTGCCTCTGAGGTCCAGGCTCCTGGCTGGGCAGGCTGTCTGGTTGAGCTGCAGTTTCCCTCCTTGGGGAGCCTGGGAGGCGGGCAGCCAGGGCCCCCCCCCACCTCCTTCCCCGCCCCCCACCCCCCACCCCCCGCCATGTGAGCGCTGTCTGCCTGTCCAACTGTACCCTTTCCATGTGTCCCCTGCAGGTGGTGGTGGGAAGGCCAAAGTGTCTGGCAGATCCAGCAGCCGAAAAGCCAAGTCCCCGGCCCCGGGCCTGGCGTCAGGGGACCGGCCACCCTCCGTCTCCTCGGTGCACTCAGAGGGCGACTGCAACCGCCGGACGCCACTCACCAACCGTGTGTGGGAAGACCGGCCCTCATCTGCAGGTGGGCATCGGGTGGGGTCAGGAAGGCTAGCAGAATGCCGAGCACCACACTGGGCCTGGCCAGCTGCCTGAGCACCTACTGTGTGCAAGCACATGGCCAGGCCTGCTCTAGAGAACTGCACAGAGTCAGGAAGTTTCTGATGAGGGCCCGGGTGGAAGAAAAGGATGTGAGGAGCGCTGTCCCTGCAGGCTGGCTGGCCTCTGGCCCTGACCAGAGGGAGGGCGGAGGGTTCAGGAAGTGAAGGGAGGGCGCGGGCAGGGCCCCTGGAGATTTAAGTGGGGGAGCGCATGATGTCATGTAGGTTCAAGAGGCCCCAAGGGGCAGGGCAGGGACTGCTGGGAGGCCCCTGCTCTGAGGGGGCGGAGGGGGGAGAGGTGGGCAGGACGGAGAAGCCTTCCGGGCGTTAGAGGGCCTGGGACAGCTGCCAGACGGGAGACCACGGCCCCCGGTTCTGGTGTAGAGTGGGTAGGCCCGTGGGGGGCTGCCTGGCTCACCAGGGCCTCCTGGGCGTTGCTCCCGTCTTTCTGGCAGGTTCCACACCATTCCCCTACAACCCCCTGATCATGCGGCTACAGGCGGGTGTCATGGCCTCCCCACCCCCACCGGGCCTCCCCACCGGCAGCGGGTCCCTCGCCGGCCCCCACCATGCCTGGGATGAAGAGCCCAAGCCGCTGCTCTGCTCGCAGTACGAGACACTCTCCGACAGCGAGTGACAGTCAGGACGGGATGGGGGCGGCCGCCGACTCCCCCGGCCGAGAAGGAGCCCCTGGGTCTGCCTGCGCACCGTCTGTCCGTCCGTCCGTCCCGAGCCGGCATCCTTGCCTGTCTAAAGCCTTAACTAGGACTCCCGCCCCGGGCTGGCCCTGTGCAGTGACCTTACTCAGGGGATGTTTACCTGGTGCTCGGGAGGGGAGGGGCCCGGGGAGCGGGCTGGGCAGGCGTGTGCCAGCCACACGCACACAGCCGGGGCGGCCAGGGACCCAAAGCAGGACGACGCGCACCTCCCACACCACTGCCTCCCCCTAATGCATTTGGAACCAAAGTCTAAACTGAGCTAGCAGCCCCCGCCCCTCCCTCCGCCCCCATCCCGCTTAGAGCTCTGGACAGACGGGACCGGACCCTGTCCAGCCCCCGGCACTCTCGTCCCAGCCCCCGTGGGTTGCCCCAGCCAGCGAGACTGCTGGACACCAAGCAGGCCAGCTGGGCGGGCGAAAGGGCCAGGTGCAGCCTGGGGCGAGCAGCTGTTTGAGGAACTGGACTGTTTTTTTTCACACATCGTTGCCGCAGCGGTGGGAAAGAAAGGCAGGTGTAAATGTATTGGTTTACAGGGTATATTTTTGATACCTTCAATGAATTAATTCAGATGTTTTACGCAAGGAAGGACTTACCCAGTATTATTGCTGCTGTGCTTTTGATCTCTGCTTACCGTTCAAGAGGCGTGTGCAGGCGGACACGCGTTGTCCGCAGGGCCGAGGGGCGAGGCTGCCGGCGCTCGAGCCCTTTGCCCTCCCTCCCTCCCTTCCTTGGGCAGAACGAGTTGGATGGGTCTTCTGTGACCGCCGTCTGCGCGGCGGTGGCGTTCTGTCATTTACACACGTTGTTCTCATTAAAAAGCGAATTATACTCGAGTCCCAGAGGCTGCTTCTCTATCTCGGGTTGGGCAGCCAGGAGGGCAGGTGACGACGGGCTTGGGGGACAGTGGGAATGTCACCCCCGGGGGCTCACAGGGAGGGTGAGCAGTCTCACTCAGCTCCAGGGTGTCCGAGACGCCATCATCGGTCCTTAAATGCTTTTGGTGTCATTCCCGCCCAAGTCACGTTAAGGGACATGCAGACCCTTGGCTGTCCCTGCTGTCTGACTACAAGGTGAAGAGAGGTCGGCCGCCACCCGCGTGGGTCTTGAAGCAGCTGCCAACTTGCTCACTGGGTTTTGGAATAACACGTCTCGGAAAGGAGTCCGCTCTCAGGCCTGCCGCTCCCAGGAGCCCAGCCAGCCTCAGAAAGGCAGTGGTTCTCTGCCGTGGACACCAGCGCACTTCGCTTGCAGGGGGCAACCCCCACCCCCCCACCCCCACCCCCCCGCGCTTCCCTTCTGCGAGCGTCCTGCCCACCTGAGCCTCTGTCTCCATCCTCTCAACCAAAGCTTGCCGCCGGCCTGGTCCTCCCACTAGTCCCAGCTCGTGTTTAGATGTCAGCCCCACTGCCAGAGTGGGTGCCTGATTCTGAAAGGCGATTGGGAGGCCTCGCTGCCCATCTGTGCCCTGTCCTGTCCCCATTCATCACCACCCAAGGTGTGGGGGACACGTGGGCTGCCTGTTTACCCAGAGGGAGGAAGGCCCCTGTAGGTGCAGATTTGGGCAGCCCCATAGCCACCTGTCCCCACAGGCTCCAGGGTGTCACTAATCTGCGTGTGGTCTCTGATGCCCTCGGAGCGGAGGTCAGACCTGCATTGTAGGGTGAAGGCTCGTGTCCCACTCAGGCTCCGTCTACAGAGGGCCTGGGCCTCAGCGCTCACCCTGGCTGGACGTGTGGACAGCTGGCAGCCAGGAGATGCTCACCTGGGGAGACTGAGTGCTGCTGGGGCTGCTCCTGGGGCAGACCTGGGTTCCCAGGGCCTGGAACCTTCGGGAACAGGAGTGTGGCAGGGTAGGACTAAAACGCTGGACCCCCAGACAGCCTACAAAGCAGAGGTTCTCTCTGCTCAAGTCATGCTAAGCCCAGGGGTCCTGGAATTCGCCCCGTCCCTGTTCCTCAGCCTCTTGGCCCAGGCAGCCCAGGCCTGGTGGCTGACCCCTTGACCACCCCGATACCCAGAGAGGGGCCCCTGGCCCAGCCGGTTTGTGAGAAGGCCGGCACGTCTGACCCCGGGGGCGGTGTTTGTTCAGCCTGGAACCAGCCTTCCAGGGCTCTGACGGGGCCTTACCCCTCACCAGACATCGGATGCCAGCCTCATTCAGTATTCCAGAGGTGACCCCAACAGGATTTGGGGGCAGCAGAGAACCAGAAATCAGCATCTGCTGTCCAACCTCCAAGCTGGTGGTGCCAGTGTCAGCTGGCCCAGCAACCCGGTTTCCTGGGGTGTAGACTGGGGAGGTCGGAGGAAGTGGGGTCTGCATCCTCAGGAGACTGCCCAGCCTCTCCGGCACACTCTGTGACCCCAAGTGTACCCTCTAAACATGAGGCAAAATGAGGAGGGGCTTTGGAGCCACGCAGGGCCTGGCTTCCAGGCCTGGCAGTGACACTGTGTGTCGGGCCTCGTGTTCCCCCCGGGGCTCAGCCTGGCGCCCAGACTGCGGTGCTGAGGCCGGCAGGCAGGTGGCAGTGTTGGGCCAGCGAAGGGCCCTGTCCCGGCCGGGCTCCCTTCCACTCGCACAGGCACCGCGGTCTGGAGTCCAGGATGGGTCCGGTGATGCTGGCCACGCTACACGCCAGGGATCGGCCACGCATGCTGGTGCCACCCAGGAACCCTGGGTCCCATGGCACCTCCCTCAGCTGTGGTCAGACCAGAGTGATACGTGTTGGGAGCGGTCAGGGGGACAAGTCTCAGCCTTCATGGTCATCTTTGCCCTGCTCCCCCTGCCACTCTCCCCACCCCCCACCCCTCCATCTCTGTGGCCTCAGAGTTGGCACCACTTGGCAGTCCTATCGAGAGCCAGCCGCCCAGACCCACCATGGGGGTGTTGGCAGTTGTAGGGAGAGGCCCCCTGGTGCCCCCGGGAGGGTCCACCCTATCTTCTAAATGGAACGAGCCAGCCTTCCACCCCCAAAGAATTCACCCCACACCCATCTTGTTTGGTTTTCTCACGGCTCCGCCTCTGAAAAGGAGGCTGAGGCTCTTCACCTGATCCCCATCTCCCTGGAGAACTCCTGCACATGCTTCAGAAACCAGCTGGGGCATTAACCTCCTCTAAGAGCTCACCCCTCCCCTTCGTCTCTCTCCTCTGGGTCGCCACTGTCACGCTGCAAGCTCCCCGATGTCTCAGACTGGACAGCACCCCTCTACGGTAGGGCTCTAGTCTCTCCCCTTCTGATCCTAAGCCCCCTGGCGGCCTTGTCAGGCTGAACCAACACTGTGGGGCTCGGATTCATTAGAAAATTAGGATGTGATTTGTAATGTGAAGGACAGCTGGCGGCAAATGTCCCGCGCCTTAGAACATGGGGAAGCTGGTTAAGATGCCGATTTCTGGGCCGCATCTAGAGAACATAAATATGACCCTCTAGGCTCAGGGTGGACTGGCAATGTGTTTCCAATGAGAAGCCCAGCTGTCTCTGATGCAGGTGGTTTGCGGCCCCCCCCCGGGGGCAGGCATGGTGCCCAAGGTCAGAGCTGGGCTCCTAGGACCTACCCCCTTCCCTTCTATCCGGCCAGGGGGCCACAGAAGCCCAGAGCTGCCTCCCGCAGGGAAGCGCAGGGATGGGCTGGTCCCCAAGGCACTGGGGTGGGCTCAGGACAAGCCCTCCCGGGGGCCGGATGAAGCAGACACTGTGACGACTGAACTGGAGCAGTCCGGGTGGCTTCCTGGAGGCGGTGATTCGTGGGAGAAGGCTGGGCTGAGCAGAAGGAATCTGTGTGGACAGGTAAGACCCGGCCGGCCACAGACCCTTGGGAGCCCAGGGTGGCTGGATGAAGGCCAGCGTGGAGGCCAGGAGTTTCTGAGAAGCAACAATAAGGCCAGTTTTCTGAAAACGGGTGGCATTGGCTGGCAAGAGTGCTCGATGGATTGTGAGGGAGAAACAGGCCGGGAGACAGGTCTCCCAGCTGTACAATGGGGACAGTGATACTGCGTGAGAGTCACTCAGAGACGCACGGTTTGGGTTTTCTGTACAGACACTGTGCATTCACCTGTGTGGGACGCAGAGGAGGCGAGCCACAAAGACAGGGTGGGTTTGATAGGAAAGGGGGCGGAACTCTGGGTGGTCTGGCTACTGAGACTCTTATTTGCATAATTTGGGAACCAGTGTGTGTGGTGGGGGAGGGTCTCCTGGCCATTCTGCCCTTGGGAAAGCTAAGGCGGGCCAGCAAAGGAAAGCTGTTTTTGGGCTTCTCCGGGAAGCCTCGAGGGTTTAGCAGCGAGGCCAGGAGACAGGCTGCCCTTCCCCGGGGCAGCTCCTCTGGAACTCGGCCAGGCCTGCCTCCTCACAGTCACCGTGAAGATTAAATGCGAGAAATGCTGCCGGCGGGGCCAGACTGTCTGCAGACAGACTAAGTGCCCTTGCCTGTCGGCTTCCAGGCTGCTGTTCTTGTCCTTCCTAGAGATGGGACCCATCGAGTCCCGAGGGCAGGGGCACCTGTTTTTTGGTGGTCTGCCAAGTGAGCGTGAACCCAGCCATGGGCTTGGGGCCAGAGCTTGCTTTGCAGAGGCAGCAGGGGCCCTGCTAGAAAGGGGGAAGCCAGGCCCTGCCCCAGGAGGGTCCCAGCTGGGGTCGGCTGCAGCGCAGACGTTACAAGCATGCATTCTCATCGTCCCAGCAGCCTGGGAGGCCAGGCCGTGTGCCCATTTTATAGATGCTGAAAGAAATAAAAATCAGATGCTCTCTTTCCAGCCACTGGCCCCATCCCCGGTGTCGGGGCTCAGTTCCGTGACGTCTCTGGGCCTTACCTAACGCCTCTGGGAAATGGAGACCCAACAGTGCCCGTCTCCGCAGGTCACCCGGCGAGAACTCACGCAGGCAGTTAACACCGGCCTGGAGCCTGAGTGTTGTGTTAGCCAGTGCCCTTTCGTCATTATTTTACACACCGCCAGGCTAGGGTCAGGATGCCAAGAAGCCACACTGACACTGCCCACTGTGCTCCTGTGAGTCCCCTGCAAAAGGCCTCTATGTCAAAAGACACACCCCTTGCCTGACTCATGGGAGACATCGTCCCTCAGCTGCCGAGTGTCTCCCTGACTCAGTCCAGGGTCCCCAGAAGCCCCTCCAAGGATGTGGAAAGAGGGGGAGTAAGGTGTAAAACAGGCTGTGGCCACCTGCTTTGCAGAGGCAGCAGGGGCCCTTCTCCAGGGACTGGGTGGGCATCAGGGGTCTGTCGGTGTGGAGGGCCAGCATTCAGAGTGCAAAGCCGGCATGGGAGTGTCAAAGACCGATTCCACAGGTCCTCCATGGAAGCACCCCCAGCCCAGGTCCCAGGTGCGGTCTGGGCCTCTGCATTTATCAACTAGCTCTTGGGTGGAGGCTGTCATTCAAGGGTGGGGATGGCAGCGGCCACAGGACCCTGAGCCCTGTGAGCAGAGCGAAGAGACCATGGCCACCGCAGACCCATCTTACCCTGCCCCCACCCCTGTGGTATCTGACGGTCTCACACAGAAGAGGGAGCCTCTTTGGGTTTGGACATTTTATTAAGATAATCGATTCTTAAGTTATTTCTTTGTTGATCAGAAAGCATCTCTGGAGAAAACACGCACCATCTGTATAGATATACAAAAATATATCAGTCATTTTGCCTCTCTGGCACGTGCGTTCTGAGGATCCCCTCCTCACCTGCATGAGGGAACCATGCCCTGTCTGGGGCGGGGGTGTGACCAGGGCAGTGGCAGGGCCACCCCCTACCCAGTAGGTCCATTCATCCTGGGGGCATTCCCGCAGACACCTCGGGGGCTCTGGGGCACTCGTCCCGGGCAGCAGCAGGCTGTGAACCCCCAACCCCCAGCGTGTCCTCGCTGGTCTTCCTCTCGTGACGTCACACATGCGAGGTGAGCCCTGCAGCATTGTCCATACAAACATCACGTTTAAGTGATGGGCATGATGGGTGGCCCGGCCCCCCATGATATCTCTTTAAGTTGACAGCTGGGCCCAAGCCTCAGGCAGGGGACATGTCCAGAGAGTTTGAACGCCTCCCCTTGACACCTGGCACGAAGGCTCTGACGTCAGAGAGTCCTGGCACTGAAGGTTTGCGTGGACAGAGGTTAGCAGGGACGCCCTGCCAGTGAGGCTCCAGACAGAGCCCAGAGTCCATTTAGATGGGCTGTGCCCTGAGTCTCCCACACTGGGGCAGAGGACACCGGAACAGCTCAGGCGAGGTCTTCTCCGTATAGCTAACAGCAGCATCCAGCTTCCAGGCCCACGTTCACCAGGGGGGCCCACTCATGGTCCCTGACCTGGCCATCCCGGGGCCAAGCTGCACACATATGACAGGACCACTTTGCAAACACCCCCTTCTGGGAGCTGTGGGTTTCTGGATGGCACCCCTCTGCTCACACCAGCCCTGAACAGATGGGGCGGTGGGGTGTCGAGGGGCTGCAGGAGGCCCCCCCCAGCCAAGGCTCCTTCTCTCCCTGCCCCTCGGGGCGCCTTCCACCCTCCAGAGAGCCACGGCCAGGTGGCTTGGCCTCTTTAGGAGCTAATAAAATCGATGCATTCACCAACTCTGCCATGCTGACCCGTCGGGAGGCGGTCTCCCCATGCCCCTCCTGCCCCTGCTCTAGGCCCAGCCCTGGAGTCCATGGTCCTTCGGGGCCCCCAGGGCTCCCGCCGGGTCACTTGGGAGCTAGCCGGCCGCCCCGTTAGAGCGCCGCGGGCTGGAAGAGGCTGGCGCCCGGTTGCTGGCAGAGCTGCAGCTGCACGCTGGAGGTGAACCAGCGGCTGGGCCGGCCCAGGCTGCACCGCAGGGTGGTGCGGAAGGTGCTGCGCGCGTGCTTGGGGAAGATGATGGTCGTGCTGCGAAAGTGCAGGGCGCGCGGCCGCGGCTCCAGGGTCAGCTGGCTCCGGTAGTTACGCCACGTGCAGTTGGGCGCCGCCACGATCGTCTCGCTGTAGGCCGTGACCGTGGGCACCGGCGCGTAGAAGACGTTGTCACGGAAGTGCTTCTCCGAGGCGTACCTGACCTCCGAGTTGCAGCTGCAGAGGGCGGGAAGGCGGGGTGAGCCAGGGTCGGGGCGGCCGCCAGCCGCCCGTGGGCCTCGGCGGGCTCAGACACACGGCCCGGACACGTCCGAGACCTCCAGGCCAAAGGACAAAGAGGGGCCGAGGGGCTGTGCCCACCGAGAAGGGACTACAGAGATGGCGCCGACGAAATGCAGCACGTGGCCCTGCAAACTGGCCTCTGCAGTGTGGGCTGGACTCCTAGGTGGATAAGGGGGCAAAGCCCCCGCCACGTGGAACCCTGAGCAACCCGGCGCTCCCGTGATGCGCGCAAGCCGCTGAGGTGCCCGAGGGTTCCTTCCAGCAACAAGCAGACCGGAGGGGCTGCCGAGAGGGGGGCCGCCTGCTGAACCCGGGGTCAGGCCCAGCGGGAAGCCCCACTCACCGGATCTCGTGCACGGGCTCCGGGTTTAGGGCGATGCCCTCGCCGAAGAACACGGGCAGCATCCGGGGCCGCATCTCCAGCGCAGGGGGTTTCGGGGTGACGGACGGGGGCTGCAGGGAGAGCCACAGGCACGGGGTTACGAGACCTTTGGGCACGGGGGCCTCCGCTCCCCCTGAGCCCCAGGGGCTCCCCACGCAGCCTTCCAGCCCCTGCCCGTTGCACGGCTGCCCAAACCCACTGCACAGACACAGATCTCCCACAGAAGGCGTCCCCCCACCGTGGGGAACCGGCTGCCTCTGCATTTTCTTTGGCCCCCCCCACCATAATTTCCCTTAAGTGCTCTGTTCCCCTCCCCCACTGTTCTAGAACATCTCCGCCTGTCACTTGATGGTCCTGCACTGACACTAAGCCCACGGGAGGACCCAGAAAAGTGAGTGTTTTGAATCAGGAATCTGACACGTGAGGCCGGGAGGGCTCCCTCTGAGACCTTTTGGCAGCCTCCTAGGGTTCCCCCGCGACTTCATCCCTCAGAGACGTTCTGAACCTCGCCACGAGCCGGGTGGTGAGCTGGGGTCTTCACAGCAGCCCTGAGGCCTTGCTCCTGCTTTTACTTCCAGTGTGGCCACTGTGGATGGTTAATACTAACCCGTCACCAACTAGTGCCAGCTCTCTGCCTTCCACTCACATGTGAGAACCTCACTTCCCGTTCCCCTCGGCGGGGTGCGGGAGCACGGTGAGTGCTGCCTGCGACACGTGTGTCACCTCCGGGCTAATGAGTCTCCAGAGCTCCCTCTTCCTTCTGGTGCATCGTTCAAGGTGGTGGCTATGTCACCAGCCTGAGACCCCCAGTTCCTCCAAAGGGCACACACCTCCTCATCACAGTCAGCCCCCCTCTCCGGGCCGTAGCCTCCTGAGCTGAAGAGGGCTGACAGGAGCACCTGCCACAGTCTTCCACGAAGACTGAGTGAGTCAGAGGGTGTAGTGCGTGGACAGCGCCTGGCGCGGAGTAAGCGCTGAGAAAAGCTGGCTTGTATCAGGAGCCTTCCTTTTCAGGGCGGCCCAGGGTGGGGGTGAGGTGGTTCTGCCTGGAGAGAGGTACAATCCACACCCTTTGGACCTTGAAATAACGCTGCTCCCACCTTCCGGAAGCAAGCACACATCGTGTCAGCAGACTGGATTTAAAAATAAAAAAAAAAGGTAGTGACAAGATTCAGACGCTTCCAGCACCCTCTGTGGCTCCTTGGTTGTCGGCACGGACCCCAGCTGCAAAAGTCCAGGACTTGACCATTGTAGAACCAACACTCTCTCCAAAAGATGCTTCCCAAATGTGTGCAGGTGTCTGCTGAGCACCTACTGTGCGCCAGCCCCCGTGTGTGGGACGAGGCCAGTGCCTCCCAGGGCTCTCCTTGTTCAAGAGGGGGTGACGTGTGGCCACTGAGGAGTTGAGAGGATGGTACAGGATGTGAACATGGGTGCTGTTATTTGGAGGCGTTTTTTCTCTCCAGCCGGTGGGAAGGGCTGGAGGGAGAGAGAGGCGGCCTGTGCTGGTTTTAACCACCCCCATTCCCCAAGAAAGGACTGTTCCCAAGCTCACAGGAGGACTTCTTTGAGGGTCCACCCAGGCTAAAGAAACTGCTGAACGAACCCCTGACACTGCCTGAGTAGACCTTTGGGCCAACGTGCCACCAGCCCCTTTCCGGCCGGATCTCTCCCCAGCTGGCCGCCAGCACAGGGACAAGGCTCATTTCAGAGGCTGGCCAGGAAGCCAGGGCGCTGGGCACCGCTTGCCAAAGGGCCCCAGTGGAAAAACAGCCCCAGTCCGCCTGCGCTGGAAGCACGTCACAGGAGATACGAGAGGCCGGTGAGAACCCAGACGCAGGCTGGCATCCAGTGATCTCGGTGGCGAGACAGCTCCGGAAGTCGTTGCCAAGGCCCAAGGACGCCCTCAAAGGGCCCCAGGGCTAGACACGAAGGGAAGACAGCAGCAGCTACTGGGCTTCCGGAGCTCAGAGCTGAGTCCTTCTGGCTGCAGGGCTGTTGAAACAGCACAACAGTGGTGCGGGCCCCTGGCGCTCAGCCAGCCGGAGAGTCGGCATGGAAAGCGCCCGTCACAGCCAAGGAGGCACACCGTGGGCCCTGGCAGCACGGCCTTCCAGCCACACTGGAACGAGCCACTCCTCAAAGCCTGGGGCACAGTCAGATGGGAGCCACCAGGGCGGGGAAAGGCAGGGAGGGGCTCCCACAGGGAAACGAGAGGGGGACCCCTCCCTACCCCACGCACCCCCATGCACCCCCAGGGGCCCAGCTGCTGCTGCTCCGCTGGTCAGGGAGCCCAGAGGGAAGAAAGGTCAGCTCCGTTCACCCCGCACGCCCAGGGTGGCCACACCCCAGTTCTTTCCCCAAAGGCCCAGGTTCCCTCTAAAGATACCCCACGGAGGCCCACTGGGCCGGCCACCTGGTCACATCTGTAAAGCCATGGCGGTGCCATCTGTGCAGCCCACACCACAGGCCTGGGCGCCTGTCAGGGATGCCTGAGGTGCGGGCCAGCCAGTGTCCCCGCACAGCTCTGGGGTGAAGGGGCAGAGGAAGAACAGTGAATTCCAGGCACGGCCAAGCACCGACCCCAGACGCCACTCTCCCTGCCCCGGGATGGCAGCCCCCAGCCCCCGCTCCTTCTCGAGGCCCCACAGAGCCCTATTGTACCACGGGACCTGCAGTAGGCAGGGGTGTGTGTGGGGACGAGGGCCGCGGAGGGAGAGGGTTTAGAGGACAGGCTGCCGCCAGGCCCCACCCACCTTGCCGGGTGATTCATGGGCCTTCCCTGAGGATAAATGCTCGCTGGCGGCTGGAAGTAAAAATACACACGGGCGTTTGGGCGTGCTGCCCGTTCCTGACTGCCGAGCAGGGCACAGCCCACAGGACGCAGAGATAACCGCTCTGCTGTGAGAGAGAGCTCTGTGCCACTTCGTGAGGGCCCAGCCCAACCAAGGGTCCTGGCCTGGCTGGCAGGAACACATAGGGACAGTACGGTGGCGTTTGTGCCCAGCCTGGGGGATGCATACGGCCCACAGCTGCCGTGGCATGGGACATGGCCAAAGCCACGCATGGCACTCAAAACGGTGAACCTTCATCCAGCCAGGGAGTAACAAGCCCTCGGACTGGCAAGAAGATGGGTCCAGGGCCCCCACTGCTACTCCTGGAGAGTGGGACCATCACAGAGGCCCCCCCGCGCTGGCATGGGGGAGGGGTGTCCTTGCCAAAGCCACAGGGAGGCTTTGTACCTGCTTATATGGACTCACTGGCCAGTGAGGGCTGCTGTGGCAATTGGAATTAAACTCGATTATCCTCCGCTTGTATTTAGGATTTGAGACCAAAAGCTCACATGCTGGTCTAAGATTGACTGACCTTGACCATCATCCATGAGGAAAGTGATCTAAGGAAGTGACCTTGAGGAGTCTTCACCCTTCTTATGAAAGGCGGCAAATCCTGGGGCAGAGGGGAGGGGCTCCTTAGGCTGGTTGCCCTCCCCCAACATGGCACAGCAGGGCAGCTGCATGGGGCCCTGGGGGAGCCCAGGAGGCCCTGAATGGGCTGCTCCCTGGAGAGCCCCTGAGCATCATGGGCCCAGCACAGACCCCACAGGCCAGGGTCTGACACCCAAGGCAGGGAAACGGTGAGCAAACACCGCCGTAGGAGTGGAGGCAGGGCTCAGGGACAGGCCTGTTCCCAGAGACGGGAGGCCAGATGGACCCAAGAGGGCAGGAGGGGGGTGGGTTGGCTTGTGAGCCCCACAAAGACATGTAACCTGGGGATGTGACCCTATTTGGAAAGAGGGCCTTTGCAGATGTGATCAAGTGAAGATGGGGTCTTACTGGCTTAGGGAGGGCTCTGAATCCATGGACTGGTGTCCTTATAACAAAGCAATCTGGACACAGGACACAGAGGGAGAAGGCCCTGTGATGACAGGAGTGATGCATCTACAAGCCCGGGGCACCAAGGACGGCGGGCCACCACCAGGAGCTGGAACAGAAACGTGGGGTGGGCCCTTCCCGACAGCCTTCGGAGGGGCTCGGCACCTTCATGTCTGACTTCCAGCTTCAGGCTGTGAGAAGGGATTCCTGTTGTTTTACCCACCAAGTCTGTGACTTTGCTATGGCAGCCCTAGGCAGGCACCTGCAAGGCTGTGCCCCCCAATGAAAGGGGGACTAAGGACTTGGGGGGCGACGCCTCCCACTTCCCCAAAATACATCCCACAATGACTGAGCAGCCGCCAAGGAAGTGACCTGTTTTCTGTGCACTAAGCATGACGTGCCCGCACCCTACTCTCACCAAAGGCCTGGTCTGCTGTCACTTAAGGAGGTACTGGGAGTCTGTGTACCATCTTCCCAGCCCAGAGGCTAAGAGTACAAAGGGCAAAAGGACAGGACACTCTGGCCCCCAGGGAAGTCCCTGTCAGTTCCCGCCTGGTGGCATTTTCCCAGGAAGGTGGCTCCTGCTTAGCCCCTGGTCCCCAGAGCACCTGGAGGGGTGTGGGCCTATTTGTCTACTTTTCACATGATAGCTACAGATAGAGCTGAATTTCTCAGACGGGTGAGCCTACCACAGAGATGTGGGGCTGTCAGAAACGTCGCTGAATTTCCGCTGGGGGCCAATTCCTCCAGGATTAAGCAGACGGGCTGGAAGGAGGCGCCAGCGTCTCTGGCTTTTCCTCCCCTCCCTCCCTCCAGCCTCCCTTTCTGCAAACTTGCTCCTCCCACCTTGGCCTCACACACCTGGCTCTCTCTCACCTGAGCTTGCTCAGACACTTTACTGGTCAGGGAAGCACCTGGGAGCTTACAAGGGGGCCATGGGGGTTGGCCCCTCTGTCCGTCCGTCCATCCATCCGTCCATCCACTTGTCCATCCATCCTTCCCAATCCCAGGCACTGACCCCTGAGTCCCTGAATGCCTCACTCCCCCTCCTCCCTCATACTTACTTGGTTTCACCATCACAGCCCAGAAACAGGAATGAGAAAACCCAGGATCCGGGGTGACAGGGGAGGGGAGGGTGACAGTCAAGATCCTAAGAGGTGGCTGGGCAGCCCTAAGAGATTTTCAAAGATGGGGCTAAGACATCCCCCTCCCCGCCGCCACTCCGCCGTACATCCGGCCCACAGCGCTTCTCTCAGAATCCAGGTCCGGGGAACCAGCCCCTCATCCTTAGGGACGTTCTCAAGTGCGTCACTCAGAAATACATGCAACCTGTAAACAGAGCCAGCAGATCGGGGCTGGGGTAACAGTAGCCACGCAGGACGGCGCCCAGGCCACCGGCTGCTGGGGCACCCCGTCTCCACATCTGAGGGGGAACAGCTCAGACCATCACCTCCGGTCACCACTCCACAGCGGGCTCCTTCTCCACTCATCTCCTTGTCCACTCCACTCCATCTCTTTCATCTGCCACACAGATGAGATTGTCCACTTCTCACCCACCCTAGTGGAGGCTGTTCCTCAAACATGCGCCCCAGGAAACTCAGCTGGAGATCCCAAATGCTATTTGTGGCCTCCCCGGGGGGTATAGTAAGATGGGGCAGGATTAGTTCCCCCAACTGCTGCCCTGTTAACTCCGGGAAATGGGCGTCTGCTGCACACCCAGTCACCCCTACAGGCAGCAGGACCCCCACCCCCCATGCACCCCCAGTACCCACAGCTCGGCCAGGCAGGATGGGGCAGGCGGAGGGAGGGGCACAGACAGCCTCTGTCTTGTGCCAGCTGTGTGCCTCGTCCAACCTGGCTTAAATACTTGTGGGATGACCCCCTCCCGGCCCAGCTGACAGCCTTGGCAGTTCCGGTCGGTCGGTGGCCTGCAGGGGGCCAGCCCCACTCGGGAGGAGACAAGCCCTCCACAGATCCTGTTCCTCACAGGCAGCTCTCAGTCAAGTCTCTGGTTTGGGTTTCTAATTTGGGGGGTGTGGGAGCTCATGGTGCCTTGAAGAAAAATTTTAAAACAGTCACAAGTACCTTTTAGAAAGACCAAACGGAATTTTACTTTCGGGCCTCAGCTTGGCCTGCGAGCCCCTGCTCTGGTCCCCGCCAGCCTCCTTACTGCTCCTCAAACATGCCTACCTTGTTCCCGCCTCAGGACCTTTGCACTGGCCATTGTCTGGGACTGGTGCATGCTTCAGCCCTGTAACCGTCAAGTCCACTCCCTCGTTTTTGTCTGGTTTCTATTCCGTGTCACTTTCCCAACCACCCTGTCTAAAGTAGCTCCACCCTCACCCAGCTTCTTGTCTTAAGGGCCCTTATCAGTCCCCGTGGTATTGGGTCCCACTAGAAAGCCATGCCATGAGGGCAGGGACCTTAAACCCCTTGTCCCCTGCTGTATCATCCATGGTCCAAAACAGTGCAGGGCATACACTAGGTGCTCAGTAAATACTGGTGGGTGAATGTCTGAGTCCCAGACCTTCATGGGTTTGGGGATCACCAATACTACTCTGTACTCCAAAGGGCAAGCCAGAGAAGCCATGCCAAGGCAGGGTGGGGTTTCGCTCACACCCAGCCTGGTCCCCAGTGCCTTTCATGTCTTGGGCGGGGTGGTCTCCCAGCTGCCAGACACCCTGGACAATGGGGTGTCGTCCAGAATGTAAGTCCAGCTTATTAAAACAAAGTGGCAGGGGGTGGAGGGAATGGGCAAATGTAACACATATGTCCAGCATAATAAATAGGTGACAAGCTGGTGGAGACTTCAGTGGCTAAGGTTTGGGGACAGAACTGCAGCTCCACCCCCTGGCTGCGGTGTGTGCCACCAGTTTTGACTGGGGGTTGGGAGGGAGGCAGTGCTGAGAACTGGGTGTCAGAACAAAGGTAGCTGCCCAGGGCGAAGCAGGCTGAAACCCAGACCCTATGGTCTGACCCACGATGCTAGGGGGACGCAGGAGGCAGATTCTGTCCCCTTCCCAGGGTCCGTCAGAGGGCGAGGCTGTGCCTACATCTGCACCTGAAAAGCATTCTCCGTGAGTCGTCCGCACGCAGGGTGTTGTTAAACACCAGATTAGAGAAGGCTGACAGGAGTTAACCATTGTGGGGCATCCCGCCTGCAACTCAGTAACAGGGTAGGTGGGGGGGGGGGGGCCCTGGCAGGGCCTGGGGCTTAGAAGAGGTTGCCCATGGCAACCAGTTCCTCTTGTTTTATTAAAAGCAGGATCTTAGAACGCCATGCGGTCACAGGCATTTTTTGTTTTTCTTTTAATTAGAAAAAGAAAACCCCCACACAGGTAGTTAATTAGCTCCACAGCCAAAACTGGGAGAATATAAAGTCTAAGGGTAGAGACCGCAGCCAGATCCCTGGGTTCTCTTCCAGCGAGGCCACTGACCAGCTGGGTGACGGGCAAACTGAGAACCTCTGTGCCTCAGTTTCCCCTCTAGAAAATGGGAGTAATGAGATGCAGCCTTCATGGGAATATGGCGAAAATTAAATGACTGGATGCACGTAAAGGGTTTAGGACAGTCCCTGGCTAGCAAAACAGATATCGTTACCTATGCGGAAATAGCCCCAGGTTTTGCCTTCAAGCCAAAGTAAAAGAGCAGGGACAGCACGGTCCATCCCTGGCATCTGGTTAGCAAGGAAAGGAAAGGAAATAAAATCAGCTGGAACAGTCAAGCCAAGTAAGCCGGGCACACTGGCTGGCCTAGCAAGCAGAGAAAGCATCCAGAAAAACCTCTTTAAGGAGGATTCTGGGTCATCCAAACAACCAAGAGGCAGACTGGTTCCATGTCCCTTTTCTCTGAGCCCCATTGTGTAAGACACCACAGGGATTTATTCCAAGACACTCTCCAGGCCACTGTGCCAATCCGAGACTTGCGGGATGGCTGGCCCGTTCCAACAACAGGACCAATGTAAATGCAAACAGCCTTGGTCACCTCTATTCACCCCTGGAAATCCTCAAAGCCCCATCTCACCACCAGCCCCCAAAAGGGAGACCAACATGCAAATTCACCGCATGATTTTGGTCCAAGAGAGCAGTTCCCAAACTTGCTTGCACGCTAGAAATAAATACCTGGGGAAGTTCTAAAACTCCTGACGCCCCAGTCGCTGCCTGTACCAGGTAAATGAGAATGTCTGGAGGCGTGAGGCGGCCAGGGGTCTTTTTTAAAGGCCTCAGATACTCTGATGCCAAGTCAAGTTTGGGACCCACTGGACCAAGGAGCAAGGGAGGCACCAATGAAATTCCTGTCAGTATCTTGAAGCGGGGGAACCGTTCCTTTCCGATCTTCAGCGGCGGGGGTTGGGGGGGGGGGGTGTCCTGCCCTGCGAGGTACCAGGTGACATCCCGGTGCGACCCGTGCACGGGGCAGGAAAGAAGCTCGCCGTGCAGCGGGCAAATGCCACCGGGGTGGTTAGCAGCCTCTGGGGTCCAGAAGGAGCCGGATCCCCCCACCCCTTGCTCCTGCCTGCGGGGGGGGGGCCCCCAATCTCAGTTCAGCCTCCAGTCCCCAGGCGGGCACCCCCCTAAGCCGGGGGGAGACAGACTCGAGAGCCTTCCAGCCGGGGTTCCAGCCTCCCCCAGGCACCGCCTCAGCTCCACGTCCACATCCCTCCCCATCGCGGGAAGGAAGTGCTCCTGTCTGCGCTTGGTTTGAAACATACATATATATCCAACAGAAGGCTTTCACGCTGGGGAGCGGGGTGGGCAGCGCGCAGCCGGGCCGGGCCCCCGCTGCCCTCGCCCCGGGGCGGCCCCTCGCGGGGAGGCCCGGAGCGGGGAGCCGGCCGCAGCGGCGCCCCCGGGCCCAGCGCCCCGGCCGCCCCCGGAGCGCGCTGCTCGGCGGAGGGGCGTGTGCGGGCGGCGCAGGCCCCCGCCCGCGTGGCCCGCCCGCCCCCGCGCTCACCGCTCGGGCCTCGCCGGGTCCGGGGGCGCCCCCCGCGCGGGCGTCCAGGATGCCCGGCGCCTGGGCGTAGAAGGGCGGGCTGGGGCTGGGGCTGGGCGGCAGCCCGGAGTCGGGGCTGTCCAGCAGGCCGTCCCGGCGCGTCTCCTTCAGGCCCTCCTCCATGCCCTGCAGGTGCAGGTGGCCCACCATGTCTGGGGGCGCGGGGGCCTCCCCACCGCGCTCCGGGGCCCGGGCGCTGCGGGCAGAGCCGAGAGGCTGCGCGTCAGGCCCGCGCCCCGCGCCCCGCGCCCCTCGGCCGCCCGGCTCCGCGCCGCCCGCCGCCGGCCTCTGCGCACCTTCCCGGCCCGCGCCTCCTTTTCTAGGCGCCTCCCCTCCGCGCCCGGCCCGCCCCGGCCGGCCCGCCCCGCCCGCACCCCGGGGGCGCACGCCCGGGCGAGGCCCGCGGCCCCCCACTCGGAAGAAACGCCCCGCGGGGGCTCCAGCGGTGACTCGCCGGCGCCCGAGTAACAGGAGGAGGGACGACCAAGGTCGATGCGGCCGCTCCAGGTTCTCCGTCTCGCTGAAGTCCGAATAAAGGAATCTTTCAGATCTGCAACTTACAATGGAGGTGGGGAAACGAGACGTTTAAACGCTTGCCAGGCCTGGAGGCCTCAGCGCCTCTTTTTCCAGCAGGAATGCCCACCCCTTTGTTTATGTGCACACCCCCCACCCCCACCCGGGCCGGGGTCCTTGTATCTCCATGTGGATGGACAGCATTAGGTAGCAGTGGGAGTAGGGGAGGTGAGGGGGCGATGGGAGACATTTCCTGGAAACTTCTAGCATCTGGCTGTTTCCCCAAAGTCATCCAGACACGTTCTTGCTCACAGACAAGGGTGTCTCTATTGTCCCCTCCTTTCCTTCTAAATAAGGGCACTTACTTCTCTTTCTTCCCATGACTGAACAGGGGCCCTGCGTTTCCGGTCCCACCCACCCATCCACACTGACACCCCCTCACACCACCCCTGGGGTTCCAGCCCCCCATTGGGAAAGCAGGGGTCCCCGCTGCCTGCAGGTTGCTTTGAAAGCAACTGGGGTATGGGAGAGGCAAATCGCCCTGGGAAGGGAGCAGTGCGGACCGGGAAGGGGTGACAGTGTGGACGGACACACCAGTCAACATTGCTCGCACCCTCGCTGTGCCCCCAGCCCTATCAGGCACTGGGGCACCCAGTCTGATCAGGGGTAAATGCACCGGGAAGCACATGCTGCGAGTTCAATGGAGGAAATTAACAAGGCGTGGCGAGCAAGAGCGATGGGGGGGGGCAGGTGTTCAGGGAAGGCAGCCCTGAGGAGGTGACAGTTTTAAGATGAGACCTGAACAGCCACGCAGTGGAGACAGAATTAGCCTTCCGGGTGAGGGGACAGCAAGGACAACGGCCTGCAGCCAGAGAGAGTGACATCCATCCCAGGACCCACAGCAGAAGGGGTGGGGAGCTTCCTACGTGTGCTGCGGGCGCAGCTGGACCTGTCATCAGGTAAATACTACCCGTTTCTACGCCGACCAGAAAGAACATGGGAAACCTGCTGCCCTAGCAGAATTAACTCAAGGTTCGAATGTCTGGAACATCCCAGAGGGAAAAAAGAACTGACTCTGTTTGCCTCAATTCTCAGGCACGGCAGACCTTCCTCGGCCCTCAGGCCACTTGACCTGAAATGGGTGAGTGAACTGTTATCATCCTCATAGGACAAAAGTGTGTGGGGGGGGGCTGGTCCTTCCAGACCGTGAACACCTGCCCCCCAAATGCCCGGCATGCCAGCCCACAGGAGAGAGCTGGCTTCCATCGCGCCCGGTCCTGGAGATGTCTTGGACAAGCACTGATTATTCTTATTATAGGGAAGTGATGAGACTCAGGCAGGATCACCCAGCAGGGCCCAGCAGGAAATCGGTGTGAGGTGCCCTGAGCACCACGGAAGGGTCATCTTGTCTTGATTTAAAATTTTGATATTTTGTTCACCTGGAATTTTTATTATTAGCTTTGACTTTTAAAATATTGCAGTAAAATAGTATTTGTCTGCAAGTTTGGGACGATCCCCTTAAATTAGGTGCTCTAGGTGAGTGCCTCACTCGCCTCACAGTGATCCTGGCTGGCTTCCACCCTTCACACGTACCAGGACCCACTTAGGTTCTGGAAGTTTCCCTGTGCCCACACTCAGCTTCCCTTGAAAGGGACTCCCCTGTATGGAAGAACGTTGGAGATGGGTATAAAGCCAGCAGCAGGAAAAACATGACTGCGCTACAAATGTCAAACGCCCTGTAAGCGGCCCACATAAGGGACCCCAGTAGCCATGACTTCTGACCTATGCGGACCCACTGCCAGCTCAGGGGGTCGCCCGGGGACTGAAAGCGGGTACTGTAAAAAAGCTTGTTTCTCACAGCGCCAGATGGTCTGCAAATGTCAAAGGGGAGGAAAGGCTGACATTTCCATAAGTGAGCTTGAGCCTGGGGCTAGGGGTGGGTGGGCAGCCCTCTCAGCAGATACTCAGGAGATAAGGGGGCTTGAACCTCTGCAGTGTGAGCCCAGGGGAGCTTTGAAGACCTGAGTGCCCGCTCTGGGCCAGGCACTGCAGCCCAGGCTGAGACCCCGGTGTGGCCCTAAGGGATTTGGGTTTTATCTGCCAGGGGAATGGGGACCCACAGAGGATTTGAAGCGGGTTTTAGGAATGACCTGATCCAAATTGCTTCCAAAGTTGGGTTAAAGAGAGGAGATAAATTGGGCAGAGAAAGTAGACATTTAATAGAAAAGAGGAATTAGGGTACCCGACAAAGGGTCCTGAAGTGTCCGTCCCATGCTGGAGAGAAGGGGAGACCCACCACACACCCTCGGAAGGGCGCCGTTAACCAGGAGCTGGTGAAGTGCCCACTTTTAGAAGCACGGGATGAGGAAGAAAGAAAAGTGACCTAGGGTGACCTCGAACTCCAGGGGGCTCACCCAGCATCCCAGCCTCAGGGGGCTCTCCCAGTCTGCTTTCTGAAGGGGGAGCTCAATGCAGAGACAGAGGCCAGAGGGTGACAGGGAAGGGCACAGAGAGAAAAAGGCTTTCTCATCGAGAGCATTAGCCCCTTGTTCCACGCAGCATCGGAGGCCGTTCATGAAGCAGGGCTGTGCGCTTACAAAGGCCTCTGCACACCCATTTTCTTGCACTTGAACCCTGCAAACTACCGCAACACTCAACATCTCAACATGGATGTGTGTTACTTCTAGTTTAGAATGAAGCGTATCAAGCCACGGAGGCTCTGAGAGGGTAAGTCCTTTGTCTAAATTCACACCGCAAGGCCTGGTCTGAAAACCCTCATCTGGGACCTTTTTTGGTGACCGTTCAGGGGCCTCTCTGCAGGAAAGGGCTGACTCTTCCTGTGGGTCAAAGTCAAAGCCCAAAACAAGCTCTCCTTCCCCTGGCGAGACTACGAGGCCTGTGGACAGATCAGAGCTGCTCTATTTTAGGAGCTGTAAGTGTCTCTCTTCCATCAAATTCCAGATGGGGGGTCCTGCGGGCAGAAGTGGGGTGCAGGTGAAGACCTCCCAGCCCATGGGGGGAGCTCCCAGGGGTCCTGCCGTTGGCACGCTCGGGCTGCCTGGGTTCCGATCCTGGTGCTAATGCTCTCACTGTGTGATTTGGACCATTTGCAAACCCTCTCTGTGCCTAAGCATTCCCATCCATAAAGTGGGGACAATGATAAAAGGGAAGAAGCAGAGATTAAATATGCTGCGATTAACTATAACTAGAGTGTGTTTCCAGGCATGCCAGGCGCAGGAGGAGACCTCGGCAAGTGGCCAGAGAAAGTTCTCCAAGCTTCGCCCATCCCTGCCCTTTATCACTGCCTCTCGTCATCACAGTGCCGGAGGGAACCAATCTAGTAATATGTGTGTCATCTTTTGTTTAAAAAGAAAAGAGGAGAAGGGGTGACATGGGCACTAAATCCTTGTCTTTCATATAGAGAGTCCATAGATACTGGGTACCTTTAGGAGGTCCAGGAAATAGTCATTGGACATTATTTAGCATTTGAAAGTAGCCACCAGAACTTAAAGTGGGGTTCACAGAGGCAGAGGGGGAGACAGCTCCTTTTTCGTTACAGGCTCTTGATAACTCCGCTTTGATTCGTTCACAAGAACATGTGACACAGAGAAATCGGCTTCAAGTTAAAAGCCCGGTGCCGGACACCCATGACATTGGGCTGTGCGCCCTCTGCAGGCCCGGCCCTGGGGCCTGGCCAGTGGGTGCCCTCCCGCCCGTATTTTCCCAGTCCCCAGTGCGAGCCACAGACAGCACTGGGACATAGCTGCAACAGTGACTCACCTCTTCATTTTTAGCCATGTCCTCTCTGAGCCTGCGGCTCGGTCTCGGCTGGGCAGCTGTCTGCCTGGGGTCAGGGCCTGCCCTCTGGCCTCGCTGCCCCCGGGGCTGGTGCACAGAGCGGGCTGGCGTTCGCTCCTAAGGCCAGCTTTTGACGACCAGTCCCACTAGAGGAGGAAAGTGGGGACAAAGTGGGTCCACAGTGCATTGGACCCAGGGGTGTGTTGTGCTGACACCTGAATGAGTGTGTCTGGAATAGCCTCAGGCTTCCCAAGACTTTGAGCAAAATAACGAAAACTTTGCTTTCGGGTCGACTTCCTGGCCTGAATTTCTGGGCTCTTCCCCGTCCTCCAGAATGGGCTTGCCTGCATCCCCTCACAGCCACAAGCGAAGGCGTCCACAGCCACATTCACAGCCGAAAGGGTTTTCGGGACGTTAACTTGCTGGTTCACACCTTCAGGGTTTAAGGAGCTTTTAGCTGAAAAGGCCTTTTTCTGCCAGCTTCTCCCAAGCCTGAGTAAACAAAAAACTTATTTATGTCCTCAGAGCACTCAATTAAGGCAGGGCAGGGATAAAATCAGTGACAGGGTGTAGTCAAAACACAGCCCATAAAGTCAAGAGCTGGCCGTTGCAGGCCAGCTGCCCGCTCTTGGAGAAGCCGGGTCCCACCCCCACCCAATTTTTGTTTTGTAAAGTTGAAAGAATAATCTAATGAAAACCCAAACACCCTTCACCTCTAAACAGCAATTGTTAACATGTGGTCACATCTGGCCTCTCAATCTATCTCCCCCAGCTCTGTGTGTGTGTGTCTGTGTGTGTGTGTGTGTGTGTGTGTGTGTCTGTGTGTGTGTAACATTTATTGTGCTGTCTGTTTTGCTGACATCATGACCCTTAATTCCCAAAGCCTCTATAACTACAATGGTGTGACCGCACCAATGAATTGAACATGGGCACAATGATATTATAGAACCTATATTTCATAGCAAAATCTCCCAGTTACCCAAAAATGTCCTTGAAAGCTGCTTTCTCTTCCAATCCAGGGCCCAAGCACACATCACACTTAGTTATCATTGCTGGGGGACAATTCTCCATGGGTTTTGTGTTGCATCTCACAAACAGAGACTGTCCTCTGTCTTGACTGTCATTTCAAGGACATCTGTATAGAGAGAACAGCCTCGAAAGGTTGCGATCATGTCTCCCTCCAAAGCAGAAGGCAGGCGTGCTTACCGTCCAGTGTAAAAAAAGATGTCCCTTTGGGGAAAAGATCAGGCAGGCTTACTGCCTATGATAAAAGATTTGGGTTCCCTAAACTCTGAGTTCCTTTCCTATAATGGAAGGCATTGCTCAGGCAGGTGTTGCCCGTGGGAACCAGGGCTGGGGAAAACGGCACGAGGAAACACTGGCTGCTGGTGTGGCTGTGAGTGGTAACACCTTCTGGTCTTGACCCAGGGTTCTCGTGTCTTTGCTGATGTCCAGGTGACTGTGTCAGGCTGGCTTCTTAGCTGGCTAGGGCGGTGAAATGTCAGACCCTTCACAGCCTTTGACGGTCATTTTCTGACAAGGGTTTGAGTCACTTTCCGCCCTCCACAGTTGTTTCTCTTTTGTCTCTAATCCAGAATTATCCCATGTCTTTCTTTGTTTTTCTGGAAATCGATAGGTTTAAAGAGCTCACGCCAGCAGAGAGTCCCACAGTCTATTTGTCTGGTTGCTTCCATTTGATTTGATGTCGGGTGAATGTTCTCGAGAGGATTTCACAGGGTCAGTGTCGTGGCACTGGCAGCTGGAGGCAGAGATGTCAGCTTCTCTCATTGTTGATCATGCTAACAGCTTGTCACTTGGCTGAAGGGGTGTCCACCACGTTTCTTTGCTGTAAAGGTATCTTAGCCTTAGTAATTCATCAGGAATCTGTGGGGCGGTATTTTGAGACCGCGGGAATATCCTGTCCTGACCAGCCTTAACCTCTACAAATCCTGGTTGATTCATCTGCGAAGGGTTTTGTACTAGCTGACAGCCCCAGATGCTGCGATGATTATGTCTCCCCCATGGCCATGGAGACCACATGGCCTGCAGAGCCTAAAATGTCTTCTGTCTGGCCCTTTGTAGAAAAAGTTTGCCAACCTCAGCAATAGTGGGTGGTGCATGACAACAGAGATAAGGTGAATCTATGAGTTACCTTTAATACGTTCATCTGTCTCTACCGCTCTCTTTACCATTTTTCAGTTTTTTTGGGGGGGTTCATGGTTGTTTGGCTGTCAAGCTGCACTTTAGGCCCTGACACACATGGAACCGGGGCCCACCGTCACAGACGAGAAGCTGTGGGAACCATGTCTTCCTCATGCCTTGTGCTGGGCAACTCCACGCAAAGCAAAGCATCCTGGGGTCTTCCACATGTGGCACACCATCCAAATTGGTTCAAGTTATCTTCTCTGGCTAGAAGCCGTGACGTCACATGAAACAGTGAGTATGTCTGCCGAATCCGCAACGCCAAAATACCACTATTTGATGTAGAGGGTTTGGGGGATGAAAAAATTGTCATACCAGAAAAAAAGGAGTCCTCCAAAAAAAAACTGGTATGGCTTTCCAAGAGTTACTATGGCAAATGGTCTTTAGCCGAGCAACCATATTCAGCCACATGTGAATAAAGAGGCAGAAGGGACATCTGTGTTCATGACATGTAAGAGCGGCTTAGAGCTAGGGTAGCTGGGAGGTGGGCAAAGGAAAAAGCAGTTGTCCCACCTCCTGCCAAACTTAGAGCCATTTCTCTGTGCCTCAGGGCGACCGAGGGAAGGGGTGCAGCTACTGGGGCCAACATCCCCCAGCAAGTGCCCCGGGGGGAGCACCCCGCAGAGGAGGGCAAACAAATACCATTTCTATTCATTCCTGGAGGAAGACACAAGTCCAGGCAGATATTCAAGTTGTGTGGTTTCCAGCTCAAAGTGAAGACAAAGGACATTGAGTAGGAAGCAAATGAAAGGCTGCAGGCTCCTGGCGTGGTGCCCGGGGCTCCAGCGGGGGTGGGGGGCGCAGACAGGGCACCAGGTCTGGCTGTGGGGGTGGGGTGCAGTCCTGAGATGCTGGGGGAAGGGGAGGGGGGCTTCTAGCCCATCGTCCCTTCCATCAGCAGTTGTTAACTGAGCACCTACTGTATGGCAGGTCACAGAGCCATGGGCAGGTCATGCTTGGTCCCCATTCTTATGGAAGTTACTGTCTGGTGTGGGGAGAAAAAAAGAATTAAACAAGATAATTTCAGAGAGTTAATCCTATACAAATAAAATGGGATGATGACATAGAGAATAACCAGGGTAGAGCTGCTCCATGGGGGTGGAGGCTCAAGGAAGCTCCGTAGAGGTGACTTTTGTTTTTTTTTTAATTTTTTTATTTTTTTAAAGATTTTATTGGGGAATTGGCGGAGGGGAACAGCGTTGGGGAATCAGGCAAGGGGAGCAGACAAGCTGCTGTCTTCTTGTTCTTCAGTTTAGTTGCGGAGGATGTTGCTTCACTGTTGGTATCGTCATTGCGCTCTTCCCGGATGAGGCAGATCGGTCGCCGGCCTCTGGATGTCGCTCACCGCGGCTATTGGCAGCTCACAGTGTCTGCCAGCCGCTCACGCTGGCTGCCGGCCACTCACTGTAGCCTATGGCAGCCCACTGCAGCAGGGGCTGCAGCCCACACCATCGCCGGGGCTCGCACAGCCCAGCTCCAGGTGGAGCTGTTGTTAGCTGTAGAGGGCAGTGTCACTGGCCCTCATGTGGGATCCAAACCGGGGCCGCTGGCATCCCAAAACCAGCGCTTAACCAATGCGCCACTCGGCCGGCCCAGAGGTGACTTTTGAATGGTGACAGGGGTTGGCTCTGAGAAGGGCCCGAGGAAGGGCACTTCTGGCATAGGACACTGATGGTGCAGAGGCCCGGGGCTGCCACAAGCCCGAGGTGTTCTTTATTAAAGGGAAGCATATGAAGAGAGAAGAGTGAGGGGAAATAAAGAAAGGGAGGCAAGGAAAGGATATAAAAGGGAAAAAATGGAAGCACTGGAGGGAAAGGGAAGGACAGTTCATTGAGGGGCAGGGAGAAAGCCCATATAAAAATGATCCATGTTGGGCCAGCCAAGTGGCGCGTTGGTTAAGAGCTAGCGTGGGACGCCAATGGTCCCGGTTCAGATCCCACATATGAGGGCCAGTGACACTGCCCTCCACAGCTAAGATGATGAACAACACTCCCCCTGGAGCTGGGCTGCTGTGAGTCCCCAGAGACGGCATAGCTGCAGCCCCTGCTGCAGTGGGCTGCCATAGGCTACAGTGAGTGGCCGGCAGCCGGTGTGAGCTGCCAGGAGCCACAGTGAGCGGCCGTCCAGAGGCCAGCGACTGATCTGCCTCATCCGGGAAGAGCGCAATGATGATACCAACATGGGCCAGTGAAGCAACGTCCTCCACAACTAGACTGAAGAACCCAAATGACAGCAGCTTGTCTGTTCCCCTTCCTCGGTTCCCCAACACTGTACCTCTCCCCCAATTCCCCAATAAAATCTTAAAAAAAAAAAAAGAACTGGCTTGGGAAGCCAGCGGCCCCAGTTTGGATCCCACATATGAGGGCCAGTGATGCTGCCCTCTACAGCTAAGATGGTGAACAACAGCTCTACCTGGAGCTGGGCTCCCATGAGTTGCCGGCGACAGTGTAGCTGTAGTGGAGCTGGCTGGCAGCTGGCATGAGCTTTCGTGAGCTGCCATGAGCCACCATGAGCAGCTGTCCAATGGCTGGCAAGTGATCTGCCTCACCAGGGAAGAGCACAGTGACGATACCAACACGGGCCAGTGAAGCAACGCCCTCCACAACTAGACTGAAGAACAAAAGGACAGCAACTTGTCTGTTCCCCTCTCCCAATTCCCCAATAAAAATATCTAAAAAAAGATGGATGTGTCATTTGCACGTGGAGTGGGAAGGGGAGGGGGCACATGCAGAGCAGCCCACATTGCCTCTGCTCCTGAATGGCTCCTACTTGTCTGCACATGTATGGACCTGGCGTTTTTGTAGCTTTGTGTGTGTTTAGTTCTTATTTCCCCAATTGGAGTACAAATGTCTCAAAGGCAAAGAGCGTGCCTTATGCGTCTTTCTGCATAGCACTTTCCACAATGCTCTGTACACAGTGGGCTCATAAACTATCATTTGACCAAACGGATGGGTGGATGGGTGGATGGGTGGGTGGATGGGCGGATGGATGGATGGGTGGGTAGACAGATGGATAGATGGAGAGAGGGGGGGAGGGAAGGATAGAGGGAGTGATGGATGGATTCTCAAACAGGAGAACGTGTCTCTCTGCAGTTAGCCAGGTTGTTTATATTTAGCTCAGGTTGGATAAATATTTTGCACACACACATATGCCCATGTGAAGCACAAAAGTGAACATGCCTGTTCGCTTCACTTAGAGGACACTTGTGACACCCAGGCTTTTCTAAAGCAAGGATCAGCAAGTTGGCAAACTGACTCTATGAGTTTGGTAAGAGGCAAGGGTTACCTGCTATGCAGGGGACATGTGCTGTAGCTAGACACACTGTGCAGAGATGAGCAAACCTGGAAGGTGGTACCAAAGAAAGGAGGAGACGAATAGGAAGCATGGCAAGCCTGCTAACAGATGCTCCTGGTTTTCTCATCACCTTTTGCCAGAAGACAATGCTCTACTCCGTCCCCTAGGCTTCCGGGCAGTTAGGTATGGCCACGTGAATGAGTTCTGACTCCTGAAATGTGGGTGGGATGAACGCACACTACTTCTAGGCCTGGCTCCTAGAACTTCTCATGCATTCCTTCTCTAGCCACAGACTGAAAGGAGGGGACTCCAAGGACACAAAGGAGGATAGACCCCCAGGATGGAGGAGGGAGCCTGGGTCGCTGAGTGACTCTGTGGAGGAGAGCTTGCTGGCGGACAGCCATTCAGCAGACAGTGGGGGTTGTTTGTTACCACAGCCAGTGCTGCTTCTCCTGACCAATACAGAGATGAGGAAGGTAAGAAGATTCCAGAAGAAGGAGATCTTAACTCCATGGGGTAGACGACGACTGCTGGGACACAGGACAGGGGCAGGGAATAAATAGTTCTCTCTGTGACACCAGTCTGGTAGACAAACACAGGGAGGGGAGGATGTGTCACAGGTACCAGAGCCAGGGCACCTGAGGTAAGGCCACTTGACATGGGGTCGAAAATTCCATATTTTAAAAATAAAGAAATGTTGGATTAGAATTTCATCTTGAAAACAAAAAATGGTAAACATTTTCAATAAGCTAATTTCCTCTTATTTTTACCCCGAAGTATGGTAACTCTGCTCTAATTCTTAGAGCAGACAAATGACAAAGAATGATTTTTTGGGGGGCCGGCCAAGTGGCGCATTGGTTAAGAGCTGGTTTTGGGATGCCGGCGGTCCCGGTTCGGATCCCACATGAGGGCCAGTGACACTGCCCTCTACAACTAACAACAGCTCCACCTGGAGCTGGGCTGTGAGCCCCGGCAACAATGTAGGCTGCAGCCCCTGCTGCAGTGGGCTGACATAGACTACAGTGAGTGGCCGGCAGCCAGCGTGAGCTGCCAGTAGCCACAGTGAGCGACCATCCAGAGGCCCGTGACCGATCTGCCTCATCCGGGAAGAGTGCAATGATGATACCAACATGGGCCGGTGAAGCAACGTCCTCCGCAACTAGACTGAAGAACAAAAAAACAGCAACTGGTCTGTTCCCCTCCCCTGATTCCCCAATGCTGTTCCCCTCCCCCAATTCCCCAATAAAATCTTTAAAAAAAAAAAAAAGAATGATTTTTTTTCTTTTACTTTCCATTTGATTTTTTTTTTTTTTTGAAGCTCTGTGATTCAGAGATTTTTTTTTGGTGGGGGAGGGTAAAACATTCAAGGGCTTAATCACTGTTTCCTTGGACTTCGGTTAATCCTTGTAAATTCAAGTCATTGTCTTGCAGGCTAGATTTACTACTGCTGGGTGCAACTGGGATCAGCCTCAAGTGACTGTGGGATGTTCTGTCACTGACTTCACACAACACATGGGTTTTCTTTCCTTGTTTCCTCCAGGACATGCTAAGCAAGACCTCTGCAATTGCGACTTGCCCCCTCAGGGACTTAAAGAGGTGGCATCTTGCAAGAGAACCATGGCGCGTCCGTGGCCAGCTGACCTTGGAGCCCCTTGCTGACATGAGCCAAGGTGCTCCCGGGAGGGTCCCAGCCTGCTGTTGACCTTGACTTCGGCCATCCACCATGTCTCCTACTCCTGTTTTTCTAGCCTACTTAGCTCTTCATGGGGAAAATATCACAGTGGGCAGGAAGTTTTTGCTCAAAAGCCAAACAAAGAGAAGAAAAACAAGAGCAAAGGGAAAGAAGGTTTAAAAAAAAAAAAAAAGACTGAGAAATACCAAATGCTCTTGTTAAACAAATAATTTCCCAGGGTTTCTTAACATACAAGAAACTCGATAGCTACAAAAAGAAGCCAGCTGAAGAAAATACCCGGTTTCAGATGGACTTTCTGGACCCACAGGGAGCCCCCTGGCACCTGCCGGTATCGAGGGCCCGGTAAAGGCGCTGCTTGGAAGCCAGCTGGACAGAGTGCTGGACATCTGGGCGCTTCTTAGAACCTCTCCTCTCGCCCAGGCTCCGGAAGTGGCTTTTTTTTTTTTTTTTGCAGTTGCTTCTTGGTGCCTGGGCTTCTATCAGAAAGGAAGTGGAGGGTAAGGAAATGTTTGTCTGGGAACCAAAGGCTGGGTTCTTCTCACCATTCAGGGCTCTGCTGAGATGTCACCTCCTCAGCACGCCATGTCTGACCACCCTGCCTCACTGCCGCTGCCCCTCCTCAGCCGCTCTGTGCTCTGTCCCCCTAGCTGTATGGTCTTCACAGACATGGGGACACTTAAAATTATGGGGTGTGCTTTTGTGTCTCTCCCCCTAGCAGGCAACGCCATGGAGGCAGGGCCCTTACCTGTCTTATTCAGACAGAGAATCCCCTGGTAGAGTCAGGCGCATGGTAGGTGGTCAGTGAATGTTGGATTACATCGAATCCTTCAGTGAAACACATTAAGAAGAAATTATAAAGAGCATTGCTGCATTCCAGAAGGACTGGACCTTATCTCCTGAGAGCTTCTTTACAGAAAAATAATTACACACACACACACACACACACACACACACACACACACACACACACACACTTTTTTTTTCCTATAGGTGATTCAATGAAAGCAACTCTTGTGCACAAAAATGGCCTTTTCCCTCCCTCCTGTTCCTTGGGACCACATTCCCAAACAAACTTCCTGCCCACCAGCCTCCATCTCCAGCTCTGCTAAAACCGGCTAAAATTCTGCCTGTCCCCAGGTGGGCCCTGATGCACCCCACCTCTGTGCACGGACATGGTACACACACACACACACTGTTGTGTCTTCATCAGCTTCCGAACGCAAACCACAGCCCAGCCTCAGGGAACCGATATCCCAAGTGACAGCCACCAAGAACCAAATGAAGTGGGGCGAGCTCCCCAGGGGAGTTGGATGTGCTAAGGGGTGTCTGGGATGCCCTAAGGACATTGAGGTGGGGGGCATGCAATCAGCTGGACACAAGGGCTCCTAGGGGAGGGGAGGGGTAACGTCTGGACGCCCCTATATTACGATATTTTCCTTCTTGAGGCGGAATGAATGCAGCCTCAGACAGATGCTGCCTGGCAGCTGTTTGTGGCGGGGGCCCCGTGGCAGGCCAGTGACTTTGAAACAGGGGATTGGAATGGAATCTGACAAAGGGGCCACTGTCTCTGAGGGAACTTGACAAGGGCCCAGCAGAGCCCCGGCGGGCGGGAGTTTGCACAGCTGCGGCTGCGAGCAAACATGTACTTTGAGCTGACCTGGGCCCGTGGCTTTGGGCATTAAACCTGACACTTTCCAGATGTAGGCGCCCTCACTTTGGCACTGTCCACAGCACTCTGTCCTCAGGTACACACACACACGCACACACACACGCGCACACACACACATTTCTGTCAATGCCGCATTGTGCTGGAGACCCCAGGCCTCTCCTGCAAACTCGACACCCGGACCTGAAGCTGAGTCCCAGGCTGAGCTGCAGACTTATGAGATGGATTTCAAAAAAAAGTTCAAGTTCAGAGTGGGCTCAACAGCAAATGCCACTCTGACCGCCATCCTTCTTCATGCCTGGCTCCAGGTTGGGTGGTGGGGGGATGTGGGGCATGCCTCCCAGAAGGTTCTTTTCAACCGGCTTTAGGACAAACTATGACATCTCCAGCACCGGAGAGAGGGAGGCTCAGCAGAAGTTTGGGGGTGAGGGTAGCCCTCTCATTCCTCGTCTGGGCTGAAGCACAGCCTGTGTGGCCCCTGATAAGCGGGCGCGGGCAGGCCACACGTGGCCCCCAGCTGCCTGGGGCGCTCGGGGCCAGGCCCCAGGCTTCCCCAGCTCCGTCTCCTCTAGAAATGACCCCACTTAGCAGTCCTCGTTTGACGATGGGGATACAGATGTGTTAGGACAAATCGCTGACAAAGGCCAAGTGACAGGTAGGAGCGGACCCTCAGACATTCTCCTAGGCGGGAGGTGGCTTGCTCGGCGGGGCACCACCCCACCACGGGGGCCTCTGAACTCACTCGGGCAGGAGAAGCTGGGCCGAGGCCCCACGTCCGCAGAGGGTGTGACCTCCCTGCTGGCACAGATACAAGAGAGGTCACCTTCCTCGCCCGCTCCTCGCTCATGGAGGGTAAAATAAGGTGTTACTGAGCCGACAGCACTGACCCACAGGGAGTTTTTCCTCCTGGGACGAGCCTGAGGACACTGGGGACACTCGCTGTTCAGGGGAGCTGGACAGGAGAGGCCTCAGCGCGCACACCTCGGGGGTCCCCGGAAGCAGCAGGCTCCCTCCAAGTCCTTCCCAAAGCATTTATGAAGTCCACTCCCCGGGACTCTGACTAGAGAGTAAGCCACTTTCTTTTGTCTTCATTTTTAGGGTACAATTTTCACATGTGAAGTGCACACCACTCAAGTGTCGGGTTGGACGTGTGTGGACACCGGCAGACCACCACCCAGGTCAAGACGGAGGGCAAATCCACCCATCACAGCCCTCCCCGTCAGTAACCAGGGTAACCACCACGCCGGCTTTTATCATCACTGATGACTTTTGCCTAAAGACAAACTAATGTTCTCTTTTTTTGTCAAAAGATGGATAGAGAACAACTTAGTAGAATGTAAATGGCGGCCTGCAATTTGTCTGGCTTCTTTCCCTCAGCATCATATCCCTGAGATTCAGCCATATTGTTGGGCATATTAACGGTTTGGTCTTTTTCCTTGCTGTATAGTATTCTTTTGTATGAACGTACCATCATTTGTGTGTCCATTTGCTACAGACTGAATGTTTGTGTCCCCCACCCCCCAAGTTCATATGCGAAATCCTAACCCCCAGTGTGATGGTGTTAGGAGGTGGGGCCTTTGGGAGGTGATGAGGTGCTGAGGGTGGAGCCCCCAGGAAAGAGGCTTAGGGGTTCTCCCCCACCTCTTCTGCCTTGTGGAAAGTTAGAAGATGCCTGTGTATGAAACAGGAAGTGGGCCCTCAGCAGACACTAAATCGGCCTGTTCAGTGTCAGGAAAGCAAAAGCCCAGGGAGTGAGGGTCAGGTCCAGATTCTTTCCCACTGGGTTCCCCGGGGCCTGGAATTTGGTGAGAGAGCATCTGAGGGTCCCTGTGTGTCACCCACCCCTCCCCTTCCCCTACCAGAACCTGGCAGTCCGGAGCTAGGGCTGGCAGAGCAAGAGGCCTGGAAATGAAGATGGGGAAACACAGGGGTCCCCTAAACTGTGGGGACTAAAAGCCTAGTCTGCATGGAGAATTGAGGTGTCTCAGCGAACGTCAGGGGCCGCCCCCTCAAGTCCCAGGGACCTCCTAGGTCTGAAACCCAGTGCTGCTGAGGACTGTGGAGGGGGATCCATGGGCATTCTAATTTGAGCAGATTGACCCTAAATTGGTTGAGATGATATTCTGCCAATAGATAGATTGGAGGTTTGATAGAGAAATAGAATTACAGCAAAATAAATTGGCTTGGGGGGGCGGGGGAGGGTGGCATGCCTGAGTTTGGGAACTGCAAGTTGTTAGCTGCCTCACATAATATAGGATTTACTCTATCCTGATACGCTGAGCAGACTTGGAGCTCAGGGGTAACTGAGGGAAGGTGGCTGTCTGATGGTGAAAATGGCCCATTTCTTTGTCCTGGCCTCAGGCCCAAGCACCATTTTAAGCCCTTGATGTATGTTACTGCATGTAGCCTCATGGCAGCTCAATGAGGTCAGAGCTAGTAGGATCCCACTGATGGGGGGGACACCTCATTCAAACAAACGTGTAGGCTGGCTCCACTGGGAAACAGCAGAGCCGAGGGTCACACAAGGCTCAGAGGCGTGTGCCTATACTATGCTCCCTCCCAGGACACTGCACCCCAAGCTGCCGTCGCACATGTCAGCACGGCAGAGACCGCTCTGCTTCTATAACCTCCATCTGGACCTAGACAGGCACCCCTAACATTTGGGACACGTTAGGTGACAGGCCCGCACATTGTCATCTGGTCACTGCCTTGGTCTGTTTGGGCAGCTGTAACAATACCATTGACTGGGCGGCTTAAACAGCACGTTTCTGTCTCATGGAGGCTGGAAGTCCGAGATCAGGGGGCCAGAGTGATCGGGCTGTGAGTGAGGCCTCCTTCTGGTGGTTTCTAGGAGAGAGAGAGAGAGAGAGAGAGAGAGAGAGAGAGAGAGAGAGAGAGAGAGACACTGTCTACTGCTTTTTCTTATAAAGGCACTAATCCCATCATGGGGCCCCACCCTCATGACCTAATCACTTCCCAAAGGCCCCACTTCCTAATATCATCACACTGGGAGTTGGGGTTTCAACCGGTGAATTTTCCGGGTGGGGGGAAACAAACATTCAGCCCACAGCAGTCATGAGGAAAGGGGATATCTGGGTCCTTTGAGATAGCCATTCTTTATTTCACTGAGGGCAGCTGACCTTTCACCTGCACTAACCGCCAGGGAAGAAGGTGGTGAAAACCCTCAGAACTCACTGCAGCCCTCCTGGGCCGCCCCCTGTGGCCGGGCGGGCCTGTGGAGGCAGGAGCCCGGGCTGTGAAGGCCCCGGTATCGAGGGTATTGAGTCCTGGAGCGCAGCTCCCGCTGTTCTCCGGTGAGCCCTGGGCCGGCTCCCTCTCCTCCCACGGGAGATGGCGTCCTGGAGGCCCTGGGAGCTCCCCCAGCGTCTGCTCTCTGCCCACAGCAGGTCTGGCCTCCGTCCAGCCGCCCGGCCAGCTCGCAGGCCCTCGCGATGAATCGGCCCGTTGTCCTCGCAGACAGAAGTCCTATCACACGCTCCACCTGTCTGGTCACCTCCGGCTCTGAATCCTCCTTTTGTGGAGCTGATGGGAAAAGAGAGGTCTTTGGAGCTCTCTTGAAAGACACTCTCTGAGCCCTGCCTGAGTGCGGCCTGCCGTCTCCCCGGGAAGGACAGGACGAGGAGAGCGTCTGTGACGCCACCCGCAGCCTGAAAGCATCAGTGAGTGTGAGCGCTGGGGCCGGGCGTGGGGAAACGCAGCCCAGCTAAACCGCCAAGACCTCTGAAGGGGAAGCTGGTGAGATGAGTGAGCTCTTGCGAGTTAATACACATTTACAAGGGCACACACTCACACATGGAGACAATTAACTGGCAAATGAGGGCCTTGTGGTGGGTTGAATTGTGTCCCCACCTCAAAAAGGTATGTTGAGGTCCTAACCCCTGGGACCTGTGAATGCAACCTTGGAAATAGGGATCAAATTAACATGAGGTCATATTGGAGTAGGGTGGGCCTTATCCTAATGACAGGTGTCTTCATAAGAGGCCATGTGAAGACGGAGGCAGAGAGTGCAGGCATGTGTCTACAGGCCAGGGAGCAGCCACCCCCAGAATGATCTGGAACCCAGCTCAGCATATGTGGGAGAGAACATACCCTTCTCTGTGTCTGCCACTAGGAAACTTCCGTGAAGCGTGTGATTAGGGGACAGACGGTCAGTGCCCCTCCCACGCTCTTGGATGCCACCAAGCCCTCCTCACTGGTTTGACGAAATGTGCCCACTCTCCCCCTGCACAGACGTTCCACATTCTTAAAATGAAAATCATTTTGTTCTCAAGCGAGCTAAGATAAAGGGGAGGAGGCTTGCTGCTCTGGTGGCGCTGAGGGGCCAAGTGCGTCCCCTTGTAGCAGGATCCAAGCCCCTGCCCCAGGCAGCCTTAGCCCCCGCTGGGCCTGCGCAGGAATGACCATCTCAGTGCCCAGAGCGGGTTTCCTGTTGCCCCCAGTTGTGGTCCTGTCTGGTGTCCGGAGCCATTGGGCTGTGATTCCAGCCTTGTGCCCCCACTGGGGTGACCAAGGGCTCGGCCCCGGGACGGCCCCCATCCCCCCTCTCCCTGCACAAAGCTCCCTTTCACTCTCCACGGCCTGGTCTCCTGGATTTTACATCTGAGGTGGGGATTCTTTTTTTCCCCCTTTGGCAGCGTGGTGCTGAAATGTTTATACTCGAGGGGTCTGCTCTCCTCAGCACCCGCAGACGCCCCCGGGGGGAAACGAAGTGAGGGGAGATCAGAAAACGCTGCCGCCATTCAATGCTAGATGGAAAACACGCTCTGACCAGCACATTCCAGGTGTGTGGCAAATCCATGCATACAGGGACCAGAGCGGCACAGGGACAGCCTGAGAGCGAGCTTCCTGTCCCAGCTCCTCTACTTACTGGCTGTCGAAGCCTCAGTTTTGTCATCTGTAAAATGGGGACCAGGACCGTACCTACCGCTGAGGTGGCCACAGGGTGAGAGGTGTTGATTGTTTGGTGTCCCGTTAATGATGGTTCATGTCACCATTACCGTTGTCATCCTTATCACCTCTGTGTGTGCGAATGGCAGCTTCTTGAGCTTTTATGCATTTCCTCTACTGAAGAGGTGTTGCTATTATATTGGAGGGGGCGGGGAACAACATTGAAAGGAGGGTGGAAGACTCAGTATCCTCTCATCCCCAAAGCATGTGTTGGTTGGTTATAAACAACGAAGACAAGGATGAATTTATTTCTTATCCCCGAGAAAGCAGCCTCTTCATGAATAAGCATGATGTGCCTGGGACGGCAGAGCAAACAGCTCCGAGAAAGCAGGAAGGAGCCATGAAGACAGGTGTCAGGGAACAAATGGGGCGCGTGGGGGGTTTGGGGCCTGGGGCTGCCTCGGATGTTTATAGTCTGAATTTTAAGGGCGTGGAATGATTTCTGAATGTAAGTTCCGGGGGTTGGCGTGGGTGGGGGGTGGGGGGGAGAGAGAGAGAGAGAGAGAGAGAGAGAGAGAGAGAGTTCTTCGAGTTAAAGACTCTTGCAAAATATTAAGCTCACTGTCAGCACTGGGGACCCAGAAAAGCGTTGCAGGGCCAGGGTGGGGGAGTGAGAGGGAGGGGCGGAGACTGAATTTCCGCGGCTTTCAGCCTTATCTTTCCTAGCCTGCCGCGTGACCCAACGTGGGGAGATTTGTGCTACGTGATTTTATCAGTATAGAGAGACCCTTTAAATCCTCTAGCCTCTGAAGAATTCAGTGCCCCCTCCTTGCCTCTCAGACATACCCTCGTCTCGCTTGCCCACCCTATTTTGGCCCCTCTGTGTGCCCAACCTCACTGTGTCACGTTATTCTAGGCGTGTCCCTTGTACCCAGCCCGTAGTTGGATTTTCTTTTATGAATCAGCGCTAGAATCTGTCTTTGTGTCATTTAACCAATTTATATTTATTTTCACAGCAAATGCAGCCTGTGTCCCTCCTTCTCTCTTGTTGTAGGATCTGAAGTCGTTGTGCCATTTCCACTATTCAGAATTCTTTATAAATGGGTACCGCTGTCTCCTTTTTCCCCTCGAGTGAGGTGAAAGATGTAAAATGGTTTTAGTTATACCACTAATGTGAGTCTTTCAATAAAAAATATTCCAGTCTCTCTATAATTATCACGGTCAGGCTTGAAATGGGAACCGTGTAAAATGAGACAAAGAATGCTATTTTCTTTCCACTTTCTGCCGCCCGCACCCAGTGTTTGCGTGTATGTAAACTGTGGTTTTAGACTATTATTCCTATTTTTAAACACAATGAGATTATTTTCCCCAATAATAATTGTTGATCTATTTTATTTTTGCGCGATCGACCCCTTTGACAGCTTTGCTGGACCCCGTGGGCCCCTCCTCAGAATAACGTTCTTAAATGTGTAACATGAAATACAGAGGTTTGCAAAGATAACCAATGGCACGGAAACAGTTATCACAATATTAAACAGATGCAATTCTCTACAGGTGCATTAAATAATGCAACGCTGCAGCCGTCTGGGCCTCCTGGAACTTTGAAGTAGCAACAAGCGTAAATGAGTGATGGCCGTAATGACATGCAAATACCTCTGAGTCTTACAGGGAACAAAGTCACAGGTTCTGTTAATTATTGAGGTTTGTAATAGAAGGAGATTCCTAATAGAATACACATGCTTTAGAGGCTGGTGAAAAGAGTGATAAAGGATTTTTCTCCCCATCCACGTTCTCAGACCCCAGGTGACCAAGCCTTACCCCATCCCAGGGGGCTCCGGACCGCTGCTGGAGGGGGAGCCCCAGGAGGTCATGACCCCTGCAGGCCCGACCCCCAAGGGCAGCTGCCAAGGGCGCCCACAGCCTCAGCATGCCTCCTCTCACCTTCAGCATCCCCTGCTTTATCCTCCGGGTTCTGCCTGGGGTCCCTGGTCCCTCGGGCAGCTGCCTCCCTAATTGCTTCCTTTCTCAGTTTGGGGTGGGGGTGGGGGTGTCAGTGGACGGCCTTCTCCCTCTCACCTCTAATTGCTTTTACACGTTGCAGGCTTTTTCAGGCCAGGAGGGAAAAATGAGCAGGTCATGGCTGCACATGCCCTGTTGCCTTCTCATTCTGAGGCATGATGACGCAGGAGGCAGAGCGGGTCTGAGGGCGGCTTCCAGGGCTATCCAGGTGAGGAACAGCTCTGATCAGCCTTCTTCCTGAGTCGGTGAAATAACGCAACAGCAACAAGAATGACAATCACGGCTGGGGACTTCACAAAGGTTACCCCGCTGAATCCTCACAGCTCTAGGAGGGAGGGGCTGTCGTCCCCACTTAACACATACGGCCAGTGAGGGGCAGGAAGTTAAGGGGCACACCCAGGTTACCTAGCTAAAGGGGAGTGACACAGGTCTGTCTGAAGCCAAAGTGCTCGCTCTCTGCCCGTGTTCGCTGCGGATTTCTCATACTGTCCGCCCGGGGTTTGCTTTCTGGGGCCTGTCCCGGGTTCCCTCAGGCCAGGCCACTGAGCCCATCCGGGAGACTGGACAGTGGTCAGCAGCCTCTCCCTCACTCAGATGACTGAGCAATGTGCAAATTCCCATCCTGGTCCCCCTCTGTGCCTGCCAGAAATAATGGCTCCATCCAAGGGTCCCAGCCCGAGCCAGACCCCATGAACTGTGGGCTGGAGCTTGACCCCCCTTGGGTCCACACCCTGCCTGGACTCGGTTCCCTCCGGGGTCCACCAGGAGCCAGACCTGGAGTCCAAGATCCCAGAGGCTGACGTGAAAGACTGGGGTCATTGCTGTCCAAGCTTCCACTGCCTGTCCCCTCTCCTGAAGTGGCACGCACAAGTGATCGTCACAAGAACATGTTCACCAGTGTACCGACCCCTTGTCAAATTAGACCTCACTCAGCCATCCTGTTGTTATTCTTTTTGTTAGAATTGAGGTGAAAGTCACATAACATGAAGTTGGCCATTTTAAGTGACCAATCCAGTGGCATCTAGTACAGCCACAATGGTGTGTAACCACCACTTCTGTCTAGTTCCAGAATATTCTCAGTACCCCAAAAGGAGATCCCAGGCCCTTAGCAGTCACTCCCCATCTTCTCTTCCCACCAGCTCCTAGCCATCTCTAATATACTTTCTGCTTCTGGATTTGTGTCCTGGGCATTTCATATAAATGGAATCATGTACTATGTGGCCTTTGGTGCCTGGCTTCTCTCACTCAGCATTGTGTCTTCAAGGTTCCTCCGTGTTGGAGCGAGCGTCAGCGCTGGTTCCTTTTCATGGCCGAGTAGTGCTCCATTGCATGGACTGCCCACCTTTGTTTATCCTTCATCCATGGACAAACGTGTGGGTTGTTCCCACCTTCTAGCCACTGTGACTAGTGAGCTGTGACACACCTGTCCATGTGCCTGTTTGAGCATCCGTTTCTCGTTCTTTGGGGCACATATTTAGGGGGGAAATCCTCGGTTATGGGGTAATTCCATGTCATCCTGTTATCCCTTGTCCGTGTGCCTTGTAGTCACTTTTGTGCCATGTTTCCAGCAGCCAACAAAGCAATGCAAACACCTGTAAAAGAGGCTGCATAGTGAAAGGACCAATCTGAGGAAAAATGAAGGATTTCAAGAAGCTGGTGAAAGTGACTGAGAAAACTTCCCACTCAAAGCCCCTGTCAATGAAGGACTGGTTGATCATTGAGGGAAAGAAAATCGATAAGGATGGTGACACTCTAGTGGCCTCAGCGGACTCTGGGGGGACTCTGGGAGACACTGATGTAATCCTGGGCACTTCCGCAAAAAGGGCCCTCTTTTGGGTCTTTCTATGCAAGTCACCAAGAGGGGCGCCATTTTTTTATGCCACTACATGATTCTGTGAGAATAATTGTGGCACCAAAGCTTTTGTCCCAGGGCTGACGTGACAGTCCCACCATGCTCAGTCGTTGGCCTGTGCTGTTTCCCCTCACCTGGGAGGGGAGCCCAGAGCTGCAGTTTCTGTGCCAGTGAAGATGAGGCCTTTGCGAGTCTCGAGGTCTAACATCACACGCCTGAAACACGGGGTCACAGGTTCAGATTCCCGATGGGATGAGGGTGTTCGTTAGCCTGATCCCAAGTTTGCGGGTAGAGGCAGCACAGACGCCCGAACTCGGAGATGTGTCCTGTGGAGACCAAATATCACTCTGGCCTGCTGCCAGGAAGCTAGCCAAGGATGGTTGCAGAGGGCAGGAGCTGAGATGAAGCCAGAAAAGCGAGGGGACTCCTGCCTAAATCTTTGCCCCTCTCGTTTTCCACAGCATTTGGGTCTTATTTTTTGTTCTTGGAAACGTTCCAGAATCTTCCCAAGCTGGGTGCCTGAATCCCGAAACGCATACTGCCTTAATTTGCTCTCCGCCAAGACCCAATTATACCCACACATTCCTCCTTTCTTCCCCCTTCAGGTGCCTTAGCTGCTAAGTCAATAATTTATTCCACAGTAGCCCAGTTTTTTTGTCTATGAAAGCCAGCCTGTGATGGGTCTTTATTCATTGGTTCACTGTGAAACCTTTTAAAAGAGAACTGGAAGGAATTTGTTGGAGGGGAAAGGCTGGGGGCAGAGTCACAGTCAACAAGTTGAACTCCCCCCTTCTCCAGCCCCGTCTCCTTCCTTCATTCCTCAGGCCATTAAATATAGAAAAGCAGTAAACAGTGCACGTTTCTGAGGAATCTTTCTTAGCCATGGGCCCAGGGCCAAGGGCTGTGCTACGAGATTTTCCCTGATACATGAATACGTTGTAATGCACAACATGAAACGAACACGGGGGTAGCCGCTGTGTCCCCCGATTCTTCTGTGCAGCATTTGTCATTTCAAATTCTATAAAGGGTTGGGGCAAAATTCTTAGTTAATCAGGGCTGGAATCTAGCAGGAACTACTCAAACCACAGGCAAAATGGTATTTCGGCAGCTGGAATGTTGGAGAAGAAAGCGGACACCAGGTTCTCAACCCTGTTATCTTTCTTTTGATTTTTTTTTTTTAAATGAAAACTACGGATGATCAAAGAGATTTGGAGACTAATATAACAAAGCCACACACCCTCCATGGGGTTAAGAAAGAAAATATCACCAAACCAAACCACTGAAGTCCTGGCGTGCTACCCAAGTTACCAGTTATCCTGAATTTGGTGTTAGTTATTCCCATGCATTTCTTTAACCATTTTCTACATATATGTTTTTAAGCTGTACTTATACCTAACTGTATCTGTCCTTTGACAGCTTGCTGCTTTGACTCAGTATTATTTTTGCAAGTTCGTCCACATTGGTATATATTATGTTAATTCTTTCCTTTTGTGAACTGAAGGGCAGAGGTCACTCTGGGTGACATTTGCATTTCACTTGCTAGAACATTACATGACAGGTAGAAAGCTCTCAACTGTGTTTAGTAAGTGAAAGAGCACATTTAATGCATCTTAGAAAACTCGGACTTTTGTAGCAGTATTGCCTGGATTAGGCACTCTTTGCATGACTTCATTCAGGCCTCAGAAAATGTTAATGTCCCCATTTTACAGCTGGTGACACTGAGGCTCCTAGAAGCTTAGTCGCATGCCTGAAGTCTTGAAGATAAGAAATTAGGGGGGAAAAAAGGAAAAAAAAAAAGAAATTAGGGAGCAGAGATTGTGAAGCTGAGGGGTTTTCTCCCCAGAAGCACATTCCTGGCCATCAAGCAATATTGCTTCCCACTTCACAGGGCGGGGATGTTACTATTTTTCTTAATGTGAAGAAAGAAAGCAATGGGGTACGCGTGAGGCAAGTGCAGCGTTTGGACAGGGGCGAGGAAAGGTTTCTTCCTGGGAAAGGGGAATGAAGGAATACCAGAGCCCTGATGAGCGGGGAAGAAACGCGGACCCAACAAACACATAAACAAAACAAGGAAAATAAGTCTGTTAATTAAGAAAGACATACGAGGGCCGGCCGAGTGGCACGGTGGTTAAGTGCTGGCTTGGGAAGCCAGTGGCCCCGGTTCAGGTCCCACATATGAGGGCCAGTGACATGGACCTCAAAAAAAAAAAAGAAAGAAAGAAAGAAAGAAAGACATACGAGGCACCCCAAGGAACCCAAAAGGAATGCCTTTAAAAAAAAAAGATTTTAATGGGGAATTGGGGAAGGGAACAGTGTTGGGGAATTGGGAAAGAACATTGTATTTTTCCAGGACCCATCAGCTCCAAGTCAAGTTGTTGTCCTTCAATCTTAGTTGTGGAGGGCGCAAGCTCAGCTCCAAGTCCAGTCACTGCTTTCAATCTAGTTGGTGTGTGTGTGGGGGGGTAGGGTGCAGCCCACCATCCCATGTGGGAGTCGAACTGGCAACCTTATACAGCTGAGCCATCCAGCCACCTGTTGGCAGCTCAGCAGCAACTCAGCTCAGGTGCAGCTCACTGGCCCATGTGGGAATTGAACCAGCGACCCTGTTGCTCAGAGCTCGTGCTCTAACCAACTGCGCCACTGGCCAGTCCAGAAATGCCTTTTTAATGACCCACACGAGGAGTCAACTGCATCGCCACTCCTGTGTGTTTCCTGGGGCTGCCACCGCCTCAGGCTGGCACAATAGAGAAGCACCGTCTCCCAGTGCTGGCCGACCCATGCTCCCCGCAAAGGGGCTGAGAAGGATGGTTCCCCGCCAGTCTGCTGGCTTCTCAGGTACAACTCCAGTGTTCAAGTGGCTTCTCCCTCTGTGTACCTGGGCCCCAATCCCCCCCTTTATAAGGACACCAGTCATATTGCATCCCTCCAGTATGAGCTCATCTTAGCTAATGACATCTGCAAGGTCCCTGCTCCAAATCAGGTCACATTCTGAGGCGCTGAGGGTTGGGGCTGCAACATATGAGTTTGGGGGGCACAATGCAACACATACAGTTGCTCTTTGCTATAAAATAGCATAATGTCAAGTTAAAAAACATATTTCCATCTTACTCTCGTGGAGTACCAGAGTGCGATGGAAACGGAGCTGAATTTATTGCTTGCAATTCTTCTATACTAGGTACTTGGTTCCCAAGTTCCTGTTTTCTACACTATTCCCCTACAACATGCATGTGCTCATGCGCGTGCACACACACACACACCCTCACACACATGTCCACACAAAGGTTCAATTTCCACAGACCTAAAAATAGGGTGAAATAGAGGGGGACAAGGCATAACTTGGAAAAACTGACTTTGGATTTCAACCAATCTCCCAATGTTTGAAAAATAGTTTGAGGGTTTCAGGGAGCCCAGAGCTGGGCCAACTCCCTAGCTTTTCACGGCCTCCGAGACCTGGGACCAGCCTTTCGGTTTTGCTCCAAATCTCTCGCACAAGAGCCCAGTGTGGGTGGGTGCAATGTCTCGGGCACAGACACAGGTATCATTCTTCTGGCCTCCTCCTCCTGCTGGCAGCCATAGCTCCCACCGCCCCCCGAAAAGCCAGACTTTAGGTCAAAACCAGAGGTGTAACTGATGGGCCGGGTTGGCAAAGATGCCCCATTTCCCTCAAAAACCATTACATTGTTTCTGCACCACAGTGAGGCCGAGGGGACGCAGGCCAGCCGCTCTTCAGATCCGGGGGAGGACCTGTGACTGGCATTCGAGGCAGGAACAGTGTCCCCAAGCCCTTCAATGGCTCTCTTGTCACTTGCTGGCCACTGACCCAGCTTCTGAAGATGCCATCAAAATCCCTCCTGGCTCACTTCCTGCCTCTGGTTTGTGCCGCAGAGCTGTCCCGCAAACTCCCCACCCCAAGGGCCTCTCGGCCTGACGTTCCTCAGTTTAATCTGGCACCCAGGGTCTACCCTGCCCCACTCACCCTCACTCTACAGCCCCGCCATCCCCAATCTCACTCACTGTATTTGGAGCATCACCTTAGAAGCCAAGAGTGATTCTGTTTCTGTCTCCAGACTGAGAGCCCCACGCAGGCAGGGACGCTGTTGAATTCCCCCATATTCCCCTGTCCAGTGCCCGGCACATTAAAGATGCCTAATAAATGTTGACAGAGTGAAGGGATGGGTAAGCTGGGAAGAAAAAATTGTGCTGGCCTTGTCCAATCACGGTGCCTGCTGCACCCATGTGTCCTCACCAGGCCCATAGCACCCATCCTTCCTGCCCCGGGAAAGGCTGAGATCACCTGTAAGAAGGGACAGCAGCCTGTGAAGTGGCCAGGTGTGAAATTCTGGGCCCACACTCTGATTCTCAGGATTTCAGACCAGAGATAGAGAGAGAGCTGGTCCATCAGGACCGGAGCAGAAGCCAAGAGACACGGAGAGAAGGCACAGGGAGCGCCGGGGGCTAGGCCGTGGGCAGTGGATGCCATGAGGGAGCGGAAGCTTTGAGGAGCATCGTGTGCAAAAGGACAGGATGGAGGAAAGACCCTCAGAGAAGGCGGGGGGGCGGGGCGTGGGCGGGGGGCGTGGGCGGGGCGGGGCGGGGGCGGGGTTTGTCAAGCGAAGGAGTCACACAGGTCAAGACCAGGAACGGCCACTTCCGCATGCTGGCAGGGGACGCCTGAGCCAGCGTTGCTGGGATGACAAGACAGACGGATCACTTGGGTGGGTCCAGCATCACCTTCCAGGCCCCCCAGCTCCACTGCACACCCCAGGAGGCTGAGACGTCCACCTTCCCGAGTCTATGACATTCAACTTGCCTTAATTTCTAAATGCAAAATTTGAAAGGCTGGCTGTTGGTTGAGAAAACCGGTGGTGTCTGCTTTCACTTGGAGGAGGCCAGGACCCTCAAATTTGGAGGTGTTGGTGTTTGCTGACAGGGCCTGGGATCTCTCTGCCTCCCTCAAATCAAGAAACCAACTTGCTTGGCTTGTCTCCCCCAAATCTTGTGGCCTACAGCCTTTGGAATGGGGTTTATTTATTCATTTAAATTGGATTCTGGCATTTACTTGTGTTTGTTCTGTCCATAAAGACCTTTTTATTTGGGTCCTGGAGAGCTGTTTACTGCTTAGCACATGTGGCATGAAGAAATGATTTGACTGGAGACGCTAACGGTGCTCTCCAGTGGCCGTGGGCTGGAGGGGCGCCAGATGGGCTCTCTGCCCCCCACAGGGCACCGCCTGCCTCCATCCAGATAAGAACAGCCATTGCCAAACAGGAATATCCTCACACCCCAAATGCAAGGAGCTTAGTGATTGAATATGGAGCCAGCCTCCCCACCCATAGCCAGGAAGAGGCAACATCTTAGATATCAACTGGGAGAAAGCTGACTTGCAGTAATCAAATTTACTTTAAAAAAAAAAAGCATTTCTAAGCTTGTTTTTTGTTTTTTTAATCTCAAGCATTGAGAAGGATGAAGGCTGGGTAAGAGGTGTGGCGAGATGAAAGTCATTGGCAACATTTTAAGATGGTTTTGGCCCAAGGGTGCCGGCTGATGCTGGGTTTGCCAGGGGTCCTGAAAGGGGGCAGACGGGTCAAAAGTGAAGGACCGACCATATGACCCAACAATCGCACTCCTTGGTGTTTACCCAAAGGAGCTGAAAACTTATATCCATACGGAAACCTGCACATAAATGTTTACAGCAGATTTATTCATAATCACCCAAACAAGACGCAACTAAAAAGTACTTCAGTAGATGACAGATCAATAAACTGTGGTCCATTCAGACAACAGCATATTACTCAGTGCTGAAGAGAAATGAGCTATCAAGCCACGAAGAGACATGGAGGAAGGAACCTGAAATGCATATGACTAAGTGAAGCCCGCCTGGAAAGGCTCCATTCTGTGTGATTCCAACTCTATGACATTCTGGAAAAGGCACAACTCTGGAGATAATAAAAAGACCAGGGGCTGTCAGGGGCTCAGGGGGACGAGGGACGAGCAGACGGTTTCCAGGCAGTGAAAGTGCCCAGTGAAAGACACCATAATGATGGAATCATGTCATTACATGTCTGTCCAAGCCCATGGAATGAACTGTCATGTCAGCTATGTAACGCGTCCATGTAGGTTATCAAATGTCCCAAATATCCCACCTGCCGGGCATGCTGATGTGCTCAAGGCTTTGAGTATGTAGGGGCTGAGAATATATGGGAAATCTCTCTACCTTCCCCTCAATTTTGCTGTGAACCTAAAACTGCTCTAAAAAAATAAAGTCTTGGGCCGGCCGAGTGGCGCATTGGTTAAGCGCTGGTTTTGGGATGCCAGCGGCCCCGGTTCGGATCCCACATGAGGGCCAGTGACACTGCCCTCTACAGCTAACAACAGCTCCACCTGGAGCTGGGCTGTGCGAGCCCCGGTGATGGTGTGGGCTGCAGCCCCTGCTGCAGTGGGCTGCCATAGGCTGCAGTGAGTGGCCCGCAGCCAGCGTGAGCGGCTGGCAGCCAGCGTGAGCTGCCAATAGCCGCGATGAGCGACATCCAAAGGCCAGCGACCGATCTGCCTCATCCGGGAAGAGCAATGACGATACCAACCGTGAAGCAACATCCTCCGCAACTAAAACTGAAGAACAAGAAGACGGCAACTTGTCTGTTCCCCTTCCCCGATTCCCCAATGCTGTTCCTCTCCACCAATTCCCCAATAAAAATAAATAAATAAATAAAATAAAGTCTTAAAAAACAACAACAACAAAAAGCGGTAGAGGAATGAAATGTCCGCCATTCATGTGAGCTGCAAAATGAAGGAGAGAAATTAGCCAGGAAGTGGTGAAACACGTACAGACAAGAAGGTACTGTTCCTTTAAGAACTGGGGTGAGCCAAGCGTCTTGGAAGATGGAAGGGTTTATGGGGAAAGAAGAGAGGGGATGAGAGAGGAAGCAAAACCCTGAAGGGAAGGAAAAAGAGTCAGACCCAAGAGTTGGTGGAAAGATGTGGGCGACGGATGAAAAATCACATTTGATTTATTTATTGAAGGTTTGCAATGCGGCAGGCAAGACACTGGGCACCTCGCCAGTAATACCTTGGTATTTAATCCTCGTAACAACTCCCTGATGTGAACGCTACCGTGATACCCATTTCTCAGATGAGGAAAGTGAGGCATAAGGAGGTGAAGGGGCTGTCTGTGGTCGCACGGGGTGGACTTGGAATAGGACCCCATGGGTGTGCATCCGAGGGGACACCGCACCCTTGGGCTGGAGGCAGGGTGCTTGGGCAGCACCCCCCGATAGGAACTGAACAGGAGCCACAAACGCAAGCCGCGTGTGTACTTTCAATTTTCTAGTAGCCACATTCACACGGGTAAGAAAGAAACAGGTGAAATGAATTTTAATAACATATTTAATCCAATATATCCAAAATACTATCATTTCAACATGCGATCAATATACACAGATTATTCATTAGATATTCTTTTCTCACACTAAGCCTTGGAAATCCGGGGTGCATTGTACAGTGAGGGCTCATCTCAGTGTGGGTCCACCCCAGTTCAAGGGCTCATTCCCACCTGTGACAGGTAGCGGCCATGATGGGGAAGAGAATGACTCCTTTAAACAGTACTAAGTGATAAAAGGAGGAACTGGGGCCATAAAAGGGGGAATCTTCTGATTGGTTTCAGGTCCAAGACTTGCAGCGTATTTTTTTTTTAAATGAACGTTTAAAATTTGAAATAATTTTATATTTACAGAGATGTTGCATTGTCACGTATCTTGAAGTTCAAAATCTCCCTGTGGTCAGCAGAGTCCAGCATATTCAGGGCACAGGACTTTTGGGGTCTTAAGAAGTCAGACTTAGGCTGATCCAATTACTTTGGTGATCCAAATCCAAACTGCCTGCAAATTCCCTAGGCGATTGAGGCTCTGTGGAAGGTTCCGGAGTCAGTGATAACACTGGGGGTTGTAAAATTTCTAACTTGTGATTCATTTTTTAATTTATACCACACACTTCCTCTCCGGATGATAAACAGCCTCTTGGCAAACATTTCCTCCTGAGGTGTGGCTGGGGAGTGGGCAGAGGACAGACGGCACCAAAGCAAAGGACGACCAGTGTCAACACCACTCTGGGGTCCTGCAGTGCCCGCTGGCTTCCCACTGCCGGTGGCAGCACCATCCCGTAGAAGCTGAATGCAACCCACCTATGCAATTTTGATTTTCTAGTAGCCACATGAAAAGGTAAAAAGAAGCAGGTGAAACTAATTTGAATGATATATTACTTAATGCAGTATATCTAAAATATTATTTCAACAATCAAGATAAAAAACTATTAGACATTTTATTTTTTATCCTAAGTCTTTGAAACCTGAGGTGCATTTTACAATCATGTACAAGTCCATGGAGATGTTATAGTTTTATTGGAAATTTATAAATTTCATACAGTACATAGGTGAAAAGCTAGATTCACCTATCAATGTTGCTCCAAACATACTTAAATAGTTCTCTAATAGCTGAATTGAGTATCCATTTTTACATTCCAATTAAGACTAAATTAAACGAAAATGCAGTTCCTCAGTCGAACTGGCCCCATTTCAGTGCTCACGAGCCGCATGTGGCCAGAGGCTGCCTCCGTGGACAATGACCATGGCCTCTCGGGGCACCATCCCATTTCTTTGTTCTGCTCCAGCTTTGCCTTCTTGTCTCGAACTCTTTCAAACAAGCGCTCAGGCTTGGTTTTCCCATCATCCTTCTTCCTTGCTTTGCACCTTTCACCCAGATAAGGCTTTGCCAATATGACCGGCTTCAGTCAAACACTTCTGCTCCTGAGCTGTAGACTCATCTGGGGAAAGCTTTGTCGTTGTTTTTCTAGATCGCTGCCAACCTCGGTTCCTGTGGCAACGACACAAAGAGCCATGGTGTCGTCCGTATATCCTCCACAGGAGGGGTGCTTGGCAATGCCACGGGCATTTTCAGCACAGAAGCTGATGAGGAAAATCGTGCTCTATGTTGATCTCTTGGGTTTTTTCCTAGTCCCCCTTCGGCACTTGAACCACAAGCCACCACTTCCACTGCCATGGCTATGAGTGTGTTTGTCTTGGCATCTTGATGACGAGAGCCCTCCGAGCCTTGGTCGTGCTTCTATTCCTGGTACTCGATGAGGACTCGCTCACTGAATTTTGGGTCTTCTCTAAGTGCCTCAATTAAAGTAAGCAAATATATTAGTGGGGAAAAGGAGTTTTAGAAAACAGATTTATGAACCACTCAAATTTAACATACAACTTCCTCAGCCACAAATAAGTTTCCTGGGGAATCTGAGCGAAGCCATAGAAGATTTATCTTCCTGGCAAGGGAAGCGCCTGGCCTGTCTGTCTCCAGCCTTTTGGGCACTGCACAAGGGGGTGAGGCTATGGCAAGGTAGGGGCACCCTAATGTTCCTGAGAAGCTTTATCTCCAAGGGTTGTGACACCCTTGGGAAATTTCAAGCATCAAGGCAATATAAAGTTGGCTCATTTATGTAAGGGTGATGGTGGTGGTGGTGGTGATGGTGGTGATGGTGATGGTGGTGATGGTGGTGATGATGGTGATGGTGATGAAGATGGTGATGGTGATGATGATGGTGATGATGGTGATGGTGGTGATGGTGATGATGGTGATGGTGGTGATGGTGGTGATAGTGATGGTGGTGATGGTGGTGATGATAACAGTGGTGATGGTGATGGTGACAGTGGTGATGATGGTGGTGATGGTGGTGGTGGTGGTGATGATGGTGGTAATGTGATGGTGGTGATGGTGATGATGGTGATGGTGGTGGTGGTGGTGATGGTGGTGAGGATGGTGGTGGTGGTGGTGATGGTGATGACGTTGGTGATGGTGGTAATGGTAGTGGTTTTGGTGGTGATAATGATGGTGCTAGTAATGATGGTGGTGGTGGTGAGTTCCATAAGATGTGAGTTGTCTATGAGAACAGGTCATGTCTTTTCGTATCTCCAACTCAGAATTCAGCTCAATAAAAGCTTATTGAATTGGAGGCAGATACTGTAATTAAATCATTAAGTGGAAAAAGAGGATTGCTCAGAGCTACCAGAGGGCTAAATGAGAAGCCAGGAACAGGTCTGGGGCCTAAGTTAGGAAAGATAACCAGGCAGGAAAAGAGAGAGAGAAACTGGGCAGTCACATGCCTGTTCCCAACACGCAGCCGACTCAGCCAGACAGTGTCCACCCGGAACCGGGGAGTGACATACAATACACAAGGTCAGCCTAGCCATATCTCAGGATGATAAAGTCATCAGACAAACAGCTGAACAAACAATTTGAAGGTTGGTCATTTTCTATGGTTACCAAAAGCCCTGCCAATGGAACTCATGTTTAGTTTTTCAATATTTTTCAAACTTTAACCATTTGCTTATTGCCTTCCATATTTTTGCTATATCGGTACCACCTATACTAGGGATCGGTAAACTTTTTCTGCAAAGGGCCAGATGGTCCATATTTCAGGCTTTGTGGTCCAGAGAGTCTCTGTTGAAACTACTCAACTCTGCTGTTGTAATGGTAAAGCAGCCAGAGTAACATAATATGTCAATGATGGGTGTGGCTAAGTGCCAATAAAACTTTATTGACAAAAACAGGCTGCAGACTGGACTATGCCCAGGGCCACAGTTTGCAGACCTCAACCCACAATATTATTTACAAAACATATTAAGGACTCACAGCAAGAAAAAAAAATTACAATAAATTAATTTAAAAGAAAATTTCGCATCAACCCCCTAAATGAAAAGCTATGCCATGCATAAAAACCGCAAAAGGAAATCGGATGGAGATAAAACAAGGTTATTAAATTACAATGAGGAGGATGGACTGTGGGAGACGTGCTGGCTGAAGCCTACTTTTTCTGTTATAAAAGGGGAAATCCGGGAGGCCTAGAGAGGCATCAATGACTCATTAGCGTCAGCCTTTCTCTTTCCTTGTAAGAAGCAGTTGGATTAAAGAGAGTTGGATGAGGGATCACTTTTTCATGATGCGACCGAATCTCATATAAATCCATTCAGTTTTCCAGCTGAAGTCATTTGGGGATGCCCAGCAGTGAGTATTCTGAGAAGCACTGGTTCATTTACTGTCCAAGCTGAACTCCGACAATGACAGCCACTATGGTTTGGGAAAGCATGCGAGCTGCGTGAGACACCAAGGCTGACAGCCCTCCCAGAGGCAGGGAGGCCCCACAGGGGGCCGGGCAGCAGCGGGTGGGCTCTGCCTCCCTGATCCTGCAGCGAGGAAGTAACCCGCCCTCCCACGGGGCCCAGGACGCGGCGCCTACCGGGCACCTGGGTGGCCATGGAAGGCCCGCCCGCCCCGCCCAGCCCCGCCCTGACCCGCAGCCTGCTGTCCCCAGCACGCCCGTGAGCCGTCAGCTCATCTTCAGGCCCATCCGAGGCTCCCAGTGGGAGGCGGTAACCAAGCAGCCAGGGCCGTAAAGCCTGAGCCCTGGGGACCCGGCTGACCCCGGGCAGGCGGTGCACCAGGCCGCCCTGGCGCTCTAAGCTCTGTCCTATCAGACGCCATAAACCAGCGCCACAAACCAAATCAGGCAGGGCGGCCACGCGGGGTGCGTGTTAGCTTAGGAATTACCAGCCGCAATCACTGCGAGTGACTCACACACTTGATCCAGAGAGCAAACAAGGCTCCCGCACGCTGCACACGCAGGCCAGACGGAGGTGGCGGCCGGGCCCGTGGGCACGCTGCCCGGAGCCTGGCAGGTCATCAGGTCCGGCACTGGCGCTATCAGATGGCCCCAGAGGGTGGTGGGGATGGGCCTGGGGCGCGGGTGGCGATGGGGCCTGGGGCCGGGTGGGGATGGGCCTGGGGCGCGGGTGGCGATGGGGCCTGGGGCCGGGTGGGGATGGGCCTGGGGCCGGGTGGGGATGGGCCTGGGGCGCGGGTGGGGATGGGCCTGGGGCGCGGGTGGCGATGGGGCCTGGGGCCGGGTGGGGATGGGCCTGGGGCGCGGGTGGGGATGGGCTGGAGGGCGCGGGTGGGGATGGGCCTGGGGCGCGCGGGTGGCCTGGGGCGCGCGGGTGGCGATGGGGCCTTCAGAGCGCGAGACCCAAGCAGGGCTCCCGCCTGCTGAGGGTCTCTGTCTTCCCATTGCCACCCACGGGGACAGGAGGAGCCCAGGAGGGGAGCCCCTGCTGCCCGTCCTGCACACGCATGGCCTCCGTGCTCCTGCAGCGCGGGCAGGTCATGCCCAGGGGCTACTGAGCAGCGCCGTGCCCCCAACACCCCGTTCCTAGCTGCCTTCCCGTCCCTGGCTCGCTGTCCCCCTCGCCCCCGGAGGGTCGCCTCCCCAAATGCCCGGCGCTCTCAAACCTTTGTCTCGGGGTTTCTGTGGTCTCCAGTCTCATGCTTAAGTCTTTCATCCATTTTGAGTTGACTTTTGTACACGGTATAAGGGCCCAGTTTCACTCTCTGGCCCGTGGCTGCCCAGGTCTCCCAGCTCCACGTACTGGACAGGCTGCCCTCTCCCCGCGGGCGCACAGGCCCGCTGACCGGGTGCTTGGGCTTATCTCTGGGCTCCCGGTTCTGCTCCCCGGCTCCGCGTGTCTGCCTTTATCGGTGCTGTTTTGATGACTGTAGCCTGAAATCAGGGAGTGGGATGCCTCCCACCTTGTTCTTTTCCAAGTTTGCTTTGGCTGTTTGGGGTCTTGTGTGGTTCCATATGAAATGTTAGGATTGCTTTTTCTGTTTCTGTGAAGACCGCCGTTGGAATTTTGATAGGGATTGCACTGACTCCATAGACCACTTTCGGTCATATGGACATTTTAATAAAGTTAATTCTTCTAATCTGTAAACGAAAACGTTTCTGCCCGGCAAAGGAAAACAATCAAAATGAAAAGGCAACCTGGGGAAAGGGATAAAATATTTGCAAACCATATATCTAATAGGGGATTCATTTAAAAAAATATATATAAGGAACTCATACAACTCCATAGCAAAATAAATAAATGCCCTGATTAAAAGTGGGCAAAGGACCTGAATATACATAGACATTTTTCCAAAGAAAATAACAAATGGCCGACAGGTATGTGAGAAGGTGCTGAGGAACATCAGGCATCATCAGGGAAACGCAAATCAAAACCACAGGGAGACGCCACCTCACAGCTCTAAGAATGGCTCCCACCTAAAAGTTGAAAAATAACAACTGTTAGTGAGGACAGGGAGAAAAGGGGACCCTGCTGCACTGTGGGTGGGATTGCAGATGGGTGCAGCCACTATGGAAATCAGTATGGAGGTTCCTCAAGAAATTAAAAATCAAACTACCATGTGGTCCAGCAATTCCACTTCCAGTTACATATTCAAAGGAATTGGAATCATTGTCTGCAAGAGATATCTGCACCCCCATGTTCATTGCAGCATTATTCACAATCGCCAAGACATGGACACAACCAAAGTGTCTGTCGATGGACAAATAGCAAAGCAAAGTAACACACACACACACACACACACACACACACACACACACACACACACACACCCCAGGCTATTATTCAGCCTCCAGAAAGGAAATCCTGCCATTCACAACAATATAGATGAACCTAGAGGATGTGATAAGTAAAATCAGCCAGACACAGAAAGACAAACCCTGCATGAAGTCGCTTACACGTGATGACTCTTAAAAACATCGAACTCCTAATAATAGAACAGGATGGTGACTGCTAGGGCCTTCAGGAAACAGGAGGCCATATTGGTGAAACGGTACAAACTTTCAGTTATGAGATGAAAAAGCTCTAGAGACCGAATGCACAGCGTGGTGACTATGTTACTGTATTGCATGTTTGAAATTTGCTGAGAGGCGAGCCTAAGTGTTCCCGCCACACACGTAGAACGGTAACTGTGAGGCGATGGATGTGTTACTTAGCTGGACTGTGGTCACCATCTCACAATGTGTTACATATCAGCACATCCCCTGTGCGCCTTAAATATAGACGATGTTTATTTGTCAATCATACTTCAATAACGCTGAAAAAATGAAATAAATATTTAAATTCATACAAAAGACTACCTACTATACAAGTTCATTTATATGAAATTCTAGTGGAGGCAAAATGACTGTGACAGGAAGGGATCAGTGGCCGCCCTGGGCTGGGCCTGGGGATGGGGATGAGGTTTGACAGCAAAGCTTTGGGGGGGGGGATTTTGTGGGGGATCAGGATGCCGTAGAACTTGTTTGTGGTGGTGCTTGCATAACACCCGTTTGGTCTACAGTTACCCCAATCCATCAAACCATACTCTGAAATAAAGCTGGAAAAATAAGTCTTTGTGACTACAAAGAAGGCCGAAGAAGTGGGGCCATAAATGCAATCTGCCAGGGAGGGGGCACAGGGCTCCCTAAGATCTCCAGGGAGTACACGGTGCTCCCTAGAACAGAATGGCTTTGAGAAGGGTTAGGTGCAGGCCCAGCCAAGAGCCCTCCTTTCCCTCTCGGTGGTCACGTGGCTGTTGCAGGCAGCAGCTGGCTGACTTGCATGGGGGCTCGGAGCTCCATGGGGGCTCAGAGCTCCAACGAGGACACAGAGCCTCGTTGTTACCTGGAAATCCAACATGCTGAGGTCAGAAGGCTTCCAGTCTCAGCCTGTCTCCCAAATAAGTACAAATGATGTGTCGACCTGCACAAACCGATCCCACCCCGTCCTCTGACAGACGCAAATAAATAAAACCCTCTGGGTGTCCAGACTCCTGCCAGAGGTCCTCTCGTTCACCCTGTCACCCAGACCTGCAACCTTCAGCTCCTCACGGGCCTGGGCCCCCACCTCCAAAGCGCTAGCAGGGCTGACGGAGTCTGCCTTTCCTTGCTCTCCTCCCACCGTGGCATCTACCCTGGCTGGGATGGTGGTCTCCCTGTCTGGGGCCCTCCCTGCTGCCTTGGGGTCCATGGATCACAAGCAGAGTGACATAAAGGAACGGTGTCACCTGGCCTGGCCCTGCTGTAAAGCATCGAATGTCTCCCCGCTGCCACCTCTTCAGCTCCTTGGCTGCTAAACACAGCTACCTACTTTTCCCAGTGATGATGAAATGTTTTAGACATTCAAGAAATATATCAGCCGGCTGAGTGGTGCATTGGTTAAGAGCTGGTTTGGGGATGCCAGCGGCCCCCGTTCGGATCCCACATATGAGGGCCAGTGACACTGCCCTCTACAGCTAACAACAGCTCCACCTGGAGCGGGGCTGCACGAGCCCTGGCGACGGTGTAGGCTGCAGCCCCTGCTGCAGGGGGCTGCCATGGGCTACAGTGAGTGGCCGGCAGCCAGCGTGAGCTGCCAATAGCCGTGGTGAGCGACATCCAGAGGCCGGCGACCGATCTGCCTCATCCGGGAAGAGCGCAATGATGATACCAACATGGGCCAGTGAAGCAACGTCCTCTGCAACTAGATTGAAGAACAAAAGGACAGCAACTTGTCTGGAACAGACAATTCCCCAACGCTGTTCCCCTCCCCCAATTCCCCAATAAAATCTTTAAAAAATAAATAAATTAAAAAAAGAAATATATCTGTAACAACCCCATATGTACTACCGCCCGCTTTAACAGGTAAAACATTTCAAATCACTTGAGGGCCTCTGGGAACCCTTCTCAGAGCCATCCCACCCTGCCCCTGCCCCACTCTGCATGCCCGCTCCCCTGAATTTGGTGTTTGGCCTCCTCAGGTGTCCCTTTACCAGTTTATCCCTGTGCACATTTTCCCCAAAGACACTCATTGTGTTGCTTTGAATGGTTTAAAACCTTATGCGCGTGGGATAATAGTACGGGTGCTTTCTAAGTTTGGGTTCCAGATCCTAAGAGGATTTGGCGCAAAGGGCGTATGTGGGAGGCGAGCCGAGGGAGGCCAGGGAGGAGGAAGGGAAGGCCGGGCAGGGGGAGCTGGGGGGTAATGTGGGCGGCTGGGCCTCGTGCCCCTGGCGCTCTGTGACGGGAGCAGGCCGCTGCTCTGTCCCTCCAGGTGAAGGCCACCGCGCAGGCAGAGGAAGACCTCAGGGAGGCAGGGCAGCTGGTGTCTAAGGACGGCGGCGGCCATGCTGGGAGCCCTGCTCGGCCAGGGCCAGGTGGGCTGGGGGATGGGTGTCTTTTTGAACCGCGTACAGGCTCCGTGAGGCTAGCTCTCGTATTCCACCCCTCCTTTGTTCAGCCTTAGAAAGTGATGCATTTATTTTATGGTGGTAAAACACAACACACAATGTATTATACCATTAGTGGCATTTAGTGCCTTCACAGTGTTGGGCAGCCATCACCTCTGTCTAGTTCCAGAATGTTCTCGTCACCCCCAAAGGAAGCCCTGTACCCATTAGCAGTCACCCCCCATTCCCCCTCCTCCCAGCCCCTAGCACACACTGATCTACTTTTTTGCCTCTGTGGATTTGACTATTCTGAACCATACGCTATGGGGCCTTCTGTGCCTGACGGCTTCCACTCAGTATAATGTCTTTCAGATTCATCCATGTTGTAGTGAGTGTCAGAATCTCCTTCCTACTTCATTCCTTTTTATGGCTGAATAATAGTCCATTGTATATAAGTGGGTCCCAAAAAATGTATACACATGACTTGCATTCATCTTTTGTTATCGGTATATACAGAGTATTAAAATTTTAATAGTTTGTTTCTTTCTTAAAATGTGTATACATTTTGGGGGTGCCCTCTGTATATACATATATGTCACATATTGTTCATCCTTCATCTATTGATGGACACTTGGGGTTGTCTCCACCTTTGGGCATATAAATATGCTGCTATGAACATGGGTGCACAGATTTTTGTTAGAACCCCAGTTTTCAGTTCTTTGGGGCACAGGCCCAGGAACAGAATTGCTGGGTCACAGGGGAACTCCACGTCTAACATGCTGAGGAACAGCCCGATTCCTCCCCACAGTGGCTGCCCCGTGGCACAGCCTCACCCGCGGTGCACGGGCTCCGTGTCCTCGCTGCCACTGACTTTCCATTCTTCTAGTCCAGACGTCCTCGCGGGCATGCGATCCCTTGGTGTGAACCCACCAAGGGTCACTCCCTGCCTCTCAATGGACACTTAGGTTGTTTCTGGTTTGGTCGTTAGACCCCACAGTGCCGTGGCCACTCTCACACATGGCGGCCTGGCTTGTGTTCCCTTCGCCTTGGATTTTGTTCTCTGCCACTCCCATTTGCCATTCCTGCCTAAATGGTTCAGCTCAAACCACAGTCTCTAGCACCCGTCATTTAGACCCACGTTGTCCCATTGGGCAGCCACTAACCTCATGCGGCCATTGAGCCCTCCGAGTGTGGCCAGCCCAAGGTGAGAAGGGCCGGAAAGGGATAATATGCGCCGGGCTTCAAAGACATGATGCAAGAAAAATGTGACATGTCTCATTAATCATGTTCTACACATCGACTACACATTGCAATGACAATGTGCTAAATATACTGGGTTTAATGAAATAGTCCTTAAAATTGATTTCACCTGTTACTTTGCAGTTTTTAAAAAAATGTGGCGACTGGAACATTTTAAGGTGGCCATTTTGCAGTGTGGCTTCCGTTTCGTTTCTGGCAGAGGGCACTTTCTAGAGCGTGCACGTGCCTTGTCACAGGCCGTGTTTCCAGGGCTTCACCTGGCTTGTGAACTTGAGAGACAGGCCATGTTTCGTACACCTTTCTTTCCTCCAGCCCAGGGAAGCATGGCGGAGAGTGAGAGTTTAGTCAGAGTGATCGTCCCAGAAGCAGATTTGGCCAAGTCAATACCAGCCCAACATTAGCTCTATCTTCCCTTAACATCTTTCAATAATTTCCTGTTGACTTCAGGTTAGGCAAAGCTCTTCAATGTCATCCTGCGTACCTTTCGACACTCTGGTCACCCTCTGTGCCCTGGGCCACCTGCCTTCTTTCCTGCTCGCTCCTGCCGCAGGGCCTTTGCACACGCCAGTCCCTCTGCTGGAAATGCCCTATCCTTCCTTGCTCACCTGGTAACTCAACCCATCCTTCGAATCTGAGCTCAAACAGACCAAGATGACTTTACTCAAGGCTCAGGACCCCAGGTAGCTCACCCACACCTAAAAACACCTAGCAAACTCCACACAGCATCTTCTTGAGCTAATTCATATACACCCTGGGAACCCCGAGCCCTGTTCACCATCCAGGTAATGCCCCTGCAACATGCTCCCCATGCTAGCTGGAGGAAGACATGTGAACCGGTAGATTCTATACCTGGGTTTCAAGTGTCTCCAAAAAGAAACTTCAGTCCAAGAATAACATTGGTAATAAGATGCCTCATGTCAATTTTATGGGCTGCAAATGCCTTCCAGTTGGATCCTGAGGTAAGTTACGGGCCTGAGCAGACCCTGAGAAGCTGCCAAAACGTTTCTCAGTTGCTCTTCCAAACCTGTCTTTGTCTTTGACTTTGGGGGTGGCCACCCCAGGCCAGGGTGGTGGGAGCAGCTAGGACACGACTGGGGCTTTGTGGCAACTCTCAGGGCAAGCAAGCTCGCTCTGGGGAGACAACAATTGCCGTTGTCCAACGTGGGGACATCCAAGCCACACTTCTTCCAGGATGAGCCAGCTCTTGGTAGATCTGACCCCAGATTTCGCGCGGAGACAAAGGAGCCTCATCCCCTGAGGCCCAAGGAAAAGCATCTGAGCTGCCGTCACATCCGTAACCAAAAGCAGACAGAAAGGACATCGCCCCAAATCAAGTCCTGGGGCAGCATGGGGCAGACACAGATGTGCTGTGTCTCTTTCTAAATTAATTTAGAAAATCTTTTAATTGAAGCACGGCACAGACAGGGAAGCATACACACCCAACCTGCACAGACAGCTCACTGAATTTTCATGAAGTGAACACAGCCGTGCAGCCAGCACCCAGATGAAAGGCCAGCACCTTCCCATGTCCCCAGGTGCCCTCCTTGGGCCCCGCCCCAGTTCCTGTGTTCATTCAGGGTAACCACCACGCTGACTCCTAACTGCAGGGCCACCGGCAGGTTTGGAACCATGCGGTCTGTGTCCCTGGTGGCCACTCTCACTACGGGGTGCTGTGTGCAGGCGTCGGCCGGCTCTCCGGGCTCCAGCGTCCGGCACCACGCGAAGAGCCGGCAAGTGTGCTGTTCACTTGTTGATGGATCTTTGGATAATTCCCAAGTTCCTGGCTGTTTCAAAGAGTCCTGCTATGAACGTTCTACTACATGATTTTTGGTGAACACACATGCACGTCTCTCGCATGGCAGGGTCGTAGGGCGGGGAGATGCTGAGCGTTTTAAGCAACTGAAAGACTATTTCCCCGGGTGACTGTACCGTTTTGCGCTCCGCCCGTGCCGTGTGAGTCCCAGTGGCTCCACGTCCATCCCCACACTTGGTCTGGGCCGTCCTTTTTGTTTCAGCCACTGGGTGCCTGGACACAGGTGGATGTGAATAGTAAACATCTCTAATAAAAAGTCCATGCACTTGGAAAGTGTCGGGGGGCGGGTAAGGCCCGCCCTCTGTGTGTGTGTGTGTGGTGGGGAGGGGGGTTTAAAATGCCTAAGGAAGTTTTATCTTATGTGCTTGTTTTGGTTTTTCATTTTCTTGAACAGGTAATATACACACATAGTTTGGACCGCGGAGAATGTAAGAAGGAGTATAGTGAATAAGATGTGATTCTGAGGCCCAGGTGCCCTGCTCTGTCCCTGCTCCAGGCTCCCAGCCCCAGGCAGCTGCTGTCTTCCTGGGGAGGCCACTTGGGGGGCCGGGGCACCCTGCCACATGCCCGTCCTGATGGGAGCATGGGAGCCATCCCAGGCCAGGGGAGGACAAGGCTCATTCTCAGCTCGTAAACTCCCTCCCTGGCATTTATAGCCAGCCTTTGATCTTTCAAAGGCGCCCTCTCCACTGCTCACCAAGTTCCCCATTTCACAGGGTTATTTATGGCCTGTGCCACTTACCGTTCCTCTACTCACTTTATTTAGTTATTTATTTATACAGACATATATTTTTTACCGACTTCATTTGGAGCCAGGGTGATGAAAATGAAATAGGCATGAGCTCACGGGCAGCAGAAGTCCTGGCAGCTGCAGGGCACTTGGGGACTCCGAGCTGACAGGCCGCCCTTCCTTGGTTGGCTTGTTTGGGATCCTCTCTGGCCAGCGGTGGGAGTGGGAGGGTGGGAGTTGAGTGCCATGGGTGCTAGGAGGCTTTTTGTGCCTGATCACAAGGCAGGTTGGCCGTGGGGCTAACAGCCTGGACTTGGGAGGTGAAAGGCATGGGTTCCAAACCTCTCCTCACCAGCTAACACATTGTGCCTCTGTTTCCACATCTGCCAAATGGGGCTACCATGAGGATTAAAGGAAGTGATTTATTGAGTGCTTAGCGCAACATCTGGCACTCAGTGAGGGCTCTGTAAGGGCTAGTTGATATTATTGACAGCGTGGATGACAGGGCTAATGAAATCATAGCTTGAAGTGGCCAGCTCTCCCTGCTAGCCGGAGATCGAGGACACTGGACTTTCAGTGCTAAGCCCGGGAAAGTTCTAGCAAGCTGGGGCAAGTTAGCCATCCCACAGAGCCTCAGCATTGGGTGGCCCAGTAGAAGTCCTTCTCTTTATATCAACGGAAAGTCCAAATGAGGAGATAAATATTGATTAGGCTTTCTGTTATTCAATAAAAACTTCTTAACTTCTATGTTGTGCCAGGCATTGTTCAAGGTTCTGGGTGCACAGAAGAGACTAAAATAATGTCCCTGCTGCCCTCACGGAGCTGACATTCCAATGGACAAGACAGACAGTGAGCAAACAAATATATATTAGAACACCAGAGAGTGGTGGATGCTGATAAACAAAGTATAACATGATGAAGTAGGGAGCATGATGGAAATAACTAAAATAAGCAGGTTCAAGGAAGACCCTTTAAGGAGATGACATTTGAGCAAAAAAATACAGTCAGAGAGCAAGCCATGAGGCCATCTGAGGAGGAGCATTGTAGGCAGAAGGCACAGCAAGTGCAAAGGCCCTGTGGTAGGGATGTGCTATCATTGAAATGCTTCAAGAAGCCAAAAGCCTGGTAGGTTTCATTTTAACCAACCTTCATCATCATCATTTAGAAGCCAACATCAGGCATGGAAATGCAAAATTAATAAGATCGGTTACATCTCTGGGAAGTTAGAGATGGAACTCAGGAAAGCTTACCTGAGAGGGACAAGATGGCATCATGAAAAGGACGCTTGTCAAACAGGAGGGAGATAGTGACTTCTATGTGAATGCTGGATGACCCTGGCCAACTCATTTAACCTCTCTGGACTTCCCTTTTCTTAGGCTTAAAATGGGGAATCAGAGAAAAAGTCCTCACTCTGAATAGCCACTGGTTATGAAGCCTGATTTTAAGATGCCACTTTTGAGGACCGTAACACAATAGGAAAGACTAAAGGTTCCCAAGGGCGTTTGTCCCTGCCAGTCACTGAGGCCCAGGATGGAGCTGGGGATCTGCATTCATGGCCTTGGAGTTTTGTCAAATGGACACAAAGGTGCCTATGCTCATCTGAAAAATAGAACAATTGAGGCTCAGAAGCAAAGAGTAGTTTTCTTGCTACCAAGAGGACTTAAAGCAGATGTTTCTATTTGTTGGGGTCTCCTGGGCAGAGGAGAATAAATTGCAAGATCATTTTTAGAATCTCCTTCCAAGAAAACTTATAAATGAGTTCCCATGGGCTTGATTCCGAGGGTCTAGATCTAGCACTTGCTGGTTCATCCAAAGCTGCATTTTTGTGAAAATTCATAGCTCTGTCTGTGTGTAAAATGGGTAAGAAGTCTGATTTCCAGGCTTGGCTTTCACAGTGGGATAGGAGCCCTGCCTTTTGTCCTTTTGGTTTTCAGACAAATGGATCTGTTGTCAGTCATTGTGTGGCCAATTCCTGGCTGTCCTTAGAGAGGTGAAATTGGGACTGGCCAAGTCGATGATGTGCTCTGTGATTCAAAGAGGGGAGAGGCCACCCCACCTACGGGCTTTTTCCAGGGCAGAACCCATTCTATGCCATAGACCTTTTGCCTCATGGGTGCTGCTGACTGGAGAGAGGTGGCAACTCAATGTCAGAGGCCAAGCCACTGACTGAGGTATGGGGGAAGCTGAGTATGAAGATGCTACCCAACCAGGATAAGCGAGACCAGCAAGGTTTTTCCTCTGGGGAATCTGAATTGGGAATCCGAGGGGACCAGGTGACTGGTGATTGCGACTGGAAGGCACGAGGTTAAGAGGAGATGTAGGCATGAGGGGTGACTGTCAAATATCCATTGTATGTTTATTTATTCATTTATTCAACATGTAATTTGTAGGCGGGTTCTAACTGCCTAACACTGTTTAAGGCACTGAGGATTCAGGAGTGAGTAAGAGACGTGATCCTTGGTCTCACGAAGAGAGGAGGCAGAAAATGGCCAAGTAAACAAGGTAATTTCAGAGTTACAACCTCTATGAACACGAAATGAAACAGAGTAATATGATAGAGAGTGACTTGAAGGTGAGAAGGGCAATATTACGTAGGTGGTCAGGGAAAGTCTCTCTAAGGAGGGGACATTTGGGCATAGGTTTAAAGAATGAGTAGGAGCCTAGCACTCAAAGAACTGAGATATGGAGGCATAGCAAGTGCAAAGGCCCTGAGGCAGGAATTGTCTCAGACAGGGCTCAATCATGTAGGGCCTTGTAGGATTTATTCTACTTATGATGAGAAGCATTTGGAGGGCATTAAGCATGCAGCATAGTCTTGCAACACTCCCATCATTTGAGCAAGCCAGCAAGGGTCAATTTTTATTTTTGCAACTAAAATAGCTAAAAAGCATGGTTTGCTCAAGTATTAATGTTATTCCTCCTGTCCTCAAAAAAGGTCCATCCTAAGATCAAAGGAGTCTTCACACATGAGCCATGTCAGATTAGCTCCTTGAAGAATTACTTTCACCGAATTGGCTTTCATCCAAGATTATTTCAAGAAACCATCATGGGAATTCTATATTTGCATTTGCTCTAAAATGGTTGTCAAAAGCATTGTAACTCAATATCTCTTATATAAAGTCCAACATAAGACATTTATTTTAGAACTTGGTATCAGAAATAAACGAAAGGATTGCTATTTCCTTCTTTCTATAAGGAGAGAGATGAGACTTCCTATGGTTTCCTTTTTGACCTGGCTACCAGGAAGCTCAGAGTTCAGTCACATGCTTCATCACAGAAATTATGAATCCTTATAGTTGGAGTAATTACTCCAGTTTTCACTGGACCTAATTTGCTGCTCCTGTCATACTACCTTTTTAAAATTATTCTTTAATGATATTCTTTGTTATAAGCTGTCTCTCTCACGCTCTCTCTCTCTCTCTCTCTCTTTTTTTTTTTTTTGGAGAGAAGTAGGAGAGATGTAAATAAAGGCTTTATTCATCTGAGGTGTAAGCATATGCAAAGTCAGGTTAACCTAGTTCCCCAAGACTTAAGGCATAAATTCAAACATACCTAAAGAAAAACAAACATGAATTTTATTTCTTACAACCAGCTTTGGGGTTAGAAATGAAAGCAAACACATCTCCTGGAATCGGTCATTACTCTCCCAGGCCCTGGCCTTTGCTGCTGTCTGTGGGCTGACACAAGCCCACTCTATTCCTAACACCGCCTCCCTGGGTGGCGTCTGTGTCCCAGCAGAATGACATGACCCCTCTCAAAGAGAACGGCGGACCCAGCAAAGCATCACAGAAAGTGTTTTCAATTAAAAAGTCGCTTGTGCATGGGCTGACAGCTCGCCTGAACAACCTCTGACAGCCTGGTAACCCATAATTTTTTCACTTTGCAAGGACGATTATGTTTCTTCAAATGGCAGCATAATTAACCGGGCCTGTTACGGGCTCCCATGTGTGTGTCGTGTTGCTGGGAATGTGTCCCAGAGCTGGAGCCAAGCGACACCCATCACTGTGCCCGCTAATGAGCCCTTGAAAGACGAGGCTGCATCAGGCTGCCTGTGGGGCATCACTCACGGGGGAGGCGAGGCTGCGGGTGGCACCCCCTCCGGCAGGCCGGGGACACGACCAGGCTGCCTGTCCTGCAACATCTCACTTCTCACTCCCGGGGAAGGAATTAGCACCAGCAATTCCGCTTATACTCCTGAGGCTGCTATTATTTTACCCTAAAAATGCCAAAAAAAAAAAAAAAAAAAAAAAATTCAGCAGACAAGATTGAGGAACAGTCCAGGATGCAAACCGTGTGTGCTCGATGAGTTAAAACAGACCCGTGGTTCTCGGAGTGTGTCCTCAGCGCAGCAGCAGCTCCTGGAACTTGACAGAAATGCAACTGTCTCGGGCCTCGCCCCAGACCTGCTGAATCAGACATTCAGGGATGGCCCAGTGATTGGCGTTTTTACAGACCCCCCAGGGGATTCCAATGCACGTTCAGGTTTGAGACTCCCTGAGAAAGAGCAAAGCATCATGGGTTTATTAATTTTGGAAGGCTTGGGACCTGCTACTCTAATTTGTGCACAGAGCCTGAGAAGATACAGAAAAACCTGAGCCTTAATTCTGGTCACCAGACCACCTTATCCCTTCGCTCCTCCCTGCACTTCAGAGGAGGGGAAGGTGGACGCGTGGGGCGAAGGATCTGAAGGGAAGAGGAACAGAGTCAAAGAATATGCAGCCATGTTTTGGAACCTCCACGGGCAATAAAGAGAAGACAAATAATGAAATGAGAGAATTCCTGATCATAGTGAGTGCTACGAAGAAAGGAAACAAAGAAGCAGCAAGGAGTAGAGAGACTCCATCCAGCCGTGGTTCTCATCTGGGTGATGGGCCGTCCCCTTTCTGTTCTGATTTATGTCATTTGAAAGTCACTCCAGTGATTGGAGGGAGAATGAATGGATTGCGGGAACAAGAGAGGAGGTGGGGAGACCCATCAGGAGGCTGTTTCCCGGGGTGATGACTGTGGCTTTCTAGAGAGGGCTTAGAGCAGATGCTTCTGTTTGCTGGGGTCTCCTGGGCAGAGGAAAACAATTTACAAGTTCATTTTCCAATCCTATGGGCTTGATGCTGAGGGTCTAAATCTAGCACTTGCCAGTTCATCCAAAGCTGTTTTCTTTGTGAAAAATCATAGCTTTGCCTGTGTGTGGCATAGGTGGGTAAGAAGCCTGATTTCCTTGTTGGGTGTCTATGGTAGAATAGAAGCCCCGTCCCTTGTCCATCAGTGAGCAGGAGAGATGGAGAAGTGAGATGCGAGAGAGAGAATTTTCCAGGTTTGCTGATGCACTGGATGTGGAGGGTGAGGGAGAGGGCTCCAGGGGACTCCTGAGAGCAGCAGGGGTGAGCATGAGTCTATGGGCAGCCTATCCTCCAGGGACTGATGCAAGAGGGAACAGATGACAGGGACAAGGATGAAGGACACTTACAGGAGAGCCCCTTGAGTAGAGGTCACTAGGGCACTCGCAGCTCTTAATAGTTCATTTGCTCCCTGGGGACTAGGAAACCCAGGCGTCCCCAGTGAAGCCTGGCACTCACCCCCAAGGTTATGGACAGACCCCCAGGGAGGTCCCCTTCACAGCAGGGAGGGTGCCAAGCCCCCACCCCCTGGAGTTTCACCAGCAACCGACCCATGCTGGAGAACCAGCATGCCTGCCTGGCTCCTGCAGGGACCGTGGATGAAATCCAACCGTCATCCGTCATCTGTAATATCTGGAGATTAGGAGGCCAGCGAGGGCTGCCTGTGATTTCTACACGCGTTCTGCGGCACGACGAGGGTCCCTGGAGCCAACAATGGCGCCAGGAGGGCTTTCACGAAAAGACGTGAGCGAGCAAAATTTTCCATTCCTTTCATTGCCCTAAAATCGTAGGAACAGGCTCTGGCCCACATTTGAACTTTCCAGAATAAAACGATTACTGTTTTTCTCTTTTGTTTTTCTTGGTTACCTGCTGCTCGGTCTCTGGGCTGGGCTGTTTTGGAATTTTTATAGAAGGATTTCTAAGCATGTTTGTCAGCCTGGTTGGTGAGGACGATGGATCTGCTTAGGAGAGAAAGTGCAACGCCAGGTGGCCCTCCTTAGCCCAGGCTGGGCATGTGTCCGGAATCAAACCGCAAAGCATCCCCACAGACCATCCAGCAGGCTGCCATTTATCCTCTGGGTCAACTTGACCCTGTGCAACGTTCATGTTCTCATCATTCTCATGCCTTGGGGCCCAGAGAGGGTAAAGGACTCTTCTGAGGTCACACAGCAAAACAAGCTACATGTTTTCTTAATTCTATAATACTCTTCTTCTCCAAGCAAGACATCAATTAGTTATATTTAATATGAGCTTGGTGATAAGGAGAACAATCCTTTTCAAAAATGGAAAGAAAGGATTGCTTTTGGATTAAGTGAGAGCTTTCTTCCTTGATGGCGAGCAAGGCATCACGGAGGGGACTCACTGGTGTGCGGATGCTGGCTCCCGCTTCATCTGGAAGTGAGTCTGTGCCTCTTCCTAATGCCACCCTCAGTGACAGCTCATTGGTAACTTAAGTCAGGGTGAGAGTACTGACACAACAGAAATCCAGAAATCAGCAAATTCTACAAACCAAGACTTTTTTTATTTTTCAAGAGAGCGAGTTCAACCTTTATCAGCAGGCTCCTAGGATTCATTCATTCATTCATTCACGCATTCATTTATTCATTCATCCCACAAGCACTGACCATGCAACTACTGCGTGCCTGATGCTGTGCTAGATGGTAGGTCTCAAAGAATGAAAGGAAGTCTGTTCTTTAAAGAAATGCATAACATGGAAAGGGGGATAAATACCCACCCCCTCACTTTCATTCAAGAGGCCCCTCAATTATTTTAAAACAACAACAACAACAAAAGCAGAACCGGAAAGAGTCCTGTTTTATGGCTGTAACTGTAGGAAGCCACCCAGCTGACCAAATGGACCATCTTCCCCTTCCTCTCTTCTTTCTTACACAGAGCTCTCAGCTAGGGCACTGGGCAGTGATGGAGGCAAAGTGACCTGGAGGGCAGGGCCAGGTATGATGGGGTGACCTGAGGGGACACTACTCAGGGAGCACTAATTATGTGCCAGGCATGGGACTGAGTGCTGTACATACACTCTTAGCTCATGTGATGCCGACAAGATCCATTCTCCATCCTCACTCCCACCCTCTATGGAGGATTAATACATTCTCACACTGATGAACTTAAGGATGAAATGTGAGCTTCAGGGATGTATTTCATTTCCATGTGGAAGTGTTAAGAGACAGTCCATGTCTTGTTTCATAACCTTTTCCCTCTGTCAAGGAGCTGGGAATGTCCCAGGCTGAAGCTCCATCAGCCTGGTCCTGAAGTGAGGATGAAATTGGGCAAAACTCCCTGCCTTGCTGGAAGGACGTGGAGTGAGAGTAAGAGGTAATGTACCTAGTATATCCTGACTGATACAAGGTAGGTAATATCCATTTCCCCACAATACAAATGAGGAAACGGACACTCAGAGAGGTTCAGTTATTTTCCCAAGCTCACACAGCTAGCAAAGGATAGACCTGGAACTTGAACCCAAGAAGGCTGCTGCCAGATTTTCAGCTATTAACCGCCACCCAGTGGAACAGTGGGGGAGGAGTCGGCCAATATTCAGTTCTAATCCTGACTGGCATTTTGGGTCCTAGCAGAAACCTAAAGCCATTGCCCTGAGTGTCATTCCAATCCACTATTCCTAAAACCCCTGTTTATTTGAAAAAGAAAGTATTCCATGTGTTTCTGACCCTTTTTCACTTAAGCCATGCTACCTGCATTTGGACAGAGTTGTTTAATATCTAGAGAAACTTCTGGGTCACAGTTTCTTTTTTCTTTAATAATAGAAAGTCAGATGGTGCCTAGAGGCAGCGTGTCTGAGGCAGGCCACTGAGGGACAGACAGACCGGTACTGGGGAGGGGGTGGGGATGCTCCCCCCATTTCTCCATCCACTGCAGCTTCAGAAATGACAAGAGAAGGACAAACATTTTCCAAAAAAAATCCTAATAAAACCAGAGTTATTGTAGACGATAAAGATCACACCTATTTTTGCAGGGACATGGGGGAAAGTGTAAAACTGCCTGGAGGTGAATTCTTGCCTGTTGATCCTTATCCCTGGCTGTCTTAAAAATAAATAAATTAAATTAGGCAGCTGGGGAAGCTGATGAGAGGAGGAAGACAAACAGCAGCAGTTCTCAAACTGGTTGATTGCAGTGTGTCGTGGGGTGATGGTGGCCCCTCAGAAGAGACATCAGCCTGGAACCCATGAATATGACCTTATTTGGAAAAAGGGTCTTTGCAAATGTAATTGCCTTAAGGGTCTTGAGAGGAGAGCATGCTAGATTGGCCGGGTGGAGTCTAAATGCAGTGACAAGCGCCCCTATGAGAGAGAAAGGCCTAGGGAGACTGGAGAGAGTAGAAGAGAGGCCGTGGGAAGACAGAGGCAGAGGCGGGAGCTATGTGGCCACAGCAGAGGAAGCCAGCAGCAGCGGGAACCAGCGGAGTGTGTGCCGGAGCCTTCGGAAGGAGTGTAGCTTGCTGGCACCTTGATTTTGACCCAGTGATATTAGTATTTGGCCATCTGGCCTCCTGGACTATGAGCGAATCAAGTCCTGTTGTTTGAAGTCACCAAATGTGTGGCAATTTGTTACGGCAGCCCTAGGAAAGTAACATATACGGTTTCTTTACATTCTTAGAACATACTGAGGATTCCCAAAAAGCTTGTGTGTGAGCACTGTATCTGTTGAGATTTACTGTACTAGAAATTAAAACTGAGAAATTTTTTTAAGTAGGTTTTTTTTTTTTTAATTGTGGAACAGTGTGTTTTTCCAGGACCCATCAGTTCCAACTCAAGTAGTTTCAATCTAGCTGTGGAGGGTGCAGCTCAGAGGCCCATGTGGGGATCGAACCAGCAACCCTGGTTGTTGTAAGCTTGCACTCTAACCAACTGGGCTAACGGGCCTCCTGAGAAATTTTTTAAATCTATGTATTAAGTCATCTATAAATAACAATGATGTATCTATTACATGTTGATATAAATAACACAGTTTTTTCCAGAACACACCACTGTTTTCCAAAACCAGACATTTAGTGAGAAGAGTGGTATTGTTTTACATTTTCCAAATTGCTCTAATGTCTGGCTTCACCAAATATAACTGGATTCTTATCTCTGCTCCTCCCTCCAATTTGTTGCAATACGTTGTTTTGGTCGAAGGGAATGAAGAAAACCCTGCCATGCATTGATAGGTAGTTGGAAGAAGGAAGTAGGATTGGAATAGCCTTTTTAGAAAAGTGAGGATGCGTCATGTAGCTTCTGGAAAACTCCCCTGTACACTCAGGAGACAATGAGAGCAAAGTGGACAATTCTCTTAGAACTATTATAAAACCAGTATTGAGGCCGAGGACCCTTGAGAGGGGTTCCCTCAGGGGTTCCCTGGACCATACTTTGAGAATCAGGACCATAGAGGCAGGAAGGGAAAGGAAAGAAGAAACCAAGGCTCTCTATGAGCTGCATAAGCCAAGGGAAGGAAACAAACAGTGATGGTTTTGGCCGAAAGCGAATCCCTCTCATGCCCCGAGGCGGGGGCGATGGTTCCCCGGCAAAGGGCAGGGCAGGGAGGGTAAGAAGGAAATAATGGCATTGCAAGTATTTGGAGCCAGTGTCTTGCTGCTCTCTCCTCACATCCAGGGTTGTCCTGCTCATAACCCTCTCTGCTAAATCCCATCTCAGGCTCCAAACCTTCAACAGCACGAGAGGAGAGGGGCTTGCCAATTGTCCCACGTGGTTGGCCTTCCAGATCTCAGGCTGGCAGGGTGGCCCTGGGTCTGGGCATTCGACACCCCAGCAAACTGTCTCCCAACCCCACACCTGCCAGGGACTTTGCATCCAATGAGCATGTGGGGAGTCCAACACAAGCCCTGATGGAACTGGTCTTGTGGGATTAGCACAATAATTGCAAGGAAATCTGACCTCATGGGGGAAAAAAGCTGACCCTAACGAAAAGGTCCTTTGGGGAAAGGAAAAAGAAAAGAAAGAAAGAAAAGGGCCCAGAAAATGCACAGAGGCCAATTCTACCCAGGAATCAGAGATCTTCCTTAATAAAGACCCAATAGTTTCAGGAAAGCATTCCAGTATCATCCTTCCATGAGCTCTGACGATGAGCCAGGCCGAGTGTCTGTTTACCTAAGCCAACCCCAGGGCGCAGAATTGTCACTGCTGCAATGAACAAAGACACGATCACAGTGGGACAAGGAGCAAACCAGGATAGAATTCCCAAAACAAAGAAATTCAAATCCTTTCAGGAAACAGTAAATACATGGGTGCCAAAAATACAGAGAATCAATAAAATGGAAGATGCTAAAAGCATGAACAAAGGTTGAGGAAGAAATGAACAGAGATGAGAATGCACAAGTAGATGAAGTTAAAACAACAACTTCCCAAGTAGAGAAGGCAGCTTCCTTTCAAAGATGCTAAATGCTGGATATTTCTGGGGGTTCTTTTGTTGCAATGACCAAGACCAGAAATTATTCTTTGAAATATTAAAGTGATGATGGTGAAGAGTGATCCAAGTTGTTATTCAAATGTGATTGCATCACAAGGATATTCTCATCCTGGCAGATTCACAAAATGTACCAGCCAAGTACCATTGTGTTAGGCATCAGTGGAGAAGGCGTTGTCAAGAATTCTAACGACTGAAGAAAGGAGAAGAGAGTTTTTAAAACTCTTGCCATGTTGGGGAAGTATCTATCAAGACCAAAATATTTTAGATAAATAATGTTAATTGAAGTGGAACACTTTTGGGTTAAAATGGTTGATGGGACATATGCATCTAACTGTGTTCCTTCCCAAAACCTCACTAAAACTATACGAAAGGCAGGTTTTTGCTTTTGGTTTTGGTTTTTTAAAGGCTGAAACCTTCAAGGAAAAGAGGAGAGGAGAGAACAACAATGAAATTTTGGAAGCTATGAGGTGGATAGATGAGTAAAAACAGACTTAGCAAACCCCAAAAACCCAAATCTTAAGCCAGCAGTCAGAAAAGCAGAGAACTGAAAAAAGAGAGTTCCCTTGTCATGGATGATGTTCAAATGCAGATATTTGTCATTTAAAAACACTATTATACAATTGAAAACAAAATATTCACAAATTAAAATCATTCTAGAAATGTGAGTTGTAGAAGCCTAAGGGAAAACAAAATCATGTAACCTAAAAGAAAAGCAAAATTATTATAACAATAAATGTAAATAGTCCAGATTCATCCACTAAAAAACATGGGGCCTCACAGTGGATTTTACATGGGATACAAAAAGCAAATAAATCCAGAAAGACAAAAAAAGTGACAAATTATTTTCAATCAAATTCCTATAAAAGGAAAGGAATAATATTTAATGATGTAGTGTATAAAGCAAAATATTCAGCAAGATAAAAATTGGTTATTATTAAAAATTATAGCTTGTAATAAAATAAAGATAAGGTTTTATAAACTACCAACAACATTAGTATAAATGAATAGGATAAAAACTAGTAGCAATACAGGGGCAAATTAATAAAAGCAGGGTGTATTACAGATCTGTAAGTGCTTGAATCAATAAAGAAAATAAACAATAAATTGACGACAGAACTTAAGAACCTGCCAAACTAATACCGTACAAGCAAGAATTAGATCTTCTTTCGAATGTTCATAGTTCTTATATAAAAATTACCCACAAAAACTCAGTGTATTCAACAGGACAACATACATATGTGTACAAATGTTTAATGCAACACTATCTAAAAGTCAAAACTTAGAAGCCATCCACATGGCCACGACGAGGAGAATGTTTTGTTTTGTTTTAAAGATTTTATTGGGGAATTGGGGGAGGGGAACAGACAAGTTGCTGTCTTTTTGTTCTTCAGTCTAGTTGTGGAGGACGTTGCTTCACTGGCCCATGTTGGTATCGTCATTGTGCTCTTCCAGGGTGAGGCAGATCAGTTGCTGGCCTCAGGACGGCCGCTCACAGCGGCTCTTGGCAGCTCACGCTGGCTGCCGGCCACTCACTGTAGCCTCTGGCAGCCCACTGCAGCAGGGGCTGCAGCTATGCCGACCCGGGGACTCACAGCAGCCCAGCTCCAGGGGGAGCTGTTGTTCACCATCTTAGCTGTAGAGGGCGCAGTGTCACTGGCCCTCATATGTGGGATCCGAACCCGGGCACTGGCTTCCCAAGCCAGCTCTAAACCAATGCGCCACTCAGCTGGCCGTAGAATGTTTTTATAATTCATGGTCCAGTGACATGATGAACTATCACGTGCCACGTAAAGTTCTTTGGGGGCCCAGGTGGTAGCACGGGAAATGTCTGCCGCGCCAAGTTAAATGTATGACTACAAAATGGCACGTCCACTTTCATATCATAACGAGTGGTAGAAAATGTCAAGAAATAAAATTAGCTACATCTAGAATGACCAGATTATTGTTATATTAATCATGTTATTAATTATTATATATAATTATAAGAATTATATATTTATTATTATATATAATTGATAATATATTAATTATTGTTATATTAATGTTACTGTTCTATTGTTTTTATATAAAATAAGTCAAAAATCCAGGGAGAAGAAAACAGGACTCCCTAAAGTGATCTTATCTTCTCTCAGTGGTTTTGAGTGTTTTATAAACCCTAGGGGGATCAGGTTTGGGCACGAAGGGATGACGTGAATGTTTTACCACTTGGACAGGTCCAAATTTGCTGATCAGTATTCCTTTGGGACAGAAATTAAATGGTCTACTAGGCCCCAAACCAAGTGGCCCAAGATGAGAGCTCAGCTTCCTCCAACCCAGGGACCCAAGTAGCTTGAGGACCCTTTGGAGCTAATATTCCCAGCCTGCTCCCTGCAGCGTCCGGCTGTGTGTGTGTGTGTGCGTGTGTGTGTGTGCGCGCGCGCGTTCATACAGGAAAGGATCTCCATTCTTTGTACCCATAGCCTCTGGCTGAGCTCTCTTGCTCATGCTGCCCCTAAGCAGCTCATTTTGGATTTCAGTTTGCAGACTCTGGAGGGTTTAATGGAGATGGAGAAGGTCCTTGCAGCTTTTGACCTGAGGGAAGAGATCTGAACTTTGCAGTGAAGACTTAACAACAACAAAAAATTCTTCTGGAAAAGGGGGCCTGTGTATATTTTGACTTTTTCTTACACAGTTATGTTCTCTGCAGACAGTACAGAGGTTAAGGAAACAAATGTTTGGCGCCCACCCTTTTTTGGAGCAATGTTCAAAAAACACTTTCTTGTGAAAAATCTTGGATTCCAACAAATCTTCAACCTTTTTGAAGGTGGACTCGGATTTTGTAAACAGCCCAAAGTAATTCAGGGCTCGGCATAGTGAATAAGTGTGGTAATTTATCTTGTTAATGATACCATTATTAAAGCAGGTATAGCTCAATAAGATTGATTTTCATGTGTAATTTACAGGCTGCCTTGAAAAGGAATTTATAAAGGCAATATTAATAGCAGTGCTATTCCTAGAATAAGCATAAAACAATCCAAGGTCATTACTTTGAGGGAAAACACTTGTTTGAGTTAAAAGATTTCATATTTATATTCAAAAAGTTCGGATTTATAATTTTATAGCTTATTTCATCCTTTAAAAACAGAAAAGCACACTATAAGTTTTTCTCTGATTCTGAAAGTGATACATGGAAATAATACACTGAAAAATACAGAAGGGCATGAAAAAGAAAATAAGTTACCCAAACTATTTTCCAGATACTCATAGTTAAAATGTTGGTGTGCATCACTCCATTTTTTATTTCATTTATATGCTTTTTATTGGGAGGCAGATCTTCAAAGAGAGTCTCTTTCCACAGATTTCTTTCTCTTTTAATGTTACATGGAATGAGAAAATGAGGAAAGAGTTTTCTTTCTAGTAAAAACAAATTTCATTTTTATTTCCCAAAACCATTTTTATCTCCCTTTTAAAACAATGTCTTTATGCCTCAGTGGACCAGCGAAATTGTCTTGTCTTTATTTTTTTTATCATTAGGACGAATGTTGGAAGGAGGTTCTTTGGCATTTATTTATTTTGAAGTTATTATTAAGATGGAAGTACTTTTATAATAGTTTCTATTAAAAATAATAAATACATTTTAATAGATTCAAACCATACATACTATGGCATCTTTCTTACAGCAATGGGCACATTTTCTCCTATTATTTTATGCTTTTAATGATTGCACAGTATCAATCCATCATGAAGGTGAGTGCCATATTTTATCAACTAATCGCATAGTGTTGTATGTTTGAGGTTGTTTCCCTGGATTTGGGACATTTTTAGAAACAAATCTTTGTGCACATCTGTGGTCATGGTTTATGACACGTTTCTAAAAGTGGTACCAGATCATGAAGGAGTAGAAACATTTCAAAGTTTTGCTGTTTTATCACATGATCTAGAAACGTCTACATTTTACTCCTAATTGTGCCTTTGGGACCATTTCCCTGCACCCTTACCAAATCTGGGTGTTCAGAGTTTAAAGCTGGTTTTGCCAATTTAATGACCAATATGTATCTTTATATTTAAACAGCTTTCTTACTCCCTGGACCAAATGACTTTTCATATGTTTATAGGGAATTCGCTTTTATTTTTTTTCTAAAAAATGACATCAACACGTCTTCTTCCTACCCTTCATAGAATCTTAGAAGTGCTTCTCCTATATAAATCCTAGTTAATTAATTGAGTTTGCTCCCCTCCCCTAAGGCTATGTAGGAGACAGGAGACCCTGTGCAGACATGATCTGCACGAAATCCAACAAGCAATGGCACCGGCAATGAGCTGACATGTGCTCGGAACCATGAGAAGGGCTTGCTGTGCTTTTCCCCATTTTACCCTCAAAACAACTTGATGAGATGGATGGTATTGTTGTCTCTCCCTACAGATAAGGAAATGGGTCCAAGTGACGCCGCCAGCTTGTGAAAGGTGGAGCCTGGACCTCCTCAAAAGACCATCTGACCGGAGTCCAGACCCCAGACACTGCAAGATTCATCTGTTTTGATGCCAACTGGAAGCCAGGTCCCTCCCGCTGTCCCTCTGCAGGCCGCTGTGCTCACCAGGCAGCCTGACCCCCAGACTCTGGGGGGAGGGGCTGAACCCCCCTTCCAGATCCCTCAACCCGCGGGATTGTCCAACTCCCACTGAGCCCTGGAGGAAGGGCTCTCCTTCTTCAGCTAAATATCTAAGTAAGAAATAAAGAATAAAACGAGTGTGTTTGAAAGATTTCATTCGGTGAACTTTTTACATAGTAAGATGTATTCTCTTCCAATTGCTTGGTTTCCATTGAATGCCAATTTCTAGTCACCTCTGGCTTAACTTGGTTTTTGTAGCCACCTCAGCAGTTCCCTTAATTCGTTTGGGCTGGCAACATAGTCTGCCAACCAGATGGAGGGTTTGGTTGGGTGACCTAGAAGTCCCTTACAGCCACCTTCGGCACCCCAAACTGCGTGAACATCCAGAGCCTACATGGTAAGGGCTTTCGTTCATCCAGAATGGAAAATTCTGGAAAAATGCAATTAGCACCAAATACAGGGGTGGAGGGTAATGGTGATGGGAGGAATATCCGTATACCAGTGTCGGCCCATAGGACTTTCTGCAGTGACAGAAATGTCCTACATTTGTGCTGTCCAATGCAGTAGTCACTCGCCGCCTGTGGCGACTGAGTCCTTGACGTATGGCCAGTGCCACTGAGGAACCGAGTTTTTAAATTTTATTTATTTTTCCATGTAAATAGCCACAAGTGGCTGCTGGCTGCTGTGTTAGCACAGTTATATGCAAATTCCTGTGCCTGAGATTAAAAAGCGAGAGAGAAACGTCAGAAAATTATTAACTTGGGAATTTGCTTCTCCTTTCAAGTAATTTCACTATGAAAATGCCCTGTTAAGTCTCCCCTCCAAGAGCTTCAAAAGATCAAAACGGTTTTATTTAGAGCTACTGTTAGTCAGGGTGCTCATTTGGACTTTATAAACACTTGCTGCCCAAGTTGGACTCACTATTGCTTAAGAAGTTGAAACCCATCGAGGGAGACAGCAAACAAAACAAATCAAAACAAAGCTTTCAATGTTTCTAAAAAACGTATGCCAGCTTCAGTTCAAACAGACCATTGAAATATCCAAGTGACAAGGGTGACATCCAAAGCCGAATATTGATGGCGTGAAATTCTTGTTTTGCATGAATCTCTCTGATTTTCATTATGGGGGTTGCTTCTTAAGTTCCTTTGAAATAAGCACAATGCTTCAGAGAAACAACAAAGCCACATGTTTCACTAACCAGGCCTGGTTTTTTCTGGGTTTGGGTGGGCAGGTTAATAAAATTCAAAGCCGAAGTGAATGAGGTTTACATCCCAAATGTCAGCCTAGACCTATGTCTGTCTAAACATTTCTCTGTGGGGTGGGAGGACGAGGATGGTGGGTGGGAGATGGAGCCAAGGGGGAAAGTCAGACCCGTTCCCAGTCCTTCAGTAAGAAGAAATGCTTCAGAAATTGCACACAGTTTGGTTGAAAGTGGGTACTGAGTTTAAGTGAAGACCTGCCGTTCTTAGAGACTTTGAATACCCCCTGTGGAATTATCTATGGTTGGTCTCGTTGGCCTCATTATCCCTCAAAGATGAAAAAGAATAAAGAGGTCGGCAAAGTTCGGTGACATAGATAAGAGGGTCGCTTGGATTCTAAGCCCAAAAGAAAGTGGAATCCAGAAGATGACGCCCCAGTTTCTCTGTGCTGCCCCCGCGGCCGGAGAGGCACACTGGGGTATTGATCTGAATCTACATGTGGTTATATACACGAGAGAGGCCAGTGGAAGTTGTGTTGGCGGAGGGGTTAGAAATGACCTTGGAGTAGCTGGAAACTGCTGGCCGGCGTGGGTTTCAAGTCACTGAAAGTCAATGGATTTCTGGTACCAGCCCAGGGAAGGACTTCCCACCAGGCGGTGCGTGTTCTGCATCGGGCCACTTTACACAAGGTGCAGCCTGGGCAAAGCCCCAGGAAGGCAGGGCTTCAGCGGAGGGCACAGCTGTTCCAATGCAGCCCAGGAAAAGAGCAAATGAGGAGGTGACTTCAGGGTCCCAAGCACCCCCGCCCCCGGCCTCTTCCAGGGTAGTTCTGTCAGGTTTTTAATAAGGATTTCCAGAAATTGGAGGGGTTGTTTGTATTCACAGAAGCAGCAGCACCAAGTGTAAGTGTTAAAGCGTACACATCTAAGCCAAGTCCATAGCATTAAGATTAGAGAGAATTTACCCTGTAACTTGCAAATTTTATACGCTAAGATACTCCTATTAAAGAAATTCCATAAAACAATGCTTAAATAGCAAACATTTCCTTCTCTTCCACATAATAGAAACATGCAGGCAATCTAGGATTGCTAAGGCATGTCTTGATGTCAAGAACCCAGACTGACTCCTCTGCCATTCTTTGCACTGGATTCCAAATGACTACCTAAGCTTCAGCCAGCACATCCTCATTCCAGCCAGCAAGAAGTAAGGGACAGATATCAGAGTGCCCTGTTCCTTTACAGATACTTTCTGAAAATTACACATAAGTCTTCTGCTTGAATCTTATTGGCTAGATCTCAATCACTTTGCTACACCTAGCTGCAAGGGAGGCTGGGAAACAGTCTTTATTTCAGATGACCATGTACCAAGCTAAAAATTAGGAGTCCTAATACTGGTATGTTGCTGCCAATACTAGATTATAAAAGCATGCTGCTTTCACTTGGTTCTCTTTTGGATGCTTGCTCTTGGAACCCAGGCGCCATGCTGTAAGGAAGTTCAAGCAGCCACACTGAGAGGACATGCAAGTGTTTCAGCTGACTGTTGCAGCTGAGGTTCCAGCCAATAGGCGGTGTCAACTCATAGACAGGTGAGTGAGCAAGACTCCAGCTATTTCAGCCAGAAAGTCACCTCCAAACTTCAAGTCTCCCCAGCCGGAGCCCCAGACACCAGGGAGCAGAGATAAGCTATCCTCTCTTTAACTTCCTTGAACCACTAATTTTTGGAGTAGTTTTTTTTATACAGCAAAAGTAACTGGCACAGAAGGCTACAAAGTCTGGACATTACTCTGTGAGTGGAAGAGGGAGCCATGAAGAGTTTTAAGTAGAGAAATAAAATAGAGGGGAGGTCACTTGCAGGGCCTCTCCCAACACAGGCCCGCCTCCAGTGCATTCCTTGAAGGAACTGATTACATGCACTGACTGCTACTGAAGTCAGTGTTAATTCCTTCTCTGATAGCATAGCCTATGCGCCTGCACCCCTAGAACACCCCTGGAAAGAAGAGGTGACTCATAGGGCAGGATCCTGACAGTCTTAGTTGTAATTCCCCTTAACAGCATAAATGTCTTCCCTTCTTACCAAGTTATACTGTCAGGGTGGCATAAAGGATTGATTTACTGATTTAATGAAGGTTTGGGAAAGGAGACAAGCCTAGAGGTGGAGACACAATTGAGAAGCCATTGCAATATTCAACCGAGAGATGAAGAGTTTCCACATGTGGGCAGTGTTAAAAAAGAGGTGTGAAAAATAGTTAGGGGGTAACTAACATTGGCAGAGTTTGGATATCGACTGGATGTGGGGGTGATAAGAGAGTGAGGAGTTTGAGATAATTCTGATACTTCTGGTTTGAGCAAGTCATTGGTGATGCCATGAACTGAAAGCCAAGTTTAGGGAAGCAGGTGAATGTTTTGGGACATGCTGGGTTATGTCTAGCCAGGTGGAGCTGTCCAGTGTGCGCGCGCATGCGTGTTTGTGTGTTTAGGTGAGAGGCTTACCTGGGGACGGAGGGGAGTCAGATGTCAGTGTGGTGGCCAGAAGTGTGCTGGTCGTCATTTAATAGAATACATCCAAGGCCTGAAGAAACTTAAGTGCCACTTTCTAGGGTGGCTCAGCTCAGTCCGAGGCTGTGAATAGAATTGGGAAAGTCAGGAGTTGGGGTGAGAACAGACAAAACAGGCGATGGCACGTTGATGGCAAAAATGACCATAATTCCACACTGCTCCCTATCCACAGCCCTTGGCAAAGTAACTTTGCAGCTTCTCCCCTCAAGAAGTTTATTTCCTCTCTCTTTGATTTGAGCTCAGCCATGTGACTTGTTTTGGTCAGTAGGGCATGGTGGAAGTGACGGAATTAGGCTGCCGGTGGAGGAGAGACCATATGGAACTGAGCTGAGTCATCCCAGCTGAGGCCAAGTTCAACCAGCCAGGCCCAGCCCCCCAAAAACAGAGCTGCCCAATTGACCAATAACATCATGAGTGATAACAAGTGACTATTGTCTGAACCATTTTGGGACGGTTTGTTATTCAGCTTGTGGAACTGATACAATGACCCTGGGGAACACATGGTCTGAATCATACAGCGCGTTTACTTGGAAATGTTATATACAAAAAGGATAAGCCAGCTTGGGCAAAAGAAGTAACCATCCTTTCCCTGCTGCCTTTCCTCCCACTCCCAAAACTTCGGTGATATCATCTAGTTCTTGGCGCCAGTCTCATCTGGGACCTCAGAATTGAAAGGACAACGTCACCAAATGGCTAGGAGGCTTTCTCAGCCTCAGCGTTCTGACGTGTGGGCTGAGCAGTTCTTTGCAGTGGAGGCCGTCCGGTGCATTGGGGGGTATTTAGCTGCAACCCTGGTCTCTGCCCACGAGATGCTAGTAACATGCCTCCCCATGATGGGGACAAATAAAAATTTGTCTCCAGGTTTTGGCAAATGTCCCCTGGGGAGTGAAAAAATGGTGCTGGGCTAAAACCACTATGCTAAAGGATTCCAGAAAAAGCATAAGATCAGCCCTTATAGAAGAAACTGAAGAACCAAGGCTCCAAAACACTATGCCAATATGGCTGCTACAAGAACATCATTCATTCATTCATTTATTCATTCTTGCATTCATAAGCAATCATTGCATGCCCACTATATCTTGGTGACTGTACTGGGTGCTGGAGCTCCCAGGCCTTGTCCCAGGAAACTCATAACCTAGGGAGACAAAAACAAACAAACAGGGACGTCAGAGAAGAGGCATTTAATGCAGATTAGTGGGAGGCATTCCGGGCCGACTTCCTGGAGGAGGTGGCTCCTTAGCTGAATTTTAATAGCTGAGTCAGACTACTTCAGGATGAAAGGGGAGTGCTTGGGGTATATTAGAAGGCAGAATACATAACAGGCTCTACAGGTAACTGGGTATAACTGGTGTGGGGGGAGGGGAGACCAGACTTGGCATCTTAAGGGAAACAGGGCTCTTTCTCCTGGGAAACTGTGATAATCTAACTGCTCCCAGCCACATATCACTTCCCACCAATCTGCGAAGAGACAGAAGGCAGACACGGGCATCTAAGTCTCTGCAACAGAGCTGAGCCAGGCCCCGGGGAGGGCTTTCCCCAGCCAGCAGGGTTCAGGCAGAGGACTGAGGGGAAAACAAGGCTTCACTGTGGGTCCCGCCGTGTGGGAAGGCCTGGCCCCACCACTCCCAAGGGCCGGCACGCGGCTGTCTCTGAGAAGACGTGAAAAGCAACATTGTGGATGGGCTGGGCAGGAGGGGGCTCCGGGCGCCTCACATTCCTGCCCCTGGACACCCTTGATCCAAAAGGACCATCGTATTGGAAGAGAATCTGACACCCTTTCTCCCGGCCTCTACCTCAAGGCAGGTAAACGGAAATAGCATTCCTTCAGCAAATATTGACCAAGGGCTTGTGTGCACAAGGCCCAACGTTAGGTGTGGCTGAGAACAGTCAAGGTTTATTGGGAAGCAGGCTGATAGTACAGGGCACTCAATAGAAACTTCCAGAAAATATGTGTCATGCATTTGATGTGTACCAGGCACTGTTTTAGGGACAGAAAACAGACAGAGAAGTTCTCTGGCGTCGCGGTGCTTACATTCCAGCAACAGGGACAGACAGTAAACTAGTCAATCCATAAACAAGATCAATATTAGATAGTGGTAAGTACTTCTCAGGAGATAATAAAATGGGATAATGAGGTTGAAGGGGTTTGAATGCAAGAGTGACTTTTGGTGGCATGGTCACAGACAGCCTTTCTGATCAGGTGACAGGCGGACTGTGACCAAATGGATTTATCCATTCATTCCACCTGTTTATTAAGCACCCCCCAGGCACCAGGCATTGGAATCAATCAATGAATGAAACAGACAAAGACCCCTGTTCTTCTGGATCCAATGGAAGTGAAGGGAACTCAGCAATGACAATTACCTAATAAATACATTGCATTCAATGGTGGAATGTGAAAAAACTGAAATGGAAACAAGAAAACACGGAGCAGGAGGAAAGGGATTGGCATGCCGAGGCCAAGGGCTCGGGCAGAAGAGGGTAGGGCGGGAGCTGATCAGAGAGAGCACTGCTGGGTGACATATGAGCAAAGAGGCAAAGGACGGAGCCACGCGAATATCTGGGGAAGTGTCCCAAATGAGCTGGGCGACTTACAGAATTGTGAGGATAATGACAGTGTCGCTTTTAGCCACTAAGTTTGGGGATGCTTGTTACGCAGCAGTATTTACATACTTTTTTTCTTTACAGGGAAGCCAAACTAAAGTCAGGCCCTGGCCCCGAATCCCCTTCCACCGCGCTGGGTCACGTCAGCTCCCTGTTCCTCACCTATTAGGTGGGCAGCCCACCTAACATTCTCACATCAAATTTCCTTGGCTTCTTTTAGTTGGAGGGTCCTCCTTTCAAATCTTCTGTAGCAACTCCTTCCTGAGCCCCCGCTCCCGACCAGGTCAGTACCCGGAGCTGCCTCACCTGTGACCTCTTAGACTCCGGTGTCCCCGCAGCGGACCACAGCCTTCTGCTCCCCTAGTCCCCTCTCTGCTGCAGCGACTTCCTTTGTGGACCTTTACCTGTCCCTTCAAAGACCCCTAGAGCTCCAGAAACTGTTCCACTGTTGCTTGTACTTGGTAAACCTCTCTTGGTCTCACTCTTTCCCCTTCTCCACAGGGCTGTTCTTACTCTAAAGACGTGCAGGTCCCTAGGTGGATCGTGCTATCCCACTGGCTCTCACATCTGCACGGGCTGGCCCTAGATTCCCTTCCCCCATCTCGTCTTGGGGTGCATGCCTTCCCCTCATCACACATTGGCTCTTTAAGGAAGGCTTCTCTGACATCACTGAGCAGCATAAGAATACCCTAGTCAGGGTTGTCAATGCGCCTGCATTAGAGGACTGATCGCATTGACTTGTCTCTGCTCTTTCCTTGACCCGTTCCACAGACTGTGAACATCCTGAGGATAAAGCTGGTGACTCCTCCATCCAAAGCCTAATGCACTGGGTAAAGGTTTTTCCAAATGAGAGGTCAGCAAGCCACAGCCCGGCCACATCCAGCCTGCCCCACTGCCTGTGTTTATATGACCTGTGAGCTAAGGATGCATTTTACAAATGAACATTTGCAATCAGTTTAATGATCAGGTTCACTAATCTTGAACCCCAATTTAGCAAAATATTATTATCCCTCCCCCCAAAAACTCCATTCTTCTCATTAGTAGACCATTCTTCTCATTAGTAGACTTGTATTATAAAACACTGTAGTCTATTATTATTATTATCATTATTATTATTATTATATTTTGAAATTTTATCAATAAAAATGTGTGGAAATTTGTTCTTACTATATAAAAAGCCACATAATATCCTAAATTTTGCCTCTTTGCTCACAAAGTTGAAAATACTGCAGTTGATTAAGAGTTTGCTTACGAGCACGAGCTCTGAGCAACAGGGCTGCTGGTTCGATTCCCACATGGGCCAGTGAACGCTGCACCCGAGCTGAACTGTCAACAGGTGGCAGGATGGCTCAGCTGGTGAGAGCAGGTGCTCCTAATGACAAGATTGCCTGGTCAGTGGTGGGCTATGCCCACCCACAGCTGGGACTGAACTCAGCACCTTAAGCTGAGCTCCCCCGGATGGCTCAGTGGATAGTGTGCACTCTTAACAGCAAGGTTGCCAGTTCGACTCCCTCATGACAATGTATATATAGGGCCGGCCGAGTGGCGCGGTGGTTAAGCGCTGGCTTGGGAAGCCAGCGGCCCCGGTTCAGTCCCACATGTGAGGGCCAGTGACACTGCCCTCAAAAAGAAAAAAAAAAAAAAAGAAAATGTGTGTATATACATATATATATATATATATATATATATATATATGCTGGCACTTTACTGGAAAAGTTTGCTGACTGTGATGTGAGACCTAAAGATGTTGACTTGACATCTCTGAGCCCCAAAGGCCTGACAGTGAGTATGCCTGCGCTCAGCATAGGTATCCCCCACCCTGCCACCCAGTCCTCACCCTAATGGTTCCGCCTCCCTGCCGGGCTGTGGAATTATTCCAACAAGCCCATCATACCCTCCTGCGGGAACCAGGGACACCTCCACCTCTTGCTACTACAAAGCCGACCTCCTGCCCCTGCTGGTTCACTCTGCTCCTGAGTGTGACCCCGCGTGGGCCTGGGTGGCGTGTGCTGTCCTCGTTCCCCCGGTGGTGAGTATATGTGACTCATAACTGCTGCCAGCCTCACGTGTCCAGTGCTGGGTGTTGCGTGTTCAGCCACCCATACTATGTAGGGTGGGGGGCCCCTCCTTCACCAGGGGGGTGACTAGAGGTGGTCAGAACACTGGCCCCTGGTCTAAGGGAGGAAAGCAGCAGCCCGTTCCCCATGTGCCATCTGCCTGCTGGGGCCCCACACCCAGCAGCCAGGCCCCTCAGCCCCCGTCCCCCGCTCAGCGCCCCACACCATCACACTGCTTCTCCTGTGTGCTCCTCCTGCCTGGAAGAATAAACCGCCACATCCTGCCAGCACGCTCTTAAAATCTTGAAAGCTCGACTCAGCCCCTCCTTTGCCCAGGCCCCTTGATCCAAAATAAAGAAGTAACTTTTTGAATGTTTTGAGGTTGGAAGTATTCGATGGCTGGTCTGTCTAAACGCTGCGTCAGTAACCCTCCCGCGCTTATGAAAAGCCCTGTGTGCGAAGGTGGCTTGGGGTGCTGTTTTTAAGGCTGCGCTGCCAGCTTCCTTCTTATTAGAGCTAATGGCTTTACATGACACCTGAGAAAATAAAGTAGGAACTGTGCCTGTGGTGTGTTGATAAAGCCACCCGAGGGGGAAAATCCACGAACGCGCCTCAGCCCAGGGACAGAATATTGGACCTTTGTGCTTCTTTACAGCTGGCTCAACAGCAACAAACAGAAACCTCGTTCCACCTTCACTTGGCCCAGGAAACCCCGTTGGACGCCATGTTTACTCTGGAGCAGAAGCTGAAGGAACACTTGTCTGACACTTGGGAAGTGCGAGTGCTTATCGACCGTCTTCGGCAGCAGCGTCCCTGAAGGAGACCAGGCGGCTCTGCAGCCGGGAGATGGGCAAGCAAGTCGTGCATTTATGTGCATAAAGCAAGAGAAAGAGAAAGATCCTTGAATGTGCCTGAATCATGGTGACAAAACACTGGCCCTCTGACCTGGTGTGGGTGGGTAGGTGGGTGCAGGGGTGCAGGAGGGGTGGAGAGACATCTCTACCCTTGTTCCCATGTGGCAGCTATCCAGAAGAGGAGTTTACCAGATGGCCCTCTAAGGTTTTGGTGGACAGAGGCTGAGGGCGCATGCTGGCTGAAGGTGGCACGGGTGTGGTCAGCTGGGACTTGACTACAAAGGGGTGAGTGCCATGTAGCAAGCATGGGCTGGATCCTGTGAGGAGGGCGGGGCCAAGGGCCAGACAATAAATTGTCCAATGGCCATGGATCCCTCCTTTCCCAGCACGCATGCCCCTTTGCAATGTGACTTTGTTCTTCCTCCCTCCCAGAGGTGGAGTCTTTTCCTCCACTCCCTTGAATCTGGGCTGGACATGTGACTTGCTCTGACCTGCAGGGTCCGGTGGAATTGACCTCACATTGGAGCTTAGCCCTTAAGAGTCTGCAGCTTCCTGTCCTAGTGGAATACTACCCTAGGAATGTCATGGAAGGGTGCCAGTGTAGCCAACTGGAAGATGGGAGGCCACCAAGAGGAGACCCAAGGCCAGTGCCAGCTACCTGTCAGACCTGTGAATGAGGCCATTTTAGACTTTCCAGCCCAGCAGATTGTGTAGCTCAATGTAGACACTTGAGTAAACTCAGGTGAAACCAACAGGGGAACCTCTGAGCCAACCCACAAAAGCGTGAGAAATTTGTTATTTTAAACCACCACATTTTGGGAGTGGTGTATTACACAGGTATAGATAACTGATACAGACGGGTCGACAATCAGAAGGTGATACACTTCAGACCAGCGCTGTCTAATAGATACATAAGGCAAGCCACATCTGTAATTTTAAATTTTCTAGTAGTCATGTTAAAAAAGGTAAGAAGAAACAGGTGAAAGCCAATATATATGATCATTATGTAAAATATTGTTGGGTGTTTTACATTCTTTTTTGTTCATATAGAGGCTCCAAGACCTGATGTGTGCTGTACACTCACACACGTCTCAGTTCCAAGTAGACACATTTTAAGTGCTCAATTGTCACATGTGGCTAGTGGCCACCATACCGGAAACACAGCTTCCAATTGGGAAGCCGGCTTGGAGGTAAGGCAGCTACAGGCAGGATGACAAGGTGGGGAGTCCTGAGAGCCTCAGACAGGAAATGAGGAGGTCTGAACTGGTCTCTCCGATGGAGAGAAAGTGACGGGTCCCGAAGCCGTTGTAGAATTGGAAGTCAGTGGTTATAGTGGGTTGAATGATAGCTTCCCAAAGAGATGTCCACCGAGAAGCTGTGACTATAGTTGGAAAAAGGATCTTTGCAGACATGATGGAATTAAGGATCTAGAGACGTGATGATCTGAGTGGGTCCTAAATCCAGTGACAAGTGTCCTGATAAGAAGAGAAGCGGACACAGAAGGAGACACAGAGGAGAGGACACGTGAAAACAGAGGCAGAAGCTGGAGGGATGCGACGACATGCCACCCATCACGGAACCCACTAAAAGCCGCGGAGGGGGCAATGACGCCTCCTCCCCCGGGGCCTTCAGAGGGGCTGGGCCCTGCCAACCGACACCTTGACTTTGGACTTCTGGCTTCCAGAACTGTGACCGGATACATTTCTGTTGTTAGAAGCCGCCCGAGTCGATGGGAATTTGTTACAGCATCGCCCCTCCCCGACCCTGGGACTCTCCTATACCGGCCTCCTACATACGGGTGGTCAGCAGACCCCCGGGCTTCAGGCTGGACACGTGGGTGGCCGGCAACCTCCCAGCTGGAACCGGAGCCGTCGGGGTGGAGTGACTGAGAGCGAGGAACAACTGTGGCTGAGCTCAGCAAACACGTAGCGTGCCAGGTACTATCTGTTTGCTTGTTATTAGCTCCATTCACCCCCTCAACAGCTCCAGGAGGCAGGCGCTACTACCCTTGTGAGGCGCAGAAAGGTACCTCCCAAACGGCTGCACTTTCGGTAAGTGGAGGATCCGGGATTTGAACCCTGGCCATCTGACCGGAAGGCCGCTTTCAAGTGTATTGAGTCCCCGGTCGAGACAAGCAAGGGACACCCATGAGCAGCCGCAGAGAGACAGCAGGACTGAGCCAGACGCAAGCCGATCCCGTGTCTCCTTTGGCTGCCCGCGGTCAAGGACACTCTTATTGACATTAAAATCTTTGAGGTGGATTAACTGTCCATCACGTTTAGAAGTCACTGCTGAATGGCGGGAGGCACCACAGGACAGGGCACCCACGGAGCCGGCAAAGACCAGCCCCCCCACCCCCGAACTGCAAGCAAGGCTGCGTTTTCCGTGTCCAAGATGCAGCCTGCTCCCAGGTCGGCTCCCTCCAGGAAATCCTGTTGGTGCTATTTCGGGAAAATTGATGGCTTTTTTTTTTTCTGAGCCTTCCAGAAGCCCGACAGATGGTCCCAGATTTGCGCGTGCTGTGTTTCCAGGGTGGCGCCGGAGACACTCTCGATGATTCTTTCTACTGTGTCAGGCATTTCAGCCAAACGTGCCGCTTCGGCAAATATTTACTGAAAGCCTGCTGTATGCGAAGGACTGAGCGAGGTGCCAGGAGATGAATCACAATATATTTACTGAACATGTACTATGTGCGGGGTGGGGCGCGTGGGAGCCAGTAGGACTGTAGGGGCCTACCAGCGCCCTTCAGGAGCTCACAGCTGGGCGCCTACTCCCCCATGACTCAGACACTCCCTGGGAATGTTTCTACACAAGCAAGATCGGATTAAAAGAAATAAGCATGGAAGCCCGGAAATGGAGAAAAAGTCAACGGAAGAACAAGGAGACCGTTTGCCTTTGCGAGAGGGGGGCGTGCGTTTCATAAAGAGGAGCCGCAGGCTTTTCTCCAACCAGCTGGAGGCCGGCTCCCTTCTCCCGGGAGGGAAAAGTAGCTGAGGCACCAAGTAGGGCGAAGCAGGAGCCTGAAGTGGCGGGCGGCTTGGTAGAGATGCTATTTCTGTGCCCAGGGAATTTGTATTCTCACTAAGGAGCCGAGAAAGTCCAGTGAAACATGACAGGCGTATTCCAGGGTCATGAAGCCACAGGCCCCACACAATTCTGCCGTGCTGGGCACAAGCTGTTCGCATTGTGTCTGCTGTAGGTATTACGGCCACAGTCAATTTTCAGCAGCAAGAGGGCTGGTTCTGGATTCCACAGATCAGATCCCACAGGTGAGGTCCATCCAGTTCTACCTGTCCAGGTGACTTCACTTAAGTGGATGCTGTCTCTGGGCCTCAGCTCCCCCATCTGTGCAATGGGGGTAACGAGGGCAGCAGCCTCCCAGGACTGGGGTGGGGTCGCATGTGAGGAGTCGTGTGTCCCTGGCATACAGCAGCTTCTCCGGCAGGGTTGGGCATGGACGGTCACCACTGGTGAAAGACAGCCTCTTCCTTCTGGCGAATTCCATCTGGGATCCAGCTCCCTGGGGCAGAGTGGTCTAAAGAGAAATGGTTCCTAGATATACGGAGCAGGCTACCACCTTTGTTGAATTTCAAGGTCAACAAGCATCCTAGCTCACATCAACCGACATTCTGCACACGTTCAGGCAGAAGAGATCAGGAAGGCAGGCCATGCCCGCTGTGCCGGCCCCACGTGCACGAGCCGGCTCTCAAGGTGGGAGCTCTTTCTTCGCCTGCCTCCCACCCAGGCTGGTGCCGGAGGAACCAGAAGGTTCTCTGGTCTTCAGGCCCTCCTCTGAGAAAGCCCCAAAGGGTTTTTTTTCATGCAAGATGTTAGATTTATTTTTGTGTTTTTAATTCAGCATTTCAAAAAAATTTTTTTTTTTACTATGAAAATTGTTTAAGCATAGAGAATAGGAGAAATACATCCACTACCCAGAGTCAGTCAACAATTGTTAACTCGTTAACATTCTCCATTTTCCCTCTCTCTCTCTTCCTCCCCTCTCCCCGCTTTCTTTCTTTCTCTCCCCCCACCACCCCCACTTTAAAGTAAATTACAGACATCGTGGCACTTCAGCTCTCAACACTTTGCCATGTATCTCCAAGAACAAATAAGGACATTTGCCCACATATCGGCAGTTCCTTTATCGTGCATAACTAAGTTAATAATAATTCCCTAATATTATCTAATGCCCTGTTCCTATTCAAATTTCCCCAATCTCCCACAAATTCTCTTCCCAAAGGGTTCTTAAGTTGGGTCTACATAAGCATACAAGGCAAAGAAGGCTTTGTCAGCCATGGAGGCTAATCCTGGGTCTGATTTTAGCCTGGGTAGCAAAGAGCTGCCCACAAGGGTTAGCTTTGCCACCCCACACCACAGTGCCCAGAGTCTTGGGAGACGGAAAGGGGAGGACTTTGTCCATTTTCTCTTACAGCTTGAGTTTCTGGGAAACCCGTATCTGGCACAAGCCTCGGCCCAGCCCACTGGCTGGGAAACCAGACCCTCGTTTCTGTTTTGTATTAGGGAGTACCCACTATGTGGTACTTTTCTTTCCTTGCCCCGTAAGAATCCAAACAAAATTCTTTGGTTATTGACTTTTTTTTCTGTGGCTGACTCCGGAGGACCACCACGCCCCTTCTCCTCTGGCACTCCAAGTGGCGGCTCCCCAAGCCCGCTGTACCCAAGCAACACACTCAACTCACACGCACACACGCACATGTGTGCACACAGCCCACACTGAAAGCACAGGTCCTTCCATCAAGGATAAATGGAAACTCTTGACCTCCTAACTGTTCCCCAGCTTTTGATAAGCCCCCTGACCCCCGCCCCCACCCCCACACTGTAAGGAAGGTTGCAGCGCGCCAACTTTGCTTGTAAACAGGCCGAGCTGGCATTCCCAGCTGAGCTGGTGCAGGAAAGGCCAAGCCTAGGAAACGGAGAACGCCTTCGTTTCACAGCCCCCCCACCTCCCGTGGGCTCCCCTCGGCTTCTGCTCCTTCCCTGGGCCCCCTGCCCCCACTGGTCCACTGAAAACGAGAGAGGGAATGGTAAGCCCTTACGTGCAGCAGAAGTCCTGTAAAAGAAGACTTATAATGGCCAGTGGCGATGGGGGGTGAGGCAGGCTGGGGCGAGGGTGAGGGGAGTGGGGAGGGCGTTTAAGAGAGGCCCGGCCCAGGGGTAGGGGCCAACGAAGGGAAAGAAACTTGAGTCTACATTTTTTTAATGGGAATTTGATTTGAAACAGTAAGGATCTTTTTATAAATCAGCCTGCAGCAAACGTTGCAAAGAGGAATTCAGGCGTGTGGCATAACAGGCGAGTGGGGCCTGAGCTTTATGGGGCTCTTAATAGTCTGGCATCAGCCACTGGTATGTTGTTTAATCATTTACCTCTTCTGGAGTGAATAACACAGGGCAGCCCCACGGGGACAAGGGCAGATCGCAGACGGGGAATGTTCCAGAAACTAAGTCACGCGCAGCCTTCAAGTCTCAACTCGGGCAGGTTTACCCGGAGGATGTGGTGCTTGCTCGTGGGGTGCAAAGCTCCACTGCGGGGCCAGTAATGGGGCTTACTAAGCACCTAACATGCACGAGATCTGCGAGAAGCCAAAGAAACACTGGGTCGGGCTCACAGAGAACCTTCAGCTCGGTTGGGAGCATGGAAGGAATACAGCTGATTCTCATTATGCGCGGCAGCTCTGTTCCACCAAGTCACCGCAAACACTGAGTCAGCGATTACGGAGCCCGCGCCTAGGGGGGACGCGGGGTGAGGTGCCTGCGAGCCTCGGTCACATTTCCATCAACCAGTCAATATCTCACCTTGTCTTATATGTGTTTCTGTTTCAAGAGGACGTATTATGTATATAATAATGACATATGTAATAATGATTCGTTAATATTGACCTCAGCCAATGGCACCGTTGCTCATGCCCGAAGGAGGCTTCTGTAACACAGGTGTTTCCCCGGTAAGGCCCATCACAGCCCCCCTGATCTCAGCAACACTGGACAGCACCTTAGAGGTAACGCGTGAGGCCATTTTAAACAGCAAAGTCACCACCCAAAAGCACACGAATGCAAAAAACACGACACTAAACAGTCCACAAAAAGGACCCTTGTTTACAGTATGCGATCAAACAAGAAATTGGAGAGTGGCCTGCCTCCTTGCTGGAGCTCAGCCAGGAACATGCACATCGAGCAACTTTGGATGTGTTTTCGAATGACCGAGAAAGTGCCAAGAGTATTGATTTGGGGATGAAAATGAATGACAGTGAGTAGGCGATTTGCAAGTACAAAAACACGGAATATTGAGGATTGACTGTCCTTAAAATATCGGTTACAGAGGGTGTCCTACACATGTAGAGTTCTACCCCTGCCTGCCCAAGGCTTTGCAGGGTCAACAAGTAGGGGTGGTCAGAAAGGAAAAAGGATAGACGGGCCCTGGACAGAGAGGGCCAGGGTCCTTTTGGAAAATTCAGCTCAGCCCATAGGATTTAGGAGGCTGGGGGGAAAAAAAAATTTCTTTCTAAAAGTCAGCTCACATGGACCACTTTCTCTGCCATGTTGATGATATTTAAGCGTGGCCATGACAGTTGGTTTAAGCAGCTGGCCAAGTTGCACTTGCTCTGTGAAATTCTTGACCCAGGGCAGCCAGTTAGCTCAGGTGGTGAGAGCGCAGTGCTCATAACACCAAGGTTGCCGGTTCGATCCCCACATGGGCCGCTGAGCTGCACCCCTCCACAACTAGATTGAAGATGACTTGACTTGGAGCTGATGGGTCCTGGAAAAACACACTGTTCCCCAATAAAATACTTTAAAAAGAAAAGAAAAGAAAGAAAAAAGAAATTCTTGACTCATTGAGCTTCCATTTCCTCATCTTGTAAATGGGTACAAGCAAAGTGGGTGTCAGCGTTAGCACAGTGCTTGCTAAATGATTGCTGCTGCTATGATTGTTATTTTGACTACTCCCCAGGCCGCTGTCATTATCATTATTAGTACCATCATCTGTTTTTTCCCCACCAAGCCAGGCATCTGGTCTCTAATCCATTACAATCTTTGATGGCAGGACCAGAGCCAGGTTTCAGGGGGACTCTGAAGCTTATCCAATTTCAGAGGACTTTTTAAAAATTTTTAAAAAAATATACCAAATTGCAAATTAAAATTTGGATCCAGGACCTCTGAGGGGGTTGTTTGGGTGAGGAGCCTGCAGTTTAAGCTCCATTACTTCCAAAGTAAACCCACCTGTTTGGATCTTATACCAATACATAAACAAAGTTCTTGGTCATGTATTTCTTTCTTAATTAATCAATTAAAATAATTAAACATGTCTTTTAATTTCCTATTCTGTGCCAAGCATAGCAGTGACCAAGACAAAGTCCCCGCTCTCATGCGAGAGGCCTTCTGGGGGTGGGGGGAGATAGGAAATAAATATGCAAACCAATAAATAATGTGGACGATGAGGAGTAGAGGGAGAGGGGAAGGGACTGCCATTGGTAGAGAACTCAGAGCAGATCCAGAGCTGAGATTTTTGTGGATGAGAAAGAGCAAGTCTGATAGAGTCATAAGGGAAGAACTTCCAGACAAAGGGAACAGGAAGTGAAGGGATAAACATTGTGCATTCAAGGAATATCAAGGCCAGTGGCCTGGAGTGAGTGATGTGAAATAAACTTGAAGAGGTAGGCAGGGGCAAGTCTCGGAGGGCTTTGGAGACCCTAGAAAGGAGTTTGGACTTGGTTCTAAAAACAAAGAAAAACCAGTGGGAGATTTTAAATGAGTTGATATGATTTACGTTTCTGAAAGCTCATTTTGGCTACCATGAATAGAATGGATTACAGAGGGAGAGGAGGCCAAGAGGAAAAGCAGTGAGGAGGCCTCTGACAGGTGTCTTTTGGGGTCAGCAGCTTGGGAGGCAGATCAGGTAGGGCTGGGATTCAGGAGTGGAGCGATTCTGAGACAACCCTCCACCCACAGCTGCCACCCCCAGCAGCACATGGCTGGCTCATGGGCGTCCATGGCTGGAACAAAGCCCTCAGGTTACTGCTTTGTTTTCTGGGAGCAAAATAAAGAAAGAATGGAAACGGCTGGCCGAGTGGCGCATTGGTTAGGAGCTGACTTGGGACACCAGCTCTGAGCAGCTGGGCCCGGGTTCGGATCCCACATGAGGGCCAGTGACACTGCGCTCTACAGCTAAGATGGTGAACAACAGCTCCACCTGGAGCTGGGCTGCCCAGAGTAGCCAGCGAAAGCGTAGGCTGCAGTGGGGCTGGCCGGCAGCGAGTGTGAGCTTTCGTGAGCTGCCATGAGCTGCCGTGAGCGGCCATCCAATGGCTGGCAAGCAACTGCCTCACCCAGGAAGAGCGCAATGATAATACCAACATGGGCCAGTAAAGCGACATCCTCCACAACTAGATTGAAGAACAAAAGGACAGCAACTTGTCTGTTCCCCTCCCCCAATTCCCCAATAAAATCTTTTAGGAGAAAAAAAAAAAGAATGGAAAGGACTTGGCCAGCTGGGCCTGTGGGAAGCTGTGATACAGCAACTGTGGGGAACAGGCATCAGTACCCTCTTCCTGGGCCAGGGCTCCCTGGCAAGGGTGCTTTATTACACATCTGTTGATGGGTTTTTGGCAGTTGGCAGGCTCTATTCCCACTTAACCACAGTTAGGCAGGAGGAAGAGTTTGCCGCAGTGTGTTTTGTTTTCATTTGGCAAGGTGACCTTGAGAGGGGCCAAGGTTGTGGAATTAATTACAGCCGATTACCTTGCATATAATACTTGGGTTCCAGCTTGCTGAAAGCCTCTAAAAGTGGGAGAAATTCACAGATGACCAGTCAAGCAGAGGCCTCCTTCCACCTATCTCACTGCCCAGCCTCCTAAGAGTTTTCTTTTTAACTTCAACATTCTCCTTTAAATAAATATGACCTAAGTCACTGTCTAAAACTTTTCCCAAGTAAGGATTATAGCAATTAGCACATAAGAATAAGTTTCAGAGCTGCTTATGCTTCAGTGTTGCTATATTCAAGTCCCTGTATCTGTGCTTATTAACAAATGACAAAAGATCCCCTTTGAAAAATGACCCCTATCATGCAAATATATAAAAGATGCGTGGCAAACATCAAATAACAAAGTGATAATAGTAATAAACATAATTATCATCTGCAAATAATGATAAACCTGTCTTCCTTTCCATCACTGTATCTTTTTAATATTCATGTCTTATTGCATTGGCTTATTTGGCTTATCCAGAGCATTAACAATGCAGCATAACAGGCATCCTTGCCTTGCTTGATTTTTAATGGACTGTCTCTCTTTGGTGTGTAAACAGCTGTTTTCTCACTGTGTCTTCACATGGCCTTTCCTCTGAGCCTGTGCATCCCTGGTGTCCTCTCATCTTAAAAGGACACCAATCCTATAGGATTAGGATCTCATTTAACTTTAATTACCTCCTTAAAGGCCCTTTCTACAAACACAGTCACATTGGGAGTTAGGGCTTCAATATATGAATTGGAGGGAAACATAATTTAGTCCCTAACAACAAACAAATGTGAGTGTGGTGTGTGTGTTCCTTTTTTCCTCTATTTTGCCACATATGGCAGTATGTTACTCCCATGTTATTTTTGATATTTAACCCTCTATCTGGGAGATCTTTTCATACCAATATAAAGTTTTCTAGTTTTTTTTGTTTTTGTTTTTTGAGGGCAGTGTCACTAGCCCTCATATGCGGGACCCGAACCGGGGCCGCTGGCTTCCCAAGCCAGCGCTTAACCACCGCGCCACTCGGCCGGCCCTCAAGTTTTCTAGTTTTTAATGGAGCATAATTTACGGCACCAGTCCTTTATGAATGGACTTGACGCTGTTCCCCAAATCCTGCTTTTAGGAACACCATGCAGCCTTGTTAATGTCGTTTCGCACCTCTCTGTGGGGTCATTTCCTGGGAGGGGTGTGTGCATTTGTAACGTTGACAAATATGAACAGACTGCTCCCAGGCATGGTTGGAACCCTGGCTTTCCCACATTGCTCTTACTTGGGACCTTTAACAACCCAATGGTGCAGAAATGGTGTCAAAACTCTACCTTTAACTTGCCTTTCTCTTACTATGAAGGAGACTGCGAATCTTTTCATAAATTTTGGGTCGTTTGCACAGCATTTCCTGTTTTCCTGCAGATTCTGTCCGTGCCCTTTGCCCTTTGCCCTTTGCCCAAGTGTGTTACTGTGTTCCCCTTATGGATTTGTCTGAGACGTTGACCTAAATTGAGGCAGGATGTCATCTTCAATTTGCAGACCAGATCTTTTTTCAGTTTCTAGCGTGTGTTTCTGGGTTTTACTTGCCTTTCTCCTTCAGGAACACCCATCACCCATTGCTTGACTTTTTGCCATTTGTATCTTATGGCCATCTCTCTGTGTGTTCTTTCCTTAGGAGAGCTTCTAGAACTTATCTTCGATGGGTGTTTTTAGCGACGTGTAGCAGGAAACCCTCCTACAAGTGACATAACCATCAGGACACTTGTCGTGTCTCATAGCAAGGCAGGCAGAGGGAGGCAGTTCCAGGGTTGGCTAACTCAGTGACACAATGGCTCAAGCCCAGGTTCTTTCCTTTTTTCATCTCCGTCTTTGGTGGATGAGAGACGGAGGATGTCGTTCCAGCCATCGAATGCGGACGTGATCATGTCCAGCAGACGAGAGAAGCAGTTCTCGTGTCTCGTGTTCCTAGTGAGGGGACCCTTCTGCACACGACCCCAGAAGAGGCCACCTCACGAGTCACCAGCCAGCATCCGTGACCAGGCCTGAGACACTCACTGACCAAGGGGACGGAGGCCGCAGAGGTTGCCCTCAATCAACCGAGATTCATTTCCTGGGCCAAGCAGTGGACAGCACCTGCCCCTGGAGGGCACCGGGCTCCTGGGATGATAAAGGCTTTGTCTGCACGGAGGAGGCGGGGTGTGGCTCTGGGCCAGCAACCACCAGGCACCCCCGTCCCTGGACGTCCTTGATCCAGGTTCTTCCTCTTTCCGTCCAGTTCTCTGCTGTCCCGATGCCGATGTCCATTCTTCGGGGATATCTTTAATTCCCTCACGACCTTTCTAGACACACCCAGCTCGTTTCCCAACCCCCCTTCATTGCAATCCAGTGGCTTAGCATCTCATTTTTACCTCATTTTAAGGCCACATTTTCTTGAATTATAGCATGAACGTAAGATAGATGCTTTCTGCAATTCGCTTCCGTTTCCTGTAGCAAATCTTTTTCAAAAGCATGTTTTTCTTCTTGGGGGCAAAGTTCTCCACCTCTCTGATGGCAGAAGAGTTTCATAAACTACTAGGGTTAATTTCTGGTGGCTTCCTCGGAGGAGATGTCTGCTCAGGCTTGGAGTCGGGTGGGCGCTGGCTTTTTGGTCCCGCGCCCCCATCCCCAGTCCACCTGGTTGCTATTAGAACCTTCGTTTCAGATCTTTAAGCCCAAGTTTTGGCTGTTAAGACCCAGCCTGGAACCGAACTCCCCACGTCTGGCAGCTATTTTCCTGGGCAAGCGGGAGCTCTGCTGGCTGGGGAGGCATCTTCCACTTCTGCTGCCTGGTTGCCTGATGCTCCCAAGGAAATGTATTCATAGATAATTTGAAACAGTCTGAAGTCCTGCCAGTGCCAGATAGACTGCATAAAAATCTACAAGCCCCCGAGGGTCGCACTCCCACCATCTGTCCTGTCTTCACTTCCTTTTCTTCCAACTTGACATCCCAGAAATCAATGACCGCCACCCATTCTCTACCGCCTCGGGCCTGGCTCACTGCTGGGAACTTGAGGGCCCGGGCCGGGCAGGAAAGGGAGGTACTAATGGAGAGATGAGGTGTGAAATGTCTGTGGTCACCCTCAGAACACAGCCTCTGTGCAGTGGGGGGAGGGGAGAGCTGCCCACTCTCCCACCCAGCCTTGGCTTTGCGAGGACCCCGTGCAGTGAGGGAACCCACCACTGCTGTCCTGCCGGGCCAGCCGCTCGGCCTGGTGGCGCCATGTCTGCTTGTTTCCTTTGAGGTGTGACGGACAGGAGCCAATACTCCCAGTTGTCACCAGAACTATTGCAATTCTTTCTCATTCTTCAGGAGTGAGGATGGACGAGCAGGTTAGCTTCGCTCTACAGGCATGTTGGTTTTTGTTTCTCAATAGTGCATTGAAGCCCCGCCCCCCTTTTTGTTTGTTTGTGTGTTTGTTTGGCTAACATGCTAAGAGGAGAGAAAAAATAAATCAGCAGGACCTTTGTTTTTCTCCACACGATTCTCCAGCTGGGTTCTATTCTGGGACCCCGTTCCTGTCAGCACAACCAACTTCTGATGGTTCCACGGGCAAAGCTAGTGGTACTTTTTTTTCCCCCATTAAAAATAAATCTCAAACAGAAGCCCCCAGACTGCTCTCCCCGCAAGGACATCCGTGGTCCATATGCACACGATCCCAAGGACGGTCACCGGGACAGCAGGAATGTCCACAGCAGTTTGGTGGCAGCTGCAAGCTTCTCATTTGTTCCGTGTTTCTGTGGTGCCCCCCCAGCCAGCACCACGGGGCTCGGCCGCCCCGCCGCTGCCTTGGGTTTCCCCCTCCTGCTATGCCATGCACGTAGCCATGCAGTCAGGGCGGGTCCACCTGGTCGTGGGGATCTTCCCATGGAGCTGACTGCTCTGGGACATACTCGCCTGGAACCAGGTGAGGTAAGTGACTGCCTCTGAGCCGGCCAGCTGGTCACCTTTTCTCCTGCTTAGCCATGCTCCCAGCCCAGGGTCACCTGGTAAACATGCATCTCTGCGGAAGGGAGCTGTTAGTGTTGAAGCACGCTAGCCTGCCCTTGGAGGCGTGGGCTGGGTTGTGCGTGGGGTGTGGATCCTTCTCATTCCTAAGCATCTAGCACACACTCAGGCTGCCTGATCCGTGTCGTGTCTTCCATGAATGGAAAACGAACATCTTGGTTGATAATTAAAACCAATTTCTTAAGACAGAGCTTATCATCACCCATGACTTGGGGTCCCCATTGGGGAACCCGAAGCCCAAAGGCATTCTGGCGAATGGACCAAGTTCAGACTCAGCCCGTGGTCTCCTCCTCCTCCAAGAGATGCTACAGGACCAGCTTCCTCTTTTTGCTCCAGAAATGCTTTGCATCATTTCTGTCCCAACAGGTAGCTCTCCTGCTCACCCCAGAAATGAGGCTGTGAACTGGAATTCAGGACCGGGAAGTCTCCATCTCCAAATGCTGGCAGCAGTGATTGGGAGGTTTGGGCCCTGGGAGGGAGCAAGCACGGTGTGGGAAGCTGAAGAATGGCCCCCCAAAACGCCCGCGTCCTAATCCCCAGAGCCTGTGAGCATGTGACTGGCGTGGCAGACACGATTGCACTAAGGGCCTTGGGGACATTACCCTGGATTATCTGGGTGGGCCCACTGTCATCACAGGGGTCCTCGTCAGAGGAAAGCAAGGGAGTCAGAGTCAGAGAGGGGGTTGTGGTGACTGAAGTCCCAGTGATGTGGCCATGAGCCAAGGAATGCCAGCGGCCTCTAGAAGCTGAAGTCAAGGATTGGACCCTCCTCTGGAGCTTCCAGAAGGAACACAGCCCTGCTGACTCCTTGATTTTAGCCCCATAAGACCCATGGCCTCCAGAACTGTAAGATAACAAATTCGTGCTGTCCGAAGCCACTAAGTTTCTGGTTATTTGTCACAGCAGCAATGGGAAACTCACACACATGGCATTATAGATGGAACTCAACCTCCTTCTGCGAAGTCCCCTGGCTGGGTCTCCATGGCACAAAGGCAATTAATTGCCTGTGAAAGGGGATCGCCAGTGTCAGCTGGCGAATGACATCGGATGACATAAGACCCACTTTGGCCTTTGGGGGCGAAATGTTTCCCATCAAATACACCAGCGCGTTGCTGGTGGAGACATAGCGCCCTGCACTTACAGGCACAGTCTTGAGGCCAGAAGCCAGTCATTTCCCTGTAAGCAACAATTTCAATCCATCTTTCATTAGTTCTTACGAGAAAATATCTCCCCCTCCCTTGCCCCGTCCCCGGTCCCCCGCTCCGTTTTTCCACAAATGTGGCAAGGCTTTGGTCCAGGAAACAAAAAATAAAAGTATCACATTATTTCAGAACGCAAGAGAAATTAATTAAATCCAAATTTTCACAGAACGTTAAACGATGAACACAACTGAAAACATACTTGAGATTCAGACTAGATTTTAGAATGCTTCAGAGAAGGGGGCGGGAGCAACAACAATTTAGAAAGCCAAAAAAAAAAAAACAACCCAATGACTATTCTATAAAAGGTTCTCCCTAAATATATTGATGGAACCAGAATTGAATGGTCAACAAAGACACTTGGGAAAAGTCTGTGGGGTGTTCCGGGGAAGGTTAAAAAAAAAAAAAGAAAGAAAAGAAATTCAGGGTTGTCCCTTGACTCTCAGTAATCCTGGGGCTAGACAGGCACCGCTGGATGAAATGAGTATCAGGAAATACTGCTGTGAAGTGTGGAACCAAAGCAATTTGAAATAGGGCACGAATTAGCAAGCGAGGGAAGATGCTGTTGCTTCTTTTAGAAGTGCAACGCAAAGAGAACAGACCAGTTTCACGCAGGGAGCTGGCTGGGAAGAGGCATTTGGGGGCCATAGAGGGGGCTTTCTCTCTGGAAGGACATCAACCGAGGCTCGTTTTACTTGTAAAGACAAAATGATCATCTCAGAGCCTCTCCTCTGACAGAAAGGGCTCTCCCGAGAACATCTAACCTCATAAAAATCATGCCAATAGTAGCCAACATTTCGTAGCCAACGTTTATTGAACATTTAAGGGTACTGCATCTCGGTCTCAGTGAGGGGGGGTACTGTAATCATCTCCACACAGCAACAAGGCACTGGAGTGTCACCCTCAAAGCTGCAGGCTGCACAGGTTTCAAAGCTCACGGGGCAGGTGCGGGTGGGAGGGACAAAAATCCTGAAAGCCCGGAGGGCAGTGCTCTGCCTGGCTGCCTCGGTGGGTGTACGAGGCTGAGGTGCCATGCCAACGATGGTGGAGAGAAAATTGAAATGGTTGGATTGGAGGCAGATTGGCTGATGGACTAGAAGTGGGGTCAGGGGTGCTGGAGGGAAAAAGGAAGAGGCCTGATGAGGCGGGTGGATCGTGGAGCCACTAGGCTCCCCTGAACGGACCAGAGCTACAGAACAGGGGAGGCTGAGGGGCAGGGGGACGGGGCCAAGAAGCACCTCAAAGCCGGGCGGCCTGGACCTTAGCATGACGGAGGTGAGATGGGAGGGCCGTTGTAGGATGTTAAGTGGGAAAATGGCATGAACCCCTCTGTATATTGGAAACATGTCTCTGGAGGAATAAATAGTACAAAAACAGTAGATTTTATATATACTGGGATCTAGTTCTTATAAAAGTTTAATATACTATAAATGTGGCATTACAAATCAATACGGAAAGAAGGAATTAGTCATTGGTGTTGGGACAGTTGGTTAGTTATTTGGGGAAAAAAATAATAAAGTTGGCTTCTCAACATCATAAAACAAAATAAAATCCAGATGGATTGAAGAAGTAAATGCAAAAGAATAATAATAATAAAGCTCCAAAACAAGCAGAGAAAAAAAATAGAGGTAAATACTTACCTGATTTCTGGATGGGACGGAGCTACCTAAGCACCAAACAATGGAAGCAATTGGAGAAGCTGATAGATTTGGCTACATTAAAGCAAAACCTCTGAGCATCAGACAATGTCACAAACAGAATTTAAAAGCAAACATGCTGGGGAAGAATATTTGCAACACTGATGAAGGACCAGTGATCAATGTCCTTCGTATGTAAAAAGTTCTTAAAAACAAACAAGTGATTACTCTAACAGAGGAGGGAAGCATATGTCTAAGAAATGTATGAAAAACGTTCTATGCATAGCTAACGATATGTGAAGATATACAAATAAAATACCATTTTAAATAGGTTACCCAGCTTAGAAAGTACTTTTAATTTTTTTTTAAAGTGTTGGCAAGGATACAGAAAAATGGGTATTCATACGGTGGGGCTATACATTGTCTCTCTACTAGAAAAAAATTGGGGACCAGCAGAACCCTGAAAATGTCCTCACTCTTGGGTCCAGTAATTCCACTTACAGAAATCTATTCTCAGGAAATAATCAGAGACATAAGTCAAAGTCCACGTAAGTGAATTATACTGTAACATAGCAATGTTAAAAAAGGAGAAACAGGGCTGGCCGAGTGGCGCGGTGGTTAAGCGCTGGCTTGGGAAGCCAGCGGCCTCAGTTCGGGTCCCACATATGAGGGCCAGTGACACTGCTCTCAAAAAAAAAAAAAAGAAAGGGGGGAAAAAAAAAAGGAGAAACAATTCAATACTCCCCCCAAAAAAGAAGAGGAAGAAAATAAGTTATGGTATATTCTCATGTTTGAATGTTACATAGCAATTAAAATCAAATTTCCAAAGAATATTCAAGGACGTGAAAAAGCTCTGGAAACAGAACCTCCAGGAGCCAGCAGAGCTAAGTCCTGGGAACCGGGAGGTCACCTGCCCCCTCAAAACTCACTTCACCCAGGCCTCACCCAGAGGGCCACTCCGGATTCCAATGGCACCAAGAGGAAGCCAAGGCCCCCAGGGCGCCACCTGGTGGGGATGGAGAGTACATCCAGCAAATCCGAAAACGTCTCCCATTGATAGCATTCGAACCCTGGCCCATGCTTTTACATCCGCCTCCAGCCACGCTAGTGGGCACCCACTGTGGCTGGGTGTTGTGACAGTCAGATTGCAGGATTTCAGCATTTGCTGAGGAAAAGGAAATTTTGTGCTTCATTTCCTTCTGTAAGAGTGGAAATGGGCAATGGCCAGGGCATGAAAATAAATTTGGGTGTTACAGTTCCTGTATTGGGATTCTCAGAGGACTTTCCTGGACGATATTTCTGATGGGCAGGTTTTAGTACCAATCATACCTGTGACCACGGTAGCCCATTAGTATTTCCCCAGTTGATCTAAACACGCCTAGAGGGAAGGGACGCTGTAGGTATGGTTCGTTTCTGGGGCCTCAGTACAAATTTAAAGTGAGTCTCGTAATGGAAACGCAATAAACAGCAGCTAATGTCAGCCTTCATGTATTACATAAACATAGACTTACGACGCTGTGTGCCAGGGTATATTAGCTATCTATGCTGTGTAACAAGTGGCCTCAGACTTAGTTGCTTAAAACCATAGCTATTGATAGTTATTGTCCCTCTCAGTCTGGAAGGGCCCAGGGATCCGGGCGCGGCTTAGCCGGGTGGCTCTGCCTCAGGGTGTTTCCTGGGGCTGCAGTCAAGTGGCTGAGCGGTCTGGGGGGTCCACTTGCAGGCTGGCTCCCTCCTGTGACTGGAGAAACGACGTAGGCTGTCGGCAGGCTCCTTGCCACCTGCACCTGCCCGCAGGGCCGCTGGTGTCCCCGGAGATGACGATCCAAGAGGGAACAAGATGCAAGCTGCAGTCTACGTCCTTTATGACCCACCCTGGGGAGCCACGGGCCAGCATTTCTGCAGAACGCTGTTGGTTACACAGGCCAGCCCTAGTCGTGGTGAGAGGTGACAACCAGGGGACAAGGGTCCTGGAGCCGTCCTGGAGGCTGGCTGCCACACAGGGACTAGATTATGTCTAATCCTTGCAACACTGCGACGAGTTGGTGTTATTATCCTCATTGCATGGGTTAGGAAAGCGTCCCCAAAGTGGTTAAGTCTTACCCAAGAGGAGAAAATTCCAAATGATAAACGTGGGCTTTATGGGAGGAGCTCCAATGACACGTGACAAGGGGCGTGGCTATGGGGGGAGGAGCACACGGCGTTGCAACATGGCTTTTCCCATCCAATCCCTTTCTTCCACTGTTAAATATGGAAATATGTATTATAACACCCCAAAATCATTATTTCAGCATCTCCCTAGTTAGAAATCCTTTTTAAAATCAAATCGTAAGTAAAGGCTGCATCTTTAAAAGATATACAGCTTCTGAAACTAGAAGTTATGTTCTTAAGAAGTTAAATGTTTATAAAGTAGACATTATTTGCTTTAGGTATGAAAGTTCTGCTATGTGGGTGAGTCTTTTCCCAAGTTTTAAACAATTGCCTAAATGTATTCAACGTAACTTAGCTGAGTTGCTTTAAAAGAAGACCACAGCAAAACTTCCAGAAGTTAGAATAAAGACCAAGATACCAAGCTCTGAGTCTGTCCACCCAGCCCCGTGCCTCGATATCTAGAATTGGAACTGTACCCCCAGTAACGATAATGATGCTAATAACAATCCTAATAGTGCTCATTATCTCATCTGAGTTTCCCCACAACCTCAGAAGCCAGAACACTTATTTTTCCCTAATGGTACAAGTGAGGGAGGTGAGAGTCCAGAGAGCTTAAGCGATTCTCCCAAAGTCACACAGCTCATCTTGGACACCGAGTTGAATTAGAACCTGAGTGTTCTAACTCCCAGTCCTGTGATATTTTTTCACTGCTCCCAAAATGTGAAAGCCAGCAAAAAGATGAACTAGGGAGTGAGGAGGGTGGCGTTAATTTACTGAGTGTTTGTGGGTTTCTCACTAGAAGAGTTCACTGTTTCATTCCATTGCTTTTCCACTGTGTGGTTTTTTGGTTTGGTTTTTTTTTTTTCTTCTTCTGATTTTAATATGAGTTGCCTCATTCAGATATGCCCAAATCTGGCTTCCTGGAACCCTGCAGAGAAACTGCCCCTGACCACTCCGCCCCTCATTTCTTCTGTTCTCTTTTTGCAGCTGCAGCTGCAGGCGAGCCCTGAGCGCCGGTTCCCCAGCAGCTGGGAGCCCTGTCCAAGGGTGCATTCTGGGAATCCAGCTGGCCAAGGCGCTGTGCTTTTCTATTATTGGCAGGCGCTTTCCTAGAAGTCCCGCCAAGCCCTTGTAGGATGCCTAGTGCCGGCCTGGAGGAGACCACTGAACAAGATGAAGACTAATAAAACAGATTCCATCTTAAAAGATGGCCAGATGCTCCCAAGATGGCAGGAACCAGGAGCACGGAGACTCTGACAGCTGCCTCTTGAAAAGCAAGTAGCACGTTGTCGCTGGAGAACAACGTATTTCCTGGTACTGTCGTTGCGAAAGCGGAAAAGGCCCCCAGCCACAAGCTGGAGGTTAGGAGGACAGAAGCAGAGCAGGTGGGAACGGGGCCAGCTGCCCAGGGCCACCGGCAGACTGCTCCGGGGGCTGGCGAGGGCAGCACAGGACGCCTGGTTCTGGGATCGTATGTCTGGTGGCAGCTAGGTGTGCTTCCGGGTGACAGTGGCTAATCGCTCTCAGATTCTCTTTCAATAAACAGCACCCTCACTCAGTTCCTTTGGAGCCTCTGTCGGCTGTGCTGTCCTGTCCCCTGGGTGTCTCTGGGGCAGCCTGGACCCCACTGGGTGAGGTTCACACTCTCCCCACACAGGGGGCTGGAAGGACACGCCAGTTGCACTGATCCCCTGGCCAAGTTTAGCCTTTCTCAGTGAACGTTCCATGTGTGGGTCTCATCTCACTGAGGATAAAAAAGGCTTGGCTGGCTTTGGGGGTTTTGGGGTCTCATTCATTTAACTGATATTTATTGCGCACCTTCTAGATGCCAGACCCTGGAGAGGCAGCAGCGAAGAAAATGACTAAAATCCGTGCCCTTCGGCTGACATTCTATGGGGAAAGCAGGTAAGAAACAAGATATTAGGAGGTTTAACCCCCTGTTAGAAGGAAAAGTAGAGCAGGAGGCCTGGGTGGTCAGGACAAGCTACAGCGTTAAAATAGTCCTCACCAGGTAGGTGCCACTGGAGTCAAGACTCAGGGAGACAGGAAGTGTGGTCACAGACCTATAAGGGCCCCCAAAGATGCCCACATCCTAATCCCGAAATCCAAAATGGCAGCAGGAAGGGAATCTACATGGCTAAAGGGACTTCGCAGGTGCGATTAAATTAAAGATCTTGATGTGGGTAGATTGTCCCGGGCTATCTGGGTGGGCCCCATGCAATCACAGGGGTACAACATCCATAGGATGTGATACACATACACATTGCAAAACACTTACTACCATAGTGCCAGCTAGCACCTCTGTCGTGTGAGAACATTTAAGAGCTGTTCTCTTAGCAACTTTCAAGTACGTAACACAGTAGTTTTACACAGTAGTTACCATGCTGCACATTAGAATCCTCAGAACTTATTCATCTCACAGCTGGGAGTTTGAACCCTTTGACTGACATCTCCCCAACCCCCCCATCCTCAGCCCCTCGTAATCACCACTCCACTCTCTGGTTCTATGAGTTTGGCTTTTTTAGATTCCATATATATGTGAAATCACACAGTATTTGTCTTTATCTTTCTGACTTGGCATGATGCTCTTAAGGTTTTTATCTATATTGTCTAAATGGCAGGATTTCCTCCTTTCTCATGGCTGAGCAATATTCTGTTGTATATATACATATCATGTCTTCTTTATCCATTCACCTATCGATGGACATTTCAGCTATTGTATTTCCTGACTTTTAAACACAGGACCTAGACACAGGAACTCACCTATTCTATGTGAAGAAAGTAGCTTTCTGTGGCCTTTCTGACTTCTTTGATGTTTTAGAAGTTAGTAGAAATAACCACCCAGCCCCCAAATATCAATACCGCTGTCATGATGCCAGAAATTCCACTGTTTGACATTAGGTCCTTTGGCTACAATCTCTTATGCACCCATTCATTCAGTGCCTGCCTGCAGCCTGCCAGGCACTGTTCTGCCTGCCAGGCACTGTTCTGCATGCTGAGGATATAGCAATAAACAACAGTTATATAGAAGATGCCTCAATAAAGGCTGAGGAATTGCAAGTGGGGTGATAGGAAGAAGCCCCAGAGGACAGAATCCCAGAAGCCAAGGAAAGAAAGCATTTTAAGCAGCAAGAGTGATTGACAAATAGGTACACTGGGTCAGGTGAGGACTAATCATTTATTACTAGGGACCTTGACAAGAACTGTTTTTGTGAAGTAGTAGAAGCAGCAGCCTGATTAGACGAGGCCCAAAGGAACCTGGTAGTTAAGGAAGTGAAAGCGGTGAGTAGAGATCAAGCCTGTGTGCAGATATCCAGGTTGTGCACTGCACAACTCAGGGGTGCTCTTAACACAGGCCCATGATATGACTGCTGCTTATTGGAGCTGTCCAGCTGCCTAGCCCTTGTATTGGGGAATCTTTCCAGAATTTTGGCTATAAAGCAGAGCAGAAAAATGGGGCAATAGCTGTACAGGGATATAGAGTCAAGGAATAATTTTTTTTTTCCTAAGATAGAAGCTATTACGACAAGCTTGTCAAAATTAGGAGTGATTTAGTAGAGAATGACAAACTGATTGAAACCAAATATCCCATAAGATGTAATAAATTACCAGTTGGGGAAAATCACTTGGCAGGAAACTAAAAGCAAACCAAAGCAGGGAAAAAGGGAAGACACCAAAGCCTGGAAGCAAAGACCCAAACTTGGAAATGCAAAGATGAACTGCATCTGTCCCCTGCTTCTACTTTCGTACGGGTTGATGTGCCTGAAAAAGCAAGCTTAGCACAAAAGAATGAGTTCTAGTAGGTGAACTCCATGCACAGTGTCACCTGGATAAGAAAGAGACCATCTGAACATGTCTATCAACTAGGAATACCTTTTGCTACAAATGCAGAAAACCCAAAAGGCCAGTGGACTGAACGGAATACAAGTTGATTTCTTTTTCACATAAAAGAAGCCTGTGAATAGGCAGCCTGAGGGTGGCATGGTGGCTCCAGGCTGCCACTGGGGACTCAGGCTCCTTTTATATATCTGTTTCATTCTCCCAGCAAGTGGCTTCCATCCTCAAGGTCATCTCATGGTCCAAGATCACTGCTGGAGTTAAGGGGCTCATCTCCCCGTTGAGTCAGCTCTCTTTCAGAAGTCTCCTTGGAAGTGCCACATAACACTGCCCCTTGCATTGGTCAGAACAGTTACATGGGCACACTTATCCCAAAGGGAAGTCATGAAATGCAGTTTGCAGTTGGACACATCATCCAGGTGTCGACTTCAGAGAAACAAGGACATAATGGCTGTCTAGGCATGCAACTAGATGTCACTGACTCAACTTTCCCAGAGTCATTCAAATGATACCACACCACCGACACTGCGGTTACCCTCGTACCAGCCACAGGTGGAGGAGAGCAGGGAGGGACTTGATCTTGAACTTGGAAAGGACAGAGTCTTCACATCTAGTGTCACAGTTCCCGGTGGGTGGAGACACGCCACTGTTGGAAATTCCATGACCCTCCCTCAGGATGAGCTGCTAGCTCCCCAGGGCACCCCGAAGCCACATGCTGGACTTGGGGCTGGTAGCGTTAGCCCTGGGAGGCCCCAGAGTCCTACGTTTTTAGGGCATGTGCCCCCCAGGACATGAGCAGGAAATCCAAGCCTCTGGGTCAGCTCCCCGTCCTGGGTAGTATGTTTTACCTCATCGCAGCCTCTGAGCTTTGGCAGAAAAGAATTCCTTCTTGTTTCCTTACCCTTTCTGGCTCAGGAAATAGTGGCTAGATGGTGGGGTCCCAGACCACCCCTCGTGTAGCCCGGTATGCCTCACGGCTGCTGATCTGAACTCAATTCACAGCATGTTTTACAGCAGGCTTCTTCTCCCTTCCTGTTGAGAAGCTCCCCAGATGTAACAACAGAAACAGACCTCGGCGGTTCAGCCAGGGAGAAGGGGCTGTGGGCATGTCAGACCTCATGGCTCCTTGGAACGCTCAGAGGCAGCATTGATCTGGACGCTTGGATAAAAGGGCCAGCTCCCTTTGTGGGCATGTCAGACCTCATGGCCACTTCGAACGCTCAGAGGCAGCATTGATCTGGACGCTTGGATAAAAGGGCCAGCTCCCTTGCCAGTCATCTGGAAGCTTCACGACCAGAGCGCATCTCTGGGTGCAAGACCTGCTGTTCCCCCGAAGCTTTGCAGGGCGCGAGCAGGGGGCTGGGCAGATGAGGGCTGGCTTCAGCAGTTTCGCTGTCTTTCTTTCAGCTACAAATTTAGAAACAGCACTTAATAAGAAAAACAGAAGCCATCAGAAGAAAGCTCTGGAAACCATACATGTTGCAAAAGCCTTTGAGTCTCCACTGCTCCCAAGTAGAGGACGCCAACTGGTTCCAGGGCGGGCACTCCACAGGACTGAAAGACCAGTGATGGCCACCTATGATCCCAGAGCCCCTGGGAGTGTTCTCTGCCAAGCAGGACACGGAAGGCTGCAGCGGACCCAGGGCTCCTCTCTCGCCACGTTGGCTGCTTTTTCAGCCTCCCTTCTTTCCTCTTCTCTCTGCACCTCTTCTCACTCTGTCTTCTCCCTGTCCCAGTACTTCCTTTCTTCCCTTGTCATTTCTTTAGTCCTCTTAGAGGACATCCCTCAGGCACTGCAGATCGATTCCATGGCACTTAAGGTTCGATGCACCCCTGCTGGTGACACTTCCTTGCAGTGAGAAGAACCACCGATGCCAGTGGCAGCCATGTTTATTGATTCCACACCAAGCTCTGTTCCCTTAAGCACTTGTCAATCATTAGCTCCTTCGTTCCCCAAAACAACCTCATGCATCAGGCACTTAGGATATCCCCGCTGAACACATGATGCAGAGGGCAGAGCGGGCGGCATCCAGGTGAGAAGGTCAGAGGTAGACACCGAGTGACCACTTCCTGTTCTGCTGTTTTTATGGGCAAGTCCTCTTGAAACCCCAAGGGGGTGGGGGATCCTTGGGAAGAAGCTTGTTTCCATCAAGGAGACTAGCAGAGGCTGTGCCATCATGATACAGGCACAGGTAGTGGGGCAGGAAACAGTGGGTTAATAAGTATGGGATTCTACCAAGACTCAACTGATCAACCAGTTGTCCCATCTGTGACCTCTGTCCGGCATGACTTGGAGCCATCAGACATTGTTTCCGTTGGAATGCCCTTGGTTTTAAGTACCAGGAAGTCCAAATAAAAGGGTTTCAATGATGAAGACATTGATTATCTCCCCCGACAAGCCATCCAGAGGTAGAGTGGTTCTAGGGTTGGTTAATTCAACCTCTCAATCATGACATCAAGGACATGGGTTCTTTCCATTTTCCTTCCTGTCATCCTCAGTGTCACTCCTCATGGTCTCAAGATGACTGCCACAGCTCTAGGCAGACATCCACACACAACATCCAGGGGTGAAAAGGGGGCTGTCTCTTCCTTGTGTCTCTTTATAGGAGCTAAGAACCCTTTCCCAGAAGCCCTCAGCAGACTCACAACTGATTGGCCAGAACTGGATCACATGTCACAAAAAGAGGTGGGGCCACATGTGTGCTTCAACCAATCAGGATGTACCCACATCTGGGTGGGGAGGGGTGGGCATGGAAGAGGGCACATGGTTGTTCAGTTGAGCATCTATCTGCCTTAGTGACACCTTCCCATCCATGGCCCCTCATAAAGGGCTGCCAACGAGTTCAATAGTCAGCTTTTCTGCAGTGAGGGGAGCTACCTGTTCTAAACGTAAAACATGTGAAAATTCATCTTTTCCCAATTCTTTTGCTCCTCGCCTTGACAAACATAGCCTGCCTTGAAGTCTGTATCTGATCAAACGCCAATAGCAATCAGGTTAAAATAAAAATGGGCCCAAATTCCTGGCTTGATTTCAATTCAGAGATAACCATGCACAGATTTTCTGGGTGTTTCTGTAACAGATTTTGAGCTCAGCCTCTATTTAGAAAAGATTGGTGTCACCTATAAGCAACATGGGGTCAGTCAAAGTTCAGGCTGATTCTGGCAGCAGGTCTGAAAGAGAGAGAGCCGAAGAGAGTCAGAGAGACCGAGAGAGACAGCTGGACAACAGACAGGCATGGAGAGATGGGAAGAGAACTCATACTGGTGGCCTTTTGTCTCCTTCCCCAGACAATGATATAGAAACATCCCTCCAAAGAAAGGGACAGCTGAACCTCAAGACAGAGATCTTACAGAATCCCCAAACTGGTTCCAATATCACCCTATAATCAACCTAAATCCTAGAGACCACAACACCATGTATGCCTAGGATAGAAGTCAGGATACTTGGGTCCTACCACCAAACCTGAGACGGTTACAAAAGAAGAAGGACCTCACCCCCATGTGATGAACTTTCGTCATGTGCCTGACACTGTTCAGTATTTTATATTCTCACCGCAGCGCTCTTCCCCAGAATGCTGGGAGGTGGCATTATTTTTAATGCTCATTTCTCAGATGCTCATTAACAGTTGGGTGAGGCTGCTCAGTGACTCACCTGACGCTACCTGGAGGGTAAGTGGCAGAGCCAGTGTAACCGAAGCGCCCATCTAGTAATAACTATTTGCTTGTTTTGAAGCTGTGCACACATCTGTAACCATTCCAAGCATCTTACTAGCAATGGAATATTTTATTAACATGGACGGTGGTGACAATGAGCAAAGATTATTGTGAAGGCTGGTTAATAGCGTCATTATTATTATTATTATTATTATTATTTAGAAAACTGGACTGTGATGCCAGTAGGGGAAGGACAGAGCCTGGGAACATTTCCTTGATGAGATAATGGTTTGCTGACCCTTCGTTTCAAGAATCACTCCCTCCTCAAACAAATATGTGTACACGCATGTTCATAGCAGCTTCATTCCTAACAGCCAAAAAGTGGAAACAACGCAAATGTCCACCAGTGGATGGAGAGATAAAATATGGTCCGTCTACACAGTGAAATATGATTTAGCCATAAACAGTGATGAAGTTCTGACACTTGCTACAACGAGGATGAACCTTGAAAACATGACGCTGAGTGACAAAAAGTCACATATTGAGTGATTGCATTTATATGAAATGTCCAGAACATGCAAATTCAGAGATGGAAAGCAGACTGGTGGCTGCCAGGGGCTTGGGGGAGAGGGGAGCAGCTATCTGATGGGTAGGGGCCTCCTTGGGGAGATGGGAATGTGTTGGAACTCCATAGGAATGGTGGTTAGACAACATGCCGAGCGTCCTAAAGGTCTCTGAATTGTTCAGGTCACAGTGGTTCGTTTTATGTTATGTGAATTTACCTCTGTGGGAAAACAAAAAAGAAAATGAGTCATTCTGACCTTCTGATCATCACATTCTCATCAAAATACCTGCAAGGGGCACAGCCTCTCTCCTTCCAACAGCTGAGGTGAGAGCTGACACTCTGAGCATGCTGATGCTGCTCTTATAACTGTCTGGACAAAGTCATATGGCCATGGGCCGACTAGCCCAATTGAATACAGATCATGTTAAGAAACGAGGGTGTATTTCTAATGGCTGAAGGTCTGCAGAAGCAGGTCGGGGAAAGAGCAAAGCATCACCACTGAGAGACAGCCCACGTATCAGAAAGACCAGATGACCGTGTGTCCACCCCGGGAAGCATCTACACAAATAGTATGTAAGCTCCAAGGTGGGATCTGAACTAAGCTGAGTCCTCCAGGAGGAAGGGATGATGGGATCGGCAGTGTGTGTGCTCTCCCTGCCATCGGTTGCTTTTTAGACAAAGCCTCATGTGTTCCTGATTTGAAAGTTCATTGTGTGGGGGGCGGGATCTGGTTTTTGTCTGCTTGGGACGGGAGGGGTGGGGGCAGGTGGGGAAGAAGGAGAATCAGGCAGCAGTTACAGGGCTGGGGGATGGGGGGTGGGGGTGGGTGGGGGAGTTCCTGGCCGCAAACATCCAAGGCAACTCTTCCATCAGGAAAGAAAGAGAAAATTGCAGTGACCCTGAACTTTCCATTTTCAAAAGCTCGGTGACTCCGTCCAGTACGTATGAAAATGCTGACATCTCCATGACAAGTCATACTGCAACATAGACTCCCGGTTTCCTAAGGTGGGGGGTGGGGGGGAGACGACTTTCACCTGGTAGAAGGGGAAGGGGGAACCCCAGCCCTTCATATAAAACAAAGAACTTCTGGAAAATAGCTGGATTCATCACTTCTGCAGGACCCTTCCCCACCCCCTGGGGGGTAGCACGTGCTCTGGCCAAGAGGGTGACTGAGAGGCTGGCATCTACCCTTGGGGATGGTACACGGGTGATGTGACAAAAGACAGAGAGCCCCAGGCCTCCTGACTGCCAGGATTCCCTCTTCCATCTGCCCCTTGAACCAAGACATCACTGGAATTCCTCAAGGTGCCAGCTGGACTTAATGGGGTCCTTCCCAAAGCTTCCCATGGTGGTCCTCCCCCACCCCCTGCACCCCACCACCAAAATAATTTTATTTCCTCATTTGTACTAAAGTCATAACTACGGCCCAATTATTCTTACACTGTTTTCTTCACTCCTTGGAGGTTCCCCCACTTGGTTCTATTGGCCTCTGCTGACTCACCCTTTCCTTCCTGAAGGCACCTCTCCCTGCACTGGGATCCCCAACTTTAACTCTCACCCACAGTGAACAAATAGGGCTCATGGCAGTTCAACATACATATTGAGAATTGCTGTTATCCAGGCACTGAGTTGAGAGTTTTCACATTTTAATCAGAACTTTGGAAGACTTAAACCAACCATGTTTCACTGGCACTGAAATATTAGACAGCTGTTGAAAAAGAAAGCACTAGAGCAGTGTGTGGACCGGCAGAGGCAGCTGATGTATTAGGTTAGAAAACAAAGAACGTGGGATGAAAGTTAACGTTATCGGTAGTATGCCAATGGCGGGTACTGCTGGTACGATGTCATGAGAAAGGCACTTCACCTCTGTGGCCTTCCTCCCCCAAACCTAACATAAGAGAAATACGTCAGACTAACCCAAACAGGGCATTCTACAAAATAATTGGCCGGTATTCTTCAAAAGTGTCAAGGTCATGAAAGACATAAATAGACTAAGGAACTGTCTTGGATTGGAGGAGACATGACAACTGAATGCAGTGTCATGTCCTGGTGAGGTCCTAGAACACAGAAAAGTATTGAGGAATAACTGGTAATATCCAAATGAAGGGTAAAGTTTAGTAACAGTCATGTACCTGGGCTGGTGTCTTGTTTCTGACAAACATACATCAGGGAAAACTAGGTGAAGGGCATATGGGAAATCACCGTACTATCTTTGCAACTTTTCTCTAACTTTAGAACTATTCTAACAATAAAAGTTTATTTTTAGGGCCGGCCGAGTGGCACGTTGGTTAAGAGCTGGCTTGGGACGCCTGCTCTGAGCAGCAAGGCCCCAGTTCGGATCCCACATGAGGGCCAGTGACGCTGCACCCTCTACAGCTAAGACGGTGAACACCAGCTCCACCTGGAGCTGGGCTGCCGGGAGTCACCAGTGATGGCGTAGGATGCAGTGGGGCCGCAGTGAGCTGATGTGAGCTACGATGAGTGGGCGGCAGCCAGCGTGATCTGCCAAGAGCTGCCATGAGTCGCTGTGAGTGGCCATCCAGGGTCTGGTGACCAATCTGCCTCACCCGAGAAGAGCGCAATGATAATACCAACATGGGACAGTGAAGCAACATCCTCCACAACTAGACTGAAGAACAAAAAGACAGCAAGTTATCTGTTCCCCTCCCCCAATTCCCCAACAAAATCTTTAAACAAAAGAGATATAGTTATTTAAAGAATAAATAAATAAAAAGTTTATTTTTAAACAGAACAATAGGATGTAATGTGAACAATATACTGTCATTGGTTTTAAAAAATAAAAACCAATAAATATGTCTAAGGCATATGAAAAAGGACACATGCTAAACTGTTACTATTTGTTACCTGGGGTTGGGGGTGGTGACTGAGGAGTGAAGGTTAGGGGGTTTAGGAACATATTCTCTGTATTTCTATGTTATTTGAACTGACTGCAAGAACAGCCTACTTCCATGCTATCTGACATGTGGCAGGGAGTAGAGAATGCAATTAAAAAAAAAAAATCTAACAAAGTTTTGGGGAAAATACTTGCTTTTCTATCTCCAAAAGCGGTGGCTGGAAAACATTTCTTGGAGCTTTAACGAGGAGGGCCACACTACACCCTCCCCCACCCCCGAAAGAGTTTCTCTCCCAGAAACATGGTGGTATTTCCACTGGCCCCACTAGGCAATTAAACTGGATGCCAAGTATGAGACCAATTATTACCCTAACGTCTGGCAGCTTGTAAATAATAGCCCTTGATTGCATCCCACAGAGAATTTTATACATTAAGGGAAATTGGGGGGAAACTGCCCACTTTATATTTCATACCAAACCTGAAGAGGGGGAATATGTTTTGACTCATGGCATAGGGGCTCTGGTGTGTGGCGGGGTGGACAGTGTAGGGTGGAGCAGGGAATGTAAAGAGAGACAAGCTCTAAGAGGACGTGGAGAGAACTGACGGTTAAGAAGCTACTTAGGACTCCTGAGAGGAAGGAGTGAGCAAACGGCAGCGACGCTGAGGAGGAGAGCGAGGCAAAGCATCCCAGGAGGAGAACCAGCGGAGAAAGTGTCACAACTAATAGAAAGTTTAATAAGGTGGCTGGATATAAGATAAATACACAAATACCAGTAACTTTCCTTCCTAACAGCCTCAGTCAGTTACACTACATCAGGGACAAAAAGATCCCTCCGTGTCAACAACATAAACTAGAAAATATACTGATCCATAAAGTTACAAGAAATGCCCATGACCTAGGTGATGACAATGACAAAGCCTTATTGGAAACCATGAACAAACCTGAATAAATGGAGGCATTATCTCGTTTTTTGGGTAAGAAACACTATAAAGAGGTTGATTTCCCCGCATTTGAACCCAGAACTTCCATGCAATTCCAAGCAAATTCCCAAGAGGGTTTCTAATATTACTTGAAAAGCTGATTCCAAAATTCATCTAAAATGAAAAGCCATGGAATGGTGTAAAAGGACAACAATGAGGTGTTAAAACATGCTACAAAGCTGTAATCATTAGAGTAGTGTGGTCTCAGCACATGGAAGTACATGGTTGATCCCTTGCCAGCCCAAGCGTCTGTGCTCCCTCCCCATTCCCAGAGGCCACCTGTGTGGGACTGACCTCATCCGTTCCTCTAGGGTGGGGTCTGATGGGTGTAAGCCAGTCAGAGTGTCCCAGTGTCCCACCCCGGGCCTGGGTTCAAATCAGACCATAGGACGGTGAAACTCAATTCTGAATGTTTGTTTATGTAGACCCCCTCTTTTCCTGTTGGGTGTGACCAAGAAAGCATGCAGCCTTGGAAGGTCCTGACTGCAAACCAAGATGGAGCCCTTACTAAAAAGGCAGAGCTGCTAAAAGCAGAGAGAAAGTAGGTCTGTAGGATGTCACCTGGGCTGCTGGCTCCTGCCTTGTCTGAAGCCAGTGGCCCTGGGCTTCTCAGTTACAAGTCAATAAATCGCTGTACTGTTTTAGTCAGTTTAAATTGGGCTTTCAGTTGCTTACAACTAAAAGTATCCTTCCAGATGACTTCAATACAGATCAGACACATGAATCTCTGTGTGTGTGTGTGCGCGCGCGCGCGTGCGCACACACACATACCTCACATCCTGCTGGATGGGTGTTCCTGCAAGAGTTATCTTAAACCACCTGCATTGGCCTCACTTTGGGGACTTCCAAAAAGCAAGCCGCAGGCCAGAGGAATAGGATGGGACTCTTCAATGTAACAAGCCCCTTAGGTACTTCTTAGGGAGGAGGACATTTGAGAACTACCAGATTTGAGTGCTGCTTCAAACTGCAAACTGTGGGTCACCAACAATTAGTAGGGTATGAAACTGACTTAGAAAGTCTGGGTGAGCTTTTTTTTCTTTTTTTTTAATGAAAGAATGGGTTGCAATGAGATAGAGTGGAACAAGACAGAATAAAGACGCCAGAGTGTGTCACAGCAGAAAACACATAAGATTTATTATATGAAATGTGTGTTTTGGTGATACATATGCAAAGCTGAGATTCAACTGGCATCTGGCGTTGACAACAATACCTGGTGTGAAAATGTCAAAATGCCTTTAAGCTACTCAGTAGGCAGCGGAGGTCTACCCACATGCCCTCTGGCTGCCTTGGGACACCCCCTCCCCCATACCCCACTCGGGTTCAGCAAGGAAAGGGTTGATTTCTGGCACAGCACAGGGCTTCTAAGACCAGGCTCGTGTCAAGACCAAATTCTGATCCGTCAGCCTCCTGGCCTTACCAGGTGTTACATATTTTGACTGTCATCTCAGAGTGCAAGTGTAATGGATGGAAATGTTAAAATGGGCTGAGATTGTTTATAAGTTTGAAAAGCACTGCTCAGGGCCTGAGGTTCTCAGTGAGCTTTGGGATGGGAGGGTGGGGTGGGTGTGCTGGGGACATCGGGGTACATCTGGAAGAGCAGGTGGTGAGGACACAAGATAGCACGGGCAACAATGACTTCTGGCTAATGCCTGGGGATGACCCAGAGAAGGGCAGGCTTGGGAAGAAACGAAAAGAAAGAACAGAAAAACTGCTGCCCTCATCCACTACGTCCGTGTGATCAAAACCCAGGATTGAGGGATAAGTTAACTACATCAGTTCTCCAAACGCTCAATCAGAACAAAACCGTGTTTCAAAACAGGACACAGCCAGAGCCATCAATTCACAAGTCCAAAGTGGCCAAAATCATTCAAACCTTAGACTCTAAAGAAAACCCACCTCCTGAAATAAAATCCATTTTCCTATCCCACTGGCCCGTGCTCAACTCCCAGCAGCCCAGGTAGGAAGATCAGGCCCACCTCTTTTTTTTTTTTTAAGCTGTGCATAAGTGTCCAGGACATAACAAGGGTGGAGATAAACCCATGAGACCATGGCCATAGTCTACGCCATAAACATACCTATGACACCCAAACGTTTCCCCTGCCTTCTTATTCATTCTTATCTATGTGTGTGATAAGAGCCCTTAACATAAGATCTATCCTCTTAGCACACTTTTAAGCACACAACACAGTGCCATTAGCTGCAGGCACTGTGGTGTACAGGCGATCTCTAGGATTTACTAGCTTTGCATAATCCAAACTTCGTACCCTTTCACTAATTCCTTCCTGTTTCCCCTCCCCGACCCCTGGCAACCACCATCCCGCTCTCTGCTTCTGATTTGACTCTTTTCCATTCATCGTATCTGTGGTATCATGCAGTATTTGTCCTGTCTGGCTTCTTTCACATTAGCATCATGTCCTCCAGGTTCAACCATGTTGTCGCATATTGCAGAATTTCCTTCTTTTGTGAAGCTGAATAGTATTCCATTGCCTATATCACATTTTCTTTACTCATTCTCCCGTGGATGGACATTTTGGTGGCTTCCATGTCTTGGATATTGTGAATAATGCTGCAGTGAACACAGGAATGCAGATATCTCTCGAGACCCTGATTTTAATGCATTCAGATATACGAGTATACCCAGAAGTGGGATTGCTGGCTCATACGGTATTCTACTTTTTTAATTTTTTGAGGAACCTCCATACTGCTTTCTGTTGTGGCCGCATCAATTTACATTCCCACCAGCAGTGCACAAGGGTTCGCTTTTCTCCACATCTTACCTACATTTGTTTTTTTATAATAGACATCCTAACAGGTGTGAGGTGGTATCTCACTGTGGTTTTGATTTGCATTTCCCTGATGATCAGTGATGTTGAACATCTTTCCATGGACCTGTGAGTCATTTGCTTGTCTTCTTTGGAAAAATGTCTGTTTAAATCTTTTGCCCATTTGTAAATCAGGTTGTTTGGGGGTTTTTTGTTTTTGTTTTTTGCTGTTGAATTGTAGGAATTCCTTGTATATTTTGGACACTAACCCTTCATCAGGTAGATGATTTGCAAATATTTTCTTCCACTCCGAAGGCTGTCTTTGCATTTTGTGGATTGCTTTCTTTTTGTTGCAAGGATCCACCTGCTGCCAGCACTGTAAAGCATATTCCCCAAGAAGGCAGGCAGAAAGACGTTTACTGCAGAGCTCAGCTTACTCCGGTAAATTCCCTAGCTCCGTCTGAATTCAGCTAGATTCTTCTGCCCCTCAGCCTTATAGGGATCTACCCCACAGATTTACTTACCTTTGGGGAGAGGACCAGGGTCGGGGAAAGGTGGGGTTGGAAGGCACAACACAGAAAGTCCAGTTAAAGCTGAATTTCAGATCAACAAATAACTTTTAGCATAAGTATGTCCCATGCAATATGTGGGACATACTTATGCTTAAAAAAAAGCATTTGTTGTTCATTTGAGATTCAAATTTACCTGGGTGTCCTGTTTAATTTGCTAAATCTGGCAGCCCTATGAAGGAGGGTCTGAGGGGGAGGGGAGAGGGGTTCATTTTCCATGTCATGCTTTGCCTCACCATTTGCATTTTCGTGTTATAAAATTTAGGTTTTTCGTGTTATAAAATTTAGGTTTTTGTGTTATAAAATTTAGGTGTTTTTTTTTTAATGTAAGCAGGAATTATATGAAACATAGACCATTTTTGTTGATCTGTTTTCTTCTTCACTCCCTTACATGTTATATACATTTTTTTTAAAGATTAAAAAACTCAACTCAATGTGAGTAGAAAAGGGCAATACAGAAACACTTTTCAAACTGATGGGTGGGGGGAAGAAAGGGTGAAAGTCAGCTGTGGGAAGAGACGTGAAAATTGAGGGTTTGATGAACAAACTGAATAGGAGGAAAACACCCGTAAGGGAAGCTGAGCGAAACCACAAGAGCGAGAGGCGGAACCTGAGCTGGGAGCACACAGACTTCCGGTGGCCCGCGGTGGGGTCCTGCATTCTATTTAACCAGGCCTCAGTGTTCCCCAGTATTTTTTTTTAAGGTGCCTCTTACATGATAAACTAAATATTTCTCATTCCCGTCATTCTGGCTTGAACTTTATTGTGCAATTAATCCGTGAAAGGCAGACTAATTTACACTTTGCTCTAATGACTTTGTTTTGTTTTGTTTTGAGGGCAGTGTCACTGGCCCTCCTATGTGGGACCCGAACCGGGGCCGCTGGCTTCCCAAGCCAGCGCTTAACCACCGCGCCACTCGGCCGGCCTCTAATGACTTTGTAATTCATACGTGGATGAACTTAACATTTTTGCCCTAGGCTGAAAAGAAAGATTTTCTCTGTCCTTCTTGATGGGAAACTTCCCTGTGCAGGTGGGACAGCTGACCTGCGACGGGGACCTACCAGCCCCTATTTGGCCCCCGGAGGCAACTGGGAAGGTCCAGTCCACATTAAATCATTCGGGGAGCATCATTGATCTTTCTCAAACCTCCCTTAGAAAAATTTCCTCGTGGAAACCAAAAGAAAGATCATTTTGTAAACTGTGAAATGTGGCACTCATCACACTGCTCAGGAGGAGGCCAGGAATTCTGGAAAGTTCTGTCCTCCTCTGGCAGGTTTGTTTGCTCTGCACACTGGCCCCTGTGCTGGGGAATTCAGAGCCGCACAAAAGGAGCTTTATCGGAGTGAAGAGAAGTGTGCAGGAGGCCCTGGGTGACAGGTGCCGGGCAATGGCGTCAGTGGCCAAAGCAGTAGGAGGCGCCCTACCACGCATGTCACTGAGGGGATGCAAGCTCATCGTTTGTCCCTGGGAGCCCCGGGGTTGCGCAGCCCCGCCTGGGGGCGCCCAGGTGAGGTCTGCGTTTATCTGGGCCCAACTTATGTGCGGCTCTGAGGATGCGGGGCTGCGTGGGACCCAGTCCTGTTTTCTTCCATCTCTCGTTTCCCTTCCTGGTTTGGAAACCCCTTCTGCTCCATTCCCCGGGACTTGGAGCTACTCCCGCCTGGAGGCCTGCAGGGGCCCAGAGCCGCAGACAGGCCTGGGCTCACCTGCCACACCTTCTGTGGCTCAGCTCACCTCCGGAGGAAGTCCTCTTTCTAAAACCAGGCCGACTGTTAGCAAGCGACGGGCCTTTGAAAAAGGACAGATGGCCTCTGGGTTAACATTGAAAACAGAGGACAAGATTGCCCACACCTCAATAATTATTTTTAATTTAATTAATACAGCTGTGCTGTTCATGATGGTAGCCTCTGGCCACACGTGATTATTAAAAATCAAATTAATTAATTTGATTTTAGAAGCCTCTGTTTTTCCTCCTCTGTAACCTGAGTATAATAACAGTGTCTACCTCACAGAATTAAATAAGGTGATGTAATGGGCCAAGTTCATGGTACGCATTTAATAAATGTTAGCCATCATTATGATGGATTTTATCTGATACACAGTAGTCGCCCTCCTCCCTGCCAACATCTTTAATCTTCTCTCGTGTGACTCACTCACTCCATCTTTGGGATTGGCTCTCAAACACACCCCTGACTTAATCACCTGAAACCTGTGACTGTGTTATGTTGCATGGCAAAGGGGATTTAAGGTGACATGTGGAATTATGGTTGCTAAGCAGCTGACCTTGAGATAAGAAGATTATTTTGGATTATTCAGGTGGACCCAATGGAATCACAAAGTCCTTAAAAGATGGAAAAAAGAGGAAGATGAGACGGTGGAAGTGAGGCAGCCGAGAAATACTGGAGTGGCTACTGCTGGCTTTGAAGATGCAGGAAAGGGCCGCTAGCCAAGGAGTGGGGGCGGCCTCTAGAAGCTGGAAAAGACAAGACACAGATTCTCCCCTGGAGCCTCCCGCTGGGGCCCAGCCCTGCCGGCATCGTGACTGCAGCCCAGGGAGACCCATCTTCGACCCTGGACCTCCAGAACCGCAAGATAATCAATGTGTGTTTTCAGCCACTGAGTTTGTGGCAATTTGTTACAGTAGAAGCAGGAAACAGACATAAAGCACGGATTTGCTGATTCCATGAAAAGCGTGCCAGTCTGGCCCCGACGAACTCCCAGCAGCATGGGCGTTGGACTGAGTGGTCAGTGTCATGGTTAGTCAAAGGCAGGGCTGAAAGGCCTCTTATTTAAAATGTCTTTTCTGCATGGAAGGGATCTGCATTCCATTATATTTTCAGAGCCCTACTTATATGCTTCAGCTCAGTTCTCTAAACGGCGCAGACCAAATTTGAGTCTTCAGTGCCCACCCCTTAGAAGACCGTGCGGCTAAAATGAAAATAAACCAACAGTGGGTGTATATTTTTCCTTGCAGCCGAAGTATCTCTTTTGTTGCCAAACCACTCTGCTTCGGAGGCACCCTCTAAGGAAACAGGGTCATTTTCGGGTACCTTGGGTGCCGCAGTTCCTAAGGGATGGCAAAGGGGAGGGGTTGTGGCCAGCCCCTGGGACCCTGGTGCGACCCTGGGGAGGGAAGGCCAACCCGCCGTGACTGTGGGTTCCGTGCCCGCCTCTCCAGCTCATTGGCATCCCCACCTGGTGGGGTCACCCGGGTTCCTGTTTCTCACCCCAGAGCACAGCTTGGCTCCCAAGAAACGAGAGCAATGTTTGTCTGCTTGGGCCCATCAAAGATGCTGACGCAAACGTTTCTAGCAAAGGAAGAATAGTATCACACAGGCTTCTAGGGCCTCATTTCTAACGTCAGGCAGGAAAGGAGATTTAGGTCCATGGTTCCTTGTCTACAAATCCAAAATCTAACAAGATCTGAACACTGAACGTTTCCTCATAACCTGCTTGGCTGACTGGCTGTGAGGTGACTCCGTCTTTATTCAGCTTCATGTGAATATTCTTACCAGGTGCTGCAGAAAACAGTATGCCATTGCAGAGTTCTTCCTCAAACTGCGTGGGTGGGTGTTTCGTAATGTACAGTCCAGGGAAAGGATTAGTTTTCAAAATTTCCCCCAAAATTCTGATTCTCTAAATACACTTGGCTTTGGATAACACAGAGTTCTCAGAGAATAGATTGAGAACCGGTACTGTACTAGACTTGTGTTTCTCATTGCATCTTTATTTTGCTTCTCTTTGATCTGCTAAGACCCTGAAATGGGGGGAAAACAAAAGTCTTTTTTTCCCTTCGATAATATTTTTAGTTTAAAATGATGTGTAGGGCCGGCCAAGTGGCGCATTAGTTAAGAGCTGGCTTGGGATGCCAGCGGCCCCGGTTCGGATCCCACATATGAGGACCAGTGACACTGCCCTCTACAGCTAACAAAAGCTCCACCTGGAGCTGGGCTGTGCGAGCCCCTACAACGGTGTAAGCTGCAGCCCCTGCTGCAGTGGGCTGCCATAGGCTACAGTGAGCGGCCTGCAGCCAGCGTGAGCTGCCAAGAGCCACAGTGAGTGACCATCCAGAGGCCGGCGACTGATCTACCTCATCAGGGGAGAGCGCAATGACAATACCAACATGGGCCAGTGAAGCAATGTCCTCCGCAACTAGACTGAAGAACAAAAAGACAGCAACTTGTCTGTTCCCTTTCCCCAATTCCCCAACGCTGTTCCTCTCCCCCAATTCCCCATTAAAATCTTTTAACAATAAATAAATAAATAAAAATAATAAAATGATGTGTAAATCTCAAAATTGGTGAAAGTTACAATGGGCAGTCTGGGTCAACTGCTGTTTTCTCTACGGCCCGACCCCTTTCTAATGAAAAGCTTGAGTTCTCACCATCTCCCAGTGACCTCGTGGCAGGGGTCCTCTACTCAGTTCCATCTGTGTTGAAACAATGCTACAGCACTTGGCACGTTATTCCCCCCACCCCAGGTTTCCTAGAAACCAGAGGTGAAGACACTGCATGTCTCTGAACGTCAGATAGTAGGCCCAAAATCTGTTAAACCCATTGACCCTCTCAGCCAGCTGCCAAGGTCTCACTGCCAGCATCTAGCTCCATTTAGCGCTGTTTTGTCAGCCACTTGACGGCCTAAAATGTAACAGACGGTGGCTGTCTGGCTCCTCACAGCTCCCTCAGTCTCCGCTGGACACTCTAGAAACTTCTAGTAAACAGCCCAAGGTCCAGCTGTATGGGAACCCAGTGCTGGTCACGGGAAGTTGAACTTATGCTACCATTTCACCGGTGCAAAAAAAATCTCATTTCTTTGGAATGTTCTGTGTGTGTGTGTGGGGGGGTCTTCCAAAGTCTCCAAAATATAATCTGTTGGGCTGCATTCATCTGAGCAGAATGCAAGGGAAAGCTGAGTTAACCAGATTATTGAGAGAAAAGATGGGCCATCAGTGGAGTCCAGGCTTCACTCAGATTTCGTGATTCTACCCCAATGGATTTCACTGCGCAGCTGCTCAACCACCACTGCTCTCCGGGGCCATGTGACTTCATTCCTGCGCGTCTGCTGAGTGGGAGGAAATGTTTTCACCATAGAGAAGCTGTCTTTGGGCTCTCCCAGAAGCAGAGCCCGGGTGAGGATCTGAGAGCAGGAACGCTGTTTGGAAGGACGTAGCACTAGGGAGTGGGAAGTGAGTCAGGAAAGGGGAAAAGCCAGTGGTGGGTCTGCCATGTAATGCCAGCTACCCTGTGGGCAAAGGAGCTCAGCCCCATGAGGCAGCTTCTAGGCAACGGCGCCCCAGCCTCACCCCACCCGGAACAGACGGCTCTTCCTTAAAGTAGCATTCCAATTAAAGAGTATAATAGGACCGGTGGAGTGGCGCGGTAGTTGGGTGCTGGCTTGGGACACCCGCAGCCCCGGTTCGGGTCCCACATATGAGGGCCAGTGACACGGTCGTCAAAAAAATAAATAAATAAAGAGTATTATATATATATATAAATTTTTATTGGGGAACAGCCATGGTCATTGGTTACACATTGTTTCCATGCTACAATGGCATAGTTCACTCTTAGGGAGGGCGCAGCTCACAGTGACCAATGCAGGGATCAAACCAGCAACCTTGGTGTTATCAGCACCACGCTCTAACCAACTGAGCTAACCGGTCACCCAAAAGAGTGTAATATTTACATAAAAAATAAAAATCTAAATAAATTTAAATAAATATAAACTAAACTAATAAATGCATACATTCCAAATGAGTAAATGAGAAATAGAAAACTACCATTAGGCAAACACCACATGAGTTAATTGCTGCAGGCAAGGCCCCAAGTGTGAGGAGAAATGGGATATTTGCAAGGTCTCAAAGTTCTCCCCTAAGGGAGTTATTAATTGCAAAGGGGAAAATGGTGCTATTACAAAGGAGAAAGTTGGCAGGCACAACTTGAACCAGGGGCTCAAGGTTAATGTCACCAGTTATAAGGCTTGTTGACAGCACGAACCCTCTGCTAGGATGCCATCATTCTTGCCAAAAACGCATACGCTCATTTAATTTTTTTAAATTTATTTTTTTATTTTTTATTTTTTTAAAGTTGCAGGAAAGGAGTTTATTAGAAGTAAAAATACACTTCAAAGAAGCAGAAGCAGGCACAAGCAGGAGAGAATGGCTCAAGAGCCATTATTAGAAAAGAAAGTACACTCCAAAGAGTTTGGAGCGGGCCGAGCAAAAGGAGCTCAGAAGGCCCCATACTCTCATTTTAAAATGGGAAAACGTCAGACACCCCCAAATGAGGGCCATTTTCAGAAATCACTGAGCAGCACTCTTCAAAAACGTCAAGGTCATGACAGACAAGGAAAGACTGAGAAAACTGTCACATATTGGAGGAAACCAGAGATGCGACAATGAACAGCGCTGTGGGGTCCTGGAAGGATCCTGGAACACAAAAAGGCCCTTAGTAGAAAAACGTGTGAAATTCAAATTCTTGTTCAACAGGATCACATCAGCATCAATTTCTGCATCTTAATTGTTGTACTGTGGGTGTGTAAGATTTCAACACCAGGAAGGCTGGGTGAAGGGAATACGGGAACCCTCTGTGCTATTTTGCAACTTTTCTGTAAGTTTAAAATTATTCCAAAATAAAGTTTTTTGGTTTCTTTTTTTGTTTTTTTGTGTGTTTTTTTAGGTTTTATTGGGGAATTGGGGGAGGGGAACAGCTTTGGGGAACCGGGGAAGGGGAACAGACAAGTTGCTGTCCTTTTGTTCTTCAGTCTAGTTGTGGAGGACGTCGCTTCACTGGCCCATGTTGGTATCATCATTGCGCTCTTCCCGGGTGAGGCATTTGCTCGCTGGCCTCTGGACAGCGGCTCACAGCAGCGCGCAGCAGCTCACGGCAGCTGCCAGCCAGCCCCACTGCAGCCTACTCAGTTGCCAGCTACTCACAGCAGCCCAGCTCCAGGTGGAGCTGTTGTTCACCACCTTAGCTGTAGAGGGCGCAGCATCACTGGCCCTTATGTGGGATCCGAACCGGGGCCCTGCTGCTCAGAGCTGGCATCCCAAGCCAACTCTTAACCAATGCACCACTCAGCCGGCCCTAAAATAAAGTTTTTTGAAAAAAGGATTAAGCCACCTGAGGGGTGGAGGAACTGGGAATTGATACATCAAGTGTCCAGTATCATGGGTTGGGGGCTTCTCGGACGGGTGGTAATTCACCAGCACTTCCTGACTGCTGGGTGAGCAAAGGGCCTCCCGGATCAAGGCGCATATCTACAGATGCTTACTCTATGGAGAAACATTTTAGGGGCTTCGAGATCCAAGTTCATCACTTCCCTGATGGCATAGCCTTTCCAAACACATTTCCATGTAACCCAAGTATACGCAACCATTCGACAACGACCCCTCCCCTGCTGAAGGGCACCTGGTGACACTTTCTTTGTCACCTTTGAATGTCTGTATCAGGGGCAGAGAATGGAGCCTTCTGGATACTTTAGAACAAAACTCAATGTAAAGTTCAGTAGATAATGACTAGTGAATTAAACAAAAAACAAAAAAACACAAAGCATACTGCCATGTATCAGTAGTTCCATTTATGGATGTATTGGGTTGTCAGAAAAGTCATGACGCATTTTTGCAATGAAAAACATAGAAAAAATATGTCATTACTTTTCCGACAACCCAATAAATTCTACCTAAATTTAAATGTAATGTTCTGTGAGGAGCAAAGGGGTTTTTTCCCACTGTAAACCTAGAAACGTATCACTCACTTCATTCTAGAATCCACACACAGTGCTGTCAGCTCACCTGATACAGCATCTACAGGCTCCCAGCTTCCAAAGTCACAGTCTTTTCTTAGGAAAAGTCACCTCTTTTGTGGATCTGATGGTACATTTATTTTGGAAAAGGGGGAATTCCTTATACACACTCCCAACCTCTGTTTTAAATTATTGCTTCAGGCCTTCCTGCCAAACCTGTCATGTATAAAGGGACTCATGGCTAAGTGTGTAAATAATTTTTAAAATTCCACTGGTAGTGATTTGGAAATAAGAGGGGTTTTCTTTCTTTTCTTTTTTTTTTTTTTCCCCTGCTAGAGTTACTAAAGAATTTAACATTGTTTTAATTTGGAACACAAGTCAAGTCTATTAAAACCTCTTGTGCCCTGTATATAAAGCCTGCACTTTATATCATCACAAAGCTTTAGAGTATTCAGTAATTGATTTAATTAAACAAGCAATTTTTTGACCTTGGGCTCTACCCTCGATGTTAAAAAGGTTTTATAAATTTCAAAGAATGTGGAGACATGGGATCAACCCTGTGGACCCAGAAAAAAACAAGGCCATCACTCATGCAGATGTGCTGATGAACAAAGGACTGGGGGGTGCCCCCCAGGTTTAGGCACATTTGACAATCCTTAATCTCCTTATTTTACATAATAGGGTTGCTGATCAAGCAGACATCTCTGTGTTGGCTGCCCAGCATCTGTTCATTTTCTTCTGGAAAAGCATCTCAATTTCCCTCTGGGGACCCACTCCCTGCCTAACTCTCAGATAAGGGGTTCCACGCAGGCAGCAGGGATCCAGGGACCCAGGGCCACGGTGATTGGTTCAGGGGTGGTCATGTGCCTCAGTAGGAGCCAATGAGAAACCACTATGTTGATGGGAATGCTGGGACCAAGGTGCTTGCTCTCCTTAAAGAACTACAGCTGGGGCTGCTATCTTATGATCAACAAGTGTGAGAGTGTCACTGGCAATGGCCACTAGGAAGGGCACAAGATGGACTCAACACAGAGAATAATGAGAGTCCAAAACCACATTTGATGACATTGTTTAGACACCTACATCCAACTACGCTCAAAGCTGGCAACTGCAGTCAAATAAGACAATGTTATTTTTTGTTCTTAACCCAGTTGAAGTTTCTGTCACTTGCAACCAAAACAGACATAAGCCAATTTGTCTGGAAAATTAACAATGCAACACTATAGTAAGTTTAAAAGTTACCTTGGAGATGCTACCATGTCAACTTCTCTCTTCAACTGTAGACGCAGCATGAAAGACGGCGAGGATTCTCTCACGGCTGAAAGTCAAGAGCCCTGGGGTCTGGCGCTGGAGTCCCATTGGACCGTCACTGCCTCTCTCTGGAACTCAGCACCCTCCTAAATGGGGAAGAGGATAAGATGGTCTTTAAAATGAAATGGTCCAGAAATGGTCTAATCTGTGATTTTAGTGACTGTGAAGAGAGATCGCAAACCTCATGATGCCTACACACACAAAAACACACACACACGTACACACACGTAAACAAACACACACCACACATACATGCAAACACAATACACATACATACAAACGTGTGCACACATACATACACATGCACATATGTATACATACATACACACAGACACACATATGAAGTGTGATCAAAAGAATGATTGGTGAATGTTTAAATAAAAAATTTATTACAGTAAAAGACACATTGCCATTAATCCTCCTCAAAATACTCCCCCTGGGCCGGCCGAGTGGCGCATTGGTTAAGAGCTGGTTTGGGGATGCCAGCGGCCCCGGTTCGGATCCCAATATGAGGGCCAGTGACACTGCCCTCTACAGCTAACAACAGCTCCACCTGGAGCTGGGCTGTGCGAGCCCCGGTGATGGTGTGGGCTGCAGCCCCTGCTGCAGTGGGCTGCCATAGGCTACAGTGAGTGGCCGGCAGCCAGCGTGAGCTGCCAGTAGCCATGGTGAGCGACCATCCAGAGGCCGGCGACCGATCTGCCTCACCCGGGAAGAGCACAATGACGATACTATCGTGGGCCAGTGAAGCAATGTCCTCCGCAACTAGACTGAAGAACAAAAGGACAGCAACTTCTCTGTTCCTCTTCCCCGATTCCCCAACGCTGTTCCTCTCCCCCAATTCCCCAATAAAATTTAAAAAAAAAAAGAAAAGAAAAACCCAACTCCTGCTTTAAAGGTTTTTAACTGAGGAAAGTGAGAATAGAAGGATATTCTCTCTCTCTCACACACACACACCCCACAACATGTACAGTAAGTCCTCGCTAATGTCATCGGTACATTCTTGGGAAATGTAACTTTAAGCAAAACAATGCATAACGAGACCGATTTTACCATAGGCTTACAACGTAAATAAGAGTTAAGTTCCTACGGCATATTTCTGGTCACAAAGACATCACCAAACTTCTAAAACAAGACCCCAAGCACGTCTAATATGAAACACTGAAATAAATGTGAGCTCGACATACATTTAAGAAAGAGTCAGAACAAATAAGATCGTTATTTTCTGTATCCCAGCTCAGGGGCGCAGGTGGCCGGAGCCTCTCCTGGCAGCGAGGGACCCCGCGGGACCACCCTGGACAGGCGGCCTTCCATGGCAGGGCCCCTCATACCCACACTCCCACCCACTCACGGGGACACGCCATTCACCTCACTGCACGTCTCTGGGCAGAAACCAGTCCCTGGAGAAGACCCACGAAGACATGGGGAGAACATGCCAACTTCACACACAGGGGCCCGGAATCAATTCTTTTTTCTCATCAGTGTTATATGGGAAGGACGCTGACCAAAAAGATGTTATGCTGGATGTTGGAGACACACTATATACCCCGCAGAGTCCACTGCATGCTCAGGTGGACCCCAGCCTGCACATCCAGCCCCCCACATACTCCCCTGCAAGCTGCCCCTTGGCCACCCCTCAGGTCTGGGGACACACTCCCCAGCAAGGCGGTCCATCCCAGGCGTGGGCCATTTCGGCAGGGGACTCTGGGATCCCAGGTACCAGGAGTTGTCTGGGGCCAGAGCTGGGATGAGGGTGAGGCAGGAACCCCTACATTTGCACCCGCTTGAGAGTGAGCGTCTCCTTGAACTTGCCCATTGGGCTCTCTGGTCTCATTTGTGGGCCTCGTGGGGCCACTGTCAGCTCTGGGTGGACACCTCCCCTCACCCTGTGGACCCCTCGCCTGGAGGCGAGAGCACAGCTAGGGCAGTGCTGGCCCCCAGGCACTGCCACCTTCCACCCCAGGGCCCTCAGGGAACATCATTTAGAAGCCACAACCCTAAAGGGCACGTGTCCATCCCCCCCAACACCCCCAAAGTCCCTTTCCGGGAGCCCTGTTTTGGTTCCCTGGGCAGAAGCGGCCCCTGCTGTCTCAGACAGAGAGCTTTTTCAGAACCAGGCACTTGGGGCACAGGGGTCCCCACTCCTTGGAAAAACAGACTCTCTGCTTCTGCTGGCACAGGCAGCTTCAAAGGCATGGGGACAAATTGATTTTTCCAGTGCTTCATTAATAGTCCTGAGAAGCACTTTAATCTCTTCCGTCCTGTTCTATTTTCAGGATCTGTTTCTCTAGGTGCCTCTGACCACTCACCCCCAAATATTTCAGAGGGCTGGGAGGGAGCCCTCTGCAGCTTTGGGCTGACATGAGACATGCCCGAAGGTTTGCAGGGGGCTGTGGGGGTGGGGGGCTGCCACACGGCTCCTGCCTCAATACAACCAACAATGGTGCCTTGGGTTTGTCCAATTCTGTCCTTCCCAGGACCAGCTCACTCCTGTGCCTGTCAACCTCACTCACCTGCACGACACTCAGATGAGGGGACAAGGTGGTTTTAACAAGACCGGCAGCAGACCCCACATTTTGTGGCCTCTGGGTCTGGGTTCTGGCCCAAGCTGACAGGACTGCATTGCTTGGGGGTCAAGGCAGGGACCCCGCTTACCTCTGGCACTTTTTAATGGGCTATCCTGAGAACGGCCCACAGAGTTAAAGAAGGCATTTTTTTTGAAAGCCAAATACCAAAGTCACTTCACAGGACTTGAAAGGAAATTGCCCTGTGACCATGGAGAAGGACAGGGATGACAACGGGCGGGGGAGTGGCGCTTGGGTTGGGACAGGCTGTGATGAACAGACAGGAGGAAATCAGAAGAGAAAGACCCATTATGAAATGGTCCAGGCCCCAGTGTCACTATTTTGAAGGCAGCAGACAATTATTTCCACTGGAATCCAGAGAGGACTGAGATTTTCAATTTTCCTACAACGCAGGAAGGAAATTGAGACTTTTGTTCTGGTTCATTCATTTCAGTTCAGAATCGCTCTCTGGAAAACTGCAGTGGCCTTTTCGGGTTGAATTTTTATGCCTTCATCCCTGCCGACTCCCCATGAGTCTAGCTCTAGCCCTCCCTTTTCTTTTCTTTTTTTTTTTCCTTCAGGCTCCAAACTGTTGTTGCAAAATTATCCTTCTGTTTGGAATTTACGATGCCTCCACGTTCAATCGTCTTCCACCAGATTCTTTGGCTGTGGAACCAGGGCCACTGTTTCTGGACCTCTGTTAAAATTCCTTCATCACAATTTACGGACTTAAGGGGTATTCATTCTTACTGCGATGCCAGGCAGGGACTGTGCCCACATTTGTCCCTTAGTGGGGCAGCAACCTAAAGTCACTTAAGTTAAGGGTGTCGTGTTTTAGAGAACAGGAAATTCGACCACCCTGCAATGCATTTTTACATTCAGGTCTGCACATCTCCAGCCCTGAGAGCAGAGACCACCCTCCATAAACCTCTGAACACACACCTTGGTGGAATGCCCAGTCTTGACCCCACAAGACCACCAACCGCTGGTCCTCATGGCCCTGCCCCGTCACCCACCCGCACAGAGCATCCCAACACGGGAACGTCCGTACGGAGAGTCCTGGCCGCTGGTGTGAAAAGTCTTTTTGGAGGACGGGGCAGAGGCGGAGATGGGAAGGCTGAGGTGGAGCCTGCGGCTGCACTGCCAACAATTTCCATTTTCTGGACCACAAACTTGGCCCTTTAATATTGCTCCATCTATTTGTTAGACTCATCCTTTTCCACGGTCGAGCATGGCCTGCCAGCCTTCTCCAGGAGTACGGGCCTGTCAGGTCTTTGCAAATTCTCTTTAAAACACTCTCAGCGTTCTCCTTAAATATTAGAAAGTCATAGGTTTCCAGGCCTGGAAAAAGGGAGCTTTTCAAAAAGACTCCTATCAGCCCACCCTCCACAAGCTCTAAAACAAAGTACCTTTGTGGGTCCCACAGCGACAAAGCCACGCACACTGTAGGTTCGCCACCTGTCTGCGGCAGTGCCTGAGCCCGTCTCACTTCCTCCTCTAGGGCAGTGGCATGGAGCCCCGTGCCCTGCCTGTGGCAGCCAGGGAGGCCATTGCAGCGACTTCCCATGCAAGTGTCTATGAACGAGGCACCTTTGTCATTAGCTCAGTCACACTGTGTCCCAGTGAGCTACTGCAGCGTGAGCAGCCAGCCCAAGACGCAGGGACTTAGCCATTTCCTTCAATGGCGCAATTCTGTGGCCAGGACGTCAGGCGGGGTTTGGAGTGGTGACTCTTCTGTTTTACGTGGAGTTGACAGAGACCCACAGCTACGACCTGGTCTTTCTGGGAGATGAGAGAGGATGTGCCGAGGATATCACGGCCCAGTCTGGATATTTTTAGCCTTTTCCAGATGGAAAGAGGGCACGGTGAGCTGAATCCCTGAAAATGCTGTTGCTCTTTTCCTAGGATAGGCCCAACTAGCATGGATAGTAGCTGTCCCACGCTCAATGCAGAACCCAATTGTTGGCATTTAATCCCATCTCTGGCCTCAGTCTTTCCTCCTGACAGCTTTGTATGAAGCTCAGAAAAGAAGCCTGAAACACCAAAGGAGAGCTAGGAAAATAGCACTGCGATTTCACTCAGACAGCCAGAGTTTTTAGCATCACGAATAATCACAGTACCGCCCAACCTCTGCTCTTTTTTCTCTTTCTCTCTCCTTTCATTCTCTCTTTTTAAATGCCTCGTCTTCATTTTCTTCCCATTCATTTTTTTCCTTTCCATTCAACGATATTTATTGAGCAACTGCCAGGTTTTGAGCCCGCAGTTTAGAAGAAGCAATGGAATATCACATTATCTTAATGACGAGCATATCACGGCAAACCAAGATCAATGCTTTGAAGAAGGGGGTCGGCACATTTTGGCATAATAAGCCAGATAATAAGTATTTTAGGCTGTGCGGGCCATACCATCTCTGTTTTGGTGACTCAACTCAGCCACTGTAGCAAGAAAGCAGCAAAAAGTGTGACTCACAGAATCCGAGACAGGGAAACCACCTAAGCACGTGTCAATGGATGAATGGATAAAAGGTGGTGTGTGTCTGTGTCTGCATATACAGTGGATTATTATTCAGCCTTTAGAAAGAAGGAAATCCTGCTATTTGTGACAAAGATGAACCTGGAGAACATAATGTTGAGTGAAATCGGCCAGACACGGAAAGACAAAGATGGCATGACCTCACTTACATGTGGAATCCAAAAGGAGGCGAACTCCTAGTAACAGAGAGGCAGAATGGCGGACGCCAGCGCCCACGGGTGGGGAGAAAAGTAGAGATGTCAGCCGGAGAGCATAAACTTCCAGTTATAAGATGAATAAGCTCTGGGGATCTCATGTCCAGCATAGGGACTGGAGTTAATCATACTGTATTGTATACTTGCAATTTGCTAAGAGTGTAGAGCTCTCCACCAAAACAAAAGGGTAACTACGTGAGGTGATGGATATGGTAATTAGGTTGATTGTGGTCACCATTTCACAGGGTATATAGATATCAAAACAGTGTGTTGGACAACCTAAATATATACCATTTTTATTTGTCAACCCCATCTCAATAAAGCTGGAAAAAGGTACATTTAAAAAAGAAAACCAGGGCTGGCTGAGTGGCGCGGTGGTTAAGCACTGGCTTGGGACACCAGTGGCCCCGGTTTGGGTCCCACATATGAGGGCCAGTGACACTGCCCTCAAAAAAAAAAAAAAAAAAGAAAACCAACCACTGACAATCCGTAAACGAATGAACGTGGTGGTGTGTACATAAAACTTTATTTATAAAAATAGGTGGAGGGCCAGATTTGTTCGCAGGACTGTAGATTAGTTACCTCTACTCTGGAGGAAAGAAACATTGTTGTTTGAAGATGTGTGTAACAAAGATGCTGGGTCTACTGTGGTCTGGGGAGAAAGGGGGAGGAGTCTTTTCCTGAGGGAGTGACCACTGAATAAGTAGGTGCTACGCAGGTGAAGGGGACAGGTGGAAGGAGAGGCCTCCTCCATTGCAAGAACTTTACAAAGGCCAGTGTGGACAAGGGAAGAAGGGCTCAAGGGAAATTATCAAGAAATGAGAACGCAGAGAGGTTGACTGTGGCCACTTGACGCCAGGCCTTGGGATCCATGTTAAAATTTGGGAGAGGTTCGATCCCAAAGCAATGGAAAGCCAATGAAGGATTTTAAGAGTTAAAAAAAAAAAAAAAGAGTTATGCATAATTTTCTTTTCTCTCCACTAGGTCACACACTGAATGAGCTGAGGCTGCATTCCCTCATGGGGAATTAATTTGTTGAGGATGAGAGAGTGATGGTGAAACTCTGAGAGCTGGGGTGTCACATTTTGGTGGCATTACAATCCTGGAGCAAGGTCACAGCAATAAAGTCACACATTCCTAGGGATCAAAGAGGATCACGGATGGAAAAGTACTTTTTTAAAAGCACTAAAATGCTATTCAAACGTGAGGTCTTGTTATTATTCAAGGTTGGTACTCTGGGATTCCTTGCATAATTAACTAATTGATCTCACATTTCTCACCAAGGAGTTTGAATTTAAAAAAAAACAACAACAGAAAAGTATTTGGCTCCAAAGGTTTCTAAACTATTCTGTTTCATGGTGTTGATTTTTTCATTGTCTAGACAGCTGTAGAGTCAGACAGGATTATCAGGAGGAAAGAGGCATTTCATGACCAAAAGTCAACCTTCTCAGCCAATGGAATTTACATATTAATGACCACTGTGGCAGCTGTCATAAGAAACCTTAAAAAAAAAAAAAAAAACCCAAACCTTTTCATACTTTCGCATTTCTGGAATTTGGCATGGGGTAGATATTTTGCATTTTTAATCCACACAACGACCTTTGAATAAAACCGCAGAAGGAAGATTGATGAGTGTGGAGCTTGGGGTAGGGAATCTGAGCCCCGTTTTAAAGGATACACCAACCAACTGGGGTCACAAGGAATAAGATGAATTCTAACGCTCTTGTTAAGATGAAAAGGGACATGGGAGGCATGTGGCCACCTTTCAAGCTTGACAGACTCCAGACATGGAAAGACTTGCCCATTAGAGCTGGGTCATAAAACCGCGCTTAGAGGAGGAGGGAGCCACACCCGGAGGTTATGCTACTTGGTGCTGCACTCCCTCCTACACCCCCTTCCCTCCCAAGCGGGCATTCCACTCCTGTCTGAGCATCTCTGATGACAAGAATTCACTGACTTCCTCACTGAAAGACCTTCTTCCTTCTCTGGACTCAGTACCTTCTCCATTGGCTCCAAATCTGGCCTCTGCAGCCAGTAGAATATGCCCAGTGTCCCAGGCAGGCTGTCCTCTGCTTCTGCACCTTTAAGGGGAATGTCTCCTCATGGTCACAAGAGGCTGCTCCGCCTCCTCATGTCCCTGGTTGAAGCAAGAAGGTGGAGGTCAGGGGGTGTAGAGAAAGACACGGAGCCTTTAAGCCATTACTAGCTTTGATGTGGCTGTTTGCTTCGAAGCACCTATCCCGGACAAACCTGTCACATCCATCACAACAGGAGAGCCTAAGTGCCCATAAGTAATACAGTTGCTCAGTAAACTGCTAGAAGCCACCAAGGACAGGAGGCAGGAAGACAGAACTGTTTGTGAAGTTATCACATGTAATAATGTTGATACAAAATAATTTTTTTTTAACCAAATGACAAGATCAGGGTGCAATGAACTATCTTAAAATAGGAAAAAGAAAAGGCCAGAAGGAACTCTGAGTTCATACAATAGGGTTTTGTTTGGGGGTGATGAAAAGGTTTTGGAACCGGACAGAGGCGCTGGTTGCACAACTGTGCTAAATGTCACGTTAATTTTATGTCATGTGAACTTCAATTTAAAAAACAACAACAACGTTCATCGTGGGTATTTCGAAGGGGAAGGGTGAAGACAGATAGCTTCTAGCTGCATTTTTGTCATCCTTTGCCGGCCATTATCCCCTTTGAATTTTCTGCGAGGATCACGCATCAGCCTTGTAATAAGAAATGACTAGACACGGCATCACCAAGCAGGGACGTGAACGGGTTTCTGAGGGAGGAAGCCGTCAGCTGTCCTGCTGGACCCAGCTCCCGGGGGAGCCCCTGGCATGGAGGAGAGGAATTTGTTTGTGTTTTCTGCTCTCCTGCATCTTATAGCTGAGCCCCCTGCCACCCGGCCCCGCTCCAGAGCAAGGCATCTCCCCTTGCCCATAGGACCTCCTGCCTCAGGGACTCTTCTGATAGTCTGTAAGGTGGAATGTACATTTCAGACATTTTCCGTGCAAAATGGGGACACAATGGCTCGATTCCCTGTCTGGATGTCAATGACCAGGCCGCTTCATGAAAACTGTCCAACTTGTGTGTGTCGCTGAAGGTCTCAGCAGAGTTGAGGCTCATGGGGATGGGGCTCTGGGCTCCCAGACTGTGCCTTCCTGGGGAGAGCCCTCCATGAGGGGTCGGAGCGCCCCCGCTCAGGGCTGCAGCCTGGACTCAGTCCAAGCAGCTTCCAGGCGCAATCAGCCCAGAGCAGAAACCCAACAGAGAAGCCAGCACCCCCGGTGGCTCTGAATTCCGCTTCCTGAAAGCTTGGGTGGGGGGAGAGGGGGCTATGGTGTCGGTAATGAGCAGGTCCATTTCAGCCAGTGTTGCCCGGCAGTAAGGCCTGAATTGCTACAAAAGGGGCATTGTGTGAGCTCCGGGAAGTCTTTGCAGAAGCATCAATCTTGTGTCACCCAGAGATGTTTATCCTGAAGGCAATGTCATGTGGCAAAGAGCTGGGGAGTCGTGGGCAGACGCAGTCGTCCAGAAGGCAGGCGAGGGGGCTGGTGAGCTGGAAGGGGGCCAGCAGCCCGGCGCAGCCCACATTCCAGATCCATCCATAACCAGCCATTCAAGGGAAGTGAGAAGTGGGCAGAGAGAGAGAGATGAAGAACATGAGACAAGTTTCTTTGGCCTCACTAGCAAGGACAACACCTGAATGCGGCGATGGCAGGAGGCCGCAATCTAGCAGGACACGGGGAATGTGCAGCCGTGGGTCAGAGGCGTAACCACACACACACACAGCCTTACAGAGGAGCGTGGGGGGCCCCACACATTTAAGGGAGTTTATGGGACACTCCGAGGGCTTTATTCCTGAGGAAAGATCCGGCAGATCGGTGAGAAGAATGCAGCCTTAGCCCTCCTTTCACGATAGAAGACACTAGATGTGTCCTCAAAGCACCGCCAGGATTATGTCCCACCCAGACACAGAGCCAGCATGCTCCGGCACCTTCACTGCCAGGCACCACCGTGTGACACGGCCGTTTGACCTCTCTGTGGCCCGGCTTCCTCCCAGGGGGACAAGGCGCAGCAGAACTTTGCATGACCCACCAAGGGGCACAAATGCAGGTGCTGCTGTTAGGATGTTCCGTTTGTTTTCAGCATCCAGCTCAAAACCAATCCCCACCCCCCCACCCCCCCACCCCCGTCCCCAGAAAGCCTTGGTCTTCGCGAAAAAACGAGCCACACCTCTCCGCCAGGGCAGCCAGCAGGCTCGCGCTGGGAGAGCTGGAGCTTTCCATCTGGGGGCACCGGGGTTTACTGGCTTGTGCTCCAGTGCCCTCATTTTCCACGCTGGCTCCAAGTAAGATATTGTTTCAGCGCGATTGCTGGCCTCTTTAGCAAAGACGACAGACAGGGAGGAGGATGAGAGGGAGAGACAGGGTGAGGTATTTCCTGTGCTGAAATTCAGTCTGATTGAACTTAAAAATAGCAGGAAAATCAACACTTCAGAGGCTGACTTTTTAAAAAAGGGTGGGGGGGGGGTGCGGGTGGAGAAAAGAAACCTCCCATGTTTGTCCCCTGAAGTGCCAAGAATTTTGGGCCAGAAGCCAGAAAAAGGAACACAGGCGTCCTCAATTTGGTGGGGTTTGGAGTGTAAGGAGCAAAACGGAAACGGGACTGGGCTTCTCGTCTCCCTGCTGCCTTTCTTGGACAAAGATGGAAGAAAGTCAGCCAGCTGGGCAGGACTGTGACATGGTGTGAACAGCTGGCAGCCTGGGGCCCCCAGAAGAAAGAGTCAGGGGGTTCCACAAGGAGCCGGAGCATGGGAGCGAAGGCCACCCGCGGCTGCACAGTCCCTCATTTGTCGTCCCCCCCGCCCATAAACCTAGCGGAGGCATAGCCCACCTGTGCCCCTCCCTCCTCCCAGATGAGCGGGGACAAGGACAAGTGAGAGTCCCAAATATAAGCGGGTGACGGCGGCCATTTTCCTGAGCCTGTCTCTGAAGCCGGGACAATAGGAGAGACATGGCAATTCCTCAGAGCACACCTAGAAGAGGTGAGGCAGGGGCAAGGTTTCCAGCAGGAGACGCGGGGCTCTCTGTGGATCGGTTGGGGTGGGGGTGGGGGTTCTGCTGGTTCCTCTCGACCCTGATAGGGAATGGATGACCAAGAGACTGGGGGGAATTAAAAGACTGCGGATCCTTTCTGAGTCAGCAGGGATGTGCACTGGTAACGCAGGCTAGGGTCAGGGAGCAGCGGAACATTTCTGTCTTTGACTTTACAGTTCTTTGGAGCTGAGGTGCAGTTCCTTTGACCTTGGCCTCTCATAGAGTGCTCCCCGGCCCCCACCCCGGCCTAGGCTCTCTGAGGGAGCCCGCCCCTCACTCCTTTGGGCCTGCTCTGCCCGCCACCCAGCTCCAGCTTTCCTTCCTGATCTGTGGCCCACCTTCCTGACTTCCGACAGCCCGTTAGCTGTCTCGTCCTTGGCAGCACCCAATTCTAGTTCATCTGTGCTTTGAGGCAAGGTTTTGAGAAATGTGCTAATTGCTTAATTCATTTCTCACCGGTTCATTTTCTCCTGGCCTTTCCAAGGTAAACTCCGGTCCCGCTCTTAAATCTTCTTGTCCCCTCCGTGAGAACTCTCCATCAATTCACTCTGTCTGCTGTCGCTGTAATTGCTCCCTCTGCATACTTCCCTTGCCTTGGATTATAAATGGCCCAGGTCGCTGCAGGATATGGACATGACCCGCAGCCCTATCTCTTTCCTGGCTTACATTGTCAACCTTCCCAAAAAAGCAGTCCCGGCCTCGGCTTCTTAAGGCCTCTCCCTTAGAGGTACCTTTCTGCTGAAATGGTTCTATCTATGCTGCCCAAACTACCTTGGGGTCACCAAACCCCAAGGAGTCCTGGAGGTCACCTGGTTTTACAAACAAGGAGACAGAAACCCCAAAGGGACATCGTAGCGAGTGCTACAGTTCATCCAGCAAGGCGTTAGCATGAGCCACAAACGCAGCTTTAAATTTCCTAGCAGCGGCGTTCAAATATGTAAAAAGAAATAGGGGAGATTAATCCATAGATGTTATAACTCAATATATCCAAAAATCTTACCACCTCAACATGTAAACAGATTATTAGTGAGATTGGCGCCATTCATTTATGCCCTAAGCGTCTGAAACCCAGGGTGCATTTTATACCTGCAGCCCATCCAGGGTCGGACTCGAGGCCCCATGTGGCTGGTGGGGGCCAGCTCCCCTGCCGGGGTCCCTGCTGTCATGCCTCCCGCACCGCCTGACTCTGGGTGTCACCATCTGTCCCCTCACCTCCTGTCCTCCTGCCCCTGCATACTTGGGGTTTTCATTTGCACCCCTCTCCCCACGCTGGCTCTCCCCTCCTCTCGACACTCTAAATGGTGGGGATCCCTCAAGATAAGTAGACTGATGTCACAGGTAGTAAATACGATCTTCTTCTTCGTCATTGTCATCATCGCGGCGAAGGTTACACTGAGCCGTGCACTGTTCTAAGTGCTTTCCATGTAGTAATCACCTAATACTCGCCGTCGCTCCGAGAGATAGGGACTGTCATTGTCCCCACGTGTTAGCTTCCTTTTGCTGCTGCAACGAATGACCACAAACTCAGTGGCTATGACAACAGAAATGCATTGTCTTAGGTTCTGTAGTGACAAGGCTGGCACAGGTCTCTCTGGGCTAAAACCACGGTGCCAGCAGTGTGGTCCCTTCCGGGAGCCTCCGAATCAGCTCACAGCCTCTCCCTTCCAGCCTCTTTTTGGCTTGTGGCCTCTTCTTCTGTCTTCGAAGCCACCACCGCTGGCAGACTCCTCCCCATGTCACATCCCTCCGACCTCCTCTCTGCCTCCCTCTTCCACTTTTAAGGACCCTTGCGATGTCATTGGGCCACCCAGGGAATCTCCTCATCTTCGAGTCAGCTGCTATCTTAATTTTCTCTGCCACCGAACAAATTCACCATCTCCAGGGATTAGGATGTGGCATCTTTGGGGGCCATTATTCTGTCTCTCACACCCCCATTTAAGAGATGAGGAAAGAGAGGCTAAATAACTCATGCAAGGCCACCCATTGACGGCGGAGGTCACTTGGTTTTACAGTCCCTCCCACGGCTGACATCCTGATGACCTTAGGCTTCAGGAGTTACCAGTCCACACGCCCAAGCCTTTCCTTCCAGATCCCAGGCATGTTAATGCCCGGATGCTTTACGCCATGTTACTTAAAACCAATGGATTCACTCAGAAAGTGTCAAGAAAAATGGGTTCTCTGAAGCATCACCCCCTGAAAAGAGTCCTTTGCAAACAGTTTAGGGGTGATGTCATGCTCTCTGGGGGAAGCTGTGCACACAGGTGGGTTTGGGCTCTCACAAAAGATTTCTCTTCCTCAACCTTCGCCCCGCACCATGGGCGGCCTTGGCTGAAATGTGCCTCGGAAAGGCGGCTCCAATCAAGGTAACCATCCCCTCGCCCAGCCAAGAAAAGCACGGGCCTGTTTTCCGATCATTAAGCACGGTCTCCCCAGCAGCGCCCCCACTGGAGCGCTTCGTTTTTATACACAGTCTGTTCAAAAGGAGAAAGGAACTTCAAGCCCAGTCACCCGCTGCAGCTGAATGTTCCAGAAAGGTCAATTTGGGTTACATGGGGGAACGTAAAAAAGTGGATTCCATCTCGCGCTACTGTGATTTATTAGAAATTACGTTTCGTCTTCGTCCCTGGTCCTGGCACAGACTTCCTCCAACCCTCAGAACGTCCTCAGTGATGAGGGAGGTGAGGGTATCTTTTGTTTTTCCGAACAAGCCCCTTTCGACCACAGTTTCATCAGGTGCATATTGGAAGCCCCTAAGGGTGGGGGCTGGTTGTCAGGGCAACCAGCCATGTGATTAAGGGTTGGGGCCTTCAGTCCCACGGCTCTACTGCCAAGGAGGAGGTTGATCACCAATGGCCAATGATGAATCACCCCTAAGTAATGAAGGCTCCAGAAAAAAACAAAATAGGGGGTTAAGAGACCTCCCGGCTGGGTGACCACACGGCGGTGCTGGGAGGGCCATGTGCCCAGAGAGGGCAGGGAAGCTCCACGCCCTCCCCCCATACCGGGCCCTGCATTCTTCCATCTGGCTGTTCCTGAATGGTATCCGCTTATATAAACCAGTGATCCAGTAAGTGAACTGTTTTCCTAGTTCTGCGAGCTGCCCTAGGAAATTAAATCTGAGGAGGTGTTTGTGGGAACCTCTGATCAGTCACTCAGAAGCATAGGCGACAACCTGCCTTTGTGACTGGTGTCTGAAGCGGGTGGGAGGTTGGTTCTGTAGGAATGAGCCCTTCACCTGTGGGGTCTGGGCTAACTCCAGGTAGATCGTGTCAGGATTGAGTTCAATTGTAGGACACCCAGCTGGTGTCAGAGGCAGAGAGCTGCTTGGTGGAAGAAAACACCCCACAGAGCTGTTCACAGAGGGGGCCAGTGTGATTATTGAGAAGACACACCCATTGCCTAGCTTCCCAGCAAATTCGACTCTGGTCATCAGCCCACGGACCAGGCTGAGCGTTCTCCTGGCTTCTGCAGGACGCCAGCTGTGCGCAGGGCGGCTTGCCTGTAATTCCCCACGTCACGGGAGACTGCCTGCCTGACAGACGTGTGCAGATTGCCCACGAAATTCATTTCAGGTCCTGGTTTGAACAGCTTTCTCATCAAATCTGTAATCAGAGCTTTTCACCAGGAGCAAGGTGAGCTCATCTCAGTTCCATCTCCTTTCACGGGATCCGATGAAAATAAATGGACACTGGCTGAGAGGAGGTGTCTGAGAGCATTTCCAAGGTGCCAGCAAGGCCAGGAACTCGGTCTTCAAATCCTCCCTCCCCCACACACCCAGGTCTTGCAGGGGGGCCCGGGGGGCCAGTTGGATGAGCCAGAAGGGAGCAGATGGACAAAGGGGGCACCCCTCTCTGGAAGGACATGAATATTAGAGCATTGTTCTTGGAGCAAGTGAAGAATCCTGAAGATGGAATCAGCTTACATGGAAAAGTGAGCATTAAAAGATGTCAGATTAATGGCACAGACAGCTGGCGTGGCCATATCCACTTCCTGTTTTGATATGGTACGTTGTTATGTAAGACGCTAACTGTTGGGAGAAGCTGAGTGAAGGGTAGGTGGGAAGGTATGTACTGTTTTTGCAGCATTCTGTCGAGTCTATAATGATTGTGAGATAGAAAGTATTTTTTCAAAAAGTGAAGAGCTTGTAGCTGAAAGAAGAGGAGAAAGGAGAGAGGAAGGGTGCGGAGAGAAAGGAGGGAAAGGGAGGGGAAAGGAGGAATAAGGGAGCGAGAGGGGAGCGGAAGGAGATGAAAAGACGACTGTTGCCTTCTGCCACCCGGGAACAGAAGACAAATTCAGGAGAGGACTGTGCTTGGTGAACCTGGCGGGGGCAGCGCGCTGACCTGGGTTCTGACCGCCCTGCTCTCTTCCATGTCTATCAAGGGCTTCCGATGGGGCTGAATTAAAAGCTATCTCCAAGAAGTGCTTGGAGGTGCAGATTTCTCTTTGTTATTGATTCTGGATGCGTACCCAGTGGAAAAATGCCTTCGAAGGCATTCGCCTGGGCACGGGGCCTGCTTTATTTGGAGAACAAGTGGAAATGATGAGCAGCTCTAAATGCAAATTCCGCTTGGCAACTCTGAGTGCAGCAGGACGCAGCGCGTAGCTGAGGCGTGCGCCCACATGCAGGCCTGGGCTCCCGGGATCGCTGGGATTTTCCTCCTGGGATCCAGCATTTTCCAACCACAAGCTGGGTTATTCCAGTAGCTCCCACACCGACTCCCAGCAACGCTGATCCTGGGAGATCCGCTCTAAACTCTGCAGCCTAAGGTGATCCATTTGAATGTTCTCGGCAGAAACTAGTTTTATTGGCCTTAAAAGAACACAGATCATGGTGACTAGGGGATTCGTGAGCAGTGGGAAATTCATTCCAAAGCTCCTTGTCTCATTTTTTTTTTTTAAATCTGAAGCCAAAGAGACATATATTTTCCTGACAATGTAGAACAGAAAAAGGCAGAAGTTACCCAGCGTTAACTCTCAGATCATATCCACAAGGTAAATAAGGCATAAATTAACCAATTACAATAAAATACCACATAAATGCCTCTGACAACTCTGAATTTCCCAGGAAAATGCTTCCAGCTGTGACCCCTGACTTGAGATGAGTGGGCCGAACTAGGCCTGAGTTTGTTTATGAAGGACGGAGCTGAGTCTCCACCTTCTTGTTCCCAGAGACCTTTTCCTCTCACTTGAACAGCATCAGAGAGAAGCAACACATTTTAAAAGTCACTGACAAGCAGAGATAAGCCTGGACATCCCCGGGCCTCCCCATTACTACACATCAATCAGAAATTCACATTTTATAAATTGGAAATAGACTCCTAAGGATTAAACCAAGAGAATGCCAAAATGAGCAGCCTTAATCCAGTATGAGTAATGGTTCATCAGACAGAGGACGGAAGGTGGGATGTGTCTGGAGGGTGGGGGACCCACAGCCTGTTTTTGTCAATACACTTTTATTGGCACGTGGCCACACTCATTTGTTGACTCGCTGTCCATGCTTTCTTGCTATGAGGGCAGAGTTTAGATGTGACAGAGACCATATGGCCTGCAAAGCTGAAAATGTCTGCAGCTTACAAAACGGGGAGCCCAGATGACACTATCTGTGGTGGCTGGAATAAGGGAAGGACATGGAAGGTGATGGTTTGACCTTGCAGAAGTGGCCAGTGGAAGGTCTCAGGTAGCAATAGCCAGGCTGGGAGATGGCCCAGGGGCGCTGAGAAGTGGTATGACAGAGTTCAGTCCTCATTCCATCTTACACCCGCTAAACTCGGTGGCTTCAAACAATGTTGTTAGCTCGCAGCTCTGTAGGCCAGCAGTCTGGACATGGTGTGGCTGGTTTTGTGCTCAGAGCCTCAGCAGGCTGTCCTGTCATCTGACGCGTAGGGCCCTCTACCAAGGTCATGTGGCTGCGTCAGAATTCAGTTCCTTAGGGTTGTAGGACTGAAGCCCTCATGTCCTTGGTGGCTGTCAGCTGGAGGCCACTCTCATTTCCCAGAAGCCACCCAAGGTCCCTTGCATGTGGCCCCTTCCATCTTCAAACCAGCAATGGAATACTTCTCAGATATCTAATTCCCATCATCCTTCCCTGATTCTGTTATTATTCCCTAATAACAGAGATACTCAAGAGAAAACCCTGGTCCGGGGCAGGGATCAGCAAATGTTTTCTGTAAAGGGCCAGATGATAAATATTTTAGGATTTGCAAACCATAGAATCCTTCCTAGAGCCACTCATCTCAGCCATGGTGGGGCAAAGCGGCCATGGACCATATGGAAACGAGCAGGTGTGACCGTGTGCCAATAAAACTTTATTTGTGGACACTGAAATTTGAATTTCATATAGTCTTCACTTTTTAAGCTGGGGCTTCAATGAGTACTTTCCATGACTGGAGAGTAAGGTCTTAAAGAGAACTTGTGCTGGGGGGAGCAGAGCGAGGGTGAACGGCTGATGCAGTGTGAGGGCGGCGAGTGTACACTGGACCTCCCAGCCATCTGCTCGCCTGTGATCACACCGCTTCCCTGTATGGCCCCAGAAGCTTGGGCATGTTTTAGGAGGAGGACTTTCAGTCACCCCACATACCTTCCAAGTCTAGAAGGAGAATAAGGAAAGTGATGGAGGGAGGGAGCCTGGGGTAGAGAGAAGCTTTACCCGGCTTTCCTCATTGTTGGGGTATTTCTCCCCAGGGTCAGCCCTGAGGGACACCGCAGTGAGCCGTCACCAGAATGAAACATACTCAAGACAGGTGACACGACCCACAAACTCTGCCAGAGCCCCGATTTCAGTGAGACTTCCCTCTTCTCAGACCCTCTGGATTTCAACACAGTTTGAAACATCCGTAGGAGTAAATGTGCTTTCGTACAAGATGTAACTTTAATTCTGCCTTTCGCCACCGCCCCCCACCTGCCCCTGCACACAATCCTTGTTTTCCTTTATTTTAAATATATTTTTTTAATTCTAAAAGTAATGATGCTTGTGAAAGAAAACACATAGAGATTCACAGGAAAGTACAAAGAAGAAACGAGAGCTGCCTGTTGCTTCAGCACCCGAGCCCAGTCGCCGTTATCATTTTGGTGGATTTCCTTCCAGTCTTTTCCAGGCATAGCTGTGTGGGGTGCTTTCACCACTGTAAGGTGCTATGTGTTTAACTTTAGATCTAGCGCTTGTCCCTTAATATTATATCTTTTAGATTAAGTTTCGTGATTCACGTGGCTCATGTGCAGTTTGGGGTCATAGGAAGCATATGAAAAATAATTCCTGGAGCTAGACTCCCAGGAGTGGGATTTGAAGGCCAAGGGCACAGGCATTCTTGAAGGTCAGATAGTGAAGCAAGCTTTGCAGCACTGCTTGGGGTTCAAATCCTACCTCGTTATGATCTGTGTGATGTGATCAATTACTGATCTCTTCCCCCATTTCCTCAGCTATAAAATGGGGCTGCTGGCAACAGGCCTGCCCATAAGATTGTGATAGCGTGAGGATTAAGTGAGATAATATAATCAAATGCTGCAGACAACACACAGAGTAGGACTGCCACAAACTGCACCACTGGGATTTGAAGATATTACAGTTATTACTGTAATAACTTTTATCCTCAGCTCTGCTCTGGTACCTAAATTGTTTCCAAAGTTTATACCAAAAACGCACTTCTACTAGACTCCTCTTCACTGCATATTATTTTATTTTATTCTCTGCTGATTTGATGGGGGCAGGGATGTTGCTTTAATTGACATTTCTTTGAATCCAATTGAGGTTGACCTTTGAAAAGGTGTTTTCCATATTTTGCATGGTTTCTCTCTGATTGTTTTGTTTGTAAATGATCTGTCCACATTCATGGCTGGCGTAGGTACTGAGGCCTTGGTGCATTTCTAACTCTACAGGCGTTTGCACATTCATGGAAATGTTTCTGATGTGAGCACACCCGTTAACTTTGCCAGGAGAAGTGAGGATTGGGGGGTAGAATGGAGATATAGAGGGGCACAGGGTGTCTGCACCCCCAGAGCTTACTGATAGCAGGGATAAACACACACTCAACTGCTACTTTCACGGCTGTGGGTGCCTCAGGAGCTGCTATCAGGGGGATCTCCCTAGTCTAGGGGATGGATGCTGAGCTGAGATGTGATGAGTTCGAAGGGAGGTGAAGGGGAGAGACAGAAGAAGAGGTGAGAGTGGTGAGAGCCCAAGCCAGAAAATCAGACACTGTTTTGGTAAAGAGACTTTTGCTGCTGCAATCACAGAAACACAGGCGTTACTACAAAATATGTAAATATGCTTCAGATAGGCAGCTAGGTGTTCCAAGGAAATCTAGTCACCACCATCATCACCATTATTATCACCATTATCACCATCATTATCATCATTATCATCATCACCATTATTATCACCATCACCATTGTGATCATCACCATCATCACCATTACCATCATCATCATCATCATCACCATCACCACCATCACCATCATCACCACCACCACCATCACCAGCATCACCATCACCATCATCATCACCATCACCACCATCGTCACCATCACCATCACCACCATCACCATCACCACCATCACCACCATCACCACCATCACCACCATCACCACCACCACCACCACCACCACTATCACCACCATCACCATCATCACCATCACCATCACCATCATCACCATTACCATCATCACCATCACCACCATCACCACCATCACCATCATCACCACCACCACCATCACCACCACCATCATCATCACCATCATCACCATCACCACCACCACCACCACCATCATCATCATCACCACCACCACCACCACCACCACCACCATCACCACCATCATCACCACCATCACCATCATCACCATTACCATCATCACTATTATCACCATCACCATCACCATCATCACCATTATCACCATCACCACCATCATCACCACCATCACCACCATCATCATCACCCTCCGGCTCTTTCTGAGCCAGCCATAACCTCATTGGTTCTCCCTCGCAATGACAAATACTCTAGGGGAGGATTAGCATTACTCTGCACCAACATCCCAGCTCTACTTTCTCTCCATTCCTCTTTAATTGTTTCAGTCAGCAGAGCACTCCTTGTGCTTCCAAAGTTCCCAGAAATGATGCCTTTTACTTCTACTTTACACATAACAATCTATTTTAAGGTGGCCCCAATGGCTGGAAACTAGCTCACTCTGGGACTTTTGGAAAAGATTTACCGTTGGCTATAAGGAAATGCAAGGGCTTTCAGCTCAGCACACCAAGCCCAAATCTCCTTTTCCTGATGCTCAAAACACTGGGCAGAATCTGACTCTAAGGGTCAAGATTTTCTTTAAGTGTGCAGTGCTAATTCCATGCATTATACGGCTCCAAATAAATAACGCTGGATGTTCCCCACTGTGGACCAGACCCATGGGAATCCAAGGGTTCCCTCCTAAAGCCATCCCCAAGTCTCTTGGACTGTTCTCATTAACATAAAAAAAAACCCAAAGCTTAACTTCCAAAAGGAAATCACATGACCAAAGGCAATGGGATGACAGAAAGAAAGTGGGAACCTGGTATAAAGGTTTCTAACTCCTGTCCTGGGTAGCTTCTCTTTCCACACAGATCCAAGTTCATTCATCTACAAAAACCTTCAGAAGTGAGGAGGGGGGCCAGCCAAGTGGCGCACTGGTTAGGAGTTGGCTTGGGAGGCCAGCTCTGAGCAGCAGGACCCCAGTTCAGATCCCACATGAGGGCCAGTGACACTGCGCCCTCTACAGCTGAGATGGTGAGCAACAGCTCCACCTGGGCTGCCCTGAGCTGAGGGTGACGGTGTAGGCTGCAGTGGGGCTGGCCCGCAGCTGGCGTGCGCTTTCATGAGTTGCCATGAGCTGCCATGATTGGCCGTCCAATGGCCGGCGAGCGCCTGCCTCACCCGGGAAGAGCGCATTGATCACAATACCAACATGGGCCAGTGAAGCCAGGTCTCGTGACTGGCAGCGAAAAACCGAATGTTTTGTTTAGGATCACCACCTAAAGGTGGAGTAAAAGTTAATAAGCTAATGAATTACATTAGGGCATCCTGCCCTTATTTGCTCAGCAAGCTCCTACCTACCACGGCACAATCAGAGTCCAAGAGTGTTTTATCAGCTCCAAATATGTGACTGTTAAGGAAACACAAAATATCGCCTTGCCTGCCAAGAGCCCACCGTTGAGTTAAAGATGGGTCTGAAACTGTCCCTCAAAAAAGTCAGTGTCATGACGGGGACAGAGGTGGAGACTAGATTCAAAGGAACATAACCAAATACAAGGAAAGACACTTCTTTGGCTCCTGGTTGGAAAGAAGTGGCAAGAAACACATTTTGTGAACAATTGGAGAAATTTGAATATTAGGTAATAATAGGGAGTTACTGTTACTCTTATTAGATGTGAATCGTGGTGGTTTTATGGTTTTGTAGGAGAAGGTTGTTATTAATTGGAGATGCATGCTGAAAAAGTGTTTAGGGGTGGAGGGTCAGGATGTGTGCATCTTGCTTTCAAATGGTTGGGCAAATATTATACGTACACAGCTCTATAGGTCAATAGATTAATAGATGATAAAACAATTATGGCAAAATGCTAAAAATTGCTAAATCCATCTGGTAGATCTATGGCGCTCAACTTTCCATTTTTCATAATAAAAAAGTGTTATCTGACTTAGAAATTGACATATATATTTACATGTATGTATGTGTATATATACCTAAACATATATACTTATATACACATATACACATATTTATACACCCATTTAGTAAGTTGAAATGTTGTTTCATACTGTTCATTTCCATTTCTTTTGTTATTGCCGAGGTTAACAATTCGTTCAACTTTTCATTTGCAATTATTTATTGTCCAATTACATTTCCTCTTTTGTGAATTGTCTGCTCACAGTCTCTGCTCCTTTTCCTTTTGGGAGCTGAGTCTTAATTGTATTAGTAATATGAGTACTTTGTGCATTTAATAATATGACTCTAATATATTTGGGCAAGTATTTATTTTCACAGCTGATCTTTGGCTTTTCATTTTTCTATGGGAAAAAGTATACATGTGTGGAAATTTAAAAATTTAATTGACCAATCTATTAAATTTTTCTCTTAGGGATTTTTTTTTATTGTTTTTACACTTGGAAAGAAATAACTCCCTTATCCAAAGACCACCTAAACACCCATATTTTCTTCTAATTTATCCATGATTTTATTGATCTACGTATTTTTGTGATGCAACTAAAATTTATTCAATATATGGGATGAGGTGAGACTCGTAACTGATTTTTTTCCAAAGAGTCAATTTTCCCCTCAAACTATTTATTAACCAAGTTATCCCTTCCTGTTGTTTGGGATGGGGTGGGGGGCGGGGGGGGTGATGCCTTTAATGCAATTAAATATATCCAGTGATCTGGTTTTGAGCTCCCTATTTTGTCCCTTGATCTGCTTGTTTATTCTCAATTTCATACTATTCTCTTTAACGATTATGGCTTTACAATATGTTTACTGTTTGGTAGGGTAAGTCCTCTCTATTTCTCAGCTTCTCAAACGCTCCCTGTTATCCTCGTCTATTTATTCTTCCCAATAAGCTTCAGAATCATTTTGTCACGTTCCTAAAGCTCTAGTAGGTTCATTAGTTTGCCTGAATCTATGTCCACACACATCTTTTCTCTCTCGTCCTTCCTTCTCGTTCTCACTGTTATTCTTCTAGGCTTTCCCAGTCCTTTCCTGGGAACGAATTTCTTTTTCTCCAAGTGAACTTGTGAGTTGGCTTACTCGGGACACCCGGCGGCCCCTGCTAACGACACCAGCTGGTCCTCATAACAGCAGGTTAAACTCAAACGACACAATTCATGCTCTCTACACACCAATGGTGGCAAACTATATGATTGTTCCAACATGTCAGTTGTCCCTCCTGAGGGAGGAGTGCACTTTCTTGCCCCATTGATGACAGGCTTGACCACATGACTTGCTTGGGCCCACGAAATATATGTCAAAGTGATATGTGTCATTTCTGAACTGACTCCAGGAAGCATCTTCTAATCTCCCCACAGAATGTCATCTCTCCACTTAACACTGTGCTTTGCCGGTGGCTAGGACGCACTTTAGCTTTCTGTCACAGCCCTTTGCGAATCTGTTAACTCCTCCTTAATCAGCTGTAAATCTCTCCAGGGTACAGACGGCGCCTAAGTCACCCTGTGGCATCTGCTCCACTCACAGATGGCAGGTGATCAACAAACACATTTATCTGTTGAATGGAGGAAGGCAATCACCCCACTGGTTGGAGCTGCCAAGTAAAAGTGGGGGTGCCCTTTTCCCATTCCTTCTCTCTGGCGACTCTGAGACCAACTCCAACTCTAAAAACAATCACAACGGTTTATAAATGGGGGATTTCCGTGTACTTATAAAACCCCACCATTGACATTTATCCACTTAAGTTCCACTTCCTTCCACAATTCATTACATATTTTTCCTCTCTTTACTCCCCGCTAATGGAAAGTGGATTTAAAAAGAGGCCAGTGTATCACAGGAAACTTCTTGATTCTAGAGAAAAAATGGAGAGGGACTCTACAAAGGAAGTGTGGATAGCTTCGCTCTCCTGAGTGTTTGCAGAGCAAAACCTTCCTTTCAAATGTGCTGTACTTGGCTGTCCCCTCGTGGTCGCTCTCTATAACGATACTGGCGGCTGTCTTGTCCTATTCCAGGAGGGAGACAGAAGGGTGGCTTTGAAGAAATAACCTTCCCAGGAAATGTCTCCTGAAGCTGTCTGCACAGGAAATATGTACAAAGGGGGCGGGGGGTGAACGTGGACCAGACCTGCTTTCTTCTCCACTGACATGTCATGGGGCACATTTTCTCTCGTATTTCTTCACTCGGCATGGGGCGGCGTTCTCCCTTCTCTCCTTCCTCTGTAGCCTGCCTGTATTTTTCTGAGAGGAGGCTTTCTCACTCCCACTCTCTTCCCATTAAGCTCCTCCTCTACGCCCTCCTTTAAGCTAAGACTTGTTCCCACTCTGCCCCGGAGAGCTGGGAAGGCATTAATCTGTAGTTCACAGGGTGTTCTCATTTTCTGGAGGGTGGGCAGCCTAGCAGTTCCTCTCCTTTCTTATAGTTCAGATCTTCCATTAAGGATTTTTGGCTAAACAGCAGGACTGTAGATCCAATTCGTGAAAAGGCTCCCAACCAGAGACTTGGGAGGGATGTCTGAGCTTGAAGGGTCCTTTCCTAACCTTAAGTCAATATTTACACAACCGAGGTCACCTCCAAAGCAGTGAGGTGGCCCTGGGGCCCCGGACATTGGGAGATGACACTCTGGGCCCACTCGCATGCATTTCCATAACGCCCTTCACTTTCACATCTCATCTCCTCCCACACCACCAACAAGGTAGGCGAGTATTCTTTCACTTAAAAAGCCCTGAATCCACAGGAGGGGGAATAATTTCCCAAAGGCTGTGATGGGGCTCCAGGCTCCCACACCTGCATCCCAAGTGTTGGGAACTCAAGAGAGGAACCCATGTCACCCTGTCCGTTATGGAGACATGAGCCAAGAAGAGAGTAATGCCCTGTGGTGAAAAAAAATAATCACACCAAAGAATTCATCTGATTTCTTCATCACCCTAGAAAGAGAATTCCTGATGATTTGGTCTAAATGCCCTTAAGACCCTTCATCTAGGGAGTGGCAGGAGATATTCAAAGTGACACAAAAGAAAGGCCTACAACCAAGATTGCTCTACCCAGCACGGCTATCACTTAAAATTGAAGGAGAAATAAAGAGCTTCAGAAAAGAATAAGCTTAAGGAATTCATTACCACCAAGCCAGCGTTGCAAGAAATGTTAAAAGGGCTTTTTTAAACAAAAGAAGGGGGTAAACAAGCTAACCCAGAGAGACAATTTAAGAAGATTGAAGTCATATCAAGCAGATATAAAGGAAAAACTGATGGTTGCTGGCTGGGAGGGAGTGGGGAAGAGGGAGAGGGGGAAGGTTTTGGACAGTGTAGGTGGGACTACAATGTTGCCACAGGGATATGGGGGCAGTTCTGGGAATGTAATTGATAATGTTGTGAAGAGACTATTATGTTGCAAGAAATAAGTCAGTCGGAGAAGGACAGGTACCATGTGATCTCACTTGTGTGTGGAGTCTGAAGAGCTGAGTGAACGATCAAAGTAACGATCAAAGTAAACAGACTCATAGATGTAGAGGAAAAACTGAGGGTTGCTAGTTGGGAGAGGGGTGGGGATGGGGGTGAGGGGAAGGGATTAGACAGCATAAATAGATAACTACAATATTGCCACAGGGATATGAAACACAGTTCAGGGAATATAATAATGTTGTAAAAATTTTGTGGCGTGTCAGATAGTCACATGTCTTGTTAGGGAGACCACTTCATGGATGGAGTAGAGGCTTGATCACTGCACTGTACACCTGAAGCTGATGTTGTATAGTATTGTATGCCAACTGCAACTGAATATGTGGATGGTCACGGGATGTGGAGTATACTGTGGAGGGGAGTCAGGGAAGTTGTGATGGATATGTATGATATGGGGGGGAGTGTGGTGGCGAACTGGGGGAGGGGGGTTTTCACTTTGGGGGGTAAAGAGTATAACTATTGCATTGTGTTGTACACCTGAAACTAATAAAGAAAAAAAAAAAGACCCTTCATCTGCACTTGGGTCCATAGAGCAAAGTGAAGCCACTTTTACATCCCTCCAAACCTGGCATTCCTTGGAAGTAGTCAGGCTCAGCAAGAGTTTTCTCTATCCTCATGAAATATTTTTAACAACTTTTCAATAAGCATTAACATTGCGATCTAACCCAACCATTTGGATTGGCGATGACTTGGGTAATGCCATTTCAAGGGAGCTGTGAGACAGCCTCCCACCCTCCAGTGTGCATTTAGAAAGAGATTCAAATTTCAGCCTGACAGGATCGTATTTCTACAATGTCTATAAATGCCCCAAGGGAAAGAATTTACAGGAAAAACAAGTGTTTATTTCTTCCAATTAAGAATAACCATACGCGCACACACACATTCACAATAGCTCATGGAAACGACATGGATTATGCCTAAAAGAATAGATGAACTCCATTTCTTCTTATAGTTGTTTGAAATCCACACGATCTAATGATTGGATTTCCTTGCACTGCAGTTACACCTACACCCTTCAGTGGAATTCTCAGGTTGTCCCACCTTTCTATTAGAGATGAACAGATAAAGAACAACAAAATGGGATTTTTAGCTAGAAGTTGGTTAGATGGAAGGCTAGTATTTATTGAACATAATTTGTCTCTCCTGTTCTCCTTCCTTCATATCGTCCTTCCTACCATTAATTAATGTTGACTCTGTACTAGGCATTATTACAGATGCTGGGGACACAACAGTGAACAAGATGAATATGGCCCCAGCCCACAGGGGGCTGACGTTTTAGTTGTGTGTGATGAGGAAGAGGTTGGCCAGACAGGGATCTAACGGGAGTGATTAGGGGGAAGGACTTTCTAAGCAGAAGTCACAGCATGTGCAAAGCACATGGAGGGATGAGAGGGAGCTGGGTGCACTGGCAGAGACTGGGGCTTGGGGCATGAGCAGTGCCAGGTAACAAGGAAGTCTCAGCATCCTGCTCAAAGGTTTGGTTTTTCCCTCAAAGAAACAAGGGCAAAGAGAGTGAAATGATCATATTGAGAGGTAGGGAAGTCAGCATGACTTCTCTCCATAGATCCTTTCAGAACTTAAGTCACATATGATGCCTATGTGATAATTTAGCTGGGAATAAAATCCTTGGGTCACACACTCTTTTCCTTAGGATTTTATAGACATGCCTCCACTATTTTCTATCACCGAATAACCAGAAGTCTTATTTTCCCTCCTAAATACTACTTACCTCATTAACTGACCTTAAAGCTCATTAACTGAACCTAGTAGTTCAGTGTCGATCAAACATCTAAAGTTTTCTAGGAACCCAATGTGCTCTCCTGAGCTGAAATTCAGTACTTCCTTCACTTTCCTTCCAATTTTGAAGAACTTGTTGGTCTTTGCCCTTCATAGCTGTTACATTCTCTTTGTTTTACTCTCTTTATTCTATTTCCTCTGAGCCAGAGATGTATTAGGGTGGACTACACAAAACTGTTGTTTCTTTGTAGGCTAAAGACAGTCAAATATCAGCAATTTCATGCGATTCAACCCAGTTTGAGGATTCATTAGAACTTCAGTGGTAGCTGAAGTTACGGGAATAAAGTTTTCTCCCCTTTGTGTCCTAAAAGAAAATCTTTCCCATAAGCTCCCCTCAGACTTTTCCTTATGCCCCATTGGCTAAACCTGGGTCACATGCCCACTCCAATGACCAATCATTCAAAGAGAATAGGATGCCTTATAGGCTTAACCCAATCATGATACACCCTGGAGCTGACACTGGCCATCCTAACAAAATCAGGATGTGGGGTTAGCAAAGAAGAAGGGAGAATGGCTGTTAGGGAGGCCCCTGGGATGGTGAGGGGCAGGTTTAGGCTACACAGTGGTGTCAGGGATCAGTATTCACGTGGTTTTTCTGGGGAGACTCAGACAGACCAGCATCCCAGGGTTATGGAATGATGTTGAACTGACCTCCTGGCTATTCCGAGGAGGCTTGTCGCTGCCAGGGATGAAAGGGGTGAGGTCAAGGGCTCAAAAAGCACAGAGGGTCAGAAATAACATGAAAGGTCTGTATCACCAGGCCTGGAGGAAGCCTGAACAAAGTGGATGGAGGCCTGGCCCTGCTGACCCTGTAACTGGCCTCAACTGCAGTTCCTAGAAGATGAACAGCAGAGACTTTTTTTTTTTTTTTTTTTAAAGCAACTCAGGGGCTGAGTTGGGGAGGACACTTATTTCAAGAGCTTTCCTTCGGGGCAGCTGGCACCCTGGACCACTCTGCACAGAGGCCAGGCCGCAGCGCTGCGGCTTCTCACGTCCCACGGCAGCTCACGCAAAGGGGGTGAGATAAACAGACAAAGACAGAACTTCTTCTCTGCCGACTGACATCCTTTTGGAAGCCTGGTCTACAAGAGAAAAATAATAATTTCCATTTGGAAACAGGCCAGACTACTCTTGTGTTCCCTGAACTCCCCAAGCCTAGACCCCAAGCAGGCTCCGTGCCTCCCCGCCTGAACCATCAGGAGCTCTCAGTTTCTCCATGTGGAAGGCAGGAGGGGGGGCGCCCCCGCGCCCCCATCAGGGTGTGTGATGCAGAATAAGTGAGGTCACATCTGGGCCAGGAATTACTCCCCACACCCTCCCTTCCCTCACAAACTGTTCCACGGAACAGGACCTCCAAATATTTTTCATTATGCGTCCCATGAGGAAAACAAATTGTGTCCACGGGGCCCTCCAGGAAGCTGCCGCTGAGATGGGGTTAGGAGGACAAGGGCTGGACTGGGGTGACGCCTGTGAATGACAAAGAGGACAGGAAGCAGGCGGGGTGAGAGCTGAGCCCCGTGCAGATCTGAGATGTCAGCCAGCCGGACCGGAGCTCACTCTGGAGCAAAGGCGGCCGGTCGAGGGGCTCCGCACGGAGCTGAAATGGCCAGGCCCAGTGTCCCTGCCCTGCTGTGCTTGCTGGGGGCTACCGCTGAGACGGAGCCTGAGGCACGAGGGACAGCTGGAGGCCAGCAGGTCACGGCACTCCTGGCAGCTGGACCACAACTTTTTTCTTAAACGGAGATCTGAGCACCCACCCCCATAGTTGCTGTGTGTGTGTGTGTGTGTGTGTGTGTGTGTGTGTGTGTGTGTGTGTGTGTGCAGGCACATGGATGGGATGGTGTACTATATATTATATGCCCCCCAAAATATTAAAAATTGAAATTTCATAATGGTGTGATACAAAAGACATAACAGGAGTGTCCACGTTTCATCCACACTGCCCTCCAATAACTGCAGGCTTGCGCCCCACTCTGAAGACGGGTGCCCTAGGAACCAGACACCCTGTAGCTGTCGCTTGGCCGGCCACACTCCCCTTCTCTTGCCGAGATGGGCTGGGTGCCCTTTGTGCTGCAGCAGCGGGTGACTCCGTTGGCCCCGGGAGCTACTGGGCCAGGAGAGGGGACACAACAGCGAAGGGGCACCAGTCTTCTCTTTGCAGCCCCTCGTTCCAAACCCAAGGTCTGCCACGGGAACCACACGGCTCCAGTGATTCTGGCATAAATTCACAAAACCACACCCCAGATTTCACTACCTGCAAAAAACCTGTCCCTCTCTCGGCCCTGCAGTAAAGGAGGCACCAGGAGACAAGGTCCTTTAGACGACACTTGACAAAAGCGTCTCCAGGGTGGCCCCACAATTATTTCCTTCGCCCGCGTGTGGAGAGTCCCCAAAGTGCGATCCGTCCTGGAAGGGGTGGGAGGCTCGCACACGGGGTGCCAGTCCTGCCCAGACACCACGCCCGGTCCGGTGGTTGCAGCAGACACACGGCTCCTTGACCTCCAGGTATCGACGCCCTGGGACCCAGTGAGCACCCATGTCCCTCCCCAGGGGCCCTCAAAGGGCACAGAACTCCGCCTGCTTGGTGGCGGAGGTGAGGTGCCTACAATCAACAATGTGAATGAAGGACCTCAAGAGGGCTGTTCCTTGCTCTTCTCTTGTGCTCCAGGAAGTCTGCAGCCCTTGTTCAGAGGCTGGGCTGCCGTCCATGGCGACTGCTGTGCAACACGAAGGACCACAATTCAGGGTGTGTGTGTGCGCTTGGGGGAGGGTGCTACTGGCATCCCCTGGGTAGAGGTCAGGATACAATGGCCAGGCCAGCCCCACAGCGAAGACATGTATGCATCCCAAACTGGGAATTGTGCCGAGGCCACGGAAACCTGGCCTAACGGAACACAACACACGCAGCCTCTTATCTTTTTTGTCTTGTTACAGTCTTTGGTTTCATGATGCAAAAAAACACACCGGAAGATAAAGGCTTTGGGTTGGCCCTCAGCCTGTGGCATTTTAAGGTGACTGTGGCTGGTGATGGGAGTAGCAAAGCCCGGGTTGACCTCTGAATAAGGCATCGGACTGCTGCAGGGGTCACTGAGGAGACACGTCACAAACTCAGACAGAGGAAATAAGTGCTGATTTTCCAAGCGCCCACTTCATTTCCAAGCGCCCCGTTGTACGAAGGGTGTTCTGTGATACTCAGCAGTTCGTGTAAGGACATCAACATAGTTTCAGGCAGCCGGGTCCCTCGCATTCAACAAAGACATGTCCTGTGCATCTCACTGATCACCGGACGGACAGCCAGGAACCCTGGCCGAGTCCGCTTCTATCCTCCAAATCCCACATCGGTCCCATCCAACTATGTTGCTCCCTCAAGATTTCAATCAGCCACTTCAGTAGTTGAAGTCAGACTAGAGGTGTTTATAAAGAAATGTTCAATAGAAAACGTTCATCGTTTCTAATAGTTATCTACGGTAATGATGTCTATTATATCGGACTCAGCTAGTTGGGGAAAAATGCTCCTAAAAATAAGCGTTTCTTTGGGAAGGACCACATCTGCGGTTTACCCACGGAAACGGTCAAATCCTATTCTCTGTAAAAAGAACCCTCCCTGATCAGATGAGACTAAACTTTTGGTTCTTCTTCCCTTTTCCTGCCTCCCAGGAGCAAACAAAGTCAGGTTGGGTTTATTCATTTTCCTCTTTCATTCTTTTAGAATTCCAGTGCCCCCAATAAATTCTTCCATGGTTGCAAATGGTTTCCAAACAGAGGATAAGGTCGCTCTCTCCTCCTGCAAATTCAGCCGGGGCCAGATCACGGGGCTGCTGAGCTGGCAGAGAGAGGAACCATAGCCGAATTCCTCTGCCACCGGCCACAGAGCCAAGCTGTCCAGCCGCCTTACCAGTTGTGTGAAGGTGGAACTGGTTTCCTAGCTTTATACACACTCCTCCCATTTAACATCCGTGAGTTTTTGATAGAAAAGGGAGAAATGGATCTTAAAAGTTGGACAATCCCCTAGAAAAGAACCATTCATAGGGTCTTTCAAATGTTCTTGGATCGAGTGAGTGCTGCCAACTCATTCTTAACCACATAATACAAGAAGTTTAGAGCCGCACCGAAGCACCATGGGCAAGTGGGAAAAATGACTTCCCCCTTAATCCAGAAAGCCGAGGTAACTGGCGCGACTTCCATCTTTCTCAAGCAAACTTGGGTCAAAGACAGTGTCACCCAGAAACACGGAGCTTGCCTGAGTGTGTGCCAGGAACTGGGCCAGCCCCGCCAGGCATTTGCTCAGGAAACCCTGTGAGGTGGCACTGTTATTATCCCCCCTGTATAGTGACGCAACTAAAGCCACACAGCTAGTGTGAGACGGTTCTGGATTCGAACCCAGAGCCCGTGCATTTCACGGCCCCCGTGGTAATGAAGAGGGGAGCTTAAAGGAGAATGGGGAAAACAGAAAAATACGAATTTTCAGGGAAACACTTTCACCTTAATGTTAATAAAGTGTGTGGGGGGAGAGGGTTGTTTATGTAAATCAGTGTGTTATGCAAATCAGCCTATTAACTAGGGACCCGGTAGTGACCAAATAATATCCCCTTATTTCAATGCACCAAAAGTATTTCATATTTTCATTTTATGTTATAAGCCCATTTTGACTTAATGCCATTTCTTTCAACAAAAGTAATAACAAAAGATTACCAAAATTGTTCCTTTAGCTGCCACTCCATTTCTTTTTGTAAATCAAACTTTTCCCATTGACTTATAATTTCAGGAAAGCTTCATACTTGCATAAAACTGATTCAAGGTTTCATCTCACTTAAAATACACGCATTTACCCATCTCGTCACTACCAGGCTCCCATTTAAATAATCAGAATACTTACCTCTCTAAAACTACTTCCCACTTTACATATTGAAATTTGCATTAGTAGGGCCCAGTGGGCCTCCCCTGTCCCAAAGCTGAGTCAGGTCTCTGAGCCTCTCCTCCTCCAGGCCCTGGCCGGGTCCTGTCATCCGTCCAAGAATCCTGCTGAGTCCATTTACAGATCATCCCGGCCCTTGATAGATGACCACCTTGTCCTGCCTCCAGCAAGCATGCTGTGAGGCCAGTTTAGCAAGCATCCCCGCCCGTGATGCCGCCTTAGTAATGTTCTGTCCAGTGAGCCCCCCACTGTTGACTATGAATCCCCCACCTGCGCTGTATTTGAGGCTGAGCTGCGCAGTCCCCCATTTCGATATTCTTGGCGCCTACATAAAGCCTTCCTTACCATCTTAACAAGGGTCAGAATAACTTTTTCTTTAACAGGCAAAACATCTCACCACTGACCCCACTTGAAAGCATCGGAGTGAAAGGGTGTTACTATCATGCAAAGGTATTTGACTTTAAAAACCAATATTCAAAACAAGAGTGCTGAGAACATTCCAGAACATGCCTGATTTCCCCACTCTCCCCGGCAGCCTTGCTGACTCCTACAGTACTCAGAGGTGACTCTCCATCGTGCTCCCAGTGTCCCCGGGGTACAGGCCCGTCGCCTCCCCCGCGAGCACAGCTCCCGCCTCCCCTCGCTTCTCTCCAAGTCACCAGCACGTCATTGCCCAGCTGCAAACTCACCCGGGGCTCTCAAAATAATGACGTTTTCTCTGTGTTCCCAGCTTCCCAGTTCTGGGCCACCTGATGCCTTTTCAGCCTCCCTAACCATTCCCTTTGCTCCTGACATCGCCATAGCCGAGCTGACGCCCACCTGAGTGTCACCCGCGTTGGCCATTCCTCTGACTTCAAGCTCACGCGGAGATGCGCTGCTTGTGCCTCACCTTCCCCGCTGGCCCGTGAGTCACAAGCCAAGAAAATGTCTCAGGTCCTCATCACCCACAGTGCCTAGCACATGGAGCAGACATGGGGGGTGTTCAGTAAACATTTTGGAAAAATTGAACAAACGTCACCACTGAATTCAAAGGAAGGGAAACCACCCAAGGAAAAAAATCTTAAAAGATGATTTTCTGGAAGAACATTCTGTCTTTCCTTGTCGGGCCTGACACATTTAAATCATTCCAAGCGAGCGGGCACCCTCTTGTGGATGAAGGCTGACAGTACGTCGCACCCCACAAAAGGGGCCCTCAGTGGACAGACAGGGAACAACGGGTTCTGAGGGTTTCCCTGCTGGAGGCTTTCTGCCCCCTGAGCACAGGCAGGGTCACAATTAAAGCATTCCAATGGGAAACCTAAGGGCAACACAGGAGCTGTCACTCCGAGAATTTAGCTCCTCCTCGTGCCATCCAGATGACGGGAGCTGTGCGTATGTTCCTCCCACTTCAGTAAAAGACACATTAGAGGCACAACAACCAAATGCAACGTGAGATGCTGACGGATTGGATGGTGGTTAAAACACACCAGCAGTAAGAGGCACTGGAGAGAGTCCACCACACACACACACACACACACACACACACACACACACACACCCTATACATGAATATTCATAGCAGCTTAATTCGCAATCGCTAAAAAGAAGTGTCTGTCAACTGGTGACTGGACAGATCGCGGTACATCCATATAATGGATGCTGCATGGCGGTAAAAAGGCCAGAGCCATGGAGACGCCACCAGCACATTGAGTAATAAACCTGGGCTGCGGGAAGGAAGCTACACACAACAGCACCCACTGTGTGTTTCCATTTACATGAAGGTCCAGACACGCACACAACAGCACCCACTGTGTGCTTCCATCTACATGAAGGTCCAGGCACGCAATGATGGGGATAATCAGGGCAGGGGCTGCCGCCAGCTGGGGGGCTTTCTGGGGCGATGAAATTGTTGTGTATCTTGATAGGGGTTTGGGTGTGCACAGATGTAGGCACTTGACTTAACTCATCAAATATTACACTAAAAACATGTGTATGTGACTATGTGTAAACATGAGCCCCAAGGAAAAAAATAACAACAAATACTGAACTCTTGTAAATGATGCCCAGGTTCAAGTGTTTGGGAGGAGGCTGATGTCTGCCTCTCACTTTGAAATGCATTGAAAAACCAAGATGGGGCAATGGATGGGGGGGTGGGGGGGTAGACCGAGTAATAGATGATTGAATGAATTTTGTTTCATCTTTTATGTATCATGATGATGCTGTGGTTAATGGGGAAATAGCCCTTATTTTCAGAGACACATAGTCAAGTGTTTAGAGGTGAAGTATCAATGTCTGAAATACACTTTCAAATACCTTGGGAAATAATGATGCTAAAATTGCACAATGTTAATAATTGTTACATCCATGTGATGGGCATATGGGTGTCAATTATTCCATTTTCTCTCTCCAAAATTTTTCATAATAAAAAGAAGACATTCTCTCAAGGAACTCGGACTCCAACAGGGAGTGAAGTCCTGTCCTTTTCCTGTCTGGCTGCCTCCTTATACTTTTCCCTTTAAACAGTAAGTCCATGAAGATAATGAAAGATGTCGGTTAATAACTTGCTAATCTGTAAAGAGCATCACAACAGAAGGGAAATACGAAGAGAATGAGAGAAATGAGGAAATGAGTCTAAATTAACCAGGAAGCAAGTGATGAAAGGGGAAAGGGCGGTAACCGCGGGAAAGAGTTTACCTGCCGCCGTAAGCTGGACAGAATATTTGCGAACTTGTCCCTCACCCCCCCCCACTTCCTGTCCTGGTCACTGGCATCGCTTGGTACCTGTCTCTAAAGTCAATCATTTAGATGTCACTCTGCAAGTCCTGTCAGCCACCAAGTCTAGGATCCCCTGCCTTCTACATCTCTCTCAGTCAGTTAGCTGTGTGACAGCCCCAAAATGACCTCATCTGTAAAATGGGCATAACACCCATTGAACATTATGTCACATCACATCACATCATACATCACATCACATCATACATCATATCATATATACCATATCATCAGGGTTGAGCATTATAATGCATATCATGTCATATCACAGCGCCTGCTGCTGCTGGAACACGCTAACGTGCGCTTATTTCGTTGCCCACACCTCCGTGCCGCCTGAGGCCCCTCCTTAACTCTCTAAACGTATCACTCAGACACCTCAAATTCCAGCAACACTGAGTTACTTACAGGTTCCCCAAACACGCGCTGTGCCTTCATGCATCAGGCCTCCATGTAAATCAGCAGTTCTCAAAGTGTGGTCCTTAGGGCACCAGCAGCAGCTTCTATGTCTCCTGGGAACTTAATAGAGACAAAAATTCTCAGGCCCCACCCCACCCCGCATCCACTGAGTCAGGTAATTCTGAAGCATGACCAACCTTGAGAACCACTGGTGTGAGAACCCCTGCTTCCTTTTTTTCAATTGGGGAATTGGGGGAGGGGAAAAGCATTGGGGAATCAGGGAAGGGGAACAGACCAGTTGCTGTCTTTTTGTTCTTCAGTCTAGTTGCGGAGGATGTTGCTTCACTGGCCCATGTTGGTATTGTCATTGCGCTCTTCCCGGGTGAGGGATCGGTCGCCGGCCTCTGGATGTCGCTCACCGCAGCTATTGGCAGCTCACGCTGGCTGCCGGCCACTCACTGTAGCCTATGGCAGCCCACTGCAGCAGGGGCTGCAGCCTACACTGTCGCCGGGGCTCCCACAGCCCAGCTCCAGGTGGAGCTGTTGTTAGCTGCAGAGGGCAGTGTCACTGGCCCTCATATGTGGGATCCGAACCGGGGCCGCTGGCATCCCAAAACCAGCTCTTAACCAATGTGCCACTCGGCCGGCCCAGAACCTCTGCTTTCTCACTGTCCCTAGGCGAACTCCTATGCATGCCTTAAAGCCCTCTTGTTGGAAGTCTCTCCTGGCTCCCGCCGTCCTAGGTAGGGTTGGTCACGCCAACCTCTGCACTAATGCTGTGGCTGGATCACCCTTCCATAATTGTTCTTGGGACACTGTGCTACAATTATTTGTTCAGAAGTCTTTCTCTCCTACTAGGCTAAGCCATGTGTAGCAAGGAGCATGTCTAATCTTATTCTCTGTACTTTCAGCCCTTAGCAAGGGGGCTTTCACTTAGATGGACACTCAGTGGCATTAAGTACATTCATATTGCTGTGCAACTGTTGCCACCATCCGTCTCCAGAACTTTCTCATCTCCCAAAACCAAAACTCTGTTCCCATTAAACACCACCCCCCACACCCCATTCTCCCTTCTCCCCAGACCCTGGAAACCACCATTTTACGCTTCTATCTTTATGAATTTGACTACACTAGGTCCCTCATTTAATGGAATCCTACAGTATCTGTCCTTTCGCGAATGGCTTATTTCACTCAGCCTAATGTCCTCAAGACTCATCCATGTGTTAGCATATGGCAGAACGTCCCTCCTTTTTAAGGCTGAATCATATTCCATTGTACGGATACATCACATTTTGCTTATCCATCATCTGTCCATGGACTCTTGGGCTGTCCCCACCTTTTGGCTACTGTGAATGATGCTGCTGTGGACATGCATGGAACACTATCTGTTTGAGTCCTTGCTTTCAATTCTTTGGGGTATATTCTTAGGAGAGGGATTGCTGGACCACATGGGAATTTCAGGATATGTGGGGTTTTCATTAGCTTTAGCCCCTCATTTTTTTCATGTCACTGAACATTCTTTCCAGTGTCCCATGCATAAGCCAATGACGGGATATCTTTTCCCCTGTGAACTGCTATGACCGCTGTAATGATAAATAGGTTAAGACAGAGACATCCACTTCTAAAACAAAAAGGGGGTTTATAAGCTCCAGGATTGTTGCCTCGAGGGGGAGAAGGGGACGCAGAGAAGGGGTTCTAATCACTTATAAGCTCCTAAGCTTTTCTGGTCTCACAGCTGAAACCTGCTCTCCTGTCTGCCATATCATCCAGCCATCTTTTCAGCATTCTTAGATTGTTAGCAGAACTTCCTTTGCTCGATAATGGGCATTGATGAGTCGCACAGGAACAACCGAAGGGGAGATAAATGTTAATCTGCTGGTACACGTGCTTGGGACTCTTAGGGTCAAAAAGAATTGCTTTATCAATAGGCTGATGAGAGACAGTTCCTGGCACATCTGACTGAGCAGTTGTTTAGGGTTTGTTTTGTTTGTTTTTTTTAGAGGGCAGTGTCACTGGCCCTCATATGTGGGACCCGAACCGGGGCCGCTGGCGTCCCAAGCCAGCACTTAACCACCGCGCCACTCGGCCGGCCCTAGGGTGTTTTTTTTTAAACATTATTTTGTGGTATGTTTTACGTGCAGTGGTCTGAGCCCGTGGAAGGAAACCCATATTTTGAACCCACAGCACAAATGGCTATCAGCTTTCACCTTAAATTACCCCCAAAATGGCTCGATGAATTTACATCATGCTTTTAGTTTTTACATAACACTACCTCTTGCAAAAAGTCTCCTGAGCATTACTAATTACAGTAATACCTTGGTTTGCGAGCATAATTCTTTCTGGAAACAAACTACTCATATTGCAAGACATCGCTCGTTTATCATGTTAAAATATATTAGCGGGCTGGCCAAGTGGCGCATTGGTTAAGAGTTGGTTTTGGGATGCCAGTGGCCCTGGTTCAGATCCCACATATGAGGGCCAGTGACACTGCCCTCTACAGCTAACAACAGCTCCACCTGGAGCTGGGCTGCAAGCCCCGGCGACGGTGTAGGCTGCAGCCCCTGCTGCAGTGGGCTGCCATGGGCTACAGTGAGAGGCCGGCAGCCAGCGTGAGCTGCCGATAGCCATGGTGAGCGACCATCCAGAGGCCGGCGACCGATCTGCCTCATCCGGGAAGGGCGTAATGATGATACCGACATGGGCCAGTGAAGCAACATCCTCCGCAACTAGACTGAAGAACAAAAGGACAGCAACTTGTCTGTTCCCCTTCCCCGGTTCCCCAACGCTGTTCCCCTCCCCCAATTCCCCAATAAAATTAAGAAAAAAAAAGTATTAGAAATGTTTGCTCGTCTTGCGGAACACTTGCAAAACAAGTTACTCGCAATCCGAGGTTTTGCTGTATATCTCTTTTATCTTTTAAATGAGTGCTCTAGCTTATAGTTAATAATAGAACTTGGAAAGAATTAACAAATTAAATATATGAAACAAAGTAAATGGATTTGGGGTATAAGGTTCAACATTTCTTAAAAATCATTTTTAAAAGTACTTCAGAAAACAAGTGGAAGATGGGAGCTTTGGCACTCGGCCCTCCCAAAGGAAAAAAAAGAGTGTTTAGAAAATTGAATGGGACGCTGGGGACTGGGATGGCTAATTACCGATTACCTGTATTATGTCCACGACATACCCCTTTTGACCACTAGAGGGAGCCACATAGTGGCTTCATTTTCCAAAGAGAAATTACTCCATTTTCAACTTGCCGGACACAAAACAATTAGGGACTCAATTTTTGGACTCTTTAGTCACATAGCACAGAATGGTCAGATTTTGAATGCTCAGCATCTCTTATTTCCCTAGTAAAATAACTGTAGCTTTCAACTCTGTCTTGTTAATAAACCGTTATCTTAAGGCTTTAGTTTTGTTTTGTTTTAAAATGCATCAACTCGAATGAGGGCAATAGCATCACTATCTTTAGCAAAAAGGGAGTAACAAAGCTAATTGTTCTTCAGTCTTAGAAGTTTTTTGTATTGCTTGCCTTGTAAAAGAAAAACAAACACCTCCCCTTATTGTATAACCTTAAAAAATTTCCCAGACTATACCGAGGACACATCTGATTACTAGTTGTCACAAAGGAAAAAAAAAACGAGTCCAAAATTGGCCTTTTCCACCAAATTATTGGCCCTGTCCCAACCATCTACGTGACTCACATTTGCTCAAGAAATGGAAGCTAACGTAATGATATTATTTAAAACTAAATCATGAAGGCAAATAAAACAATGATGGCAAAGCGACGTGTCTATTTTGCTATTCCATACTCAAGGGGATCATTCAAGTCACTGCTTTGCTCCATTAGTCTGGGCATGAAAATTGAATATTAAAATCGTGTCAATACTCGGGGGCAATTATCAGAGGGGCCTGAGGAGTTTGGGGGACTGTGCCTTTTCTCTGAGAGCACGAGAGAAAGAGAGCCCCCGGATGACGCTCAAGTCCAAAGAGAAGCACAAGCCCTTTCGCCGCTGTCCCTGATGGCAGTGGCCGCTTTGGCCTTCAAGAATGTCCGGCGTGAGCACGGGAGGCTGACGCCAATCTCTGTTTCCCAGGCAGCTTGCAGCCCAGGACCTTGGTTAGCACTTTCACTGAGGTGGCAACACGGGAAAGAGAGTTATTCACATGTCTCCCTGACAACCCACCTGGAGAAGGTCAAATGACGAGGCCACAGAGGAGCCAGGACACTGGGACACCGGAAAAGGCCCGGCGACGCTGACTGGCTAGTGCCCCAGGTAGGGGGTCGAAGGTCGGGGTTCGTGGCCGCCTATTTCCATTCCTCTTTCCTCAAAATGGCTGCTCGGTAAGTATTGTTTTTGTTTGTTCACACAGGGCAGACATTTCAGTTGGGCTGCCCTTGCCTGATCCCTTTGCTAATGACATCTTTGAACATGCATGGTCAGTATGCACTGTCCTGGGGCCTGGACAAGAGAGTCCCCACTCGGACCCTCTCAGGGGCCACGGGGATGAGCCCACCCAGAGCCCAGCCTCTACACCAGGTTCCGAACAGCCCCACCCCGGAAGGTTCTTCCCAAATGGCCCAGGCCAGCTCTCAGGGCCTGCACGAGCCTTTCTTCTGAGGCACCCTCCTAAGAACGGGCTGCTGGCATAGACACCCCAGCCCGAGGACCCACAGGGGGGTGGGGGGGGATGGCCAGTACCTGGACCATGGGCTGGGGTGCCCTCCCTCCTGGACCACCGTGACCAGCATGGAACACTGAAGAGTCACAGGAACCTTCCAACAGAACACATTATATTGAACTCTTTGGTAACTTGAATTATAACTTTTAAAGGTACAGACAAATGGGATGTGCATCTCCATTCGTACTCTTGTGCCCCAAACACATTGGGGGATGCATTAGTCAGGATTCTCTAGAGAAACAGAACCAATAGGATATACAGAGAGAGATTTATTATAAGGAATCGACGCGCGCACGCGCGCGCGCACACACACACACACAGTGAGTCTGTGGGGCTTAGGGAATGAAAGGCGGGGCAGCAGAAAGCCGTAAGAACTCAGGGTCAGTAGTAATGTGGGAACCAGCAGCGACTGTAAGAAATAAAATGCACCACAATAAATAAAAAAACTGGAAAAGAAAAAAAGAAGTGTAAATACTCCGTCCCATCCTCTAATATAATATAATGGGATTTCCCATCACGTGAGGAACTGAGGTTCAAGCTTATGTCACTTACATTACAAAGGAAAGGGCACCAAACTTACCAACTAATAAAACTGTGACCATGCTTTTTTTTGTTTTCTTTTCAATTGGCAATAGTATCGCTCATTCAACAAACTAGAATATACCACAAAAAAAGTGTTGTATCTTTATTAAAAGGAAGCATGAACATTCAATTCAAAAAAAGAGAAAATTATCCTAGATTGTTTATAAGACACGCAGCGTAGACAAACTAACACTAAAGTTTAAAGGTAACTGATCATTGGCTCAAATAAACTCTTATAAGTGTTCAAAAAATGAAAATAAAGGTCACTGATCATACATTCCAGAACACACGGGCAAAGTCTGGAAGAGTGATAAAGGGGAGCTAGTCTTGCAAATATGAATGCACATAATATTCAGTAACGAAAAATATTTGAACAGAAAGAGTTCCAAACAGATACGAGAACCTGGCTTGTGAAACAGCTGGCACTTCAAATCTGTGAAGATTTGATAAGTAATGAGGTAGCAGTAGGGGATGTTTTTTCATTGAGCCTTTACCGCATTCCTTAAAAATCCAAAGATTTAAAATTTAGGGTGGCTGGTTGGCACAGGTGGTTAGAGTGTGGGGCTCATAACACCAAGGTTGCCGGTTCGATTTCCCGCCTGGGCCAAGGAGCTGCACCCTCCTCAACTAGATTGAAAACGACTTGACTTGGAGCTGATGGGTCCTGGAAAAACACACTGTTCCCCAATAAAGTTAAAAAAAAAATTTAAATCAAAGATTGAAACATAAAACACAAACGCATAAAAGTTGCAGGGCAGGAGAAAACACGGGGAGGTTTCCATCCACAGAAGACTGGGGACATGTATAAAGTCTTCCATCCACTGGGAGAAAGGATGTGACGATTAAAAGAGACGTGGATCTGAATGTGTTGGTACTGAACAGTCACGCAAACTGAACATTAATCAAACTAGAGCTGATGCGTAGATTCAGTCATTTCTTCAGGAAAAGGCAGGAAGTGCATACACATGTTCATATGTACACGAAGAGTTATAACAACATAGAACTCAAGCAAACACCATTTAAAGGGATGAAGGCTGACATTTTATACCCCGTAAAAGGTCCAACTGAAAATTAAATCGTGGGCATTTACGAGGTCGGACAATTAAGTTTGCGAACTCATGCTAGAAAAAGTGCTCCATACCTCACTGCTGAGTATCACTAGGGTCCCCTTCTAAGCTCTCCCCTTGGGAAGCTAGGCACCAAAGCCAGCGCCTAGTCCACCCTTCAAAGCAATTTTGGAACTCTTTTTCTGGAATGGTCATCAGAGCTGTCATTGTATTACCCTTGATGTTCTGAATGTCATCAAAATGTCTTCCTTTCAATATTTCTGTTATCTTCAGGTAAAGAAAGAAGTCATTGGGGGCCAGATCAGGTGAGTGGGGAGGGTGTTCCAATACAGTGATTTGTTTACCGGCTGAAAACCCCCTCACAGACAGTGCCGTGTGAACTGGTGCATTGTTGTGGTGCAAGAACTATATGAATTGTTGGTAAAAAGTTCAGGTCATCTAACTTTTTCATGCAGCCTTTTCATCACTTTCAAGTAGTAAACTTGGTTAACTGTTTGCCCAATTGGTACAATTTCATAATGAATAATTCCTCTGATATATACAGTTAGCAACATTGTTTCAACAAGTTTGCAAATTTAATTGTCATGCATACAAGGAACCATGCAGAATTAGAAACACCCAAAGAAATTAACCAAATCAGAATGAGAGTGGGTGATAATCCTCTCAACACTTGTGAGATCAAGTAGAAACAAGAAACGATTGGGTTGTCGGAAAAGTCATGACGCATGTTTGCAACAGGTAGCACTAGTTCATTTTTGGAAGTACTAGAGTCATTTGCATCTATGTTATTGCGATGTCATTTGACAGCTGACAGTTCTAGCTTCATTCTTTAAAAAATTGAGCGATTTGGTTGAGTTTTAGAGATTTTACAAGTTGAAAATGCATTTTCTGTGCATTTTTGCCATATTTTACTGTTTTACTTTCATAAAGGGAAGGACGTGCATCAAGCTTGTGAAAAGTTGCATAAAGTTCACGGTGACAATGCTCTACAAGAATATCAGTGCCAACGATGGTTCACGAAATTCCGTGCTGGTGACTTTGATCTCAATGATGCTCCTCAGTCAGGGAGGCCCACTGAGGTTGATGACGACAAAATAAAGGCATTGATTGAGTCAAACCCACGTTACATGACATGAGAGATTGCGGGAACATTGAACATCCATCATTCGAGTGTTCACAACCACCTGAAGAAGCTGGGATACCTAAGCAAGCTTGATATTTAGGCATGGACTCAAAGAAGTTCATTTGACGGCACCTATAAACATCTGCAATATGTTCATTAAATGAGGAAAACAATCCTTTTTTGAAGCGACTGATAACTGATGATGAGAAGTGGATCGTTTATAACAATGTGGTGCACTAACAGTCTTGGTCCCGATGTGATGATTCACCTGAAACTTTGAAAGCAGACATTCATCAGAGGAAGGTTATGCTCTGTGTGGTGGGATTTTAAAGGTGTCGTGTTTTTCGAGCTCCTACCAACGAACCAAACAATCAATTAGAATGTGCACTGTCGGCAATTGGGCAGTTTGAATGAATCCATCATCCATCCAGAAACGTCCAGAGCTTGTTAATTGTAAAGGAGTTGTGATCCATCGCGACAATGCGAGACCACACACAAGTCTGATCACCCGTCAAAAATTATTGGAGCTTGGATGGGATGTGTTGCCACACCCACCTGACTTGGCCTGACCTTGTGCCATCAGACTTCCACTTGTTTTGCTCTCTTCAAAACTCCTTGTGTGGTATAATGTTCAATTCAGATGAGGCTGTAAATCAGTGCCTTGTTCAGTTTTTCACAAATAAAGACAGGTTCCTTCTATGAACGAGGAATTATGAAGCTCACTGAAAGATGGAAAAAGGTTCTCGAACAGAAACGGGCAATATATCCTTGATTGATCTTTGTTCTTTATATAAATAAATGACCTTTGAAAAACAGACAAAAATATCATGACTTTTCCGACAACCCAATATAATACAAAGGACTGGAATAATGCCAAGACATGTAAAGGTACCAACGGCTTTATAACTTTTGAGGTGCAAGCAATGCACCCATTTCTTTGCCTAAACCAAGTCGAATCCCGCTCAAGTCCGCTCTCACCAGGGTTGGCTTCCTGGGTAGGGCCAGGGCCACTCTGGGCAAGGCCTCCGCTCTACTGACCCAGGGGCCCTGAGAAGCTGCTGACATCTGTGCAGGCATGCAGATAAGGGGCCCTCCTTCCTCCCCCTGGTCAAGCTCACACATAATTTGTCTCATTCCAGAAAGTACAGCTTGGAGTCCTTAGCAGCCAGGGTTGTTTGCAGCCACCCCACCCTGGGCCCTCCCACCTGAAGGGCTCAGACCCTGACACCCATGGGACCCTCCTCTCCTGGAACAAAACACACGGGACTCCTATGAGGAAAGCATCCTAGAACTCAAACACACAAGGTTTGGTGGATCTGACTTGGTCAAAGGAAGAAGGCTGGTGCTTCTAGAATTACTGCTTCATGTTTTTTTGATTTGTCCACAGTAGCAAAAAAAGCCACCAAATTTCTCCATAACTCACTGTCCCAACAACTTGTGTAGTAGGTATAAATTCCAGTTTACAAACTCAGGTGGGAAAGAAAGATAACCTTATTTTTCTATTCTAATTAAGAATTCTAGTATTCTATTATGAAATGTGATTTTTTCTTTTTGGTGTTTTTTTTTTTTGGGGGGGGTCCCTTCTCCAACTTTTCCCAGGGAAAGACTCCTTGTTTGATTGATTTGTGTGTGTGCGCGCCGTGTGTGTGTGGGGTTCTTCAAAGCACAAAATTTACAGTGATTGCTGAAAACAAATGAAATGAACTCTCGGGTCCAAGAGGTAAAAGCAACAAATAAATGAACAGTTTACAAAACAGTAACCACGAGGGTAGATCATTTCAACAGCTACAGGATGCAGCCCAAAACTAAGGGTTAGGGGCTAACGCTCTGACCCAACAGCCTAGCTACTGGTTTCATTATGATGGCTATAAAGATCTAGACATTCATAAAGACATATTCCCTTCATTATGGACCCAGGGAATGAAGTGGGACACAGGAATTACACACAGAAGCACACAGCACCAAGCAATATGAAGAGGTTTATTTGAGAATTGAAAGCCAGCCTGCTCCAGCTGAGGACCTCATTCCAGTCTGACAGCAAGAATGGTCTCCCTGCAACCAGGAAAGCCTCGGCCGCAGCCCCAGTGCCTTCCACGCACAGCCATTTACTTCCACTCCCAGCAGTCCCTCTGTCAGAGGACTCGCTGTTCGCACTGCACAAACGTCCACACATTGTTCACGGAACTTGTCTTGGATGCACATTACATTATACTGTAGCAGTTTATCCATCGAGCCTGGTGGATCCACACGAGCATTTGTATCTTTCATTTCATGCCAATGCCTTTTTTTTTGTTCACAACGCACCATAGTGGGTTGTCTCCTAGTTGTTATACTCATCGTTTTCTGTCGCAGTGACCCGCCACTGCTCTGAACGCTTAAGCGTCCCTCTGCCCAGCGACCCTGCACAGTGAGTAACGGTGTGTGGCTGGCTGAGATGGCTTTCCTTCCTCCACGAGCGTTCTTTATCCAGGAGTCACAGATTTAATGCAAGCGCTCCTTCTGCAGAAAATGCATGTACCCACATATACACAAAATTCTGCATACAACTGAAGAAGGTTCTAGACCTCTCTGAAACCCATCAAAGGTCCCAGGTTTAGAAACTCCCCACACACAACACTCCCACCGCATTCATGATGCAGTGGAGACCCGGGCCAGGCCGGGGCCCGCAGAGTAACAGGGACATCCCTGAGGGGCTCCGGAAAACCTTGTCATCTATTACCTGCCAGGGCTGTGACCGGGCCAGGGTGTCCGCATACCTTGGTGCTGAGACAGTCCCCGTTTAGGCCTGCTGCCCTCCTATAACAGCACCCTCCCCCTTTACACTTAACGTGCCCAGCTTGGACCAGAAGTTATGTGGTTACCCTATAGCCATAATGTGCAAGCCAACCCCCACCACACACCCACACAGCCACACACACAAGATGACCACTGAATCCACACAACTACTATCAAGCACAGAACCCTGTTATAAAGTGATTTTATTAAACTGATTTGGACATACTGTAGGTCAAATAATATTTTCCGAAGATAACAATTATGGATTTTAAAGCTCGACATAAAATTAGTAGCTTTAAAAGTGTTAGTCATATTCCCCAGCAACAGCATGATAAAATAATTCAACTATGTAGAAATATAGAACTCTAGGACTAGCTGGAAACTCGGAAATCGTTTAGCCTAATATCCTCATTTTGTAAGTGAGAAAACTAGACTCAAAGGTTAAGTGATTTGCCCAAGCTCACATACCTAATAAAGCTAGAAATCAAACCAATTTTTCCTAAAACTAAAATTCTATCAATGATATTTCAACTGGCTCTCTATCATAAACTAAAAGTCTAGGCTTTTCTCTAACGCTTCACGCTACTGTGACATGAGTGATAAGACACTACAGTAAATTGTAGCCGAGGAATTCAGGCCTGGAAGGGGCTTTGGCCGATAACTGAGCCACCCACCCTCTCTGTGAAAAGGAGAGGACGTGAGACGTGGCCCCGGAGGCTTGTTCACAGAGGGTCTGGATTCAAGTCCAGGCCGTGGCCAGTCAACCCCAAGTCCCGCCTCTAGCCTCAGGGCCCGCCCACAAAATTATGTGCTCCTTTAAATCTCCTGTATGCGCTGAGGTCTTAGTTACACAAAAACCCCTTCCAGTCAAACAGAAGAAATTCAAACGTGGGGAGACAAATCAAGCTTTGTTTCAGTATTTCCATGACGATTTTGGGTAGTTCATTTCCAATCTGACAGCTGACAGACACCACTAACATGACCACCCATTTCAGAGTTTCAAAGATCCTAAATTTCCCCAAAGACTTCCTGAGCAAAAGAACATGTGGGAAATCAATGAAAACAGGAATGAGGAGAAACAAAGTTAAAAATTAGTTGCTTTTTGTTCTGTCATTGGGGACTTTTGGTCTTCTAAACATTCCTTGAGTTCCTCCACATGAGTTTTTAATATCTAGCCAAAAAAAAAAAAAAAAAAAAAGGCCTATGACCGCGACACTGAGCAGCTCAGCGTCTCCCTCCCCGCTCACTACACTCCGCCCGCCGCGGCACCTGTGCTCTGCCCGCGGGTGCTCCTGGTCCCCGCTCCAGTGCCACCCCTCCGAAAGGCCTTCCCTGACCACTACCTAATGCTGCCCCACCCCCACCCCACCCCACCCCTCTAAATCATCACCCTAGTTTATTTTCTTCATAGCACTTAATCACTACCTCAAACTACGTTATTTATTTGTTGCCTTGCTTAGCGCCTGTCTCCCCACCAGAAGTAAACTCCTGAGCAGGGCTCTTGTCTGATTCAGTGGTATCCCCAGCAGCCCGCACAGTGCCTGGCACATAGGAGGTGTTCAATAAATACTTGTTGAGCGAATGATTACAGAAAAGGAACGGATACATGATCCTCGATGAACGGGCATCGAGGCCCCCTATTCGTTACTGCCCCAAATCACAGGGAAGGCGACTAAACGCTGTCCAGCCCCCCTGCCGTCTCCCCTGGCCAGCACACCGCCCCCTTACAGGAGGAGCCCAGAGGGCAATCTGGGCGGAGAACAGTTCTAACTTTGCTTGCTTCTTCCTCCCTGCTATTTACATTCAGCTAATTCCAAAAAAATTCAAGTTAAAAATATGTGATGCAGCCACTAGACAAGTGTGACTAACAGAGGCGCAGTGATTAGCAGAATCCACAAAGTTTAAAAAAAAAAAGTTCAAGGGCATGTATGCCTCTAATGATTTCTCTGATAGGCCAAGTGAGTGGAAATTATGAGTCACCTAAAATCTAAAATGAAATTGAATGCCATCTAGGAAGGGGAGGATATTTATGGGTGTTCTGAGGACAGATAGGAAAAGTGGGTTCAGAAATAATAGGAGCTATGGACAGACATGGAGGGGCTGAGTCGAGTGGAGCCTCAGAAATACCAGAAAGCTATCTCAGTGGAATCCATCCGTTTTCAAGTGCAGTAACCGGTATGCTCGAATCCAAACGCGGTCGTGGGCTCCCGAGGGGGAGTACCTGGGTAACTGTCGGGGCAAGCGTCAACAGGTGACACCAGAGGATGGGCAAGGATCACGGTTTCCTGTGCAATATTTCAACTTCCGAGGCATCGGGCCGAATCCCAGAAAACGCACATCCATGTTTCCATGGATGGGAAATGCTGGGACCTCACAGCCTGTCTCAGGCAGACACCAGGGGGATTCCAGATTCAAAGTCAAGTTATGGAACCCACTTGGCATGAATCAGAAAAATCAACCTCACAAACGCCTCTTCGAAAAGAATGTTCTGCTGGGGCTTGCTGTAAAAAATTTTTGGGTCAATGCAGGTATTTATAGGGTTTCCTTCCTAGTGGCACTTATGGGTTTTAAGATTTTTAACTCTTAGCAAGACGCTTTATATAACTGATATTTTGAGATGGTTTCTCTCCTTTGTGTGCACTCGCTGATGGATGCAGAGGCTGGTGCTCTGGCTGAAGGCCTTCCCACACTCATCGCATTTAAAAGGCTTCTCCCCTGTGTGCACTCGCTGATGGATGCAGAGGCTGGAGCTCTGGCTGAAGGCCTTCCCACACCCACAACATCTATAGGGCTTCTCCCCGGTGTGCACTCGCTGATGGATGCAGAGGCTGGAGCTCTGGCTGAAGGCCTTCCCACACTCATAACATTTATAGGGCTTCTCCCCGGTGTGGACTCTCTGATGCATGCAGAGGCTGGAAGTGTGCCTGAAGGCCTTCCCACACTCTTCACATTTAAAGGGTTTCTCTCCGGTGTGGACTCTCTGATGCATGCAGAGGTTTGAACTATTACTAAAGCCCCTTCCACACTCGCTACAGACATAGGGTTTCTCACCTGTGTGAACTCTCATGTGAATTTGAAGATGTGAGCTCCAATTGAAGGCTTTGCCACACTCGTAGCATTTATAGGGCTTTTCCACTGTGTGGATTTTCTTATGTCTGTTAAGTTTTGTTGTAGTACTAAAATCCTTCCCACAATCATCGCATTTATAGACCTTCTCCCCTGTGTGGTCTCGCCAATGAATGTGAAGTTCTGATATGTGAAAGAAACCCTTATCACACTTGTCACACTTATGGGGCTTCTCAGCAGTGTGAATTTTCTGATGCATAAAAAGATCTGCTCTCTCAGAGAAAAATTCCCTACACATGGGGCACTTGTAGATCATTTTTCCTATTTGGTATCGTGACTTAGAGGAGAAAAGTTCCTTACAACTACTATAGATACAGGGCTGCTATTCCAGCAAGTCTCTTATTTGGCCATTTCAGCAGTCTATCTCAGGCTTGCTCTGCTCGGTAGGGCTAAGGTCGGCCTAAGCTTTTCCCTGCCTGTCTTTCTATGGAAGGCTTCTTCCTGCATAGTGTTCCTCCCTCAGTACTGGTATTGATTATAAAGTGACATTTACTTCCACGTGAATTCTGCAACTCATTAACACAGAACTTCCTTTTAGGTCCTGAGTTGTCAACATTCCAAGGGGCTCCCAAGGGGCAAACCTTTGTGTTTTTAAGCCCCTGGAATCTTCTGCCTGGAGAACAGTCTCGGGCGTCCCACTTCTAGAGAAAGGATGGCACGGTGTCCCTTGTCGTAGAGGGCGAGACACTGCGCGCTGGTCTTGATCCCCTGTAGGCTCCCCCTGAAGAGTCAGCGTGATGTGCTGCCTCCTACACATCAGACAGGAGCCCTCCCAGGAAGCAAGCTCCTTGGGTCCCGCGTCCGTCGCCTTCCTTCGGAGGAGCCCTACAGAGGCAGCCCTGGTCTCCTGTAATAGAAACAGAAATAAACGCACTGAAAATGCCTTTCTGTCCAGAAAATTGCTCGATTCCATAATTAATTTCACATCAATGTGACAGCAGCAACACAGACCTTCGCTGATCTTGAGAAAGAAGCTCTTATCTTCCAGAGAGGTGTCTCTTGGATTTGCAGGTCTGAAGAAGAGAATTTGTAGATATCATGCTCCTGTCCACAGCCCAAGGACATAATCCAATTACAACCACTAATTGTAATTATCTGAACATCAAGGGAATGCTATGGAAAAGAAATCCTCAGATGCCCTATAGTGAGAACAAGCAGCAGCTGTCCTGAATAAAGGAGCAAGAAGGAAAACTGCCTCCACCGTGAACTTCAGAAGGGACAATGCTGCTGCTTTTGGAGCTCAGCATCGTATTTGAGTAGCCTTCCAATCTACAGAAAGAATAAATACACAACCTACAGGTATCAAATGTCATTCCCTTGCTTAAATGTCCTCCATGGTTTTCTGATGTACTTAAAATACAATTTGAATCCTTAACCTAAAACTCAAGGTCCTGCCATGCATGACCTTGCCCCACTGTCCTTTCTGTTCCAGTTCTCAGACGCCCAAGCTGGAGCCTGCCTCAGGGCCTTTGTACTTGCTGTTTCCTGGGCCCCGAAATGCTCCTCTCCCACCTAAACAAGGCCCCTGGCTAAGACTCTATTTTAATCTCAGATTTGATTCCTTCAAAGCACACAGACCTTGTAATTATCTTATTGTTCCTTGGTTTCTGATCTGTCTCCTGTACTAGGATGTAAAAGCCATGAGGGAGGAAATCCATGTGTTGCTGTTCTATTCAGAGAGGGGGTGTTCAGTTAACATCTGTGGGTCGCATCTCTGGCTCACTTTATGACACTGTCTCTGCCCCCACAGGCATCATCTGGTATAACAGATAAAAACACATTTCCCAGCGCCTTATTACCAGTCTCTTGACAACCAACATAGAATAAAATATACGACAAACAGAATGAGAAGCATATAGATGAAAATAAATCCCAATTACTCAATCTGAAAAATTTTGAGGTTTAGGACCATGCCATGTCTTAGCACTCTTTTCATCTCCTATATTCTATACTCAGTAAGTGGTACTTCAATTAATTAAAGGAAATTAATAGGTCTTACTTCCTTTCACACTTCCAATAATATGTTCCATACGAAGATGGGGTACACGGGAGCTTGAGGAGATTTAACATTAAAATGGCAAAATAAATTGCACTGCTTCTAGGTGCAAGTGTTAGGATAATAAAATTCAACTAAATAACCAAGGTTTCAGCAAAAACACAGTAAATGGCTAGAAAGTGTATATGCATCTATCCTTTGACCAAGTAATCACACGTCTAGAGATTAATCCAAGATATAGTGGCAAAAACAGGTTCCGACTGATGTCACAGTCTCTTCCCCTATGCAGTACGCTCGCAGCAGAGCTGCAGGCAAGCCCAGACCCAGCACCAGGGGCCTGGCTAAGCCGCCCACGGTCCCTGCTACAGTGAGACCTTCCCAGGCTTTCACAATGGGAATGGGGGAGCACTATGCACTGGTGTGGGGTGAGCCTAGAGCATGCTGTTTAGTAAAAAGCACGAGGCACAGAACAGTATATAAACTGGGCTGTTTTGTGCAGAAAAGGAAGGGAACGTGAATGCATTTATGGATTTGTTTATCATGTGATGGATAAAATAAGCATGGAGAAGGGTAACACAAAACTGAATTTAAATGGTCACCTATGGGGGAGGAAAAAAAAGGGAGGGATAGAGGAAGAGTTCTCTGGATGTACTGTTAGGTAGTTTTCACTTTGGAAACATAAATATTTAAATATTCAAAAAATAAAATTAAACAAAAAGGAAAAACAATCCCTAAAATTGTAAAGCAAAATGTATAGAATGAACCTTAGCTTTCAAGTTGGTGACACACCCACAGATGTACCTCCTTAGAGGGACATATTCTGTTGACAAAGCTGCAACGAAATCACACTTCTTCTCTAGTTTAACTGTTAGCTGTAAGGGCACTGGTGTTTTTATAAAGTAGGATAATGCCAATAAGTATTTATGATAATGTTGTTAGGAACCAAGACTCGGCGCAAGAGAAATGAGACACAAATATAAAATTGGTAAAGGGAAAAATCCTGTAACATAAAATTTAATTCAGGAGTTATCAGTTTAAATCAGTTTTAGGTCTGTCCGCCGAAAAAGGCCTGGAAGCACTGATGACTGACAGTTACGGTCCCTTCCCTCAAGTCCCCTCCCCACGAAATGGCACTGGGATCCCCGGGGAACAGCTGGTTTCAATGCCAGAGCAGCACTTTATAAAACGAGTCTGGGGCATCTTGCTATCAGAGTGCAAGAGAGTCATGCCAAAGGAACACAGATGCCAATTTATGAGGAGACTCCCACTGGCCCAAAATGGGACAACTGTGCATCAAAAGAACTGGTGACCACAATCTACTGAAACACAGCAAAATACAAAACCCAATGAGTTCACAGTGATTACAAGGGGTTGGGAGAAACGGAGGGAGGAAGAGAGGGAAACACAGGGAGACAAACAGACTCAAGGTACTGGACAAAGTGAGAAGTAACGAGGACACAAACTTTTCACCTTTGTTGAAAATTGGAAATTAAAAGGAAAGAATTAAACATCCATACATCTTTCCGCTATGAACTATCTTTCAAGGTATCGCAGCAACCCGGCTAAAAATGTGCAGCCTGATGACATGCCTGACCCAGGCAGGCCACAATAAGAACAGGTGAAAACAGATGAAAGTGATTGGAAACTTTCCACTGCGGGGTCAGGCTGTCATCCCTGCACCCACCGATGGGCTGAGCAACCAGCAGCCCTGGTGTGCCTCCCGACGTGGTGCAGTAGGGAACATACAGCAGCACCCTGAAACATTCCTGCAAAAGCCTGAACCAGAATCGGATCAAGCCTCTAGAGCTCATTTTTACTGGAAGGAACCAGGAAGGACAAAGGAACTACCAGGACGCAAGCAGAAAAAGACCAAACTGTGAGCCATGCCGAAGACAACTACCCATTTCTGCAACAGGTCCACAGCATGGAGAAGGGAGGTGAGGCGCTGCTCTAAACGGAGTCGACTTGAAACAGAACAATCAAAGGTAACGTGAGGACCTTCTTTGGAATCTGATTCAAATAAGCAAGCTGCCGAAACAGACAGCTGCGTAAACACGATTAGGGACGGGTATCAGATCACACGAGGAATACTGTTACCTGTGTTATGCCACTGGGGATATGGAAACCGACTGACACCTGTATTTTTAGACATGTATACTAAAGTTTGTAGGAATGAAATGATATGTCTGAGATGTGTCTTAAGATGCTTTGGCAAAAAAAAAAAAAAAAAAAAGGACAGATAAGCAAATGTGGCAAAATTGTTGTAACTGTTGAATCTTGGTGATGGACAAATGATGAACAAAACATTTTCTACCTTTATGCATGTTTGAAATTTTCCTAAGAATCTGGTTCATGGTGAGGAGACATTGTTTTCCTGCCCCTCCTGCAGTGACAAACTGACCCCAGAACAGGCCCAGTGCACAGAAGTGACACTGAGCTAAATACATACAACCCCCAAATGGCTGTGACTTTTCCAGTCAATTGGGCAGGGGACGTGTGCACCGCGGATGTCACTGTGGAGCAGAGCGGCCACAGCCTCAGGGCAGTGACAAGCAGAGGACACAGGGACGGTGCTGGACTCTGCTTGGCCTTCCCCACAAGTCCCCCGAGACACCCGTGTTCTCTCACACCCTCACTTGGAAATGATGCAGTAAGGGGCGGGGCATCGTCCAGGCTGGTCTCAGGAGAGGCTGACTCTGCTCAGAAGGGGGATAACGCAACACCAACTCAGGGACATGAAATCCCTGCCTTCGTCCGACATAAACTCCTGCCCGTTTCTCGGAGGAATGAGCCCCTGCCATTCTTGGACATATCTGTAAGTCTCACCACACGGTAGATGGGCAAGGGGGTAAGCTCTATTCTGCAGGAAAAAGAACAAGATAAAGCAAAAGAAACACCAGCAAACCTGCCATGTGACTAAACAAAGACCACCACCGGAAGGACAAACAAGAACAAAAAGGATCCCCGCAGCAGACTTCTCTGAAATAGCACCAGCTCACTGCTGCCGTTCACGTGAGAGAGGAAATGGAGGCAGCAGGTCAGACCACCAGTCCTACAGATCCCAAATGCAGTGTCCCCAGGTGCCCTCACTCGAGACGTGTTTCACAGCCTACGTCCCATAAGGACATTCAAGTGGACAGCCCGTTTAAGAGTGAGACCACCTGTCTGACCCAAGGAGGAAGGGGCCCTGCACTGAGGTCACCAGACGCCACCGAAGACAACACTCAGTCTGTCCGGCGAGACCTCAGGGGCCCCCAGCAGCCCACGCCTTCAACCTACATCTGAGGGCTTCTCACACAGGAAAGCTGGAGTTCGGCTGGGAATCGAGGGAAGAAAAGCTTCGAGTTGGCCCCCCGGCCTCAAACCCCACTTCCCGGGAAAAGGAGCCTTCCTTCTCCTCCCGCGGCGTGGCGCTACAAGCTGCACCTCCTCTGAACTTGTAACAGCAAGAATATCTGAGTCTCGTCTCCCAGCACAGTTCAAACTGAGGCATCAGCTGATAACCAACTGATGCTGAAATGAGAGGGAGTCCAAGAACGAGTCCTAAATACAAGGAGACGGTGCCCTGTGGGCGCAGCGGCTCCCGGCCCGGGCACTGGACAGGGTCCTCTGGAGATGGGGGCGGAGGAGGGAGGGACGCAGCCTCTAGCACACTGTGATCGGGAGGCCATGCGACTCTGGTCATACCTGCAGGGGGCAAAGGTCAAGAGGAAGGTGGTGCGAGGACACCTGAGTCTGAGTCTGCTGCAGGACATGGAGGTAACGCCCACGGCCTGAGAAGCAGCTCACGGTGCTGTCACTGGCGGGGAGGCCCGAATGTGAGTTCTGAAACATGGATTTACACGTACTTTTACTCTTTTACACAGCTGACCGAAAACACGACCCTGCTTGGGGAAAAAAGGCACGCTAGCATTTCACGGGTTTCTTGTTGACATGACCCTAAGGCTGCAAACCAGCACGGTAGAAGGACCGTCTCCACAGCACAGTGCTGAGAACTGCCAATGAGCGTGACACACTGAGGGACAGCGTCCCACACAGGGGCCCTTGGTGTAAGTGCCACCAGAGGAGTGCCAACCATTCAACATGGAGGCAGAGGTCGAGACCTGCGACCGAGGTTCCAGCGAGCGGCCTCTGATCTGGGTTACACTCAATGCAGGCTGGATATGAAATCAAGATTCATCGCCCTGACTCAGCAGGAGAGAAAGAAAACTCCTGAAGGAGCCAGCAGCCCAAAACCTCAACACCAGACTTGGCACACACGCAGTGCCCCAGCTGCGGCCGGGCCCAGGCTGAGCGCCTTGTCTGTGCTCCTCAGGGGGACGGTGGCAGGAACTACAAAGGCAGCCAGACCTGGAACCAGCACCACTGACCGAAGGAGAGCAACTGCTGCAGAGCAACGACCAGTTCACAGCCAGACAGCTGGGAAGAGCCAGGCCTGCGGACGGGCGCTCTGGGGGCACTGGGGCAGCTCCACGGCAGTGAAGGACCACGTCTCGTTGCCACTTGATGACAGAGGAACGGGGGGGGGCCTGAGATAGCAAGTCTGGCCTGCGGACAGGACAGTGATGCCTTTCGGAAGCCTGGGGCACAGAAGATGAAGGGCAGATGCTGTATGAGGTTCAACCCAAGGAATGCAGGGACTAGAAAGGATTTAAAAACACATTCCCACTCAGTCTTGGAACATCAGGCAAGGATGTCACCTAACACTATTTGCATCTGTTTTCTTTTAATGTAATCATGATGTAGATATCCTGGGCTATCAAAAACAATGTTTGATTTGCTATCAGTGAGTCAAAATGCAAAGCAGCATGCTCGGGGAAACTCAAGGACAGATACCTACACTGTGCATTTATTTCCTTTTTGAAATGTTGGCTGCACGAGTGTTCGCATTACCAGTGGGCCTGCTAACACACCCAATATGTGACCCGGGGACATCGGCAAAACCTAACTCAAGGAAAAAGCTGGCTTCTCATGTGAATCGAACAGTAGAAGGGCACATGAACCAAGAACAGCAAAAAGCTGGTACATTTTGAACCTGGGCAATGAGTGCACAGGGGTATGCTCTGTTATTTCCTCTGCTTCTGAGTTTTTTTCAAATTTCCCATAAGGACAAGAAAGAAACCCAGTAAGCCTCTGCTTACGAGATCCCTGCAATGAAGATTGTAAGCTGTGAAAAAGCTCCACAACAGCACTCTAAATGACAGAGCCAAATAAACTGCGTCTCCATGAAACTACACGGAACCCAGGACGTCACTCCACAGGGTGTCAGCTTACAAGTCTGTTCGTTAGCAATCCATCTGTCTTGAGAGAAACCCTCTCCTCTGACCGAAACATCCTGTCCGCCTAGCTTTCTGACTGGTGATCAGACTGAGCCTTTCCTTGGCTCCCACAGGCCTCCAGGCTCCTTTCATCTTTCCTGTCCCACTAATCAGACCCGGCCTGTCAGCTTCCTCTCTGGCTCAGACTCGCGGCCCCGCCCCGGGCTCGTGCTCTCAGCCCTCTCCCCTTCCATCCCGTTTCCACGGCCAAGCCCAGCCTGGTCAGCGCCGGTGCCTGTGCCACCCTGTCCAAACTCAGTCGCAGCAGCCCACTGTCTGGCACCACACGCCCCCCGCCTGCTGACTCCCGCCACTCCGTCCGACCGTCTGCTCTGTCACCCTGCCTGCCCCCCGCCCACTGGGGGACGTCTCGCCCGCATCCACTGTTAACGCTCTCGTCCCTTTTCTTCGTCTGTCACATGAGTTTAGCAACGCCCCAACCTCATTTCACCTGACTCCCCGCCATCCACGCCGGGGAACAGTGCCAGGCTTTATTCAGTGCAGCATCGCGAGTCTCAAATGGGCACCAGGCCCCCACAAATTCTTCTGAAAGCCTTTAGCACACACTTTCCCAATATTTAAAGTTACTGCTTTATACTTCTCCTTTCTCCTTAAATCTCCTATATTCCCTCTACCTCCCTCCTCACTTGTGGCTGATGAGCTGCCAAGATAATTTATTAAGAAAACAAGGAATTCGATGGCCGCCGCCTCCTTTTCCCACTGGCACCCCTTCAGCTCTGTGCCCAGCTCCTCCACGGCCTCCTTCCCACTGGGCCCAGGCAGCACTTCCGTGGCCCCCTCAGAACCCAGCCCTGCAGTGACTCTCCCTCTGCCACCTTCGGCTCTGTCCTGTCATGACGTCCATGTCCATCCCTTCCCGAAACAAACTTCTTGGACCCCACAGCCCCGCCGCAGCCTTCAGCCGGAATGTCTGCTCCCCTGGGGGACAAAGCCTCCAGAGCCCCAGGCCTCACATTCTCGCCATCAGGTTTCAGCCTCGGCCACGCGCTGGAACAGCCCGGATCCAGCCGTGCCTCTGCGTGGAGGCCCGCCCTGGCCTACCTGATGGCGCCACGGGGCCTGCTCTGAGTCCCCGGCCGGCACGGCGCCCCCACTGGCCTCCAGCCTCGCTCACCGCTCCTCATTTCCTTCACTGAAGACTCCGTGACTTCTACATGTTGGGGTGCTCCAGGGATCCAACTGGGGACCCCTTTCCCAGCCTATGTCCTCTCTCCACATAATCTCACCCAGGCACATGGCCTAAAATATCATCAGGATGTTGGCTCCCCAGCTTGGCCTGCAGCCCCACACTGCTCAACCTTTGCTACAGGCACCCCACACCCAAACCCCCTCCAGCCTCGCCCTCCTCATTCTTCGCCATCTCGGTAACTCGCTAACACCCACCAGGTCAGCTAGCCTCACTTCCTCTGCCCCCATCCCCACTTATCAAATCATTCTCCGGGACATATCCTGACCCCACCCTTGTCTGTCTCCACCGCACCACAAGCCCTCTGGCCATGCGCAAACTGTCCACAGCCTCCATCACATCTCTGCTTCATTCTTGCTCCCCCACAACCTGGCCTCCAAGAGCAGGCAACCAAACCTTTCAAACCATAAAAGAATGCCCCTCCCTGCATCCCCCGCTTAAACCCTCCAATGCTCTAAGACGGCACTCCCTTCGGGACCGGAGCTGGCCGCTGGCGCTAGCCTGTCTCACCGCCTACACTCTTGCACACCACCCAGCACCTCACTCATCTCCCTTCTAGTCTCCAAACTCGCCAAGCTTGTTCCTCCTGAGCACTTCAAACGACTCCCCTGCCCACGCTGCTCCCCCATCATCAGAGAGCTGGCGTCTTCTCAACATTTTGGTCCCAGCGCCAGTGTCGCTTTCTCAGAGAGCAGCCTGAGTACCCAATGAAGCCAACTCTGTCCCTCCCCTGCAGCCCCTCCTGGCATGTCGGTCCCTCCGCCGCCTGCCTGAATGGCAGAGTGTGTGTGTGTGTGTGTGTGTGTGTGTGGCTTGCCTTGTTCGCCATCTCCTCCGCCTGCTTCTTTGCGTAAGCTCCTCCAGCCGCAGGAACTGCAGAGAATCAGTGAATTTAACGAGTACCGAAAACTCCCTCCTCTGTCTCCCATAGGTCATCCAAGCAACAATTGCTTGGCAAGTGTCTGTCAGCCAACTGTGCCCTCAACAGCGAGCAGAAACAGACCTAATCCCATCCCTCGTGGAATTTACAGTCCGGGGGGGACCAGGCATTCATCAGATGTCCACACAGAAACCTAAAAGCCACACTGTGTGCAGTACGACGAGGCGCCCTGGGCGGTGCTCTGATCTAGAGGAATCTGCACGGAGCACAGGAGACGTGTGCCTGCAGAACGGCACGCCTAAAGGGCTTGCACGCACGGGGAGTGGAGCAGGGCCGGTGCGGCCGGAGGACGGGCTGGACAGCACGGTGCGCCATGAGGCTGCGCAAGGGGGCCGGAGACGGCAGGGTGCTGACCTTCATCGTAAGCGTGCGGAAAGCTCCTCCAGTGGTTCGTTTTTATTTGTCTTAAAGTGGGAACATTTGCATCTTTAATAGAAAACTGTACCTCAGGTAGAGTTAACAGGTGGACGCAAAGGAAAAGTATTTGGAGGTGACATGTTAGGGGGTTCCCTGAGTTTGGCCCAGAAAGAATGGTAACCTGTACTAAAGCAGTGGTGGCACTGAGAAGTGAACGGCTTTAAGGCATATTCAGGAGAGAAACATCAATCCGACTTGGTGCTGGACTAAATACATGGGTGAGGGGAAAGGAAAAACCAAGGATGACTCTTAGGTTTTTTGTTTACATAACTGGATGGAGATGGAACCATTCATTAAGATCGGAAACTCTAGAAAAGACCTCGGTTAGGGGAATAAGACCGTGATTTCAATTGCAGGCCTTTGTGATACGCCAAAGCAGGTGTCAAGGGTAGTACCTGGGAAACGGAAGTGGCGCCCGGGTGAAATATCAGGACTTTGTAACCTACATGTTTAGTTGGTACCTGAAGCAGGGGTTTGGAATAAGGTCACCTAGGGAGGAAGTGAAGGGGACCCCGGGACAACCCAGGGCAAGGCCTTATGGAAATCCAACTAATGACTGAGTTTGAAAGACGCCAAAACAAGAGTGCACACTGTGTGATTCCGTTTATAGGACGGTCAAAACCAGACAGAAGTCACCTATGCTCTTAGAACAGAGGGCAGAGAAGCTACGGCCGGAAAGGAGCATGAGGGGAGTTTGGGGAGTCCTGGTCACATGCTTTCTTAAGCTGGCATTGGTTCATACAGGTGTGTTTACTTCACAGCTGTGAACATGCACCAAACTGTACCTCTGTGACCTGTGACTCTGTATGTTCTACTTCAAGGAAAACTTCAGGGAAAAATAAATGGAAAAAATTCCACTAAGAGGAAAGACGAAAACTATGGGAGAGAAAATAAATAATGGCAAAAGGCCTGGGAGGCAGCATCCAAAGTCCACCCAGACGGCCAGCCTTAGGGAGTAGGAAGGACAGCCCTGTCCTGTGACAAAAGAGTGTGTGTGCTAGGCTGGGACGTGGGCAGAGCCCCTGGATGTCTGTCCTCAGTCAAGCAGGAAGCAAGGTCACCTGCCGGGGCGGAGGGGATAGGCAGGGGCTTGGGGCGTGAGGAGTGCAGAGAGGGCCTGAAATGCTGTGTGCCCAGCAGAAGAGCGGCAAGACCAGAGGGACAGCACAGCGGCTGCGGGACGCTGAGGAGGGTCATGGCTGGCCGCACAGGGCTCAGTCACTCAGGTTCTGCGTGAGGAATGTAGATGGCCGAGTCCCTGCAGGACTGGGTTTCTGCCAACAGGAATGATCAAAGGGCAAAGGGTCCAGACCTGGAAGAAATCATTACCCCATTCCAATCTGAATTTGGGCCTTTGCATGCTGACAGAGCAAGTCAGAAACTGCCAAGGTGTCCCGGGTCTCCAGGCTGCCGGGAATGCTGGGACCCCTTCCCCACTTTCACTCTCCCTGACAGCCTGCCTGGCCTCCCCCCAGCAGATGGCCACACCTCAGAGAGACAGCGGAACCCCGCAGAGGACACCCTCAGCACCTCACCACCAAACTACACAAGTACACACAATTCTAGGCCTTCTTCCTGTGACAGGAAGACGTGTCCAGGAACCTGCACAGATTCAGCCCCACGCCATTCCTTGGAGGATGTCTCAACTCAGGGTTGTTTTAAATTTTAATATATTATCTGAAATTCGGACTGCTGGCTCAGAAAATCTCAAGGCGTTTGAAAATTACTACACCATTACTTTGTCATAAAAGTCAATGCACCTTTTCTACAATGTTATGGCTGCAGATCTTCCTATAAAGCATTAAATATCAAAATCCCGCTTGACTGTTATACTCTTGAATATGTTAGTTACATCTATCCAGCATATTAAGCCTGTTTTGGGGCAGAACATTTTTACTGGGAAGAATGGCTGACAACCCGGGTATGGAGATTCTGGTACTGGGCAAACATTTCTATTAAAAAAAACAACTGATGATGTTTGTTACCAACAGTCAAGCCCGAGCTTCCAAGTGAAAATGGGGCTTTTGGAAACCGTGTGTCTGCCACCATAAGCTCTGCAGCTTCCTAACACTTGAAGGCTTTTTAATGAGATTGACAGTGATATTAACAAACCTGATGTCTTGGACATTATGTATAATGGAACGTGTGATCACCTGCAAGATCTGTGTGACTCAGAGAACCTATATGTCCCAAATGACCAATGTGTGAGGTAAAAAAATCATCGTGGATGAAAGAGCTATTCCAAGTGCGAGACCCAAAAGGTGCACTGGTCCGGTTCCAGGCCGCATGGTGCTGTTGACCCGTAAGAATCTACTTGTCACGTTTTCGTGTCGTGTTACAAATGAGCTCACAATTATCCGAAAAGGCTACTAAAATCCCTTTCCAACTCCATTACCTGGGTGAGGCCGGATATCTTTGTCTACTTCACCCAAAAACAACAGATTGCAGGAGCCTGACTATAGAAGCAGATGTCTTACTGAAGCCTCAAGACATTTGCCAAAATGTAAATATTGCCATTCTTCCTACTAAATGTTTTTTTGTTTCAGGAAATAGCCGTTTTCATTAAAATGTCGTTTGTGTTAACACATTTTTTGCGGGAAACGAGTAAACTCGTCATATAGCTCAAATGCCCGCTTACAAAGTGTTAACTTGTAATGGGTTTAACTTCATTTTAAAATAGTTCATAAATATTTCTGTAAATGTTTAGTTTTCATCTCTATTATAGTAAGTATCGATGCCTGTAATCCACATAAACAGAAAGCTCTTTGGGGTCCTTACAATCACTTTTTAATAGTGTAAAAGGAGGGCCGGCCCAGTGGCGCGTTGGTTAGGAGCTGGCTTAGGACGCCAGCTCTAAGCAGCAGGGCCCCAGTTCGGATCCCACATGAGGGCCAGTGACACTGCCCTCTACAGCTAAGATGGTGAACAACAGCTCCACCTGGTTGCCTCTATAGCTAAGATGGTCGGCGATTGGGTGGGCTGCAGCCCCTGCTGCAGTGGGCTGCCACAGGCTACAGTGAGAGGCCGGCAGCCAGTGTGAGCTGCCAACAGCCGCGGTGAGCGGCCGTCCAGAGACCGGCGACCGATCTGCCTCATCCGGGGAAGAGCACAATAATGATACCAACATGGACCAGTGAAGCAACGTCCTCTACAACTAGACTGAAGAACAAAAGGACAGCAACTTGTCTGTTCCCCTTTCCCGATTCCCCAATGCTGTTTCCCTCCCTCAATTCCTCAATAAAATCTTAAAAAAAAAAAAAAAAATGTAAAAGGATCCACAGACCAAAGAGGGGTTGAGCGTCCATCTTACAGCCACTTTAAAAAAAAAATTTTATGTGAACAAACTGTAAGGTGAACACTTACTTATAGTTAGTAATTTCCATCATTGGCCATTATTATTCTGGATGTAAGAAACATGCCCTCCAAATGCCTCCAAAATCATTCCAAAGTCAAAGTTCATACACAAGAAGACTTAAAAGATGAACACTCTGAGAAACAACTCCCATCCAGGCAGATGTTTCATAAAGGATTTGGACAGCATCCCGTCAGGCCGTACTCCACTTGCATGTTCTTACATGGCCTTGACTGCCAGGCCAGACCTGCTGTACACCGTCCCCCTGGATACAGTGGACGCCCCTATTCATGGGACAGAACGTGGGACATGCTCCCAGCCTGGCCAGGAACTCCTCCTCCTCCTCCCCAATGACCAGGAAGTCCCAGAAATCAACGCCATCAGTCATTAACCTGGCAGCGGTACTGCTCCAAGGGAAGTGAGGCCTCTGCTTAGCCTTGTTCTGCAGGCCTTGGCACATGAAAAATAAATGGAGAGGCCGTCTCGGTCCCTGATGCCTGCATGCTGCCAAGGAGCGGGGCGACAGGTTCTTTGTTCTGTTAAAGGCAACCACTCCCTGCCTGCCCCAAGGGTCTGGCACTCAACAGGCAGTGGCTGCCTCCTCACTAATCTCCACGCCACCCCCAGAAAGGTCTGGTGTGAAATACAAGTAACAGGTATAGGAAGACTTAGCTGCTCAAGCCACATAGGCCCAGTCCACTTAACCTTTGCTCAGCTATGTCTCAGAATAAGTTCATCAGAGCACTCACTCACTCATAACTCATAGATTAGGACTGTGGAATGCCAAACCCAGCTCATTTGGCTTCTCCCAGTCCCATTAGTTCTAGAAGAGAGATGCTGATGGTCTGGAAGACGCCCCCTGGCTGTCCAGGGCAGGCTCGTGTCCCAAACACTTTTTCCCACACTCTTCCCTAATTCCCACACTCTTTCTCGTACCCCACTCTTTCAGATACCAGAGCTGTTTGTCCTCATTACAGTCTCTCTGCATGTGCCCTGGCCACCCAACCAGTCACAGTGAGCCCGCCATGTGAGGTCCTAGACCACTCACCTTGGTGGCTGGCTCTCAGAAAGCCTGAGGAAGGGCCCACCCGGCCTGCCCAAGCACTCCAACGTGGCCACTAAGGCCTCCAGCTAGCCTGCTCGTCAGTGTCCATCGGCCTAGCTGACAACAACCCGGAAGCCTAATGCCAGGCCGCCGTTCCGAGGGTGCTTCTCTCTCACAGAGGGTAACACAGGCTTCCTCATCTTCCTGGACTAACTTCAGTAGAGGGAAGCCGGAGGTGGTCAAAGCTAAGAGGGGCCCACGCACACACTACAGCCCCTGGGCCTACCTGTCCTGTGGCCAACTGCCCCCCGCCCCGCCCACAAACACACACCCTAGCCTGCCCAGGCACAGAACGAATTCCAGGTCGCTACTCACCCAAGGACTGGGGCAGCTACTCAGCATCACCCCCAGTCTGGGGTACCAAGCAGTTCTGAAAAGTGGAGAGCTCACACCAGGGGCTCCTCAAACATCCATCAGTCTGGCTGTGGCTGCCTTTCAGCAGCATCTTAGTAACATGCCCCAGCCAAGCCTTAGGTGCCCTGACCTCCCCGCAACTGAAGTCAATAGCTGATGATTTGGGCGCTGGGTTCTAATGAGCTACGGGGCAGAGAGCTGCTGTCATTTTGTCCTTGGGACAACCTCTCTTCATGTGATGGGGCCTAATGACTCCTTATGGAGAAAAGATAAAAGACAAAAGAAGCCGTGTGTGATTTTTCGTTAACTAGAAAATTACCATAAAGACTATGAAATTAGGCCCAGAAAAGGACAAGAAGTATGGAGGGAGTGATGCCACAAAGGGTAAGTGCATGTGTTATTGAAGCGATAAAGGATGACATAGGTGTACATTCCTCAGCGTTCCTTCAGCCACGTCCTCCCACAAAAATGACCTACAGAATGACGCAGGGGGTGGGGGCCTTGGCTCTGCCACTTGCTATGTGGCTGTGGTAATCTCAGACTGATCTGACAACATGGATAATGTCTGTAACGCTTCGCTGTGATCATCACAGAAGATAATGAATGTGAAAGTGCCTATCAGAGTGCCCACGGCATAGTTGAGGCTACATAAATATGTGTTTCCTTATTTGCCTTATTTTAATTAGTGCATTACACAGTCATTCATTTGCCAAGAATGTCATTTCACAGGCAAAGGCTCCCCAAGCCCTGCTTTTCTACCCATGAGTCTGTCTCCTGAGCCTCTGTTTGTACCCGGCAGCTTTCTCTTTGACCCTCTATTTATACGACTGCTTTAAACTATTGTACATCTGACTTTAGTGACACTTCCTCACAAGATGGACTCCACTTTTTCCCGTGCTTTTCGACTCTGCACACAGAAACGCCTGAGTAATGGGACAGAATGTGATTTGCTTTGGTGGTGGCCCCTTCGTGAATGCCACATACAAGGCAAAGTTTATCTTATCTAGCTAGCGAATGTGTAACAAATACACACACGAGGAATCATAATAACTGGGTGGGTAGAACACTGGACTTGCAGTCAAAAGTCCTAAGTTCAAACTCTTAACCGGACACTGCACAGCTGTGTGACTCTCAGCCTCATTTTATTCGTCAGTCTCAGTTTACTCATCTATGCAATGGAGATAGGAAGACCTACTGTTAGTCACACAGATGCTCTCTCTCACCCTCCAAACGGCTAAATGCTTCAGTTCTCACTCTGCCCTCAGGAAGGAGGAACACCGATGGCGGGATTGAAAAATAAAGAAACCTTTCAGGACACCATTAGGGTGCCCGGGAGTCAGCGCCCCGCGAAGGACGCCAGAATGTAGGAACGGGGCTCAGGCCTGCAGAGGCTGCCTTCTCCTCTCCCTTCCCTTTGGCTGACTCTGTTGGGTCATCTTCCTCAAGGGACCAGCCTTTCCCACGGGGCCGGGGTTCTGGTGCTCCGAGGGCAAGCAGGAGCTGGGTAGGGATGGGAGTGTGAAAGGAAGCAGACGGCGCAGGTCAGGTGAGCGCGAATGGCCCTCACTTATTACACTTGCTTCCTCCTTCCACTGTCGGGAGCAGTAAGATCCAAAGGGACAAAATCCATGTTCGGGCCTAAAGGGAAAAGGGACAGAAACTGGAAAGCTCAAACCCCTCTTGGGTAGAGGCAAAACAAATGCCTGAAGGTCCCGTGGGGCGCAGCCTGGCTAAGTAAAGAAAGGAAAACGACAGACCAGCCCTGGGTGACCTCGGCAGAAATAAAAAGCGGATTTTAAACAAGGCTGTCCTCAGTGACACTGGGAGTGGCAGTGTCACAATGGCTGGCAATTAAAAGGTTAGGGATTTTGGCTATTTTTTTAATGCGTTTTTTTAAATTGTGGTAAAAAACACATTAATACAAAATTTACCGTTTTAACCATTTTTCAGTGTTGAAAGCATATTCGCATTACTGTGAAGAGATCTCCAGAACCTTTTCATCTTGTAAAACGGAAACACTATACCCACTGACCAAGTCCACCTTTCCCACTGGAAGCCTCTAGCAACCACCATTCTACTTTCTGTTTCTACGAATTTGGCTACTTTAACTATCTCAGATTCTGGCTATTTTTATACCTGGGTCACAACACACCACTTGCACTGTTTGGCACACCAGAGTGAATGAGCACGAGGGAGGGAGAGAGGGAGGGAGGGCATGTGCTGTGAGCTCACCCAGGGGGCACCGCATGCACGGGCAGCTCACTGCTTCCAGCCAGAGTCTCACCATCAGGATTCAGGCTCGGCATGGATAGAAATTCATCAGCATCCCACTCTCAAAAAGGGCCAGTGGGGGCAGCCAGTTAGCTCACATGGGTAGAGCGCAGGCTCATAGCACCAAGGTTGCCAGTTCGACCCCCACATGGGCCACTGAACTGTGCCCTCCGCAACTAGATTGGAACAACTACTTGACTTGGAGCAGATGGGTCCTGGAAAAAAACACTGTTCCCCAATTGAAAAAAAAAAAAGGAATAGAAATAGGGGGTGATCAGTTAGCTCAGTTAGTTAGAAAGTGGTGCTGGCAACACCAAGGTTGCCAGTTCAATTCCCACATGGGCCGCTGTGAGCTGCGCCCTCCTTAAAAGTCAACTATGCCACTGTAGCATGAAAGCAATGTGTAACTGACGACCATGGCTGTTCCCCATTAAAAAAAAAAAAAAGGGCCAGTGAATAGTTACAACAAACAAGGCAGAACCCCAGCATTTGGGCTTCTGGCTCATAGGGCTGGCACTGGTTGGCCATCAGCGTTCCTTCTGGAAAGGTACGCTACTAAGACTAGTATCAACTTTGGCCCGTGGTCTCAGCGAACACTCCTCACCTCTAGGCACTCTAGGTGGGAAAAGGACTGGACCAGAAATGCCAAACACATGAACCCGCGGTTGTCAGCTAGGCCTGGGGTCCACTCCCGCCGCAGCAGTTCATGGCAGGCCAGATCACACGGAGAACGCCTTTCCCCTGTATTAGTGATAACCTTGAGCTTGAGACCAACGTCAGCATTGGCATGAACAGGAATTCCTAAAATACCAGACCTGCATCCCAGGTCTTATTGCCCATAATGAAGAAGGGTGGCTGAGGGTACCCAAGTCAGCACAGGAGAGAATGGAGCCAGGGAGAGATGGAGAGAGAAAGAGCATTGCCGCTCCGCCCAGGCACACCCGCCCAGGCTCCCACACAAGGCAGCCTCCTGGAAATCAGGCCCTGTCCATCCGGAAGCGGCCCCAGTCTTCCCGCTCTGACCATGGAGAGTTAGGAAACAGAAATGCTATCACACATGCCTGTTGGCTTTACCTCAAACTGGGCACAGTGACTAGACCCGTGAGGACAGAGGCCACCGAAATGCTCTCTACGTCCCCAAGGCAATTCTCAGGCAGCGAGGAAGTGAATTCGGGGGACCGAGAAGCCCGGAAGCAGAGAAGCCAACCTCTGGCGGTGGGGGGAGAAGATGAGAACTGCAAGTCCCCGAGCGGCCAGCGGGTATCGAGACCGGGCCCCTCTTTCTATGGCTTCCTAGCTATGCGTGGAAAGAGTGTAAAACTTTATGAGGTGTGTGGACCAGGGATCCAGACTGCGTGTTCAACTAGGATTTCAGCAATGACAAAATAAAGATGAACCAATACCTGTCCTATGTAAGACACATGTTGTCTTGAATTAAGGTGCAGAGGAGAAAAAAATCATTAAAAAATGATCACAAATCCAAAGGCTCAAAAAAATACAAAGGAAAACTGCTCGTGCTGGAAACATGACGGCTCTCCAAGTCAGGCCTGCACAGACCAACAGAAAACCATACTCTCCAGGTCAGGAGACTTCCGGGACCCCATAGTTAAGGAGAGGGCTGGTGTTCAGAAAAACACACCGGCAGCTGAGTAACAAACGCAGCCGGAAACAAAGTTTGATAATTCAGTGAAGAGAGGAACCATGGGAAAGAAAAGCAGGATGGCAGGAGTCCTGAAACCTGGACGGTCTGGACGGCCTCCAAGACAGCGGGGCCACGGGGCAGGCAGAGCGGGCCTGTGCTCCCCGACGGGTCTCGTGAAAAGAAAATCAAACTGCAGAAGGCCAAGAGGAGCTCCAGATGGGGGGCAGCTGCTTCTGCTGTCTTTAGCGTGACGGAAGGCTGTCCCGGGGCTAGGGAGCTCAAAAGCCAGACAGGCGAGGCTTTCGGGAAAACCATCAGGTGGGGAGACTGTCTTCCTCACGGAGCCCCTAGGGACACACAGCCTTAGGAAAAACTCCAGAGATGGCTTCAGTTTAGAAATGCCCGAGGGGGGTTCTCCATGGAGGAAAAATGGTGAAACAAGGGGGGGAACTTACCACAGCGGCAGGAGTCAAAGCCCCCGAGGCGTTCCAGAGGAGGCGGCAGGCGCAGGGCCCACAGCGGCAGGAGGCCACCGAGTCTGAGATCCTGCGGGGGAGAAACCAGAGGGAAGGAGGAGGTTTGTATCATGGAGGACTTAGATGCACAGCGTTTTTTAAAGGACTGGCTATTATCAACGTGGGGTCCTTGCTCAGAAGCCAGGGTAGACCCACTTACATTTGGGATTTATATAGATATATGGGGCGCAAGTCATGTAGAGCCAAAGACGGCACGACAACATCTGAGAAGCCCTTGAAAGGAAAATCCAGGCAGTCTGCACAACTTTGCTCCAAGATGCCCTCACAACTGGCCCCGCCAGGAACGTTTCCAAGCTGAGTTTCAGGTTCGTAGGCACTGCACACGGGACAACTGGCTCAGGTTGGATGGCATCCTAGGGCTAAATGAGTACGGGTTTTCTCACTTAGTCCTCAGCTGAGAGAAGTGTGAAGGAGCAGAGAGACTGGGGTCAGCTCCATACCCGGCTTTCCAGGCCACTAGCCACGTAACCTTCACCGAAGAAGAATGGAGTTCATGGAAATAATCAAGGCATCTGACCTTGCCAGAGAACCTTAGAAGGGAGCTTAAGGATTAGATAAGTTAATGCATGAGAAGTACTTAAAACAGTGCCTGGAAAATGTTAAGGGTCCAACATTTTATTTATTCCATTTATTACCTCCCCCTCTATTATATTCGATAATTGCAAAGCATAGTTTGGGGATAGATTTCAGGTTCTCTTTTTCAGTATGGAGAACATCACTGGTCCTTAGGAAGTCTGATAACATATTAAGGGACTTAGGTATCAAAACGCTGCCGTGTTGACATTCGGATGGGAGCGTCAGTCATTCTAAATTTTGTGAATCTGGGGATGGTACTGAATTACTGTATGTTCGCACAGCTCCCCAGACTTTGAGGGAAAGGAAACGTGAATGCCATGAGGGTAGAACTGCCCCCTTGCTAACAGCTACCTGAAAGAGCTGTATCATTTTCAGCAGGAATCACTCACATGAGAAACAGAACCCTACAGATTACCCAGAGGGACCGTGCAACGTCAGAGGCCGAATGCAGCAGGAAGAGCACAGAAACGTGGACATACTGTCACTGTATTTAGAGATTTGAGCTTCTCTATGGGAACAAAGGCTGACTTAGAGTGAAGGCTATTAACAGGCTCTCCTTTGAAGGGCAGGAACACATTCAGGGAATTGCAAATGGGTTTGATATGGGGGCAGGCTGACTCTTCCTTACCGAGAGCCACAGGCCAGTCATGGGGCTCACTAGCCTGCGAACTCTACCAATGGGAATCGCCTCAGCTTTCGGGGCAGGCCCAGGCTGCCTTGGACCATGTGACCACTGCACTTTCCCTCAGGACAGCTCAGGAGACCAAGTGCAGGCGCCTGACCCAAGAGCTTAGCAGTGACCTCTGACTGAGAGCGAGGGGGTTAGCTGTGAGGGGCGAAGCTGAAAGGTTATGATGGCAAAGGAGCCGGAGAGGTCATAGGGACCACAGCAAAGCAGTCACGAGGATGCAGAATCCGCAAGGTAGAGACAAGACAGAGATGCCTTGAGCGACCCCACCGTCCATGGGAAAGGCTGCTCATCTCCGAGCTGCCTAAGCTCCTGACAGTGCTCTGGGCCATGGGCAGCCTTGTACCATATCCTGCTTCTTAAAATGGTCAGAATTAATCTCTCTGCTTCTTACATCAACACTAACTAAAAGTGACTTCAGTTCCGCTGAGGATGGAGTTTTTCCCAGGAGACAGCTTGGTGCCTCCAATCAACAGATTCCTGGCAAGTGCCCCCCGGCAGACATGCCTAGACACACACACAACCCCCCCCCCCACCGGCAGAGCAGGGCTGTCCCAACCCTAGGCAGCCTCGGCACAGTCTAGGGCCTACGAGCATCTCAAGGGCTGATGAAAATGTTCAAGGCCTGAAAAAAATTTTTATTGGATGCAAAATATGAAAAACAACGTCAAACCAAAGTTAATAAATGTCTGTCTACAACTATTCCAGTGCAGCTTAGATCACAGTTCTATAGAAGTTAGTTTCATGTGGGACGTAGGTACATTTTTACTGTTTGATATAGGGCACGCACAGTAAAGGCCACCAGGGATAAGAATGCCAAGGCCTTTCAAGGTCTGCAAACCAGTCCCGCAGAAGCCGACATGTCTGGGCTTAAGCTGGAATCTGCCCTGCACCCCCCAAGTTTACACCTTAAATATTACTCCTTACCACTCAAAACTGAGCAGTCTGAAGTTAGAAACCAACCCCCACCTCCAAATTTAAAACATATTTTAGTAGTTTTGATCCTAAGAGTCTATTTTCTGTTCTTAATGAAATATTTTAAATGAAGCCAAACAACTATTAGCCACCCTATTCATTTTACCAAAAAGGAAAAAAAGTTATTCATGATTGCAAATGTCCTGTACATTTAAAATAATTAACAAATTTTGACATTTGTCAGAATAATAAATCAAATACTGGTCAGATTTACTCTCTTAACTTGTGCGAGGGCCCCCTCAAATATCATAAACAGACCTAAATATTCTCTTCCATTTGGTGAGATTTTCAATTGGAAAAAAATAGGAAGTGGCAGAGAATTTAAACAAAATTTAAATCTTATACCTGAGATGATGGTGTTAAAAAAATGAAAAAGCTCCAGTATGTGGTGATCGAAGAACTGACTCTGGGTGGTGAACACACAGTGTGATAAATAGATGATGGATTACAGAAGTATACACTCGAAACCTATGTAACTACACTAACAATTGTCACCCCATAAACTTTAATTAAAAAAATGAAAAAGCAAATATAATTCTCTTTCTGTAATCACTGTTGATTCTGGCACATGTTGACACGCAGACACGCTCTCCGCCTGTTCCCTGGAGCGTCGCCCGGCCTGTCTAGCTATGACGAATGCGCTCTTCTCTCATTGCTGCTTCCCACAAACGGATCCGCGCCCCAGCATGTGCCCTCCCTACACCACCTCTGCAGAACCACTGGAAGTCAGGATCTTGTCCAGTCTCAAGGCCGGTCTCCGGGTTCACTCTGACTCCTGGTTTACACGCGTCTCCTTGGCCCCCAATCTCCTGCATGGTTCTCACATCTCCTCTGGCCCGTCTGGTCACTGATCGCTACTTTTATTCAGACTTCCTAAACCAAGTGTCCTCTGAAGGGGTCCTGACTCCATTTATTAGCTCAGCCACCTGCTTGGCTTGAATAAGGGCCATTTCCATGATGGTAATTCCACTCTCTTATAAGCAGTTTTGTTTGCTTACCTGTATTTCCAACTGCCAACAGGAATATGACCCTATCGGCCCATGAAGAACTGATAATCACTAAGTCACCATATTCAGTCCCTATAAAAGCGATGTCTTCCCTCAACAACTATCCCAGGCTAGGAAGCTGAAAGCCAACTCCTCTTCTCCCCGGACCCTACACATCTTTCAGCCGTGTTCTTTCTCAGCTCGTTTTCCCTTCAGCATTGAAACACAACGCAAAGTCTCTTCTATCTTAAGGAAAACCAAGAGTTAATCCTACGCCTTCTCTAGCTGTCATGCACTCCCACCCCCATTTTCCCCATCTAGGCTTCTTTCTTTTCCAGCTTTCTGCTGTTTCACTTCCCATTTGTTTGCTCCTCAGCCCAGCACCACACCACTCAGGTCCCTCCTGGCCCAAGACCAGGGCATCTGTCACTCTTCACCTTGCTGGACACCGCCCACACACCCCTCAGGCCCCCTCCTGTGAGCCCACTGCCTCCGGGGGCTGCTCTTGCCACAGAAACCCTTTTTCTCAGTGTGCGTGGAGAGCGCCTGTTCCTCCAGGGGAACACCATGGTGTCCCCATGGCTCCCATCCTGGCTCTCCTCTGCCCCTGGATGGCACCCATGCCAGTTTCAGCCCCCTAGTCCACTGGCTCTTGGCTCTGGCTGTCAAAGAACACCTTTCGCAGGAGTGCGTGTTCCCACTGTCCATGATGCCTCCAGAGGGCACTCAAACGCTGGCTCAGAAACCCTAGTGGATATTTACACCAAGGCGCTGGAACTTGAAGAGAACTTCACAATGGATTACGGCCTCTAACTAGTGGGCAAGCCTCACGGAGATTTGTACAATCTGTTCGTGCAGGTTCCCTGATTCCAGCAGAGTCTGGAGGCCGATGGGTCCCAATCCTATCGTAACATAGAGATGCAGCAATGAGTCACTGAATAGTGGCTGAGAAACCTGATTTATGTTTGCTAGCCATTGCCAAGTACTCTGAATCAGTGAAAGAGTCTTAAATCCTATGAAGGTTAACCCTACACGTTTGAACCGTGCATCTAAAAATATAATAATTTCTAAAGTCAGAGGGACATATCGGGGTTTACTGTACAGAAGGGGTTCAGATCGTTTTTATGAATTGTTTTATCATTTAGCCAAGAGACAGACTTTATCATCTTTGGGATAGAGGTTTGCTCTCACTACAAGCGCTTCCTCAACAAGACCTGTCACAATACCATGGAAGGCACTGCAAAATAAGATGTGGAAATCAGCTATGATTATTTTATGAACTTGCAGTGGTATGAAAAATGAATGAGTTCTAGAATAGCTTTACTGAATTTCTTATATCAGGTGACACAAGGGACAATGCATATTCCACAGTTAGAATAAAGGTGTAGAAATGCTTCAGTTAGAAAGCAATATAAATTGTTGCCTTTTAAAATTCAACTTTGAGTGCTTCTGAGACAACTCCCAAGATAAATTTCACTTTTTAAAAATCTCTCTTCTTCCATCTTCTTCCAGATACAAATGAGTACCTACAATAGCCACTGGTTATCCATCTTGGGATCCTTCCACGTAGATTAGCTGTGGTAACGCTTTAAAACTAGGCTAAATGGCTTCAATTTGCCAAACTCCTTATTCCCTTTATCCCATCCCTAAACCATTTCAAACTACTGGTCCTGCCCATTCGTGGACTCCCCCTCAAGCGCCAGGGTCCCTCTCTCCTGAGTGCCCTCATCTGCGCTCACACCTGGCCAGCCGGCCAGGCTCGGGCCCTACCAGTGACCCAAATGGTGCTGAACGTGGGATCGAGGCAGAGCCAATGATGTTCTCTTCCCCGCGAGTTTACACTGGGAAGCGGCAAGACTGTCCACACAGTGAACTGGCGGGGGACGCAGGCTCAGCAGAGACAAAGGCGGAGAGAGCACTGCACTGCCTCCTGTCAGCGTCCAGACCCTAAGAGCCCCAGCCAAGAAAGGACCTTGGAGGCCTGGTCTCTCAGACATCTCCCTCCCCGGACGCCATTTCCCCTGGGTTTTACCAAGCAGGTGCTCTCTGATTAGGGCCGAATTCCTCTCTAATGAACTCTTTCGCCGCGAGTTCTCTCCTATCGCTCCCTTTGGTGCACCCCGGCCTATGCTCTGAGCTGCTTCTCACTCTGCTCAGCATGTTCTCGCCCACTCCCATCGCTTTGACACCAGCTATGTCACAAGGACACTGTAAATGAGTCTCAAATCTCTATCTATGCCTCTGCTATAGACTGACTGTGACCTCCCCGCAGTTCATATATTGAAAGCTAATCCCCGCTGGGATGGTACGTAGAGCCACCTTTGGGAGGTGCTCAGGTCATGCTGAGGGTGGAGCCCTCAGGATGGGACTGGTGCCTTTATAAAAGGGGGTCCGGAGAGCTCCCTCGCTCCTTCCCACATCTCAGAGCTCAGCAAGAAGACGGCCGAGGAAGTGAGCCCTCACCCAACACTGATGTGCTGGCACTGTGATCTTGGACTTCCCAGCCTCCAGAATAGTAAGAAATAAATGTCTGTTGCTGGAGTCGCTCAGTCTGGGGTGGTCTGTTACAGCAGCCTGAATGGACGAAGACAACTTCTCATGGCCAGGCAGACCCTTCCAGGTGGGTGCAGGGCCAGGGCGCCACCCTGCCTGTGTCCGGACCTGCCTGGATGTGGAAGGGACCAGTTCGGCAACATCAACAGAAATCACACCCATTAGAAAAGAATACTCTGACAACAGGGTGACTAACAACAGGACCGCTTACGCTCTTCAGACAAACAAACCTCCACCACCTGCACAGGGAGGCAGCGTTTAGCCGGATGAACCCCAAGGACAATTACAATGTCACCCAAAGTCAGGGTCATGTGGCCTTAAATAACTCCATGCGGAAGACACTGGCGGGCCAGTCTAAGCTAGACAGATAGTCCCCAATCTTAAACCATATAGAAAGATTGCTTTCAGTAATGGATTTGAGCACAGCACCGAGTCGTCCACATAGCAAAGCACGTATGTGCAGTATACACTCATGCTTTGCAAAGGCTCTTCAGGAAGAGCCTACATGTCCAACAAACCCTTTACACTCTGTGTGTCCAAATCTCAATTTGTCTCCTCCTCACCAAAGCCTACTTGATTCCCAACGACAGTAAATGGGTCTGCTCATCCCTCAGAGGCCCAAGCCAGAAACCTGGTTGTGACCCACCCTCCACCCCTCACCAAGTCCCCCTTGAATCAATGTGCCCATCTCACACTCACTGCCTCAGCAGTAACTCGGTCCACCATTCACCTTCCGCTGGAATACTACAAAAGCCTCCAGTCTTGCCTCCCCCTAATCCATTATCCACTCTGATGTCCCAGTTCTAAAATGCAAAACAAGTTGTTGTCACCCTGCTAAAATTATTCCATGGGTCCCATTAAGTTTCAGTGTAATGTCCAAACGCACTCATATGGCTTTTAAACTCTGGACGTTAGCTCCTATTTACCTCTTGGTTCATCACTCACCACCGCGCACTCCCATTCTAGTTCCAGCCAAACCCAACTTCTCCCAGTTCCCCAGGCCTCAGCCACTACCCTCTCCTCCTCCCACAGGCTCCTCTTACCTCAGGCCATCACACTCGCTATCATCCCCCGTTACCTTCAGGCCTCACCTTAGACACCGCTTTCTCTAGCAAGGCTCCCTGGCTTCTGCCTTACCTTCCAACCTGGACTATGTGCGATGCCCTTCCATGTGCCCCCAGGGCCCTTACAAGTCCTCCAATAGCTCCCCTGTCACGTATACGTGGCCTTGCCCACTAAACCGCCTGCTGCTAATCATCAGCAGTACCACTCCCAGCAACACTTGGTAACTGAATGAGCCCACAGCCCTTTATTGTAACCTCTTTGGCGCGAACTGAGGTCCACTCTGCCCAGCCTCTCGCAGGCCCTGCATAATGCCCACGCTCTCGATGCTGCTGCCCTTGGCGCTGTTGGCTACCTCCTACTCATCCTGAAAGACTCAGTTAAATCCAACTTACTCTATGACCGGATCTGTGTGTTAGAAACACAGCTTGTTAACAAGAGTCAAACTAGGAAATCCCATGGCCCGTGTTTAAGTTTCGGCATTTATTCTACAGGTACAAAATCAGAAATGAGATTTTTATTCTGCATATTCCTAGGAAGCAATTTTTCTTCAAATAGCGGAAAGCAATAAAATTCATTCAGACTGTTTCCAAATCCATCACTCAAAAAATGTTTAGGTATGTTTTTAGGGTACATTTTAGAGCATGCTTTAACATGACAGGTAGGGCAAATCTATTTTTAAAAGAGCACATTACCTATTAACCGTGCAGCTAACTTATGTCCTAGATATAATGTGCTTTTTAAAATTAAGTGTCTCATTATAAATGTAATACATATAATCTTGGAAAATACAAAAAAGTAAATTTTTTAAATCATCCAACATCCTACCTCCCAAAGTACACAATTTTTAAGATTTTTCATCTAATTTCTTCTAGACATTTTTCCATCACAGGTTTTTGTGGATGGTTGTTAGGATTTTTGTTTAAGAATTCTAATCATATCATGTATACAATTTTGTGACCTGATTTTCTTCCACTTAACACCATCATAAACATTTTAATACATTTTCATTACCATTTTAATGGCTACGTATCACCCAGTGGATGAATCATAACTTAACCATTCTGCAAATGCACCCTTAAAGATAATTCTACTACACATATCTTTAGCATGTAAAGCGTTTTTCTGTATTTAAAATATGAGTACTTTTAGGGCTCTTGATACATACAGCCAATGTAACATAACAATATGGCACTGTCACCTTGTCCTCTTAGTACTAAGCACTACACTTTTTTTGTCTAAATTTAGGCCTTCATTAAATTGGTAAGTGAGAAATTTTAACAACTTTCCTACAAAAGTAAAGCTTATTGTAAAACAAAAATAAAAATAAAAAAGAAAACTACAAATAAACCTCAAACAATGAAATAACATGTGAAATTAAAAAAATCCATCTCCCCTGTGCTTTCTCCCTCAGTAGTCACGTTTCCCATGTATCCTAGAACTTTTCCTAATTTTATTCGGAAGACATGCCCATGTGCGACTTTGAGCTATTATCTTACAAAAAGTGAAATTAAAGTTGCTTTTTTGGCTCAATAATATATTCTAGACAACCATCTAGGCTACGTGAATACATACAAATCTACCTCTCTTTGTAAGAGCTGCATAGCAGTCCACATAGTATAGTGGTACCAAAATTTATTCATGGTTATCTTCAATTTTCCTTCATGAGGGATGTTGTAATAGACTTTGCTCACACAACGTCCTCTTAGGAAAATATCGTAGATTCCTTGAAGTGTACCTGCTAGATCAAAGCATATGTGTGTAGTTTTAAAAAAATTTTGATAGGTTCTTCCAAATTATCAACAGAAGAGGTCAAACCAATTTTGTTTCCAACAATGTATTAGGTGACTTTTTCTCTACATCCTTGGATATCTTTTAAATTTTTGCCTGATTAAATTTTTGGCTCCCCCCACCCGAAAAAAGAAAAATCTAGTGTTTTCATTCCCACTTCCCTCCTCATAAGTAAGGTTGCACTCCTCTTCACTGCTCTGGTGCCTTCGTTTCTCAGAGAGCTAATTCATATCCTCCATTCGTTTAATTGTCAATTGTATTATATGACCGTTAGTGAGATTACACAACTTTCCAAATATTTCATAAATTATATTTCTATCCAGTGAACTGTCTACCACATGCTATAACCACTTGTGTGTTTTTTCATAATTTTCCTCACTGATTTGTATGTGTTCTTGACATATTGAAAATATTAACTCTTCATTTATGTTTGTCAGAAATCTTTTCCTACTTTGTAGTTTGGCTTTTAATCTTACGGGTTTCTTCCCTTTCTTCTCAAAGAACTTTTAAATTTTTATGCAGTCTAATACATATTTTAACTAGTAACAGATCTGAGTGCCCTGTAGGTGTCAGGACCTATATCTCTTTCCCGCACAACACCTGCATGGTGGCTATATTTTCCTGACTTAAAAGATTCCAATTTGGGGATGTACGATTGCAAACTCTGTGCTTTGTTCACCTCAGCATAAAGAACTCTTTATTCCAGATGTTTAATATTTACTTTACCCTCATATTTTCTTTATGGTTTGGGGGAGCATTCTTGATTATTTCTTTATCATTTATTACAGTTTATTTTTGAGGTGCAGAATAGGTCCCAGTTTATTTTTGAGGTGCAGAATAGGTTCCAGTGACCTGTGGTACAGATACTCTAAAGCCAGTATGACATTTTATTTTTATTTTATTTTATGTTTTTTTTTTTTTTTTTTTTTTGTGGGCAGTGTCACTGGCCCTCATATGTGGGATCCGAACCGGGGCCGCTGGCTTCCCAAGCCAGCGCTTAACCACCGCGCCACTCGGCCGGCCCATGACATCATTTTAAATGAATATGCCTCTATATTTAAATGTCCCACCCCATTACTCATAATTATTTTGTCCAGTTCACCCCCAAATAGGCATCTCTATGTTTAAACATCGCATCCATCCAGGAATATGGCCTGTCTTTCCATTTAGGACAGTCTTTCCAATCTTTCAAGGTATTTTATTGCCTCCTTCATGTAGATTAAGACTTGTCTTGATGAGGCTATACTTAGATGTTTTATGTTTTTTGTTGCATTGTAATCAGAGCCTGTTTTTTTTTGTTTTCATTTTAGTTTCTGCCAAGTTATTTTTGGTATTTAGAAAGCTACGCATTTTACACATGCATTATGTATCCAGCCACTTCCTCATTTTTGTCTGTTTTTGTTACTCTCTTCTTGTAGCCAACAGCATCTACAAACACTTTCCTTCTTTTTATTTTAGATCCTTACCTTGCTCTTATTTCACGTTATTATTGTTTTAACAAAACTTATAAAAACCATATTAAATAATACCTCAGCTTTTAATTCGACTCATGCTTTTCTGTTAAGTTATAGTGTGGACAATTAGTTTAACATTTAAGTGTACTTTTTGCATTTAAGAACTGTTTTATTCCCACCTTTTAAAAATAAGAAATGAGAATTTTTTCTAAATGGAGTATCTACTTTGACCTTAGTTTAGTTGGTAGTTTGAATTTCAACGTAAACTCCAAGGGAAAGACCACCTCTCTCCTAGGGAGACCTCTGAAACGGCCTAGTCTCCCCCACTTCCACTCTCCACCCCAACACCCCCACATTCTGCAATGTAGCAGCTGGAGTGGTTGTTGAAAAATGCAAATCTGATTATGTCATTCCTCTGCTTAAAACCCAACCCTCCTAATGGTTTCTCATTTCACTCAGGATAAAATAAAAACATCCTCGACCTGCCCTACAAGACCCTGCATGATTTGGCCCCCTGCCTAGCCACACTTATCCTTCACCCACCATAATCCAGCTACAAGCCATTCTTTCAGTTCCTGGAATGGGCGAAACATTTCCCCACCTCAGGACCTTCCCACACGCTGCTCCCCTGCCTGGAAAATTATCCTCCCCCCACCCCTTCATTCTACACTAACGCCCACTCGCTCTTCAGATCTCAGCTCAAATTTTATTTTTGCAGAAAAGTCTTCCCTGGGTCCTCTCTCATTTATCTAAAATGTGGCCCTCTTTTGATAATCTCTTATAACTGGTGCTACTTATTTCATATCAGATACTAGTTTGATTATCCCCGTTGTTGTGTGACTGTTTAGTTTCTGATCCTCTCCATCCCATAGATTATCAACTCCAAGAGATCAGGACATGTCAATTTTGCAGGCCTTCACTATAAGTATTTATATATATATATATATATATATATATATATATTTGGATGACAGAGAAATACCTACAAAGCCCCTAACTGTATCTCTCATACCTTAAAATTATATCCATCACATCATTCAATCAGTATTGAAATTGCTAAACTCTTTTTGATACTGCCTACAAATTCTGTAAGGATCCATTTTACCTGAAGGACATATGAGTTAAAATGACTCTGCTGGTGCCATAGGAAAACACACACAAACTTACATTACTAGGAAATAAGTTTTGTTTGAATATTGTCCAATGTGCTGATGTTTTATTCATGGTCAACTAATTTATATGCTTTATTTCCTAAGGCACTAGGAAAAAAATGTGCTTTGTAAAATATTCTTGAAGGAGTCTAATATATTAACAGTACTTGATAAAAATTATAACGAAATCACAAATGAAAAAGCATTCAGAGTGGCTTTCTATAGTATTCTGTAACACACGCATCTGGTGTAAAAAGAAAATACAAATTGTATGGCAAATAAAAAATCCTTTTGGATCATGAAGGCTAAGAAACCCAACGTTCATACAGCCCTTTACAAAGCACATACCATTGAACTCTGTGGAGTACACAGAGCAGGTATTCTCACCATTTATAGAAAAGAAAACTGAGGCTCAGAGTGATTAAGTGTCCTCCCCAAGGTCACAGGACTGAGGACAGCAGTCATGACAACGGGGGAGGGGCGGGGGCCCTCGTGTAGGTCCCTAACCAAAGAGAACTTCCATCACAAACGCCGGTGTCTGCGCGCCCGTCACTAAAATTCCACTTCACCTCCAGATAAGCTGTTTCCAACTTACGGCCGCCACCCCTCTGGGCAAAGGGCTAAAGAGCCCACGGGCGGCCCCAACCGTGGAACGCGAGGCGGCAGCTCTTCCGAAGGAGTTACCACGTTCTAGGCTGAAACGGAAAGGTGACACTAGGACTTGTTACAACAAAGGGGCCGCCAGTCCACGCACGCACCCCGCACATCACAGTTATTCCCTCTGGAGACAGGGGTCGGCGGCCCAAGACGTTAGCCGTCGCTGCGGGCTTTCAATTGTTTTAAAGGGGTTTAAACATCTTCAACTAACCCGTGGGTTGAACCAGATCATGTTTCCGCTCTGAACAGGCATCTACAAAACAGGGACCCCCTCCCTCTAAAGGAGGAGACGAAATACAGACCCAAGAACGGCCCGGCCCGGCTGGGACAATACAGCACCACAAAGCGTGCCGCGGGGGCCGCCAGGCCCGCGCCTCCCGGGCCGGGGCCGCTTTGTGGCAGTGCGACCCGCAGCAAGCGCAGCGCCCGCCGGCCGAGCGCGGGGCCGGCTCAGCCGCTCCGAGCGGGGCGGGGGCTTCACAAAGGCGCCCCGCGGGGGACGCGGGGGGACGCGGGGGGCTGGCCCGGCGGGCCGAGTCTGGGCGGCGAGGGCGCCCCGGGACGTGGGGGCCGAGGCCGAGCCCCGCCGCGCTGCCCCCGCTCACCTGCCCGACAGCCCGGCCCGGCGGCGGCCAGACAATGGAGGCGCCCGGCGGCGGCGGCGGCGCTCCGCGCTGGGGGCACGAGGGCGCCCCGCAACACACAGCGCCCCGCGGCCCGGCCCCCGAGGCCGCCCTGGGCGACAACAATGGAGCCCGGCGCCCGCGGGGCCCCCGGCCGCGCCCCCGGCCGCCCTCTGCGCTCCCCGCTCCGGGCCGCGGCCGCAGCGCCCCCGGGGCCCGCCCTGCCCTCCGCGCCGAGGCCCGCGGGCCGCCCCGGCGCCGGGCCCATCCGCGGCGACCGGCGGCTTTTCCTTTCTTGCGCCCGCTCATCCCCCTCCCCGCCCCGAGCCCGCGCCCCTTCCCCCCCGCGTCCCCGAAAAGAAAGCAAAGCGGCTGCAGCCGGGCCGCCCGACAACTCACTGCAAGTGAGGGGCTGAGGCGCCCCAGGCCGCGGGCTCCGCGCACCCACCCTCCCCGTCTCTCCTCCAGGGACGCCTCACAGGTGCGCCTCCGAGCCGCGCGCGCGCGCTCCGCTCACCCAGACGCCTCCGGGGGCAGCGCGCGTGCGCACGCACCAGGCCGGGCGCCCCGCGGGAGCGGCGGCCGCACGCATGCGCGCCGCGCGGGCCCCGCCCCCGGCCGCCGGCGCGCGCCCGCCCCCAAGTCCCAGGCTGGGGCTGGGCGCCCCCGCGCGCAGGCGCGCCGCGCGGCCTTCGCCCCCGGCCCCGCCCCCGGCCCCGCCTCTCGGCCGCCGGCGCGCGCCCGCCCCCAAGTCCCGGGCTGGAGCTGGGCGCCCCCCACCACCCCGCAGGCCCGGCGCGCGCGCTCCCGCTCGCCGGCCTCGCTCCTCCTCCGCCGCCGCCGCCCCGCCCGGGCCCGCGTTACCCAGGGCAACCGCAGTGCGGCCGCACCTGAGCTGTGCGCCTGCGCCCCGCCCGGCCGCCCCTCCCTGCGGCCGGGTCCCCCGCCCCGCGCGGTGGGTATCGATCGGCCCCTGCCGCCCCACCCCGCAAAGACAAACCCGCCGCCCGGCCGGCGCCGCGGCCGCTCCGCCCGGCCTCGCTCCCGGCGTGCCCCGCGGCGAGCGCTCGGGTGGCAGCCGGGAGATGCGCGCGGCGGGCGGCGCCCGCTGACCTCCCCGGGCGGCCGGGCCGGGCAGCGCCGGAGCCGGAGCCGGAGCCGGGAGCCCGCCCGCCCATGGGCCGCGGGGACCGCGCCGGCAGGTGAGTCCGGCCGCGCGCCCCTGGCCCTACGTGCGCGGAGGCCCGGGGCGGCGGGGCGCCCGTCGGCCCCTGGGGCGCGGGGCTGGGAAGCGGGGCCCCGCGCGGGGAACAGCTCGCGGGGAGCCTACGTGGGCGCCGCCCCCGCGCCGGCCGCCGCCCGCAGCGCCTGGCAGCCCGCGGGGCGGCGGGGCCCGCGGCGGAGCCGCATTGCAGGGGCGCCCGAGGGCCCGGCTGGGTCCGGGGCGCTGCGGGGCGGAGGCCGCCCGCAACACGCGCTTCGCCGGCCGTGCGGGCGCCAGAGACCCGCCCCGACGCGTTGCCGCGTCCCCGGCCCTGGTCCCCGGGACCTAAGTCCCTTCCAGACCTTTCTGAGGCTTGGACGGGCCGCGCTGACCGAGTAACGGTTTGTCTGCGATCCACGGACGGGAGCGTCGCGCTCGGCCGCAGCGCCAGGTTGCGGGGCGCCGCTGCTCCGGCCGGTCTAACGCCCCGCTTCCCTGCGGGCCCTGCTGTTTCATCTCAGGCTTTGATGCCGGGCGGCACGAGCTGCTCCAGCCATGAAAGTGAGGCGGCCTCGCGGGCAGTAATCGTGCTCTGTAATTGAGGTTGCGGTAACCGGTTCTGTCACAAAATACAAGCTACCGGGCTGTAAGATTTTAATACGGTACGAATCTCCAGAAACCTACCTGTAAGAGTCTCAAAGCCAGAATTGCCGTTAAAAGGACTTGTAAGTTTGAAATTTATTTTAAAGAGCGTTGCTATTGTTTTATTAAATGATTTTTTTTTTTTTTTTGGCACAGTGAAGAACTAGCCTGCATTTTCTTCCCATTGACTTGCAAGGGAAAAGATGCGAACGTGTAAAGTGACTTTTATCTCCAGAGATGTTTTGAGTTTATGTATTTCTTTTGGCTAAATGTTCATTTTATTATGTGAGATATTTTTGGAAGATTTTAAGGTTTGCGATACATATGTATATATATATGTGTGTTTACATATACATATTTCTGAAAAACCTTAAAATAAAATAGTTTTTATTATTCCTGTGCATCATGTCATAATTACTCAGTAAATTTGGCTTAGGTCTATTTAAAATCTAAAGTACAGAACAATTATCTGTGTCGGATTTTTATGGTAGCACATATAAATACATCAATCTAACAGGTTTCTTAGAAATTAGATATTTTTACTGTTTAAAAAATAAATCCTTTACTTATAATAAAAGATCATTCTTTTGGGTTCTTAATTCCATCTGTTATTTGTTGGATAAATTCATTTTACCATTACTTAATTGGAGTGCATTTGTAACAGAACTGAGGTTAATAACAGTGTTGGTGCTTTTAAGAAATAGTTTTTATATTATAAAGCATTTTCTCATATTTCTGGCAAGAAGACATGGGCCTCTTTTCTCGTATCTGGAACAAGGTCAGCCATAGAACGTTCCGAATACATACATAGTGGGCCCACATGTTTATTAACTAAGATTAATTTTATCTGCTGCATTGAATATCCTTAAAGGGCAGCCACTAGGTGCCTTTCTGTGCCTCACACAGAGGGTGCAGTAAATGTTGGACTCAGATGGACATTCCAGACTAGTTAGGTAGCTGCTAGTAATGACACCAATTTTTACATCTCCAGCTTTGATGTTAAAACCTGCACAAAGGTGTGGGCAGGGAAGTGAGTGTGTCCTAATTGTCTTCAAATACTTAGGGTCTGACTTGCGGCAAAGGGATTCTGTGCATTTAGAGTAATTTCCGAGTACTGCAGAGGATAAGCAGTGCTTATAGGAAGACCAATTTCACTTGGACATAAAAGCAAAAGTTGCTTACGATGAGAGCCTTCAGCCGTGGGAAGAAGGTGCTGCTTTCCCCTTGTGCAGTTTCTACAGAAGCCAGATCCCATCGATGGGCCAGCACGGCTACTAGGAAGCATCGCCTGCACTGTGTTGAGGGTTTCTAAGGGGGGCGCCTTGGGGCTCCAGTGGCTGCACTGGAGGGCTTTGTGGTTCTTTTTCATTTCTTCGGAGGGCTTCTACAGTTGTGAGCATAACAACATCCCTAGGCACCTTCCTTCAGGCTTGCTTCCCTCCAGGAGAGGCCAGCCTGGTATCAGAGGGGATTCTAACCCACTTTGCATTTGTATGGGGCTTTGGAGGTGATAAAAGCACTCACATTCAGTGTTTCCTTCACGGTGACTCTTTTTAATGATACCCGACTTGTATTTCTTTCTGTGGCTTTCATTTTCTGTAATAAACATGTAATCTAGAGGAAAATTACCCTTTGCTATGAAGGCAAACAGGAGTCACTTTTTAAAACTCCTTGTAAAAATGGAATGATGTCAGTCATTCTTTTGATAGTCAGCAGGTTGAGAAGGTGAATGGATTTTTTTCTTAGCTGAAATTACTTTTTGAAAGATACTGATTAAGGGCTGATTCTTGTGCTCGCTCTGCATTTTAGTTTCCATTTATTTCATTACTCAAACATGACTCAAATTTCACAGCAAAAAGTCCAGTCATATCCACCTACAGTAAGTTGCTTTGGCCTTTTTTTCAGTATGTCTGCATGGTGTTTAAATATATGTTGGCAGCGGAAGGTAAAACAAAGCTGGGAAGAAGTAGAATTCCGGTGCACTGAAAAGATTAGTGGATTGGAGCTTTTTGTGTCCCGAGAAGAAAGAGATGTGTCCCATTGGTGCTAAGCCAATCTTGGGAATGATGATCCATCCATTATAACTGAGGTTAGCCTACTGGCTGTCAATCACAACCCAGGTATTAAGTGGTCGGTGGGGTTAGGACTCCGGGGCCCAGGAGCCAAGCAGTGTGCTGTGAACACCAGAACACCCAATAAATGCCCTCTGCACACTCTTTAAGGGGAGCAAAATGGTCACGAGGCCAGCTGAGTTAAACCCGCATCTGACCTCCTCGATTTAGGAAGATGTTAGAGGAAAAAAAAACAATTCTGAATGCACGTACTTAATTTTTTAAAAACCCTTTTAAAAATACTTCCTCTCTTTTGTTCTTGAGTGGACGAGTTTGTCTCGGGCTTCGTGCCTATCATCCACCAGCTGAATTTGGGTGTGATCACTTAAATGAGACAAAGACTCTCAGACTTAGTTTGAACAAGAACTACATTATTATGTATACTTTATGCATAACGGGAAAAGATAAGAATATCAAGTTCTTCTGGTCAACCAAAAAAAATAAAGAAAACCTTACAAGTATTTATTCCTTCAGGGGGAAAAAAAAAATCAGATGCTATTGTAACTATTATGACCAGGACAACAAATTTTCAAGTAAGGCAGCCAGTTAGAAAGCAGCCTCTCTAGAGGTTAAAGGTTACGTTTTCCAGCTCCTCGCCATAATCTCTGCGACACACGTCTTAAAAGACTTCTTTGTTAATCAGAACACAGGAGTTTATATTTTTATGCATGTCTCCACACCCGAGACAGACTAAGGTTCATACTTTCGGGATTATTCCCCGTTTAGCACTTTATCAGAAATACCTTGATGAAGCAAGAAGTGTCCACACCTCTGTAGCTGTATCTGTAAAAAATCGTTTTTTTCTGAGATTCTTTTACTAGCCAAATTCCCAGGACTGAGCAGTGAAATTCCATTGATTAGTACAAAGAACAGGCCTGAGATGCTTGAAAGTTACAATAAGGGTGAGAAAAAAGGCAGAACACTTGTAATAAACGGTATTTCAGGCCCATCATACTCTGCTGCTAGTTTTTCTCTTTGTTACCTCTTTGGCAACACTTATGCTATTAAATCGAGATCTGCAGAAGATTCGTTACTTTCACTCTTCAGATTTCTTTCCCACCCTGGTTCTATGCACCCTGCGGCCTTCTTACTGACTGGGCAGGTGAGAGGCTTTATAGGGCATCCTCTTGAGCCCACTTTCTTATGTGACATTGCATACTCATTGTTGCTACATACAAATTATTATAAGTCCCAGTATTATTACAATACTGCTTTCCTTAAAGTTGTACCTTGTAGCTACAAATGAGTGTCATTATACTCTGAAAGGGCCAGCTTTGGAGAAACGTGGGTGTAAAAACACTGGTTCCCCAAGTTACAGTTCTATCACTGTCACAGCATAATAATCCACGGTGGCCCTGTTTTTTCTGTTGGCTTCCAGTCTGCTTTTCTGATAGTTAAGAGGTTAGGACCATGCCATGCCCCAAATGCTAAGGAGGCTCTTTAGCCCGTCTCCTACCCATCACACGTATCAGCCCAGGAGAAAAGCACAGGGTTGTTTCTCCCTCAGCAGCTGGTGGCACGTGGGCGCAGATCCAGGTTTTGGAAATACTTGTCTTCCACATTAATAAGAAAATGAAGAAAGGTTTGTCGTTTTGGTTTTTATTTTTTTGTTCCCACAGGCAAGAATATAGCAGGGCTTCTAGGTGTGGTCCATCCTTACCACGGCGGGGCCAGGCTTTGTTTTCGATAGGGAAGCATCTTTCTCTTGTGGTTCAGTCCTGGTGGCCAGGCCAGAAAGTTCGGGTGGAACACAGCAGCACCTCTCTCTGCTCCTCTCAGCGCTCCGACATGCCCAATGGTGCAGGGGCAGGCGAGGGGGAACCGGGCTTTCCTGACCGGGGGGGGGGGGGCCTGGGACCCTCCTTCTCCTCGCACTGTGTGATGGCTTTCAAGTGAGGGATTCGTTCCCATCAAGAAAGCGGTCAAATCCATTTTTGACTGAAAGAGGTTTATCACTATGGTAAGGCTGGGGCGTTAGGACCTGGTTCAGAGATGGACAAAGGCAGGGTTTTTAGGGGGAGACGGAATAAGAATCTAAGAACAAATAAAGCCAGAGATGATGCCTCCTGGAGACTGCTGGGTAGAGTGCTTTTTGGGATGCGCTCGTGTCTCACCCATGGTTGTAGGATGGCATTCAGAGTACGTTGTGGGCGACCCCTGACTGATTCTAGAATGCCGCATTGAGCTCTTCCTGCCGGCGAGCCGTGGCCAGAGAAGAGTGACTTTCCCAGGAGGCCCCAAGTGCCACAGGACCTTTCTGTGCAGGTTACCATCCCGTTTGAAGCTCAAGGGGAAAGCAGGCTGTCCGTCCTTGGGCCTTAGAGGAAAACTGAGTGAAGTTAGAAGTTGTTAACAGGCGAGGCCAATGTCTCCCTCCCAGAGTTGCTGTGCGTCCTTGGCGTACTGGTTTTAAGCCCCAGAACTGTGCAGTCCCTGTAGGAAGGCTGAAGTGACACCGTGAACTGCAGCTCCCAGATGGGAACCTAGTCTAGTGACCCAGGTTTCTTGCACCTGTGAGTGACATGTGCCGACGCCGTTGTCAGTGCTTCCCAGGGACAGAGCACAGCTTCATCTGGCGCAGTGACGATCTGCCATTGGGGAGGGACCAGAAGCCTCAGAAGCCTCCTGAGTGCTAAAGGGATTGGGACATGGTCCCCGCCTGCGGGGACTCACACAGCCTCAAAAGGGAGACGGGCAGGTAAAGGCGCATGAGCCTCAGGTGCCGTGGTGGTTCCCCTTCCCCTGGCCCCGCACGAGGTAGAGAGCTCATGAGGATTGGCTCCTACATTGCCGTGTCGGTACGTTAGCGCCGCGTCTCATATCCCCGGATAGACTGCAGGCAGAGGCCTGTGTGCACAGTGAGAACACACGTGGTCTTCCCAGCTAGGTGATCCCTCCCCTGAAAGGAGGATTGGGTGCCCGGCCTATTGTAACGGGCCTGGTAAACTTCAAGACACAAAACAACATCGATGATGATGTTAATTAAATATTGTCCTGGTGAGTCGAGTGGTCCTCAGGCTTTTAGAATTCATGGAACAGGGCTTTTTCTAACTGGGAAATTCTAAAATGAAGATAATGAACTGTCCTCTGAATTGAATACAGTTAGCTTTGCAGAACACTCGCTGCATTGTCCTTGTTTTGCTCATTTCATCACGGACCAGGAAAAGCATCATCACAGCTCGGCGTGAGTGCTTCCTGAATTTCTGACCTCCGCCGAGAAATTCTTCCAGCGTGAACTGAGCCCTCCGTTTCCAGGTGACACAGCCACACCTAGCGTTTGATGCTGTGCCACGGCGTCGGCTCTAAGAATTTACACGATTAGCTAATAACAGAAATAGCTTTTCCAGGTGTAAACCGAGAGAAGCCCAAAGGCGTGCATGAACTAGCCACCATCATCCCTCCTCTACCTTAGTCTCCGGGCAGTCAGAGACATTTTCCAAGTCCTCTCACATTCGCCAACACAAAATGTCCTATCTGATGGGGGCGGGTGGGTGTTAGGGCAGAGACTAGGTGACATCACCACTAATTCTCAACTACAGAGAACCCTTTCTTAAAAGACCAGCTCCGATTACTAGAGACAGGCATTCATTCATCTGGGTGCTGGTGATAAGAGCAGGGAACACGACAGACCAGCCCTGTGCTCATGAAGTTTACGTTCCAGGAAGGGAGGAAAGATAGACAAATGACCTTATTTTAGATAGCGATAACTGCCATGAAGACGTAAACTGGGATAGTGTGATGACAATGGCAGTTAGAATAAAGCTGGTGAGTTATTCCTGGAGTGCTCAGTCAGAGCGGGCCATGGCAGGCTCCACAAGGGTATATCTGGGAGCCGGGGAAACGCGTTCCATGACTGTCCGAGTGAGTCATCGTGACAGCAGCAAACACAGTTCCAGGCACAGTTCCTAAGCGCTTTCAATCTGCGTTGCCCAATGTGGTAGCCCCTAGCCACACGGGGCTATTCCGATGTTCATTCATTCAAATGAAAATAAATAAAATGAAAAATTCGTTTTTTCAGACACACCAGCTACATTTCAAGTGTGGCAAGTGGCTACTTTATTAGACAGCAGAGAGTGGGATATTCCATCATTTAAATAAATTCTATTGGACAGCGCCTCTTCAGATAAACGCGTTTAATCTTCACAACAAGCCTAATAAAGTACGTACCATTCTCTCATTTTGCAGATAAGGAAAGCGAGGCACAGGGAGTTATGTGTAACTTGCCTGACGTTGCGTAGTTAACAAGGGGCAGGGCTGGACCCAGAGCCTGTGGGGTGAAGCGCAGCTCACCTGTACTGTCCGCTTTCACCTGGACTGCACCTGATGGAGAAGGTCACACCCGGGTCAAATCTCATCATTGGATGCCTTAAGATTCAGCCAAAATTCTGAGCCAAAGGTTAGATCTTTTCCGATGAAAAACATAGGCCTGTATTAGCACAATCTCTCCCTCCTTAAAAGGAAGATGGGAGAGGGAGCTATGGTGTGTGATCTCAACAAGGCAAATAATCTAAGCTCTAGGATCCTCAGTTTCCCAGTCTGTCAATTTGAGGAGACAGTGAGTACCTATGTCATCAAGCTTTTGTGAGGATTTGACAAGACATGGAAAGCACTCAGCACAGTACCTGGCACACAGTACGCTACTTTGGCAACTAATGTCATTGTCCGCATCATTACTGCTCCGTACTGTAATGGCCACACAGGGATGGAATGTTCCAGAATGCGCAGTGAACAACCAGAACCCACACCTTCTCCCAGAGCTGCCGTGAGACCTGGTAGCAAGCACCACACGCTGGCTGGGAGCTGGAGAGCTGGCAGGAAGCGCCAAGGCAGAAGAGGCCCGGAAACCGCTGCATTTGGCTCCTGCACTCAGTGCTTGTAAACTCAGGCAAGTGTCTTCCTCCTCTGTACCTTCGGTCCTTAAAAAATGGCTATAATCATACCTCCTGCATGATTATTTCAAGAAATAAGTTAATTATCTAGAAGCTGGTACCTAGATAGTTGGTAAGAATAGGCAAAATTGCTATTTTTATGAATAATTTCCAGCTTTTCACGATTTAAAAAAATGCCTTTGAGTATTTTCTTGCCCAGACGCCTCAGGCCGACCCAGAGGCTGTGTCAGGGCAGAGCTGGGCGAGACAGGACGGATTACTGTCCCACACCATCGCCGGTAACGCTGTTAGTGACATAGCCCAAAAGGCCTCCCGGGGCACGCATGCATCGGCTGCTCCACATTCTCCACACCAGCGGGAACAGCGTCTGCCCCTGAGGACCCGAGGTGACCGTCCTGCCCATTATGACAACTGAGAAGAGAAGCACATTGCCCGGCTCCCGTCTGGCCATGAGACTTCACCATACCTGGCTCCGGCACAAGAAGCCGCAATGCCCAGCCTGAGAATTGGACTTCCCATGGAAAAGCGGGGCCCTCCAACCCCAAATCGCTAAGTTCCTGGCATGTGGCTGCATCGGGTGGTTAGTATTAAAGGCATCTAAATAAAAGTGGACCCTGAAAGAGTGTGTCATGAACCAAGGATTATAATTAAACCCATTGTGGGAGATTGAGGGCACATACAAGAGGAAAACAAAACAAAGGCCGCGTACAAATAGGAAAAGCAAACTTTCACAAGGTCAAGCGCAGTAAGGAAAAAAAGACTGAATTGCACCCCATTCTTTGAAAAGTCCTGAGCATAAAACACAGCTCTTGTTCACTCTGCCCGATTTCTTCTCCTCCCAAAGCTGACAGAGAGGCTATGAAATACATCTGCCCTATCTCTCATTTTACTGGTTTTTCTTTTCGTTTCTTTCTGCTGGTTAATGTACTAATGCCTCATTTATCTAACATGATCCAAATGTGGTTGCCAAGACAAGCTGTAAAATAACCTGCCCACCTTGCATCATTCTCACACCAACTTCATCTGGCTCTCGGCCATTGCTCATTCATTTTACACGACGTACCCTCTTCATGGATCGTATTTTGTGGGGATTTTCTCCCCTCCCCCGGAACTCGTGCAATTTACCGAAGCACTAGAATGTAGGATTCTGGGAGTTCTCTCGTTCCCTGACACAATAAAGAATCATTGTGAGGGGAAAGAACTGTAGTGTAGGGGCATCAGCCTGTAATGTTATCAGTAAAATGTGCCTGCTTTATACAGCACAGGAAGCTCACAGAAAGGAAACTCACAAACAAGTGAATAATCTATGCCGGGACGGTCAGATCACTAAATGGAGAACCAAGGGTTAAAGCAGCCTTAGGTGGACATGCCGAAGCCGTCCAAACAAGTTACGGGAAATGAAGACTTAGGTAAATGCCTTCTTCAAAGAATTAATTTCATCTTCTTTTAAAAATATTGGTACTCAAGCTGTTACTCATAGAAGTAAATCCCCAATAAAAACAGGTTCTTTATCAGTGATCACCAGCGGGTATGTAATTACTAAAAATTAAGTGTCTGGCCATGGTGACTTTAGTTACTGAATTGACTATTATTGGACTATGTTAATCATTTCAGAGATCACAAATGTCCTTCCTGTTTAAACTCTTCTGAAATAACTCCCACGGGCAAGTCAGAGGAGATGACTTGTTCTTGCTTGGTTGCCTCGCTAAAGGACACCGCTGTCCAAAATGACATGGCCAGGGCCGGGCAGAGCTCTTCTATCACAAGGCTAAGGTCTCGTCTCTTTGTAAACGATAATCATTGCAAACACCCAACAAGGGTTGAGCAAAATGTGTTCTACTAGCACTAATGAAACAATTGACTATTTTCCTTTTTCATAGGTAAACAATAGCTAAATTAAAACGAATAGAACTTTAGTTAATAGTACTTTTCTTTCCTTAATTAAAACCTATACTATTAGGCCCACAAAATGGATAAAGAAGCCCTATCAGTTAAATCAATTGAAATGGTTCATCTGTTTAGTAAACCATAGAGAGATTTGAAAGCAAATGAACACGTTTTCTCAGCGTAGGAAATACAATTTAGATAGTGATCGTTAAACACTAAGGTTTAAGAAGTATCTCCTACTTCATTAGTGTGAAAAGACCACTTGGCATTTGGGTCGCTGTGTCTTTTAGTTACCAACTTGTGGACAGTTAAAATCTGCAGTGATCGTCGTCAGATGGAGAAACGAAAACACTAAATACGCAGATCATTTAAAGGACATTATCACTGGGTAGAACTTTCTGTGTGGTGAGCTGTGAGATCTGTATGTCCCCAAATTGCTGGCTCAGGATCATCTTGGTAAATGGCAAGCTTGTTAGAAGTTCACAAATGGCACCTCTGTTTAGTGGTCAATATTCTCTGCTCATGAAACGAGGCTGTTCGGGTGATCCCGGGAGGACAGTCATCTTGGAGGCGGCAGGAGGAGATCACAGCGAGTGTGGGAAGGGCCACGTGGAGCCACCCAGCCCCACTGGCCACTTGGCCACCTCCTTCGTAGGAGCAAGTTTTAAGATTTTCTCTTTGAAATAGAAAGCGCTAAGCTGACTGTGCTGGCGTCATGCCTGGACAGCAGTCCCTCTTCGTCAGGAGATGGGCGCTGGGGCTCCTGCGTCCTGCCGTGTGTGTGTGTGTGGGGGGGAGGGCTTTCTGGCTCTTGTCACCCGGTTTTCCAGGAGGCCCACGGCGCTTCCAGAAAGTACCCGTCCGGACCGCGGGAGCTCATGCCGTGGCCCACCATGGCCTGCCCAGACCACTAAGAGGCACTTCAGATGTCCTGAAACACAGATGGGCTTCCTGCCTGGGACATATTCGCTCAGAGGGGCCGCGCCCCCACCGGTGTGCAGACACGTGATGTGGGTTTTAAATAGAAGCCAAACAGAAACTCTTCAAGTATGAGATAATCAGACTGCAGAAAACACGGTTCCTAAGCCCATCGTGGAATCCCCCTGTGGCTGCTGACTCTACACAAGCCACGGATCACATTTCCATGTCTAATTGCAGTGTCTCTAATCACATCTATTATGGCTCTAATGTCAGGCCGTCCCTTCTCTCAGGAGGAAATGGCTGTCAGCGTCTAAAGAACTGTCGATGGGCCTTGTGTTTTATGATGGGTCATGTCGGAATTACAGGAAGCATAATGCATGTGGGTGGGGAGGTCCTCCGTGCATCCCACGGTCATCTGCTTATCTTGGGGACACTAAATTGTTCCTTTTGTCAAGATTGCTTTCCCATTAAGTCTTCTTGGTTCTGGTAAACTAATCACAATTCTAGCAACCACAGATGGCTCTGGAACAATAATTAAAACACATGAGACCACTTCACTAGTGACTAGTTAGTGATTTCCTTTTTTAAGAGAAATCGCTTTATAATTTTTTTGACTATAAATATATGTTCACTAATGAAGCTTTCGGTCATACCAAAATGGAGGTTTTTTTTTTTTTTTTAAGTAAAAATCACCCACAATTCACCATCTAGGGATAAGTGCTTTTAACGCTTTGCTGTATAACCTCCTAGAGTTTTTATCTACTTATACATACAAGGTATGATATCCCACTGTGCAATGGTGTTCATTCTTTTCAGCAAAATGTTTCTGTAGTGATTGTTGAATGCTTACAATTCTTAAAATGACATCTTTTTTCTTGGTGCCCTAACTCTTGGGGATTCTCAGATAACTGACTCGTTGAATTTCTTAAGTACAAGTACAAATGGGAATTGTAGGGTCCTGCAACTTCTGTTTCTTTATCCAGGATTGTTGAGAATTCAGGGTAACCTCGGCATTCGTTTTCAGACAGGGTAAGTTTCCTTTCTTCTGAAATCAGATATTTTGGATTGAGAGTTGATGGCCTAATTAGCCTTGGATCTTTTTTAGCTTCTTGTAAAGTACTATAGATTGTTTCTGAGTGAAAAGTAGGTTTTACTGTCCCTTAGGGCACCTTGCTGTGCCTTGCTTCCCAGAATGGCTCCTCTCCAATGAAAATGGAAGATAAAGGCCAACAGAAATTGCTTCTATTTGCTTTTATGTTTCCCTGTTTGGAAGCAACTGGAATATGTTTGCTAGCTCATTTCCACACTTAGATGATACTCAGGAAATCCCCTAGAGTGGGACTAAGTAAACAACTTGGCGGTCTATTTATGTAACTATTGACCAATGGTTACGTAAAAATCATACAGCTAATGTTTATTGAGCACTTACTATATGCCAGACACCAGAAGTGATTGCATTCAGCGCTTAAAACAACCCTATGAGTTAGATATTATGATTTAGGTGACAAGATAGGGTTCAGATTTAACCCCAAACACAGCCTAACGCCTCAAGGGGGTCCATTCTGCTTTGATCCCGTTGCGCTAAGGAAATCTTCTTTGGGCCTCCATTTCTTGTCTCAATATAAAGAGATGTTGGCATCATTGATCTGAAGGTTTCTCCTATGCTCGACATTTTCTGAGTCTACAGATCTACTGAGATACCCGCCCCCTGCTAGGAGTCATCTGTTCTCTGACATTTCGTCACCGCACTGCTGCCTTGGTCCCTTAGCCAGCCTCCCTTCCCTCAATGGTGGTGTTTCAGCTGCGGGACACCAGCGCAGCACAGAAAGGTCCCACCAAAATGCCACAAGATCCTTATGCACAAAACGCGACGCTCCTGCCATCTGTTCACAGCTGGGCGGCTCCCACCGGCTCTGTGGAAAGCACTCAGGGTCAGGGTGGGCGGCCGGACTCCAGGTCTGCTCGTCCATGACACGAGAGAACCAAATGTGAACGGGTCATACCTTATTCATGACGAGTCCAAAATAGCTTGTTATAACTAATTTAGAGCTCACGTGAGTACTGGTGTGCTATTTTTTCAGATACTAAAATTATCACCCTATTTCCATGGGCTTTGTGCCAAGCAAAAAGATATGTCTGCTTTGGGTTGCACAGGAACAAAGAAATTTCCCATTTTCAGATGGTGAGAAACTTTCCCATCAAAGCTATTCCATTTCTTTCGGTCCAAGGAAAGTGGTCCAGGGATCCTTTAAGGTGTTGCTTCCGGCACATCAGGAAACGGTGGGGTGAGGGTAGTTCCAGGCAGGGCTGCCGCCATGCTTTCTGCTGAGCATGATGTAGTTCCTGCAGAGACGTCCACTCGGCACCATTATGAAGCCCGTGCGTAACACGAGTCCAGATGTGAAGGAAGAATGGAGGTTGACTGGGCAGGGGGCGGCTGGCGGCTTGCCAGGAGCATTCCAGATGGAGGGAACGAGGTGTGCAAGCGCCCTGGGTTGGCAGGGGTGTGGCAGATGCCAGGGGTGGGGAGGACAGCAGTGGTGAGGGACCCAAGGCTGGTGAGGGGCCAGGCTGGCCAGGCAGGGCCTTGGGGACTGTGGGGCTTGAGCATCAGAGGGCTGTGACACGATCCGAGTAGTGTCTGAACGTGAAAATGGAGGCAAGATCTGTGTGTGCACTTAGGAGAGCCGCCAAAGAGAAAGGAGGGCATGAGTTTGAAGGGGGAAGACGTGCGTCTGGCTGCGGCTCCTTCGCGCTGTGATCCAGGGACTGTGTCCGGCAGCTGGTGGGCTTATCGCTGACTCAGCCCCCAGAGGCTGTCAGCCCAGCCTCGGAGGCGAGGACAGTGAATGTGGCCCTGGCTCTCGGCTGGGCACTGGCCGGAATCCAGAGGCTCAGGATACACATGCGGTGCCATGGGCACTTGCCCCCTCCTCCTGAGGCAGCCCTGTGCCTTCCAAAGGCCCTGTGGGCCCAGAGTGCCTGCCCTCACCCAACGTCCTGGGAAACTTGGCTGCTGTTCAAAGCAAGGCTCGCAGTGCATCTCTTGGCCACGCGGATGGCGGCGATGCCTTTCAGTTGTCGAGTCTCACCTGCAGGCAGAGCGTGTGGGTCCTGCCTCCCTGAGCAGTGCTGTTCCCGGCCGGTCACCGCGCCCTGGCTGGAGCCGTGCTGCGGGCCGCGCGTTGCCTTCCCCAGCCGCCGTGTGCCGTGCTCATTTCCCATTTCAGAGCATTAGAGATGGATGTACACATTTTGGAAAGCCCCTGCATTTCTGCCTGAAACGATCCGACTGCAGCCCTGAGGCTTCTCCTCACGGCCTAAGGGCGAGGGGAAGCGGCAAGGCCCAGGCAGCATTTCTCCATTGGTGCTGCTCTTGTCGAGAGGACACTCCTGCTTTTCCTCGGAGGGGTGCTGTGAGAACACGCAGCATAAGTGACGGGCAAACACTTGTGCTCGTACCAGTGGAGGTGGCCCACAATTACGATGTCACCATTTATATATTAATGTCCCGAAAGAGAGGAAAGGACTTTACTTTTGAGTTAGGATGAGAATTGGACTTGAGCTGCTGACAGGCCATCTGTCCTGAGGCTGCCACACAGCAGGCCCGGCGCGGTCTGTCCTCCGTTAAAAGCCCATTCCCACCAGGAGACACGGTCAGTATTTCTCGGCGCCCTGGGGTGCCGTCTTGGCCAGGTTGCCATCTCTGTAGAACCCATCTCCACAGAACATGGAATGGAAGATCTTTTTCCGGTATTTTCTGAACAAACCGAAACTTAATAACCCAGAGAACTTACCACGGGAAACACCACGTACATGTGGCTTAACGTCCGAATCACTTCAGGCCGCCTGTTGAGATCGTCCACCTTTGGGTGCCCTTCCCATTGTCTGCTGCTGAAGCTGTGGGGAGAAAACCTGGCAGGGCTGTGTACATTCATCCATGTGGGGCCCTGGAATGACAGCCCCGGGGAGCCACTCTGTGCAGCTGCGGGCAGCGTCTCCAAAGGGAGGAGAGGGCCAGGCCCCAGCCAAGCTGCCTTGGCCTGAGCAAATGACTGCGAAATTGCCGATGGCTCCCAGCAACGCTTAGAAATAAAACTGGACGGCCTCAAGACAAAACGCTGTGACACAAAGAGCCCACGATTGGTAGGATGTGCCCTTCTGACACAGAAAGAGTGGGCTTGGCAAGCCGTGCCCCCTGGCTGTCACCCTCCAGTTACTGGGTGACACTCAGCTGGGGTTGGGTGAACGCCTTTACTCAGCAGGAGGCGTTGCTCCTCCAAGGGGCCCTTCTGCCTTCATCCGTCACGCTGCCCCCTCTTGGTGATGGGTCAGGCTGCTCCTGTGTCCCTGGCTCCGAGTCTCAGCCCCCGAGGTAAGCCTTGCGGGCCCGATGCCATTCCTTCCTCCCAATGAGCTCGTCGCTCAGCTGCATCTCCGTGGCCCAAACGGGACGCAGCTTCTGTAGCTTCCTTCATGGCAAGCTATTGGAAGGATCGAGTCGTTACAGTGATTACAAGTCATCAATCAGTAGCTAAGGATAAGAAATTAAAATGTCACCTTTTAAGCGGCAGCAGCTCTCTGTTCTCTGGAAGTCAGTGATATTGTTAAGCAGTTGAGCTGATGAGAAAAAAAACTTGGTAATCTGGAGACCATTTGGAGGTGGATTTGCTTCCTCGGACCCAGGACCTGTCTTGTTCATGTGTATCCAACGCCTGCAGAGCACCCCGCGCACGTGACAGCCTCCTCATTTGAGACTCTGAGGGCAGCATGGAGTGTGGAAGGAGGCCAGCGCCAAGTGAAGGATCAGGGTTGAGACGCTTGTCCTCCGGCTGTCAGCCCCCGACGCTGTCATCGAGGCTGCCCTGCTGGCTTTGCCCGCCTGTGGTGATGGGCTGTTTCAGGGGAACGTTGTAATTTCTGTAGTTACGACAGTGAATTAATGAATTACAGATTGAGTACACTTCAAGTCACTGATTCCCCAAGGCAGTTAGGATGTGAATCCTTATTTGTACAAATAAAATTTCATACCACACTATGGCTGGAATGGGGTGGCTGCCGGGGTTCCCTTTTTCTCCCCTCCCTAAGGTAGCCGACAGAAGCAGCAATGGGCACACCTCACTTTGTACTCTCAGGGCTGCACCAAACTGTTGTGGAATTTTGTTTGCTTGCAGCAAGGCCCCTGTGCCTGTCAGTTAAGCGGGAAGCCTTGGGAACAGACGCCCTTTGCCCTGGAGGCTCCACACCACACTCAGCAGACACCCTGGAGGTGGGGACCAACTCACACTTCGGTGCCATCACAGGCTTGAGGGGCCAGCAGCAGATAACCTCACCCAGTTTGGGGGAAAGTGACCTGAAGGCGGCAGAAGAATGCCTGAGAGGAGTGTTCTGGGCAGCGGAGCCCTCGAGAAGGCTCCAAGGGGCGAAGACCTGGAGGCCAGCGGCACCGGTGGGGCCCGTGGGCAGAAGGCCAGTCAAGGGCCGCGTGAACCCACTTGGTTCTCAGAACAATAGGGACGTGGAAGGTTCTGACACAATCTCCTATTTCTTTAAGTCACTCTGGCTACTCCGTGGAGCGTGGAGCCGAGGAGGCGAGAGGACGAGGAATGTGTATTTGCAGAGCTCGGGCGAGGAGTGACGGTAGGCTAAGTACACCGCAGCGGCCTGGGCCTGGGTGAAGCGCTCGCGTCCGACAGACTGCCCAGCGGGAGGGTGTGGGTGCTTCCCGGGGCCCAGACCGCGTGCCGGGTGCACGCTCCTGTCAGTCCAGACCCACGCCATTGTGGATCCACTTGAAACTGTTCCTTCTCATCAGCGGTCCCTGAATCGTGGACTCTGCTTTCTGCCATCAGGCAGCTTTGGGCCTGTCCTTTGAAAGTCCATGGCGAGGCATGTCCTCTGGAGTGGTTGCTTCCAGAACCCATCACAGAGCCTAGGAATTCATGTTCCAGGTGAGAGGCCAATGCTGGAGCCAACGGCTCAGACCTGCTGAGCGGAAGTCACCGTGGCCGAGAGCCCACTCATCGTGGAGGCTGTTCGGGGCTCAGATGCTCTGCCGCGAGCGGGGAGGAACAGATCCCTCACCACCCGTTGCCCGGCCTGCCTTGGCTGGGCTCGGCTCCTCGGTTAAGGCCCACGTCCTCCTCGCCAGGCCGCGGGCTGAGCGGACAGTTCCCGGATCGGATCGCAGGAACAGCGGCGCTCCAGGTAGAAAGCAGCACCTGGCCCAGCAGCCGTGCCAGGAGTTTGTGGCCTCAGCGGGGCTGAGTTCGGGGCTGGGGCCTTTCCCAGGAGGAAGGAGCTGTGATGGAAACTCAGCTCCACCATCACCTGCGGCCAGATGCAGGTAGAGGCCACGGCCGGGGGAGACCAGTCTCTGTCCCACAAAGACCATCACTGGCATCTATGTAACCGGGTTCCTCTTGTGGGATTTGGAATTGGTTTCCAGTCTTTCCTGACTGTGAACTACACTGTGATGACCATTCTCACAGCCACATCTTTTCACACAAAATTATCTCCCTCTGGCGGATTTCTAGAAATGAAATTGCTAAGTCGGAGGGACGCTGATTTGAAGGTTGCAGACACACTCTGCCAGGTGGCTCCCACAGGGAGGGGTGCCAGCTCACGCTGCCGCCCCCAGCGGTGCCGTGTCTCCCTCGCCAGCTCCCCTCACCGCCTCCTCTGCAGGCCCGGCCCTGTGCGCTTTGCTTCTCTGCCTTCCTCCACTTCCCCTGTGGAGCCGGGGCCTGAGGAGAGCGCCGGAAGCTTTCTCATGTGAACGCAACTGTGTGTCCTGCGTTCCAGGGTCGGACTGTCCTAAGCTCCGGAGCTGCAGTGTAACTGTGTGGCTGGCCTCACAGACCACAGTGAAGGGTGTCACCCGCCCAGCATTGTGACAGCGCCTGGGGGTTGCATCCTCTCCAGAGCCATCCTACAGACGTGCCGCATACTGGGAGCCCTTTGAGAAGTGGTGTTTCCTCCAGCGTGGCCTCTGACATAATAAGTTGGGGAAAATGTACTCTGAGGCTTTGCACTTACAGGAATCATTTACAGACAACCCACATTTTGTCCCTTGCCTCTTTCAGTGCTGGCAGGGCATCTTGAATTTCTCTGGTAGCTCTTCCAGAAAGACCGATTGACTTCACCGCATTTCTCGAGTTACAGGAAAGGCCCTGAGTGAGCAGCTGGTGATGGATGATGGAGGAGACGGTGCAGGGTGGGGGCAGGGTTTGGGGACAGACTCCAGGCTCCTGCAGGCACCAGTGGCCCTGTGAGATCATTCTTGGGACGTTCCTAAGAAGGGTTGAGGGCTCAGCTCTGAAACCCAGGGGCTTCCCTCTGAGTCCCACCCACGTCTGCCCTGATGCCTCACTGTGGCCAGGGCAAGACACCATTTTGAGGACATGTTCACCCCATGTCCCAGACGCCCGGTTCTCCTGTGAGGTGGCAGTCTGTGCTTACCTGGTCAGAGAACGCTTTCGGGAGTTTCTGGTCACGGTCTGCTGAGGTTCGGTGGCCCACGGAAAGGCCAGGATTTGGAATCAGGGAACTCTGGGTTTGATGTGTCCCTGAATGGGGAGCTGGGCCTCACACTGCCCGGGACCCCACAAACCCAAGAGGGCCATGGGCAGGCAGCCTCCTCTTCCACCCTGTGACCCTCATTGGCAGGGAGAGTGACCAGGGTCTGTGTTTCCTGCAGGTCACCTGGATGCCAGCATGGCAGCCACGAACCTGGAGAACCAGCTGCATAGCGCCCAGAAGAACGTCTTGTTCCTGCAGCGGGAGCACGCCAGCACCCTCAAGGGCCTGCACGCGGAGATCCGGCGGCTACAGCAACACTGCACAGGTGAAGGGGGTGCGGGGGGAGGGGCGCTGGAGGGGGATGCGGGGGAGAGGATGGGGGAAGGGCGCGGGGCAGGGGGGCGCGGGGCAGGGGGGCGCGGGGCAGGGGGGCGCGGGGCAGGCCTGCTGGGGCTGCGGTGCGAAGCGGAACCCTTACCAGGTTAGGTTCCGACGATGGCTGGCCAATGGCCGGCTCACCAGGCCGAGTGAGGCCATTTCATCCTGGAGTCCACGGGCACATTGTCACATGCACCTGGCAGGGAGCCGCAATGCCTTTCTTCACGTAGCCAGGACTTACTTATAATAATACCAAAGCGCAGTGGTTAGAATTTGCAGCACATTTTGCAGCTGATACCAAGGTGTAACATACAGAGCTAGCTGCTGGCTGATGGTGGGCTGGGATGTGGTTAGGGAAAAGCAGGGCCCCCGGGGACCCTAGTGAGGACAGTGGCCGTCCGTTGTCTGCCGTCGTCACCTTCCCGCTCAGCCAGCTCCGTGCGGGCAGGACACGGGCTGATGGGGGGAGTGGCGTCCGTGTCTTCAGCGCTGAGGAAGCTGGTGAAGCAGTCACCACACCCAGCTAACGACTGTGCTTTCTTTTCTTTGTAGACTTAACCTACGAGTTGACACTCAAAAGTTCAGAAGAGACAGGTAAGAACTTCCTCCCCAAAAGTCAGTGACGACGTGCGTTTCCTGTGGGGCACATGTTGGCGCCACTTGCTTCCCTAAGAAACACATTTGCTGTAAGAGGTGCACACTTGCCTAAGCAACAGTGGGACGGGAGTTTGGAGCCCTGGGTGTGACGGGGGCCCAGGGACAGCGGCAGTAGCTGCTTTTATCTCCTTCCACCTGACAAATATTTGGAATGCCTCTTACATGCTTTTCTGGATTCCCTGATTTTCTACAGTGAATATGTGTTCCTTTGTCATCGAGAAATAGGTATGATTTAACCCAGAAAGAGAAGGGGTCCCACCTCCCCTGGGTCCCTCTCATGTAGCGGAGGACCTGGCACAGAGCGAGTGAGTGATCAGATTACTGGATGCCCCCAAAGGGTCGCTGAGCATCTTTGCCTAGACTCTGGTCCCCAAAATGCTTCCCCCCAACCAGACCCCCCAGGGCCTCCCAGAGGTATCAGAACAAAAACAGGAACTCGGTGACCTGTTACAGAGAACAGAGTGGGGGTTGAGAAAGTGCAGAATACACACGAGTCAGGATGGCGACTTCCAAACAGGCCTCGCAGTTATTGCTCATAAGTGTGCCCAGTCCCTTGTCACCTCAGCCTCGCGCACTGCCAAGCGCCCCGTTTCCTGCAGAGGCGGGGTCTGGGAACAGGGGCCCACCCTCGGGTCCTGCTGGAGAGGAAGGAAGCCGCCTGCCGCCCTTCCCCACAGCCTCTGGGCCAGGAACTGGGCCTCTAGGGACTCAGTGCAGGTCACCTCCAGTTGGAGACCTCAGCCCACGCCTGTCATCGTGTCACAGAAATCAGGGCATCCTCACTTCCTGTCCCCTCTTGGCTCAGGCTAATCTGTCTCCACCCTGAGTCCCAAGACCACCCCCACCATCCGGTCACCCCCTTGTCGGTGGCAGGGGCTCGTGGGCCCGGTTGGCACAGTTGGAGGGGCTGTCCCGTGGAAGCAGTGAGAGAGCCTCTCAGACGGTCCCAGTGGGCGCGTCTGCCCTCTGCGTGGTGGGAATCACTGCTTTCCACTAGTGCACACAGCGCTTGTCCGTCCTATGAAGTGCTGGGCATACAGCTGGGAAATACAGGCCCCTGGATTCCCGTCCCTGGAGGTTCTGATTCCAGAACTCCAGGAGGGGACCTGGGAATCTGTTTAAAAAGTGCCCCCGTGATTGACTGACTGCTCAGGGGAGCTCGGCAAATACTGCCTCAGGTGATAAAAAGCAGCTGCTGCCACAGCGCAGTGTACATGCAGCTTTTCACAGGGAAATGGAGACTTCTAGAAGGAATGTGTGCAGAGAAGGAGGTGGGGCTGGGCTTCCTATAGAAAGAAGAGTGAAGAACTGACAAAGCAGGAGGCCCTGATTCGCGGCAACAGTCGCCCGCCAGGAGTCTAGGCGACGGGGGCTCAGGCCCCTGCGCTCCCCCCTGGGGCCCTGAAAGGTCACACCCAACAAGCATCAGTCCACGTGGCCCTGCACTGCAGCCTGCTGTCCGCCCCAAGGAGCTGTGTGGCGAGTGCTTTAATATCTCTGGCCCTGCGGCCTCGTCTCAGAGGAGCCCAGGCACGTGAGCACCCGCCTGACCGCCTGGGCCTCCTATCTGCGCGGCAACCTCAGAGTTTTTGTGCTTCGCACAGCGAGATGTTTTACGGTTGTCCTTCAGAACAGAGCTTTGCGTGGAGCCGCATTCAGTAACCATCACCTGAGCACACAGGTGATCTGCTGAGAGCGTAATCCTAAGTCTCTGTAAGGTCCAAAACTCTGAATTTGCCCATTTCAGCTGCAGCAGTTGTTAAATTTGGAGACATTCTTTTATACACTAAACCAGAGAACTCCGAGCTGAGGCCCCCAGGCTCCCACCTTCACCCTTCTTGGTCCCATCTTGACCTTGACCTTCAGGGTCCCACCTTCACGGAGGGGCACGGCAGAGGCGGGTCCGTCACCGGCACCGCCGGCGGGCGGGTAGGACCTGTGTGGCAGCAGGACACCCACGTGGGAGGTCCTGCTGCGTCTGCAGGGCGCTCCTAGCCTGGTCCCTCCCCTCGCTCTTCCAGGAGACGGCTCTGGCAGAAGCAGCGAACTGAAGAGACGATGTGAGGAGCTGGAAGCTCAGCTGCAGGTGCGGGAGCAGGAGAGCCAGGAGCTGCTGCGGGAGCTGGAGCAGAAGAACGCCATGATCGCCGTGCTGGAGAACACCCTCCGGGAGCGGGAGAGGAAGTACCTGGAGGAGCTCAAGGTCAAGAGCCACAAGCTGAACATGCTGTCGGGCGAGCTGGAGCAGCGGGCCGGCACCATCGCCTACCTGACCTCGCAGCTGCACGCCGCCAAGCGCAAGCTGCTCGGCTCCGGCGGGACGTGGGACGGCAGCCCGTCCGGGAGCCCAGTGCTGGCCAGCTACAAGCCAGCGCCCCCCAGGGACAAGCTGCCCGAAACGCCCCGCCGCCGCATGAAAAAGAGCCTGTCTGCCCCCCTGCACCCCGAGTTTGAAGAGGCCTACAGATTTGGGGGCGAGAGCCGGAAACTTCTTTTGCGGGAAGCAGTGGATGCCATGCCTGACCCCACCCCATTCCTGCTGGCCCGGGAGCCGGCCGAGGTCCACCTCATCAAAGAGAGGCCCCTGGTCATCCCCCCGATCGCGTCCGACCGCAGCTCGGGCGAGCAGTACAGCCCGGCCCGCGAGAAGCCGCACAAGGCCCACGTGGGGGTGGCGCACCGTATCCACCATGTCACCCCGCCCCAGGCCCAGGCCGAGGCGGAGACGCTGGCGGTCGACCAGGTGAACGGAGGCAAGGCCGTGAGGAAGCACTCAGCGGCGGACAGAACTGTGTGAAGCCCGCCGCCCCAGCTGCCCGCACACTGTGATCGCCACAGGGAGCCACTCAGCCACTCGCTTTTGTTTTGTTTTTTCGTTTCCATGCATGCCAAGTTTTTTTCAGACCTGTCACAGGTAGTTTCCTCCTGTCCCCCACCCCCTGCCGCTCTCTCAGACACCAGAATGTGACCGCAACCCCTGCTGCAGACACGTATTACTAACCGCGTGGCCAGCGCCTGTGTGCCCAGCGGCTTGCTTCTGACCCCACTCGGTGTAGCGCAGTGCCTGGGCGGGCCGCAGGCTGCAGTACTCTCCATGCTAATGAATCAGATAGCCACTCGCCTACGTACACAGCCAGAGCCACACATCCCCCCGACCTCAGCCCTCCAGTGTCCAGGGCAGCCTGTGGGGAGCAGCCCCTGCTCCGGCCCGGAGACCCCGTGACATCCCGACACACCCTTCCCCGGGCGGCACCATAAGCAAGCAGCTGTATGCATACGTCACAGGAACTAAGTAAGATGACGTTACTCCTCATATCATCACAACCTGAATGTGTGTTTGTATTTTGTGTTATCCAAAATGTTCAACATCCCAACAAACTTTATTTTCTAAACCTGCCTTCTTTCTGTTCTGTGTCTTTCATTAAACCACCTGAGGGAGGAGGGAGGGCCCAGGAAGAGAGTGGAGGGGGGAGAGAAACAGCAGGAACCCCCCCACGCACACACCGCACCCCTTAACTACTGCATTATTGCCCTCGGGAGGGTGGGGGTTCAGTTCCGGGACAAGGGGTCCCCTGTTACCTCCCACTGCCAGGACCATCCCTTAGCACATTCTGTGTTGCTGAAGTTCTGGCAAAGCTACTTTTGCCCATTTCTGGCCCCTGCCCTTGTCCTGCTAGTGCTCAGCCTGGGCTCTCCCGCAAAGAGTAAAGCCACCGCCCACCTGCCGGCCGGCCTGCCTAGGCTCCAGGCTGGCCCCATGGCGTGCACGAGGAAGGGACACCCAGTAGCACCCATCCGCACACAGCCCCAGGCAGGGTGGGGCAGGAGCTCAAAGGCCTCACCCACGTGCTGACAGGCCAGAGCCAGAGGGTCCTGGCCAGAGGGTTCTAGAAGGGGGACGAGAGGCTGTAGGTGACTGGCCGCTCGGCTCTGTGCTGGCGGCATCATCGGGGGCTCTGCCTGAGCCCGCCCCGCACCTGGGCCTTGTACCCCACACCTCAGCACACATATCTTGCCCCAAAGAGGCATCTGCTGAAACAAACCTGAATCATCAAAAACACGCCTTTAAAAACTAACGTTAGGGGACGGCCAAGTGACGCGTAGGTTAAGAGCTGGCTTGGGATGCCAGCGGCCCCGGTTCGGATCCCACATATGAGGGCCAGTGACACTGCCCTCTACAGCTAAGAAGGTGAACAACAGCTCCACCTGGAGCTGGGCTGCTGTGGTTCCCCAGGACGGCATAGCTGCAGCCCCTGCTGCAGTGGGCTGCCATAGGCTACAGTGAGTGGCCGGCAGCCAGCGTGAGCTGCCAAGAGCCACGGTGAGCGGCCGTCCAGAGCCCGGCGACTGATCTGCCTCATCCGGGAAGAGCGCAATGATGATACCAACATGGGCCAATGAAGCAACGTCCTCCACAACTAGACTGAAGAACAAAAGGATAGCAACTTGTCTGTTCCCCTCCCCCAATTCCCCAATTTAAAAAAAAAATCTAAAAAAAAAAATAAAACTTACGTTAGAATTCACACTTGTGCCAGTGACAAGCCAAGCACTTTTGCTGAATCAACTGTTTCTTCTGGGAAGGAAAAGAAAACTCAACATCTCAAAATGCTCTTGTATTGAATTTACTTTTTTTGAATCCTAAAAAAAGCTTTAAAAACAAAATAAGTGGCTTATTTCAAATGAAAGGAAAATCACAGTCAGTCCCCTCCTCCCTCTTGAGAGGCCCCAAGAAATAACAGCCGACTTGATCGCTGTTCACCCTTCAGCCAGGGGGTTAATCAGAGTTCAGGGTGAGGCAGACCCCTTGCAGCACCCAGTGAGAAATGTGCTTCGTGGTGAAGAGGTCGGCCTCAAACACCAAGCCGACGCCCATGGCGTTCCGTCTGGTGGAGGTGGTGTAGACCGGCGTCCGGAAGGTATTCTGCAAAGGAAAGGCATGTGAGGAGTCCCTGAGTCAGGGGTCATCACGGGAGGGGTGAAGGCTGGTTTCAAGCGCTAAGAGTGCAGCGGCCGTTCTGTACGGTTGCATCTAAGAAACACGCCATGTGGCCGCTAGTTCTGACATGCTCATTAAAAGGTCCAGCCCGGGCAAAACGGGAGGCATGCGATCCACACCAGTGGACTTATGATTCCAGCACTACCCACAGGATTTTGTGAGAAGCCAGGAGCTTCTCCTGAAGCTAGTTTGGACTCAGCTTCTGACCTTGAATCTGTGCCCCCTGTGGAAGTCTGCAGACACACGTGTGCACGCATGCGTTTTCCGATGCTGACTGCACGCAGCTAGGGTGTCTCACAGCCTTCCCCACCCACGAGGGGACCAGCGCCCGTTTTAAAAGGCAAGACTCCTGAAACCGCCTCGTGTGTAACTACACTCGGCAGAGAAGCGAGGCCAGTGGAGTGGCGTGCGCCTCCCACCTGCAGTTTGAGACGATGGGCTTCAATGGGGATGACCTTCAGGATGGGCAGGTCCACAACCAGCTCCTTGGGTTTGCTCTTGACAAGACAGCCTCTTTCTGTATCCCAGCCGGCGCCTTCCAGATACAGTCCCGACACAAAGCATCCTAGAGACGCCAGGAAGAGAGCCGGGACTGCCGCAGAGCCCTCTCTGACGCCAGGATCCAACCCACAGAAAGGCAACGGATGGCCTCTCCCTCCCCAGACACAGTGCAGGACTTTTTCCAAAACGGGGGCCGTCATTTCTGCCCTGCCCACCTTCCCTTTTTAGAGGAGCAGCCCAGACGGGACACTCTGCAGACCCCATGCCCCTCCCGGATGGCCCCAGTGAAATGGACGTGGGGTGGCTGCCTCTCCCCAGCCATCTGCCACCAAGGCACATGGGCTTAGACGGCCTTGGGGACCCCGCGCTGTAAAAACAGCCGAGCCAGTTGGCACCACGCCAAGCCCACATCCCACCTAAGCCAGCGTGACGGGAGCAGGAAGCCAAAGCCTGGCAGAGAAGCTGGTGTCTGGGGACGAGGACACGGCAGACACGCACAGGAGCAGAGAGAGTGGTGGCCCTGACACTGCCATTCCTCTGAGACCTCGCTGGCCTCCTGACACTGGGATGGTGAGTGTTCCCGAATCTTTACCATAACTCCCCTTTCAAGAGCTCAGGGGCATTTGGGTGTTTGTGGTTAAATGTCCCGTAAGGTAACATGGCTCCGGGAGACAGCAGTTTCCGGCTCCAGTTTGCACGGTCAGCGACCAGCGTCCAAGGGACTCCAAGTCACAGCAGAAGGTAATGGTGCTGATCTGGTCCACCCTGTCTCTGGCTCCCAGGCCCCAGGCCCCTAAGGTTTCCAGGGAAGCCGCCTGGTGATCTGGTTCTTTGAAAGATCTAATTCTGACCCAGGAGCCCATTTCCCACAAACCAGCAGGGTGAACATAGCGCAGGGTCTCAAAGGAGAACCCGGGAGAGAAGCGTGTGTCCTCACCCTCAGAGATATCAAGACACGGACACAGAGCACAGCTGGCCAGTATCTGCAGCTGCCTGACTTCCTACCATGGTGGCCCATTTGGGCCCATGCGACACTCATCGCATTGCATCGAGGGTAGCTCAGGGAGGGACACCCTAATTGAGAGGCTGGAACCCTGTCAGGAGCTGACCGTACCTTGTCCTGCCAGCTCAGTCACTTCATCGGCATCTTGGAAATGGGTCACTTGCGTGAACAAGGTGGAGCGGTCCAGCGGCCAGCCGTTCTTCCGGCACGTGGCCTGCACCAGGGCCGTGAGGTAGGATTCCGGGATATGGAGCCCCGAGAGCCACATCACGTTGGGCTCACCCTCAGTGACCTGGAGAGAAGTCGGGGGGTGCAGCTGGAGGAAGCCTGGGGCTGCCCTCAAATGCCAGGGTCAACCTGACCAGAAGTGCGTTCATAATGAAAGACGTAATTCATCTAGTGGCAAAAAGATGGTGTTGGGACAACTGGCAGGCCATTTGGGAAAAGCAAGCTAAACTGCCTAATTCCAGATGAAGCAACAATTTAGATATAAAAAAAACAATCCACGGGGCTGGCCGAGTGGTGTGGTGGTTAAGAGCTGGCTTGGGACGTCAGTGGCCATGGTTCGGGTCCCACATATGAGGGCCAGTGACACTGCCCTCAAAAAAAAACAAAAAAACCCACCAAAGTAATAAATCAAATCTCCAATGAAAATCGTCATGATCTTGGAGTGAGGAATACAAACTCCAGATGCTAAAAAAGAAAAGACGGATATATTTGACTTCATAAAAATGTAAAACCTTCCTATGGAAAAAAGACCACAAACAAAGTCAAAAGACGTAGGGCAAACTGCAGGATATGTACAACCCTGGCAGGCAAAGGGCTAATTTCCTTGATATACAAAGAGTTCTTAAAAATCAATTTTGAAAGACAGAGAACTTGGGCCTGCCGAGTGGCGCATTGGTTAAGAGCTGGTTTGGGACGCCAGCGGCCCTGGTTCGGATCCCACATATGAGGGCCAGTGACACTGCCCTCTACAGCTAACAACAGCTCCACCTGGAGCTGGGCTGTGCGAGTCCCAGGGACGGTGTAGGCTGCAGCCCCTGCTGCAGTGGGCTGCCATAGGCTACAGTGAGTGGCCGGCAGCCAGCGTGAGTGGCTGGCATCAATGTGAGCTGCCAAGAGCCGCTGTGAGTGGCCGTCCAGAGGCCGGCGACCGATCTGCCTCATCTGGGAAGAGCGCAATGATGGTATCAACATGGGCCAGTGAAGCAATGTTCTCCGCAACTAGATAAGAACAAAAGGACAGCAACTTCTCTGTTCCCCTTCCCCGATTCCCCAGCGCTGTTCCCCTCCCCCAATTCCCCAATAAAATCTTTTTTTAAAAAAAGACAGAGAACTTGATAAAAATGAAACCAAGATACAAAAAGACAATTCACAGGAAACGAAACACAAAATGTCTGAACGCATGTAAAATACACTCAGCCCACATAGTCAGAGAAATGCACACCCAAACAGTAAGACATTCTTGTTTACCAATCAGGGAGAAAAGATCCAAAATACTAAGGACACACAGGGTTGCAGAGAAGCAAGGGAACAGTTATTTTCACACACTGTTTTCCAGGTCTCTAGAAAAGCACGTGATGAGAGTGTCAGGATTTACAAGGCGCACACTTGATCCCACAATCCCACTGGAGGAGTTTCCCTGTGGGACGTGCTCACATGCACCGAAGGATGGGAACCACCTGGACATCCACCAGAGACAAGGACACGGGGTCTCTGAAAGTGAAGTACCCTAAAAAGAGCGAGGGGGCTTAGAGGTGCTTAGACGCTTAGAGGAATCAATCAAGCTGTGTGTGGTACGCTTCAAAGTCTTAAAAGCAAAGAAAAGGGGAAAAGGTACAGTATGCTTGTAGAGTCAGCAGTTCTAGAGCGCCCGAGCGACTGCTCCAGAGGTCGCGCTGGGTGGGGGAAGGGGTCAGGGTGGTCGCAGGGGGCTGCCCCTCGAAGCGGCCACCAGACAGCGGCCTCTCACTCACCCACAACGTGTACTGGCTGAACCGCCGCAGGAAGTAGACCATCCAGTTTCCAAGGGACTTCAGGGTGTCAGGGGCGAGCTTTCTCCAGATGTTAGGGATCTGCCCGAGTAAAAGGGACCTGGCGACATCGTCTAACTCGCTGCTCATTCCAACCTCTCCAGCCAAGGCCTGTGGACAGAGTCGAGGGCGGTCAGGGAGTGCAGGCAGCATGGCGGGGGCAGGGCCTGCATGTCTGTCAGCGCCGGCTCACCCTCTGCAGCTCGGCCAGCGACCTGGCCATGCGGACCACGAGCTTGTTGAAGCGCTCCAGCTCCTGCAGAAGCACCACTGCCGTGGGCGACATCCCCATCCCGAGGTGCTTCCTGACCTGGTCCAGGTCAAAGGTTTTGGGCATCTTGTTTTCTATGTCCTTGGCCACCTGGCCGATGTAATCATCTCGGCCAATGCCAGTGCTGGACTCCCCTAAAACCAGGACACGTGTTAGGACAGCAGGGCATCTGAGCATGGGCCTGGGGCACCCGTGCCTTCTGGTTTCAGAAAGGCATCGCAATGTGTCAGCTCTCAGGACTAACAGTAGCACTTTGTGGCACCGCCCTGGGCCTCGGCCACGTGGACATGGCCTCCGAGGGACGCCTCACCTGTCTGGGGCTGCAGCTCCAGAAGGTGAGCCCACATGTCTCGGGCAGCCTGAGTGTAGTACCCGATCTCGGCGTTGGAATGAAGACCGAACACTTCTGGTGTGTTAGCCAGCGGGAGGGCCTCGATGGCCTCTGCAGCACAGAGGATGGACAAGGGACACGTCACGCCGCCCTGCGTTTCGGAGGCCCCCAGACTCACATCTCTAGGCACGCAAGACTCGATTTCCACTGCTCGGCGGGTGACATGTTTTAAACGAACACTCTACACAGCACGCCGCCCAGCTCTGTCTGTTATGAAAACAGCTCACGGAGCTTCCCGGGGCCACTTGGCCCATCGGGCGGAACCTGATGTATCAGCCGTCATTCCAGGACAGCAAAGCTGACCTAGGTCCGTTGGCTCTGAGGCTGGGATGAGCCCGTCAGGCCCCTCACAGGTGACCACAGCACCAGCCATGGAGCCCCCAGGAGGGACCGGAAGAGCCATGAAGCCGAGCATGGAAAACAGAACGGCCCGACTGCATGGCCCCTGAGGAAGGCGTGTCGGATGCTCTCTGGCATCTGAGAAATCTCACCAACGAAATTCTCCTTGACGTCACCGCGAGGGATTTTATAGTCCACCTCCTTGTTCCGGAAGAAGTGGAATGGCTGGAAGGTGTCAAAGATGAAGTCCCCCAGGTACTCATCCATGTAGATGGTCAGGATGCGCCGATCAAAGCTGTCGATGGCCCGTCCTCCATACATGACCTGAAGGTACAGAGGCTGAGAGCTGGCCGGGCCCCAGAACCACTGGCGGGGCCCCGAGACCCCGGGCCCGAGGCTGGCTCAGGGTCAAACCCGTGAGCCCTGGGTGCCATCCTGCCAGCCTGGCCACTGTACTGCTCAGACCATGCGGACCGCGTAAACTTGGGGTCACTGTATACAGGGGGCTTGTCTCCTGAGTCAGAGAGCCCAGGGGACACGCGGCCCTCCAAGTGCTGGAAGCCAGTGCACGATGTGCAAAATCTCAAAACAGTGAACAAATAATAACACAGGGCAACCAAAGAAGCCAGCAGCCACCCTTGTCTTCGGAATTGGCGATGTCTGTCACTGTGTGAGCCGTGTGAGGAAGCTCTCCCATGAACCCTGTCGTCGTCCCCAGAGAGGACCCGCATGTCCCCTGAACGGGAACCAGGCCCCGTGAGGAGCCTGAGGCGTGGCCGGGTGGGGACTGCCGACTGCTGGAGAAGCCGAGCCCCTGCGGTGATGAACCCAGACCCTCCGTGTGGATGAAGCTGGGTGTCCGCAGGGACCCACGGGCCTTCGGCCGGCGGGCAGGAAGAGCACGAGGGGGTCACCCAAGGGCGCCAGGCCGGGCCTGCCCCAGCCCGGGAGGTGGCCCACGGAGGGGCCCTCAAGACACTCCTACCTCTCCAATGAGGTACTTGAGGCTGCCCCACGGGATCCGAGGGTCATGCTGCTGGAAGGCTTTGGTTAAGTACGTGTTCAGAATTTCCATGCAGACCTTAACAGAAGAGGGACCGGCTTGGTTATGCTCAAACCCACACGGCCATCTGCATTCTGACCCCCTGAAGGCGAGGGCAGGGGCAGCTCGGCTGTCATGAACTTGAAACAACGGGCGGGATGGACAAGCCACCAGCAGGGCAGTTTCTGGGGAGAAGCAGCTGCCCCTGCGCCCTCACCTGGAAGTCAGACTCGTTGAAGTCGTAGTACACATTCCACCCGATCTTCCCGAACTTTCTCCTCTCCTGCACCACCGCATGGAAAAACGCCAACACGTAGACCAGCGGCTTGAAGGCAGGGTGTGGACACCGCTCCAGCATGTCATGAGAGATCTTGAAGTAAGTTGCTCTCAGGTTGAGTTTCAGCCCATTGGGTGGCTCCGTGACAACCTGTCAGAGGAGGAGGAGGAGACAGATGGTGACAGAAACCGTAGGTGCGCGGACAGCTCTGAAGGGCGTGCAGAAAGGAACGTCCTGGCATTTCCTTCATCCTTACGTGGCCGTCGGCCCCTTCCCCAGGGCCCAGGCGAGTTAAGGAAGTGAGTGTTATCCGTGCAGTGCCACTTGCTCCACAAGCAACCTGGACAAGGTTCTTTAACCTCTCTCTGAACCGTGGGGTCCTCAAATGTGAAATCAAAGCAGCTACGTTTTCCCTCTACCTACCCCACAGGCAGATGACAAGACCGTTCCCAAAAAGTTCTCGAGACAGTAAGTTAAATGGGGCATGTGAGCCACTGGAACCTTCTGCACCACCCACTAGAGTACTGCCGGCTCCGGGGTGGGTGGGAGGGGGCAGCATTGGAGATAAGAGGCCTAACCCTCTGTCAGGCGTCAGGCGCAGCTGATCTCACAGATTCATCACACAAAGATGCCGCTATGAAATGCGTCTTTACTAAGTCACAAACACGACTGGCGAAGGGTTAAGGTAGAGGGGGAAGCGATGAGTCACGATACTTAAGTTTACTTAGATATTTGAAAATTTGTGTGCGATGAATCTGTGAGATCAGTTGCGCCCGATGGAGGGTTAATCAATGTGAAGTACATGGAAACTAACAGAGACATTGTTCGGGCACATGCAGAAGTGGTATAGACAGGCCCGGAAGTCCCAACTATCACCCAGTCACTGTCACTCAATTCCACACAGTGCTCATCTCTGAAGAGAGAGGGCGAGATGGAATTGGGAAGGGGTGGCCTTGAGGTCCCAGCCATATCCTAGGTTTATTTCTAAACACGCGTGCACACGGCAACATGGCGGCGGCGAGCTGAGGGCCGGGCACGTCGGTGCTCGGCGTGAACCAGACCTTCAGGGACTTCTGCAGAATCCCGATGGGGAAGCCTCTGGTGGGGTCCGTGGTGAGCCACAGGCGGAAGTCTGGGTGGGGCTTGGTGATCCTCTCCAGGGACGTCTCCAGGTCCTTCAGCCACGTGACTAGGAGATGGCAGTTCTGCAGCATCAGCCACTGCCCGCGAGCCACCGCCGTCTCCAGCAGCTGCAGAGCCAGCTGCACCGATGGGGAGAGGAGGGAAGAGCTGGACCCAAAGCCATGCCAAGCCCGTGCTCACCCAGAGGCCTGCTCCCAACCCCCCAAAAGTGATGGCCCACCCCACCCTGAAGCCGGTGATCTGGGGACTACAGCGGGCCCTTTGAAGACACAATCTTAGAATTCCTTCAAGGCCGCCTCTCCGCTGGGCTGGTCCCAGCCTGGAAGGTGAGGGAGCATTTTGCACTCGGTGGTCACCCTTGGCCCTAAGAGCTCCGTCTCCTCTGACACAAGGGCACCTGCACCCTGATGCCTACCTGGGCCGTGCCATGGGGGCAGCGACAACCCTGATCCGCACCTTGGAGAGGGGTGGCAAGGACAGGAGGAGATGAGTGTGAGCGAGAGAGGGCTCTGAGAGCAGCAGAGCACAGTGAACACGGAGTGGGCCATCAGAGGGCCGCGAGGTCTTAATATCGGCCCCCTTCCAGCATTTCACTCCTGCTCCATAGACCCAAACGCACTGAGCTCACACTTGCAGCAGCGCTGTTAGCTCAAAGCCCAATTCTGAACAGAGGCCAGGGACCTCACCCAAATTTAGAGCTTGTTCCTTCCAACAACAAATTACCTTTTCTTGACCTTGACCCATGGCAAGGAACTTGAGGCGGTTCCCCCCAAAACCATTGCGCTCAGCTAGCTTCATCAGGTCGCCAGCAGGGTCTGAGCCGGGGCTCAGGATGAACACGATGGGTGAGTTTGGAGTGCTCTGCTCGAAGATGGCTTCAAAGCTGATCACGGGGGGCTGCACGTACCTGGTGAAAGGAGCACTCTACTGAGTTAGGAGGTACCCTGGAGGCCTGCTCCAGGCCGGGACTGGCCTGTCTGACCAATGCTTTCCTCCCCGTGGCCGGCACCTTGGGACAATGCCCCCGCTACAGCTGCTCACACACTCCTGCTCATTTTAGAATCCAGTTTCCATCTGCAGACTGGACGGTGAACTGAGTGCCGCGCACCTCTGTGCGCCCACCTGGCACAGCTCGGTACATCATGTGGGCGTTAGATTTGTACTGAGCTGGGTGACTCCTGCTGGGCAGCCTCTTGGCCGGCCTTCCAGGTTGACGTCCTCTCAGCACAAAACCCAGAGGTTCCCCAGTGACAGCTCCAAGGCACGTCCTGAATGGCTCACATGTCGCGATTCCAAAAACTTAGTTGCCAACACATACGGATTGGGAGAGGTCCAAATTTCCATGTGCTTTTGCAGACTCAGAGGACCTGGGTCCCCACTGCCACCTGGTATCAGTCACTGGGAGTTAAGGGACAGCTGACCAGGACGTGACCTCTCCGGGATGCCACGGTCCCCACCCAGCTCCACGCACTCATCTCTGTCACCTCCCGGCTGGGAAGGCATACTCGAGTTTGCCACCGCCAACTGTCTGTCTGGCTTCGCACTCGATCCTGGAGCTACACTGTGCAGCATGGTGGCCACGCGGCCACGAGGGTACTGAGCACAGGAGGGCGGCCAGTCAGCTGAGGTGTGCTGAGCTCACACTCGACTCTGAAGCCATAATACCAAAAGAAGTACGCAAAAATATCCCCATTACTTGTTAAAAATAATACTTTAATATACTGAGTTAAACACAGTATGTTATTAAAATTTATTTCGCCTGTTTTTTTTTTAATGTGGCTACTAGAAAATGTGACTTCCCTGTGTCTCGCACATTGCATGGCTATCAGACAATGCTCAAAGATGCAGCTGTGACAGTTCTCCCTGGAGCTGGCCAACCACTGCTGGCTCTGGGGACAACCCCACCAAAAGGGCCCAGCAAACACAAACAACGCACTTACTTCTCTCCCATTGTTACAGTCACATAGTCAGTCACGGCCCGATATACCCGATCCACACGGAAACAGCGCAAAACAAGCAACTTCTGGAAAGGGGTGATGTCTTTATCGTAACCCAAGGGGAATGGAAACTGCTCGAGCGAATCCAGGTCATACCACTGGGAAGAGCAAAGCACAGGCCTAGTGGCGCCAGCTGTGTAAGGATACAGGCCCCATTTTTTTTTTTTTTTTTTTTTAGGGCAGTGTCATTGGCCTTCACATGTGAGACCCAACCCGGGGCCGCCGGCCTCCCAAGCCAGTGCCCAACCACCGCGCTAACAACCACGCCACTTGGCCGGCCCACAGGCCCAATATTTATGTGAAGATCCCAAAAGCCACTGCAAAGGGATGAAATCTATAGAAGTATGAACATCAAGGCCACTTCTAGTCAGATCTATCATTTTCTACCCCCCAAAACTATGCACTCCAGGGGGACAAAGTCTGACTGATATTCGCTATTGAGTCCTGAGTGCCCATTAAGGGACATGGCCCATGGTAGGCACTCAATAAATATTCCTTAGATGGATGGACGGACGGAAATATTTCTTGGATGGATAGATAGATGGACAGATGGATAGATGGATGGACAGATGGACGGTTCTCCCACAAAGCTGAGCAAGATAAAGGAAAGTCCCATTCAGGGAATTGGAGAGCACTGGTTACACTCTGAATGGATCACTCAAAGGAATATCTTCTCATTCATGAGGATTTAGGGTACAGTTTAAGTTTGGAGGTTACTGACACGTAGGGAAGGAAAGAAGGACAAAGAGAACATGAGCTCACCTCCTGCCAGACAGACAGATGTTTCTCAACATCATCAGCAAGACTCCCAAAGTTGTCTGAAAACATTTCTGATAAAAGAATGATATCTTCCCATCCCTGGTCGGACAACCAAACGCAGGGCTTTTTTCGTTTGTTTTTCTCCAGGGAAATGTTTCCTAAGCACAACAGAAGACGAGTCAACAGCTGACTCGGCATACCAGGAGGAGCAGGCAGCTCCGTCCGTGGACTTCTCTCGCTTTGGGGAGAAATCCACTGGAAAGAGGGGACTGGAAAGAGAAGGACGCCTAGGCTTCCCAAGTCACCACCGGTGGTTCCAGGCAGCCACTCGGCAGGCTCCCAGCCTCGGAGCAGCCTGTAGGTGGAGACCAGCTGCTCTGAGTCGAACCAGGACCGTTTCTGAGGTTAGAACTGTCAACTGAAGCATTTCATAACGAAGTGCTGCTAGAGTTCTAAGGAGAATTTCTGTTGCTGTTGTTTGTTTTAATGAACAAATTCATATATATGTGCAGTGTGGGCTAAGCGGGTCAGGAAGAATGAAATGAGGCAAATTCATTACCTTTTAAAAAGAAATCTAATTCTTCCTGGGGGACTCTGCCTTCTGCTTGTTCTATCTTGATTGTCATGTTGAAAGAAAAGAGTAACTTGTGCTTCTCAAACAATCCTGAAGAGAAACAATAGACGGATATTGACAATAAAAAAAGGTCACTTTTAAAACCGAGTTTCTTATGCACAGTGTGCTTAAATTTAAGAGAAATGAAACAGCTAGACTATAGAGTTGCATTGAGCCCTCACTGCATCTGACGTCCACAACTACCTGAGTGCGAAACTCTGGGCTTGATTTACATGCCACACCCAATATATTGGGCCTTCAGGAAAGTCATGACGTATTTTTCTATGTTTTTCAATGCAAAAATGAGTCATGACTTTCCCGACAACCCAATATATATACAAATGGATACACAGACATGTTCCAAGAAAACGTGATTTATAAAAGCAGGCGGTGGGCCGGATGTGGCCTGCTGGCCGTGGTAAGCCATCCCTAGGGTAGAGAAAGCACATTCCATCAACAGGCTCTAAACTGATAGGAGAACACAAAATACCAGTCTTTTTTTTAACAGAAGAAATGTCTTTCTGGAAAAAAAGGTGTGTAAGTCAAAAATCTGGGATTTCAGCTCTACGTCCTTTGTGTTAGAAGGGTTGGCTACTTAAGTGAGTCCTGTACCCCAATTGGTACAGGCAGAATTATGTCCCCCCAAATCCGTATGTCGAAGCCCTGAGCCCGAGGACCTCAGGATGTGACTGTATTTGGAAACAGGGCCTTTAAAAAGGTGATGGAGCTACAATGACCCAGGCTGACTCGTGTCCCTCTGAGAAGAGGGAGTCTGCACACAGAGGCACGCGCACAGGCCTCCCGTCCCGACCTGCGGAGGAGGTGCCCACCTGTGCAGCCATAGTTATAGATGTTGAAGGTCAGCGTGTCCATGATGTTCCTTAGCCGCTTCATGAGAATGGAGTCAGGCAGTGACTTCTTAAGCGACAGCCCGAAGACGTCGAGGAAGGCGCTCAGGGAGTACTGGTACATAGTGTTGACAAGGGCCATCTCGGACAGCACGAAGAACAGGACGGCGCCGCGCCGGGCGGCCGGCCGGTAGCCATCCCGCAGCCTGTCAATGTCCAAGGCTGTCTTCTCCGCCAGCTTCAGCTTGTCAGACACCTAAACGAAAGGTGCACGTTGCCATGGAAACAGGAGGACTATGACATGGGCACGAAAGTCAGAAGGCAGAGGGTGGGAGTGGAGGGGGCCCCGGAGAACTCCAGACCGCTCACAGGGGCTTGTGGGCACCGCCCTCTCGCCAGATGTGCTGGATATTCGTGGCTTGACTCCCCTGCACCTGTGTCCCCTTCTTGTAACAGTCCCCGATTTTTACTTGGAGACTCACGAATTGCGCCTTTCATTCCACATGGGGGTGCTCCACCCCAATTCCAGCGGAGGAGCCTGTGACCCAATCAACGCATAGCATCCCCAGGCCCTGGGACTGTGTGGGGTGGGCAAGTCGGTGACTCAAGTGATTCTCAGGACCTTCATGACAGGGACATGCAGAGTCTCACTCTTCCCTTTGGACTCGATCCTGAGGGGACATGAGGCCAGCCCATCTTCTGACCATGAGGGCAGCTTGGCTCCATGGGAGGCAGGGAATGAAGCCAGCCCATCAGAAGGCCCGGCCCAGAAATGGACAAAGTCAAGTCCTGAGAACATGCTTGAAGCCCTAGCTGAAGCCATCCTGGACTTTTGTTTTTAAGCCAATAAATTCCCTTTTGACTTAAGCTACGTAGGGTTGGGTTTTCTATTACTCTCAACTGAGAGAGGCTGACCCGATACACAAGGGACCCTGGGAGCACCATTAGGGTCCCTTGAGGTGGCCTTTTCGCATCAGGCAAACCCCCAGTTGACTCAAAGCCCAAGTCTGATGACAGCACAGACTGATGTCCTCCCACCGCCACCCCCACCCCACCCCCTCCCGTCTGCCTCGAAGACCTGGGACCGACCAGGAACGAGGCCCTGAGACCACGGAGTCTGACTGTCTCCGGGGGCAGATACGGAGGCCTGATACCTCCGTGGCCTTGGCCTTGGTCTCCTCCAGCGTGCACACCAGGTCCACGTTGTCCAGCATGTTCCCCGTGGAGGTGGCCAGCTCCCGAAGGAGGGAGTCTTCCAGGTCCTTTAGCAGGTTCTTGTTCTCACTCGTCTCCTGGATGAGGTGCTCCCGCTGCTCCTCCAGCTCGTGCCTCTCATAGGCCATCAGCACGCTCAGCAGCTGGTCCTCCAGGCCCTTGAGCGTGACTGCAGGGGGACAGGGGGAGGCCCTCACAAGCTGGTCCTCGACAAGCTGGCCGCCACGTCTTCTGGCCTACGCAGCTGTGCCTGGGGTAGGCCGAGGGCGGGTCACAGCTGGCATTTCAGGAAGCTGAGGACTCGTGCTCCTGGCAAAATCACTCCGAAGCCACAAGGCGAAAAAGGTCAGAGCAAAATGGAGACGTGGCTCTGTAGAGTAGTGGATGGACGCACCAAAAGAAAATCCAGGGCTCCACATATTGGGGAACCCTAGTGGAAAGCATCCCCAAACCTTATTAACCTGTTGAAGAAACTGTATGACAACCCTGGAAAATTCGAGAAATGGCCTTCAATTCCTGACAGAATTCAGGTGAGAGGAATGGGGGAAATCCACAATTATGTCATATATTTCAACAAAGAAAGACAGGATTACCTTCTGCCCAACAGAAAGGGGTCTCCCCTCCCTCTGGGTGGGAATACCTGAGCCCCCCGCCCAGGCTCAGTTGCACCTCAAGACACATAACTCACTGCCTTCCCAGGAGTTGCTGCATCATTAAGAAGTGACCAGTTAGGCCTTCTGAGCTCCTTCTTTTGCTTGGCCCGCTCCAAACACTTTTGAGTGAACTTTCTCTTCTAGTAATGGGCCCTTGAGCCACTGCTTTCTGCTCGAGCCTGCTTCTATTTCTTTGAACTGTACTTTTTCTTCTAATACACTGCTCTTCTAGCACTTTAAGAAAAATTTTTAAAAAACAACTGACCAGTTAAGATGCGCCCCTGAGAGAATGATCTGGGGTCGCTGAATGAAATGATGTCAGTCCTGTGGAAGCCCGGATCAAAGATGGTGGTCTCCATGGCGACCGCCCTACTTTGCCGCTGGGGCTCTGTAGATGCTTACCGGTGTAATTGATCACCATGGCTTTCCCAAACACGGAGGGGCCGTATCTGGGGTTGGCCAGCTTGGTGTTCAGGTAGAGTCTGAAATTGGAGTCATAGTCCACTTCCTTGTCCCCCAGGATGATGAACTGCCGGCCTTGGGAGACTTTGATGTTCTTCTCTAGGACGTTGTCAATCACGGGGTCGATGTACTCATCCACGTCATGGAACAGGAAGGGGGTCCCGTACTTTATGGACATCTCCAGCTGCTTGAGGAAGTCGGGGTCACTGAAGGACGCGACCTGGAGGGCGGGGAGGCAGGTGCGCAGGGTCAGCGCGCTTGCCAAACAGAAGGGGAAAGAGCCTTGGCAGTGGGGACCGGACATGTCAGAACCTTGAAGGGAGCCGGGGTGCGGAGGGACAGGGAGGGAAGCAGGACATGTGAGCTGCAGAAACCCAGAAACCCATGCGGTTCGGGCTGAGCCTCTCGTTCAGAAAGCATAGCTCAGTGGCCAAGAGTAATTACGAATTTCACTACATCTCTCACAAGACAGCAAAAGGCATCCAGACAGAGCCCACAAAAACGTTCATCTTAATCCTTTGGTTCACTTCCCTCCAGCCTCATGACTGCTTTGGCATCTGTTTCCTCAAAACATCTGAAAAAACTCGCTCTTTCCAGCCCTCTGAGGCTGCCCTCTCCCCTTCCTCTCCACTCGCTCGGTTTTATGCTGATTTATTGAGCTGCTCTCCCCAGATATGGAATCCTTCCTCTTTAAGGGACAGGATGGGAGGGGGCGTGGGGCTGGGGGCTAGGAGTGGGCTGGCCCTTTCAGAGCCCCCCCAGCAGGCTGAGGGAAGGGGCACACTGAGGGACATGCTGCCCTGGTAAGACATGTCTTACGGCCATCTGTGAATTTGACAGGCAGACGCTCCCCTGAGTTTGGAACACAAACAGGCTTCTCCCAACGGCATGTATATATACCTGTGAGCAAAGACCAGAAAAACTACAGGAAAGGAACAACTCACAATCACGGGTTTGTTAATTGTGTCAGAAAAAAGTGACTGGGCCCCAATAATTTCACCCAAGAAAATTGAAAACATATGTCCACAAAAACAACTTATATACAAATGTTCACAGCAAAACTATTCACAACAGCAAGAAGTGGAAACAAACCACATGTCCATCAATTGATGGATGGATGTGGTCCATCCGTCCAGTGGAATATTACTCGGCCATGAAAAGGACCGAAGCTCTGACACTCACTCCAACATGGGTGACACTTGAAGACATGATGCTGAGGGAAATAAGCCAGACACTAAAGACCACGTATTGTTATGATCCCACTCACACGAAATATCTAGAACAGGCAAAGCTATAGAGACAGAAGCTATATCAGTGATTGCCAGAGGTTGGTGTGGGGGGTAGAAGAATTGGGGGACGGATGGTGATGGCTTAAAGAGGCAGCATTTCTTTGGGGGTGATAAAAATTGATTCTGGTGGTTGTTACACAGCTCTGTAAATACACTAAAAGCCACTGAATTGTGTGCTTTAAATAGATGAATTGTGTGGTATGTGAATTATATCTCAATCAAACCCTCTTCCCCGCACTTCCAAAAAAGGTAACTGAGCAACTAAGGCCACCGAGCCCTGTACTGCACAGGGGACATAAAGCTGAGCAAAGCATGATCCTTGCCTTCAAGGTGCTCAGCCTCAGAGGCAGCGCAAAGGTAAAAGCCAAGTGGCTCATCCTGCCCTCGAGACAACAGGGTGGGCTGGGGTGGGGGCTCGGCTTGGGGGCTCAGGGCGGTGGCACTCCAGCTGGGCGTTGCTGGAGCCTGGGAACGCCAGGGACAGGCGGTGGGAGAGCAGGCTGTGCCCTGAGAAGGAGCAGCGGGGGCAGAGGGCGCCAGGGGAGGCGCCGGCCGTACCCGGAGGTTGTTCTTCTCCTCTCTCCTCTTTATCCAGTTGAGGGCCTGCTGCTGAGGGTCGATGCAGAGAGGGAAGCGGCTGGCCCGGGTGGTGAGGATGCCGTTCTGAATGGACAGCTCATCGGGGGGCAGTCCCTGCGAGCCCCACCTGGAAGGGGCAGTGAGAGGCAAGTCCCTTTTTGTGGATTTGCCATGGTGTGAACCAGGGGTTAAGGGTGGTCGGCTTGGCTTTCTGGAACCATCTACCAACCCCAGACTGCTCAACCCTCCTCAGTCTGGGAGCTGGACTTGCAGGGCACCCCGCCAGGGTGACACCCCCGTGGCCCCCAGCCCGAGGCACCTCTTAGCCTGCTGGCTCAGGCTGCACACACCTGCTGATCTCAACGTCATCGGTGAGCAGGCTTTCTAGCCGAAAGGGCTGGCTCAGGGGGATGCCCCGCTCCAGGATATCGAGCTGCCACACGCGGTTGAGCATCTCGTCACGGAACTCCCACGTGAAGGCGCCTTCATAGCTCAGGAACGCCGCGCACAGCAGGCAGTCCCCCAGAAGCTTCACCCTCCGGTGCATCAGCGCGTCCAAATCCTTCAGCCACCTGGCATGGGGCGGGGGCTGCAGTGAGCGCCTACCTCCTGGCACAATCGGAAGGAACATTCTAGAAGAACCATCTTGACCCACTGCTAATGGGGCTAGCCAGGAGACATTTCTCTTTGAGACAGAGATCGCCAGCTCCTCCTGCCACTTGCCTCCCTGTGAACCCAGTGTTTTTGAAAGACTTGGCTCAATTCTGGGGCTCAGCAGAAGCTTTTATCTAACAGGGGCCTCCATGAATGTTTGAAGAGCACGCTTTGTCTCAAAGCTACTTATTAGGTAGTAACCGCACTGTTTCAGAATGCTCCATCAGCGACTCAAACGCGCCCAGCGGGGCTCACGAGCTCTGGCTGTTGGTGACAACATTCGACCGAAGACCAAAGGAAGCGGCTGTCTCATTTGGCCTCTTCTGGGAAATGGCTAAAGGCTTCTAGGTTTAGAAATAGTGAACACAGTTTGTTTCCAAACAATATTTTCCTGGGTTTTCCACATTCACAGCGGCCAGATAAAAGCTGCTGTCATATCGGGGGACCAGCTATGGCCACGGGGTCTTGCCCATAAGCATCAAACAGCCCCAGCCACTTAAGACAGAAGCTCAGGACTGAAGAAGCCCCAGCTGTCCAGTGACAGAGGTGACCCATCTGGATGGGCTCAGGGTTAAATGGACTCAGGGTTAAAGGTCACCAAGGAGTAGAGTCCTAGGACTCTGGGCACCTTGCCAGAGACCACTGGTTTCTCCCTGTCTCACTGCTGCACTGCCTCCTTAACCCTTAATGATCATTTATTAAATAACACCTGACAACTAATAGAAACAGAATCTATAGAATGGCCATTAGCCACCTTAAACACAAGAATAATAAAGCCAGTTGTTCACAGTTTTCAGGTAAAAGTACAGCACGGCTGGACTCGGCGTGGTGCAAGCTTGGGGTGATGACGCCCCACTCACAGCCCACCGCATTCCACTCAGAGCCCCTGGTCTGACGCTGACCTGGCGTTCTCAGACCCCAGCCCCGAGATGAGCTTGTCGGCCGCGATCAGCCGCCGCTCCGTGATTCCAGCTTCTTCCTGCAGCGTCTGCTGCTCCAGGATGGCGGCCTCGTATCTGCCCCCCAGAGCCTCCAGCTCTCTCTGGAGCGCTGCCAGCTCACTCTGGATCCTTTCTAGCTCGCGTTTCGTGAGGTAAAAATGCCGCTCCAGCCTGGCCACCTAAGTGAAGATAATTTGCACCGCAGAACGGTGGGCGAAGGGACCATAGCGGGGCAGGGACCAAACAGAGGTCCACCCTGCGTGTCTCATGAGGTTCATCCTTTGGGGGGCCACTGCGTGCCACAGCGCTATTCAGTGGTTTGCGGCCTAAGCCCCACATCCCATTAGACAAAGGTGTCCTGCATCCAAGTTAGCAAATGGCTTAACTTCCGTGTGTACTAAGGTCACAGTAAGATGACACTGGTTCTAAGTAAAAAACTCAAAAGAATGAATGCACTGGCAACGGTACTGATCTTGCTATTGGGTTCTAAGTTTTCTGAGAAATAAAATTCTTAATTATAAATCCATGTCAAACTATGGCTCAATATGATAGTATTGACTTTATAATTCTCTTTTTTTTTTTGAGGGCAGTGTCACTGGCCCTCATATGTGGGACTCAAACCGGGGTTGCTGGCTTCCCAAGCCAGCGCTTAACCACCGCGCCACTCGGCCGGCCCCTGAACATCTTTTATCCTACTCTTTTCGCACAAAATTTGAAAATCTTTCGGACTTAGGTTCTGTCGGTTCTTGTTACCTCTAAATGAGAGCTGTAATTTAGAGGTATTATTTATTGGGGGAAATGTTTATGTGGCTTAAAATCAGAACCTGGCTGGAATGCTTCCAGCAAAGCTGTGGACACATCAATTCTGACTCCAAACTGGTCTCTCAGGGGCAGAGTCTAAGTCTCACAGACAGGCGATACCTTCTCTCTTTTGGGCTTGATTTCTCTGAAAACGTCACAGTAGCCCATTACAGCTTCGACAAATTTCAGCATTCCCAGGCCTGCTTTGCTCACAGCTTCCATTTCTTCAGTCGTGGTGTTGAGAGTCTTCAAGAGAACTAAAAGTCAGAGACAAAATGATTTCAATGACCAGCGAGCTTCATCTTGGGAAAATAAAATGGGAAACCAACTAACTGCCTATGGACAAGGTACATACGACTAGCTCCTATTCCCCGTGAGGGGACCCAGGCAGCATAAGGGGATGTTTAAGACGGTGACCGAGGGGCACAGGTGACTGCCACCCCGGACATCCTATGACCCAAGCACCTCCATGTGACAACCAGTGGCCCTAGCGACCCCCAACTGGGTACCACGGTGGCTCAGAGCAGGCAGCTAACTGGGGCTCATAGGCCATCGTGGGTCAGCACCACCTCCACCTGTGCCCGCATCTCGGGAGTAATTTCACATAAATGGAAACCCATCTAATTGGTATTTGAGTAAAAAGAGTCCCTTGTGTTTTTGTAGTTGTGGTTGTCCTTTGTGTTTCATTTAGTTTTGTTTTTAAGTGGCTGAAAGAGAGATTAAAGGTCTGAACAAACCACCAAGATAAACAGTGACACTAAAACTCGTGTTGCTGTTTGCAAAGACCACCCTCATCAGCCCGGCATCCGCACAGGTCCGGAGTCAGGCGGAAAGGGAATGCAGACACCCACAGCCGAAGATCCAGGGCCGGCCATGGGTGGCGCCATCCCTCCCACCCTGCGCCTGCCCCCGGGACCTACAGAAGACTCCTGGCAAGAGGCGCAAGAGGAGAAGTCGAGGTGAGACCAACTCTTGGCACCACCGTGCCTGTGGGACAAGACGTCCAGAAGACAAGGCGGGGCGGGTTCCATGAGAAGGTCCCGTCTCCTCCCGGGGAGAACCAGAGCGACTGTGGCATCAAACACGCAGCGGGGACGGCGGCTGCTCCTGCCCAGCCAGCATCCACCCTCCTGTCTCCTGTGACAGTGCTGCCATCCGCCTCTGGAAACACCCCTTCCGCCTCCCCATCCGCAGGGCCACGCTGACAGCACGTGACCACAACGGGAGGGTCTGCCCCCGCCTGGCTCTCCACAGCCGCGGCTGAGATGCCAAACCTGGCCATTCCGGGGTTTGTCTACACTCACCTCTGGTATTTTTCACTTGGCTCTGGGTGATCGCATCGAAGTCGATCTCCATCAGGGACCGCAGGAAATTGGGGTCGGACATCATGCCCTTGGCGGTCTTCCAGTTGAGCTCTTTGTACCCCTTCATGATGAGAATGCACTCGCACACCGTCTGCACCTGTTTCGGGGGCTTCGCGAAGGACCTGGCGAGAAAGGGAACACGCGTGGGTCAGGACCCGGCCTGACGGAGAGCTCCAGGAAACAGGGCTCAACCCAGAGTCCTGCCCTGGAGGTGATGCTGCATGGAAGCAAAGGAAGCCACGTCCCAGCGAGGGTGAGCTTCTCCGAGGGCAGAGGCGGGTCTCACCTGTCAGGTGCCAGACCAGGCTCCTGGAGCTGAGCAGGCATCAGGGTCTGCGCGGGGTGTCATTACCATGCAAACCCAGGCCACCCCCCACCTCAGATATCAGCAGGTCAGGGTGGAGCCTGAGAAACTACGTTTCTAATTGCACCTGGAGTGTAATTTCGTCTAAATGGTGGTAGCTGGTGTCATTATTGTCATCATCATCACTGGCCTACTTCCGTTTACTAGAAGAGGAGAGCTTGAGTGCTTGGATGGCCTGTCAGCATTCACGCAGCCTGTGGGGTCGAGGGACCCTGCATCCTGGGCTCCTTCCAGGCTATGCTGCCCGTTAATTGTTTTCTTTGTCTTTCATGGGGCTAGACTATCATTCTGCTGCTGCAACACTCAGATGTCCAGTGCCCTCTACCCCCCGGGCTCCGGAAACCCAAAAGGAACAGGACTTCACCAGCATGGGTGCACAGACCAGGCAGGAACAGGTGGCCTGTGAACCGTACGCAGGGGGACTGCTTGGCTGCCCGCTGCTGGGCAGTCTGTAAGAGCCACATCAAGTCGAGCAGACACCACAGCCGAAAACACAGACAGAAGCAGAAACAGAAGGAAAATGATGAAGAAAAGGCAAAGGAAAGACAGGAAAAAGGAGAGAAGAGGAGGAGGTGACAGGCCCCGGAGGGCACGCAGCAGCAAAGGGGAGTGAGGCGAGTCCAGCCCCTCTAGTAGGAGGCCAGAATGACCCAGCGGAGGGAGAGAGAGGCAGGGAGCGGGGGCAGAGCCCCACTGCACAGCGGCGTGGAGGCTTTCTACACTGCGCACACCCCTCCTGGCCCACAGAACCTCCACCTGCTTCCCTGCAGACAAAAGAGGACAGAGGGAGCCACACGTCTAAGGACAAGCCAGGACAATGCCTCCAGCACAAAGCTAGTGATTAAAGTAATGGTCCTGAGTCACCAGGGAAGGTGCAGTTTTGCTGGGGTCAGGGGCTAGGAAAGCAGGCAATGCTGTCAACTGTTATTCAAAGGTTTCCTTTGGAATTGCTGAAGGCCAGGCCCAGGCCTCTGCTCTCTGAATAGTCAGAGGAGGAAAGAATCAGCGAGAAAAGATGGAAAGAGCCCGGGCTTCAGTGCAGGGTCCCGCTGCGTTGGGCATGTTAGGAACTGTCCAGGGTTCTCAGTTTTCCCATCTATAAAATGGGGAAGCGGAACTGAAACTTCCAGCTCCAAAACCCTATGAGTCTGAAAGTGACGTTCTCTGCCATCGGCTTGCGGACCGTTCCCAGGAACCGCACGTATCTACTATAGAACACAGCACTTGGGTAATGCCGGATGACTGAGGCATCCCAAATGCTGAGCCTGCAAGTCTGGGAAGTGGAAGCATTTTTGTTTCATATGATTCCTTCCTTCCATCACAAAGAAACTCAGGGTGAGAGCTAGAGATAGAGATAGAGATGACATGCTGTCCTCTCTGAAGGAAAATAATCATTACAAACCCCACTCCCTACCCCTCTCCCTCACTTTACCCCAGACACTCTAACTGTGTCTGCTTTTCCCTCGAGCCAAGCTCCTTCCAGCCTCTGGGAGGACCCCCCTCTAGCCTCTATCCTACAACTGGTGAATCTCTCCTCTCTAGTCATATCCCTGCCCAAGTGTCACTCCCTTCTCTGATTACCCACCCACCAGACTAGGTCAGGCCCCCCATTATCCACAGTCACGGTGGCAAAGACCTAACCTGGTCCTGGCTAATTTCCCTGCACCCGTGGGAGTCCCGTACGAATGCCGGTGCCTCCCCCAGATGGTCGGCTCCATGCGGTAAGGGCCCCGCCCGCCTGGCTCACTGCTGCTCAGCCCCTGTGCCAGCACAGGCCGGGCTGGGCATGTGGTAAACACCCAGTGACTATTGAATGAATGAAAGGAAAGGAAGAAAAGTCATAGGCCAGTCACAAAGGGAGCCTTTTGTACAACAGTGAGACACCCACTTCTGATCTTTACTTCCCCTAATCTTCCTGCCTTAACATTTGAGGATTCCTACAAAGGGGATTACCCATCACAGAAAGGCAGTGCTATTCAGAGAATTAAAGGATCATGGAACTGCTGAGATGTAAGCGCCGACTCATCCCACTAACGTCCAAATGACCGAAAAGAGCCAGACGGTAGTCATCTGGAAAAAATAAAACTGGGTCCAAACTCACATTGAACCCGGGGAAACATCCCAATGAGATCAAAGGTTTAAACTCCGAAAGTACAGGAAGAAATCATGGGGAAATTATTTCACAATCTTCCAGTTGTAAGACATCTTAAGTATGATGTAATAACGAAAGGCCACAGAATAAAATTCTGCTAAAATCTGTCAAATACAAATAAAAATCTTGGGCCGGCCGAGTGGTGCAACGGTTAAGAGCTGGCTTGGGATGTCAGCGGCCCCGGTTCGGATCCCACATGAGGGCCAGTGACACTGCCCTCTACAGCTAAGATGGTGAATAACAGCTCCACCTGGAGCTGGGCTGCGAGCCCCGGCAAAGGTGTAGGCTGCAGCCCCTGCTGCAGTGGGCTGCCATAGACTACAGTGAGTGGCCGGTAGCCAGCGTGAGCGGCTGGCAGCCAGCGTGAGCTGCCAATAGCCGCGGTGAGAGGCCATCCAGAGGCCGGCGACCGATCTGCCTCATCCGGCGCAATGACGATACCAACATGGGACAGTGAAGCAATGTACTCCGCAACTAGACTGAAGAACAAAACGACAGCAACTTGTCTGTTCCCCTTCCCTGGTTCCCCAACACTGTTCCCCTCCCCCAATTCCCCAATAAAAATCTTAAAAATAATAATAATAAATAAAAATAAATAAAATAAAAATCTTATACGTGGTAAAACACAAATACACACGCAAACCTCATAAACAAAGTCAAATGGCTAATGATAAATAGGGAAAAATATCTGCAACTCACGTCTGGATAAAAAGCGAATTTCCCTATGATAAAAAATAATCCCTTGGAAATGGATAAGAAAAAAAAGGCAGCAATAACAACAATCCAACAGATAAATGGGCAAAGCACATAAATAGTTCGCAGAAAAGGAAATACACACAACTGTTACACAAGTGCTCACATGTTGAAAAAAAGGGCAGCCCCATTCATAATAATGTAAATGTACATGAAAACCACAGGTACCACTTTTCATCTCCAAAACATGCAAAACCCCAAATGTTTAGCAGTGCCCCCTGTTGGTGAGGCTATGAAAAAGCAGGCACTCACATGGCCTGCCCCCCACCCCCCGCCTGCCCCCGTCCACCGGTCCACGGAGGGCACAAGGCAGCAGCTATGGACACTGTGAATGCACATGCCCAGCAATTCCACTTCTGGAAATGTGTCCTTTCAGGGAACTTGCCCAGGTACACAATGACGTATGGTCGGAGTTTTCTTTGCCACATTGCAAAGACAGGCCAAAGACTGGAAACAAGCTAAATATTCATAAATCCTCATTTATGAATCTGGTTAAATAGATGATGGAATGTGATGGGCAATTTAAAAATATCGGGGAGGCATTTTGAGCTCCTTCCTTTGCTCGGCCCACTCCAAACTCTTTGAAGTGTACTTTTTCTTCTAATAAACTGCCCGTTCACCACTTAAAAAATATATATATCAGGGAAATTCATATCAATAAGCAAAATATCTCCAAAATGTATTGTGAGGTAGAAAAGCCAAGATGCAGAAAAATATACACAGTGTATCACTAATATGGGGAAAAGAAAGGAAAAGAGAATACCCATGTGTACCTTGTCCTACAAACCCTTAGAATCCAAAGTCAGGAGCCAAAGGGACACTGGTATATCTGGTCCCTTGAACAAGCATGAAAACTCTCTGGATGGATATATGAGAAATGAATGGCGGCGGTTACCTGCTGAGTCAGGGGAAGGGAGCTGAGCTTATGGGGGACAGATGGGAGGAGCTTTTCACAGCATGTCATTCTGATGGAACTATGATTCTAGCTAATGTTTACCTGGCACTGACTGTGTGTTCAACCCCGTTCTGAGAGCTCATAACAACCCTGACGTTGTGGGGACCATGATGATGATCCACATTTTACAAATGAGGAAACTGCAGCACAGAGAGGTTAGGTGACCTTGCAAATGTCACACAGCTTTCTCGGGTGCCCATCCCACACCTGTTCCAGGGGTGATGCAAGCACACCATCTAACTGCACGGACATATCAAGTGCTCCATGAGGTCCCACGGAAGCCCCGTGTACCCCCTCTCCCTTGGATTTTCTGAGGGACTCACAGCCCCCCCTCTCCAAGTAAATTCCTTTCAAAAGTCCTTCCCAACTCTGTTCTCACAATGTTTTTATGTTGCTGCCCAAACTTCACCTAACCCGGCAGCTGGATGTGTCCCTTGACAGCCTGGATGTGGACAGTCCCCGCACAACGCAGCCTGGTATTTCCACTTCGCTCTGGCACCTCCGTCTAGTGGCATAGCCACTGCCAGGTGACAACATCCATCCTTCCGCCTTCATCGGAACCACACCACAAAACTCTGAAGTAACGACTTCTTGCTCCCAAGAGTTACTCGACTCCCCTGTCCTGGGACCAGCGAACCCTTCTGTTCAAGTTTCCTAATAAGCAAACAGCAAGGGCACGGCCTTCAACAAGAAGTGCTGCTCAGCCCTTCGGAAAGGACAAGCGCAGAGAGCCAGCACCAGTCTGCCAGGACCGCAAAGCAGCGTCAGCTCCTGGCCCGGGGAGGGAGCCCTCTCCCATGAGACCTGGCTGTGGGGCTGGAACCCCTTCTGCAAAGGGGCGCTGAGGTCCCTAACGGGGAGGTGTGCGTGAGGCCAGGGGGCAGCAGGACGGTCTTCTTCCCGGCTTCCCCCTTGGTGCTAAACTTACCAGGGAGATCTGCTACCAGCGCCCCAGGGAGATGGTGCCACGCGGGAGAGCGCCTGCCCACCCACACCGGCCCCTTCTCCTGACGGCACGGAGTCATTTTACAGACTGATTCGCAACATGTCTGCGGGCCACAGTAAAGACCCCCTGGCTGCATGGCTCACAAGCCCATTTGGCTAGAAATGGATGAGAGTCTCTCTCAGCTGTCTGTTTCCCGCGGGGCGCTGACCTCCGCCTCCAGGGGTGTCCATCAGGGGGGCTGACTCACAGAGCCCCACCCCTCCCACCCAGCCCACCAGGGAACCCAGTCTCCTTCTGTGAGTTCAAGGCCACAGGCCGGCCACCCATCAGCTGGGGAGCCTGGGCAAGCTGCCTGCCTCTGTGGGCTGCACTTCCCTCAGGTGATGACAGCTCCCACCATGGAAAGTGCCTAGCACAGGGGCCGGCACAGGGCGGGGTGACGCTGGGGACCAGCCCAGCGGGATGCTGCCATCCTACCTTATCTCAGTCACATCTGACTTGTCCAGCTTCTGCAGCTCCAGCTTGGCGGCCTCCAGGACAGGCATGACCTCAGCAAGCGCCATCTCGGCCGCAGCCTTCTCCACCGCAATGATCTTGTTCTGTTCCTCTATCTCCGCGGCTTTTTCCTCCGCGAGCTTCTTCTTCTCCTCCGCTGTGGGGGCGGGGGACATCAGTGAAGCCACCGGGGGTGGGATGATGGACCACTGAGCCCAAGCAGTGCACAGCCCTTGAGGGTCCTTACTGAGCCACCAGGGCATCTATCGAGCTTTGGCCAGCATGGCGGCCTCAGGGGTCCCCCCCAGAGCAGAAGTCCCCAGGGTACACCGGGTCTCCACACCAGGACGGCTGCTCTGATTCCGACCCTCCCACCCATGTCCCAGCCACTCCATATCATGTGACACTGACCAGCGCTTTCTGGCCAGTGCTCGCTGAGGCCACCGGGGCTGCCCTCCCTGGTTTTGGGCTCCCTGAGATCTCTCTGCCTCTTCTCCACCTTTTCCTATGTTCATTCAGGCCCAGCTCAAAAGCCATGACCACCTAAAGTGGCCTGCCCGCTCTGTCACTCTCAATCTCATCATTGTTTATTTGCTTCAGGACACTGATGGCATCTGAAATTTCATCTAATTACCGGCGTGCTGTCTGGTTCCACTCACAAGAACGTAAGCATCTCCCCAAGGGCTGTAACCCCAACATTCAGAACAGGGCTTGGCTCACAGTAGCTGTACTGGGTTGAATAATGTTCTCTCCAAAATTCAAGTCCACCCAGGACCTCAGAATGTCACCTTATTTGGAACAAGGTCTTTGCAGATGGAATTAGTTAACATGAGGTCACACTGGGTGAGGGTCAGCCTTAAGTCCACTGACTGGGTCCTTCTAAGAAGGCCATGTAAGGACACAGGGACAGAGAGGGAAGGTCATGTGATGGTGGAGGGGAGGTTGGAGTCCGCATCTCTAAGCCAAAGGACAGCCAGGACTGCGGCCAGCAGAAGCTGGGCGAGGCAGGGAGGAGCCTCCCCTCAAGCCTCTGGTGGATGCTCAGCCCTGCCACTGCCTTCTTTTCAGACTGCTGGCCTCCACATTCTTAGAGAATGAAAGCCTGTTGTTTGAAGCCACCCAGTTTGTGGTGCTTTGCTGTGGCAGCCCCAGGACATGAATACAGTAGGTATTCAATACACGCACACTGAATTCACTATTATCTCCCGCTGTGGCATGCTCTCAGGATTCATCTTCACAGTAACAAGCAGGCGCAGGTGGGGAGTCCGCGTCCCACACCTGTCAAACCCCTGAGCCTCCAGCTCTGGGTTGGGCACACAGTAGGGTCTCAGTGCCTACTAAAGGAGGCTTGACGCCAACGCAGGAAACACCAAAGTGTCCAAAGGTGCCACTCAGTGCCTGCAAGTGGCTGTCCCCCAGTGCACCGGGTCCCCCTGCCCCCCAGCTGGCCCACACTCGCCTGCGGCCGTGTTGGTGGAGATCCCTGCCAGCAGGGCCTCGCAGGCGGCCGACTTCTCCGCCAGCACAGTCTTCTGCTCGGCCAGCTTCTGGCTCAGCTCGGCCAGCTGAATGGTGGCCTCCTTCAGCTTGTCCAGCCCCCCCTCCAGGCGCTTGCACTGGGCTAAGGAAGGAGAGCACGGGTGTCCATCACCAGGTGACGCTGGTCCCCGCACATCCGGGCCAGCGTTCCAGTGGCCTCACTGCGATTCATCCAACGGGCTCACAGCGGGCAGGAGCGGGGGGCGTCATTCTCATGAGATGTCAAGCATCTTTCAGGACGCCCGCTGCCGTATCGGGATGGCATCAGCCAAAATGAAAATATATCTGAAAAAGGCTCTTGGGCCAAGAGCCAAGCATTTTTCAAAAGCATTTTGCCACAGAGCGCACTGCTGCCATCAAGTATCTCTAATGCAATGAAAATTTATAGAGCTAAGAAAGTTCATGGACCAACACAGAAAAACAAGTGCCCACACAGGACAATCTCTCTGAGAGGTGCAATCCAGCGAGCCCTGCTCTGCCTCAGGCCCGAACGTGCCTCTTGCCAAGACACATCTGCTTAAAGAAAAGACCGGAGCGTGGAGCCTTACTGACTCGTCAGTAATGGCAATTTCTGTTAACCACCCCATTCCAAGTCTTACCTATATTAAACTGTGTTTTCTCATCCAGTAGCTTCGAGTATGTGTTAATAAAATCGAGGTAATTCTTGGGAGTCACGTAGTTGCTGCGCCTCAGCTTCTGTAGAAATTGTGTGCTGAATTCACCCACGGATTCGTGGACCAAAACCACGTGCTGTACCAGATCTTCTATATTTTCTACGGGGACCATCGAATTATTCCCTGAAGAGGGAGGAATGAAATAGGTACCTCTCAAAGAAAGGGAGCAGTGCCTTGGAAAGATACAGAATCCTCAAGGACTCAGCAACCCCACTCTAGGCGTGTGCATGAAAGAAGGGAAAACGGAGGCAAGCAGGTTCTGGTGCGCCGATGCTCACAGCGGCAGCCGTCACAGTAGCCACGGTGGAGTGACCCAGGCGTCCATCAACAGGTGATGGACAGACGGAATGTGGTCCACCCATACAGTGGAAGAGGATGCAGCCTTACAGAGGAAGGAAGGCCTGACACTCGGACAACCCTCGAAAACATGCAAAGGAAAAGAAGCCAGACACAAAAGGACAAGTGTCGCACGGTTCGACCTACAAGAAATGTCTAGAATAGGCAAATTCATAGAGACAGAAAGCAGATTAGGGGTTGCCAGGAAAGGGGGATGGGATGGGAGCAGGGAATCAGGGCTAAGGCACATCTTTATCGGGGTCAGAATGGCCCGCTGGACAAACCCACCCACCACCTGTCTTTATAAAGTTTTACTGGATCACAGCCACACCCGTGTATTTACATATTGTCAATGCCTGCTTTCTTGATACAATGGCAGAAATGAGTCGTTGCAGCAGAGACCGACTGTATGGCCCACAAAGTTGAAAACATTTATCATGTGGTCCTTTACGGAAAAAGTTGGCTGATTCCTGAGTTACATCATTGGAGAGAGTCATTTTCTTAGTCCTTTCCTCAAAAAACTACATTCTGCCTGCACAGGGGGACTAATTATTTATTTATTGACCATGTATTTATAAGGGGGACACTATCTACACTGTCACCTAGTGTCACAACCTGCTCAAGTTAGGTCTGGGAAAAAAGCATTCTCCTGAAGATAAACTGACTTGCTTTATTATTTCCAAGATGAAAACTAATCAAGGCATGCACTTGAAACTGAGAACAAACGCAGCGCTGGTTGATGCGGTCACTGAAAGCCCCTTCAGGCACCCTTTGGGTCAGGGTTCTTTCTATAAAAGAGCCAAACTGTAAATATTTAGGCTTTGCACAATCTCTGTTGCAATTACTCAGTTTTGCGGTTGTAGCATAAAAGCAGCCACAGACACTATGCTCATTAACAAGTGAGTCTGTGCCCCAATAAAACTTTATTTACCAGAACAAGCAGTGGGCCACATTGGCCCACAGGTCGCAGTTTGCTGACTCCTGCTTTGGATGATACTTAATCAATTTTATCCTAAACTTTCCATTTAAGTCCCCTGAAATCCCTATGGACTAGAACACACTATGAACCAAAAACATACAGACTAAAAAGCCATTTATGGCCATGGGAGTTAACAATGAAGGAATCCACTGGACCAAAATCCAAAGTGACAACAAACAGCTTTGTGACACCATAATGTGGTCCCCATGTTAGCCATCACTTACCTAGAAATGACTTGGCGACCGCATGCAGGGCTTGCGGGGGCCAAGGCATGAACCAGTCGATGCCAGTGTTGTTTACTAGACCTGGAAAAGAAAAGGAGATGAAAGAGAGGATCACTGTGCAGCCCCCAGAGGCTCAGGAACACTGAAGCCATCTTCGTGCCCCAGAAATTGGTGAATGAGCGGGACGTGTCCAAGAGGAATTCACCAAAAGCAGGCTTTCAGCCTCAGCACCATGGACATTTGGGCCAGATCTTCCTCAGTGCAGGGGCTGCCCTGGGCCTGATATCAGTGGTATAGTCCCCGCCACAACCCGCATGACAACCAAAAACGTCTCCAGGCATTGACGCCTGCTCCCCGGGAATGTCTGTTCCTGGGACAGGCGCTGCACCTTCCACGAGGCTGTCAGGCTTTCCCCAAACGGAAGAGAGCAGACAGCGATGCTGCACTCGCTGTGGGCCTGGCACCTGGGACCGTGGGCTCGTCCTCGTGTCAGAAGGGCATCACCCAGCTGCAGGCAACACGAGAGCCTGCTGGCACGTGGGAGGGGCAGCGCGGGGCTCATCTGACCCTGGAGGGCCCAGATTTCAACCATGTGACCATGTCGTGCCTTACTCTGCTGATGGGGCCTCAAGTTGGCACTGTCCCCCGCTTCCCCCCCCCCCGGCCCCGGGAGGCACAGGCCCTGCCGAAGCAGGAGCATGGATTTGCAGGCTCAGCTCTGGGGCACCTGGGAAATTTCTGCACCGGGTCCTCAGGGTGTCTCCCACCGGCGACATGCCCAGGACGATGTGCAGGTTATTCACACTCTTGCTCACAAAGTACTGCCACACGGACTCCTTGGCTGGGCCCATCCCTTGCTTCAGAGCTTCCTGGCCAATCTGGCTGAGGATAGATTCCTTTTCCTCTTCTGGGAAAAGCGCAGGTACGATTCCTAGAACACAAGAGACAACCGGCTTTTCTAAATCTCAGGGCTATTCTCTCTCTAGGCACTGAGATGACAGAAGCACAGCATCATGGGAACAGTGCCCAGAGCATGGCTGGGGTCCTGACTCTGAGACACAGGCTCACCCGCCCTGGGTAAACCCCTTCAAGCCTCACTCTCCTCGTCTGTGAAATGGGAATAACAAATGCCTGCTGCCTCCCTGGGAGGGTATCATGAGGCTCAAAGCAGGAGTTCACATTTGACTCCCACCAGACAGTTAGCAGTGTCTATCTAGACTTGTGTGTGGGGACGGGGAGGCAGTGTCTAATGCCATCTAGTGGGCAGAGGCCAGGGATGCAGCTGAACGCCCTGTGACGCCCCGACAGCCCCACAGCCGAGAATTAACCTACCCCCCAAGTCATCAGTGCAGAGGATGGAAGCCCTGCGGCAAAGCTAAGAGTTCAGAGAGTAAGCAGCCTCCATCACTTATGGAACTAGTGACGGAGACCACTGGAATTGCCTCGGTCTTCACAGAAAATATACCCCGAGCCCTGCGGTGGGGTTTACAGACACAGAGAACAGGGCTGACACTTATACGCTTGCGACTCGGGTATGACAAGCCCCATGCCAGGCTACTTCCATGGCACTTAGCCCTCGCTTCCTTGGCAAACTAACGCACTCTCTGACGTCCCACTTGGGTTTCTCCTCGGTGCAGCAGACTCCACGGGCCCTACGGGCACAGCCCAATCTGGTCAGCCCCGCCTTGGTAAATGAAACCCCCCACTGCCTGCTCAACCTGAGAACCCTGCCACCCTTCCTCACTCGCCCGCACCATCCGTCAAGGCCTGCGGGCTGTGCCTCCAAATACCTCGTGAATCCATACACTTCTCTCCATTCCCACCGTCCCCCCTCGTCTGAGTCACTGGCATCTCTCCCCTGAGCCTCGGAGGTAGCTCCAAACTGGCGGCCCCTCCTGCTCATCCCCCTCAGATCTAGTCCCCTGAGGGCGGCCAGAGGGATCTTTTTTAAAATGGAAATGTAGACTGAATCACTGCTTGGAGAACACAATCTGATCTCCGTTAAGTGACCCACAGGCCCTGTGAGGTGCTGCCTGCCACCAGCTCACCACATCCTGCACACGTGGCCCCTTGGTGTGTGGAGGGGCTCTTAGGTCCATACGGACCCCTCCCACTGTCGTGCTGCTGCCAGCATGGTTGGCCCAGCCGGTTCCCCCACGCCCCCCATCACTGCAAGCCTGAATGACAGCCTCCTCTGTGAGGAGTAAAGGCTTCAACAGCGTGACACGCGGAGCCAGCCCCCACGGGACCTGAAGTTAGCATGTTGTTGATGAGCTCCAGGAAACCCTCCTCAGCCACGTGGGCATCCGTGAACAGGAAGACCATCACTTTGTTCTCAAGGCCGAGTTTCAGGTAAAGGTTCCTCAGGTCTTCCCGGAAACTGTTCTCCGAGTAGCCTCGGCTCAGAAGGATCTCAAACACCTGCCGACAGGGACACAGAATCCACGTGAGACGCCCAGCCCCTCGGAGGAGGCGCCCGCCCTGTTTAGTGCAGCGCGCGCTTGCATGGGCGGGCCCTCGGGCCGACAGGGACACAGAATCCACGTGAGACGCCCAGCCCCTCGGAGGAGGCGCCCGCCCTGTTTAGTGCAGCGCGCGCTTGCATGGACGGGCCCTCGGGCCGACAGGGACACAGAATCCACGTGAGACGCCCAGCCCCTCGGAGGAGGCGCCCGCCCTGTTTAGTGCAGCGCGCGCTTGCATGGACGGGCCCTCGGGCCGACAGGGACACAGAATCCACGTGAGACGCCCAGCCCCTCGGAGGAGGCGCCCGCCCTGTTTAGTGCAGCGCGCGCTTGCATGGGCGGGCCCTCGGGCTGCACAGACAGCCGTGCCAGAGGGACGCGCCACCGCGATGCCAGGTGATGACCTGGGCCGACTTCACGAAACCCGGCCGAGTGGGAAACACGGGTGGAAAACCGTTCCGTCCCTTTTGGTCACACAAATCATGACAGACACTCTGCGCCTGCACACACGAGTGGGGAGGTGAGGACGTGTATGGGGAACACGGGTCTGTCCACACAGGATTATGTGAGTGTGGGGAGAAGAGGGCGTAGGTAAACGACACCTTCAGTAGTTGAAATGAGTGATGTGAGTGACAGCGAGGAAGGGCAGGCCGGAACGAGGTAGTGGGGAAGGCAGCAGAGGGGGGCCAACAACAAGGGAAGGATGAAAGAGTGGGCACACAAGCAGAGCCCTGACGTGTGTGTCCTTAAAATCAGATAAATTGTGGGAGGGTGCGTAAGGAAACTGAACAAGAAGCTGTTTTGAAATCTTATATTTAAAAATCCTATTACACATGAAACAGGTATAATGCTTTCTTTCCACATGTGTTTACTGTAGCTACATGAGATGATGGATGTTAAATTTATTGTGGTCATCATTTCACAACATATGTAAATCAAACATTTATGCTGTCTACCTAAAACTCATAAAGTGATACAAGCCAATTATATCTCAGTCAAACTGAAAAAATGTTGTCATACTTGCATCAAACCTATTTTTAACAACGTCATGGGCAAATTTAAAAGTCTCTGCCTTTCCCCTTTCCTCCATCTTCAGGCCCTTTCGCTTCCTCTTCAAGGAGGTAAACTCTGCCATGAATTTAGGTCCAAATTCTCTAATGTGAAATCTGGTGCCATGTATCAAGAGTTTTTAAAAAGCTTATATCCATTAACCCACCAATTTTCCAATTTCTAAAAATAAAAAAAAATGATATGGGGAAAATGATGATTGTGCAAAGATGTACAAACAAGGGTGTTCATCGCGGCATTCTATCACTAAAACCAAAAGGAATGAGCTAAATGTCCCCTAACAGAGAGGGCTCAGGTATGGCACATCCATCCACTGGAACACTGTGCAGTGCCTGCAAGGATAACGCAAATCTGTAGCAACTGACTTGAAAAGACGTCAACGATATACAGTTAGAGGGGAAAAAAACAAATGACAAAAGTTAGACATAATATTAACTCATTGCTGGTCGGCAATAAATATTGGGTTGTCAGAAAAGTCATGACACATTTTTGCAACGAGAAACATAGAGAAAACATGTCACGACTTTTCCGACAGCCCAACAGAAACACGTTCTGGACAGATGTGCACCAAAGCGCTGCGAGTCACTGACAATGGTCACCTGTACGCGGAGAGGCTATAGGGCATCTTAATTTCTTTGGATGGTTCTGCATTTGCCATGTTATTGCAGTGAGGATGTTACATTTACCCTGAGTCCAGCAAACCCGTAACAGTACTGATTACTTTGTGATGAGGAGGAGGACGTGGAGTTCAGTCCGATGCCAGAAGACATGGAGAAAAGGAGAAAGAGGGTTTATGCAAAGGACACCTTTCATTTGCTAGTAGGAGGGTTACGAAATCCCAACAGGAAGTCCCCCTCTGAAGGCGGACTTGTCTCGGGTCCAAAAGGGGCCCCGGGGTAGCTGAGTGCTGGGCCTCAGGGAGGCAGGACGAAACAAGCGCTTGCTATGCATGTTTCCAGAAAATGTGGGGACCTCAGGATAATGGAAGACCCTGAGAATGAATGGAATCAGATACCAGAGAATGCGAGAGGGGCTTGGGGAGAAGAGGGCAAATTGTGGAGATGGCACCTCTTCCAAACTACGCCCCAGGGCGTGGGGCCCGGCTCCTCACTGCGAGAGCCTAAGGAAGGGGTGGGCAGGCAGGACCCCTCAGACAGTGCTGTGGGGGGTAAACGGTGCAGCTGCTTTGGGAAACAAGTTGGCAGTTTCTCAGATGTTTCCACAGAGAGCTGCCGCATGGCCCAGCAATTCCACTCCTAGATGTGGCCCCAAGAGAAACACAAACGTCATGTCATCACAGAAACTTGTACACAAATGTCCACAGCAGCACTATTCATAACCGCCAAAAAGTGGGAACAGCCCACATGTCCATCAGTGGACAGATGGATAAATAAACGTGGTCTGTGCACACAATGGAACACGATTCAGCCACAAAAAGGAACAAAGCACCGATGCACAGACAGATCCTGAAAACACAGTGCTGAGCGAGGGCAGCTGTCACAAAAGGCCACGCCCTCCATGGCTCTGCTCATGGATCCAGAACAGAAAGTCGATACAGGCGGAAATAGAGTCAGGGTTCCCTAGGGCTGGGGTGCAGGGAGAGGAGGGAGCAGCTAAGGGGTCTGGGATTTCTTTCTGGGGTGATGAAAATGTTCTAAAATTTTCTGTGGTGATAGCTGCACAACTCTGGGAATATACCAGAAGTGTGGAATTGTACACTTTAAATGGGTGGATTGTATTGTCTGTGAATTATATTTCAATAAAGCTGGGTTTTAGAAAGAGATTCTAAGAATGGTCCAGGGCTATCTGTGCTGGTTGTGCAGATACAGCAGCTGGAGTAGCTGCAGGCTGCACACTGGGCCACGGGTTCTGGGCCAAGCCCTCCTCCACACGTGTGCACATCACCAACCACAGGATTGGCTCGTGTTTGACTTCCAAACATGATGCAGTCTCCATTCCAAAAACAACACAAGAAGTAGATGTTACAGATATTCAGTTACAATAATATTGAGCCCCATTTTATATTATGTGGAAACATCGTGCTAAGCTATTACAGGCTGCTCCAATGTTGGCATGAACTACCAACTGCAGGAGCTGGCATCGCCAGCCAACTTCTGGGAGGGGAGATGGCCTCACCTCGTAGCCGGCTGTGAAGGCTGCCAGCCTGGCCAGAGACTGCTTCCCGGAGCCCCCGAGGCCGACCAGCAGGGCATGGCCGTTGTCCAGCCGGATGATGCGGTGCACGCGGGTCAGGTGCTCCAGGGCGTCATCAAAGAGAACCAGGTTCATCTTGGTGTTGCTTTCATTGTACTCCTCAAGGATTTCCTGAGTGGGGAAGAATTTCAGAGGGTCCCTGGGTTTCCAGAGACGCTCTCTCCTTCTGTCCAGGAGCGGAGGAGAGGTTTGGCTCAGTGTCTGTGGTCACTGAAATCTTTAAGTCATTTGGGTTGACGGGACGCTATGTTCAGCGTTCGCCATCATGACTTCCACCTGCTGGTTTGTGATTGGTTGGCAGCGAGCCAACCCAAGGCTCGCCTCATGCATGAGGAGGACAACGGCTGTTAGAGAGTCGGGAGAGTGTCCCCAGGGCCCTCCCTTGGCTCGATGAAGGGATGCTTAGGGGAGTGGACGCAAGGGTCTGTGTGTTTAACAAATTCCCCAGGTCATTCCCATGCAGCTTGGGCAGTGGGCACCGCTGGACCAGACCTGCGCCACATTCAGAACCAGGAGACAGCAGCGTGGGTGCTCCTCCCAGCTCCACCCTCTGGGCACCCGTGAGCCCCCCACACCTGGAACAAAGCCTTGGCCGCCTCGTAGTCCTGGATGTCTTCATAAATGCGCATTTCCTCTTCGTGCAGAGCCATCCGGAAGTCTCCGAACAGGATGGGGTCCCTCATCACCACCTCCACGGCATCCTTAAAGTGTTCCGTAACCAAGTTGGCTATGTGCTCTTGCACCTTAAATATAAGACCATGTAAGGACCCAAACTCAACAACGTGTGTGTGCTAACACTGTAGGAAAAAAGCATTGGCGTTCGATTTTTTTCCCAATTGCAACAAGGTGCCACATAATCCACCCTCCTTCTAACCCGCTGCCTATTACTGATAGCGTCTATTTTTCAGCCGTGTACTATTAATATACATATAAAAAATATTTTGGCTTTTTTATGCTCCTTTTTCACCCAGAGGGGAATTCTGTGGTAGGTTTGATGTACTGACCAGCCGCTTGTCGGCCTCACTGATGAGTCGGTCGTGGAAGACTCGCAGACATTCGTTCCTCCAGACCCGCACCAACTGGGTCACCGTCTGGAACCTACAGGGCGGAAGGGGCAGGTCGGCCATGAAGTCATCTAGAGAAGAGCAGGTTACACGCTGCTATTTTCAGATGGACCCACAGGGTACAGAAGGCACCATTCTGGGCTCCTTTCCCCCAGTGGTCTCACATTAATGAAATTGAATGGATGCTAACAAATTCAGGGTCAAGACCATAAAGGCATCATCTACGACTTATTCTACAGAAGAAAAAGAACAAATTACCTACAAATGACGTAAATGGCATGAAATGAGCATCTGCTCCTACCTGCTGGAATACGTGAATTTAAAATCAGCTCCATTGGCCCAGTTCTTGAGCTTTCTCTGGCTTCCTGCAAAGAGCCCTCATTCTGCCCTGCAGCTGCCTTCTCCTGAACTGCCCTTCCAGGGCACCCAAGAGTAAGTCTGGGTACGTGGGAGGTCCTTAATCCATTTTTCATTCATAATGTGAATCCCCAAAATTGGCCTATGCCATTTTTTTAAATGTGCATACATGAAAGCATACGCTAATAATGTAAACACATAACTATGTCTGGCCTTAATGAGAACATTAGTATACCCAAAATCCCTTCTGTCCTCTGTGCTTGCTTCTCCCAAAGACACACAGAATATAACCAGTTTTAACTGGAAACAATTCAGTTGCATGAGCGGAAGGCTCTACACAGGCAAATTCCAACTTTTGGATTGAGAACAAGAGGTCAGCAGAGCGGTCCCACCATGGGGACACACCTGTGCACATGCCCACACATCTGCCTCTCTCGCTCCGCCTGTCTTCAACTCAAGGTCTTACAAGGCATCACACCTTAAGCCAAGTTTTAACTCGTTTCTTCATTTAAAAAACAAGAAGATACCATTTACTTAATTGATTTCATCAAATTCACTGCTAAGTCCTCCGTCTTAAAAGAATAAGAAAAGCAGTCACTATGGGGCACATCTCAGTGAGATCAAACAAACTCACCGCTCCGGGTTAGTGAGGACGAGCCCGTTGAAAACCCGCGAGAGGTCGCGAAGGTTAAAGATGTAGTGGAACTTGGACGGGGTGGGCAGCAGGTCCCGTACAATGTCCTTGTAAAGTGCCAGTGTGCAGAGTGTCAGCTTGTCACTCACAGCCAGGATGCTCTCATGAAACATCTAAAAAATGAAAAGACCCCCTCATATGTCGCCCAGTGGATGAGCAGAGAAGCGAACTGTGGTATGTTGGCCAAATGGAACTTTGTGCAGCCATAAAAAGGGGGGATGAGCAGAGAAGCGAACTGTGGTATGTTGGCCAAATGGAACTTTGTGCAGCCATAAAAAGGGGTGAAGCGCTGACACGGGCTGCCGGATGGGTGAACTCAGAAATATGACACTGAGTGAGAGAAGCCAGACATGGAAGAACACATACTGTAGGACTGCACTTAGGTGACATGTCCCGAACAGGAAAATCCACAAAGATGGGCGGCAGGCTGGTGACTGCCAAGGGCTGAAGGATGAGGTGGAGTGGCTGCTTTCAGGGTGATGAAAATATTCTGGAACCAGACAGTGGTGATGGCCGTACAACCCTGCGAATGGATTTACTGCCACTGAGTTGTATACTTTAAAATGGTTACAATAACTAATCTTAGGTTATGTGGAGCTCACCATCATTTTTTAAGAGGAGATTTAAAAAACAAAGAGAGAGGAAGTCATCATCTGATCTGCTCTCGCTTTTCTAGTTTTTTCACATTAACTGACATGTCAACATGATGTGAAACCAAAGCCCCAAACCAGCCCTTGGTTTGAGTTTTACTGGTGCAGACCTGTTTTAGAAGCAAGTGCCTTAAGGTAGGGCATGAAGATGCCAGGTGCCCACAGTTACTACTGATCACACCTGGCCATGCCACACCTTTACCTTTCCTGCCTGGCTCCTGAAAACTCTGAGTGTACCAGCCCCACTTCAGAAGGGAAATGCCAAGATTGGAAGGTCATTATATAAATGAATGGGTTCCATTTGCGGGGGCCAAATAACTCTTACTAATAACAGGGTGACTGGTATCTAGTGAGTGTCTGTTATTTGCTAGGCAGTGTGCCACGCATTTACATGCATTTTTCTCCTTTCATTCTCCCCAAACCCAGGCAGGTGGGTATCATGATTAACTACATGTTCCGGATGAGAATGGAGCCCAAGGGAGCTTGCCCAAAGTCCGGGATGGAGACTGACTTCAAAACCCAAGTCCCCTGCTTGATTCACTGCTGTCACTCGATGTAACTCAGGACCACATCATGACTTCCACGGGCCCATGATACATTGCCTCTAGGTCCCTTTCTTCATAAAAATATATTATATTTTATGACTGCACTGGTATGAAGATGAATATAATCCAAGCTGGATTACGTTCATTTCTTTCCTTCTGGTTCTGGAAAAAATTAAAACATGTTCACAGGCCCAAAGTACTGTGGGCTGTAGGCATCGCACCCACGGTGCCTCAGGCATGAAGTTGGCCCTGTACGTATCTGTACCCAACACAAGACCCTGGTTAGACTGCCGATTAAAATCAAGTTACCGAGGTATGGCCTTTCAGGATGGAGAAATAAATTAAATGCAAAGACTCCTGTGAAGGAAACGGGACATTGAAGACACTGAACAGCGACATAAATCTCGGATCCACTTCATTGCGGCCTCCACCAGCTTTTCCCATTGCAGCAATAAAGCCAAGGTCACGAATGCTTTTGCAGTTCAGCTCCTTTCCACGGTCGTATAGGTAGCCTTTTTCCAACAGCAGTTTCAGGAGGGCGATCGGCTGCTGTGTGCCATATTCATCCACCTCAAGTTATTTTAAAAGACAAAAAAGAGAATGGGCAGATCAGGAGACAGCACTCACACTGACCACCTTTACTCTCTCAGGGCACTCTGGGTGCAGTTCCACAGGGCTGCTCACAGTTTGCAATTATGTATTAATTTGTAATTAATTTTTTAAAATCTGTCTCCCTCACTAGGCTGTAAGCTCTGTGAGGGCAGGGACTAGATATGTTTTGCTTATCCATGCACAGCGCCAGTCCCATAGGAGGTGCTCAATAAATATGTTAATTGGATGGATGGATACATGGATGGATTGATAAACAGGTGTGTGGATGCATGGATGAATAGATGCATAAACGGATGGGTAAGTGGGTGTACGGGTATATGGATGGATGGATGGATGGATGGATGGATGGATGGATGGATGGGGATGGATGGGGATGGATGGGGATGGATGGGGATGGATGGATGGATGGATGGGGATGGATGGGTGGGTGGATGGATGGATGGATGTATGGATGTATGTATGTATGGATGGATGGATGGATGGGGATGGATGGATGGAGGGATGGATGGATGGAGATGGAGATGGAGATGGAGATGGATGGATGGATGGATGGGGATGGATGGATGGAGGGATGGATGGATGGATGGAGATGGAGATGGAGATGGATGGATGGATGGATGAATGGATGGATGGGTGGATGCATGGATGGGTGGATGCATGGATGAATAGATGCATAAATGGATGGGTAAGTGGGTGTACGGGTATACGGATGGATGGATGGATGGATGGATGGATGGATGGATGGATGGATGGATGGAGATGGAGATGGAGATGGAGATGGATGGATGGATGGATGGATGGATGGATGCATGGATGCATGGATGCATGGATGGGTGGATGCATGGATGGGTGGATGCATAAACGGATGGGTAAGTGGGTGTACGGGTATATGGATGGATGGATGGATGGATGGATAGATGGATGGATGGATGGATGGATGGATATGGAGATGGATGGATGGATGGATGGATGCATGGATGCATGGATGGGTGGATGCATGGATGGGTGGATCCTGGCTTTGCACACAATCCATCAGGAAGGTAGATTTTCAGGCAAAAAATGGTTCTGCAGAAATAATACTAAGAAAACTTTGCCACCCTCAGGCTCTGGCCGCAGAAAGACACTCATCCCGCATGCTAAAGGTCCCCTTCCTTGGTAAAGCCAGAGGAATTCTTGGGAAACGTCTGCCTTCACGCTTCCCATGTACATGGGGCTGAGAGCAGTGTTATTATCTAAAGAACAGCTCACTTGGAAACCACTTTACTCAAACACATGCTGGATAAATTCACAGACTGCCTGCTGCCTGTTTCCCTCTTGTAAGAAGCCGAGAAACACAGCCAGTAAGGCAGGAGTCCCTCTGTCTAAGAAGAGCGTCCCGGCAGCATCGTGTGCTAGGCTGGATCCCATGCCCCATGCCCCGCAGACATTACGCAGAGCAGACAGGTCGGTGTTCTGGCACGCACTCGCTCCGCACACACAGCCGCAAGCCCGAGCACACTCGCTGCCCCGCCCTCCCCCTACCTTGGGCATATTCATGTCATCCATGAAGACCAGGAGGCGTTTCCCCATGGGGGGGCCGTAAGTGTCTTTGGTTCGTTTTTCCACATTTGCTTCTAAATTTCTTTGGATATCCAGGGACGTAGTGCGGGAGGAGAAATAGACTGTTAACACGATCTGCAACAGAGGCCGTTCAGAAAGTTGGTCTTTGCTTCACAGTGTTGGCAGTAAATGTTTCACCATGAGCTATAGCGTCTCTTTTACGAATTCACTGGTATCCTAGCTAACTTTTTTAATAAGCAATGTGTCTGTTCCCCATTTCTTTTTCAGGACTAAAAAATTCCCCTCTCCTGGCAGGTTGTATGAGGCCATAACGAGTTGCCACGTGTGGCCCTTGGGGACAATGTGGACTGAGGGGGTCTTGGCTCTGCACAGTTCTAGCTCGGTGACCTCCAAAAAGTCGTTTGAGCTTTCAGAGCCTCATTCTTCTCATCTGTAGGATGACTTACTAACATCGACTTGGACTACTTCATAGGGTGATTATACCCTAGGAGCTGAAATGCACAAGAGCATTTCAGCACAACAAAGCAATAGTCAAACTTAAGTCCCTCTCATGCCCGCTGCATCTTCAGAAATAAACAGGTCAAAGAAGATGAACAGCCACTGGTTCCATCTTTGGAACTAAGCGCTGGGGGAGAGGTGAGGGTGGCCCCAGGGCCCTGTGTGGGGAGCCTGTCCTCCCTCAGGGCCTCTCCCTGTACTCTCAGAGCACCTGTGAGAGTTCATCGGTCAGTGGTTCTCACGCTTAATGCACCAGGACTGCCTGCAGCAGCATACGGGCCCTCTCCTGAGTTTCCGCCTCGGTAGATCTGGGGTATTAATAGTGTAAAGGAGCTTTTCAGGTGATGCTGCTGGTCTGAGAACCACTGCCTTAGAGGACACCCTCCAACTAAGGCAGTCCCAAATGCAGGCACACATGAGCTGGACGTGTGGCAGCTGAGTGTGCATGTCCTTGCAGGGAACACGTCCAATGTGCCTTGCTGGGCCCGTAGGCACCAGCTGCCGAGTCCCTGGGGATGGTGACTTCTGAACTGACTCCACAAACTTGCAGGTTCCTCTGTCTGTAAACATCCCTTGTGTACCATCCGCAATTATGTCCATAAATCTAAATAAACCTTGTTGGCATGTGCCAGTGTGTAAGTAATCTTGACCTTCATGGGCGTCTAGCCTCCCCACGTCCCTTCCCAGGCCCGCAGCAAAGCCCGCTGACACCCCTGCCGGCTGCGTGCTGGAGTGGTTTGTTACACGGCACCCGATCATGAATACAAACCCTCCTTACATTCGCCTCTTTGTTCAGGTGTCTGAGGAAGTTCTGGGTGGTGGCTGTCTTTGAGGTGCCGGATTCGCCAACCAAGATAACAGGCTGTGTAATCCTCACCATCTGCTCCAGCACCCAGGCGGTGCGGGTCGTGTCCACTGTGGGAACTAAGAAACGCGAGGAATGGAGCGTCACAGGAACGCCGAAGGGGGAGCGTTCGGCAACTCAGTGTCAAAGAATCTCATAAATCCCGTAAAAGGTGTCAGCAAAAACCTAAGATGGGACTCGAAATTGTATAGATGGGCGAAACCTTCTTCTTAGAAGTTCACTCCTCCAGCCATTGCTTTTAGTAGTTTTGTGGAGGTATAACTCATGTACTGTAAATTAATCCACCATTGTAAAGGTGTGATTTCATGAGGCTGACCCATCTCCAGCTGTGTGCTCGCCACCATGGTCTAGGTTTAGAACACCCAAACTGCGTTACTACCCAGTTCTGATTCGGACTCAGGATGTTAAACCTGAGCTTCTCCACTGCTTACATCCCTCCTATCTGCAGGGTCTGCTTTCCTGACCAGCAACTTCCTCTGAAGAGAAATACAGCTTCAGATGTGGGTCTGGCCCCCTGCTGCACTGGCAGTGTTTAGTTCTGATCCCTTCCTGAGAAAACTGGCATGCCTCACTCTGTAAGAACTCTCGAAGGGCCAAACTGGGGTATCTGTTTTGTGAAAATATCCAGCCTCTACATGCCTATATTCTCCCATGCAGGATCAAAATGAGAGTCAGACAAGGTTGGAAGGTGACCTGTAGTAAATAATGGTCTATTTCACTTCCACTGTAGACGTGGAAATACAGAATCCATCTGGCACAGGCTTGACATGAACTAATGCCACTTGTTCCCTGATTTAAACAATAAGAAGAATGCATTTAAAATATAGCTCAATAAATAAATGTCTACATGATTTTTCAAGGCAGCACCTCTTACAAACCAAATGCTGCCTGGCTTGTTCCTCTTTCAGTCCCTCCCACAGCCAGCCAGCAACATGGGCTGAAGGGAGCCCATGGACATGTGTGGGGAGCAGAGCAGCACCCACCCCACGCCGCCCCACCTGTCAGCATCGGCCTGCCTGGAGGAAAGATGAGAGTCCCAGACGTCTGGAGATGCTCAGAGCCAGCAGCACATAAAAGGAATCGCAAGTGCCACCCTCTTGGCAAGGCCAATGGCTCTCTCTCCTCGGTTTTTCCCAATCAGCTGTCTGGCAGGGACTCAGGGTGCCACAGACCATGGGATCTTTCTCATTTCCTCGTGGGACGAGAACCACGCACTCTTAAACCAAGGGACAAAGGCTTGGCTCTCCCTTACCCAGGATGTCATTAAACTTCCTCTCGAGGATGTGAACATACTCTGGGACTAATTTATTCCACGGTATCCATTTCTTCTGCGCAGGATCAAAATGAAAGTCATACAAGGTGGGAAGGTGACCTGCAGTACATAATGGTCTATTTTGCTTTGGTCATAGGCATGGAAATACAGAATCAGCTCTGACACAAGCTTGACATGAACTAACGCTACTTGTGCCCTGGACAGCAACTTCATTGAGTGCGTTGAACTAATACTCATTCACTAGACAGGTACTTACTGGGTACTTTCATCCGAATACTGCTTATTCACTGGCAGATATGTACTGGCTATTTTGGATGGACGCTACCGACCCCTGTCCACTGGACACAGACCAACTGAGTCCCTTCCCTGGAAATACAACAATGGGCAGACAGCCCTGGTCCCTAGGCTTCCACTTGTTGGTGGGCTGGGTGGGGGTACATAGAGGCAAGCCAACAGGCAGTGTCAACGTGGAGTGCTAAGGTCTGCGACAAGGGAGTACAGGTGGTTCAGGTGTCCTGTGGGGGCATCTCACTACGTCTGGGCAGGGAAGAGGCTGAGGAGCACCAGGGGCCATGGGGAGCGTGGGGAAGCTCAGCCCTCCCCTCTCCCACACCAATCACAGGGGCGCTATGCAAGCCCAGCTTTAAGAAAAGTTCCCTCACGCACCTGCACCCCAGGCAGAGTGCCATCCGCAGGTGCCTAAGCTAGCGGGGACAAGTTCAGACTCATCAAAAAAGGCCTCCCAAAGGGGTTGGGCATCTGCTCATGCATTTGAACTTCTCCTAAGGGGACCACCAGGTGCTCTGACTGTTGCACAATTCTCTACAGGAGCAAATAAGCTAGAAAACACACATAGCCGTATGGAAAACCCATATGGAAAAGCAAGGTCACGTCCTCTAAAACCCGAACGTAAAGTATTCTGAGCAGGAAACCAGGTTATACTTGGTTCCTACCTGGCAATTGCCCGGGGTTGGCCCAAACCCCTTCCGTATCAGCAGAAGGCAAAGAAGCAAGGCGTTTAACGCATTCATCAAACTTGATCCTTCCATCGTCCAGCAGGGCAGCACCCAGGGAGCAGTACAGAGCCTCTAAGAAGTAGCACTCCAGAAGATCAGGGTCCTCTATTTCTCCTTCCAGTAACACATCCAACATCTTGGTTAACTGGGTTACCTGGTTCCCAGCAAAATACCTGGGTCAGCCTATGTACTCCCCACATCAGTTCTGGTCATAAATCCAGGGACCCCACCTCCCAGAGTGATGGGAACACATGACCCGCCATAATTGTTCAGACAGGGTCACAACAGGAAGCCTTGTGTCTTTCTTGTCAGTAAGCTGCAATGTTGCAGTTTACCCATTAAAATAAAGGGTGCACCTTTAGTGAAGATGATCTCTTTGCCAACAGGGATCCTCTCTTACCATATTGAGGTCTGTCTGAGGAACTATTGTCTTGAGCCTCTCTCCTTGTCGCCCATCCACTATTCCTTCCACTATCACGTCAATGAGATAGGGCACATATTTCTCAAAGAGATTCTGCAAATCGCCTTGCTCCGCCTGTAGGAGAGCAGAGTTCCAAAGCATTTTCAAGGGTTCCTTTATATCCACAGAAGTCGGGGTAAAGCTTTTCTTGTCAAAAGAGGGGGTGAGAACCATCTGATGAATGGTAAATTTGGCAGGTGAGTAAACTCAGACAGTAGTGCTTTCTGCTTGCAGAGAAATGTGTGTTTTAGAATACTTTCATTTCATCATGAAGCATTTCATGTCATTGCCATGGAGTCTACACACCCAACCCGGGAGGGAGGTGGGATAACAGGTCCCATTTGACAAAAGTGGGCCAATTATCCTAGAGTCCAAATGCCATGTCCACAGTCATCAGCAAAGAGTGCAAGGCCCCTCTCCCTTCAAGGCACTGATGGCCACCAGGGATTGCACGGGTCCTCAGACAGCTCTCTCCCCCATATGACAGTGCCTCACACAGTCATCAAATGTCCCCCTGGGTCTCCTCTGGGGTAATGAAGTCCTGACTTCCAATTCACCACTAGCCTCGTGGTCCTTCTAGGATACACTATGTCCCTTCAAGAATGTAGTCATGGTGCCCTCCGTATGGTCAAGCCACAACCTTCATATAACTGTCACGCCTGTCTCTGTACCTTTCAATGAAGCCTATTGCTAAGACAAGACATATCTCTGAGCCGCCATGTGACACATCCATGGTTTGAGGTCAACTGAAATCATTGGGTTTCAATACATAGCAAGCTAAGTTCTTCACACACGGATTTCATCCAACTGAGCAAAAAGGAGGAGTTGAGCTCCTTCTAGAGACAAGTCTCTCAGTAGCTGGGGTTGGTTGGACCAGGGTTGCCCAGTACAACCTGTAAGCCAAATCTGGCCAGCCACCTGTGCTCCTTATAAAGTTTTATTGGTACATAGCTATGCCCATTCATGTACTGTGGCTGCTTTCATGCCACAATGGCAGAGTTGAGTAGTTACAAAAGAAGCCATATGGCCCACCAAGTCTACAATATTTACTCTCTACCCTTTTACAAGAAAAATTTGTCACCCCCTGGTTTAGACTATCAAAATCATTATCTATCCCACTGGCTGTGAGTTATTTGGAAATCTAATAAGTGCATCTTCCATGTTTCCCTCCAATTTATTGATAATGTTAAATGCTCAAGATCATGAGCAGGTCAAGGTCAAGGGCATGGCCTTCAACTACAAACCTCCCTCTGGGTTATGTTTATCCAACTAGTCACTGTTGCTAATAACCTTAAATTCATTTTAGAAATCAACTTTCACCTTGTTTTGTATCTGATTAACCCATTTTTTCCAGTATGGTTCATATTTCAAGTTTTTAGGATCCACATACACCATTCCACATCGAGACACAGTTGCAGGGGAGGCATACTGTAAATCTCCAACCTGGAGAAATAAAGAAAATCAGTCACATCTGCAGCTATAAACAACTGGACTACAGGTTTAAAAGCCTTTTCTTGTGCAAAGTTTTTACAACTGCATAAAACCCAGGTCATTCCCAGATTAACACAGCTGCCATGAGGCTTCTAATTGAACATGTGGGTTCATCATGGGAAATTATATATCTCGAATGACGCACTTTTTAGTTTTCTATTACTGTGAAATTAATATGCTGTAGAATATCTGACAAAAATAGAAAAGTATAAAGAGGAACATAAGCTATCCAAATCCCACCCACCAAGAAACAAACATTGTTTTGGAGTGTCATCCTTTCAGTCTTTTTTTTTTTTAGCTGAGCCATCCTGCCACCTGTTGGCAGCTCAGCAGCAGCTCAGCTCGGGCTGGGCATCGAACTGCTATTGCTCAGAGCTCAGCTCGCACTCTTGAGCAAGCTCTTAACCAACTGAGCCACTTGGCTGGCCCTTCAGTCTTTTTTTCTTTTAACATAGTTGAACTTGGATAATATAAAACTTAATAAATTTAAGTGTCTAAAAACAGACGTATGAACATGGCTAGCTCTCTTTCCAAGAAAAAAAGACACAGTTCAGCCAGCTAGTGAGGTGATGACATGCACAAACACTCCTACATAGACAGTTCAATGTCAAGTCAGAATGGCATAAACACCAGGCTAAAGCAAGTCTCAGGCCCAAGCTGTGAAGCAGGTTCAGGGGATATGACAGAAAGTTTGAAAAAAACAAATAAAGATAAGATAACGGCAAATAGTATGAGAGAAAAACCAAGGCAATTACAAACTCCAGGCCAAAAAAAAAAGGCTCTAAAATAAAGTAAACGTAATCAGAGTACACTAATTGGCTCTAGAGTAAGTATTTCCATATTTATCGTAATATAAATACTGCTTACAGGTGTAACGGACTTAGCAATATAGTATTCTGAAGCGAGGAAGTGGGCCGGTGGCATAAGACATGAGCCCTCACGTGTTATGCTAAGTGAAATACGTCAGACAGAGAAAGACAACAGGATCTCACCTACATGTGGAATCTAAAGAACAAAATAAATGAACACACAAAACAGAAGCAAACTCACAGATACAGAGAACACACTGATGGTTGCCAGAGTGGGGAGTGGTTGGGGGCCTGGGCGAAAAAAGTGAAGGGATTAAGAAGTACAAATTGGTCGTTACAAAATAGTCACGGGGATGTAAGGAACAGCACAGAGGATATAGTCAATAATGTTACAACAAGTATGTGTGGTGCCAGGTGGGTTCTAGGCTAATTGAGGGGACCACTGCCTAAGTTATATAAATGTCTAACCACTATGCTATACTCCTGAAACTAATATAAAATAATATTGAATGCCAACTATACCTGAAAAAGGTTAATAATTTTTTTAAAAAAGACACGAGCCCTCACTTGCATAGCAGTCAGTCACTAGATAATGTGAAAACTCGCTGAAGGAAGAAGCAGCATGCTAAATGCGTCACCTGGAGATTCGAGGGTAACCATCAGAAGAAACAGCTCAAGAGCGAGAAGCAGTTGCCTCTGGGATACGGCGAAGAGGGATGCAGAGGGCAGGTGGAGAACATGGAGCTGGACTCACCGTAAACTCTTCTGCTCTGTTTGTGTTGTCTGTAGTCACCTGTATTTTCTCCTACTTTAATAAACGTTTAAAATTGTAACTGAAAGAAAGACTTTGTTCTAAGTGACTTTCCATCCCCACTTGCCTCAAAGAGCAGCGCACAGTGAGCCTGAAGCCGAATGCGCTCGCCGTTGGCCAGCGTCAACAGCTTGTTGTCGTCCATCACAGAATTCATGTTTTCCACCCACAGGGCGTCCACGTCACCGTCAAACAAAATGTACCTGCAGCAACCGAAGAAAGAGAGCCTGGGGTCCAGGAAGTGTCCAGCGGGGCAGCGCGGCCTCGCCTCCCCCATGCCTGCGGAAGGTCTTTCCCCAGGGTTTCCGAGCCAGGCCCTGAGACAGGGCACCCAGCGTGGTCCGGAGGTTTGACCCATAAAACAAAAAGAAAAAATACATGAAAACCATTTGAGTTAGTCACCAACATTCGAGAGTCAGGAAACACCCCACAAAAACCTGGCTTGCATGCTCCTCTGGCAAACTGGAAGGTCTGACAACACAGACGTGCACTCGGGCATGGGAACAGTCTGCTGACACTGACGGCAGCTGCCCCTGGGGACCAAAAGTGTCACAGTCCACCACATTCTTTTCTTAAAGCTGAGGCTGAGCATCAATTGCTATTTATCACTGGTTTTGACACCTAGTTTCCTTATGGTAAAGTTAAGAGAAAAGGGAAGTGTTTCATATACCCATGTGTACTGCGTTGGACAGTGGCCCCCAGAAGATGTGTCCATCCAAAACCTGTGAATGTGAACTTATTTGGAAAAAGGGTCTTTGCAGATGTAATTAAGAACCTTGAGATGAGATCATCCTGGACTATCCAGGGGGCAGCCTCATCCATGACAAGTATCCTGACAGAGGAGGCAGCATGAAAAGATGGCGATCGAGACTGGAGGGGTGCAGCCACAAGCCAAGGAGCCCCTGGGGCGGCCGGGAGCTGGAAGAGGCAGGAAGGATCCTCCCCTAGAACCTGACGAGGGAGCAACCCCATCTTTACCTTAGACTTCTGGCCTCCACAGCTGTGAGAGAATAAACTTCTGATGTTCTAAGCCACCCTGTTTGTGCTAATTCGTTGTGGCTGTCCTAAGGAAGCTAACCCGCCATGTAACGTGGCTCACTTCTGTCACTGATGCCACCTGCTGGGCCCCTAGGGGTGTCTGGGTTTACAAGCCCCGGTTTACACACCATCTGCCCTGACAGGTCTACTTTGGCACCAAAGCCTCACGTGTTCAAGCCACACGATGCTTCAGTTCTGAGGCTGTAATGGTTACGGGGCAGCAAAGCCCCTCTCCACTCTTATGTTGAAATGGTGACTTGATATTGCTGCCATTTAATTCATTGACATGAGCACTTGGATGTTTTGCAGAATTAATCTTTCGGTTAATTTTATTTCATTATTTTTGAAACTTTTTTTATTTTAAATAATTTCAAACTTGCAGAATGACAGGAATAGAACAGTACAAAGAATTCCCATATACCCTTCAACAGATTCCCCAATTGTTAATTTTTCTGCCACATCTGTGCTCTCTCCTTCTCGCCCTCTGTCTCTGAATTGTATGAGCACTTCCTAAGAACAAGCACCTTCTCTCACATAACCACAGTGCAATTTATCAAATTCAGGAAATTTAATATGCATAGAATACTATTATCTAATATACAGCCCATATTCAAACTTTGCCAACTGTCCCAATAGACAGGCTCCATTTTACAGCTATCATAGGAAGATGAGATCCAGGCTGCCATCAAGAAATGCTAAAATCACTGGGTGAAGGTGTGGTGAGGAATGGGCTACACACTCTTGGGCTATCTCCCCACAGTGCATATCAACTACAGAGAGAAAAATGTCAGAAATCACCTTAACCTGAGGACCAAAGTTAAAATCACTAATAACACAGTAAACCAACATCATGTGCTTCCGATGAGACGCTGAGGACACCATGTCACTTCTGTGACATTCCTACAAAGATGTGTAGCCTCCCTCCAACTATGAGGAAGCATGAGACAAACCCAAGTTCAGGGCGTTCTGTACAGCAGCTAGCCTGGAATCTTCTAGAACATCAAGGGCATAAAAATTAAAGAAAGCCTGTGGAACTACTCAATGTTAGAGGGTACCAAAGGGACAGGACAACTTAGCACAATGTAAATTCTGGGACGGCCCAGAATTGGGGGAGAATTGCTAAAAAGAGGCTGTTCTAAAGGTCATTCACGCGACTTGCAGCTTTTGTTACCTAAGGTTATTCTACTCATGGGGCTGGACAGGATCATCCCTGAGCGTCACAGGAACAGCTAACCTGGGAGAAGGTTAGCCGACAAAGCCTTTCTGCTGTTGGCCTCACATGACCTTTGACGCCACAGCGTGTGGTGACATGAGCAAGGCGGGCATTGTCAACCTCGTCTACAGGGGAGAAAGTTCAGAAGGGGGTTCCAGCACCTTCCATGATGGTCTGCTGCCTTTGCTTGACGTACCTTCCCATACAGGCAGCTTGGCATGGCAGCTGTGTTTGAGGGATGCGGCTCAAACAGCCCACGTTCGAATCTGTGGCCTTGGGACCAGTTCCTTATGCTCCTTAGGCCTCAGCGTCCTCCGGGGGCAGCTAGGGACAATCACAGTTGAGGGGGTGACTGTGACAACCCATGAAGAGCCCTGAGATGGCACCTGGCACCGTGAGCAGACCCTCGGCCTCTGACTCTAAGGCTGCTGGTATCCTAGCATGACACTACAAGCCTACACCACCATCTGCCAGCTCACATGAACTGACGCAGGTTCCCCATGCTCCACAGGACTCACTTGCGCTCCTTCTTATCTGTGGGCTTGTTGATCTCCCTGAAGATGTTAGACAGCACCCCGTCCGTCCAGTCTCGGGTGGTGGGGTCCAGGACGCCATACAGCTCAATGACACTCACGGCTTTGGGGTTCAGGATGTACAGCTTTGTTGTCAGCCCCAGCCTAAATCACAGGAGAGACTTCAGCTGGGCTTCAGGAAACCATCTAGGCCACCCAGGCGGGGGATTAGATGCTTGGGATCCAATCCGAAATATAAAATGCAATCCATACAAATCACCCACTGGGCTTCACAGTCACTTAAGGGCTTACATTAAATGCAAGGGGACCACCTTTCACCACCACTGTAGCCCCAGCACAAGTAAAGTCTGAACTGAAAGCATGGCTTGGCCTTCTGAGGGATGCAAGAAACAAACTTTCACGTAGATTTCATATTTTCATATATTACATACTCATGCATATGACATATTTATATGACTATTTCATAGCTAAAGTATAGGAGATAAGTCAGCCATCCAGATAAGGTAACAAGCCTCTGAACTCCTAATGTTTACTCTCTCCCATTTACAGGACGATATTGGCTCTGTGTTGCTGACTTTATAAATCATGTAGATTGAGTATTTCCCACTAAAACGCCTATAAGTTCCCGAATCGTTATGGGATTAATTTCATCTACAGAAAACTAAAGTTCACACAAACTGTAGTTCATAATTAACAAAATAAATAACAATATAAAAACAGTAAAAAATAACATACACACATATGTGACAGTCCTATAAATTATCTCTGAATGAATTATTAAAGAATAAAATGTAGGATGGCTATAGCATAACCCACTTAAAATCAGGAAGCCACTGTCCACTGGTTTCCTCATAAGAAACATAAGACAAAATGACTGTCACTGATTAGATTTTTATAGACTATCTAGAAATGTTAAAGTTGCAAAGATTCTAAGGCTTGATTTGAATTTTGCTGGAATATTAGCAGGCATTGAAGTCTTTCTAGGGAGAAGTCAGAAAACCCGTGACCAGTATAAAGATATCCATTCACTACAGATACTTAGGAGATTCTGTATTAGGAAGGGGAGGTCACTTTTTTCTTCCCACAGCACTGCTCCCGCAGGGCTGGTGACAAGAAGGCATTTAGGAAGGTGACACCCTCTCTTTCTGGCCACTCTGACATCATTATCATGTTATACAGTACAGGTTGTCCTGACTTACTTTTTTTTTTTTTTATAAACAATACAACTTTTTTTTTTTTTTAAGATTTTATTGGGGAATTGGGGGAGGGGAACAGACAGTTGCTGTCTTTTTGTTCCTCAGTCTAGCTGTGGAGGACGTTGCTTCACTGGCCCATGTTGGCATCGTCATTGCGCTCTTCCCGGATGAGGCAGATTGGTCGCCGGCCTCTGGATGGTCGCTCACCGTGGCTATTGGCAGCTCACGCTGGCTGCCGGCTGCTCACGCTGGCTGCTGGCCACTCACTGTAGCCTACGGCAGCCCACTGCAGCAGGGGCTGCAGCCTACATTGTCGGCGGGGCTCGCGCAGCCCAGCTCCAGGTGGAGCTGTTGTTAGCTGTAGAGGGCAGTGTCACTGGCCCTCATATGTGGGATCCGAACCGGGGCCACTGGCGTCCCAAAACCAGCTCTTAACCAACGCGCCACTCGGCCGGCCCATGTCCTGACTTACTTTAAAGGAGCAGCCTGAACACCAAGAAAAGACGACTTAAGTTAATTTTTGAGGTATCTTTATAAGACAGTCTGTGGAATACTCATTTCACAACTAAACTGTCACGTCCAGCATAACAGAGCAGTGGGAGAGCGAGTGGGAGAGCGAGAAAGATTAAGAAAGAGAGAGACAATGCAATGGGGCCAGAGGACTCAAGTCTCACGGGCTGAGCCCCGAATCGGGCCTGAGTGCTCCTTTTATTGTCTCTCACACAAGAAAGGATCAAAGTATCTTCCATGGTCTGTGAGTCTCATACCTGAGAACTTAGCTCAGGGCCAAATCACCCATGCCTGCAGGCTACCATTACCAAAAGTCCCATGATCTGCTTACATGCACCTCCCTAAGAGACAGAACCTCTTATGCAAAACTCACTGATAGGATTACACGGAGGACAGATGTTATCACATCATTAAGTCCATAAGCTGGCTGTCAGCTCCAAGACGGGGGTCTGTTCCCACTCTCATCAACTCAATGATTTCTCCTTATGGCGCCCACATGACTGTGCCTGTCTTAGGTTGTTGCTCCCTTGATGAATGTTACCCGTCCTTGACTAACCAGCCATCTTGTGGGGCCAAACAGGGATACAAGCAGAGTAGGCATAATGTTAAAGCAATATCCCTAAAAGGATCTGTCTTTATAGACGCTCCACTCTTTATGGGAAGGTGCATGGGGACAGACGGGTAGGCTGCTACATGACAACACTAAACCTATTCATAATCTGATACACAAGAAGGTCACTGTTTTACCTTCTAAAATACATTAACTAAGCCAGCAATGAAACAAGTAAAGGTGGTCCAAGCTTAAAGGGGTGTTTAGGACAAAGTCACCCTGCCAGGGAATCAGAGAGCGAAGAGGGACGAGGAAATGCTTCCACCAGCCTTATTGCTCCACCCCGGGAGCCAGGCCCTCCCCTGTGGGTGTACTCACTTGGTCTGGGCCTGACACAGAGCGTTAATGACCACGGACTTGCCCCCGCCCGTGGGCCCCACCACCATTGTCGTGTGGCGGGTTAACATGGTCTCGAACATCTGAACCACTTTGTCCACCTGTGGGACAAAATTCACAGCTGGGTGAAAACATGTCTTTTTTTAAAAAAACACACAAAAAAACAAACAGCTTCATTGAGCTATAAATCACATACTATACAATTCGCTCATTGCAAGTCTATAATTAAATGATTTTTAGTGTGTCCAATAGTTTGTGAAACCATTACCACATCTAATTTTAGAACATGTTCATCACTCTTCCCCGTCAAAAAACCCTGTATTCAGTCCCCTCTCCCAGGCCCACTTCCTCCAGCCCCTGGCACCCACGAATCTACTTTCTGTCTCTATGGTTTGCCCATCCTCGACATATACATGGAATGATATAAAAGGGGTCACACGACATGTGACCTTTGTGCCTGGCTTCTCTCACTGAGCGTCGTTTTCAAGGTCCATCCACACTGTAGCGAGTGTCAGAGCTCCGTTCCTTTTCATGGCTGAGGGCTATTCCACTGTGTGGATGGACCACATTTTGTTCCACTGATGGACATTTTCATTGTTACCACTGTTTGGCTCTTATGAATAATGATGCTATGAACAGTCGTGGATACGTTTTTGCATGGACATATGTTCTCATTTCTCTTGGGTAGATAGATGCCCGGGAGTGGAACTGTTAGATCACATGGTAACTCTAAGTTTAACCTTCTCAGGACCCAGACAGTTTTTCTGATTAGCTGTACCATTTTACCGTCTCACCAGAAAACACATCTTTTAAAACCACCACCTCCAGAGGACAACGTCAGGGCCAGGGATAGAGCACAGGGCAATCTCATCTGTGGCCAGTGCCCACTGCCCAGGCCCGAGGCTCCTGGGAGCCTGATGCCCCTAGGTGGCCCAACCAGAGGCTAATGTTTTGGCTTAATGACAACATACAACTTATAGGCTTTGATGATCAAAATCCTAGAACAATATCTAAACTGAGTTTTTTTGTGTGACAAAAAGAAGACAAAAAGGTGGGATGGGGAGAGAACGTTAGATAGCTGGGCCCCAAAACAAAATACTTAAGTTATCTGATTACGTTATGCCAAAAAAAAAAAAAACTAACTGGAAGGTTGTCTATCCATCCGATGGACTGTTATTCAGCCTTGAAAAGGAAGGAAACTCTGACACGTGCTACAACCTGGATAGACCTTGAGGACACTGGCTGAGTGAGATAAGCCAGACACGGAAAGACAGACACCATATGGTTCCACTTAGACGAGGTACTCGGAAGAATCAAATTCACAGACAGAGAGTAGAATGGTAGTTCCCAGGGGCTGGGGGAGGGAGGTATTTAACGGGGACAGAGTTTTATCTTGGAGCAATGGACGGTGATGACGGCTGTGCAACCACATGAATGAATCTATGCCACCAAACAGTACACTTAAAAATGGTTACAATGGTAAATTTTATGGTATGTGTATTTTACCACAATTTGTTTTAAAAAGAACTGAAAACAAAATAATAATGGAAAGAGGTATCTCAAAAAACTGGAAATGGAACTACCATGTGACCCACCAATTCCACTCCTGGGTATTTACCCAGAGAAATCCAAGACGCTAATTTGAAAAACTATATGCACACCTATGTTCACTGTGGCTCTATTTACAATAGCCAAGACTTGGAAACAACCTAAATGCCCATCGGTAGATGACTGGATTAAGAAACTGTGGTACATTTATACAATGGCTATAAATCCGCTATAAAGAAGAATGAAATCGTACCATTTGCAACGATATGGATGGACCTAGAGACTATTATGTTAAGTGAAATAAGTCAGTCAGAGAAAGACAAATACCGTATGATCTCACTTATATGTGGAATCTGAAAACTAAATGAACGCTCAAAGTAAACAGACTCATAGATATAGAGGAAAAACTGAGGGTTGCTAGTTGGGAGGGGGTTGGGGATGAGGGAGAAGGGGAAGGGATTAGACAGCATAGACGGGTAACTACAATATTGCCACAGGGATATGAAAGACAGTTCGGGGAATATAATAATGTTGTAAATATTTTGTGGGGTGCCAGATGGTCACATGTCTTGTTAGGGAGACCACTTCATGGATGGAGTAGAGGCTTGATCACTGCACTGTACACCTGAAGCTGATGTTGTATAATTATTGTATGTCAACTATAATTGAATATATATATAGTCACGGGATGTGGAGTATACTGTGGAAGGGAGTCAAAGGAATTGTAATAGATATGTATGATATGGGGGGTAAGAGTGGGGTGGTGGATTGGGGGAGGGGGACTGTCACTTTGAGGGGTAAAAAGTATAACTATTGCACTGTTGTACACCTGAAACTAATTTTTTTAAAGTGTTTATTTCACAATAAAAGAATTTTAAATAATAATAGTAAGGACGCAGGGGAAGTCAATGCACTGGTGCTTCCGGCACTGTTTACCTGCATGGGCAGGATGACAAAGCCATTCTCCTCGAGCGCTTGTTCCACTGCGTCGCTGAATTCGGGGTAGCTAACACGCGGGCAGTCGAGTCCGGGAAACAGGTCGGAGATCAAACCAAGGAAAAGAGGGACGTCTGCAAACACGAACTTGGGGAGATTCATGTCTCGAAGGGCCCTCATCAGCACCACATCCTGGACGGGGTGAAACACAGACGCCTTCAAAGAAAGGTATTTCTGAAAGACCCGGGGGCTAGTCTAGAAATCCTCTTAGGAAACAGAAAAAGCAGCTTCATATAAAACATAAAACACACAGTGTCTACAGAAATGCGTGAGCGGCACTGACTGAACTCTGTTTTGGAGTCAGATGCATGTAAAAGAAACACGATCGCTCTTCTCGCTTTTATTGCAAAGGGGAAAAAAATTTAAAAACTCATGTTTATGCTTTCATGAGAATTGTGTTAATCCCCAACCCTCCACCCCACCATCCTGCAATGGTAAATTATTACCATTGTGGTACTGTGGAGACACTGAACTTGACCCTACGGTAACAGGTCAAATGAGCAGAAAACGAGGTAATGGGAAATGGGCCAAATTCAGGCCACACAACCACATGAAACGATCGTCTAGACTAAAAGTCTGTACTGAGTGCTGTGCCGTACCCCGCCGTCTCCTCCCCGGCTGTGCTAACCGTGCAGGGTCCCCACCTCTTTAAGTTCCGAAGAGCCTCTCTTCAGCTCGCCAGCCATCACCAGCACCGATTTCAGGGCTCTCAGTCCAAAGTCATAATGGTGCTGCTTGGAGAGCTGCTCCCGGGCGAGCTTATACAGAACAGTCATCTTCTTGGCCAGCGTCTTTGGGGAGAAAAGATGATGACTAATAAAGAAAATGACCAAAAGTGTTCAGATGAAGCTGTTCTATACACAAGCAAATCTCACCACCATGGGTCCCTCACTGTTAACCATGACAAATGAGGAACTAATTTAAAAGACCAACAGCCACACCAAAATGTGGCAAGTGTCCCTGAAAGCTGAGGAAAACCTTAACTGCCTTAAAGACTAGAATCCATCCAACTTTTTAAATCATGGTGACCACACTCCAAAAATATGCTTCCTATTCATTTTGACCTAATAAAAGCTCCTCCTGTAACCGTTTCTGAGGATGACTCAGGCCCCCTAGCCCGTATCAAGGATTCAGAGCCCACTGATCCCAAAAGACAGCATGAGGGTTTTGCTCACGAAAGCTAGGAACCAGATATCTCAGCACTCCAGCTCAAACTCCTGACAGCATAACAGGCAGTAAGAGCCCTTAAAAAAAAGGCAGAAAGGGGCCGGCACGATGGTTAAGCACTGGTTTGGGATGCCAGCATCCCCGGTTTGGGACCCACATATGAGGGCCAGTGACACTGCCCTCAAAAAAAAAAAAAAAAAAAAAGGGAAGAAAAGCAACCTAATGACTCTTTATGTTAAAAGTGTTTGCTACTTTGTACCTTTTCCAGACCCTTCATTAAAAAAATGTATGTGAGTATTTTTATACATATTTTAAATAATGATAAATATATATGTCTGTGTGTGTGTGTACATACATATATGTTAGAAGCCACATATTCTCAAGGGCATGAGAGAAGCCCATCTCAAAAGGTTACATACTGTACGATGCCATGTATAGGATATTCTCGTAGGGACAGAGGACGACCTGTGATTGACAGTAGTTAGGGTTGGAGGGGTGTGACAGTTAAGGGGTACCCCCGGGACAGCTCTGTATCCTGTTCACGGTGCTGGTTACTCCACACATGGGATGAGACGTCACAGAACTATACACATATCAGAGCGAGAGAGGCTGCCAAACCTGGGGGAGTCCAAAGCAAGCGTGGGCCTGAGTTAACAGCTCGGGCCATACCCATTTCCTGCTTCTGACAATGTGCTGTGGGCGGGCGTGGAAGATCAAGAGCTTATCTCTGAGGGAAGCCGGGTGAGGGGTACATGGGGACCCTGCACTATTGTTGCCATTGCTTGTGAGTCAAATAAGTCCAAAACCAAAGTTATGATTTTAAAGAGAGAGACAAAGTAGGAAACTTCTGAAGCCACACAGACAGGCACGGCCCGACGCCCCAGGCTGAGGCAGATGCGGAGGGGCAGGGGCGGTGTGTGCCCCAGCGAGGCCTCACCTTGGCCCAGAGGAAGCCCTCGGAGAACAGCATGATCTCGCAGATCTGCTGCAGGTCGGGCACGATCACCACCACGGGCCTGAAGAGCGCCTTCACCGACTCGGGCAGCTCGGTGCGGCCCGCGTAGCCGGGGTTCATGGTGATGAAGATGCCCATTCGTCGGTCCAGTGAGATCTCGTGCCCTTCAAACTAGAGGGCGACAGGAAAGAGGGGGCTCAGGCTGCCGGCCCAGCCACCGCAGGGGAAAGGGGACTTGGATGAGCCGTGAGGCCATTCATTTTCATGGCTAGAGGTAGGCCTCATGTTTACAGCCTGAGCATTCTCGGGGGCAAGCCCAGGCTAACCCCCAAACTCTGATCTGAATCAGCGTCTCTACACTTGAGAAGTAGCTGGTGTTGGGAAAGAGTGCAGCCTGGGGCAGATTCAAGGTGCTGTGTGACCCCCAACAGGTCACTGAACCTCTCTGAGTCTCGGTTTCCTTTTCCGCAAGGTTGTGGAGATCCAATGAGACAACACATGAGAGCACACAGCCTGTGCACAATGTGTGGATTTTCATTCATGGAAGTTGGCACCCTTTCCCCATCCCATCTCCACCCCAACCTGGGTGCCTGGACCTCTGTGGTCAGCCATTCCTACGGAATCCCCTCTCGGCATCCTTCATGACAGACACCACCTTGTCCTCCAGGTGCCCTGGTACCAACAAACTACAAAAATCTCTCTATGTTGAGTTTCTTTGACCTCAGTTTAGTTTCAACGATCTCAACTTTTCTCTCTACTAAGATTTTACTATTTTATTTCTTTCAGCGGTCCACCAGGTAGACAGAAAACAGAATATCTTATTTTTATGAGACACAGGCTGCCTCAGTGCCAAGAGGGCAGCCTAGCAGATAGCTGATGCTCCCTCAAAACACAGGCCACTGTCTCGTCCCCCAAGTCTGCAGTGACACCACCCTCACCCATCCCCCGATACCCCACATGAGTCCCAGACCACCCTCTGGAGATGACAGGCAGGCCTATTCTTGGAAATATGGCTTCTAGAAGACTAAATGCACTTGCAGGTTCAATTTCTCCCATATGGCTAAGCAATAAGCTCGGCCCTAAAATATTTCAGAAAAAACTAACTAAAAGAAAATCGACCCAGAACCTTTCTGTAATCTTCAGATGTCTAACAGTCTCCAGTTTACATAATCTCTTGACAATAAGCTGCACTGAGGTCTAGGGAGAAGGTAGGTATAGCCAGGGCGGGCGCCCACAGTGGGGTGCTCACCAGCCCAAGCCGGACCTGCGTCCTGAACCTCCCAATGAGGCTCTGTACGGCCCTGGAGAATGTATAGGAGTCTTAGGCATGTATAAGAGTTTTAAGGCAAAGGAAGGACAATTCCAGGCAGACAGGAATGCAAACGGTGTCACAGGGCATGGGGTGTCTATGAAGCGAGTGGCATGAGGTGACAAGCGTGCAGGACACGCAGGGACAAGGACAGCAGCAGGAGGAGGAGCAGAACGTGTTGGGACTACAAAGGTCCCCACTGTGGGGAAACGGCCCAGCCACACTGGTCGCTGTTGTCAGGGCTACCTCAATTTTATAAGATCATTCTCCTCCAAATTCTGATCCAGCTTAATCTGACGTATCTTGAGACAGACTTCTCAAAGTCGAGTCTGCAAATGTGTTCTTGGATGGGGAGAGATTCGTGAATTCTCAAGAAAGTTTTTAATTTGCATTTTCATCTTGAAAACGACCTTAAAAATCCTGTCTGTTATAATGCCCTAAGGTTACCAGCTATGAAGGTAAAATTTCTGTTCACTGTGAGAACTTCTATTGGAGCCATTCTGATTGACTGCAACATTCATCTTTTAAGTAGTATTTTTCCTCATACTTGGGAAATCACCAAGGGTATTTTTTTCCTTGAAAGGGACCTTACACATAACTCATTTGGGAACACTGGCCTATCCATCTATGACCACTAGTTTTAAGTCTGGAATTAGTTTGACGTCCTTAGAATATTGAAGTCCTCAGTTATCAGAGACGCTGTTACTTTTGGGAAACCCAGCCATCTCAACGTGAAGACAAAGATCTGACAAATCGTCACCTGTGGGGAGCCTGATCTCGGATGAGCCCGCCATCTGACCTTGAAAGCTAACCCACCAAGTGTCCATCCCGGGGACATGAGCCTCACCTGGAACGTGGACAGCTGGTGGATCAGGGCGTTTCGGATGGTCTGGATCTGAGACGAGATAACTGACAGCACAGAGGCATCGATGCGATTGAACTCATCGAAGCAGCCCCATGCCCCACACTGTGCCAGGCCGGAGAAAATCTTCCCGACCGCCTGGAATGGAAGAAATGTCGAGACAGGGCAATTTCCATATTTCAAACAGCACACGACACACTGATGGAGAGACTTCCTAACTTAAAGCCAACAATCATCCAACTGAAGGAGCAACAGCCAGCCAGCCTCCCCACCGATGGATCTTTCTAGCAAGACTTCCAAGACCCCCTCCTGGGCCAGCTCCCATCACAGGGTTTTACAAATTCAGGATTTCAACGTAAAAACAAGATTGCTGACTTTCCTTGAGATTGGAAAACTCTAGCAACACTGGGTGCACTGTCCTACGTAGCAGCAATGGGCCTGAACGGAACAGTGGGTCCCCCTTCAGACACGCACTGCTCCCCAGCCGGCCTCGGCCTCACCGCTGTCTCTGTCAGCCCTTCGCTCCCTCTCTCCTGACTGGGGGGGCACTTCAGTTCGGGACTCTTGCTCTATGTGCTGCTAACAGCAGACACGTGTCAGTTCTGAGACCGTGATGCCGACAGGCTTTCGTCTATGTATTCCTGCTGTCCCCATGTCATTGCAAGGAAGCAGATGAGATGATGTGCCTTCCTGCAGTGCCCCACTTGCAGCTCCCCGCCCAATGACAGCGCCACAAATGACGCCGAGGCCTTACTTTGTAATCCATGCCTTCGCCGCAGTTGGTTACAACGCAGAGCAAGCCCAGGGCTTTGGCCAGGTCCTTAGTGGTCTCGGTTTTGCCAGTACCCGCCGGGCCAGCAGGGGCCCCACCCAGATACATGGACAGCGCCTGTTATAAGCCAAATGCAAAACGTGTTGGCGGATTCACGTAAAGAAACAGGTGTCATTATCCAGTTCAGCACTGTGACAACGTATGCGTTATATACGGCAATGGACAAGTTCACAGCCACCTTTTCTGACAGTCACCGCATTTAACATTTCTGCTTTTCCGTTAACCGGTACTAACCCTCCCCCACCGCCCCGCCCAGTATATAGGGACCAGTATGCTGGAAGCTGTGCCTACGCTGAGGCCAGTGCCCCAGCAGCTCCCAGCGCTGAGGCTCACTGCACACACCTGTGCTGTAAAGGAGTCATTTCGGCCAAAGAAAGGCCTGGCTCTTTGTCTCCAGAGCCTCGAAGCTGACTTCAAAGCCCTTGGAACATCCTGCCCAACAAGAGTGTCCTTGTTTATCTGGGGACCTTGGGGCCATGCAGGACAGACTAACACTGTGATTGATGGTGGCGGCCTTGGGCCACGTGGTATCAGCCAGACCTCCGGGGAGGTTGGAGACTAAGGTCGGCTACTCAGGAGGCCGGTCAGATGTACGTGACCAGCCCCCAGCAAACACCCTGGACCCCAAGGCTTGGGTGAGCCTCGTTGGTGGCGATGCTGCCACACGGAGCCCCCAAAAGAAACAAGCGCACTGGGAGCGGGGCTGAAGCTTGGCCTAGTCATGCCCAGGCCCTGTCCTATGCCTTCTCCTGTTGCTTTGATCTGCATCCTTTTGCTGTCCTAAACCATCACCAGGACCATCATGACGTTACTGAGTTCCGTGGGTCCTTATCGCAAATGATTGAACCTGAGGGTGGTTTTAAGGGCCGCCTGAACTTGCAGCAGCCCAATCCCAAGAGGAGGCAATCACGTCAAGTCCCAAACGGAAACTCCTTTACAGGTTTGTGAACAGTGACACCCCTTACCACCGGCATTAGTGGCCTGGACCTGCCGTAACAATTACCCCTGACTGGTGGCTTAAAACAACAGAAATGGATTCGTCCAGTGCTGGGGGACCGAAGTCTGAAATCAAGACTGGGCAGGCCCACGCTCCCTCCAAAGGCTCTGGGAAGGACCATTCTTGGCTTCTGGTGGCTCCAGGCATTCCAGGGCGTGGCCACATCACCCCAGCCTGCCTCTGTCTTCGCATTACCTTCCCTGTGTCTCTGGCACCAGTCACGGGATTTAGGGCCCTGATCCAGGATGTTCTCATCCCAATCCTTAACTAATTCACTCTGCCAGGACCCTATTTCAAAGGCTATACACTCTGAGGTTCCGAGGGACATGAATTTGGGGGGAGACCCTGGTCACCCCAGAACAGTAGCGCCACTACCACAGCCACGCTTAGAGAAAAACGCATAAATAACCGCAGGTAGATGACAAGCATGAGAGCCAGGTCACCTGCGTCAGGGTCAGGTAGATCCGGTCCGTGAGGGGCGTGATGACCAGCCTCCCGCTCAGCCCCATGTACTCATAGCCATAGCTGAAGGTCCCCGTGCACTGCCGGACGGTCAGCTGGTCCGGTTCTCGGTCCCAGTAAAACCGCAGCTGACTTTCCCATTCAAACTCCCGGGCATCGAGAATGCTGGAGGGCGAGACACGGGAGATGAGTGAAGCAGGCGACAGATGTGGGGGCGGGCGGTGGGAAGTGGACGTGAAGGACGTGGGAGAAACAGGGAGAGAGGCCCACGGGTGAAAAAGGACCCATCTGGAGAGGCCGGCACCCTGGGGAGGGCCTCACCTGCTCCTTATGAAAGAATCCACAATATCTCTGGCATGCACGTCGATGATGAGAACGGTGTTGCACTTCTTTCGGTCGTTTCTGCTTAAGGGCAAGGTGATCCGAGAGACCAGCTCGTCGATCTGCCGGTGCATTTTGCGGCCGTAGTTCTTCATGGCCTGCTTTTCCCCTGCCTGCACCTGGCGGAACACGTCTTCCACCTCCCAGGTCCACCACACCTGGCTGGCGGCCAGCACCACCATCCCTTGGTACATGAGCATCCAGTCGACTCTAAAGGAAAAGCACACCTTTATGAGACTATTTCCAGGTACCGCCAACAATCTCGTTAAAGAATTTATTTCTTTGATCCGGAATAGGGCAGGCAAAGTATTAATAAAAGCTTCAGGTGAGCAAGTGGCAGTAAAACTCTTTGGCGAGGCAGTAAAACGCCAGGCCAACAGCACGCACGAAACGGGTGCAGGTGCGTGACTATGTAAAATGATGCCAGGTCACTTCACAAATATGTCTTTACAGGCTTTCAAAATTACAAAAATGTTTAAATTTTTAAACATTCCAACAAGAAAGTTTAATAATCTGACGACGCTGCCTGTGTCTCACTCGCTCCATTTCCCGTTCTTGTGAAGCCTGGTCAGTTACACACGCGCGCCTATGGGGAGGTGGGTCTGCGCTGCTGCTTCTCCATAAATGGCATCATGAGATAAAGTCACTCTGCACCCTGCTCGCTGTTAGGTGATTCTAATGTGCATGTCCCTGGGTCAACGGCTGTGGTCTAACCCAGTCTCTGTAAAGGCAGCACGACATTGAGAGCACGGAAGCCCCACAGTTCCCTCAAATGTTACCTTCCTGGTGTCTCTTCAGGTTCCTTCCAGTCTTTTTGCCAACACAAGAACCACAATAAACACCCCTCTACGTCATGTAGCACTGTCTGGGGACACTTTTGAGGGAAGGGGTGCTGGCATCTAGTGGGTGGGATGACGCTAAACATCCTACGATGCACAGAATAGTCTCCCACCACGAAGAACTATCGGGCCCCAGGTGTCACTAGTGCTGAGATGGAGAAACCCTGCTCCACATACATCCTGGCGAGTCACAGCTGTTCCTAGTTACGGGGCAGAGTCCCAAAAGCAGGACGACAGGCTTTCATAAAAATGGTCAAAATACTTGAACAAGTTGTAGCAACCCGTACCCCCACCAGCAATGCACAGCGCTGCCCTTCTCACCACATCTCCTCCAGCACTAGGTATTTATCGCTCTTTTGATTTTTTTAACCATCTGAAAGGTGAAAAAAACAAAATCTCATTCTACTGTGATCTGCAGATCCCTGATGACTAGTGAAATCTCTCCTCTTTTCATGTTTATTGGCCACTTGGAGTTCCCTACAGGGATGTTAATTTCTATGTCTTTAAATACACTTAGAAATCCTACTTTAGAAATAACAGACCCAGAGCTATAATTTCCAACCCAGGAAAGGTGACTATAAATTACTAGTCATTATCTCGATGATGTACAATTAACGCTCCATTGGGGGCAACTGATCTCACAGATTCATTGCACACAAATTTTCAAATATCTAACAGTTAACTTAAGTGTCGTGACTACTCGCTTCCGTATCTTTCCCCTCGACTATAACCTATCGCCACTAGTGTTTGTGACTTAGTACAGTAAGGACGTATTTCATATTTGAAAATTTGTGTGCAATGAATCTGAGATCAGTGGCGCCCAACGGAGGGTTAATGGCAAAATAAATTTAAAAGAATATCTAAAACAATAACAATAAGTATTAGGCTTTGCCGTCTTGTTTTAAAACTGTGTGAGGCTTCTAAAACCTACATAGTACTTATAGTTTTGACCCCTCAACACAAAAGATATAACAACAGTGATGGAGGTCTGGAGGTCGGCACCAAAATGAGTAACAAAGATGGACCTTGCACCCAGAAAGTCAGAAACCGGGAGAGAGACAGAGCCAAGGAGAACATGGATGGTGTCTGGTAAGTCCCAGGGCGCTGAGGCGTTCTGGGGTGACATACAGCTGGGCCTGTCTTCTCAGCGATGCCAAAACACGTCTGCTCAGATAGACCAACATGCCCATTTCAACGACTCACCCCAGCTCTTTAGAAGCGACAAGCTCACACGCTAAAGGAAGAGGGGTGTTTGGGTGAAGAAAGAGGTGGCAAGGACCTTTGTCAGTTTATCGGGCTGCGCTCCCCACGCTGTCTCCCACCAGTCACACCCTGTGACACACAGCAGTGTCCCAGCAGAGTTGCAGTGACAACACAAATAAAACTGACACCGGTATAAAATTCGTATGATTTCGGAGCACTGCAGAGCCTTAGAAGTGTTCAGCGATCACTGTTTCCGGAGGGCAGTGGTTTCTACCTAGTCCAGGTTTGAATGCCGTCTAGCATGGTGATCAGGTCAGAGGAAGGGGCTAATAAATAGTTAAATGAATGAATACAACTAATAGTGTGCTGGGGCCACTTCCTATCAGTTCACAAGGACTAACTGTCAAATAGTCAGGAATCTTGCAAGCGGGTTGCTAAAGTACTTACCATGACTGTATTCCATTTCATTTTGAAATCAGCACCATAGGAGTATTTACACCCTGAAAATGCGCAAGTGCTTATTTTAAGAAGGAAACCAGCATTCATTAAAGGGGAAGTATGGAATAAGGCACTTGATCTTCAGTACTTTGTTTATTTGGAATAAAGAAATTACTCTAAATCCAAGCTTTTTGTTTTTCTTTTCAGAGATCCAGTTTACCAGCACAACACCAAATAAGATAAGTTACGTAACTCGATTACATAAAGATCTAAACCAACTGTTTAATGTTACAGAGCCTAAGAAAGAGCAGGCTCATAATCATACAACTGTCGCACTATGTCTTAATAATTTATTTAAATAGGCGCTTCCAGTTTGCAAAATCAAAGAGGCAGTGCAGAAAATCAAGAGAACAGCGTTCTCACAATAATAGTAAGGGTTTTGTGTCTGCGTAAGGGCCCTGCTGATGATACTCCAAGCCTCCTGGGAACCCACCCAAGTCTAACAGCACGAGTTGTCCCCTGTGTACTGGCGTGCCACTGCACATTCAAACTAAGCCAGCCCTCCTAGGCTCAGCGCCTAAGCTCTCAGGGCACAAAACCCAAGGAGTGAGTTTTTGACACTCTGAAATGTAGTGAATATTTTAGAAGCAACTTGACTCATTAACCTACACACAGAAGCAACCCTACTAACACCAGGTTTCTGTTAGGCCACTAGGTTCGAGGTTCTCACACTCAAATGTGCTCAGACATCCTCTGTGTCACAAAAGCGCAGAGCCCTAGGCTCCACCCCCAGAGCTGGGTGGGGCCCAGGAATCTGCATCTCTAACAAGCTCCCAGGGGCCCTCACGCTGCAGAGGACCACACTTTGGGAAGTGCTGTACTAGATGATCCTTTAAAGGCAGACATGTTGGGCCGGCCGAGTGGCGCATTGGTTAAGAGCTGGTTTGGGATGCCAGCAGCCCCGGTTCGGATCCCACATATGAGGGCCAGTGACACTGCCCTCTACAGCTAACAACAGCTCCACATGGAGCTGAGCTGCGAGCCCCGGCAACGGCGTAGGCTGCAGCCCCTGCTGCAGTGGGCTGCCACAGGCTACAGTGAGTGGCCGGCAGCCAGCATGAGTGGCTGGCAGCCAGCATGAGCCACCAATAGCCGTGGTGAGCAACCATCCAGAGGCCAGTGACCGATCTGCCTCATCCAGAAGAGTGCAATGACAATACCAACATGGGCCAGTGAAGCAACATCCTCTGCAACTAGACTGAAAAACAAGAAGACAGCAACTTCTCTCTTCCCCTTCCCTGGTTCCCCAATGCTGTTCCCTCCCCCAACTTCCCAATAATTTTTTTTTTTAACTTTATTGGGGAACAGTGTGTTTTTCCAGGACCCATTGGCTTGTGGAGGGTGCAGCTCACTGGCCCATGTGGGAATTGAACCAGTAACCTTGGTGTTATGAGCCTGCGCTCTAACCACCTGAGCCAACCAGCTGCACCCCCCCAATAAAATCTTAAAAAATAATAATAAATAAAGGCAGACATGTATCAGCTAATTATTGCAAGAAAGGAAATCTCATTTGGAACGCCACTCAATCTACTCCAACCCTTAAGCTTAATCCATCGTGACTATTAATATGACAGACGAAGTAGCAAGTGCTCGCATTCATACCTGCTTTTGTCTTCGCAGTATCTGAAAATAGCCTCTTTGGTAATCAGCCGATTGGTCCTGCGCATTTCGTTCAAAACAGCTGTCATCCAGTCCTCCACGCGGCCCTCGGCCCGAATGATCTTCCGGAATTCCATGACCTCCTTTTCTGCTGAAATCATGGCGGACACGAGCTTTTCCCCACTGTCACCATCATTAAACCTCAGCAACGCTATGTTGTCATACATCTGCAAATAGAACGGGAGAGGCCGCCCTGTGATACTGCCACTGAGCTCTGGAACCAAGGAGCAGCCTGCGGTGCTCGACACACGTCACAGCTGCCAGGACATACCTGCAGCGGATGTCCATTCATCCAGCTGGCTACTGGACAAACACACACTAGGTACTTCCATTTGTCCTGCACTGTGTAAAGGTGTGTGGTGTGTTTAAACAAAAAGAAAGACAAAGACAGACTCGCAATTGTGGAGTGTGTGCTGCTGTGGAGAGGCATCTGGACGCAGGGCCACCTGGACAAAGGAGAGGATGGAACGCCCCAGGGAGAGGAATCAGAGACCTGAGGCTGAAGACCGGCTTCCCCAATGTCCAACTGGGCAACTGGGCAACCGGCTTTTCCTCTCAGCCTGCAGCAAACATAAACCCAGCCCCTATAAGATGAGGCTGGAAGGGTTCAGGTCAAACAGTGTGTGCGATGCCAGCACGTTAAACACTTGCCGCCTGCTGGCTGTCATCATGGTTCTTAATCAGAATAAAATTCAGGAAAGTGCAAATCGGAGAGGAAGAGAAAATGGCAGCGGGCTTTAAAGAATAAAACCAGAGGTTTGCAAAAGGAACGACCAGTAAGGGCCGGCCGAGGGGCTCAGTTGGTTGAGAGCTCGCTCAAGAGTGCGAGCTGAGCTCTGAGCAACAGCAGTTCAATGCCCAGCCTGAGCTGGGCTGCCGCTGAGCTGCCAATGGGTGGCAGGATGGCTCAGCTAAAAAAAAAAAAAAAAAAAAAATAGGAACTACCAGTAAATGAAGTGCTTCTCTAACAACACATTTTCCTATAGCAGTAAAATATGTGTTTGTAAAAGTGAAAACAGAATATAAGCCTCCCCTTTGAAAAACAAAAACATGCGATCAAAACTATGAATCCTAAGGGGAAGGGACGAGGTAACACAAACTGATAACTACAGTACTACTGCAGAGACAGAAGAGGCAGTTTAGGGAATATAATCAATAATGTTGTAAATATTTTTCTTAGGGGATCAGAAGGACTCATGTCTTGTCAGGGAGACCACTTCATGGACGGTGTAATGGCCTGACCACTGTACTGTACATCTGAAGCTGCTGTTGAACAATATTATATGTCAACTATAATTTAACACATATATAGTCATGGGATGTGGAATATAGTGTGGGGATGGAGTCAATGGAATTGTAATAGATATGTATGATAACAGGGGTAGGGGACAGGGGAGGGGCGAGTCACTTTGTAAGGGGTGAAAAAAATAACTATTGTATTGTTTTGTACATCTGTAACTAATAATAATAATAATAATAAAGTTTAAAAAAAACCAAAAAACTATGAATCCTACTTGAGGAAGGAAATCAGCATTAACTGAAGGGAAGGTATGGAGTAAAGCATTTGATCCTAGTGCTTCATTTATTTGGAATAAAGGAATTATTCTTCAATTCTGGTTCAAAACCACAGGTGACTTTGCCCCCAGGGGACGCTGGGCAATGTCTGGAGGCCAGAGGTGCTACTCAGCATCCTACAGTGCCTGGGACAGTCCCCACCTCCACTCGTGCAACACACACACACACACGCACATGCACACAAAGAATTATCTGGCTCACAGTGTAAACAGTGTCAAGGTTGAGAACCCCTGTGCCAGGCTGATACTAAATACAGAGCCTTGATTAACTAACCAGCGATTATTTCTAGCCATGCCCTGGTTCCCGATCACAAGAGACGGGTTGCTCTCTGGTGCTTCCTGCCATTCAACATTGTTCACAACGCACACCCGTTTATGTAAAAGTTTGAAAACATGGACTGGAAGGAATCCCAACAAACTTATGACAGTGGCTGCCTCCCGAGAATGGAGAAAGAACTGTTCATGGGAATGGGGACAAAGAGTATGCCAACTTCATCTGTACAACTTCCATTTAAAAAAATAAAAGAAGGGCCAGCCGAGTGGCGCTGTGGTTAAGCGCTGGCTAGGGATGCCGGCGGCCCCGGTTCGGATCCCACATATGAGGGCCAGTGACACTGCCCTCTAAAAAAATAAAAAATTAAAATTAAAAAAAGAAAAGAAAATATGACCAAATGGTAACAAGTGTCAATTCTGGGTAGTAGATGAGATTATTTAGCCAATATTGTAAGGTAGGCACTGATCTAAGTACTTAACAAATGCTAACTCATGTAATCTTTATAAAAACCCCACTGAAGCAGGTGACTATTGGAGTTACCCCATTTACAGATAAGGAAACCAATGCCCAGAGAGGTGAAGCAGCTTTCCAAAGGCACACAACCAATCCGTGTAGAGCCAGGACTGGAACGCAGGGAACGTGGCTCGAATCCACGTGCTGAAGCATCGTCCTGTGCTGCCTCTCTGCTTATTATTTTAGTCTTTGTGTATTTCTGTATTTTTTTAGTTTCTCAAAATGTGGTTTTTGGACTGTGGAAGAAGAGCAACAAATAAGCAGCTGAGTCCTGGTGTCATTTCAGATGACAGTGGATGCCATCAGATTTATGTCCAAATAAAACCCTAGCGGCATTTCTTAAAAATGCTGATTTCTTAAAAATGCTGATATCCTTCTTCAACTTCTGAATTGAACTGAATTGCGAAGAGAGCTGGATGAAACAAGCACAGTTACAGAGCCTACGTGGAGACAGACACCCACCCCCTCCTCCCAGCCCGGAGGCCCCAGGCCGACCTTGATTATGTGCTCCTGGACGCAGAGCGGGTCACTATTTCCCAGGATGCTGAGCAGCTCGTCGTCGGAAATGAAGAAGAACCTGGGGAAGGCGTTCCTCTTGGAATCTAAGTAGTCGTTTAAGCTCTTCTGGCACTTCTCGAGGCCCTCGCTGATGTGTTGTAAGTCGCTGAGGCGGTTTCGGGCCTCACAGCATCTCTTGATCACGGGGTCTTTCAAGGTCTCACCCATGATCTGGACAAGGTCGAGAGGACAGCATCAGCCAGGGCAGCGGGAGCACCGCTCGTGCCCGGGGAGGCACTTGCCGGGCCCGGGCACCACAGAGAACTGACACTCCCCAGAACCATAGCCTTCTGTGAAGCCAATCTGGCAACAGCTGTTAAACATTTAAAGGGGCATATCCTTAGTACCTTTTAACATACTTTATATAATTGACTTATTTCAGATGTCAGCTGCCCTGAGGAGGGACTTTTATGTCGTTTATAAACCTCACTCATGTGCCCCACACACCTACAACAGTGCCTGGCACCTACTGGGCCCTCAATCAACACTTGCTGAATGAGTGAAGCTAGCAATTCCATGTTGAGCAATTTGTATAGACAAGACTATTCACTATAGCACTCTTTATAATGGCAAAAAAAAAAGGGAAAGGAAATAGCTAAATGTCCAACAATAGGGAACTGGGTCAATCACATGCCATGACGATTTTTTTCAATTAGATGTTTATTTATTGAAATACAGGTCAAAGATGTGAAATTTTAAATAACCAATCATATTGGTTATTTAATAATTCTATTTTTATAAATTACTTATTTATCTATTTATATGTCTACATAGGAATAAACAAATTCTGAAAAGATCTATGCTAAACTGTTCAAATGGTTATCTTGGGAGTGGGAGATGGCCAGTATTTTTTTTTTTGCCTTTTTATAATTTCTGGATCCTTCTTGAATGAATAGGAATTTGTGGTGTAGTGTTTTTAACTTTTCATTTTTTAAAGAGCTTATGCGAATGGATAAGAAGAAATGATAAACTCTAATGGATAAAGGAGAACCAAGTGTGAGCTGGGCACCCGTAAGTGAAGAATACAGCAGCATCGCTAACTAGCCTACACCGGGCCTGGAGGTCAGGGGGCTGCGCTAAAACCCTCACCCCACTCATCACCAACAGCAGCAATGACTGGTACGACCCTTTCTGGAAAGGACTTGAAAACGGGCACACTCTTTCAAGGGCAATTCACTTCCTGACAATCTATCATAAGATATTTATCCCAGGTGTAGGAAGTGTTAGGCACAGACCTGCAAATTATTTATGAAAGCAAAGAACTCCAGTTCAATCGAGATGCCCCATCACTACACAATAATCAACTACACTAGTGTCAAGCCACTCACCGGAACGGTCTATCAAGGCATTAAAATATTTTGTCAGAAAAGTTTCATAAATATGAAATATGTTTCTCATTATATCAAGAGAAAATTATAAGACCATACCAAATATCATTATAATTGTGTTTTTTAAACCTATATACATAGAAAAAAAAGAAACAAGAAACATGACAGATTAAAGTGGCCACGTTTACGTAACAGAACTATGAAAGAACCATGGAAGATACATCTTTGCTACTCTTTTACATTTTCCAAGTTTTTTAAAAAAAACAAGTATCACTTTCATAATAGAAATAAACACATACTTTAAAATGCCATATGCCAGCAGCTATAGAGCAAACGGAAATTTTTACTGAACAGATTGAGGTCATATATAAAGACAGAGAAAACTCAGAAGCTATGAATAGACATGCAAATACACAGTATCTCAAACTGCTGTCTTCCTTTTATGACTGAAATGGAAGCCGGTCACTTGCCTTCTTGAATACTCTATCGATGTTGTCAAACTTCTTCGCCTCATCTGGAAGTTGTGATCTGATATCTCCACCGATAAAAATGCTTTCCAGGTACATCCACTTTCTCTGAACTAACATCCAAATCTGTGAAGGCACAATCTGACCGTCAGCACGGGCACCCCAAGGTGAGTGTGGCAGAATTCCACCCTCACAAGGGACAGAATCAAAGCAACTCAGTCACAGGACTTCCCAGGCAAGATGGCAGAGCTAGCACATATGCTCCTTCCCAAAGATACAGGATGATGGAGGAAGCATAGCTAAGCATCTTAAAATACATGGCCACACTCAAATGCACAGGAAAACTGCACACCAGTTCTAGATGGGGAGGAAGCTTTGCTGTGTGTAGAGGTTGGGGCCATGTGACACAGACCATGCAGAAGCTCATGCAAAACTCAGGCCGAGTCACTATGGGACCCACCATTCACTTCTAGGTGTAGACCTAAAAGGACTGAAAAAAACAGGGACTCAAAATAGTCATATACAGATGCTCACAGTGGCACCATTCACAGCAGCCAGGAGCTGGAAACAACCCAAAGGACCATCAACTGACAAAACAAAACGTGGTCCATCTGCACAATGGAACTTTACACAGCCATAAAAAGGAGTGAAGCACTGACAAATGCTACAACATGGGTGAACTTTGAAAACACAATGGGGAGTGCAAAAGCCAGTCACAAAGGCCACATATTGCAGGATTCCATTTATAGGAAATGTCCAGAATAGGCAAATGCATTGACACAGAAAACATACTGGGGGTTGCCAGGGGTTCCAGTGAGGTAGGAATAGGGGTGATTGCTTTTAATGTTTCCAGGATTTTCTTCTGAGGTGATGAAAATGTTCTGGAACGAGACAGAAGTGGTGTCTGCAGAGCCTGGTGAATGTGCTAAATGCCACTGAGTTGTACACTTTAAAACTGCTAATTTTACATTATGTAAATTTGGTGTCAATTTAAAAAAACTGAACCAGGAAAAAAAGCAGTACTGTGTCCCACCTAACAGTTGTAAAGGTTCCTCCCCACGATGCATTGGCCCCGGCCATCTTTTTTGTCTTTTCTCTCACCTCAACGACTTCCCCTATTAGAGACAGTGTTTTCTCCCATTTGTGAACCGTTTCCAGAAAAGGCCCCACAAATCTGCTTCCTGAGATGCTCTGCAGGTTGAAGGTGCTGTCATCGAGGCTCTGGATGATTTCGTCCACAGACCCTAGCACGTAGCCCCGCTCCTGGGGGCCCTTGTAGTACTTGACCACCGTAAACTTCATGTTTTCCCACGTGTCCAGGATCTCCTTCACAGCCTGGGCAGGAACACAGGAAGAGAGGTTCAGGCACAAGAGCTAAAATGACCGAACCCCAACCCAGCAGCAGCTCCCTGGGCCTGCCTTTGGTCAAGTCTTCAACCTGGAGTCGGGGTCGGTTTTCCGAATAGGCAGAGATTCTCCCGGGGGGGAGGGGAGCTCTGTTCATTGTTTAGCAAGCACTTGCTATGTGTCAGATAAGCACGCTTGTACATGATCTCCTTCCATCCTCAAGGCCCCCTGCTGAGGCAGGGTGATTATCACCCACATTTACAGAGGCAGGAGCGGGGGCTCAGAGGGGCGCAGCAGCTTGCCCAGTTCACTCAGCTACTGGGCCCCGGAAGCAGGGTGCACGTTCCACGGCCTGCCTGTAGTCTGCACACTCGTGAGACCCTGCCTGCATTTACTCTGCTGTGAAGCAGGAAAATTGAATTATAAAATGATAAGTCTATTTATGATTACATTTTCAAAAAATATCTGTATCAATACTTGTGTATGTGCATGTGTATACGTATGTTTATACATGTGTATACATGTTCATGCGTGTTTATGTATGTGTGCATGTGTGCACATGTGTGGGGCATAGGCATGTGTATATGTGTTTATACATGTTTTGTATGTATATATGTGTGTCTACATGTGTATGTGCATTCTTAAGGATGTACACTAAAGGATGTATACTAAAATGTTAATAATAATTATATTCAGGTGGTAGAATTATGCATGATTTATTTTCTCAGTTGTATACCATGAATATCCATTATTTCTTTAACACATAAATCAAAAATAAAACTATAATTAAAGACAATAAAATAATTAACAAAGCCTGAAATTTACTTCTAGAACACATAGTTCTTCATTACTCAAACACAACAGGTACCAGACCAAACCTGTTTTCTCTTTGAATTAAAAAAAAAAAAATTATCTTTTTTCTCTAGTGTGGGAAGCTGATAGCAACCCAGTGTCTGACAAGGCCACATTGCCCTGCTCAGCACTGGATATTAGGGGTGCTGCCTTATGGTTGGTCATGTAATATCTCCTGCCTCTATGAACCCATGTGCCTTTTCTTCTATAGGAGACAATATATTTACTACACTTGTGATATGTTCCTGTGGTGCCCCAATGAGCTAACTACGCAGCCAATGACGGGTAAGATCTCCTAAAAGAGGGGAGACAACCCAAGCCAGGCGGTAGTTCCATAGGGGACCCCTGAACTGTGATATTGGGAATCAAGCCCCTTGGAAACTGAGGCACAGGCCTCTGACAAACTCAGGCCAGAAAACTCAGGCCTGTGAGAAGCTGATGCATTTGCCTAAGGGCCCTACTGTGAATAGTCTCCTGAAAGATTAAGTCTTCAGGCCATGAGAGTTCCGGGTAAGAGGCAGCTCTAAGACATCCGCTGACCATGGATTTGTTAATCAGCCTTGTGTGAATTCCTTTGCCCAGTGCCTTGTTGCAGCAACAGATACTGAAGCTTTGACTGAGAAACGGATGCAGCCCTCTGTAGGATAAGAGGTGTGAAACCCTTTTGGTTGCTAGGTATTGTTATTTACAAACGAATAGATTTTAGATGCTTTTACCTTAAACACAGCCACTCCTAGTCTTTTGGTATAGCTCAAGTATACTGTGAGTTTTATGATTGTGTTTAACTGCTAGAATTTAGGATGACTTCTAGATAGTCAAGATAACTTTAGTAAACATTCTTTAGGTGACTTACAGAAACCGAGTCTGGGTTTCATAGCAATTATCATAATAAAGACAAGGTAATCCTTTAACGGAAGAGTAAGTCACAGTGCACCCTGGAAAGAACACTTTCAGGGGAGTAGAGGACTGTGTAAATCCTGAGAACTACAAACCACTGTTAATGATTTGTTACAGTTTGGTTCCTTGAAAATTCTCAATAAAAGCTATACGCTGACCCGATTCGGGGCTCAGTTTTCCTTGGCTGAGCCCCTTGGGCTCAGTCTTCTTTGGCTGAGTCCCTTGGGCTCAGTCGTCCTTGGCTGAGTCCCTTGGTCTCGCTCTTATCTTTCTTCTGTCTCTTGTTTTTCCTTAATCTGCGTCGCCCCTCTCGTGTCCCACTTGCCCTTGCCACACAGGACGTGACACTCTAGAATGTTTTATAACTAAAAATCGTCCTACCTTCTCAATGGCGATCTCCTTGACAGCTGCTGTGACAATCTCGTTAAGAACATCTGTATGTTTGTCAAGTTCCATAGCAAACATATTTTCCAAGGTGAACGTTTTAGTCATTTCAAAAAACACGCCCGTTTTTTCCATAAGCTCATTCCAGTGCCTGAAAGGACATCAGCATGAAAATCTTTACGCTGACTGAATTTGGTTGTGGATTTAATGATCCCCACTGAAATCACAGGACAATCCCATTATAAATACCTCTTGTAACAGAATTCTGAAATATGAGGATATCATTGGAGCTATATCTGCAAAGTTCCCCCAAATCCCACTGGCTACCAGAATTTGACCCAGGAAACAGCATCTAGCAGGACATTCTGTTAGATGCTCGTCTTCACAACCACCTAAGGAAACATACAGATCTTTAGTCTCTAGACTGGTGGCCTCAACTTCTATTGGATCATTCGGCCTGTTGGAGACTCTGGTGTGAATCACAAACTCTCATGTACTCACTAAGCATGTATCAAGCGCTAACTCTCTGCCCGGCAATGGGATGGGCTAGCTGCAGGGGATGGCCGGTTACTAAAGGCCCCCTCCCTCGGGAACTGTCCCACCTACTTGGGGAGACCGTCAGTCCACGATAAAAGAATTAAATAACTGGAATATATAACTAATTGCTTATAAATGACACACCTGGCTATTGCTTTGCTTGCGACGGAAAGCCGCAGTGACAGAGACAGTGAGAGGGGTCTACGCTGGGCAGAAGGGTCAAGACAGACCTCCAAATACACAGACTCATCAGCAGTTCGGCGCTTGACCCCGTTTGGCCCCCTTTTAAGGTCTGCATTTGAGGTCACCCATTTTGATGGGTCCATTTATGGGAATGAATGTAAGAAGGCGGCTAACCAGTGCTGGGCCAGCAGAACGCCGAGCACCCAGCAGATAATCAGTAAGTGTCAAATCACCGATTTTTATTGTAAAAATCCACAAAGACACAGAAATGGTCAAGAAAAAGAATCTACTGTTTTGTCGCTCTCCCTGCTCAGGCCTCGCCCAGGAGCTGGTATGAAATAGGGGGCAGCAGAGGCCTGTGGAGGGTCAGAGGGCCCCCAGGTGATGCGGCTTGAAACTCTGAGTCCCCCGAGGGAGGTGATTCCCTGTCAGCTCCCTTCTACTCCTGATCACATCAAAGAGGAAGTCTCAGTTTGGTGCTGCTGTCAACACCCCTTCACTGGTCTTAACCTCTCACCCTGGGCAGGCCGCCAGCTCAGCCACAGGCAACAGGGTGGAGAGCTCATTTTTTTTTTTTAATTTGTATTTTTGAAATTACTTTCTTTTTATGGCAAGAGCTTTTGGTTTTCCATTTACAGTGGTGGTGTAAATTCCTTTTTAGAATACATTCACTTAAGTAAAAAAGAAGCAAGCTGACAGAAAAACAGAGTATTGACAGTATATAGGTGATACTGGGATATGACCAAAATGGTGCGAAATAAGTTTGGGAGACACCAGGTTATGGGAAAGTTAGCTAGAAAATGCTTCCTTCTACCTAGTTTTACAGGTGAGAAAACTGAAGACTGAACAGGTAAAAGAGAGTGCCCAGGTGACTCAAGCAGGACAGTGACAAAGATGGACTTAGAACCCATGTCACCAGGGCCTAAAGGCTGCCTACACTTTGTGGAAAGGGAAATTTATGGGTGTAGAGATGTGTCCAAGACACATTAGCACCTACCTGAGACAGTCTCGTTGATGTGATCAGAGGGACTGGAAGGGGAGTGAAATGGGAAGACTTTCTCACTAAGGAAAATGGAGTCATTTGATACCATGACGTGACTCTCTGCCCACAGAGATATGATGGAGGGACAGAGGAATACGTCAGGGAGAATGCAACACTAAGTTCCTAAGAATTCCTGTCTGTGTGGAGGCACATCCAAATGATGACAAAAGAGAGGTGACTCTCCCCCCGAGACCTGGCTATTATTCCATGGAAAAAAACTCGCGAGACCTCCTCTGTCCAATCCAGCAGCTACATGTCACGTGGGGCTACTGAGCATCCCAAATGTGGCAAGTCTGAACTGAAATAGGCTGTAAGCGTAAAACACATGTCAGGCTGCCATGTATTCTTTTAAGAAGAATAAAAAATACCTTGTAGATTACGTTTTATATTGATTATTTGTTGACGTGATACTATTTTCTGTACATTGGGTTAATTAAAATGTACTATTAAAATTAATTTCACCTGTTTCCTTTTCCTTTTTCAATGCAGCGGCCTGAAAATGTTCAATGACATACGTGGGTTGCATGTTTCTGCTGTACGTCACTGATCCAGACCTCTCACTATTTTTTTTAAGAAAACCTTTGGATGAAGTGACTGCAAGTGACACTTCACAACTTACAGGGTTTGGTTTTTAAAATAAAAAAAAAATTTAAAAAAACAAAACAGGAAGACCCTTGTGGTTGATCATTTTACAGAAGGTTCACACAGAAACACTGTGGAAATACGACTGGCCCTGCGTCGCTCCTGAAACCTTGTTCGCCGTCCTCAGAGCTAAGCGAAGACCAATTTTCAACTGCAAGCCCCTCCCACGCTTTCATGGGCCTCACAGAGGACTGGACAAACCTGTCCCGAAGTGCCTCGTGCTTCAGGTCAAGAAGTAGAGGAATCGAGTCTTGGAACGCCTTCATCTTTGCTTCCAAGTAGTAGGCCACTGGCAAGCTTCGGACCTGCCGGGGCAGCTTTCTGAGGGCTTTGAGAAAACCTTCGATTCCCTCCTGGAGAAACTGAACGTTCAGGTTGATCCACAACGTCTGGGACCATTCCTCTTTTGCAAGCTGGAAATGGGCGAGGAAGTCCCATCAACAAGACCCTTTGGACACGCGAGGGCGGCCCGACCAGGAGAGCAACTTCTTAACCCTTGCTCAAGCTCACTTCTTTCCAAATATTGTAACCCATCCACCCACAGCCACCTTGAATTGATGGGGCACCCCTGGCTCACTCCTGTTCCTCTCCTCTATGTATCCCACCTCCAGGTGTACAAGGCTCAACAGTGTCCCCCCTCCGTCATGTCTACCTGGAACCTCAGAATGTGACCTTGTTTGGCATACAGTCTTTGCAGATGGAATTAGCTAAGATGAGGTTGTGCTGAATTGGGCCCAAATCCAGGGCCGCACCAGGCATACCCTGCTCCCTACTCACAGCTTGGATGGAATGCCACCCCCCTGAGCCACCATCTTCCCTCTCCACAGTGCTCTGTGCACCTCATCTCTATTACATTTCATGGTAACATGGTGAGGTGTTTGTGCATCTGTGGGAAGGCTCATTTTATGTGTCTACTTGACTGAGCCATGGATGCCCAGATATTTGGTTAGACATTACTGTGGGTGTGTCCTGAGGGGTTTCTGGGTGAGATGTGCGTTTGGATCAGCAAACTGAATAGAGCAGATGGTCCTCCCCGCTGCGGGCGGGCCTCAGCCTGTGCACTGGAGGTCTGATAGAGCAAGGGGCTGAGCAGGAGCGAGCTCGTGCAAGCCCTGCCTGACTTCAAGTGGGGCCATCAGCTTTCTCCCACTTTCAAGCTCACACTCAGATGAGAACACCATTGGCTCTCCTGCATCTTCACCTTGCCAACTGCGGATCCTGGGACCTCTCAGCCTCCATAATGCATAGGCGATTCCTTATAATTGATCCCTTTGGTTCCTATTGGCTGTTTCTCTGGAGAACCCAGACTACTACTATCAGTCTCTCCTGGGGGCTCACAAAGGGCAGGGAGGTGAGAGTCGATGCTACTCTCCAACCAGAGAGTCGATGCTACTCTCCAACCAGCATAGCACTGGGCTATGAAGAACTGAGTGAATAGAGGAAGGAAGGAAGGGAGGGAGGGAGGGAGGGAGGGAGGGAGGGAGGGAAGGAGAAGGGGGGAGCGAGGGAGGGCGGGAGGGAGAAGGAGGGACGGAGGGAGGGAGGGAGAGAGGGAGGGATAGAGGGAGGGATAGGGTGAGGGAGGGAGGGAGGGAGGGAGGGAGGGAGGGAGAAAAGAAGGGAGGGCATGAATTTGCATGGGGAATATATACTAAAGAGAGGCATCTAAATGACATATTTGCTACTTTTAATTTCCATTTCCAACTAAAAGTTCATCCCATGCCTTAGCAAAGCCCTGACCTCTAAAGAGAGTTTTCTTTTTATTATTGTGTTCAAATACATGTAACATTTACCTTCTGAACCATTTTTAAGTGTACAGTTCAGTGGTATCAAGTACATTCACATCGTTGTGCCACCATCACCTCTATCTAGTTCCAGAATGTTCTCACCATCCCAAACAGAAGGCCCCTCCCCATTAGCTGTCACTCTCTCCTCCCAAAGCCAAGCTCAGAGTCTCTGTGCCCCTGGTCCAGGCTCTTCACTATGGTGGCACTGAGGTCGGCTGGGCCTACACACTTCTCATGCTCCTGCCAGTGAGACCAAGTCTGCCGGGGCTGGGTACCTTCAGGCCTTCGTACAGCTCATAAATCAGCTTCAGCCCGCTCATTTCCTTCTGTACTTTGAGCAGCTCTGGGTACATTGTAATTGGGAGATCAAAAAGTTTCTCCGCATTAGCCAGCTCCTGACGGTTCTTCTCATGTTTTATCAGCTCTCTTTCAAAAGTGGCTAAAAGTTCTATTCCTATTAAGTAATAAATAGACCAATAAATACCTAATAAGGTATACAAAATTGAAGGAAAAATCACAAACATGGTACATAAACTATCATTTCACCCGCAGGAGCGACCCGGGAAGACAAATTTGGAATCACCCGTCTTTATGGCACCATGATTCTAACTAAACCAGAGGGCCGGTTATATCTGCCAGCTCCTCCATGACAAAAGCCTGTGTCCTTAGGATTCTCCCTTGCAATGGTCTCAGCCTGAGGTCACATCAGGGTCCCCACAGAACCTTTAAAAACATCTTAATGTTCAGACCACCTTCCAGAACAGTGGAATCAGGCTATTTGGACCTGGACCCCAGGCATCAGTGGTTTTTTGAGATTCCCCAGGTGAACCCAGGGTTTGGGAAAGGTCAAGAACCACCATTTCGGGCCGGCCGAGTGACGCAGTGGTTGAGTGCTGGCTTGTGAGGCCAGCGGCCCCGGTTCGGGTCCCACATGTGAGGGCCAGTGACACTGCTCTCAAAAGTAAAAAAAAAAAAATAAAAAAAAATAAAAAAGAACCACCATTTCATCCCGTGCTCCTGTAAATTCTTCAGTAAAACTTACTCAAACTCCTCAGGAAGACCAACGTGAATATTCTTACCGCTATCAAGATCTTCACCAACAGAGGCAGGGCCTTCACAATAAAAGCGTCTTGCAAAGTCCTCGATCTGCTGCTTATAGTTTAGTATTTCAGTTCGAGTAATCTGAGAAAAGCAGGGGTGCATTAATTTGACCCAATGGCTACTTTTCAGTCTTTACTCAGAAGGCAAAAATGTAAAAGGTACCTCTGTGAAAGTACTCTTTATGCCCCCAAGAGCATGTTCCATATTCACAGCATCATTAAACAGATCAGACCACATGCTCTCAATCTTGTCAGCCAGTTCTCTCTCGGCATCGGGAGGCTAATACAAAGAACAAACAATAAAGGGTCAGCAATTTAGAACTGAAATCTCTGGTCAAAGCTACTTCCCAGGGACTTGTGCTTATGGTAACAGCAGGCTAAGTAATGTGAACCAACAAAAAAAATCTGGTTGAATTATAAAAATCATATATATAATTTATATTTCTATAATTAAAGTCAGGATAAAATGATTTTTAAAAATAAACAGTTAACACAGATGACAGATAGATAGATAGATAGATAACCGAGAGATAAGCCCTTCATAAACTAAAACCCAGCTTCCAATCAACTTAAATTTCTGATTAAAATAAGGTTATCCTGACTTGCTAATTCATTCAGCTGTGCTGTTAGAAGCAAAAACAAATCTCCTCGGAAAATATAACACCATATGGAGCCTCCAATTCTCTCTACAGTGTGTCATACTCGTATAGTACAATGTCCAGAATATGATCAGAAATAACAAGCATATAAGGAAACAAAATGACTTGAATGAAACCAGGAGATACAGGGACAATATAAGCAGAACATAACAGAGTTTTAAGGCACAAAATTTAAAGTCATTTTACTTAATAAAGGAAACAAAGGACAAAATTGAGAATTTTGATTTTATTTTAATCATAAAAAAAAATATTTGCATACGGTGCATTTTTCTGATGAGAGGATCTCTGGCTTTCAGCCCAGGGCTACTGCTCAGGGACTACAGAGCAGTCGAGCAATAATTGCTGACATACAAACTTTATGCAGATTAGACAGCATAAATATACAACTACAATATTGCTATAGGGCTATGAAACACAGTTTGGGGAATATAATAATGTTGTAAAAATTTTGTGGCATGTCAGATAGTCACATGTCTTGTTAGGGAGACCACTTCATGGATGGAGTAGAGGCTTGATCACTGCCCTGTACACCTGAAGTTCATGTTGTATAATATTGTATGCCAACTGTACCTGAATATATAGATAGTCAAGGGATGTGGAGTATACTGTGGAAGGGAATCAAAGGAATTGTAATAGATATGTATGATATGGGAGGGGAGGAATGGGGTGGCGAACTGGGGGAGGGGGTTTGTCACTTTGAGGGGTAAAAAGTATAACTATTGCATTGTGTTGTACACCTGAAACTAATTTTTAAAAAAGTTTATTTCACAATAAAAGATTATTAAAAAAATTACTTTATGCAAATCCAGGCTTATGAATAACAGCTATTCGTCTCTCCCCTCTGTTTTTCCAGTTGATTCTGTGTGTGTGTGTGTGTGTGTGTGTGTGTGTGTGTGTGATGCACAGTACACAAAATTTTGCATACAATTTTAGGGAGATCTCAGACCCCTTCAGGTTCAGCCACGAATTTCTAAAGGTCCTTGAAACTCACATTTAACAACCTTAAATAAAGAAAGGTAGTTGAATTATTTTCTACCATTTTCTGTTATCTTCCCTCTCCCTCTCCTTCTCCCTTCCTCTTCCTCTGTCATCATTTTTGCAACAGTCCTTTACTTATTAAAAGAGATCAACGCCAAAAAAAAAAGAAAAAAAAAACGGAAAAGGGAGAAAATTGTAATGGTGTGCAGTTGCAGAGCAGTCTACAAATAAAACTAATCTCTAAGTCTTCATTATTCTAAATAGCTGTGGGGAGGCTTCCCATGTAAATTGTATTACTTGGGGTCATGAATAAATCTATGGCAATATACCTGAGAAGTATTTCCCAAAAAATGCAGAAGTGGAGCCGGCCGAGTGGCGAAGTGGTTAAGCGCTGGCTTTGGAAGCCAGCAGCCCCGGTTCGGGTCCCACATATGAGTGCCAGTGACACTGCCCTCAAAAAAAAAAATGCAGAAGTAAGCAGCTCACTTACGTAGAGGTTATACATGGCCATGGTGCGGTATCTCTCCTGAATATCCCTGTATTTCAGTTCCATAACTAAAGATTTGCTTTTAATTTCTGCAATTGTTGCAAGGACAAACTTGAGGTCCTCAAGGGTATTGGGGCTCTTCTTCAGGCTTTTGGTCAGGTTCTGTAAAAGAAAGTGTGAAGGACACTGAATAAACACAGGAAAAAAACGGTACCGAATGGAGACCCGACTTTCAGGCAGAGCAGTCTGAATTAACCCAGTGACCCCACTACCTCTATCTCCTCAGTAAGGTTGTAGAGCTCCTCCTTCGCTGACTCATTGAGAAGTTTCCCAAGCGAAACCACCCAGGACTTGGCGTTTTCCTGCACCGTGTTTGCCAGAGGCCCGAGCTGAAGCCTGATGCAGTGCTCATCCTTAACTAAAGGGTGCCGCATAACTTCATAGGCAATCTTGGAGTAGAACTGCAACTTTTCATCATACGCTACGCAAGGAGGTTTCTTGGCGGCAAATTTCTCCATCACAATGGCTTTGTCCAGTTTCCAAAGAGGTCGGTACCGCTTCCATTTTTGTAGGTACTTCATAAGGTTAACCAGAATCCTGTGGACGTTTTGGGGGATCATAACAGCCTGTTCAATTATCTGAGGGTTCAGGGCAATGTCGTTGTAAAAGGTTATTGTAACAACTTCCTCCTCCTCCCCCTTCTGAGGAGGGCATTCAATGCAGCTGCAGTTCATCCACCGAACAAAATGCTGGCAAAAAAGAACCGGGGAAACACAGTGGTTCAGGATCGATTTGGCTTCCTACCTATCTGTTAGCATTCAGCCATAAGTCTTACTAGCGATGGAAAGTACTTTATTAATAAATGTTCTCAAATGCAAAAATGACCCCAATTCTTGGTTTCTCCCATCAAGAGATGAGTCTGTTTTCCATCTTGGGCTAGCCTGTGATTTGACTTGACCAACAGAAGGGGCACAAGTGGTGTTAGGCATGTTCCCAACCAAGGGCTCCAGGAGCTGTGAGGCTTCCTCTCTCGTGTTCTGGAAGCCTTGGCAACCACCAGATGAGGGAGACCGAGCTAGCCCACTACATAAAGACAAAGCATACCCAGCCAACATGTGCCCGGCCAACAGCTAGCCAGTCATCAGATGCGTAAGCGAGCCCAGCCGAAACACAAGAACCACTCAGCAGAGCTCAGCCTGCAGAACCGTGCACTAAATAAATAGTTATCATTTTAAGCCACTGAGAATTGGAATGGCTTGAGATGCAAAACAAACAAACAAACAAACAAACAAACTCTGTAAATTACAATGGCCAACCACTTGAGTCATGAAATATACATCCTGGAGCGGAAAGAGATGGTGCAGTTGAGCCATATTAAATTATCAGGTCATAAATGTTAATGTTGTGATTAATACCCATAATGATTCAGAGCTTTTCCGATTTATTTACCCCTTGGAAATTGTTCTGTGTCCCTGTTTAAATACCCAGTGATGTAGCACCTTTAAGTTATAAGAATTTATGTGACAAGGGCTTAATAAATGACCGTATTAGCACAGGTTATAAAATATGTGTAGTTCATTCATTAATTTCCAAGTACAGCGAAATGAAATTCCCTATTTGAAATATCTACATGTAGATTTATGCTAAAAAAAAAAGGAAGCCGGAAACATTCTGACTTTCAGAACAAACCAATGCTCATGTCCTAGAGGGTGTGACATCCCTTATCTACAGTGATAGTCCTGTTTCCCCACTGTTGGTAACATACAAACTCTGGGTCTCGTGCTAACAGACTGACGGAAAGCTATCTATGTGCTGGACACTGTTGAAGGTGCTGGAATTCGAAAGTGAACAGACACATAAGGTCCTCGTTCTCATGGAAATTGCATTCTAGTGGCATGAGACAGTCAACAGCTAAATGAACAAGTATAAATGAGAAATGATCCGACAGTGATCTGTGCTAGGAAGAGGACAGAATAGCAATGTGATAGAGAAGGCCAAGAACGAACCAGTAAGTAAAGGTCCAGGGGAAGAAGGTTCCAGGCAGAGGAACGGTTAGTGCAGCCACTTCGAGGAGGAACCAGTGTTACCTGCTGGAGGAGCACCAGGCTGGAGCACAGAGATGCAGAGCAGATGGAGGGACTAAGACAGGAAGTTGGCAGGTGCTAGACAGCGACCGCAGTGAGGAGTCTGGAGGACGCCCTAAGTGCAGCGTGAGTCACTGGGGGTTTTATATAAGGGATGACGCGAGATGGCTCAGATCTCAGAAAGATCATTCTGACCACCTGTGGTGGAGAATGAATGGATTATAGAAACATTATTGCAACTGTCCAGGTGAGAGATGATAGCAACTTGGGATAGACTGATAGCGTGGAAAGGACAGAGGAGGACAGATCGGAGTTGTGTTTGGGAAGCGAGTCATTCAGACTTACTGATGGGCTGGACATGAGTGGATGAGAAACACGGAGGAATAGGGGGATGCCTAGGTTTTGGGCTCAAGCAGTTGGGTTGAGTTGATGCCACTTCCTAAAGTGGGAAAACCAGGGCAGGGCCAGGTTGCAAGAATTCTATCTTGGACAGGCCAAGTCTAAGGTCCAAGGGGAGACATCAAGTAGGCAGCTGACAAGCAAAGGGTGGTGAGTATTAGGGAGGTCTGGGCTGGAGGTGAAAATGGGACATTGTGGTCACACAGCAGCCTTGCCGTCTGCCTCCATGCACCTGTCCTTAACAACAGACCCTCACGGAGACAGTGCTTTTATTATGCTTATGGCAATTCCCCATGGGACCCCAAGAAAGAGGGCAGGTTAGCCAAAGACGGATACGACCCGAAGGTCAATAGGGCAACCTAAGCCAGGCACCATCCAGGGGGTACCAGGAGAGGAATCATGGAAGTGAAGAACATGGGCCTGAGATCCCTTGTCCACAGGGCTGAAAGCCTGTGTGAGAAGTGAAATCTGAACAAGTGATAACATCAGTACTCCATGCATTCTAGCCTTTAGATCTCATATTGAGCAGTTTCTGTCTCCCCAGGAGGTATACGTATACAGGTCATGAGACTTTCGGCAAAGGTAGCCTGCGGACCACGGGACAATTGAAAGTGAGCAATGTTCTCTGGAATGATGTATGGGACCTACAGACCGTGGAAAGAACAGTGCTACTTCCCTGTATGGAACCTAATAAGAGCTGCAGTCTCGCCCGATTCGGGGCTCATTGTCCATCAGACACTGAGTCCCCTGGCTAGCACTGCTTTTGAACTATCCTTTGTCTCTTGCCTATCATTTCTGTTTCTCAGTCCCCGTCGGCTCTCTCAAGGAAGCCAGACCCCATCGTGCAGGACGCGACAGGTCATCATCTCCATAGGGTTGGAATTAAAGCCATCGGGCTGGTCATGACTGTGCAGAGAGGAGAGAGAGAAGAAAGTGGCACCAGGATCAAGCCGCAGGACACTCCAAAATTCAGAGTTCTACAGAGGACGAGCCAGGAAGAGACTAAAACAGTGGACAAAGAACAAGGTGGCATCTGTGGTCCCGATCTCCTCGGCAACTTGCTGTCAGCAGCTGGTGGGCCCAACCCTCTGGGACATGAGGCCACCTGAGAAACGCCACAGACTTCCCTGCCCTTACCTTGGTGATCTCTACGCAATTTCGGACACACTGGACACACATTTTGTCGATCTCATTTACATTGGGGTGAAGGATGATCTCGGGCGCAGTCAAAATGGTTTCCGTTTGGAACAAAGGCACATTCCCAAGGATTAAGACATTAAAAGACTGCAAATTCCTAAAAGGGGTTAATAAAAAAAGACTCAGTACTCACTAGAGTGAAATACATCCAACAACTGATGAAAACGGCTAGAGTCACTAAGTCACATGTAAAAAAGCCTACATTCTAAGGTTGTAATGGAAAGTTGGGGATGAGTTTCACTATATACCCTTTTTTTGGCCTAAATTTTACAAATAGCTCATTTCTACCTTGGGGAAGTTAATATCTATTAGTTGTAGTATACTTAAATAACAATGATGACTTCCAAAAGCTGTTCAACCGTGGTTCAGGAGAAATGATCTTCACACTGGCTTTTGTCTCCCTCAGACAGCTCGCTCAGTATCTTCAGAACGCAGCTAAAATGTGGCCTCTCCAGGGCCTTTCTTGACTATCCAATTATAAAACCTTCCCCATTCTCTCCTGGGAACATTATTCTGCTTTCTTTCACAGGAATCATCTTGGTTACGTCTGCTTCCTATGTCTTGCCTCTCTCCCCTATGAAGGTGAATTTCATCGGCTGGTTTCCTAGAATGATCCTAAGCCCATCTAATGAAGTCCAGGCACTCAGCTCCCGACTGTGTGTGAGTCTGGCCCATACAACAGGCATTCCACACATACGTGATGCCCATTCGAGCCGGGGCTTGCTGGAGACCATCAGGAAGAGTGACTGGGTCACATGCCCTTCAGATCAGCCCCTCTCAATATGGCTGTGAGAGTTATCTGGGCTTTGGGGATCTACTGAGTGACAGCAATTCTCTGTTGCCAGGTAAACAGAGACACACGTGTCTTTCAAACAGCTGAAGTGGGGAGAGGGACGGCGTCTTCTCCTGAATGTGAGGGGCCTAACGAGAACGTGAGCAAAAGGAAACGTCATCCCTCCATGCTGGGAGCGCCCTGCAGCCAGGAAGCAACTTCCTCTCCCACTGATGTTTACTCTGTACTGTGCAATCCCCCTTAGCTATTTACATATGTAAACCTTTTTAATCTGTGCACACAGTCTTTAACACTGGCAATGAGACTAACTTACTTCATGATGAGCTTGGTCAGGACTTCGTAAATCCTGGTTTCCCAGTACTCGTAATAGGGGGCCAGTCTGGGGGCCTTGCCTGTGTTGGTGTGGATGACCAGGCCCTCGACTTTCGTCAGCAGGGGCCCAATGGCGAGATACCACCTGACCATGTGGTCCACATCTTTGGCTCTTTCCCGGTCAATGTGCTCAAAGAACTCCTTCACGCCTGTAGAGGAAGACACCTGTCTCAAATCCTCACAAACACAGAGAAGGACATTCCTCAAGGAGCAGCCCAGACACTAGCTGTGTGTTCTGGAAATCCAAAAGCAGCCTCTAACCTTGACCCAAAGCAGGAAATAAGACGTACCTGAGGCAGAAAATGAGTGCCAGCAGGGAAATGACCGTTACGCATGCTTAAATATACCACATACAGAAGGTAGCTTTTGTATCTTTGGGCAGCCTTGCTTTTCTTGAAATGCTAGTTGACTGGTCCCAAATTCCTTGTTGACTTGTCTAAAAACACTTGAAGGGTCTGACTGAACAAGTAAACATGAACCCATAAGAATTACTAATGATCCTTTCAGGTAAATGAGTGGGATAATTAGGAATGGTTTTAGTCCACGGAATAAATACAGTGTGGGAGTGTGTGTGGGAGTGTGTGGGCACGCGCAATCATGACCAAGAGGTTTTTTTCATTCCTTCCATAATCAAAGAAAACAAGAAGTCAGATCTACCTGGCAGTTCTTCCTCATTTTTAGGTGCTGGATATTTAAAGAGATTTATGGACTCTATTAATGTAAGCCTGGAGGAAATGTCATCTGCATTCTTATGGATCTGGTGGACAAGAGACTCAAATTTCCCAATGGCCTGCTTGCACCGAGCTATGTAGTCAGCAATGCCTTTGGAGAAAAAGAGAAAGAAAAAAAGGACGTTGGACCTTCAACTTTCTTTCCACATCCTTCCCCACCACATCTGTAATGTTAAGACTGGCACCCCTCCCCTTGGGCCCCTGAAGTGGAAAAGATCCACGTGGCACCCTTGGGGATTGGGACAAGGAGCCCTGAGCTCAGAATCAACCAAATGCTACATGTGGTCTGTCCAGCTTTTAGCATAATCTTATCTAAACCACTGTGGGGAGAAAGAGAATGTCCAACCCTGTTGTCTTCTCATTGCCACGGCAACCTGAACCCTCCATCTGCCCTTCCCTGCCCACAATCTCCTTTGGCCTGTTGCTTAGAAAGATAAATTACGATAACAGTAAATCTGTGTGAAGCATGTGTGATCAGCCGGGCGATGGCCTACGCATGTAATATTTATGTCATCAATTCCTTCCAGCAGCCCTATAAACTGGGCACTAAGATGATGCCCATTTTATAGCTAAGGACACTGAGCCTCCAGGAGGCTGAGTCATGTGGGTAGAGCTGGACTTTTAACCCAAGGGATTAGCTCTGGGGCCAAAGTCCAAACACACATGTTCTCCATACAAAGGAAAAGGGAAAAAGAGAAGGAAAGAAAGTGACAAAGAAAGGAGGGAAGATTTGGATCAAGAGACAGAAGAGAAGAAGAAAACCAGAAGGACCAAATGCTTTGTTCATTTAAAGACTAAGGGGGAACGTCCAGTTCCAGGAGGCGGGAGCAGACACACTTTCTCCTTATTCCTCCTGCTAAACAAAAACCCTGCACATTATCTGTAAAACAACTGTGAGACTGAAAGGTCGAGAGGAGGCCAACCAGCTGGGGGCCTCAGGACCCGAGTAATGACAGTCATTCTTTTTCCTTATATTTCCTGGACCTGGAGCTGAAGAAGCCGGTGACTCACAAATCCAATGGGTACAGGCACACATACCAAAAAAACCCCAAAACCCCTAAGACAAGCCTGCTCTCCAGCCCGAAGACCAGGAAAGGGACATCCTAGCAAGACAGACAATTTTAGACAGTCACCGCTCTACTCCAGCCAACAGCACAGACTAAACTGTGACCAACCCTAACCCATGCCTAGGCTGGGGGCTGAGACTTCCACCCTCATAGTGCAGGGGTGAGGCACCCCAATGCCCTGTCCCCTCACACCAGCCATGGTGGTATCAGAGGAGGCCATGGAGGTGGTCGGGGCTTTTGGCTCCACAGTCCAGTCATGAGCACTGGGATAAATCTCCAGAGAATTATGCTGACAAAAGCCAAGCCCAAAAGGTTATATAGCACTCATGAAATGACAAACTTCTAGAAATGGAGAACAAATTAGAGGTTGCTGAGGTTAAGGAGAGGATGGGGTGGGAGTAAAGTGGGTGTGAGTTTAAGAGGTGATGTGAGGTGTCATTGTGGGGGGAACAGTCTGTGTTTTGACTGGATCAAAGTCAATGTCTGGGCTGTGATTTATGAAAAGTCAGCATTGGAGGGGCCTGGCGTAAAGGTACAAGGATCTCCCATATGAATTCTTACATATGAATTCTCCCATATGAATTCTTATAATTATTTCAAATTATACATTTGAAATAATCTATAATTATTTCAAAATTACAATTTCAATTTTAGCAAAGCAAAGCAAAGCAAAGCTCGCTTTATTTTGGGAGGAGAAAGAGTTGGGCAAGCAGAGTGTCAAAATGGCATCCCATCTTATCTGCACTCCCAACCAAAGCCTTGAATTAATTCTACGTTCCACAAAGTGTACTTCAGTAATGCTCAGGAGTTAGTTATTCGCTAACCACACCTACGTGCATACAGAAATTCTAATGCCACTACAACAGCCTTAAGGAACTATTTTTGCATCCTGAGTTGTAAAAGGCAACAGACAGGCGGCATGTTACCTAGTGAGTTCCAGTTTAACCTTTTATGTCCAGACCTAAACACGCGTGTTAATTCCTGAGCATGGTCCTCGAGGAGACGAGACTCGGCCTCATTGAGCGTGCCTAGGAGCATGTGGTAATGATCCAGCATCTGCTGCATCCCCTCCGTGTACCTGCGCATCCCAGAAAAGACAGTAACATGAGGGGCTTCGACGGGTCTCGTAAAAAGCCTCATCACCTCACAGGCAGGTTACACAGGACCATGAACCAGCCTGAGGTGTTGATCAAGAGTTTTACAGTAATGTAAAACAATGCCACTAATTTTATTTTTTTTGGAAAATATTGGTTACTTCCCATTAAAAATGTTATTTATGTTAACATGGCACAGGCTCATATTGATACTTTTAGATGGTTAAAACATATTTCTTAGTTTTAACTTTGAATGTGGTAAACATTGGTAGTTATAAAATCCACAAAAATGACAGCTTTGGGGCGTGGGAGGCTGATTCTCAATAATTTTTAAGAGCGTAAAGAGATCCCAAGACCAAAAAGTTTACTGCTGATGTAAGAGAAGAAACGTTTACCTAAGAAATTTGTCCTCCTGGAGAGCAACATTCCTTGCTAATTCGGGCACAGGAAACCCCAGCTGTTCCATGTACTTTGTTTCCATAATAATTTCCCTGAGAGCAGGCGAAAAGTTGATCACAAAGACAGCGCTCTTTTTGGAGCTGGCAGCATGTTCAGAGCCGGCGGAAACCTGTGGAAGGGAAGTCCAGTCGGTGTGGGAAAGGCAGCCCCCAAAGCCATCAGATCAATACCACCCAGGTTAGGCGTGGATTTGAAAGCGATCCATGTAGGGCCCTGATGCCCTGACAGATGAGGGAGCTGGCGGGAACTAGCTACAGTAGAAGATATATTTTGTTTGGTGGACAGTGTTTTTAAAAAAATTCCATTTAGCCACACCCATCCTTGAAAACTGTGCAACTGCAGGTCAAAATGCACAGTTCTGGTTCATTCCCCCCCCCAAAAAAAAAAAAATTTGGGAAAAGCTGTTGATGCCAGCAAGAGCAGGTGGGAGCTGGGGTGCAGCTGCTCCTTCTGATAGGACCTGAGCAGTCCGGTTCCCAGTAGGCCCCGCCCAGCCCGTCACTCATTTTGCCTACTTCGGAATTTCAGAGACCAAAAACCTAAAGCCGCCAGGTAGGTCTTTCCTCCCTCACAGCTAGAATCATTACTGAGTACTTGCTAGATGCCAGGTCCAGTGCAAAAGATAAGGATGAATTACGTGAAATGGCCTTTTTTTCTGCAGGTTAAAAATGGTCAATGGCCAGTAACTTTCTACATGGCTGAAGTAATACTTCACATGTTCATGTCATCTGATCCAATGCATTTCTACAAATGGGGAAACTGAGGCTCAGACTTAAGCCCCTAGCCCAAGGAGTCAGTAGGGCTGTCCAATACAGCACATTTACTGATCATGACATTATGCTGTCCCCATCTCTTTCCTTTCTCCCTCTCCTCATCTCCCTGTCAACCTCTCCCTTCTTTGCTTTTGATTTTGGAAACACCTATCAACTTCATGAGTGTCAACAAATCAAACCTCAAGATGCGATCATCTCACATGGCCGCCATAACCTGGGACAAGGATCTGGAAAGCCACACCTTAGTAAGCAGACTCTTCTTCATCAGAGTCGGTAGGACCTGTTGTGTTGTCTCTTTCCACTGCTCGTACTTCCTATCTTCGTAGTCTTTCATCATCCTGCCCACTTCCAAATATTTTTGTTTTACCTATCAAGGGATTTAAGAAAGTGTCAAAATTTTGTCCTTGGAAATAGCATTTCTCTCACTCTCTCTTTAGAAAAAATTACCTGTTAACATATTTTGCAAAAGGAATAAGACAAGCTTTCACAAATTCTGGAGGGTTTGCTGAGATAGTACAACTTGAAATCTAGGCTGACTGGCAGGTGTCAGCAGACCTCAGCAGTGGGCTGCATTTGGTGCAGCCCTTGAGCTAAGACTGGCTCTCACACATTTAATGGATTAAAAGGAAATCAAAAAGAATGACAATACTGGTGAAAACTATATGAAATTCAGGTTTCAGCATCCACAGTGAAGTTTCATTGGCACACAGCCATGCCTGTTCACTTTCATGTTACCTGTGGACATTTTCTTGCGGCAACGGCAGAGCTGAGTCCTTGCAACAGAGACTGTATGACTGCAAATGTCTACAATATTTACTGTCTGGACCTGTACAGAAAAGGTTTGTCCTCTCAGACGTTACCCTTAGTCATATTTTTACTGATATATCTCCTCAGGCAAGGGAAACAAAAGAGAAAAACAAATGAGACTACATCCAACTAAAATATTTTTTCACAGCAAAGGAAACCATCAACAAAACAAAAAGGCATCCTACTGAATGAGAGAAGATATTTGCTAATGATATATCTGGCAAGGGGTTAATATCCAACATTTTTTAAAAACTCATACAACTCAACACCAAAAAAACAATCCAATTAAAAAAATGGGCAGAGTATATGAATAGACATTTCTCCAAAGAGGACACACAGATGGTCAATAGACATATGAAAAGATACTGAACATCACTAATCATTAGAGAAATGCAAATAAAAACCACAATGAGACACCAACTCACACCTGTCAGAATGGCCATTATCAATAAATCAACAAACAGCAAGTGCTGGCGAGGAGGTGGAGAAAAGGGAACCCTGGTGCACTGTTGGTGGGATTGTAAATTGGTGCAGCCACTATGGAAAACAGTATGGAGGTTCCTCAAAACATTAAAAATAGAGTGTCCTTATGACCCAGCAATTCCACTCCTGGGTATTTATCCAAAGAATCCAAAACACTAATTTGAAAAATATATATGCACCCCTATGTTTACTGCAGCGCTATTCACAAAAGCCAAGATATGGAAATAACTGAAATGCCCATCAACAGATGATTGGATAAAGAAATTGTGGTACATTTATACAATGGAGTATTACTCAGCCATAAAAAAGAATGCAATCTTACCATTTGCAACAACATGGATGGACCTAGAGAACATTATACTAAGTGAAATAAGTCAGAATGAGAAAGACAAATACTATATGATCTCACTTACATGTGGAATCTAAAGAACAGATAAACAAGTAAACAAAACAGAAATAGACTCAGCAACACAGAGAAAAAAATGATGGCTGCTAGATGGGAGGGGAGTTGGGAGATGGGGGAGAAGGTGAAGGGATTAGGAAGTACAAATTGGGAAGATTGAAGAAAAACTTGGCTGGTCCCCTCCCCCAATTCCCCAATAAAATCTTTAAAAAAAAAAAAAGAATGATCCAATATACACACTTTAAAAAATAAAAAAAAAGTACAAATTGGTGGTCACAAAATAGTCACAGGGATGTGAAATACAGTATGGGGACTATAATCAATAATGTTGTAAGGACTATGTGGGGTGTCAGATGGGTACTGGCCTTATGGGGGGGTCACTTCATAAGACTGTGTAGATGCCTGACCACTGCACTGTACCCCTGAAACTAATATAAAATATTATTGAATGTCAACTATAATTAAATGTATTGTCACAGGATATAAAGTACAGCACAAGGAATAGTCAACAGTATTGGAATAGCTGTGCACGGTGTCAGAGGGGTAGTAGACTTGGGGGGGTTATCACTTTGTGAGGGGTGCAAATGTCTAATCATTATGTTGTTTTTGTACACCTGAAAGTAATAAAAAAAAAAAGAAAGCAAGAAAAAGGTTTGTCAGCCCCTGCAATACAATGGGTGGGGAGGGAGAATATTATCAGGAAGATGGTGGTCCCCCTCGAGAGAGGCTGCAGATCAAGTTCAGGGAGAAGCCACAGGCCTGCCACCTGGAAGGTGTTGTAGGTTTTGAGGTGCCAAAGAGAAGGGCTGCAAAGGCAGTTTGAACCAGGGAGCGCAGGAGGGACCTGAGTCGCAGGCATGGCTTTGAAAGCGAGCTGCTTCTCACACAGACAGCTCTGCGCAGCCTGCAGCACAGAGGGGCGCGCCCCCGCACAGCAGCGCACCTCTCTTCCTCGGTCGCTGTCCAGGATCTCCTGTACTTCCTGAAACCTGAGGATGGTGTGCTTAATCCGGAGGAAGAGAGACCGCTCCCAGTAGATCGCACCTGCTGCCGGAGGGTGGTTCTTGTACAGTGGCGGGTTGTCGAGGTTCTGAACAAAGATTTTATGAACGACGTCAATCTGAAAAGCGATCACATTCTGTGAGCAATAAACATCACCATGTTAGCCAAGGGAGGCTAAACATGAGATTCGTATCTTTAAAGAAATGAACAGTGGAATGTCGGGAAATGGTCTAAGAATAGTGGAATGTCGGGAAATGGTCTAAGAATATGCTTGTAGAATAGAGTTTTTACTACTTCCCTATTAATTACTACTTTTTCACATATTCTCTAGTAATTTTTTCTATTTAACATATGCAATGCTTCAAATGGCCTGATGATAACAGACTGTGTACATTCACTGGACTGACTTACTAGAAATTAGGAAATCTGTCCTAGACATGACCAGTGGCCAGGTCTGAATTCTGTGGGTGGGTGTGCATGTGCCATGGAAATTTTATAATTGCTTATTATAATTCTTAAATTATGGTAAAATACACATAACATAAATTTCCATCTTTAAGCACACAGTTCAGTGAATTAAGCACATTCACATTGTTGTGCAGCCATCACCACAATCCATCTTCAGAACTCTCTTCATCTTCCCAAACTGAAACTGTCCCCATTGAACACTAACTCCCCAGCCCCCCTTCCCCAGCCCCTGGCGACCTCCACTCTACTTTCTGTCTAGGAACACGAGCACTCAGTGTCCCTCAGCTAAGTGGCATCACACAGTAGCAGCCCCTTTGTGTCCGGCTTATTTCACGTAAGATGATGTCCTTATGGTTCATCCACGTTGTAACCTGTGTCAGAATTTCCTTCCATTGGATGGACAGACAATTTTTAAAAATCCATTCGTCCATCAATGGACTTAGGTTGGTTCTACCTGTTGGCTCTTGTGAATGCTGCTGCTGTGAACACTGAGTGTACAAATCTCTGCTCTCAGTTCCTTTGGGCATGTACCCAGAAGCGGAAATGCTGGGTTATACAGTCTGGGCCTGCATTTTATTTATTTATTTTTATTTTATTTTATTTTTTGGAGGGCAGCGTCACTGGCCTTCATATGTGAGACCCAAACCGGGGCCGCTGGCTTCCCAAGCCAGCACTTAACCACTGCGCCACTCGGCCGGCCCTGGGCCTGCATTTTAAAAGAAGCATCTCCACACTCTCATCTGGGTAATCAGGAGTGGTGGTGGGAGAGTAACAGCCCCCCAATAATGGCTGATCTCCAGAGCCTGTGAATGTGCTACATCACGTGACAAAGGGGAATAAAGGCTGCAGGTGGGATGAAGGTTGCCAACCAGCTGACCTTAAAATAGAAAAACTATCCTGGGTCACCTGGGTGAGTCCATGTAATCACAGGGGTCCTGAAAATGGGAAGAGGGAAGCAGAAGAGAGAGTCAGAGTAACGGTGTGGGACTGGCTGTCACTGGCTTTGAAGATGGAAGGGGGTCATGAATCTCTAGAAATCAGAAAAGACAAGGAAATGAATTCTCCCGAGAGACTCCAAGAGGAATACAGCCCTGCTGACACCTTGATTTAAACCCAGTGAGACTGGGGCAGACTTCTGACCTTCAGGGCCGAATGTAAGATAATAAATTTGTGCCATTGTAAGTCACTAAGTTTGTGATAATTTATTGCAGCGGCAATAGAAAACAAATACATTAGAGGATCCCTTTATCCCTTTATTTTATACCATCTTCTGTTGATCTAATGATTTCACATGTGCTCATTTTGTCTTCTGAATCAGATAATATGCATGTCTCTTTTGTCTGCTTTTCCCATTAGATACTGACTTCTTTGAAGGCAGAATCTGTGTTTTGTTCATCTCTCTATCTCTTTGCCTCACAGTGTACTTGGAATATGCAAGCGTCGGGTACATTTTTCTGAATTGACACAAAAATACATATGTGACCCTTGGACCTGGTTAGCTGTGACTCCTGCCGTTATTACTCTGATTATTGATATTGCTACACCACACGTGTATGGGGCCCATCACAATGGGAGGGATACAATATTGTACTTGACGACAAATTCTTACAGAATTTCTTCACTGAACCAACAAACCCACTTTGTTTCGGTTACCTGTATTGCGTGACATATTTATTTGGGAAAACTCGGCGGTTTCTCTGAATTTAGATAGGAAAGACAGATAATAGTGTGATTCAATTGTACACATTTTGCCAAGTACATTTTTACTGCTGCAGCAGCTATAGATTTTTCAATTACCTCTTTACAATACTGTGCAAGAATATCGTTAAATTTCATCATCATTTGTCGATTAACAGCCTCCCGCGAACGAATATGCTTAAATTTTAAAAGCATGTCAAATGCTGCTTCAGCTGATCGAAGAGTCTTAAAAGATTCATCGATAAAATTTTTTGCTTCTTTCTCAATAATCTGAAAAAAAAAAGTCAAGAAAACATCCCTCATGGCCCTGTAATTATCTTCACACACATGCGTGCGCGCGCGCGCACGCATGTACGCATATCCCCCAAAAAAGGCAAGAAATGAGCAAAAACCAAATCAGTGCCTGAGAAGGATTCCCATCATGCTCTAGCGAACGCTGGTGACCAGTTCAAAATGGCAGATTGGTTGCTTTGATTTTCTGCTCTCTCCCCTCAACCTTTTCAAAATGATGGCAACGGAGTTTTTGTTTTTGTTTTTGTTTTAAGATTTTATTGGGGAATTGGGGAAGGGGAACAGCCAAGTTGTTGTCCACCAATCCCAGCCATGGAGGGCACAGCCAGCCCAGCTCCAAGCCCAGCCGCCATCTGGCCACCCATTGGCAGCCAGTGGCTGCCCAGCCCAAGGCGCTGTGTTCAATCTTAGTTGCGGGTGGGCATAGCCACCATCCCATGAGGGAGTCCAACTGGCAACCTTGTTGTTAGGAGCACGTGCTCTCATCAGCTGAGCCATCCTGCCACCTGTTTGCAGCTCAGCAGCAGCTCAACTCAGGCGCAGCTCACTGGCCCATGTGGGAATCAAACCGTGACCCCATTGCTCAGAGCTCGCACTCTTGACCAACTGAGCCACTCGGCCGACCCCAAAAAGGCGTTTTTTTAAAGTATTAACTCAAAGAGACAAAGAAATGGGAGAGCACATACAGCAGAGGAGATAGTTCAGAAATTGTTGGAAAGAAAGTAACTAACTTTGCAGGAGGCAGAGAATGATAACCCAATGCTGGCAATAGGGGTATCTGTTTGCTCCCCAGGGAAACCTCTGGGGGGATGAGCATTTGGGGGCACCAGGAGGGGGTGAAGCAAACAGAGGCTCCCTCCTCTACTCTGCACAGCGAGGCTATGCACCTTCTGAATCCCCATCCCAACCCCATTCTTTAAAAGAATACAAGGTTAGTTCTAGGAAAATTAAATCATAATGATATCAAACTTCTAATAATACTGAAAGTAAGACATCAATAAAGAATGCTTTTGAGCCGGCCGAGTGGCACATTGGTTAAGAGTTGGTTTGGGATGCCAGCAGCCCCAGTTCAGATCCCACATATGAGGGCCAATGACACTGCCCTGTACAGCTTACAACAGCTCCACCTGGAGCTGGGCTGTGTGAGCCCCAGCGATGGTGTAGGCTGCAACCACTGCTGCAGTGGGTTGCTATAGGCTACAGTGAGTGGCCAGCAGCCAGCGTGAGTGGCCGGCAGGGAGCATGAGTTGCCAATAGCCATGGTGAGCAACCATCCAGAGGCCAGAGGCCAGCGACCGATCTGCCTCACCCAGGAAGAGCGCAATGATACCAACATGGGCCAGTGAAGCAACGTCCCCCGCAACTAGACTGAAGAACAAAAAAGACAGCAATTTGTCTGTTCCCCTTCCCCACCTGATTCCCCAAAGCAGTTCCCCTCCCCCAATTCCCCAATAAAATCTTTAAAAAAAAAAAAAGAATGGTTTTAAATTTCTAAAAATGTATTTTCAAACTTGAATTCTAAACCTGTTGTTCAAGAATTCACACATGCAAGACTCAAAAAATAGGTATATACCCCATGAAACCTTTCTTAGAAAGCTAGTAAATAATGTGCTTCAGCAAAACAAAAGAGTAAACAAGGAAAAAGACATGAAATCTAGAACACAGAATCCAAAACAGACGAGAGAAGACCCGAAGTCCTAGGGTGATGGCTTTGAACAGGTCTGACAAGCAGTCTAGATTGGGACAGAAAAAGGGTGAGCTGGGAGACAGGCCTCTAGTAAAATAATAGCGTTGATATGTTTGAACACATAGAACCATTGGCAAACATGTGGCAGGATTTAGAGGAGTTGGAAAAAAGTTAATAATGCAAAGGTAAATAACAGGGTAAATGAAAAATGAAAGCAATGATTAACTCCAGGAAAAACGAAGGGCTGGACAAGAAAGGTGGCGTGGGCTTTTTGGCTCAGCAGTAACTAATATTTGCATAGGCACAATGAGTAAACTCTGACCATTAATTTAACCAAAAGATAAGATAAAATTATGTTAGATGACAGAAAGGAAAAGGGGGAAGGGGAGTAGGAATAGGACAGTCAAGTCTATATCTGCTCTGAAAAGTTAACAGATGTCTAAGTTGATTCAATCTGATACATCAGGAAATAAACCACACTGGCCTGTTTTTTAGAAAATATGAGTAAATAACAAAAGCAGCATCTAAAACTGAGGAAAATGACAGCAAAAATGGGGATGGACAGAGGTTAAGTTGGGGGCTGCTTCTTTTTTTATTATAAGCCTTTCAGTAGATTATGTGGCTTCAATGAAAAGTTCAATTTAAAAATGAATTAATGCTTGAAATTAAATAGAAGCTGACAATAAACTGAATATGACTAAAATGAAAATGTTTGTATATCCGAGTAGAACTGTCTGGGGTTGCCCATATAAAAAGATGCTCTGGGGTTACAAAATGGGGTGCCACAGACAGCATGTCCCACACGAGGCGGAAAGGGTACTTGTGATGGGCCACCCTATCACGCAGTGAAGTCTCATTCTCAGCCGTAGACTCTCTTTGATAGGCTCTGCCTCCCCCACACCTCAGGCCACAACCTCCTATGTCATTCTCCACGGCCTGTTATTCACCAGCCCGAATCAGCCTATGCGGAGAAACCTTCGTCGGGTATAATTCTGATTACATATATCTCTCCCGTGGTCAACAACCTTCAGTCACTCCCTAAAGCTTGCTAAATTAAATCCTATTCTTCACCCTGGCTCTCCTGTGTCCTCTCCTTTTATACACTTGACCCACCTTTGTAGAAATGCTACTGTGTCTAGCTTGATTCAAACTTATTCGTCCTGGGAAGAAGGGGTGGGGACAAAGAAAACTGAGGAATGCTCAGTTTTACCTTACGCTCTTCTGTACTGTTTCCTTTTTTACAGAAAAAAAAAATAAAAAAAAAATAAAGAAGCAGGTATTTAATCACTTCTTGTGATTAAAAAAAAAAAGCACTAAACGTAATTAAATAACCCGACCAATTTAACATGGGGGAGCATGGTGCCCACGTCCAAGCTCAGATTGACGGAGGTGTTACTTGCCAGAACTTCAATCCTGAAGTCATCTATCACGTATTTCCAGTACTGGGAGGACTTGATGCTGAAGGGGTCAAAGGTCAGGTTTTCCATGGGGGTGACCAGGCTGTCCACCCTGCACAGGACATCGTCGATGCGCTTGGGGTCCCCTGTCACTGCCTTTAGTTCTGGACCAAATATGTTATAAAATTCTTCCATCACCTGTCCAATCAAACAAAGCAGGAGGGGGTCACCTTTTGGTTTTCTCATGAACCTTCTTACTACAAACGGGCTGCATATCTTGATCTGCCTGAGGACAAGAATCACGTCCCACGGGCAACCCCTTCCAGTCTAAGCTTTGGCACCAGCCCCCTGCACACAGGACACAGGGTCAGGCCCTCCCTGTGTCCTCCCCCCTCTTCCCATATGGCCCTCCCCTGCCTCCTTGCAGCCAATAGGCCCTTTTTCGGTTCCACATTCTTTTCTGTCCCAGGACCCTTGCACTTGCAGTTTGAAGTGCCTGGCTAGCACTCCTCATCATTAAATATCACTTATCTCGTCTGACCCTTTAGAACAGGCCAGGCCCCGATCCACACTTCCAGAGCCCCACATACTGTTCTTTCCATAGTACTTCCCTCAGCTGTTGCTATGTATCAGTGTGACAATTATGTGTCCCATCCTTCTCTTCTACAAGACAGTAAGCTCCATGAAACCATAGACCTGGCGCGTGTGTTTGTCCGGGCCAGCGTGCGACCATGGCAGGCACAGAGGCTCGGAAAGGCCCCGTGCTGGGCTGAAGGCTCTGCTATTACTATCTCAAAATTAATTTTATCTTTGGACTTGTGTTTTACAAATGAAGTCTGATGGGAGAATGGAGCACGCACATGAGCAGAGGACACAAGCAACGTTTCCATGCATCCCCTTCACATACAGGCTTCCGGTGGACCCACTACGCGCGGGAGTTCAGGGCACCTCGAAGCCAGGACAGCTAAGTGGGTTGCATCCACAAGAGAGCAGGGACTCTGACAGCTCGGAAAGGCCACGTTCTCCCTTCAACCCAGAGCTTGCTTCCAACGCAGAAGGAGACTAAGAAACGGTCTAAGAAACACCTGACCAAGGAACATGGCGCCATACTGCCCCTCACACCTGGTACTTCCCTGCATTAGCCACCGACTCATGCTGAAGATGATGACATAGAAGGAACCGGAGAGACAGGAAAAGATGTAACTCCTTTACCTTCCGGCCCTTCCTGGCTCATCAGAAAGCTGAAGGCAGGGAATGCTGGTAGAATGTGCATGTGTCAGGAAGTGAAACGAAACAGTGGCGTGAGCTGTAGGCAGCATTTCCACAGTTCTAGTAACAATGAAATACGCGTGCCCGCACGAGCCACCATACATGAAGTGTGTCATTGAGGTGATTCCACACAAGCTAAATGCCCTTATGTTTGCATTTTAACCTACACTGTGCAATACAAAAACGGATGGTAAAATTCATGTTGATAATTTAAACGTTAATTTCTATTTACTTTCTTTGTTACAGTCATGACAAACAAACAAAAAAAAGCCATGTGGAGGTAAGAAACATCAGAAGAAAGGGAAAAGCTTTCTATTTTAATACTTCTAACAGCATTTCCCTGCTTTTTGAACAAGGGGTCCCACATTTTTGTTTGCACTGGTCCCGCCAGTTACCTTGCCAGCCCCAATTTTTGCTCATCAGCATGTCTCTACAGCAAGCACAGGGCTGGCACATTGGGAGTTCCCGATAAACTTGTGGAATGAATAACTGAATGGATGGACCTTCATGAGACCAGGGCTGCTAATTCATCCACTCGGCCACTAAGCCCTTTGTATATTCATTCAAAAGAGAGGGTGGGGACAGAGTGACAGAGAGGCACCGGCAGGTGGGTAGCAGTAGAAGCAATGGGCAAGGGTGACATGGCTTAAGGAGGGTGAAGAGAGAGGAAGGTCTCAGACCGCCTTGGCGGAATTCTAACATGTGATGGAAAGACAGGGAAGGAGGAATTTGCAAAGGACACTAGAAGGAGGGACCAGGAGTCGGAGGGAGACCAAAAGCAGGGGGAGGGAGGGATGTCACAGAAGACGAGGAAAAGCTGAGAAGGCCCTGTGTGCTCTGGATATTCCAGTATGTTCTGCGTGCTCTCTCAAGTGCTTCTCCCTGCAGGCCCTCTGTCTCCTGGCTTGTACCTGACGCAATGGCACAAGCCACTGTCAGAAAGCCACCGCTATGAGATTGGACTCAGTACACCCGGACATTAGCCAGTGTACCCTCCAAAGGGTTTTCAATTTGTCATCTGCAGAGAATAGCTGAGGAACAATTATATTTGATCTTTAAATTCAAAGAGGAAAGCTTGGCTTGGGTTACTCTGTTGTGCTGTATTTCAATTATCTGTGGCTGTCACCGCTTCCCACAGCTGCAGTGCTGAACAGGCACAGATCCGGGTGGACGCTGCCAAGGACAGAAGGATCTTGGCACCTGTTCTGGCAGCACTGCGATCCTGTTCCCTACAGCAGTAACTCAACATTTCTTACTAGGGCCGCTGCCCTTGGCCATGATGGGCTGGGTTCTGGTTTGGCTTGGCTGGGGATCCGCCAAGGCTTTAGTCTAGGCCATGTGTTCTATGTGAATTCTTGGGAATACTCACTCCTGGCAAGAGGGAATTCCAGGCATGGTTCTTTGGACACCGTGTGATCCCAAAAACACAAGGCCTTCATTTTGGAAGATGTGTTGCTTGAAAAGAAGCTTGACAGCAAGGGTGGGGGTGGGCCAGAGACCAGTGGACTTTGCAACGCCCGGCTCTCTGTGTTCCGGGGGAATGGACGGGTGCGGGGAGCCAAGGGGACCCAGCAGCTTCCCCACTGCTGCACACGCACCCTCTGCCCCTCAGCAGGGTCCTTGGATTGCCCGCTCCCTCCTCCCCCATCATCCTGCAACAGTGTACCGTATCAGTTGTGAGTTTACAGGCAAAGCAATTCCCCAAATAAATGGATATAAATGTTAGAAGAAAGCCAAGCTGTTTCCCGCAGTGCGAGTCCCGGCTCCCACCGCCTTCGCGTGCTTTAAAGACAGAGCGCTTCGGCCTCCCTACCTGCAGGATGTCGTAGAGGTCCTGGCAGATCATGGCCATGTAATCCGTCCTCTGAAACAGCCGTTTTCGGTCAAACTCCCACCGGGCTTCTCTCCCCGACGCCTCGATTTTGGCCCTCGTGTCAAAATAGGCCTTTTTCCACATGGTGAGGGTGTTCCTGGCCTCCAGGGTTTTGTGTTGTGCACTTGCTCGGTTTTCCCTGGGAAGCAGAGATCTGGGGCTGGGTGGGTCTGAGCCACGGTCCCCAGGGGAGTAGGGTCCTAAGGGGAGAAGTCCCACAGAGGAGCAGGGCCTACCTGGTTTCACGGCCTCACCACCTCAGGGTGAGGCGCTTACAGGGCGAGCTGCTGTAAGCTCTGTCCATTTGCAAGGGCGCAGCAGGAATTCCAAGCTGCGGCCCAGGGCCCAGGCTGTCCTTCACAGCAGCTGCCCACCCAGTGTGCAAAGCTGTGGCTTACCCGGTAAGGTTCCTGTGTGAGCGTGAAAGGGGGCAGGTGGCCTTGGGGCCCAGGCCATGAGTCAACAGTGGGGGTTATAACAGCGGAGCAAAATGATAATACCAAGATTTTGATACCTATGTCACCTATAGAGACTGTTTTTTAAGAAAGTGAAAAAAGGTCTGTGTCGCCTTCAACATTTGATCCTCAGAGGCTGTTCCACCTAAGGGAGTTTGGGGTCCAGGACTGAGGATCCTCTGACCCTGTGCCTCGGTCTCCCCAAGGATGCCTAAGGAGGAAGTTCCTGGTTATAATAACATTACCTGTATATGCACACAGTGGAGTATTAAGGCGCCATAAAAAGGAACGAGGCACTGACACTCACTTTACAACATGGAAGAGCCTTAGATACATGACACTGAGTCAAAGAAGCCAAGTACAAAAGGCCACGTGTTGTAGGATTCCATTTGTACGAATGTTCAGAACAGGCAAATTCATAGACACAGAAAGCAGGTTAGTGGCTGCCCAGGACTAGGAAAGCTGGGAGGGTGGGGGTCAGCTAAAGGGCACGAGGTTTCCTTTTGGGATGAAGATGATAATCTAAAACCGATCATGGTGATGGATGCCCAACTCTGTCAACACACTAAAAGCCACGGAATTGTACCTTTTCAATGGGGGAACTGTACGCTGTGTGGATTATGGTTCAATAAAGCTGTCTAAGGTCTTAAGAAGATAACAGCGTCGTTGCTTCTTACTTGAACAAGGTCCGCAGGTTCACCACTCTGCAGACCCGCTCGGCGATCTCCCAGGCGATGCGCTCCATGAGTGGGATCATCCTCTCGTCTTTGTTATAGTGTCGCGAGATGATCCACACCATCCTCAGTGCACTCATCATGGAGGGGATGGTCTCCAGGACAACGTGGAAGCTGGATCCGTGCGTTATGTTCTAACCGGAGAGACACGTGCGAGACAGAGAGAGAGCAAGAAAAGCAACCTTAACCCTGGGCTCAAAGAGTCTGTTTTGTTTGTTTTGGTTTTTTTTTGAGGGCAGTGTCACTGGCCCTCATATGTGGGACCCGAACTGGAGCCGCTGGCTTCCCAAGCCTGCGCTTAACTACCGCGCCACTCAGCCGGCGCTCAAAGAGTTTTAATAAAGCAATAGTGTGCAGGAAGTTTCAGTCTTCTTAATATCAAAAAAAAAAAGATACTTATTATGGAAAAACGTGTTTAATAAACAAAAGAAGTTTGAAATAGATCTGTAAGCACTATCATGGAAAAACAGACAAAATGTACAATTAAAGCAAATAAATCAATTTGCAGAAGCGTATGTAGAGTATGTATGTACACATAATATATACATATATAAATGTACTATATTTAGTGGCAAGAGTACCCTATATGAATCGAAGCTGCCGCTCTCGAAGTGACCATAGCTATTGTTTCCCAGGGTGTGTGTCTCTGGCAGGAACTGAAATGATTTCAAAAGCATTCAGAACTTTCAAAAAGATATACTTCTTTTTTTTTTTTTTTTAGGGCAGTGTCACTGGCCCTCATATGTGGGACCGAACCAAGGCCGCTGGCTTCCCAAGCCCAGCGCTTAACCACCGCGCCACTCGGCTGGCCTGAGATATATTTCTTTTAATGCATGTTAGAAAACCTATATAATTAAATCAAACCCATGACAGATAGGTATTATTGTTTAAGATGAGGCTAAATTACACACACACACACACACACACACAAATACATTTAAAGTCAACTTAAAGAAAAGTAAAATCTAGTGTACAAAGGGATGGCAAACATCACAGAGGCGGTACGTGAGTGATGGAAGCTTGGCTCCCACTGATCTTTACAAATCACTCATTCTGCAGAGAAGGTAAACAAGCCAGAGAAGGAGGTGCTGCTGTCACTAACATCAGCTCGGTGGCAGAGTCCACCGGGACCTCAAGCCCTCGGATGTGCTCAGATGTGGCATCACTTACACAGGACCATGTGTGCACGTGCATGCACCAGGTGTGCGTGTGTGTGCATGTGCATATTTACACTTGTATACGTGTACAGCTGTACTCGTGTCAGTGTTTTCCTGATACGCTCCTACATGCTAAGTCCTCTGCATGCATCAGCTCATTGGAAACTTCCAGCAACTGCACAACGTAAGTTGTCTCCTTGTGCCCATTTTCCAGAGGAGACAGGCTGACAGGCCTCATGAGCAGATCTAGGTGGGCACTCCGGGCCCAGGCCTGTTCCTATTCATACACAGTGCTCCCCCCACACACATCATCCCCTCGGCCACACAAACAGGACTTTTACTGGCCTTCTTGGGACAAGAATGATGATTCCTGGCCTCAGAATATTGTGAATGATACATTTAGAGGGGAAAGGAATCCCAAAAAAGGAAATTCCATTTGTGCATTGTTTTGTGGGAATGTAAAAAATGGTGCACTCATTATGGAGAACAGTTTGTGACACCTCAAACAATTAAACACAGACTTACCATCAGTCCCAGTAACTCTACCACTAGGCATGTATCCCGAAGAATTGAAAGCGGGATTCAAACAGATATCTGTACACCCATGTTCACAGTGGCACTGTGGCATTCCCGACAGGTGGAAATGACCCATGTCCATCAAGAGATGACAGATAAATGTATTCTATACATACAATGGAATACTACTAAGCCTTAAAAAGCAATGAAATTCTGACACACGCTACAACATGGGTGAACCTTGAAAACATTATGCTGAAATAAACCACACACAGAAGGACAAACATTGTATGATTACGCTCATATGAAATACTCGGAATAGGCAAGACATAGAGGCAGAAATCAGAATAGAGGTTACCAGGGGCTGCGGGGGAGAAGGGGAGTTATAGTTTAAGGGGTACAGACTTTCTGTTGGGGACAATGGAAGGGTTTTGGATATAGATAGTGATGATGGGTACAAGCACTGTGTACGTACTTTTTTTTTTTTTTTTTTTTGAGGGCAGTGTCACTGGCCCTCATATGTGGGATCCGAACCGGGCCGCTGGCTCCCAAGCCAGCGCTTAACCACCGTGCCACTCAGCCAGCACACTGTGTACGTATTTAATACCACTGAACTACATGCTTACAAGTGGTTAAAATCAAAAATATTATGTTATATATATTTCACCACAATTTTTTAAGTGCTGAATAAAAGAAAGCAAAATAAATCCGTGTGAGGACTAATTCACAGAGCTGACTTTCCAAGGTGCAGTGCACCCAGCATACCTTGAAATGGCGTTCCACGGTGGAGAGAAACCGCACATTGTCGGAGGCCTCCATGTGGAATTTGAATAACTTAGTTAAGACTGGCTGCAGGTTAGCCACAAGCATGGATTCGGATTCCTTGATCACATCCAGGACTTTTCTGACTACTGGCAGCTTTGTTTGTTCATAGAGTGCACTCAGAGTTGCATTTCTTTCCCTCCAGAATTCAATTTCGGCCAGAGGACCATTACCCTGGGAGGTGACACGAATACACAAACAACTGTCATCATTAGTATGAAGTGGATACTTGTGGCTGTTTCTCTAGCATCCAGTCCCCTCTTCCCAAATGCTCCATTTGGGGCCAGTCTGGATGAGGACTTCAGGGGTGGACACTTGACCCAGGATCAGAGTGAACCTGGGGGGTGAACCTCAGAACTTCAGCTGGGAGTGCTCGGCAAGGACACTTTGTCTTTCTCTGGACAATGTGGAGATGTGGGGCCAGAAACTGCTACAGTTGCTACCATGAAGGAAGCCAGCCTGAAGAGGAAGGCTCCTCCCTTCCCCCAGAGAGGAGGATGAAACGGAGATTCACGGAGAAACACAGCCGGATCTTGATCAAACCGTACTGAACCCAGCCATGCCTCTGGACTTTTCCATTTTGTGAGCTGACAGGTTCTTCCTTATTTACCCGGTGAGTTGGGGGTCCTGCTTTGGGCAGCCTAAGCATCCTGACTGACACACAGTATTATCTTTATCCATCCAGGAAGTAATCGGGTAGTACACTAACATCAGAAAGCCCAAGAAGGAAACCTTGGGTATGTTTATTTTTACGTTTTAAGGAGGTCACAAAATAGTAAGAAAAGAGTCTAGACCACACAGATGCCCAGACTCCTGGCTCTTTCTCAGGGAGGCAAGCGTGAACTGTATCAGGGATCTTCGAAAACACTGCACAAGTTACCTGAGGTGTCTTTTTCAGCTGGCCCTCAATAGCCGTGGATATCTGATTCACCCAGTTGATCACACATTGCTCCAAGATCTCCACTGTCTCCGGGTCAGCGGCGAGCTCAGCGACGGCCCCCTCCACACTGATGCTTGGCATTTCTAACTTGATCTCACCTAGCAGAGTAAAATCGGTCAGTCAACCACTAGTTTGGGGAAAATGATTACAGACAATAATATTCAAGCTAGTCAACTGCCTCTTCTCTCCACACATCAGTACGATCTGATACATCCCCTGTCCTAATCTGTTTATATCTCATTCTCTCTCATTAGAATATAACTAAAACACTTTAGAGAATTAGATCATTGTTCCAGTGTTAAGCTCGATCAAAATGATCTAGTTATTTAAGATGTTCCTGAATTTACAACCTAGTGACTTCCACTTAAAAATTGAACAACCAACCAGAACTCAACAGATATTTGAGAAAACCTCCATCATGAAACACAGTCCAATATAAATCAGAAACAATGTCCTTGGAGGACATTGAGATAATGTAAAAAAATGAAAAATAAAAAAGAAGAAGAAGAAGAAGAAGAAAATATTTTAAATCCCAAGTATTGTCTCAGAGATTTGGGACAATATGTCATCCATCAAACAAGAACAGGGTGCTATACAAAAGGTACAAATCAGAGTAAGAGACGTTAAAATTTAAAATATGATAGCTAATGCAAAAAATTCAATCAAAGATCGGGAAGATAAAAGTTGAGGAACTCTTCGAGAAAGTAGCATACAAAGAGAGAGAGACAGAAAATACAAGAAAAAAAAAATAAGACACAGAAACAACAGCATTCATCCAACAGGAACGTTAGTGAGAGAACAGACACCAATAGTGACGGATTACCAGGAAAACGTTTCACACTGAAAGGCTAGGTCTTCCGACTGAAAATACAGAGTGCATAGCAAAATCATTCATATACAGGTACATCATCATGATATTTCAAACCACTAGGGATAAAGAGATGATCCTAAAATTGTATATAAAGAGGAAGTGGGAGGGAAGAGCATCCAATCTCTCACCAGAAACACTGAATGCTGGAAAATAATGAATAAAGTGGAATCCAAAATTCTGCGCTAAAATTTTCAACTTAGACTTCTATACCCTGACAAATTATTAACTAACTGTGAAGATAGAATAATGTCATTTTCAGACACGCAAGCTCTCATAAAATCATTTCCCTGCACACCTTTTCTTAGGAAGTTACTTCAGGACGTATTCCTGCACAATGAGGGAGTAAAACCCAACTATGGAATGCTGCTCTTCAGGCCTCTATGGCCACGGCTGCAGATGCACGATGACGAAGGGAATGTCATCATGGGGAAAGCGTCACAATAAGACGCACACGTTATGCTGCCGCTGTGGCTCTAAGGCCAACCACCTTCAGAAGTCTACCTATAGCAAATGTGGCTACCCTGCCAAGCGGAAGAGAAAGTATAACTGGAGTGCTAAGGCTAAAAGACCAAATACGGCCAGGACTGGTCAAATGAGGCACCTAAAAATTGTACACCGCAGATTCAGGCATGGATTCTGTGAAGGAACAACACCTAAACCCAAGAGGGCCGCTGTTGCAGCATCCAGTTCCTACTAAGGATTTCAACAATTAATTGCATAATAAATTTTTTTATTTTAAAATTAAAAAAAAGAAAAAGGAAATACTGCATCTGCAATGACAGTTGTGCAACATGCTGAGACAGCACCAGCCACAAGGCAACAGGGGTCACAGGATACTGGCAAGGAGGGCACCTAATAAAATGGGGATTTTTGCAAAAACAAAGAGAGCTGTACAAGATATTCTTATAAGATATTTTTAAGGAAAGGGTGGCAATTGGGAATGCTGGGAAAAGCTGTACAAGAAAGGAAAGGTTAAAAACATGGTGATGGAAGGAGAACTGACCCTGGGTAATGAACACATAATGTGATATACAGATGATGGATTACAGAACTGTACACCTGAAACCTATATAACTTTACTAACAACTGTCACCCCAATAAACTTTAATTTATTGTTTAGGAAACAATAAATTGAAAGGAAAAATTATCAAAGTATACAACTCTGCTGTGCATAAACAATACTCCCATCATCGTAATAATGTAAAATACGGTTTACTATTTAATGAAAAGTAGTAAAGTAACTATGAAGGAAGCCGGATCCAAGGCCAGATATTTAGACAAAACCCTCCTCATCATGCCAGGAAAAAATACGAACATCTACAGTTAAGAATAAACAGCAGTGTCAGCACATACTTTGGAGATTCAGCAGTAACTACCAACAGAAACAGCTAAAGAATTAAAGAAGTCACCACAGGGAAACGGATACGGAAAATGAGACAGTCAGTTTTTCAACTCAGTAGTATCTGTTAGCACTATTTAATTTTGTTAAACCTTATGTATGTATTACATTAAGAAAATATAATATGTACATATTTATTAATATATTTAATGTAAGCATATTAATATATTAGTATGCTGGAAGCATATTAATATATTAATTAGCTATAAGCCATAAGCATACTAATATATTAAAAACTCACTCTGTGACAAAACACCTGATATTTACAATCTCATGCTTTTTCTTAAAGAAAAGGGTAAAAGAGATTATTCAATTGACAGCCAATAACTTACCAAAAGCTATTCGTAAATGTCCCATAAATAAAAACAAATTTCTTCCTTGAAATGATATTATACAATAGGTTTTTGCAAACACTCTCTTAGAGCTCCAGGCAGTTAATATTTTAAGATTTGCAGGCCAAGAAACAAAATTGAAGATAGAATGTAGGTCCTTACGTAACCATTTAAAAATCTAACCATTTAAAATTGTAAATGCTATTCTTAACCCACGGGCCACACAAGAACAGGCATCGTGTTGGATGCTGACCTATTATAGAATATAAAAATTCAGTCCGACTGAGTGGCGCGTTGGTTAAGAGCTGGCTTGGGACGCCAGTGGTCCCCTTTCAGATCCCACATATGAGAGCCAGTGACACTGCCCTCTACAGCTAAGATGGTGAACAATAGCTCCACCTGGAGCTGGGCTGCTGTGAGTCCCCGGGACGGCATAGCTGCAGCCCCTGCTGCAGTGGGCTGCCATAGGTTACAGTGAGTGGCCAGTAGCCAGTGTGAGCGGCTGGCAGCCGGTGTGAGCTGCCAAGAGCCGCTGTGAGCAGCCGTCCAGAGGCCGGCGACCAATCTGCCTCACACGAGAGGAGCGCAATGATGGTACCAACATGGACCAGGGAAGCAATGTCCTCCACAACTAGACTGAAGAACAAAAGGACAGCAACTTGTCTGTTCCCCTTCCCCGGTTCCCCAATGCTGTTCCTCTCCCCCAATTCCCCAATAAAATCTTAAAAAAAAAAAAATTCATCGCTCCTCAGCCTTTTGGCTAAGATCATGTGTAGAATATAAATTCATCTGCTTTTCTGGTGTTTCAAATAGTAGGTGCCTGTTGTAGAAAAATAAGAAAAAAAGAAAGAAAAACCATCTTATTCTCATAGCCTAGTCAGTGATAATCACCAATAACATTTAGTGCATTTCCTGTCACTATTTTATCTAAAAATCAAACATGTTCACTCATCTACTTTTACATCAAAAACAAGACACGTAAATCATATGTAAGTTTATAAGAAATAATTTTTCACATTTCTGATATTTTATACCAACTCAAGGAGAGTGAGAAAAGGGTTAGGCAGACACAAAGAGAAGTGTACAGGATAGTGAAGGAGATATAGAGGTACCAAGGGAGAAACTGCACTTCTGGGGGTTAAAAAAAAACCACACACACTCTAAAATAGAAGCCTGTAAAAACGTTCCCTTAGCAAGTTTGGACCTCTACAAGTATTGCTAGTCTTCTCATTTCCAACAGAAAAAATTCTTCCAAAGTGGGGAGTGTTACATTTGACTTTAAAGGGGGAAAAAGTTAATTTTCCCAGAACAGCAGTGCCATCTTTCGGACCCTAATAGCCCTCATGGATAAACACTCTGCTGGCTTTTCACAATGTGGAACTCGAAAAATAGGCATAACCACCCAATGGGACTCATGTCCCTCGCTCAGCCAGCCTCCTGACCTCCCTGTCCTCCACACATGACACACACTCTCCCATCCACCCTGGCTCTGGGAATCTTGCCTGCCACCCACCCCATCCAGTGAAGTACAGAACAGCTCCACCAACAGTAGCTGCTGCCGGCCCCCCATGTGTGGGGCCGTGGGTTGTGGACACAAAGACAGCTATGCTAGAACCCAGCCCTCAGCCTCTTCTTATTCACAGAAATCCCACTCTGGTCAACCTCGCTTTATTTGTTCAGGCCATTCTCCCTGCCTGAAATGTGCTTGCTCACCAACCCTACCTACTAAAACTGAAAGCCTTACTCATCATTTCAGATGAGGTCCAATGCTGCCTCCGGGCCGACCGAATAGGCTCAACTGGTTAAGAGCTTGCTCAAGAGTGCGAGCTCTGTCAGAATGGCTATCATCAACAAATCAACAAACAACAAGTGCTGGCAAGGATGTGGAGAAAAGGGAATCCCGGTGCACTGTTGGTGGGACTGCAAATTGGTGCAGCCAATATGGAAATCAGTATGGAGGTATCTCAAAAAACTGGAATTGGAACTACCATATGACCCAGCAATTCCACTCTTGGGTATCTACCCAGAGGAAACCAAGACGCTAATTTGAAAAAATATATGCACCCCCTATGTTTATTGCAGTGCGATTTACAATAGCCAAGACTTGGAAACAACCGAAATGCCCAACGGTAGATGACTGGATTAAGAAACTGTGGTACATTTATACAATGGAGTATTACTCCGCTATAAAGAAGAATGAAATCGTACCATTTGCAACGATATGCATGGACCTAGAGACTAGGATGTTAAGTGAAATAAGTCAGTCGGAGAAAGACAAATACCATATGATCTCACTTATATGTGGAATCTGAAAAACTGAATGAACGATCAAAGTAAACAGACTCATAGATATAGACGAAAAACTGAGGGTTGCTAGTTGGGAGGGGGTGGGGATGAGGGAGAAGGGGAAGGGATTAGACAGCATAAATAGGTTACTACAATATTGCCACAGGGTTATGAAAGACAGTTTGGGGAATATAACAATGTTGTAAATATTTTGTGGGGTGTCAGATGGCCACATGCCTTGTTAGGGAGACCACTTCATGGATGGAGTAGAGGCTTGATCACTGCATTGTATACCTGAAACTGATGTTGTATAACATTGTATACCAACTGTAATTGAATATATAGATGTGGATTATACGGTGGAAGGGAATCAAAGGAATTGTAATAGATAGTATGATATGGGGGGAGGAGTGGGGTGGAGAATTGGGGGAGGGGGGTTGTCACTTTGAGGGGTAAAAAGTATAACTATTGCACTGTTGTACACCTGAAGCTAATTAAAAAATAAATAAATAAATCTAAAAAAAAAGTTAAGAAAAAAAAGAGTGCGAGCTCTGAGCAACAGGGTTGCCGGTTGGATTCCCAGCCTGAGCTGAGCAGCCACTGAGCTGCCAACAGGTGGCAGGATGGCTCAGCTAAAAAAAAAAAAAAAGCTACCTCTTTCAGGAAGTCTCCTTTGATTTCCCCCGCACCACCACCAATTCTCCAACATGGTCACCCTCTTCCAAACTCTAGAGGCTCCAATATCTTTCTTAAGCTCCTTAATTCCACCATAGTTCTTTGGCATCAGATTATAAGACCCTTGAGGACAAGCATTCGTCATTTCTCTGTGTCTCTTACAATGACCAGTTCAGTGTCTTTCATACTGTGAGCAAGTAAATAAGTATGATCGTAAATTAAAACAAAAAAGCTCCCGGACTCTTAAATTGTCTTCTTTCAGTAGATGCACCATGCTTAACTAAAGAGGGGAAGAATGAAGCCTTACCTTCAAGTTGCTGCATCGTTCTTTGAATATTACTTGCAAATTTCTGGATGTTCATTAAAAATTCATCCCGTATTAACTGAATGCTATGATATTCTATTGTTTCCCCAGGCATTTTAGGTACGTGGTCCATTGCAAGGTCAAAAGAGCTAGCGACTTCTCCAGGTGTGAATGCCATGACTGAATCCTTGTGCTGATTAAAGGACAAACCTGGCAAGAAAACCTGAAATGCCAAGTTTATGAAACAAATCACACAATTTTATGTTCAATAATTCATGCACTTAACTTACTTCTGGCTTTGAATATTCTATAACGGGAGTATGAATATAATGACAGAGCCTGGAACGTAAGAGCTGCCGACTGCCTATTTGTGGAATGAGTGACTCAGGCGGCTTTGATCCTAAAAACGCTGCAATTTCTCCCCTTGTCCATACTTACCTGACATATTATACCCTTCAGAAAATGAAGCACATTCGCATTTATAATCCCGTACTCCAGCGTTTCGGGCATAATTTCCATCGCTTCCTTCATGTCGCTGGCTTCCGAGATGGTCTCTACATGGGGACAGATGCAGAGGGTGAGCTGGGTGGGAAGTGGCAAACGGGCAACATTTCCAAGTGTACAGGCCTCTCAGCTCCTTCTATCCCAAGTAGCTACGAAGGAACACTGCAGCCACAGGCTCGGAACACACGCTAATTCCTATTCAAACAAATCCTAGGGCCTGGAAGAAGCTGCAATAAATGCAGACACACTGTGGTTCCCAGGTTCGCACGAGCAGAGCCCAAGAACTACACATAGGAGCCAAGCTGGTGGGAATGTCTGTATCCGACAAGGATAGAAACAATATGGGTCTCCCAGAAACATTTGTGGGGTTCCTCGCTTTGCCTGGCTTCCATTCCCCAGCAAAGCCTCCCCAAAGTACCTCCTGGGTTATGGGTTCTTTTAAAGACACGTTTGCTAACAGTCTACCCTTCTGACCGGGTTCAAGATGTATTTACTTCATCCAACCAAAAAACAATCAGCACGGTCAGCAGACATGCAAGTGTCACCTGGACACTTCCCTCAACCTAATTCGGAAACAAAGTGGAAACACAATAGTAAATACACCAACTGAGGCAACTATTTCACAAACTTCAGTTTTTATGCATTTTCCCACATCTGTATAGATGTGCACTATTCTTTGCTTAATACGTTTCTTTATGTCAAATGTTTCTTTACTTAAATTTAGTCTAAAGAGAAACTATGTAAAGAAGCCAGTATGAAAGAGAGCTTGACATCAAGGAAAGATTACCATAAAGAAGCAAATAAAATGAGAATGAACAGTATAAAGTCAGGGCAGAGGCCGCTGGCGCCCTGCCCAAGGCCTGCCTGTGTTGTGATTCACACTGCTAGCCACGGGAACACTGAGCTGGGACACTCCTTGGAAAGACAGGTGGAGAGCTGAGAACAGCCACAGGAGTGCTGGCAGTGGCCTGCTGGGAGGGAGGGAGAGCGAGGCCACGCAATGCTGGGCTCTTATTGCTTGTTCCCACCCATTTGGGAACAAAGAATCAGACACTCAGTGCTTCAGGGTAAACGCCTAACTCAAAGTCACATCCAAGTTCAAAAAAGAAAACCAAAACAAACCAGAAATGTGATTATTTACTCTAAAAGGTAGGGTGAATCCTAAAATGCAGCTATGCACAGCCAATATAGGTTGAGAGGTGGAGGCAGTGGCAGAAGAAATGGGGAAAAGGGCAGCGGGGGGAGAGCGGAGAGTCAGCCTGAATCAAATACGGCAAGAGGAAGGGGCCAGGAGTCAGAAGAGACCAGGGAGCGACAGTCGCCGGGGGAGTTGCTAAAAACCCAGGTGGTGCCCAGAATGGACGAGCTAAGCAGGAATGCAGGGTGGGGACATTTCACTCAAAAGTTACCCTGCAGGGTGAACTTGGCCTCTTAGTGGCTCCTCTGTTTTAAATCACACAGCCGCGCGGAGAAGGCCCACCAAAGCTCATCTTACAACTCGTGGTCATGCCATTTTGAATCTTCCTCTAATTGTGATAAAAGAACTAAGAATAGATTAATACTCATATAGTCAATTCTCGTTATCCACGGCAGTTCTATAGTGTACCGCGGACACTGAATCAGCGAATACTGAGCCAGCACTCCCAGGGGAAATAGGGTTGGGGTTCCTGTGAGCGTCTGGTCTCCATATTTTCATCAACCATCAATACATAACCTTGCTTTGTGTGTGTTTCAGGTTAAAGACACCTTATTTAACATAATTGTTGGTTCATTAACATTGACCGCAAGGCCAAAAGCGCTGTAACTCACGCCTGAAGGAAGCTTATCTGACACACGTGATTTCTCCCTGAGACGCATCACAGCCTCCCTTGTACTCAGGGACCCTGACAGCGCTTCAGTACTTTGCTTGGGGCCATTTTAACAGTGAAATCACCAACAGAAAGCACCAAAATATGAAAAAGATGGCACTAAACAGAGTACAGTAAGGACACCTGCCTGCTTACAGTTTGAGCTGAAAACAGAAGGCAGAGTGCCAGTTATCTTGTTCAGCCCAACTGAGAGCATGCGCTTTGGATGACCCTAATGTTTCCTCCTCCTACATGTCCTTGAATGATCTTGGAAATGCTGCAAGTATTGATTCAGAGGTCATAAATAATTTTGGGTGAATAGGTGAATTTTCAAATATGGAATCCATGAATAATTCAGATTGACTGGACTAATAAAAAGTTATATTATTGGGGGCCGGCCAAGTGGCACATTGGTTAAGAGCTAGCTTGGGACTCCAGCGGCCCTGGTTCGGATCCCACATATGAGAGCCGGTGACACTGCCCTCTACAGCTAAGATGGTAAACAACAGCTCCACCTGAAGCTGGGCTGCGCGAGGACCGGCGACAGTGTAGGCTGCAGCCCCTGCTGCAGTGGGCTGCCATAGGCTACAGTGAGTGGCTGGCAGCCAGCGTGAGCAGCTGGCAGCCAGCGTGAGCTGCCAATAGCCACGGTGAGCGACACCCAGAGGCTGGCGACAGACCTCCCTCATCCGGGAAGAGCAAAATGACGATACCAACATGGGCCAGTGAAGCAACGTTCTCCACAACTAGACTGAAGAACAAAAGGACAGCAACTTGTCTGTTCCCCTCCCCAATTCCCCAATAAAAATCTTTAAAAAAAAAACAAAAAAAACTTATATTCTCGGGGAAGCCAGTTAGCTCAGGTGGTTAGAGGGCAGTGCTCATTAACACCAAGGATGCCGGTTCAATTCCCACATGGACCAGTGAGCTGCGTCCTCCACAATTAGACTGAAAACAACAACTTGGCTTGGAGCTGATGGGTCCTGGAAAAATACACTGTTCCCCCAGTAAAGTTAATAAAAAAAAGTTACATTCTCAAGAAACTATAAAAATTCAGAATCTCACACATCCACACAGGCCTGCGCGTGCGCGCGTGCGCGCGCGCACACACACACACACACTAGAAATATACCTTTTGTATTTCTGAGAAAAAACACCACATTCTGGTCTAGAAACTGCTCAGGAACAGGAGTACAAAGCACGTGGAGCTGCGTCTTGTCCACGATGAGCTTAACCATTTCCTGAAATGTGGGAAACAAAAACCCGTCGCACTGAGGCATAGCCATTCAACCAAACAGCATAATATTCAGGTACACCGCACTCTCCTCGAGGCGGAGGCTGACCTCACGTCCTGAAAATGCAGCCGCAGCTGCACAGTGGGTACCAGCAGGTCACATACATGAGCTAAAATGCATCAGCCTCTGAATGCTAAGCCTAACTCTCTGTTAACCACCCTACACTTGAATAAACTGACCTAGGGGGAGACAAGAAAGAGCTTTTCTAGGCTACAGCTGCAACAAACAAGGCTTGAATTTGGTTTTGGGGGTGGGCCATATCCACAGAGCAGTTACATGTAATTTCATTTAGCACAGACCAGGCTAACAGCTCACATCCTAGCTTTTAGTTCTGCCCCTGGGATTTGTGCAGGAAAGGGTTAACTCAGCAGGCCTGGGTTGTCCAAACCTGTAATTCCAAAGTGTTCCAGTGTGGCCCTGAGCCAGCCGCTGGGTGATAACCTGTAAGTTTCTGGACTAGCCTGCCTGATCTGAGTGATTCTCTACACCTGTGGACTTCGGTGGCTCATGCCGGACAGTTGACACTAACGAAGTCATTTATGAGGAATGCCTGTGTTTGTGTGCCTGGGACCCTGAGCCACGCTGTATCAGCCTGACCTCTGGGGGTGCTGGGGACTGAGCAGCTAAGGTGGGCGCTTCATGCCTGTGTGGCTGACACCCAATAAGAACCCTGGACACCAAGGCTCAGGCGAGCTTCCCTGACTGACAGGGCTTCATACGTGCTGTCACACTAGCTGCTGGGAGAATTAGCGCTGTCCGTGTCCTCACCCCACTGGAAGAGGCCAACGGGAGGCTAGCGCCTTTTTTCTGCTGGCATCTGCCCTACGGGTATAAAAGTTTTTCTGGGTCCTGTGACTCATTCCAGCGAATCATTCAACCTGAGGGTGGTCTCGGGGCCTACCAGCACAGGATTCTATCAACTCCATTCCAACAGGGTATGTTCCTTGTATGAACTGTCAGTTACCCAGGCTCATCAGAGGACACAAAAGTCCCATTACACCCTTCCCCTGCCCCCCACAAGGAGGAAAAAGCCACACGTCTACACGTACCTTGGCAGGCAGGCTTTCTAAATGCTCTTTGTTCACGTCTTCATTCTCTATGCCAATGGAATTGTTTCTCAGCCACAAACTCTTAACTGCAAAATATTATTCAATGAGCAAGATGAACTAATCAGAAAATTGGGTTTCCTCCCATCAAGACCAGACGTGCATTTTGTACAAAAGCGTATTTCATTCAACAGGCATGTTATCAAAAAGCTGTACTTACATTTTTTACAAATGAATCCTATTGTCGACTTGACTTACATTATAATTACAAGTACATTAGAAGTGGATGAAATGACAAGTTTTATGTGACATATATTTTACCATGATAAAAACATACACTTAAATATTGACTTGGAAGTAACATATTTTGCTTTGTTGGAGAAAACTTCCGTTGGTCTTATCAATAAAGCCAATTCAGACTAGCCTTATTAAGAATGGACAGCCTTGGGCCAGCCAAGTGGCACGTTGGTTAAATGCTGGCTTGGGATGCCAGCGGCCCCAGTTCAGATCCCACATATGAGGGCCAGTGACACTGCCCTCTACAGCTAAGATGGTGAACAATAGCTCCACCTGGAGCTGGGCTGCTGTGAGTGCCTGGGACGGCATAGCTGCAGCCACTGCTGCAGTAAGCTGCCATAGGCTACACTGAGTAGCCAGCAGCCAGGGTGAGTGGCTGGCAGGCAGTGTGAACTGCCAAGAGTTCTGCTGTGAGTAGCCGTCCAGAGGCCAGCAACCGATCTGCCTCACCAGAGAACAGAGCAATGCTGATACCAACATGGGCCAGTGAAGCAATGTCCTCCACACCTAGACTGAAGAACAAAAGGACAGCAACTTGTCTGTTCCCCTTCCCCAATTCCCCAACACTGTTCCCCTCCCCCAGTTCCCCAATAAAATCTTAAAAAACAAACAAACAAAAAGAATGGACAGCCTTTATTTCTAAACTTGTAGTCCTCTCCTCACAGTCTTTACTATGAAGGGAATTACACTTTGGTTGAAAATAAATTCTTCCGAAAAAATAAAGGTGACTAAAGGAGACACTAAACATCGCCCAAATCCTTTTTCCCCTGATTTTCAAATACTCAGTATCTTGTTAAAGTCATGTGTCTAATCTACAGCTTCTGCTTTAGTAAGGGAAGGTGAATCGTAGATAAAGGGGTGAGGGGATTGTTTACCTGCTGGTCATGTGGGTGGTATGGGTCAGGGTTTCTCATTGCAGACTGTGGACATTCGGGGGTGGGACATTATTGGTTGTGGGGGGCTATCCTGTACACTACAGGACATTCAGCACCATCCCTGGCCTCTACCCACTAGATACCAGTAGCTCCCAACTCCCAGTTATGACGACCCAAAGTGTCTCCAGGCAGCACCAAATGTTTCCTGGCCAAAATCACTGGTAAAGAACTGTGTCAAAGCATATAGCTAAAGCCACTTCATCCCTACATGACTAACAGCACAACACCTGCAGGGACCAGCAGCATCATGGGACACCCACATGTATCTACAGCAACTTCTCTGGTTTAGACCTTTCATCTGATGAGAAGTAAAATCCTTGATTCGAGCCTCAGATTTGCCAAAAGAAATGGCCTGTGTAGTTCACACAATGGGAAGCCTTCTCTGAGCTGAGACACTGCCTGTAAACGAATGGGAGTTTTTCTGGTATGTACTATACTGGCTGGAATAGTACCCCCTCCCCCAAATTCATGCCCACCCAGCACCTCAGAATGTGAGTGTGTTTGGAAATAGGGTCTTTGCAGGTGTAATTAGTTAAGATGAGGCCATACTACAGAGGGTGGGCCCTGAATCCAATGACTGTGTCTTTATAAGTGTGTGCATGATAAAAAAAAAGGGTTCCCTGCGAGGAAAGGAACCTCACAGGTGAGCTGACCCTTATTCCTAACTGGGCGGGTCATGCCGGGTCCTCATGGTCACTCCCCAGGCCTGTAACTTCTTTAGCAAAAGGCTCATCTTTGCCTCCAGCCAGCCCTGCCCATTGTTTCTACCTCTAGGGTAACACACCTTAGAAATGCGCCCTTCGGAATCCTCCTAATACTGACCACCCGCCCCTCAGGCCCCACCCCCTAATACTGACCACCGGTCCCCAGGCCCCTCCTCCTAATACTGACCACCCGCCCCTCAGGCCCCTCCCCCTAATACTGACCACCCGCCCCTCAGGCTCCTCCCCTAATACTGACCACCCGCCCCCAGGCCCCTCCCCCTAATACTGACCACCCGCCCCTCAGGCCCCTCCCCCTAATACTGACCACCCGCCCCAGGCCCCTCCTCCTAATACTGTCCACCCGCCCCAGGCCCCTCCCCTAATACTGACCACCCGCCCCTCAGGCCCCTCCCCTAATACTGACCACCCGCCCCCAGGCCCCTCCCCTAATACTGACCACCCGCCCCCAGGCCCCTCCCCTAATACTGACCACCCGCCCCCAGGCCCCTCCCCTAATACTGACCACCCGCCCCCAGGCCCCTCCCCTAATACTGACCACCCGCCCCCAGGCCCCTCCTCCTAATACTGACCACCCGCCCCCAGGCCCCTCCCCTAACACTGACACCCGCCCTCAGGCCCCTCCCCTAATACTGACACCCGCCCTCAGGCCCCTCCCCCGAACACTGACACCCGCCCTCAGGCCCCTCCCCCTAATGTAAACCCGCCCCCGGCCCCGCCCCCCGGCGCCCGCCAGCGGCCGCCCCTGGCTCTGTATCCGCGGACTCGGCCTGCTGAGAGCGAGTCTCTTCTCTCTCATCTTCCTTCTCAGACGCAGCAGGGGCCTCGCCATCTTCACAGCCACATCCATGGAAAGGGAAGAACAAACAGGTGATTGTTTCACTGCATGACACGCCTGGTGCGACGGCTCCCCTCGGAGCTGAGGGTCAGGGTGTGACAGGACACCAGGCGCACACGAGCCCGCGGGCGGCCCAGGGCCGGAAGTGGCCCCGGCTGACCCGGAAGCTGGCCCTGCGCAGGCCGCGGCCCCCTCACCTTCCCCTGACCTTGGACTGTGCATTCCGCCCACCCGCCCCGTGGGAGATGTTTTCAGGACACAGCCTGAGAGCCACTGTGGTTCCACTGTCAGCAAGGTGCCCGCGCCCCGCGGAGTCCCCTCTGCAGACTGAGATCCGGGCGGGCGGGAGGGCACACATCCCGGCCCTCGCCCTGCAGCGCCCACAGTGAGGCCCAGACGGAAGCTGCCCTGCTTGTGAAAGCCGCCGCCTCGTCTGGGCTGGGCTGCCCCTTCCCTCCGTTTCCCGCTGCCCTCCGCGTGCAGAGGCCAGGCTGTGAACCGACACAGCACAGTCACACAGAAATACTCCGGATCCCGGGACACCCTCGCGTGGCATGAAAGTTTGCACTCTTGTGCAAACTCTCCAGGAGAGGAAGGACAGGAGAGTGATCACACAGTTACAACCAACCCAGAAGAACTATAGATGACCCACACACACAACAAGAGAGGCTCACCTCCACTAATCATTAAGATGCAAATTAGAGGAAGGAAGTGCTTCTACCTTTCGTTTATGGCATAAATTATAAAGATGGACAGTATCCGATGTGGGCAACGCTGCTGGCAAATGGGCACCTCCTGACCCCTGGGTGTGGGCTGGCCCAGTCCTTGTGCGGAGCAGATGGGCAGGACCTGTCCAAGCTGGAAACGCACACACCCACTAAACCAGCAATTCCACTTTTACACATCTATCCCACAGAAACACAGACTGTACAAAAGTAGGGGGATGTTGTTACGTTGTTTGTAAAATAAAATACAGTGGAAAGGTACATGTCCATTCATTATGGAATGGATAAATAAAATATAGCACATATACGTACTTAATATTTGTAAAGTTGGGTAGACCTATGACAGGGCCTGGGCACACTCAGGCGCGCATGAGCGGAGGCCCTGGACACGGGGCCGGGCTGCCCAGACGTGTGCAGTCTGACCTACAGACCCTGACCTGGGACGAACAGACCTTGCCTCCGGGGCCTGCTGTGCAGGCGCTGGGCTCAGGTTACATAAGCCCTTTCTATAAACATAACTTACACGTTGTGGGAAGCCGACAGCCCCCCAGTGTCTGACAAGGCCACATTGCCCTGCTCAGCACTGGATATTAGGGATGCTGCCTTATGGTTGGTCATGTAATATCTCCTGCCTCTAAGAACCCATGTGCCTTTCCTCCTATAGGAGACAATATACTCACTGCATTTATGGCAAGTTCCTGTATACCCCAATGAGCTAACTACGCAGCCAAAGACGGGTAAGATCTCCTAAACGAGGGGAGACAACCTAAGCCAGGCGGTAGTTCCGTGGGGAACCCCTAAATTGAGATATTGGGGACTCAAGCCCCTTTGGAAACTGAGGCATAAGCCTTTGGCCACATAGGCCTAAAAAAGCCAGTCTGTGAGAAACAGACAGCCTCTGTGAGAAACTGGTGCTATCGTTCGTCCTTGCCTGTGCAGCTGTGAAAGGTTTCCTTGGAGACCAGGAGACCAAGGTCTCTCGGCCATGAAAGTTCTGATAAGAGGCAACTTACTGACCATAAGTTATTTTAATTAACAGCCTTGTTTTAACTCTTTATTCTGTACATTGCTAGCAACAGATACTGAAGCTTTGACTGAGAAACAGATGTTACCCTCTATTACAAAAATATGCAGCTCTTTGTAAGATAGAAAAGTTTGAAACTCCCTTTTGCTATAATCACATAGAAATAGTTTCTTGCCTAAACTCTTGGCAATAGTTCAAGTATATGCCCTGTAAGGTGGCCATGGTAACCACTCTTTAGATGATAAGTAAAATCCTTGAACAGGTTGAAATCTCTCAATAAAAGCTATGCGCTGACCCGATTTGGGGCTCAGTCTTCCTTGGCTGAGTCCCTTGGGCTCAGTCGTCTTTGGCTGAGTCCCTTGGTCTCGCTCCTATCTTTCTTCTGTCTCTTGTTTTTCCTTAATCTGCGTCGCCCCTCTCGTGTCCCACTCGCCCTTGCCACGCAGGACGTGACAACACGTGCGGGAGGGAGCATGCGCACTCCCAGGCGCTCGCCTCCCCCAAAACCTCTATCTAATGGTTGCTATTGCTAATTAAAGACACTGGTTCCTCTTCAGGTCTGCTCCGCGTTCCTTCTCTACTTTGGGCATCTCGCCACCGGAACTGCACATGCAAACCCCCGGCGATGACATTCTGTAAGTATTGACATGAAAAATTCTCCAACATGTATTTGAGGGGGACAAGTCCCAAAATAATATATATATATTATTATTTTAGGAACTCTATTTATAATCATTATATACATATTATATATAGAGAGAAAGATATAGAAGATGATAGAGATAGATAGATAGATAGATAGATAGATAGATAGATAGATAGATAGATAATTGATAGACAGACAGACAGACGTAGATTTGGAAAAGATCTGGCAGGATACATACCAAACTAACAAGAGTGGTTACCTAAAGGAATGGTAATAGGGCTTAAGGGACTGCAAAGCGTTGCTTTTTCACTTTTTACCTTATATAATTCTGTTATGTGAATTTTAAAAAGAACATCTTCCAGTAATAGTTGTGTAAATTTTAAAAATTTAACCAAGTTATTAAATGATATGTACAATATGATTCCATTTTGTTATTTTTAAGAAACAATATATGCTAACCTATTAGAGCAGCCTCCTGGGCTAGCTGATGCTCGTGGAGACAGCCCCTTTACCTCACCCCCACCCTCACCAGCATCTATTTGTCTCCATTCATGTACTTCTTAACTGGGAGCAGAGAAAAGTCTTGACCAGGGGGAGGGGCAGAAATAGAGAGAAAAGAGGGACGAGGCGACATGCACTGGCCCCACATCAGACCCTTTGGACATATCAGAGCCCTCAAAAAGGGTCTAATTAAACTGTCCAAGGGTCTCTGTGAGCCTGTAGGCTCCGAAAGCAGAGGATGAATGACAACGTGACACGAGGAGCTGGGGAGAAGGTCCCCTCTCCCCACCGCTGTCCAGAACGCAACACCCAAGGCCATTCTGGCCCCTGCAGGACCTGCAGCTCTGCGTATCCAGCGACAGCATCCTCAGCCGGGAACACGCTGGCATTCTCAGGACGTGGTGACAGTGGAGAAGAGCCAGAAAAGGGCGCAGGGGAGGGAAGAACAGGGGAGAATCAGAGGCAGCCCAGAAACAGATCACAGCCCTAGGGAGATTTCCAAGCACCCTTTGGAGGGTCCAGGAAATAACCAGGAGGAGCCTCTGGAGTGAGACTGAAATCTGCTCCCACATAGAATGGGGCATCCAGCTAGGAGACACCAGGCTAAACATGTGAGCATACACAGAGCACAAAACAGCCACAGGACTGTTCACAGACGCCCTCTGGTCGCGAGAAGACCAAGTCATGTCCATTTCTTAGGGTCTTAGTATATATGTTTTTAAAGTGTACAAAATCAGGGTTACTGACATTTGGTCCATGTTAAATAGTTAGTCCTGTTAGTGTATCTTTGTATCCATATTTCACTTGGTGGTGATGAAAAAGTCTAAAGTCAAGGTCCTGTTATACCATAATGTCCAGACTCAAAGGTCTGCCTGGGGGAGGGGGGGTCAGGGGGGCGCTAAATAAAAGACAGGAAGGTTAGATTCCAAAATGGTACTGTGGTCATCTCTCTGGGTGCCAGTAGCAATTTGTTATTGTGGTTTATTTGTGGTTTGGGATTTTTCTACAATGAATACGTGTATTATTTTGTGCAAAGAATATTTAAAATAAATGTATGTGCCTAGTACCTCTAAAAAAAAAAAAAAAAGTCTGCCTCGCACCATCTCCCATTCCACGAAAGGCCCTACAGGAGAGACCTGGACGTCTCCTGAAGCCCGGAGACCAGCACAGGAGGCTGACACTGATGGAACAAACCACACAAACCTCGGTCCATGACATCCCCACAGCCAGTGCTCCTGCTGGGACAGAACTTGGGACAGTACATGCCCCAACATGTACGTGAGTGTCCCCTGCCCTCTCCCCTGTCTGTTCATCTAGCTCCATGCTGCCCCCACCCTTACCTCCAGGCCCCCTCTGTGTCCCTGCGCTGGACCAGCCACCTCCACGGAGGGTTCTGGGCATTCAGTCACTGCCATTCTTTCTATTTGAAATGCTAATTTGTTAAACATAAACATTTAGAGTGTGGTTTTTGTTTTGGTCTTTTTTAGGGCAGTGTCATTGACCCTCATATGCGGGACCCGAACCGGGGCCGCTGGGCTCCCAAGCCAGCGCCTAACCACCGCGCCACTCGGCAGGCTAAACATAAACATTTAAAATCTACTGTAAGTTTTAAAACCTTGTTTGGGCATTACTTTACAATAGCATGTGGGCAGGAACGCCGGACAATAGAAAGGGGCCACTCTTCTCCACCCCTGCAGAAGCTGCCACTGTCAAGGAGAGTGAGGATGAAGTGTCCCCCCCAGCACCCGGGCCACCCGTCTCCCATCTATGGCAGGTCATTGGTCAGTGGCTCCTACTCTTGAATCTTCGCTGCCTGTGTGCCCTACGCGGGGGAGTTCCCGAAGCCTCTCTGTGCCACAGCTGGCCCATCGGTAAAACGGGGTAACAACGCTCCCACTTGGTCGCAGTATGAGCTGGTATCAGCGGGCCCTGGTGCGGAGTAAGCACTAACGAGGCGTTTGCTGTGACTCTTCATTCATGGGCTGGCCTGTACCCGAGTGGGCTGCGCGGCCCGCGGGGCACCGGAAACACGTGCGGCTGCCCCCGAGGCCGGCGGGCGGGCGGGCTCACCGGTCTGCCCCCGCGCCTCCTCGGGCGCCGCGGCGCGGTAGAAGAAGAGCGTGGCGGCGCCCTCCTCGTCGCTGGTCCGGTTGAGGAAGTGCAGGACCAGGTCCTCGGCCTCGCCGTCGCTGCGGGTCAGCAGCTCCTCGAAGAGCTGCGGGTCTGTGAGGCCCAAGGCCTCGTACACGCGGTCGCGCACCCACAGCACCCGCAGGTCGTCCATGGCGCCGCGCAGGAGCCCAGCGCCTGCGGCCGGGAGTCCGTGGCAACCGCGCCCCTGGCAACGGCGGCCCCGGCAACGGCCGCCCGGGCGCGGGCCACGCACGGCCCCGAGAGCCACTCTCCCGCGTCCCGCGCTCCAGGGGCGCGAATGGCAACCCCGGGGGGCAGCGGTCTAGCCCCTGGGGGGGTGCGGGGAGAAGGGCCCGCCCTCCCTTCAGCCCGCCGGACGGGGGGCAGCCCGGATGCCTGTGACATGCAGGCATCGCGGTGCCCGCCGACTGATGTCCTGCGACTCTCCCCGCCGCCCGGGGCCAGCGTCCTGACCATTTTGCTGCTAAGGGAACCCAGGTAAAAGATGACAGGACAAGGCTAGAGCGTCTCGGAGGTGGCAGAGGTCGAGTTGGAAGCCAGACAGTCTGGGCCCGCAGTCACTATAGGCAGAGTTCTGGCGTTCCAGCCAAGCCAAGGCAGAATAAAGCAAAACACGTTTTAGAAATATATATTTATTTTTAATGAGTAAAAAGTTCAATACTGATAGGAAGATGCAAATTTGTCCTTTCATGCAGTTGGGGAGCTTTAACTTGACTGTCGCTTCCCCTCACATAGAGTTGAGCCCCTACATTTCTAGGCTGATCCTAAGAACCTAGCTTTCTTGTTGGCTTTTCCCATTAAGAAACAAGTGGAATGTTCTAAGTATTTCTTAAAATTCTAAACCAAAGATCAGCATCAATGGCCTGGTTGTTGGAAAACAATAACTCTGAACTGCCTTATTTTCATCATCGTCTTGAATTAAGTATCTCAATACTCTAGCTGGAAATACACCAGATGGCATGCAAGCAAACCTGGCTTTGAAATTTTAATCAAGAAAATTACTGTTTTCAAATGCAGACTGCAGAACAGTTATTGAAGTTATTTTGTTCTGGTTTTCCAAAATGAACAAGGTCCTTAAAGGTTCATAACAGCTACCTATGCTATAGATATTCTATGCCTTACTGAACTATTACAGATTGAAAATTGAGATCAGAATGTTGTTATAAAAATACCCATTCCAGAAATGCGGCCAGAACAACATTGAGTGAAAGGTGAGTCTTTTCAGCCGCATCCACAAAGATGGAAAGTCCACAGGGCTCTCTGTGACGCTTTTGCACTCCTTAACTGATCGAGATTACGTACCACATAATTACGTCACCCTTGCAGGATGAAATCAAATTCTATTTTACTGAGGGAAACCCCTTGGATTTTTATTTTGGACTTCATTAACACAGCGAATGAACACCTGAATGAAAACTGGAAAATGTGGCTGTCATGACATTTATCTTGAGGAAAATAAGATATTTAGCATCATCCAGACAACTAACCATTTTCCCTCTGGATATCTGCTATCAAGAGAATAAAGTCTACCTTAAAAATTATATACATAATAGTTTTACTAAATAGCTTAAAAACAAAACAAAGCAACTACTCATGTAACATGACATTGGAACCAACAGCTTTATAAAGAAATAAAATTTCCCCTTGTGCCTAAGAGACACCATCAAACTATATTTCTAGAGCGTTCTTTCACGAAAGTTAGGACTACTAATCTGTTTTTTTACATAATTACATTCTACATAAGTTTCAATTGAAAAATGACTCATCACACCCTGATAAGAGGTGTTAATTAAAATTAAAAAGTGGCCCTTGTGACAATGAGCAGTGGGAGCGTGAAGCATTCCACCAGGTTCTGTGTGTCTCTTGTTTACTATTCAGTTAATAGTGTCCAGAAACTATGGATTTCCGGGGGATGAAGTAGTTACCATTTTATTTCAACAAAGCCTTGGAGTAAAGCAGTAAAAGTAACGACTTGTGAGGGACAAGTTTGAAACCTGGACAACATTATTCACCAAAAAAGAAAGGGTCCAGCATTACACCTTCCTGGGGAAACTTAACTTTGAAAGCAGAATGATTTTTAAGAGTTTCAGCAGCATTGTTTTTTGTCTTATTTTAATGAGAGACGAACCCCAGGAATTCCAAACTGGCTTTGGGTAACATCTGGTGGAAGACCAGCGCAGACTCTACAATTAAGAAGGTTTAATGTTAGAGTCAGTTATGTCATGATGTTCAGTTCACGCCTCTCAGCAGACAGGCCTTGAAATTACTTGAAAAGATAAGCTTAAATTCAGTGCTACAGTAGCCTTAGCTTATAAAGAAAATTCCAAACTTTCTATTCAGAGTGAAGGAGTAATGGTGACAAACGAACCTTTTCATGTGTTACTCAAAATGTGAGAAAGTGAAAACACTGCAGATTTCTTTTTGAAGATAATGATCTAAAATCAATTCTAGTAGAATATGAAAATGAACAGAATTTACAAAAACAAAAAAACAGGTCAAAATGTTCAAGAGGACTGACTCAGATTTATTCAAAACTAAATGTCAAGTGAATAGGTGAATTTAAACTAAAGACTATAAATTAGTGGCTAAGAACTAGTTTTCAACTGATCTGAAGAGTGAACGTTTAAATTAACTCTAAATGCCTTTATCAGACCTTCATTTACAATTAGTCTGAAAGTAAAAATTAGAATTAAACTGTTCTCACGGATAGGTGCAATCTCTTTATGGTAAAATATCTTAATTTATATTTTGTTATAAAAATAGAAAATACTACTTTTTACCTTTCCTTCACTGCATCTTCTACAGTCACACTTGGTTTTAAGGCTCAGTATACAGTTTTTTTCCAAACAATCATCATAATTGTTTTTATATAAGGATAACAGGATAAGAGTCTTTAAAAAAATATACTCGTGGGATAACCATTTGTTGTAAGTTATCGTCCCCAATTATCAAAACAAGACAGAATTGTAGAAACCATCTCCTACTTGTAATTCCAGATAGTATATGGTAAAAAATGTTTGCATACCTTCAATCAAGCAATAAATGTGAATCTTTTTTTTTTTTGGGGGGGCAGTGTCACTGGCCCTCATAAGTGGGACCCGAACCAGGGCCACTGGCTTCCCAAGCCAGCGCTTAACCACCGCGCCACTGGGCCGGCCCAAATGTGAATCTTTTGATTATCCATCATTGAATTCTTTTTTAAACTATACTTAACTTCAGCTGTTGGAAAATATTATCTGATAACTTCAGGAGACAGTTACTCTTTTGGTTTTTTTTTAATAAGGTGAAAAGGAATCAAGTATCTAAGACCCTTTTCAATTAGTCATTCAAAATTGGCTTCTCTCCCCCAAACTTATTTTTAAAAAGTAACTTTAACATAATGTTTGGCATTAACTTATATATCTGCTCATCATAAAAATTGAAATAAGTTTATATATCTGGAATTGGTAAACTATACAAAATATTTAACATGAGGAAGGAGGTATATCTTACAGTTTTTTGGCTATATCATAAGGCAATCAATGAGGATGGAATTTTTCCTATTGTAAATTTGACATAAGTGAAATTCTATAACATAATTCTCCACAAATCTGAAAGCTTGTTGGATATGGCAAAGTGATCATGCCACATCATCGCTGAACTTCGATGAAAGTAGTCTGAATGAGAAAGGAACAAATTTGGTGCCTGCACCAACGTAGAATTTGTTCTGAAATTCTACCCTAAAAAAAAAAAAAGAATTAATTAAAGACTGTAAATAACATTTCCCACATTTCTTAAAACAACATTTATAAGTTAAAAAAAATAAACGAACAAACAAACAAACAAACAAACAAACAGTTCCTGTGCTGAAGTCGCTTCATTTCATACAAGTTCTTTGCACAAATATTTGTACCGAGATAAAATGTACACGCACACCCTGCCTCAGTGTGTAACGAAATGGTAACACATCATGCCACCATACACACTAGACACACAGGGTGTTAAGAGCCTCTCTCCACCTTGGTACCTGAGTACACATACAAGTCATTTGATACATACTGTGAAATATTAAGAAATATGTACAAAGTATTTTATAAGATAAAGCAATGTCAAACCCAAAGTAACTGAAAGGATGAAATCCGCATTCAGCAAATAAAAGCATAAACTTGCTTTTACTCGTCAGTGCTAACAGTTCAGACACAAACTACAATTATATCTTGGGATCGGAACACAGAATCCAATGTTAGGAAGGGAAGAACTAGCGTAAATTTAGCAGTGGATTTTTGTAGGGGATACATATATATATACACATACATATATATATTTGGGGGAAGGGTTAGATTTTTAAAAATAGCTCCAAAGCTAAATTTCAAGCTCACCAATGGAGGCGTATAGCGTGAAGAAATGCAGAAAGCCCTTCCATGACTAAAAGGATGAGGACTGTGAAACCTGCAAAGACGGCGAATACCGGGAGAAGCAGCAAGACTCCGAAAGTCGTGTCTACCCGGAGGCCCACGCGCATCAGCATAGCCCACAGGACCTCAGACAGCTCTGCAAAGGAGTCAGATGGCACAGTCAATTCTGTTTACATTCAGTGAGTCACTTCAGTTAGCTAGTTGGACTGGGTTTCCTTCTGACAATCCTGAACTGCTGTCCAGAAAAAGAAACCCACCTATACTATAGTACACACGAAGTCCGACAATTAAGTTTGTGAACTTGTTGCAACGATGTTGCCAATCTTTTTTGGTATCAGAGGGATTATTCATTATGAATTTGTATCAACCGGACAAACAGTTAACGAAGTTTACTATTTGGAAGTGCTGAAAGGGCTGGAAGTATAAAAAAAGTTAGATGAAAATGACCTGAACTGTTTGCCAACAATTCATGGCTCTTGCATCACGACAGTGCACCAGCTCACATGGCACTGTCTGTGAGGGAGTTTTTAGCCAGTAAACAAATAACTGTATTGGAACACCCTCCCTACTCACCTGATCTGGCCCCCAATGACTTCTTTCTTTACCCGAAGATAAAGGAAATATTGAAAGGAAGACATTTTGATGACATCCAGAACATCAAGGGTAATATGACAGCTTTGATGGCCATGCCAGGAAAAGAATTCCAAAATTGCTTTGAAGGGTGGACTAGGCGCTGGTGTCAGTGCACAGCTTCTCAAGGGGAGTGACTGTAGTGGTATTCACCATGAGGTGTGTAGCACTTTTTCTAGGATGAGTTCATGCACTTAATTGTCCGACCTTGTATATTGAGTATTACAATTTTAATACCATTTTCCTTTCTTAAAATGTGTACACACTTTTTTTGGCACCCTCTGTATATATATATATATATATGTATGTATTTTTTTTTTAGTTCTTCTCTACCACCATTCATGTTCCAGTTGCATCTCACTTCCAGCGTCACCATTTTTTGTTTCTCCATTGATTGCCCTTTCACCTTTGTTGGCCAATCGCCTTGTCCAGTTATCCATTTTTGTAAAATGTTACATGGGTTTACCACTGGCCCACAAGGAGGCAATACCACCACGTGCTTTGCCCTCTTTGTGTAAATAGAACAGAGGCACAGGGACCAATCAGTCGTCAACAGACATTGAAAGGACTGAGGTGACTGGTCATTGATCACAAATGAACGTGTATTGTATACAGTCATTTGTGAGCTAAAGAGCTTGCGGTAAAGCTTATACTGTATTTTTACACTGTGATAACTGAAATCTGAACTGTGTCATGGGGAGACTGGTGTGATTTAACTAAACTGTGATAACTAAAATGCTACATTATCAGAACTACACAAAAGGAGGACTGCCTGTCATTAAAACAATTAATCAGCTTGGTTTTAGAGCTGCGTGACATAAATGGACAGTCATACTTGGTAAGGCAGGATTGCATAAAGTGACAGTAATGACAAGAACAATAATGGTAATGGCAGAGAGAGTGACTGTCGATGGCGGAGGTTCCCCAGCCTCCCCAGCCCTCCAAGCCCGTGTCTGGTCGTTTTCTCACAGCACCGCAGGCCACCAGAGCTACCCCAGAGATGCACGCACTAAGTGCTTAGTGCCAACAACTTCACAGTGCCAGCTCAGAGCGCATCTGGAAGACGGCACTGCGTTTCCCTCGCACATTTAAATGTCCCCGTGGTTGGCCGTGGTGTGTCAGCAGTTTGGGAGCTGCAGGGCTAAGCAACACTTACGTGCATGAGCCAGGCTGAGTGCCCAGAGCCTCAGGTATGACGCGGTGTTGGAGATGCAGCCCAGACAGTACTCGATGGAATGGATTACCTGGGTCATTAATATTTCTCCGAAATTAAACTGCAAGAGAGATCCCACAAACTTGGGTTAGACTCAGTGCATTACACGCATACCCCCACAAGTTACACGTCTGTTCCGCTTTCAGGATTACAATGAAAGAAATGGCTTCTAGAATACTGGCGAGAAGATGCTGGAGTGTGAAGACCAGTGAGTCACAGGGTGTGAGTTATGACCTACAGAGTTTGCCAGCCCCCACCCCATGCCTCAGTTTCTCATTTATAAACTGAGGTGCTGGACCAGAACTGTAAGGCCCCAAACCCTTAGGCAGACCCGTGAGATACCTGAGCCTATCTTAGTAACTACGAAAAACAGACATTTCCCAAGCATAAGTTTAGAAGACTATTAATAAATGAGCGTGGTTAACAGGTAAGCACCTTGTACATACCAGTCCAACAGGGGACAGTTATAAAGGGGTCCCTCGGGCTGAAAAGGCTGCTAAGCACTGGGCAAGGCAGCACTCACGTACTCTCTGGCTCTGCTTTTTGTTTTTTTATGATCCTAGGATTTTTTCTTTTTTTTTTTTATTTTAAAGGTTTTATTGGGGAATTTGAGGAGGGGAACAGCATCGGGGAACCAGGGAAGGGGAATAGACAAGTTGCTATCTTCTTGTTCTTCAGTCTAGTTGTGGAGGACGTTGCTTCACTGGCCCATGTTGGTATCGTCATTGCGCTCTTCCCGGATGAGGCAGATAGGTCACCGGCCTCTGGACGGCGGCTCATGGCTGCTCATGGCAACACATGCTTTGTTGTCTGCCCAGAACTACACCTCTCTTCTTGGGAGAGGACTAACCCTGTATCCCTATTGGCAGCTCACGAAACCGCACACCAGCTGCCGGCCAGCCCCACTGCAGCCTACGCCATCGCCAGCAACTCACGGCAGCCCAGCTCCAGGTGGAACTGTTGTTCACCATCTTAGCTGTAGAAGGCGCAGCGACACTGGCCCTCATGTGGGATCTGAACCGAGGTCCTGCTGCTCAGAGCTGGCGTCCCAAGCCAACTCCTAACCAAAGTGCCACTTGGCTGGCCCGATCCTTGGAATTATTAATCATCCCAAATGAAAACACTAAACTACATAGTAATTACGAAATGTTGACTGTAAGAAATTTTGTCCTTACTGGAGAAGCAGGCAGCTTCTGAGAAGCAGCAGCGGACTGGGATGGCAGACATGCTCTGTTGTCTGCCCAGAACTGCACCTCTCTTCTTGGGAGAGGACTAACCCTGTATCCCTAGCTATAGTTGTTATGGCTGAACTGTGCTCCCCTGCAGTTCCCATGTTGAAACCCAAACCCCTAATGGGACTGTTTGGAGATGGGCGTTTAGGACGTCATTAAGGTTAAAAGAGGTCATAAGGGTAGGGCCCTAATCCAGTATGACTGGAGTTCTTATAAGAAGAGACACCAGGAATACATGAGGACACAGCGGGAAGGTGGCCGTCTACAAGTCAAGGAGAACGGCCGCGGGAGAAACCAGCCCCGCCAACACTGCGATCTGGGACTCCAGCCTCCAGAACTGTGAGATGTAATCTGTTGATGAAGTGACCGTGACCAGGCCGATCACAGGGTTTTCCTGGAATTTTTCCTCACGGCCACGAGCCAGTAAGAGTGCTTTGCTCTCTGACTGCAGAAAAGGGCCAGAGCTAGCAGTGGTCATGGTTCCAAGATCACGGGGCCACCTGGTTTCAGAATATGAAGCAACCTTGCAGAGAAAAACCAACCAGGGCTTCTTGGAAATGGAGGTCCAGAAACCCATCATCCTGAGGCCAGCTCTGCTCCTGTCCCGACGTGAGTCAGTGGATTCCCCCTGAAACCAGTGTGACCCCGTCTCTTTCTTGCAACCATGGAAAAGTTCTGACTGAGACGAGAATCTTGTGAAAGCAACGTTCATGGCATCTGAAGTTACCATCACAGCTGACAATGTTAACACCATAAATCCCATTAGAACTGAAACAACAAAATGTTCAACCAAAACCCTTATATTATGATGACAGTTTTAAGACCAAAACAGTCTTTGGAAAGATTTGAGTAACAGTTGTTTTGTTTTGTTTATGTTTCATTTTTTTTTTAGTTAAATTTATTGCGGTAATACTGGTTCATAAAATTACATAAATTTCAGGTGTACAACACTATAATTCAATATCTGTATACCCATTGTGTGTTCACCACCTATACAGGTGTGGATGTGAACAAAACTAATTCTGTCTCTGTGTTCCAGGTTTCCTTCATGCTGTGACTTTTGACCAACCTCACTGTGCTTAGCAAGCACATCAAAACCATCTAGGTTCCAGCGGCCCCGGTTCGGGTCCCACATATGAGGGCCAGTGACACTGCCCTCAGAAAAAAAAACCATCTAAGTGATGTGCTCCATAAAGTGTAGTCATAAATAGTTTTGTTTGTAATGGCCAGAATAGCATGACAACCGAGATACATATCAAACTGGTTACGGTATCAATTATGGACAATCACCCATCACAGGACCACCAGGAGGTGTGGCCCCCATCGCGTACTGCCTGTCTTGTCCCTTTGTCTTGTCAATCATCAGTACCTGACTTATACTATAAAAAAGTACTGTAGGGCTGGCCGAGTGGCACGTTGGTTAAGTGCTGGCTTGGGATGCCAGCGGCCCCAGATTGGATCCCACATATGAGGACCAGTGACACTACCCTCTACAGCTAACAACAGCTCCACCTGGAGCTGGGCTGTGTGAGCCCCGGCAATGGTGTAGGCTGCAGCCCCTGCTGCAGTGGGCTGCCATAGGCTACAGTGAGTGGCCGGCAGCCAGCGTGAGCTGCCAAGAGCTGCTGTGAGCGGCCGTCCAGAGGCCGGCAACCGATCTGCTGCATCCGGGAAGAGAGCAATGAGGATACCAACATGGGCCAGTGAAGCAACGTCCTCCACAACTAGACTGAAGAACAAAAGGACAGTAACTTGTCTGTTCCCCTTCCCCGGTTCCCCAACGCTGTTGCCCTCCCCCAATTCCCCCCAAAAAAATCTTTGAAAAAAAAGTACTGTAACAGGCATCTGTTAAATAGCAAGAATAATCTGCGCAGAATTGCTGGGCTGACTCTTCCACACCAACCCCATCTTCCTGTAAGTAATTTACCCCATAACCAACTCCATTATATCCTATGGAGTTGCCTATATCATTTTTCAGTCCCAAGATACCTTTGCCTTACAGTGGCCGTCACGCCTCTGCTATATCATTAGACACCAAAGTCTTTGGTTTTATTTTTTAAAGATTATTATTATTGTTATTATCATGATGATCATTTCTATGAAAGCTTGGTTATTTATCTAATTTTATCAGTTGTAACTGAAAATATTACCTCTTCACATGTCACTTCTCGACATCCATCTTCCACTTGGCTCGGTCCCTCCTCTACATCTTGGCTTCCCAGCAGAGAAACTTCTTCCTCGCTATCCTTCCTCACAAGCGTGTAACCACTCTAACAACCGAAAGAACACAGTCAGTGCCTCTAAAAGCAAAGGCTGTGACAACACCAAACTTAGAGCCCCTTCATTTCTCTTAACGGCTCCGCTCTTCGGGAATAGAAAAGTTCTTTAAGTGTAAATGTGTACTTCATCCCCATTAGGATAACTATTACTAAAAAAGAAACCAGAAAATAACTAGTGCTAGTTAGGGTGCAGAGAAATTGGAACCCCTGTGCACTGTTGGTGGGAGTGTAAAATGGGGCAGCTGCTGTCGAGAGCGGTCTGGCAGTTCCTCAAAATATTAAACATAGAATTACCACATGACCCAGCATCCCATTCCTGGGTATATGCCCCAAAGAACTGAAAGCAAGAACTCAAACCGATATTTACATGACCATGTTCACACTAGCATTAATCACAGTGGCCAAAAGGTGGAAACAAGTCTACTGTCCACTCATGGATGAACCGATAAGCCAAGTGGGGAGTATCTATGTGGTGGAGTATAATTATTCAATTAAAAAGGAAGAAAATTCTGACACCAGGTACAACATGGATGGACCTGGAAGACATGCTGAGAGAAAGAAGCCAGACACGCAGGGACAAATAATGTAGGACTCCACTTATACAAGGTACCTAGAGGGGTCAAATTCCTAAATTCATAGACGGAAAGTAGAAAGGAGGTCGCCAGGGACAGGGGAAGGGGGGCTGGGGAGTTAGTGTTTAATGGGGACAGAGGTTCAGATTGGGAGGATGAGAAAGTTCTGGAGATGGTAGGTGGTGAAGGCTGCACAACAATGTGAACGTACTTAATGCCGCTGACTGCACTTAAAAATGGTTAAGATGGAAAATTCATGTTATATATATTTTACTACCATTTAAAAAAATGAGAAACTAGACACACTAGAAAACACACAAGCCTAAAAAGAAATTTAACCAAAGGGTTACACAGGTTATAACTGAGTGGTAGAACTTAAGGGCGCTATTGTCTATATTTTACACATTTTCTATAATTTAGTTATATTGTTTAAACTTAAAAACTTGAAAGAAAAAAAATCGAGAGAGAAGAATACGGAGGAAAAGGCTCTATAACTCTGACAAGCTGTATGGAAGGATTTAGCTCAAACCCCCAAGGTGTGTTCCTGACAGCGGGACCTGTTTCCACATGCCCGGACAAGCAGGCGCTTTGCAGGAAGCTTCTGCAAAACAGGAAGCACCAACGTTCTACAGAAAGGAAGCTCTGGCTTCTAAACAAGAGACTGGGCCCTCTGAGAGAGGTTCTCTTTACCAACCCTTTTATAAGTAAAAGCAGACTCTGCTCCCCATTTACGAACATGCGTCCAAGCTCACACTTACCCTGCTGATCCCAAAGCAGCTGCACCCGTTGTGGAGCCATAACAGAAAGAGTGGTTTTCCCAAGAAGAGAACGGGGACAGACAGGGCAGTGACAGCCAGCAGCAGCCTCTGGACGTGTGCCTGTTCGTGCGGAAGGGAAGGAAGGCGATGAAAGTGGGAAGACATGCTAATTGTCGTTGGTGTGCTTGACTCAATTAGCCAAAATCAAGTAGAATGTCCCTTTATTTATTAACAAGGAACATAAAGTAAATGCAAACCAAATTTATTTCCCGGTGGACCTTTTTCTATCCGTTCCTAAACTCATAGCCGAACTCTGGAACTGATGAATAACGTTAGTGAGAGTGGTAAAGTATCATTTTGTTCAGACCGGTAAGAAATTTGTAGACAAATTCCACACAGTCAAGCTCCAGCTAATAATTTCCTGAAAAACCTGTAAATGGGAAAATACAAACACAACCTATACACTTTTTTTTTATAGTCTTGGTTCTGGGTTTTTTTGTTTGTTTGTTTTTATTTATAATGACTATTTGAGGAATATGAGCATGTAGTAAGTGGATTTACTTCCACACATGGAAAATACTGAAATAGCATTCAGAACAAAACTAAAAACATTTTCTTGAAAAGAAAGGAGTTTTGCAGTTACTTAAAAATAATCAAGAGCAAAGCAGAATCATGCTTACACAGCCAGGGCGGTTTGCGTGGTTACAGAACAATAAGCAGGCATGGCACTGTCCCCTGCTCGGCCCTGTCTGGGGTCCTCCCCCTGTCAAACACAGGTTCCCAGAACCGTGTGCACCGCTCAGGTACTAGGTGGTATTATTATCTGTGTGCTCGCTCTCATGCCGCACCGCCACCATGGTTCACCCCTGAAATGCCGAGTAGATGGGGGCCACAGGCAGAGCCCTGTGAGAAGTCGGGAGCTGTGCATTCAGGCAGACCAGATAACACCCGGGCCCCACTGGCAGCTAAGCGACCGGGCCTGCCCTGAGCCGCCCGAAAGACACCACCTACCTCTGGGGGCTGTTGTGACAACTGATAAAGAATTACTAATGCAAGCACATTTCCAGGCACACAGTCGGAGCTAAATAAAGGTAGCTCCCTTCACTGATCTTTCTGACCACACAGAATTCATCTGTGTGCCGCTGAATTCCCTTTTGTATCTAGTCTGTGTCATTCTACTAAGATTCAATAAAATCATGATAAAATACAGTTTTTAAAAATCATGAACAGGAGAAATACGAATAAGAGGAAAAACTCAAAGAGTTCAAAAAGGATGCACATATGCAGCTCACAAACAAAGCCCACAGTTAGATAAGCTGAGCTTCAAATCTGACTTAAAGCTTTTAGCAGTCAGTGGAATGTGAAAAACAAACTCAAATATTCCATCCGCAGGGTCGACAAGAGTTAACAACAAAAACACAGCTCAGGAGGGCACAGGTTCTGACAGTGACGACTGAGGGTTTCTCCTCTGTCCCATGGACACCGAGACGTGATCCGTGATGACTCTGCCACCACCCTGCCATGGCACTCGGCACAGCACAGCGACTCTCAGCATAGTGACAACACGTGCTATCATGTACCGGGGTGGGTGCCAGGCACTTTTCTAAGTGCTTTGGACATATTAACTCTGTGCTATGAATTGGTTCCTATTTTTATTCCCATTTTACAGAGGAGGAAACTGAGGCACAGAGAAGTGATGTGTAGCCAGCCCTCAGAGGCCACACTCTCGGCCACCATGCACTGCATCACACAAACCCACAATTATGGAAAAGTCAAGTTTGGAGAGGCCAGGGGACTGCAGTCCAGGTGTCGGTTCTCTGACGCCTGCTTTAGTCAGAGACTTGATTTTGAAGAAACTGGAAACGCAGGGGGCCTGGGAAGCCCTCAGGAACCCTCCAGTAATATATTTTCTTCCCACCCGTTTTGACGGATACTGAGTGGCAGCGAGTCTGGATATCACCGCCAGAGCGGAGCCCCCGGACGGTGTCCAGAGCAGGGCGGCATCCTCTGGGACAACACACGAGAAGCAGGAAGCGCCTGGGGCCTGGGAAAGCACCTGATCAAACGAAAGGCTTCCAGGAGGCCTGCTTCTGACTTACCTGCCCTGCGTACAGGCTGCTTGTGTCACTCGTCGGGAATAAAAACATGTTAATAAACTCAATCAGAATGCTGGGCGCGACTCTGGAACTTTCTGCTGAATAAACCAGCCACTTATAGACAATCATGAATATCAGGTAGCCAAACATGCACAGCATGAAGAGGAGTTCCGGGATGGAGACCAAGTAAATATTGAACTTCTTCCTGAAATGCCTAGAAAAAGAAAAGTGATCTATCAACCCACAGACAACACTGGCCCAAGATAAAAAATTCTTCGTGCCAGGGCCTATCTCAGCATATCATTCATCGTATGACTCATCCTAGTGACTCACACACACCCGGAAGAGAAGCGTGAGGACAGGAGAAACGACCAGCACTTCCCCCCAGACTGTCAGAGGAAAAGGTGCGCCCTCTTACTCCTAACACACTAGCTCTACTAAACAAAGAGTTTCTAGTTATAAAAAAGATTAGACAAAATGAGTTCTAGGAATGAATGTGAACATGCACGCTGCGTGTCTCCCTCATTTGCATGTAAGCTCCATGAGGGAAAACCTTTCTTTGGTCCTCACTACTCGCTCCCTAGAGCTGAAAACAGCACCTGGCACATACTATGTGCTCAGTAAATATTTGCCAAATGACTGAGTCCGTGAAACTGCCGAAAAAGCATATCGCCAATACAGAAGCATGTAAGAGAACACACCACATGGTGGCCGCCTGTCACCTGTACAGGCTACCATCAGGAAGCCAAGTTTATGAAATACCAAACTTGGCTTAGAAGTCATGCTTTAAAAAAATACCTGTACTGGGCTGGCCGAATGGCGCGGTGGTTAAGCATTGGCTTGGGAAGCCAGCGACCCGGTTCGGGTCCCACATCTGAGGGCCAATGACACTGCCCTCAAAAAATAAATAAATAAATAAATAAATAAATAATAAAAAATCTGTACTTACAAGTGGTTAAATATTCCCAGAACGACTCCAAAAGTCATGTGAATAATTCCCAAAATCACAGACATTTTCATTTTGAAAGAGTTTAGAAAAGTAAGGCGATTTGTGGCCAAGTTCCAAATCTAGAGACAAAACAAAACGAAAAAAAGAAAAATCTTTTAACTGCTTTAGGATAAACATGTGACACTGGAGAAAGTTCCTATCCGAAATCGAAAGGCAGCTGTCGATTTTTTAAAAAGCAACATTCAAACTTTCTTCTTGATGCCTTCTAGTTGAGAACCACTATTTTTTGAAATGAGCGTCACAGACTTACAAAACAATTCTATCTTTAATATAAAGTTCATAGAATGCCAAATGAGAAAGGATTCCCTTTAGGGATACACGTCCAAGAAGTGGCAGGATGGCTCAGCTAAAAACAACAACAACAACGAAAACAAAAACAAAAAAGAAAAGCAAGGGCCGGCCGAGTGGCGCGGTGGTTAAGCGCTGGCTTCAGAAGCCAGCGGCCTTGTACATGAGGGCCAGTGACACTGCCCTCAAAAAAAAAAAAAATGCGGGGCCGGCCAAGTGGCGCGGTGGTTAAGCGCTGGCTTCTGCCTCGTATATGAGGGCCAGTGACACTGCCCTCAAAAAAAAAAAAAAAAAAGAAAAGAAAAGAAAAGCAAGAGAAAGAGAGACACAGAGCTCAGTGGAGAGGGAAGTCCCCGCTGGGAGAGCTGGACGGGTGCGAGCAGGCCCTGGGTCTCTTACCGGGCGTGGGGACATTCAAGGGAGTGTTATCACTTCACATACACCTTTTACACACTCTCTTGAAAGTATATTTTATAATAAAGGTTAACTGCAAAAAATAAAAATGAAAGTGGAAGTGTGCAAGTGGCTGAACTGCGCAGCTGGCAAAGCCCGGCGCTGGCCCCACAGCACCCGGGGCTGACCCGCCAGGGCTGCCTGGACCTCAAGGCCCCTCCACTTCTCCGCTCGTGACTGCTTCTCCTGCTCTTTGGAAAAATAATTCCTATAGCTCCCCTTCGGGGGGATTGAGAAAAGGGAAACAGGGCCTCTGAGGACAGGGAGGCTCATTCTTTGTAAGTGAGAATAAGATTTCAGAATGAAATATTTAGGGCTGAGAATTGGGTAAAAGGGAGCCAGTCACTTGACTGGTATACACACAGGGAGGAGCCTGTTACCAACAGTCACTCCAGGGAAGTAAGGGGTGAAGGAGACAGGCGGGGAGAGGGACACAGAGATGCAGAACGATGGGAAACTGCCAAAGGTAAACTCATAAAAACGTACACTAGGAAACTATATTGAATAGTAAGTTAAAATTTAAAAGCTGGGTATAGAACTATCTTTTGGGTGAAACAGGGAGAATGAGAACATACATTAGTGTTTATTTGTATATTCATAAAGGAGCTTTGGAAAGAGACACAAGGAACTGCCACCAGTGGTTCCCGGGTCGGGAGAAGGCTGGGAACCGAGTGACTAGGGACAGGGTGGGAGACTCTTCCAGACGCAGCCCTTTTAGACAGAGAAAGTATCTACATGGAAGTTCTTCTGAACCACTGCCGATTATTAAAATTCCATTAAAGCACGTGAACCGTGCCCACTAGTCTGAGAACCCAGGATGATGGGGGGCAGGGGCAGTGCACTCACGGGATCGATGCCAAGGGGGTAGGGGCCTCGGAAGACTCCGGGAACATTGGGGTCCAGCTGCAGGAGCCTGTTGTGCCTGACCACGCTGTCACTGTGACAGAAAGCAGAGCGCGAAGGCTCACGGTGAGACGGGAAGGAACCGCAGGAGAACGCTGTTCCCCCCACCAACAGCGCTGGGCAACACTTACTTCCAAAGCACCATTTTCGTGCGCTCCGGCGGAGCGTGGCCGGAGCTGTACATAGCTGACACGTTCCACCCAGAGCCAAAAAGGTTGACGGACTTGGAAAAGCAGTCATTGTAGATGAGGCCCGTGTACACCGAGAACAGCCCCATCAGCAGGAGGATGTATCGCCCGTGGAAAAACATCCGCATGATCTGGGAAAAGCAAAGCGTGCTGAGCACAGCAGGGCTGTGGGGAAACGTGCTAATGTGATCGAGGTTATTGGGCCCGTCTCCACCACTCCCCTGGGGCCTCCCAGAAACAGGCCGACCTAACAGACGTCCCTGTCACACAGGGATGACAGACCCACACCTCTTAGGCCTCGGTCAGGTGGGTCACGGTCATTGCCAAACACTAACATTCAAGAAAAGCCTCTGTTTGGGTCACACAGAAGGTCATCACTCCTAAGGCTGCCCAACGACATAGGATGAGCAGGGATGTTTGCATTTTTACCTCTTGTGACTGATTTAGTCTGGGGTGGTTTTCATTTAACACCAACAAGAGGGCAAATAAGAACATCACGAAGCCATGTCCACAGTCTCCGAACATCACGGCAAACAGAAAGGGGAAAGTGATGATGGTGAAGAGAGCTGCAGGGAAGGAAGACACTTCTGACTCATGGCAAAGACGAAACATTCCAGCTAAGCCGAACACTCGACTTTCTCTGGAATTCTCAACAGAGAACTGACAGGGTAAAATTAATTCTTTCCACTATGCAAGGGAACAAAACAGGAGCCGTGAGCCTGTTTTTCCAAATATCTATTACATTCCTAGATGCGCATGCAGACTTCCAACCTGGGTTCACTTCTCTATAGCTGCCAACTCCGTAGGCGTCCACGATGTTCTGAAAGCCCTCGGTGAATTTGTTGGTGCGGATTAGAGTTGGGGGTGTTTCTTTTGTTGGGATTGTGTTCATAAACGAGGGGATTGTCGCACCACTCTCTCTCTTTCACATAAAATAAAGAAAAGAAAAAAATTATTACACAAGAGCTCTTTGAACAAATACCGTTGCCTGCCATGCACAGCTGTGCGTGGCTACAAGCGGAAGTACTGGTTACCGCCAAGAGGTTCAGGTGCAGCAGGAGTGACAGCAGGAAGTGGGGTGGCGGCAGGAGGAAGCGCAGAGCAAGGCTGAGTGGGCGGGGACGTGAAAGGAGCAGCCGGAAATGACAGGTATATGTAGACATAAGTCGTCCCAGAATCACTACCATAAAACTGGAACTTAGTATTCTGTCTCTTAATGTTCAAGCAGAATTTAGAGACAGCTCCAATATAACCTAATAAAACCAAAAAATAGACAAGAACAACCCAAAATCCAACAGTAGTACGGCAAAATCGTATATATAACTTCTTCCCAGCCATGGTGTAGTTTTGAATCTCCCTGAATACAGCGCAACTAGATAGCAAAACCAAAACCTACGGACAACATTTATAACCAAACTATGTCCCCACAGACCACAAAGTGCAAATGTGTGGGGACAAACCACTGAATGCTACAAGGCCTGCACACTCACAGCCTCCAGACCAGAGGAGGTGACAGGAGCAATGTGGCATCTAAGAGAGCTGGCGAAAAAGGGCCCCACGTAGCATTCTCTGGGAAGCCAGCGTGGTAGGCCAGCCCAACAGAAGCGGAGGCTGGGAGGGGCTTCGTCCAGCCCAGGAGCGGAAGTGCAAGGGGTCTGGGGAGGGGGGTGGGGTCTGCAGGGGACACAGCAGAGACCTTAAAGGTTAACGACTCTCCCCATCCCCCCCACACACACGCTCACAACAAAAGTATGAGTCATGCCCCTCAAAACTGATATCACTTCAATAAGGGTCATGTGGCACTTTAGATGCCTCACTCTCTGAAATAACCAACTATATTCCTGTATTACTTTCTTTCTCTGCAGTCAGTATTTTACATTGGTGCCATCTCCTGGTTATATAATGAGTCATGGTGATTAACAAAATAGCTCATATGAAAACTTGTTTCCTTACGTGTCCCCTGAAATAAGTAAACCGACTATTTCCACTGAGGAACTGAGTTGATACAGGAAACCCCTCACAGGCACATGGAAGGTGGGCCTTAGCCCTCCATTGGGAAGAGCCTATTACTCAAAGTTCAGAAGCGGAAAGAGCAGCATTTGATGGGTTCAACTAGATTTAACAAAAACCTTCCGCATGACCAGAGCAAACACACAAAAACACAAAAAGTGACAAACTAGGGAAATAATTTTTTCTCATATCACAAAGAGCCAAGAGACATGGGTAAGAAATTAAGTCCAACAACCCAGCAGCAAATGGACAAAGCATATGAACAGAGAGTACACACACAAACAAACACACACACACACACACACACACACACACACACACACTCTCTCTCACACTCAAATGGCTCTTAAACAAAGATATTCAACTTCACTCATAATAAGAGAAATGCAAGAGCTGGCAGTGTCTGTCGGGACTGACCCATCAATCCCAGGCCTGGGAATTCATCCTCCAAACAGATCCATGCACGTATGAACCGTCACACGTCAAATGTTAGTCACTGCAGTGGTATTCATAAAATTGGAAACAGCTAAATGACCAGGGAACTAGTTAAATAAGCCATACTGTGCCCGTACAGTGGGATATTAAATAGTTATTCAAAACATAGGGACGTTTCACTAGGGGAAGAAAAAGAGTGTCTCCTCCTATCTGCTTATCTGTGACCGAGAAGCTCAGACACACTGGAACTAAGAAGATGGTTATCTCTGAGCAGGGGAACTGCACACAGGAGGCTGAGGGAAAGAGGAAACCACCTCACTGTCTTTTGTACGTTTTACCTTCTAAGCCTCGGGACTGTATTCCTTACCAAAAGAGCAAAGTAAAAACGCACGTGCACACATACACCCTTGAATGACTGCTCTCTGTCATTTCAGTTCACGAAGAGACTTGAAATGCTCACGTCCTTCGCTGCTCTGCTTGTGGGTTTCTCCCAGTTCCCCAGCGCAGCGCCAGCCCGGAGCCCCTGCCCGACTGCAGGGAGGCTGCCTCCGGCCTTACCGAGCCCTCCTCCAGCGCACGCCGCAAGGCCTGCAGGTCAGCCTCCGGGCACCAGACCTCGGCAATGAGGCACTTGTTTGTCACGTCGAAGCTGCACATGTTCAGAATGTGGTAAATGGCTTTCATTTTCTTCACCTGGATGACGCGGGTGTAGACGGATTCAGCAGCTTTACACAACACTTGCCTCAAATAGTCCTCGGTTTTGTGAAGCACCTGGGTAGGGACAAACGCGAGCTTTCAGCGGAGTGGGCACGTTCCAGTGTCTGTCCGCTGGGCACTGCCTTTTCAGGGGACTTTCTGCCCACTGATGGGGGGTAACTCCAGGCAGTTGCCTCCCTGGGGACGGTTGAGGGAGAGGTACGTTCCTTCTCCTCTGGGGCCCCAGAGCCACCAGGAGGCAGGTGGAAAGCCTAAGCTCAGCGGTCAGATGTCCTCTGTTGGGAGCCGTCTCTGTAGAGCACGACTCCAGGGACCACGGGAAATGGTTCGAGGTCATGGTCACTATGGCAGCAAGATGGCCTGGCCGGGTCCGGAGAGCTCCCCGGCTTCTGGCCCTGTCCCAGTCTGGGCCCAGCTCCCTGCCAAACCTGTGAGCCACCACGTCCCCTCCCCTCCCACTCCAGTGGGTTAGAGTACGCTGCTTGCCACCAAGAGCCACCATTTAAGCGGAGCCTGACTGTCTTCTCTGATGAGGAGTTACTCCTGACATACCGAAAGTGACTTTTAGTTTTAAAGTCTGTTACAACCTAGGTTTCTGATAGGCTGCTAAAATTAAACTTCCATGAAGGAGATAAGGGGCATTCTAATCTCCCTAAATCATCTTGACTTGTCACAACTAAAACTTTCCATATTAAATGAGAAAGTATGAACGTGTTCAATGTTTTACCACCTCCAGATAAGGAGGCCACAGCAGCCAGCTTACTCACAGTATGGAGATCCTGGATCCGGGTATTCAGGCCTTCCTGAATCTCTCTCCGCTCCTCAGCGGTATTGGGGTACGGGTAAACATGGCAGTGGTAACTGGAAGACACAATTTGACATGCTCTCATGTCTGTCGGGACCAGAACAGGCCGTATCAAACACCAGAGCTGAATTCAGCCCAGCACCGCCCAGCTGCTTCCACGATGGAATTACAAAGCAGCCTCAGGGAGACAGAGGTCCCGACAGGAACCCGCCTTAGGCAAGGCCTCACACACAGGCACTCAGCAAACTTCTGCTGAATCCGACAAATTTAGCAAACTCTCCTGGATGCAAAGTGCACTCTGTCCTCCACGACTCCCAAAGCTCGTGCCCAGTTCCAGCTTTCTGAAATTCACCACCATCCCGGGGGTGGGAATCATTAAACAGGTTTGAAACACAAAAGCACAACACACAACAATGGTTATCGTTGAAAAAAGAGGGGAACAGGGCCAGAAAAGCTCTGGTCGGCCAGCAGCTGCCTTTGACATATGCTGCAGTGAACCCTCCCTCGCCTCACAGGGCGCTGTCTCCGGGGCCGTGACATGCAGGACACACCGGAGGGAACTGCATGGCCGAACCTCCCACTGCAGCTACTCCCACACCAACTTAGTATTTCAATGCCAAACTTAATAGTTTTCTCTAAGTTCTGACTATTTACTTACTCTAGCCTTATCCTTGGCAAGCTATCTGGGAAATCCTGGGTTTGCTGTGCTGGTTAGTTTTCTAATCTATGTTAGAATAAATAGCTCTCTAGTAAAATAACAACAGGTTTCCCCATGTGACACCTAGAATGACTTCCTATACCATCAGGTACTGAGTAGCAAACACTGCGGACACTGAGCCAAAAGAAGTACCCTAGCCCCCCCTCACCCCTGAACAAATAAGGTCATCTAAAATTTCCCTGAGTGTAAGAAAACAATGGGGATTGCTTTTGAGCTTTTTGTTTGGCTTTGCTTATTTTTCCATGTGTGGACAAGAATAAGTCAGACGGATCTCTTGTTCCGACACACTCAACATTCAATGGAGTCTTTCACGCACATGTCACTGAGTCCTACTAGCCCTGTGAGAAGGGAACTGCCCCCGCTTTCCAGATGAGGAAACCGTGACTTGGGAATTTTCCCAAGGTTGCCCAGAGAGTGAGTGGCAAAGCCAGGCCCCGAATCCAGGCAGGCCCGCTCAGGGCCCTCACTTCTCACCACTCGCCTTGTCCTTCTCCAAAGGAGAAAGCTGACAAGTGTTTGACAAAAGATGAACCGTATGACAGATAAGCCTACATGTAGCTAAAAGCAACAGGAAGGCACAAAATACTAGAATTTGATTCCTTCTCCACTTGATCTTAAGCCTTGATTTCCAAAACAATAAAAACCCAATCTGGGAATGTTATTAACATGGTTTCTATTTTTAAATTAAGTAATACACTGGCAAAAGATGAGAAATGTTTAAAAAGATAACACTGGGCCGGCCGAGTGGTGCAGCGGTTAAGCACTGGCTTGGGAAGCCAGCAGCCCCGGTTCGGGTCCCACATATGAGGGCCAGTGACACTGCCCTAAAAAAAAAAAAAAAAAAAAAAAAGATGATATTACAGCAAAGATATCACATGACAAAACCCAGCAGCCTTTGCACCCACATATTTCTCCTCAAACACAGAGGGATATTTAAGGAAACTAGAAGTTACTGTACTGAACATAAAGAAATATATGACGGGCCGGCCTAGTGGCGCTGTGGTTAAGTGCTGACTTGGGAAGTCAGCAGCCCCGGTTCGGGTCCCACATATGAGGGCCAGTGACACTGCCCTCAAAAAACAAAACAAAACGAAAAACAAAAACAAAAAACAACAACAACGAAAGAAATACATGAAATGAAATGTTTCTTTTTCTTACCAGTCACATATCTTCTTAACCTTGTGGCCAATCTGCTCTCCCCAAAAGGATATTAAGAACACATACCATTTTATGACTTCTCCCTACGAAGGGTAAACAAGGATAATTGTTACTTCTGCGTCTAGAACTTTGAAACTCTGGCAGCTCAAACTCTGTCAGACGCAATTCCTTCATTCGTCCAATAAATACTGTCAATCCTCATTATCTACGGATTCTGTAACTGCAAATTCACCACAAAAATAATTCCTAACCCCCAAATCAATACTCACAGTGTTTTTTTCAAGTCATTTGCAGACATGCAGAGCGACAAAAATTTTGAGTTACCCATCGTGTGTGTCCCAGCTAGGCTGACCAAGGTGACGCTCTACCTTCTTATTTCAGCCCTTACTATAAGCAAGCGTCCTTATCGTGCTCTGTTTTGTGCCCCTTTTTCAGATTTTGGTGCTTCCTGTTGGTGATTTCACTGTTAAAATGGCCCCAAGCAAAGTGCTGAAGCGCTGTCAGGGTCCCTGAGTGCAGGGAGGCTGTGACGCATCTCAGGGAGAAAACGTGTCAGATAAGTTACAGTGCTTTTGGCCTTGAGGTAATGTCATGAATCAACTATATTAAATAAGGTGTCTTTAAATAGAAGCACATAAAGCAGACCATGTAGTGATGGGCTGACAGAATGCTGTGACCACAGGCTCGTAGGAACCTATATTTCCCCTAGAATCGTGGTTTAGTATTCACAGAGACTTTACAGAACGGAAGAACTACAAATAACGAGAATTGACTGTATTTACAAATAGTCTACAAAGAAAACTGAATACGTTTCGGCCTCTTTGCCTGGCACCGTTCTAGGCGCTGGAAATACAGCAGTGAACAAAACCGTCAGAAATCCCTGACCTGAGAGGGATTTTTACACTCAGGTCGGCAGGAGACGCCAACCAAGAAAATACACGCTACGCCGAAGGAGGAAAGTGCTCTAGAGAAAGCAAGCTGGAAGGGGCAGGTGGGAGGGAGAGGCTGTGACTTTAAATAGGGTGATCAGGACGGTCCCCCTGAGAAGGGGACATGGGAGCGGAAGGGGGAACGAGGCGGGGGAGCGCGCCATGTGGACACTGCCGCAGGAGCTCTGGGGCCAGAGGAGAGCCCGTGCAGAAGGCAGCTGAGCGGAGGCAAGAAGCCGCGTGGCTGAGGGGCAGCCGTAGCGCCCGAGTCAGAGGTGTGACGAGGTGACGGGAGGCGATGCTGGAAGGCTTTGAGCTTTTTGCTGAGTGAGACAGGAAGCCCCTGCAGGGCTTTAGGTGGAAGAGTGAAATGATCTGACTAGTGTTACAGGGATTGTTCTGGATGCTCAGAGGGAGGAGAGCTGAGTGGGGCAGAGGCCAGGGCGGGCGCTCAGGTGGGAGGCTCCCGCAAAATGGAGGCCCTCCGGGTGTGGGTGTCCATCTCCTGCAGCAGGTCGTGGTGGAGGCGACGGGAGGCCAGGTTCTCCTCCCACTGAGAAGACAAGGCCAACAGACTGCTGATGGACTAGATGCGAAGTGTGAGGAGAAAGAGTCGAGTCGAGGCTGACCCCCAAGGTTTTCAGCCTGAGATGGGAAGTCGGGAAGGGCAGGTCTGGGGGGAACAATCCAAAGTTCACCTTTAGGCATAAGGTAGCAATGTCTCCCAGGTATTGAAACCAAGAGATGGAGCAGCAAGTTAAATACAAGTCTGCTGTTTGGGGGAGAGGCCCACCTGGATACATACATTTGGGGGACGGTACTTAAAGCCATGAAATTACGTGGGATCCCTAAAGCGAGAGAAGCCGTCCAAGGATCAGGCCCTGGGACACAGGACAGGGCACAGGTTGGGAGCCTCGGGAAGCACAGGCAAATGGGTCCTGAAGGCAAGCACCCAGGGCTGTGGGGCACCGGGGGGCTGATGTGGTTAGAAGACGGGTTACATTGAACAGATAAATAAATAAACTCAATAATTCATGAAATATATTGAGGACAATAGGAGCTGAGGTTCTCAGTGTCAGAACAGAGTGGAAAACAGGGAAAACACTGAAGCACGCACTATTGATGGAATGCAGTGAGGGGAATGTGGCATCATTCCATGACATTCCTGCCGAAGATGCAAGACCTGAATCCAATCATGAGAAAACAGACAAATTCAAACTGAGGGACAGTCTACCAAAAAATCTGGTCTGTAATAGTTCTAAATATCAAGGTCATGAAAGTTGAAGAAAGACTGAGAAACTGTTCCTGAATGAAGGAGATCAAAGAGATGTGTCAATTAAATCCAAAGTGTGACTCTAAACTAGGTCCTTTGCTGTGAATGACAGTCGTGGGATAACCGGTGAAAGTTGGATGGGACGTGAGCCTCGGGGGGCTGTGACATATCTGCTCATTTCCTGATCTACTGCAATATACGGAAGACAGTCCCTGGTTTTAGGAAGTACATCCAAACATATGCTAAGGCGTCAGGTGGACAAGTCACTCTGAGGTGGTTCACTCTGCACTGTGCCCGGTACTTTGCTGTAAGTCTGTCATTGTCAACAGGTGACCGTGACATTTACTCACTGTTTCGGGGTCTTCGAGGGGCTCATCCAGCTCTGCATAGGTCAGGATGGTGTACCCTTTGCAGACCCTCCACAACATTTTTTCAAATGCTTCAACTTTTCCTTGGTTAATTAGGCCAGATACAAATCTAGGAGACAAGCAGGATAAGCTGTAGTCCACTGAAAGCAGTGCATTCTTATCAAATCGCCTTAAAAGGATGATGAAGACTCATTTCTGGAAAAATGGCGAAGAGATACAGAAAGCCCTCCAACTGCCAAATACCTAAAACGCTGGATAAAATGTTCTTGAAACGTCATTTTCCACGTAGAACTGAGCTTAGGATTAGAAATATTCTTGGAATCGAAATCACCCTGACGTATCATAAGGATCAGAATCTTAAAGCCTGGAGTTCAATGGCAGCAGCATGGAAGTCGGGAGATGGCATTGGGTCTATATAAGGTAAGGAGATAAAACTGAATCTCCCCCAGTCCCTTCCAAGGTTGGGACCCCACCCACCCTCAAGGGCTACACCTGTAGAAATAGGTGGACAAGAGAAACCCCATGTTGCAAAGGAGCCTACAAGTAAACCTGTTCATTTCAGTTTGGGTTCTAGAGAGGAAGGGAAAGCCATCCTTGAGAATTTATAACCACAGGTTAGAATTCACTCAGGCTTGTGACTTAAATTAAATTCACATTACTTGCATAGTGAAAAAAAAAAAAAAAAAAGCAGAAAAACAACAAAACTCAAGCTGAGAAATTAATACAAAATGATTTCAGGTCGGTAGCGGGCTCCCGGTACCTGACACATGTAAAAATAAATTCTCCCTGGAGGAATACATCCTTAGACTAAACACTGAATCCCTACAGATCATGAACAGAGGAACACAAGTCCATGGTAAAAAGAAATCATAAGTCACATGAGGAAACAAGTTACCATTAGTTCAAGCAAACAGAAAGAATAAACAGCAGAAACAGACCCTTAACATACGATCGATGTAAGAACCAGTTCGGTGTAGCCCCTCTATCTCCACCAAACAAAACAGGTTTGATGCTCCAACGACCAATTATTCTAGGCTGAGGAATAACGCCAGCATAAATGTTCCTTCTTTCCAACTCATTAGCCAAAAGAAGAAATACCCATCGGATTTAGCTTAAAAAGTCAATACAGCTGAGTGATTCAACTCAACAAATATAGAAGTGCACAGTGTTTTCTTAAACAAATATTCAGTCTCTTCCATTCAATCACAGGCTTTCAGATGCAGCCCATTCATCCACTCTGCAAGCGCGTCTTCCTCGGACAAGAGGGTGGCATGGAGCTTGAGGGCCCATCGTGTCACCTACCCCAGCTTTGCTCCCAGCCTCTGCATACAGCTGTAGTCCAACAGAGAGTCACTGTCCAAGGGAGGGAACTCTTCGTAAGTGGGTTCAAACTGCAGAGAGATATGAAAAGCGACACTCTGCTGCTCATGTCATGTTTCCAAACAAGTTTAGGGCACCATCGCTGACTACTCAGATCTGGATGCCGAGGCCCCAAAATAACTTAGACGTGGAACTCAGCTCCGATCAATAAAAAAGATAACCTGGGCCGGCCGAGTGGCGCGGTGGTTGGGCGCTGGCTTGGGAAGCCAGCGGCCCTGGTTCGGGTCCCACATATGGGGGCCAGTGACACTGCCTTCAAAAAAAAAAAAGAAAAAAGATAACCTCCCAGTCCCTTAACTGTAAGCTGCTTGAAGACATTTACATCAAAGTACGCTTATAATTTATGTCATTGCCTCAATCCAAGATAAAGCAATTCTCTGAAGTGAAACTGAGTTCAAAAGGAACCTACTTCTCTCTGAGCTCAGCTGAGTGTAGGACTGCTACCTATGGACTCTCCTTTATTCTTATAACTTAGAGGCTTTTTTTTAAACCTCCTTTACTGTTAGTGATTTCAGAAAAAAACTAATTTTAGAGGAAGTTGACTTCCTCTGTACAATTTTTTCACATGATCGTACAAATTTTTTTTCAACTGCCAACTATAGCATTTTACAAATAGGAGGTATTGTTATTGCTAAAACCAACCAATACAGGAAAAGACTTAAAGCTTTTTATAATGATATATATATATAATCCAGCTGAAAAATAAAGCTAAGATCAAAATGTATCTTTTGGAAAGAGCAACACATCTACAGGAATTGGTAACAAAACCAGAGGCCTTATGGGAATGAGACTTTGATAAAAGAAATGCATTTCCTCAGGGGGCTGTCAGTACCTCCACGTTTCGTTTAACAAAGGTTTTTGTCACTCTGAGCATATGCGTGTACTCGATCAGCTCAAGCAAGTTTTTCCTCAATTTCTCCTTGTTCTTCGTGACTTCTCTCAGCTCAACCTCCAGCTTCTGCAACTGCTCCTAAAACAAAGCAGCAGTGACTTAGGATGATGGGCTAGTTCCGAGTATAGTTCTGACCATCTTTTTACAGGACACCAAAACCAGCGGAGGTCTTAAAAAGCCAGAATTTATGACAGTTTGATAGGGATGTGAAAACGTGCAAAGACTGGAAAAGTCCATCATTTACGTTTTGTATTAATTCCGGTAATTCCTATGAGCTCATGCCACGGATGACAGAAAACACTGGGGACGCCGTGATGACTCAAAGTACGCTAAGGCTGCACCAGTCTCTGGCCTGAGCTTCTATCATTTCTTTCTGTTTTCCATCATCTCCTTACCCATTATCACACATCAAAGAGTCTTCCTCTTTCAAGTCTACCTTTCCTTTCATGTGCAACACAGAAAAAACGTTTAGGTAATCTTTTCTAAACACAGGTATGCCTCATCTCTGGCTTAACAGTCTGTATCCAGTTGCACTTACACAACTAATTGGGCATAAAAATTCTTGAGAACAAATCTCCCTAAATAATCAGTTACATACAAAGCATCCTTAACACTATTTACATATGAAAATAGAAGCAGAAATCTGTTAAACAAATAATTGACTCAATGAAAACAAATCCCTTGACACACTGCATTCATCACTGAGCTCTACCTTATAAAAACTACAGTCAGTAACCACTGTATTTGTAATGATCCTAACCAACCCATCAAACAGGCCAAACCAGATGACTGCTCTCTACTCATCTGATTGTGTAATTCTCCCTAGAGTCCACTCATACACCAAATGGTAAATGACTCCCTCCCAGTACACAAACAGGGAGCAATGGAATGGTCCTAGTTACACAGCTGAGTGTAGACGAGCCCTAAGGTACACTCATCATTGCTGCAGACGAGCCCGAAGGTACTCTCGTCTGGCTCCCGGTGCGATGAACATCAGATGATTAGGTTGACACCTCCATGGGTAACTCACTGGGGTGCTAATGAACAAGACAAGCTGGTGTTCTCACTGGGGGGATGCTGATTCCGCAACACCCCAGACGCCGAACTCAGGGAGAAGGAATTGTACTGGCTGCCCACCTGGAACAACCTACCTCCTTCACACAGAGAGGGGCGCGTCAGTGCATGTGGGGGCAAGTGAGGACACAGGAGAGACGCCACGGTTATCTGCTGCAGGGGAGGCCGGGGAGGCCCGGGTTAGCCCAGAGTGAACTTTCAGAAACACTGTGACCATGAACCTGACCTCATGAGCTAATTCTCGTTAGCCTCTGTTCAACACCACATCTTATATTTGAAAAGAAAACTGGGTTATCTGTGGCACGATTTACCACAGGTCATCTATTACTGGAGGTACCAATGTGCCTCTTTAGTTTTCATTCCACCATTGTGTTAAGAAAGGCAGAAGAGCACTAGACACAGAAAGTAAACCAGCAGTAGCTGAGATCAGCAACCTAAAACAGCTTCTTCAGAAACAAGTTACCTGCATTTCTAGAACTTGTTTAAGAGGCGGTGCGGGAAGGCTGGTCTCTCCTTCAGGAAGAGGGATGTCAGCTCTGTTAATTTCCTGCACCAAATATGCTGTGGAAATAAAAGTCAAACAAATTAGACTGCAATACTTATACTAAGACATTTCAGTCAGAACACTGTACATCCCAACCTTTCCTAGGTCATCTAAACATTTGTCAAAATGCACAGAAGTCTTGCTTCTTCTAAGTGACTCATAGGTCGCCCGCGGCAACCTTATTCCCAAAGATTATGCTGCCTGGAGGGAGCAGGATGAAGAGACGAAATCAGCAGTAACGTGGATAACGCTTTCTGAAATTCCCCACATTTGCCTCATTTCTAAAACTCTAGTGAAACAACGCTGGCGTCACAGCCGTGTCTGCACCTGGAGAAGGAGGAAGCTAAGGACACACTCGGAAGGGCAAGAATAGCCCAACCATACACCGAAAATCACCCCACCACGGACAGCACAAGGGACAGCCCTGCAGATGCTGGTAGGGGAAGTAAGTATCCACGGAGAAAATCACAGCCTCTGTGGGCAAAAGGAGCCCTGAGAGCAGGGCAGAAAGCCAGGCTCCTCCGAGTGCCCAGTTAGCCGAGACCTTTTGACACACACCAACCCACACAGCTTCTCTACTTACGTTAAAAACTAGACTCACGAAAACTAACAGTGAACCAACCAAAATGAATTTCTTTCATTTATATTTTCAATTCCATGCAGTGTCTTTTTCCGGAGGCTAAAAGTCCCGATACCTAGTAAGGTCATTACTAAATATACTCTTTTGAACAAGTGTTACTATTTGTTCTATCAAAAAGAGAGAATGTCTTAATAATGAGATAGCAAAGGAAGCACTGGGTGGTTTAAGAGGTTTCTGGAAATGGATGCAAATCATTTGAACCTATTTATAACTACATTTACTTAAGAGTTCCTTTTTTTTTTTTTTCATTCCATATTCTTTTTGAAACAGTGTGTGTTACAGGATGGCCTGAATATGTCTGATGTGTTATCACTCTTGCCCTGCCTTTAAAAGTCTCACTCCAAATATACCACCTGTCCAATGACTCACAGATGTTGCAAAGACAGGAATATGACGTCACTCTATCGTACACAAGCCAATAACTAGGACCTCACACAATATGGAAAGGAATAGATTTCAGATGACTAAAAGGTTTTTTTCTATCATAAAAATATCCCCAATTAAAAAATATAAATCCACAGTAATTATTAGCTATTCTAAATCATTCTAAAAGTCATATTCCTCCCCCTCCAACTCTCTCATTCGCTGTGTTTTTCTGTTCATCCTTCTAAAAACAAGTTTTGTACTTCAGTCAATTGTCTGAGATCATTGTCCTCCCTATTTCAGTCAGAACATCAAGGCTTGAATTGATAATGACTATTTCGGGCTAACACGTTAAAGATTTTACAAATAAATGAAGTAGCCTTGAGATACTGAGTTTTCATAGTTAAAATAGCCAGAGAATACTGACCTAACACCTTCACGAAGGAAGCCCTGAGAAAAAGGAAATTATCAACCAATCTATCTGCTGTTTCCTACCTCCTTTGTTCATTGATATAATTTTTGGTCATATGCTAACATGTATAGATGTTTTTAAGTTATAATAAACTACAAGGGATTGGGTAAATACATCATAGTCCATTAATACAATGAAATATTATGCAGCCATTAAAAATGATGGTGGGTCGGGCCAGCCAAGTGGCGCAGTGGTTAAGCGCTGGCTTGGGAAGCCAGAGGCCCCGGTTTGGGTCCCACATATGAGGGCCAGTGACACTGCCCTCAAAAAAAAAAAAAAAAAAAATTGATGGTGGGTCAATTTGTTTATTAAGATGAAAAAATGTTACAGTGAGTACTTAACATGATGAACAAAGTTGATAACAATAAATAGGCCATTATGTATGTAAATCCTTACCTTTATAGATGAATAGTAAATAGTATGGAAAATAATATAAACTTACATAACACTGATCACCTCTGAATAGTGAGACTATGGGCAATTTCTTTTTTCCTTTCTGTTTATCTATTCTTATTAATTTTCCTAAAGTGAATAAGGTTTGCTTATATAAAACTAATAACTTTGATTATTAAAACAAACTTACCCAATATTCGCTCCAGCTCTTCACACCTCTTCACCTCACCAACAAATTTTCTTTGGAAAGAACTTACATTCTGGTTGAGCTGAAAAAAGAACAAAAAAATTTGCTTTGGATGTTCAAAAATTTAAAAATAAATTTGACTTTAAAAATAAAATATTATTGGGGCCAGCCGAGTGGCTCGTTAGTTAAGAGTTGGCTTGGGACGCCAGCTCTGAGCAGTAGAGCACCGGTTCAGATCCCACATGATGGTTAGTGACGCTGCGTCCTCTACAGCTGAGATGGTGAACAACAGCTCCACCTGGAGCTGGGCTACCAGACGAGTCGCCAGCGATGGCGTAGGCTGCAGTGTAGCTGGTCAGCAGCGAGCATGTGCTTTCGTGAGCTGCCGTGCACCGCCATGAGTGGCCATCCAGTGACCAGTGAGCAACTGCCTCACCCAGGAAGAGCACAATGATAATACCAACATGGGCCAGTGAAGCGACATCCTCCACAACTAGACTGAAGAACAAAAGGACAGCAACTTGTCTGTTCCCCTTCCCCAATAAAAAATGTTTAAAAATAAATAAACAAACAAATAAATAAATATTGGCAAGGGTTTGGGAAAAAGCCCATCCTTGTGTACTACTGAATGGTTGTATAAACTCACACAACTTTTCTGGAAAGCGATTTGGCAACCGTTATCAAAAAAGCCTGAAAAATACCCTGTGGCCCAGAAATATCCCATGAAAAAATTTAACCTAAGGAAAAAACTATGGATACAGACAAAAATTTATCTAGCACATCAACCTCAGGGATAGAGAAAAAAAGGTTAGTACCAGAAAATTAATTCCAGAAATTAGTCTGTATCCACACCATGGAATGCTACTCAACAATAGACAGGAAGAAATCACAGGAACAAACTACCAACACACTCAGCATCACAGAGGACTCTCAGAAACGTGACATGAGGGACCGAAGAAAATACCACAGGGCACAAGTTGCGTGATTCCATTTCTATGAAATGTCCAGGGGAGGCAAACCTAGAGGCAGAAAGCAGATGAGTGATTGCCTGGGCTGGGGGCAAGAATGGGGATTAACTGTTAAGTGAGTGGAAGGATCTTACTGGGTAATATAATGTTCTAAAACTAGACTGTGGCAATGGATGCACAACACTTGAAATGGGCGAATTTTATGATACAAAATTATGGTTCAGCCATATATCTTATTATGCACTTATTAAAAATTATGTTTTAAGCGACTAAGGTATTGGATTATATTAAGAAACTATTATTACAAGTTTTAGGTATGATAATGGTATGGTAGTTATGATTTTTTTTTTTTTTGAGGGCAGTGTCCCTGGCCCTCATATGTGGGACCCGAACCGGGGCCGCTGGCTTCCCAAGCCAGCGCTTAACCACCGCGCCACTTGGCTGGCCCGGTAGTTATGATTTTTAAGTGTCCTTACTTTTTAAAGATACTTAATGAAATAGTTATAAATAAAATTAGCTGGAATTTGCTTCAAAATGATCTTGTCTGGGGTTGGGGGGTGGTGAGTACGATGGAATAGAATGAGTGGCCAGAGTTTATATTATGAGCACATAAGCATTCACTGTTCCCATGTTTTCTTCCCTGTACTTAACCTCTTTTAATACAAGCTTAAAACAATTTAAAAAATTATAAAAGAATATTTAATGAAATTAGGAAATTATTTATGATTTGTGTGTAAAAAAGATTAATGATATTTTCAATGTGATTCCAATTATATAAAAATACATACATACGTACATTTAAAAATACCGTTAGAAAAATGTTTGACCAATATTAATCAAAAAGTGTTTCTTTCTAGGCTGGCTGAGAGGCTCAGTTGGTTAGGAGCTCACTCAAGAGTGAGAGCTCTGAGCAACAGGGTTACCGGTTCAATTCCCAGCCTGAGCTGAGCTGCTGCTGAGCTGCCAATAGGTGGCAGAATAGCTCAGCTTTTAAAAAAAAAGGCCGGCCGAGTGGCATGGTGGTCAAGCACTGGCTTGGGAAGCCAGCGGACCCGATTCAGGTCCCACATATGCGGGCCAGTGATACTGCCCTCAAGAAAAAGAAAAAGTGTTTATTTCTAGGTTATTGAGATTGTGGAAGTTATTACCTTATTTTTATATTTTCCAAATTTTCCACAATGGACATGTTACTTTTATAATTTAAAAAAATTGCAGTGATCATTCATGTTGAAAGGCTTAGGGTAACAATTCTATCTTTATTCCATTCAGCGTTTGTACTAAGCACTCTCAAAAAACATAATTAGACAACAGCTTGGCATGAAACTGCTCAAACAACCTGAGAGTGTCTACCACAAAAGGTTTGGTTCTTGTTCAGGTTTTGAATTTTTTTTCACAAGAATTAACCAGAAGAAAAGTAAAAAATTCAAATTTCACTTCTGTTTGTCACATTCGCATTTATTTCTGAAGTCACACTAACCTAAGGGAACCACTTTCAAGTTCCTTATGATTCAGACACAATCCATTTCTACAGAATTAAGAATGTGAAAAGGAAGCCATGTATCAAAAGTTGTCTACGAATGACACTGCTCAGTTTCAATTTCTTTTCTTCAATATCAAATGCTAATGAACTCTGATTGGACATTATGGTTCTGCAGAGTCCTCATGAAGGGGCAAATTTCTGTGGCAATGATACAAACATGACATCCATCACCATCTTAAGTATATTAACTGTTTTTGTGTTTTTTTCTCTTATGTGGTTTCTTTTACCAAGCTTTATTTCTTTTTCTTAAAAATGAAGTACATTTTGGGCTGGTCGAGGGGCGCATTGGTTAAGAGCTGGCTTGGGACGCCAGTGGCCCCGGTTCGGATCCCACATATGAGGGCCAGTGACACTGCCCTCTACAGCTAAGATGGTGAACAACGGCTCCACCTGGAGCTGGGCTGTGTGAGTCCTGGCCACTGTGTAGCTGCAGCCCCTGCTGCAGGGCTGCCATAGGCTACAGTGAGTGGCCAGCAGCCAGCGTGAACGGCTGGCAGCCGGAATGAGCTGCCAAGAGCCGCTGTGAGAGGCCGTCCAAAGGCCAGCAACCGATCTGCCTCACCCTCACGGGGAAGAGCGCAATGATGATACCAACATGGGCCAGTAAAGCAACATCCTCCACAACTAGACTGAAGAGCAAAAGGACAGCAACTTGTCTGTTCCCCTTCTCCGGTTCCCCAATGCTGTTCCCCTCCCCCAATTCCCCAATAAAATCTTAAAAAAAAAAAAAAAAGAACTCTAATTGGACATTATGGATATTTTTAACATCGATTCATTTTAAGGCTAACATGTAACCTAGAAAAACTGGCAGGGCCGGCTGAGTGGCTCAGTTGGTTAAGAGCTCACTCAAGAGTGTGAGCTGAACTCTGAGCAACGGCGGTTCGATGCCAGCCCGAGTTGAGTTGCTGTTGAGTTGCCAACAGGTGGCAGGGTGGCTCAGCTAAAAAAAAAAAAATCTGGCAGAGGATACCTGCTGCTGTTTTTACTACCACCCACGCCAGTCATCTTCCCACTTCAGCGGCTAAAGGACTAAAGGTAAAATTGTTCTTAGATTGCAGACCTACAAAGCGAGCTAACATGTCTCTTCACTGAGTCCTACGGGTTAGTTGAATAACCTTTCTTCTCATGGGCTGTCACTATAGAAACCCTTGACCTGCCTTCTTTTCCTTAGAAGGATTACTAAAAAAAAAAGAGGGGAAATTGTTCCACCGATACAAGCCAGAAAAGACTGAGGTCAGTGATGGCATCCGGTGAACTCAAAGTCAGTGACAAACTCCAGAAAAGAGCGGCACAATCTCAGATGCGATGGAGCTTTCTGCACTAGCACGCGTGCTGCCTGACAGTCAGCCGAAGACACAGAGACACACCCCCACACACATCTGAGCTCTGAGAATCTACCGCCACACAAACAGCTCATGTTAGCATTTTAATGTTCCTTCTAGAAAGAGATGAACCACACTTTCTTGTCCTTCCGCTGATTTTCAGTTAAAAAGGATCCCAAGCATACCCTACTAACCTAACGCCATGGCACTCAGTGAAACTCGAATCTTTGTGGTAATCGGGGCATTTGTTCAAACCTCTGAGATAAGTTTCTTGGCCCCGAGTCCTAACAGGATGGAACATTTCTACCTGTTACAAAGAAGGGAGCCTGTTGCTCTCGCCACTGTTCCCTGAATCTTTGGGGGGCTCCTCACATCTGCCAGGTAAGTGGGTACCAGGTGCTGAAGCCGCAGTGGCTCCGGGAACCAGTCAGGGGAGTGGGCCTTCCCTGCAGCCTACCATGGGGGCGGGGGGCTCCTGACTTTGCAGTTGCCTCAGGGGGCCAGCACTGACGTCAGAACTTGGATCAGGGTGTTCCCTTTTGAAATGGGGGAGCCCTCAGAAAGATGAAGGGAAACAAGTGGAGGATGGAAGCTGCGGCCCAGGAAATGCCACCACAGTGTTCGCCTAAGGTGACTCCAGCTCCATCAGTGAGTTTAGGTCCTGCCTAACAACCTCCTTTTTCCTCCAGAACACTTTAATCAGAGTGTGCTTATCGGTCTCCTTCCAGGCTGTGAGCCCCAGGAACACGGGGACCTGGTCTGCCTGGCTCGCCCCGGGTCCCCAGCACCGAGCACAGCGCGTGGAACAGGGCAAGCCCTCAGCAGACGCCGGTGCCCACGGAGGCCCGCCCACAGCAGGAGCTGCGCCGCCCTGGGGCCTCGGGGCGAACACGGACGAGGGCACAGACGCGCGGCAGGCGCTGACGGGCGGGGAGGCGACTCTCGTTCAGCAAACATGGACGGTGCTCCCAGCGGCGCCGGCAGGAGCCCGGCCAGGCTCGCGGCCGGCCCGGGCCCGGGCTCCCCGCGCTCCGCCCCGCACCCCGTCACCCCCACGACGCCTGCGCCGCCCGCGGCCCGTGGGCCACCCCGCCTCGTCCTCCTTACGGCACCATTTCCCGGTCCACGGACTTAGTGGGGGGCTGTGTGCCCCCGGCGCCGGGCCCAGAAGGGCCACCGCGTCGGCGCTCGGAAGCCTGCCCTGGCGCCGCGGGCCAGCCGGCGACCCTGCTCCCGGGCCCGGGGCACTCACGTCTCGGAACTGCACCAGGCCCCTCTCGCCCAGCGCGCTGAGGCACTCGTAGGCCGTGCCCGACTGCAGGAAGAGCTGCGCCAGGCACAGCGCCTCGCTCCGGAACAGGGACCCCATGGCCGGCCCGGCGGGCGGCGGCGCCTCCTCCCGCACCAGGGAGCTCCGGGCCGCTGCCACCCGCCCGAGTCCGGCCCCGCGGCCGCCGATCCAGCAGGCTCCGCAGCCCCGCGAGGCCCCGCCCCCGGCCGCAGCCGGTTCCGGTCCCGCCCCCCGCGCCCCCGGCGACCAATGGCGCCTGGAGTTGCGCCAAAGCGGGGCCAACCGGCGCCAACCCGAGGGGAGGTCCGGACCCGAGAGGACACAGTCGCTCGCCCTGCCCATTAGAGCGTTTTAGAATGAGCGTGTTGAGTGGACGTGCCACACGGTTCCCCCGATGAAGGCGATACAAATTTCTGATTTTTTTTTTTTTTTGGCAAAGTTAACAGAGTTGCGCCGCCTTCCTCGCGATCAATTTTAGAACATTTCCGTCAGCCCAAACCTCCTGCTCAGCTGCTGCAGTCTTCTTTCCATCCCCGGCAACCACGAAACACTTTGTTTCCATAGATGTCCGTGTTCAGGACATGTCACGTGAAGTTACACCGCTGACATGTGTTTGCTCCTGACTCTGGCCGCTCGTTTCCCTTTCGTGTCCTGCTCTCTGTGCAAACCAGAAAATACGATCCGACCCTGGCACTGTAAACCCTCTGGCTCCTGGCTTCTGCAGTCCTTCACCCAGCAGCCGCCGTGATCTCTGACACAGGACGAATACCTCGTGTCGCCTATTCTAAACCCTCTGGCTTCTCCCACTGCATCCCCAATAAAACCCAAACTTCTCACCATGGCCAGCAAGACCCCATGGCATCCGGCCTCTGCCCTCCTCAAGCCCTCGTCTCCAGCCGCCTGCCCTGGGCTCTCTTTGCACCTGCCCTCTCGTTCCAGGTTTGTGCACCTGAACTTGCTAACTCCCTCTGCCTCCAACACCCTTCTCCCAGACCTTCTCAAAGCTGGGCTCCTTCAGGTCCACGCTCAAATGTGCCCTCTTCTGAGGGGCTCTCTCTGACCCCTAGCAAAAGTAGCCCTCCCACCCCACCCGTTTTATTTTCCTCATGCCGCCTCTGTTTGAAATTATCTTCTGTCTGTTTATTGCCAGTTTTCCCCCACTAGAATGTAGGCACCACAAGACAAAGAACATTGTCTTACTATCTCCAGGGCTCAGCAACTAGTAGCCACTCAATAAACATTTCTCAAATATTATACATACTTGAATATATAAATTTAGAAAAGTTAAAACCATAGAGTATGCACCCCCAAATACCATTCTACTGCGAAAATGAGTTTTTCACTTAAGTACAAAAGTCATCGTAACAGAACCCACAAAATCAGGATACCTGTCGTTTAGAAATTTTTCACTCATTTTCCAGAGCTAGTTACACTAACTGACACAGACTTTCTGAACCACTGCAATTAATCAATCAGTGGGCATTTCCTTTTCTTTGACAAAAGACTGTTGTGGACTTCTAGAATCAATCACTTTTTCAAAATTAGGTTTATCAACAGTGTAACAAAGTCCATTTGGAACAACGACTAAATTTATGTGGCCCACAATGAAAACTCAGAGGAGATATGCTATGTGGCCACACTGTAGGGCTGTCAGTCAGGACACCCCCAGGCTGCATCGTGCTGTCTGTCCCCTTGTAAGGAGCCACTGGACAAATTTCTCTCGACTCAACTAGGAAAAACTGTCTTTCATTGAAAACCAGCTTATTTTTAACTTATGGACCCTCTGATTCCTGTAGCTAATCATATATATATATATATTTTTTTTTTTTTGGAAGCTGAAGACTAAATTAGGGGTCTACCTTTGCTGAACACAAGGTGTTTGGCATATGTTTTCATAGGCTTGCATCCACTCCTGGTTTTATTTTACTTTCCTCTCCTTCAATTTTCCCTTGCAGCCCCCATACTTTTCCTCATCGATTTATTTTGTACTCTTGTACTATACACAATCTTTTAGGCTTTATGAATTTTTAATCCTTTCTTTGGAATAGGGGAAATGAATCCATCAATTCCACAGAAGTATATAAAAATTAGAAGAAAAGATGGGCACTCGAAGGTACAAATAACAAATTGGAACCAAAACTCCTCTGAATTAGTAACCTGTGATAAACTAAAGCTTCTAATAACACTTATTCACACAGTTGACCCTCCCGGGCATTTTGCTCAGTCCGGTCCAGCACCAAGGACACCTGTTCTTCATTGCTTTGCACATCTGGATAGCTACATATGTGCATTAAATTCACAAATCACTTGATAACAATTTCCTACACAAATAAAACATTTCATTTATTAAGTTTACAGAGAGGTACACAGGAGTACAAGAAATTGCTGAAGTAAAAATCTAGGGTCTGTAAGAAGTCAGATGGTAGCTGAATTCCAAGCTTTGCGTATTCTGGTCCAGGGGTTGCTAAGGACCACGGCTAACATGGGCAAGACCAGCAGCAGGAAGCCCTTGGCCACACACTGAGCATAAGGCTCCCCTGCAAGACAAGGAGTCAAGTGAGCAATAGTCTTATTTCCCAACTTCTCTGGTAATTATTTAGGTAAAAATAAGCCAAAACATTAATAATGATCATTTTTAAGTGGCAACATTATCAGTATACTTTTTTCTTTTTAAAACTTCTTTATCTATAATGTGATGATAACCATTCCAGAAATCTGCTGTACCTACCATGATAATACTGGGTCAATGGGTATAGAAGTTGTGGCCAACACACTTCATTTCTGTTACAGTCATACTCTGTAAAGTTGATCTGGAATCTAGAAAACATTGTAGACGATTACAACAACTACAACAAGGCACGCTTTCAATGAGATGCATCAAAAGCTGATTAAAGAAATAAACTTATTTTCAAATATATTTGGTTTTCTGCTTCCTAATAATGTCAACCAGGTCAGCAATTGGATTACCTTGTCAATGGACGGGGTAGCTGTGCGGGTATTTTAATAAACTGGACTGATGCACTGAGAGGGAAAAGGTTGGCTGTATCCTCACAAGTAAGTCCACACTGGAACTGCCAGTTTACCAAGGAGAACCTGGGAGGAAAAGATTATGCAGACGACACATTCAGAATTCATTTCTAGTCTGTTAAGCACAGCAGGCAACTTGACACGGCAACAACAGAAACCGGGATTCTCTTAAAGAAGTTTCAACTTCTACTAGTACTTTTCCCTCCTTTGCATTATGTAAATTCTCAAATATACACACAGGGAGAGGGAGTAGTGAAATGACCCCTAATAGACCTGTCGGCCAGCTACAGCAATTATCAGCCTTTTGCCATTCTTATTTCATCTCTCCTTCCCAGTCATCTCGTTTCATACTGGTGCTGTTAATCAGCTTTTTGGCTTGTTTGTCTCAACATGATAATAACAATAACAACAGGTAACCTTTTAGAGGGTTTTCCTTGTTCTAGGCACAGTCCTAAGGGGCTTTGTATGTACACACCACGTAATTCTCAAAATAGTACGACGAGTGTTTTGTGGTGAACATCTGTTATTTCTGCTTACCCAGCAGCCTTTCACCTTTTTTCAGGTAATTGTACCCCAGGTTTTACCTTGGGGAACCATCCCGCCCTGCTCTTAGTTGAGCAGACCAGAAGGGACCCACCTGAATCTAGGGGTGGGCCAATCACTGAGCCTAGCCAATCAGAGCAGTCTACTGCTCTGGCCATAGTGATTGGTTCAGGAACAAGCACATGACTGAAACTGAACCAATAAAAGTCTGCCCAGGTCATTTTTGAGAAAGACGGGCACCTTCTCTCCACTGAAGTTGCTAAATGGACATAAGCCTGAAATTGCTGATGTTCATTTTTTCATCTTTGCCTCCTCTTGAGGAGAAACTCCCAAGTAGGAAGCCCACCCAAAGGGAAGAGGAACAAAGAGATGGAAAAAGACCCATGACCACATGGAACCATGAACTAGCTGTATGTAGACTTTTCAGAACTTAAACCAATAAACTCCCTTTTTGCTTAAGTCAGTATAAAGTGGGACCCTGTCACTTAAAACTGATAGAGGCCTGACACATCAAGGTTTTATCACCATATACAGGTGAGGAAATTTCCACTCAGAAGAGATTAATTAACTGTCAAGATCACACAGCTCATAGCCCTGATTTGAACCCACCTGTCTGCTGACAAAATCTCTAACCACAGGACAATATTCCTGGTCACTATGCCAATTATATTCATGGATTTCAAAATATGCTTAGTACTAAGCAGCCCCTTATTCATCCCTGTACCCCCTAAAATACCTTGCAGAATCCCTTACATATCGCTTTATAAATACTAGTGAGTGAGAACAAGTTTCTACTACAAACACAGCTGATACAGTTTTCTTTTATACATAGAATCATATTGCCAATAACTGCAATTTGTAAGTAAACCATCTTATCCTAAATTAGCTTGTCCCTATTCTTTGGCACGCCCTCAACTTTAAGGACTCCCTCTGAAACGACACTCATCCCAGATGCGATCAGACCTTGTCTCCGTGCCAAGTATCTCCTGCTGAGGGACCCCTTCCACTGCGCCAGCATCCGAGATAAGGACGCGGACCCTCAGCTGAGCAGGAATATCCAGGCAGGTGCCATTCGTGCTGCTAACAGGCGGGTCTGCACCTGCACCAGGGCCGTCTGCACCTATAGAAATGTGAGGTTGTGCATGTCGGAAAGAATAGTTCAGTAACAGTTTTCCTACAATGTCGGGCTACCAGAAATAAATGGGAACTATGATTAGATAGGAGTCATATTAATGAGGCTTTTTAACCTCATAGGCTCTAGTAGTTGTCACCCCATAACCGCGCTACCCCTTGCGATCATCATGTTTCCTTATACGTTAAGTCAGTCATTGTGACTTTAAAATCCCTGGCCCACATAATAAAACCATAAATCAGGATTCAGTTCACAGGGTCCTCGCCAAAATCCAGAGTTTTAAAAGAAATGCCATGTAATTGCAGTAAAATGCCTTAAGGGTTTTTCTGTGCAGTCACTGTTGCAGTAGTTATAGAAGACATTTAAAAGCCATACTAACAACTAGTTCGTGTGAGGTACACAGTTAAAAAGCAATTTCCTAATGTGTTGCCAGAGTAGTAATACAAAAGGAAGGCAATGAAATTGACTAAGAAATTGATTTTCATTCATCTTGAAAAGTGGCACTCGGGATGGGGTTGGGGTAAAGGCAGCAAGGTGGGTGGCAGGTTCTAAGGCAACTCTGGGGGGATTCTTTGTTCCTTCAGGGATTTTGAAGGTCGGAGACATTGTTTGTTACGGCATCCGACTGCCTCCTGCTTGATCCATGTGTGTCCAACATCACTTTTCTGTTGGGCACAACCCCACACCAGGATGGGAGTGACTTTGACTTAGGCAAAGGATAGAAGCTGACTGGCTACACCCTGAAGGCAGCACAATGCCATCGCCCCCGGTTTCTTGCCTAGCCGACTTGAGTTCTCTGCCTTGAGATTTCCCATACTCGGCACTTCCCCAGTGCTTTGCTGGCCCCTTCCCTCCATCCCTCGGCCATTCCACAGCCCTTCCAGCTGGCCTGGGTGGCAGAGCCCAGGCTTCGACAAGCTCCAACCTCTGGATTCTGTTTGCAAATGAGTCTAACTCTGGGCCTAGTGACTTGAGCACAGGTAGCCACCAGGACCCTTCCCCGAGTCAGAGAGTGGCCGGGGGCACTTCCAGTCCACAGACATAGTACATGATCCCTGGCCACCCGTAGGGGAAGGGGAGAGGGGGTCGTAATGACCTGAACCCTAATTGCAAGGGCTGGGGATTGTATAGACATGTGTCTAGATGGTTCTTTGTTTGAATTCCAGCCCACTGAGCTGAAGTGAGTGACCTCAGAGGGTATGGAAAGTGTGAGGGCTGTTCCCACCCAGCCAGGCAGATGTGAAGGGCACAGCAGCCTCCACAGGGACAGGAGGGGACTCAGGAAAGCAGATCTGCAGAGCCATTCAACATTTCCTCGCCCCAAAAGGTAATTCTATTAACTAGAGCAATGGGATGAAGCTTCTTCCTGGTCAATGCATTCACACACCTGGGACTCCCCGAGTAATCGGAAAGACGTTCCCTGACTTCCGGCTGGGAAAAGAGGGAGATTAGAACCCTGGCTTTCAGTTCCAGCTCTGCCACAGCAAGAGGTGAGCTCGGGCTTCTCCACTGATGACCTGGGTGATCTAGAGCTCGATGGCCAGATAGACATTTTGGATCCAGAGGTGAAGTCCAGCCTGCTGTGGCAAGCTAAGTCAGGTTCACGTCTACTCTGTGTGCCCTATGGGCTTATTTCTTCATCCTCGAACCCAAGCCCCTGCTAACTCAACATGGCAAATGCTTCTGACCAAAAGCACTGGACTGCCAAGATTTTTTTTTTATCTGGCCTCGTTGATTCCTGCTATTATCAGGTCTGCTGTGCCCCTTAATTTCTTTGTTTGTTAACAGCTTTACTGATATATAATTCACATACCATACAATTCCCCCATTTAATGTGTATAATTCTGTGGTTTTTAGTACACTCACAGAGTTGTGCAGTCATCCGCACAATCAATTTTAGAACATTTTCATTGCCCCAGAAGGAAACTCTGTACTCACTAGCAGTCACCTTCGTTTCCTCCCAGACGCCCCAGGCTTGGCAACCACTGGTCTGCTTTCTGTCTCTATAGATTTACCTGTTCTGGACATTGCATCCACATGGAATCATACAGTATGTGCTCATTTGTGTCTGGCTTCTTCCACTTAGCATAACGTTTCTATCACCTTATTTTCTTTTAAGTTAATAAAACTGCTTTTATAAATTACGAAGTCAGTTCCTTTTTTTTTTTTGTTAGCTGAGCCATCCTGCCACCTGTTGGCAGCTTAGCGGCAGCTCAGCTTGGACTGGGCATCGAACTGCTGTTGCTCAGAGCTCAGCTCGCACTCTTGAGCGAGCTCTTAACCAACTGAGCCACTCGGCCGGCCCCTACAAAGTCAGTTCTTAATTGCTAATATTCCTAGCAGTCAAAAATAGGAATGCAAACTGAAACGCACTGAAAACCTTCAAACCTCACTTACACTTCCTTTACAAACATTGTTAGCTCGTAAAACCACTGGGCAAGTTGAACTTCATGTGGATTTCCTCTTAAGAACAAAAAAAGACATCATGAGCAAGAGGTCAGAATGTGAAGAGAGCCTCCTGTCTGGGGTGTTAACCTCTAAACAAATGTCAGTTGACCACTAGAGCTGACACTACGTGATCATAGCAACCAGCTTACACAGGTCACACATGTGCAGCTGTGACTTACGTATTATTTCGAGCCAGCCATCACTAAGATCATTGTAATCAGAGTTGCCTCTCATTGCAACATGAGTTGCTTGTATTAACGAGTCAAGTAATCCAGCAGCTTGCTCCCTGCAAGAGAGTAAGACATTTCTCAGCAAACAGCCCACAGGTCTCATCCCAAACTCGTTTTCAGTGGGTCTCCAGGTTGTGCTTGCTAGGGGCTCAGTGACAACCTGCCAGGGGAACTGGCATTAAAACTGCCTGAGAGGGCCGGCCGAGTGGCACGGTGCTTAAGCGCTGGTTTGGGAAGCCAGCAGCCCCGGTTCAGGTCCCACATGAGGGCCAGTGACACTGTCCTCAAATTAATTAATTAATTAATTTAATTAATTAATTAATTAATTAATTTTTTTAAAAAAAACTGCCTGAGAGGGGTGACAGGTTAGCTCAGTTGGTTAGAAGGTGGTGCTGATAACCAAGGTTGCTGGTTCAATTCCCACATGGGCTGCTGTGAGCTGCACCCTCCTTAAGAAAAAAAAAACTGCCTGGGAGTCTTACTTCTCTCCAATGGCCTTCCCGGGATGAACCTAAGCAGCTAGAGGAAGGTGTGCAGAAGTAACCTTTTACCTTGAACTTAAAATGCTAGTAACTTATGTTGTACCATCTGGTTTATAGACTCCATGAGTATCACAAAACTTGGGAGATTGGTAGATCCCATATCAAGTCACCAGGATAAATCCATGGGCCAGAGAGATTCCAGAGTAAAAGGAGCCTATTTAGCTAGAACTTTGAGCCGTGAAATTAAGTGAAGATGAAGAATTGGAACTTGGCATCCCTCCTTTCCAGTAACGTCCCTGGAGGGTACAAATGTCATGAACTGCAAGGGCCAGACCCCGACTGTGGACTCAGGCCTCACACCCTGCGATCAGAAGCCACTGCGGGGAACTTATACCCACAGTTTTCATCCCTTCTCAATGTTTCCCCCATCTTTTCCCTGCTCCCCAATAAAGTACATCATGCAGGATATGGTACAGGCAAAATGGGTGTGACAATGCACACATAAAAAGCGCAATGGGATACCATGTCACACCTACTAGGATGACTGTTATCAAAAGGGTGGAAAATAACAAGGGTTGGTGAGGATGTGGAAAAACTGCAACCCTCTTGCATGGGTGGTAGGAATATAAAATCATACAGCCACTGTGGGAAACAAAAGGACGGTTCCTCAAAAAAATTAAACAGGGGCTGGCCGAGTGGCGCCGTGGTTAAGCACTGGCTTGGGAAGCCAGCGGCCCCGGTTCAGGTCCCACATATGAGGGCCAGTGACACTGCCCTCAAAAAAAAAAAAAAAAAAAAAAAAAAAAAAATTAAACAGGATTACTATATGGTCCAGCAATTCTACTCTTGGGTATATGCCCCAAAGAGTTGAAAGCAGATGTTCAAACAAAAACTGGTACGTGAACGCTTAGAGCAGCACTATTCATAAGTAGGTGGAATCTACTGAAATGTCCATCAACAGATGAAGGGTAAACAGAATGTGGTCAAAGGAATATCATTCGGCCATAAAAAGCAGTGTGGTACTGACACGCGCTACAACATGGATGAACCTCCAAAACGTTATGCTGAGTGAAAGAAGCCAGACCCTAAAGGACAAATATTGTGTGATCCCCCTTCTAGGAAATATGCAGGATAAGGACATCCATAGACAGAACACAGAATGGTTGTTACCAGAGGTTTGGGGAGGGAGGAACAGAGAGGGACTGCTAAATGGTTGGTTAGGGTCTCCTGTCACAGAGATGGAAAGGCTTTGGGCCTAAACACAGGTGGTGGTTGAACAACATCACGACTGTACTAAACGCCACTGAACTGTTTACTTCTCAATGATTAGTTACGTTATGTAAACGTAACCTCAATTTAAAAATAAAAAGAATGAATGTGCCTATCCATAAAGACACTTTCCAAATGCCACCCATTTAGGTGAAAAGTTCCTTATTCACCATGTAACAGGGCTTAAGTCTTCTTTAAGTGTTAATCACACCAATGATAGCTGGCTCTGGCCCTTTTTATAGTTTCCGCAGCAATGCATTCCAATGATCTGAGCTTCAGCAGAGAAATGTGTGCAAATATGGACGAAATGGCTTTTCTCCTAAGGAAAAAGTCTATTTTCCCTTAGACTGTTGTTTGAATCAACTCTAAATTGTATTGGAAGTCTGCATTTATTCATTATTCACTATTGCTTTTACCAAGTTTTTCATTAAGGCTCCAAGTTTTCATATTCAAGTTGTCTTTCATATTCATGTGAATTAATTTTAAGCAAATGACTCAAAATGTAAATAAATTCATCAGTGAAACACTCACCTGAGCTGAGTACAGCTTTCATTCATCCCAACATCTAAAAGGCACCCCGAGAATGCATTTTCTCCAAATAGAACGGGTTTGAAAGTTGCCGTTGTACACAAACCCCTTCCAGCTGAACGATAAAAAGATTATCCTCTTAATATTTTTGCTAAATACAAGTAAAGATTTACCTGAAAGTTTACCTTGGAAAACAATAAGTTGAAATAGTTTCCACTTTCCCAGAGCTGAGATCGTTGTTACTCTAATCCTTTCAAGGCTGAACAAAGGCGCCTTTCTGTGTCAGACTACCTGGGATCAATGGTTTATTTTCAACATGAAATGTAATGCCTGCTGGCAGTTGTGCGTAATTACCACTGATGCAAAGATTTTCCATAGTTGGGAACAAAGCTATTCTCTTGGCCTACAGGCAACAATGACAGGGGACTCTCAAGCCGACCCCATACTTACATCTCTCTTACTAATAACCAGTACTTCAGTACAAACAATGTTAACATTATTTTATGGGGGAAAAACAAAACAAAACTGTAGAAGCATGAAAAACAACCACCACCGCCCCACCTAAATAAACCAACTAAACTTTAAAGTAATTGATTAGATTGAAAATATGGTATTATTTCCAGTTCTGGTTGACCAAAGAGCTGACCACATCCCCAAAGCAGATTACCTGGCTGCCAAAGGTGTAAAGTTGTCACATTCGCCCTGTCGATATTTAAAGCTCGAATGGGTTTGCCAAGCTGGTAACCTAGACGAGCCCAACAAATGAGAGTCAGCGCCTTTCCTTCGAAAGTTAACCCAACATGGCAAGCACCAGCTCATCCAATAATACAAAAGAGGGCTACACAATAAAAGGAAATACACAGGCAAAGCTTTTTCAAAATAGCCTTGAGAGAAGGATATCCCCTCCATCTGTTTTGTTTTGTTTTAATAAAGCTATCCGGGTGATTTTTAAAAGAAGTTTTAAAAATAGAATCTGGAAAGTAAAAAGCAAGTAAGAGCACATCTTGGCTCTCTCACACTAGAGAACAAGGAGCCACTGAGCAGGCCAGTTAATGAATACTCGCTGAATGATCGGCGTCAAGTTTATCCTAGCAGTGTGTAAAGGAAACTCAAACTGAAGTGACCTTTCAATGGAACAGATCTCTAGTAAATCAATTCAGCCCCAAGGTCTGGTTTAGGTCCTATTTCCAGCCATCGGCTACTCATCCAACCTATTGTTTCCAACTTTTCATTATGAAAATGTTCACATGTACTGAAAGTAATACCACGAATACCAATACAGCCACCACCTTAAATCAACAACTGTTAATATTTAGCCATATTCGTCTTATCTATATAAGCATCTCTCTCTCTCTCTCTCTCTCTCTCTCTCTCTCTCTCTCTCTCTCTATATATATATATATATATATATATATATATATATATATACTTGAAAATAAGTTGTAGACATCATGACGCTTCATCTCTAACAGCTCATCTCCCAAAATTAAGGATATTGTCCTGCATAACCATGACCCCAATACCCATTAGGTGGTGATGTATTTGCACATAAATACAAAATGCACAACACAAGACAGGGCGCTCACAGCCCCTCCAAGTCTCTCCAGGGATCCCAGTTTAGGAACCCAGCAGCTGCAGCCTATTCTGTCTTAAAATGCTAATTTTACCAACACTTTAAATGTATTATCTCTTTTTCAAAAGACCAGGAGCTAAAGAGAAAGAATGGTTTGCATTCACAGTAACTTGTTACTATCTATGACACTTTATGTAAAAAAAAAAAATCAGGTTGTTATCAGAAAAAGAATAGTGTCACAAAAGAAAAATAAAGAAAAAGATCAGAGTCACAAATATAAAATTGGAGAGTTACTTGTAACCATCATTCTGATGGGGGTATTGAACTAAAATGTTGGTTACATTGGTGATTGACATACACCATCTTACCTGGATTTCCAGATGTTTCCTTTTCATTACCACTGTTATAGCTTAAAAATCTTACTGTGAATCTCTGTGTCATGATTCCTAGAAATAAAACGTAATAAAAATGTAATGTGTACCATTCCAGTAGAAAAAGAAATTATCCCCCATAGTGTTCTTTTCTTTACCTTATAAAATGCATTTTGACATGCAAAAACAAACAAATGAAAAACTCTCTTTTTTATTAAATCACAAATACAAATAAGAAACATGTCTGACTTAGTTTTATGTGTTATAATTATGAGAATCTTGAAGAAAGAAAAATAGTATTTTAAACTGAAAGCAGTCTTGCTGCCCTCAATACCTTTCTGGTGGGCATTAATTTCTGCCCTGATAATTTTGACATTTATTCCACTGATTGTATTATTATTCCATCTGAAAATATAATGTTCTTCCACATTCACACTCCTAGGGGCTGATCCATTACTTAAAAGCATTTCTGCAAACAAAAGAATATTCTTGTAAGTTCAAGGCCCTCTTCAGGCAGAGGGCTATTATTGGACTCAACCAGTCGTCGTTACCCGCCACCTCCATGTCAGCAAAATACCCTGAGTGAGGCCTGTCCCTTCCTTTTGATTTCTGTATCCCCAGCACCCGATTCATAGCTCCGTATGGAGCACACCCTTGGTAGAACATTTGTTAAATTGAAAGACTACACAGAATGTCAACTCCTTGGCCGGCCGAGGGGCGCGGTGGTTAAGCGCTGGCTTCCCAAGCGCTTTCCAGTTCGGGTGCCACATATGAGGGCCAGTGACACTGCCCTCAAAAAAAAAAGAATGTCAGCTCCTTAAGAACAAAGGCCTGCTGTCTAGTTCACTACTATATTGTAGCCAACTCTACTAATATTTGATGAAGTAATGAATAAATTTGAGAATTACAACGCCTTGAAAAGAAGCACAAAGAGCATTCTTTATTAAAAACAAAAGTCCCGCTAACATCAGCCAAACTCTGCCTAACTTATTTGGCTGCATCACAAGTGAAAAGTTTAATTACCAAAAAAGAAGGAAAGCAAAAAGTAAAAATGCTATTATTTTTTAACTGTGCTATACTTCTCGAACAATCTGAAAAACATTTAATGAAAGGTTCACAGACCCTGAGAACTGGAGGGACCGGAGACCACATAACCCAGGACTGTGAATTAGATGACTCAGCGGCGAGGCAAGATGGAAGAAGGGACAAACAAAGGACTCCTGGGATAGCTTTCTCATTGTGGTGTACCGCCTCAGATTCTGAGCCATCCTGCAACCTGTTGGCAGCTCAGCGGCAGCTCAGCTCGGGCTGGGCATCGAACTGCTGTTGCTCAGAGCTCAGCTCGCACTCTTGAGCGAGCTCTTAACCAACTAAGCCACTTGGCCAGCCCTCACCTGAGATTCTTAATACAAATGCGTTTTATTCTAGGATGATGGATTCCTTGTAAGAAATGACATTTCTGTAGCAATGGTATAAATGTGTAACATTAAAATACCTGAACTGGTGATGAATTTTTCTAGGTCAGTTGTTTCCTCATAGGTTACTTTGGGAGTAACGAAGCCTAAAAAGAGACATAAATTAACCTCCACAGGACATAGCCTGACACGATCACATGCACTTACACAAATGCAAGCTTATCAAGCAAATATGGCAACTGCCAGCTACAAAACTCCCTCCCGCTCTCCAAACTCCGTCAAATGTGACTCGGACTTTTCTCATTATAACTGAAGAGGAGAATCCAAAAATCAGTGGTAACAACCTGGAGGGTCACTCGCACATAAGAATAAATACGCCATACGCAGCTGGTGGGAATATAAAAAGGTGCAGTCACTTTAGAAAACGGTTTGGTGGTTCCTCAAAAAGTTAAATTCCCACAGGACCCAGCGGCTGCACTGTTAGGTGTCTACCCAAGAGAAACGAAACCGTGTGTGCAGAGACCCTTGTGGTGAGTGTTCACAGCAGTGCTATCACAACAGCCAAAGGCTGGAAACGGCCCAAAAGTCCACCAAAGGATGAATGGAAAACAAAATGCAGTGTATTCACACGATGGATGAATCTCAGAAACTTGATGCTGAGCGGAAGAAGTGGGACACACAGGTCGCATAGTGTGGGATCCCAGAGCAGGCAAACCCACCGAGACAGAAGCAGAGCGGTGGCCGCCAGGGGCTGGGGAAGAGTGGGATGGGGGCACTGCCTAACGGGTACAGGGTCTCCTTTTGGGGTGACAAGGTGATGGTTGCACGACACCATGCATGTACGAGATGCCACTAAACTACACTTTAAAATGGCTAATTTTGTTCTATGAATTTTACCTCCATTTTTAAAAAAGAACTCATATGCACTATGCTGTCTGATGGAACGGGACTTTTTCCAAAGAGAACACTTTCCTCACTGGGCGGTAGAAATGTTACTTTCAGTTGCTCCACGAGAAGTGATTTGTGTTCTCATGACATCACAGTTTATCTAAACACTCAGGTCTATGCTCTTTCTTCAACCGCAGGTAACATACCTCCCATAGCACCATTCTTTATCTTCGCATTGAGAATACCACCTGGTTCCTGGTAGACTTCCAAATCGGTAATGCACCAAACATCAAAGTTCTGAAGGAATGCCACAGGGGCATCCTGCATACACTGCCCGGCCAGGGACACCTGAGGGCAGGGGAGAGCCCAATAGATCAATGGCATCTCCTCTGATCAGACAGTATAGTCAGGGCCTCCTACAAGGCAGCCAGCTCCCAAGGCAGGGTTAGTCTCAGCAAGGGCTAGTTCACTCAGCAATGGCTAGCTGACCCACTTTAGTAAAACACAGAGTTAATTTGCTAATCAAAATCTGGAAGCCACGGGATGAGGAATCACAGTAAGTATTACTTCATGAAAACAAAAAAGAATTTCCTGCCCTGCTCCATTTACTTTGGAGAAACACGATTATATTCAACTTCATTTTCTCTCCCTCATTTCAACCAGGTTTTTGTTAAAACCATAAAAATGAATTCATATGAATAGTATGAAGAAATGGTTTTTAGACTGCCATGTTTTGTTCCCTCAAATATTTTTTCCTTAGCATTTTGAACATAAAAACAACAAAAAAGGTTTCACATAAAACTTGATAGCCTTAAAATATTTTTCAAAATTCTGGAATACTATATTAAATTATATATTTAGAGCTTACTAGAAATTGGCTATGAAACTAACAGAAGTGAAGAACAACAGTTACTTCAATGGAAATTTCTAGAACCTCTTTTGGTTTTATTTAGGAAGTTCACTCTGAGATTTAGCAAACACAGTGATTAAGAGTATTAAAAAAAATCCAGAAACCATAAATAGTTGAGTGCCTGGAAAGTCCATAAGAAAAATAATAAGTAACTTAGGGTAAGAGTTTTAAGAGCAATATGAGTTAAATAGGATGGGAAAAATAAGCAAAGGCTCTAGCATATTAACACTGAAGTTGTTACCTGAGGAATAGTAAAATACGTCTTATCTACAGTCATAACTGGGTCTCCTTGCTTGTAACCAAAGTCTGAAAAGTCTTTTGGATCAGTGTGCAAATACACCTCAGAGGAAGTGTGCTGTCTTGAGGAACTGTAAATCAACCAGAAAGATTATCACTAATACTTCCAGCTATTATCTGCTAAAAACAATCATTCCTTTACATTTTTTCTTTACTTTTTGAATTACAAAAGTAATATTTGTACAAAATGCCACTGAATTGTACACTTGGAAGTGGGTAATGGTTACTCCTATGTTGCATGAACTTTACTCCAATAATAATGTGTAAAATTTCAACAATAAAGGCTAAATAAAGGACAAAAGAGTAAAGTCCCTCAGGAGCCCACCACTCTTTCCCTCAAGCCACATCGTCACGATTAGCTGTTTTGGGTGTCAATCAGTTATCAGTGAGGCCCAATTCTTTTAAATAGTTAACACAAGATAAACTTATTAACTGAAATCTAGAATTGAGTCTAGCATTGGATCACTGAAGCACAAAGCATCTGGAGAGGTCCTGAAAAAAACGTGACCCTCATTCTAGGGCCAACTGGGTGTGTGGCCTGCCTGGCCCCGGGGAGCCAGCCAGCCCCTCTCGTAGGCAGCTGTGTGGACACTCACACAGAGCCGTGGTAGAAGTAACCGAGGAAGGGTGAGTTGGCGAGGGGGGACTGCACACACAGGAACGGAAACCAGTCTGGCACTCCGTGCGCCCTCTGAACGGAGCAGAGCTGATCAAAAGGAGGAGAAACATCTCCTCCAAAAACGCCGGTGAAACAGGACTCCCTGAAGAGTTCTATTAAATCTGGTGAGCATTCCTGGAAAGAAAATGTAAAAGGAGCAGTGAGAAGACAAAGGGTGCCACTGTCAATGCCACCAGATCTGGCCAGTGGGATGAGCGCTAATTCTTAGAGGCCAGCAGGGCACCACCGAGGAAGCAAGAAATAAAGTCCTTCTAGTTGAAAAGTGCTCTCTGCCCACAAGAAAGCAAATTGTGCTAGAATTTCTTTAGTCAATTCCCTCCGAGCCTCCAAGTCAGGAACTTCAAACCTTCAAGGGAACCACATCTTTACGGTGGACATAACATGTACACAGAAAAAATACGAAGGGAAGAAAAGGTAACATGGAATAGACCCCCCATGGGGACTAAAACGGAGTAAGCTTCCCTTTTCAGCTGGCATCACCATTCCAAGCCCAGGCCCAGAGAAACCCAAGGGCATTCAGAGTTAGGGCCACAGACCCTGTGGCAGGAGAACTCTTCAGGCCCTCACTGTGTTATGACAGGAATTATTCATGCATTCACTGATTCATCCATATTCTTCCTTGTTTCACAAATGATTGGATAAAAAGTTAAATATCAGGGCCAGCGGAGTGGCGCGGTGGTTAAGAGCTGGCTTGGGACACCAGCGGGCCTGGTTCGGTCCCACATATGAGGGCCAGTGCCATCAAAAAAAAAAAAAAAAAAAGTTAAATATGTCCTGAATCCCTTGTTTATTAAAGGTTAGAAAAGAAAGTGATTTATTTATTTATTTATTTATTTATTTATTTATTTATTTATTTTTGAGGGCGGGGTCACTGGCCCTCATATGTGGGATCTGAACCGGGGCCGCTGGCTTCCCAAGCCAGCGCCCAGCCACTGCACCACCCAGCCGGCCCAGTGATCTATTTTTTTAAATGAGAACAATTTGCATTGAAAACTGACGCTGTATAAAGTGTTAAGTTGCAGTTATGTGACGATGTCCCTGACCCAGACGACTAAATGATGCCAGTGACTGCTCCATATGTACATACACCACATATACAACAGACACGAAAGGAAGTTAGAAATGGCACAGAAATGCGGCCTGGAAGAAAGAGGGAGAGAATACTATTTTGACATTTCTACTGATATCTGAACAGACTTACATGATATGTTTTATTTTTTAATTAAATATAATTGTTACTGTAAGTACAATTGTTAGTATGAGAATGACAATGTAAGTGAAAACCCTAAACTTTCCTTTCCTGTTTAGTAAAACCAATCCTGACATAATTGTACTCATCCAAAAATGGGAGTGACTTGGGGCCCAGTAAATGTGCCTCTTTTTGCATCTCTCATTCCTCTTAAATCTAAAATAAGGATTAAAAATATGTATTTGAGGGCCGGCCGAGTGGCGCATTGGTTAAGCGCTGGTTTTGGGATGCCAGCAGCCCCGGTTCGGATCCCACATAAGGGCCAGTGACACTGCCCTCTACAGCTAACAACAGCTCCACATGAAGCTGGGCTGTGTGAGCCCCGGTGATGGTGTAGGCTGCAGTCCCTGCTGCAGTGGGCTGCCATAGGCTACAGTGAGTGGCCCGCAGCCAGCGTGAGCGGCTAGCAGCCAAGCATGAGCTGCCAATAGCCGCGGTGAGCGACATCCAGAGGCCAGAGACCGATCTGCCTCATCCGGGAAGAGCGCAATGACGATACCAACAGTGAAGCAACAGCCTCCGCAACTAAACTGAAGAACAAAAAGACAGCAACTTGTCTGTTCCCCTTCCCCAATTCCCCAACACTGTTCCCCTCCACCAATTCCCCAATAAAATCTTAAAAAAAAAAAAAAAAAAATATGTATTTGACCTGGCATTAGGAAACCATTTCTTAGACATGACACCAAAAGCACAAGAAACCAAAGAAAAAAAAAAATGATAAATTGGGTTTTATTACATAAAAGAGTTTTGTGCTTCAAAGGACACCAACAAAAAAGTGTACAACCTCCATAACAGAAGCATTTTGCAAATCATACATCTGATAAGAGACTAGTATCCAGAATGTATAGTGAACTCTTATAATTTAACAACAGAAAGATAACCCAATTAAAAAATGGGCAAACGGGGCTGGCCGAGTGGCGCAGTGGTTAAGCGTTGGCTTAGGAAGCCAGCAGCCCCAATTCGGGTCCCACATATAAGGGCCAGTGACACTGCCCTGAAAAAAAATTTTTTTAAATAAAAGTAAATAAAAATTAAAAATGGGCAAAGGGTCTAAATGGACACTTCTTCAAAGAAGATATAAAAATAGTCAATGAGCACATGAAAAGATGATCAACATCATTTGCCACTACAGAAGTACAAATTAAAATCTCAATGAAATACCACTTCACACCCACTCGGAAGGCCATATTCAAAAAGATTCTCAAGACCACTGTGAATGAGGATGTGGAAAGTGACACTCTCATCGCTGCTGATGCGACTGTAAAATGGTGCTTTGGAAGAGTCCCTCAACGGGTTAGACACAGTCCCCGTGAGACAGAGCATTCCACCCCTAGGTAATACACCCAAGAGAAATGAAAACACACCGAACAAAAACGGGTACAAAGCGTTCATAGCAGCACTGTTCACAATAGCTGAAAAGTGAAAAACACCCAAACACCCATCAACTGGTAAATGGGTAAGTAATATGTGGTCCATCCATACAGTGGAATATTATTTGACCATAAATAAGAATGAAGTATTGACACGGTACAGTGTGATAAACCTTAAAAATAAGATGCCGAGGGAAAGAAGCCAGTCACAAAGGTCACATACTGTAGGATTCCATTTTTACGTAACGTCCACAACAGGCAAATCTCTAGAGACAGGAAGTAGACTGACAGTGGCCTGGGGATGAGGGGTAGAAGTGGGGATGACTGTAAATGGGCACAAGGTTTCTTCTTGGGGTGATGGAAATGTTTTTAAACTAGATTGTCATGATGGCTGTATGGTCCCATACATTTTCTAAAAATTGTTGAAGGAATGTATTTTTTTTTCCTTTCTGTTTCCTTAAAGGCTTCTAAATATTAAAACCATCCTCTCAGTATAATCATGACAATCATGACTTTACCCAAAGAGATACATGATTTTCTTCCATAAACTGGACTGATAATACTAAATAAGAAAATACTCAATTTGAAAACAATTTGCAATATGAAATGGCAATCTCCGTTTTGAGAGGCCAGCCATTAAAAACCTGTCAATGGGGAGCCATCAAATGCTGCCAGACACCCTAACTTCTGCCCCCAGTGATTGCAAAGAGCACACATACCTGGTCACAGCAGCAGCGAACATCGCAGGCCCCGGCTGTTAAATTACAAGGACATGGACCAAGAGGCTGATACACCTGGTTAGGAATAACCGTCACGTTCTCTAAAAAGTACAACAGAGAAGTTCAGCTATGAAACCCTCTGACAAAGTGCTGCCACATTTGACATTCAAAAGGAAGCTGAATCGCTGTTTTACAAACCACCATTCCGACTGGTCCACAAGGAAGGGGTCCCTGAAATGAGCTATGCATCAGATGCATCTGAGGCCTGTAATTACCACTCCAGCAAAAACCCAAAGGGCAGAAAATGTGCTAGTTTTAACAAACCAGACAGTCACAGTTGATCCAAACATAATCAAGAGGCTAACATGGACATGTTATGGTAAATGCAACATACTGATGTTATCTCTCAGCACACCAAACAATCCCTTTCATAACACAAACGTATAGTAAGCATTTACTCCTTCAAATTCATTACCTCTTTCAGCAGAGAAAACCAAAGTCATGATGACATTTTGGATGGCCTACCTGGAACCCATCCAACCACAAGGCCATATTTAATCATGCCACATGCTCAACCTCCAGTCCTATCACCCTGCAAATGCAAATCTACACATCCTGACTGGTTCACCGGTAGGGGAAATGAACAATTTTCACACTGAGTAGAACAGGAATCTATTGCATTATATGTCAGCCTCCTAACTCTGAACCCAGAGATGATGCTTCTAGTTTCTCTGCAATCATTTATCAGATAAAAGTTTCAGCTCACTGGAACTTTTACTTTTGTCCTAGGATTAGATACATGGTGGAAAACCATGTAGCGATTAAATGTTTAAACTCTATGTAACAGTTAACTTCAATGCCATGACAGCTGAAGCATCTAAAGAAGAACTAATTATGTATTCTATACTATTCATATAATATAGTAGAACCCTACTACGTCCATGGTTTCAGGAATGAGAAGAAGGTCCAAGTAACAGGTCACGTCACAAGGTAAGGGCCAGATGCCCAGTATAATGAAGCCCATGTGACAAAAGCAAGTCATTTCAGAATAGGGTTTTACTATGTACTATATATAGATGGACATTTGTGTCTATTTATATGTCTTCTACATGGTTTGCTAGCTTCTATGATCTTAAGCATACCTCATACCTCCTGTCTGGCCTTTCATCCTTTTTCTTGTTCTGATCTCTGACTATGTGCAAAATCTTTCATACCTTCATGGGATAAGCGTGGACATCTCATAATTACCACACACAATGATTCTAATTTTCCTAAGTTTGGCTATTTGTACAAAGACATTCTGAAATACTACCTAAATATAGTCAAACATATGTTTTAAGAGAAAAAAAGTCACTGCTTTGAATGGTATAGCTACTGTAGTTTTTTAAAAGCATCTACTGAATATGATATTTTGATTTGTTTTGAAGCTTAAGCATTCAAAAAAATTTTTTTTGATAAAACACTTTTAAACCTTTAAATACCTAATAGATTCACATAATTCAAAAAAAATCAAAAGGATATAAAAAGGGCTGGCCGAGTGGCTCAGTTGGATAAGAGTTGGCTTGGGAGCGCAAGTTCTGAGCAGCAGGGACGCCAGTTCGGTTTCCACGTGAACCAGTAATACTGCGCCGTCTACAGCTAAGATTGTGACCAACAGCTCGACTTGGAGCTGGGCCACCCATGAGTGGCCAGGGACATCGTAGGCTGCAGCCCCTGCTGCAATGGGCTGCCGTGACCTACTGTGAGTGTCCGGCAGCCAGTGTGAGCAGCTGTCCAATGACTGATGTGCCTCAGCTGAGAAGAGTGCAATGATCACAATACCAACATGGGCCAGTGAAGCGACGTCCTCCACAACTAGACTGAAGAACAAAAGGACAGCAACTTGTCTGTTCCCCTCCCCCAATTCCCCAATGATGTCTCTGTTAAAAAAAGTTTATAAAAAGATATCCAGGAGGCCGGCCGATTGGTGTGCTGGTTAAGCGCTGGCTTGGGAAGCCAGCGGCCCCAGTTCAGGTCCCACCTATGAGGGCCAGTGACACTGCCCTCAAGAAAAAAAAAAAAGATATCCAGGGAAAGTCCTCCCTTCCTGCTCCCACATCACCCCTAATCTGGTAGCATACTGTTAGCTTCTCAGATAGCCTTCTGAATTTATGTAAATGCTAATATATATTCTTTTTTTTTTTTAAGATTGTATTGGGGCATTGGGGGAGGGGAACACCGTTGGGGATTCAGGGAAGGGGAATAGACAAGTTGTTGTCCTTTTGTTCTTCAGTCTAGTTGCAGAGGACGCTGCTTCACTGGTCCATGTTGGTATCACCATTGCGCTCTTCCCAGATGAGGCAGATTGGTCACCAGCCTCTGGATGGTCGCTCACTGCGGCTATTGGCAGCTCACGCTGGCTGCCGGCCACTCACTGTAGCCTATGGCAGCCCACTGCAGCAGGGGCTACAGCCTACACCGTCGCCAGGGCTTGCACAGCCCAGCTCCAGGTGGAGCTGTTGTTAGCTGTAGAGGGCAGTGTCACTGGCCCTCATATGTGGGATCCGAACCGGGGTTGCTGGCATCCCAAACCAGCTCTTAACCAATGCGCCACTCGGCCGGCCCACTAATATATATTCTTATTCCATGCTATATGACCCATCTGCACTTGCTGCTTTTCACACTTAGCAATACAAATCAGAGATCTTTCCATACAAGTACCCTGAGGGTATCTCATCCTCCTAAACTTCCAAAACCACAAGGAGGACCACAGTTAGGGGATGTGATAAGGAAAGCAACAGTACAGGTGTCTCAAAGTGACAGACCTTTTCTCCTAAAGAGGAACACTTCTCCCATTATCCTAAGTGACCATAAAGGCAAGAGATGCTAGAGTTTGTTGCAGGGACAACAAAAATGGTTGGTGGCACCTATCAAAGTGGGTGGACCCATCTACATCGGCACACCTTTTGTTCTCAGAACACTGCCATTATGTGAAAGGGAGACTAATACAGTACCATTTTCTCATGTCCAGAGATGTGTGTGCACAGCGATGTTTGCTGTAAGCGCCAGCTACAGTATCAAAAGCTGGAAATAACTTACATTCTGTCACTAAGACACAATGGTATATCCATGAGATGGAATACTATGCAGCTATTAAAAAGAATGAGGTGGGCCGGCCGAGTGGTGTGGTGGTTGAGTGCTGGCTTGGGAAGCCAGCAGCCCTGGTTCAGGACCCACATATGAGGGCCAGTGACACTGCCCTCAAAAAAAAAAAGAATGCGGTGAACCTAGATGTATTGATATGGAATAATTTCTAAGTTATACTCATTTATTTATCATTACATTATTGATTAAGTTATATTATTTTAAGAGGTATAGAATAGTAAATTGTGTTATTATTATATATTTTTTAGAATTGTGTGTTATTATATATTATTATTATATATTTATCACATGCTTCTATAAATATAAGTTAGCAGGCTGCCTCTGGTGGTCAAAAGCTTTCCCTGAAAATCTACTGTTTTCTCCAAATTCATTCACAAGTCTTTCCCTTCTTCTTTTTTTTTTTTCTCTTATCTTTTTGTTTTTTTTATGATGGAGTCATGAGAATCAATATGCAGAAACCAATTTCACCTTCTCCCAGAAAGGATTTAAGGTACCTTGAAGATACAAAGTGTAGAGCAAGATAAAATAAATCTTAAGTAAAATAGTACAAAGTGAAAACTTTCAAAATCAGACAACTAAACAAGGGGAAAATAAGTTTACAAAGGCAAAATGGACTCAAGAGTGACGTTAAGTACACAAATTATATGGCACACACTGGTAAGCAAACAGATAAGGTTTGGCATGAATGTTTTCATAATCAGACTTCACTTGCCTGATGCATTATGGGCCAGAGAGGAGTTGGCATAAATTTCCACTTGGATGAGTAGATGTGCTAAACAGGATGAATTGTGAGACGCTGACACCAGAAGAGTCTGGACAATGCATGGGGCCTCTGGGAAGGAGTCTGTCTCATTAAAGGAACACCGCTGCAGACCTCTCTTCAACTTCACTGTCACTTCCAACACATCCTGAAAGAAAAGTACTGCTGTACTTTTTAGAGAGACTCAAAACAGCATCTATAATTGTAAGAGCACATCACACATCAGCCTCAGTACGTCTGACAAAAGGATTTTATACAAAGATGACATAATTTTGTTTAATGCCACCCATAAACCTAGGACAATATGAAACCCTTGATTCCTAACCTTCTTCAGTTTAATATAAAAGCAAGCAACTTTTGGATACTCAGAGTAAGCTATAGAGGTCTGAAAACTAACTCAATTTGTGCAGCACCTTTTTGGTTTCTTTATCATCCTACCAACAGAAGATTAAATATACATAAAGTCATTAAAAACAGTCTCCAGTTAATGGGGTGCAAGCAACATGTAATTGCACATAATAGAAACTCAATAAAGGTTATTAAATGGAAGATCTTTAACCTCTCCAGCCTTGAGTGTCCTTATACGTAAGTTCAGAGTTGGGTGAGATCACCGGTTTATGGAGTTTTGAGTCACAAACCCATGAAATCTGGTGACCCTCTCATCAGAAAAATGCACATAATTTCACACACAATTTCAGAGGGTTCACAGACCCCTGGAAACTTGTCCAAGGACCCTTCACCCCTGAGTAAGAACCTCTGGGCTGGATGGGTGCTGACTAGGTCTGACAACCCACAGTTTGATGGCAGGTCTGAGCCTTGAGACAGCTACACCTCCTCCAGGCAAGACAACATTAAATGTGGGCCTCCACGGATGCTACTGAGAAGGTTTTTTTACCTCTGGTCTAATCACACTGGGGGTCACCGTTAATCTCCAGTCGCCTGTTTCATTGTTCAGCATGCCACAAGTGGGAACTGGCAATAATCCTAAAAGAGATGAGAATGCAAAGCGGTGTTGTCCAGCCGCTACAGGGCACATACACTCTAGGATTGGGCCCTTTACAAGCTCTGTGAACTTGGACAAGTGACAACCTCTGCGAAGGTCAGTGTCTTTGTCTTCTGGGATGAAAAGCTATTACTGTTCTTACTCAGTTGCGTATATATAAAGCCCGGGAGCGCTCACCGAAGGCCAGCCATTATGCTTCCAAGCTTTCTTGCGCGGGACCTGTGCGTTGGTCCTCTCGGGTCCACAGCAGCCCCCCGCCCCCACCCTGCCGACTCTGCCGTGGGCAGCAGCTGGGGATGCGGCGGGACACCGCGCCGGGCGACGTGCGCGGCCCAACCCCACTCCCCCACAGGCAGGGCTGGGCTCTTTACCCGCCTCGTCCTGCAGCAGGGCCAGGGACACGGTCACGTCCTCGGCGCCTCCGACCAGGGACGCGCTGACCACAGGGCCGGACGTGCGGATGGAGCGAGGGACGAAAACTAGGCGGGAAGGAAGGAGGCAGGGCGGGGCTCAGCGGCAGGGCCCCTGCCCGGCGGAGCGGAGCCGGCGTGGGCGCTGCACCCCGCGCTCCCCGAGGCGTCCACATCCGGGCCCTACCCCTGGTTCCCGCAGCCCGGCCCCGCCGTACCCACCCAGGCCCCCCCACAGGGGCTTCAGGGCGCCGTGCAGAAGGAGGGCCCCCAACAGCAGGGGGGCCGGCGGCCGCAAGCCCATGCCTGGGGCCTCGCAGGGGCCGGCTCTGGAAGCGGGAACGCGCTCAGGCCGCCCAAGCGGCGCCCCGCCGCCCGGCAGCCGCCATCTTGCCAAGCGGACGCCGGGAGCTATAGCAACCACCAATCGGCCGCCGGCCTGCTGGAGTGGCGCGCCGTGATTGGCCGGGAGCTACAGCAACCACCAATCGGCCGCCGGCCTGCTGGAGTGGCGCGCTGTGATTGGACCAGGTGCAGAGAGCGCCGGCCCCGTCCACAGGCCTTGCGCTTTTTGCTCCTTCACGTTTGAGGATCCCGAAAAAGGAGTCCGCGTGCAGTTTAAAACCTGGAGCTCCCCCACCCGAGTGACTCCTATCACACTGCAAGAGCGAGCCTGCACGCACTGGATTCCAAACAGGGCCTTAAGAAAGTTGCATTTTATGGGTATTTGGGGGGAGGCTGCACGGCTGTGATCGTTGAATTGTTCTTATTCTCCCAGGTTTTTGGAGTTTTTGTTTCCTTTTCTGTTGTTTTACCATCAGAGCTCTCAACACCCCGAAAGCAGATCGCACCAGAGAACACAAAAGGTTTTGCCCAGCATTAGGGCACATGCAAAAGTATCAGAATTCTGCCTGGGGGAAAAAGACGTGTTTCTTGTCAGGAGCCCCAAAGCGTCTCAAGCGTTATTCCCATTAGGCGACTCAGAGGCAGGCTCGGAGCTCAGACCGCCTGGTTCGGGACTGCGCCCCCCTTCCACGCCGAGGGACCTTAGGCGCGTCATCCAAGCTTAGATTCTTCATCTGTCAAAAGATAAACAGCCCCTCACCAAATAGGATTGGGTGAGAATGAAATGAAGTAACACATCTAATGAGTTTAGTCCAATGCCTGGCATGTAGTAAGCACTGGATAAGTGCTCATTCATTTCGTCGGCTCTCAGAGGGGTGGTGCGTGTGCCAACTGGCTGAGAATCCATGTATGGGGTGCAGTACAGCGGACCAACAGCAAACGCCAAATAACAGTTTATTACTCTTTAGGTTCAGTTGGGTTTTTTTTCAGTTACATATTAATTGATCAGCAAATTTAACATTCCGAGTATTATGTTTTTCTTTCTCTCTTGCAAAACTTTGAATTGCTGCAGTTGTAACATTAGCATTAAACACTGCAAAGTGCTTAAATCTCCTGATGTCTAGAATAAAGCCTAGGAGAACTTGACTAAGAGAAAGGTTGTCAAACGACTTAAGTGTTTGTTATGTACTAGCCATTTCGTAAAGAGAGGAACCATTTATAGTGAGGGAAATGGGCATGTTGAATTATTTTTAAACCTGAGGTCAAAATGCTTTTACGTTTAGGTCATTTTAAATGTACTATAAATCCTTAATTTCACTCAGCTCTACTTTTTTTAGACCTTTACATTCTTACTATGTGGTCATGCATTTTAAATAGACATTAGTACCATGGTTATCTGTATTGACAAATCACTTGTCAGACTCAAAATAAAAACATGTTTGCTTAGGGCAATTGAAAACCATCCTTTCATTTACCACATAGCAGATCTAAATCCTGTCACTACTTGCAGGTGTAACATCCTGCTACAATAAAAAAAAAAAAAAATGCACCAAATATTAACAGTGATCTCTGATCCTCCCAACTCTGGGTGGGCAGTGGAGGAACAATGAAAGTAGATTTTTTATTTTAACAATGAAAGTAGATTTTTTATTTTTTCCCACTATTTCTGTAGTTTTTTTCTTTAGAAAGCATGTATTTATTTTCTGTTATAATTAGAAAAAGAAGTACTTATTGAAAGTATGCTCTCCTTTCTTGCTTTTAGTTGTATGAAACTATTTAGCCAGTAATGAAATGAACTATGGAATTCTAGTGTATTACTCACAAGGAAGTTTCAAAATTTTAAAAAAGAAAATAATGCAAACAAATATGAAAATTTAAATGATTTTATTATAAAAATTGATATAAAGTAAGCCATAAAAATAGAACTAAGACAGTAGATAAAAATTTCAGATGAGGGCCGGCTGAGTGGCACGGTGGTTAAGCGCTGGCCTGGGAAGCCAGCAGCCCCAGTTCGGGTCCCACATATGAGGGCCAGTGACACTGCCCTCAAAACAAAACAAAACAAAACAAAAACATTTTAGATGAAAAAAATCACAAAACCCTTGCCAGCTTGCTTGAAATTATTTCTTTTGAATATATGCTTTATTTCCTAGACTTAAAATAGAGATTTCCACTACACTTAATTAGGCTGTGAAACATTAAATATTATTTTAAAAAGACAGATTCTCAAACTCAAGGATTACCAAATACTTGCCGAGAGATCACCAAAATCTTTGTGTACTTATTAACAAAATCGTAATTCCAGAATAGAAAATCTACCCGAAATAATCTAACCAAACACCAAGCCACTTAAATAAGACTAAGTTTCTGAGATGGAGTAAAGAGAAAATTTACATCTTATTTCCACACAAGCCTGGATACACAACTTGTCAATATACTTTTAAAAACAAAACAAACCAGCCACCATTCCTGGAGACTCTTCCTACACTATGTTAGAATTTAAAAGGGCTTAGAATAACTTCAAGGCTACACAGAAATATAAGATTTTTATTGTTGAAATTACAAATAACTTTGCTTTTGAACTTACAGAAGTTTTCAGTGTTAAGTCCAAAGCTTCTAGGGAACAGTGCTCCGATATTAATGGTTGTTTTTCTTTTCCTCTCTTAAAAAGGAAAGAATTCTATCTGTGGAAAACAACTCAATTATAAATTATCCATTCCTCCCAAGAAGTTCCCCCCAGAACCCAGATGTTGACTTTCACAAATGAGCTCTTCATTCAACTGTTTTTGAATAAAAAGTTACTGCCAGACTATTGCACTCACTCTCCTTACTCATTTACAATCAGGTTTTGGAGTGATTCTGTGACAAACTATTATTATTATTTGGATATCTTTATCCAAATAAGTACTGACGTCACACAAAACCATCAATAACTGCTAGTATCTGAACTAAGCTTTAGACAAAAAGGAACTCACGTGACTACTGTCAAAGTTAACAGTTGATTCAAGTAAGATGTTCCATCTTGATTAACACCATTACTCCATAAACAGTCGCTTTTCTGTGTTCAAATATCACATGTCCTACATTTCACAGTAAGAACCTAGACTTGGGTAATAGGTTCTAAAGCCTAGAATCAGTCAGGACAGACTTGACTTTGACCAATGATGCTCCCATCAAAAAACAAAGTATCACCAATGTGTGCTATCTTCCTCCTTTCTGGACCAAAAGGAGTCAGAAAACATTATAGGGCATGTATATTGCATAGAGTGACCCCCTCGTGTTAATCGTCCCCCAGTAGTACAGGATGATGTGATTTTTTTAAGAAATATATCCTGTAAGGAACTTCATTAAAAACTGTCTTATACATATCTGTAGTTTTCAGAGCTTTCCTGACAAAGATTTCACCCCACAATTTCTGTAACAGCTCTGAAGGATGGGCACAAAATTGTAGCATTAAGCAGACACTTTCAGTTTCTTTTTCTTGGACTTCAGCACGGGAGGCAGAGAAATCTTAAAGGCGGTCCTGAAGTGATACAGGAAAGAAAACACTCTTTAATGCTCTCAATCTCTGAAGCGGGAGCCAGCCGCACACCCTCAAAGGTACTTACTCGCAAGTCGTGCAGATAGGGCTGAAATTACAGAATACTGGGAATTCAAAAAAAAAAAAAAAAAAGATTATTTGAAACAGCACGGTAGAGATATTTTGTGCCCCACTCCAACACTGATAAAAAGCAAAACTCAGTCCATGAACTTACTTGACAAGCACACAGAACAGACATAGCCAATTTCAATAAGATTGCGGTGACAGAAGCAAGCAGCCCGGTAGTCAACGTGAATTGGGGGTGGGAGGATTAACTGAGATCTCTGATCTTGATCAGGAAGGAAAACCCACTGTGGAAAAAAAAAGGCAAGGAAATTTTACTCTAAAAATGGGCAAAAATAACCAGAAATCAGGACACAACTATCAGATATTAGCCAGTAAACACTAAGGCAAATACTAAATGAGAACTTCCTTAAGTCTATGGAGAAATGTGCGGTTTTTGGGTTTTTTTTAGCTGAGCCATCCTGCCATCTGTTGGCAGCTCAGCGGTAGCTCAGCTCGGGCTGGGCATCGAACTGCTGTTGTTCAGAGCTCAGCTCACACTCTTGAGCAAACTCTTAACCAACTGAGCCACTCGGCCGGCCCCAAGAAATGTGTTTTTTTATTCAACAATTACTGAGCATATACCATCACTGCTCTGTGAACAGTCATACAACACTCTGCATACACTTATAGGGTTCAAAGACTACCTGAAGGCCACCCTTCTCAGTTTTGAGACCCCCCCAAGTCACCCACTGATTCCTTTCTTCCAATTACTAGCATCAGCCATCGTGTTCCCATTCGTCCCCCAGGAGACAGGTCTGACTTGACAAAGTATTCGGCTCACTGTTGACATTTCCTTACCAGCAAAAACTGCAGGAGGGAGGATATCTGAGGCACCTTCAGGTACAGTCCCCCTGTGATGTCACACGCCTGCAAGACACACAGAGGGCTCTCTGCCAAACTAGCACTCAGCTTTTCCAGAGGGATGTAATTCTTACCAGCAATTCTTCAGGTCTCCAAAGGGGCGGAGGATAGGACACAGCAAATTAAAAGAGAACGTTTTCCCAGAGTGAGGACCAGAAACTTCCAGCTACCTTTCAAAATGTTCAAATCTCTGACTTTTCCCCTTGGCGCTCACCCTTTCACCCTTTGGAGACTCCAGTGTATGCCCTTTCTCCTCTTTGTCTGCTACTGAGAAATTTTTATTCTTTATTCATTTTCATTTTATATATATATATATTTTTTTGTTTGTTTGTTTGTTTGTTTTTGTTTTTGTTTTGTTTTGTTTTTGAGGGCAGTGTCACTCGCCTTCATATGTGGGACCCGAACCAGGGTTGATGACTTCCCAAGCCAACACTTAACCACCGTGCCACTAGGCTGGCCCTCATTATATTTTTTAATAACAGCTTTGAGATATAATTCACATGCCATAAAGTTCACCCTTTAAAATAAAAAAGTGTACAATTCCCTGCTTGTTAGTATATTCAGAGTTGTGCAACTCTCACCAATATCTAGAACCCCAGTATCTCATCACCCCAAAAGGAAACCTGTACCCACTAATCAGTCACTCTCCATCCCTCCTTCCCCCATGCCTTGGTAACCACTAATCTGCTTTCTGTCTCTATGGATTTGCATATTCTGGACATTTCATATATGGGGGTCATAAAATACATGGCCTTTTGTGTCTGGCTTCTTTCACTCATGTCTTCTAGGTTCATTCACGTTGTAGTAAGCGTCAGTGCTTCATTTCTTTTTTATGACCAAATCATATGCCACTATATAAACAGACCGATTTGTTTATTCACTCATCTCTTGGTGGACATCTGGACTGTTTTTACTTTTTGGCTATTATGAATGGTGCAGGTATGAATATTCATATACAATTTTTTGTGTAAACACATTTTATTTCTCTTGGATACATATAAAAGAATGGAATGGCTGGGTCATATGGTACTTCTGTTTAACTTCCTGAGGAAGTTTCAGACTGTTCTTCAAAGTGATTACATTATTGCACATTCCCAGAAAACACCATGTCCCTACTACCATCAAGCTTAAGAAACAGGACAACTCCAGAACCTTTGAAACTGGTGTACTTTCCGATACTGTCTCCCTTCCCAACTCCTCACCTCCAGGAGTAACTCAAGGTTTTCTGCAGTTTTATACTTTTAAATGATCTTTTAGAAAATAATATTTCTTGTAGTCAAAAACATTTATCAAAAATTTGGTAATTTCTTCAGTCTTCCTTTTTTTTTTTTCCTTCCTTTTTGGTTAAAGTAAAATTCAGTTTCACACTTTTGATTAAAAAGCAACATCTAACATCGCTATCCAAGAGAAATATAACACAAGCAACACATGTAATTTTAAATTTTATGGCCGCATAAAAAAGGAAAAAGATAAACATTTAAACACCATTTTAATTAACTTAATATATCCCAATATTACCATTTTAACATGTAATTGATACAAAAATTATCAATAAGATATTTGACATTCTGTTTTTCATACGAAGTCTTTGAAATTCAGTGTGTATTTTACACCTACAGCAAATCTTAATTCAAACCAGACTCATTTCAAGAGTTCCAAAGCCATATGCCTACCCTGTAGGACAGCACAGATCTAGGGTACGATCCTGTGTTTATAAAATTCTCTGCTTAGTGATTTATTCTTCCATCTGTATCTATGTACAGAGCTGTCATTTTGTTCACCTAATATTAACAAACGAAATTTTTGGATAAAAGAATTGTTTTTAACCCTTTCTAAAAATACTTTTCTGGGCCGGCCGAGTGGCACACTGGTTAAGAGCTGGTTTTGGGATGCCAGCGGCCCCGGTTCAGATCCCACATATGAGGGCCAGTGACACTGCCCTCTACAGCTAACAACAGCACCACCTGGAGCTGGGCTGTGTGAGCCCCGGTGACGGAGTAGGCTGCAGCCCCTGCTGCAGTGGGTTGCCATAGGCCACAGTGAGTGGCCGGCAGCCAGCGTGAGTGGCCAGCAGCCAGCGTGAGCCGCCAATAGCCGCAGTGAGTGACCATCCAGAGGCCGGCGACTGATCTGCCTCATCCAGGAAGAGCGCAATGACGATACCAACATGGGCCAGTGAAGCAACATCCTCCGCAACTAGACTGAAGAACAAAAAGACAGAAACTTGTCTATTCCCCTCCCCCAATTCCCCAATAAAATCTTAAAAAAAAAAAAAAATACTTTTCTGTGTTGCTTGAATTGCTTTAATGTGTAATCACTCTTACAAAGTCAATCAAGTCATGCAAAATATTTTAAATTGTGAAGGGACCAGAGAGATGTTAGTTCTCTAACCTGTACCAAGACCCAGGCTAATCCCTAAATATGTGTGAAGACTGATGAAAGGCATTTAACAATAGGTAACAGAACACACCGTGCTTTTATAACCGCCCACACCAAATATTTAAGACATACCTGCTGGAGTAGTCCTGAATCGGAGTCTAAAACACAGGCATCAATCAAAATATTCTGAAATGAACATTCCAAAGCAAAAGTATTATAGGAATAACAACAATAACAGCTGTCTTATACTAAGAACCTACTATGTGCCAGGCTCTATTTTTTTCAATAACTTATTTAATATGCACAATAACTCTGCAAGGTAGACATTTGATTAGCATTTTGCAGCTGAAGCGCCCAGGCCTTGGCTGGGCCGAGTCACAGAGCCGAGCGAGGCAGTGCTGTCACCCCCCATCTGCCTGTCCCCACTGTCCCCATGGCCCATGGTCTTTTCACAACATCATGCTGCCATTCCAAGGTGGAGAATTTTATACACAGCTATAGCATTTTTGGTTAAAACTGAAGTTTTAAGAAAAAATTTTTTTTTGACATATCGAAGAAGAAAACGTATTAGTGATAATTCATCTGAGCACTTATTTGCAGAGTAAAAATATCAACTCTTTATAAGACCTTCCAAAAGCACAGACAGAGAAATCGAGGCAAGGGAGGAGGCAAACTGAAAAACCAGGGATTCTTAGCCTGAGATTCAAGGACAGGCTAAACAGGGTCATGTGAATACCGTGAAACTATATCCAAAACTGTGCATGAGTGCACACTTTCCAGGGGACTCATTAGATTCTCTAGGGGTTCAGGACTTGGGGAAATGATTAGTACAAAATATGGATTCCAGATTCCTAATCCATTCATAAGGCTATGTAAGTCAGAATACTTTTCGAAATAGGCCATTCCAAAAAAAATGAAATTAATTCCTTCATTATGAAACAAATATTCTTGAAAAAGAAAGCTCTCCACTCACCTGTTTCTGTGCTGCAAAGATGACATTCATGAAGTTCATGTACTGCAGGGCACTGTCCTCTGCGGCCTTGATCACCTGAGAATCACATCCAATGTGAACACCTTGCAGGCACAGCCTAGGACTCACGAAAACGTCCTCACGACAGACTGCACACTGCAGCCGGCACTATTCTAACTTGCCTATCTAGTTATCATCAATAAATACCTAAAAGTGTAAAGATGGCTGGAAAAATGTCACCCAAATGCCATTGAAGAGATAATCCTTGTTAACAGTTTCTAGAGAACACCTATGTGGGCGTGTACATACACCCAACGTGCGCACGCACACACACACGCACACATACACACACACACGATGATCCTATCTAGTGCTCTGCAACCTGTTTTTTCAGTCTATATGTGGGAGGAAAAATCTTATGTCAATAAATTTGGATGTTTGTCACCCTTCGTGCTGACTTCACCGAGTTCCACTATTTACCCAAATATCTGGAGAGGACATTTCAGCAACTTCCAGTCCTCAATTTTAGACAATGCTCTGATGAACACAATTATACCCTTTGCACAACTCTCCAATTAGCTCCTAGAATAATCAGTGAGATTCCTAAAGTGTACACGCATTTTATCTTGATACAGATTACCGAGTTGTCCTTCAGAAAAGCTGTGCCAATGTATCCTCCCATCAGGGATGCAAGAGAATAACCAGCCCCCAGCGTTTGCCATCAACCCTGGGAACTGTCAGGCTTTTGTTTGTTCTGAGCAAGAAGCAAACAAAGGGAGGGAATGTATTTCCCAATGTCAACCAGTCATTTGCATTTCTTCTCTTGCAGATTGCTCCTTTCTACCTGTTTCTTTAGCGTAAACTTGACTTTGAAAAATTAATTTATAAGGGCCACCAAGTGGCTCAGTTCGTTAAGAGCTCACTCAAGAGTGCGACTCTGAGCAACAGGGTCGCCGGTTCAATTCCCGGCCCAAGCTAAGCTGCCGTTGAGCTGCCAACAAGTGGCAGGATGGCTCAGCTAAAAAATAAAAAAAATTAAAAATTAAAAAATTAATTTATAAGAGCTCTTTTTTATTTTAGAAATACTACATTAATCCTCTGCCAGGTAGCCATGCTGAAAATACTTTTTCCTAATAGTTTTGTTTTGTCCTTGTTTTGGGGGGGTTCTATTTATTTATTTGAGACCTTAAGCTTTCTTTTAAAGCTTCATTATCAGGGTTTCAAAGTTTCATATCAAGGTGCTTACCAACCCAAGATTATGAACAGATGTTTCCTTCTAGCGCTTTTATGACTTGAATTTTTACATTAAAATACTTGCTCTTTGGTAGAATGTATTTAGGTGTAAGCAGTGAGATGGGTATCTAGCTTTGTTTCCCCCCAGATGGCCAACCAATAGACCCAAAACTTTTTATTGAATAATCCACTTTCTTGCCACTAATTTGAAGTGCTTCCTTTATCACAAATCAAACTTTCCCATGTGCCTGGTTTTATTTCTGGACTCCAGGCTTCCATTTTCTGTTTGCCTCCTGCCATGCCAAACCCACATTCTTACTGTACTTCAGAATATGTTTTAACGCCTAATGGAGTGAATTCCTACTTTATTCTCTTTCAGAAAGCTCCTGGCTACTCTCATTAAGTTATTTTTCCAGATAAACTGCTGAATTTCTTAAATCTCCCCACTCTGCTAGAAAAAAAGGTCTCATTAATGTTCTGAGTCTGTATTCGATTTAGTTTAATTTTGGAAAAACTAACATCTGAGAATAAAATATGGCTTTCCACTTACTCAATTCTTTTAAGTCTCTCAGCATTTTAGTTTTTCAACATAATCAATTTCACACATTGCTTGTTAATGAATTCTGGATATTTAATATTTATTGCTTCTATTATAAATGGGTCTTATTTCCCATTATGTTTTCTAATTGTCTATAGTAGGCATATTAACATAGTACTGATTTTTTTTTAATCTTACCAGAATCCTTGACTTCATTTCCTGGTTATCTATAAAGAGATAAAAACAGATTATAATTTGACTGAATCTTATTAAACATATTATAAGGTTTTCTAACCAATTTTAAAGTCTACCACATTACAGTGGTAAAATTAGGATTCAGGGCGGCGGGGCCCGAGCCCGAGACAATGGGGGTGTGGAAGGACGGCGGCCCCAACGTGAAGCGCTACGGGCCGCCGACCCCGTGACCCAATCCGACAGCGTCCGGCTCTGGCTCGGCGAGGACTACAAGAAGCGCACACACGCCACCCACCCACCACGTCTGTTTGGCCTGGTTGTACAGTTGCTACAATTTCAGGAAAGAAGTTTTTGGCAAACATGTCAGCAATGCACCGCTAACTAAACTGCTGATCAACTGTTTCCTAGATTTCAAAGCAGGAGGCTCCCTGTGCCACATGCTTGCAGCTGCCTACAAATTCAAGAGTGACCAGGGCTGGCGGCTTTACGACTTCCAAAATCCATCACGCACGGACCGCAATGTGGAAGTGTTCCTGACCATTGGGAAGTCCTTGGTGCAGAATAATTGCCTGTCTCGACCAAACATTTTTCTGTGCCCAGAAATTGAACCCAAACTACTAGGGGAATTAAGGAACATTATCAAGAGACACCGGAGAACGGTCACCGAGGATAAGAACAATGCCTCCCACGTTGTGTATCCTGTCCCGGGGAGCCTGGAAGAAGAGGCATGGGTACGACCAGTCATGAAGAGGGCTACTATCCCGACAGTTCCGACAGCTGGATCCCAGCCAGTGAAACTGAAGCATCTGTGGAAGATGCTTCAACTCCTGAGAAACCCAGGAGGGTTCATGCGAAGTGGATCCTGGGCACAGATACCTTCAATGACTGGATGAACGAGGAAGACTAGGAAGTAAATGACAAAAACCCTGTCTCCCGCCGAAAGATTGCAGCCGAGACATTGACAGACGAGGTGAACAGCCCAGATTCAGATAGACGGGATAAGAAGTGGGGGAACTATAAGAAGAGGAAGTGCTCCCCCTCTCCTTCACCAACCCCAGAAGCTAAGAAGAAAAATGCTAAGAAAGGTCCCTCCACACCTTACACCAAGTCCAAGTGTGGCCACAGAGAAGCAAGAAGACCTGACAAAGGACATGGATGAGCCCTCACCGGTCCCAAACGTAGAAGAGGCGACGTTGCCCAAAACAGTCAACACTAAGGACTCGGAGTCATGGTGCCTCCTTCTGGAGTTGGATGAACAGAAGGAGGAAAGCATGGGGACCACGGGCAAGGATGAGGACGAGAACAGTACGGGAACAAGGGGGAGCAGACCAAGAACCCAGACCTGCATGAGGATAACGTGACTGACAGACCCACATCATCGTTCCCAGCTTTGCGGCCTGGTTTGATTATAACAGTGTTCATGCCATTGAGCGGAGGGCTCTCCCCAAGTTCTTCAACGGCAAAAACAAGTCCAAGACTCCAGAAATCTACCTGGCTTATCGAAACTTCATGATTGACACTTGTCGGCTGAACCCCCAAGAGTATCCCACCTCCACCGCCTGTCGCAGGAACCTGGCGGGTGATGTCTGTGCCATCGTGAGAGTCCACGCCTTTCGAGAGCAGTGGGGTCTTATTAACTACCAGGTGGATGCTGAGAGTCGACCAACCCCAATGGGGCCTCCACCCACCTCTCCCTTTCACGCAGACCTCTGCTTCCCAACAAATGCTCAACTTCCCTGACAAAGGCAAAGAGAAACCGACAGACATGCAGAACGTTCGGCTGCACACAGACCTGTACACGAAGAACGTCCCCTCCAAGAGCAAAGCTGCAGCCAGTGCCGCTCGAGAGTGGACAGGAGACCCTGCTACTCCTGGAGGCACTGGAAATGTACCAGATGACTGGAACAAAGTAGCACGTGGGAAGCCGCAGGCAGGACGAGTGCATCTGGCACTTCCTCCATCTTCCCATTGAAGACCCACACCTGAGGGCTCGGAGGCCTCTGGGTCCCCGGCCTACTAGCCCATCCCCCGTTATGAGCACTGTTGCCTCCCTGGCTTCTGCCGTCAATCCTCGAGTCGCCTCTGCTGCTGCAAAGTCGGCCTTAGAATTCTCCAAAATGAAGGAAGAGGAACCCACAGCCTTGGTGGAGGCCCATGTTTGGAAAGTGGAGGAAGCAGCCAAAGCGACAGGCAAGGCAGACCCAGCCTTCGGTCGGAAAGCAGTGGCATTGCCGGAACCCCCTCTGATGAGCCTGAGCGGACTGAGTGGGACTGACGAGGCGCGAGCGGAGGGCCAGGCCACAGAGCGGATGAAGGGGCCCAAGGAATCCCGAGGAGGAAGCACAGGAGAAGACCAGCGAGGCCCCCAAAAGGGATGAAGAAAAAGGGAAAGGTGACAGAGAAGGAGTCAGACAAGAGCAGGGGGGAAGGAGCCAAAGGAGGGGCAGGAGAAGTGCTGAAGGAAGCGGCGGAGTCAGAGGGGGAAAGGAAGACCAAGGTGGAGCGCGACAGGGGTGAGGGCAATCTCTCCACTGCCGCCGCCGTGAGGGCCAAGCACTTGGCCGCCATTGAGAGGAAGATCAAATCCCTGGTGGCCCTGCTGGTGGAGACCCAGATGAAAAAGTTGGAGATCAAGCTCCGGCACTTTGAGCAGCTGGAGACGATCATGGACCGGGAGCGAGAAGCACTGGAGTTATCAGAGGCAGCAGCTCCTGGCCGACAGACAAGCCTTCCACATGGAGCAGCTGAAGTATGCAGAGATGAGGGCCCGGCAGCAGCACTTCCAACAAACGCAGCAGCAGCAGGAGCAGCCACCGCCAGCCCTGCCCCCAGGCTCCCAGCCTATCCCACCAACAGGCGCCGCTGGGCCACCCACTCTGTGGCCCCTGCTCCTGCTGGAAGTGGGGCCCCTCCTGGAAGCCTGGGTCCCTCTGAACAGATTGGGCAGGCAGGGTCAACCGCAGGGCCACAGCAGCCGCAGCCAGCTGGAGCCCCCCAGCCTGGGGCAGTCCCACCAGGGGTACCACCCCCTGGACCCCATGGCTCCTCCCTCGATGCCAGGGCAGTGCTGGGCAGCGGGCACCCAGGCGTGGCGGGTAATGCTCCTTTGGGTTTGCCTTTTGGCATGCCGCCGCCTCCTCCTCCTGCTCATCCATCATCCCATTTGGTAACCCAGGCGACCCCATCAGTATTAACCTTCCCCCTCCTCCTAACCTGCATGGGCATCATCACCATGTCCCGTTCGCCCCGGGCACTCTCCCCCCACCTAACCTGCCCGTGTCCATGGCAAACCCTCCACATCCTAACCTGCTGGCGACCACCACTGTGCCATCTTCCTTGCCTCTGGGGCCGGGGCTCGGATCCGCCGCAGCCCACAGCCCTGCCATTGTGGCAGCTGTTCAGGGCAACCTCCTGCCCAGTGCCAGCCCACTGCCAGGCCCCGGCACCCCCCTGCCTTCAGACCCCACTGCCGAGCCCAGGCAGTCACCCGTGCCGCCTCCACAGTGAGGAGCCAGCCAGACATCTCTCCCTCACCCGTGGAGATCAAGTTTCCAGGAACAGCCCTCCCCACACCATGGGACCCTGCCCCAGCCTGGAGTTCATCGCTCCGTAAGGAAAGCGCCTCCTGCCCCTCCAAAGCCCCCACCGTGCCCATCAGGGGCAAGCATTTTTATATCGGATTGTTCCAGGACTTCCGTTTAGAAGTGCTAATGTCTGGGAGAAGATAGGGTGGGGATGCTGCCCTCAAAGGCAAGGCTGGGGGAGGTGTTTATACAAGGTTCTAACTAACCACTTCTAAGGGTTCACCCCCTCAAGACTATTGCATTTTTTATGGATGAAAAGAATGAAGCCCTTTTAAAGGAAGTAGATTTTTTTTTTTTAAAGCCACTTTGGAGCTCCCTCCACCCACTAAAAAAATCCAACTTTTACATTTTTTGGAGGAGGAAGGTGACAGTTTTCGGAAAAGGGAATTAAGGTTCTGGGAAGAGCTCTGGGGATAGAATGTGTTTTTAAGTCACCGGCGTAGTTGATGTCAGTGTCTGTGTTTGGTGGGGAAACATTCTGGGGAATTCCTGTGGGAGGTAATAAAGGGCAGGGCATTGGGGCTCTTTTTCCTCCTGGGGATCTATCAATGGGCTCCTATAATAGGATGGGGAGTTTTAAAAACCAGAAATTTTCAAAAAGCACTTAAGCACCTCCTTCTTATGACTCGGTAGATCACCTCCTTTCTCTTCCCTTTCCCACCAGCATCAGAACCTTGACTGGTAGGTAGGGATTCCCTGGGATTTGGAGGCAGGAGTGCCCACCCTAGGGCTGGCAGCTCAGCTCTGCTCCCCAGTTCCAGTGCCTCTGGTACCAGCTCTTATACAGGCAGATGTGAGTCCAGGCTCTCCATCAATTCCTGGTCCCTCCCACCAGCCCCTTTGTTCCTCATGTCCCACATTTCTCTTCCTCTGCATCTTGGCACCTTTCTTCTGTTCAAAAGTTTTCTGTAAATTTTCTTTTTTTTTTCTTTTATATAAATTAATTTGCTTTCAAAAAAATAAATTAGGATTCATCTCATAGAAAAATGTAGGCTCCTACCTTTAATCTCCTTGTTCATTCTATGAATGTCTTATTTTCTTGGCATTAAGGAATTTTAAAGTATTATTTTAAATAAATATTCACAGCAAACAGTAAAATAACCTCAAATTTTAGTTAAATAAACGCAGCATCCACTAGCTAAAAAAATTGAAATGCGCCATTTAATCATGATAAACACAAAACAAGAGCCTGGGGGCGTTTCTAATCAGTGATTGTAATCAACTGGGCCTTGTCACCTCACCAAAATGTCTTTGTCCCAAAAAATTAAAATGCCCAAGATCGATTGTTCTATTATCCACCACATCCTAGATTTGAATACTGGGACAAGGAACAACAGTAAGTCAATCAAGTGAGATAATGAACTTGAAAGTCACACACAGGTGATCAGGCACCGCCACCGAAGTCTGGAACAGAGGAATCCCTCAATACTGTCCAAAACAATTAGTTAACAAGCGACTGGGAAAACATCACAAACACAGACAACTTTAAAATGCTTAACAAGGTGATGTGGACTCTATGCTAAGTGCAAAATAACCTGCTGCCTTGTGGACAAAGCCACTCATTTATTAAGTATCGGGGTCAGTAAATGGCTTTTATAATCAAATATGGCTCCCAACTCAAGGGAGATGGGGAAAAACAAAACTCCCCAGGGCCGACCAAGTGGCTCAGTTGGTTAAGAGCGCAAGCTCTGAGCAACACGGTCACCGATTCGATTCCCACATGGGCCAGTGAGCTGCGCCTGAGTTGAGCTGCAGTTGAGCTGCCAATGGGTGGCTGAATGGCTCAGCTGATAACAGCGGTGTGCACTTAACAATAAGGTTGCCGGTTCAACTCCCGCATGGGATGGCAGGCTGTGCCCACCCACCGCAACTAGACTGAAAGCAGTGACTGGACTTGGAGCTGAACTCGCGCCCTGCAGAACTAAGACTGAAGGACAACAGCTTGACTTGGAGCTGATGGGTCCTGGAAAAACACAATGTTCCCCTTCCCCAATTCCCCAACACTGTTGTTCCCTTTCCCAATTCCCCAATAAAATCTTAAAAAACAAACAAACAAACAAAAACACCTCCAGTTAGTCTAAATAAGAAACAAGGAAAAGAGCTGGCTTGGGACGCCAGCGGCCCCAGTTCGAATTCCACATATGAGGGCCAGTGACACTGCCCTCTACAGCTAACAACAGCTCCACCTGGAACTGGGCTGTGTGAGCCCCGGCGACGGTGTGGACTGCAGCCCCTGCTGCAGTGGCTGCCATAGGCTACAGTGAGTGGCCGGCAGCCGGCGGTGAGTGGCTGGCAGCCAGTGTGAGCTGCCAAGAGCCACTGTGAGCGACCATCCAGAGGCCAGTGACCAATCTGCTTCACCCTCATGGGGAAGAGCGCAGTGACGATACCAACATGGGCCAGTGAAGCAACGTCCTCCACAACTAGACTGAAGAACAAAAAGACAGCAACTTGTCTGTTCCCCTTCCCCGGTTCCCCAATGCTGTTCCCCTCCCCCAATTCCCCAATAAAATCTTTAAAAAAAAAAAAAAAGAAACAAGGAAACACCATGAAGAATCGTGAGCAGAAGGACATACTGGAGAAAACAGTTTCCCCATTATACCTATTTCAGCTTGTCTTACAAACATTTCAAAGTCAGCACTTTAGAATGCTCATGTCTTCCATTACTATGGACACAAGATTCTAAAAAATACCACAAGCTAAGACATGTTTGTCCCAGAAGACACCCTCTGAATGACTGAACTCCAAGGATACAGCAAAGAGCTTTGGCCAGGGATCCTGCCAGCAGAGTTTCTGTATGTTGACCTTTTATGTCACCTATAAATAATAAAAAAAAAAAAATTAAAGAGAAAATTTCTAGGTATTTTCTTGGACAAAAAAACATTTTCAAACCAAAGCATTCTTCGTGAAGGAAATCAGACATTTTCAAACTATTAAGTTTAAAAATAGCATAAATTCTTCAATAAGCAATTTTAAAACATTTTCTCAATTTAAAATACCTGGTGGTCAGGGGCTGGGGGGATGGGGATTTGTTTAATGGGCACAGTTTCAGTTTGGGATGATGGAAAAGTCCTGGAGATGGATAGTGGCGATGTTGGTACAATAATGTGAATATACTTAATGCCACTGTGCTGAACACTTAAAAAATTGTTAAAATGGTCAATTTTACATTACATGTATTGTACAATAAAAAACAAATAATAAAAAATATCTTGGCAAATATGACTTGTATTCATCTTTTGTTATTGGTATATATTATTACAATTTTAATAGTTTTTTTCCTTTCTTAAAAAAAAAATCTTGGCATAATTTGCAAAGTTCTGGTTTATCCATGATCAAAGTAGTACAACAGGTCTCGTGTAACTGTAGGAGGTGGGAAGGTGGCCCCTGGCCAGGCTCTGAGCCTCCCTGGCCTCCTTTTCACACCTCCTCCGGGAACCAGGAAAGGCCTTGAGCCAAAGAACAGCAGCTCTGATTTTTAGCAGAATAACTTTAGAGGCTGAGTGGAAAGACTGAACAGGGAGACAGGTGTCATTCAGAAGCTGTGACAACGATCTCAAGCAGTGGCTCTCAACCTTGGCAATGTCTGAAAACATATTTGGTTGTCACAACTGGGAATGTCATGGCATCTAGTGGGCAGAGGCCTGGGATACTGCAATGCACAGGACAGTCCCCACAACACAGAATTACCCAGCCCAAAATGCCAGGAGTATCAAGGGTGAGCTAAATGATAGGTAATAAGGGGATCAGACTTTGGAGGAACTTCTGAGGCAAAACAAATAGGACTTCATAGTCCTGATTAGATGTTGGATGTGAGAAGAAAGGAATCAAAACTGAAAGCTTTAAATTTGGAAAAGTGGGTGAATGCGGGTGACAGAAATAAGGAGTGGAACTGCTGGTGTAACTGAGGGGACAAGATAATGAAACCAGTTTGGGCATGTCACTGACACTGAGGGACACTCAAGAGGCAACATCGCAGCTTGGAAAAAAGGCTGAATTAGAGACAAAGACTGTAAAGTATTCATACACAAATGATAATTAAAGACAAGAGTGGGTGACAACATACAGAGGAGGAACATGCAAAATAACAAAATATGTATTTTAGGGGACAAGATGAAGGAAAAGTCAGAAATAGAAGAAACAATAGTCCAAAAAAAGAGGAAAACGGATCAACAGGATATCCTTTGCAGCCAAAGAGTATCTTTCAAAAAGTGCAGGCTGGTGAGCAGTGTCAAATGCTGTAGCCATCAGGCAAATCATGCATCAACTTTGATGAAAATGATTTTGGAAAAGAAGAGAAGCAAGTGGATAGTAGCAAGAATCTCAGGTCTCTGGACATAAAAGCTCAAGGACCTCCACATCCGTTTGTAAAACCACAATAATGGGGAAAAAGCTGTTACTTTGGGTCATTAGATCTTTAATTTCTTCAACAATGACTTCATTTGCTGCTGTTAACAACTCATATTTTCCATCTTTACTTCCTGAGGGATTAAATTCAGAAGAAGGGTTGCCAGGGTCCCCAAAGAGGTCTCCAAGTCTGCCATTCTTTCCAGGATATAAAAATCGACTGAAACAGCAGGGGGAGAAAAAAAAAAAATAGTTACACCAGGACTCCGTGCCCTCACTACACATCAAAACGAATTTCAGCAGAGAAAATAAAACCCACACCAATGCTGGACTCATAAGAGTCCATAATAAATTTCATTTTTTTAAAAATGTGTAAAATAGGCAAATTGGCAAACATGAGTTAACCTCCCTCGAATGTCTGAATGATTCCACTGTTTTCTAATGAGAGAAAACATAGGATATTGGATGATAGGCCCTTGAGATGCTCCAGTGGGGTTGTCACTCTACTTTCTCAGATGACAACTGGGAGAGATTCATACCAAATTCTAACTTGCTACTAGTTGATTACTTGAGGTAAATTTTCTTCCCCAGTAATAGAAATCTGGTCTCTGAAAAGATTCCCCTGGTGTTTCATGACTTTTATAGTAATCATGTAAGACACATTTGTGATTTTTTAATCATTTTTTTTTTTTTTTTTAGCTGAGCCATCCTGCCACCTGTTGGCAGCTCAGCTCGGGCTGGGCATCGAACTGCTGTTGCTCAGAGCTGAGCTCACACTCTTGAGCAAGTTCTTAACCAACTGAGCCACTCAGCGGGCCCCATTTGGGATTTTAGAAAAAAAAGAAAAAACTTCGGTACAGCTTTTATCGATATCATAATCAAATCAGCATCATCTTTTCCATTCAATTCTGTGAAACATGGATGGCAATGGTGGAAGTAGGAACACTTTCTTGGTGGCCCATGGGTTCTTCCGACATATAAAAGGAAGTGGCTCTAAGAACTGAGAAACAGAACTATCCACAAACTTCTGAAAGACCTTGGTAAATGAGAGTCATTCTCTATTGTGATGAACATTTTGTTTTAGCTGAGCCATCCTGCCACCTGGTGGCAGCTCAGTGGCACCTCAGCTCAGACTGGGCATCGAACTGCTGCTGCTCAGAGCTCAGCTCCCACCCTTGAGCGAGCTCTTAACCAACTGAGCCCCTCAGCCGGTCCTGTGATGGACATTTAATTAAGACAATGCTGTATCTTACATGGGAATTAGATTTTACAGTCAGTGTGCAACGTGACACATAAATATGGTCCAAAGTATTCAGGCAAACCTTTACTGTACACATGGCCGTATCTGCTCATCCAGTCACCATCCTGCAGTGACGCTAACTCAGCTGATTTTTACACCAGCGTTAGAAAAGGTCACTGTTTCTTCAGCTGAACAGCAGATGGAGTAGTTGGCTTGGGTTGAGGAGACAATTCTATAATAAAACCCCTTAATTATAAATACTAAAATCACACACAGGCAGTGAAATACTCACACCATGAGAGGTACACAGGAGCCAAGATGGCTAAAGAGGGAGCAGAATCACACCTCCCATCTCACCTGCCCCCTGGGGAAGCCCCATGGGGAGGGCAGTGATGGGAGCTGCCCGCCCAGTATGATAATTCTGCTTTGCCTAGAGTGTGCAGTTGAAGCTATTAATGTAGAACAATTTACATGAGTCCATGATGCAACTCCACTATACACACCAGCTAAGGAGGCTTTCAGTATTCACATCTACCAAGGTTTCCATGTACTGATTCTCGATGCTGAGTATTGTTCACTGGTACAGAAAAAGAATGTTTCTGCAGCACAGAGTAAGAAGAGTACATGCTGGCTGGCATAAAAATTGCACGAATGTTAAGCACTGACGAGGTAGAGTGATCATAATGGTCATACCTTTCTTGAATGTGACTTGCTATCACAGCAAGTTTGTTGGAACGATTCATGAATAAGTGAGAATTTCCCAGCACCATCACCGCATCTATGCATTTTGATAAAGTAAACTATTGAAAAACAGAAAACATTAGAAAGGTAAATTAGCCATCCAAATAACTACATCAGGTCTCGAAATGATTGAGATTTCATTTAAATTTTAGACAATTGTTCACTGGTAAAAAAAAATTGCTCAGCAGTTCTCTCCTGCAAAGCCATAAGCCAAACACTTGAAAAATATAGTTTTTGAATTTTACTTATAGGAGGTCATTTCTACATCAGTACAATATTCCACAAATATTTTCTGCATACCACTTATGAATAGCAAACATGTCACATCTTCTGTAACAAAATTACAAGCCAACTATTGCTACACAGTGGATAGCAAACATGTCACATCTTCTGTAACAAAATTACAAGCCAACTATTGCTACACATGGAGTACATAATTAAACTGGTAATTTGTAAAAGCTTTCCAGCTGATCCATTCACCAAGTACACTGAGTGCCTGTTGTGCATTATATCCCTTCTTTCATGAAGTACTCACAAGTACTAACATAATTTAAAAACATAGGTGGATACTTTTATAATCCTGGAATAAGGCAAGTTTCTCTTAAAGAAAAGAATACTTCAGGCAAAAAATAAAATGCTGATAAATTTCACTCTATTAAAAAAAAGTAAAACAAACCTATTAAAATTTCTATATGGAAAAAAAAAAAGAAGACTATAAACAGGATCGGCCGAGTGGAGCATTGGTTAAGAGCTGGTTTTGGTTGGGACACCAGCGGCTCCGATTCGGATCCCACATATGAGGGCCAGTGACACTGCCCTCTATAACTAACAACAGCTCCACCTGGAGCTGGGCTGTGCGAGCCCCGGCGATGGTGTAGGCTGCAGTACCTGCTGCAGTGGGCTGCCATAGGCTACAGTGAGTGGCCGGCAGACAGCGTGAGCTGTCAATAGCCACGGTGAGCAACCATGCAGAGGCCGGCGACTGATATGCCTCATCTGGGAAGAACGCAATGACGATACCAACATGGGCCAGTGAAGCAACGTCCTCCGCAACTAGACTGAAGAACAAAAAGACAGCAACTTGTCTGTCCCCTCCCCCGATTCCCCAATTTTTTTTAAAAAAAAAAAAGACTATAAACAAAAGTGAAACACAAATTACAAACTAGAAAAAATTAATTGCAACACATGACAGGCAATGGATTTTCCTTTTAATATAAAGTGTCCACAAATCATAAATTTAAAAAAATAAAAAAATAAAAGAACACCTAGAGAGAAAAATGGGCAATGCCCTAAGGGAGAAATACAATGGGCCATCAATTACACTAAAAGTAAATTGAGATAACTTTTTTGGTACATCATAATGGCAAAAGATAAAAATATGGAAAGAGGGCCAGTGGAGTGGCGCAGTGGTTAAGAGCTGGCTTGGGACACCAGTGGCCCCGGTTCAGGTCCCACATATGAGGGCCAGTGACACTGCCCTCAAAAAAAAAAAAATATGGAAAGAGAGCATCTTGTCGCAGTACCAAAAAAAAAAAAAAGAAAAAAAAAGAAATTCTCATATACCACTAATAAAAGTTCAAAATTACTTTCTGGAAAGTAATAAGGTAACATGCAGTGATGTACTGACCTAGCCATACAATGGAACACTATTCAGAAATAAAAAGGCATTGAACTACTGATTCATGTAACAATATGGACAAATCTCAAAATAATTATGCTGAGTAAAAAAAAACAGACAAAACACCCCAATACATTCTGTTATATAAAAATCTAGAAAAATGCAAACTAATCTAGTGACAAAAAAGCAGATCAGTGGTTGCCTGAGGGTAGGGACAGACAGAGAGAGGTGGGTGGAATAAATTACAAAGGAACATAAAGAAACTTCTGGGGATGATGGATCTATATGTTCATTATTTTGACTGTGGTGACAATTTCATGAATGTATATACATATGTGAAAACATATCAAATTGAATAGTTTAAATGTGTACAGTTCACTGAATGTCAATTATATCTGAATAAAGCCGTTTTTTTAAAAAGACACCATTAAGAAAATGTAAAAATAAGCCACAAAGTCATAGGCCAAAAGAAAATATTTGTAAATCATATATTTGATAAAGGACTTGTGTCCAGAATATAAATAATTCTCACAACTCAATAATAAGAAAATAAGCAGCCCAGTTTAAAGATTGGACATAAATTTGAATACACATTTCACCAAAGTAAATACATGATGGCTAATAAGCATATGAAAAAAAAAGACTCAACATCATTAGTCATTAGGGAAATGTAAATTAAAACCACAATATACTACCATCTCACTATAATGAGTATAATCAAAAAGACAGACAAGTGTTGGCAAGGAAGAAACTGGAACTCTCATATACCACTGATGGGAATGGAAAAGAGTGTACCCGGTTTCAGAAGTTTAGCCGCATCTTGAAAAGTTAAATCTAAACTTACCATGTGACCCAGCAATTCAACTCATAGGCATCTATCTTCTCAAGAAAAATGCAAACACATGTCCACACAAAGACTTATTTGTGAATTGTCAGCACTATTCATGATAATGAAAAAGTGGAAACAATCCAAATGTCCATGACTAAATAAAACAAGATGTATCACGTATATCCGTACAATAAAATACTGCAGTAACAAAAAGGAACCCCCAGTACAAGCTACAACATGCATGCACCTCAAAAATATTACACTAGGGGCCGGCTGAGTGGCGCATTGGTTAAGCGCTGGTTTTGGGATGCCAGCGGCCCCGGTTCGGATCCCACATGAGGGCCAGTGACACTGCCCTCTACAGCTAACAACAGCTCCACCTGGAGCTGGGCTGTGCGAGCCCCGGTGATGGTGTGGGCTGCCATAGGCTATAGTGAGTGGCCCGCAGCCAGCGTGAGCGGCTGGCAGCCAAGAGTGAGCTGCCAATAGCCGCGGTGAGCGACATCCAGAGGCCAGCGACCGATCTGCCTCATCCGGGAAGAGCGCAATGACGATACCAACAGTGAAGCAACATCCTCTGCAACTAAACTGAAGAACAAAAAGACAGCAACTTGTCTGTTCCCCTTCCCCGATTTCCCAACGCTGTTCCCCTCCGCCAATTCCCCAATAAAATCTTTAAAAAAAAAAAAAAAAAAATATTACACTAAGTGAAAAAAGCCAAAATCAAAAGACTACATATTACCAAAACTCATCCAATATGAAAAAAAAAAGAAAAAAATCACTCAAATACTTTAATAACTATCTAAAAATTTTAATTCGTGGCTTAAACCTCTCCAAAAAGCAAAAGCATGGTTAAGAGCTCGCTCAAGAGTGCAAGCTGAGCTCCGAGCAACGGCAGTTCGATGCCAGCCCGAGCTGAATTGCCGTTGAGCTGCCAACAGGTGGTAAGATGGCTCAGCGAAAAAAAAAAAAAAAAAAAAAAGCAAAAGCAACATCCAGGCCCAGACAATTTCACTGGAGAATTGTACCAAGTAAGAACTGACACCCATTCTAAATGATCTCTTCCACCAAAACAGAAGGGAACATTTCCCAATTCATTTTATGAAGCCACTACCACCCTTATACTGAAATCAGCCAAAGACAGTACAAAAAAGAAAAAGGAAACAGACCATATCTCTCATGAAAATAGATTTAAAAAATCCTGAATAAAATATTAGCAAATTGAATCCAAGTAGGGTTTATTGTGGGAATGCAAGGCTGGTGCACGATCTGAAAACCAATCCATGTAATCCACCATATGGACAGGCTGAAGAAGAAAAACCACTATGTGATGCAGAAAGGGCATTTGACGAAATTTAACATCCATTCATGATAAAAATCTCTAAGCATGGGCCAGCCGTGCATTGGTTAAGAGCTGGCTTGGGACACCAGTGGCCCTGGTTCGGATCCCACATATGAGGGCCAGTGACACTGCCCTCTACAGCTAACAACAACTCCACCTGGAACTGGGCTGTGCGAGCCCCGGCTATGGTGTAGGCTGCAGCCCCTGCTGCAGTGAGCTGCCATAGGCTACAGTGAGTGGCCGGCAGCCAGCGTGAGCAGCTGGCAGCCAGTGTGAGCTGCCAATAGCCACTGTGAGCGACCATCCAGAGGCCGGCGACCGATCTGCCTCATCCGGGAAGAGCGCAATGATGATACCAACATGGGCCAGTGAAGCAATGTCCTCCACAACTAGACTGAAGGACAAAAGGACAGCAACTTGTCTGTTCCCCTTCCCCAATTCCCCAACGCTGTTCCCCTCCCTCAATTCCCCAATAAAATCTTTAAAAAAAAAAAAAAAAAAGCGTATAGCAATTATAAAGAGAACACAAAGGAGCTCTGATGTGTGATGGAACAGCTCTGGATCTTGACTGGTAATGGTTACACAAACTTGTACATGTGACAAGGCTGCACAGAGCTACATATCCACGAACCAGCAGATGTAAAACTGTTGAGATCTGAATATGGCCTGAAGAGCATACTGAGGTCTATTTCCTGGTTTCACATCTGTGCTGGTTATGTAAGATGTCACCATTGGGGGAAGCTGGAGCAGGGCACACAGGACCTCTCGGTACCATTTTGTATAACCTCCTGTGAGTCTAATTATTTCAAAACAAAATATTTCAAAACAGAAAGGTGTTTTTTTTTTAAAGACCAAATATTGCATGAAATCATTCTGAAATGTCCAGAAAAAGCAACACAGAGACAGAAGTGGCTGTCCGCAACAAGGGGATGCAAGCTGCGACTGACCATAAATAGGCACGAGGGAACTTTCTGGGATAATAAAAATGTTCTAAAACAGAATTGTGGTGATGGTTACACAACTGTATTGTGGTTTTTACTAAAAAAATCATTGAACTGCACATTATGATGAGTAAATTTTATAGTATGCAAATTATACCTTACCAAAGCTGTTTTTTTTAAGACGCAACATAAACATTTATTGTTTAACCAGAATTATCCAAAGCCCTCCTCGAGCAATCTTACCTGAGATTGCTTTAATGCTTGCTTTCCCCACCAAATTGGGTTGGTATCAACGATGATAACTAGAAGATTCAATTCATCTTCTGAAAATATTAACAAAAATAAAAAGCATTAGAGCTGCCACTGAGCTGCCAACAGGTGGTAGGATGGCTCAGCTGGTGAGAGCATGCGCTCCTAACAAGGTTGCTGGTTCGACTCTCGCATGGGATGGTGGGCTACGCCAACTGGAACTAAGACTGAACACAGCATCGTGAGCTGAGCTGCCACAAGCTGCTGTCGGGCAGCCAGATGGCGACTAGACTTGGAGCTGAGTTAGCTGCGCCCTCCACAACTAAGATTGAAGGACAAAACTTGGCTGTTCCCCTTCCCCAATTCCCCAACACTGTTCCCATTCCCTAATTCCCTAACAAAATCTTTAAAAAGTAAATAAATTAAATAAAAAGCATTAGCCTCATGAATCAAAGATAACATTCTCAATCCGTAAATTAAGTCCAGAGCAAGCACCACTACAAGCCTTTACATGTTTCTGATCCTACAAGTATGAGATTAACAAAAGGCCAAGTTCTTTAAAGATTTAAAGCTCTGGGGATCCTTAGCAAGCTCTTGCCTGCTTTTTGTATCACTGCATCTTTCATCCCTAGAATGTAAGCTCTGTAAAGGGGGATTTTTCTGTTTTGTCACTGCTTATCCACCCCCCCCCCATTCATAGAATATTGCCTAGCCATAGAGGATGCTGAATAAATATCTATTAAATGAACCCAAAGATATTTGCCTGGTCAACAGTAGAAGGCACTGATCAATTAGTATTAAGAACCACTAGTAGTTGAATTTCAGGCAGGGGGATCGGGGGTTAAAAGGAACACAGGAATCAATTTGGCCCCCACTCCACCAAATCACCTAGCAGCAAGGGCAGCTATGATTAGGGATCAATTTTTAAAAAGGTGAAAACCAAAGAGGGAAAACCAATTCTTATGTAAAGAATATTTTACTGTGAAACAAATTAGGCTCCTTTCCAAACACAGATATAACCAAACAGGCTAACTTAACACATTAATTCACTCAACGAACACACTAAGTACCAGTGTTAGGTGTTGCGTATACTGTGTCCACACCCTCAAGGAGCCTACACTCTAACTGAAGTAACACATATACGAACCCATAAGCACATGCTGTTATGAAAAACCCATTTAATAGCAAAAGGCAATGATGCCTTTCCTCCCCCATACCTTCCTTCTTGCAATTCCCTGGCTCCTGTATCAAGATAATCCCCACTCCATGTTTGATTTCTGCTTACATATCCAAGTCCTGTTTATTCTTCAAGACCCTAAACCGGTAGTACCCATCTTCAAAACCTCCAGGTCTTCTGAAGGTCCTGGCTCCCCCATCTCAGGAAAGCAGGAATGTCAGCCTCCTCTGCTCAGGCCCTGGCATATAGAATCCTATCATCCCATTCATGCTGACAACTACCCAGTGAGGGACACATTAGTGCCATTTTTCATCAATTACAAGATGTACCGCTTTTTTTTTTTACATTTAACAGGTGCTAAAATCAGGTGTCTCAAGACTAACACTGGCAGCATTTTTTTTCTCAGTTGTTTACTACGTAAAAGTACAATTCATAATCAATATTCTCTTAGATTAGGTGAAATACGGTATTCTGATTTTGCAAATGAAAGTAACCTGCTCTAAGTCACATGGCCTGCTAGCAAGTCACAAAGCCAGTGCCCTGCTCTGAAGACAGATCTGCTGGACTTGTCAAGACTGTGACTTCTCAAAGCCCCACTGCCCTGTACTGACCACCCACAGTACTGACAGGACTCACTCCCCCATTTTACAGTTGGTTTTTCGTGTCTCTTCCCAACCCTGCCCACCAGGCTGTGGACTCCTCAAAGAAGGAATGGCTTCTTGCTAATCCTGGGATGAAAGAACACATGTAAATCACACAACGAAGTGCCTAGCACAGAAGCAGCACTTAAAGACTGTGTCTCCCATAGGCCCTCACTCCCCCACCCGTAAGTCCTTAAGCCTTTGGCTTTACTCCCCATCAGGCCCCACCCCACAATTCTCAGGCCATCCATTCCTTGCTCCTATGAAAGAATGAGAGGCGTGTATCCATTTACAAGCAATGCCCTGGGAATTTCCTTGTTTGGGTCTCTACCTCCTCATTGGTAGACAGGGGCCTTGCCAGGTCTGCCTCCCTCCCAGGGCTGTGGTATGGATTAAAACCGATAAAGAGAGCATAAACAATTATTACCGCCTCCAAACAGATCTATTTCTATTCTTGTTTCCTACAGTCCATTTTTCACACAGCAGCCCAATCTTTACAATTTTAAGGTAGACCATAATACTGCCTTGCTTAAAACCCTAACAAGGCTTTGGATGACACTTAAAAATAAAGCTCCAACTCTTGATCATGGCCCACAAGGGCTCTGCACCTGGCTAGCCCTCTAATCTTATCCCTCTAGCTCGCCCTGCTGAGGCCACCCTGGCCTCTTTTTTGTTCAAGACATCAGGCTCTATAACTGGTAGGATAATGGGTGAAAGCCTCTCCACCTTCCTCGTTCCCCAGGCTCCCCCTTTCTGTCTTCTCATTGTACAGCCGTGGCTCAACTTGCCAGGGGCCTCTGCACAGTCCTTTGGCTGCCTTTCAGTCTCACGGGTCTTCCCTGGACAACTATCTAAAGTAGCTCCTCCTTAATCAACTCTTTACTTATTTATTATTATTATTTTTTTTTTTAGCTGAGCCATCCTGCCTCCTGTTGGCAGCTCAGCGGCTGCTCAGCTCGGGCTGGGCATGGAACCGCCGCTGCTCAGAGCTCAGCTTGCACTCTTGAGCGAGCTCTTAACCAACTGAGCCATTCGGCCGGCCCTCCTTAATCAACTCTTAATCACAATCTACAACATCGTCCCATTAGGTTGTTTTCATAACTCTTTGTTCCCCTTCGACCTTTTTATTTACTCGCCTATTGTCTGCCTCGCCCACTAGACTGCAGCCTCCATGTCCTCTTGCTGTATTCCCCAGCACATACAACAAATAACGCTGGGCACACAGGACGGGATCCAACAATATCTACTGAACGAATGAATGAATGCATGCGCTACTCCTCTAAAGACCAAACGGGTTACACCCAGCCCAAAACATATACTCCAATTGGCCGGGCCTGGCCGGATCCAGTTGGTCCAGCCCGGCGCCGCCCTCACCGTCTGAGACCATGGCGGCCGGGGATCCTCAGCGCAGCGCCAGCAGCAGCCAAGCCAGCATCCCGGACGGGGCGCACGCCGACTTCCGGCGCCGCCGAGTGACGCACGAGGCGGTCTGACCCCCGACCCCGCACCGTCTCCGCGGCCCCGCCCCCAAGGCGCCGGAAGTGGAGTGTGGCGCCGCGCCGCGCGCTGTCAGTCTCCGTGGGTCGGCGCCGGCGCGGTCGCGGGACTCGCCCAGGCAGCGCGAGCGGCTCTGGGCCCCGCGGGCTCTGCGGTCCGGAGGGCACCATGGACGACACGGGTAAATCGGGCAGGAATGGGTCTGCTGGGCCTAAAACGGAGCCGCGCAGGGGTCCCGCCACCTCGCCCGCCCAGGCTGGGCTCCGGGGACACTTTGCAAAGTTCGGTTGCTCGGCTGCATGTGGTTCCTGCGAACCTTGCTCGCTGCACCCGTGTGCAGGGGATGGTCCCTGAGAGCCTCTGCAGACACCCCCTCTCCGCACGCTTCTTTCCAGTCCCCTCGTCCACGAAAGTGAGCCTTGGGACGCAGTGTGCAGGTCCTCGCAGTCTTGTTCCCTCATATGTGGGGCAGGAATAAGACTCCCTGTTGGATCTGGTACTAGAATCAAAAGAATAAGGCGCGTTTGATGTGTGCATCTAGTGTGATGACCGAAGTGTGTTATTAAGTGAAATATTACAATGTACAAGGGCAAACTTTCACGTTAAAAAGGTACAGGGGGTTGACCTCTACATACACGTAACTAAGTCTGTATGTGAACAGGCTGGAATTAACATACACTGTCCGCAGGGGTGCAGGAGAATTTGATAAGATGGTTGACGCTGGAATTCGTGGGGTCAAGGATAAGAGGAAGAATGACCTTTCACTGTCATTCAGTAGCTGTCATCTCTAGTCCCATCAACAGTTATTCCCCTGAAAGCCAAACACCCTGACAAGTCGTTTTTCAATTATGCTGCTTCATAAGGTGAACAATTATTGACAGCTCTCTGGCCTTAGATCCTGATCAACGAATTTGATGAGTCACTTTTTTCTCTCTTTCCAGAGTTAATCGGATACTTTAAGTCTCAGATGAAAGAAAATCATGACACAGCCTCAGCAGTGGCTGCCATTCGGACTTTGCTGGAGTTCTTGAAGAGAGATAAAGGTAAAGAAGGTCATCAAACACGTTGGGCCTTAGGAAAATTTTCTAATAACTGTTAGAAGTGCAGAAAGTGAGAGATACATGTGTGCGTGCATAAGGTAATGTCGCCACGAGCGCGGCCTCTTTCTTCATTTCAGCCTTCCTCTTAACTTGGAATGAGCCCTCAAGTTACCATTAAATGGATTCCCTTTCGTAAATGAAATATACTTTGAATCAAGAGTGACCATTTTATATCAAGTTGACCATGAAGCTTAAATTATAGCAATAGTTCAGCTTTATAACTGTTTATTGAGCTTCTGTCTTGTGCCAGATTCTACAGAGAACATTCCAAAATAAATTCTGGTATTCACGTCATTCACTGCGATCACCTACTAATTCAGGCATTCTAAATGTAAGCATCTGGGTGAAGCGTGACATATATAAACAAAATAATAGCCTTCTTTAATCCAAAGGGCTGGACTCGAGACGTGTTTCTAGGATAATCTCCAGTGTCTTCCCTTTGTACTTAACATCGAAACACCTAAGCTTCACCTACACCGCCTCACAGAGCTCACCTGCCACTGCTCCTTAATTTCCTTCCATGATATCCGTCACTGAACTGTGCTTCAGCCTTGCTGGCCTCTGTTTCTCATACCGAGCTTGTTCCCATCTCAGGGCCTTTGCTCTATTAGTCTACTCCTGGAACCTTTCCCACTGGATCTTTATCAGCTGAATCCTTTCTTACTCAGGTCACAGTTTAAATGACCCCATTCCAAGAGGCCATCCCTGTTGACTCCAGAGTAGCTTCACCTTTCTCATCATTCTGCTTTTTCCTGTCCTCATTACACTCTGCAATGAACTTGCTTATTTCTTTGTGTGCTAGTTTATTGTCTGCCTCAGGACAATCCATCAGAGCAGGGACCCTTGCTTGTTCACTGGTATATCTCTGGCATCTAGAATAGTGCCCAGCATACAGTATACACCCAGTAAATATTGGTTGACTGAATGAGTGAGTGAATCGCAGACCCTCCAAGGGGCTGTGATACTAAAGTGAACATCACATTCTTTGTGCGATCCATCCAGGGGAGACAATCCAGGGCCTGAGAGCGAATCTCACCAGTGCCATAGAAACCCTGTGTGGCGTGGACTCCTCGGTGGCCGTGTCCTCGGGAGGGGAGCTCTTCCTGCGCTTTATCAGCCTCACGTCCCTGGAGTACTCTGTAAGCCGCTGCCCTCCCTTGGGTTCCTTCTCTACCTCTCTGTTTGGCTGCAGTTCTCTGCCTTGCCTGGATCTCCCGCTCTTCCCCTCATTTTGCTCTTTTCTTCCTAGGATTACTCCAAATGTAAAAAGATCATGATTGAGCGAGGGGAGCTTTTTCTCAGGAGAATATCACTGTCAAGAAGTAAAATTGCAGATCTGTGCCATACTTTCATCAAAGACGGGGCGGTGAGTAGATATCATGTGTGGTAACTGGGAGCGAGGACTCCTGGGGTAAAATCCTGCCTCTGCTACTTACTTGCTGTGTAACCTTGGACAAGTTATATCACCTCTCTGAGCTGCAGTTTACTCGTCTGCTAAATAAGGGTGATAATAGCACCTACTTCATAGGATTGTTGTGAAGATTAAAAAGATGGTATGTATAAGGACTCTGCACTGTGCCTGGTACATAGTAAACACTAATATTATTATTATAGATAGTTGTCACTTGAAACTGGCAAAGAAAAACACTGGAACAGAAGGATGATTCTTGATTTAATAAGGTGTCTTATTAAAGAAGTATCTTTATTATTGGATATGTACTGAATTAATCTGAATTAAATCAACATAGAACAGCACTTGTCACTGGTTAATACTGTCTTCCTGCTGAAGGTTAGCACTGGATTGAGATTTTATTTTTAACTTAATTTTAAATGCTATTGCAGAGATGCAAAGCTGCCTAGTGTTTATAAGTGGAAAGACAGGAACTGCGTCTTCCAGCACAGGGGTAATAAAACTTTTATGATGTGTCTCCCACCAGCATACCTCCTCTGCCACCTAAGCCTCCAATGACCATAAAATTCTTTACTCGCGTTTTGACTCAAATCTTGTCCTGTTTTATTACCTTCTTCCCAACTTTTGAAGAATATTATTAAATAAATGACATAATAGGTGTGAGTGGAACTTGTACAAAAGCCATTTGCAAATAAGGCCATTTTTAGCCAAGTGGAAGCACGATTATGACTGCTATCTCAGAGGCCTTCTCCCTCCAGCCGCACTGTCTGTATTCCGTGGGTTTCATTTGCGCTTGTTGATAGACCTGCCTCGGTGCTGACTTAGACTAAGTCTAGAGCAGAGCTGCTCAAATTTGAACATGCAGATGAAGCCCCTGGAGATGTTATTAAATGCACCTTCTGATTCAGTGGGTCTGGGGTGGCCTGAGAACCCGCATCGAACAAGGTCTCAGGTGAGGCCCAGGAAGGAGCTAGGGAACGATGCCCATCTCGCATTGCGCAGCCCCCGTTCCTCAGAACAGAGGTTACATGTGCCTGCACATTGTTTCTGGCCCATAAATGGGTGCTGTTCACCTCGGTGTGTATAAATTTAAAAAAACGTTAACCAACGTTTTGGATTTTGGGGCTCCTCTAGAAACATCAGATGATCTGACAACAGTGGGACCAGTCCCACCCGGCCCACTACTTTTATTTATGTTCCCCGCCTGCTGCCTGGAGGCCCAAGTGTGCAAACCATGTCTGAGAAACAGAAAAACCAACCCAAAGGGACCTAACGGAGCCTTCAGATATACAGGCTTGGGATCCCACATCTGTACCTGCTATGGGAAAAAGGAAACCCATAATACGTTCCTCTGGCAGAAACCTTTTTCACCTTGTGTATGGGCTGAGAGCTCATTGTGCCGTCAGGATCTTTCTTTCGGATTAGCGTTGATTAGTGAGAAAGCGTGCCAAAAGCCTTCGAGTCCCAAGAACGTGCAGTGGAATGGCCGAGGGTATGGGTGACGGGCGGAAGCTTGCCCCCTGACGGAGCTTTGTTGGTCCACAGAGAATATTAACTCACGCCTACTCCAGAGTGGTCCTGAGAGTCCTGGAGGCAGCTGTGATGGCCAAGAAGCGTTTCAGTGTGTACATCACAGAGTCACAGCCTGACTTATCGGGGCAAGTATCTTTCCATTTGCCTAGGGGCCAAGCAGTCCTGTATTTTAAGGAACAAACGAGAATTAGGATCCGTGGTGGAGGAGCCAGGCCATGGCCCGCGACGTGCCCGTCAGTCGGCACTGCCTGTGCCTGTGCCTGTGCCTGTGCCTATGCCTGTGCCTGCCCCAGGATGAAAACCCTCTGAGCTAAAGTAGGTCCCAGTACAGGATCCAGGGGTTTTATTAGTCAAATCAGAGGAACAGCACGACATCATGTCAACTGAAACATTTTAAATCCAAGAACATAAGTCACATCTATCTACCCAGCAGATAATGAAATTTTTCTTGTTTCTGAATTTGCATCTCTTACCCAGAGTCCTTAAGACTATAGTTTTCCTGAAATACATACTTCCTTCTAAAGAATCCAAATTCTTGTTTCCTTTGTCCAGTCCTGGGATCTGCCCCTAATCCATTAACATTACCTGAGTTTCAAGCTAGTGTGATTTATCATTGTCAGTTAAGTGACTCATCGTATACCATTATGGGACATGCTTAGATTTTCTCTGTTCTCAAAATGTCATTTTCAGTAAGAAAATGGCCAAAGCCCTCTGCCACCTCAACGTTCCTGTCACCGTGGTCCTGGACGCTGCTGTTGGGTAAGCGCCTGGCTTCCCCGGCCTCACCCACTCTCAGGGCTGGTTTCGAGTGGGGTGTTCGGATTGAAGGTTTGCGTCCCATTCATAAACCTGCACTGGTTAGCGTCCTGCCTCTTAATTAGTAACTGCATTAAACCAGCAAACGCATTACAAGGTCTTGACGGTGTACAGAAGACAGGGCTGGAGGTGCTGGGAGAATGGGCGTCTTTTACGTAGTATTAGGGTGCAAAGGTCTGTTTAAGGTCAGCATGCGTGGTTAGCATGCTCGGTGGCACTCTGGGATTTGTCATCTCACCCACGCAACTTAAACCGAGGCCACGTGTCTGTACCTCACAAGAGAAAACAGGACTAATAATCTCTTGGAAAGAAAACACATTAAGACAGATGGTTAAGGAAATTGGGAATGTGTTCAAAAGTAAGCATTTTGAAGAATTCTACTATTTGCTCAATTTAAAAGGTAAATTGGTTTTCACCCTACCTGAAAGAGTCTTAAAGTGCATAACTCTTTTTTCCAACTTCAGATCACATCCTAGGTTTTTAAATTTCAGGTTTGTTTGTTATTGAAGGTGAACAGAAGAGCACACCTTGCGTAGTAAGGATAAATACCGGGCCATGAAATTCTGGCTTGCTACACATACGTGTGAGCACCTACTGGGTGGCCGTGGGGCGTGTACCTCTTACTTTGGGGTCGGTGCCAGGCTGTCTCGTGTTAAGGGCTCTTTTGAATGAAGTTATTTAGGGGAGGAACTTAACATGGTGAAAATGGAATATTAATCTTTCAGGTGGTGATGCTACTAACAAGAGCTAAGAAAAGAACGTAAAACAATTTTTTTTTTGTTAATTTCCTTAGCTATATCATGGAGAAAGTGGATCTCGTCATAGTTGGTGCTGAAGGAGTTGTTGAAAATGGAGGAATTATTAACAAGGTAGGAACATCACTGCTCCACAGCTCCTTGTTGAAGGCCTGGCGGTGTATCGTGGACCCAGGATATTGGGTCCACAGATTGTGTTCTGTGTTATGTTGTTCAGCCATCTAACCCCAGGTGGCTGCAGGGCTTTACCGCTGCATCGAGTTGTTGTCAGGTCCTACACGCCATTGCAGTGCTCAGCCCAATTTCAGTCAGATTTCTTTCTGCTTTGGAGATTGATCTATGTAAATTAGGAGAATGTAACTTATATTTTCTTAAAACATGTTTGAACAGAATTGGGTTTTGGGTTGGTTTTCTTTTGAATTGAGCATCATTTTTTTTTTTTTTTTGAGGGCAGTGTCACTGGCCCTCATATGTGGGACCCGAACTGGGCCTCTGGCATCCCAAGCCAGCTCTTAACCACCACACCGCTTGGCCAGCCCAAGCATCTTCATTTTCACCTGTACAGTTCAGTGGGATTTACATTCACATTGTGCAACCATCACCACTGTCTGTTTCCAAAACTTTCCCTTCATCCCAAATAGAAACTCGGTCACCATTCAGCAAAACTCACCACTCGCCACTCCCCGCAGCCCCTGATCTAATGTAGAATACTTCCCACCTCCATGATTTTTGCCTAGTCTTGATATAAGTGGAATTGTATCATTTCTTTCCTCTTGAGTTTAGCCCCTTTCACTTAGCATATTTCAGAGCTCGTGCATGCCACAGCGTGTCAGAGCGTCATTCCTTTTTATGGCTGAACCAGGTACCACTGTATGGTGGCCCTCATTTGTTTATCCACTCCTCCTCTGACGGACGCTTGAGTTGTTTCTACTTTTTGGCTACTGTGAATATCCCTACGGGTGGAACTGCTGGGACAGATGGTAATTCAGGGTTTACCACCAAACTGTTTAACCCAGCAACACACCATTTTACATTCCCACCAGCAGCATGCAAGGATTCCAGTTTATCTACGTTCTTGCCCTCACTTGTTTTTTTAATTACAGCCCTCCTAATCGGTGTGATGTCTCACTGTGGTTTTGACTTGCATTTCCTTAATGACTGAGGATCCTGAGCATCTTTTCATGTGTTTATTGGCCATTTGTATAGCTTTGGAAAATGTCTATCCTGTTTTTTTAAAAGAGCCTCTTTAATTCCAAAGCCAGAATGACGTATATTACATTTCCCCACACACTTTCAGTTGCTTCCACCTCAGGTATGCTGTGAGATCTCACCCTGCTCCACCTTCTCTGCCTCCCCAGATTGGAACCAAGCAGATGGCTGTGTGTGCCAAAGCACAGAACAAGCCTTTCTACGTGGTTGCGGAGAGCTTCAAGTTTGTGCGGCTCTTCCCACTAAACCAGGAAGATGTCCCAGATAAGTTTAAGGCAAGAGTTTGACATATTTGAAGGGGTATTTGAAAAAATGCTGTACTAAGAATGTTCCAGTAACACTCACTTCCCACTGCTGCTTTCTCCAGCACATGGGATACAAAGATAAATTGGTGATTGTTAGGCTCACCGAGTCTAATTTGTCCCAAACTCAGAGTCTAACTTGTCCCCGGAATTTCAGTCTCTTGCTCACTAAAGCATGAGAGATGGGCAGAGGCAGCAGGCGGGCTGGCGGTTAACAGTCCAAGCTCTGGAGGTAGCTGTCTGGCTCAGCTCCCATCTCTGCCACTACTGCCCAGGTGACCTTGGGCAGGTCCTTTCACTTTAAACTCTGAGCTTGTTATCAGTACAAGGCGAGTAACAGTATTATCAGTTAGGTAATCCATGGGAGAGCTTAGCACAGGGCCTGCCCATGGGGAGCTCCCTGTAAATTCTGTTACCTTGAGAGGCTGGAGGAGCTCACCCCGCACACAGGTGAGGGGCACATGGTGCAGGTTTTTCATTAAATTGGCCTTTGGCCAGGAGGCCACCATGATCTGCCCTCGGCAGTGTGCTGCTCAGCGGGCCTCTCCCCATCTCCAGAGAGCGTGTCCAGGCAGCTGCACGTTGACTACGCAGGCCCAGCCCCGCCATGCAGAGCCTTGGGCTTGGGGCAGACTCACGTTCGCTCCCTGTTTCCTCAGTACAAGGCAGACACTCTGAAGTCGGCGCAGACCGGACAAGATCTCAGAGAGGAGCACCCATGGGTCGACTACACCGCCCCTTCCTTAATAACACTGCTGTTTACAGACCTGGGGGTGCTGACGCCCTCAGCCGTCAGCGACGAACTCATCAAGCTGTATCTGTGACCACTGGGTCCTTTCCTGCCACGTGCAACTGATGTAGTTGGGACAGGGTGAGTACCCTCACCCCTCGCTGAGCCAGGCCAAAGCTCGATTGTCTTTTTAATGAAGATTTATGAACTGAGGACTTAAAATCATATGTCTTGAAGAATTTTTTATTCACTTCAGTCCCATTTAAATATGTTCATGGTTCCCCGAAAACTCAACCTAAATTGTGCTTAGTTTCCAGATATTTTCATTCATTTCCTGTTTCCAGACATATGAGTTCAATTATTGCCACTTAACTGATGAAAGAAGACGTGACCAAGTCTCCCTCCCTTCATCTTCCCCGAACTCCAGACTGATCTGCCAAAGGCATCAAAGAGATGCAAAACTGAAAATCCAGGGGCGGCCGGTTAGCTCAGGTGGTTAGAGCGCAGGCTCAGAATATCAAGGTGGCCGGTTTGATCCCCACACGGGCCACTGCGCTGCACCCTCCACAACTAGATTGAAACAACTACTTGTTTTGGAGCTGAAGGGTCCTGGAAAAAAACACTGTTCCCCAATAAAAATTTTTAAAAAAAGACTGAAAAAGCAGGTGTTCCTACTGTAGCCGGGAGCCTCTTCAGCACCTAACAGCTGCCCAGGACATGTGACACATATGGTGCCTTAGAAGAATGGCGGGAAACGCTTGCTCAGTTGGCATCAGGCTTGCAGTGAACATGAGCCAGGGGCTGCCATGCCCTGGACAGGATCGAGCCAAAAGGGGTGGAAACTACCCAGAGAGCCCAAGGAAGACACAGCAGCCTTTAGCAGGACTATCCTGCATGGCTCACCCCTTAGGAAGACGCCTTCCCGAACATTTGTAAACTTAAATTCTGTGTCTGTGAAAGATGCCAATTTTAACATGTTTGGGACCTGAACAACTTTTAAAAATTGGACTTGGGAACAAATTCAGCATCTTTTCAAATAAATTAAGATTTTGACATGGTGTTGCATCAGTACTGAGTGAGAGCTGACCCTGGGCCCCGCGGTATGGGCCCCCACAGGTGACGACACTGTGTAGCCACACTCACACACTTAAGACACAGCTGATTAGAAGGAAATACAGTTTATTCAATAGAAGGCATAACAATGTTCCTTCCCAGAACATGACTTGCTTCCTGTTTCATCAGATACTCCCCAATAAAACAGTACTAGGGACTAGTCTTAAAAAAGGAAAACCCAGCCACATGACCTGTCCAGGTATTCTGTGCAGCGCATCAGAGATACCTAAGTCCAGGGTAAGCACTCCCGGGGAGGCCAGGTGCCTGAGAAGACTAAGGAACTTTCTACAGCCCACGATGGAGTATACTTCAGTATCCGTATGTTAAAAACTAAGTATAAAATAGCCCTGGAAAAATGAGCTCTCTATTATAGGTGACCCTTGGAAATAAATAAGGACATTAATTATTTACACTCAAATGAGTTTATATTTTCTTCCCTTGGTCATTTTCACGGCTGGTATGTATTTACTGAAATATTCACGTGTGAATCCCGCTCATGTCTCCCCAGTCTGAAGCGACAGCTTTCAGAGATGGGATGCTGCGTGCAAGTCACCAAGTCTGACGCTCAGTGAAAGCAAACATGAGTGGCCGCATGTGGGGCCTGCTCACACGTCTCACCTGGAACACCGGGATCAGCCATCATCTCCCAGATCGGAGAGCCCGAGATCTGTCTTCACTGACTTTTTGCCACTTGTCAGCAACCCCTTCTCAAATTCTTCTTCAGTGATTTTGCCTTTTTTAAACTTTTTCAAGAGCCTTGTGTCATTAAGAAGTTCCTCCATGTCCTCGTCTTCGATATCAGAACCCTAAATGCACAAGAGACCAGCAAACCCCTGAATTCCTCAGCAAGTGTGCTACACAACACCAGCAGCTTTTAATCAGGGGCGACCTGCTCTCAGATCAGCTCCCACAAGCTGATCACAAGCGTTCCCACCCAAGTCACCAGCATGATACAGAAATTTCAGAGCCCCCTCCCCCCCACGCGCAATTCTGATCAACAGATTAACTATTTCAGTAAAATTTGTTCCGAATTCTAGGTTGAGTATGTAAGTAATAAAACTGCAGACTTTACCTCTTCCCTCTTCCTTTTATCGTTCATTTTCTTCTTCTTTTCCTTTTTGGCCTTCTGCTTTGACCAAGCTTTAGTTTTTATGGATTTTCTTCTCCCTTCATTCTCTGTTTTCTCGTTTCTTTGTTGCTGCAGTAGCTTCTGCCTCTGCTTTTCTCTAATTTTATCTTTAAATGGAATGGTGTCGGTGTTAATGTCCACAGGCACGAACTCTGACAGCTGCTTCCCTCTCAGTTCTGGCATCTTGGGCATCCTCAGCAGGGCAAAACCTCGAGCAAGACGAGCAAAATCAAGGTCTAGTTAAACCAAAACACCAGAGTTAGCACACCCGGAACGGGACCATGACAGTCAACCCATGGGAGGTTCCCAGCAACCTCGCTTTTTCTAACCAAGTGATCTCAATGGATACATTTTAATTAGAATTAAAATAATTACATTTTTACTAAAAAGGAATACTCAGCAGCCAGTTTATTCTGTCTACTCAAACCCTAGGAAGACTTCCTGTTAAATGTTTAGAGAACATTAACCCTGACATACGCCTACGATTTATATAAGACTTGTAATACTTGTAAAACCATCAGGTGTTTAAGGTGGAGACAGTTATGTGACGAAGTCCAGCTTACCCTTTAATCTGAAGATGAGGCTGCACTCGTGCTTCGCGTAAGCCTGGACGTACGACACGAAAGCTTTCATACCCTTTTGGAACATGGCTCTGTCGGCGAGGGCCATGGCTTTGAGCTTTGGGAGGAGGTCGGCTGTGTGTTTCTGGAGTTTCATCTCCTGCAGGGGGCACTACACAGAGACCATGCTCACTTTCTCTGCTGGAACCACCACATTCCCAAGACGCCCCCATCAGAGTCACGGCCAATACACCCAAAGGCCAAACAATTCATTCTCATCTCAAATCAGAGGCTGTGAAGCCCAGATCCAAAGCAAGTATTTTACTTGGTCCAAAAAATATTTAAATTTTTTAAAGAAAATGTTTAAATCCGATTTTACATAACGATCCTGGTTTCTGGTTAGAAAGCAGGGCAATACTCAGTCCATGTTCCCAAATAGAAACACTCAGCTGGGGCCGAGCAGTGGCTGCCACCTGGATGAGGCTGGTGTCCCCCCGCAGCCGTGACGCCAGCCAGGCTCCCGCACTGACATCACTGGCCTGGCCCAGGGACTCGGCCACCCCGGTCCAAGTCGCGGACCACTTGCTGGCAAACTGCTTTTCCAACTCCCCCGTCACTGGGCTTTCTATGTGGAGAGAAGACCGCTTACTTTCTGGTTAATTGCCAGGAAGTTGATGTAGGACTCTTCCATGGGGAGGAGGAACACGAGCGCACTGCCGCCGTGGCCGATGCGGGCTGTGCGGCCACAGCGGTGCACGAAGGCACTGTGAGGGAAGGAGCACAGGACGGGACACGGTCACCGTGGGACGGCGGCCGACTCCGCAGCCCATCCCAACGCTGTCCCTTACGAGCTGGTGAATAAAGGTACATGGCAAACCAGACGGGATTCTGGAAGACATTTCACGGGAACCATAAAGCTTTTGAATTCATTCCCCTCTGATGGCACAGGGAGCGCATGGTCCAACAGAGAAGCTGGGAAATCATGAAAAGTATTAAAAAAATACAGAGGACCTGTAAGCCCTCCATCGAGAAGTAACCATTATTATTGCTCAGGGGTTTATATTTACAGGCTTTTTCTAATGTTTGGAAGCATTTAGTAGGAATATATGCTTACTGTGGAAGAATAACTGAAATTTCCATATATGGAAATACTATCTTCCTTTAAGCATTCTACCATGTACATTTCTGCAAGAACTTTAAAAAGTGTTTGAAAATACCTTTAATGGCTGTGTAACATGGTATCACTACTGACACCCCAGTGCCTCACCCATTCGCCTTTTTGCCATTTAAAATCATGTTTGACAGTCGTTTTGTTTACTTCCCCAGGCTAGACTCCTAGACAGAGGGTAACGCTCCATCAGGCGGTACCTTGCGTTGCTGGGAGGGTCGTACTGCAAAACCCAGTTGACTTCGGGAATGTCTATTCCCCGGGCCATCACGTCAGTGCAGACTAAAATCCCGCTGAAAAGAGAGAGCCACTGAGTGAGGAAGTCCCCCTTTCATCACCATCAGTCTTTGCTGATACCAGTGGTGACAGCAGCAACGTACAGATTCCAGAGTCTCTCATAGAAGCAAATACTTAGTAATAATATTCATTGTTTCTTCCTCCTAGGAATCTATAGCTTTAGAAATTCCCAATGAAAATAGGAGGTGGGGAGGAGATGGTAAAAGGATTCTTTAAATTAGCATATTTTAAGGCCACCAGAAGGCTCAGGTGGTTAGAACACGTGCTCTTAGCAACAAGGTTGCCAGTTCGACTCTCGCATGGAATGGTGGGCTATGGCCCCGCACCTCCGCCAACAAGACTGAAAGCGGTGACTGGACTTGGAGCTGAGCTAGTTCCCTCCACAACTAAGATTGAAGGACAACTTGACTTGGAGCTGATGGGTCCTGGGAAAAACACACTGTTCCCCAATACAGTTAAAAAAAAAAAAAAGAAATTAGCATATTTCCACTTGAAAAAAGAAACTAGTAGATCTAATCCTTTAAGCCGCTTAAAAAACAAGAGAAATTGTTCCTCCCTGACTGAGGTCTAGGTTGGTTGTGTCACTTTGCCCAGGTGCCGTTAGCAGTTGGTTGTGTCACTTTGCCCAGGTGCTTTTAGCAAAGTCCAGGATGCTCGGTAATTAAGAAAACCAGAAAAGCATCATTTATCCACACTGTCAAGTCAGGGTCACTGAGAGCCACGTTCCCCACTGTGCAGTCACTGGCGACCTGCCAACTGGATTTAATGGTTTGCCCTACCCGCTCTGTTCACCCATTCAACAGACAGCTCCCAAACCCCACTGGTCAGGCCCTGGGCCAGACCCTGGGGAATCCAGGAGCGAACATATCACACAGGCTGCTGTTCTGGAGGAGCTTAGGCTCCAGCAGGAACTTACGCAGATACAGCCAAGTTAATGCAGTGGGGACAGAGGACGGCCCTGGGCATCTAGACAGAGAAGGTGTGATAATGGGGGCCGAGGGGGGAGCGGGCTCCAGGCCAGGAAACAACGCACAAGGAGCTTCAGAGGCAGAGGGCCGTGCAAACGTGCACTGGGCTGCGATGGCCGCCGCGCCAAGCTCACCCACCTCTGCAGTTTGCGGAAGTCCATGAAGATCTTGTTGCGCTTGTGCTTCATCTTGCCGTGAATGCACATGACCGTCACGCCCTTCACCAGCGCCTCCAGGGCCTTCCCATAGTACTCCACACAGGCGCAGGTGCTGCGGAGGGACGGGGCTCAGCGGTTGCCATCGGCCCTCCTACAGCTGCGGGGGGGGGGGGGGCGTGCTCCCTGGGGGCAATGCAGACAATGGCTACAGGTGTCATCCACATCCAACCCGCTCTGCCAGTGAAAGGCCAACCTTTTGACCAAGTCCCTTAAACGCGAGCTAAAACCTCAAGAATGTATTCCCACTGTCTGAAGATGCTCTAGCAAGGGGGTCTCCCTGGCCCCCGGGAATGGACCTGAAGCTGTCGTTCATAACAAAAACAATGTCATCTTAAATATAGTTTTATAAGATTTCAAAACATTCCTGCTCCTCCTTTGGGGAACTGCTGCTTCTCCCATTAATGTGATCCCCCAGGACTCAGCAGGTAACCCCAGTTCTACCAGTCAGATCCTCTCCTAGATATTTGGTCTCAGCTCTGAGTCACCCAAGGACAAAAGGAAGGGAGCAGGGTCATCCAATGAGGATGTGCCCTAAAGGTGGCCGTGGAGATCTGAGTCTGTGAGTTTCCTATGCAGTACCCTCAATAACGTTTACCCCAAGCCCCTCTGATTTGGAGGGATTCTAACGTGACCTTGCATCCTTGTGCACATGAGGGAACAAGCTTATGGAGAGGCTGTATGAGTGGCAGAGGCAGAGCCACGCTTCGAGTCCTTCTGCAGTGTTCCCACCACAGGCTGCGGGATTCCAGTCGAGGCTAACTCTCACCTAATTAAGTACTTGTGCCAAGCGACTGCTTCACAGTTCCCACCACAAGTCACATGAGTAAAAAATAAAGCAGGTTGACACACAGAGGGCCACAACCTACAGATCCTGAAAGCCATCCAGTCGGTCCTGAAATCAATTTAGTGAGTTTGGACCAGAATAGAAACATCAGAATGCCTCGCACTTCATTCAGTGCACTATTATGGAAATCTTTGTGTCAGTTTCGTGAGTGTATGTGTACTGGTTTATATTTAACTGTGGGTCAATATAGATAAGCATTTAATTGGTGGAATGACAGATGGACAAGAACAAAAATTCTTTTCGTATTGCCAAAAGAACACCAGCACAGGTGTATTTTCAGGATAGAGGGTGGGCAAAGAACACACACATCCATTACTATCTTGTATTCCGACAACAGGACAAGCCCCACTGTGCCAGACACTGGGCTGACTGCCGATCCCAGCCTCCTCCACCCTCACCACAGAGGCTGCGACAGCTGCACACTCACTGAAGTGAGGGGCTGCAAGTGACCACCTCTGGCCCATAAAAGGAAAGCCGAGTCAGCCAGGGAGGAGGGGCTTCTGAGAAAACTGTTCTCTCCTATGATTAAAAGGTATGGATATAGGGCCGGCCGAGTGGCTCATTTGGTTAAGAGTTGGCTTAGAGTGTGTGCTCTGAGCAACAGGCCTGCCAGTTCGATTCCCACATGGGCCAGTGAACGCTGCGCCCAAGCTGAGCTGTCTCTGAGCTGCCAACAGGTGGCAGGATGGCTCAGCCGGTGTAACAAGATTGTCTGTTCGATGGTGGGCTACTCCCACCCACAACTAAGACTGAACTCGGCACCTTGAGCTGAGCTGCCACCTGACTGGCTCAGAGGATAGAGCGTGTGCTCTTAACAACAAGGCTGCTGGTTCGACTCCCGCATGGAATGGTTGCTATGCCCATCCACAACTAAGACTGAACACAGCACCTTGAGATTAGAGGCTACGAGCTGCCGGTGGGAAGCCAGATGGCAACTGGTGCCCTCCACAACGAAGATTGAAGAACAACAACTTGGCTGGTCCCCTCCCCCAATTCCCCAATAAAATCTTTTTTCAAAAAGGGACAGATATAGCTAACACTGCCCTTTCCACTCCCTCTGCCTTTCCTCCTTTATCTGCTGTCCATGCAGACAGGACGGCGGTGTGACAGTGATCATCTTGAAACTACGGGCTACACACAGGAAGGAGAGACCAAGACGCCACAGAAACACCTGGCGTTGCTGAGATATAAACCAGTGCCAGGAACTGCCTACCTCTGGCCGCCTGTTTACAGGAGAAAGATAAACCCCTCCTGTTTGAGCCTCAGAAGTTGGGTTTTCAGTCCTTTGCAGCCAAAAGCATTCCTGACTGAGGCCTTCCTAAATGGAGCTCCACCTCTGGGGCCCGCATACATCTGCACATGGAGGGTGAGGCTGAACCCCCAGCTCTCCCACCAGGTCCACAAGCATTACCTGAAGAAGACCAGGTGCTTTTCCTGCTTATGATTTCGAAGAAAATGTACCAGCTGATTAAATTTCTCATCAGCCTTACATACCTAAAAAATAACAAGGAAACCTTTAATAAAAACAAATTTATAGACAATAACAATCCCCACAACAATTTTCAGTGTCAACCTGACATATTAAGGAATCTAATTTCCTGCAGGAATGGGACACCTTGGTCCCCCTAGCTCAGAATAAACATCAGGATATGCTACTGTCACATGTAAGTCACTAAACACAGAACTAAGAGACAGAATCACCTAATCCAGTAGTTCCTAAATGCCAACACACAGGCAGTACCATGCGGGCCTAATGCCACTTCCAGGGAAGGCTGTTAAAATGCAGGTTCTCAGGCACAGCATACAGATAGATGGTGGTTCAGCTGGCCCAGGATTGGACCAGAAATCCATATTATGTAAGAGCTCCCCAGAGACTCTGATGTATAAGTAAGTTCAGAATCACTACTCTAAGGTGAACACCGGTTTCCAGAAAGGAATGTGCATAGTTACTGGAAAGAACTCCATGGATAGACTCTAGTCTCCCATAATAACGCACTCCAGTGCTCCATTCAGGGCCCTATACCGGGGACATTTAAATCCACTGGAATGCATTCCCCTATTTTTACCAAAGCCAAATTCTCAGTTTGGAATTTCTTCACTTGCACTCAGGCATCTATCTCTAAATGTAATCACTTCAATGAACGTACAATAGCAAAAGGCAACAGTAGGTACAGTGGTGTCCAAAGCTCACATTCACCAGTACTTCTATGTACTCAGCACTGGCCAAACACCTTCATCTGTATTAATAAATTAACCCTCAGAACAACCCCACCAAGTGGGTACGACTAGAGCCCCCATGTTGCAGATGATGAACTGGTAAGCTCATCTAGTTCAGTTAGTAAGGAAAAAAGGTAAGATATGCACCCAGCTTTTAACCACAAAACCGTATACCAAACCCCTCCCTCACCGGGAGAAGCAGGCCCAGCCTCGGGCAGATAAGTGAAGGCCAAGTTTAACCCGTCTGATCTCCACCACATCCTCCAGGCAGCTGCGCCACAGGCAGTTTCTGATTTGCAAACTCTCGCCACCCTTACAGCCCCCAGCAACAGGGACACGGCTCTGGAAACCAGCCCACTCATTGTGAACGTGCAGCTGCATTCACGGGCTAAGGAAAGCCTGAAAGCCTCTCCCCTGCCTGATGCAGACAGGCCTTTCAAGCAGTGGCACTGGCCTGTGGGTTCTAACAGCTGCCTCCTGGCCCATTCCAGCGATGGGAGAGAGCAGCAAGGGCGGCGGCCTCGTTACCCAACAATCACATTTCCAAAAGCCCTCCTGCCACCTTGAGAGGGAACTCCAGGCACCGCAGTAGGGTTGACTGCTGTAGACTAGGCTATTCCGTGGCGCAGATCAAAACTGCTGAACATTTAGTTTACAAAGCAGCAGACCGCTGTCACCCACCAGTCTCCTTCAGAGCGGGTCCATCGTGTGACTGTGTGTGTGTCACATTAGTGTCTAGCTGTGTCCTTCTCTAACTCAGGCTCATTCTGACGGGCCCGGGAACCCAGTGCTTCCCATGCCCACACCTAGCACGCCCCACGCACGTGGACTAAGGACATTCGATGGCTTGGGGAGAGGAGGTCCATACGCGCACTGGCCTTAGAGACTGTTTATCATACACTTATGCCCACGTTAACTTATTCACTCCTTCGACAACTAGGATGACCCACATCCCTTGTCCTGCTTGGTCCCTAAATGCACTTTAAAATATACCACAGGTATCCTTTTACAGATTGACTTTCCTAGAAAACTGCAAGCGATTCCCTGGAACACTCATCCTTGCTCATTTCTGCCTATTAGTGCATATTAGTGAGAACACTATATCATATCGATAAAACAAATAGACAGGGAAGGTTAAGAAAAAATTAAGGAATCATTTTTCAAGTAAATAGAAACACAAAAATCTAATAAATTACTAAAACAATCATTACAATTGATCACTTAAAAGGAAAGAACTAAGCTTACTGAGAGCAATTCAAGTAAAAAAATTTTTTTCATTACATTGCCTTAGCTTAGAATACTTGTTTTATTTTTCCAAGCTTCACTGAGATATAATTGGCAGATAAAAAAACATATGTATTTGAGGCCAGCCGAGTGGCTGGGTCACCGGTTCAATTCCCGGCCCGAGCTGAGCTGCCGCTGAGCTGCCAACAGGTGGCAGGATGGCTCAGCTAAAATAAAAACATAAGAAAAAAAAAATCATATATATTTAAGGTGTGCAATGTGATTTGATATATGTATGATTTGATATATGTATACAATGTGAAATGATTACCATAATCAAGATAGCTAACACATGTAACATATCATAGTTAGCTTGGTTGTTTGTTTCTTTTTCTTTTCTTTTAAAATTTTTTTTTTTTTAATTGGGGAATTGGGGGAGGGGAACAGCGTTGGGGAATCAGGGAACAGACAAGTTGCTGTCTTTTTATTCTTTTGTTGTGGAGGACGTTGCTTCACTGGCCCATGTTGGTATCGTCATTGCGTTCTTCCCGGATGAGGCAGATCGGTCGCAGGCCTCTGCATGGTTGCTCACCAAGGCTATTGACAGCTCACGCTGTCTGCCGGCCACTCACTGTAGCCTATGGCAGCCCACTGCAGCAGGGGCTGCAGCCCACACCATCGCCAGGACACGCACAGCCCAGCTCCAGGTGGAGCTGTTGTTAGCTGTAGAGGGCAGTGTCACTGGCCGTCAAATGTGGGATCTGAACCGGGGCTGCTGGCATCCCAAAACCAGCTCTTAACCAATGTGCCACTCGGGCGGCCCTTGTTTGTTTTTCTGTTGCAAACACTTAAGATCTCCCCTCCTGGCAAATTCAAGTACACAATACAGTATGCTAACCACGGTTGCCAAGCTGTGTCTGAGGCCTGATCATCATCACACTAAACCACAGGACAGTGAGAACGGTAGCCAGGGCTCACCATGTAGTGGTTCTCCAGGCGAGACGGGGTTTTCTGGGTGCTGCTGGCTGCCACCCCTTTCTCTTTCACCGAGATCCGAACAGGGTTCCGGAGGCCTGCTCGCACCAGGTTCTCCACTTCCTGTGTCTGCGTGGCAGAGAAAAGGCCCGTTCTCCTCTGCTTTGGCAAAAGCTCTAGGATGGTGTTTATGCTTTAAAAAAAAAAAAAAAAAAAAGAGAGGGTATAAACTTAACCCCTCATTTATCAGCACACCCAACAAATAGTGATTGTGATACTAAACTGGTCCTTAAAGAGGCTGAATGAGAAACCATCACAATATTAACAGTAGGAGTTACTAAGAGATGAGATTATAGGTGATTTTTATTGCTTCTTTATCACATTTTTCCAGGGTTTCACCAATATAAGCTTATAATGATACTTTTATAATGTGAGGCAATTAAGGCAGTAAAATTAAGACATAAAACTTTTTGAGACTAAAAACCACTGAATACACTTTAAATGGATGAATTGTATGATATATGAATTATATCCCAAAACAACTATTTATTAAAACAAAACAAACAAAAAAAAACCTTACAAGAAACCATGAAGGAAAATGCATCTTAAGAAGAAAGAACCCGGGGCCGGCTGAGTGGTTCAGTTGGTTAAGAGTTGGCTTAGAGCGCGAGCTCTGAGCAACAGGGCCGCTGGTTCAATTCCCACATGGGCCAGTGAACACTGTGCCCGAGCTGAGCTGTCACTGAGCTGCCAAAAGGTGGCAGGATGGCTCAGCTGGTGAGAGCACGTGCTCCTAACACCAAGATTGCCTGTTCAATGGTGGCTATGCCCACCCACAACAAAAAACTGAACACAGCACCTTGGGCTTGGAGGCTGTGAGCTGCCAAAGGGAAGCCAGATGGCAACTGGCGCCCTCCACAAGAAAGATTGAAGAACAACAACTTGGCTGGTCCCCTCCCCAATTCCCCAACACTGTTCCCCTCCAACAAAATCTTAAAAAAAAAAAAAAAAAAAGAAGAAGAAGAAGAAGAAAGAACTGGAGGCTGGCTGAGTGGCTCAGTTGATTAAGAGCTCCCTCAAGAGTGTGAGCTCTGAGCAACAGGGTCACCGGTTCAATTCCCGGCCCGAGCTGAGCTGCCGCTGAGCTGCCAGCAGATGGCAGGATGGCTCAACTAAAAATAAATAAATCAATAAAATAAATAAATAAAAGAAGACAGAATAGGAATTTAAATGGTAGGTAGGATATCAAGGACCAAGCACCCTAATGATCTGATATTCAGATGTGGCTGCTAAGGACAGTCCTGAGGTCATTTTGCTCCCCTTCCCACATCCAGTATCACCCAAAGCGAATAAAGCCCAAATCCAGTACCTTGCCTCAAAGCCCATGTCCAGAAGTCTGTCCGCTTCGTCCAACACCAGGACGTCCAGCGCCCTCACACAGCTGGTCAGGTCCAAGCCCTCGGCCTTCCTCCGGAACATGTCCTCCAAGCGGCCTGGCGTCGCCACGACAATGTTCCCCCTGCAAAACAAAGTCAACATTTACGGCACTCTCTGATCTCGGGGATCTTGGTGATTCCAAAACCAAGTTTTGTGTCCTCCCCCCACCCCCCAAAAGTCACCTAGATTCCAGTGAAGAGCAAGGGGACAGGAGGACAGCACAGCAGGGCAGGAAATGCATGGGCTGCGGGCTGAGATGCAGGGCAGAGGCCGGCAAACTCCAGGCCCTCGGCCAAAATGGCCTCCATCCATTTCTGGGACATTTTACTGGCAGGCACCCACAGCCCTTCACTCACGTGTGGTCTCTGGCGACTTTCACACTACAACAGCAGAGCTGGCTGTTGGGACAGCAACTGTGTGGTCCACAAAGCTAAAATATTTCCCTTCTGGTCTTACAGACGTGTGCAGACACCTGACCTACAGCAAGCCACGCAGCCCCTGAAGGCGCCAGGTTTAATTCATCTATAACACGAGCATGTTCACAGAAGTCGAGATAATTTTAGGTACAGAGCACAAACTAGCAGACTGAAGGCCACATGTGCCCCCACAGGGTGGCTGACCTGCAGGGAGGTGTGTTTTTTTAATGTGAATTACATGCCAACAGTTAAAAAAAATCTGGACATAACACACAAAAATCTAGAATTCCATATTCTTTTTTTTTTTTTGAGGGCAGTGTCACTGGCCCTCATATGTGGGACCGAACTGGGACCACTGGCTTCCCAAGCCAGTGCTTAACCACCGCGCCACTGGGCCGGCCCCTCCATATTTGTTTTAAAAATTCAAAATCCAGCAGTACTGAGCCTCGGTCTCACACGGCAACTATGGGCAGGAGGTGAGTATCCGGGCATCTCCTAGGCAGCCCCACCCGGCCCCCTGCTCATTTACATTTTCCTCTGACCCTGGACGAACTTGAGTGTGAGACCCCTGCTGGAAAGTATCTCATGTTATGGCTGAGACACAGGGAACACTCGATAAAAGATCGTTCTCTTTATAAAGATTCACTAACAAATTGGGCGTAAAACCTATTACTGCTTTTCATAAACCTTATTCATTCATGGTGGGACTGAATAAAATCCAAAGGGATGAGGCCACCACATGCTCAAACATACATTCCAAATGTTTATTAAACCCATGCTGTGTACTCAGCACCACGCTAGATAAAATGCTGCACAACACATTTTACTAATCATTGCCACCCCAATAAATTTAACTAAAAAAACAAAATAAAAACAGCACAGAATTGAAAAAAGAAAAGAAAGAAAAATGCTGCAAGACAGACACCATCCCGACTTCCACGAGCCTCCTGGAGATACAGAAGTGCCTGGCTCTCGTAGGACTCAGGAAAAAGTTAGGGCGCTGCAGCAGAGTCGGGGGGCGGTGGAGAATGGTGGCCTCATAGGCCCTGTACTAACATTAGGGCCAGCAGGAGCCACTAGAGCGTTTTCAAGGAGTGACATGATCAGACTGGCATTCTGAGAAGGCCACTCTGGGCTGCTAGGTGGAGAGTGGATTATAAGAGGGCAAGAGTAGAAACACACCGACAGAGAGAAAGAGAGACACTGCAGGATCCAAGGGAGACATGAGTGGGGGAGGCGGCGACGAAGAGAAGTTGATGGGTTAGAGGTACGCTTTGGAGACAAAATGCAAAGGATGTGGTGAAAGTGAACTATGAGGGGGCTGGCAGGGACGGTGAGAAGTCAAGGCTGACTCCCAGACTTCAGAAGTAGCACACGGGTACAGGTGAATGGGGAACTGCAGGTGAGGGGAAGTTTGGGAAGGAAAATTCCAAGCCCTCCTTATTGGGGTGGGGTTATCACTTTGTGAGGGGTGTAAATGTCTGGTACGTTGCTTTGTACACCCGAAACTAATACAAAAAGAAAGACGATTCCAAACCCCCATTTTAGATATGTTTGTAACAGCTGTAGGATGCTGGGGAGACGCGGGCAGACAAGTGGATGTCTGTAGGGGTGGGGCTCAGGGCGAGTCAGAGCACCCCAGGAAGGATGAGAGCACTTAAAGCCCAGAGAAGAGCAAGGGCCCTGAGCCCCGTACAGTCGCCTGGGGAGAGCCAGCAGCCAGACCCGACTTCCCTTCTCTTACAGGGGTCTGGCTCAGTGGAGGGGAGTGGCCATCAGGGCCCAAGGCACACTGGGAGCCGGGCCTGGAGATGAACCTTTTTGGCGGAGGAGGGTGGTTGCTGAAAGGGGGAGCTTTTGGTTAGGCATCGATTCCTCTTGGGTTCAGTGCCAAGAGCAAGCAAAGAAACGAGCGGAAGCAAACTTACCCTTGTTTCTTAAACCTCGCAACATCTTCTCCAGGATTCCTGCCTCCGATCCAGAGAATCTGGCTAAAACATAAGCAGGCCTTTGAGCAGGGCAGGCAAAATCACAGCCATAGCCGACAGGGACACGGCATCCATTTACCTGAACTGGGGGAAGGGCTTCGTGAAATGCGACAGGACCTCGTCTATTTGAGTAGCCAGTTCTCGAGTGGGTGTGATGATTATGGCTCCAACCTGCCCACGTTGGGGAAGAGACATGATGAGCAGTGCATGGGGCTCCTGAGACTGAGACACACACTCTCTACCTCATGGAGGAAATTCCCGGAGAAACGCATCCGTTCACAGTGCATAGCAACCGTAGTACTTTGAATCCCAGTCAGTTCTCATTAGTCACAGTGGTTCTTTCTGTTCTATCAAATGCCATGAACATGAATCAGTGAATACTGAACCTCTGCTCCCAGGGGAAATACGGGGGTGAGGTTCCACTGAGCTTCTGGTCACGTGCTTGTCAACCCATCAGTACGTAAGCTTGTTTTCTCTGTGTTTCTGTTTCAAGAACTTATTTAATATACGCTGGTTCATTAACAGACCTCACAGCCACCAGCGCTGTAACTCACGCCTGAAGGAAGCTTATCTGACACCTGTGATTTCTCCCTGAGGCGAGTCACAGCCTCCCAGCGCTCAGGGACCCTGACAGCGCTTCAGCACTTTGCTTGGAGCCATTTTAAACAGCGAGATCACCAACGAAACTACAAAAATCACAGGGCGGTAAGCAGACTGTGAAAAGGACACCTGTTTACCCTGTGAGAGCTAAAACAAGGCAGTGTTACCTTGTTAAAACTGCGCTGGGAACGTGCACAGAAGGCCCCTCATATTTTTCACTGTTCTGCACAAGTCCACAGATAAGCACAAGAAAGCACGGTGAGTACTGATTTGGGGAGCTACAAATACATTTTAACACATTTTTTGCGGGAAATGAGTAAACTCGTCATATAGCTCAAATGCCCGCTTACAAAGTGTTAACAAGTAGGCAAATTCACAAACACAGAATCTGCGGATTATGAAGATACGCTGTATTTTTCTTTTTTCAAGCTTTTGACCAGCTTCTTACTCAACCGAGGACTCCCTAGTGACTGAGCCGTCCTCACCTGGTTCTTTTTCAACTTCTCTTCCCTCCTCAGCAGAATCTCCAGGATGGGGATGACGAAAGCAAGTGTCTTCCCACTGCCCGTGACCTGGAAGGGGAGAAGGTTTGGGTTGGCTTTCCGTCACAGCTCATCCTGGAGGGAAACGGGGACACGCTGCACGGACACAAGGCACTCACCGCTTCGGCAGCAACGTCTTTGTTTTTCAGGAACAGAGGGATGGTTGCAGACTGAACAGAGATGGCAAAGCACTGGTTAAAGAATGGCATGACTCCACCGATGAGGCCAAAACCCTAGGAATGTCCTGGGTGGCAGTGGACCCCAACCCAAAGCAGACTCTGAGCAGAGTCACCACCGGGCAGCTAAAGAGGCGGGCTCAGAGGTACCATGGCAATGGTGCCTGCACAGAAGTATGCAAGGGGACCATGCCGAGCTGGGATTCGGAGTCCTGAATTCTAGTCCTGCCTTGCCGACTTTTCCTCTCTGGACCAGGAAGGGTTTGAAGACACCGAGTTTTTTGTTTGTTTGTTTTTGAGGGCAGTGTCATTGGCCCTCACATGTGGGACCCGAATCGGGGCCGCTGGCTTCCCAAGCCAGCGCTTAACCACTGCGCCACTCGGCCGGCCCTGAAGACACCGAGTTTTAAGGTCCCTTCCAGCTCCAGCATCAGAGAACCATGATTCCAAAAAAGCCTCTCATGTTAAACTCCGTGCAGGGCCTCCAGGTGTTACCAGAAGTCCGGCCCTTTGGTTTCAGCAACCAGACGCTAAACCTGAAGCAGACTCGGGGCCTGGTTTCGAGGTCACCTGTCCAGGACCCCACTCCTTGCTCCCTGAGCTTGAGCCCAGCCCCGCACAGCATGTCAGACTTTTCTAACGGCCTGGGCACAAGCCTCCAGTCCAAAATGTCAACAGTGCAGGGACTGAGAAACTCTGCTCTAGACCACTGCTGTCCAGCAGAAATAGAGGAGCCACATAGGTGGTTTTCAAACTCCTAGTAGCCATACTAAGAAAGGTAAAAAGAAAGAGTGAAGTGAATTATAATATTTTAACCCAATACATCCAAACTCGTCACATCGACATGTAATCAATATTTTAGAAATTAATGAGATGTTTTCTATTTTTTTTTCACACTAAGTTTTCAAAATCCACTGCGCATTTTATAGTTCGAGCACATCTTAATTGGGACTCACCATATGTCACGTGTTCTACAGCCGCCTGTGTCTAGTGACGATCTTAGCGGATGGCACAGCCCTACACTATCAGCTCTGATGGCAGAGACTGGTTCTCGCTGGCCCTACATTTCCAAAGCATGGCACACAGCACCCCCGAGTTTTATTTCCAGCCCTGCCTGCTTCCTCCACATCTTTCCTGGGAGCTTACGGACATCTCAACTCAATGTTTCAAAACAGAACTCTCTCAAATGTCCCTCTGAAATGTGTTACCCCTCCCAGCCTTCCTCGTCTCGGTAAACGGTACCACCATCCACCAAGCCACTAAGAACACAAAGCTCTGGGTCCCTCTAGATTCCTCTTTCGTAAACCCCTCATCTGGTCCCTCAGCAACCCTACAGCTATCTTGAACTTGGCTTTCCCATATCCACTGCATCCTTTCTACTCCAAACCACACCACCTCTCTCTGACAGTGGCCTCCTAACGGGTCTCCTTGCTTCTCCTCTTACTCCTTTGAAATCCATTCTTTGCACAGCTTCCCATAGAAGACAGCTTCCCACTGCCTTTAGAATACAATCCAAGCTCCTACGAGACCCTGCACCATCCGGGCCCTGCTGTGCTCATCTCTGACACTACTCCTGATGCTCCAGCCACAAAGGCTTTCCAAGCCCATGTCCTCCTGCCCCAGGGCATTTGCACTGGTGTTTCTCACTGCTGGAATCCACACCTGCCCAAGTCACCCCACAGCCAGCTCCTTCTCATTCAGGTACCAGCTCAATGGCACCCCCTCAGAGAGGCCTTCCCTACTATCCTATCCTACCTCCTAGCCTGTATCTTCTGGTCACTATCCATCACCTCAGTCTGTTTTAGTTCCTTCATAATACTTATCAGGAACTGAAATTATCTTATTTCTTTACTCCTTTCTCTCTTCTGCCTTAGAAAATATGGCTCACGAGCCGGGACCAACGCTACAAAATCCCCAGAGCCCAGAAAGAGTATACCTGATATGTCCTCAATACATTTCTTGAAAAAAATGAATACATTGGGCCAGGACACTTCACTTAACCCACACAAGAATAATAACAACAACAACAGGTCACATTTATTGAGCTAGCTCCCATTATGTGCCCAACACTGTCCTGTGGAATCCCCACAACCACCCTATGAAGCAGGCAATGTCACCGTTGTGACTTCACAGGGAGGGAAACGAAGCCCAGAGAGGTTAAGTCTTCTGACCCAGGTCGGGCGGCCGGAGGGCGCAGGGCCAGGCTCCGAGCCAGGCACGTGGGTCCCAGCGCCCACGGCGGGGCGGGCCGACCCTGGCGCCGCCTCGGCCTGCCTCGGTCAGTAAGCAGCTCGGCATCGCCCGCGTCTGCGCAGCCTGCAGCCGCGGCAGCAGTGCCGGCTGGAGGCGTGAGCGCTCCGGGATGCGGGCCCTGACGCCACCCCCGCCCGCCGTGCCCCATTCGGCGAGGGCCCCGCAGCCGCCGGCTGCGCACAGAGGCCCGCCCTCCCCCGGGCCACGCCGGGTACCTGCACCGGCGTCATGTACGGGAAACCCAGCTCCCGCAGCGCCGCCAGCACCCGCGGGTGCAGCGGCACCGGCAGCGACTCCCAGGAGCCCTCCGTCACGTGCTCCATGCTGCCCCCGGCTGTGGCGGGGCGCTTCCGTGGCGCCGCCAGCGAGCACTTCCGCTTCCGGCCGCCCACCGGGGCCGGCCGGGAACCTTGCTCCCGCAGCCAAGTTCCGGCGGGCGGCAAGGCGCCCTGGGCGTAGGAGAGCGGGAAGCCAGCGGCGGCGAAGGCGGGCGGCGGGCGGCGGGCGGCGGGGGCGGGCCAGTGCGGTGCCGTTGGTCCGGCGGGGCCGCCCTGGCTCGGGGCGCCTTTCCACACCCAGCGAGCATCTCGGCGGGAGGGAGTGTGCCCGGCTCTCACTTTTTCCGCCAATCTGTGGCAGAGGGCAGCACGGTACCGCGCGCTGGCGGGACAGGGCAGGGAGTGGGCAGAAAGGTCCCCCAGCCCCGGCGCCCCAGGTTAACAGTGACGCAAAACACGGTTAATGGTGGGGACCCAATGCCTGGTACATAATAAATGTTGGTTTACTTCCGAGGAAGGTACGGTCAGAGTCCTAAACATTCCACATCTGCCGTGGGCCATTCATTTGTTCACGCTCATTCAGCAAGGCTTTACTGATCACATTATGTGCTGGGCTCCGTGAGTACATATCTTCTCCAGCTACGTGCACGGCTTGCTGCCTCACATCCATCAAGACTTTATTTTTATTTATTTTTGTCTTGCTTTTATTTTTTTTGAGGGCAGTGTCACTGGCCCTCATATATGGGGCCCGAACCGGGGCCGCTGGCGTCCCAAGCCAGCGCTTATCCACCGCGCCACTCGGCCGGCCCTTCTAGTTTCTTTATCCCAGTGGCTACAACTGGTTGCCCAATCATTAGGGATGAATAAATGGAAACGGTACGCATGCAGACTCCAGTCATCTCAAACCAAATGAAACAAACAAAAAAAAGCCCGAGGCAACATTTTCACTGAAATGAGTTCAGCACAACCTCGAAACACCTTTGACAAGTGTCTTATACAATGGGACTTCTACGGACGGCTCTGAAAGCAAAGGAAGAAGGAAAGAGCACAGCGGAGTGTGCATTTGGGGCTCTACTCTTTTCTGAACTTGGGGCCCTTTCCAGGTCTGTTCCCTTGTTTCCAAAATGAGAATTATAACAGCTCCCAAAGTACAGCGCTTTTGAGGAATCAATGAGACAGACGGTGTAAAGCGCTCGGCACTCTGCCAGGACATTCGTGCTCAGTAAATGCCAGTTGCCTTCTTACTAGCAAGCACCTCGTGTAATGGAGGAAGACAAATAGTTTCTAAAGGCAGAGATCTACTTTCTGGTTCCACCATCATTCTCCATCTGGAAGCCTTGGGCAAATCATTAATCCCTTTTAAACTTATTTTCGACATGCATAAACCAAGTGGTTCAATGAAAATCATTTAAAACGTTTTTTTGCAAATTAAAAAAACACTTAAGATGTTAACACTGACCCATCAAAGAAACCACAGAGGGAAACCTAAAATTGGGTTCCTATTCACTATCCTAAAGTTTATAGACATAAAAAGTGACCTTTAACAGGTGCATAATTACTTAGAAAACATGGATAGGCCTCATTTCAAATATGAATAGAAAGCTGATATATAACAAATGTGAATTAAACATTAATATATAAAACACAGAACACTAAGACTGTTTTTAAAAAGAATTATTTATTTACTGAACCTGGGGCAGATTAGATACACAACCAATTTTTAATTTACATATTTTAATTCAATTTCAAGGTGTTTTCTCACACACACACACAAAAAAAAATTGGCATGCAACAGTTGTCCTAAGGTAAAACGGTCACCTTAAACTGTTGCCAAGTGTTTTCACCCAAGGTTGAAAAAATTGTTTATCCTGAACATGAAAACCTGTAACAAATTTAAATTAATTATATAAAACTCGTTACTTGTAGTTTTACCCTTGCAAAGATCAAAAAAAAAAATGTACAAGTAACTAATATACATCAGTCACAACATAATCCTGGATCATCCCCATACCAAAACCAGGTGCTCCTTTTAATTTTGAACCCATCATCAGAGACCAAAAGAAACTCTTTTCGTTTTATACAAAACAAAATTCACATGTGCCAAAAAAGACCCAAGGAAAACAAAAACCCTAGTACTGACAGTGATGTTCAGTACCCTAATTAATGAGTGGCCAAATACCACTGATCAAAATTAAAATAGTGGCTGTATATCGCTGCAATGAAATCAAACAGGCTTTAAATTTAAACCCTTTGCCTTCAGAAATCAGATTTTTCCAATTACGTGAATGCATACCTCCTACATGCCAAGAGTAGAGAAAGTAGATTGCCAGCACAGAAAGAAAAAGAGCTACCATCAGCTGAAACACCCAGAGTTGGCTTTAATAGACTTACAAGGTCACACTCAAACCAAAAAATGGTTATTAGCTGCTTGTGTCATCAATTTAAGTAAAGGTGAAGTCCTAAGGTTCAAAGTAAAAATTTAGGGGGAAAAATGTTACTGGGTTAAGTCTCATCTTTAAAGCAAAAACAAGATAAAGTATGGAAGTACCAACCTGTTGCATACTCCAGAGTCACAGAGCTCTGCCATTGTGGGGGTAGAAAATGTCACGATTCAGACTGTTGTTTCTCATATGGACTCAACAAAATGAATCTTTAATGACCTGAACTGCCGGATAAGGGATCCAAAGAATGCAGTCATTTTAGTAAAGTACTATCCTGAATAAACTGCATTTTATTATGACAGCAAAAGAAAATAGAAGGACTATACACCTACATTTCATTTACAGTGTTCGAGCTCTGGAAGGATCTGTATAATGGAGGCAGAATTCAAATAAGATATTGTGCCAATCAAATGTCAAATATTCACTATAACTTTCCTAAAAAGGTGCTTTTCCCCCATATCTATTCATCACAAAGAAACATAAGCTGTGAATGTACAGTTCAGAAAATAAAAACATACAAACTCATGACATTATTTCGACCAAGATGTTTGGTAAACAGTTGAATTATGAGTTTCGGATCATCAGGAAAAGGCTTTTTAAACAACCCTCCGGACTTCAAAAAATCTCTTCAGGTAGTAGATCTGTCCCAATGTCATGGCAACTAGAACAAGAGCTTCAAAGAAGGACCAAAGGACCACTCTGCTGTTTGTGTTGTCATTGACTGTTGAAGACAAATAAACAACATTTAACAACCAAAACAAACCATGTAAGCATCACAAACTATCCCTAGTCTTAGCCTATGTGAAAGCAATGTTTGCATACCATTCATAGTACTCTAAATACTTTTGTCCCCAAGTAACTCAACTATGTAGAAGCAGAGAATTTTAGATTTCAATGGGATCTTAAAGATTCACAGTCAAGCCTACTCTGATTATGAATGGGGAAAGGAAAAGTGACTTGTCCAAGGTCACACTTTTAGGGTAAAAACTCAATCCAACATTTTAGCTCCCTCACACCAAAATGTCTCATTATAATCCATTTTGCTGAATCAGAAAATTGACTTTAAAAAAATTAACAGATTATTTCAAAATCAGTTACCCAAAAAGCACTACCTTCCAAGTCAAAATGTTTGTCGGTTTCAGTGTCTTTTTCCTTAAACATTTATTCAACAAATATTTACGGAGCACCTACTATGTACTAGGCATTTGTTCTCGGTGGGAGAGATTTCTATTTCATGGACCAGTACTGGCAGTTACTATCAAACTTGAATAAATCTCATTCTTTATCCCACTCTTAAGCTAAGGATTTGATCCTTCAAGTAGCTGCTATGCCTACATTAATTTATTCTGCTCAATTTATATCACTCTTTCAAGTTTCTGATTCAATTCTACAGTCTAAACTTTTTTTTTTTTTGAGGGCAGTGTCACTGGCCCTCATATGTGGGACCCGAACCGGGGCCGCTGGCTTCCCAACCCAGCGCTTAACCACCGCGCCACTCGGCCGGCCCCAGCCTAAACTTTTTTAAATTACTAGGTAGTTTTCTGATTTTTCTGCAAATGGCCAATATCAGAAACTGCAATTAGCAATATAGTAACATAGTAATCAGCTGAATAAGTGTCATATGTATACCATGTGTAAAAAGATTAACTAGAACTGTAGATACTGGGTTGATGATCACTCCAAAAGAAATGAAAAGCAATTAGCATGTTTCCAAAAGGATAGCCTCCCAGAATAGGAATAGGCACATGCCCAAGAACGTTAACTAGAACTCTAAAAACCACCAACAATGAAATTTTAGTGCTAATCCCATGGCATGAAGTTTACTTCTGTTGAAAACTTAACCAATTTCTGGCATAACTGTGAATGACGGCATTTTAAGATTGTGTCTGAAAGGGGAATGGCTGAGTAAATACTTCAAATTAAGCAACCATGTAAAAAGAAGTATTTCTCTCCCTTCACTTATAGAAAAATGCATCTTTAAGCTTAAATTAAACACAATGAAGCATAACAACATAGGAAAGTAGCCACCTTGGAAGTGTGTGTATATAAGATACTGTCCTCATGCCATTCACACATTAGCCTGATCTAGAAGCAACACAGTATAATACTGTTTAAAAAAAAAAAGTCTTGGGGTGGCCGGTTAGTTCAGTTGGTTAGAGCACAGTGCTCATAACACCAAGGTGGCCGGTTTGATCCCCACATGGGCCACTGAGCTGCGCCCTCCACAACCAGACTGAAACAACTACTTGACTTGGAGCTGATGGGTCCTGGAAAAACACACTGTACCTCAATAAAAAGGAAAAAAAAACAAAAAACTAGGGGCTGGCCGAGTGGCTCAGTTGGTTAAAAGCATGAGCTCTGAGCAAGAGTTGCCAGTTCAATTCCCACATGGGCCAATGGGTGGCAGGATGGTTCAGCCACTGAGAGCACATGCTCCTGACAACAAGGTTGCCAGTTCAACTCCACATGGGATGGTGGGCTATGCCCAACCACAACGAAGACTGAACACAGCACCTTGAGCTGAGCAGCCATGAGCTGCCAATGGGCAGCGGGATGGTGACTGGACTTGGAGCTGAGCTAGCTGCGCCCTCCACAACTAAGATTAAAGGACAACAACTTGGCTGTTCCCCTTCCCAAATTCCTCAATAAAATATTTTTTTAAAACAAACTCTTTTTCATCTCTGAGTTGTGTTGGAGGAAGATGTACAAAAAGTAGCATTGGAGGAAACATTTCATTTGCAAAATTAACTAAATCTTAAAACTCAGCTTGTTTGTGAGAGTCCCTCGGTCAAATTCACGGTGAAAGAACAAGCCTGGCCGCTCCCACAGACCGGAAGACCGGTGCTTTCTCTCGCTGCTGTTTCCAAGGACCTCCTAGGGCTGTAAAGCCATCTGGTCTGAACTAGGGCAAGCTGCAAAGCAGTGAAGGCTCTCAGCCCTCAGATTTTGTTCGGTGCTCTTCTCATCCAATAATGGACTGGTCCCCACCTGGGAGCAAGGTACCCTATCAGGTACGGGAGGAGACGGTGGAGATCCCAGAGGGTGAAGACATTTCAGAGTGACAGCAAGGAGGAGAAGGGAGTGTGGTGGAAGAGGCGTGAGTGTGTGTATACAAGCCTTGGTCCACCTCATGCCCCACTGCACCCCAAAAAAGCGAGAATGGAGGCACTCCTCCAATCTGCCATATTTACTGCTCATTCTCCCAAGGAGAGGGGAAGTCCATGTTCTAGGACCTGGGGGCTCCTTTCCCCCAGTAGCAAGAACTACATCTTCAAGAAATATTCCTGCGCGTGTCTCTCGGAGTCATGCTTCTTTCCCTCCCCTGCCCCACCCTCAGCACGAAGATTCATGACAAAAGTCACTTTGTATTTATAGACAAGAGTTTGCTCCCAGTAAGATCTATCCCTAAGAACTACTTGGAAGACGGAAGACATTGAACTGTAAGTGTGGACCTGGATCTAAAATATGGTGGGATCTGGTCTGTGTGTCAACCTGATACCTCTTAACTTTATACGCAAAAGCATAATACTTAAGCCTATATTATGGGCTAAACAGGCTTTTGCAACCTAACATGGGATTCCAATCATCACTGTTTCCATAGACAAATACATCCTCATGGAGCCCAAACTGGTCTCTACTTGGTGACTGGCTATGTCCATGTTTCCATGCTTTCTATTTTAACTAGGCTAAATTTTCTGTTTTAGGGGGAAAAGCGAAATCTCACCATATATTACTAATCATACTGGCACACAAGTTTTAGGTATGTGTTAAAAACTAATGCAGGCGGGCGAAGTGGCACGGTGGTTAAGAGTTGGCTTGGGACGCTAGCAGCCCGGGTTCGGGTCTCACATATGAGGGCCAGTGACACTGCCCTAAAAAAAAAAAAAAAAAAAAAAAAAAAAACACACACAAAAAAATAAAAACCAATGCAATACATTTTACAATGTTTTTCCTTCCTGCTTTAAGAAAACTATTAGCTTATTCCTTAGCTGATCATACTTTTTAAAAACCCTTAAAACCTTGTGCTGAATCTTAACAGCACTTATTGGTTTAGAATGAGAGTCCCAATAATAAACTAGTGTAACAGAGCTCTACAAATATGTAGAGTCAAAAATATCTTTGCACAGGTGTTTTTTGAAGCCGATGATTTAGTATGATTATGTCTGCAAAACTTCCCAATGAGGAGAATGGAGGCGAGCTAGTGGGCACCACGCAGCACGCAGCAGGGTCAGCCGGCTCATTAACTTACTCGCTCTGTGTATTCTCTCGCGAACTTCCATGTATTCCTGTTCATGCTTTACAGCTGTCATCGCCACTGCTAGCTCATTAATCATTTCTTCCAGCTTGTTCTGATGAGCTACAGAAGGGTTGGAAAATACAGTGGCACATATTTGGTTATCTCTTTTTGAAAAATACTTATCAAGCAATAAAAAGATTGCTCGGAGAAGGCATACAAATGTAGCTATGTTTAGAAATGGCACAGAAATCGTTTTGGACCACTGATGACAACTGAATTCTCAAAGCATGTTTTTAAAGTCCATTCACAGCACAGAAACAGCTTTCAGGATAGAAAACATACTACATGGGGGTGACCAGTTAGCTCGGTTGGTTAGAGCGTCGTGCTGATAACACCAAGATTGCTGGTTCGATCCCCACATGGGCCGCTGTGAGCTGCGCCCTCCCTAAGAGTCAACTATGCCATTGTAGTATGAAAGCAACGTGTAACCAATAACCATGGCTGTCCCCAAACAAAATTTAAAAAACAAAAACAAAAAAAAAACCATACTATATAAGTTTTACTAACTAAAAGAAAACAGTTATCCCTAAGAAATTTCTTCTACTGAACAGCTACTAAGTGAAGTTCACTAAAACGACTGTCAACCAGAGAAACAGAAAACAACTGAGGGGATGAAAAAAAAAAAAAAAAAGCGCAAAATATCAAACAAACAAAATCCCTAATAACATTCTAACAATAATCTACAAACAACAATATTTAAACTAAAATCAAAATCTATTCTTACAGTGAAGACAAGCTCTCAGTTGCACAAGGCTTAAAAACAGTATGCTCCTTGGCCCAAAATGAACATAAGGTGAACTAGCAGTTCTGTGGAGTAAGTGTGTGTTTCTAGGTAGTGGTATATTATGACAGTGAAGAAACAGGGAAGAAAAAATATACCACAAAGGAAGGTTCCCATTGGAGGAATCGCTTTAGATTGGGCCCCGTCTAGAATTCCAAACTGCCACAGATAATCCTGAATTTCTTGAGAGGCCAAGGGCCCCTGCCATTTTAAGGTAGTAGGGCTAGAATCTCAAATCCTCCCTCACTAGCTCACTTTGGATGCCCCATGTACTACGTGGAACCTTTAAACCAGGGTTTTCCAGGGACAGTACTGTTAACATTTTGGACCAGATAATTCTTTTGCTGTGGGGAGCTAGCCAAAGCCCTGTAGGATCACCCACCAAGCTATGAGAATCAAAAATGTCTTCCAATAGTATCCTGACAAGAACCACTGCTCTAGAGGGAGGCTTGATTTGACAGCTGCCATTCAATGACAATAACAAGCAAAAGCAAGAATTTTAGATACTGTGTTAAAGGATTATTTAAGAATAATTCAATATTCACATTCATCAGCCAACATTTTCTAACTACTTAGAAAGGGTTAATCTCCAGAAAATGAACCAACAGAAAGCCCTTCAAAACTCCCAATTCTCCTTGAAAATTAGCCAAGTTCTACAATGTACATGACCCTGAAAAGCAACACAGGAATTACTAAGTAGTATGATTCTCTAAATCCTATAGATTTCAAAATCTAACAAACACTTCATCTTCTTTATGATGTAAGTACTCTATCAACTGCTCAATATTTAAGACAAATGTTATCATGTTAATACCATGAAATGTGTTGAACGGCTACTTTCCAAAAATCCTAATATGTGCTGTGACAATACATTTTTCAAAAAAAATCCAACTGTGCTGGCTCCTGGTAAGCAATTTATCCAGAAGAATCAATTCGGGGTTCAATGCTGGTCAGTTGAGCAATAAAATTTAATCTAACTACAACATATGGCTGAAAGAACTTTTGTCACCATATCTAGACATGGCTCCTAGAACTGGATTTCATATACAACCAAGTTGCAAGTTAGAAAACTTTAATATGGTTAAAACAAGGCTACAACATACTTCCTACAAAGTCAGCAGCACCATCTGCTATTAGCCACGTTTAATTAAGACTTTTGCTTGTCCAGTATGGCTGACTCTTTCCACGCTTCAGCATTTAAAAAAAAAGGTACAATGGTACTAAAAAGTCAATGGCTGTGTTCCCAGTGCTATTAATTTAAAAAGACCTAACCTGTACCTCCTGTCAACCAAATAAAAACCACCAAAAACAATCACTCTAAAACTCTGATTAGTTGTAGGGTTGTTTTGTTTTGTTTTTAAGACAAAAAACACTCTCATGCTAACACACTGAGGTTAGAAGGAAAGCAGAAATTAGATAATCGCAAACAAAAAAATACGCAAAAAGACAGGATGCCGTCAAAAATCAATCCACGTACCATCCCAAGTATCTCCACCACCTAAAGAAAAGTTTAAGATATAAACACACACGCAAAATAAAACAAGAAAAAAAGTTTAGCTAAACTAGTCATGTATACAAATGAACAGATAAAGATGTGTATCCCAGGATTTGCAAATTAACAGAACAAACAACCTAAGACACATGTAATCCGCATGCTTATGAGAGCACAAAGTGTCTAAGCTGCCAGAAGGGGCAACTGTTAAGAATGAAAATATAAACTTCCAGAAACTTCTTTTTGTTAATTAGGTGATTTGGATAAATAAAAGGTATATTTCATAAAAGGTTTTTTGAGTTTAAAGTCAATGAATGAACATAGAATAAAATTTAAAAAAAATCACAAGAAATACTGAATTCAGAAGAATGGAGCGGTACAGAGGGAATATTAACTCGGAATGTGATATACGTCTCCCCAACGTTCATCTCACCTTCCGTCTCCATGTCTTGCCCTTTGGGAGCCTCCCCAATATCAATGGTGAACATTACTATCTTTGGAGTCATGGTGGACATCCTGTTGCTAAAACAAAATTTGTATGTTCCATCCATGTGAGCAGCAAATGTGTATTTCCCACTGGACTCCCGGTCTCCTTTATAAATTCCTTTATTATCAGGTCCTGTAATCTGGAGACAGGAGAGAAATGCATGAGATATCACGGAAAAAGAAAAAAAAAAAGAGCTCAAATCATAAGCTTCGTACATGGCGTCTACTGGCAGGCAGCAGCAGGATATTTGCTAAGAAAATGTGATTTTCACTGAGCTCCCCATCAGCCGGCAACGGTAACCTCTCTGGGCTCCCTCTTAGGAGATGAGGCTCTCCAAACACCTTTTAACTCTGCCGGCAGTTTGTCTCATTTGTCCAACTCAAATGTAAGCTCCTCAGAAACAGAAACCGCACCTTACACACAGTCTCCGAGTGTCCTAACACCTCTGATGAATATGCCAACATGTAGCCGTTAATATCAAAACCAGAAACCTCTTCAAAACTAAGAATTTTGAGCAAAGTGCATGTCTCAGTTTTCCTGATTCCTGCCAACCGGTGAAGGAATCCGCTTCATCTGAGAAGCCTGAAGGCTGAAGGAAAGGCCTAGACATCAGGAGCCCCGGTGTTCTCATTGCAATCTGTCCAAACCGGCTGTTGGGCTCTGCTCAAGTCCGTTCTTATAAAAGCCCTGGACACTGGAATAGTTGCTCCCTAAGGTCTTAGCTAATTTTAACACTCACTCCTTCCATGGATTGTGTAATCTGTGTCCAAGTCGGTGAACGTGCACTATCGAATGGAAAGTCCTGAGACCCAATTAATCATGCTAACAGATGAATTTAAATATTAATCACATCTGGTTTCAAAAAAAAAGTGAGAGGGCCGGCCGAGGGGCGCGGTGGTTAAGCGCTGGCTTGGGAAGCCAGCGGCCCCGGTTCGAATCCCACATTGGAGGGCCAGTGACACTGCCCTCAAAAAAAAAAAAAAAAAGGAAGAGCGAGATGACTCAATCCTTTGGATGAACAAAGATATAGGAGGCAATGTAGGGACGGCTGGTTTCCTAAAATAATTTCCCGTTTTCTGCAGACGCTTCCCTGCAATCCCGACCCCTAAACGGCAGGACCCCCCCACCGCCCCCCTAGTCCGGAGGCGGTCAACTCGGCACATCCGGAGGCTTGCGCACGAACTAAAGCGCTCCGGGCGCTTTCTGTGAAAAAGCAAAACACACACGGCGGCGGGCGTGCTCGCCTCGCACTCCTGTCACTCCGGGCGCACTTTCCCCCGACTTTGCGCGCCACGTCCCAACACGAGCGCGTCCCACGCAAGAACGCAGCGGCTGCGCGGACCGAGCCCTGCCGCCGGCCAGGACGCGCCTGCCGGGCCCGGCGCGCACACGCGGCGCCTCGCCGAGGACCCGGGGAGCCCGCGGGGGCGCCCCGAAGCCCCTGGGCGAGCGCTCCGCATCCCGGGGGAGCCCGGCGGCCACGCGGGCGGCGCGCCCGCACCTCCACGTCGATGTCCAGGAAGCCGCCCTCGGCCACCTCGAAGATGAGGCCCATCTTGGTGCCCGAGGTGACCCGCTCGAAGAAGCACTCCTCGGCGTGCGCGTCGATGCTGACGAAGTAGCCCGAGGCCGTGGCGAGCAGGGCGGCCAGCAGCGCCAGCAGCTCGGCGAGCGTCACCATGGTGCGGCGGGGGCCCGGGCCGGGATCCGGACTGCGGCCTCCAGAGCCGCCGCCGCCGCTGCCGCCGCCGCCAACTCAGCTCCGCCCGTTCCGGCGGCGCCACCCGCGGGGGCTGATGCGTGCGCCGGGGATTGGCGGGCGCGGGCCGCTGCCACGTCACGGGCGCACGGCGGCCGCCGAGGGACAGGAGGCTCCGCGCGGCCGGCGCGCGGACGGTGGCGCGGAAGGACCATAAAACGTGGCCCCACCGCCGTCGCGTTGCGCGCGCAGCCTCCACTGCACGAGAAGAAGGCGGACTCCAGGAACCTGCCCTGACGGGCTGCAATACGCGCTTAGGATTGTTCAGAAACAGGGCGAAAGATTTGCAGGCAGCGACACGGCGGGAAGGACTTGCAGATGGGGGCCGGAGCCACGGGCTCTGCGATTTCGTCCTGGTCTCTCCGCAAAAACCCACGGGGGGCGTGGGGATGGAGGCAGGTGCAGGCAGACTGCAGGGGGACGCCAGGGAACCTCCTGAGATGTTGGAAGTGCTTCACCCCCACCTTCACCTCAATGCCGGGCACATGAGTGTGTACATATATTTTTGTAATCAAGAAGATGTATACACGGGCCGGCCGAGGGGCGCGGTGGTTAAGCCCTGGCTTGGGAAGCCAGCGGCCCCGGTTCGGATCCCACATACGAGGGCCAATGACACTGCCCTCAAAAAAAAAAAAGAAAAAGAAAAAAATAATAATAAAGGTGATAATCTAAATTTTAAAAAAAGATGTATACTTAAGACTAATGCACCTTATTTTACTGTTAAAAACATTGTTTTGGCCTTGTCCAAATCCTCTAAAGTCAGAATTGTCTCCGTTCCCCGCAAATCTTGCTGCCACACCATCCTCCGTAGCTCTTGCCAGCTGCTGGGCTGCTGGGACAGGTTTTCCCCTGCCGTTTGCCTCCTGACATACTCCTACTCAGCCCTCCCAAGTCAGCTCAAATGTCGCTTTGTCTCTCCTAAACATTCCTTCTGCCTAATACTGGCCCTTGCTCCGTGCTTACAGCGCAGACGTGTGCCCACCGACGTATGGTCATTCACAGTCTGCGTCACTTGTGAGGCACCATTTGTAGGCACGCTCTGCTCGCTCTCGGGCCGGACCAGGACCAGGGAAGACCTCACTCATGACTTGTAACTGAGTTCCGTGAACTGCCAGAGGCCGAGGACGCCTGGTTGTTACTCTAGCTTTGCACGGTGTTGTGTGACCTTAATTATGTTACATCACCTCTTTCCTTATCTGTACAAAGGCAGTTGAACACCCTATGCTTTCCTTATCTGGTCAGGTCCTGAGGATCAGATGACACATGCATGTGAAGGTGCTGTGCACGTTTGAGGGATCCGTTCTTAAAGGCATCAGGCAATAGGGGGCAGTCGTGGCCCGATATCCAGTTTCCTACTTCAGGTGTCAGGAAACAGGTGCAGCTCCAGGGATGGAAGCTTCCTGGCGATGACAATGTTCTTGAACCCACAAGTTTTAGTAATGGTCCCCTGATTCCCCACCTTCCAGACTGTGGCAATGGCCCTGCTTCTCCTGACAGCTCAGTTCTATAGAATTATTCTCGGAGCCATCATTGGAAGGAGGGTCAGCCTAGGTCCTGCTCTACCAGCCTCACCAGCCTCACCAACCTCACCAGCCTATTTATTTATTTATTTATTTATTTATTTATTTATTTATTTATTTAGAGGGCAGTGTCACTGGCCCTCACATGTGGGACCCGAACCAGGGCCGCTGGTGTCCCAAGCCAGCTCTTAACCACCGTGCCACTGGGCCGGCCCACCAACCTATTTATATGCCTCTGTTTCCCTGTATTAAGTCTCTGCTTAAAATTCCTACAGAGGTATCCTATTAAACTGATGGACGGGACTTTTTGACTTAACAAGCAACCCAGCTCTATAGAAAATTGCCAAGAACAATTCTGTTTTTATCTAGAAATTAAATGTTCACTTTTATTTTTGAACTAATTAAATAATACTCTAACTCCACATATGAGAGATTTAATTGTGGACAATGAACTGTACATTGTGATGCTTTTAGTTTATAAATCTGGGGACCCAAATTCAAATGCCTCCCAGCAATCAGGCAGTTTATGTGAATGAGAGATGGCACCAGCTTAAGGCAATAGGGAGTAGGGAGGACTGTGGCAAACTGTACCAGATGCTGTATCTAAATACATTCGATTCCAATTTGTGGAAACACAGTGGTGGCCAACCCAAAGATGCAGCAAGAAGTCATCTGTAAATTTATTTTTTATGTTATAAAAGTAATTGCACTATCTAATAATTGGAAAAGAGACAGAGCAATTCTAATCACAGTACTGTAAAATAATCAGTATCACCACTCTGTACAGTTCTTTCTTTGTACAGGTTTTTCTTCTAGCATCCTTGTCATACTACTCATCACGTGTCTTTTCAACATGATAGCAGGATAAAGACAAATTAATTCAAAGAGGCCGGGCTCTCAAGACTTGCCAGGTTACCCATAGTAAGTGTGCACTTACTTACTTAGTAAGTTGGCACATAGTGGGTACTCAAAAAATATATGATGGGAGTTCTGGTCAAGACAGCAAAGTAGGTTTTTTGATGAGCAGAAGTTTTTAATTTCTATTAAATTGCTTGTATCATTAAAATAAATTTTATGATTAAAAATATATTTGATGAATGATGAACAGCGATTAGTGGTCAGTGAGGTGCAACAAAAAATGGGCCCTCCCTTCCTTACTGAGATATAATTCACATACCATAAAATTCACCCTTTTAAACTCTTCAGTGGTTTTTAGCATATTCACAAAGTTGTTCATCCATCACCACTATCTAATTCCAAAACATTTCATCACCCCAAAAAGATACACTGCAGACACATTAGCATTCATTCCCCATTCCCCTCTGCCCCAAGCAACCATTAATCTACTTTCTGTCTCTGTGGATTTACACTGGAATCCTACAATATGTGACCTTACGTGTGTGACCAGCTTCTCTCATTTAGCATAATGTTTTCAGGGTTCATCCACCTTGTAGCATGTATCAGTATTTCATTCCTTTTGATGGCTGAATAATATTCCATTGTGTGTATGGATAGGCCACATTTTGTGTATCCATTCACACCTTCGATGAACATTTGGTTTGTTTCCACTTTTTGGCTATTATGGAGAATGTTGCTATGATCATACATGCACGCATTTTTGTATGGACATGTTTTCATTTCTCTTGGGTATATACCAAGAGTGGACAAAATAATTTATTTCTGCTTGGAATTAGAAACTTGTAGTTGCAGGGACGAGGCAACCAGATTAGAAATTGATGAGGTGTTTGTACCAGTTGCATCAATCCATTCTCAATTGCTGGGAAGTTTTAAAGAGAAAAACAAAAGGCTGTTTCCACACAAAGGCTAGATCAGCTTTCTGTTGTCTGGGTATTAATGCTCCCCTTCCCTTCTGGTCCCATGGAAGTCTTTTTTTTTTTTTTTAAAGATTTTATTGGGGAATTGGGGGAGGGGACCAGTGTTGGGGAATAGGGGAAGGGGAACAGACAAGTTGCTGTCCTTTTGTTCTTCAGTCTAGTTGTGCAGGACGTTGCTTCACTGGCCCATGTTTGTATCATCATTGCGCTCTTCTCGGGTGAGGCAGATCGGTCGATGGCCTCTGGACGGCTGCTCATAGTGGCTCTTGGCAGCTCACACCGGCTGCTGGCCACTCACTGTATCCTATGGCAGCCCACTGCAGCAGGGGCTGCAGCTATGCTGTCCCCGGGGACTCACAGCAGCCCAGCTCCAGGGGGAGCTGTTGTTCACCATCTTAGCTGTACAGGGCAGTGTCACTGGTCTTCATATGTGGGATCCGAACCGGTGTCGCTGGCATCCAACAAGCCAGCTCTTAACCAACACGCCTCTCGGCCAGCCCTAGAAGTCTTTTTTAAAATTAGGGAAGATTAAAGAAGACTAAGGGATTTTCTTTCGCCTTTACCCCCCCACACAAGATTTTTTTGTTTTGGGTTTTTTCCTCTTTAATTTAATTTTTTTTTTTTTTTAGCTGAGCCATCTTGCCATCTGTTGGCAGCTTAGCTTAGAGGCAGCTCAGTTTGGGCTTTGCTCAGAGCTCAGCTTGCATTCTTTTTTTTTTTTTTTTTTTTTTTATTTAGAGGACAGTGTCACTGACCCTCATATGTGAGACCCCAAAAGCCAGCACTTAACCACCATGCCATTCGGCCGGCCCTCAGCTTGCACTCTTGAGTGAGCTCTTAACGAACTGAGCCACTCGGCCAGCCCTGATTTTTTAAATATTAGTTTCGGGTGATTTTTTTCAGATTTAAAGTGTCGCTTTATTGAGAACATTAATATATAAAAATAATCAGAATTCAAGACAGATTTAATCCCAGTTCACCACCTTATCCATCAGCCATTCTAGCTCTCTTTGCATGTGATCTCAGAATCATCCCAGCTCTGTCTGCTGGCCTCTGCATCACAGGCTCCCTTGCACTTTGCTTCCTGGTAGGTTCAGCCAATTGCAGGGACTGACAGGCAGGAGATTGGAAGGTGGAGGAAGGGAGAAGCGAGGGCCTGTGTCTCCCCCGCTGCTTTGGGAAACACCTCTGCTAGGGGCTGAATCTTGCAGAATCTTCAGGACTTCAGCTCCTCTGAGGTTCCCCTGGGTACCAAGAAGCTGGTAGTGCTTGCCCACACTATAGAAATGTGGCCATCTATTATAAAAACTTTCTCTTTTTAATATTCAATTTCATGATCGGGAATATCCTTTTTTTTTTCCCACACAATTACCCAAATCCCCCTTTAAATATTATTCCTCCCTTTTCACTAATATCCTCACTGGTGGATCCTACCACCAAGAATGGCCCCCTTCTGTTCTCCTGTAGCTTCCTCTCTGATCCTCCAGTCCTGAGTGATTTAGGGTCTTCCTGCCGCTGTTAATGTGTGGGTTGTCTCATCATCCCTGGTTTGTCTCCTCAGCTCTATCATCACCTGTTGCGATGGTTTCAGAATATCCTTTGGTTCCACAAATCCTTTGACCCTCCCTCCTCCCTTCCAAAGGTGGAGCCCAGTTTCTGTCCCCTGCACCGTGAGGAAGACCCAGTGACTCACTTCTGTCTCCAACAATGTGGCAGATGTGATGGATTGTGACTTCTGAAGTTAGGCAGATGTGATGGATTGTGACTTCTGAAGAAGGTATTGTTGCTTCTACCTTGTCTTAAATCACTTCCTCAGGGGGGAGGCCAGCTGTCATGTGGTGAGGACACTCAAGCAGCCCTGGAAAAGGCCCACATGGAGAGAGACTGCAGCCTCCCACCGACAGCCGGTGACAGCCATCTTGGAAGTGGGTCCTGCAGCCCCAGGGAAGCCTTCAGAAGGCCGCAGCTCTTGACTGCAAGCTCAAGAGAGATCTTGTATCAGAACTGCTCAGCCAAGCTGCCCTGAATTCCAGACCTGCGGAAACTATGAAACATAATGATTATTCTTGTTTTAAGCCACTAAGTTTTGGGGTTACTTTTTACACAGCAATAGATAACTAAAACACCCATGTAACTAATTTCCTACATGGAAACCTTTCTGTTAGAACAACCTAGAATGGGTTCTATTTTCTGACTGATACAAACTCTTGTCCTGAGTAGTAAATCAAATGCAAAATTAGCACCTGTAAAAAGTGAAAAATGTAAACGTGAGGGTGTTATTGAGAATGAGATTGGGTCACATGACCCCAGACCCCTATGATGGGTTCTGGTACACAGGGAATAATAATACCTGGAAGTAATTAATTACAGGCTAAAGAGGGTAATCCACGTAGAAAAAGCTACAGGAGAACAGAAGGGGGCCATTCTTGATGGTAGGATCCACCAGTGAGGATATTAGTGAAAAGGGAGGAATAATATTTAAAGGGGGATTTGGGTAATTGTGTGAAAAAGAAAAAGGATATTCCAGATCATGAAACTGAGTATTAAAAAGAGAAAGTTTTTATAATAGATGGCCACATTTCTATAGTGTGGGCAAGCACTACCAGCTTCTTGGTACCAGACTAAATACTGATTTTTTTTTTTTTGTCTGCTCAATATCTGTTCTCTGCTCTATAAGAGCACTCTGCTTGTCCATTGAGGATTCCCCTTCCTTCCCATGCTACTCAGGTGGACTGCCCCCACCCACTGGCTCTAAGCCTGACCAATCAGCAACTTCTATCTCCCTAAATACAGTGATTGGTCCCGGGATGGGCATGTGTCCCAAGCTGAGCCAATGATATGCAATGAAAATTCATTGCATTTTCTGAGGTTATTAAACCAGTAGGATGTAACCCTAGAGGTCCTGGGGGGACACCTTTGCCACACTGTGTAGAGAACCTGCATGAAAATGATGTTAACGTTGTACAAATCTGCAGCCAAGGGTTGAGGGACAACAGAAGTCACATGACATTGCCAAAACCCTGGATCCAGCTGTGCCTGAAGTCCACATCCTGGATTTCTCATTCACATAACTTTTTTGTTTAGGCCAGTTTGAGTTGAAGAGTTTTGACAAACACGAAATCCAAAGCGAGGTGTTACAACTACAGAGACTTCCCCGTGTCTGTTTGGAGATGCTCATGATAAGCAGGCTCAATGCTATATATGCTTTAAAATAATTTAGCTCAATTCATTGGTGGCAATGACGTTTTGACAGCGCGCAAGGAGAGCCTATGTTTTCAAAGACCAGGTTATGGGCTACAAAAGTACTAATCACTCTGTTAACCCTGTCACTCATTTAGGTGATCATACTCAATTCTTTTCGGGGAGGGACGTTAGTTCCTCAGCTGTAAAATGGATACTATCTCCTCAGGAAGGTTGCTTGCCTGCCCCCACTCTGCAGACTGAGTCAGCTGCTCTGATTCTGGATTTCCATCATAGTCTTTATCTTATTTTATTTTTTTCGTATTCAGATATCATCTATATACCATTCAATTCACCCATTTAAAGTGTACAATTCAATGGTTTTAGTTATATTCACAGAGTTGTACAACCATCACCATAATCCATTTTCTTTTTCATTCTTAAGGATCATTGGTTCATGCAGCTACAAAGACTTGAGGTAGCAAAAAATAAGGCACAGCTTGATCCAGTTGCTCAATGACATCCCGAGATGCGGTCTGATCTCCCATACCCTAGCCCTGCTTGCCTTCTTACTTGGGCTGGCTCTCCCAAAACAAACGAGGCTTCCAGCCAATTTTTCTCAGCAACTCACTAGGAAAAAACTACCAACCAAAATGATAACTTGCCTTTTTCTAGAAGCCAGAAAAGTGTCATGGACTCTCATTGGACTGTCCAAGGTCAGTGCCCATCCCTGAGCCAACCACCAGGCCCAAAGGTTGGGCGGTGCTAATTGGTCAGCCTGGGTTTCCTCCCCTGGAACGAGGAAGCAGGGGAGGGGTGGTGGTTCCCCTGAGGAAAATCAGAAAAATGGGATGGCTCCTAACAGGCAACACAACAGATGTACCTCTGTACTCACTGGGCTGCATGCACTCCTTCAGGGCAGGGACTTGTGACCTACTTTATCTTTGCGCTCCCAGAGCCCCGCCTGGCACACAGAAGGTATTCGATGGCTATAAGCTTCCTTTTCCCTTTTCCATCTCAGTCTGTCTTCTGGAGACTGGTTCATTTCCCCAAAACAAGGAGTTCTGTGAGGAGGTAAAGGTTCCTACGAAGTGATCTGAGCTTCCAGAAGGAAAGTACTGCTTTTACCACAGACCAAACAACAGGAGAGGTGGGAACCATCTAAAGTCCCACGTGGGGGCCGGCCGAGTGGCGCGGTGGTTAAGCGCTGGTTTGGGAAGCCAGCGGCCCCGGTTCGGGTCCCACATATGAGGGCCAGTGACGCTGCCCTCAAAAAAAATAAAAAATAAAAATTAAAAAAATAAATAAAAGTCCCACGTGGATGGATTAATGGATCAAGGAAATGGGGTCCGTCCCTACAATGGGCAATGAGCCATAAAAAGGAAAGAAGAACCAACACACGCTGCTACAACATGGTCAACCTGGAAGACATGTGCTAAGCGAAAGAAGCCAGTCATAAAAAAGGTCACCTATTGCATGTTTCCATTTATATGAAATGTCCAAAACAGGAAAATCCATAGAGACAGAGAGTAGATTAGTGCGTACCTCGTGCTGTGGTGGGGAGTCAGGAGGAAATGAGGGGCAACTGTTAATGGGGTTTCTATTTGCAGAGAGATGGATGTTCTGAGACTAGACAGAGGTCATGGTTGCCTGCATCTGTGAATGTACTAAAAGCCACTGAATTGTTCCCTTTAAATGCATGGATTTTATGGCATGCGAACTATCTCAACAAAGCTGCTTAAAACAAATGAACAGGGCAGTTTTTCAGTTGATTGAGGTACAGTCTGGAAACAGCCAGCTCAGCACAGCCAGCATAAGATGGAAGAAATGGCAGCCAGGAGAGGCCGTGTCTTTAAGATTCGATCAGGGCCGGCCGAGTGGTGCATTGGTTAAGAGCTGGGCTTGGGATGCCAGCGGCCCCGGTTTGGATCCCACATATGAGGGCCAGTGACACTGCCCTCTACAGCTAACAACAGCTGCACCTGGAGCTGGGCTGTGCGAGCCCCTGCGACGGTGTAGGCTGCAGCCCCTGCTGCAGTGGACTGCCATAGGCTACAGTGAGTGGCTGGCAGCCAGCGTGAGCAGCTGGCAGCCAGCGTGAGCTGCCAATAGCTGCTGTGAGCGACATCCAGAGGCTGGCGACCTATCTGCCTCATCTGGGAAGAGTGCAACGTCCTCCACAACTAGACTGAAGAACAAAAAGACAGCAACTTGCCTGTTCCCCTTCCCTGATTCCGCAACGTTGTTCCCCTCTCCTAATTCCCCAATAAAAGTTCTTAAAAAAAAAAAAAAAAGATTCGATCGTATCCCAAAGCTGGTCTAGGTTGGTTTGGTTTTTTCCTTGACCGTATTCTGAATAATTTCAAGCAAATGCCATGTCTTGGAGAAAGAGCACAATGGTGGGTGACATCATTTGCTGGCCCCGCACTATCAGCTGGCCTTGGTGTTCTTCCGTGGAAATAACAATTTCACAAAATATCACCATGAGACAAGGCCACTCTGTGACTGTGATGGAACAAGACAGAGCACAAACATGGTCCAGGCCACAAAATACCACCGTCTCTCTCTCTCTCTCTCTCTCTCTCTCTCTCTCTCTCTCTCTCTCTCGGCTGATATGAGTGACAGCTGCTTCTTTACCAGTGACAGCTCTGGCCTCGCTCTGGTGTGTCCTACATGCAGGTAAGATCTCTTAAGAGCCCCAATTCTACAATAGAATTACCCCTGCTTCCTGACAGCATCCACCCTAGAGCAAACTCCCAAATCCTTAAACTCCCCACAGAATCACCCAGCCAAAGCCCAAACCCTGTAACAGCTTTCCTACACCCTAATGTTCTTACTGGGACCCCCATGGTTCCCCGTGGTGTGTATTCTCCTTGGGTGTGAGTAATGAACCCCGGGCTTAACTACTGGTGTGATCCTGGTGGTCTTTGGCTGGAGGACGTTGACAGCTTCCCGACACCCATTTTTTATTTATTTACTTGACGCCAAAGCCAGCTCCAAGAATGCACAGAGGTCAACAACATGCTCTCTAGCCTCGGACAGACCTGGGTTGAACCTCAGCTGAGCCACTTCCTGTGTGACCTGTGACAAGATAATTTACCTCTCTGAGCCTCAGTTTCTCTGCTATGAAATCATGTCATGCTTCTGCTTACAAACCCTAGAGTGGTTCCCAAGCTCATTCAGAACCAGATCCACAGAGACTACCCTTCCCTGGGAGCCCTACGTGTATATTCAGGCCCCACTCTCTTCTCTGTCTCTTCCCACACTTCCCCTCTCAGCTCTGCTCAAGCCCCACGGACCCCTGCAATGACTTCACCCCACCTGGCACACTCCTAACTCAGTCTCTGCACGGCCTGTTCCCTTTTCCTGGAACCGTCTTCTTCCAAGTTTCCTCGTGCCTCACTCCCTCACTTTCCCCAGGTCTCTGCTCCAGTGTCACTTTCTGAAGAAAAGCCTCCCAATTCGGTCACCCTCTAAGCCAGTAGTTCTCAAACTTGGGTGAACAACCGAATCACCAAGGGACATTGGTAAAATTAGGAAGGCCCAGGCCTGCTCCGCTTCATCGCTGTGGGTGGGAACATAAGAAGCCACCGCCACTTGGGAAAACAGTCCGGCAGTTTCTGTAAAAGTTAAACACCCACTTCCCATGCAGCCCAGACATTCTACTTCTAGACATTTACCCCAAAGAATGGAAAGCACGTGTCCATACAAAGACCTGTACGTGAACGTTCACAGTATTTGAATTAGGCAAATACTGGCAACCACCCAAATGTTCAGCAACAGGTGAACGGATGAATAAATTGTGATATGTCTGTACAGTGGAATACTACTCAGCAATCCAAAGGAATAAGCTAGTTATACACACAACAATTTGAATGAATCAAAGCCAAACCAAAAATGTAAGCTCCACTTATTTCCCGTTTGGGATGATTTTAAATAAATCTGCTATAAACATTCTCACCTCATTTCTGTTGGGTATAAACCTAGGAGCAGATTGTCTGCGTCAGAGGGTAGGCACAGGTTTAGATTTGGAAAGCTGCCTGTTTTCCAAAATGATTTTACCAGTTACACTCCTAACAGCATTGTGTGAGGGTTCTGACCTTGGCACTGGAAACTACATAAGGGGGCTAGCTCTGTTGAAGTGTGGAGAATAAAGAAGGGCTAGATCCCCTCCCCGAACCCAAAGAACAATGGAAACCATGGAAAGGATTTAAATCAGTAAATGGCATGGGCAAAGTGCACTTCAGAAGGATGCGTGGCTGCGGGCAGGGGTTGGAGTTTTCTGACTGCAGTATGAGTTGTGGCTGCAGCCTTCCTTCTTCCTGCCTCATTTATATGGAGGGCTGGGTAGATGAGGACTTAACATGTGTTAACCACTCACTTCTCATAAAGTTGAAAGAAACAAAAATTAAGCGTCAATTGGCACAGCAACATTGTTTAAAATAGCCCAAACCAGGAAATAACAAATGTCTGTTAAGGAAGAAATGATTGGGCAAATTATACGACATCCATAAAACAGAAAACTATACAGTCGTTTAAAAGAATGAGGCAGGTATTATCTATTAAAAAGTAAATAACGAGGGCCGGCTGAGTGGGGTGGTGGTTAAGCGCTGGCTTGGGACGCCAGCAGCTCCGGTTCGGATTCCACATATGAGGACCAGTGACACTGCCCTCTAAAGAAAAAAAAAAGGAAAAAAAAGTAAATAACGAGATGGGTCTATCTATATATGTTGAGCTGGAAAATGATTACAGGGTATGATGAAGTGAAAAAAGCAAATTGCATCCTAATATGTATGTCATGCTTCCATTTAAAATATAAACATGTGTTTGGATATATATGCTTATGCTCAGCAAAAAATTCTTGGACCAAAGAGTTAACAGTAGTTATCTGGGAATGGAAATAATCAGATGGGAGGAATTGTACTAAATAATTTTGCAATGGATTATGCATAAGGCAGACCCAGATCCATTCATCTCACCTGCACCCTCTCCCACCCCCATGGGGGGACATGAACACCACCAGCCACAGCTCACACGGGTCCCCTGGTTGCAAAGCCCTGCATAGTGTGACAGTCGCCTCAGCTCCTAACGTTTCCAATGTTCTCAGAAGACCACGGGCCAAGGCCACAGCCACCTCAGCACCCAGGACCAACCTACGAGAGGAGGGTCCTCCTAGAAATTGGGGAGCTTCATGGCCCATGGGAAAGGCTAATGAGAGACATGGAATGAGCAGAGTGCTCGCCTTCCCCTGTATTCCCACCCTGACCAATGCCCACCTCAGTGCCGCTGGACCTTTCTGAGATTCAGTGGTTTCACACATCCTCCCAGGGACCTGCCACAAGCCCCAGCAACCGGCGGGGCCCACTTCGAAGTCCACCTCGAAGTCACCCTTCCTCCTTTTCTGCCTCACTTCCCTCCTGCCCTCACTCTTGCATCCCGGGTACTGTCCTCTCTAATAAAGCATCAATTAACTCATACGCTTTTAAAGGAACCCATACAAAAACAATGGGTGGTTTTTGTTACTTTCCAAATATTTTTCTTGAAACATTTTCTTTAATTAAGAGCCCAACCATTTGAGTGGCCGAGATCCTAGAAGGAGAGAAGCACTCTCAGGCTCAGGTAACATCCTGGAAAATCTATCCAGATTCGCATTTACAGGTAACTTCTCTTCAGGTAGAAACAGACCTTGAAATTCAGAGAGCGTGCCCAATGCGCTTTAAAGAATCCTGTTGCTGGGCCGGCCGAGTGGCGTGGTGGTTAAGCGCTGGCTTGGGAAGCCAGCACCCCCAGTTCGGGTCCCACATGCGAGGGCCAGTGACACTGCCCTAAAAAAAAAAAAAAAAAAAAAATCCTAGAATCCTGTTGCTAAGGCTTGATCTTTCTGTTTTTCAAGGTGGATTTGGGGAACCTGATCATATCTGCTATACGGTGCCCTCAGAAAGAGGGTCGCTGTCCAGTAGAATCAATATGGAACAAACCATGAGTCTCCTGTGATATTTCTGGTGTTAACGATATAATAATGACATCAGAATTGTCCGCGACCATCTCAAGCCGGTCAATTAAAGAAGGAGGAGGAAGGAGAGGGGCTGGAGGTGGAGGAAGAGGGTGAGGAAGAACAAGGAGCCGGAACAGTAACTGCGGGAAGTCAGAAGGGTGGCGAGTGGGTAGCAGAGAGTGTGTGACACTATTTCAGGTTATCAGCCCTTGGGATCACACCTAAGGGATGGGACAAGTAACACAGAGTTGGGCAAAAGACTTCTCAGACTCCTGAAAAGTAGGGATGCTCATAAAATAGTCTATCTTAGTCAGCTCAGGCTGCTATAACACAAATACCATAGACTGGGTCCTTCATAAACTCGGAAACGTATTTCTCACCATTCTGGAGGCTGGGAAGTACAAGATCAAGGCACTGGCAGATTCGGTGTCTGGTGCTGGTCCTCTTCCTGTTGTCTTTTTGCAGTGTCCTCACATGGCAGGGGCAGGAGACAGAGCTCCCTGGGGTCTCTTCTGTAAGGGCACCAATCTCGTGCATGATGAGGACTCTGCCTCAGGACCTTATCACCTCCCAGAGGCCCCTCCTCCTAACACCACCACGTTGGGCGCTAGGATTTCAACCTATGAATTTGGAGGGACACACATTCAGTTCCCCATGGAATCTATGGCGACAGCATAGGAAAGCTACACTCAAGTGCCCCAAGGTTGCTTCTCAAGGCCTAATGTGATTTCTCAGGCCCCTTGTGGCGAGATTTTCCAGGAAGCAGTGACTTCTCCTTCCACGCAATCCCTGGTCTGTCTGCCCCAGGCCCAGCCTGACTGACTCACAGAGTGAGGAACCATCTGTCATCTGCCCACAGCTCTTCCTCCTGCCCCTAACGGTGGGTGGTCCCCAGCACCCACTCATTCTGCCTTTCCATCCCGATTTCTATTCCTCTGAGTGGCATCAAATCTCTTTCCTTTTATCCAAGGCTGAACCAAGACTTGTGGTCATCCCAGGCAAGTGAATACTGTGGCACTCCTTCAAGCCTGTAGTCTTTATTTAAAAAAAAAATTATGAAAAATGTCTATTACAGGAGGAGGGAGAATAGTATATAATGAACTTCCATGTTCCAAATCACCGAGCTTCTACAGTTATTAACAAAATGGCCAGTCATTCATATTCCCAGCTACCCAGCTATTCCCTCTGAGTGGGTTATTTGAAATTAATTCACAGACACAGCATCTTATTCATAAATATTTCAGGAAATCCATAGTCTTTAAATAAGTCGTTCTGTTTTAATGGAAGAAGAGGTTGAATGCTACGTGTGTAGAATGGATGAAGCAAGAGGCCCTCTGGTGGAGCGACCCTTAATCCCCTTTCTATTGCATTTCCAGCCTTTCAGCTCTGGCCCAAATTTGCATGTCCTCCACCGAAAGTCATGTGTGGCTTCCTGCTCAGCATCCCAACTCCGTTGCTACATTTGGTTAATGAAAACATCCTGAACCACCGGAGTGGCGCGGTGGTTAAGCGCTGGCTTGGGACGCCAGCGGCCCCGGTTCGGATCCCGCATATGAGGGCCAGTGACACTGCCCTCAAAAAAAAAAAAAAAGAAAACATCCTGAGACTAGAGAGTGGTAATTGCACAACCTGTGACTATACTAAAAACCACTGAATTTACACATTAAAAGGGTGACTATTATCGCATGTGATTTATATATAAATAAACATTAAAAAGTTAATTCCTGGGGGGTGACTGGTTAGCTCAGTTGGTTAGAGCGTGGTGCTGATAACACCAAGGTTGCTGGGTAGATCCCCGCATGGGCCACTGTGAGCGGCGCCCTCCCTAAGAGTGAACTATATGCCATTGTAGCATGAAAGCAATGTGTAACCAACGACCATGGCTGTTCCGCAATAAAATTTAAAAAACAAAAAAATTAACTCCCCCAAAAAAAGAAAAAAAAATGCTACAACACACCACCTCCAATAATTTGAACTCAAATCAGATCATATCTCTTGACTCAACTGCCAGTTTACAGAAAATATAGAAAACAGATAAACGTGCTAAAGGACATTACGGTGGTGAAATTAGCGAAACCCAGATTGAGAATCTCTACAAGACAAGAAAAATCTTGTTTCATCGGCAAATAAATGTCAAGGCTGGGGGGAAAAAAGGAGATGGAGGCTTAAATGAGACTGAAGAACATATCGACCAATTGCAGTATATAGATTTTACTTGGATCTTGAGTTAAACAAAAAGAACTGTAAAAAAAAAAAAATGACGCCATTGACATTTGGGGCACACTGCATATTTGATATGAAGAAATTACTGTTAATTTCTTCAAGTGTAATGATGGTACTGTGGATAATATAGTTTCAATATGTTTTAGAAATATATCTTAAAATATTTGTCGGTGTAAAGATACGGTGTCTGGGACTTTCATTGCAGTGGAAGAGAGCTAGCTAGCACCCCTGGTTTCTGTGACACCAATTTGTTGATTCCTCCTTTTTCTCCATCCTTTTGCTCTATCTGAAATTAGTTTAGTTTTGGTTTTACTTGTTTACGGTCTGTTTCCCACAAGAGCAGTGATCCCATGGTAGATTGCCACAGCCCCAGGTTTAGCAAAGAACCTGGCGCATATTTCCTGAGTGAATGAAGGTCTGTATAGGTCTTATCTGCTCTAGTCCTGAGATCCAGGTCCACAGTTCTGGTTTCTGGCCTGACATTTACATCCACAGCCAGACGGAATATCTCCTCCAGGTTTCTTTAATAGTAATAATCAGTAATAATGCAGCTAACTCTTCTCTAGCACTTTGCATGGCTAGAACATAGGTTGATTCAGGCCACGCATTGAGAACACATGGAGTATGCATTAAACAAGGAAATATTTGTAAAACATTTAGAATAATGTCTGGCACACGGTGAGGGTAAGCGTTATATGAGTATATATTTAAATATAAAGTCAATGTCCTATACATTTTTTTAAAAAATATTTTTTTAAAGTTTTAATCAACTTGTGTGCCACGTTGGGTGGGCTTTATAGCTACAAGGGTAATAAGGTTTTTTTTCTGCCTTCAAGTTTGCTGAGGGGAGACGTGTGACCATCACACTGTTCAAACTCTATGCTAAGAGCAGTTTCAGGGGAGAAGGCAACAGTGCAGGAGTGTCCCCAACCCCTGCGTGGGGGATGAGAAGAGGGGAGGGGTGGCGGGTTCAGGAAAGGCTATCCTGGGGTTGAGGGTGGGTATCTTATGGACGAGTGGATTTAGCCAGGTCAAAAGGATTGGAGGATGTTGGGGGTTGGGACGAGAAAACCCATGGTGCTAAGATCCGAACCCGGGCCTCGCCTCCTCTGTAAAGTGGCGTTCCTGTCACAAGGAGCCGCTCGCTAATGGAAGTGGCTCGGCTGGCAGGTGAGCCGGACGGCGATGGGGGGACAGCACCCCTCGATCCTTGCGCCCCTCTGGGTGAAGGACACCTGTGCTGGAGAGCAGGGCCCGGCACCGCCGGGTCCGCCTGTGACCAGGGCGTCGGGGAGGGTCTGCGAGCCGGAGGGTCTGGCTTCCTGCAGGATGCGCCCCATCCCGGAGACCACCTTACGACCCCTCTGTTCCCGGAAGGCTGCGAAGCGCCCACACACAAGTGACCCCATGACCCCGCCGCCGCCCCTTCTCCTCCCCGCAAGCCTCGACCCCTCCGGGGCGGGAGGGCGAGAGGAGGAGCCAGGACCCCGCGGAGAGCGCGTTGGGGAGCGGGGCGCGCCAGGGGCGCCGGCGGGTGGGGAGGCGGGAGGAGGGTGCAGTCGGGGGCCGCGGGCCGCCGAGCGGGCGGCTGGGGGGCGGTGCCGGTGGGGACCCAGGGCGCCCTCGGGCGGCGGAAGGCGGGCGCGCCCCTCTCCAGGCCGGGATCGGGGCGGGGCGCGCGACCTCCCTGCCGGGGGCGGAGCAGGGCACCCGGCCTGGCCGCCGCCAAAGTTTCCCGGGGCAGCGGCGGCCGCCCTTCCTTCCCAGGCCCCGGGCGTGGGGCCGACGCGCGGGCAGCCGGGCCCCCTCTGCAGCCAGACCCCGCGCCTCCATTGCGTCCCAGTCGGATTCCCAACTTGGGAGGCGCCGCGGGCCTGCGCACGCGCGCCCTCTCCCGCCTCCGCCTCCGCCTCCCACTTGAGAGCAGGCTGCGGGCCGAGCGGGCGCCGAGCCCCGCACCCTGCGCGCTGCCCCGGCTCCCGGCGCGCTGCTCCGCCCGGGCCGCCGCCCGCCGCCCGCCCGGGGCGCCCTCGCCCGGGCGCCAGCTGAGCGCGGGCCGGCGGCGCGCCGCGGGGTGGGCCTGACCCCGCGCTGCCCTCCACAGCGGCAAGTTTGGGAGTTGCACTAGTTTGCGGGGTGCGGGCGAGGCCGGGCGGGGGGCCATGGAGCCGGACCGGGGGTCGGCGCTGGCGGCCGAGTCGGCGCTGGAGAAGAACGTGGCGGAGCTGACCGTCATGGACGTGTACGACATCGCGTCGCTGGTGGGCCACGAGTTCGAGCGGGTCATCGACCAGCACGGCAGCGAGGCCATCGCGCGCCTCATGCCCAAGGTCGTGCGCGTCCTGGAGATCCTGGAGGTGCTGGTCAGCCGCCACCACGTCGCGCCCGAGCTGGACGAGCTGCGCCTCGAGCTGGACCGTCTGCGCCTGGAAAGGATGGACCGCATCGAGAAGGAGCGCAAGCACCAGAAGGTGGGCAGCGGCCTCAGGCAGCCCATCCAGGCGGTGTGGCCGCTGGGACCCGAGGGCCGGTCAGCACTGGGCACACGTGTGTATGCAGGGACTAGATTAGAGGAGACCCGACTGGATGAGAGAGGGAGGGATGGAGTAAGGCCTTTGGTCCTCTTGTGCTCAGCCACAAGCACCTGGCACGTACCCCAGAGACAGGGCAGCTCTTTGAAGTCAGACCTGAGTTCCAATTCCTTCTCGACCATTTAATAGCTGTGTGACCTTGGGTGAGTTACTTAACCTCTCTGTGCTTTCATTGCCTCACATGTCAAATGGCGATAGGAATCGGACCCACCTTATAAGAATTAAATAGAATATTATCCAAACTGCTTAGATAATATTACTTGTTTCCAGAAATGAAGTAAGCTTTCTGCCCTTTAGTGTTATCCAAGATGTGATATGATGCCAGGCCCCTTTTTTCACTCTACCTCAGAACCCCCCAGAGAGCACAGGGAATGTGACCTCCAGCCCCTGAGCTGTTGACCTCCAGTCTCTGGGTTCCTATTTGCAGATTGCTTCCTGGGGTTTCTTCTGGTTTATTAACCTGTGCCCTGAGGTGCTTTCCCCGCCTTGATGGTATCGTTAATCCTCACAGGACTCTGTGAGGTAGGAATCATTACCTTCATTTACAGACGATGAAACCCAGGGTGAGTGGGGTTGGGGGATTTGGACCCAAGTTAGTGCTGACAGAAACGCAGCCCCAGTGGAGATCATTCTGGTGTCTCTTCCCTCCCCTGTTTCAATTAGGGGGAGGAGATGATTTGGGGCAACTGTAAAGCTAAGCCTCTGCGCTGTGAACAGTGATTGCTCTGGGCTCATGACTTGGGGCCTCCCCACTGGCTTAGTAGCCCAGACAAGGTGCCTGGAGAAAAGGAAGTGGGAGACTGTGTGGTTTCCTGCCCCAACCTCAGCCCAGGGAAGCTCCTGTCAGAATCTTCCAACTGAGAATAGGAGGAAACGCCTTTTCTTGAAGGACCCGGGTACCTGACAAGCTCTGGCTTGCTGTGTGGCCTCAGGAAAAACACTTGGCCTCTCTGAACCTTCCTGGCAGGCCATCACCCATTGTGTGCTTTGAGGTCTGAGTGTTTTCAAGGAAAATAACCCAGGCTGTGTCTGCAGTCTTAACCTGAGGGCAGATCCGTGGGTGGCTTAAGAGCCACCACTGTTTGCGAGGTTGGATTGTTTGTCCTCATAGGTCCCTATACCCTGGAGTCAGGAAGGAAACTCAAGCTCCCAAGAGTTAGGGAACATTTCCAAGATCACCCTGGGAGCTTGAAAATGCCCCAGCCCTGTAATTACTGTTAAGATTCCTAGGAGCAGGGACTTGGGAGCTAGACAGCCTGGTTTCCAACCCTAACACTAATGGTCTGTGTGATCTTGGGCGAGTCACCTTGCCTCTTTGTGCCTCGGTTTCCTCAGCTGTAAAATAGGCATAATAACAAGCCGTCTTGTAGGGTTGTGATGAGAATTAAAGTAGCTCATATATACAAAGTACTCAGGACAGAGCCTGGCCCATTGTAAGGGCCTCGCAAGTGTTAACTATTATTTTTAGGCCTGGAGAGGCTTTCACTGAGGTGCTTGATATTGGGGACCCCATCCCCAACCCAGGCACCCTTACTCCTACCCCAGAGCCCTCCATCTCTCCTAGAGGGTCAGGGAGGGAAGGGACCTTTGAAATCCTCTCATGCCTCTTACTAGCAGGGACCAAGGGGTTTAGCCCAGGTCACCGAGAAGTCCTGACATGTCGCCACCCCTGGCATTTTAACTCTGCTGCAGGCAGGCTGGGAGGCACCCCTTGGAGACGTCGGAGGTCACTAGGCTTGGAGTCCCAGCCAGTTGCACTTGTGGCTTCTGGAACGCTGTCAGCTTGGAAGTCAACACCAGTGTGTTCGCAGGCACCGCTTGTTTGTAAACACTGAGGATGAGGTTTCGTCACTCGGAGGGCACCGTCCTTTTCCCCATCACAGCCCCCAACTCCTTTACTTCATATTCTTGGGAGCTAGTCCGATTTCTTTCCCCTGTGGTCTCATAGGCTCTTCAAGATGGTTTCCACAAAAATCTTATCATGTCCTCGATCTTATCTGTCTCTTCCTTCTTCCTCCCTCCCTTCCTTTCTTCTTTCTTTCCTTGTTCTGCCTGGTCGCTCAGTGTGCAGCACCATTGACAAGCCACAGCATGTAAAGCGGCCTCCCAGATGACATGTCCGATGCCGAGGAAAGGAAAGCTGGGTCCTTGTCTCAGGCCGTGGGTGGGTAATGGGGAAGACAGGAAAAAAAACCACAAATAGATTTTGGAAAGCAATGGCTATGGAGTTAGAGTTGCATATAATGTAAACAGCATATGTTCATTTATTCACTCAACAAACATATTTACTGAGTACCTACTATGTGCCTAGGCTAGCACTGTACTGGGAGAGAGTGGTGACCACAACTGATGAGGTCTTTGCATTCATGGACCTAACTTAATAGTACAGTCCTGTCTCCTAGAAATACGATATGGCTTGTCACATGAATAAAAAGACACACAGATGAGGTTAATTTTAAAACATGTCTCATCAAACCCAGTCTATCCAAAATATTATTTCAACATGTAACAATGCAACAAATTTAATTGGGATGTACTTGTAATTGACATGTAACATTATATTAGTTTCAGATGTACAACATAATGATTTGATATGTGTATATATTACAAGGTAATCACAACAATAAGTTTAATGTGGGCCGGCCGAGTGGCGCGGTGGTGAAGCGCTGGTCTTGGGAAGCCAGCGGCCCCGGTTCAGGTCCCACATATGAGGGCCAGTGACACTGCCCTCAAAAACAAAACAAAACAATAAGTTTAATGTTACAAAAAAAATTATTAATTAGATATTTTGCATTTTTTTTTCTTTTTTGTGCTACTCCAAATCCAGTGGTGTTTAACTCTTACTACATGTTTCAGTTCAGACCAGCTACATTTCAAGTGCTCAGCAGTCACATATGGCTTGCGGCTACTCTATGGGATGGTGAAATTCTAGCATGAAGAGATAGACTTTTTTTTTTTAAAGCTTTCAAAATTTCAGCTTATGATAAGTACCATGAAGAAAATCAACAGGGAGATATGAAAGAGACTTGCCAGGGTGGGGTCTACTAGATGGGGCAGTCAGGAAGGCCTCCCTGGGGAGGTGACATCTGAGCTGAGATCTGAGTGAAGTGTAGGTGCCAGCCACAAAGAGATCAGGGGAGGGGCATTCTAGGCAGAAGCCATAGCAAGTGCAAAGGCCCTGAGGTAGGTAAGAGCTTGGCGAGTTCAGGGAACACAAAGATCAGGGTCGCTAGAGCAGAGTGAGTGAGGAATAGGGGTGGGAGAGGAGGTGAGGGGGTCTGATTATGCTGGACCTCTTGAACCAGCGTAAGGAGTTTGAGGACTGTTAATGCTGAGAGAAGGCAAAGAAAGTGATCAACCAGGGGTGACTTCCTGGACGGGCCTTTTTAGCTGCTATGGAGTCAGGATAAAATTCTACACGGCCAGTTCAGAGGCAAGCATCAGCTCTCTCGGCATCAACCTGAGTTCCCAGAGAATAAGAAAAAGCACTGCGGGTTAAAGTCTGTATTCATCCCTGTTACTGCTATGACAAATTACCACACACTTACTGGCTCCAAACAACCAAGTTTATGATCAGACTGGGTAATATGTTATTATGAAGACTACCAATATGAATAATGCTAGATAAAATTCTGGAGGTCAGAGGTCAGAAGTGGGTCAGGAGGGCTGTGTGGCTTCTGGGGGCTCTAGGGAAGCATCCATTTCCTGGCCTTTTCCAGCTTCTGGAAGTCGCAAGCCTTCCTTGGCTTGTGTGGCCCCTTCCTGCAGCTTCAAAGCCAGCAGTGTATAATCTTAAGCTCTCTAACTCAGACCTCTGCTTCTGTTGCCGCTTTATTGTGAACTCTGACCCTCTTCCCTCCCCCCACCCAGCTTTTCTCTTAGAAGGATTCTTGGGCCCATCCAGAAGACCAGGAGACTCTCCCCATATCAGGATCCTTCATTGATTCACATTGGCAAAGCCCCTTGTGCCATACAAGGTCCTATATTCTCAGGTTCCATGGATGAAGATGTGGGTGTCTTTGGGGGGCTTTGTTCTGCCTTCCCCAGACAGTTACACTTGACTGATACTTGCTGGGGCCCTTTGTACACTCAGCCTGCACCCAGCAGGGGCAGAGGGAAATAGCGGAGGGTCAGGAAGAGCCTGATGGCTCCCAGCCCGCCCCATCATCCCAGGGCATGTGGCAAGGATGCATGCCCGCCCCATCATCCTGCCACCACTTCCACCCTCTGGCACTGCCCTTCATCTTCCTTGATGACCTTGAGCCAGCTGTGTGAATACTTAGTTATTACTTCTTATTCCCCCAATGCTATGAGCTTCCCAACAAAGGAGATGGGACTTAACCTTATTTAGGGGCTGAACGGAGGCGATGCTGACATCCAGCCACCTGGGCCGGCTTGTGATGGGCTGTAGGTGGAACGGAAGTACGCACACACATCTGTAGTCCTTTCTAGGTGCTGGACGCTAGTCCAGACGATTTCCATATATTAATCATTTCATCTTCACGGCCACCCTCAGAGGGAGGTAGTGTACTGTTTTCCTCATTCCCAAGGCACCCCAAAAAAACTTGTCTAAGATCAGCTAGTAAGTGGCAGAAACAGAATCCAAACTTGGCTTACCAGGCTCCGGTGTCCATGCTTTAATGCAGGCCCCAGCGATAACGCTCCACTTAGCTCATGGTTTTACAGAATACCTTGTTTTTTTTGGTAACAGCTTTATTGACTAATTTGCATACCACACAATTCACCCATTTAAAGTCTCCAGTTCAATGTTTTTAGTCTATTCATAGAGTTGTGCCACCATCACTACAGTCAATTTTAGGACATTTTCATTACTCAGAAAAGAAAACCCATACCCATCAATAGTTGCTCCTCATTTAACCCGTCACCTTCCAGCCCCAGACAGCTGCCACCCTGCTTTCTGTCTCTATGGATTTGTCTATTCCAGACATTTCGCTTTAGTGGAATCATACATTGTATGTCCTTTTGTGCCTGGCTGCTTTCACTTAGTATGATGTCAAGGTGCGTCCATGTCATCACGTGTGTCAGTGCTTCATTCCGTTTTTGTTCAAATAATATCCTACTGTAGACATGGACCACATTTTATCCACCCATTCATCCATTGGTGGACATCGGATTGTTTCTACCTTTTGTGAATCATGCTACTATGAACATTCATATACATGTTTTTGTGTGGACACGTTTTCGTTTCTCTTGGGCAGATCCTAGAGGTTTAATTGCTGGGCCAGAAGGTAACTGTGTTTAACTTTCTGAGGAGCTGCTGGACTGTCCCCTGGCAGCCGCACCGTCCTCCCCAGCAATGCATGAGGGTTCCAATGTCTTCATATCCATGCCAATACTTGTTATTTGTTTCTTTCATTATGGCCATCCACAAAATTATTTTAACAGATAATTAAAACTTTATTTGTTTGCACACCAACCCCGTCGGCCTGGATACTAGGGCTCCCCAGCTGAGGGAAACTGAGGCTCTGAGCGGTTAAGTGAGTTGCCCAACACCGCTTGAAATGATGCCCATATCAGATATATGAGGAACGCTGGGGCCAGGTGGTATCCCCCAGGGTCTTTGCAGCCTCTTTCTTTCTTGGAGAGAGGTTTGTCCTGACTGAGGGTCTGTCCAAAGATCAGGGAGGTGAGCTCCCCAGAGAGGTCGGGCAGATGTTAGGGTACCCATAGCCTGTGGCTGCTCATCCACTCTCTCTCCTGTCTAGTGAACACGTGCTGTGCCAGCTCTGTGGGTGTCCTTGGGGCAGTTCTAACCTAGCCAGGTCTTAACAGAGAAAGGACGCCTCCTATCACTTGTAAAGTTGCCGTGTGGGGGTGGCCTTGTCCGCTTACCTGCCCGATGCCTGGTTCTCGTGGGCAAAGGGAAGACCCAAAGCCCTTGCAAGCCCGAGCTGCTCTCGAGTGTCAGGGGGTGAGGCTGCTGCCGGGCAGGCTGTACCCAACCCCCGCGCGGCCCATCGCCTGTGCAGGAGCTGGAGCTGGTGGAGGACGTGTGGCGGGGGGAGGCACAGGACCTCCTCTCCCAGATCGCCCAGCTGCAGGAGGAGAACAAACAGCTCATGAGCAACCTCTCTCACAAGGATGTCAGCTTCTCCGAGGAAGAGTTCCAGAAGCATGAAGGTAAGAGGAGGGGTCCGCCGGGGCGGTCGGGAGAAGGCTGCTCCCACTGTTATCAATAGCGGGGTGCTTTCTGACCTCCGAAGCCTTTGTCTGGGAGAAACCGTCACTCTGCCTGGGAGAAATTGTTTAGTCTAATTACAGATGGAACTGAGAGGCACTAATTGTTACAGATGTCTCACTTTTCTGGGCACTGGGGATACACGTTGAATAAGACAAAGCCCCGGCCCTCATGAAGCTTGTTCTAGTGTGGAGGACATAGGTGATAAATATGTAAACAAATAAACGGAGGATGCCGTTCCAAATGGTGACAGGTGCTATGGATGTGATAGAGGTGACTGGGTGAGGGACTCGTTTAGATAACGCTGCTGAGGTGACATTTGAGCCCTACTGGAGCGATGGAATGAGCCCCGCAGGTGTCTTGGGAGGGGAGTCAGTGCAAAGGCCCTGGGGCGTGAGAGCCGTCCCTCGGGGCCCTCTGCTGGTGGTGCTGGGGAAGCAGAGACAGTGGGATTTGGTCTCAGCCTGGAGAGCTGTGTCAGCTTTGTGCCCCGCCACAGCCTCCTTCCCTATCAGAGGCTGCCCCGATCCCCAGGGAACCTCAGACCCGCCTCTTTAGTCTGAATAAGCACCTTGGGTCCCCACACATGCTCATGTTGATGGGCTGGAGAATGGACTTCCATGGGGCACCTGAAGTTCAGAACTTGGAGTTACAACTCTGTGAGACTGGAGTAGCACACTGATAAGGACTGTAAGGACCCAGAAAAAAGGAAGTGTTTGAGATAGGTCCTAGAATTCTCTTTCTTGGGTTTCTTTTGTTGAGATATGACTCGTGCAATGAAAACAGAAGTCTCGGGCCGGCCGAGTGATACGGTGGTTAAGCGCTGGCTTGGGATGCCAGCGGCCCTGGTTCGGATCCCACATATGAGGGTCAGTGACACCGCCCTCTAAAAAGAATAAAACAAAACAAAACAAAACAAAAACAGAAGTCTTACTGGTTGTACGCATGCTTAGGTGTGAGTTCTAACCCCAATATCTACCTGCTAAATAACCTTGATTGAGTCACTTGACCTTTGTGTGCCTAAGTGCCCCACGTCAAAAACGGGGGAAATAATTTACCTTCCTCATAAGGTTGTTGTGAGGATTAAATGAATTAATACGTGTAGACTGTTTGGAATAAGAATCGTATCTGGGACTCGTACACTCCGCAAGTGTGAACTATTATTACTGAGTTATTTTTGTCTAGTCCCACCTCTCTTATTGAACTGCTGAGAAAATCTGAGATTGAGAGAGTACATCATTCCGTTTTATGGCTTGGTGACACTCCATTGTGTGGCTAGACCACATTTTGCTCATCCATTCATCCGTTGATGGACATTTGGGTTGCTTCCAGCTTTCGGCTCTTGTGAACAGTGCTGCTATGAACGTTCCAGTACAGGTGCTTGTGTGAACCTGTGTTTTCTGTGCTTTGTTAGTTACACCTGGGGGTGCAGTTGCTGGGTCATCTGGTAACTATGTTTGTTGGGCTTATTGAGGAACCCCTAGCCATCTTTTTGTCGGTGACATTTCTGCAGGACACCCCAGGCCTCTGGGGATGACCTGGGAACTCCCCCTTCCTGTCCCAGTGACTCCTCAGAGGCCTTGGGGCCCCAGGCATGGACCCCAACCCCCTGGGCCGCTCCCTTGCACATCTGTGGGCACCAGCACCCTCCGTGTGTGGAGTTTGCTCAGCTTTCCAGATTCTTGCCCAGCTTGTCATGAAACAGCCCGCAGGGCACCATTTGAGATGCACTGAATTGGCATCTATTATACCATGGCTCCAGATCCCAAAGGGTTAGCTCAGGGAGGCTCGTTTTCTGCTCGGCAGCAACCTCCACCGGGTGGAGAGACCGGGCACATGCCAGGCGTGCCTTTCACGGTTATTTTTATTTTGCATGGGAAACCATGGGAACACAAGGACGAAAGCATTTCTTCCACCTGCGAGAGGAACAGACATTGGGCAGAGGGGCCCCTGGGCGAAGGTGGAGCCTGCGGAGTTAGACTGTGTGTCTAGGGGAGACAGGATTTAGGGGTGCCCTCATGAGATGGGGTGAGAGGGATGGGAGAGCCCTCTCAGAGCAGCCCGCCCTGCATGGAGCAGCATTGCTTTCTCAGCAGTTAACGCCAGGTGCTGCGCTCACAGCCCCCTTGCAGTGTCCTGTCACCCACTCCCTGGAATCCTCCAGATTCAAAAGCATGGCCCTTGTTTTCGGAAACCCGCCTTGTCAGCTGGAGGGCAATTATAGAAACTACTTGTTAGCACATGTGGAAATGAATTACAGGTGTCAAAGCTATTGGATTGGGAAGATGGGGTTGCAAAGGTACACTCAAGGAAGGATCTGGAAAAATCGTGGGGTCTGGACAGAGGACTCCATCACCAAGAGAGGAGGAAAACTGAGCTGAGACTGACTTACTGGTCCCATCCTCAGGTTCCTCACCTGCAAAATGGCAATTGACAACTCCTGACTTCCAGGAGTGTTGAGATAAAGCATATATAGCATCAAACATGGAGCTGTCCAATAAAAGGTGTCCCCACGGGTGGTTATGTGTGGAACCGTATGTGGGAGCCAAGAGTGGTTGGTAGGGATTTCAGCTCAATAAAATATCGGCTGTGCACCCTTACATAAAGGGGAAAGAAAATATTTTTTCAGGGATTTTGTAGTAAATGTATAGAGTTGTACAATTATCACGGCAATCGAATTTTAAAACATTTCCATCACCCCAAGAAGAAACCTTGTGCCCATTTGCAGTCACTCCCGCTCCTACCCCTTGTCCCCAGGTCACTATCAGTCTACTTCCTGTCTCTATGGACAAATGCTTTTTTTTTTTTTTTTTTTGAGGGCAGTGTCACTGGCCCTCATATGTGGGACCCGAACCGGGGCTGCTGGCTTCCCAGGCCAGCGCTTAACCACCGCGCCACTCGGCCGGCCCTTCCTGTCTCTATGGATTTGCCTGTTGTGGACGTTGCATATAAATGGAATCCTACAGTATGTGACCTTTGTGACTGGCTTCTTTCCCTCGGCATCTTATTTTCAAGGTTTCAGTACTTTGTGTCAGTACTTCATTCCTTTTTATGGCTGAGAGATACTCCATCAGACGGACAGACCACATTTTGTTTATCTCTGCATCGGCTGGTGGACATTTTGGCTTTTTTGCTTCTACAATGTATGACCATTGTGAATAGTGGTGCTGTGATTCTGTCACTTGCCTTTTTCACTTAACAGTGGCTACATAGTTTCCCATTGGTGGAAGGTCCTTGTTTTTTTTACTGGTTCCTTGCTGGTGGACATTTGATTCTTGCCTTTTTTTGCTACTATAAACGAGGCTCCTGGGAGACGGACCTTGGACTTGCTCGTGCACTTGTCCAAATGTCTTTTTAAATCTAGATCTCAGGATCCTGAATTGCTGGGTGACTAAATGATTGCTCAGAAATTATCCAGCTTTTAACAGTGTCTATGAGTCTATGAAAAACGCTTACCCGTCCTTTAATTTTTCAAGGCGCTCTTGTAACCACTCTTGGACCTTATCTTAGTTGCAGCCTTTGGAGCAGGTATTTCCGTTTTACAGGTAAAATGACAGCTAACACTTAGAGACTTACTTTAGTGTCAGGCCTGTTGTGAGTATGTCTCACAGGATCCCCATTCGCAAGCGAGAAAACAGGTGGAGGTCAATAACAGGTAAGGAACAAAGCCAGGACTGAGTCCCAGACACCTAACTTCAGATCCCAAACTCTGGACCGTTTTGTCTTCCAGCCACGGACACCCGTGAAGGCGGATCGTGTTGCTGGGTACAAAGCCGGTTTCCTTTCTCTTATTCACGCTTCCCCTGCCCCAGCTTGGTTCTTCTTCCTGCCTGATTTCTCCAGGAGCGAAATCTGCCCCCCTCACCCCCCAAGGTTCCTTAGTGCCTCACCCTGTAAGGGGAGGACAGGTGCTCAGAGAGCAAACAGTAAACATTTTTGTGGCTTTTCACAGACTCTGCGCACACCTGGTTTCAGCCCCACTGCATGTATGCACACACTGTGTCTGAGAAACACTTTTTGGGGAGCTGTCAGCAGTGTCCTCCTGTCCCGCCAGCCGAGGCCCACGTCCTGCCTTGCGGCCGTGGCCCAGGGGTGATGGGAATGCTCGTTTATGGTGGTGACCGCCTGCTTGGGGATATGCAGGACAGGACGGGGGGTGGGGGCAGCAGAAAAGATTCACATGGGACAGAGCAACTCGGAGTGGGAGGCACACGTGAGGAAAATAGCCGGGGAATCGCCCACATGGCTTCTCGGGGCCTGATTACGTGGGCCAGTGTTTCCTGAAACCCAGGGGAGAGGGAAATGGGGACTGCTTCTCCTTTGTTCACCTGTGTTTGAGCCTGACCCCCAACGCAGTTCTCTTGGGGAGTGGAGGTTAGCTGTCAGCCCCAGAGTCTGTAAGAGGCTGAATAGTGGCCCCCCCAAAATATCAGTTCCTAATCCCTGGACACTGCGTGTGTTACCTTATATGGTAAGATCTTTACAAGTGTGATTTAGTTGGAGATCTTGAGGTCGGGAAGTGGCCCTGGATTATCTGGGTGGACCCCAAAAGCCATCACAAGTGTCCTTATAGGAGGGAGGCAGAGAGGTTTCACACAGGTGGAAGAGAAGGTGATGGGAGCACGGAGAAGGCAGAGACTGCATGATGCAGCCACCAGCCAAGGAACACTGGCAGGCACCAGCAGCTGGAAGAGGCAGGAACGAATTCTCCCTTAGAGTCTCCGGAGGGAGCACGGCTCTGGCGACATCTTGATTTTGGACTGATTTTAAACTTCTGGCTTCCAGAACTCTGAGCAAAGAAATCTCCACTATTCTAAGCTTTTGTTGGTCATTTGTTACAACAGCCACATGAAACCAGTGCATGCCCATCCTCACAGTTCCTTATTCCACCCAGTCCCTTAACATGCGCCTACTATGTGCCAGGCCAGTGCTCACCCAGGGAAGACACAGTGAACAGGTCGGGGAAGGCCTCGCCTTCTGGGGCCGACAGTGTACTTGTGGGGGGAGAAGCACTGGGGAACAGACAGTAAACAAGTAACCGACAACACGCCGTGACCAGCTGCTGTGTGCTGAGATCGTCGTCCGTGCTTCGTGCACGCTACCTAGGCCAGTCGTCACAGCAGCTCTAAGAAATGAGAGAGCCACTATTTAAGCTTCAGAGCCTCCCCACTGAATCACTGTGCAGTAGCTTCTTTCCTTATATGAGTGACTGTACAAGACGCTTTATAACTGTGAGGAGCGCGGTGAAGGTAATAACTGTGGTAGGTGGGTGTCAGGGTAGGAATGGCCTCCGTGAGGAGGTAACGTTTGAACCGAGGCCTGAGAAGCAAGGAGAGCCAGCAGGGAGGCGGTTGGAAGGAAGGGGTTTGTGGGCGCCCGGAATAACTACTGCAAATGGCCCAGGTGGGGATGACTTGGAGGCGTGAGTGGGAAGCCTGCACTGGGGTGGGGTGAGCAGAGAGGAGGCCAGGAGGAGGCCTGGGGGCGAGTGGCAGCTCGGCAGGAAGCTTTCAGTGGTTTAAGCAGGGCAGGGAGGTGGACTCACCTGCAGGTCTTGCCCCCCACCCCAGGCATGTCGGAGCGGGAGCGGCAGGTGATGAAGAAGCTGAAGGAGGTGGTGGACAAACAGCGCGATGAGATCCGAGCCAAGGACAGGGAACTCGGGCTGAAGAACGAGGACGTCGAGGCTGTAAGTGACGCGCCCCTACCCCGTGTCCACCTTCCCGGCTGGTAGGTCCCAGCAAGAGCCTGGATACTCCATTCGGGAAGTTTTCCAGCTCTTCTGGATCTCATTACGTGGGCTCCGTGGGGTGGGGATCCTGCCCTCTGTGAGCAGGCCAGCGTGGGTCAGGCTGCTCCAGTAACCCAGGCAGTGTCTCTGCCTGAATTAGAAAAAGACACCCCTTTCTCAAGGCATGTTGCTTCCATCTGCTAGGAAATTGTCATGATATACTAACAAGGCACCTATCTTCCATCTGTCATAAAATTATAGTAAATATACAAATTGACCACCTCTGGTGTCAGTAGCATTCTATGAACAAATCTCAAATGAATTGAGACGTCTACAGTATGAATGGCATGCCTGTAGATGGTTTGCCCTTGAGCAGTCCGCTACATGAGCTACTGTACTGGGCAGCCCTGTTCAACGGCCTTTTTCGCCCCACAGCTGCAGCAGCAGCAGACGCGGCTGATGAAAATTAACCATGACCTCCGGCACCGCATCACAGTGGTGGAGGCCCAGGGAAAGGCCCTGATCGAACAGAAGGTGGAACTGGAGGCAGACCTACAAACCAAGGAGCAGGAGATGGGCAGCTTGCGGGCGGAGCTCGGGAAGCTGCGAGACAGGCTTCAGGGAGAGCTCAGCGAGAATGGCGAGGAGAGGCCGGAGGTAAGTGGGAAGCCAGCTACGGTGATATAGGGGGTCAGGTAGGTGTGTGGGCTACCTTGTTCCCATGACACGTAAGGAAATAGGAGACCCAGAGAGAGCAAGCTGCTGGCAAGAGGACACACAGCTGGGGTGAGGCAGGGCTGGGCCTGGAATCCAGGATGCCCAGCATTCTAGCCCAGGGTATTCAGCTCAGTGCTGGTTACTGGGCACCTGCCATTTATTCATTCATTCATTCCGATAATTATTGATTATATTGCAGGTTCATAGCAGCACTAGTCACAGTAGCCAAAAGGTGGAAACAACCCCCATGTCCACGAGCTGAAGAAGGAATAAACAAAATGTGGTCTGTCCAGACTAGGGAATATTATTTGGCCATAAAAAGGAATGAGGCACTGACATGTGCTGCAACATGGATGGATCTCAGAAACATGCTAAGTGAAGGTAGCCAGCACAGGAGGTCACAAAGTGCATGATTCCGTTTACACGAAGTGTCCAGACCAGCGCCCACAGAGACAGGAAGCAGAGTGGTGGCTGCAGGGTCTGCGGGGAGGGAGGGATGGGGAGTGGCCTCTCGTGGGTCTCAGGTTTCTTTGGGAGTGATGAAAACGTGCTGGGGTTAGATAGAGGGGTGGCTACATAATGTATTAAAAACTACTGAAGGGCCGGCCAAGTGGCTCAGTTGCTTAAGAGCTCGCTCAAGAGTGCGAGCTGAGCTCTGAGCAACGGCGGTTCAATGCCCAGCCTGAGCTGAGCTGCCAAAAGGTGGCAGAATGGCTCAGCTAAAAAAAATTTAAAAACACTGAATTTTATTCATTTTATTCTTTAAAAGAGTGGATTTAATGGTATGTGAATTATATCTGAATTTTTTTGGTTTTTTTTTTTGTTTTTGTTTTGTTTTTTTTTTTTTTGAGGGCGGTGTCACTGGCCCTCATATGTGGGACCCCAACTGGGGCCGCTGGCTTCCCAAGCCAGCGCTCAACCACCGCGCCACTCAGCCGGCCCTCAATTTTTTTTTTTTAAAGATTTTATTGGGGAATTGGGGAAGGGAAGCAGCCAAGTTATTGTTCTTCAATCTTAGTTGTGGAGGTTGCAGCTAGCTCAGCTCCAAGTCCAGTTGCCATCTGGCTGCCTGTTGGCAGCTCAAGGTGCCGTGTTCAATCTTAGTTGCAGGGTGCATAGCCCACCATCCCATGCGGGAGTCGAACCAGCAACCTTGTTGTTAGGAGTAGGTGCTCTCACCAACTGAGCCATCCTGCCACCTGTTGGCAGCTCAGATTGCGTGCAGCTCACTGGCTCATGTGGGAATCAAACTGGCAACCCCTGTTGCTCAGAGCCTGTGCTCTTAACCAATTGAGCCACTCAGCTGGCCCATCAATTATTTTTATTATTATTATTATTTTTTTTAAGGCAATTCATGCTAAAGGAGAGGTGTGGTGCCAGAAGGCCCCGGGTGCAGCTGAGGGTGGAGCCGTAGTGTGAGGCTAACCGCATGGACCCTAGAGTTGGTCTGACTCAGTTTAAGTCCAGCCTCTATTACTCACTACCTCCATGACCTGCGATAAATTATTTAGCCTCTCTGTGCTTCACTTTCCTTATCTCTAAAATGGGAGTAATCATCACAGTTCTTAACTCTCCGATTGTGTTTATGAGATTTAAATGAATTAGTTCATTTAAAGCATTAGCTGTTGTTATTACCATGATCAGCTGGGGGAGTCAAAAAGGCTTCTCCAAACTAGTGATCAAAAGAGTGAGTGTAAAGGACATGAAGGGGGCGTGAGATCTAGGCAGGGGGACGGCATGTGCAGGGCATGTGGCAGGAGAAATGCAGGGCAATGGAGGGAGTAAAAGAAGGCAGGGGCGGCTGGTGCGTGGCGTGAGGGGAGGGGAGGGTGTGAATGAGGTCAGTGAGATGGGCAGGGCCAGCCCTGCGGGCCACAGAGGGGAGCTGGTCTTTTCTCTGAGGATGCTGTGTGGCTGCTGTGGAGACTCAGGAGCTTTCCATCCAGCGCAGGAGACACCCTTGGACGCCAGCAGCCACACTTATGGCGAGAGAGGGTGGTTTGGTGGTAAGATGGTCTTAGCCTGGGTTCCCTCGCAGCAGAGCTTGAGAAAAGGAATGTGGGCAAGAGGTCTATTTGGGAGGTGATTCCCAAAGACTGGAGAAGTGAGACTGGAAGGAGAAAATGTGAATTGGAGGGCGTGTCATTGAAATTACCGCGGGAGCTCAGTTCCCCTGGGACCTCTGTGAAGTGTCTCCCAGAGCTGTTTTTCTGGAGGAGAAAGGCTTGGAACATTTATCCACCAAGGCCTGCTCCCAGTTAGCTAAGGGTGGCCCCCAGGGGTGTAATATCCTCGACACCCTGGGCTGAACTTACGAAGCAGATCCCCGGACAAAAATGTGTGCTTGAGGCAGGGCCCTGTCACATGGATGAAACTGTACAAGCTGCAGCTAAAATCCAGGTGGTCCCAGGGCTGTGACATGGGCCACCAGAGGTGTCTGCCACGTAATGTGCCCCTGTGCCAAGCACTTCATCCTGATGGAAGAGCTGTTCCTTCGGCTGGATGTGGGTGTTAGGTAGATTTTGATAGGTGGATATAAAAGGTGGATGTCCTCTTACAGAAAAGCATAGTGAGCTGTTTGGAAAAAGCTCAGGGCTTGCTCTTTCTTCCAACAAATAGTTATTGACGGTTTCAGGTTCACAGGCACCGTGCTAGTCCCCTGGGTTACAGGTGGAGGAGGTAAGACAGATGAGCTCACTATCAGGCTGGCTCAGGTGCCAGCACAGTCAGTAAGTATCTTGTGAATTCAGGCCAGACACTTCTAGGTTGTCTAAAGGACAGGAACCTGGGGTGCAGATAGGGAGGGGAGAGAGAGAAGCCTTAAAAGGGAGAGGTAGGGCCTGCTTTTTGGCGCAAAGTGACAGAGACCTAAGTTTTCATTGGTTAAGGATTTTTTAAAAAGAAATATTTGGCTGTGTAACTAAAAGCTTTGAGTTAAGGATGGCTTCAGGTTTAACTGGTTCCAGGTGTCCAAATGATGCAATTCGGAGTTGGTTTCAGACCCTTTCTCAGCTTTGCTCTCCTCTGTATTGTTGTCATTCTCCTGTAGTCTTTTGCCATATAGTGGCCCCTGGTACTCGACCAGCTTTGCAACCGCAGTGGAAAGAAATGGCCTCTTTCCCAAATTCCCAGCCAAAGTCTCAGGGAACCCTCTCATTGGTCCATCACTGAACCAATCATTGCGGCCTGAGGTCTAGAATACACACGTTGTCCATTCTCTCCCGATCACATGACTTCCTCTGCTGGGTGTCCATCCAAGCCACATCCACTAAAAGTGGGAAAGAGAAAATTTCCCCAGAGGAAAATTGCAACAACTCGGCCCAGAGAAGTGTGTGAATGGTGCAGGCCGGGTAACCACAGCATCTACAGTGCCAGAGAGTCGGAGCCGAGAATGCCACACACAAAACTCTGAGCAGCGGGGGGTACGTGGATCCCTTCATAGGGTTTTAATAGGGGGTGGCAGAATCAGAGACTTGGGGGAACAAGTTGACTGGCAGAAGGACCAGATGACATGGCTTTTGGGAGCGCTTTGCAATAATCCAGGCACAAACGGTGGGGGCTGGACCAAATCTATGGCAGTGGGATGGAGGGGAGGAGGCAGATGCGAAAGACAGCCCCAACTCCCCTGGTGTACCCCTTCCAGCCTCCTGGGCCCTACGAAAGCTCAGGCCTGTCTCCTTGGCAGACAGGGTCCATTCCAAACCTGGGCCACGAGACTCTGAGCCCTGCTCCAGATTTCTTTAGCAACGAGATCAAGGACAAGAACATTTCACACCTCCTTGGCCCGACTGCCTGTCGGCTTCAGTTTCCCATTCTGGCACCAGAGGGGCGGGACAGAAACGGGGGAGGAAAATCGGGTAGCAGTTATGACTAATCCGCTGAGCTCAGTCCCTCTTTGCAGCATCTGTTCCCAGACTCGGGGCAGCCTTGCTGGGCTTGACTCCATTCCTTGGAGCTGGGCAGAGTTCAGGTTGTTTGTCACTCAAAACAGGGAAGCCACAGGTTGTGGTGGCTGCACCCACCTGCTGCCTTGTGACCTGGGGCCCGTCCATCTCTTCGGTGGTCAGTTTCCTCTCTGACAGATGAGGGGAATGAACTTGACTTGATCCAGTAGATGCAATCGTGCGGCTGGGATAGAGGGCCATGAGAGCAGAGCACGAGGGCACAGTGAATTCTGAGTCGAGAGGAAAGGGCGGTACAGGCCTTGGGGGCACTGAGACGTGTCTTGTGGGATGGGTAGGATGTCTGGGGTGGAATGTGGGGCGGGCCGTTCCAGGCAGGAGGAAGAGGGAAGCCAGGCTGGAGAATGTGCAGGTGCAGCTGGGGTGGCGGGTTAGACTGAGGAGCGGGGATGGGGGCCATGGAGGGATCCACAGCTGCAAGGAAGCAGTTGCCTGGGTTACTCTGATCCCCGCACCCGCCATTGAGTCACACAAACCTTTCTGAGCTGTGTCACTGTGTTTCAGTGTGATTTCTGGTACACAGGCATCTTATATATTTTTATATTTTTATGATGTATTTATTGAGATATAATTCACATACCATACAAAGTAACCACTAAAAATGTACAATTCAGTGGGTTTCCGTATAGTCACTATTTTGTGCAATTATCACCACTATCTAGAACTTTTCCATCACCCCAGAAAGAAGCCCATACTCATTATCAGTCACTCTCATGTCTGCCTCCCCCGGCCCCTGGCCACCACCAGTCTACCTCCTGTCTCTATGGGTTTGCCTGCTCTGGACGGTTCATACGGGGGGCTCATAGAACACGTGGTCCTGCGTGTCTTTGTTAGTCAGCATGTTTTCTGTTCCATCCAGTTTCTCCTATTTTCACAATTAGATTTATCAACCATTAAGAAAATGAGGTGGCTGAAACCTACATAATTGTACTAACCACTGTCCCCCCAGTAAATTTTAATTAAAAAAAAAAAAAAGAGGGCTAGCCGAGTGGCGGGGTGGTTAAGCGCTGGCTTGGGATGCCAGCGGCCCCAGTTCGGGTCCTAGAGATGAGGGCCAGTGACACTGCCCTCAAAAAAAAAGAGGAAAATGAGGTGGGCTCCTGTCTAAAGGATTTACTATAAAATCAATAAGAAAACTATAAAGTTAATAGCTATCTCCTTGATATCTCTGCCTTACCAGTTCTGATTTTTTAGCAAGTTTTTTTGTTGTTTGTTTTGGTTTGGTTTGGGTTTTTCTTGAAGTTTTATAAAATGTATTTGAACCAAAAAAAGATACACCTGGAAGCAAGCTCTCAACAGACTAAGATAAATGCTTCCTTGTTTTGTTTTTCTAGCTGAGCCATCCTGCCACCTGTTGGCAGCTCAGAGGCAGCTCAGCTCGGGCTGGGCATCGAACTGCTGTTGCTCAGAGCTCAGCTCGCACTCTTGAGCAAGCTCTTAACCAACTGAGCCACTCGGCCGGCCCTTCCTTGTTTTGTTTTGATTTTTGGTGTTTGTTTGTTTGTTTGTTGTTTGTTTTGAGGGCCAAGTCACTGGCCCTCATATGTGGGACCCGAACCGGGGCCGCTGGCTTCCCAAGCCAGTGCTTAACCACCGCGCCACTCAGCCAGCCCTGTTTTATTTTTTTGAAGTGTGCAGGGAATGCAGACAGAAGCCTGCTGGCTGGCATGTGAGGCAGGATTTTCGGGCTGAATGCATGCACGATAGGCCTGGTGATGCTGAGGGTGATCAGAGCACAGTCAGTCCCCTTTGCTGGGCCAAGGGCACAGGAAGTGTCCTTGATGTGCCCAGGCAGCGGGCAGCATGCCTGGGAGGCCAGGCCTCAGGACCGAGGCCTCAGTGGAGGAGGTGGCCTCCCTCAGGCCTCTCCGGACAGGCCCCGTTGCTTGTCGGCTGGTCTCTTGGGCCTCCCCAGAGAGCAACTGGGGCCTGAGGGCATCTCCCCCAGGCTGTGCCCAGAGTGCCTCAGGGGACCAGCGGACAATCCGTGATAACCCAAGCCACCTCCATGGTCCCTCGTGGAGTAAGCCTAGAAGGTCCGCTGCCGATTGCCATGCTGGGGAGAGCCTTCACAGTCTCTTGGTCTGGACAGCGTCAGAGCCTGTCGCCCCACGCTTTCCCTCTTCTGCACCCCCAGGCAGGGGTCCCAGAAACCAGGACTATTTTACAAACCTGTCTGGGAATCCCCCAAGCTTTGGAATCAGGTCGCGGCCCCATAAGGGAGCTATCCTGTCTCCAGAGAAAAAAACTCAGGTTTTAAAGAACCTTTGGGTGTCTTGAGCAATTTCAACCCGTGGTGGGTGAGCAGGGAATGGCTCTGGCTTGAGAGCAGCATTCATAGGAATCCTTGGATGTCTGGGCAGAAAGGGCCCTTATTGTTGGGCTAGATAGGGAACTACAGGCCTGCAGCGGAGCAAGCAGCTCTCCCAAAGGCCTCTTGGGAAGTGAGGGTTGGGGAAGCCTCTTGAAGGGCATAACGTCTTCCCCAGGGCAGGTGGACACCTGTCAGATGGCTCCTTCCGGAGACATGAAGAGGCATGGGCCTTGTCCCAGTGAGTGGCAGGGCCTGAGGTGTCTGGGGAGGGCGTCCCCAGAAGGAGTGTGTGAGCCTGAGATTTGGGTCCTCGGCAGAGGCCACTGATGCTTCTGGGGTCAAGACAGGGAAGGAAAAGGGGGTGGGGAGTGGGCAGCCATGGAGAGCACATAAAGGAGCAGCAGCTGTTTAGCACCAGCCCAGTGTTGCCATGTGGGTGGGTCCCTTGTCACCCAATCCTCCATTTTTTCCAAAAGGAAGCCCCAACCCCAAGCTTTACTGTGAAATCTCCTGACCTAAAGTTGTTGGCCATGATTCAAATGTTTTAGAACGCAGTGAAGGACAAACAAAATGGGGGCAGTGGACTGGAGGGGGCGTTCAGCGTTCCTAGCAAACTCCTACACGTTCGTCAAGACCCCATGCACAGAAACCACATCTGCGGTGATGCCTTCTGTGACCCTCCCCGGCCACAGTTTGATGTCCTTGCGCCACTTTTATTGTATCACCTTGTTAGTTTCTATTTGTGTGTATCTCCCCTCCACCCCCACCTGTCTGATTCATCTCATTAGTTCAGCAACCAGCAGGCACAAAGTTGATGCTCAATTAATGCCAAATATTAGACATCCAAGGATGCTCTGTGGTTAACCTGGGCAGGGGAAGAGAAAGGAGTGGCATTAGTGAGTGCCTGCTGTGGACCAGGCACTTGCTATACATGGTCTAGGGTAGAAGATACCGTCCTGTGTATGTGGCTGTGCAGGAGTTGGATACAAAGATGTACCCTGACAACGCGGCCCACCTGGAGTACCTTCTTGGGAGGTTAAGTTCTTCAGCATTCCCTCCCCCAGTTCTTGGGTGGGAAGAGGCCCCACTGTGTCATCCAGATGGGTGGGGGGCAGCATGTGTCAGGTTTCAGTTTCCTGCTGTAATGAGGTGCCTCCTCCCCTGCTGCCTGCTGCCCCTGCTGACTTCCCACCCGCTCCTGCCAGGTGGCTCTTCTGTCACCTGATCCGCCCTGGTGGGCGGTGTCCCCTTTCAAGTGTCCTTTCCCAGAACAGCCTGTCCCAGCTCCCAGGATGAGAGGCGTCTCAGCTCTCCCTTCTGGAGTCCTTCCGCATCCTGACCTTGCGTCACCCATCTAGGCTGGGGTCCTTTTCTCCCTGTGCCGCTGTGGGGTTTATTGTTTTTTTTTTTGGGGGGGTGCGGTTAGGGGAGGGACTCTATTTCAATCCTTCATTCTCCTGTTCCAGAGCTTTCCCACTGCTGTCCTGAGCTTTGTCCACTCCTAGTCCATCATGGGACATTGGTGGCTCAGTACAGACCACCTGCAGACTTGGCCAGCTGACTTAGAGGGAGCTTACAAAAATTTCCTTGCTATCAAAGAAATGGAGAAAAAGAGTGTTGGCAAAGATGTGGAGAATGTGGGCCCCCGTCCTACGCTGCTGGCTGGAGTGGCCACTTTGGAGAGGAGTCTGACAGCTCCTCCAAAAGTTAAACATAGAGTAACCACATGACCCAGCAGTTCCATTCCTAGGTGTCTACCCAGAAGAACTGAAAGCAGGTGTTCACACAAACCCTTGTACACAAATGTTCACGGCAGCATTACTTACAGTAGCCAGAAAGATAGACAACGTGGTCCATCCACTCAGTGGAATATTCCTCAGCCATGAAAAGGAACTTCTCACACAGGCTACAATGTGGATGAGCCTCAGAAACATAACACTGAGCGAAAGACGCCAGTCATAAAAGGCCACATGGTGTGATTCCATTTATAGGAAATGTCCAGAAAAGTTGAATCGACAGACACAAAAAGCAGATGGTGGTTGCCCGGGGCTGGGTGATGGGGGAATGGGGAAGGACTGCCGATGAGTACGGGGTTTCCTTCTGGGGTGATGGAAATGATTTGAAATTTGGTAGAGGTGGTGGGTACACAACCACGTGAATGAATGTGCTAAACGTCACTAAATTGTGTCTTTTATAAATGGTAAATTTTATGCTAAATGTGTTTTACCACAATTTGTTTTTTAATGCTCCTTGTCATAGCAGAGACGGGAGCATGGGTTTGGGTCTGGCCTGGAGCAGGTGACAGCATGCTAGGTGACACCCCTGTTCCCGCACCAGGGCTTCCACTGAACTCCAGCGAAAATGCCCAGAGCCACTGGGGAGCAAAGGGCTTGACCAGGGGGCTAGTAACGAATGGGAAAATGACTTAATGTCAGATGGAAAAGGATGAGAGAATCACATGTAGGCTGATTCCAACACCTTTGGCCAAATTAGCACGGGTCTTGGTAAGATTGAGGAGAGTACATGGGAAATGGAAAGCAGGGTGGCAGCATTGGGGCGCACTCTCCTCCTTGGACACCTTTTTTTCCCTTTCTTTTTTTATCTCTTTGCACCTCTTTTTTTTTTTTTTTTTTTTAGGGCAGTGTCACTGGCCCTCATATGTGGGACCCAAACCGGAGCCACTGGCTCCCCAAGCCAGCGCTTAACCACCGCGCCACTCGGCCGGCCCCCCTTGCACCTCTTTTCACGTTATTTGTAATGAAAGCCTGAGTCAGGAGCGGGAGGCGGCAGGACTGTGGTCTGGCTAGCAAGAAGGCAAGCGGTGAACAGGTGGCCGCCGGCTTTCATCTCCAGAGGGACAATGACTGCACAGCACGTGAGCAGAGGCCGCCAGCGAGTTCCTGAAATGGCGCCCTTGGCGAGCTGCTGAGGCCCTAGGAGGGTGGACAGTGGGTGCTGTGGCGGGATGTGGAGTGGGTGCTGGCAGCGGCCGCCAGGAATTCATTAGCGGCACCTCTGCCTCCTCCAGACAGAGCTGGGCGGAGAGGTGTGCGTGTCGGAGGCGGAGAAGGTGGCCATGGACCTCAAGGACCCCAACCGCCCCCGCTTCACGCTGCAGGAGCTACGGGATGTGCTGCATGAGAGGAATGAGCTCAAGTCCGAGGTGTTTTTGTTGCAGGAGGAGCTGGCATACTACAAGAGGTGCGTGTCCCCCGCAGCTCGCAAGCTGGCTCCTTTCGGGGGGGGGTGTGGAGTTTGGGGACAGTTAGCTCCTGGAAGACAAGGATTGTTATCTGTGTCCATTCTGGGGACCCCCTCTGACCTGAGGCACCGACAAACTCCCAGTCCCTTTCAGAAACTCTTGGGCTCAGGTGCATTTTATAATTCAGAACTTGCCATTAGAAAGGAATGTTACATAGATTGTGCATGACTTTCCATCACCAGTGAGGTCTGGGGCAGTTCCCCCAAATCAAACACATTGATATTTGTGCAGCGAAAGACATAAACATTCATGCGAAATATGATAAAGATTATAAACAGCCACACAAGAGTTCATTTCAGGTGTTGCCACCAATTCAATGCAAAAAGTGAATTTTGGTTTTTAAAGCTGTTAGGATTTTGGAATTGGCAGGTATGCGATGGTGGAACAGTACCACCTAAGTATTTGTTCATTCAGTCCATGGTCGATGACCTCCTTGCATATATTAGAACTGCACTGTCCAATATGGTACCCACTAGCTGTGTGGCTATTTAAATAAGTTAAAATTTAAAATTCAGTTTCTCTGGGCCGGCCGAGTGGCACAGTGGTTAAGAGCTGGCTTGGGAAGCCAGCGGCCCTGGTTCGGGTCCCATATATGAGGGCCAGTGACACTGCCCTCAAAATAAATAAATAAATAAATAAATAAATAAAGTAAAATTCAGTTTCTCCACTGCACTTGCCACGCTTCAAGTGCTCAGTCGGCACTTGTGGCTAAGGGCTGCCATGTTGCATAGCGCAGACACAGAATATTTCTCTCATCTTGGAAGTTTCTACAGAGAGCGCTGCTTCTGATGCTGACCACCATCTCCTACCATGCTGCCTCATACTTGTTCAGTTTCATACACATTGACCATCTATTGACTCCTCAGAACACACCACACTTATTTCTACCCCAGGACCTTTGCACATGCTGCTCCTGCAGCTGGGAAAACATGCCCCTTAGTTCTTCCCATGGTTGATCCCGGTCACTAAGGTTTCAGGTCAGGTGTCACCTCCTCAGAGAGGCCTTCCTTCCCCATTACCACCCATCCAAAGGAGTGCCCTGTTCCAATCACTGTCACTTTCCCCAGTGTTCCTTTCTTCATGGCTGTTTTCACCATCTCACATTAATCCTGGTCATTAATGTCCTTGTTTTCTTAACCTGTTTCCATACTAGACTATAAGACCATGAGACCAGAAACCTCTTGTTCATGTTAAGTTTGTCTTGTTCATGGTTAAGTTCCCAACACTTAGAATGGAGCTTAGCGCAGAGTAGGTGCACAACCAATATCTGTTGAATGGAAAGCCGGAAGGACAGATGCACCAGAGGCAGTCCCTGCTCCGGTAGGGAAGATAAGAGATGCACAGAACATATAGTGCCCCATATTTTGATTGAAAACCTGCCATGTGCCTGGCACATAAGAAAATTTTACTGTCACTGTGTACACTGGCTATTCAAGAAGGGAGAGCGCTTCTGGTTTGAGGGTGGGGTGGAAATCAGGAAGGCTTCGTGGAGGAGGTGGCATTTGACCTGGACCTTCCCTAACGGATAGGAGCTGTTGAGGGGTGGGTGGCATATTCCAGATGGAAGAAACCACAAAGGCTTGGAGACAAGCATTTGTCAAGGACAGGAAACAGGAAGTAGTTCGATTTGGCAGGAATCTTCAAAGGAAACTCAAAATAGAGATGTGGGCCCCTTTCCTGAAATACCTCACATTTGACCAACTGGGCCAGAGGCACCACAGGCACATGTGTCCACTGCCTCCAGGCCTGAGCCTCCCTCTGAACAGCCATGCCCACCTCTAATAGACCAGACCCCACACAGAGAGACCATTGAGGCAGAGGCTGCTGTTGCCGCCCTCCTGGATCCCCTTATTCCAAGTACAAGCCCCCTCCCCCCAAGACCATCAGACAGTACCCTTCCGGAATATTCCAGCTCTCATGGAACTTTTGATTCTTGTCTTGTGCCTCTCAACCCTTCCAGTGAAGAAATAGAAGAGGAAAATCGAATACCCCAACCTCTGCCCATCGCCCACCCGAGAATGTCCCCCCAGCCGGAATCTGGGATCAGACGACTGTAAGTGACGCACTTCGGGCTTGTGGGGCTGTTGGCTTGAGGCTGACCTGGCAGTGCCCGCGGCCTCTCACTTCCCCTGGGCACCTACCTGTTCCCGGGCTGGCTGGTCCCTAACCACCTCCCACTGAGACGGGCTAACCCCAGAGCGCCTTGCCCTTGACTTTGAGTTCCTCCTGGGAGGGCCCTGGGCAGAGAGGTTGGGGAAGTCTGGGGGCGGGAGGAGGGAGGGGCCTGTGGCTGCCGCTCAGGGCTGGCTTGAGTGTATCCAATGGGGTCTCTCCCTGGGTCTTTGAGGACAGCAAATAAGGCTGGTGGGGGAGGTTCGTGCACCTTAACAGCATGAAACCCCAGCTCCCAGAGGTCTGGAGTGGCCAGGTCCACCCCACCTGTGCATTTCTCTGATGACCTATCCACCCATCCCTGAGTGTCTCCATGAAGTATTTATTGGTGCATAATTCATGCAGAGTCAGGCCCTAGTTGCGGTGGGAGACACAAGAAAGAGCAACCTAGTCCTTGCCCTCAACTAAAAGCTACTTCAGCGGTTCTTTGCAGCAAAAGACCCCTTTGCGATTCTGATGAGAGTTTGCAGACCCTTTCCCTGGTGGGGGTAAAAGGGAGGGGTCAATACATATAGTTTTGTAAAGAATTTCAGGTTTGTTGACCCTTGCGGCCTTTCAGGGAAAGGGTTAAAACCCCTGGTCTAGTTAGCGAACGCCTCCTAAGAACATACGTGCGCCCTACTGTTCCTGCACTGATCTCATTGGTTCTCACCATCGTCCAGTGAGGTGGGGGTATTGTCATTCCCATTTTAGAGTGGAGGAAACTGAGGCCCTGAGGTCCACTACCTGCCTAGGGTCAAGCAGCTAATAAGAGGCAGAGCCGGGGTTCGAACCCCGGCAGCCTGGCCCCAGAGCCCAGGTTTTAAACTCTGCAGGAGAGCCTCAGATCACACTGTTGTCTTGTAGCTCATTGTCTCAGCCTTCCAGCTGTACCCAGGGTTATTGCAGAAGAGGCCTGGGCTCTTTCCCCCAAACCCCAGCAGGAGCTTTGTAAAAGCGAGTGGTGTGGGTTGGATAGCCACCAGGAGCAGGTGAGGACAGGAACTGGGGGACTTGGACGCCTCCACCTTTAAATTCCAGTTGTGCTTGGAAATTCTTGGCTAGTTCTTGTCTTTGAATTGACTTACTGTTCAGCATTTGCTGGACAGGAAAGGAAGTGCAAACCGTGTGCGGATCTGCTCGGGGGAAGCGGTGCCTTGGTCAGATCCTGGGTCCTGGTGGCTGCAGGAAAGAAAAGCTGGCTGCCCTCTGGAGTGTGGGGTTAATGTGTGGCTCCTTTCCAGGCCTCCCTTGCCAGCTCCAGGGTGCTTATGCACTTGGTCCCTGATCTCTGCTGGATTTGGGAGTGGGGGTATGGTCCCCAGTTCTGATTAGGGATAAATATTTCTGGGGAGGTGAAGCTTGGAACTAGAAAGGTTGAAACTGGCTTCCTCCGGATTCCCACACAATTTTGGCCATGGATTAGTGATCTTCCATTGGCAGTTGAAACTCAACGTAATTTAAGAAAAAGAAGGAAAAACTGTTAGCTGAGTAACCAGAACCCCCAGGATGCCCTGGCTTCAGGCTCCACTGGATCCAGGCCCTGTCATCAGGGCTCTGCCTTGTTCCCTCTCCCTCGGACTTGATTTTCCCTTCTGTGGGCTGTAGGGCAGCTCTCCACTCCTGGTGGCAGTACGGCAGCCATCAGCCCAGGGTTCTGCTTTCTTCTAACACCCCTGTGGAAAGAGAGACTCTGCCCCAGAAATCAGACTTGAGCCTCACTGGCTCTGGCTGGGTCACATGACCAGCCCTCAGCCAATCACAGGGCAGTGCATCAACTGGCCAGGTCTGGGTCTCATTCTCTTGCCTGAAGCTTAGAGAATCTTTAACTCCATCCAGTTCAGATGGACTAAAATTAGGGAAGGACGGACGCCGAGCAAGATCAGAGTGCTAGGCAGACAGAAGCACACAGAAGTAATGGGTGTCCCCGGTGGCCTCACTTTGGGGGAGAAAGGGAGCCCTTACATCTCGATTCTATGAGGCACTCAATCCCCAGGAAGATTTTTACCCTTGGTTAGGGTCTTTCATCCAGTGCTTGGTAAGAAATGGGATTGACTTTGCTTAAATTCTGATCCACCTCCCAGCCCCACTTGCATGTAAGGATGAACAGAATCAATCTTGTGCTTTAGTAGCTACAGCTTTCAGTTAAAATCTTGGAAAGCTGAGAAAGCCTCCTGAGCCCACACAGCCCCTCCCTGGGCTGAGTGAGAGGTGAGACCAAAAGACCAGCATTCTGCCTTCCACAGTTCACTCCCAGATCTTTAGAACTCAGACCTTTCTCACACCTTCATTTCAAATGCCTCCGGCACTGTAATGCTAAGTCATATGTAATTCTGAGAATTCCTTCTGAAGCTGAGTTGCTCTGACTTTTTTGTCTTCCACTCCAGCCCCACTCCCTTCCTCTAAAGCAGGTAATTAATAGTTGGCTTCTGCAAATCTCAGACTTGTAAGATCCAGAGGAAAGTTATCAGAATGAGCTTCTTTCCACCAGTTCTTCTGCCCACACCTGAATAGGCTGTGGTATCTGATCCTTTTTTTCAGATTGTTCTAGAAAGGACTAAGGGGCCCCATTTTCAAAGCCTTTCTCCCAGGGCTGGCCAAGTGTCTCAGTTGGTTAAGAGCTTGCACTCTTGAGTGAACAGGGTTGCTGGTTCGATTCCCGGCCCGAGCTGAGCTGTCGCTGAGCGGCCAACAGGTGGCAGGATGGCTCAACTAAAAAAAGAAAAAAAGAAGAAGAATTCAAAGCCCTTTTTCCAATTAGCGTAGCCTCAGCAAGACCTGGGGCTCAGAGCTGGGACTCTGAGCCTGGCAGGAGAAACATCTGGAATGTGGGAGCCAGATACAGACAGAAACAGGGAAGGAGCCGGCAGTCAGAATTCCCTGGCCGCCGCAGCCTTCTCGGGGATAACTGGAAGATCCAATGGGCACAAAAGGCTTTTGACCAGCCCGGGCAGGACACTGGTTGCCTTTGTCCATCTCGGCTGCCGACTGGGAACTGCATCATTGTGACCTGTGAGCCCAGAGCCTCGAGCAGGGACACCTCTTCCCTGGGGGCCGGGCAGAGGCTGGCAGCTCTTAGGACTGTCCTGTGCCTGCGTGCCATTTCATCCTTCGCTCCTCTGGCGCCCATCTGGTCTGTTCGGTCCCCTCATCTTTGCTTTCTCAGAGTATTAGTCACTCCTGCTGTTGAGTGCAGCTCCCGGCTGCTTTCCAGGCCAGCTTCATGCCCTTGATGAGTTTTTTCCCCCACTTACCACCAACTAAGCAGTAACTACCATGGAGGTTTAAAGGGGCCTCACTGGCTTAGAGCACTGGAACTAAGATGTCTTTCACCCCAGCAGAGATTCAGAGCTGGGATGTTCAGCCCCATTTCTCAGATGAGGAAATGGGGGCCCGGAGAAGCCCGTGGGCTGCCTTTAGGGCGAAGTCAGGATCTAACCCATGCCTTTTGTCTCATTCCGCCTCCCCACGCCCCTCGCCCTCACCCCACTCCCTGTGTCATCAGCTGTGGGCTGACTTCCCAGTTCCCTTATCTCTCAAGTACCCACAAGCTGGAGACGCCAGAGTCTACATTCTGGGCTGAACTGGCCAAGGGAATCAGAAACTCTGCTGCCAGTCAAAACAGTGCCCAGAAGTCGGTCCAGGAATAGCTTGTGATGGAGCAGCTGCTGGCCCCAGAGGCCGGGTTGGCACTGCCCAGGCAGGTCACAAGGGAGCGCCTGAGTGACTCCAACCTCGTCCCCAGCGGACACCAGGCATGAGTGCCCCCTTTGTGTGGTCTCGGCTCTCAGTCGGGGTCCTATGGACACACACTGCTTTCTGCTGAGGGTGGAGGGGCTGACCCAGGAGGCAGGAAACAGGCAGTGGGGGCAGACAGATAGCCCGGAAAGCTACGGATCACAGCTGCTGGCCTTACACACCGGAAAGATTGGTCTTAGAGTAGGCGGCCACCCGAGCATCGAACGATAGCGACAACAGTGCATCCTGTCCCTGTCCTCCTACCCACCGCCATCCTCGCTTCAGCCTAGAAATAGCTTCTTCACAGCCGCCTGTTGCACTGCCTGAAATGCCACTGGGTTTGGATTCCAGAAATATTCGGCGGAGAGGAGGGAGTTAAAAGCAGCTACACCATATCCAGGACATAAACATTTAGCCAGAACGAGCCAGTCTTTCTTGTGGAAGTAGCTGACCCGCTAGAGGAGGTGGCTTATGCGGGGGGTGCTGGGAGTAGGGAGAGCAGGGGGCCATCCACTCAGTGAATCTCACAGACAGTAGGTTGGCCGGACCCCTCCAGGTGTCCCAACGCCCCTGTGCATCAGTCTAGCCCCGATCGGATCTCAAATGAAATCCAGTATGTCCGTGTGGGCAAACCCACTTCTGGGACCATCCCCACACAAAGAGTGTTCTTGGGGGGACTCCTTGTTAAGCTAAGAGTGGGGTCCTGGCAAAGGCGGGTGCGGAACCATGTGGCTTGGAGCCCCTGGAAAGCTAACTGTGCCCTTTAGCCTGGCCTCTGAGGATTGTTCCCATTCATTTAGCAAAAGGCGTCCCTTCTTCTCATTGTCACCATCCAGGTGGTTCTGCCAAGATCTGGCTACTCTGTGGAGTGCATCAAAGGTGATACACACACACACACACACACACACACACACACACACACACACACACAGAATCCCCAAACCTCATGTGAGACAATTATTCCATATCTTTTCCAACCTCCAAAAAACCATCTGCAAGCTGTTCGAAGTAAGCTGGAGTGGCTTGCTTGGTGTTTCTTCATGGTCCTTGCCCAGCCAAAGGACCCACAAGCATTCAGTGTTGGCTCTGACTTACCCAGGCAGGGGATTAGGCAGGCTCTCCGCTTCAGCTCTTGTCCTGCCGGGCCACCTCACCTCTCCTGTATCTCCCCTGGCCACCTTGGTTTTTTTTTAATTTTTAATTTTTTTTTTTTTTTTGAGGGCAGTGTCACCGGCCCTCACATGTGGGACCCGAACCGGGGCTGCTGGCCTCCCAAGCCAGCGATCAACCACCGCGCCACTCGGCTGGTCCCCTGGCCACCTTTGAGGCATGGCACCCACAGCTCATAGCAGTTGGAAGAGACATGATTAAAGATATCCAAGGGTGTCAGCCCTAACTCCCACAGCAGGTTCAACTCCTTCCTTCCCCACACCCAGGCCTACATTTTCAGCCCTTGAAGGCCATCTCACCCCGTCTTCCCTCAGTAGCTGCACATGCTGTGGTCATTTGCTAGGGATGCTGTAACAAACGTGCCACAAACTGGGTGGCTTAAACAATAGAAATGGTTTCTCATGGTCCTGGAGGCTAGGATTCTAAGATCAAGGTGTCGCAGTGTCAGTTCCTTCTGAGGGCTGTGAGGGAGAATGTAGTCCATGGCCTGTCTTCTAGCTCCTGGTGGTTTGCTGGCACCCCTTGGCGTCCTTTGGCTTGTGGAAGCATCCCCCCCATCTCCGTCTTCATCTTCACATGGTGTTCTTCCTGTGTGCATGTCTGTGTCCAAACTTCCCCCTTTTATAAGGACTCACCCTATTCCAATATAACTTCACCTTAACTAGTTACATCTACAATTACCTCATCCCCAAATAACGTCACCTTCTGAGGCTCTGGGAGGGTTAGGACTTCAGTATACGGAGTTGGGTGGGGACACAGCTCCACCCCTAACATCCCAAAAGCAAACCCTTCAGCTGACGTGTGTGCGGAGTGTGTTTATTTTCATGCCTCCCTGTTTTTATTTTCTCTGTGTCTATCTGTACTTTTCTAACCAGGATCTTTACAGCCATAATGCCCATGGTAGCAGCCGGCCTGATCATAGATGACCCCACTCTCCAGCCCATCCGACAACTTGTTTCCTTTGTAGGCACTCTGTTTTTCTGGGTGTGGTTTGAGCTGTGCCTTTGGAATGACTGCTGTGGCTACCGCTGGGCTGGCCCCGGCTTCTTTGGCCACTTGGGCTGCATGGCCATCACCTGCGTGTTCCCATCTGAAGTGGGTGTCGAGTGTGATTTCAAACAGGCCATTCACGGCGCTCGGCCTGCACGACCGAGGCCTTGGAATTCTCGGCTCTGTTACCGATAATTCTCTCTGTCTTTTCTGTTTCTGTTCTAAAACAACCTTGTCCATGATCCAGTAAAGAAGGTCCTTTAAGTGACGGGTCAGTAATCAACGCCCACTGTGACACCCCTTCCCACCCCCACCCCGAGTGACACTAACGCTGTTTTCAGTCTACACACCCCAGCTTTCTAAACCGCTTTGTTTTGCCAAGCCATCGTCCATAAGCCATTTGATCTTGCTTAAAAAGCAAAGGAGGGGACCAGTGTTTTGATTCGTCGCCCCCCCGCCCCCATTGGACACGACGTGGCAAGTGGCTTTTCTGCTTGCTTGAGTCAGGCAGAGGTGAGCTGTAACAGTGATGTGTTGCCGCTGTGTGTTTGGCCAGCTAATTGCCTTGATTACACTCTGGAGAGAGCTCACAAGTAACCACTATGAAAAGCGTGCCTTCATTGGCCACTAGGCACGTCATCGTACAGAGGCGGCTTCAGCTAGCAGGGACAATTGCTCCAGATAAATTTGGCTTGCCCCAGCTTTATGATAAAAGACCACTTTATTCCTGGTAGGAAGTGATTGTAGGATCTAGTGGCCACAGAATGGTAAAATCTTTTCACCCAAATGTGATTAAAACTGAACTCCACAGCCCACAGTGCAAGCACACGCGCACACACACACACGAAGCTAATAGGTGCACAGACAGAGAGCTAAAAATAGTTGATTTGAAGCTTGGGTTTCTCAGTGGTTCATTCCTACTCCTGTCCCTGGGAAGCATAACACACCAATTGTATGTGTTACTGAGTTCAGAAACCAAAATTCCAGAGTAGGAGAACTTAGTGAGCAAATAGAAGGAATCTTAATTAGAGTCTGGGAGCATCAAAGGACAGTTGGCAGCTTAGAAAGGATTTTTGGGAAAGATGGTGGGTCAACTCAAGTTTCCTGGCCAGGTTTCTGGTCTGTGTTTAAGTGGAGTTAAAATAGACCTTGTTTTAAATAGGCCACTTCATAAGCTTTTCGCCTGTGGTTTCTACCTTTATCTTTTAGGTATTGATCAGCAATCAATAGTCACAGCTATTTCAAAAGGCCTCTGGGTCTGCCTTAGCCATTTCTAGCAGAAGTGATAATTTCTGAAGTTATTTCACCATATATCAGGTTTTGACACTCCAAAATCACGTTTCCCAAATTTCAATCACATACTATTAATATAGTCACAGTGTTTATCTAATCAGAAAACCACATGTGCTATTAATATATTTTCTAATCGTCTCCTTTTTCTCAAAATACCTACTTTTGCCTCATCCTAAGCAATAACATCCATGAAATCTAGGCTTCGATGTGCTATTTATAGTTGGGTTGTCGGAAAAGTCATGACATGTTTTTGCAACGAAAGACATAGAAAAAATAATGTCATGACTTTTCCAACAACCCAGTGGTTCCTTGACTCATTAAATAAATACATAACTACTTAAAATCATTCACCTGTGGACATCAGAATCCTCTCAGATTCCATGTGGCTTGCAAGTTTTACTTTTTACCTGCACCATGGATAAAGAATCCATGATGTATGTTTCTAGATGCTTTTGGTTACCATGAGTAACGAGAAGCCCTCACTAGCGGTTATGGTAGGAGACGAGATGGACCACACCTCACATACATGCACGCCCAGTTCACACTGTGTCACCTCCGAGGTACCGTGACAGTGTCACACAAAATCCCCTGCTGTTTTCTAGAATAACTTTGACCCGCACCCCCACCTTTTTCTTTCACACCTTGAGTTGATTTGCTCCCTTCCATGTTTTTTGCTGCTGTATGTCTCTGGCATTGCAAAAACCGTCACGTGTGCATCAAAGGGCGGACACTCATTTCTTTCTCTCCTTCCAAAAGGTTTAGCTTCTTCTCCCGAGATAAGAAGCGTCTGGCCAACACGCAGAGAAACGTGCACATCCAGGAGTCCTTTGGCCAGTGGGCCAACTCCCACCGCGACGACGGTTACACGGAGCAAGGACAGGAAGCCTTACAGCACCTGTGACCGTGGCCCACCTCCGCCCTCGGACCTGAACCGTCCACCGCCAGCACCTGCAACAGCACGTGGCAGCCCCAGGTGTCACCGCTTTGCATACCTCTTGGTTCAGAGGCACCCTCAAAACTGATCCCTCAACAAACTCTGCTTTGAGGAAGCACATTGAAAAACTGATGCCAAACTCTAAAGAAATGTTTATTTATACCCAGGGCTATCAGCATTTCTAATAGATGACTCTGACCCCTTAGACCATATATTTAATAAGACTATGAGTGAAGGCCCGACTTTTTTGCATTAACTTCAGTAACACAAGCTTCTTTAAGCCAAATACATCATTTGCCACTATAACGGCTGTGTGACTGCTTGGTATGAAATTCTGTGTGGAGAGGTTCCATACTCATGTTTGTCATACTTAAGGGAAAGACAGGGAAGTGGTAGGTTGTCATCAGCTATGGTCATGAGGTTGGCATGGTGGCAGCGTGCTACATAGGATGCACCCATCAGACAAGCGGGGCCTCTGCAGTCCCAGGCCCAGCTGGCCCAGCTGAGACACAAAGCAGCTGAAACTGTGGACAGCAGTCCTCTCTCCCAGAAATTGGAGACAACTTTGCAAGAGCCGATGTTTCTCTTTTGCTCCTTGTTACTGATAGTGCCTAGAGCGTGTAACATGGTCAAGGCCAGTTGCCTTGGCACTGCTGTGAGTAACGCAGTAGTAACCAAAAAATGTGGCGAAGGATGAGACATTGCAACGTTTCGCGTGTGGATTTTTTTCTCCCTTGGCATCTTTTTTTCCTTTTAGCCTTCATTATGTTACATACATAGTCCAGTGCGAAGAAGACAAATGTCCCAAAACGGATTGGGAATGGGGTGTGGGAGCCTAGGAGGTGGGGGATGGTGGGGAGGAGAGACATGCCAGAGAGGGGGCAGTGGGTGAAAAGATGGTTTGGGGACCACGTGTCTCATGGGGCTGACTCACGGGGCTGCAGCGGCAGACGGAGAGCCAGGTACCTTGTCTGCAACTGTTAAGTTGGGGGTTTGCCCAAATAACACTGTCCCTCTCTCCACCCACCGAGCTCCCAGGGCACCACGCTGGGTGCTCACAGATTGAGAGTGGCATTTCCTAACAGCATTCAAGCATATGTGACAGGGCCACTGTCTTACACACTCCACTCTGGTTTGCTAAGAAACCATCAGGTCAGGTTATGGTCCACGGCCTCACTTTCCAGATTGCTGAAAAGCATGGTCAGACAGGATGTGTTGCTGCTTCCCAGTGGGGGTTCTCAAACCTGACGGCCCATTAGAACTATGAGAGTTTATTCTCAGAGAATCAAAAGCACGTGTACTGAGGAACTCCACTGCGCCCCTGCACCTTTAGTTGCCCCCTGCAGGGGTAACCAGTATTGCCAGTTCCTTGGTTGTCTTTCCTGAAACAGCTTATAAATATGCATGCAATTATGTTTAAAAAAACACCCATATTTCCATTCTCTTTTACATAAATGGCAGCATCCTGTACAAGTATATTGCTGTTCTGTACCTTTCTTTTCTTAGGATACCCTGGACATGACTCTGTCAGTACAGACAGTGGGTCTCAACTACAGGCCATTTGCCCCCAGGGACGTCTGGAAACATTCCTTTTGGCTTGTGACAACTCGGGGAGGAGGGTGTGGGGAGTGCTTTTGGCATCTAGTGGGTAGGCTCCAAGGATGCTGCCAAACATCCTACAGTGCCCAGAACAGGCCCCCCAAACACACAGAATTGTGCGGCCCCAAACATCAGTAGTGCAGAGGCTGTGGAACCCTGGTCCACCATAGAGGTGTATAATTTGTTCGTGTTTGTCCAGGCCCCACTGGTGCACAGAGAGCTTCCTTCCAATCCTTTACTGTCTAAAACAGTGTTGCACACATTCACAAGAGCATCCATCTGCAGAATAAACTAGAAGCCAAACTGCTGGGTCAGAGGGTGTTGCCTTTGTTATGTTGTGGCTACTGCTGAAGTCCCTGCCCCACCCCCCTTTTTAATTACCAGGACCCATACAAGACTGAACCCGAATGCCCAGCGACGGGGTCTGAGTGTGCATGTTTTTTTAACCCATCCATGTTTTGATACTTGGGGTTGGCAACCGCTGGCTTAAACACCTCAACTGGATTTGTTTCTCTAAAGTTCCTGCCAACTCTAACCCATAACACACTTTCAGTGCCATAATAGCAAGCACTTTGTAAGTAAAATGTAGGTGAAATCAGACAGGTATTCCTGACAAGGCCCTTTTCTGAGACGGGAGATAGTAAAATTCTGCACTGGAAATTTACAAAGGAAAGCATATTTTTCTAAAACTGCTCTAGCAGCTGACAGCAATTTTAAGATAAAGAGTAGGCTCCCTATGTAACAATGAGATTCATACCTCCTAATGGAAAAACCTGGTGATGAATGTGAGTCCTGATACTAAATCAGACATTTCTCTTGCATAAAACGTCTTGAATTTGAAGAACCAGAGCTATCAAAGATACAGCCATGTCAAGAGTGTGAGCTGAGCTCTGAGCAACAGGAGTTCGATGCCCAGCCAGAGCTGAACTGCCACTAAACTGCCAACAGATGGCAGCATGGCTCAGCTAAAAAAAAAAAAAGATACAGCCACGGACAAAACAAAAATGATAAACTATCACTGTTTTGATTATCATGTGAGCAGCACAGTACTTATTCAAAGCCCTCAAAAGAACACCAGGGCCGGCCGAATGGTGTGGAGGTTAAGTGCTGTCTTGGGAAGCCAGCGGCCCTGGTTCAGGTCCCACATATGAGGGCCAGTGACATTGCCCTCAAAAAAAAAACAACAAAAAAAAACACACCAGAGGCCAGATGATCGAGAAGGGAAAGACCAATCAATTCATCAGAACGAGATACAAACCTTTCATTGATTTCCTGTCATTTTCATTTCACTCACACTCTTTGTCTTTTCAAAGGGCTGGAAGATTGCCAATACTATAATGCCATAGACCTGCAACTTTGGTTTTTCCCTTTAAATGCCAGCCTCCCATCCAAAAGAAGAAGAAAAAGCAGTCAGCGTTTGTTTGGCTCAGGAATGGAGTAACGTTTGTTCATGAGTAGCTGGTTGCTGACCCAGGTCACTGTTCAGACTGGCTTTAGTATTAAGTCTCTAGATGTCCTCCGTGGATTCACTTTTCCACTCCATTTCTATTTCAATTCACCAAACCCTTGCACTATGGACATAAACATGGAAAATATATTATCTATTCTGACCAGATTCTGGTTCCCAGGAGTCAAGAGATCAATGCAAATGATTATCGGGCATCACTTCTTTTTGTCAAGCCCTCAAAGTAGTCATTTCCAATAGTTGGGAGAAAATCAAATTCTCTACTGCCGAATTTAGATGAGAACAGTGGCTCCTTACACACGCCCTTCCATACAAGAGGCCAGCAAGGACATAACCCATTCTCAAATGTATTAAATAACGAGTCCGTAGACCTGTAAGATTCAGAAGAGCAGTTCATAATATCAGCATGTTCAGCCTGAATCTGAGTTCCAGATTGGAAAGAAAACTTACACCAAACCCCATTATCATCATCAAGTTTTATTCAGCCTTGCACTTGTCCTTCGTATAGCAGCTGCACCTTCCTGTGGGCTCCGCTGCTGGTGGCAAGCCTCTACTTACTTCTGTCCCTCTTCTCCCTCCCCTTGACCCTGTCATCTCTGAAGTCCCTCTCTCTATCCCAGTCACTTTCAGGCCACATCCTGGGTGGCTCTCTTTCCTGCCACCTCTTCCGGCCACGGTCATGGTCTCGATCCCTGGTCCTCGACTCCCAGTGTCCTTCTCGGGATCGAGATTGCTCCCTCTTTTCCCTTTTTCCCTCTCTATACTGGTCATTTTTAACAACTGGCAAATTAATGGGTTTTCGAAAAGGCCGATCCCGCCCTCCAAACCTCAGTTGCCCTGATTCCTTTTTCCCCCCCAGACCTCCTCCAAGTCGCCGAGGGATCCACCCTTTCAGGGTCCTTTCCAGTTCGTAGTCCACAAAAATCTCATGCTGGTCGATGACCAGACCATCTGCGTCTCGGTAAGCTTTGAGCAGGGAACGCTCCTCTTTGTATTCGATGAAGGCGTAGCCCTTGGAAAAGCCCGTGACCAAGTCCCTCACCAGCCTAAGCCTCCGGATATCCCCGTAGCGAGAAAAGACTTCCTTTAACTTCTCCTCTTTGGTCTGCAAGTTCAGCCTTGCCACGAACAAGGTGAGGAGGGGGTCTCCCGTGACGCCTTTGTTGGGGGCATATCGAGCCAACATTGCCCTCCAGACGGCGCGATCATGGGGGTCTTCATCGGTGCCGTCGATGCTGCCAGCTTTGAGTGGGTCATACTCCTTGGCGATGGGCATCCAGTCGTTCATGTTCTAGGAAGAACCACAGCAAGTGTTTATGTAGCACCGACTGTGAGCTACTCATCAATCCTTAGGACAACCCCAGGAAGTAGGTACCATCATTCACCCCTTCAATAGGGAAGGAAGCAAATCCCCCGAGGTTGGGGCCTTCCTGATGGAAATGGGGAGACTATCAAAGCCCGGCAGTTGGGCTCCAAGATGCTTTTACCTACTGCTCCGCGCCCTCACTCCCAGGAGGAAGCAAAGGGCAACTTACGCCTGAGTTTGAGGCATGTGTGTGCTATCTAGTTCAGTCATGAGAGGAAACTTAAACCAACTACATTATAACGTGGTGACATGGATCAAAATCCACACTTGCCTTTTAGAGATTTGAAGAGATCACAGGAAAACAAGCCTGGGAACTGCTGTGGAAAAGGGCATCTTACAAAACTCTTTACTACAAGGATTTCAAACAACATCGAGAATGGCATCACTCTCCATGAATTCCTCACCTGGCTCCAACTATGTCCAACATACGCCAGTCTTCTCTCATCTGTGCTCCTCCTACTCACGTCCCCACTCCCGGCTTATTCTAAAGCACATTCTAGATATTACATCACTCATCTGTTAACATTTCAGTATGTGTAACTAAAAAAGAAGGGCTTTTTCAAGATCAAAACTACAAGGGAAAATGGTGCTCTGCAGCACTGTGCATCGGTTGGCAAACAGGTGGCAAAGCTAAAACAACAGTGACCCCGCCCCAGGCTCTTCGGTTCAAAAGGAATATGAGATTTCTTCCCAGTTCCTTAGCTGATAATCCATTTATGCCTTGGAGCATGAGAATTGGTTGCGATGGTAATTTTAGTCCAGCCAGCACATTGCAATGTCATTCGTTCTGATATATAACTTTTTTTGAAAGACGGTAAGTTTAAGTCTGACACGATAATTGATTCATGTGAAATCTGGAATAATACAGTGTTTACCAACATTTCTGACACTGCTATAACCAATTGCGTAAATCTTTAGAGCCAAAGAGGAACTGTCACTTAAAAACCAGGGCTCTGGGGCCAGCCAAGTGGCGCATTGGTTAAGAGCTGGCTTGGGATGCCAGCGGCCCCGGTTCGGATCCCACATGAGGGCCAGTGACACTGCCCTCTACAACTAACAACAGCTCCACCTGGAGCTGGGCTGTGCGAGCCCTGGCAATGGTGTAGGCTGCAGCCCCTGCTGCAGTGGGCTGCCATGGGCTACAGTGAGTGGCCGGCAGCCACCGTGAGCAGCTGGCAGCCAGCATGAGCTGCCAACAGTCGTGGTGAGCAACCATCCAGAGGATGGCGACTGATCTGCCTCATCTGGGAAGAGCGCAATGATGATACCACCATGGGCCAGTGAAGCAATGTCCTCCACAACTAGACTGAAGAACAAAATGAAAGCAACTTGTGGGCCGCCGGAGTGGCGCAGTGGTTGGCTGCTGGATTGGGAGGCCAGCGCCCCTGGTTCGGGTCCCACATGTGAGGGCCAGTGACACTTCCCTCAAAAAAACAAACAAACAAACACAACAAGAAAGCAACTTGTCTGTTCCCCTCCCCCAAGTCCCCAATAAAAAATCTTAAAACACAAAAAAAAAACCCCAGGGCTCTATGGACTATATTATATACGGTAATGCTCATCGCTAACAACGTCTTTCCATGGTATTTGTTAAAATTATATCTGTAACTTTTCCCCTCTTTCTCAAATTTCCCTCAAGGGTCTTTTTGCTTTAATTCTTCTTCAGTTTATGGGTGATGTAGCCAGAGTGATTGTCTTGGGGCTACACTGTAGAATTTTTTTTCCCCCATAAAACAGCAAAACACCTACAGAATAAAGTTCAAAGTCAACATTCTCAAGACCTGTGACCGTCACTTAGCCTCTCACTGTGTCCCATCATATTCTATTCTGCCCAGGATTGCTCCTCATACCTCGAATAATTCCCAGCTCCATGTCTTCCTGGTACAATTTCCTCTACTGGGAATACGCTTTGCTGTGTCCCACAGCTGCACCTGTGAAAATTCTCTTGGCCCCTCCAAGTCCAGCTTCCAAGCTCTTCCCCATGAAGCAGAGTCGTCTCTCCCACAGCTCATGGTACCTTTTCTGTTATACTGGTCACGTTTTGCCCAAAGCACAGTAAACGCCCTTCAATCTAGTGTCTGCCTCACTTCATCTCCAGATGCTAGGACACTGCCTGACAAATGCTGATGAGCTGAACCAAATGCAACCAAAATTCACTGAACTGCTTTTGGTCTAAAATCAGACAAAAAGGACCACTTCATTGAGAAATGAGAGGCCAGGACTTTATACTATCTGCCACCAAATTGTAAACAGAGGGCATGCATGTCTATTAACAAGCAACTCTGGAGAAGACACCTCTCTGGAATCCTCATTAGTAAAAGAATGAGAAACACAGTGGGAGCTACGAAAGGAGCACCAGACACAGCGAGATGATTTGGTTCCGGTCCTGGTCTGGGCTCTATCTCTAACTTCACTTTGTGTCTTTTCTCTCATGGCGGAATTTCTCCACGTGAAAAAAATATATCACTATGTTGTTTGAATCTCTGCTCTGGTATTCTCTATATCGATTTCATTCTGACCCTAAAATTCTTAGATTCTAATCTTACTTCCTAATGTTATTTCTATCACAGAGTTGTAGGAACACAACCAAAGACTTCAATTACAGGTAACTGGTATTGAACATTTAGGAAGCACCAAGCACTGTGTAAGCATTTAACTCCCCTCACCTCTCAGCAATACCAGGAAATAGGCATTACTATTATTGCCATCTCAGATGCGGAAGGTGAGATGCAAAAAGGTTCTTTTGTCCCAAATCACAAAGCTAAGAAGTAAAGTAGCGCGGCTTGGGAGTTACAGCCAAGGGCTTTTCGACTCTAAAACTTGAGTCTTAACTATTCCTTAGATGGCTGTCATAAAATATAAAGCTTTGAAGATGGGGAAAGGGAAAAAAATGAGCAGGATTTTGGGTGTTTGAGCCCACCCCCCTCCGCCCAAGGGGGAAAGAACCCCTTCCCCATTCTACAGGAAAAGATCACAAAGATCCAGCAAATGAAACTGATATTACTGAACACAGCCAGCGCTCTGGTTCAAAGTTTAATTTTTTTTTTTTTTTTTTTGAGGGCAGTGTCACTGGCCCCCACACGTGGGACCCGAACCGGAGCTGCTGGTGTCCCAAGCCAGCGCTTAACCACCACGCCACTCGGCCGGCCCTGGTTCAAAGCTTAAAAGTCCTTCAAATTAAAATCTGCAGAGGATTACAGAGGGATAAGCACGCACTTTGTTCTCTCCCTCATCCATATGCTTCTATCAATATCAAACACCAAGAGAGTAGTGGCTTCACAGCATCTCATTAATTTTTCCGGGTGTATTTCCTTCGCTGCAGCATTACGTTTCCATTTCTTACAACGATCTCTTTGGAGTTTTAGATTCTCATCATGATTTCATAAACAGATAAGATGTGAAAGGGGTGCATGGTGGGGGTGGGAGGTGGATGGGACCATTAAGCATTAAAGAAAAAGTGCGGTAGGGCCGGCCGGCCTAGGGGCGCGGGCGCCAGCGGCCCCGTTTCGGGTCCCGCATATGAGGGCCAGCGACACTGCCCTCTAAAAGAAAACAAGAAAATATGTGGAAAGTGAAGAAGTGCATTGAATTGGCAGTCAGAACACCCAAGTTTAAGGCCTCGTTCTATTTTGGGCAACACGGAAATCATTTGTAAAATACAGCTGACTGCCACTTCGCAAGGCTTTTGTGAAAATCAGATAAGACAGTGTCTCGGAACGTGGTTCATAATTATGTTATTACACACATACGTTATTATTACGCAAACCAATACAGCCTGTCTCTCCTTTCAGAGGCTGCAGGGAAAGCCCTTCCCTGGTTTCCCAGCCCCGGTAAGAAAACAGTGAAGCCAGGCCGCCACGCTGCCTACCGAGCATGCGCAGCGGCGCCGGGGACGCCAGGGCGGCAGCGCCTGGACCCCAAACCGTCCGCCGGCAGCACCTTCGCCTTGCCCGCCAGCCCCTCCCCGTCTGTGTGGGCGCAGAGCGGGAGGGATCCCCTTCTAACCCGGCTGTCGCCCCCGCTCCCCGAAAACGAACCCCAAAAGCCTGCCCGCTTTGCCCGGTTTCAACATGGCGGCCGAGCGGACGCCCGGCTCCAACATGGCGGCCCGCGCCGGGTCCGGGTCGCAGGGATGCGCGCCGCCCTGCCCGCCCGGTGGGCCCCAGCGCCCGTCCCGCTCCCACGCACCTCGGCCAGACTCGCGCGCCCTTTCCTACGCAGAGCGCCGCCCCGCCCGCCGCTCCCACGCACCGCGGCCAGACTCGCGCGCCCTTTCCCACGCAGACCGGCGCCCCGCAGCAGCCACGCCCGCGCCCGCGCTCTGCCTGACGGGCCTGCGCATCGGGAGACGCCGATTCGTCACGGCCGCTGTGTCCGCATTTGCTCTGATGCTGAGAAATTTACAGTGTCGAGCATCGGAGGCGTATTATTTCCGAGGAGAATGAAATTCCTGTTCTTCTCATATTATTTTTCACGACGGCCTCTGCTACCTTGGACCTCGTGGAAAGACTGTGACATGCGCAGTTCGTGGTCTGGGAGCCCCAGGATCCCAATGTCTGGAAGGGCCGTGGGCGCGGGGCGCGTTAGTGCCGGACTCCCTTGGACAATCTGTTATATTATGGTTTCTTCAGAAAACGCCGGCTCACATGAAATTTGGTGCGCTTTCCCAGAGTTTTCCTAACCCCCAGAGGTAATAAATCCGCCCCACACACAAGCGACACAGCCCTTCAGAGAATTGGGGCGGGGTTGGGGAGGGGAGGCTGACTGTAAGAGGCGCGTGGGAACGTGTGGCATGCGGTTTCCTGAGCCCTGCCCGAGCCTGTGACCTCAGAACTGTCTGGGCCTGGAATTTACCCCTGGTCGTTGCAAAAGGTGAAAGCCTTCAGACTCTACAAAGTGGGAGAGCAAGAAAAGGGTTTGCTAAAGGTGGGGCAGAGACCATGCCCACGGCAGTGTCCAAAGTGGCCCAGGGTTGTAGGCAGGGAAACGCCGGTGGAGGGGGGCCTGGGGGCAGAGTCTGATGGGGACAACTGCACCTAACTTTGGCATAGCTTTCTCTTATACAGGCCAGCGGGGGTTGGCCAGGCAGGCCCGAGGGCTGAGAGCACTCCCTGGGGTCTGGTCTGTTTGAAGATAATGTTGTTTCTGGACTCCAGACTCTGCACTTGGCCATCAGTGCCTGGGGCTTTATGTGTCACCAGTAAAAACGGCAAGGGAGTTGTACATTGGATTCCGGTGTCTGGGCGCCTGAGCATTAAGAAATTGCTCTTTTCAGGTTAGGATTCTGTTAATTAGATTGATTCACGAGGTATGGGTAGCCTTGAGAAAGGGAACAAAACAGAGTTCTTCAGTTAATCAGGGAGGAGAGACACAAAGAGGAAACAGGTGACTATCAGGATGGATCAAACTGCACACCAGCTAACTTTAATTACAGATGGCTAGAGATCAAGCTTTGCAGTGAGTCACACTGCAAACTAGCCAAGTTTAACTACGTTGTTGATTTACTGAATGACACCCTTACAAGAATCTCTGGAAATTTGCATTTTTTCCAAGTCCCCAAATGAATCTTGAAGCATATTAAAGAACCCCTGCCGTTAGAGTCATGGTTCAGAGGCCCAGATTTTAAAACTGGGTGTGGGAGGGAGAGGAAAGAACCATGTGGTCCATAAATATTTGCGGAATGGATAGATGTATGCATTCTGATTATGTCATGTTTCTTTTTTGATAGGTTAAGATATTCGAGTCACTTACAACTTGACTGTGTCACAACTTGAAATTCGTTGACACAATCGTGCTGTGCTGTCTTAAACTTGATGATAGCTGTCTTGTGATATTCTTAGGCCACTCATTTTCTGATTAATCCTTACAAGTGGGTAGTCTCTAGACAAGTGATCTCATTTTCATTCTAATCTTATTCTGGCAAGGTAAACTTATCTCTAATTACTAAGGATGTATTACCATTACCTCATCTTTATTGAATCTCTATTACATAGTTGAAACATAGGTTCTAAATATCAACAGCTTTCTTTATAGTACATTGTCTTAAAATATATTAATAAAAATGTGTCATTGAATAAAAAATGAGCAATATCTATAGTTTAAAATTTTTATGCTTAAAAATATATGGAATAGCAGTGGAATACTATTCAGCCTTTAAAAAGAAGGAAATTCTGATAATTGCAACAGCATGGATGAACCTGGGAGACATGAGAGGTGAAATAAGCCAGACACAAAAGGGCAAAAATTGTATGATTCGATTTCTATAAGGGACCTAGAATAGTCAAATTTACAGAGACAGAAATTAGAATAGCAGTTACCAAGAACTGGGGATTTGGGTGGGGGGCAATTATTGCTTGAGTGCAGAGGTCCAAGTTGGGATGATGAAAAAGTTCTAGAAATGGATGGTGATGGCTATATAACATTGTGAATGTACTTAATGCTGCTGCCCTATACACTTAAGAATAGTTAAAATAGTAAAAGTTATGTGTGTTGTACCACAATTTTAAAGTTTTGTCAAATGTGTGTGTGCACCCCAGTAATAACAAGCACAGCCTAGCACCTAGATTGCGGTTTCTAGTGTCATTCTCCTAACAGTAACCAATGCTCCTTGGAGAAATGGCTGATTCTAAGAGTGGGCCAAGAAATACACAAGATGAGTTTGGAGCTACTTGTATTGTTGGAATGTCAGGAAGTGCTAAAAACAGACAAACCCACCAATGACGATTATGGCAAAGGGACAGAAGAACCAACTGAAGGTTCCCAGTGGCTAAAGCAAAACAATTAGAGCAACAAAATAGCGTTAGATTATAACCCAAAATACAAAATAAACATCCGAGTCTATACTGATCTAAATAGATGATTAAATAAATCAACTGGGTAGAAAAGACAAGTCTCCCACGCAGAATTCCAAAAAAACGTATGTAGATAATTCCTCTTAAGAAAATGAGTGTAACCCTCTACCCCTAAGTGTGGGCTGGACATAGTGACTCCCTTCCAAAGAATGCAGTATGGGAAAGCAGGGAGAGAGGAGTAAGTTTACAGTGGAGAAACCCGGCAGACACTACCTCAGTCAGGTGGTCAAGGTCAACATCAACAGTATATCATGTTACTAGTATGTACCTTTGGTAAGATGTGATGAAAATGGCACTTTACCTCTGTGGTCTTCCACCCCCAAACCCATAACCCCAGTCTAATCATGAGAAAAACATCAGACAAATCCCAAGGAACATTCTACAGAATACCTCAGAACTGTCAAGGTCATGAAAAACAAGGAAAGTCAGAAACTCACAATTAAGAGGAGCCTGTACTGTTAGTGTCCAATATGGTCACCTCTAGCCACTTGTGTCTGTATAAACTTCAACTTAATTAAAATTAAAAACAATTAAAAACCCAGTTTCTCAGTTGCATCGGCAACATTTCAGGTGTTCAGTAGCCAAATACTTGTGGTAGCAAGTAGCTACCACAGTCAACAATGCAGATACAGGGCATTTCCATCATTCTAGCAAGTTCTGTTAGACAACACTGGGCTAGAACAGTGTGTTCCAGAGAAATAGATGGAAGCCACATATGCCGTCTTTTGTTAGCTGAGTCAGTGGAGATTCACACGTGGAGTCCTAAAGAAGGAGGAAGCAGGGGCCGGCCGAGTGGCATGGTGGTTGAGCTCTGGCTTGGGAGGCCAGCAGCTCCGGTTCGGGTCCCACGTGTGGGGGCCAGTGACACTGCTCTCAAAAAAAAAAAAAAAGGAAGAAGCAGGCATGGGCACAGAAAGCCTTTTGACACCTAGGAAAGGAAAGAGGACAGACGGGATCATGAAGCGAGGACTGCAGCAGACTTGACCAGCCTGATGGGTTGCTCCAGAACAAAAATTGCCGAGTAGACTTGTCCCATGTTGGACAAAATGGTCCTGGTGTCCCTGCTGTGCTCAGTCATCAACTGAAGGCTCCTGGCAAAAGCATGTTGTCAGTGGAAATGGTCCCTACAGCTGGAGGCTGTCAGGGAACTGCACCCCTCTAACTGACCGGCAAGCGCTTTCCTTTTTTTATTATAGTGGTAAAAAAAAATTAATAATAACAAAAAATTCACCATCTTAACTATTTCTAAGTGTACAGGTCAGCAGTGTTAAGTGTATTCATCTTTTGTGCAACCGATCTCCAGAACCTTTTCCTCCTGCAAAACTGAACTCTACCCATGAAACCGCTCCCCTCCCCCACCTCCCACCCTGGCAACCATTCTTTCTGTCTCTGTGATTGACCCCTCTGGGCACTTCATGTAAGTGGCATCATATGGTATATGTCTTTATGAGACTGGTTTCTTTCACTGAACAAGTTTCATCCATGTGATAGCATGTGCCAAAATTTCCTTCCTTTTTAAGGCTAACTCATATTCCATTGTACAGATACATCACATTTGTTTGTCCATCATCGGTCCATGGACTCTTGGGCTGTCCTCACCTTTTGGCTACTATGAATGACGCTGCTGTGAACATGAGTGTGCAGGTACTTATCTGAGTCCCTTGTCCCTGAAACCCTGTACCCACTAAACACTAACTCACCCTTCGGCTCCCCTCAGCCCTTGGTAACTGCCCTTCTTTCTGTATCTGCAACCTTGACTACGTTAGCTCCTTCATACCAGTGGAATCATACAGCATTTATTTGTCCTTTTGTGACTGGCTGATTACCTTTAGCATAAGGTCCGCAAGGTCCACTGAGGCTGTCACACGTGACAGGATTTCCTGTTTTAAGGCTGTGTGCTAAGGGCATCCCAGTTTCAGTTACCCCCCACTGGTAAAAGAGCTGTGCTTTCACTTCAGTAAAAATCTTTGCTCCTCTTAAAACAAAAAACAAAACAAAACAAAAAAAAAACTATGTGCTATTCTGGTGCATGTGTCACATTTTCCTTATCTGTTCATCTGTTGTTGGACCCTTGGGTTGCTTCCTCTTAGTGGCTATTGGGAATACTGCTGCAGTGAGCATGGTTGGACACATATCTTTCCCAGGTTCTGCTTTCAATTCTTTTGGGAATGTACCAGAAGCAGAATTGCGGGGTCATATGGTTGCTCCAGTTTTAATTTTTTGAGAAACTGCCACACTTGTTTTCCACAGTAGCTGCATCATTTTACATTTTCCACCAGAAATGCACAAGGGTTCCAATTTCTCCACATGCATCCTCACTAACCCCTGTTATTTTCTGTTTTTGTTTTTGTTTTTTCTTTTAATAATAGCCCTCCTAACTAATGGGTGCAAGGTGATATCTTCCTGTAATTTTAATGTGCATTTCTCTAATTAATGATATAGAACATCTTTTCATGTGCTTATTGGCCTCCTAAAAGGTCATCTGAAAGACATCACCACGACTGCCATATCTATATAATTAAAAATGAATTACATGTGCCGGCTGAGTGGCACGGTGGTTAAGCGCTGGCTTAGGAAGCCAGTGGCCCCGGTTCGGGTCCCACATATGAGGGCCAGTGACACTGCCCTCTTAAAAAAAAAATTAATTATATAAAAAATACTTTCTGAACCAAGCAGAAGATGTGGAGGGCAACATGAACTCCTCTACTAGAGACTTCTATAGAAGTTTCACACCAATACCACCTTAAAGCCACCACCTAGCATTGGGCACTGAGCTAAACTCATTTCATTATCTCCACAGCTCTTGGAGGAGTGTGTTGTTACATTCCAAGGTGGAGCCCAGGCTGTCCAGGGTAGGGTGTCCCCCCACGCCATTATCTGCTTTCTTTTTTTTTTTTTAAAGATTTTAATGGGGAATCGGGGAAGGGGAACAGACAAGTTGCTGTCTTTTTTTGTGTGTTCTTCAGTCTAGTTGTGGAGGACGTTGCTTCACTGACCTATGTTGATACCATCATTACACTCTTCCCGGATGAGGCAGATCGGTCGCCAGCCTCTGGATGGTCAGTCACCACGGCTATTGGCAGCTCATGCTGACTGCTGGCCACTCACTGTAGCCTATGGCAGCCCACTGCAGCAGGGGCTGCAGCTACACCATCCGGGGTACTCAGCAGCCCAGCTCCAGGTGGAGCTGTTGTTCACCATCTTAGCTGTAGAGGGCAGTGTCACTGGCCCTCATATGTGGGATCCGAACCAGGGCCGCTGGCTCTTAACCAATGTGCCACTCGGCTGGCCATCATCTGCTTTTTTGCTCCCTTCAACTCACCACCCTGAATACACATTTCACCTAAATTTAAAAAGAAAAATGTACTCTTACACAAACCTGGCATCAAAACAAGGGCCCTGGACACCACCCTTCCTGCAATCAAATTCTTTTATAAAGAACTTTAACTCCAAGAGATGAATTAACTGGGCAGGATTGCAGGCATTTAAGGCAGACTGGGAAAATATCCAAAATCCTTGCCGTTTCCCTGTAGGATTTAAGGGTAAGAAGGCCAGGAGATCATTGAGAGAATAGGAGGAAAGCCATAGTGAGTGTGTCACTCAGGAAATAAGTGGTCCCACTGGTAGGCATCAACGGTAGACATGTGCTTGAGGTACCAAAATAGGGCCACCAGAAGTATACTAATGGAACTTTCCTCTTGGTGGACTAATTTAGCCCCCAAACATTTTAGTTTCCATTTTTATTAAGTGCGACCCACACTTTTGTTTCCCAGTTCTCTTTTTCTTTTGTTTAACCATGAGTTACTTCATTCTCCCTTCTGCAGAAACTTTGGTTTCTACTCAAAGGCAGGGGAAAAAGTATGTAGCTGCATACTGCCATGTGCCTGTCTTAAATCTCAGGGGGAGAGTGCTGTTTTGAAATTATCTTTAAAATTTCCTATAATGATGTATCATTGGGGCTTTTTAAAAAGCTTTATTGTAGGGCTGGCCGAGTGGCGAAGTGGTTAAGCGCTGGTTTGGGAAGCCAGCAGCCCCGGTTTGGGTCCCATATATGAGGGCCAGTGACACTGCCCTCAAACAAACAAACAAATAAATAAATAAATAAATAAATAAATAAAAAGCTTTATTGTAGGCATATTCTGCGTGTGTTACTGATTCAACTTTCCATATCTTGTTCCCATATCATTATATGAATTTGGGAAATACCTTGTATTCCTATTTTGGTGATCAAAGTAGTTTATAATGTTATACCCAGCACAAAAATACAAACAAGGCAGTTTAGAGTTTTTTATTTGTGAGCCGGTGACTGTGCGTGGGCTCATGCCATGAACAAACTCACAGCCCCGAACAAAGGGAGAGAGGGGTTTTTATAGACAAAAATCGCAAGCTAAGCAATTACAATTCTCAGGTGGTTTTCATAAATCTTAGACAGTTTTGACACCATTAAATACAGCAGCAAGTTACAGAAGTCATAAAATGTGTTGTAGTTAATTACATTGACAGCACTAAAATATAGCCAGCAAGAAAATTACAGGGTCATAACTAACTGATGGAAATGTTTGGACAAAAAAGCTTTCAAATCTTATGGTCTTATTGCCTTATCTTGATAAACACAGCTTGCCTATGTCATGTTTAGATAAGAGGTAGTAAAAACTTGTGGAATGTAGCAAGCAGTTAGGGGAGTTTAATTTCTTGATCAGTCTAAGGGAAACTTTAACAATCTTTTATTACAGAGAGGCTGGGAGGTGGGGGCTAGCAGCTAAGGGTCCTGTTACTTCAATAATAATAGCCGACATCCATTGAGCACTTACAATGTGCCAGACACTGTTGTAAAGCACTTCACAACAGTTGTAGGAAGTCGAGTCTATCCTTATCCCCTTGTTACAGCTGGAAAAACTGAACCCAGAGTAGAGGCATAATTTATTTGCCTACCATAACACAGCTTGCAAAATGTATTGCTCAAGATTTGAGCATTTGTGGCCTGGTCTAGAACCCACCCTGTTGAACACTGTGCTGTCACTCATTGTTTTACTTTTTTTTTGAGGGCAGTGTCATGGTCTTCATATGTGGGACCCGAACCAGGGTGGCTGGCTTCCCAAGCCAGCGCTTAACCACCGCGCCACTCGGCCGGCCCTCATTGTTTTTCGAACTTGCATTTGCATCAGAATTACCTAGAGGGCTTATTAAAACAGATTGCTGGGGCCCACCCCTAACGTTTCTGATTCAGTAAGGTCAATAATTTGCATTTCTAAAAAGTTCCCAGTTCATGATGCTGAAGCTGCTCGTCTGGGGAGCACACTTGAAGAACTTCTACTGTGACTTTTCATTGTTTTCATAATTTCCCAATGGAGAGAGAAGGGTCATGATTACCTGCCAACAGATTGTGGGATTGTACCAGGGACCTCAGAGTTAATGATCTAAGCTCATTAACACTTCATAATAGTAGCCAGCACCCACTCATTTTTATGATGTGCTAGACGCTGGACTAGGCACTTTTCATGCATTATCACATCTAATCCTCACCCCAATGTTGGGGAATGTTTTAATTTTCCCTAGTTTACACTGAGGAAATGGGGATTTGAAGAGATGGGGGAGCTTGGTCCAATTTATGTACCAGCAAGTATTGAGTTATCAGAAAAGTCATGACGTATTTTTTCTATGTTTTTCGTTGCAAAAATGCGTCATTACTTTTCCGACACCCCAATAGGAACGGTGAGGTTCAAGTCAAGACTGCTTGAACCCCACAGCTCTGTTTATTCCAACACTACAGACTCTGCACATAGGAAATGCTTGGTAAAGAAATTGTTAAATGAACAAACGAACCTTCTTTTTTATAGTAGCTACTCAATGGAAAACCTTTTGATATTTTAAAGGCATGATTCACTAGGTAGCAAAAGAGTATAAAGCAGGGAGGGAGAAGATATGGTGCTTTACAGGGAAAACTATTAGGGAAATTCCAAGGCAGAAGGAATTTTTGACAGGGTAGTGCAAAAAAGATTGATGCCAGCAGTGGCGGCTGGGGATGCTGAACGTAAAAAAATAAAATAAAAAGAGAAAAGAAACTGGGCGACATTAAATTCTTTCTGACAGCATTGCTCTGGGAAGTCTACTTCCACTTGCCAGCACTGAAACATAATTCACATATCATAAAATTAACCCATGTGAAGTGTACAGTTCAGTGCTTTTTAGTATATTCACAGTTGTGCAACCATCACCACAATCTAATTTTGAACATTTTCATCATCCCAAAAAGACACCCTGTCCACATTAGCAGTCACTCACCATCCATCCTCCCCCACCTCTCGACAACAGCTAATCTCCTTTCTGTCTCTACAGAATAGATTTGCTGTTCTGTACGTTTCACATAAATGGAATCATACAATCCTTGGCCTTTTGTGACTGGCTTTTTTCACTTAGCAGAATGTTTTCAACGTTCATCCACGTTGTAGCGTGTGTCAGTGCTTCGTTCCTTATCCATCACCCCCGCCCCCGCTCCCAGCACTTTATGGAGGTGTAATTTACCTAAAGGAAATGCACAAATATTAAGTGTACAGATCCACGACTTCTTACATATGAATGTACTCAAGTGACCTCACCAAGATCAAGGTATAGCACATTTTTATCACTCCAGGGAGTTTCCTTAGGTACTTTTTAAAATTTTTTGGTAAAGTACAACAGAATCTATCTCAACCATTTATTTTCTTTTTCTTTTTTTTTAGAGGGCAGTGTCACTGGCCCTCATATGTGGGACCCGGACAGGGGCCGCTGGCGTCCCAAGCCAGCGCTTAACCACCGCGCCACTCAGCGGGCCCTATCTTAACCATTTTTTTTTCTTGCTTAAACCCTGTAATTTATTGTGTATGAGTATATACCACAGCATGGACTACCCCCAACACAACCAGAAATCAACGCAAAGAAACATATACTGTAAGAAAAATTTTATATTTAGAATTAGCCAGCTGGACTCAGTTTAGATGATTCCAATTTTGTTGGCAACATCCAAAGCATCCTAGTCAGGAGGCAGCCGAACATATGCCTTCTTCTCTCCACCAGGCCTGAGCAGGGGTTGACCTTGGCCACGTCAGTGTCATAGAGCCTCTCCACAGCCTGTTTGATCTGGTGCTTGTTGGCCTTGACATCCACAGTGAACACCAGTGTGTTGTCTTCTATCTTCTTCATGGCTGACTCGGTAGTTAGGGGAACTTGATGATGGCATAGTGGTCAAGCTTGTTTCTCCTGGGGGCGCTCTTCCGAGGATATTTAGGCTGCCTTCGGAGACGCAGTGTCTTGGGCCTTCGGCAGGTGGGAGACGTGTGGATCTTCTTTTTTTTGTGGCTGTGGACGCCTTTCAGGACTGCTTTCGTTGCCTTCAAAGCCTTTGTTTTGGCTTCGGCTTTGGAGGGGCAGGGGCTTCTTTCTTTGCTTTCAGCGCCATCTTCGTGGAAAGGGTTTTCTTAACCAATTTTAAGTGTACAGTTCAATCGCATGAAGTATGTACACATTATTGTGCAACCAACCTCCAGAACTTCATCTTGCAAAACTGAAACTCTGTATTCATTAAGTAATTTCCCAGGCCCCCTCCTCCCAGCCAACTGGCAACCACCTTTCTACTTATCTGTTTCTATGAGTTTGGACTCAAGATACTTCATGTAAGTGAAATCATATATGATTTATCTTTTTGTGACTGCCTTATTTCACGTAGCGTAATGTTCTCAAGGTTCATCCATGCTATAGCCTGTGTCAGAATTTCCTTTTGAAAGCTGTATTACTATTACATTGTATGTATCATATCATGTTTATCCATTCATGGGTGGATGGACATTTGGATTGCTTCCACCTTTCCACTCCTGTGAATAGTGCTGCTGTGAACGTGAGTATGCAAATATCTCTTTGAGACATTCTTTTGGGTATGTACTCAGAAACGGAATTGCGGGATCCTATGGTAATTCTACTTTTAAGTTTTTGAGGAACCTCCATACTGTTTTTCATAATGCCTGCAGCATTTTACATTCCCACCACCAGTGTACAAGGATTCCAGCTTTTCCACATCCTTGCCAACACTTGTTATTTCCATTTTATTGTTTTATGAATTTTTTTTTTTTGAGGGCAGTGTCACTGGCCCTCATATGTGGGATCCGATCCGGGGCCGCTGGCATCCCAAGCCAGCACTTGGCCAGCCTTGTTTTGTTTTTTTAATAGTGACCATCCTAATGGGTGTGAGGAGATATTGTGGTTTTAATTTTTACTTCCCTAGTGATTAGTGATACTGAAAAGCATCTTTTCCTGAGCTTGTTGGCCACTTTTGTATCTTTTTTGGAGAAATGTCTATTTAAGTCCTTGGCCATTATTTTTCAATAACAGCTTTATTAAAATATAATTCACATATCATGTAATTCACCCACTTAAAGTGTACAATTCAAAGGTGTTTTTTTTTTTGTATATTCACAGAATTATCACCATAATCAACTTTAGAATATTTTCATCACCCCAAAAAGAAACCCCATACCCTTTGGCTAGTACACCCCAGCCTTATATTTTTGTTGTGCTTTTCAGCCTTAGGCAACCACTAATCTACTTTCTATCTCTATGGATTTGCCTATCTCTGTGGATTTTCTGGACTTTTCATAGAAATCGAGTCATACAGTATGAGGTCTTCTGTGACTGGCTTCATTAACTTGGCAGCACTTCCCCATGTGAGCTGTGACAATGCGTGTGAAATACTGTCTATGAGGGGAGCTCATTAGAGACTCTGTGTGAAAGGTATTTATTGGGGGCTGGTCATGCAGGGACCCTCTGCCTAGCATATCCCAAAATTCCAGACTCCCAGGAGAAAAGCTGATATTCACCATAAACTGTGGTGTTTGCACAAACCGTTAAGGCACAGTTGGGGTGGTAGGAAACTTCCCCAAATCAAGTTCCCAGAAGCTAGCCAGGGGATAACCTCACAAGCAGAATTTTCGAATGATAGCGTTCTTAGGCCTGATGTGCTAACTCCTTTCTGCACAGATTTTCATAGGGACTGTGCTGATTTTGTCGATTAATTGGAGATGTTAGATGGAGAATATTACCATCTCAACAACACTAAGTATTACAATCGATGAACATGGGATGCCTTTGTATTGATTTAGGTCTTTCATTCCTCTCGGTGATGTTTTATAGTTTCCAGGGTGGGCCAGCCGAGTGGCGTGGTGGTTAAGCGCTGGCTTGGGAAGACAGCAGCCCCTGGTTCGGATCCCACATGATGGCCAGTGACACTGCCCTCAAAAAAAAAAAAAATCGAGTTTATAGTTTCCAGGGTACAAGTCTTGGGCTGATTTTGTTAAATTTATTTGAGTATTTTTTTCCTTTTGATGACATTCTAAGTGGAATTGTTTTCTTAATTTCATTTTCAGATTATTCCTTGCAAGGTATATTGCAGTTGGTTTTTGTGTATGATCTTGTGTCCTGCAACCTCAAGCTTGTTTATTAGCTCTAATAATTTTTGTGTGGATTCTTTAGCCTGTTACTATGACGGATTACATAGACTGATTTTTTTTGAACCAGACTTGCATCCCTAGAATGAAACCCCAGTTGGTCAAGGTATGTAATGCTTTTATGTTGTGCTAAATTCTATTTATTAATGTCTTGCTAAGGAGTTTGCATCTATTTTTACTTTGCCCATTTTTTAATCAGGTTATTTATATTCTTTTTGTTGTTGTTACTGTGTTGTAGGAGTTCTTTATATATTGTGGATATTAACCCCTTATCAGATATGATTTGCAAATATTGTCTCTCATTCTCTAGGTTGCCTTTTCACTCTGTTAATTGTGGTTTTTTATGTACCAGTTTTAAATTTTGATGTAGTTTATCTGTTTTTTTCTTTTGTTTATCTATTTTTTTCTTTTGTTGCCTGGCTTTTGAAGAGATCATTGTCAAATCCAATGACACAAAGCTTTCCCCCTATATTTCTTCTAAGAGTTTTAAGAGTTTAGATTTAAGAGTTCTAAGGTTTAGGTCTTTGATACTTTTGAGTTAATTTGTGTATTAATATATGGTATAAGGATCCAACTTCATACTTTTGCATGTGAGTATCCAATTTTCCCAACACCATTGGTTGAAAAGACTGCCCATTCCCCAATGAATGATCTTGACACTCCATCATTTGACCCTATATGTGAGATTTTATTTCTGGGCTCTCTATTCTATTCCTTCATTGCTTTTACTGCCGAATGGCATTCCATTGTGTGATATATTGTATTTTATTTATGGTAAGCCTAATATTTTATCTCCATCTTTAATCCCTGGGCGTTGTAATGTCTGTGATTTATGGATTACTGAGCCCGCTCCCTGGAGCCTCCTGTTGATCATTAAAACAGTGTACCCTCTGGGCCGAATGGCTCAGTTGGTTAAGAGCTCGCTCAAGAGTGCAAGCTGAGCTCTGAGCAACAGCAGTTCAAGGCCAGCCTGAGCTGAGTTGCCGTTGAGCTGCCAACAGGTGGCAGGATGGCTCAGCTAAAAAGAAAAAAAAAATAACAGTGTACCCTCTGAAAATAGTGCCTGTTTTATTTGTTTGCTTTGCTTTTTGTTTTTGTTTGTTTTATCCTTGTTCATTCTCCCTTGTGATTTTAGAACTTCCGTGTGGAGGAAGCCAGGTCCATGTACCACAGAGACAGCTGGCCATAAATTCCCGGGAAAGACAAGCTCCATCGCTTAGTTTTCTGCCTATGACTGTTACAAACCTCTAATCAAACCAAGTAATTTGCTTTGTAATCCATGCTGCTGATATTCTCAGCAACACCCTGTGTATCTGTAGAAGGCTTTCTCATTTTCAAAATACTGATTTTTTTTGGTCTGTAATATTACTCTTCCCACCCCAACCCCTGTGCGAAGTGTCTCACACACAAGCTTAATGTTTGCTGGAAAAAAGAATACCAGCTAACATACCTTGAGTGCTTCCTAAGTGCTTTTTGTCACACGCATTATCTCATGATCTCCTAGAATACATCCTGCGCAGCAACCCTCCCACGTCGGTACTGTTATTCACAGAAGGGGAAACTGAGGCTCAGAGGAGTTAAGTAACTTGGCCAAAGTCACAACGCTGTCAAGTTTAGGAGCCCAGGAATGAGCAAAGTGCATGCATAGCACACGGACTATTCATTTTAATGAGGGTCAGATGCCTCAGGTCCTGGCGACAAATTGGCCTGGGAGCTCTGCACAGCTTTCTCCACGGACCTCCCTCCACGCACAACACACTGTCTAAGGCTGGAAAGCTCGCGTGCAGAAAGGAGAAAGTTGTGAGGAGTAGAGGCTTGATCACTGCACTGTATACCTGAAGCTGAGGTTGTATAATATTGTATGTCAACTGTAACTGAATATATAGATGGTCACGGGATGTGGAGTATACTGTGGAAGGGAGTCAAAGGAATTGTGATAGATATGTATGATATGGGGGAGAGGAGTGGGAGGGGAGAATTGGGGGAGGGGGGTTGTCACTTTGAGGGGTAAAAAGTATAACTATTGCACTGTGTTGTACACCTGAAGCTAATGAAAAATAAATTTTTTTTTATAGTGCCGTTGGCACAGAAATAGTCTCTGGAACGAGTGTATATGTTTGTTTGTTTGTTTTTTTTAAAGATTTTATTGGGGAATTGGCGGAGGGGAACAGCGTTGGGGAATCGGGGAAGGGTAACAGACAAGTTGCTGTCCCCTTGCTCTCCAGTTTTTAGTTGCGGAGGATGTTGCCCCACTGTTGGCACCATCATTGCGCTCCTCCCAGATGAGGCAGATCGGCCGCTGGCCTCTGGATGTCGCTCACCGCGGCTACTGGCAGCCCACGCTTGGCTGCCAGCCGCTCACGCCGGCTGCGGGCCACTCACTGCAGCCCACGGCAGCCCACTGCAGCAGGGGCTGCAGCCCACACCATCACCAGGGCCCGCACAGCCCAGCTCCAGGCGGAGCCGCCGTCAGCTGTAGAGGGCAGTGTCACTGGCCCCCACGTGGGATCCGAACCGGGGCCGCTGGCATCCCAAAACCAGCGCTCAACCAATGCGCCACTCGGCCGGCCCAAATTTTTTAAAAAAGGAAAAAGTTGTGTGCTTTTTACCCGCTTTCCCGGACTCGCGTGGGAAACTCCCCCCCACGTCTCCATGGAAACCGGCGTCGGTCGCGGCAGTCGTCAAGGGAGGGGCTCAGGGCCGCAGCTCCGCCCCAGTTTGCAAAAGCTCCCGGGCGAGGAGCCCACACGGTCCCCGTAACCTTTCCTTTCCTAGTCTCTTTCCGTTGTTCTTCTGCGCCCCAGACCACATCCTGGAGGCCGCGCTGCTTCTGCCCCGTCCTGGGCTGGGACTGCGCCCCCGGCGTCCCCGCGCGGCTCCCCCTCCCCGCGGGCCCTCCCCTTCCGCACGGGCCCTCCCCCTCCCCCTCCCCGCGGCCTTCCCCCTCCCCGCGGCCTCCCCCTCCCCGCGCGGCTCCCTCTCCCCGCGGCCTCCCCCTCCCCGCGCGGCTCCCTCTCCCCGCGGCCTCCCCCTCCCCACGGGCCCCCCTCCCCGCGGGCTCCCCCTCCCCGCTGCCCCCCCTCCCCGCGGCCCTCCCCTACGCGGCGCCCATTGGCCGCGCCTGGGCCATCCCCGCGCCGCGCGCAGGCCGGTCCTCGGCCCAGCGGAAAGTTTTCCGCGTCGGGAGGAAGTCGGCTCTTTGCAGACTCCGAGGCTGCAGCCCCTGCGGAGCCTGGGTCCGCGCGGCCATGGAGGAGCCCCCTTTGCGCGGCGCGGGGGCGGGGGAGGAGGCGGAGGGGGACGAGCCCGGGCCCGAGGGCGCGCTGAGGAAGAGCGCCCTGCAGCTGACCGTCGAGGACGTGTATGACATCTCCTACGTGGTGGGCCGCGAGCTCATGGCCCTGGGCAGCGACCCGCGGGTGACGCAGCTGCAGTTCCGAATCGTCCGCGTCCTGGAGATGCTGGAGACGCTGGTGAATGCGGGCAGCCTGGCGGTGGAGGAGCTGAGACTGGAGCGGGACAGCCTCAGGAAGGAGGCGGAGAGACTGCGGGGCGCGGGCCCGGCGGCCGGCCGGGAGGTGAGTGCGGGGCCAGGGATGCGGGGGAGCGCCCGCTGCAGGGAGGCCTCCTCGCTCGCCCCCATCCAAGCCCCTCGAACCAAATCACTGCAAGCGTTCAGTTCTCACACCGGGAGCTTTAACGACAGTTAACATCTGAGCCTTTATTAGGTGCTGGATATGTTCTAAATCAGTGGCTTCCAGCGCTTTGACCTCAAGCTTTGCTGTGTATGCATCACAGTCACATGGAATGTGTGTTAAAACACAGATGTCCTGGCCTCGGCCCCTGAGTTTCTGGTTCAGTAGGTCTGGACTGGGACCCGAGAATGTGTGTTTCTAACACCTGCCCAGGTGAGGCATCGCACACTTGGAGAATCTCTCACCTAGGTTAGGAAATAAAACTGATCCAAAGAGGAATTCGTGTTTGTGACCACAAAAAGAGGCGTGCAAGGATAATCAGAGCAGCTGTGTTCATAATAGAGCTTAACTGGAAACAAGCCAAATGCACCAGCGGAATGGCTGGAGTTTTAAGTTTGTGGCACACAGTGGAATACTACACAACTGTGAAAAAGAACACAGCTGGATGCATGACTCTCACAGGTCACATTGAGAGACAGAAGGAAGACATCAAAGAGCCTACTGTGTGTAAAAGTTAAGAACAGGCAAAATAATCTTTATTTATAAAAGATTGGTGGAACCCCAGGAAGGGGACAGTGGGAACAAACAGGAGAGAAATTTATAGTAGTTACATGGGTGTATACATGTGTAAAAAAATCACCAAGCCATAAACCAAATTAGCACATTTTAGTGTATGTATGTTGTACCTCCATTTTACAAAATTACATTTCAAGAAACAGTGTACCCCAGCTCTCATCCTTACTAAATATGTTGCACAGATGTACTTTCCTATTCTATTTTTATGAGTTTTAAAATTCTTGTTGCCACTCACTAAACTGACATCATGACTCAGTAGTACATCTCCAGCCACAGTTAAAAGAAAGAATCTCTCCTAAGCGGACTCTCTCATTTAATCTTCACACTGCGTTATACCCATTTGACTGAAATGGAGGCTTAGAACAGTTAGGTAATTTACCTTAGAGCAAGTAAAAAGTGGAGGCAGGATTTGAGTTCGAGATGCGAGTCTTAACCACGCCACAATAAAATAGACCTTTGACTTGACTTATTCTAACAGTTGAAGAGTGGCTGCACTGCACCGGGCTCTGGGGCTATGGAAGTAAGTCAGGCAAGGTCCCTCCCTGCCTTCATTGAGCTCACATCTAGCGGGAGAGGTAAGACACACAGACCTCCAGAACTTGAATACAAGATTACAAATTGAGGCGAGCGCCACAAAAGCCCAGCAGGAATGGGCCACTAAAACTCACAGTGAAGACTGAGGGTTTCTGGTAGCTTCCCTGGTACACTTGTATTTCACCTCCTCATTAGTCATGGTGACAAGTATATTTGTAGTTATGGTTCTCCTTTTGTAACCATCGTATGAGATGGCTAAATGTCTTGATGAGTAAGGAGCCTGGCTTTTGAGACTCAAGGGCAGTTAAATGACTTGCCCAGGATCACTCAGCTTACATCCTGTGCTCTTTTCCTGTCATGTTCAACTCCAGGCACAAGGATATGGAGGAAGCCCCACCGTGGACAGGTGTGCACAGGGGCCGGTGATTTTCCATGTGGGGCACAGTGGACCGGCTTCACCAGCCAGCACATGAGATGGCACCTCTACCCCCCAAACCACAGTCTTAAGAACGGGGGTGGGGGAAAGGCAGAAAGAATGAAAAGGCAGAGCGAGTGCCACTACAGTTCATAGTAACTTGCCTTATTCTTTTTTTTTAAATTTTTATTTTTTAAAGATTTTATTGGGGAATTGGGGGAGGGGAACAGCGTTGGGGAATCGGGGAAGGGGAATAGACAAGTTGCTGTCTTTTTGTTCTTCCGTCTAGTTGCGGAGGACATTGCTTCACTGGCCCATGTTGGTATCGTCATTGCGCTCTTCCCGGATGAGGCAGATCGGTCGCCGGCCTCTGGATCGTTGCTCACTGCGGCTATCAGCCGCTCACGCTGGCTGCCGGCCACTCACTGTAGCCTATGGCAGCCCACTGCAGCAGGGGCTGCAGCCTACACCATCGCCGGGGCTTGCACAGCCCAGCTCCAGGTGGAGCTGTTGTTAGTTTTAGAGGGCAGTGTCACTGGCCCTCAGATATGGGATCCGAACCGGGGCCGCTGGCATCCCAAAACCAGCTCTTAACCAATGTGCCACTCGGCCGGCCCAGCCTTATTCTTTTTTTGAGAGCAGTGTCACTGGCCCTCATATGTGGGACCGAACCGGGGCTGCTGGCTTCCCAAGCCAGCGCTTAACCATTGCGCCACTCGGCTGGCCCTCTTTTTTCAATTATTATTTTTAATTGTGATAAGGTATGCATACAATTTACCACCTTAACCATTTTTCCCCCATCTTAACCATTTTTAAGTTCATTGTAAGTTCATTACGTACATTCACATGGTTGTGTAACCATCACCACCTTCTTCTCCAAAACTCTCTTCATCTTGCAAAACTGAAGCTCTTTCCCCATGAAACAACAACCCTCCCTCCCCTCAGTCTTTGGTAACTACTGTTCTACTTTCTATCTCTATGAATGTGTCTATTTTAGGTACTTCCTATAAGTAGAGTCATATAATATTTGACCCTTTGTGACTGGCTTCTTTCACTTGACATAATGTTCTTGAAGTTCATCATGTGATAGCATATGTTAGAATTGCCTTACTATTAAAGGCTGAATAATACTCCATTGTATGAATAGACTACATTTTGTTTATCCATCATTTGTTGATCGACTCTCTGGTTCCTTCTACCTTTTGGCTAGTGTGAGTAATGCTGCTATGAACATGGATGTATAAAAATCTCTTCAAGTCTCTACTTTTGATGCTTTGGGGGTATATACCCAGAATTGGAATTGCTGGATCATATAATGATTTTATTTTTAATTTTTTAAGGATCTGCCATACAGTGTTCCATAGTGACTGCACCATTTTATATTCCCACCAGTAGTGCTCAAAAGTTCCAATTTTTCGGGCCGGCCGAGTGGCATGGTGGTTAAGCGCTGGCTTGGGAAGCCAGCGGCCCTGGTTCAGTCCCACATATGAGGGCCAGTGACACTGCCCTCAAAAAAAAATTAAATAAATACATTTAAAAAAATAATAAAAAACAAAACAAAACTTTGAGTTCAGATTTTAAAAGGTATAAAAAAGTATTTGCCTTGAAAAACCTCCCTCCCCATCTCTCTCTACGTTTTTCCCTCCCTGGAAGAAATTTAAATGCTCAGTTTGTGTATCCTTCCAGAGATGCTTTATGCAAACACAGCAGATGTGATTATATTTTTCCATTTCTTTACACAAATGGTATTATAATATATACTCTGCTCTGCCTCTTGCTTATTTTCACTTAACATAGCATGAAAGTTGTACTAAGTCGGAATATAAAGAGTTTCCTCATCTTTTAATGGCTTTTCAAAACTTCTGTTGTAGAATATTATCAGTTGTTCAACCTGAGAGTTCTTGAGTTTTCAGACCTCCCCCCCACCAAAGGGATCATGATTCTAATCCAAGAGGCCCATGAACTTGCATGGGGGAAAAATTACATTTTTATATTCACTGACCTCCAACTGAAATGCATCACTTTCTTCAATTATGCATGTAAACAGCAAACCACAGTGATATTAGCAGTACCCCTGATACTCGCTCATGGAAATCACAGATATTTTCATGTCCTATTGGAGTGTACTGCAATACATATGTCAAAACTTTGTTTTTGTTCAGCATTTTATTACACCTGTGTCTAGATCATGTTACTTAATAAAGAAGCAGACATATTACTCATTTGTTTTAAGAAGATTTTGTTAAGAATTTGTTTTAAGAAGACTTTGATGAGCCTATGCCATCTTAGTTGGTTTCCTTGTAATCCTGTGCCTTTAATTTTATACATTTAACAATATCATTCTAGGGCTGGCCGAGTGCCGCGTTGGTTAAGAGCTGGCTTGGGGTGCCAGTGGCCCCGGTTCGGATCCCACATATGAGGGCCAGTGACACTACCCTCTACAGCTAAGATGGTGAACAACAGCTCCACGTGGAGCTGGGCTGCTGTGAGTCCCAAGGATGGCATAGCTGCAGCCCGTGCTGCAGTGGGCTGCCATAGGGTACAGTGAGTGGCTGGCAGCCGGTGTGAGCTGCCAAGAGCCGCTGTGAGTGGCCGTCCAGAGTCCAGCGACCTATGTGCCTCATCCAGGAAGAGCTCAATAATACCAACATGGGCCAGTGAAGCAATGTCCTCCACAACTAGACTGAAGAACAAAAGGACAATAACATGTCCACCCCTCCCCCAATTCCCTAATTTTAAAAAAATCAGAAAAAAAACAAAACATCGTTCTATGAATGGACCTAAAGGATATTATGCTAAGTGACTTAAGTCAGAGAAAGACAAATACTATATGATCTCACTTATATGTGGAATCTAAAGAACAAAATAAACGAACAATCAAAACAGAAACAGACTCATAGATACAGAGAACAAACTGATGGTTGCCAGAGGGGAAGGGCTTGGGGGGCTGGGTGAAAAAGGGGAAGGAATTAAGTACACATTTAAAAAAAAAAAAAAGTATACATTAGCAGTTACGAAACAGTCACGGGATGTAAGGTACAGCACAGGGAACATAGTCAATAATATTGTAATAACTATGTTTGGTGCCAGGTGGGCATTAGGCTTATCGGGGGATCACTTTGTAAATTATATAAACGTCTAACCACTATGCTGTACACCTGAAACTAATATAATATTGAATGCCAACTGTAATTGAAAAAAACACAACGTTGTTCTGAGAAGGCATCTATCTATGTTGGCTTTACCAGGTTGCCAAAAGGGTCCATAGCCCAAAAGAAGGTAAAGAATCTGCTTTAACTAGTCTCCAGTCAAAAGATGTTTATTTTCCTATCATTTGCTTTTAGCATGTGCAACAATGAATAACGCTGACACATGTCATTTCTCCCCTGAGGGTGAATATTTATAGGAAATGGACTCACTGGGTCAAAGGAAAGGTGCATTTGAAATTTTGATAAGTTTTATGCCAGATTTCACTCCCAAGAGGTTAAGGAGCTCGGCCCCCTCAGCAGTAAGTGCCCTTTGCCCACAGCCCTTGCTTACATCACTGTGTTTTCAAACTGAAAGGAGGAACAGAGTCACTGATGCGTTTCTCCTTATGGTGTGCCTTACTCTATCACCTGTAGAATATTCCAGAGTGTTGTCATGTCTTAGTTTATTTATCTAGGCTTCTATTAATAGACAGATTGTTTTTAAAGGTTGTTTTTAAATATTTGTTTTAACTTTAATTTGAACAAATTTCAAACCTATGGAAGCGTTGCAAGATAAGTGCCTGTATATCTCTCACCTAGAGTCAGGCGTTGTATTCAGGTGAATATAATATGGACATATACATATACACATATACATATATGTTTGCACACATACAAAAATACTTGTGTATGTATATTATTTGTTCGCTCAGATATTTTTGCTCAGCCATTTGAACAGACATAAGTTAGTTGCAGAATTAATAAAAGATTAGGATCATTTACCCTAAATACTTCAGTGAGAATCTCCAAAGACACATGAGTGCATAACCAAAATAAATGCTCAAATTCAGGGGAAAAGTTGATAAGCCTACCAGGATCGATTATACCATCCATATTCAAAATTCACAATAATGTCCTTTATAGCATGTTATTCCCTGATGTGGCATCCAATCCAGGGTCATATGGCACATCTCTAAGTCACTTTAATCTGGAACCGTTCCTCTGCTTTTTCTTGTCTTTTATGACCTTAACATTTTTGAAGGTTATACAGCAGATGGTTTGTAGAATGTCTTCCATTTGGGTTTGTTCTGATGCTTCCTCGTGATTAGATTCAAGTCATACGTGTTTGGCAGGAATACCACGGAAGTGATGCCGGGACCTTGTCAGGGCATCGTGTCAGGAGGCACCTAATGTCCGTTTGTCACCATTGGTCAAGGTGGTGTCTGCAAGGTTTCTGCATGTTGTAAAGATGCCTGTATTCCCTCTGTAATTAATCAATAGCCTGTGGGAAAATACTTTGTGTGAGATATCCTGTTCCTCAAAAAACTTTCATACAAAGGTTTTAGATCCATTTATTAGTCTTATCGAATCAATTACTACTAGGATGGTTGCGAAAGGATGATTTTTCACCTCTATCATCTACACTTATTAGTTGGCATTCTGCCACAAAGTACAGAGGCCCTCTCTCCTGTATTAGAGTTCTCCAGAGAAACAATGACTAGGATATAGATTGATAGAGATAGAGATATAAGAAGAGATTTATTGTGGGAATTGGCTCATGCACTTGTGGTGGCTGAGAAGTCCCACAATACGCCATATGCAAGCTGAGAACCCGAAACGCCAGCGCTATATAATTTAGTCTGCGCCAGGATGCCCGAGAATCATGCGGCTGATGGTGTGCATCCTACCCTGAGTCCAAAAAGTCCAAGAGCCCACCCACCCTGGTGAGGGCTACCTGCCTTTATTCAGTTTACCAATTCAAATGTGAATCTCTTCCAGAAACACCTTCACAGACACACCCAGAAATACTGTTTAACCAGCTCTCTGGGCGTCCCTCAGCCCATTCAGTTGGACACATAAAATTAACCATCACATTCCCATTAATTCATTAATTTAAAATCTTGAGTATGGATTCCTGCATTTTCTTTTATTTGATATGTTATTATCCATTCCTGTTATTATTCATTTTGAAATTCAGACTGTTTTCAATTTGGCCACTAGGAGCTCCTCAACCTGTGTCATTTTGAAATGTCTCCGTCCCTTACACAACGAAACTGTCCAGGCTCATCTCGTACTTCCCCTGTTCCAGCCCTGGAATCAGCCATGTTCCCAGGAGCCCTGGTTCTTTGGAAAATGATGGCACTCAGAGCTTTTGCTTCTTTACCATCAACCAAACATCTTCCAACAGTCCTCTCGCGTCCCCGGGAGTAACAAAACGAGAGAACTTCCTTTTCTGGGGTTGGATAGTCCATCTTCGGCATGGAAACTGGAAGTGACGTCTTTTCTGGGGTTGGATAGTCCATCCTCGGCATGGAAACTGGAAGTGACGTGTTTTCTGGGGTTGCATAGTCCATCCTCGGCATGGAAACTGGAAGTGACGTCTTTTTTTACAGGTGAACCTGGGGCCAGACAAGATGGTGGTGGACCTGACGGATCCCAACCGACCCCGCTTCACTCTGCAGGAACTGAGGGACGTGCTCCAGGAACGCAACAGGCTCAAGTCCCAGCTGCTGGTGGTACAGGAGGAGCTGCAGTGTTACAAGAGGTGGGCGCTGCTGCAGGGCGTGGGCTCATATAGGGGGGCTGTGGGGGGCGTACAGGGGCCCACACTGCGCAGCCAGACACTGCCTGCACTTCCTTGGCATGTTACCCATTGGTTCTTATGTTCATGCAGCCAAGTTATTAAAGACCCACTATGTGCCAGGCACAATTCCAGGCCATGGGGGTGTAGCAGTGAACACAACCAAGAAAAGTCCACGCTGATCTAGGGGGAAGGCAGGGCGTCAGCCAAAAGGCCTGAAATAAACACTCACAATAATGAGTTTAAAACAAGGTGACATGACAGAGATTGAAGAGCTTAGGAGGTTGGGGAGGGACCTGTTTCAGATTGGGTGGGCGGGGAGCACTCCTCTGAGGTGAATGACAAGCAGCCAACCATGGAAAGATTCGCCAGGGCCCAAGTGGAGCAAGAGGTTCAAAGACCCCGTGGTGGGAACCAGTGGGGCCTATTTAAGACACCCAGCATGGCGGAACCTGAAACACAGGTAGAGGCGTCAGGAAGACGCTGGGGAGCATGCCTTGTTGGCTACAGCAAGGAACACTCAGGTTTGCAAGTGTCGTGAGGTCATTGGGAAGTTTTAATCAAGGGAATGACAAGGTCCGATGTACTGTTTTAAACCATCTGTGTGGTGATTCTGATAACTGAACCACTTGGTTATATAAGAGATCCTCGTTTGGAAATACACAACGAAATACTTAGGAATAAGGGGGTAACATGTCTCCAACTTACATTCAAGAGGTTCAGAAAGAAGATAGATGCCTGGATGGATGGGTGGATAGATGGATGGATGGCCAGATAAACAACGGGGTGACCTGGGTAAAAAGTATTTGGGAAATCTTTGTACTCATCTTTGAAATTACATAAAAATTAAAAGTTATAAAAGATCACAATAATATGTGTAGAGTAGGAGCTATAGGACCAGGAAGAGAGGAAATAAGGAAGCTGTTGATATATCAGGTTGGGACCTTGCTGTATCCATCTGCACCACTATTTCCCAAAATAGTGTCATTCACGGAGGATTTTTTTTTGAGGGCAGTGTCACTGACCCTCATATGTGGAATCCGAACCAGGGCTGCTGGCATCCCAAGCCAGCACTTAACCACCGTGCCACTCGCCCGGCCCTTTTTTTTTTTTTTAAGATTTTTTTTATTGGGGAATTGGGGGAGGGAAACAGCCAAGTTGTTGTCCTTCAATCTTAATTGTGGAGGGTGCAGCTAGCTCAGCTCCAAGTCCAGTTGCCATCCAGCCACCCGTTCGCAGCTCAGGGCAGCTCAGCTCAAGTTGCCATGTTCAATCTTAGTTGCAGGTGGGCATAGCCCACCATCCCATGCAGGAGTTGAACCGGCAACCTTGTTATCAGGAGCACGTGCTCGCACCAGCTGTGCCACCTGTTGGCAGCTCAGAGGCAGCTCAGCTTGGGTGCAGCTCACTGGCCCATGTGAGAATCAAACCGGCGACCCTGATGCTCAGAGCTCACACTCTTAACCAAGTGAGCCACTCAGCCAGCCCCACGTAGGTATTTCTTGAAAAGGGGGCTGTGTGGTCAAATCATTCTGGGAAACACTGTGTTAAACAAAGCAAATGTCTTCAGAAGCAGAAGAACCAAAGACCCAAGAGAATAAAAACACAGCACCAGCTAATATTTCTCGGTGCTTGCCATGTGCCAGGCCCTCTGCTAAGTGTGTCCCAAGCATCGTTCTAATTAGTGTCCACAGAAAGCCTCTCAGTTAGGGTGATGTGACCCCCAAGATGATGTACGGTTTGGACTGGGCACATCCCTGCCTGGGGCCCACTGCTGGTGGTGGCTGTGGTGACTCATGCCCTCAGACAGCCTGCCATCTCAGAGCTCATGCTTCCCGTTATCCTGCCACGTTTGGATGCTTGGAAGTAAGGATCTGTCCTGATTCAAAACAAAGCCCAACTGATCGTATTCTTTCAAATTGTTCCGGTGGCTCATCATTAAGAGAACAGCTACAGCAAAGATGCTCTAAGAAGGCAAATCCAAAAAGGCTGAGCGCTGCCAACAGCAATTTAATTGCCTCCCTTCTGCTGAGGTTGGAAGCCTGTTAATGGACAGACCTGTCTCCATCTCACTTAATCAGTACTGCAGACACAGGTAGTTAAAAACAGGAACTGCTAAATTGCTGATGCCGTGATCAGCTTGTTAGTGAATAAAAGCAGCACACTTTATTTGCAGTTTTGAATTCCCAGAGAACAACAGATGTGCACTTTCCATCTGGTGCAGGCCAGTCGACAGACAGCAGGATTCTGTTTAGCCTCTCGTGTTCTATATTCTGCAGAAACCCGCATGGCAGCCAAAGTGTTCTCTTAGCAACGGCATCAATCTGCAAGCCCCAGCTCAGACTCACAGTCATTTTAAAGTGAAGGCAGATACTGTAGGCTGTTCCCCGCAAACGGCTAAAATGGTCCTTCCCATCCTGCACGCTTTTTGTGATGAGACTTTTCCATGCCTCTCATCAAGAAGCAGTCTTGGGGCAGGCGATTGGCCCAGGTGGTTAGAACGCGGGCTCATAACACCAAGGTTGCCGTTTCAATTCCTACATGGGCCAGTGAGCTGCACCCTCCACAACTAGTTTGAAAACAACGACTTGACTTGGAGCTGATGGATCCTGGAAAAACACACTGTTCCCCCAATAAAGTTTTTTTTTAAAAAAAAGCAGAGTCTTTTTTCCTTTTCCTTGAATCTCGGCAGCCCTGTGACTTGTCTTGACCAATGGAATGTGGTCGAAGTGGTGCTGTTTGGCGTCCTAGGCTAGGGCTCTCAGAGGCCTTGAGGCTTCTGTCTGTGTGTTCTTGGACCTCTGCCTTGAGACCATGGTACTATGACACAGCTCCAGAAGGAGAGCCGAGGTGAGCCAGCTGGCAGCCCCAGCTGTGCCCAGCCCCCGGCTGACCCAGCAGTGCAGCCACCTGAGAGCCAGCAGAACCGCCCAGCCAACCATAAGAAACAGAGCCGTCGTGAAGAATCACAGATCATCATTGTCTGACGTCACTGGGTTTTAGGGTGTTATGTAGCGATAGCAAATGGGAAAAGGGAATTTTCAGGTGATGCCTCTTATGAACAATAGGATTATTATAAAAATGGAAGTGGTATTATTTTATTTTATGTTTTTATTGTTTTTTGAGGGCAGTGTCACTGGCCCTCATATGTGGGACCCGAACCGGGGCCGCTGGCTTCCCAAGCCAGCGCTTAACCACTGCGCCACTCGGCCGGCCCGGAAGTAGTATTTAATAAGAGCCTACTCTTTGCAAAGGAGAGACAAGGCTGAATTCTGCTCTCTGACACTCATTCCTAAAGGGGTGCCTCACTCAGCTTGGGTTGCCATAACAAAATACCATAGACTGGGTGGCTTAAACAATGGAAATTTATTTTTTTTCTCGCAGTTCTGGAGGCTATGAGTCCAAGGTCAAGATGTCAGCATGGTTGGTTCTGACTGTTCCTGGCTTATGGACAGCTTCCCTCTGGCTGTGTCCTCACATGGTGGGGACACACCCTCTGGTGTTTCTTTTTGGAAGGGCACTGATCCCATCACAAGGGCCCCACCCTTGTCACCTCATAGAATCCTAATTGTCTCCCAAAGGCCCCATCTCTGAATACCATCACATCTGGGATTAGGGCTTCAACATATGAATTCTGGGAGGACGCAGTTCAGTCCATAGCAAGGAGGAAGCACCACGGGTATACATTTACCAGTAGGCACTTAATATCTAAGTGGGTTTAATGAGCTTACTGGGTCATGCATTGAAATGTTTCATTATGGTCAGGCTTCTTTTGGTTGCAAGTGACAGAAATTCAATTCATTTTAGAGTTGTTTTTTTTTAAAGATTTTATTGGGGAATTAGGGGAGGGGAACAGCATTGGGGAATCGGGGATGGGGAACAGACAAGTTGCTGTCTTTTGTTCTTCAGTCTAGTTGCGGGAGGATGTTGTTTCACTGGCCCATGTTGGTATCGTCATTGTGCTCTTCCCGGATGAGGCAGATCAGTCACCGGCCTCTGGCTGGTCGCTCATCGTGGCTATTGGCAGCTCGCGCTGGCTGCCAGCCACTCACGCTGGCTGCTGGCCACTCACTGTAGCCTATGGTAGCCCACTGCAGCCGGGGCTGCAGCCTACACCATTGCCGGGGCTTGCACAGCCCAGCTCCAGGTGGAGCTGTTGTTAGCTGTAGAGGGCAGTGTCACTGGCCCTCATATGTGGGATCCGAACCGGGGCCGCTGGTATCCCAAGCCATCACTTAAGCACCGTGCCACTCGGCCGGCCCCAGAATTCCAATTCAAACTATCAATAATTTAAGCACAAAAGGGAATGTATTGGCCCACATGGCTGGGAAGGATCCTGGAATTGCCCTCAGAAATACAGTAAAAACTGCAGCTAAGGGGCCTGGTGTGCTATTCTTTCCTCTCTGCTTTTCTTTGTTTGTTGACCTTGTGATCTTGTATTACAGACAAGATCTGTATCCCTGAATCTTAGGAAAGAAAGATAGCTGCTGGCAGGCCCAGTTGAGCAAAGGAGAGAACAGCCTTCTTACAACTTATGTACGTCAAGTCCCTCGCAATACTGGCCCTCTTTGCGTCACCTGACCTCAATAAGTTGTCAATCAATATCAGTCTAGCTCTTATCGCCATCTGACTCACCATATCTATTTTTGTTTTACTTATTTGTTTACTGTTTCCTTCCCCACTGGAATGTCAATTGCATGAGAGAAGATATTTTGTCTTGTTTTGTTCATTGCTGTATCTATAGCACCCTGGCACAGTAGGTAGTAACTAGTAAATATTTGTTGAATGAATTAGGGCCGTGTATTGTTATCTGACTTAATCTCTCAATCCTAGGAGGTAGGGACTCTTATTATGCTAGTTCTGCCAATTGGGACATCAAGGCTTAAATCAGGAAATTTATACAGGGTCATGTCCCTACAAAGTGGAGAAGCTTGAAGTACTAGCCAATGTGATTAGACAAGAGAAAGAAAGGTGGTCAACATCGGAAACGCAGAGGGAAGATGCTCCCAATTTGGGTCAGAATCTTTCTGACTCAAGAGCTTTCACTGATAATGATATTAATATAATGATAATTATTAAGATTCCTCAGTATCGGGCTGCACAGAAAAGAGGTCTGCAACACAACAGCCTATCTATTTGTCTCCCCCACAGTGGCCTGATTCCACCAAGAGAAGGCCCAGGACGAAGACGAGGAAAGGATGTCCTGGTTGCTGGGGCCAGCAACGCCAGCAGCAACAAGGAGGAGAAGACAATCAGGAAGCTGTAAGTCACCCTGCTGCCCCCGTTGCCACTAAAGGAAGGCGCGGGGTGACAGGAGGCTGGCTGGTGGTGCTGCAGCTGACAGGAAAACTCAGTGCCGATGTGTTCTGTCTTCCAGGCAGTAGTCTGAGTACCTGCCATATGTTAACTCAGTGACCCTGCGAGGTAGGAAGTGTTATTACCCCGTTTCACAGGTATCCACCGAGCGGTAACATGTGCCAAGGAAGGTCACACCGGTAGTAACACTTCATTCTGTTTCTGAGTATTGTTTTTTTCCACTAAGCACTCTTGGTTTTTTCTTATTAGGCACTCCTTTTTTTAAATTTTAGTAATCTATTTTATTAACCCAACATATCCAAAATATTATCACCTCACCAAGGGATCATTACAAAGCATTATAAATGAGATGGTTTACATTTCTTTTTTTTTTTATGATAGAAAGCCCTCGAAGGCTGATGTATATTTGATACTGACAGCACATTTCAGTTAAAAACCAGCTCAGAAGGGCCGGCCGAGTGGCGCATTGGTTAAGCGCTGGTTTTGGGATGCCAGCGGCCCCGGTTCGGATCCCACATGAGGGCCAGTGACACTGCCCTCTACAGCTAACAACAGCTCCACCTGGAGCTGGGCTGTGCGAGCCCCGGTGATGGTGTGGGCTGCAGCCCCTGCTGCAGTGGGCTGCCATAGGCTACAGTGAGTGGCCCGCAGCCAGCGTGAGCAGCTGGCAGCCAAGCATGAGCTGCCAATAGCCGCGGTGAGCGACATCCAGAGGCCAGCGACCGATCTGCCTCATCCGGGAAGAGCGCAATGACGATACCAACAGTGAAGCAACATCCTCCGCAACTAAACTGAAGAACAAAAAGATAGCAACTTGTCTGTTCCCCTTCCCCGATTCCCCAACGCGGTTCCCCTCCGCCAATTCCCCAATAAAATCTTTAAAAAAAAAAAAAAAAAACCAGCTCAGAAGCCACATGTACTTAGCGGCCAGCCCAGTAGACAGCACAGGTTTAACTGGCACATGATAACATCCTTTGGGCTTTGAGAACTGAGTTCAAATAATTTTTTATTTTGATAAAATTATACATAACATAAAATTTACGATGGTAACTATTTTTTATTTTTTATTTTTAGATTTTATTGGGGAAGGGGAATAGTGTTGGGGAATTGGGGAAGCGGAACCGCCAAGTTGTTGTCCTTCAATCTTAGTTGTGGAGGGCGCAGCTAGCTCAGCTCCCAAGTCCAGTCGCCATCCTGCCGCCTGTTGGCAGCTCAGCGGCAGCTCAGCTTGGGCGCAGTTCACTGGTCCATGTGGGAATCAAACTGGCAACCCTGTTGCTCAGAGCTCATGCTCTTAGCCAACTGAGCCACCCAGCTGGCCTTGGTTCTCCTTTCTGTCTCTGTGAATCTGACTACTCTGGGTACCTCATATAAATGGAATCATACAGTGTTTGTCCATCTGTGACTGGCTTAATTCATGTAGCATAATGTCCTCCAGGTTCATCCATGGTGTAGCCTATGGCAGAATTTCCTCTTTACGGCTGAATAATATTCCAGTGTGTGGATGGACCACATTTTGTTTATCCATTGGATATCCAGGAGTATTTAAAATCTTATCCAGCATGCTGCTCCCACCCCAGCATAAGCCCCCTCTTGCAGCGATGGAACCCCAGATTGCCCTCAGCAACCCCTGCTGTAAACAGGGCTGCAGTGAACACCTTCAGGCTGACTCATGTCTTCCAATGGGCCTGTGTGTGAATCTCCCGGGATATGTATCCAGGAGTGCAACAGTTCGTCAGCCAGGGTCCTGGCAAAAAATAAATGGCTCATTCAAAAGGAGGGACTGCAAAGATTTAAAGAAATGACATTTTACAGATGTGTGAACAGAGTTAAGGGAACCCTCAAAGGGCGGAGAAGCACCCAGGTGGTGGCAACAGTGGGTCCAGGGGAGAGGACCATGAGGGGAAGAGGAGAGCCCATGGGTGGATGGGTAAGGACATATATTAACAGGACAATTTCAAATAGCCACACGCGCTAAACCATTAAATAGCGTGCTGAGGGAGCGGTTGATGGGGGCTGCTTTCTAGCTGGGGCATCCTGGAAAGCTTCTATGAGGAGGTGGCATTTAAGATGAGCCCTGAAGGACTTGAAGGAAGAGCATTCCTGGCAGAGGGAACAGAGAGTGGAAAAGCCTGAGGCTGGAAAGGCAGGAGGGGATCCCTGTGAGGACTTTGGGTTCCATTGTAAGCATATTGGGAAGACACTGGAGGATTTGAGCTGGAGGGCCACAGGACTGTATTTACACATGAAAGTTCACTCGGGTGCTTTGTGGAGGATTGGGGGACAGAGTCAAAGCAGGGCCATTGGGAGTGTTTCTTCCCCCAGGAAAAGGTGTCTTGAGGTAAGATAATGAAAGAGAGTCTCCACCCTGCACCAGGGATGGGTCTGAAGGGGTTTCCTTGGGACTTTTATTGGCTGAGTGTCCCATGGCTTCCGGAAGGCACACACTGTGGGTTTCTTTCTGTCTCTGCTAGGGGAGTTCTCTGGGTCATTTCATTGGAATTTGAGCCTGATATGGCAAAAATAAAATGTTTGTTGTGAGTACCAGGCAGCCTGCAGACTCATGTTTAAAGAGCATGAGGCCATGACTTCCCAGCCAGACAAGCTTCTTTAGCTAATGGGATGAATGAATGAATGAATGAATGAATGAATGAATGAATGGCTTTCTGAAGAAGTAGGTCATTCTAGGAATGATTTTTGTCTTTGTCCTGCAGACAGTGGGGAGCCATGGAAAGGCTTAAGCTGAGGAATGACTTAGCTTTGCGTAATGACGTGGACACTCTGGCCGTTACAGGAGTGGATTGTGGGGCGACAGGGAGGCTGCTGTGGCTTGGACTGGGGGGTGGCAGTGGAGGAGATCAGAAGTGGTGAGACTAGGGACATATTTGGGGCACCAACATATAGCAGAGGAGGGGAGAGGAGTTGAGAAGAAGAACTCCAAGGTTCCTGGCTTGGACTGGTGGGGTGATGTCACTTCCGGAGATAAGGTGGGTGGGGGTGAGGGGGTGGGGAGTGTGTGCAGTTTCAGGGGAGGATAACTGAGCACTAGCACCAGTCAAGGGCTCGCCCCCACCATTGCTGGCAGAGCTGCTAGCCGCCCTCACGGCGGGAAGAGCCCAGATCCCCTTCACTGGCTGTTCAGCCACTGGCCATCTTTCCCTCTTTCTCATGGCTGGAAATAGCGCTGAGATTGTACTTGCTTTTGAACCCCAGACATCGTTCTTCCCTCTCAAGACTTTGCACATGGAGGGGAGAAACACTGAAAGTTTGGTATTCATATCTCAGGAGGTCTCTGTATGTTTTATCTAAGAACATACATGTTAATCTTTAGTTTTGTAAAGAACTGTTCCATAATTTTAGGTAACAGTGAGAAATTATGGCTTTCTCTATGATAAAACCACCTAAAATAAAAAAATAAAATAAGGTGTCAGATTCCATCTGTCGGTGTAGCACAATGGTTTTGTTTTGTTTTTTTTTTAAAGATTTTATTGGGGAATTGGTGGAGGGGAACAGCGTTGGGGAATCGGGGAAGGGGAACAGACAAGTTGCTGTCTTTTTGTTCTTCAGTTGAGTTGCAGAGGATGTTGCTTCACTGTTGGTATCGTCATTGCGCTCTTCCCGGATGAGGCAGATCGGTCGCTGGCCTCTGGATGTCGCTCATCGCGGCTATTGGCAGCTCACGCTTGGCTGCCAGCCGCTCACGCTGGCTGCGGGCCACTCACTGTAGCCTATGGCAGCCCACTGCAGCAGGGGCTGCAGCCCACACCATCACCGGGGCTCGTACAGCCCAGCTCCAGGTGGAGCTGTTGTTAGCTGTAGAGGGCAGTGTCAGTGGCCCTCATGTGGGATCCGAACCGAGGCCGCTGGCATCCCAAAACCAGCGCTTAACCAGTGCGCCACTCAGCTGGCCCTAGCACAATGGTTAAATGGGCTCTGGGTCCATCACTTACTGTGTGACCTTGGGCCTGTTACTTAACCTCTCAGAACCTCAGTTTGGTCATCAATAAAATAGGGCTATTGGTTGTGCGCACCTCCTGAAGTTGTTATGAGGGTGAAATGTGCTGACAGATGGGAAGCCCCTGAACAGTGCCTGTCTGTCCATCCATGGTGAACCCTGAGTAAATGTTGAAGTCACTGGCCTGCAAGAGCTGCTTACAGACTTACAGGGGTTCTGGCGCCCCGTGCTTCCTTCTCTCTGTTCCCTCTGACTCCTCTCTCTCTCCACCCAGGTTCTCTTTTGGATCATGGAAGCAAACATAGATCAAAGGTGGCTGGCGGTTCTCAGATTCAAGACCACCTACCGAGAAGACTTCCTAGATCCTCTCAGCGCCACGCAGACACACTGGACTTGCTCATTGGTTCCCCTGAAAGCCAGCCCAGGAAGGAGGAAGTGAAGGACTCTCATGACCGCTTTTTTCCCCAGCTGCAGAACTGGACAGCCCGAAGGCTTGGCTAGGCCAGGGGAAGTGGCTGAGAAGTCAAGAAATCAGAGGGACAGGAGAGTACAGCCGGGCCACTTCCTGCCCACTTCCGCCGCCCAGAGGAGCCGCCAGGGTTCTGCTTCTCTGGTCCCCCAGATGACCTTGGTCTTTACCAGGGTAGCAGCAACAACATATATCAGCCCAAGGAGGGAGAGGAGATGAGGATGCTGAGAAGTATGGTGTTGACATTCCAGTGGTGATTTTGCTGATATTTAGTGACTACCTGATTTTGCTAACATGACTTTCTTTATGTGATTTTGTGTTAAAGTAAAATGAGTTTCATACTTTTAAGTTTTCTTTTTTTAAAGCTTTTATTGGGGAATTGGGGAAGAGGAACAGCCAAGTTGTCCTTCAATCTTAGTTGTGGAGGGTGCAACTAGCTCAGCTCCAAGTCCAGTTGCCATCTGGCTGCTAGTCAGCAGCTTGCGACTGCTTAGATCAATGTGCTGTGTTCAATCTTAGCTGCAGGTGAGAGTAGCCCAACATCCCATGCGGGGGGGGGGGGGCGTGTCGAACCGGTAACCTTATTGCTAAGAGCGCACGCTGTAACCACTGAGCCATCCAGCCGCCCATCAGTAGCTCAGGGCAGCTCAGCTCAAGGTGCCGTGTTCAATCTTAGTTGCGGGTGGGCTATGCCCACCATCCCATGCAGGAGTTGAACCAGCAACCTTGTTGTTAGGAGCACGTGCTCTCACCAGCTGAGCCATCCCACCACCTGTTGGCAGCTCAGCGGCAGCTCAGCTTGTAGGCAGCTCACTGGCCCATGTGGGAATTGAATCAGCGACCCTGTTGCCCAGAGCTCATGCTCTTAACCAACTGAACCACTTGGCCTGTCCCATACTTTAAGTATTTTAGATTGGTCTCTTAGCATATGATCTTGTGTCAGGTACTTTCACCTTTTGTAGCCTTGGTTTCTAAATCTTTATGTGGTGGTGCATTTATATGTCATTGAATCTAAGTGATGCACAGTTATTCTGTGTGTTGGTGTGAGAGAAAAAATGCTGCAAATTATAACATTAAGATGCTATTGATTTTAAGGCTCATCCTGATTTCAGGGATGTTAAACGTGAAAAACATGCATTTAGGAATCGATGAAATGCAGCATATAAGTAGTGGGTGGCTGCGCTCTGCGAAGATACTAATGAGCCTGTGGAACACACCCTGCTGGCCTGTCTCCGGAGTAAATAATGTCGACTCCCCGCTGCATGGACTCTCCCACTTATTCGTGGAACAACCCAGGCAGACGGGGACTGCTATTAATCCCCCAGGTTACAGATTTGGAAACTGAGACTCCGAAAGTCACGGAGCTCGGAGGGGGCTGCCCAGGGATGCAAGCGCAGGCCTGATTCTAAGGCTGGGTTCTTACCCATGAAGCTATCTGCGCCCCAGTTCCCCACAAAGCGCTAACATGAATAATGGACAGTTTTCTGCATTCCCTGTCCGCGCACATTGTCACCAGACCCCTGTGGACTGGGTAGTGTTCCTGTGGCTCAGCAGAGTTACAGCACAGTGGGGGCCAAGAGACTTGTCCAGGGTCCCAGCTTGAGTGGTGGTGGACGTAGGGCTTGAGCCCAGGTGCAGCCTCCACAGCCTGTTGGCCTCTAAAGCAAGTCGGCAGCGTTCAGGTCTGGTCCAGAATGCCTGCTCAACAGTCTCCGATCAGGGGCCCGATTCCTAACCCTCATGGTGCTGCAACCTTGATGGGTGCTCCCCTTAACGGGGAGTAAGGGGGAAGGTTCCTGCACCTTGGGGGTGAGAGCCAACTTGGGAAAAGATCTGTGTCCTGACATCAGAACCACAGGGACCCGAGGGACAGCGAGATCCAGAGGTGGGGGAGGGGCTGCGTCCTTTGCTGGACTGCAGAGCAGGGCACCCGCCTTACATCCTAGAGCCCCGACTACCGCAGCTGACTTCCAAGGTGAGGAGGTAACAATACATGGGGACTGAATCCTCAGGACAGCCTGCTAGGCCGGTGGGCAGAGACGGCTCCTACTTGATGGACAAGTTTCAGAGAAGGTAAGTGATTTTTTCTAGGATTGTGATGATGGCTGACAAACGCTTAAAGCTGGACTGGACTTGGATCTTTTGCCTGTAAACCAAGGACCGCAGCCACAGTCCCAATGTGCCTCCAGTGCCTGGGGCTAAGGGAACTAACAGCCTATCAAGGGCAGGGGTGGGGCGGGAGGAGGGACTTGCAGCGTTAGGCAGGTAGCTTGATGCCTACATGAGAATCAAGTCAAGTGCGTCAGAAACGGACAATTAACAGCAGCTCAAATGTATGCTTCCTATATGGCAAGCACCGTTCTAAGGGTTCAACAAGCGTTCATCTTCACAAGCACCCTATGACCCCCATCATACAAAGACTGTCACCTAGGGCAGTCATCGAAACAAACTGGCGTGTGACCCTTTTGAAAAATAAATCAGAAATCCCAACCTCTTTTCTACGTCTGCCTTGTAAAAATAACAGACACACAGGTGGCCTTGCCTGGCAATAAATATTTAATTTTTGTTTCATTTTTATGATGACAAATAATTTTCAAGTTTATTTCCTTTTTTTTTTTTTAAATACAAAGCTAAACCACAAACAGGTACAATCAAGACATTTTATCTCACATTGACACTCCTTCGGATCCTCCTCCAATTCGCTGACCACTGACCAGGCAAGTGTGGGGTGGGGAGGGGGAGACGTTCTTAGGTAGCACCGTCGTGAGGCTGGGGGTGGGTGGGTGGGTGTTGGGGGGGCATCAAGGTGGAGGACAGGCGCTCACACCTGTCTCCATTCACATTTACCTGGGCCCGGGGGCCAGGAGACCCCAGGTCACAGCTCCAGAGCCCTGGCCCCCTGGACTGCAGGTTAACCAAGTGAGACTCAGGCCCCCTTCGGGAGGGAGAAGCGACCTACTCCTTCTGCCATCACCTTCAAGGTGAAAACTTGACCCTCAGCCTTGCTCCCTGGGTGCTGGACCTGCCCGCCACCCTGGGGTGGGGGCCTGCACGTCAGGGCTTGTAGGCTCACCCTTCGGTTCAAGGCTGCACAGTCTGCATGTTCACAGGAAGGACACCAGGTGGTCTGACGGATAGAACGCCTGACAGCAGGTCTGGAACATTCAATCCAAGCAGAATCGGGTCAGGATGGGACGGGGGTGGGGATCGGATAAGTAATTTCTGGTCCCACTACAAAACTTCATTTTTGATTAGAATAGAGTACCATCTCAAATCTCTTCTACAAAAAAAAAAAAAAAAAAAAAACCCAAACCAAAAAAAAGAAAAGGAAAAATCGCAGCCACTTCACTCACTTTAAGACCTATCTATGTACATGTAAGTTGTTTTCTGTGGTTTTTTTCGTGGTTTTTTTTTTTTTGTCTTTTTTGTTTTTTTGATTTTTATTATTATTTTTTAAAATAAATTCAGTGTTCACATTTCTATAAAGAATTACCCCAGTTCCGGGAAGCCCTGCTCTGGCAGGGCTAAGCATTGCCTTTCCCTGCCCACATCCACTTTGATTACCCGCCCTGATGCTTCCAGGTGCCCAGAAAAGCGGCAGCCTGTGGAAGAGTAAATCGAGGCCCGGCCCGTGCTCATGGACCACTGGGTCAGTAAGCTTTCGAGAAAGCAGAGGGGAAGACTAACTAACTGCGAAACCTTTTTAAAAAATATTCATACACTTCCATATGCGCCTGTGGAGACGTCAGGAAAACAAGAGCTTGGGAACATCCCATCCAGGCCGGCGGGAGGCGGCGTCTTCCCCGAGCCGGCTGCACTCGGACAGGACATCGGGAGGGGGGCGTGGGGAAGAGTGCTGGCCCTTTAGCTGGAGGCCGGAGCGTCACCCAGCTTCCTAGTTCAGGTTCGACTCTTTCCTCTCAAACCTGTGCCGTGTCTCATCATGCACGGGAAGCACAAACGTTCGACTTGTATGCAAAAAAGGTACAAAAACAACTAGAATATAAAAGTTTTGGTAATATAAGGCCATCTGTTCAAGTCCACCTTGGAAACCTGTAACAGATATTTAAATACTACAGTGAAAAGGCATCTTAATATACTTTTTAAAAACATCTGAAGGAATCTGCTAAGATTAAGTGTGTGTAAAAAAACAAAAAAAAAAAAAACAAAAAAAACCAATTCCCTTTGAGGGCACTTTGTCCATTGAAGAAGGTGGGGCGGGGCGGGCGGTTAATGCTTCAGCCAGGGGTAGGCTTCGATGGAAGCCCGGCTTCGGTCCCCATAGTCATACAGGAGCTCCTCCCCGGCCTCGATGTCACGGGAGGCGATGAGGATGAGGTGAGGCACGCCATCAATGTCGTGCAGTTTGGTTTGGCAGTTCCCACATTTACTGTGATTGATGAGTCTTCCCAGGCGGTTGGTCTCTCTCGTTGCATCCACGCTGAGGGTGGGGGGGCAGGGGCGGGGAGGAGAGGGCAACAGAGGGTTATTAAATTGATAAAGAGGCTTTTGAACCCAGCCGGAGTCACGCTCGCTGTCAACTCTGGTGGGGTGTCAATTTATGGCCGCATTTTTGGGAAAGCAATTCAACTCACAAAAATCTCTTTTAAGAGCCAAAAGAGGCAGCGAGCGGGTGGGGGTCGGAGGCAGGGGGTGGGAGGGGACGCTCTGTGGAGGCCCGTGGTGAGGCACCTGTGGAGTTCCACATGGTAAATAAATGAACCACCACCACACCGGGTGTGCTGTGTGGGGGCAGGGCACGTATGGGAATTCCCTGTTCCTTCCGTTCAGTTTTGCTGGGAACCTAAACCTCTCTGTACAATAAAGTCTACTGGGGAAAAAAAAAAATCCACAACACTGGCCATATGGGTAAAGGAGCAGCGACTTCCAGAGCTGCTTTGGCTAAATGCCCCAATGGGGAGAGGCCAGGTGAGCCTCAAAGCAATGACCAGTCCACTTCTGCTCCTTGCCTGATGAGATGGCACCAAGGTCGGCTCCAATCCCAAATATTAAAAATACGAATGGGGCGGGGGGGTTGACAGCTTTGAAAAACAGCAGCAAGAACTAAATATTGAGTTGTCGGAAAAGTCATGACACATTTTTGCAACGAAAAACAAAAATACGTCATGACTTTTCCAACACCCCAAAAGGAAGCCGGAGCAATAGGGAGAAGGGGATGCCCCGCAGCCCTGGCCGTGGCCCGTTCCTCTCTGCCACTCATAGCAGTAGTGGCCTTACCAGTAGGTTTTGCTCAGGTACTGAAAATAGTACATGTAGCAGCCGGTGGACGGGTCTTGTGCGTACAGAGCCTCCCGCTTCTTGGCGTCCGTGATCTCAATCAGATCCCCATGGTATTCCACCACAAACTCGCCCCGGGAAAACTGCTTGGTGGCGATCACGCCCCTGCCCTTGCCATCGATGAGGTCAATCTGTTGGGAGGTGACGAGAGAGAGGGTTAGTTTGTACCAGCCGGCTTCCAGGGTGGCTGGGGCTTGCAGCCCTCTTTCAACAGCTTTCCTGAGGCATGCCTTAGAATTCTCTCATTTTATGTGTATGGTTCAATGGGTATTAAATGTATACAGCTGTGCAACTGTCACCAGGATCCGTCACCCCCAACAAGGTCCCTTGTGTCCATTGGCAAAGCATTGTTACACTGGAGCCTCATAAGAGATCTGCTAGGTCGGTGTTGCCCCATTTTGCAGGTGAGAAAACTGAGGCTCACAGAGCAGGGCTATGTGCAAGGTCATGTGGCTGGGAAGTAGTGTAGCCCGGACTCAGTGCCATTCCCCAGGAAAACAGAGTTTAGTAAAAAATGTATTAGCTTCTCCTTTTACAAGTTTTCCCAGGCATCATACTAAATGAAAGATGCCAGATACAACAAGCCACCTATTATATGATTGCATTGGTAGGAAATGCCCAGAACAGGCAAATCCATAGAGACAGAAAGCAGACTGGTGGTTGGCTGCCAGGGGCTGGGAGGAGTGGCTGCTGATGGGGGCAGGGTTTCCGTCTGGGAGGAGGAAAGACGATCTGGAACTAGACAGGGATGATAGTTGTACAACACTGTGAAGGCACTTAATGCTACTTATTTGTACATTGTGCAATGGCTAACATCGTATGTTTTATGTTGTAGGTATTTTCCACAATTCAAAGTTTTATCAGGATAACACTTCACATAAATCCTTCATGAGACATTCCCTTCGCAATGGTTTGAGCATTTGGCCCCTGGACAGCTAGCAGTCTGACTGGTCGGACCATTAAAGGGTTAAAGCAGCCGTGGCCTTGCAGCCTTGGCCTCCACTGTGGGCCCTGCTGCCCTTACCTTCATGCCTTCTTCCTTCCCACTTTCAATCAAATCGTCTATTCTTTTCCTTTCTTCAGACTGGGAAGCAAAAACAATGAGCACATCAGCATTCTCTCCCAGGCCATTCTGGACCCACCTGGGCCACCCACAGCTGGCTCCATGACATCGGTCCCCAAGGATGCCCGAGCCCCCAAACCTCCCATCCTTTTCTCATTGGCCATCTGTTGTGGACAATTTGCCACCTGGGATTCAATGGACCAGGGGGGACACAGTGGTGGCCCAAAGACTGATGGGGTTGTGGCTATGTTGTGGCCCATGCCATGTGTTAAAAAAATATTTAAATCGCTGACATCTACAAACAGGACTCTGGCTTCATGCAAAATCAACTAGGACTGATTGGAGGCTGCACGATTAGGGCCTCCCACCCCAAGGAGTCGGCACCGCCCTGGACAGAGAAGCTGGAGAAAAGTGGACGCTCTCGCTCTCACCTGTCCCTCAGGACCACTCCGTCCCGGCACTACCTCCATCCCAGACCCTGGTCCCACTGCTCGGTCGGCGCACAGGGTACCAAAGGAAGCTACACAGATGCAGACCAGGCGCCCTGACCCAGCAAACTGGACAGCACACGCAGGAGCTGCGCGCAAGTGGAGTCCTCCACCTGCAGCTGAGCTCAGACCCCTCTGCACAAGGTCCCCGGTGGGACACTGCCTCGGCTGGCAGAACCGACCTGCAGCCCGCGGGGGACCTTACCTGTCACTGAGTCCACAGGTATTTTTTTTTTTTTTAAGATTTTATTGGGGAATTGGGGGAGGGGAACAGCGTTGGGGAATCGGGGAAGGGAAACAGACAAGTTGCTATCCTTTTGTTCTTCAGTCTAGTTGCGGAGGACGTTGCTTCACTGGCCCATGTTGGTATCGTCATTTCGCTCTTCCCGGATGAGGGAGGTCTGTCGCCAGCCTCTGGGTGTCGCTCACCGCGGCTATTGGCAGCTCACGCTGGCTGCCAGCTGCTCACGCTGGCTGCCAGCCACTCACTGTAGCCTATGGCAGCCCACTGCAGCAGGGGCTGCAGCCTACACCATCACTGGGGCTCGCACAGCCCAGCTCCAGGTGGAGCTGTTGTTAGCTGTAGAGGGCAGTGTCACTGCCCTCATATGTGGGATCCGAACCGGGGCCGCTGGCATCCCAAAACTAGCTCTTAACCAACGTGCCACTCGGCCGGCCTCACAGGTTATTTATTGAATGTCTACGACATGTACTGGAGACCGGTGGTGAGCAACACCAGGTCTCTGCAGCCTTAGAGGGGTTTACATAGTGCTGCGACAGACCCCAGCCCACTCCTCTCTATCTCCACCTCTGCCCTGCGGCTGAGCCACGCCTGCACTTGCCCAGACACCTGCAGCAGCCACCTTGGGGTCTCCTGGCTTCCACTCTGACCCCGTCCACCCCCCATCCCCCCCGCATAATCCAGAGGCATCTTTTAAAAATGTAAATGAGGGGCAGCCAGTTAGCTCAGTTGGTTAGAGAGCAGTGCTCATAACACAAGGTTGCTGGTTTGATCCCCACATGGGCCACTGAGCTGTGCCCTCCACAACTAGATTGAAAGAACTACTTGAACTTGGAGTGGATGGGTTCTGGAAAAACACACTGTTCCCCAATAAAATTTAAAATAAAAATGTAAATGAGATGATGTCATTTTCCTGCTTAAAGCCTTCCAGTAAGTTTATTTGATAGTAATGTACCAAAGTTGGTTCCCTACTGTGACAAGTGTATTATATGAGGGCACCCTAAGATGTTAACGGTGGCGGAAACTGGGGAAGGGTCTACGGGAACACTCTGCATTGTCTTTGCAACTCTTCTGTAAATCTAAAGTTATTCAAAGACAAAAAGTTTCTTTAAAGGAAAATAAAAACCTTTTAGTAGCTTCCCACTGCTACTGGGATCAAACCCATTTCCGATGGCCTGTGGGGTTCTGCGGATCCAGGCCCGGCCTCTTTAGCCTCATCTGCCACCTTTTCCCTTGGTCCTACACTAGCTAGTTCTTTCAGGGAGCCAGGCTGTTCCTGCCTCAGAGCCTTTGCACTTGCTGTTCCCCTGCCTACAATACCCTTTCCCCCAATCCATTTACCTGGCTTGCCTCCTCCCTTCCTTCCAATCTCGGCTCAAAAGGCACCTCCCTCACAGAACTTTCCCTGATGACCGTCACTGAAGCAGCCTAGCCACACCATCAAACGACTTGGTTTTATTAAATTAATGTCAACGTGCTATCTGAAATGATCTTTTTGGCTGTCTTCTTTTTTTGAAATGTTAATCGCTCCCCACACAAATATAAGTTCCCTAAGTACAGAGGCCTGGTCTTGTTTCCTGTGGAATCTCTTAGCCTGGAACAGCGCCTGGCACATACTGAGCCCTCAAAGCAACTACAACACACACACACACACACACACACACACACACACACACACACACACACCATGCTGAATAATTCATTAATGACAACATGCAGGGACAACTGAGAAGTAAAGGGGGCTATGTAATGGCAGTAATTTTAGGAAAACTGGGGCAGGAGACGGGGGTGGTGGGGGGAGAAGGTGGCACGGAGATGAGCTGAGGAAAGCCGGGGCCTGGCTAGATGCCCTGAAAGCAGAGCCATAGAGACTGAGTTTCATTCTGGAGGCCCGGTGGCTTGGGGCACGCAAACGAACAGCTGGAGGCTTCCTAGGAAAACTCTGGCAGTGGCCCGCAGGGGTCCCAGAGGCAGACTGAGCTGAGGGGAGGCAGCCGGGTCTGGACAAGGGCGCTCCGGGCATCTCTCCAAGGCCCGGTTCCCACCCTCCTGCCCTGGACCCAGACCCTGGACCCTGGACCCGGCCCACTGTCTTCATACTCGATGACGTGTCTGCCAGGCTTTTAATTTCAGTTTCAGCCCTGGCTCCCCACAGCCCTCTGAGGCCCCACCCACCTGGGCCCCGGCTTCTGCTGCCCAGAAGGGCAGGCAGGTCAGGACTGACCTCACCCCTTGGATGAGGCCCAGCTACCCTACCCTTGAGTTTTACCTGTGCCATCAAGAGAAGACACCGCCTGGCCAGCCCCGACCTGGCCTGGTGTTCACTCAGCAGAGCCAACATAAACATGAGGGGCCCAGCAGGGCCCAGTGACAGAGCGGCTTTCTTGGGCCACAGGCCGGGCTTTGGTGAAGCGAGTCTTCCCCTCATCTGCTGCGGGACTCGGCAGACTTGCCTCATGGCCCACTGCAGCCTGCACTCCCCCAGACAGGAAAGCCCTTGTTTCTCTATTCCAAAGGCCAGCTCAGCTGCCCCCACCCTGCAGCCTGAGGCCCGCCCTGTGTGGGCATGCTGCGGCTCCGGCTGCGGCTGGGAGGTGTCTGGCTTCTGGGGCCTGGCACCGCCTCGGCCACTGCAGTGCTGGCTTTCAGAGTGACCTAGCACAGCCTCCCACGGCAGGCAAAGCATTTTCTAACAGCTCCTTCTTGGCCGGAAGACACTGCGTCTCGAAGGAAGTAAAGCCAAAGCTGCTCTCGCGGGGGGGGGGGGGGGGGAAGGCCCCCTTATTATCATTATGATTTTTTAATGAAGCCTCATCAATACAAAGAAAAAAAGAGCAAGAGAGCGAGAATACTAGATGACTAGGTCTGAATCTATAGACTTAACATAAAAATGGCTAAAAGAGACTATGTGCAGCCAAGGGCCCCCCACCTCCCTGTGGGGGCGGCCTCCTGAGCACTGCTCCCCTGCCTCGAGGTTGCTCTGGGGGTGAGGCAGGGCAGAGGGGCTGCCGAGAGGCCCCTGAGTGGAAGGTGGAAGGAAGCAGCCACTGGGCTGCAGGGGCCAGGTTTCCTTAACAGAAAGGCAGTAACCACACCTCACTGCATCAAATATTGACTACAGAACTCAGCACCCTGCAAACAGGGCGGAGCCGGCACAGCCCGCATGGCCTTACTGCCTGCTTTTCACATGTGCACGGGGATCACAGCTGGGTGGGAAGGGCAGAGAGGAGCCCCCGGAAATGACGGCACCGGGGAAACAGAGCCTACTGTGTTCCAGGCACAGTTCTACGTGTTTTTAATCCTCCCGACAGCCCAAGATACTCATTATCCCATTTTGCAGAGAGGGCAGCCGAAACACAAAGTGGTCAAGTGGCTGGCCCAACGTCATAAACCAGGAAGTGGCTCCCAAGCATCAGCTCTTCATCACCTTGAGACACAACACGGGAACTTCTGGACAGCCCACAGACCCGCCTCTGAAAGAACACGCAGCCTTCCCCATGGTCCCGGTCTCCAATGGCTCTGCCTACGAGCCTGGGAAAGCCACCTTCTGGGTAATGCCCAACTTTCCCTGCCACGCATGCCAGGGCTGTACGGCGACCCCCAAAATTATGATGATCCCCACTAGACCGAGGCGACAAGGCAGAGACACGCCCCAAGATGGCACAGAGAAAGCTCAGGTCATGCGTGCCAAGCACTGCCCACTGGGCCACCTGCACCTCCAAGAGCTGGAATTAACACCACGTGAGCCTACCTGCAGCTCAGCTTTGCTCTTCCTGGAGCTCCTTCGCACAGGGTAGAAATCTGTGAGTTTGCGATTCTGTTGCGTTTTTCCTTGAGCTCTGGGGTGGGGAGGGAAGAGGAGAGAATGAGGATTGGCACGGAAACCACACTCACACCCAGGAAGCACACAACTCCTCAGGGGGCAGCTCCTTGGAAACGATGTCACTGAAACACCTGTGTCCGCTGCAGCCTGTAGTCACGGGGCCTCAGAGAGAGAGAGTCAGAGACAGACTGCCTGCTCTCGTTGGGAGGTGGGTGGTTCTTGAGAATCTGGACCCATGCCAGGCTGAGATGCTGACAAATAATGGTGTCACCGGTGTGACTCAAGGGGCTGGAGCCAGTGTGTGAAAAGGTGACCTGCTTAACCCTAACCAGCATCACAGGGTCACGAGATTCCAAGAGGCACTTACTTTTTCCGAGGGGCCTGTTTGCCTTTGACGGGCTTTTTCAGGGCTGGCTTGGCGATGGCTGCATTAGGAGAATCACAAGACGAGGTCGGAGCTTTTGGAGGTTCTGAGGCTTCAGATTTTTGGTTTGGAAAAGGTGCCAGGGGACCTCTCCTGGCGTCTTTGATCTTCAGTTCCTCGGACTTCATGGTGTTTCGTATTGCATTCCCAGTGTTTCTTTTCTCTGGAGGCAGAGGGTGCAGAGAGACAGAGGTTTAATCTAGACGCTCTGTCTCCTAATTTCTAGATGTTGTCAGCTGCGTTCTAAGACAGGCTTGAAGAGAAGAGAGGATCACGAGTGTGCCAGGCAGCAGTGCCCTCGGCCTAGTAAACCCGGTGCCCACTAACAGCTCTCGAAGGAGAAGCATCTGGCTTGACTTCTGGACCCAGACACAGGGCAGAGGTTTTGACCTTCTGTAGTGTTTTTCTTTTTTTTTCTCCAGTTTTATTGAGCTATAATTAACAAAACAGCAAGATATTTGAAGAATACCTAACGACGATTTGATACATGTATACACTGTGAAGAGAGGTCTCCCGTCTAGTTAATGAACACCTCCAGTCTCCTGCAGCAGAGACCTGAAAGCAGGCGCACCGCGGGTAGCAGTACTGGCATGAGCGCTCAGTTGGCAGCTTTCAGGAATTGGGCTGCAGACCCCAGGAAAAAAGTTAAATTCCTAAAGCGTGGGCCAGCGGTGGCAGGCAGGAACAGGCAGTAACCTGCTGCCTGGTGCACTTCGTTTTCAGGTTCCCTCTTGTAACGAGGTCAACGCCTGGCGTTCACAGAGGTTCTCAGCATGGTGCCTGGACACTGGTCAGTAAGTTGTGAGGGACCGCGAAATGATCTGTTACTAAAAACAGTTGTGGAGCACCCTAGTCGGTGAAAAACAAGTAAAACACTACACTGCTGGTGGGAATGTAAAATGGTGCAGTCACTTTGAAAAAGAGTCTGGCAGTTCTTCAAAAAGTTAAACATAGAGTTGCCATATGACCCAGCAATTCTACTCCTAGGCATCTATTAGGAGAATTAAAAACACATGTCTACATAAAAACCTGTATATGAATATAGCAGCTTATTCCTAATAGCCAAAAAGTGGAAACAACCCAGATGTCCACCAATTGATGGATGGCTAAATAAAACGTGGAATATTATTTAGTCACAGAAAGGAATGAAGTACTAGCACATGCTACAACATGAATGAATCGTGAAAAGATGATGCTGAAAGAGGCCAAACACAAAAGGCTACGTATCGTTTAATTCCATTTATAGGAAATGTCCAGAATAGGCAAATCCATGGAGACAGAAAGTAGATTAGTGATTGCCTGGGGCTAGAGGAGAGGAGGAATGTGGAGTGACTGCTGATGGGGACAGGGTCTCTCTTAGGGGGGATGAAATGTTCTGGAATTAGACACTGGTGATGGCTGCACAACTCTGTGAATATACTAAAAACCACTGAATTGTACACTTCAAAATGGTAAACTTTATGAAACGTAAATTATATCTCAGTCAATAAGAGAGAAAAGTAAAGACATCAAAACCCTTCCAGGCCATTCTCACTCCCTTACATGCCTTCCTGAGTAGAACCAGAGGGAGATAAGGCTGGGACGTCGGCATAACCCTGGGAGTGTGTGGTGTCTCTGAACATCAGCTGTCCCGTCAGTCTGCGCTGCGTCAAGGCCGAAAAAGGTTGAGAATCAAAGACAAGAGCCTGCCCTTGGGGTCTCCTCCAAAGTATATCTGTCCCAAAATTCTAATCGTTACCATTTAATAGCGCTACAAGCCAAACAAGCTAGCTTTTGCATCATGGGACCATTTACATTCTGTCTCATTCCAGAAGGGATGTGAGACTGGCTGACCACCATTTAGACAGTGCCCTTCCCCTGGTCCCTGCCACCATGGTAGGTGTTATCCTACGTGCTGCCAATGAGGAAAGAACAGGCCGCGACACTCGCAGTCCGGCAAAGGAAGGGCTGATGGAATGGAGCATTTCACAGCCCTTTTGCACCTGTACTTTAACTGGCCTTCAGAAAAGCTCTGTGAGGCAGGACTCTTCTCTCCCACTTTACAGACGGGAGAAGTGAGGCTCAAAAAAAGAGGAGCAACCTGCCCAGGCTTCCTCCACTAAGTGGCAGAGTGAGGGTTAGAGCCTACGTCATTTGAAGACTGACACAAGAGTATCACCCTGTACACCGGGGAGAATCAAGCCGGAGCTGGCTCCTGTCCCTGGTTCTCAGATCTGGCCCCAGACGCTGGGCTAACCCATCATTTATGGCATTCTCTGTTAATGAATACAAGGCTTCCTTGTATGGAGCTGCTGGTGGCCAGAGTTCTGCGTCTTTAAGGCACCTTTTATTAGAAGGGAGCATGGTGAATTAAAGAGGGCTCACACTCGCCACTCCAGCTTCAAAAGGGAATATTTGGATTAGAGCAAGATTTCCAGGAGGTTTCAGCTTGCTTTGCTTTGCAGGGCCACACATTATTTTCAATAACCGGGTATTTTCCTTGTTCAATATTTTAACTCCAAATCTCACTGCGGATTATGCTGCTTTAGAGAGTAGCTCTGAACACTTGAGTGGAAAGAAACTTTAGAAATGAGGTCAAGGCCAGCTCATAAAAGGGAAGGAAGTCAGTTCCTGGCGTTCACACAACACAGTTAGGACTGCAAGCGCCTGGTCTGTACAACCCAGACTCATAATTTCTGCACTCCTGGCACCTGTGGGCCTCTTTAACTGCAAGTCAGGTGCGTTATTTTTGCAACTTGGCAAGACAACCAAGCTTGAAGGACATGCCAACAATTGTGAAAGCAGGAGAACCTGTTAGACCAACAGGGCATACACCCTGGGACAGGCCCCTCTTTCCCCCCTGTCTGTTTCTCAGCAGCAAGACAGAACAGGGCTCCTTGCGAACCAGGGTGTGAAAAGGCTGGATAAAAACTTAATGTGTATTGATAATTATGGAGGAGACAGGCTTCTGTAGCCCCAGCGGCTGTGGTCAGAAGAGGGCCATTTCAGAGACTTACCTTCCCGTTTCCTGTAGATTCCGGCTAATGGCTTCCCCTGGCATTTGACTTCGTGATGTGCAACTGAGTTCTCTTCCTGAAGGGGGGAACGTATTCCAGAGCATTTGTTCGGGCTCATGTAGGTATAGATCTTTGACTGCCCGGTAAACACGTTCTCCTAAAACGACAAATGCATATTCTGAAAGACGCTTGAAGAACAAGAAGGTCCCATAGCATATCGCAAAATCAACATCATCATCTCTCAAAAAAAGCAGGACGACCAGGGGGGTGCCAGCCCCAGTAGAGCAGCAGTAGAAGGTTTTGAATCTCCCAGGTCCAAGTCGGATGTTTCCTGAACACATGTGGTCTCTAATTCTGGTCACTAAGAGGACATCTGGCCAGCAGGAGCACCAGCTGTACACAAAGGTCTATATAAGAAGACAACCTACCATTCACAGGGAGGTCAGAATGACCCAGAGTAAACAAAGGTGGAATTTGAAGGGCTGGCCTTTGTGCAGGGACTCACCCCCCCTGGCAGGAGCTGGAGGGATTGGGGCACAGAAACAGGCCTCAGGGAACCTGATGAACCACTTCTAGGCCCTGAGTCAGCTGGTAGGATTTGTCACTACCGCCTGAGTCTTCCGTGTGCCCAAACCTGGCCCCTTTCAAACCAATGCAGCCCAGCAGCCTCTCGGGACTGCAGACTGGACTGCGGTTGGGGGAAAATCTCTCTCTCTCTCTCTCTCTCTCTCTCTCTCTCTCTCTCTCTCTCTCTCTCTCTCGGTGGGGAGTGGAAAGCTAATGAAAGCACAGCCCAGTGCCAGCGCATTTTGGGTGGCCATTCAATTACAAAGGGCATATTGGCGTTAACAGGAGGGTGGGCAGGCTGGTGGGGCGGTCAGGGTCACAGCTGGTGTCTCTGGCATGGGGCCTCTCCTCTGAGTAAGCACAGACAGGAGGGCTCCCCCAGAAACACTGCCAGGGCCCTTCTGCCTGGTGAGCTATTACACACCAAGTCAGGGAGGCCAGTGACCGCTCTGAGGGACCCGGGCAGGCCCCGCACACCCTGGGAAGGCAGCCATCGCCGTGGCGGCCGGGTCTCGGGGCCATTAAAGACACAAAAGTTTTCCGAGGTCACGGAGCGCCAGGGTCATGGCGGAGCAAGTGTAGACGCCACTCCCAGGCAGGCAGCAGAAAAGGAAACTGCCGGGCAGGGCGCCCCGCCCGCATCCCTGCCCCAGGGCGGCGCGGGGGCCTCAGGGCCAGCCCACGTGCTCGCGGCGCGGGGCCGGCGGGGGCGCCGGGTGAGTGCGGGGAGGGTGCCTGCTTACCCCGTTGGTGCGGGGCCTCCCCGGGCCCCTCTGCTCCACCATCTCCGGGCCCGGGGCCGTCGCTGCCACCGCCGCCGCCGCCGCCGCCGCCTCCACCGCGCGGGGCTTGGACATCTTCCTGCCTGGAGAGGGGGACCCGGGGAAGCGGGGGAGGGGGCGCTCAGGGCGCGGCGGGGCGGGGAGCGGGGCCGCCCGGGCCGGGCGCCTCGGCGGCGCTTCCCGCCGCAGCCATGTTCCGCGGGCCCGGTGGCTCTGGGTCGCCCGCGCCGCCGGGAGGCAGGGGCCGGACCGGGGCCCGCGTCGCCTTCCCACCGCCCGGCCCGGCAGGGCCCCGCGCGCCGCCCGCCCCGACACACCCACCTGCAGCCCGGCCAGGCCCATGGCGGCGCGCCCCGCGCCCTCGCCGCCGCCGCCGCCGCCGCGGCCCGGCCACCACCTCTGCCGCTGCCGCTGCTGCTGCTGCTGCCGCCGCCACCAGCGCCGCCGCGGCGCCCCGGGGAAGGGCCGGCGGCGCCCCACGGCGCCCCCTTCCCCCATGGCCTGCGAGGCAGCGCCCGGCACCCGCGCCGCGGCAGCCCCGGCCGGCCCGGGAGCGAGGACGCAGGCAGGGAGGCGCAGGCGGCGCGTCCTCCGCCGCCGCCCACCGTCCGGCTCCCGGCGCGGAGCGGGTGGGGGCAGGGCGGGCAGGGGCGGCGCTGCGCGGCTCCTCGGGGGGGAGGGGGCTGGGCGGGCCGCGCGGCCGCGGCGAATCCCGACTCGGGCGCGCCCCCTCGCGCACGTCCCCCGCCACTCGCCGAGGAAGGGGTGGCAAACACGATAACGACAGCCCGGGCTGTGCGCCCGCCAGCTTCCTTCCTCCTCTCGCTGGCTCACGGATATTTTGGGAGATCCGTCTGTGCCAGGCGCAGTGAGTAGCGGTGTGCCCGAGCCTGTGCTCACGGAGCGTTTTTATGACCATTTCATCTTCCCCACGCGGCACAAGCCCATGGGGGCAGGTCCGCGGGCAGTCCTGTTGGAGATGAGGCTACTAAAGCTCAAGGGAGGTGAAGGGGCTTATCCAAGGCCACAGAGCTAGCCAAGTGATAGATAAACCCAGGGGGTCTGCACTTGAACAGTACAGGCCTTGGGGAGATAGAGCCGGGATTATAACGGGAAGTTTGCTGGGTGCTTCTCTTGCATACGTCATCTCACTCAAACCTCACAACAGCCCTAAGAAGGGCGACATTACTATTATCTCTTCCACAGATGAGGAAAGTGAGGCCCAGAGAAGTGAGGAGGTTGGCCGGGTGCTCAGAACTACAAATGGGTTTCCAGGCAACTGACCCCAGAGTCTACACTCTCAGCCGCTACCCTTTCCCGCCTGTTACAGATGTCCTAGGTCGGTCGACACTCTGGCGTCTCGTCTGGCATAGTTCACTGCCCTGTGTCACCGTACTGTAGCTATCAGCGTTTGAGGGCTCAAGGCCAAAAAGACTGTATTTGTGGGGCTGGCCGAGTGGCGTGGTGGTTAAGCGCTGGCTTGGGAAGCCAGCGGCCCCGCTTCGGGTCCCACATGTGAGGGCCGGTGACACTGCCCTCAAAAAAAAAAAAAAAAAAGACTGTATTTGTGCAAAGTCAGATGCAAATGAGACACCTCAGGGCATCTGGGTTCTGCTGCTTGGGTCATGGCCTGGGAACAAGGATCCGGTTTCTTTCCCTGCATCAGCCCCAGAGGTGCTCTGTGATCGAGTCACTTTCCCAGTCTAGGCCTCAGCGTCCTTATGGATAAAAACCAAGAACCTTGGATTCCATAATCCACCCAGGGCATGTTCCAACCTCTCAGATAAACAAATGGCTACCACTTTAAGTAGCTGCCTCCCCTTAGAAGGGATAAGACTGAGTAGGATTAAATGGCAGGACACTGCTCAGGACAAAGCCTCCCAAATCAGCTCTGCTTTAGCGTCCTTCAGGTCATCCCTCACAACCCCCACACTCCCAACCATGACTAACTCTACACACTGGAACACCAAGAGACTATACCTAGCGTGACAGAGGATTCTAAAGTGACACTCTGACACCCAGGTGGAACCATTTGAAACAGCGTCTGCAGGGCAGAGAAGGTTTGCAGTTTGTTGCCAAACTATCATGGGAATCATGGTTTGGGAGCAGGAAGCAGCTGCTCAGATCATCTTATCTACTTCAGGTACTATTTTAACCCCTGCCCCCACACACATACTCATTACCATAGCGTTCACTATTTTAGTCAAATGCAGAGGATACATTAAAATCCCAGTCTAGGGCCAGCGGAGTGGCGCGGTGGTTAAGTGCTGGCCTGGAAGCCAGCGGCCCCGGTTCGGGTCCCACATATGAGGGCCAGTGACACTGTCCTCAAAAAAAGATAAAAAATAAAATCCAAAAATAAAACCTAATATCCACTCCTACTGCTCTCAACACTAAAGCTCTAGTATCTGGAAGATGTAACACAAATCATTCAGCCTAAATTTCCAAAGAGTCTTTCCTTTCTCTGTACAGGAGGTGTTCATGTGTATACAACAAATACACTTATTAGCAGAAATAAAAACTGCCCAGGATATCACAGAAATAGAATTCAACAGTAAACTAACAGTTAACCCTTACTGAATATTAACTAAGTGGTAGGCCCTGCAATAAGGCATTATTAAATGTAACCATCCCAACCATTTATGAAAAGGTACTATTCCTATTTTACAGACATACAAATTGAAGCTCAGGGGATATAAACCACTTGCCTAACAGTTACACAGCTAAAGTAGTGATGGAGCTGGGATCTGAACCCAGTTCTGCTATATGAGGGTACTTTACCAAAAAGAGTGTATATTGCTTCCCTTGAACTCAGACAGGTCTTAATTGTCTCTGTGGGTTGCGTTATTTATGAAGCTCTTTACCTTGAAGTTTCACTATGCATCATTTCTTAATCGGAATCTGAGTAAGCCTTGTCCCAAAAGACCCTAAAGGGATGCTGAGAATTAATGATGCAATTGGGTGCAGGGCCTGAAAACAAAGGGGCCCAATAAGTATTTGCTGAATGAATCCTTATTTTATTCATTATTACTGCCATAGGGAGCATACTTCATTAAGGCAGATTGCTACTAAAAGGTCATGCCTTGGAATTCTGAGAAAAATGTAAAACCTCCACTTATTTTTTAAAAATAATAATTGTACTCAACCGTCACCCCCGAATTTGTGCCTGCAGGAGACAGCGGCTGGAAATGACCGGCAGTTGGAAATCACTTTGCCGCATAACATGGGTCTTAGTGTCCCGACAGCACACTGAGTGTGCAAAGGACTTCGGGCAGGGACAGCGCCTCCCGCGGCTGCATTAGCCCACCCCACGCCATCTCCGATGGGCACGAGTCCCGACCGGCTGCGGGACGAAGGGCCCCGGGGAAGCGCCAGGGTACCCCTGTCACCCCAAGGCGGGCCAGTGGGGCCCGGTCCCTGCCCCAGCGGCGCAGAGGAAAGGCAGGCGCCCGCTGCGGCGTCCCCTCCGACGCGCCCCCCACTATGCCCTCGCCTCGGGGTCACCCCTTTTCCCAACCAGAGAGAGCCCGGAGCGGGCGAAGCCTCCCCCTCCCCACTCTTTGCATCAATAACAACCATTCCCTGGAGGTGCCCTGCGCTTTAGTTTCCAGGAGCTTTGACATATGGATCCTCTAGAGAGGCAGGTCGGCGGGGCCCACACTTGAGGGGGGGAACCAGAGGCATGGGAGTGGGCGGGGCTTCTGGGGCTTTGGAAGCGGAGAGGGTGCGGGGCCAGGAAGGTTCCGCAGCGTCCCCCCAACCCTGTCCCCGCGCTCAGTCGGAGCAGCCAGCAGGAGGGCGCCTCCCCACCGCCGACCCCGCCACCCCGGTCCTCCTTCCAGGGAGGCTCCACACGCCCGCCACCCAGGCGCTGGTCACCTGGGCAAATACCTCTAGCCATGGCCCGGGTCTGTCACCACCTAGGATCTCCCGGGAAACGCAGCTTTCGAAAAAAGTTGCAACAACTGTAGCCAACTGCTCCACAGAGCTCCGGCTGCTGCCCTGATTGGCGCCGCTGCCCGCTTCTCCTCAGGCCGCCGACTGTGATAGGCGAACACGAAGGGAAAGCCCGCCCTTCTTCCTGGTGGGGGCGGGGCGAGCGGCCGCACTTTCAGCAGACGCTTTCGGGACAGGTCCCAGCGGAGGAGGTGTGTGTGTGTGGGGGGGGTGTTTAAATTTTACCGTCTCCCTGCGCTGATTGGCTGCGGTGAAAGGACACCCGCGCTGCCATTGGGGGGGGCGCAAACCCCGCCCCCTCCCGGTGCTGAAGCTCCGCCTACGGAGGTTTAGTCAGGTGGCTGGAGAGCTTAGAGTGGACCGTGTCTGGCACATCCGGTTTTTTCCCCAAATTGGAGGGAACCCGACCTTTGACCTGTACTTTGGCATCTTCACCTTGACACTCCAGCAGTTTAATCCATTCATTCCTCGGCTTGAAAGGTTTATTGAATCTATTATTCCAGTATTCAAAACCGGCTGGCACAGTCCCACCATCTGTCAGTGGATAAACCTCCCGGAACCTCAGAGATCCTAAGCCCAACATACCTACCCATTTTACAGATGGGGAAACAGAACCAGAGGGAACAGGCAATTTACTTGCTGCCCACTACCACACAGCAATTTAATTGCAGGGCTTGGGTCAGTTTTGTTTTCTTTTTCCTATGCCGGTATCTTGGTTATATCTAGGTCAGTCTTTTAACACTTAGTCCACTGGATGATTACCTTAACCCTAGGGAAACAGGCCTGCGGTGTTCCCGACCCAGGGGAGCCCCTGTCAGTATGGTCCCAAAGAAGCACAGATGTTCTGGGTGTGCTTTGCTTTAAATGCAAGTAAGCTGTCTAATTACACCTCTTCCTTGGGGGCCCCTCCTGGGGATGTAGGCAGATGGCACTCATCCATTCTCTCTCTTTGGTCCCCCACAAAGGTTTTGGAGACCCCACCATTGGCCAAGGACCTTACCATTGCACCAGGAAAGTAGGAAAGCAAAATAAGGTAATGTATATAGAAGAACTGGGAAAAGTAGTCACCAACTCACTGTGGCCATGGCATATCATTTTAGCTCTTTGGCCCTCAACTTCCCCAGCTGTCAAATGATTTTTGAGTTGGGCTGTGATCTCCAAGGTTCCTTCTGGCTTTTATTATTTATTTATTTATTTTAAAGATTTTATTGGGGATCTGGGGGAGGGAACCAGCCAAATTATTGTTCTTCAATCTTCGTTGTGGAGGGCACCAGTTGCCATCTGGCTTCCCAGCGGCAGCTTGTAGTTTCTAAAATCAAGGTGCTGTGTTCAATGTTAGTTGCGGGTGGGTGTAGCCACCATCCCATGAGGGAGTTGAACCAGCAGCCTTGTTGTTAAGAGCACATGCTCTAGGGCCGGCTGAGTGGCGCCGTGGTTAAGTGCTGACTTGGGAAGCCAGCGGCCCAGGTTCGGGTCCCACATATGAGAGTGAGGGCCAGTGACACTGCCCTAAAGAAAAAGCACACACACTCTGCTCTCTGAGCCATCCAGGTAGCAGCTCAGCTCAAGATGCTGAGTTCAGTCTTAGTTGTGGGTGGGCATAGCCACCATCCCATGCAGGAGTCAAACCCGGTAGCCTTGTTGGTAAGAGCACACGCCCTATCCACTGAGCCATCCGGGTGGCAGCTAAGATCAAGGTGCCGAGTTCAACCTTTAGTTGCTGGTGAGCATAGCCCACCATTGAACAGGCAATCTTGTTGTTACATCAGCTGAGCCATCCTGCCCCCTGCTGGCAGCTCAGTGACAGCTCAGCTCTGGTGCAGTGTTCACTGGCCATGTGGGAGTCAAACCTGCGGCCCTGTTGCTCAGAGCACATGCTCTAAGCCAACTCTTAACCAACTGAGCTACTTGGCCGGCCCTACTTCCCACTTTTAGAAAAAGTTCTGCTTTCTCTAAAATTCATTAATTCGGGCTGGCCAGTTAGCTCAGTTGGCTAGAGGGCAGTGCTCATAACACCAAGGTTGCCGGTTCTATCCCCACATGGGCCACTGGGCTGCGTCCTCCACAACTAGATTGAAACAATTACTTGAATTGCAGCTGACAGGTCCTTGAAAAACACACTGTTCCCCCAATAAAGTTTAAAAAAACAAAAGAATCTTCTAGTTCTGAGAACTCCAACTTGTTCTCTTTATTCCACTGGTAGAGGTAGGGGCTACATCCTGAAGTTGTTATTAAGTTCTCTCAATATTGCCTTTTTACTTTTTCAGTCCTTCACCGCCTGTTTAATGGATTTCCTATTTTCTTTTTTCAAAGATTTTTATTGGGGTATTGGGGGAGAGAAACAACGTTGCGGAACCGGGGAAGGGGAACAGACAAGTTGCTGTCCTTTTGTTCTTCTGTCTAGTTGCGGAGAATGTTGCTTCACTGGCCTATGTTGGTATCGTCATTGCGCTCTTCTTGGATGAGGCAGATCAGTTGCTGGCTTTGGATGGTCGCTCACCGCGGCTATTGGCAGCTCACGCTGGCTGCCGGCCACTCACTGTAGCCTATGGCAGCCCACTGCAGTAGGGACTACAGCAGGGCTGCAGCTTTCACCGTTGCCAGGGCTCGCACAGCCCAGCTCCAGGTGGAGCTGTTGTTAGCTGTAGTGGGCAGTGTTACTGGCCCTCATATGTGGGATCTGAACCGGGGCTGCTGGCATCCCAAACCAGCTCTTAACCAATGTGCCACTCGGCCGGCCCTGGATTTCCTATTTTAAATTGTTTTCCTGACCGGATCCTGATTGACACAAAGGCCACAGTAAGGACTTAAGACTTTTTTAGTTTTAATTTTTATTTTTTTCAGAGGGCAGTGTCACTGGCCCTCATATGTGGGATCCGAACTGGAGTCGCTGGCGTCCCAAGCCAGCGCTTAACCACTGCATCATCTGTCCGGCCCTTTTCCCTACTACTTTTAATGCAAATATCTAGAATTGGTCGGCACTAAAATCTATCAGTGAGGCCTGGCAGTGGATCCAGTATTTCCATTGGCCAGACTTGGTCACATGTTCAATTCTGGAGTGATGTGTATGGGAGAAGGTCAGCATTCTCCAAGCCTCATGGACTTTTTGAAGAAAGAGGGATGGATTCCAAGCAGTCAAAAACAACCACTGTTGCAGAGTACAGATTATTTTTTTAGAGCAGGGAAAAATACTCTGAATGATACTGCAATGATAGATGTCATTATACATTTGTCCAAACCCATAAAACACGCAACACCAACAGTGAAACCTAACGTAAACTATGGACTTCGGTAATAATGATGGGTCAATACAGGTTCATCAGCTTAACAAACGTACCATTGTGGTGTGGCATGTTGATAATTGGGGAGGCAAGCATGTGAAGGGTCTGGAGGTATATGGGAAACCTGTCTACCTTCCCCTCAATTTTGATGTGATTCTAAAACTGCTCTAAATAAAATCTTAAAAAAGAACCCACAAAAACCCACCCTGTCCACTATGTCTGCCATCTTGAAAAATCCAATAGATGCTTCCAACATATTCTGGTGCTGTCTGCGAAATTAGATTATTGCTGATCACTCATACCATGAAACTCTACTGACTCGGCATCCATGATATACTCTCCCTGTTTCTGCTTTGACATCTCTGATCGACCTTTCTGAGGCTTATCGAGTGCTCCCCTCTTAGACATAGAACCTCAGGGTTCTGCCCTTGGCCCCTGCTTTTCTCTCCTGGTATGGTTTTATCCTCTCATGTTTAATCCCCATCTGGATCCTCCAACTGCTTGCTAGACATCTCCACTTGCATGTTCCATAGGTCCCTCAAAATTCCTTCCGATAGACATACCTTGATGGCCTCCAATGAACAACATCTCCCATTATTCACGCCTTTCTGTTGCCTTTCCTTGAGTCCTATTTGGCCTTGTTAGCTGATAGAATGTGGCGGAAACATCACTGTGTCAATGGCAAGCCGAAGATTTAAGAAAGGCTGGAAGCTTCTGGTTTTATGTTCTTGGGAGCCCTGAACCACCATGTTAACAACCATGGAGAGGCTGCTGGAGCGATCACATGGAGAGAAAGAAACACAGCTGTCCTGGCATCCCGGATGAGCCCAGACCACAGTTGATCCATCAGCTTGTCAGTCACACAAGTGACAATTAGCAAGATCAGCAGATGAACTGTCCATCTGAGCGCAGCTCAGCTTGCAGGATCATGAGAAATACAAAATGGTTGTTGTGTTAAGTCATTACATCTGGGGGTCATTTGTTACATAGCAACAGTAAGTAAAACATTCTCCATATCTAAAGTCAAAAGCATGATCTTCCGCTGCAGATCTGTCTTCCTGAGGTCCTAGTTTCAGCTAATGGCACCATTACCCACCTAGGTACTCAAGCCAGAAACCCACGTGTAATCCTATATACTCCTTCTCCACCACTCCTACCCAACCAGCCACATGGCTTGCTGGCTTGACCTTCTAAGTATTTCTTGAATCTGGCCCTCTTCTGTTGCTCAAGAACTTTGCTCCAGTTCAGGCTCTGTTCTTATCTTCTCCCTCAACCTGTCTGTCTTCATACCTGCAGCCCAGTTCTTAGATCCATCTGCTAAACTCTTTCCAGGGCAATCCTTGTAGAAGGCATACTCAGACATGGCAGTTCTCTGCATAACAGGCTTCTGAGTTCCCTGCAGCATACAGAATAGAGCCCAAACTCAGCTATAAAAGGATCTTTGAGAATGGCCTTCATTACTTCTGCAATCCCTCAACTACGTTCGGCTTGCTATTATCAATCAAGGGTCAGACAGGAGTCAGAAGCTGCACTAGTCATTAATGGAGATAATTTAGTATAGAAGTTGTTAAACTAGGTATAAACTGGTTAACTAGGTAACAGTAAGGGTAAAGAGAGAACTAAGGCATCACAGAGGTACCAACGGCAGGAAGTAGCTCTCACCACTCCGTCTAAGGGAACAGAGGGGAGAGGTTGGTATAAAGTTAGAAACGAGAAGAGGGGTCCCATGTTACCGAAACCCAAACTCCAAGGAGGGGGTTCAGCTCAGCTGGTGCTACTCTGTCTGAGACAAGAGGTGGCCCTGTGGAGGCTCTTGCGGGCCTTGTGTCTGGAAACAGAGTTTGGTGTGATGAGGCTACAATTCAGTTTTGAAAACCTGCAAACTGGATATCGCTGCTGCTCTGGGAAGGAAATGTACATATCACGGTGAAGTGTCCCTGGGATGAAGCTCACAGGAAACCTTTTCCTTCTCCAGGGATCCCTGTAGCACTCCCTGTTGCAGAGTCTGCCACTGACACAGCTGGCAAAGCAGAAATATACTTTTGCAGTGCATCACAAAGCACAGTACAGAAGCTTAGGGCTGGAGCTTACAAACAGTATGTTGTTTTTTTTTAGCTCAGTCATCCTGCCACTTGTTGGCAGCTCAGCTCAGGCTGGGCATCGAACTACTGTTGCTCAGAGCTCAGCTCGCACTTTTTTTTTTTTTTTTTTTGAGGGCAGTGTCACTGGCCCTCATATGTGAGACCCGAATCGGGGCCGCTGGCTTCCCAAGCCAGCTGTTATTCACTGTGCCACTCGGCGGGCCCCTTCTTTGACTTTTCTGATGAGCTCAAATTTGTTTATAATAGGCTCTCTTAGCTTCTTTGTAGCATTGTCACAGTTACAGGTTTACATTTTGTGTAATTTTTTGATTATTACCCACTAGACCATAAGGGCATGAATCTCAACAGCAGGGACCATGTCCAGTCACCCCCTGGATTTTTTTCTTTTTCCTTTTTTTTTTTTAATCAAATTTTTAAAAACACATTTTAACATTTTTAAAAACTGTATTGCGGTACAGTGTGTTTTTCCAGGACCCATCAGCTCCAAGTCAAGTCATTGTTTTCAATTTAGTTGTGGAGGGCTCAACTCACTGGCCCGGATGTTTTTCTTAAACTTGTGTCCCTAATCTCTAACATAGTAGCTGGCACAAAGTAAGGGCTCAATAAGTATTTGTCCAGTGGAATGAGAAGTGTAGTATAAACGGCCAAAGGGAAGTCAATACCATGCCTGAATAGGGATTTTTCCGAATCATCTGCTTCCAGTAGCATCTCGGTTGTGGGTGCCCCGAGTAAGTCTTCCTCCTGCCTCTGACTCTCAGCATATCAGTTCCCATCCCGAAACTACTGCTACTTGTGTTGTCATTCCGAGATGCTCAACGTGTATATGCAAGCAAAATAGATTATATACTCTCACAGAGAGGTGCTTCATTCTTCTGAACAACTTTTCCACTGTAGGAAAGGACCATAGTTTAACCAGTCCTTTCTTCAAAGACATTTAGGTTGTTTCCCATGTTTTGCATCTATGAACAATGCTGCAATTAATAACCTTGTGCATAGCATTTGTGTGCATATGTGCAGTCATATTATAAACATCCACTGGAACAGTGTCTTTCACTTAAGAGGGTATGCAGAGATGGCAGCAAGGATCTGGCTTGGACGCTGGGAAAGTACCTCAAAGAGTGGGAGTTTCTAGATCAGACCCCTACTGTCTGAATCGTACTCATCCAGTCCTAGTTTGCAACAAGAGTGTGGGGGCCACTTCGAAACTGAACCGTTCCAACCAAGTTATGAAGGTACTCATGCATTAACTACAATGTCTTGGATTTCTTTGCTGCGTCCTTCCATGTTTATTTCTCCTTTCATAACGTGACAGATTTGTAATTGTTTGCTGTCACCTACACTAGACCAGGGTGGATAGCAGTTAACAAGGCAGATGAGGACCTTGTTCCTAAGGACTTATTTTTACTTCTAGTTTTTGTAAGGATTACATGAAATAACGTTTATTAGCAAAGTGACTAGTCGGCAATTTAAAATGTTTATTTAGATGTATACGTATCTATGTATACAAACGCTAGGTTGGATGATTCATAATTAAGCGTGCGGTGACTATTTTTTTTCCCCTCTCCCCATAGTTCCTTTTGAAAAGCTGACACTTAAGCCTCCAAGCGTTCTAACGACGCGCCGCCAGTAGGGGGCAAGAATCACCCAGGCGAGCCTATTTCCTAAGCAACAGCGTCAAACAGCATTCTCAGAATGACTTTACAAAAGGGTTACCAAGAAGTTAATTTGCTTAGTCTGCATTAGGTCGTATAAGTTATTATTATAAGTGAGAGGCGGTAGCGACAGAAATATTCTGCAGCAATCATTAATTGAGAGCACTAGTTTTGCTCAGGTGACCGGGTGTGTGTGCGGGGGGGGGGAGATGTGGAGCTGGCTTGTGCTCACCCTCCTTAGGGAATGATCGTGGCAGTGCAACTGCCGAATTACCTGCAGTTTCATATTGAATAAAGTGCTTTGCGCGAGCATAACAAGGGATGCACATGCGAACATTTTTTTTCTACGGCTGACGGAATGGGTAATGAAAAGCTTTTCAAAGTGACAAGAGAAGCCACTAGGTTAACTTCCTGGACCCAAAACCACACACCAAAAGGGTTTTAAAAAAATAGCCTAGGGCCCCTCCTAGAGCGACTTGGAAAGCAGGTGTGGGACGCATGCGCCCGGCGCGCCCGCTGACCTGCTGGGGGAGCCCGCGCTCCGACCTTCTTCCCGACAGACCACGCGGCAGAAAGGGAGGAGGAACGGAACTCTCGCGAGGTCTTCCGAACGCCGGCGGAAGCGGCCGACACGTGACTCGCCTGAGCGGCCTTCGCTTTCCCCCTCCCCCTTCTCGGAAACCCGGCCCCCTCACCCCTCGCCCACCCCGGAGCCGCGGTAATGGGCCGTTTGGGTTCCGGAATCCCCTCGGATCCAATCGCTGGTACCGGGTCGGCGGGAGCCGGTGGAGTCCGTGCTTGGCGGAGAAGGCTGCGGGCGGTCAAGATGGGGGGGGGAAATCTTCTTTCCCCTCGGAGGGAGGCGGGGCGGAGCGGGGCGCCGGGGCGAGGGGTGGGGGAGGGAGGAAGTCACGTGGGGCGCGCGGCGCCTCACCCGTTGCCCCGCCCCCGCCCCTCCCGGCCGGGCGGGGGGCCGGGGGGAGGGGCGTCAAGATGGCGGCGGGGAGGTAGGCAGAGCCGGACGCCGCTGCTGCCGCCGCCACCGCCGCCTCCGCTCCGGCCGCCTCGGGTCCTTGCAGCCCTCGCCGCCCGGGAGAAGCTGTTCCGGCGCCGCATCCCGCGGGGAAAGTAAGTCCGCGTCTCAGCGCCCCTCCGCTTCCCCACTCGCCCTCCCGGACAGGCTCCCACTCCCACCCTCCCGAGGGGGCCGTGCGGGGCCGGGCTGGGGGGGCCGCCGCCTCACCCCGGCCTGGGGCCTCCCGGGCCGCTCCGCCGCCGCGCGGCGCCCACGGTGGCCCCGGGGTGCTCGCTTCCTCCGCCCGTCGGCGCCGGGCCCTGCGGTCGCCCGCGCGTGGGGCCCCCGGCAGGAGGCAGCCCCTCGGGGCGCGGGGGCAGGGTCTGCGCCCCCCACCGCCCGCTCGGCCCCGGCGCGGCCAAGTGCGGGACACGCAGCAAAGTGCGCGCCGCGACCCTTCAGAAGTCCTCCCGGTGGGGGGTGGCTGTCGGGTGAGGGCGACAGGGGCGCCCGGGTCCGGACCCCGCACCTGCAGCTGCCGAGCGCCCCGCTCGCGGCCGTGGGGCACCTGCCCGCCTCGCCCGGCGGCGGGGTGCGTGTGCCCCCAGCGAGCCCGCCCGCCCGCCGCCCGGAGCCCGAGCATCTCCGCGGAGCGGCCGGGCGGGCCGGGCGCCGCGGGCTTGCCGAGGGCTCGGCGTGGCGAGCGTCCCAAGTCCCCCACGCCCCGCGCGCTGGCGGCTCCCCGGGGCGGGCCGGGGTCGGCGTGGCCGCTCCGGAGCTTTGCCTGCTCGCGAGTCCCTGTGATTGTTTCTCCGCTGACCCGGCCGCCCAGCTCCTCCCCTTCCCACCCCGGCTTTGTGCTTCGCTCGGGTTAATGTTTGCGGACCACTAACTTGATCCGCGCACAGAGAAGCATCCCTGTTTCGTGTGCGTGCTCCGTGTGCTGTGGGAGGCTTTTGTTGTGGGGAGCCGCCGGTTGAGAAACGTGGGAAAAAGGAACGGGCTTGAGAAAAGGCGAGTCAAAGAAAGCAACGTTTTTATCCATTGAATTGCGCAGCCAATTGTAACCGCACCCGGAAGTTTGTGTGAACACGTGTTGAGGAGGGAAGGTTAAAAACTGGGTCCCCTTTGACCCCTGAAAGTTGATTATTAGTAGTTTTTTTTTTTTTGTTCAATTAGCAGTGCATGTTTCAGTTCTCTAGACAGTCAGAATTAGACACGGAGTGGGGCTTCTCCAGAGGGTCTCAGGAGGTTCCAGACGCTGTCAAAACGAGTTGCCCTCGTGCCAATAGACTTAACACTTGCAGACACTTAAACCAGCCAACTGCGCACAGGGATTCCGTTTTTTCCCAGGTATCAGGACTGATTTTTGTTAGTTATGGGGGAAATCACCATTGCATGAAAGATAGTTTTTACAGGATTTCTAGGATAAAATGCAGGACTTGCCACTGGTGCCTTGAGTGGGACATTAATTTTGCCAGCAAGGGAGCATTTTATTTTCATGTTTAAAGAAGTTTTCAAAATTTACCTTATCAGAGAAGACATCTCTACAATTGTTTTTTTTTTTTTTTTGATTCTGTGTTTTATCTCCCAATCTCACTATATTCCACAATTCTCTTCAGAATTTTAAATGTATTTTACTTTAATTTCTGGGTAAGGGTTAAAAGGGGAGGCTTAGTGGCTTACAGTTCGTTCCTTCCTTCCTTCATTCATTGAATGGATGTGCCAGGCAGTTTTACATATTTTAAGGGCTTTCCTGAGATGCTATTGAAAAATGGGCAGTATGGAGATTTTTTTTCATGCTTCTATAAATGATTTGCCTCCAAAGACTTTAGCTACAGATACATTTTGGCATTTCTTTTTCTATTATTATTATTATTATTATTTTAAATTGGGGAACAGTGCCTTTTTCCAGGACCCATTGCTCCAAGTCAGGTAGCTGTTTCAATCTAGTTGTGGAGGGCGCAGCTCAGTGGCCCGTGTGGGGACCAAACTGGCAACCTTGGTGTTTCGAGCACTGTGCTCTAACCAACTGAGCTAACCAGCCACCCCCATTTTGGCATTTCTTAATCTCCCAAGGTGAGCTTTGATTTGAGACCTATCACCTGTGAAGGACATGAACACTCAGATCTAAGGTCTGGTCCTATCTTTTAACCTGACTTTTTGTGAGGCACGCTTTGCCTGCCTAAAGTTGATGTAAAGATACTTTCTGAGAGGAATAGCTTTCACGTTAAACAGCCAATAAATAACCAAAATGATGTAATCCTAAAGTTTTTGCAGTGCTCTTTGTTTTTTAATGCTAATTAACATCCGCTTTGATGTGGTTAAATTTGCTAAGTGTTAACGACAACCTTGGGATATCTCTACAATTCCTTGTAGATGGAAAAGATAGGCCCTTTAAGAGAAACTATTTTATAAATCAGACATGGTACAAAACCCATCAAATTAACTTATTTATTTTTTGGAGGCAATGTGGAGCACAGCATTGATTTTCAAGCCTTATGAGTGCATCTCACAGTAAGAAATATATTTTACGTTGTGACCTAGTAGATATACACACACAGAACTGAAAAACTTGTTTCCTGAAATGTTTCTCCTCTACATTCCTGTGCACTAATTTTCTGTTCTGTACTGAAATATTTAAAAACAGGCTGTGGTGCACCAGATTTGACAACCCACTGGTGGTGTGGCCGGCAGTTTGAAAACTGGTATAGGGTTGAGTACAGAATCTTGGAGGAATGTGGTGGTGTCAGACCTTCTGTGTTTGTAATTTTGCTCCATGCTGGATTTATTGTTACCTTGTTAACAAACACTTCCTCTCTAAGCCTCAATTTCTCATCTGTGATACAGGGATAATGGGTAGCATTCACTCATGGACTGTCTTGAGGGTTAAAAGAGAAAAAGATCCAACCATGTACTAAATTTCAAGAGTAGTCATGTGAACTTGATGTAATGATCAAGAAAATTCTTTCATTTCCCCTGATTCTTTCCTGTGTTTCCTTTGTAAGGCATTTTTGAAACTTTGTAATCTACTTTCCTTGGTGAATCCATTCTTCCTAAAGGTTTTGCAATGAGAGTGAGTGGAGGAGGGGCACGGCACTGAGCAATTGCTCCCTTGAGAATTAGGTGATTACAAAATACAGATTACACCCGAAACTAATTTAAAAAAAAATACCGATTATATCCTTTTAGGTAAAGAAAACTATCTGCAGCGAACTTTATGCCAACCTTTCTCTTCGTGTTCTTAAGGAACCAGCACTCAGTAGACACTTAATAAATACTTGTTGATGGACTGACTATATCAACTAAATTCTTAGTAGATCATTATCTTTCAAATTCTTGAACTGTATGTCAGTTATCACATCTGGGCTGCATAAAAGCAAAGTTGAAGCTGAATCAAAAATCAGACATGTGTAGGGCCGGCCGAGTGGCACTGTGGTTAAGCGCTGGCTTGGGACGCCAGCGGCCCCGGTTCGGGTCGCACATATGAGGGCCAGTGACACTGCCCTCAAAAAAAAAAAAAAAAAATCAGACATGCGTATAATCACTATTGAATAACAAGGAAACATTTTGATATTAATTGTGGCAAAAATACTTGCTAAGTGATATTTTCTGTGCACATTTAAAGATGTCTACCACTTTCCTCGAGACATACTAACGAATTAACTGGACAAACTGGATGTGTGACACTTTTGGGTAAAAAAGGGAACTAGTGTTTTATAGAACTTATTTGGAAGTTAATTATTGGATAGATTGCCACCAAATATTGGGTTGTTGGAAAAGTCATGATGTATTTTTTCTGTTTTTCGTTGTAAAACCGTGTCATGACTTTTCTGACAACCCAACAGTTTGTATTCTGGGATATGAAATCGCATCACTGATATGGAAGAAAACATTTTTTTGGACATGATACTAATGTTTATCAAAATGATAGTAACTAACATTTATTTCAAGTAGCACAGCAATCCTATGAGGTAGGTTTTGTTTTTTATTCCCATTTGAAGACGAGGAAACTGAGTCGTACAAGTTATTACTTGACCATGTTATACTGCTAGTGGATGATGTAGCCAGTATTTGAACGCAGGTATTCTGCTTGACACCAGTCTTCTCATCAACTTCTCAGGCTGCATGGTATGCTGCTGCCACTGTGAATCCATCCACTGCATGTGCCAGAGCTATAAAGACCTGTTTGAGGTCTCAACAAGGGGAACCTTGTCCTCCTTGATAGGTTTCAGTGTAGGTATTCTCAGTGGGAACTGTATCCTTTCATTCTGATTGGCTATTGTTTCTCAGGATTCTCTTCCTGCCAAGGATGGCTCTTCGTTTCTCTCTGCTACTGTGTCCTTGTTTCTTATTTATCATTGTCGCTTTCATAGTGTACTATTTTGAAATAGGTGATATTTTCAAATGTGTTTATAATAAAAATGGAACCATTTTGTTGTCCATGGTCTGAGATGGAATCACTCTGCTGTTAGTAACTTTTGGGTTTGTTAGATTGAATGAATTTTGAGTAGGTCACTGATAGTGTCATCTGAAGTCTATGAAACCCTTTGTAGACACCTTGTAACACAGTTCTCTTACAGCTAACAGTATATGCATTTATATTGTGCTTGGTGGGTTCAAAGTGAAAATGTTGTTTTGCCTCGCAGGAATAAATCCTTATTTGTAAAGTGAGGAGAAGATTGGGTAATATAACCTTTTAAGGGCTCTCAGCCTGAGCACTGAAATTCCATGAGTCTATAGTAGTTTCAAAATGAATATGATTAAATGGAGTTTTACCTAATGGAGTTAGAGAATGGCACAGATGTTTCCTCTCTATCTCTTTTCCCCTTCTCACTGTGGAAAAAAGGTGCAAGTAGAATTTGTACCCAATTGGCTAAAAGACAGAGTCTCCCTAGATTTTATGTGTTAATAGCTTATAAAAGGCAATGTCTTACATTGTCAGTGCTAGGTCACTACTCAGATCAGAGGTCTCAAGTTGTGATTTCTATGAATGAATTTTGAGTAGATCGTTGATAGTGTTATTTATAATCTGCCATCATTTCTTGTATGAACACCAAGTTTCTCCCCTAAATTCCTCCCTTCCATGATAATGTTTTTGTACTTTTTTTTTTTTTTGAGGGCAGTGTCACTGGCCTTCAACATGTGGGACTGAACTGGGGCCGCTGGCTGTTTTTGTACTTTTAATGCTCATTGTTCAGAAAGTAAATTTCTTTCTTTTTTTTTAAATTAAAATTTACTGGAGTGGCAGGGGCCGGCCGAGTGGCGCAGTGGTTAAGAGCTGGCTTGGGATGCCAGCGGCCTGGGTTTGGATCCCACATATGAGGGCCAGTGACACTGCCCTTAAAAAAAAAAAAAAATCTAGTTTTGGGCCGGCTGAGTGGGTCAGTTGGTTAACAGCTTGCTCGAGAGTGCGAGCTGAGCTCTGAGCAATAGCAGTTTGATGCCCAGCCTGAGCTGAGTTGCTACTGAGCTGCCAACAGGTGGCAGAATGGCTCAGCTTAAAAAAAAAAAAATTTACTGGGGTGGCAATGGTTAAAGTTACATAGGTTTCAAGTACACTTATGTAATTCAGCATCTATATATCACATTGTGTGTTCACCACCCAGAGTCCGTTCTCTTTCCATCACCATATATTTGCAGAAAGTTTATTTCAAAAAGCTCTCATGAATTCAATAAAATTTTTCAGTAAATTTTTTTTTAAATTTAATTTCATGAGTTAATGACCTTTCTGGACTTTTGGGTATAATTAGGGCTTGGTACACACACATCAGATGGATTCATTCATGGGTCCTGGGCTCTCCAGGGGTTCACTGTCTAGTTTAGGAGTCACTGGTTTCAAACAATGTACTTTTTTTCAAATGTAAAGAAATAATTTCCAGTATTTTAAAAAATGACATTTTGATAGTCTTAATTAAGTTCTATTAATTTAGGTCAAGATTAGCCACAGCAAGTGGGCCAAGACCCCCCCTATTCCCACAGGTCATTGGTCCCAATGAAATATTTTATGGGTTAAAACGTTTTTAAAACATTGGGTTAGCTCTCTTGGTACGTATTTGTGCTATGTACTAGGACGATTTGTAAAGCATGGTCAACTGTGTCTGTATTAGAAAACTGCATCTTTATTGTAAAGCCATGTTGGATGTTTCTACAGTTTGTCTCTGACATCCATTTCCTTCGTACCACTTTGATCTTGCTGTCCCTAACACTCCATCCCCCTTCCAATTTTAAGTTAAGTGTGTACTGAAACTTAAAGGTTACCAGCACTGACTAATTGATCTACTAAATTGGAAAGAATGCATGGGCTTTGGGAGTTTGAAACATCTAGATCTGGGTGAGTGACCTTGGGCAGGTAATTTAAGCTTTCTGAGCCTCAGTTTCATCTCTAAAACGATAATAACCTATCTTGCTTAGGGTTGTTGTGGGCTTGTGATGTATAGAAGAGCCTGACACTGGATCAGGCTTGTAAAAAGATAATTAGTCATTATCAATTTCATTCCCTTCCTCCTTCCTGCTCAAAATGTTTTCTCTTAGACTTCTTTTCCTTTTTCTGAAAAATTTTGGGAAAATCTCCTTTGGGCCGTCTGTCCTTCTCCCGTCGTTTAAACAGTGGATCTGCCCTTAGTTTCATTTCTGAATATCTGTAGTTTTCTACCTTAAGCTCTTTTCATGTTTCTGTTAAAACTTCTTTCTGAACGATACACAAGCTTGTGTGACATAGACGTAGTGGAGGATTTCTGTTAAATATCTTGCTTTCATCTGAAACAGTAGTTGTTGTATGGTGGGAGGTCACGGTCATGGCATTCTCGGCTAACGCCTTTCTTTTTGTAGGACATAATGAAACACTGACATTCAATTCTGTTGCATAGCCTGAGAACAAATGGACTACCTAAAAATCAGTGTTATTAATTATGTAACATGAAATTAGTTTTCGGAGAAAAACAAGTAGAGATTTCCCATAAATATTAGTTGGTATATATAAATTGGTTATTTCTGGTTAAGTTAACAAGAAAGTTTAAATTGAGAAAGCTCTAGTAAGCTTTTGTTTAGTTTTGTTGGCAGAGTACTTTGATCTGGCTTCTAAGAGTACAGTTGGGAAACCCCAACCTAAAATGGATTTGCTTGCTGCTAAATAGGCATTTCCCTCCAAAATCATATAACTCATTATTTAGATCTCCTGGGCTCAACTTTTATTTGTTTATTTTCTCTTGGCTTAACTCTGTCAACTCATGCTTTTTGTGTGTGGGTGTTTCATAGTCTCCCTTCTGTTTTGAGCTTTTATTTAAACCTGGTCTTTACGGATTCTCCTTCCTAAATATCTTGGAATCCATTATTCCCCCTTCTTTCTCTTTACACCCTGCTGTTGCCTCACATCTCTCTCCTGGTCTGCTGTAACAGTTTCCTAAGATATCTCCCTGCTTCTGGGCGTGGAGGGTACCAGTGTCTTTCACGCCTCCATGAACTTGAATACACTCTGTCCAGAAGATCCTTGTCCACCTGGTGACTCCTTCCTTGAGACTCAGTTCCACTGTCGTCTTTGTAACCTCTCTGCCTAAGTAAAGTTCAGTGTGTCCTGTGTTCCCACCGCATTTTGTAGACATAAAGTCTTGCTGCGAGTTATGTACTTCACCATCCTTTCTGTATTAATGTGGACTTTTGGGGATCAGAGACAATTCCTCCTTTTTGCCTGCCGTCTAGCAGTTGCGTCATAAATAATGAATGAATGGATCTGGGTGAAAATGTTGCTTTATATTTAGGAGAGAGTTAATTGTCATTGTAAGGTTTTTATGCTAATATTTAACACTTTATTCTAAAGATGGTGGAGCCAGGGCAAGATTTACTGCTTGCTGCTTTGAGTGAGAGTGGAATTAGTCCGAATGACCTCTTTGATATTGATGGTGGAGATGCGGGCCTTGCAACTCCCACACCTACCCCTTCAGTTCACCAGGTAAGAATTTTCCAAGGCTTCTGTAAAAAGGAGGCTTTTTAAAAATTTTAATTTCTATTTATAGAAGTAGGTAGTATATTAAGCTTTAATTTTAAATATGCATGTCAATGTTGTTGGGGTGTTTTTTTTTTTTCTTTTTGTTTTTTTTTTTGAGGGCAGTGTCACTGGCTCTCATATGTGGGACCCAAACCGGGGCCGCTGGCCTCCCAAGCCAGCGCTTAACCACCGCGCCACTCGGCTGGCCCTGAATGTTATTTTTATGTGGAGTTTTAGTCGTCGATTCATGAGGTGGAAAAACATTTGCAATGAAAATCAAGATATTATTTTTTGCTTTGATATATATGTAATTGTAAAGTTTAGAGTTTTGTGGGAGACAGTTTATCTCCCTAATAGTTTTTGTACTTTGTAGGAACATTTTTCTGAAGTTACACTATACGTATTTTCTGAAAGCAAAAATAAGATTCTGATGTTAGTGTAGTTTTGTGAAAATGTTATGCCGGTAAAGATTGTTACTTTATACCTGATATCAGTGATTTTACATTGCGTTTGAATGTAAAGCTTTACTTTTTTTGTTTTAATAAAATAAATACATCTCTTGTTCTTGAAACAGAATTCGCTGCCGTCATTCTTTATTTCTCGATGTTTTTTCTCAACAGTCAGTGCCACTTAATACGTTAGAACTAGGTTTGGAGACTGAAGCAGCAGTTCCTGTTAAACACGAACCAGAGACGGTACCCACTCCAGCACTATTAAATGTTAGGGTAAGAATGACTTAGATTTGGCATCACTACTAGAATACAGTAGTTCAGGATTGTAGTGAGAAAAGAACTTCTGATGTGAAACAGTTTTATCTCCCTAGCTTTGCTTTTGCTACTTCTTTCCCAGTATTCTACCCTTACCTCCCACTTTGTAAAACATTTGTTTCGTTCATATGGTAGATATAGTGGTGAAAAGATAATTTAGACAAAACCAAAATTTATTTTCTTCCTTGGAAATGATAAAAAAAATTCATGAAGTAAAGATGGAACTATACATTATCCTACTACCCTTTTCATTTTTACTTATTTCCACTTTTATGTATTGGTATATATATAATTCTTATGTGATCATAATTGCGCTTTAAAATGTGGAGTTCCTCTGACCTTACCTGAAAACATAGCACTTATGAACTTTTAAGCCTGGTGGTGTAAACATTATTGGACAAACTGGTTAACATTTGATAACTTGTGATAAATTATTGTTGAGATTTTTATTTAAAAGTGATAAATAGTATCTAGAAGATTCTATCTTGTTATAGGAGTCATGGAGAAATAAAAAAGCTCGAGGAGGAAAGGTAGTAGAAATATACTTAAATTTATAAAAGTATCACAATTATGCTTTAGTCACGTGTAGTCACAGTCATATTGTTATCCTCAAATCTTGATTTTTTTGCATTTTTTCCAGCATTAAAAATGGCGTGTAGCTTTGTTTTAGGCTCAAAGGTAACACCCACATTATCACCAGTATTTGCAACTTACCTGGCTGGATCATTTGTGTGACATAGGAATTTAAAACTCTGCTTGGTGGTTTTATCTTGTTATGTTTTAAACATTAGTATAGTCTGTGTAACAGCAAACAAAGCCCTGGACAAGAGTCCTAGAATGTTAGAGATGGAGAAGGGTCCCCAGAGAGCCTGGGCCTCCAGCAGTGAAGAGGTTTACCTGAGGGTATCTGCCTAATTGGGGGTACGCTGGGATTAGAAAGTTTCTGGTTCTGTTCCTTGTGTTATATATATATATATATATGTATATATATGATATATATATATATGATATATATTACAGCTTGCCTACGATAGTCTCATTTTATGCTTGCTGTCCCTGACAGTTACAAAAAATGTCACACTACAACTATACCTTCTTTTCCTTAAAGTGGTGTGTTTCAGCTTGCTAGTTTATATTTAAAAATGAAGTGCCAATGGTTAGATAAGAATAAAAATCAATTTTAGATTTTTAGATGGCTTACTGTGTTTATGGATAGAGTCTACATTAGAGAATAAAACATTTTTCAGTGGTGTGATACATATGGTTTTCTTTTCTAGCAGCAGCCTCCGTCTACTACCACATTTGTGCTGAATCAAATAAATCAGCTCCCAACCTTGGGATCTACAATTGTAATGACTAAAACACCACCTGCAACAACGAATAGGCAAACCATCACTTTAACCAAGTTTATCCAGACTACTGCAAACACGCGCCCTTCAGTGTCAGCGCCGGTAGTACGAAATGCCATGACCTCTGCTCCTTCAAAAGACCAGGTTCAGCTGAAGGACCTACTAAAAAATAATAGTCTGAATGAACTCATGAAACTGAAACCACCGGCTAATATTGCTCAGCCAGTTGCAACAGCAGCTAGTAAGTCTCTCTGTTTTCTGTGGTGTCAGCTGTCTGCTTTGGTAAGATTTATCAGTGTTTTTAAGGGTTTGCTTGGGTCTTAAAAGAACCAGACATGAAAGAGGTAATAACTTCATGCCTCTGTACACTTAACACTATTTATACAATTCAAGAGAATCAAAAATTCAGAAACTTTAGTATTTAATTTTGAAATAAAGTATGGAATCACCAAGTGGCTTCATTGACATCATGAGATCTTGGTTTTATATGTGGTGAACGTTTTTCTCAGTGCTTTAAATCAGTGCTTCTCAAACTTCATGTGCCTGTGAATCATTGGCGATCTTGTTCAAAAACAGAATCAGATTTAGTAGGTCTGGGGTGGGGTCCAAGATTCTGCATTTTAATAATAAGCTTTTAGGAGTTACTGTTGCTGGTGGTCCTTGGACCACACTTGAGGCAGCAGGATTTGTATACTTGGATACTTTGACGATTGCAGTTTTACGATTTTGCCTGTCATTGGCTTCATTGCTGTGGGTTGTGGGTTTTTAATAAATTCTCTTAAAATACATGTATTCTCGTATAAAGTAATTCATCATATTTTCTCTGAAGAGTGAACACCCATAATACTTTTTAATTTCTGCATCATTGAGATACAATTTGCATACCATAAAATTTACCATTTTAAAGTGTACAATTCAGTAGATTTTGTGCAACTATCACCACTAGCTAATCCATAATACTTTTTGAGGATAGGTTTAGATTTAAAGGGGAAAAGCTCAACAATGGTTTGATCACACCTTTTTAGGAATTCATTTGTGCATAAAGAATATAGATTTTAGGGCCTGCCGAGTGGCTCAGTTGGTTAAGAGCTCACTCGAGTGCGAGTTGAGCGCTGAGCAACAGCAGTTCGACGCCCAGCCCGAGCTGAGCTGCCAACAGGCGCTGAGCTGCCAACAGGCGGCAGGATGGCTCAGCTAAAAAGAAAGAAAAAAAGAAATGTAGATTTTATAGTTAGTTTTTCTTTCCCAGAGTGGCTTTTTTTGTTGTTGCTCATTCATTCAACAGATACTTATTGAGTACCTACTATGTGTGGAGCACTGTTCTGGGATTTTGAGGCTTTGGCTGGGAATAAAACTGTTGAAATCTCTGTCCTCGTGGAGCTTTCATTCTAGTGGAGAGAGACAGTAGGTTGTAGAGTACGTCAGAAGGGGGTAATTGCTATGGAGAGAGAAGGCAAATGGGACACGGGGCAGGGAGCGTGTATAATTTAAGGCGGAGCTTTGTGTTTAGCACAGCAAGGTGGTTTCTAGGAGTGAAATAGAAGTCAGCTCTTTTTAAACTTTGCTTTATCAAATTTATAGTATGTACAGTTTTAGAAATTGAAAAATGTGAACTCTTAAAGAGGGTTATTGTTTCCTGTACTTCTCCATTGAGCTCAATAGTAGTCTTCAAGTCCTGTTACAGTAGCCATGATGGGCACTTTTGGAGATGCTGACTCTGACCTCAGCTATGTCCTGATCTGACCACTATTGCACAGTTGCATAGGAATAGGTGCCTTTTCTCTTTTTCTTTTTTAAGAAGTTTCTTGGGTTAAGAGGATAGAATAGGAGGTTTCTGATGATTTATATTAACACATACATAGCAGCCCATCAGGCTCTTGGAATGAGACAGTGGGTATTGGATAGATAGTTCCTCCTTCCAAACTGCTTTATTTTTCTGACTGTGGGAGGTAAGTTTTCATACCTGATTCAGACCAGTATAGAATTTTATAGCACAGTTGACTGCTTGGAAGTTGTAATGTGCTTGTGTTTGTAAAGTAGAAGGCTCGGGTATATTCCAAAGGAAGGGGCAAAAAGTGTTTGTAGGGTCATGTCGAAGTAACTTTGTCTCCAGTTACAGATGCAATTAAAAATCAGGTAATCTCACCTTTATATTTGGGTCTACGCTGTTGTGCCCTTATGACTATAGTTTTACTTACTCTGCACGTCATTGTCCTGAACTAACTACAACCTGGCAGCTAGATGCTGGTTGCGAAATCACTTTATTTGTTTTAAATAATAAAACTTATTTTACAGTTCTATAGGTCAAAAGTCTGACACTGATTCAGTAGGCTAATGTAAAGATTTTTTTTTTTTTTTTGGAGGGCAGTGTCACTGGCCCTCATATGCAGGACCCAAACCGGGGCCGCTGGCTTCCTAAGCCAGCGCTTAACCACCACGCCACTCGAACGTGAAGATTTTAAAGCAGGGCTGCTCGAACTCATTTTAACTGTCTTAGTACTGACTTCCACTTTCTGCTATGGAGAGCAGGACTGGCCCCGACCTAGCTGAGGTGCAGGGCAGCCCTTGGAATGGTTCCTGGGAGACTTGGGGGTGATCAGTTACTGGAAGCTGCTTTTCATTCGAGTCTTTGGATTTAGTGAGGAGAAAGACTGCTGCTTGTATGTGAGCGGCTTTCTGAGGATGCCACTCCTCAGATCAGTATATGCTGTTGTAATTTAATCCTCTGTTGAGCGCAACTGATCTTACAGATTCATTGCACACAAATTTTCAAATATCTAACAGTTAAGTATTGTGACTCATCGCTTGCGTATCTTCCTGCTCTCTGTAACCTGTCGCCAGTCATGTTTGTGACTTAGTACAGTAAGAACGTACTTCATAGCGGCATCTTTGTGTGATGAATCTGTGAGATCAGTTGCGCCCAACAGAGGGTTAAAGGAGGAAGGGTGTATGCTATTGAGAGAAAAGAGTTTAGAGAGCACAGCAGAAAACAGGATAGACGTGGAGCAGGCGAGGAAGATCTAGTACAGTAACATCTCCCACAGCCCTTGTGGCAATTTTTAAAAGACAAAGGACTGCAAATCAAGGCCGTCCTTGTATGGAAGCCTGAGAAACTCTTTGTCAAATGAGGCCAGGACTGAAAAAGAAACAGGGTAAGTAATGCTGATGATAAGCAAACGTTTGTGTTGTAGGAAAGGGTCATCTTTATACCGAAAGGGGAAGAACGTTAAAAGTATGCAATTGCAAAGAGCAAGGTGTTGCATATTCTTTTCTTTCTTATCTGTGTGGGTATTGCCCCTTTGGAGCTCTTAGCCCTTTGGGTTTCTCTTTGGGTTCGCATCCTTCATTTGAACTCGGTCCTGTCACTCTGTCTAGGAGCTGTTCACTGGCTCTCCCACAGTTTATTAAACAAATTGTGACCCAAAATAAATTTATTATCTCTGTTACAGCTTTCTTATTTTGTCAACACTTTAACCCTAGTCATTTTAGAGTCCCAAGTGACAGGCCTCCCAAATACTTTTGGTAGAAAGACAAGATGCTGATCAGTGGCCTGGAGTGATTTTCACACAGTAACCTCAGAAATCCCAGGTATGGGGGTGCTCCGGGGACACTTAAAGGATGGAAGCCGGTTACAGGGGCCCTGGACTCCTTGGCCAAGCAGTTCTGCTTTGGTCGCTGTGCGGATTGAAGGCTTCTATAGCTGTTACCTAAAGAGTGTGTAGGAGAAAGAAAAGGGTTAGTGTTTGGGTCTGCAGCCTGAGGGAAGGGGGAAAATAGAGTTGCCATTTGTTTTCCTTCCAAAAATAATGATATTCCCTTGAAAGTTAGTAAGTACTGTCAGATTAGGTGAGATTGAGTCTGTCTTGGTGAGGGCACCAGGTTTTGTTTGTTTGTTTTTGACGGTAGTATCACTGGCCCTCACATGTGGGTCCCGAACCAGGGCCACTGGCTTCCCAAGCCAGCTCTTATTAACCACCGTGCCACTCGGCTGGCCCTGTTTGTTTCTTTGTTTGTTTGTTATCTCAAATTAGGTATCTCAAAGTAATGCTGGCACTTGGTATTTGTATTTGAAATGAACTTTCAAATAATTTTGGTTAAGGTGTGGTTTTTTTTGATAAATAATTTTCAGATTTTCTGTACATACATTTCCTTTTAAGTTACTTGTTTTCTAAGGTTAATTCTTACTTTCATAATGGTACATAGCTTTCAATGTTTTCATCCTTGTGCTAAATTTAAGTTAGCGATAAGCCAACTGGTGTTTTTCATTTTGTGAAATGGGTAAATTTTACTGAGTTTTTACGAAAACTATAGGAAAAGAAATTGAAATTTTGTTCTAATATGTGAATTGATTCTTCCCTTCAGCTGATGTAAGCAATGGTACAATAAAGAAAGAGTCTTCTAACAAAGAAGTAGCAAGAATATGGATAAATGACATGAAAATGAGGAGTTTTTCCCCGACCATGGTGAGTTTCAAAATCTGTGTCTGTTTTTGTGTGGTATGGAAGCACACTTGGCTAAAAGAGCTCTATTTAACCTCAAAAACTTTGGGGGAAGGTGGGCTGTCCCGCTGCATAAACTAATGAATAAGCATTAAACTTCACTGCAATGAACTAATATGTACTAAATCAGGTGATTATAACTCACATAGTTGATAGGATGGATGGAGTATTACATTCAGTACTCACATCTTTTTACTGTGAACCTCATCTGATCAGAAAAACAGCAACGTGGAGTTAAGTATTTGGTAATTGTGTTCATTATAGGCTTGAACCTGACTGTATGGCTATTTAGGAGCTATCAGATCATATAACAGTCTAGGTATGAGTAATTACATATTTTCTTTTACATTTTGGAAATGCTGTGTGCTTCAAGTTAATTGATTCTATACATTTATTTAATAACTACACTGCGTATAATACTGAATGTGTGTGTGTGGTAGTTGCTGTAAGAAGTATGCTGCATGGTTTCCCCTTGAAGAGACATACAGTTTGACAACCACACGTTTTAAGTAATACGGTACAGCCTAAGGTCCATTGTGATGCTCACAAGGGCTGAGTTTGGAGGAAGGCAAGATTGCCCTGGCCTGGGGACACTTGGTTTTATGGAGGAGGTGGAATGGAGCTGGGGTGCTGAGTGTGGAAAGACCTCGAGGGCATTTTAGGAAGGGAGCTATGGCATTGATAGGCACAGAGGAGGTGGTGGCTGTGTGCGTAGGTGACACTAAGCCAAGACACTTGGCTTGCAGGAAGAAGTTGCAGGGGTCGATTTGGGCTCTGTGGACAGTCCTGAGTTGAGTTTGCAGGACTTTGGACTTGCTGCAGCACTGGAGGTGGGACGGACCTGTTAGTGATTCAGGATGAGTCACGGTAGGGAGGAGAGACTAAGAGGTGGTTAAGTAATCCCAAAGGGAAGGAGTAAGGGGCTACATTTGGGGGACTGGAAAGAAGCGGGGGGGGGGAGAAAGGGGGTGATGACTGTGCATAATGATACCAAAGAATAATAGGACTGGGGGTGGGATGTGCTATTAGAGAGACAGCGGAGTAACCTGTGCCTGAGGTTTTGAGTGGGGACCAGGAGAACCAGTGCTGGCAGCACCCGCTGTATTTAATGGTTGTGTGCCAACTGGAAGTTGATTTTTGGGGAAATAAGAATCCATTTTTCTTCAAGAAATGTTCCCTGTAGTTAGTGCCCAGGTTCACAGTCCATCCCATGTTCGCCCGGAATGTGCCAAAAGTCCTATGTTGTGCTGGCAGGCAAGAAGCAGCTAGCGGATTGCAAACTGGTAGCCTGGGGATTAAAACCAGGTGGTACATGGGTTTTGTTTTGGCCTCCACAATATTTTGGAAATTTTTGAATTTTGGTAACACATAAGAACCCTGATTTCTAGGTTTTCTTAAAACACAGGAGTACTGTACAGCCCTGGGCCTACATTTCTCATGTAGTCAAACGTGTCTGGAGTTGAGTAGTAAACATCACTTTGTTTTGTGGGCAGGCATTTCGCAGGCACCACCGTCTCCCTTCCATGTATCTGGACCCTCAGCTTGATGGCAGTTGCCATTTTGCATCCAGCTTGCTTAGGAAATACTACCTGTGTGGTCCCTCCCTGGATTTTTGTGACTCTTTAGTATTACTAACTTATCCTCCGTTTATACTCTTGGTGATTTCTTTCTTTTTTAAAATCTAAATAGGGAAAGATACGGTAGAAGGAGGCTGGTCATTTAGCATAATATGCATTCTTGCTTTATAGGTGAGAAAAAGGTGTGAAAGTGGAGATGGGAGGGCTCAGAATTGAAGTAATTAGCCCAAGACTACACAAATAAATAACAGCAGAACTGTGACTTATACTTGTTTCTTGGCCAACCCCATTTTGTCTCCAGTTTCTGAAATTGGGTTTCATTTTGGCATACTTGCTGAGAACACTGGGAGTTTTTTTGAGTTTTTTCTGAGGACTCCATGGGTCGATGTTGAGTAGATATTTATTCCCCACCTCCCTTTTCCTTCCCACATTTATTGATCATCTGTGTGCTATCACATTCTGCTCTAGACTAAATGGAAATAAATAAAAGCGAAAGAGGAGCCTGCCCTTACCTGTTAATGCCATGTTATTCTTGGCATTACCTGTAGGTCCCGACTTGGTTTTCTCTGTCTCCTCTTCCCTCCTTTGTCTCCTGGGTTTCACAGCTTCTCTGTACCCTTCCTTGAATAAGTACACAGTAAGAAAGAGCTTTCCTAATAGTTTCACTGGTGGTGAAAAGAGGCTTATCCAGGGTCTTTCTATTCCCCATCCCTCTCTACCTCAGTCCCTTCAAGGTCCTGTGGAGAAACACGTGGCAACACGACTGCCGTGACCGTTTGCTCAGCTTGCCTCAACAGTCTGGGTTCACTGCAGCTTTCCTGGCGTAGTTACTGATACCGCCCCATTTTACTGTCAGGTGTGCCAAGATTTGGAGAGTCAATGATATGGGATCCTACATATGATTGTTGGTGTGTCTGTGGAGACACAGGTGTCTGACATAAATTCTCTGCCCTTCAGAAGAACCTTCAAACTCAAGTTGAATGGGGTCTTGGTTTTAGGATCTGAGGGAAAGAAGACAGATGAAAGTGAACTGGAAAGAGGGTGGGTGTGAGACTTAAACAGTTTCTGCCCGTGGTGCTATAGGATGTGCTTCTGGGGCTCCTGTGCCTTTGTCCCCAAGCCCCTTCCCTTTTCTGTTCCTGGAACTGGAATGAAGAGTGAGGACTGCAGTTAAAGAGCTTTCCTGGGCATCAGGGAGGGTGCCCAGAAGGGGAGAGCAGTCTGAACTGGTGGCCGGAAGGAAGGAAGGTGGGGCCCTGCGGTGGCCCGTGTGTGTTAGGGATGAGAGCAGGCCATGGATTGTCTGTGCTCATCACTGGAGAAGCAGGGAAACCACAAGGTGTGCCCCGGGTTGTGGGGAATAGAGAGGCCGCGTGTCACGTTTCCAAGATTGAAGAGTGACTGTTCCTACAGAAGAGTCATTCTGTGTGTTGGCCGGGCCTGCAGTCTCTGGATTAGAGTTGATAAAGCTCTCTCTGTGTTACAGAAGGTTCCTGTTGTCAAGGAGGAAGACGAGCCGGAGGAAGAAGATGAAGAGGAGATGGGCCATGCAGAAACCTACGCGGAGTATATGCCAATAAAATGTATGTCTTTGGGATTTGTCAAAATAATGAAAGACTTCTGGGTTCCTCTTGAACTTAACTAGCTTTCCCACACACATTATTATTTATTGGGCTGTATCCATGTTTTGACAAGTACGAGCTTTGTAATGTTTTAAACTATAATATGTTTTAAAATATCTACATGAAAATCTTACTGTTTATTATTTTTTTCTACACAAATTTAGAACTTTGTTTTATGTTGAAGTCTCTTAAAATCAAGAATAAAAGCTTGGGTTTTATTTCAAGTTAATTTTGCTCAGATCAGCAGTGATTATTAAAATCATAGTAAATTGCAGAGTGTAAATATGTATTTTAGCTTTATGTAGTTTATACAACTTATCTAAAAATCATAAAGCTGTGGGAATCTTAAAAATAAAATGTGCTCTTTGAATTCAGTGGTTTATGTTAACATCATTTCTTTTTTTCCCCCCATAATGACCAGGAAAATTAATAATTTTTAGCTTTTGTGTAAAAATTTTCACTTTTTCATTATATGAGGGGGTAATAAGATGGAAAAAACATGTGGCTAGAATTAGTCTTTTATATACTCTGGATTTCTATAAAAAGTCACTAATAATAAATACCATTAAACTAAAAATTTCTGTTTACCAGATAGATAGGTCTGGACTCTTAAGATCACCTTAGGTCGTTGTATCTGAAATTTGATATCCCTTCCTTCAATAAGTCTTCACAAAAGAATTGAAAGTTTATCAATTGCTCTTTAAACTGGAAGTCAGCAAACACAATCTGGACCACTGCCTGTTTTTATAAAGTTTTATTGGAATGTAGCCATGCCCATTGGTTTAATTGGCTGTGGCTGCTTTTTTGCCCTGCTATAACAGCAGTTCAGTAGTTATAAAAGAGACCAGATGCCCCACAAAGCTGATATTTACCATCTGACCATTTATAGACAAAGTTTGCCAACAACTATTTTAAATTATTCACTTTATACGTTTTAGGGAATTGGTTACTGTTAATTTTATAGCCAAGATTTCTTTTGAAATACCTTTCAAGATAAAATTACATTATACCGGTTTTTTCACTATTGAAGTGAATGATTATTCAAGTAAACTTCCGAACCTAGGATTATGCTTTGTCCTACTGGAGGACCCGATGGTATACACTAAGTTGGCACTTTTCCAGATCTTTGTAATCAGCAAGTTGCTACTTAAAGCATAAGTAGTTGGTAAATATTATTAGGCATTTTAGTCAAATTTAAGCAGTACTTGACCATTAATCAGTGACTTTTTATAGAATCCTGGAGTATATAGTTACTTAACTTACCTATATTTTTTCTATCGTAGGAAAAATGTTGCCATATTTTATAAATCCTGAATATTTAAAATGTATTTTTAAATTTTCATTTAGTAAAAATTGGCCTACGTCACCCAGATGCTGTAGTGGAAACTAGTTCTTTATCTAGTGTTACCCCTCCTGATGTTTGGTACAAAACATCCATTTCTGAAGAAACCATTGATAATGGCTGGTTATCAGCATTACAGCTTGAGGCAATTACATATGCAGCTCAGGTAAGCAATAGTATTTCATAACTACATGTCACATTGATCTTTTTTTTTTTTTTAAGATTTTATTGGGTAATTGGGGGAGGGGAACAGACAAGTTGCGGTCCTTTTTTTTTTTTTTTTTGTTCTTCAGTCTAGTTGTGGAGGACGTTGCTTCACTGGCCCATGTTGATCTTATCATTGTGCTCTTCCCTGGTGAAGCAGATCGGTCGCCGGCCTCTGGATGGCCGCTCACAGCGGCTCTTGGCAGCTCACGCTGGTGACGGCTATTCACTATAGCCTATGGCAGCCCACTGCAGCAGGGGCTGTAGCTATGCCGTCCCAGGGACTCACAGCAGCTCAGTTCCACGTGGAGCTGTTGTTCACCACCTTAACTATAGAGGGCAGTGTCACTGGTCCTCATATGTGGGATCCGAACCTGAGCCCCGCTGCTCAGAGCTGGCATCCCTAACCAGCGTGCCACTCGGCTGGCCCACACATTTATCTTTCAACGTTAGTCCATATAATATAGTTGTTTTAGTCCAAAGGTAAATTTGCCTTGCATGAAAACTTGTCATTGTGAGTTTTATAGAAGTTTTATGTGTTAGAAAATTAAATGGGGGTGCTAGTGAAAATGACAAGTGTCATAACCTTTTGGAATTCAAAAATATATATATCCTTTGACCTAACAATTCCATTACTTGGGGTCTGTCCCATAGAACTATTAGATAAGAACACACACACACATATATATATGTGTATATGTATATATATATATATACACATATAATACATAAACATCCATGTGTATATACATATATATGTGTGTTTATGTATATATGTATATGGCTGTTCGTTGCATCTTTTCCTTCCCAGTGGCTGAAAGCTAGAAAGGAATTGAAAGCCCATATCCTTAGGGGTGATTAAATAAACTGTGGTATTACTATTCGGGTATTGTACCAGCTTTTAAAACAATGTAGAGTTATGCCATTTTTCAAAGGTTTTTTTTGTCATACTCTATCTTTGTAAAATAAGTAATGACCAAACAGCCAACCACCCCGCATATTTATGTGTAATGTAAAAGTGTGTGTTTGGTTGTGCAAGTATTGAAAGGGTCATGGAAGTGTGTTCATTAATTTAATTTTAGTCACCAGGTGCATGTGAGGATATACAGTAAATATAAAAGTATTCATACTAAGCCAAACTATACCGTTTATATAAGTATAGATCATGCTAACATAATCCTAAAACAATACGTGAAAGACTGATCCCTAAAATATCGAGAGGAGTACATTAATTACCAGCTTTTCTTTTTCAGCAACATGAAACATTCCTGCCTAATGGAGATCGTGCTGGCTTCTTAATAGGTGATGGTGCTGGTGTAGGAAAAGGAAGGACGATAGCAGGAATCATCTATGAAAATTATTTGTTGAGTAGAAAAAGAGCATTGTGGTAAGTGCTAAAGACTGGCTGTGGAAGCTTTCATATGTGAATAATCGCTTCAGTGTGTGGGGATAGATTTCAATGAGTAGGTGTCTTTTTTTTGAAGTGTCAAGGCCTAGTTTTATTTATTCCTGAATACTGCCAGAATGATGGAATTTCCAGTTAATTTGTGTGTTTTTCTTTTCCTTTTTTTGTGTGTGGCAGGTTCAGTGTTTCAAATGATTTAAAGTATGATGCCGAGAGAGATTTGAGGGATATTGGAGCAAAAAACATTTTGGTCCATTCATTAAATAAGGTATGAAAATTTTCTATTCAATTGGTTATTCAATAAATATTGACTCATATATGAAATGGGAATAATAAGTTTGTACTTCATAGGGATGTTCTAAGGGTTGAACATTCACAGAAAGCCTAGTGAGTGCTAGCCGCTGTTGACCTGTGCATTACTGTGTGTCCCACTCTGACAGGCAGGCTTATGTAGTGACAAACAGAACATTGTCTCTATTGTTACAGAATTTATTCTCTTAGTCTTCGGTGTTATTTTTGTCTTCAGTTCTGAATTAACTTTATATGGGTGAAACTCATGTAACTGAGTATAAGAGTGCAGTGTGGTCAAGTTGTGTGGACAGGGGGTGTGCCCATCGCAGCTTACCAAGAATTGTGGTTTGGAGACTGGTTCAGATATTTGTACATCCAGTGGACTTCCATACCTGTGTTCGTGTTAAGATAAATCTGCCGAACAGAAGACAGTGGGCCTTCATGTCTAAAGCACAGTATAATGTGATTACAGCCTTAATGTTCAGTTTTAGCAAATCTTTATTGTCCAGCTATGCACCAATTGCTGGAATGACAAGGTGGCATAGATAGACCTAGTTCCTGCAAGTGCCTCCCTCTAGCCCTTTGAAAAGAAGTGGATGTAAATCAACTGTGCAGGTTTCCTAAATCGTTCAGTAGTGCCCTTGTGCACAGTGCTGTTTTTTGGATTGGATTGGTGGGTAAAGTACTACAGCTTGAATGACCAACTGTTCAAAACAAGAAAACCTGTAGCTGGCGTCTAGACTACTACTCATTTTGAGTCATTGTAATTGTGGAAGGACATGTCAGTTACTAATCATAATTCCTATATTTCCCTCAGAACTTAATTACAGTGCTTTGTACGTAGTAAGTGCAGAGTAAATATTTGTAGAATGAATATTATGACTTTTGTAGGGGAGTTTGGTTTGGAGTCTTTTTTGGTGATAGACTTTTTTTTGAGACTTTTAAAACTGGATCCTTGTACTATAAAGTTGTACATACACATATGCGGGCGCGTCCCTTGTATTATGTATGTATCCGCATATGTACAAGAACTTGTGTGTGATCCTAGGAGGTCCTTGACTTCCCCAAAGCTCACCATGGACTCCCAGTTTCCTGCTGTAGGCGTTCAGAGGGGATAAAGGTTTCAGAGAGAAAAATACATTTGCTAAATTATTCTCTTTTCTTTTTTAGTTTAAGTATGGAAAAATTTCTTCCAAACATAATGGGAGCGTGAAAAAGGGTGTGATTTTTGCCACCTATTCTTCCCTTATTGGTGAAAGTCAGTCTGGCGGTAAATATAAAACTCGGTTAAAACAGCTTCTTCATTGGTGCGGTGATGACTTCGATGGAGTGGTATCCTTTGCAACAAATGTTTTTATATTTCCAGTGACACAAAAGTTAATGTAAGGTTAAACATTTGGAAAACAGGAAGCTTGATATTAAGTAAACAAATTGCTGGGATGACAGCTTTAATGATTACATAGAGTTCAAGGGGGTCAGAAAGTTGATTGCATTTTGTAGCTGTCATGTAGGAGGCCAGCACTTAAGTTACTGGTTTAGAAAAATGTTAATAGGTGTGGGAAATGCCAACTGTGATACTTCCCTTTTGGGGATTCACATTTACACATTTACATAGTTAAGTACCTGAGAGACTAAGGGGAAAAAGCCGTTAACTTAGTGATTTCCAAATTTACTTGCTCAGTGCATACCTTTACATACCCTGCGTGGGGAGCACCAGTATTTGAAATGCTGATTAATTTGGTTACTGGTCATGCTTCTACTAGTTTGCCAAAATTGTCTCTGTGGTGGACATTTCTTGCTTCAGTGAATCCTTTCTCCTATTAATTAAGAATTAAATATGTTTGGGGTGACTGGTTAGCTCAGCTGGTTAGAGCGTGGTGCTGATAACACCAAGGTTGCCAGGCAGATCTCCGCATGGGCCACTATGAGCTGCGCCCTCTCTGAAAGAGTCAACTATGCCATTGTAGCATGAAAGCAATGTGTAACCAATGATCATGGCTGTTCCCCAATAAAATAAAATTAAATTAAATTAAATTAAAAAAAGAAAATACGTTTAAGATAAATACCAAATTCAGTGGGTGCCTCAGAGACTTGAAAGGGAGGGTGAAATCAAGGAGAGGCACATTAGATGGCTTCATTTATGTTTGTAATCTTAATAAAACCATCGGAAGCAAAAATGGAAGAATGTTAAGGTTTGACAAAGCTGGTTGATAACTGCATGGGTGTTATTAAAAAAGTGATGCCCAGGGCTTATCAACAGCATCCTTTCCCCTAATAATCTCGAATTTTACCCCAGGGCCACAACCCCAGAAATGTTGGATGTTTCCCAAGCCCTCTGGGAAATAAAAGTTAACTTCCTGAAATATTGGAGGCACATACTGCTGATGTGATATGTTCCTTAATTCATTCCTTACAGATAGTGTTTGATGAATGTCATAAAGCAAAAAACTTATGTCCTGTTGGTTCTTCAAAGCCAACCAAGACAGGCTTAGCAGTTTTAGAGCTTCAGAACAAATTGCCAAAAGCCAGAGTTGTTTATGCTAGTGCCACTGGTGAGTAGTTATTTATTTAAAAGATAAATATTTATTTAAAAGATATAGGTGACTTTTTTCAGCTATAATATGTATTATGTTGGGATTTTTCAGGTGCTTCCGAACCACGAAACATGGCCTATATGAACCGTCTTGGAATATGGGGTGAGGGAACTCCGTTTCGAGAATTCAGTGACTTTATTCAAGCAGTAGAACGGAGGTAATGTGATCTACAGCATGCACTGTTTGTTCTCAGCAGTCTAAAGCTGTGTTACTGCTAAACCCTCTTTCACGTATGTTAACGCCCTTCTATATTTAATGATAGTTACTGTGTGTTTTAATTTTACTCAGAGGTGTTGGTGCCATGGAAATAGTTGCTATGGATATGAAGCTTAGAGGAATGTACATTGCTCGACAGCTGAGCTTTACTGGAGTGACCTTCAAAATCGAGGAAGTGCTTCTTTCTCAAAGCTATGTAAAGATGTATAACAAAGCAGTCAAGCTGGTGAGAGTGGTTTCCTTAATTCCTAGTATTTTTAGTGCACCTGATAACATTTCTGTTAGTCAGTTTTGTTCACTGTAATGTGGGTCAGCCCACAGGAGTGTATTTCTGCTATAAAACAACAGATAAATCACCAGATCCTTGTTTTCCTAATTTTCCAAGTCTCGTCTTTGATAATTTATTTTTAAAACTAGCCATTTATTCAGTTGCATACTGTTTAAAATCACAGTGTAACTATTCCCTAAAATGACCGCATTGGCTAATAAGAATTTGGGAACAACTGTATGTGAGCATTCTAAAAACATGTTTAGATGGGCTGGCCGAGTGGCGTGGTGGTTGGGTGCTGGCTTGTGGGGCCAGCGGTTCCGGTTCGGGTCCCACATGTGAGGGCCAGTGACACTGCCCTCAAAAAACAAAACAAAACAAAAAAAAAAACAATAAAAATGTGTAGAGAGTCCCAAGTTAGCGAATATGTTTTCTTAAACTAATGTTAAATGACCTTGCCCTTAACATAATTTTGATTGAATTAGTCATTTAAAAGGTAACTTACACTCAGAGGTGAAATACCTAAAGTGTTGATTATGTGTCTGCAGTGGGTCATTGCCAGAGAGCGATTTCAGCAAGCTGCGGATCTGATTGACGCTGAGCAGCGAATGAAGAAATCCATGTGGGGTCAGTTCTGGTCTGCTCACCAGAGATTTTTCAAGTACTTGTGCATAGCATCCAAAGTTAAAAGGGTTGTGCAGCTAGCTCGAGAGGAAATCAAGAATGGAAAAGTAAGTTGGACAACACATTAAAAGATACACATTAAAAGATTCACATTAAAAGATTCATTCTTTGGTTATGTTTCTTTTTAAGTCCTTTCGGTGTTGAAGTGTTCTAACTAGCACATTAAAAGATACACATTAAAAGATTCATTCTTTGGTTATGTTTCTTTTCAAGTCCTTTCGGTGTTGAAGTGTTCTAACTAAACAGTCTGCTCTTTTTAAAGGATAGTTGTAAAAGTATTAACGTAGTTAAGACTTCTAAAAAATACAGTTTTTTAAATGAGAACAGCAACGCCTGATTATAAATAATTTACATAGCTCAAAAAAGTGTAAAGAAATAAACATACCTATAATTTGGCCATCCGTAGATATAGCCACTGATAACATGTGGTTATATATTGCCTTAAGGTGTTTTCTTTTTGGTGAATACATATCTACTTAAAGCACAAAGAACTGGGGTAGGGGCTTCAATCGTGTCCCCTGTTGTAATCCTATTTCCTAGCCACGTTTTTTACATATAGCATGTCTCAAATATATGTGGAATAAATAAATGAGCACACACGTACAATAATGGGTCATTTGTGTTCGAAATATGTTTTTCTTTTTTTTTTTTTTTACTAAAATTTAAAATATGTCTTAAGAAATCACATGCATATTTTGATTTCGAATTCATACATGTTTTTCTTCTCCAGTGTGTTGTGATTGGTCTGCAGTCTACAGGAGAAGCCAGAACCTTAGAAGCTTTGGAAGAAGGCGGGGGAGAATTGAATGATTTTGTTTCAACTGCCAAGTAATGTTTTTGGTTTTGAGTTTTTGCTTAGATTAATTTACATGTTGGCATTTTCTGGAGGCAAAATTTTTGATTTACCCATACTATGTTTTAACTTTTTTCTGATCTTAGTTTTTCCATTCTTTGCATAGCCATAACAGTGTATCTACTGGGGGAAAAAACAAATGCCGAAACGTTAATCATTTTGACGGTATTAGGCCCAGTATTTGGACTAACGAAAGGACTTGATTTTTGTCTGTCTCATACATCTTAGAAATCTGGGACAGTTTGGATTGTTTCAGTTTTCATTTCGTCTTTGTGTATTTGAAATTACAGTTTCAGTAAGTACATACATGAGTAAGCATAGTGTAGTTTGCCCCAAATTAGTAAACTCTAATACTTGCAAATAATCATGAGATATTTTAAAAGTTTTAAAAAATGTTTTAGGCATCGATTTTCAGTTTTTTGCCTAACCTGCCAATTCTAACTCTGATAGTAAAATTAGCAAAATAACCTTTGTCACCATAACCTTTGTCACCATACTATCTCTTGCCTTAGGGGATACATTCAAGTGGCTCATTTTCAGATGGAAATAAATAAAAACTGCTTTTAAAAGCAAAAGATGCCCCTGCTAATCTGTATTTTTTTTTTGTGCCTGTGTGCCTAGTTCTACCCTGTTTAAAATGATAGCTGCTAGTTTACATGTAGCTTTGAGCAGGTGAAATGGCTAGTCAAAATTAAGATGTGCTGTAATTATAAAATACACACCAGGTTTCAAAGACTTAAGAAAAAATGCTGTCAAACAGCTCACTGATTACATGTTGGAAGTGATATAGTGAGTTAAATAAAGTATAGTATTAAAGTTCGTCTCACCAGTTTTCTTTTGCTTTTAATGTAACTACTAGAATATGTAAAAATTGCACGCTTGGCTTGCTAATATTATATGCAATTGAACAGCCTTAGCCTAGAATATTAAAACTCATTTGAGCTTGATTATTCATGTTTTGTAAGATTGAACATCATTTGAGCTTGATTATTCATGTTTTGTAAGATTGAACAATCAAGTATGTTCATTTTTAAGAAGTATATTCAGTAAGACTTTGTATATTATAAGTTACTTTGCAAACTGAACTACTTGCTGACTTTTTCTCTTTCCTGCAAACAGAGGAGTGTTGCAGTCACTCATTGAAAAACACTTCCCTGCTCCAGACAGGAAAAAGCTTTATAGTTTGCTGGGAATTGATTTGACAGCTCCAAGTAACAACAGTTCACCAAGAGATAGTCCTTGTAAAGAAAATAAAATAAAGAAGCGGAAAGGTGGGTATTTTTTTTTTTTTTTGAGGACAGTGTCACTGGCCCTCACATGTGGGACCCGAACCGGGGCCGCTGGCTTCCCAAGCCAGCTCTTAAACCAATGCGCCACTCGGCTGTCCCAAATTGGCACTATTTTTTATTTGTGACACGGATGTTTATGCTGCGTCTTAGCGTCGGTGGCATCTTAAATATGTGGGCCTTCTACTGTTGTTCTTAGTTTTGATCGCTTTGTTCCATATATCTTTCCTGAATATTCACTATCATTCAGATCAGCATCTTGTTTGCTTTTTAAAAGTTCAGTTTTATAGATTGCTTTTTTTTTTAAAGTACAGTTAACCCTTCCTTGAACAACAGGTTTAGGAGCACCGAACCCTCATGCAGTCAGAAATCTGTGTGTAACTTTTGACTCTCAGAACCTAACTACTCACAGCCTGCTGTTGACCAGAATCCTTACCTATAACATAAGTGTCAGTTAACACATATTTTGTATGTTATATGTGTTATATATTGTATTTTAAAAATAAACTAAGATATAGGAAAAAAGTTTTAAAGTCATAAGGAAGAAAAAATACATTTGCAGTATTCAATAAAATTCATATATAAGTGGACCCATACAATTCAAACCAGTGTTGTTCAAGGTTAACTATATTCTGTGAAGTATGTTTTTAAGTGTTTTATTTTTTAAGTATTCTATAAAACTGTGATTAGTAGGCCTCACCCCAACCTCATACACAATTAAATTGTGACAATGCCAGAGATTCTGTTTTGTCTATGTTGTCCTGAATTTATTTTGAAACTTGTGGTCTCAGAGGCAGTCTTGAGTTTGTACTTTTCTATCTAATTTCTTCTTAAGAATAATTAAACATAACTTGATTTCTTATGTGAATTTTATTTGTTCTTTTGTACTTAGTAAATGCTTTTCTCCTACAGTTCTCATTTGAATTAATTAACTCATGAATTAAGTGGAATTTCCTGGCTTTTTAGAACAGTGTGTTTGGGCTGACTCTCTTGTTTGGGGTTTGAGGGTAGGTGAAGAAATAACTCGAGAAGCCAAAAAAGCACGAAAAGTAGGTGGCCTTACTGGTAGCAGTTCTGATGACAGTGGAAGCGAATCTGATGCCTCTGACAATGAAGAAAGTGACTATGAGAGCTCTAAAAACATGAGTTCTGGAGACGATGATGACTTCAACCCATTTAGAGATGAGTCCAGTGAAGATGATGAAGATGGTGAGTTCATCAGTATGTGAACTGTACAGTAAAGGATAGTCCTTTCTCTGTGTTTTAAATGGGGTGTTGTATTAAAACCTTTTTTCCCCCCTGTGAACTACAAATCATACACGTTTCTTTGGTTGGTGGAGGGTGCCAAGCTTGCCTGTCATCCGAAGGTTTAGCTCATTTATGTGAGACAATGAACTCAATTTTGAACTCAGTTTTTTTTTTGTTTTTTTTTGAGGGCAATGTCACTGGTCCTCATATGTGGGACTCGAACCCGGGCCGCCGGCTTCCCAAGCCAGCGCTTAACCACCGCACCACTCGACTGGCCCTGTGCAGTTATTTTTAACCTCAAACCATGGAATCAAATCTCACGGTGTATGGATGTAGCGGGCCATTGCAGTAGTTGATCATTTCCAAGTTATCAGTTAATAAAAAAATAAAAAAAAGTTCAGGTTTGGTTTTGTTTTGTTGAAGATTCTGGACTTGTTTTAACAAATTATTTGACACTTAACCGTGCCTTCACTTTTCAGATCCCTGGTTAATCAGAAAAGACCACAAGAAAAACAAAGATAAAAAAAGAAAGAAAAGTATAGATCCAGATTCTATTCAAAGTGCCTTATTAGCATCAGGTCTTGGATCGAAACGACCTAGTTTTTCATCTACACCAGTTATTTCGCCTGCTCCTAACAGTGCACCAGGTATCCATATGAAAGCTTGCTTTGTCTGTGAAATGTGCTTTTGAACAATACAAATATTTAAACTTTGTACTGATTTTTAACACGTGCTTTATCTAGCTAACAGCAACACCAACAGTAACAATAGCCTTATAACAAGTCAGGATGCTGTGGAAAGGGCCCAGCAGATGAAGAAAGACCTACTTGATAAACTAGAAAAATTAGCTGAAGACCTCCCTCCTAACACCCTGGATGAACTTATTGATGAACTTGGGGGCCCTGAGAATGTTGCTGAGGTAAATATGACTTGATCAAGGCTGTGTCTCTTCTTAGTAATTTTTTGCCACTTTTAAAACCCTATAGAATAAGTGGTATTTGAGTATCATCAGATAAGAGCCAGTGAGTTCCTGCCCTTCATATCTCAGTGTCTGCCCTAAGACACTGATCTTTGTTACTGTACCTATCAGGCAGCCTGCCTTCCGTCTCACACCAGGTCTCTCTAATGAAGGAGTCCTGAGTACCGGGTCAGGTGCCTTAATTGTAAGTGATGCTCTTTGGCTTTGCAGATGACTGGCCGCAAGGGGAGGGTTGTAAGCAACGACGATGGAAGCATATCTTACGAGTCAAGATCTGAACTTGATGTCCCTGTGGAGATACTGAATATCACAGAAAAGCAGAGATTTATGGATGGAGATAAGGTATGTTTTTCTGGGATGCTTTTCAATGATCAGAATGTCGCCCATATATTTAGACATTTAGAGCAATCTTTAAAAGGCTTTTTTTTTTTTTAATATAAAGTATGTCTGTTGAATATTGTTCTATATTTTTTAGTAATTACACAGAATCCCTGAACATTTTGCACATTTCATTTTGTCATAAATTGAATATAATAAGTGTTTTGTGTTGTACACAGAAGTAGATGTGGCTCTTGATAACTCGGAGGCTTCTGAAATCTTTAGTCAGAATATTCACATACTGTGTTCTTTCAGGTCATCTTAGTGGTGCTGCATCTGATGCCGCACTCTAGTGTCAGTCCAGTTGTTTTTTTTTTTTATTTTTTTATTTTTTTTTTGAGGGCAGTGTCACTGGCCCTCATATGGGACTGAGCCGGGGCCGCTGGCTTCTCAAGCCAGTGCTTAACCACTGCACCACTCAGCCGGCCCGTGACAGTCCAGTTTTGAATCTAGAAATATATTAAGTGTGCATCCTTTGGTTTTGCTGTTGCTTTTTTTTTTTTTTTTTTTCTTTTTGAGGGCAGTGTCACTGGCCCTTATATGTGGGACCCGAACCGGGGCTGCTGGCTTCCTAAGCCAGTGCTTAACCACTGCGCCACTTGGCTGGCCCTTGCTGTTGCTTTTTTTTGCTATGCCATGTTAGATGATTTCCTCTGAATGACTTGTGGATTGAGCTTGCATACCTGACCACTGAAGAGAGCTTGGTTGCCTCCAGAGGTTGTTTCTTTCTATATAAGGCTCTAACCTGTTAAATAAACTTTGTCAGTTTTAAAATTCTCGGATCAGTTTTTCCTCCATCTAGTGGGAATTGCTGTAAGTATATGCTAATGAGATTGCTAAAAAATAGATAGCACCATGCAACTTCGTGTCTTAATCTAAAAGGGGTGAAATAAAATCTCATCTATTTACCCACATTTTGCATTATATTTCAATGACTTTTTGCTTTACAATTAGAAAATAGGTGATAGTTATCACTACCAAAGTGGTCTTTAAATATATTTAAAAGTTCATGTTACATATTTTAAAGACTGTAGGTAGAGGTAGTATTAGTTATTTTATGTACTTGTTTTATGAATTTAGGCTTGCATGCATTAGGAATTGTATTAGCTGGAATTAGTTTTGGCCATTAAGTAACAGATGACCCAGAATCATTGACTTAAACAAGACCAAAGTTCATTTTCCCATGTAGACATCTCCTGTGTACATTTGTCCCACAATTAGGTAGATCAGGGCTAGCATGGCCCCTTGAAGAGTAGACCTCTTCTGTCCTGTTCCTTTAACATGTGGGCCTCCATTTCCAGGTTACCTCCATATAAGACAGCTGTTTCAGATTCATCCATTATACTCTACATTTCAGCTAGCAGGGAAGTAAAGAGGAGAAGGGCATGTTCCCAACTTCTAAGGACTTTTCCTGGATGTTGTTCACATCACCTACAGCCTACTGGCTGGAGTGTGTCCACCCTTAGCCTCAAGGGAGATTGGGAAATGTAACCTTGATTTGGGCAGCTGGGTACCCAGCTAAAATTGGGGGTTCTGTAATTTAGGAAGAGGAGAGAATAGGTATTGATTGGTGGACCACCAGTGTACTTAGGTGTCTTCTCTGCGTCTCTTTATGCAAAGATGATGTGTTTTTTTCCCTTACGTGTTACACAGAATATTGCTATCATCTCAGAAGCTGCCAGCTCAGGTATTTCATTACAAGCAGATCGGAGAGCTAAAAATCAAAGGCGACGAGTTCATATGACTTTGGAATTACCCTGGAGTGCTGATAGAGCGATTCAACAATTTGGTAAGTTTCTACATTGACTTGCACCAAATAGATTAACTAAGTATCATTGGGGAAGTATGTGCACATCAAACTCAATATTTAACCTCAGACATTGGAACACTCAGCACATGTAAATTTTGGAGGTGTTTGTGTATTGCATACACCTTTAAAGTAGCAAGTATGTCATGAGTTCAAAAACCTGTTTTAAAATCTGTAAAAGCTGTGCAGTGGGATTTCCAGGGGTTTGTGGCATGATGTCCAAGCACAGGGCCCCTGAGAAGTTCTTCATTATATACCTTTAGGATGTACATGGTCCGTGTCAGAGCACCTGCCGCTTCTCGTCCTTTCCAACCCTCTTTGGCTTCACTGAGGGCACATGGTGCCTTCCTTCCCTTCCATCTTCATGTCCCTGTTACCTGATGATTTCAAAAACCCACAATTTGGGGAGAATCCAGAGCAGCTGTGTGTCAGCAACATTGTAGTTTGGCAAATTGGGGTGGCAGGGATAACATGTTTATCATTTATCAGTTTATGGCTTCTGTCTCCTTGTAAGGGGAGTATTATTCTGAAAATGGATGTTGTTCAAGTCAGTGGTTTTGTTTTTTGTTTTTTTAGCTGAGCCCTCCTGCCACCTGTTGGCAGCACAGCAGCTGCTCAGCTCAGGCTGGGCATCGAACTGCTGTTGCTCAGAGCTCAGCTTGCACTACAAGTCAGTGTTTTGATTTTGTACCTTTTGGGGGGTTATGATAACTGTTACATTCTTTAGTTTTTCCTCTTGTTTCAGCGTTTTTGGATGCCATCTGAGTGTTAAATGCTAGGAATAGGTCTCAGAATACCCTGTATGTAGTGAACACAATCTGATTGTGTTAAATGTCGTTATAGGACGAACTCACAGGTCGAACCAAGTTACCGCTCCGGAATATGTCTTTCTGATTTCTGAATTGGCAGGAGAACAAAGATTTGCATCTATTGTTGCTAAGAGACTTGAGAGTTTGGTAAGTGTTTGAGTTGTACAGATGTGTGTAAAAGGTGGTATATGTTACCTGTCTCTGGTCCTTAATTGGAAATTTTGTTTTACTAGGGGGCACTCACACATGGTGACAGAAGAGCAACAGAATCTAGAGATCTGAGCAGGTTCAACTTTGACAATAAGGTACATTTCAGTATCTGAAAACTTGTGATACTGTCTCTAGTGAACAAAAGAAAGTGACTCCTTTTGTGGTGTTACTGTAAAATCATGGTTTCCTGTAAGACAGGATTTCACATATCAATTAGATCTTTAGCGATCAATTCTGCAGTATAATCATTTTCTCATACGTATTGGAAAAGAGAAATATAATACATACTTGTGAATGAATCAAGTGTGAATTCCCAGAAGTAAAGGAAGTTATTTATTTATTTATTTATTTATTTATTTATTTATTTATTTGGAGGACAGTGGCACTCACTGGCCCTCATATGTGGGACCCGCACTGGGGCCGCTGGCATCCCAAGCCAGCTCATAACCACTGCACCACCCGGCCAGCCCAAGTTATTTATTGAATGTCTGCTGTGCAAAGGTGTGAACCAAGCACTATGCAATATAAAATAGAAAGGTAATTTAGTCCTGTTTTTTTTTTTTTTTTTTTGAGGGCAGTGTCACTGGCCCTCATGTGGGACCCGAACCAGGGCCACCGCGCCACTCGCCCGGCCCAGTCTTGCTATTTTTGAATCTTTGGTACAATAATAGTTTTTATAGTGTTCAGTTGGTCATGTGATTGAAGAGGATCCAAATAATAAAACTAGTTAATTTTCTTTTTCATTGCAGTATGGAAGAAATGCTTTAGAAATTGTCATGAAATCCATTGTAAACCTAGATTCTCCGATGGTGTCACCACCTCCAGACTATCCTGGAGAATTCTTTAAAGGTACCTTTTTAAAATCATCATAACAAAGGAATATGAGTACCGACCAAGAGGTACTAAAACCTCTTCCAACATGCACAGTTTTTTTAGTTTTCTTTGGACACAAATTGCATAAAGTTTAGAAATTGAAGGTTAACACCTAAACTGACCAATTAAAATAAGCAGTAGATTTATTAAATTTCATTGAAAAGAGGTGCTTTTGCTCTTGACATAATTTATTACTTGTTATTACTAGATCAAGAAAGGAAAATGGTTTTGTTAGATTAATTTAAAATGACTATACCAAATAGTTCTTCAGTTGAATTTTTAAAAAGTTAAAATACCTAGGAAATAATCTGTGTAGGTTGGTGGGGGTGGAGATAAACGGAATTGGCCATGTGTTAACAGTTGTTAAAATTAGATGATGAGTACTTGTGTGTGTGTGGTTATAGAACACTCTCTTTACATTTGTATGTGTTGGGAAATTTCCATATTAAAGAAATAAAGTTCTAGGTAGTGTTATAGAAATCCTTAGGCCTGTCTTGCAAATCTGTAGATTTTACTCCATCAATGCAAGTACACTAGATGATTTTAGTAGCTCAGAAAACTGAAAATATTTTGAAAAATAAATAGATGTAAGATATTTGAAATCTATCATTGTAGAGTTAGCATTTTTCACCAGAAAGTCCTTTCCAGTTGAACTGGTGTTTAGAGTGCTGATAATCACTGATGGCATTTAACAAAACAAAAAAGCAATGAAGCCTTGGCACTGTTTTTCTCTCTCTCTCTCTCTCTCTCTCTCTCTCTCTCTCTCTCTCTCTCTCTCTCTCTCTCGTCATTGTCATTGGAAAGAATGTCAAAAACGACTCCCCAGTTCATTTCTAATTTTTAAAAATTACTTGTTATTTAATAATTGTAAGTAATGAAAATAATTGAAAAGTATATAACGAAGACTCAGTACTCTTCCCTTAACTCCCACCTTCCATTCCCACTCCTTAAGGTCACAAATGTTGACAGTCTGAACAGGGGCTTCCTTCCAACATCTTTTCTCTACTTTTTGTCTAAACATAGGGCTTTTCTTTTAAATATCATTAATATTACTTGCAATGTACTTTTCTCATTTAACATATCACAGACATCCTTTACAAGTTAGTATCTATACGACTAACACATTTTTAATAGTTGCATAGTGTCCCTACCAGTCATTCTGTTACTGGTCAGTTGGTTTTCCTGTTTTTGCCGTTACAAATGGTGCTTAATTTATACAACTATACTTTTATACAGGTAATATTCCACCGTTCCCCCATAGGGTGAGTTCCCAAAAGGAGGAGTTTTTGCAGTAGAGAAACTGTGACTACAGTTATCAGCCACAGACTCGAAACCATTTTGAGCATATAGCAGAGTGCTAGCTGATTAAATGAATGTGTAAATAGGATTAGCATTGCACTTCCCAATGACTCTTTTTTCTCTTACTCCCTTATTCTATAAGTCTGGGTTCCAGCGTGGACACCACTATTTTCTTTTTTCTTTTTTTTTTTTTTGAGGGCAGTGTCACTGGCCCTCATATGTGGGACCCGAACCGGAGCCGCTGGCCTCCCAAGCCAGTGCCTAACCACTGTGCCACTCGGCTGGCCCGACACCACTATTTTTTTAAAACTCCATGAACTATCCTTTTAGGAACAAAGTTCAGAACATGTTGACTGTTATACATGTTGCTTTTGTTTGTTTGTTTGTGTGCATCACCTTGTTGATACTGATAAATAACCTTTGAGAAGGAAGCATGATTATATCCTTAATTATGTAATTATTTAAGGTATTCTGTTACATGGTAAAATTGTTTAGATTCTGTGGGTGACAGCTGATCACTGCTAAAGATTGCTGCTGGAAAGATAAGATATCTTAATGAAATAATAAAAGACAGTGTGGGAGCTGAGTACTGGAGGGTTTTGGAATGTCTCAGGACCTGTGGGGACTGTGGGTTCCATTTAATGCAGCTAACAGGAACTCTATGGAAGATATATAGGCTGTGTGTTACTGTCAGAACTTGATCTAGTTTGATTCGTGTGGTAACAGTACGAGTCATTTGGGCTATGGGGTTTTTATAAATTTTATTTTCTTACAGATGTTCGACAAGGACTGATAGGAGTTGGCCTGATCAACGTAGAAGATCGCTCAGGAATTCTTACTCTGGATAAAGGTGATGGTGCATAGCTGCGGCTGTCTCATTCAAGTTCATTGTGTAGTTGATGCTTTTGTCAACTTGGGTTTTCATATGTGATCAAACTGTCAGGCTTTTCGAAAACACTGAAGCCAGGGCTAGAGCTTAGACATGGGTTATCTTCCAAAGCTCAACGGTGCTGCCCACGCTGAGCTTCACTGACTTGCTGACTTGGAGCACTTTACTAGTTAGGACTTCGCGTTGGGCAAACGTATATGACGGTGGAAGGAGATTTGACTTTGGGTGATGAACACACAATACAATGTACAGATGACGTATTTAGAATTGTACACTTGAAACATACAATTTTATTAACCAATGTTACCCCAATAAATTTAATAAGATTTTCAGACTAAATATTGGAGAACAAACATTATCATGTTAAATTGTGTTCTTACTTTTAGTAAGTGAAGTTGAAGAAGATGCAAAAATTCCATTTTGCAAACATCTTTTGAGCATGTAATATGGTAGCGCTAATTACTGGAGGTAGAAATGGTTTAGTTATAGCTGTTCTGGGAACAGTGCTGGTGTTATGGCCGCAGACATTAGGGGAAAAAGAGAGATTTGAACTAAGCTTAAATGAATTAACTTAATTGCCATTTGAATACATTAATTCTTTCATGTAATCTTGTCATTGCAGACTATAACAACATAGGAAAATTCTTAAACAGAATTTTGGGCATGGAGGTGCATCAACAGAACGCATTGTTTCAGTATTTTGCAGACACACTTACTGCAGTTGTTCAAAATGCCAAAAAAAATGGAAGATATGATATGGGAATCTTAGGTAAGTGGGAACATCTTTTAAATGTCATGTGTATCCCTGATACAGTGGTCTTTTTTTTTTTTTTTTGAGGGCAGTGTCATTGGCCCTCATATGTGGGACCGAACTGGGGCCCCCGCTGGCTTCCCAAGCCAGTGCTTAACCACCACGCCACTCGGCCAGCCCTACAGTGTTCTTTTTACATTTATATGTTGCTTTTTCTTGTTCAAGACCTTGGTTCTGGAGATGAAAAAGTGAGGAAAAGTGATGTTAAGAAGTTTCTGACTCCAGGATATTCCACCTCTGGTCATGTAGAGTTGTACACAGTAAGTCTGCAAAACGCGACCTTCAAGTGTGACGCCCTGTGATAGACACTCACAGTAGAGAGTTCAATTTCAATGTTGTTGTTTCTTTTATAGATTAGCGTAGAGAGGGGAATGTCCTGGGAGGAAGCTACCAAGATTTGGGCCGAGCTGACAGGACCAGATGATGGCTTTTACTTGTCACTGCAAGTAAGACTTGTTTCCTTGAAATTGTTTACTGTGCAGATACGTGTTTTGGTTGCCAGCGTTGTAATTCTGTTTGCTTTGTCCTGATTTTCCAATTGTATTTAGCTTTCTCTGTTTGATGATTTATAATTGTAATTTTGGGTTTGTCCATTTACATACATTTGCATTTACAATATTTGATGGATGTTATTAGATTCAATTTTTGAATTATTACATGTTCTTAGTAAATTGTATGCTTTTTTCATAATATTGACCTTCTTTACTCCTAATAATGCTTTACATCTTAATTATTTATTTTTCAGTTATTAGTGTTATCTGCATTTTATTTAGTATTTTTTTTAAGAGGGCAGTGTCACTGACCCTCATACGTGGGATCCAAACCGGGGCTGCTGGTGTCCCAAGCCAGCTCTTAACCACTGCGCCACTCGGCCGGCCCAATAATTTTTAAATTAACTTTTTTTTGCATATCCTTCTCCCCCATTCTCTCATCTTAAAAAAAAATAGTTGTAGGGCCAGCCGAGTGGCACAGTGGTTAAGACCTGGCTTGGTATGCCAGCGGCCCTGGTTCGGGTCCTATATATGAGGGCCAGTGACACTGCCCTCAAAAAAAAAAGTACTATTTCTGCATTGTCATCATATGGCAATTATATGTATACTCTTCTTCTTTTAACCTTTCTTTAATCTTAGTTCTTTGGGCAATTCATTTATTTTTAATGCTCAGCACTCACTCACTAGTCCTTAGGTTAATATCCCTGTAGTCATTTTGTTTGTGCGAAGCCCATCCTTTAATATGTCCCTCAAGAAGGGCTGATAGGAACATTACTCCCTGAAGTTGTGCAAGCTGCTAAATTTGTGCCTTTGTCCCTGAGAGTCAGATTTACTAGACATGAAATCTTTAGTTCACATTTTCTTTCCTTAAGTTTATCTTACATATACTACTTCTTATTCTTTTGAGATAAAGAGTCGCCGTCAAAGTTTGATGGTGCCCTAATTTTCTTTCTGTTTTTGTTCTTTTTTGCCTGCATGCCCAAAGGGCTCTCTCTCTTTTTAAAGTTTGGTAATTTTATTAGAGTATATGGTGGCATTAGTCATTCTTGGTCAGTATTCTCAGGTATGTGATGATGTGCTCTTTCAATGTGCAGTTTCACACCTTTTTATTTCAGAAAGTTTTCTGAATTATTTTTATTTTCAAAGTTTTTAGTTCTGTTTCCTTGAATTTCTCCTTTATCAGGACACCTTTTATCCATACACTGGATTTTTGCCTGTCTTTAATATTTTTTATTTTCTTTGATTCCTTTTATCTCTTCATTTATTTTTTTTTTTTTTTTTTTTTTTTTAAAGATTTTATTGGGGAATTGGTGGAGGGGAACAGCGTTGGGGAATCGGGGAAGGGGAACAGACAAGTTGCCGTCTTCTTGTTCTTCAGTTTTTTAGTTGCGGAGGATGTTGCTTCATTGTTGGTATCGTCATTGCGCTCTTCCCGGATGAGGCAGATCGGTCGCTGGCCTCTGGATGTCGCTCATCGCGGCTATTGGCAGCTCACGCTTGGCTGCCAGCCGCTCACGCTGGCTGCGGGCCACTCATTGCAGCCTATGGCAGCCCACTGCAGCAGGGGCTGCAGCCCACACCATCACCGGGGCTCGCACAGCCCAGCTCCAGGTGGAGCTGTTGTTAGCTGTAGAGGGCAGTGTCACTGGCCCTCATGTGGGATCCGAACCGGGGCCGCTGGCATCCCAAAACCAGCGCTTAACCGATGCGCCACTCGGCCGGCCCTTCATTTCTTTTTTTGTAACAGTTTTATTGATTATATGCTATACCACACAATTCATCCACTTAAGTGTATAGATAAATGAGTTTTGCTATATCACATTGTTAATTTTTTTAGTTGTGGGAAAGTAACATAATTTGCCATTTTTGAATTTGCTGTTTAAGTGTATAATTCAGTGGCATTAATTATATTCCCAATGTTGTACAACCATCACCACTATATTTGCAAAACTTTTTCATCATGCCAAACAGAAACTATAACCATTAAACAGTAAGTCCCTATTTCTCCTTCCCTTAGTCCCTAATAACCAATTTGCATATGTAGGGACTTCATTTAAGTAGAGTTAAAATATTTGTCATCTTGTGTCTGTCTTCTTTTACTTAGCATAGTGTTTTCAAGGTTCATCTGTGTTGTAGCTTGTGTCAGTGCTTCATTCCTTTTTGTGACTGAATAATGTTCCATTGTGTATATATACATTTTGCTTGTCATTTGCAAATATTTATAGAATGACCCACTGTAAATGCAGACCTGGTTCACTATGTAGGTGCATAAAGGAGAGCATATGTGATGAGACCTCAGGCAGAATGAGACCATGAATAAGCCATCCAGGGTGGGAGCACTAAACGTTTGGTATTGAGTCAGACAGTAAATGTTTAAGGTTTTGCAGGTCATGTGTGGTCTCTGCTTTGTGTGTTTTTTCCTCTTCCTCCTTCCCGCCCTCCCATTGTTCTTCAGTTTAGAGGACTCCAGCCAGATTTGGTCCACAGGCCTGGTTTACTAGTCCCTAATCCAAGGGCAAAGCTCTCCAACTGCATCTGGCTTCTGGTTGGCTTTCTTGTTTTGTTATTGAAAATCTTACTGAGATCATTATAGGTTCACATGAGGTTATAAGAAATAATACAAGGGCCCGGCCGAGTGGCTCAGTTGGTTTAGAGCTGGCTTGGGGGCCGGCCGAGTGGTGCAGTGGTTAAGCGCTGGTCTTGGAAGCCAGCGGCCCCGGTTCAGTCCCACATATGAGGGCCAGTGACACCGCCCTCAAAATAAATAAATAAATAAATAAATAAATAAATAAATAAATAAATAAAAGAGCTGACTTGGGCCGCCAGTGGCCCCGGTTCGGATCCCACTTATGAGGGCCAGTGACATTGACCTCAAAAAAAAAAAAAGAGTGTAAGCTGAGCTCTGAGCAACAGCAGTTCGATGCCCAGCCCGAGCTGAGCTGCCGCTGAGCTGCCAACAGGTGGCAGGATGGCTCAGCTAAAACGAAAGAAAGAATACAGAGCAATTCCCTGTACACAGGTTCCCCAGTGGTAACATTTAACAGAACATAGTATGGTGTCACAGCCAGGACATTGATACCATTCACAAGATTTTATTCACTAGTTATTTTTCCCTTAGATGGTATTTTGATTGGTCCACATAGGGTATTGATTATTATTTTTAATTTGAAATTGCCAGAATTTAAATATTGGTCGACTTTGAAATGCAGATCCCCAGTTTTCTTTTGAGGGCAGTGTCACTGGCCCTCATATGTGGGACCTGAACCGGGGCCGCTGGCTTCCTAAGCCAGCGCTTAGATGTGGTAACATTGGTCCTTTGTCACTTCCATCAGTTGGTGGACGTGAGGGCTGATGTCCCTAGAAGGGGCATTTTTCCAGGAAGGTGCAGCTGCTTGTCTTTGAACCGGCACAACAATAAGCCGGACATACTTGACAGTGTGTTTCACATGTTAACATTAGGAAAGCTGTGTCCTCTGTAGTGTTATTTTATAATTATAATGAATTTAACACTGCCAGGTAGGATCATACTGTTATTTGCTCGAAACACTGTGTCTCAGTATAAGTTTGTTTCACATCAACTGATAAAAAATTTAAAATGTAATTTTCACCATAACCATCTTTTTATAGACCTCACAGAGTTACATAAACAATGTTTCAAATCATTTCAGCAAGTAAAAGACAAAGGCTCTTTAATATCCATGAAGTGAAAAATAACATATTAAGTCTTTTTTTTTTAATCAGTGTAAGAATCCCCTTAATATAAAAATTTAGTAACTCAGCAAAATACCGTGCTCATTTTGCAGAGGAGTTGGGAAAATGTCTTTACCTTGAAACTTCTTTTCCTTCAGTTTCTCTCCAGAGATTATTGCTTAGGAATTGTTGACCATTCTTTGAAGGAGATACATTATTATGTATCTTAATTTCCAATCTCTCTTTTCCTTGAATTAAATGGGGCTTTTTATAACTCTTTGCTCTGATTTCTCTCATGAGCCTAACTTAAAACTTTTTTAAAAATACATGTACGTTCCATTATTTGTCTAACGCACCCCTTTCTTCCACTTCTGCATATATAGTTATGTATTTTTTGTTCAACACTTTGGCTTTCCCTTATCATAGCTTTGCTATTTAAAGATCACTTTGTCATGTGACAAAATCTCATTTCACCCTTATGGCAACCATAGGGGTAGGTAGGTGGCACAGACGCATTAGATGAATGTGGAGGACTGCGGGTGATCAAAATCATTATCTTGGAGGTTATATTTCATTGTAACTTAAAGCAGAGTACCTTTTTTTTTTTTTTTTAAACATTTTATTATGAAAAAATTTAAACATCTGGTAGAGGTAAAAGCATTTTCCTGTGCAGATCCTCCATGCCTGCTGCCTTGATTCCTACCTCATATATCTCGGAGGTTGTCTGCTGTGAGGCACTCAGGTACATGGACTAGAACATGTAAAATTGTCTCCTGGACATTTGTGCTTTAAAGCTTACTCAGAACAATTTTCTAAAGAATATCTTGGCCCCCAACCTATGTCTTTTGCATTGCCTCAGAATTAAGGTTCGGTGGTCTTCATTTTGGCGAGACCTTATTAAGTGCAGTTGGCACAGCAGCTGTCACTCTTGCTCTTAGTTACATGTTCTTGTCCTTGTGTTTCAAAGGATTATAGTTGGGATGGTACAAAAAAACAAACATGTCTTAAAGTTTGCAGTATCAAACCTATATTGTCTCACTTTTTTTTAATAGATAAGGAACAACAAGAAAACGGCCATCTTAGTTAAAGAAGTTAATCCTAAAAAGAAGCTTTTCTTAGTTTATAGACCAAATACTGGGAAACAGCTCAAATTAGAAATTTATGCTGACCTGAAAAAGAAATACAAGAAGGTATTTTTTCATTTGTACACTGTGCTATTTGTAAATATTTAGAGTTTGTGTTTATAAAGTTATTTTGTTAATTTTTCCTACTTACTGGAAAATTGTTCTCAGGAAAAAATTTTTATCAAGTTTTGTTATATTAATACCCCAATCTTAATGTTATAGACCATTAATAAACTTGTAAAATGGTTATTTGAAATAGCTGTGTTGTCAGAAAAGTAAGTTTCCAGTGCCGACTGCAGAAGTCAGAATTTTTAAAATAAAGGGTAGATGTGCAACACAAATTCCTTTCCACCAACTCTTGTTTTATTATGAAGCTGTGTTTATTTCTACTTTGTGATGATTTCTAGAAAAACAGTGAATGACCGTGTTTATCCTAACACTACTAATTATTTTAGTAGTGGTATTACCTTATACCACGATCCTCCTCGCCATTGTCACTTGGAAACAATTATAATTAAACCAGCTATTTGAAAATTTCTTTACATAGGAGGAATCCTATGGTAGAACTTGACGTGTGGCCCTCAAATGCAGCCAGTAGCCAGGGCAGGGTTTTCTGTGTAGAGATGATTTTAAGTTGGCCTTAGGGACCAGATAGGCAATTAATTTTGTTTAAAACAATTCTGTTTCAATTGAATTTGTCTTATTTTCACAGGTAGTCTCAGACGATGCCCTGGTTCACTGGTTAGATCAGTATAATTCATCTGCAGACACTTGTACTCATGCTTATTGGTTAGTATTTTCATCTCACCATGTTTTCCCAATGTCATTAAGATTGAATTAAACATGCCTTTACTCTTCAGCTATCTGTCCTGAGCCCATGAACGGATTCTGTTGTGAGGTGTGGTTCCTTCGGTCAGAAGCACTTGTTGGAAGTGTGTGGCCCCACACTCTGTTAGGTGTCCTCTGCTCTTCACTGAGGCTTTGTGACGACTCGGCCAGCCCTCAGCTTTATTTTAAGGCTAGGGAACTTGGAAGAGACCACAGAAATGCTTCCAGTAGCTCACAGCAGCAGAAGGCTGTGTTGAACCCTGAGCTGATCCTGTGCTGCCACTCGGATGGCCAGAGGCGTGCTCTTCAAGTCATATGTCACACCCCTTAGTGTCTGTTTCGGGACCTTGGAGAGGGTATTGTGATACTCTCGGGTCTGAATGCTTTTCATTGTTTTCTTTTCCATTAACTAGTTACTGGGGTTTCTGGCCCACTTTATGAAAAGGGATATAAGCTATAGATGAATTTTAGTTAGGTTTTTCTTTTTTTTTTTTAAGACACGTGGGTAGATAAATTTGCTTTGATGTGCACATTGGTTTTTGTTTTCGTTTTGAGAGTAAATTTATGCTGTTGGAAATTAACTTAGGAAAAGTTTTTAAGATAAACTGTTTTAAAATTTAACCTGCAGAAGTCCTCTCTAAGACATTTGCTTTGAGTTTTAGCAAGAAAAATGCCCTGGTAACTGTGTATTCATGCTGAATTCATACTGGAGAGAGAGTTTATTGACAAATTATGAAAATAATTTTAACCATAATATTTTGTTATGTCTTCCTTTTTCATGTTTTTTTATAAATTTACATATGCTTCTTTTTGTTTGTTGGCTGAGGCCTTTCCCACTTATCTGATTTAGAACAATGTATTGGTAGTTTAATACTAAAGTAACTGGCAATATTATTTTAATTTTTTTTTTTTTTTAATTTTTTTAGCTGAGCCATTCTGCCACCTGTTGGCAGCTCAACGGCAACTCAGCTGGGGCTGGCATCGAACCGCCGTTGCTCAGAGCTCAGCTCGCACTCTTGAGCGAGCTCTTAACCAACTGAGCCACTTGACCAGCCCTATAAGCTAGCATTAATACAGTAAACTAATGGATATTAAAATGACATGCTTACGTAGATATCAAAATGAGTAAATCAGCCCTTTTACACTGAGTCAGGCACCAGAAATAACTGTAATTTAAAAAATCAGTAGTGGTACCTTCCATTGAAAAGGATAATTCAGTATGTCAAAGGGATTTTAGCCTAAGAAACTCAGTAAATGCAAACAATGTTAGCTCATTTTCTGCTTGAAATTTGGGTAGACCTTGCAAGCCTTTTATTAATATATGTGTCTGTATACATAAATATTTTTGCATCTCTCCTAGGCGTGGCAATTGCAAAAAAGCAAGCCTGGGATTAGTTTGTGAAATAGGTCTTCGTTGCCGTACGTATTACGTACTTTGTGGCTCAGTACTGAGTGTCTGGACGAAAGTTGAAGGTGTTCTAGCATCTGTCAGTGGCACAAACGTGAAAATGCAGATAGTTCGGCTGAGAACAGAGGACGGACAGCGGATTGTAGGTGAGTCTAATTTTGCTTTGGTTTGAGCTCTAGGACAAAACCAGATCCCGGTTTTTTCTTGTTTTGCTTCTTATATCTTAGAATCTTAACATTGATTCTAGTGGTGCAGTAGCACTTGCTTTGTATGTTCTTAAAAGGTTGGAAAGAAGTTAAGCCTCTGCATGGACAGTGTTGGCTCTGGCTAAAGTTCGTTGGGCTCGGTAGTTTATGCTGCGCTCGTGCCCCTCCCCTTCCGCACTGCTGCCATCTCCACAGGCTCCCTGGCATCCAGACTAGGTGCGGCCTCTTGCCCAGGATCCTTAGAAGTCCTTTTATGTTTATCGAGCTAGATTGACACTACAGGGCCAGCTGTGCCCACCACTCGCTCAGTTACAGGCTTCCCGGGAGCCACCCAAGGGCTGTGCTTTCTCTGTTGCTTTGTCTTTGTTTCGTTTGCAACCGTCTTCCTCTTGTCATGGGCCAAAGCCAACCCGTGAACATTTGTTTGACCCTGAAGTATTTTTGGTTATATGTTTTCATTTGGGTTAGACGTCAGCATTTAAAAATCAAAAGCCTGGGGCCAACCGAGTGGTGCGGTGGTTAAGCGCTGGCCTGGGAAGCCAGCGGCCCAGGTTCGGGTCCCACATCTGAGGGCCAGTGACACTGCCCTCCAAAAAAAAAAAAAAAAATCAAAAGCCTGGATTTCCGTCTACTTTCTAAAAAAACCCAAAGCAGCAGCCCCTCTGGAGCACTGAACCTGTTCCCACATGGGGTGCCCAATGGTCTCTTACCCAGGGCATGCACTGTCCACTTTGCTCCCATCTGCCCACTACCATGTGCCCGCTTCCAGGTTCCTGCTTCAGTAAGCACTGGCGTGTGCAGCGCTGCTCTGTAGTCTTGTGGGTACATTAGTCCATGCCAATGAAGGTGGTGTTTGCACATGTCTGTGGACTGCGAAAGGACAGTAGATAGAAAGGTACTGTACTTGACCTTCTGTTGCTCCACCAAAAAGATGGTGTGACGTGAAGACACATGCTCAGGTGTTTGTGGTAACACTGCTGAGGAATCGGGTTTCTTGTGAAAGGACCATTTTAGTTATTAGGGATTTGTTTCATTTTTGTGTGGAGTCTTGTTCATTACAGTTAATATTATGCCTCATTTGGGGTTGGCGGTGAAGTGTAAAATACTGGATGGCTTTTCCTGGAAGCAACCTTTCTTAATTCTTGTTTCTAATTGCAGGTTTGATCATTCCCGCAAATTGTGTGTCTCCTCTTGTAAATCTCCTATCGACTTCAGACCAGTCTCAGCAGCTTGCGGTCCAGCAGAAACAGCTCTGGCAGCAGCGTCACCCCCAGAGCATCGCCAGCTTGAGCAACGCATAAGAACAGACAGGTTTCAACACGGATGTATCTGAAATGCTGTTGAAGCATATCATTTGCATAAAATTCAGGGACAGTTTCCAAAGAATTATAATTTTTTTTTCAGTTGTGCTCTCTAGTTAATTTTTTTGGGAGGAAGGACAAACCTGGAATAGATAGCAGAACTGAAAATCAGCAGTGCCGATGGTGGTACACGTCTTTCCTTTTGCTTTTCCATGGTACTTCCCACATGCTTCTACTTTGGGTGAGCAGAGGGGTGTGTGCGCGTGCGTGTGTGTCTGTCCGTTTGTTCGTGAGTTTCTTAAAGGCTACGAACCACACTTGGTTTAAAAATGCTTGGAACTTCCCAAACTGGCTTTACTTTGTTACACAGTGCTCAGGGTTAACGCAGTCCATCCATGCCACTGCTGTGGGAGGTATCCCCGGATGCATGTGTTTCGAGGCTATAAATAGAGAAAATATATATTGGTTTCTTTTTCCAACTTATTAAACGCTAGGTTTATTAAAGCATGAAATGAAAGGTTGCATATCATGCGTTCAGGTTCTTTTCTAGCTTTTGTTCTGACAGTGCATGTCTTTGAAAGCATGCGTAAACAAGATTAACACGGAAGCCCAGTAACGGAGAGAGACGTTTGTAGATGTATAGCATTGGCTATTGCATTTTTATAATGTTTATACCTGGGTATTGCTTCTGACCCTGTGAACCCCTCCTCCCACTTCCCATTCTCCCTGCCCCAGGTTTCTTGTCAAGGTGATGAGTACAAACTTTTTTGTGTGTGATAAAAACTCTTAAAAGTTAATTTTAATGTATTAATAGTATTCCTAATGAGTGCTGCAAAAATGGCTACAAGCCTGCTCTTCTCAAATTTCATTTTCCTTAACTTAAAGGTAGTTTCAGGAAGAAGTACAAATTGGCTCCCATCTTACAAAGTTTTGTTTTTTTGTGTGTTTTTTTTTTTTTTACTTAATTTGCTTTGTCACTCATAAAAAAGGAAACCGTACTTGAGTTGTAAACTAGACAACGAGGAAACACTTGAGGCTTCTGCTGTATGTTTATTTCTTGTTATTGTTGTTACCCAGTAACTTGAATATTGTTTAATGTGTTGTAAGACATTGTAGAGTTTATCTCAAGCTGTTAAAAATGGTAATGTACAAATGTGAATAGATACTTATCTATAATATGGGTAAGTTTTGTTTCGCCTATAATAGATGTTTTATAAAACAAGTGAGGGGACAGTTGGTCTTTTTGTTTCCTTTTTCTTTCCCCCCTTTTTGCTTGCACAGGTTGCACTAATGAAAAATCGAGATTGTATAAACCTGGTCAAAAGCTGCAAGATAGCACAATCTTGTAGGCGTCAAATAAAAAGTTATCACCCTAACCGGAAGTGGACTCTTGTTTAGGTCCTCAGCACCTTCAGAAGGAGCCTGGGACGGGGACTCGCAGCATTCCAGTAGCCTTATGTTGTGGCTTCACACCTACCCCTCCAAATTGAGGTGTTGAGGAAACGATAGTATTTCCCCGTTTCTCAAATTGAATTGTTCTCTTCTGTTACTTTTTAAACTTCTCAGAATCAGGTGAGATGTATGTTAAAGGATGGAAAGCTGGGGCTTTCGTCCCCTTGTGTTTCATTAAGCCTGCATTTGGTTATGTCCAGTTTGGTTGTCAGGTTTGCCATAGTTTTCCTTCTTCGGATTTATTTATTCTTGATGCCTCAAAGAACAAATTGAGAATAATTTCTGTTCTTCGGCTTATTTTGCCCAGTGGGTGCCGCCTTTATCCTCAGTCTGGTCCTTCTGTCTCAGGCAGTGATCCATATGAGTATCAACCAGCGTCCCTTGTTAGGGCTCCTAGACCCAACTGGCAGTCAAGGGCAGAATTATTCTACCTGCAGCAAAACTTCCCAGGCCTTTCTCGTTTTAAACCAGTGGCCCAATCAGCTTCCTTCAGCATTCTGAGGGGAACTGGAGCTGGGCACGGGGAGCATACCAAGCCTGCCCTCTCCGGTGAGACTGGGCATCGCTGGGGAAGACAGGCTCAGGCTGTTGACCCAACTTCCCTTGTGTGTGTGTGTGCGCGGGGGGAAAGGGAGAGAGGTTGTTTGTTTGTTTGTTTGTTTGTTTGTTTGTTTGTTTTAGCCAGGCATGGTTTTTCCCAAGCAGTATCAGTGTGAGTGTTCTTAGCATTCAATTAGGTGACCCCCACAATTCATGATGTAATGTTTGCTCTTGGAATAGCTGTCTTGATACTACAAAGGGGTACATGTATATTCTGTTCTTTGGAGAACAGCTTTGTTTTGCTTTTTAAAAACAAGGTCCAGAAATAAGGCCTCTGAAAACTTGCAGTCAGTGTAAGTGGGTGGGGAGCCGAGGTACTGCACGCCCCTGCCCTCCGTGGGGTGCTGTGCATGTGACACCAGGGCCTGGAGGACCTTTACACTGTGCCCTTGTCTAGTCAGCAAGTTCAGGTTGGCCAACATTCAAGGTCCTCTTCTGTCAAAAAACCAAGTCTCAACAGCTAGCTCTTCAAAACAGGTCCATGTATTTCAGGATCTGAAGGCCCCATCTGAATCCAGGGGCCCTGGTAAACCTGACATGAGTCCATTTGGCCTCTGCCTTTTTTCGCTTTCTAGCAATACGACTCTGAGCACAAAGATTTGATTGTAACTCATGTTAGTGTTTTCAGAGTTTACAGTGTCGATTATACTGAAAACCACTTCCCGAGTCCAGAGCTGCTCAGATGGCATCTCGGGGGAAATTAGTGTTCCCCTAATTTTGCAACCTCCGTACCACAAGGTCTCTATGTGCAGTCTAGTGGGCTTATCCAGACACTATCCATGGTTTGAATTCCTGAAAGTATTAACCAAGTATTTCTTTAAACACAACTTGACCCAAAAGGAAATACCTTAAGCAATTTTCCCTTTTTGCTGCTAAATTGCAGATTCACTCTTCAATATCTTTTCTTTATACCTGTATATAAAATTAGCAAGAACCTGCATCCAAAGCAATGTAGTAGTGTGTGTATGTATATATATTTATTCCAGTCCAATTAATTAGCACTTCAGAAATCTTTATGAGTTGCAACAGTAAACCTTTTATTTTGCTTCATCTATAAAGGTAAAAGTTGTAGATTACCAAGCTCCAAGGAAATAAGAGTTTTGAGGCAGTTTTTTGCCTGGAGCCCTGGGGCCTTCATCTGCTAATCTCTGTAGGATGCTATGGGAACAACTTCCAGTAGGTGTGACAAGAAACGGTACTAGCCCAGCATGTCCAGTTGTGTCCTTGGGGCCTGCCCCTCCACTTTCCAGCTTAGTATGAGGGAAAAAAGCAATAGATGAGAAATGATTGATTGATGGATGGATCTCAATTTCTGAAAGTGGGAGCAGGGGCAAAGTATTTTCCCTTTGGGTCCTTTTCTTGATATTAGGAGGAAGGTCCCTGTCTAAATACTCTTCACTTCTAAAATGTTCCTGAGTGATATTGGATCGTTTCCAAGAATGGTGCTACGTAAGGGTCACTGTTAGGCTGTCATCCAGTTAACAGATGTTTAGTTAGTTCAGGCATCCCAGTGACAAAGGCAGCCACTGTGATGATGGGCGTTTGTTGACTGCCCTTCTTGTGTGTGGTGTTTCCCCTGCCCACACCACACCCTTGCACACGCACTGTGTTCCCTTGGCTACTGGAGTGTAGCAAGCCGTCATGTCTGCATGGCTACTACAGCCGCGAGCAAAACCCAGTTGCAAAAATCCCTCCTTGGCTGCCAATGTCTAATACAAATGCGGTGTATTTTCAGGGCTGTAAGTGAAGGAAACACACCTAGATAACCTGCAACTCAAGCGAGCTAGTAATTTTTCTTGGAGTACTTGAGGTGAAATCGAAAACCCACCTTCCAATTTCATGCTGTACTTATATACATATGTACATAAATGTGTATATAGAGAAATGTTGATTTCTTTTGAATTCTGATTGTAAATATTTCTTGTAAATTGGGATCCCCACCAACTCACTTTTCCCTTTTCCCTCCTCCCTTCAATTCTATTTATTCTTTTCTTGACTTCCCATATGGGGCATCTTTCTTTTTTTTTTTTTTTTTTTAATGTAGAAAAGTATGAAAACTTCTTAGTTGAATTTGTTCATGCATTTGAGAATTCAGTTTTGCATCTTTGCTATAGAATTGCAATGTCTGTTTTGTGTTAATGTTTTCCAACATGCCTGATTGTGTTTGCATTTTTATGACAGATTTTGACTGTGTGCAATGCATTGTATTGGGAGGGGATGTCCTTGAGTGCAATTTCTGATGCTGCCATTATATAACTAGTTTTCTCATTTCTGTTGCTCTTTCGATGCTATAGTGAGCCTGATGTTTTCACATAAAAACAAAACAAAACCCTTCTTAAGACTTCCTTTAAGCTCGTAACTTCTTCAGTGCATTAGCGATCAAACTTAGCTCTTCAGTAAACCCGACTGGTTCCTACCCTTGCAGTCAGGCCTGCACCAAATTCATCTGCGTGGCTCTCCAGCTGAGAGGGACATCCTGGCCATCTGAACAACGATTTAGGACCTGCTGCTGCTGCAAATTTTCTGTGTTTCTCTGAGAAATCAGGCCCATATTTTTAACCTACAAATAATCAAAAGTTTATTTTACAATGAGCACAGGTAAGGTGCTTTGGCTCTCACCTGTGAAGGAGATTTAGAGCAGACAGGCCTAGTCCATGCTGGTGTCCATGTTGACAGGTGACATTAGTGTACTTTAAAGAACAATTGTCCTCCCGGAGAGCAACGCAGCTGCTGTGGAGGCTGCCACAGGCCTTCAGCTCATGGATTGATTCTGTGCTGAGGCTAAGACAGGCAGCTAACCATGGAAGCACTGGCCAGCAGGACCCCCTGAGCTGCTCTCACTGTCACTGGGCTATTGAATTAGCTTATTGAATCAGCTTAAGCCTAGGAGCTGAACTGTGTAAGGCATTCTTCATGAGTGTGGCCAGTAGAGAAGACCCAGGGGTGGCTCCTGAAAATGACGGCCCTTATCACCTGAGAGGTAAACGCTGGACTTTTCCTTACAGGTTTTGCACCTTTAAAGTGTTCCTCTAGAACTTTCAGGAAAGATTGCCATGAGCATTTCTTGGGCCTTGCACCCATGACCACATTTCATTCATCACTGTTGAATTTGGTAGACTTATTGAAAATTTCAAAATTGTCTGCACTGGGATAAGTCTTGGAACCTCATTTGGCATGAAATCGGGCCTCCCCAGGATTAGCCCCAGTGGAGGTGCCTGTTCAGCCTGCCCCGCCCGGCTTTCTTCCTGGGGCACCCACGGCGTGGTAGGACCGTGCAGTTTGCAGCAGCAGCAGCCGTGTCCTCTGCAGCCATGTGGCAGGACACAGGTAAGCTAAGACTGTCCCTGGAGTGCAGAGTGGAGCCAGGAACGCAGCCTGGGAAAGGCGGTTCTTCTCGATTCTTGCAACTCAGGCCTCCTGAGTTGAAAGCCAATCTGTAGGCCCCTTAAGCAAGAACTGCTTTCCCACCTCCTTGCTCTGAGGGCCTTTTCTTGCTGTGACAGTATTTGTGGCACTGAAGAGGATACAGAAGCTTGAGCCTTCTTTCTGACTTCCACTTTCTGGGGCAGAGAGCTTTTTTCTATGTAGCACATTGCAGTCTCACCGCCATCAGAAAACACCATCCTGTTCATGGTTTATACTGAATTTGCAAACTACTGATATTGTTTTTCAATAACCACTTGTGTCTCGCATCAACCATGAGAGGTGGGAAGAGGTACACGGTATCTCTGCAATAAAACTTCTGCCCAGTTCTACCTCTGCTGAGCAAAGGGTACTTTTATATGTAGGTGTAGACCTCCTTCCCTTATAACCTGACTTGGTGCGTCTTGAGACAACACGATGGAGTCCAAAGACAATTTGAAACAAAGGTGGATGTAAACTCTCTTGGCTGTATTTCGTTCCTTTTCTGAACTCTCCCTTTTGATACTGCTTCTCTGTTTTGAATGTCCGTCAGTATATGAAGGGTACGGCACTGTTCTGATGACGCTGCTGCATTCATCCTCCCGTGGTAACCCAGGACCAAAGGTCCAGACACGATTGTTCCCATTTTGATATGTAACGAGAAAAAATGGGGTCTCATGCAATACAAATGTATTGGGCTGCACTTAGCAAGGTTTACCCTTGCAAGTAAAAATGATTAACCGTGAAGCGTAACAAATTCTGTATTTAGTTGTTGTGATTTTTGTTTTTGGTTTTTCTTTTTTTTTTTTTTTTTTTTTTTTTTGTAAGATTCTTAAATAAATGAAACCGGCTAATCTGCTTCTCTCTCTGTTTTCTTTGTCTGGGTTCCGAGCTGTCTCAGTGCCACCACGCTCACCTAGAGAGCGGCTTTGTGTTGGCATTGTACATCAAGTGCATTACAGAAACATCAGTTGCATTATAGGAGACTCGCGCGGTGTGGAGAGATGGAGTCCAGCACTCTGTTAGAGCAGGAAATGTACGCAGCCTCCTTTAGACAGCCCTGGGCCTGGGCTCAGGTCCTGCCTCTGCCCCTGAGACTCGGGTCACCAAGCCCTCCCTGAAAGGGGCCACAGACCAAGGAGAGCCACGAGGGCTGCGGGACGTGGGGTACGCGGCTTCCCGTTTAGAAGCCACTTCTGGTGTTGAGCAACCATCCAGCCTGCGAATCTAAGGCTGAACTCGGCTTATTAAGAAACAAAGCAGTGTAGACGGGCAGTCCAGCCCTGTGGGCGCTTTCCGTATCTGTCTCCATAGTCCTCAGCCCTCTAGTTTTCAAATGAACTTACTTTGCTCGTAAACTATGAAAGGACTTTTAGTTTCTAATGTTTGTGGAATCACAAACATTATTTAATATTCACGTATTTAATATTCACATATTTAATATTCACTTAGTGTTTAATAAGCAACTGTATGTCGCGCATTGGGCCACACGCAGTCCCCGGGAATGATTCCTCTTGAGTAGTTATTCTGGCATCAGAGACTAAACACACGATGGGGTCCTGGGAGTTAGGAAGAAAAGAGGAATGCCATGTTGCCATGGCAGCCTGCCTGAGGGTGGGGGACCCAGGAGGTGATCGACCCTTGTGCTGGCACCTGATTGCCTGGAAGCTGGGGTGGATGGAGAGAGGAGTGTGACACTGTCATGCTGGGACTGAGCTCTGGGCTCAGTGACAGAATAATGATTGGCCAACAAGTCCAGTCAGCTCTTTGCACTGGCTTGGGAAGCCAGAGGGTTTGGGGATGAATGGGAGAGGCGACATCTCGAAAAGGAGGATGGTTTGGTGCCCAACAGTAACTCCATCCCTTTGCCTCACGTGTGAGCACCGTCGCTCTCACTCTAGAGATGAGCCGGGCACAGAGGTCCGTGTGCCTGCAAGGGGCGTCCCCAGCGAGGGGCGTCCCCGCAGGTGTTCAGGTCTGTTCCGTCCAGACCCGCAGGACGGGATCACACCGATGGAGTTTTTTAAAGGTTTGGAATATGGCCTGTTTGGGAGTCTCTCTGGGGGTTTGAAAGGCTCAAGAGAATCATTCTATTTGTAGCTTGCAGTGCTTAAGGGGATTTAATCAAGTTTGTAAATGGTGTTAATGTTTAGGCGAATTTAATCTGTCAAATACATAATGATCATTGAGCATTAGTTGAAGAACAAGTGAAAGGGAGGGAGGGTTTTACATTTTAACTAAAGTATTTGTAAGTTGAGCCTGAAGACTGAAAGGAAGCTTGGTTTTTAAATGTGTAACCTTAACAAACTATTAATTTGTATAAGAATTGAGAGACCAGGCCAGACTTCCTGTAGACCCTGCACCTCCCGGCTGAGTTTTTGTGTCCGGTTTACTTTGACCGTGCTCCCCTTTGGTGTTTTCTCTGTACTCAAGTCCACTCCCAGCCTCGCCTCAGGTGCCCCTGGATCCCCACACCATTGACATTTGGGCCAGGCCATTCTTTGGAGAGTGGGGGGCTGTCCTGGGCACTGTAGCATGTTTAGCAACACCTAGCCTCTATCCACTAGATAGATGCCAGCAGTATACACTGCACCTGCCCCTAGTTGGGACAATCCAAAATGTCTCCAGACATTGCCACATACCCTCTGAGAAGCAAACTCGCCCCTGGCTGAGAGCCACTGCCCGACGCAAATGAGTCCCAAAGAGGCAAAAAGCTGGTGATCTGTGTGTACACGCACACGAGTGTGTGTATGACCCAGAGGATGAGGCCTGGAAACGAGGCACCACCCCTGAGACACGGAAAATACAAATGTTCACTGGCTGGGGGGTTGGAGTATGTGCCATACCATTTCCATAAGAATGAATATTTATCAGCTAGTCATTTGAGAGCATGATGTAAAGAAGCCATCTGTGGAGGCCTCTCTGGAGGGAAAGGTGGCTAAAAGAAATGTGCAAAATGCTTATTTTTAGAGTCCAGTTCTCAGCAAGTTGGCTTCGTCCTCCGGCAGCTGCCCACTCTGGGCGGCAAGTGCATTGCTGGGTTAGGAGAGGCGAGTTGCCATGCTGTCGGTTCCCAGTCTGCGTCGTTCAGTTAGGAATTACCAGCAAGCATGCAAAGGGAAGGTGGCTGGGTGCGTCTGGAGTGCTTCGTTTTGATGTTTCTGGTGGGTTGTTTGCTTGAATAAGGAACACGGGCACATGACAGAAATCAACAGGCAGATGAGACCATAACAGTAAACGCTTCTCCCTCTTTTCTCTACTTGTGCTGCTCGGCCCCGTTCTTCCCAAGGCAGTCACTCGTGCCAGCCTCTTCAGTTTCCTTTCTAGGGCAACTTGAGAAGATACATTTTTTTTTTTTTTTTAAAGATTTTATTGGGGAATTGGGGGAGGGGAACAGACAAGTTGCTGTCCTTTTGTCCTTCAGTCTAGTTGCGGAGGACATTGCTTCACTGGCCCATGTTGGTATCGTCACTGCGCTCTTCCCGGATGAGGCAGATCGGTCGCCGGCCTCTGGATGGTCGCTCACCGCGGCTATTGGCCGCTCACACTGGCTGCCGGTCACTCACTGTAGCCTATGGCAGCCCACTGCAGCCCCACTGCAGCCTATGTCATCGCTGGTGGCTCACGGGCAGCCCAGCTCCAGGTGGAGCTGTTGTTCACCATCTTATCTGTAGAGGGCAAGGTCAATGGCCCTCATGTGGGATCCGAACCAGCGGACCTGCTGCTCAGAGCTGGTGTCCCAAGTCAACTTAACCAACGAGCCACTCGGCCGGCCCGAGAGGGTAAATTTTTTGAGTATCACAAAAAATGCTGTAGCTTCTGCTGTTTACCTTTGGTTCCAGGCAAGATTCATTTTCATAGAGATTAATGTGCGAGCCCTTTAATTACTGGAAAAATCCAAACGAGAGTAAGTTATTAACTGTAGGAAATTGGGGAATGCAACAGCGCGAGCCTTCAGTAGAAAGGCTAAGTGTTGTGTGAAGGTGGCCGCTGGTTAGAGCAGCAGGAAGCCCTGAGGCCCCCCTTTCACGTCCAGTCCTCCATGAGATGATGCTATACTTTCAATTGCTGCATTACTGCTGGGTTTCTGTTTAGTCCGTTCCCACGTGTGTGTGTTTCTATAAGAATAGGTGTATTACGTCCCCAATGGTTGCAGGTCCCATTTTTGGTGTTTCGTTCTGCCCATAGGGAATCAGGCCTAAGGAACATAAACTCTTGGGCCAGCCAAGTAGCGTGGTGGTTAAGAGCTGGATTGTGATGCCAGCGGCATGGGTTCAGATCCCACATATGAGGGCCAGTGACACTGCCCTCTTAAAAAAAAAAGAAAAAAGAAACATAAACAGGAATTGGCAAACGATGGCCCATGTGGGGAACAAACCGGCAACCTTGGTGTTCTCAGCACCACGTTCTAACCAGTTGAGCTAACCGGCCACCCCTAGTTTTTACTTTCTTAAATGGTTGAAAAAAATAAAACGAAGACTATTTTGTAACAGGAGAGTTACATGAAATTCAAATTTCAGGGTTCGTAAATAAAATTTTATTTAAGGAACCTGAACATGGCACACTCGTTGAGGCATTGTCAAGCCTGCTTTAGCGCTGCTATGACAGAGTTGCATAGAGACCATATATATGGCCTCCAAAGCCTGAAATAGTTACTATCAGACCCTTTCGCAGGAAAACCTTTGCAGGCTTCTGGTCTAAAATCAGCAGTCATGGCAGAAATGTAGTTGAAAAGTAATAAATTGGGGAGCAGACCTCTGATCAAAACCCAGCTTCATAGCTATACAGTATGGTTTGCTGTTCTGAGGGTGTAACTGCCCTGCAGTCACTCACTGTGACAGGATAATCGTGACACTTCGTCCACATCTTGTCTGGCTGTCAAACTGTTGGGTCCGGCCACCTACATAACTAGTTTCTTTTTTTCTTTCTTTTTCTTTTTTGAGGGCTGTGTCACTGGCCCTCATATGTGGGACCCGAACCGGGGCCGCTGGCTTCCCAGGCCAGCGCTTAACCACCCACCGCGCCACTCGGCCGGCCCTGTAACTAGTTTCTTAAGTCAGTCAGTGGTCTCCAAACTTTTTTGGTCACATTGTCCAATAAAAATATGCAACATTGCTTAGCATACCTCCACTATGGTTAAGGTGCATGTGTGTGGCTGTGCTGACATATACACAGTAAATCCCACATAAACAGAATTCTAATATTGCCTAACTCCTACAAGTCACCCTTCTTACACCTGGGTCAGGTGCACCCCACTTTGGAGCCCATGCCCCAGAATGTGGTTCAGCGATGGAAACAGTTCCAAAATGATTGACAGGCCTTTCTGGACTGAAGTTTTTCACTAGAGAAAATGGCACATGGGTTGGTTGTCTGCCTTCTTGGGACGTTAGAGTTTCAAGAATTCTTAGAGCTCCATGCTTTGAAACCTTCCCAATCTTAACAGGTGAAACTGAGGTCCGGGAAGGTAAGAAAAGTTACTTGAGGTCTAAACAGAGTAAATGGTGGGCCCAGAGCTAACACTGGTCCCCTGTTCTTCCAGGCCAAGCTCCTCCTCTGGGCTCCTCCTCCTTCCAGTCTGCTCTGCTCCATGGCAGTCCACTCTGAAATGCCCATTAAATTGTTCTGGATCATTCTAAAACCACTCATTAAAAGGTGCCTGTTTGAGTGAGTTTCATACAGATGCCTTTTAGTGGAGCCACTAGTGATGCTTGTTTCCCCTTTTAGGGGTTCTAACACTTAGACATGGAAGAGGAGAGAAGGAAAATACCCGATCCTTTTTCAAGCCTGTTATAGTGGGTTGAATGGCAGTCCCCCCAAAAGTACGCCCACCTGGAATCTGTAAATGAGACCTTTTTGGAAAAAGGTCTTTGCAGATGGAATTAATTTAAGGATCTCAAGATGAGATCATTTGAAGTAGGGTGAGTCCTAAACCCAATGACAAGTGTCCTTAGAAGAGAAGGGGGGAAGACACAGAAGAAGGCCGTCTGCAGGCAGGAAAGGAGGGGTGCTGCCAAAGCCAAGGGACACCTGGAGCCACCAGGAGCTGGAAGGGGCGAAGGACTCTCCTAGAGCCTTTGGAGGGAGCATGGCCCTGCCAGCACCTTGATTTCAGACGTGTGGCCTCCAGAACTGTGAGGTAATACATTTCTGTTGTTTTAAGCCACCAATTCGGTGGTAATTTGTTGTGGCAGGCCCAGGAAACACACATGTATGTTACAGAAAGTGAGTTGTGAGCAGGAAAAATATGAGAACCCGAGTCCTTGCAGAAGAAACCTAACTAGACCATTCAATGATACAGCTCTTCCTTTCAAGAAGCTCAGACTCATGGAGGAGACAGACCAGATTAAGTGCCATGGCAGGCATTCATGGAGGGGTAGCCTGCCAGGGAAGGCTCTTTAGAGATGGGATAGTTAAACAGGGCTTTGATGGGTGAACAGGAGTTTGCCAAGTACAGCACGAAGGCAACTTGGTGTAATGAAGCCTGAGCTGTGGAATGAACAAGTACTGGGGTCACACTCCAGTCTGGCCTGAAAAATAGTAACAAATAGTGGGAGGTGAGGGGTCAGGGGAGACAGCTAATTGTGGCTGCCATGCCTAGAGCAAAAAGCTTCATGACATGATGGGGACTGTCTTCCCTGCTACCCCCAGAACAGTGCCTGACACTTAGTAGATACTCAATAAATATTTGTTGAATAAAAGGAGAAAGAAACACATGATCTAAATAGATGCAGACAAAGCATTTAGCAAAACCTAACACTTTCATGATAAAAACACTCAACAAACTAGTAATAAAAGCAAACCCTCAACTTGATCAAGGGCATTGATGAAAAGCCCCATCATACTAAACGATGAAACATTAAAATCTTACCCCTAAGATCAAAAACAAGGATGCCTGCTCCCACCACTCTAGCCAACATTGTCTGCAAGGTTCTAGTCAGGGCAGTTAGCCAAGAAAGAGAAATAAAAGACATCCCATTTGGAAAGGAAGAAGTGAAACTCTATTTGCAGATAACATGATCTTATATACAGAAAACTCTAAAGAATCCTAATACACATAAAAAAATTAGAGCTGATAAGTGAGTTCAAGAAAGTTGGAGGAGGGCCAGCCGAGTGGCACGGTGGTTGGGAGCTGGCTTGGGACGCCAGCGGCCCCCGTTCAGATCACACATGGGAGGGCCAGTGACACTGCCCTCTATAAAAAAAAAGCTGGAGGATACAATACAACATACAAAAATCAAGGGTATTTGTACATGCCCAAATGAACAATCTGAAAATTACAACAATTCCATTTCAATAGCATCAAAAATAATGACATACTGGGGTCAGCTGAGTGGCTCAGTTGGTTAAGAGCGTGAGTTCTGGGCAACAGGGTTGCCGGTTTGATGCCCACATGGGCTAGGGAGCTGCGCCCGAGCTGAGCTGCTGCTGAGCTGGTGAGAACGCATGCTCTTAGCATGCTCTTAGCAGCAAGGTTGCCGGTTCAACCCCCACATGGGATGGTGGACTACACCACCCCGCCCCAATGAATGGGTTGTCGGAAAAGTCATGACGAATTTTTGCAATGAAAAGAAGAAAAAATATGTCATGACTTTTCTGACAACCCAATAGATTGAAAGCGGCGACTGGACTTGGAGCTGAGCTGCGCCCTCCACAACTAAGATTGAAGGACAACAACTTGACTTGGAGCTGATAGGTCCTGGAAAAACACAATGTTCTTCCCCAACTCCCCAACACTGTTCCCCTCCCCAATTCTCCAATAAAATCTTAAAAAAAAAAAATGAGGGCCGGCCGAGTGGCGCGGTGGTTAAGCGCTGGCCTAGGAAGCCAGCGGCCCCGGTTCGGTCCCACATATGAGGGCCAGTGATACTGCCCTCAAAAACCCCCCCCCCCAAAAAAAAAATGACATACTTAGGAATAAATTTAACCAAAGTGCAAGACTTGCACACTGTAAACTATAAAACACTGTTGAAGTTAAAGAAATAAGACCCATATAAATGGAAATCCATCCTGCATTCATGGATTGGGAGACTTCATAGTACAATTAAGATAGCAATACTGGCTAAATTAATACACAGATTTAATACAAGTCCAATCAAAATTCCAATAGCCTTTTTGTGTGTGTGGTAAAAATGGACAAGCAGATCCTAAAATTCATATGGAAATGTAAGAGATCCAGAAGAGCGAAAACAATCTTGAAAGAGAAAAACAAAACGGGAGCTGTCATGCTTCCTAAGTACAAAGCTACAGTCATCAAAGCAGTGCTGGAACAGGCATGAGGACAGACAGATCAATGGAATAAACTGAAAGTCCAGGAATAAACCCTCAACAAGGGTGTCAAGACCATTCCGTGGAGAAAGAACAGTCTTTTCGACAAATGGTGCCAGGACAACTGGATACGCACCTTCAAAGAATGATGTGGCCCACCTCACATCATACACAAAAATTAACAGTGCATTAAAGACTTAAATGTAAGGGCCGGCCAAGTGGCTCAGTTGGTTAAGAGCTCGCTCAAGAGTGCGAGCTGAGCTCTGAGTGAGCAACAGCTGTTCGATGCCCAGCCCGAGCTGAGCTGCCAACAGGTGGCAGGATGGCTCAACTAAAAAAAAAAAAAAAAAAAGACTTACATGTAAGAACAAAAACTATAAAAACTTTTCAGAGAAAACACAGGTGAAAAATCTTTATGACCTTGGGCTAGATATCATACCAAAAGCACAAGCAGCCAAAGAAAAAAATAGATTGATTGGACTTCAAGGAAATAAAACTTGTGTGTGTCAAAATCCCTACAAAAAAAAAGAAAGACTACCCAAAGAACAAGAAAAACTATTTTCAAATTATATATCTGAAGGGACCAGTATCCTGAATACATAAAGAACTCTTACAATTTAACATAAAAAAGGAAATTCAATTAAAAAATAGGCACAGGATTGGAATAGATATTTCTCCAAAGAAGATACACAAATGACCAGTATGCATGTAAAAAGATGCTCAGCGTCACTATCCATTAGGGAAATGTCACCGAAAACCAGGAAATGCTAGCTCACACCCACTGGGATGCCTAAAATAAAAAATTCAGGTAAGAACAAGTATTGGTGAAGATATGGAGAAATGGGAACCCTCATACACTGCTGGTGGGAATGTAAAGTGGTGCAGCCACTATGCAAAGCAGTTTGATGGTTCCTCAAAAAGTGAAACATTAAAAAACAGAAAGTGAAATAAGGTTATGGTAATTCCATTCTGGTATATAACCCAAAGAGTTGAAAACATACATTCACACAAAACCTTGTTCGCAAATGTTCATAGCAGCCATACACATAACAGCCCAAATGTGAAAACAACCCAAATGCCTGTCAACTGGTGAATAAACAAAATGTAGGGTATCCATGCAAAGGATTATTATTCAGCCATGAATAATAAAGAAATAATGTACGGATACATGTTACAGCATGGATGAACCTTGAAAACATGATGAATGAAAGAAGATAAAGGTCATATGATCCCATGTATACGAAATGTCCAGAACCAGTACGTCCTAGAGACAAAGAGTAGTGGTTGCCTAAAGCTAGGGGTAGTGGGAAAAGGGTAACTGCTATGGGGCATGGAGTTTCTTATGGGGGTGACAGAAATATTCTAGATAGTGGTGATGATTGTATAATGCTGAATATGTTAAAAAGCACTACGGTGTATATTTTAAAAGGGTGGATTTTATGCTAAAGGAATTGTATCTCAATTAAGAACAAGACGAAAAACGTTTTTCGATGATGATCAGGACTTAAAAGTGAAGGGTGGTGAAAATAGAACCATATTACGAAAGAGGCCAGGACGTTTGTAGAAGGGACAGGGGCAGGCCACTGAGATCTGGATTCTTGCCCCAATGACATGGAGGTGCAGTGGGACAGCTCACAGGTGGTGGTGCCAGGATTAGGGCCTGCCCTGGCAGCCCTCTGCTTGTAGCTGCCGGCCCTGCACTGCCCAACAGGAAAACCACTAGCTCTTGTGGCCATTGCATGTTTGAAAGGTGGCTAGTCTCAATCCAGATGCGCTGTGTGAAATACACACTGGCTTTTGAAGACTTCATGTGATAAAATTAATGTGAAATATCTTAATTTCTTTATATTCATCACATATTGAAAACAGTGGGGTGGACATATTAAAAAAAAAATATATATATATATATATATATATATAATCTCAAAGATTGTCACCAGTTTCTTCTTACTTTCTAAAATGTGACTACTGAAAATTTGAAAATCACATTTGTGGCTCACAATATATTTCTTTTTTGTTTTTTGAGGGCAGTGTCACTGGCCCTCATATGTGGGAATGAACTGGGGCCGCTGGCTTCCCAAGCTTAACCACTGCGCCACTCTGCCGGCCCTCACAATATATTTCTATCAGGTAGTGCTACCCTGGGGAGTGGGGGTTGGGGCAAAGGGGAAGGTGACTATTTATGAAAAAAAAATTTTCGCTGAGTGTCCTTGGAGGAACTAGCCTAAAGCTCATCACAAGGGGTGCTGCTTAAGCTGGGGAGGGGATGTCACCTGCACCTTCTACCCCAAAGGGAAGGCGTGGTGGGTGGTATCCTACCCCTCTAGGGCAGCGAGGAACCTCCCTAGGCTAGATCCAGGTGTCTGACTGTCTGGGTGGGACAAACGTGAACATTTGCAAGCCATTGTGATTAAAACGAGGGAAAAGGGTGGGCCTCTTGGGTGTTGTGACGAGCTTTACTATCTAAGCAGAACTCTAAAAAATAGAACCTTCAAAAGCTTAATCATCTAATCCCACATCCATCTGATGATCACATGTCAGTCAGATTTAAGGGTGGGCTTGAGGTGGGGTCGAAGGAGGCACAAAAATGGTACCAGAAACCCCAGGAGAGCGGGGAAACTTTGCCAAGTTCATGCTTGCACCTTAGCACCTACAACAGTGCCCGGCCCATGGCAGGCGCTTCTTAAATATTTAAATGAGTTAAGATGCAAAATGATGTGAACGCCAGGGTGGATTTTCCAGGGGGACAAATTCTTCTGGCTTTTGTCAGCCTCAAAGGGTTAAAAAAAAACCCTCCACTTCCTACAGACAGGGACGTGACATGTCTTTGACATCCATGTCAAGAATTGGTGGTTTTTCTTCTGGGGACTCAGCCGGGCTGGGCGTCTGGAACGGTCGACGCGCCTAAAAAAACCCACACCATTCGCCACCATTTTCTCCAGGTAATTTTCCATCCCTGCCCCCACCGTCCAGGAGGGAAAAAGTGCCGGTGACACGCGCCCTCGCTGTTCGAGAAAATAAAATAAAATCGAGAACGAAGCGGCGACACACACGCTGTGCCGGCGCCGAGCCGGAAGCGCGGAGCGGGGCGCGCCACGCGGGACCCCGGCCCCCCAAACTTTGCCAAGTTGCGGGCGCCGCGCGCGCGGGGCGCGGCCGCGCGCGGAGCCGCCCCCTGACGCCGGGCCGCCCCTCCCGGCCCGGGCCGGCCCCGCGGGCGCGCCTCAAAGTTCGCGGCCGCCCCTGCGCCCGCCCGATGTATGGGTGACATACTGCGGCGGCGGCAGGGGGAGCGACGGCCATATTTGCCGGCGCGGCCCGAGCCGCCCACAACAAAAAGTGCGCGGGCGCTCGGCGGGCGCTCGGACGCCGGGCCCGCCTCGCCGCCGCCCCGGCCCCGCAGCGCCCCGCGCGCCCCGCCGCCCGCGGGGATGTCCTACAAGCCGAACTTGGCCGCGCACATGCCCGCCGCCTCCCTCAACGCCGGTGAGTGCGCGCCGCGCGCGCCGCCCGCCAAGTGCCGCCAAGTTGCGGGCCCCGCGCGCCCGGCCCGGGGGCGGCCCGGGGAGGCCGGGGGCGGCCGCCGCCATGATGCCGCGCTCGCGCCGCCAAAGTTGGCGGGCGCGCCCCGCCCCGCCCCGCGCGGGCCTCGGGCCGGGGCCGCGCCGGGGCCTCGGGGCGCGGGGCGCCGCCGCCGTGCCCCCGCGCCGGCGGCCGGGGACTCGGCGGGGAGCGCGTCCCCGGCCCCTTGTTCCTCCGGCTCCCGGGCGGCTCGGCGAGGGCCCCTGCCGGCGGGAGTCGGGAGCGGCGGGGCGCGGGGCCCGGGCGCCGGCGGGGAGCGGGGCGCAGGCCCGGGCTGCGGGGGCGCACGTGTGCGGGGCCCGGCCTGCGCGGGCGGGGCTGGGGGCGGCGGCGGGCGGCGGGGGCGCGGACGGGGGTCACCTGCGGGGCCGGGGCTCGGTCCTCCGTGGAGGTGCAGCCTGGCACGTGGGAGCGGGGGTGCCCAGGACGGGGCCCGGGGGGCGTCCCCCCCGGGCGTGCGCGCGTGGAAGAAGTTGGAGAGGCTGGGGGGCCCCTGAGTGGCTGTGGGGGGCCATCGCCGCCAGGGCCCCCGGGTCGGGGCCCCCAGGTCTGGGCCTGGAAGCCCCCTCCTGCTGCAGAAGTTGGGAGGCGCCGCCCTCCCCCTCCCTGGGGCCGGAGCCCGGCAGTCCCAGGAAACTCCTGCAGAAGTTGCCAGGCTGCTGCCGGCTGTGCCCGGGGGCTCACCCTGGGGACTGAGGGAGGCCGGCCGAGGGGGACGTGAAATTGTGGGGCTCGGACTTGCCCGGCTTTGTGCCCTCACCAGGGCCCTTCTCCTTTAGACACTTGCTTGGAAACCGACTCCCCCAAAGCAGGCACGTTGTGCGGGGGAGGGGCCAGAGGTGGGAAACGGGAGACGGAGGACTGGCCTTCAGGTCAGAAATGCCACGCTGGCAGTTGGCCGCGAGTCTCGGGCCTTGTCTCTAAACGGTGACTCCCTAACTCCAACCATCTGAAGAGGGACCTAAAAAAGCTGTGTGTGTGTGTGTGTAGTTTGAACTTCTTGCACACAGATTTGGGGATTAGAAAGGGTTAAGATTCAGGGTACTCTTGTGGGGATAGTTGCGTTGTCAAATGTGGGTTCTGATCCCCTAGAGCAAGCAGCACTATTTTCTCAAATGTTCTCACCTGCTCTGGCGTCTGCAACCCTTATAGAGACAGGCTTTGTGGCCCAGGTAAGGTAAGCTTTCTCACGGCCTCCCTCATCTGTCATCTCTGGGGTGGGAAAGGTGAGGATCTTACACCAGCCTGGACAGGTGAGAACTCTCAATCCTGACCTAGGAATAGTCCAGGCAGGGGTCCTAAACTGGGACCTTTGGGAACTGGGGTCACAGAGTGACAGGGGTACCCACTTGGGACCCCTGAAGCCCTGTTCTGGGTGGCTAGCAGCTCTGTGCAGGTTTTCCTGTTTCTCCTATGGTGAATTTCAGGCGCGCTGAGGTCCCCGGATCTCTGGTGTTTCGGTGGGGGCTGCCCCCTTCCCCGTGGACACCTTTAGAAAGCCCCATCTCCCCTGCCGTTCGCATCCAAGATGGACTCTCCGCTGCCGCTCCTCCGGCTTCCTTGTCATCATCCCTCACGCCCTCCAGCCCTGCCTCCTGCACACGGGTTGCCAAGCCGCGGCTTGGCCGGCGGTGGCAGTGGCGGAGTTAGACAAAGCCCCCGCCTCCCTGATGGAGAGGCCCCCCCACCTCCAAGGCGCCCCAAGTGGCGGGAAGGCCGCCAGCTCCCCAGGCCGCTCTTTGTCTGGCGTGGGGGCGGGGAGCTGTGCCTGGCCCCAGGAGCTGCTGGCCTCTGCCAGTCCCTCCCTCTGCTCGGCCTCCCTGGTCCCTGCACACTGCGCGCATTGTCTGAGATGCTCGGAGACGCGGCACTCACGCCCAGTCTGGTTTTCGGCCTGGCCTTGTGCAGCCCAACCTTTTGGCCCTCCCTGTGTCCGCAGGAAGGAGTGGGCATGAGTGTAACTCAGGGCCCTCGCCAACTCTCCAGGGACACCTGCCCGACTCTCAACACAGAGTAAGGGACAGCACTGGCACAGAATTGGTGTCACCTGCCACATCACCTAGGTTACCCCTGCAACCAAACCCCGGCCAATTCTCGTTCCTCCTCTGTCCCTTAGCCCCCAAGACCTAAGCCCAGCACCATGGAAGAACAGGCCCTGGAGCAATGTGGGGAACCATTGCCTCAGCTGGAGAAACTGAAGCCCAGAGAGGGAAGGGGCTTGTCTAACGTTACACAGCTCTGTAGGGCACAGCTGGACTAGCACCTAGACCCTTGCCTGTGGAAGAGAAGACAGGCCCGGGAGGCAGAAACCCAGTGAAACAAGCAAGAGGAGAAGGAGGGCAGGAAAATGCCTGGGAGGTGGCAGCCCATCTCTGCCGGGGAGCTGGTGTCTTCCCCTCCCCAGCCTCACATTTAGTATCCGGGCCTTTCAGAGAAGTGTCATAACTTCTAGTGGTCAGGATTGAACTCAGGTCTGGGGCTGCAAACCCTGAGCTACCCAGACCACACTCACTGGAAATTGGGATTTGGATGATGTGAGGGGAGCTGGGGGCACCCACCCTGCCCCAATTCCTGTACTCTGGCCGCTGCACACCGCGGCTGCCTTGGACGGAGATCAAAGCATGACAGTTCGTCCCCATCCTGAACAGCACGTTTCTACAGTGCCTTAGCACCCCCACTTTAGAGGCTCAGAGTTGCCCAGTGATGTGCCCCGTTACCAGCTTGGAGGTATCAAAATCCATGTTTTCTGATTGGGCTTAAACCTGGGCCCTGGTGAGTAAATCTAGGGCAGGCCTATGACCAAGGAAGATATCTTGGATATAGAGTGTTGGGGTGTTAGCCTCTTATGTGCTGTGCGGCCCGGAGCAGCGCCTACCCTCTCTGGTCTTATTTCTCTCTATAGTGAGGGGCTCCAGGGCTCTCTAGGGCCCCTTCCAGCTCCATCAGCCTGAGCTCCTGACCTTCCTTCCTCTCGCCCCTCCCCTTGCCCACACTAGATGAGCAGCTGGTCGGTTTAGCCAGCCTGGCACCAGCTGTCCCTCCCCGGGGCCAAGTCTGCAGAGCCCGCTGTGTGTGTGAGAGAGACCGTTTGGCTCTGCAGGCGGCAGGGCGGGGGAGCTGCTCCTCGGCCGGCCCGGGCGTGGAGGCAGGCGGGCAGCTGCTGAGGAGGGCTAGGTAAATTCTCCATGGTTACCGCTGTTTGTAATTCTGCAGGACATCCTTTACCCGCTAATGGCCACTCGGACGCCATTATGGGTCTGCATGCTTCCAGCTCCTGCGCTGGATGGAGCTAGAAAATTCCCTGCTGAGGACCTTCCAAGCCCCCGATTCAGGAGACTCCATTCTGAGCTGGGTCCTGGCCCACGTGGTCCCTCACTGCTGAGGGACAGTGTCTCCGAGTGTTGTAGTCCATAAGTGGAGCCTTATCCCTTCCTTCTTGGGGTATGAGCCATCTGGATACTGAGTCAGATTGTCAAGAGTCCTGTCCCCTTTTGGGGGAGAGAGCGACGGGCTCAGAGGTTGAGGGGCTTGTCTGAGGACGCACACAGGCCTCCAGCTTCCTCACTTTGTGTCAGTGCCCCAGTTCCCAGCCAGGGTTGGGTCTCTGAGCTCCAGACCTTCCCTGTGTCTTACCACGTAGCCCAGCAGAAGTTTGGGCCCATGAAGTCTTATCCCAGGTGTGGACCAGCCTCAGTAGCAGGTGGGCTCTTGTGGCAGCAGTAGGGTTCTAGGCTATCAATGTCAGGGGAGCAGGACTCAGAGAAAAGGGGCTGGCCAGGCTTAGGCTGAGAATAGCAGTAAATGTCATCTTTGGTACCAGTCCCAAATGCATGGATGAGAAGGCTGTCTGTGATCGATTAGCCATGTCTGCTGTGGTCGTTAGTGTGAAGATCAGGCCTGTTAGCTATATTTTACTGTCAGTCATCTAGGCCAAGTGTCGGCCGAGGCCATACTAGAGGACAAGGAGCAGGGCTCTCTGTCCTGCAGAGACCAAAGGCCACTGTTGATGGCATGGGTTGTGGGCAGGGGAACTGTTGCAGAACCCGGAGTCCTTGCCTTGGGTACAGCTGGTCAAAGGAACACGATTTCTGAGGCCTGTCTCCTTCCCCCTAGCTGGGAGCGTCCACCCACCCTCCACCAGCATGGCCACGTCCTCACAGTACCGGCAGCTGCTGAGTGATTACGGGCCACCGTCTCTCGGCTATACCCAGGTATGATGGGGTGATGCGCAGCGGGAGAGTTCTGGGGGGGCCTGAGCACTGCGGGAGGGGGCGGGGGTGGGAGAGCCAGACGAGCAGAGATGGTAGAGTGGAGGAGCTTCCTCACGCCAAGGTCCTGGCAGTGTTCATGTTCAGGGCTCAAGGCATCAGAGCAGAGGGGTGGCAAGGAATTTATGGGGGACCCTGAGCGATGGGACCGTGCAGGGGAGCCCCCTCCTTGCCAGCCCGAGAGCCACAGCTCCTGTTGGGGCCAGCACTCCACGTGTCTCCCTGGCGCCTGATTCCTGAGGAAGGAAGGCCTGCCCTTGATGCAGTGCCCACGCCGGCTCCACAGGTTGTGGCCCCAGCCAAGAAGAGGTGGGCCCATGTCCTGACGGAGTCCAGTGTGCTGCCTTGGGAGCTGGTGACCCCTGCGCCAGGCCACTTGGGTTTACGCCTGGTCCCATCACTTAGGAGACTGACCCCCTCTTGGCAACCTCGCTGAGACTCGGTTTCCTCACTGTCAAGTGGGGGTCGCCGGGGCAGTAGGAGCATCAGTGGAGGAAGCCACCGCTCCAGCTGCAGCTGCACCTGCCAGGGAAACGCGGCCCGCGGAGCGACCAGCGCGCGGTGCCCGCGGTCGCCAGCTGCAAGATTCCCTCCTGTGGCCGGAGCTCGGCCACATTCTGAGGTCGCCAGGGAAGCCATCCCTGGGAAGGAGGTGGCGGCTCCCAGACCATGCCCCGCCAGGCCGTCCTGTCTCAGGGGGAGAAACGGCCGTGGTGGGAGGACGGGTTGGGGCGCAGCCTGGAGGGGGCGTGCAGGGCCCTGGCCACGCCGCCATGGTGGGAACAGCAGTGGGAACAGCAGGAGGATGACCGCGGGGCCACGAGGAGGCTGTGGCATCCTCCCCGGGAGCTGGACCGGGAGAGGAGGGAGGGCCACAAGGCCGAGAAGCAGAGGCGGCAGAGAAGGAGGGAGGAGCAGGCGAGGGCCTGGCAGTGGGATGCTGAGGTCCGTAGGATGGAGAACTAACAGGACTCGAGGAAAGCCCTTGATTATATCCCAAAGGATGTCGCTCTAAGTTTCCTAAGAATGGACAGCCTTTGGGATATAATCAAGGGCTTTCCTCGAGTCCTGTTAGTTCTCCATCCTACGGGCTTTCCTCGAGTCCTGTTAGTTCTCCATCCTACGGGCCTCAACAGTGGGAAAGGGCCGCCTTGGTGCCCCCGTGGGGGTAGTGGGGGGGAGCGGACAGAGAAGGAGAGACCTGGGCAGGCCCCCTGGGCCCACAGCCCCGCGGGGAACCCAGCCTCGCCATCTGGGCACTCGCTTGGAGTTGTGGTGGTGGTCTGGAGTAAAGGGGTTTCTGTGGGGGGGGTTCTGCCGGTGGGGGAGGATGGGTGAATTTAAACACGTTCTGGGCTCCGTCCGGGTGGCCTTTGGTGACTTTCGTAGTCCTGCTGACCCCAGGTGTGGCCTCTGTCTCGTCCGCTGGCTCTGGACCCTCATGCCCTGGCTGACACTTGCATCCACCCAGGTCCTAGGAAATTCTTGGTGAACCCTTCTGAGACAAGCCATTTGAGATGCTGAAAGAACTTTCTGGAGCCTGCTGGAGGGTTTCTTTGAGTGAATGAGGACAGTAGAGGGCCACCTCCTTGCTTTGTCCTCATCCCTCAGAGCGGGGACATTGCTGGCCCTAGTGGAGGCAACAGCTCTGAGCCATTCACTGCCGTTGCTGCCGCCAGCATGTGGGGGGGTTCGGACTGTGGCATTGGAGTCAGGTTGGCATTCAATCCATCTGAACCCTTTCCTGTCTGATTCCAGGGAACTGGGAACAGCCAGGTGCCCCAGAGCAAATACGCTGAGCTGCTGGCCATCATCGAAGAGCTGGGGAAAGAGATCAGACCCACCTACGCGGGGAGCAAGAGTGCGATGGAGAGACTAAAACGAGGTGCGTCCTGGGCCCAGACCCCTGACAGGTGCTGCCTCACTGTTGGGAACCCCAAAGCACTGGCCCATCACTACTGTGAAAGATTTTCTAGGGAGGTCATTGGAGGGTGGGGGCGGGGAGAGTCCTTGTGCCTCCGGGGCTCCCGCTTTGTTCCAGAGTCACCATGGGATGTGGAGGCATTGGGCTGAGTGGCACTGGGATGTGGACTTAGCATCGGACCGGGAGGAGCTGGCGGCCACTGGTCTTCAGATGGCGCTTCTGAGCAGGGCAGCCCCAGCCCGTGAGTCTTGCCCACCCGCCCCGTGTGCTGCCAGGAGGCTCCACCTGCTTTAAAAAGGAATCTTTGGAGCTCTCCCATGCCTGCCCTGCGCCTGTTGGCGGACGGGGCCCAAGGGGGAGTGGGTCTGCCTTAGGCCCCCGCAACGGGAAAGTGAGAACGCTTTGAAGTTCTTTCACGATTGAAGAGGGAGGGTGGGTGGGAGGAGGAACTCACAGAGAAAAAGTGACTCACGTGAAGATGTGACTGGCCAGCTGATTTCAGGAGGAAGTGAGATAGTTTGCTCCCTCGCGGAGTAAAAGGGGAAGGGGAGGGGACTTCTGTTTTAGAAGGTGGCAGTTCAGCACAGTGGCTTATGTGCGAATTTAATTTCAGGAGGGATTTGGGGGTTCTTAAAAGGGTTGGAGAAAAAGGAGAGGAACGTTCTTTGGATTTAAATCCGAGGCATCGAGGCGGGCTGCTGTTAAGGCTGTGACTCCTCACAGGCAAGGCCAGCTGAGGCCAGACTCCTAAACGCAGTGGCTTTCCTGGTATTTAGGAGGCCCTTGTGAGGACCGGGTGTGAAGCTGGGTCAGGCACAGGTGTGGGGAAGGGGGCCTGGCAGTTAGAAGCGGGCACCAAAGAGGGCTTGGAGTTGTGAGGGGAAGGTAACCCTCATCCCAGCCAGGGGTCAGGTGGGCTTTATGGGCCAGAGGAAGCAAGGAGTCCTGGTGACCTGTGGGCTGGTTACCCAAAGGGAAATCCCTGGGAAGATGCTGGACCCCAAAGTCTTAACAGGCAACCTGTCATCTCCCCAAAAATGTGGTGGTTCAAGTCAGCACATGGATACACCCAGTGACCGCTTTGGGGCACCTCCTGAGTGAGCAGCTGGTCCCACAGTCACCCCAACCGAGGGCCGAGCCCACGCCAGCCATGTTTACGTCATAGCAGGGGAGTCAGCTGCATTGTCTGTAGGTCGGCAAACTACAGCCGATGAGCCAAGTGGATTTCACAGTTTTTAATGGTGGAAAAAAAAGAAAAAAAGATCTTTTGACACATGAAAATGATGTGGAATTCAAACTTCAGTGTCCATAACGATGTATCGGAATATGGCCACACCTGTTGCTTACATCGTGTCTTGTGGTGGTTTTCACGATAGAGTAGTCATGGCTGTGACTGGATGGCTCCCAAGGCCTAAAATATTTGCTGTCTGACCCTTTACAAAAAATCTTCTGAAGTGCTGGTAAGATTTGTGAGGTGTGGATGCCTAAGTGACTTGGGGCTGTCATTCCCGTTGCCCTTTGGGAGCCATCTCTTAGAATGAATAGATTCTTGGTGTCTAGAAACATGAGATCAGTATTTCATGAAGTTCAGTAGAAAGCACAGAGAGAAAAGGTAGGGAGAGGAATGGCAGATGGCGGCTCAGGTACCCTGGGGAGGCACGTCACAGTGGAGCAAGTTTCACATGAGTGAGCCGTCGTCTTGCACCCTGACAAATGCAGGCTACTTGACATTGTCAAGCCCTTTCTAGAATTTATTAGAAGCCAGAGAAATACAATGATCTGAAGGCGTGGAATCTCCAAAGTGGGTCAGATTTAGACACACTTCTGTCATCTAGGTGGTAATACAGTTACTATAGAGTCATGTCATGAAGAGAGCTTCATGGCTGTCACCTTGAGTGCAGGAGGAAGTTCTCAGGGAGACCTGAAGCGAGCTACTGGGAGTGGGCTTTGAGAGGTGGGCTGGGACGTTAGTGCCTTCAGACCGCTTCGGATGCACGGGTGGCTTGGATGCCGGTCCTGAGCTCCTTTGCAGTGGGAGTGTTTTCTGCTGGCCGTGAAAGGACCCCTTCCTCTCTGGCATGGGTTCGGCCGGATGGTCCCCAGCCTCTGCTTCTCCTCTTCCAGGCATCATCCATGCTAGGGGACTGGTTCGGGAATGCTTGGCTGAGACGGAACGAAATGCCAGGTCCTAGCTGGCTTGTTAGCGTGGAAGGTTTTCCATCTTCCAAGAAGTGACAGCTCATCTCCCCCATTCAGATGAAACTTGTTTTCAAAATGGTAACAGTTTGGTTTCTCCTCCTGTGCCCCTCCCATGATTCATTAGGCTCTGAACCTACAGTCTAAGATCGAGAACACATTTTGCAGCTGACTAGGATTTACATTTTAAATAGTCAGGAACTACCCAGGGTTTTTTTTGTTATTGTTTTGCTTTTTCAAGCATTGATTCAAAAGATGCATGTAAAAGTTATCTATCTCACAGCAAATTGTAGTTTGCCTCCAAGATTCCGGTGTTTCTCTTTTGAATACATTTATGTTACTCAAACTGTTCTTCGTTTTGTTTTTCATAAGCTAATACAACTCTGAGGGTTTTGTTTTTAGTGCATACTGACAGCACGCTTTACTTAGTAGCCGGTTACCGTTTGCCATACAGTATAGATTCTGCTTAATGTAACTTCTTTTTTGCTTAAGCATTTGCATGACTATTAGTGCTCTGAAGTCAACTTAAAAAATGCACAAGTTATAAATACAGAAGAAAGAGCAACTTACCAAACCTAACAAGGACCCTTGAAACTTTCCCTAAGACTGTACGTAGATTTCAGTTCTGCCTTTCCCGTAAGTTGATCCAAACATCTGGAAGAAAATGACTAACACTGTTTGCATCTTTGTATGTATTTATTACTTGATGTAATAAAGCTTATTTTCATTAACAATGTGTATTAAGATGTGGGTTCCTTGAATCAAGTGGTATTTTAAAACACAACTCCTGGGGAAAGAGGTGAGAGGGACCCACCCAAGGTTGGTCTCTTCCCACCTGACCCAGGAACGTTTTGTGATGATGTCATGAGCACAACGGGCTGGGGAGAGAGTGTGTTTGCTGGTCAGAAGTTGCACTGTGGTGCATTGCAATTGCAGCAGACATTAAGTGCACACCAGGAAAGAAATACAGTGCAGTGCGGCCACGGAACTTGAGTGAGCTATTGGATTGTCGGAAAAGTCATGACGCATTTTTGCAACAAAAAATAGAAAAAAATACATCATGACTTTTCCGACAGCCCAATACTTTGTCTGCTGCTCACCGAATTTCCAGCTCTGTTGCTGGAGAAACACCAGGTTCCGCTAGATGTGTTGAGTCTGAGTGGTGCCTTCCCAAGGGCTTTTGAGGTGACTTGGACCATATACCTTAGGCACGGGTCCCCATAGGGTGACGGTTTGTTTGCTTTGGCCGGGGCGGGGTGGGTGAGGGTACGGTCAGTGTCGCCTGCATGAGGCAGTCCCAGCCATGACAGGTCGAAGGCCGTAGAAGTGGCTTCTAGGGAGGGGGCTTGTCTGTGTCTCAGTCACACCCATGACAGGAATTCAGGAAGGTACAAGGGAGACAGGGAAGCCGGGGCCTCCCGTGTGTGCAGCTTCCCTCCCTCTGACCCTTGCGTACTGTCCCAGGCGCTTTCCCGGCTGCCTTCGGAACGGAGCTCGGAATGGGGACGGGCTCCGCGCACGGCCACCAGAGGCCTAGAGGGCCTCGCGTAGAGCACCTAAGCTTCAAAGCAGGTCGCTCCGAGGCGAGGGGCTGAACCGGCTGCCTTACAGGTCAGCAGATCTGCGCGCACGCACTGGGCATCCAGCCTGGCCCGCTGAGCGGTCTGGTCTGCACTGCGGAAACGAGGCAGGCCCTGTGTTTGCCAGTGGCCTTCTCACCTCGTGGGTTCTTCCCTGCTGGTTTTATGTGTGGACTCCACGTGTACTAACAAGCCAGGCCGTTACCCATGCCTTGAAAAACCCCAAACAACTGTGAGGTCAAATCCAGCTTGAGTGATGGTACCGAGCAAATCCACAAACCAATCAGGTTTCTGGACACTCATCTCTTATAAACCTACTTATAAATCAACCTACAGGGAACGATATGTGTATTTCCACTTGGTCACATAGTCTAATAAGCTAATGGGGAAATGACTCATTAATTTGTAACTCTTTTGCCATCTTGTTTTCGCTTTTATTCTCTTACTTTGACATTAAGCTAATGGACATCTAACTCACTGAGCAATGACCTCCCAGCAGATGACAAGGTAACACTAAATGCTATTACTGTTTGTCTCAATTCTACAGTTCTCCGTAAAAATGGACCTTACTAATACTTTTTTCAAAAAATATTTTTATTTGTAACCTTTGATAATAAGATACAATCACATACATGTACAGCTTAAAGAAATAAGGGGACATCCTTCTAACTACTGCACAAGTCAAGAAACAGAACTGTCAGCCACCCCAGAAGCGCCCCCTCCAAGTGCCACTTCACAATGACAACTCCTTTGCTTCCCCTAAATAGCCAGTGTTCTCTGACAGTAGTGACTTCCTTGTTTCTTTCAGTTTTACTTTGGAAGTGTGCACCTCTAGTCACCAGTTTAGTCTGCCATTTAAAAATTTTCATGACTCTTAAATCTGTCAAAACTACTGCATTCAAAGCTCTGTAAGGACGCAGGTGATGGAACTCACCACCCTGACTCCTTGAAAGCACCTGGCTTTTTTTCAGTCAGAATCTGCACTTCTTTCTCCCGGGACATTTCGACTTGATTTCCAGAGTTCTTTCAGGAGTTTCTTTTTTTCTAGGGTTTCCTTTGCTCTTTTCTTCCTTTCTTGCTTTTTCTTCTCTGCCTCTCGCTTGTCTTGGTAAACAACACTGTTATCACCGTTGTAGAAGATGTCTACTTTCTCTTGTAGGATTTTCCGAGCTAGCTTTCTGTTTTGATCCACGGATCTTGTCTGATGGCACTGTAAAAGATTTCATAATGTGAAAACCACAGAATGTTCTGGATGGGACCTCATGACAGGTATGGACAGGGCCGAGAGGCTAAGCCACTTGTCAGGAATCCCAGCGAGGCGGTGACAGCAAGGCCGTAACCTTTCCTGCCTCTGTTTGGCCTCCGCCCTGACCCCACCCCAGCTGTATTATGTGGCTTTCACTGTGATTGTTTATAATTAGGAGTATTGTTTTGTTTAGGAGCAAGGAGGGCCTTCAAATAACTTAAAAGTCCCAAAATAGTTTTGAAAACATCGGCCGGTATGTCAAACTCATGGCCAGGGAACAAACACTCTGTGCACCATTTATAAGGGTAAACTTGTCTGAAGGGGGAAAACAGCCTCTATTATACATCAACCACAGCGTAATACCTTAGTGTTATGGCAAGTGCCTTGCAAAGCACGTTGATAAAAGAGAAATTCTGTGAAGTCAGGGTGGAAGAACAGTACTAAGATGTGTGATCAAAACATACGGTGAATGTTTAAATAAAAAATAATTTACTACAGAAAAAGACATATTGCCCTTAATCCCCCTCAAAACACTTCCCCTTGCTTTGAACACATTTATCTCATTGTTCTTGCCACTCTGAAGCAGTTTTGGAAGTCCTCTTTTGTGAGTGTCTACCCTCCATCACGACAACACGCCATGTCACACACTGCTTCTGGTAAATGGCAATTTCTGTCCAATAAAAACATTATGGAGTGTCCTCATCCACCTCATTCACCAGATCTGGCACTGTGCGACTTCTGGCTCTCCCCCCAAAGTCAAAATGACTGAGGACATAAGAGGCAGCCACGACAGCACAACTAAAGACACTCATGAAGAGGACTTCCAGAAATGCTTCAGACAGTGGCAAGAATGATAGGGTAAGTGTGTTCAAAGTGAGGGGGTATTTTGAGGGGGATTAATGGCAATGTGTCTTTTACTATAATTTAAAAAATTTAAACATTCGCCATAGTTTTTGATCATACCTTGTAAAAGCAAATTTGGAGTAAGTTATGTAAAACAGGCTAAATAAAAATGTCAGGTTTCAGAATTTGTTGCTCATGAATGACCCTTTTTTAAGGATTTGGAAAAGAGGTTTTAACTGCTACATTCTTGGCTTAGAAAGCTGGCAGTAAACAGGGAACACCAGCTTTGGGTTTGGTCTACGTTGGATCCACCGCTGTCGGGCCTCGGGCAAGTTCCCAGCCTGTCTCACATTCCTTCGCTGTGCCATGGCGACGAGAACAGGTTTGGGCTTGTGGGGACAGCGCTCGCGAAGCCGCACAGGCCAGTGCTGGCCACGTGTGCACGTGACAGGACCGCCGGTACACGACAAACCTGCCTCTGCTCTGTTCTCCACTGTCCCTCCAGTGACACAGAATGGACTGACGGTCCCACTGCAGAGGCAGTGGCCACTACCACCAGACCAGGAATCAGGCAAGAGCTCTTTGCCTTTTCGTAGAGGTTCAGGCCGTGTGCAGAGCTGGTGTACTCTGATCAGACTGGTTTTGATATAGAGGGCAGACTCCTGCAGACATTGGTGCACATTCTGAGGGCTGAAATGGTTTGCCTCCATTAGCTCATGCTCAGAAGGGTCGGTGCCACTGCCATTTCCCCGAGGGGATGGAGAGCCCCGGAGGCTGGGGCCACGCTAATCAGCCAGGTCACCAAGGGCTGAGGCTGTTGGCGGACACTTCAGGCCTGCTCGCTGCGTGGGGCCTTGGTGCCCACGGCAGTGCCACCACCATCCTGCCTACCACACTCAAGGAGGGCAGCAAGCCTGGCTCAGAGGATCCTGGCAGGAGGCTCTGCTGTAGGGAGGAACGGCTCAGGGCAGGGCCCAGGCAAGGGACGAGGTATGCAGGGCCCTCGGAGCAGTCTACTGTGGCCATACAAGCCATTTAAAACTGGGGACTCAGGAACAACCCCCTCCCCTCCCCAGGCTTCGTCCTCTACCTTGACGACGAGGCCCGATGGGACGTGTTTCAGCACCACGCAGTTGTTGGTTTTGTTGGTGGCCTGGCCCCCTGGACCATGTCCTTTCACAAACTGCTCTTCAAGTTCACTCTCATCCAGGGAGAGCAGAGCCGGCCGGTCCTTCCTGCCTGCCATCCGGGCTGCAGTGACTGCTGGTCCTGGGGATAACAAGGCCGGCCTGTGCCCGAGCCAGAGTCCCCATGGCATCACGCACCTTCTGGTCAGCGGTGCAGGAAAGCGGAGGAAGCCTGCGGCGCTCATGGGGAGGGCCTCTGCTCGGTCAGGACCTGAGTGAGACGACAGCCTGTGAGGGGGATGCACTGGCTCTCCAGGTAAAGTTCAGGTTCTAAGACGGCCTTTAGAAACCATCTCAGCCAACGAGCCCTCCTGTGAGGCAGGGCATCGAGGGAGTTAGGGAAGACATTATTCAGAGTCTCCAGCCTGGCACCAGCTGTGTTCTTAGCAGTATGTGCCCTGCCAGCTGATAAATATTTTCTTGGAACAGCCCAAAAATATCTTCAAAGCACCCAGAGGTGCCGTTTTCTCAGGAAGGAGTGGTTTTGAGTATGAAATTCAAAAGAACAGGGATGTAATCTGATAAAGGAATATTAAATAGTACATCCCGCAAGAATCAGGATCTGAGTCAAGTGACATTATGTAAACATCTGTGAATCTTTGAAATCAAAATGTGAAGACCACAGTACACAATCGTCTATCTCACAGCTGAGCTTAAACGGTCTGACACAGTAAATATCACTATCCATCAATGTCATGATAGTTGTTTTTTAGTGTTTCCAGTTTCATGGGTTTGAATAGGAACATCTGTTCCCTCAGATGGGCTGCCAGCATCATGATCCAACTAGAACGCGTCGTCAGAACCACCAAACCAACGGACTCTTATTGAGGTGCCCGTTAGCTTCCAAATACCATGCAAGGTACACTGAGCGATACGAGGTGAAGAGGAGCTAGACTGTCTTCGGGAGCTCACACTCAGAGAGAGACCGTCAGAAAGAAAGCGGTATTTAACAGTAAGATTTACATAACTACTCGAGATGTAGCATACGGCAGAAAATGTCTTAGTTGGCAAATGAACAGTATAGAGAGTAACAGCTGTGAGGACACGGCGAACCCACAGGCCTTTGCTTCTTTTGAGGGGAGAAAGGCAGAAGGATCTGAAAGGTGCTACCCATTTTCAAAGTTCCCTGTGCTCCCCATGTGGACAGGGGCGACTCAACCTGGGCTGGTTTTCTTATCTGCAAAAGGCTGAATAAGCCCTTTTCCACCCAGCCCACGCGGGCTTAAAGATCTGAGAAAAGTGTCCGGAAAGGGCTTTATTGGTACCTTGGAAGGCATGAGACTGGTTTTTAGCAAAATCCCTGTCACCCAGTGAGTTACGGGAACTATGAATGTGCCACTTATTTATTTTTAATTTTTATAAAAATTTGAGTCAAACAGGATACGCTAGGAAGCAAGATCTCAACAGACTGGGGTCTTTTTTATGCTTCTTGATCTAGGGTTATGTAGGCACTGAAAACATAAGCTGCTCTTTTTCTTTTTTTTTAAGAGGGCAGTGTCACTCGTCCTCATATGTAGGATCTGAACCGGGGCCGCCGGCATCCCAAGCCAGCGCTTAACCACCACGCCACTTGGCCGGCCCAAGCTGCTCTTTTTAATAAGTGCTTCCGATGGCAGCTCTAAGTAGCTTTGACCACTGGAAACACTAAAGTCCAGCTCCACGGCAACTGGTCTCTAACATAGGGCTGGAGTCTAACTAAGCGAACTTCCTAAGCCAAAAGTAAGTGAACACCCACCGGATTATTTCCCAGATTTGCTTTCAGCTCACATAACTGTTGCTCGCAGTCCATTCCGTCTGCTAACACCTGCTGAGCCCACACCGATTTCTAGAGAAGCATCGAGGAAGCCTGATGCACACGCAGGCCATCAGGCCTTGCTTCTTTGTCCATATGTGCATTTTCTGCTATTTTAAATCTAAGTGTCTATCTTAGTAATCATAACCATAGACCTTGAGATGATACTGGTCATTTTTAGAATGACAATAGTCTTTATCTGCTATTTCTAAGGAAAACAAATATGCTTTTCAGGCCTCACGCCAATGCTGGTTTTGATTCTGTGACTGACATTACGGTCTAAACTCACTTCTTTGTGACCAGTCTGATGGCCAGTGTGTCCTGTCAGTCTCAGTGGGTGATAACTAAGGTGGTGTAAGGTGCTCCATGGCTGTGACGGGATCTATTTTGAAGCAGTGTGCCCATGAAAGCTGGACTTTAAAAATTGGTTTTGTTTATTGTGTGTGAAATATTTCAAAGTTATCAGGAAAAAAGATAAAACGATAAACCCGGGCACTTGCCCTGAAATGGCTACAACAAAGCCTACTCCCCTATGAACAGCTCTGAATGAGACAACTCGATGTCCAGAATGCTCCTTCCCTTATTTCTGCTTTTGATCCACAGAACAAAATTCCTTTGTGTATCAGACAGTGTCCAGTCCCTGGACTCAATTCGTTATGGAGCCAGGGCCTCTCTTGGGGATTCTCTTCCGCTGGGTAGTAAATCTGACCAGGCAGGACAGCCCTGGGATATAGCACGGTGACAAAGAAAGGAAGCAAGTCTCAGACGAGGCGAAACCCCCAGACAAAGGGCAGAGGAGGGTGCTTTTATCAGCTGCTTTGTCATCGGCCCACTGTTTCAAATCTCTACCTTTCTGTCCTAGTTCAGAGCCGACACACACACTGGAAGGTCTCCCACCCAGCTGGAGTTCAAGAAGGCCCCAGTGTGCGGTTACTGACTGGCTGCTTTGTGTAACAGCTAATTCCAGCAGCCAATCGGACGGGTCCAAATACTTTTAGTATCTCCTGGAGCTTTGGCTGTACTCCAATGACAGTTAAAAATGACAAACACACCCATGGTTCCACTTCCCCAAAGCCCAGAGAAGAATAAGGATTGGATTTCGCTTTTTGTGATACCCACAGAGCCACCCAAAGTCTTTGGGGAACAATAAAAGCAGCTCAAATTAGGGCTCATCGTGACATTAAAAAAGAAGAAAAAAAATGGTAACAAGGAGTGATAGTAAGGGGAAACCAGCAGGCATGACAAGCTTTGCTCTAATTCGTTTCTGGGAGTGTGGGCTTCAATTCAGGGCGGGCTCTCTACCCTGACTTCCCGTCAGCTCTGTGTTTCCTTTGATGATGATGACGCTTCTGCACTAAAGCTGACTGCAGTTTGGGTTAAAACCGCTCATTGTCCGAGGCCCTTCCCACTTGATCAAGTTAGAGAAGATAGGTGTCAGGCCTTTACAAAAGATAACGTTCCATTTGGTCAATGAGATTTGCAGCATCTACTATAGCCAGGCCAAGCATGGGCCTCAGGGAGCCCTGGGAGACTGCAGCATAAAAGAAATGAAGATGTCCATGAATGTGATACAGGCCAGAGCCCGGAATGAGTCACCTGCCTCAGAGCAGTGGTTCTCAAACTTTTCTGTGTCCCCAGGTCACCTGGAGTATCTGTTGTGAGGACCTGGAACCTATTTCTATTAGGTCCTCTCCCCGACCTGGATTGAGCGGGCACACATTGCCCCCTGGCTTCCAAAATCAACCCAAACCAAGACAGACATCTAGCTGCACAGATGGCATGCTGGGCTCTGGAACGTGACTGTGACTGGAGCCAACAGTCACAGGGTTAAGCCAGAGGCAGTGAAGCCAGGCTTGTGCCACCGACAGCTCTACCACTCTGGAGTGGAAAGGGGTGGCAATGCCTTTCCTTTCGTGTCTCAGATAGAGAGGCTATCCGAATCTTTTCAGGAAAACAGGGTTTCATCCCTGGTCTCACCTGGATGCCACTGGCCTAAAATTCACTGTTTAGCTCTCCTTGTAGGGTGAGTACTACTTTCTCTTGGCCATAACTTCCATGGTATGTCAACCCTGTGGAAACATCATCAGAAATAGGCGCAAGAACAGACGTGGCGAGGAACGGCAATGGGGAGCTTTGGGAGAGGTGAGCGTTCACGTTCTCACCACTCAAACCTTCCTGTGCAGAGAGGTCCCTGGGGATCCCGTAGGTGGGGTACTGATGCTTTACGTCTGGGGTAGAGCCCAAGACTCTGCATTTCTAGCAGCTCCCAGGCGAGGTTGTTGTTGCAGGTCCAGGAACCTCACTTTGAGGGTCACAGCTAAGGGCTTTGAGCAAGGGGTGCTGCCTGAGCCGTGGCTCTAAGCAGTTCGATGGCTGGAGGAGAGCCCCGGCGTCGGGATGTTAAAGATGGAGATGGAGAGTAATGGACAGGGAAAGGAAATATTTAGAGAAGAGGATTAAATGAATATTGATCTGAGTTAACAGAGGTGAAATGGTAACCAAGGGGATTGAGAAAGTGGGTCACCTGAAAAAAGAATACCAAAAATGTTGGCTTCTATTCCATTAATGTTCTAGAACAGTGTTGTCCGATCCAAATATAATGCAAGCCACATGTGAAATTCTAAATTTTCTAGTAGTCACATTAAAAATAGTAAAAAGAAATGGATAAAATTAATTTTAATATATTTAAAATATATATTTAATGTTTTATTTAATATATTAACTAAATATATCTAAAATGTTTCAACATGTAATCAATATAAAAATTATTGATACTTTTATTATATTTTTAATACGAAGTCTTCAAAATATGGGGTGTGTTCACCTTACAATGCATGTTGGTCTGGGTCAGCCTCACGTGCTAGTGGCCACCATATTCGATGACATAGCTCTAGACTCTTGCTGCTCAAAGGATGGGCCATGGAGCAGCACACAACTTGGCAGCTTGTTAGGAATAAAAAGGAGATCAAACAACAGGTCACAAAACAATGACCTAATCAATGGTGAAGACTCAGACACAGTGAGCCTGAACAGACTGGCGTGCAATGCCGCAGCTTTAAAAACACAAAATGGCCAGCTGATGGCACCAGAAGCTAAGGGAGAGAATGATTTTCTGAGAAGCGTTTAATAATAATTTGTGTCAGAAGTGTGTTTGGTGCTCCCTGCAGCCTGGGAGTTAAAATACAGCAGCGTTTCTCGACCTTTCACATCTAGCTCATCCTGGCTGCCTGAAGTCCTCGGGGAGCTGGACACCTCCCAAAATGGAACCACTGGAGCTAGGCTCAGGCTTGAAACAGGATGGTGTTCTTAAGCTTGGGGGCTTACGCCGAAGATAAAGCACCTTTCACTCTTAACACTGTGTGTTTACACAGAATTGCTTCTCAAATAAGATAAGCAGGAAATGTAGAGCTGTTATCTTTGATTTTGGGGAACATGAAGAAGACGAGACTACTCTGGGTCAGGTCTAAATTTAATAGGCTTACGGCTGCACAGTTTAGGAGACAACTAATGAAGCAGCTAAAGAGAACGGCTTTCAATTCATACAATACCAACATCCCATTCAGGTTTTTTGTTTTTTTTTTTTGAGGGCCGTATCACTGGCCCTCATATGTGGGACCCGAACCGGGGCCGCTGGCTTCCCAGGCCAGCTCTTAACCACCACGCCCCTTGGCCGGGCCCTGTTCAGGTTTTTAAAACAGAAAACTTGGACTCCACAATTACACCTGTCCTATTTGTATGCATCACCGTGACTGTCTTCTATTTATGGCGCCTACAGGAACTTTAGAATAATTTATCACCTACACTATTAAAAGCAGACAGAAGCACATAAAAAAGCAGCAATAATAACACTCTACACTTCCTCCTAAAAGTCTCCAAGCCTCTATTATCATAATGACGATGTCTTGTATTTGTTTAGGATTTAAATGTTTTCAGAGCACTTTCAATTACATTATTGTATTGGATACAAGAAGCGATGCATACTACGTGGAGTATTTCGGGAGGACTTATCACGGAACATTAGGCAGTCCATTTTTCAAGCGAAATTTATCCTTTCTACAGCTTGTTTCTTTACTGTTCACAGTATCTCCAGATCTGTTCTTTCCCTAGCTCCTTAGGGTCAACTCATTTTCCTCAACTTTCTCTTCTTGACTCTTCCTCTCATTTTTTTTGTCCCTGAAAGGCCATATTGCTTTGTAGTCAGTGTGAGCTGCATCAATGTCTCGATGCCATCATTTACTCATTGTGGAACTCTGCCCACTATTCCTCATCTTTAAAATGGGAGGCAATACCACCTAGGATGAGAAAAAAAATGTGCACGTTGCCACAAATGCAATTAGCACTTTGGATCCCTAAGCTGAAGTTCAAGAACTCTAACGCACCACATAAATTGTGGTCTGACCCCACAAACCCAATCTGCAAACTGATTATTTCATGGATTTTGGTTTTAGAGTTCAGAGTGAAAAGGCTTCTACAACAGTGTCCTGCTAATTCTTTTCCTTGGTATGATCCCATTTAAGAAGTACTTGGGCTGGCCGAGTGGCGCGGTGGTTAAGCGCTGGCCTGGGAAGCCAGCAGTCCCGGTTCAGGTTCCACATGTGAGGGCCAGTGACACTGTTCTCAAAAATAAAAAATAAAAAAATAAAATAAAAAATAAAAAAAATAATGAGGGGAGAGATCTTAAAAAAAAAAAAAATAGAAGTACTTGGAAACCATGAAATTACCAAAGACATGCTGTTTGGTGAGGTCATAATTGTGGTCTATGGAAGCAGGTGCCAAGGAGAGAATTATGATGCCAACAATACAGCTTGACTTTCCTGCAGGTTCAATGGAAAGATAAAACGACCTTCATCGAAACAAGTCCTTGTTTAAACGGAGGTCTCTAGGAGTTTTCTAATATAGTAAGAAAATTCATGAAGGGCAGCAAAGAGGAAAAAAGTTCACACTTAGATGTATACCTGATCATTTCCCTCCATGTTTAATGGTTAAACTATAGATTTAAAGTATTTGAGTTCCTTATCTTTGGCTGTGGAGAACCACCCCCTCCAAAGACAAACTATATAAAAATCAGTGACACAAAGTAACAGCCTGGTTAACAGGCACTAAATTTCTCAAACCATTAGCAGCTGGCCACAATGACTGAATAGCCTGATCTTATCCCAATCAGTGTGAAAGATCTATGCTGTAAAGCTGTCAATTTGAAGACTTCAAGACAAAAGAGATACTGGAGTAATTTGATGTTGTAATAAACTTATGTGGTTATCATATCCTCATAAGGCCATAAGATAGTGGTGTAACCTTGCATACAAGTATTGCATAATCTCCAGTATGGAGGGAGAGTTAGAATGGATGAACAATTATTATACTTAATACATTTACTGGCATTTACGAAGCTCTCTATATCTGTTTTCTATATTCATAAATAATTTCCATGGACATTAAAAACTACCTTTTTAGCTGTTTATAAAACTTTGAAAAAGGCATTTCTTCTCTCTAGTTCAATTAGTCAAAGGCAATTTCCACTCTTGGATTTTTTTTTAATTAAGACCCTTGAAGAGCTTAACCTAATACATGGTATGAGCAACCTTAGCAAAACATTTCACTGCATCAGTTGGTTAACAAGATAAACTGGCTTACTCAGAACACTAGCTCCTGAGTATGGTGGCTTATTAAGACATTAATAGATTAAAAAAAGCTACCTAAAATCACATTGCCAACAACAAAAAAAACAAAACATATACTCTCAAACTGAACAGAGTGCATCTGATTTCGTAGCCAAAACAATCATTTGCTGTCTCTTGCATGGTTAAGAACTAATCACTAGCATTAATTAATATTTTTCTTATAAGGAAACACATTTCTTTTCCTGGAGCTGTCTCAGGGATTCACACTTCTCAATTCTTCTGTGAGTGCAAGAGTCTATGTACATTGTCTCAAATAACGGATTTCGTGATCAACTGAAACGAGTGATAAAACGGCTGGGGGTTTCTTTGGGTTTGAAATATGTTCATTGAAAACACAGCCATGTTATTTAAAAAATAATTTGGTTTTGCTTAGGTATTACATGAGCATAAGATCCACTGGTGGTGGATTAACACAATTTGGCGGGGGGGTTCAATTTATTTAAGCTTGAAATCTTCCATACACCGAAAGGTTTTGGATAGAGATGGAGTTTTTTGTTTTTTGACTGTTGAAACATAATTGTTAGGAGGTTCAGATGCAATGGGATGCCTCCTGGCATATTTGTTATTCCAAGGTCAAATACCTGTCTGGCGTCCCGGCTTCTCAGGCCCATCTAAGTGACAGGCAAAGAAGTCCGTGGACTGTGGGGCTCAGGACACTCGGAGGGAAACCTAAGGGCTGGAGAAGGGTAACTCGTGTGAAGAGTGTGGACGGCGCAGTGCGGATGAGATGGGCTGGGGGCTGACAGGGCGGGCGCGGCATCGTCGCGGTCCTTGGGGTTCCAGGTTGCTGGCCTCTCCCCCGTCCTCCCCGCCAGGCCTTGAGGAGCCCAGGGCCGACCCCCGGCAGCCTCGGGTACATCAGCGCCAGGGACAACCTAACTCAGGCGTTCGGACCGGCTCCACCCTCACCGTCGGCAGAGCAGGGCCTCCAGTCAACGGGTGGAGCGACTCAGTTTCGCAAACCAGGGAAGTCAAGGCTTCCAAGGGCTCCCGATCCTCTCTCTCCAGGTCCCCAGACGATCGTGGGCAACCGTGTGGGTGCCTGGCTTCTCCGCGGACACTTACCTGGCCCCCAGGTTTAGCGTCCGCCCCCAAAGCTCCGGGGGAACCAGACCCAGCGCAGAGGAGGGATCGCCATCGCGACCCGGGCTCTGCGCACGCGCGGGGCTCCAGGCGTGCGACGCTCCTTCCTCACTGCGCATGCGAGGAGCTCAGGCCTCGCTCGCGTGGCAGCTGTCAGAGCCAATCTGAAGCCAGGGCTGGACGGCAGTCCCGCCCCCTCCTGGTTCCCAAGCGTCGGACCGCCCCCTTCCGCTCTCGCTGCGGGCAGGGAAAGGGGCAGGTGGATGAACGCGCCGCGGCCCTGCAGTCCCCGCCCCCTCCCAAGCAGCCAATCGCAGGCGAGACGCCGGGCGCGCGCACGCTCCCTGGAGTTTAACGGTCGCGAGAGAGGTCGCTCGCCCGACCCTGAATTGAGTCGGCCGTGGGAGCGGCGGCCAGGTAAGCGGCTGCCTGTCTGTCTGCGGGGAGCTGCCGGTCGTGGGGGCACAGGGGACGAGACTTAGGAGGCACGGTCTTAGCGGAGCCATGAGTGTGCTGACGGGCTAGGGCGGGGAAACACGACCCGGCACGACACAGCGCTCCCACAGCCCCGTGGCTTCTGGGGAGCTTTGCCTGCGGCCCGGCGCTTTTTCTAGAGTCAGTGCCCTTGAGTGACATCCGCCCGGCCCAATCGCGGAGCGCCTCTCCTCGAGGGGCGGGGGCGTCGTGGGATTTCCCCTCTTCTTTTGGACGCGCTCCCTGGGCTTCGGGAATCGCGGCTGTAGTTGCAGCGGTGTGTTGCCGTCCAGCCTCCCTGCTGTCCACAGTTTCGGCGACTGTACGGGTTCTCCCTCGCCGGCGATGGAGGTCCAGCTGTCAGGGTCTGACCTCAAAACCTCTGCGATCATCCCTTCCTCCCCCGTCCGGCCCCCAGCAAAGCAACACTGCACGTTCACTTTTGTGTCATCAGCGGACCCCGAACAGTCGTTCGCTTTTCTCCAACTCCCTTTTTTCGCTAGGGGTTGGGGGGGACCAAAAGCGTCATAGGTTGTTGCTGTGCAATAGAAAAATGCCTGTCTTTTATCCATTCTCCATGACGTTAAAAAAAAAAAAAGAGCGTTGTATATCGGGTTTTTCCCCCCCTTTCATCCCCACCCCCACCCCCCTGGACAAGCATCATTGTATTTCTAGTGGTTTTTCATCTGGATCGGCTGCATCCGGATGACCTCAACGGGGAAATAATAGATGGATTGCAGGTCCACGTCCCTGGAGAGCGTGTGTTTTTCTGGGAGAAGAGCAAGGTGATTTGAATCCAGGTATTTTCGTTTCCAGTTGGAAGGCGCAGCCCCTGACTTCTTAAATACCCCATTTGTCGCTGGGGTATTTGTGGCAGAAGCCACTGGGGAGAAATCCATTGAGTTAGGTCCTGTTACCCTTGGCTTTCACACCTGTCCCTGAAGGACATAGTTCCTTTAGGAGATGATGTGTTTCAGATTGTGCTTTGTAAAACCAGGCCCTAGGAACTGGGAACCTAGAGGAACCCGAATACTAGATAATTTTCCTCTATTGCACTCCCTCAGTTTTCCATTTTGTAAGCAGCATAGGTTTTTGGTTTTTTTTTCCTTTTTCCCTTGCTCCCTTGTTCTTTTTAAAAAATACATGAATTCCCTAAAAAGGAGGCCTATGGTTTGACCTGTTAGATAGTTAGTTTGTCTCTAGTGTCAGTTTAAATTTTGGCAAATCATTTATTTTTTAAGAAGTAAGACATGCATAGAGTACAAAAGGCGGTGTAGAGCAAAATGCATTCCTTCCACCCGGACCCTGTTAACAGTTTAATTGGCAGTTTTCAATACTAGATTAAATACTAAGCAGTTCCCATTCATCCATTCACTGTATAAATCAACAAGCATGGATACTTGGCACAACTTATTAAACAAATGAACAAAGAATTTAAGGATTCCAATTATTACATAGTGGTATTGTGTTTAGAACCTTGATTGTTAAACACATACAATTCTGAAATATTACCTGGAAAAGATGATGCTGTTTTTCAAATCACCCTTATTGTAGATTTTTTTGAGATATAATTCACGTACCATAAAATTCATCCTTTAAAAATGTACAATACATTGGTTTTTAGTATAGTCACAAAGATGTACAACCATTACCCCTATCTAATTCCAGAACTTTTCATCACCCCAAAAAGACACCCGATACTCACTTTGGCCACTCGCATTCTCTCCTTCCCCCAGCTCCTGGCTACCGTGAATCTACTTTCTGTCTCTGTAGATGTGACTCTTCTAGAAATTTTGTGTAAATGGAATCAGACACGATATGCTGTTTTACTAAGCTTTTCTTAGCATGATGTTTTGAGTGCTCATCCACATTGCAGCATGTATCACTACTTCATTCCATTTTTATGAAAAAGAGTCCATTATGCGGACACACTACATTTGCTTATCTATTCATCAGTTGATGATGTATATTGGGGTAGTTTCTGCGTTTGACCATTGTGAATGTCGCTCTCCTTAATGTAGGTTTGTATAACATCATCAAGGTTTCCAAATCATGAAAAGACAGTTGCTAGGTTTAGTGGCTTTTTATAGTAGTATTTTTTCCCCCCATTCATTTTCAGACTCTTGGGAGCTTAGGATATTTCACAATTCTGAATGTTAGCAACTGAAAATGCCTGTAGACATGAAGCATCTGAAGATGACTCGGATTCAATTTCTTCAAATAGTGAGAAAGCCTACATTTTCAAATAAGCGAGCATAACAATTTCTGTACAATATGGAAGATTTTGACTTGGTGAAACCCTTACAAAAAACTTCTTCTGTAGAGTCTGATGTAAAAAATTCTCATTCTCTTGGACTGAGCTTAAATACTAATAGGTAAGAATTGGGATAGATAGATTTTTTAAAATGTAATGACAAAGTAAATTTATTTGCATGAGTTGCCAAGTTTATCCAAATAGTATTATAGTTACTAAATTGCATTAAAGAAAAAACAAAAACCAGACAAACTATGATCAGGAACTGTTCAGGGACAGTTAAGAATAGTTTTAGCCCTTCTTCGATGGTTTTCACTTCTCCCAGACATGTGTACTTTTGCGTGGGGGACATTGTGAAAAAGAACCAGTTTTGCTAGTTATAGCTTCCTTTATACTTTTTTTGTTTTTGGTAAATTAGAAGCCTGTCAGTAAAATTTAGTTGGCTGAATGTTGTTTGTACATTTTTAAGTTAATAGGGCAAATAATGTTTAATATTGCAGAATTACCTCACCAATCAGGAAAGTTACAATTAAAGTTGAATACTAGAAAGTAAGCAAAATAAATAAATAAAAAGAAACCAGACTCGCAGTCGATAAAATACTGGGGGTGCCAAAAAAGGGGATACACATGACTTGTATTCATCTTTTGTTATCGGTATGTATTATTACAATTTTAATACAGTTTTTTAACTTTCTTAAAATATGTATACATTTTTTTGGCATCCTCTGTAGATGCTGTCAAACAATGCATTTTCTTTTTAAACTTTCCCACGTTTGGTTTGTTTTTAATCAGAACCTGTTTACTCTCACTTTGTACATAGTCTGACAAGCTCGATTATGTGGTTTCTATATTTATAAACAGCAAAGAGGCAGGAACCATTAGATCAACTACAATAAAGTAAAAACACAGCAGTCTGAGGCCTGGTAAAGGGGCAGATACCTTTGCACACAATAGGTCTTGAAGAAATTGTGTATTATAGACAAACAAATAAATACAGTCCTTAAAACATTTGTTCATTTTTCACCCTCCTCAGAGGGACTTTCTAAGAGTATATATATAAAAGGACAAAACGTAAATTAAAATAGGGTAAGGGGAGTGGGGGAAGCATGGGAAATGGTCCAGAAGAAATGTCTGCCTTGGTAATCTAGACCCCCTTGCTGAAAGTTGGCCATGCATTTTGTTTCCTGTATCACTTGGTGGCCGCTTTGAAGCCCATTTCAAGAACAAATCCCTTTTGGTGTTTGATTTGTTGGAAGGAACCTAACTATGCCTTTCTAATGAAAATTATGTAACTGAACTTATCTCCCTTTTCATTGTGACTGGCAGTTCAGTTGGCCAAATTTAAACTTGATTACTATAAACCCCTTATAGATAACATGTTATGTCCTTCTTTCCCATAATTGTATTAATATTTTCTCTGACCCTAACTCTTTATTATTTTGTTATTTTTCATTAGTGTCCTCTTTTTTACAAATTCTTTGTGAAACAAAGTAGAGTATCAGTAAATAAATGAAAATGGCCTTTTAGTGATTGGAATTTAAATAAATTTTAAAGTCCTTAATTATGCTTTGTGTTTTTATAAACCAGATCTGAAATGAAATAAACTCCTCTCCAGTTTGGAATGGCAGCCCTGGAAAGAATCAGTCTGCTTTACACACTGAATGGGCTAACTAAACACATCCTGAATATTTGCTGCTAATTTGCTTGGCACAACTTGTATTCAAAGATAGTGCAAAGATAAGCATCAGTTTATCACACCAAATTAGAGGGATTCATTTAACAAGACTGAGCTGTAATACTGGGCAGCGGAGAAAGCATCTCCATTACAATAAAGGGCTGTTCTTCAAGTGGGGTGAAATAATCCTCTGAAAAAACGTAGATCAGAGAAGCTGGAAATGTTTCTTATTATTGTTTAGCAGAAACTCTTATTTTCTGCAGGTACTTCGGAGTGTTTTCACTTCTGAAAAAGGGCTTCCTGTTGTGTTCTTTAAAAAATTAAGTGCTATCTGTCTGTTGATTGCTATTTTTCTTTCGTGGACAAACATGATCAGATTTTCAACAAATGAGGTGCCATGAAGAAGGATTAAATATCAGTGGTTTTTGTAGTGCTCTGTTAAATCTTGAACTGCTGAATTATTCAACACTTTGGCAGAATGAAGAAAACCATTTGAATTATTTATGTTTCAACAGAAGGCGTCCCCACCTTAGTACAAATGGGGTATCCCCTTTCTCAGAGAAGACCAGACCATCTGTAATTCAAGGTACAATCCAAGTCCTCACCTCTTTAATGCAAGAGCTGCAAAACAGTGGAAAGACTGACTCGGAACTTTGGAAAAACTGTGAGGTATCTAGTTTTGTTTTATTTTTGGAATTTTAAAATGATTATGAGTGTGCCTCTACTGACCGCTAAATTATTAGAAATGTATATCCTGAAGAGCACGATATTTACGTTATTGCTACAGTAAAGCTACCAAGTATATTCATTGGGGAATGATACTGAATGAATGTTAAAAAGACGATCAGAAGTGTGTTTTAGCAATATATTAGTGATTAGACATACTAAGTTATATTTTAAATGTGAACTAAAACGTCTGTGTTCAGAGAAATCCAAAATTATTAATATTTTTATTGATCCTAATGTTTTCAGTAACTCGTACAGAATTGTCATCGTTTTGAAAAGCTTAAGTCCATTTCGAAATCTTTTGAATGCTCTAATTATAAATTAAGGCTTCTATTTAATACCTTATCATATTTAGCTCTGATACATTGAGTTATATTCATTTTTCAGGTCAGTGGTTCTTTCTTTGCTCCATAGGTTAAATTGTGATACAGAAACTTTGTTAAAAGAATACTTTTATATGTAAATTTTGCTTCATAGAATAATGCCCAAGATAGACTTTTCCAAGGCTAGATTTGGCCACGTTTAATAGAAATGTATAAAACATTATTATTAAATTCTTTATTTAGAATGTAGTAGATTTTGTTTTAAATGTTAAATCATACTTTTAAAATCGTAATTTGTGTTATTTTTTCAGAATGTAGAATAAATGTAATAAAGGATTAGCTAGTTTAAGAATCCAGTAGCAGCTACCCTAAGTGTAATTACTTTTATTCATGTCCTCAATCATTGAAGTTATAAAAATGACTGAGTTCTAAGTTTGTATGCATTTTACATTTTTCCATATAAAAATTGGTATGTGCTAATGCAAAAGACCTATAAAATGCCATTGTAAAATCAGCTAAAAATGGAATGTTTTATGAAATGTTTCCTCTAATGTAATTATTCATTAGATTCATTAGCTTATAACACCTGAATTAATGTGGTTTTTAACAAATGAGGTACCGCCTCAATGTAGTTTGACATTTAGCAAATTCATGTCTAATTAGCAATGGTTGCTTTTTTTTTTTTTTTTTTTTTTTTTTTGAGGGCAGTGTCACTGGCCCTCATATGTGGGACTGAACCGGGGCCGCTGGCTTCCCAAGCCAGAGCTTAACCACTGCACCACTCGGCCGGCCCGATGGTTGCTTTTAATACTTTGAAATCAACATCTTAAATGAGAACTGGAATATATTTGTGAATGTAAGATACAGATTTTTATAAGCCAGAATCCCAACCAGGTACTTAACACCTTTTAACATCTGCACCAGTTTCTTTCTGCCTTTTTTTCTTCACCTGTAGTATAACAGATTAGTATATTTATTAACATTTAGTAATGATTGACTACTTAATTTTTGTAATGTAGACATGTAATCGATAATTCAGTGAAGAGTTTCTTAAGCTATTTCTTACTTTGACAGAATATGAAATATCCTTCTGGCCATTTCAGTAAAATTTCTCCAAGTTGTAGAGTGTGTTTTTGTAGTATTTTTGTAGGCTCCAAGAACAAACGCCTCTGATGTTTTAGTGTAACGTTTTAGAAAGAATGGGAGAGGTAAGGATTGTGCGTCTAATTGCTGACTCTTTTCCCTGAATGTCCTGTTTTCACCTTCTTTTGGCTATAGTAACAATTTGTCTGCTTTTCTACCCCGTGTAAGGGGCACATGTATAGTGTTAAATCAGAACATGAAACCTTCCACAATTTGAACAGTGAAGAGTTCTGCAGAATGACCTGATGTCATTAGAATTCCTTTATAAACATTTGAACTGGGTTCTTTCTTTCTGTTAAAACCTCTCTCTTGGAATTCTTAGATTTATCACTGCCTAAACTTGGGAAGATGATGTACTTTGATTCAATCAGGAAAGAATCTTTTGACATATTTACACAGAAATACTTTAATACTTTCTTAAATACTTGCTCATATTTCTGTGATTGTAAGACTTTTTATTTCCAGTTTTACGTATATGGAACTTGGAATGTAAGAAATTTTAAATCAAATCATTAATTTGTTTTAATTATTTTAGCATTTTAACTATTTAGCACTACTGATTATATATAATAGTAATGATTATATTATACTTACTATAATATCTGTTATTTAATGAGTCTATTTGCTGGACAGTATAAACACTTTTTTTTTTTAAAGATTTTATTGGGGAATTAGGGGAGGGGAACAGCGTTGGGAAATTGGGGAAGGGAAACAGACAAGTTGCTGTCTTTTTGTTCTTCAGTCTAGTTGCGGAGGACATTGCTTCACTGGCCCATGTTGTATTGTCATTGCGCTCTTCCCGGATGAGGCAGATCTGTCGCCGGCCTTAGGTTGGTCGCTCACCGTGGCTATTGGCAGCTCACGCTGGCTGCCGGCCACTCACTGTAGCCCATGGCAGCCCACTGCAGCAGGGGCTGCAGCCTACACTGTCGCTGGGGCTCACGCAGCCCAGCTCCAGGTGAATCTGTTGTTAGCTGTAGAGGGCAGTATCACTGGCCCTCATATGTGGGATCCGAACGGGGCCGTTGGCATCCCAAACCAGCTTAACCAATGTGGCACTTGGCCAGCCCAATATAAGCACTTTTGTCAATAGCATTCAACTATATTAGATCCAAAGCCTTCTTTTTATAACAATTAAAAAAATAATGTCAGTGAAACATCCTGAAGTGAAATTCACAGCTAATATAACCTGCTTGCACCTACTTTAAAAAAGAAATCAATGTAGTGTCCTAACTGTGATACAGAGGAGGAATAAAAGTGATTTAAATAGGATAATACGTATTTTAGTGGAAGGTATTCAGGCACATTTCCATCAGAAGGTAGCCTGGTGCCTACGTCTGTGTAAGTGTAAGTCTGTGTAAGACTCGCCGTAAGTGCAATCTCGACAAACACAGGCAAGACAGCCAAAGTCTATTGGTGACCCAGCACTGCAGTTGGTGACATGATTTTCTGAAACCATGACCAATTTCTGAAAAATTCTGCAACAAACTTAAGATCCTGGTAGTTGCATTCCTGGACACTTTGGTGATTTGAAAACTGTGCAAAATATATATTACTTTTATAATAGAAAATGCACACAGGACAATTCTTCATTGTTGGGGTCCTGTGATTCGCATACCAGGCCCTGCCCATCAAATGCTAGAGGTGCCCCCCTCTCTTTGTGACAACTGTGACCTCACAGATTTTCATAATATAGTTTTCCCATTGAGATTGCTGCTTTACATGCATCATATTGAAATTTAAAATCTGATCCAGCGATTTTTGAGCTGTTATCCCATTTGATAAATTAGGAAACTGAGGCACAAAGAAATGAAATTTACTTGTTCAGGACCACACAGGCTGTTTGCTAGTTGAGAGTTGGGGGTCAGCCCTAAGAGCTCAGAGCCCGGGATATTTACCAGGCCAGACTGTGGGGGTCCCATCAGGTTGTTAGCATCCAAAAACTTAATTAGGTGCCCTTTCCTCCAATGATACGTAAACGATACGTAAAATGCAGGTGGTATTAATTATTTTAGTTTGAAATGAATAAAGCTTCTTAATCACTTTTTAATAAGTGAATAATGTTATGCACTTAAGTTTATAATGTTCTTTAATGAGCTTATTTAAAATAAATATATTGAGTATAAAACATGACTAGGCAAACCAAAACCTTCTCCACTAATTTATATTCTGAGAAGACTCTACTCATCTGTATCCTAGATAAGAAAATGATAACGAGGATGTGATTAATATCTTGAGTCTCACATCATAAGAAGCCATTTTTGTTATGTAAATTGTTATTCTATCATTATTGTAATTTAGTTTATGTGACTGGTAACATTATCAGGTTAAAAATAACCCCTAATGTGTTGCTTAAGTTTAGTAAAACTTAGTAAGAAAACTGTTGCCTATTTCTTTTCGTTTGGATTAATATGAGATCCTTTATGTTATAGGTAAGTTGGGAAGATCAGGACCCTAATTTGATCTAGCCTACCTTGTCCTGAAGTTAGGTGATTTAGAATTAATACTTCCTTTTTTTTTTGAGGGCAGTGTCACTGGCCCTCATATGTAGGACCCGAACCGGGGCCGCTGGCTTCCCAAGCCGGTGCTTAACCACCGCGCCACTCGGCCAGCCCTAGAATCAATACTTCCTATCAGTCCTGTCATATTTCATTTTGAAGGTTTCCTTTTCCAGTCCTGAGGTCCTCCCCACCAACACACACACCTTAATACTGTTACACAGATTTCAGCTTAATTGTTATATTATGGTTACATAATTGGCTTTCAGCGTTAACCTGAAGGACCTCTGGATTGTGTAGTCTATAATACCAAGAAAAGCTCAGCTAGAAATACAGTTTTATACACCTATTTTAACTATATACACGGGTGCCTATTCTTTCCTTGGCATTGTGTCCCAGGGGCTGGAGATAGCAAGAGGACAGGGATGGAAGACAGATCAAGTTAACAAAGTAAACAAATGAAATGCTTTCAGATTGTGGTAAATGCCATGAAGGAAATAAACAGGATGACAAGAAAGAGAGTAACTGTTAGGATGGTTTGGGAAACTCTTTGAGAAGTTGACAATTAAGCTGAAAGTGCAGGATGGGAAGAAGCCAGCCATGTTAATAGCTGAGGAGAGAGCTTTCCAGGTTGAGGTGGAAGACAGTTTGGGCATGTTTAGGGGACAGAAAGACTGGCATGTATCCAGCGAGGGACGCGTGGGATGAGAGGGTATCCAGAGAGGGATGCGCTGTTGGGAGATGCCTATAAGCCAGGTTGTGCTGGGCCCTGTAAGGAATGGTGGGTGGAAAGACTTGAAAGGTTTGAAACGGAAGCTAGTTTGCATGGTGGCTATTTGTTGACGTTGTATATGTATTATTGCGTATAGCCTATTCCTGAAAGCACACCAGCCTTGAGAATGAAGTTAGCCTCTGGAGAACTCCGTGTCCCTTTCCTGCCATGCTTTGGCTTAGTCAGTAGTAGACCGCTGACTACTCTGGAGGGCCAGGGTGGCTGGATCAGGACCTAAGAGTGGCTGTGAGGGGAGTCTTCGGCCAGTTCCAGAGGCAGCCAGAGTCATTTTTCCATTCCTTTTCTGGCTGGAGTGCTTTAAAACACATTAGTGTCTGATTTTAAAAGGGGCTTTTCACTTTAATAAATGAAGGGTTAAATTTTCATAATATAAAACACTTTCTTGTTTTAAGATATGGGATTCTTTTTTGGGGGACAAGTCAGTGTTTAATAAAATCATTAGCCGGCCGGCCGAGTGGCGCATTAGTTGAGAGCTGGTTTTGGGATGACAGCGGCCCCGGTTTGGATCTCACATGTGAGGGCCAGTGACACTGCCCTCTACAGCTAACAACAGCTCCACCTGGAGCTGGGCTGTGTAAGCCCCGGCGACGGTGTAGGCTGCAGCCCCTGCTGCAGTGGGCTGCCATAGGCTACAGTGAGTGGCCGGCAGCCAGCGTGAGCGGCCAATAGCCGCGGTGAGCGAACATCCAGAGGCCGGTGACCAATCTGCCTCATCCGGGAAGAGCGCAATGACGATACCAACATGGGCCAGTGAAGCAACATCCTCCGCAACTAGACTGAAGAACATAAAGACAGCAACTTGTCTGGTCCCCTTCCCCAATTCCCCAACGCTGTTCCCTTCCCCCAATTCCCCAATAAAATCTTAAAAAAAAAAAAGAAAATCATTAGCTGTTATGAGATAGGTATAAAGTGCCACTACCGGTTCTTGACTAATAATATGAAGTGACAGCAGATGACATCAAATTAAGATGCCAGTTGAAAAATAAGATTTATCCAGACCTTCAAATTCACCCAGACCACAGGTGACATAAGAGGTACCCCGAGACTGTGTCCTTGTGTTTTTGCATTAAATATCATTTTGTAGCCATTTAATAAAGCTTATAAGTTTTACATTAGAAGTACATTAAAAAAAAATTCCGTTTCCCATTGGAGGAATTTTTCTGTGAAATATTAGGTTAAAAATTATTTTTAACTAAAATATTGTATAATTTAATAGGCCAGGTGGTTACAACTATTCAATTTGGTGGAAAAGCAGTGCCAGGAGCAGATAGTGGCCCAGCAGGAACAGTTCCACAACCAAATTCAGGTAGGTTGTTACTTGTATCGATTCCTTTTTATATTGTAAGATTTGCAGAGGAACCAGATCAATACTTTGTAGCAATTTTGTTTATAAAGAAAAGCGTATTATTTCAAGTAATATTTCATCATAGTTTAAACACAATATTTTCATAACATAAAACTGTGATGTTTTAATATATTTTCTTACCCAAATCTGTAACTTTTTCTTTTCAGCGTATACAGGAGGAGATAAAAAATTTAGTCAAGTTACAGACCAGTAATGCTTCCTGGACTTCCTGTGATAGAAGTTCCGTAAGCAAACAGATACCTTTAGAAAGGCAAATGGGTTTTTTTTCTGAAAACAGTGAGAGAAATGAATCTGTTATCAGTTACCCTAAGTCTGACGATTCTGAAATGCAGCAAGAAACAGCCACATCACAACCAGACTGCAATGTGGATAGTAGCTCCGTGAGCAGTGGGTATGGCACCTTTTGCGTCTCAGAATTAAATGCCTACAAATCGAAGGACCCTCACGAATTCATGGAGCACACAGAGGTTTCGCAAGGGCAGAACGGGGCCTCGGTGGTGCGGATGGGGTCGCTTGCAGACGGTGTAAAAAGCAAGAGTTTCTACATGCATCCTCCTGAAGAGTTCTGTGCCTCTTTAAAGGAAGATATTTCCATTTTTCATAGTGATTTTGAGCACAATTTTTTTGGTGAAAATAAGATTTCAGAAGTATACAGTGGAAAAACAAATAGGTAAGTAGAATTTCTCCATCATTTGAAGGGTATTTGTTTAGTACACTTCAACTGTAGCAATTGAAGTTCCTTTTAGTTGGACTATCATAGAATGAGATGCACTGAACATTTTATTAGTTTTACCAAAGTCTTTTATTTATTGCCTGTGGAAACTGAGATAAACAAAGCACATTATGTACTAATGGCATCTAACTTTCTTCCCGTTCGCAATGTTATAAGACTACTAAACTAAGCCCAGAAAAATACCTTCTGTGTTTTCTAGTCACTATAGTTACTTGCGAAAGGTTAGAGTATAGGACTGTATCAGCAGTGGAATTTTGTCATATGTTCATGTAATTTGAAACCAAAAATTATACACAAGTATGCTCAATTTAATGATTTGTATATAAAAAGAGATTTTGTCACTTTAATGACATTTTTGATTGATCCAGGGACCTTTCAGTAAAGAAAACTGGCTGAATGTAAAGCAAATTATCCTTTAAAATTATATAGTTTACCCTAAATTATCAGTTTTATATCTCTGAAAAGTGTCATCAAAATGATAATTTTGACTAAACTATGTAACTATGGCAACACAAATCTTGTGTGCCCACAGGTATAATTATTAGCCCCTGTAAATGAGCTTTCGCTGTAGAGCTACACGTAGTTTTAGAAGGATCTAGAAGGGGTCCCTGTGGGGTTTGTCCTAGCCCTCGGCCACAGACGTCCATACTGCTGATCACTGTTAGTGTTTCTTCACTTGGCCTTTGGTACTGAGAAATCGCAAAAAGAAATTTAGGTGAATCAATAAAAATCCATCCCGTCTTCTATTGGAAAACAACTCAAGGCACTTTCCACTGACAGCTATCTACAGTGTTTAGTTTTCTGAGTATGTGTGAAGGGCAGCATCTAAAGAGAGTAATTCTGGTTTTCTCTTTTTAAGTAGTAAAGCTGTTACATCATGGGCACAAAAGCTGAAGCAGAACCAACCAAAGAGAGCGAATGCAGAGGAAGGATGTCCAAAATCTATGCAAGGAAATGAACAAACCAAGAAATCGCCAGTGGAGAAAGTAAGTGAAAAGTCACTTACTCCGCATGCATAGCTGCCGATAATTATGTTGGGTTCATAGCATGATCATCCACATAAGTGGCTTTTTCTTTTATATTGTTAATTTGTTCCATTATCTTCTTTGGGTGTCACAAAGGATTTGAAACAGTGATTTGCTCTAAGTACTGGTTTTTAGGAGGCTGGAAATCAGAACTAATGAGGGATAAAATGCTATAAAAAAACGAACCATTTTGTAAAGGCTCTAATTCTTTTTGTACTGCAAATGCTCACATTTAATCAGAAAGTCATTCATTTAATTGTTTTTTTAAAACCCTCAAATAATTTGTATTACTATTAAGTTGTAACAAGTAGTAGTATATGTGTGACTGCTTTAAGATGCCTTTATGTAGAAATGTTGACACTTGGACAACTCTGAATTGATTATCCCAATTATAAGAGATTAAATGTTTAAATTCTCTGCAGCCCTTTTGCTAATATAGCAGCTGGTTTCGTTAAAGAGTTATAGAGGTTGAGTAATTTTTAAATGTCTTTAAAGCCCTTAGGACCTAAATTATCATAGAATAACATTGTTTAGCATAATACATTGAAATTGCAAAGTCAGGTTTCTTTACGAACTTGATACTTGTAGAAATTGGCCATGTCTTGACTTACATGTAGTCTTTTCATCATCCTATGAAAAAGATTAAAGACGAGAATTCAGAAGAAGACAGAACCTCAGCCTTTAAAAGGCACTATTTATTCCTCTCTTCTTTCAGTAAATTGTCATCACCATTCTTGCAATCCGCCAGCTCTGTGCTGAGGAGGATAGTAAAGGCGAGGAAAGCTTGTGACCGCCGTGGTGCTGTGAGGGTAGGTCTGTTCTTTTGCACCTGTGAGCCATCAAGGGTGGTATATCCTTGTTTGGTGCGATGGCATAAACGCACCTGGGGACTGTGGTGAAAGATGCTTTTTTCATCGGAATAGGTTGGCAGAAAGGCAGAATGTTTTCATACATACTCGTTTCTTTTCTGCTGTTTTTACCTTAACTGAAACTCGGTCTTATGGAGACTTCGCCACTTCTGATAATAAACTTTGTGTTTGTGATTGTAACTCGATGGATTTACTGGTTGAATCTTGTCGTCTATTGTGACTATAGCTCAATATTTGTTCGATGTAGCCTGGTGGTTCCCAAACTTGGCTGCACATCGAGACACCCGAGGGCCTTAGAAAACCTGCTTATGCCTCTGGGTGGTCGCTGTGACCTGTGTATGGGGAGATTGAAAAGGTCCTTGGGTGATTCTTGGGGGCTGGAATGCTGGGGAACCCCTGGTCCAGCCTCATTTTCTTCCGGTGTTCAGCGGCGGAGAACCAGACCAGCAGCTGAACCATCTGGCGCCCAGCTGAGAATTGCTGGGTGTGGGTGGGTCTGCCTGGGGTGCTTGGCCTCAAGGGATGTCAGTAGGTAGCGGGCAAAAGCTGCGTTGGCGCACGGACGCCTGTGAGTTTTTCCTGTGCTTTGACCATCTCCTGGACAAGTTTTAGTTTTTCTCTTTTTTTAAAGAAATCATTGGCATGAAATCATTAGGGGAAATTAAGTTGCTTTGGACATTTCTGAGTTTTAAATGATGTTCAGGTAATGGTGATTGGTGAATCAAGACACTACACTTGCATACTTCCGAGTCAAATTCTGTGGATTCACAGAAGTTGGAACTTTCCTCTTTCTTTCATTCTTTCTCTTCTTCCATTGTTTTATTCCATGTTCAGTCTAAATCGGGACCTTTATGATCAGAATTCTCTTGGGATCCAATTTTTTTTTTTTTTAAAGCACATTATTTTATTTTTTATTTTTCTATTTTTTATTTTTTTAGCTGAGCCATCCTGCCACCTGTTGGCAGCTCAACGGCAACTCAGCTCGGGCTGGCATCGAACCACTGTTGCTCAGAGCTCAGTTCACACTCTTGAGCACGCTCTTAACCAACTGAGCCATTCGGCCCGACTGGGATCCAATTTTTTTTTTAGTACGTGGTAGTTTATTTTGGGTACTGGCTGTTTTGAGGCACATCTTGAAGTTGCATATTGGTTAACATAAGGATTGTCCAAAGCTCAAGTCCATCTTTGCTTCCTTGGTCCTCTGTCTGGGACACACTTCACGTTAGCATTTCCCGGGCTGCCGGACTCCACAGTGCTTTTTCACGTGGGCCGAGAGACTTACCCTACCAGGGCCTTACGCTGGGCTTAGCCAGATTCTGGGAAGTGCTTCCCGTTGCATCATACTTTCTCATTAAAAGCTGCACCTGTTTCCTTCACCTGATGCCTTGTTTGCTTAGAGGGGCGCAGCAGGCTGCCATGTAGGCTACGCAAGCCCCCCTCCAGCCCACTGTTGTGTGTGTCTGCTGAGTGCGTCACAGTTTGTACCTCAGAATTGGGGAGAAGACAGTCTTTCATTTGGGGTTGTTCACTTAGCCTTCGCCAGCCATCTTTTCCTGGTCTTTTAAGTACTGAGACTTGACAGAAATTTTAACAGGTCGGCTTTTTAGATGAGACACACGATGACCTGGGAATTTCTCATTTGCTGAGGAAGAGGCTAAGGGATGTGTTGGAGGGCTGAGGCGATGGTCCCTCGTTGGTAGGTAAAGTGTCGTTGTCTCAGTGGGTTTTTCCTTGTGCGGTGGGTCCAGGGATGGTTGTAGGCAAATATAACGATAGACCCAAAGTGCCTTCACAGGAATGAAAAGTTTGATGATAGTAGAATTCAGAAAAATTCCCATTCAAATCGTCTTTTCACGTATTTCTGTTTGGAAACAAAGATTTCCGTGACAATGCCAGAGACATTGTAAGGAGAGAGTAGCTCAGAATTTTTATTAGAATTGATAAGTATGCATTTTGAGCCTTTTTTGGGTCTAGTGACCAATTGTTTGTATGTAAGACATATTCTGCTTAAAGTTCATATTAGTTGTTTGTGGTTTTCAGAGTTTGATTTGGTTTGTTATAGTTTTACTAGTAAAAATGAATTGTTCTGGCTCTTGTATTAATTTTTAGACTAAATGGCTTTAATCCTAGGCACCTCAAATTTCTGTTGGAAGTAGACGGCCAATTAGAAATACATTTTCCTTCTGAATTCATTAAATAGCACCTGCTCCCAGTTTTCTCCTTCCAGCTCCACAGAAAACCCAAATCAACTTTTGTAAATCACAAACGCCTTCACTGTTAATTCCTGTTGTTTTGCATCCTCGTAACCACCACATAGCCAGGCTTCTTTCTTCATGAACCTTCCGAAGGCTTCTCTGCGTCTGGGTTTGGCAGCTGGCTGTCATTCCTTGGGTCAGCTGTTTGTGCCAAGGATTTTGAGCTGTCAACTCACAGTTTTCTTTCTTGAATTGTAGTCTGATTTCACTGCTGCTACACACTCCCGTGCATTTTACCTCAGCAAACCCGATGAAAGTCCAAATTCTTGGATGTCTGATTCAGGAACAGGTATGGTACTTACATTTTTTAAGTGTTTTTTGTTGTTGTTGTTTATATCAACTTATGCATTTCTCATAGGATGATAATTATGTACAGTAGATTCGTGTGGTTTCTGTGAGTGTACTATGTTGTGCCTCTGGTAGCCATAACTTCCTTACTTGCCTTAATTTGTGTTCTGAATATTCCAAAGATAGAAAGAAGTACTTTCGCAGTTATTTCAGACAGCTGCAAAAATCGTCTCAGCATTTTTCAGGTGCTGCAAAATTTATTAAGAAGTTCAAACCCTCTGTGAGCCATTCTTAACTCTCCCTGCTGAGCTTATTTTAGTTTTAATGGTTTTAAATACTGACTCCTTTTTGTCCCCATACTCCTACATGCAATCCATCAGGATGAGTTAGCTCTGCCCTATGGAAATTGCCAGACTCCAACCTTCACGCTGTCACCCTAACAGAACCCCCATCATGTCCCCTGGGCTCCTACAACTTCCTAACCAACCCCCGTGTCACCCTTCCACCTGTGCTCAACTCAGCAGCTGACGTGTTCCTTTTAAAGATAAAAGGTCATGTGACTCCTCAGCTCAAAACTCTGGTTCCGCCTTCCTTAGAATAACTGAGTCCTTACGGAGGCCTTATTGGCCGCTCTTTCTGCTACTCTCTCCCTTTCTCTGCTTCAGCAGGGAGGCTCTGGGCTCAGGTACGCCAGCCGCCTTGGCTGCTTCCTGTACTCAGAATGTCCTCCCCACCTCCCCATGGGGGACTCCCTCATATGTGGCCAGAGTGGCCCACTCCTGTTACCCTCGCCATGAGCCAACACACCCACCCTGTTCACAGCAACTGCTGTCTCTACATACACTTCATATTCCCTTTCATCTGATTTTTAAATTTTACCATCAGAGTGCTCACCACTGTCTAGCATACTGTGTTATATTGTGTGATTTTTTCATATTGCTCGTGTTGGGGAATTGGGGAAGGTGACCAGCCAAGTTGTTATTGTTCAGTCTTCGTTGTGGAGGGCGCCCGTCGCCATCCGGCTTCCCGTCGGCAGCTCGTGCGTGGCCTCTAATAAGCTCAAGGTGCTGTGTTCAATCTTAATTGCGGGTGCATGTAGCCACCATCCCATGCAGGAGTCGAACCAGCAGCCTTGTTGTTAAGAGTGCACGCTGTATCCTCTGAGCCATCTGGGTGGCAGCTCAGCCTAAGGTGCTGAGTTCAGTCTTAGTTGCGGGTGGGCATAGCCACCATTCCATGCGGGAGTCGAACCAGCAGCCTTGTTGTTAAGAGCATACGCCCTATCCACTCAGCCATCCGGGCAGCAGCTCAGCTCAAGGTACCCAGTTCAATCTTTTTAGTTGCAACAGGCAATCTTATTGTTACACCAGCTGAGCCATCCTGCCACCTGTTGGCAGCTCAGCGACAGTCATCTAGGGCGCAGCGTTCCCGGCCCATGTGGGAATCGAACCAGTGGTCCTGTTGCTGAGAGCTCGTGCTCTAAGCCAACTCTTTTGTTATTTATTTTTTTTTCTTTTGAGGACAGTGTCCCTGGCCCTCATAAGTGGGACCCGAACCGGGGCCACTGGCTTTCCAAGCCAGCGCTTAACCGCCGCGCCACTGGGCCGGCCCCAAGCCAACTCTTAACCAACTGAGCCACTCGGCTGGCCCCTACTATAGTTTATCTTGATTTGTAATATAACATTACTTTTTTTGTTTTGTTTTGTTTTTGTTTTTGTTTTTTTTTTTGAGGGCAGTGTCACTAGCCCTCACATGTGGGACCTGAACCAGGGCCGCTGGCTTCCCAAACCAGCGCCCAACCACTGTGCCACTCGGCCGGCCCTATAACATTACTTTTTAAAGATTTGGATCGAGAAGTTAGGATGTTATATGGTAAGGCATTTATGTGAATCTTTTTCCATTCAAATTCAACTTCCTGTAACCAGATAGCCCAAAACTAGTTACTTCCCATATTTAATTTTCTTTAGGTAGAAATAAGTTACTCTAGAAAGCATTTTGGTTCGCTTTCCTCACCCTTGCTCTTCTGTCCCCGTGCTCAGGACTGACTTACTGGAAACTGGAGGAGCAGGACCTCTATCGCCCTTTGCCTTCGGCTGCGTCCTCCCCCACAGATGTGTCACCAAGCCAGGTCATTTAAAACACATTGTGTGTGTGTGTTTGCATTATGCAATTGTAGTTCAGTACTCTATCTTTCATTTCAATTTCTGATATACAGGAAAAAGCAGGGGCTTTAAATCATAGTCATCTCTTTTCCAATTCGGTCTCTGTCATTCATTGCCCATGTGATCTTAGGGAAGTTACTTAAAAGTGCAATGAAAAATACCCGTTAGAGTTTTGTGAAATTAAATGAAATGATGTTGTTCCTGCTGTTTTAAACACAGTAGGTCATCAGATAAATTTCCGCTCTGAGACCTGGTTTGTGTTTTTTTTTTTAACTTTTTTTTTTTTAGACCTGGTTTTGAGCTTCCATCCTATTACATTCTCCCATCAAGATAATTCATTTGTACCATAATTCTGAGCAATTTAATTGGCTGTATTAATTTTCTTTGAGCAAGAAATGTAAATATTTTGTTTACTTCAGAGCAAAGAAATGAAACTCTCCAGTTATGTATACATTGATATACGTATCTCCCTTCTGTGTTTTGGTCTGGTCATGAGAGAGTAGGTTGGGAAAAAGAGATACAATTAAAGTCACTAAGATAGCTGTGACCATGAGCCACAGACGGGCTCCGGGGGACAGCATACTTGTGAAGATCAGGATCCGAGTGAGGGGCAGAAGCCAGCATTCCATCGTTCAGGAAGGAGCCAAACGGGGAGACAGAGAAACCCAGAGAGAAAGGAAGGATGGGGGATGTGAGATTGTGAGGGTGCTGGGAGGCTCTGGGCTTTGTGACAGGGCTCCCTGGTGTGTGACAGGGCTTGTGTTATGTGGTCTGCAGCATCAGTATGTTAATACTGTATTTTGTTGACTCTAATAGGCCACCAAGTTTAAGACTTCTGTTTCAGTCTTCCAAGAAAAAAAAATTGCCAATTAGACTGATACGATACAATGGTTTCTTATCACTTAGAATTTCTATTTTTTCTTACAGAAAGAGCTTGTAATTAAACATAGATTTTTGTCATATAACTCTTTTCCATACTTACAAAGGAAGGTAGACATTTGTTAAAGCGTCTTTACCTCCAGAGGCTACACTCCTTTATTTCCTTCTAGTGTCAGCTTCTGTGTTTCCCACATACCGTGTTCCTCAGGCTGTGGAGCCTGGGGACGAGACATTTCTTAAAAAGGACAACAGGCCTTGGTGCTGAGTTTTACGTGGCTTGGTAGTTACGTAGGACTGGCCTGCTTTTGACTCCCAGATGGGGAATGTTGCTAAACATTCTGATTTACCGTCCCTTAAATATTGGTTCTCAGGGCTTCCAGTGTAGTTGCTTGGATTTTCTTCTAAGCTGCTGACGCCTTTTTGGCCATATTTGATGGCTTTGATATTTGCCTCTGAGCAGGCAATGACCATTAGGTCAGAACTGCTACGTGACCGAAAGTAGTTATAAGATGTCATTATTTACAAGGGGCATCATTTCAGAGATGTTAAATATGAAAAGAAAAGAAATCCCAAAAGTGGTGAAAAATGGGATATTGTACTACCATGAGCCCCAAATAGAATGACCCGACTGTTCAGCCAGGCACCAGGCAGGGCCTGCTCAGGCCCAGCCATGACCATGACTGCTGCTCTCACGGCTGCAGGGTGTGGGGGGCTGCTGCTCAGGCCCAGCCATGACCATGACTGCTGCTCTCACGGCTGCAGGGTGTGGGGGGCTGCTGCTCAGGCCCAGCCATGACCATGACTGCTGCTCTCACGGCTGCAGGGTGTGGGGGCTGCTAGGTGGGCAGTAGACACAAAGTCAAGTTTTAAAGCAGGATCACGGAAATTGTTAAGTTTTACGGATTTCATTAACAAATTAATGCCTTTACTACACAAAAATATAATGAATTGTCTTATTCACAAGCTAGTTAATAGTGTTTATTAAAAAATATTAATTTGTAGTGCTCTGCACCCTACCAGGGTCTGGAAATATGATGAAAGTGTTCTTTCTTTTTTTTTTGAGGGCATTGTCACTTGCCCTCATATGTGGGACCGATCCGGGGCCGCTGGCTTCCGAAGCCAGCGCTTAACTACCGCGCCACTCGGCCGGCCCTGAAAGTGCTTTCAGCGTATCCCTCATTGAATCTATAATTTCGTTTGAGAGAATGTCCACAGTTTAAATTTGAAAAGGTTAAATGGCACTTCTCTCATGCCCCACGGTAGGTTCCCCCTTGAAATAATTTAAGTCCAAAGTTTTAGTTTTTGGAGCTTAAATCTCATTGCAGCATTTTCAGTGTAGTGAAACCCTGATTTGTAGAAATTAGTGTCATATCTTTTTATTTTACTAATTAAAAAGGGGCTTATTTTCCTTTGGTAACTTCTTAACACTTTTTCTCGTTTGCCAACTCGTACGCATGAATCTTAACTACATGGATCAGGTATTCCACCTCTTGGCAGCTGTCCCTTTGAGTCACAGGAAATCAATCTGGCAAGGAATGTTCTCGCCCTGCTTCATTCATTCATCATGAAGTCTTTTCTTACCTCGAAAGTTGGCTCTTACTTTGAGTGAAGGTGTGGGGCTACCCAGACTTTTATTCTTTGGAAGTATTCTTGGGCTGCTACTAACATAGGTTCAGATTACCCCCTTAATATTAATTGTTTGGGGATATGAAAACATTTTTGTTCCCAGGGAGACTCATAATAGTAGGTTTTGACAGTCTAAGGTTTTTCCATCGTTGATAATATTATTTAAATATTTTTGTTTTGTATCTTTAAGTCTAATACTAGTAATGAGATGAAGCTACCATCACTGAAGGATATTTATCATAAAAAACAAAGGGAAAACAAACAGTTACCTGAGAGGAATGTCACTTCTGCTTCCAGCCCAAATCACCCACCCGAGGTAAAGTGGTCAGCACTGCTGAGTGACAATGAGGGCTGCTTCATGACTATGACCTACCTTAAGCTCCATTTCCCTAGGAGAGCGAAAGCCTGCTCGCTTAGAAACCAGCACTGACTGCTGAGGGGGAAGCCTCACTGCCATCTGTCTTATTTCTAGGTACTGACTCTCGATCCCACGCTGCACATGAAGCCCAGTCAGCAGATGCCAGGGATCCCACCACAGGCTTTCCTGAACGCCCTCGATGACAGAATAGCCTTTGCACCAGACTCGGTGCTAGAGCCTAGTATGTCCAGCTACTCGGACATAGACTCGTTTTCGCAAGCAAGTAATGTCGCTTCTCAGTTAGCTGGCTTCCCCAAATACCCTTCAAATACAAAAGCGTCCCCAGTGGACTCCTGGAAGAACCACGCATTCCAAAATGACAGTAGGACCAGCGCCACGTTCCCCTCGGTGTACACTGTTCCTAGCAATGACACCTCGGTCAACATGGTAGATGAAGAAAACACTGTCATGGTAACTCCAGCCTCAGTCAGTCAGTTCCAGCTTCCAGGTACAGCCAACAGTGTCCCAGAATGCATTTCATTGACTTCCCTGGAAGATCCTGTGATATTGTCTAAGTATGTATTTCAGTGAATGGCTTGTAATGTTAATAGATTTTCTGTGGTGTCTGCTTAAATGATGAAAATGGTTTTATTGAACTGTAGTAATGTATAAAATCTTAAGTTAAAAAAAAGAGATACAGCATTTTAAAAATAGACCATCTAAAAAATAATCCGAGTCTTTTTTTTCCATTTTATTTGTAGTCAGCTTGTGTATTGATCTATTTATATTTTCTGTGAGGACAAAGGCCGTAGTTTTGCTTCTGAGAATGATTGTATTCTTGGTTTCTCATGTGGAATAGAGAGTGAAGAGGTGCTTTCCTAATAAACTTACTGTCCTCACAGGATTAGGCAGAGCCTGAAGGAGAAGCACGCGCGGCACATCGCGGATCTCCGAGCTTATTACGAATCAGAAATACATAGTTTGAAACAGAAACTGGAGGCAAAAGAAATTTCCACAATTGAAGATTGGAAGAAAACCAATCAAATTCTTGTAGACAGGTAAAATTTATCATTTAACTAGAGTTTTTAAAATATGTATAATTGAACTGTTTGTGTGTCTCCAACTCGGATATATTATTTTCCCCAAAGTATCATATATTATACTGATAAAACTCTCTGAAAGCATGTGCTTCAGATTTGAAAATTTTAACACAGAAATATGTTTGCCTTAGTAATTATTTTTACAGATTTGAACCATCTTATAAGGCTGATAACTGAGAGGACAGTTGTTTCATGCGGGCAAAACCCTGAAACGGTCAAGCAGACTTTGCATATGTAAATGAATATCACTTATGGGTGAATATAGTACAACGTGTGGGTCCCCTAATAAGCCTGTGACTAATGTCCTGGGCCAGGTCTCAACCTGTTTTTATACCCGGACACTCATGAACTTGTGGAAGCAATTATCCTGTTTAAAAAACAAACAAACATAGAAACACAGGGGAGAGTAGCCCTGTTTTAGGAATGGCTTTTAAACTTATTTTAGACAGAATCATGTAAAAATTTGATGTTTTAACTGGTACTAATAACAAATGCCTGCAACATACTGTATAATTAAATGGGACTTAGATTGAAAACTACTCAGGTCTAGATGACAGCAAATAATTCTTCTCTAGGGCAAAAAAGTGCCCCTTAGAAAAAGGCTTTAGGAGGAACCCGAAATCTCCCGGTCCAGTTAACAGTTTGACTAGCAGAGTTCTGGGAAAATGGGCCTCTATACTAGATTGCGTTTGCTTTGGTCGTTCACATGCTGTTTTATTCCTGAGTGTCTGCAGCTCCATTTTGCTGCTGGGGGTAGGGGTGGGGGTAGGGGTGCAGTGGTAGAGAGAAGTAATTTGAAAAGAGCCAGAAGATAAAAACAAAACCCAGCTTTAGGTTTTCTAGGACAAAAAGGAGAGAGAAGATAGCAGGCCAGGGAAAGTTGTTTCTGGTTCTTTTTTTTTTTTTTAAGAAGGCAAAGACCACAGGTACTTCCCGTTGGAAAACGAAAGTGTGAAAAAAGACCAGCAGTAGAAAAGACAGGGTGCCAAACAAGGCACCTAGTAAATGATATCTGCTTAGAATATCTTTATGACCGGAAGCTGCTAGGGCACAGAGAACAGAGAGCGAGTGCAGGCAGAGCAAATTGGAAGTCAGGGTTATAACAGTTAACAACAGTGGGAACACAGGGTTCTGCAGTGTGACAATAGCATGCAAACAATAGCGATTCATTGTTTTCTCCTGCTACCCCTGGAAGGACTTGGGCTGGGTTCCAGTGTAAACCAGGGCGTTACAAAGGACAGCAGAAACAAAGTGGGAAGTTGCAAACATTTAGAATTGGAGAAGTGATTCACCTAAGACAGAAAACGACATTATGTTGTCAGCATACACGTCAGATATTTTTCAAACTTAAAGTTACCAGTTGGAGAATCCCACTACTACTGCAAATGGGGCCATGAACACGTATAAATTGTAGACCAGGTGTGATATCAGATTGTTATGTCACACTGTTACAACTCAGGGGACGAGGTCTCAGGCATAGCAGAAAAATACAGGTAACACACCTACCCTTCCCTAGTGGTATTTCTTTCCAAAACAGTTTTATCAGTGTTCAGCCCCTGGCAACCATCATTCTATCAGTACTTTTTGTTTCTATGAATTTGATGCGTCTGGGTACCTTGTTTAAGTGCAATCACACAGTATTTGTCCCTTTGTGACTGGCTTATTTCACTTAGCATAATGCCCTCCAAGTTCATCCATGTGATGGCTGGTGTCAGCATTTCCTTCCTTTTTAAGGTCAAATAGCATTCCATTATGTACATACACACTGTCTTTGGTTTATCAGTCATCCCTGGAGGGATTGGGTTGCCTCCCCCTCTTGGCAACTGTGGATAATGCTGCTTTGAACGTGGGTGTGCAGGAATTTGTTCATCTCTTGCCTGGTTCTCTTAATATTTCTTAGGGAATCTTTTCATGCCATTATTTTCTCTGGGTACTATAATGTCATCAGGTTCTTTGGAGTGTATTTTACTAAAGTGGCATCCTGAGTCAGCTGACATGGGAGAACTGGTGTTAGGTGTGATATATTGGAGAATCGGTTAGGTTCATATAATACTTTAAAGGGAAAGGATTTGATTTTCTAATTTTTTCCTTTCAATTTGTGGTTTTTAGATGTGGCCAATTAGACAGTGCTCTGGATGAAGCTACTAGTCGTGTGAGAACACTTGAAAGTAAGAATAACTTACTAGAAATAGAAGTGGTAAGTATTATATTTTTTGTTCTAGTGGCTTAATGTTAAACTTAAGCCTTTTTATTAACTGAACTTTAGAGACAAATAGTTTTATAAAAACATTGCTTATATGTTTTTGTCTTCTCCTTTAGGATGTGCTATTGTTTAGTAAATTGATAGTTTACTATAGAATAAACTAGAGAGTGCTGCTGGCTTTGTATGATCCTATAAATTTCTACCCTTTAAAAATTTAATTTTTTATTGGGATATAATTTGTATATTGTAAAACTCACTCTTTTAAAGTGTACAATTCAGTGGTTTTTAGTATCACAAACTTGTGCAGCCATCACCACGATCAATTTTAGAACATTTTTCTCAGTCAAAAAGCAACTCTGAGCCCCTTAGCCGTCATTCCTGCACGCTTTGATCTCCCCTGGCAACCACTACTCTACTTCCGTTTCAATGGATTTGCCTATTCTAGACATTTGATGTAAATGCAGCCATAAAATACATGACTTTTTGTCTGGCTTCTTTCACTTAGTACGATGTTTTTGAGGTTCATCCACATTGTAGCAAGTGTCAGAGCTTCATTCCTTTTTATGGATGAATAATATCCCATTGAATGGATAGGCCACGTTTTTTTGATCGATTCATCAGGTGATAGATATTTGGGTGGTTTTCACTTTTTGGCTGTTAAGAATGATTGGGCTGTGAACATTTGTATACAAGATTGTATGTGGGCATGTTTTCCATTTTCTTAGATACATCACAAGAAATGCATAAACTTTTAAATACATAACTTTTTTTGTGTGTTACCAAGTGTTTTTCTACACGTAACCTTATTAATGTTTTGGTGGAAAGTGTCAGTTCTGTTCTATACTCTGTTTCTTTGTCTTTGGTGTTTTTTTAGTTATCTTTGTCTGTTTCTAAACTGTAAACTTCATGAAGTCAGGGACTTGTCTTTTGTGTTTATCTTATATTTCTAGCCACCCTAGCACCTGGCACCTAGTGGGTATTTAAGAAATGATTGTTGAGGGCTAGCCGAGTGGTGCGGTGGGTATGCGCTGGCCTGGGAAGCCAGCGGCCCCGGTTCGGATCCCACATATGAGGGCCAGTGACACTGCCCTCAAAAAAAAAGAAATGATTGTTGAAGGGGCCAGCCGAGCGGCTCAGTTGGTTAAGAGTTTGCTCAAGAGTGCGAGCTGAGGTCTGAACAACAGCAGTTTGGTGCCCAGCTCAAGCTGAGCTGCCGACAGGTGGCAGGATGGCTCAGCTAAAATTAAAAAACAAAAAAAACGGGCCGGCCGAGTGGCGCATTGGTTAAGCGCTGGTTTTGGGATGCCAGCGGCCCCGGTTCGGATCCCACATGAGGGCCAGTGACACTGCCCTCTACAGCTGACAACAGCTCCACCTGGAGCTGGGCTGTGCGAGCCCCGGTGATGGTGTGGGCTGCCGTAGGCTATAGTGAGTGGCCCGCAGCCAGCGTGAGCGGCTGGCAGCCAAGAGTGAGCTGCCAATAGCCGCGGTGAGCGACATCCAGGGGCCGGCGACCGATCTGCCTCATCCGGGAGGAGCGCAATGACGATACCAACAGTGAAGCAACGTCCTCTGCAGCTGGACTGAGGAACAAAAAGACAGCAACTTGTCTGTTCCCCTTCCCCGATTCCCCAATGCTGTTCCCCTCCGCCAATTCCCCAATAAAATCTTTAAAAAAAAAAAAACCAAAAAAAAAAGAAAAAAATTGTTGAATGAATATTAACGCATCACATACATTTTGAATTTTTATTTTCTTAGAGAATAGGGTAAGAAATGCTTTTTTAACCTATTATTATTATTATTATTATTATTATTATTATTATTATTATTATTTAAAGATTTTTAGGGCCGGCCGAGTGGCTCAGTTGGTTAAGAGCTCACTCAAGAGTACGAGCTGAGCTCTGAGCAACGGCGGTTCGATGCCAGCCCAAGCTGAATTGCCGTTGAGCTGCCAACAGGTGGCAGGATGGCTCAGCTAAAAAAAAAATAAAAAAATTAAAAAAAAAGATTTTTATTGGGGAATTTGGAGAGGGGAACAGCGTTGGGGAATTGGGGAAGGAGAACAGACAAGTTGCTGTCCTTTGATTCTTCAGTCTAGTTGTGGAGAACGTCGCTCCACTGCCCCATGTTGGTATTATCATTGCCCTCTTCCTGGGTGAGGCAGTCGCTTGCTGACCATTGGATGGCGGCTAACGGCGGCTCACGAAAGCTCATGCCAGGGGCCAGCCACTCATGGTAGCTCACGGCAGCCCACTACAGCCTCACTGCAGCCTATGCTGTTGCCGGAGACTCACAGCATCCCAGCTCCAGGATGAGCCATTGTTCACCATCTTAGCTGAAGAGGGCGCAGCGTCAACTGGTCCATGAGGGATCCGAACCGGGGCCCTGCTGCTCAGAGCTGGCATCCCAAGCCAACTTGTAACCAATGCGCCACTCAGCCGGCCCTTATCCATAATTGTTAATGTGGGGTAACAAATTCCAGTTATCCTTTCAGAATCATTTCCCCAGTTGCCATGGTTATTTTTCCTTATTAAAGTGATGTACAGGTGAGTCCTAGAATCATAATGCCTCAGACAGTGGTTTTCTGTCTACACTTTATGATAATCTCACGGAGCTAATTATTCTAGTAGAGTAACCCTTTCTAGTCTCCATTCCGAGATTTAACAAAATATTAATTAAATGTGTTGAGTTCCATTTGTACGTTTTGTTTTATTACTTTTTTATATTTTATTAGCTGCTATTGAAACATCTATTTTTCTTAATAAAAACACTTTATTATCCTTGTCTTTGTTTTATAGAGTGATTTCAGAGAACGCCTCAGTGCAGCCAGCAGCACCTCCAAAATTTTGCAGGAGCGAATCGAGGAAATGCGAACAAGTAATAAAGAAAAAGACAATACCATCATTCGACTAAAATCTAGACTACAGGATTTAGAAGAAGCATTTGAAAATGCTTACAAACTCTCAGATGATAAAGAAGCTAGACTGAAACAAGAAAACAAAATGTTTCAAGATGTAAGTGACAAACAATGGTGACTCAATGACATGGCTAACTGAAAGTAATTTTAGATATTGTGCTTTTAGAAGCTCTTAGGACTTTTTCCATGTGTATTTTTGTTTTATATAACTGCTGTAGCTGCAAGTATTCCATTCTGATGAAGTCAGTGGGGTATTATCTTGAAGCAGGAAGTCAGCCTGTCAAACCCTGGTGTCTCTTCCACGCCTTTTTGTCTCTAGCAGGTCAACTTTGGAGCTATCTTAAATCAACATCTTTGTGTCTGGCAGAGTAAAATGAACCAGATTTATAATGGGTTTGATTGTATTTATTCACTTTAATTTAATTTCACTTAAAATTTGGATTTGTGTAGCATTGAAACTGGAGTAGGTTTCAGATTGTGTATTTTTTCCCTAAGTTTTTCATGCTGTCCTTTGTTGTGGTACATCAAAAATCTAAAAGTATTTTGGCTGTTGAAAGTTCCTTCCTGATAGCTTTAGGTTTGATTTTTGTTGCTTTGGTTTTTTAAAATTTATTTTCATGAAGGCAATACACGTAAATGGTTTAAATAGGCAAATCTCAAATGAAAAATAGGTCTTTCCACCCCTCCTTACCTTGGAGTTCCCTACCCTAGAGGCTATTACTTTCAGCTCTTTTAGGTGTTTCGTCTAGCATTTGTCTTCATGTTTCTAAATAAGAAACTTTTATGGCTCTTTCTTTTCCTGTCAATTCAATTCAAACTTCCTTCTGTGAAAGGTCACAATTTAGCTTTCTTACACTATTGTTCCCAATACAAATCTTTTTCCCTCTCCTCCCAATGTGCTTAATATATTAAATTGATTTTTTTTTTTAAAGATTTTATTGGGGAATTGGGGGAGGGGAACAGCGTTGGGGAACCGGGGAAGGGGAACAGACAAGTCACTGTCCCCTCGTTCTTCAGTCTAGTTGTGGAGGACATTGCTTCACTGGCCCATGTTGGTATCATCATTGCGCTCTTCTCGGGTGAGGCAGATCAGTTGCCATCCTCTGGATGGTCGCTCACTGCAGCTATTGGCAGCTCACGCTGGCTGCTGGCCACTCACTGTAGCCTGTGGCAGCCCACTGCAGCAGGGGCTGCAGCCCACACTGTCGCCGGGGCTCGCACAGCCCAGCTCCAGGTGGAGCTGTTGTTAGCTGTAGAGGGCAGTGTCACTGGCCCTCATATGTGGGATCCGAACCGGGGCCCCTGGCGTCCCAGATCAGCTCTTAACCAATGCTCCACTCGGCCAGCCCCACACTTTTCTTAAGTCCTTTTACGTCCTATGTTAGTGGGTTTTCCCACTTAGGTACTATATTCTGCTTATTTGTATATTGCTGAATAATGTGCTTACATTGTTATTTCTTGATTTTTTTAGCATTATTCATAATTATTGTGGATGAAGATTTAGGGCCTTCACATGTCATTTGCAAAGTGTAGAATTCTGAGTGTGTATTTTCTTTTCATCAGAACTTTGAAGACTTTATTTCATTGTTTGATGTTTGAATGAGAGACCGGAGGGTTGAGTCTCTTCCTTTCTCCCCTCCCCCAGTCCCATGGCTTCTCCCCTCGTCTCCACCATCTATTTTATTTTGAAAATTCTACGAGCCTAGAGGGCCTGACTTCCTGGTAGCCCTCACAGGCAGTCGTGGAGTGACACAGCCATTTGGTTTGGGGACCTCCAGATGAAGGTGTAGAAGTCTGTTTTCCAAGGCGGTTCAGTTTCCCACAGCAAAGCCTTCAGTCCCTTGCCTGGGACCTGTCGGCCAGGCCCTGGGGGCCGGGATGGGGGGGGTCCACAGTGAAGGCTTTTCCTCAGTCATTTTCTCTTCCTACCCCTTTACCTCCCCTTTGCCGCTACAGTTGGGTTTCCAAAGTTGCATTTCTCTCCCATTCATGTGTCCTGTGTCCCGCTGCCTGGCTGGACAGTCACTGCCGTAGGGGATGGTGCCAGCCTGGGCTCTGACCACTCTGCCTAAGGACTTGCAGCCAGTTCTCCGTGGTCAGCCCTGAACCTGAGATTCCAGTCTGAGTGTCTCTGGGTTATGGGGGAGCAGCCTGCTTGTCATTAGCATCCCTTCTTCAGGCCCTGAGCTCGCAGCCTCCTCTGCCTTGCTGCTTGCTAAGTCTTCATTGAAATCTTTCACCTGCTGCTAGTACCTCTTTTCTTTTCAATGGCTTCATTGTTAATTTTAGGATCTCAGGATAAAAAGAACCTTCTGTGATGAATCTGTTTTCTTTAACCAGAATTCTCACATATGTATTTTAAAATACATTACCTAATTATTATACTTTTGGGCTTGTACCTTTACTCTGTGGGACTAACTTAGCAAGACGTAGTATGCAACAATTCAAAAGAGAACAAAGCAAATCAATTTTTTTTGTTGTTTCAGGTGTACAAAACAGTGTAATAGAGATTTACCCCCCTCACAAAGTGATAACCCTTTACACTTCCACTGACTCTAGTCCCTATGCTGTACTCCAGATCCTGTGACTGTCTGTATTGAATTACAGTTGACGTTCGGTATTATTCAGCCTCAGCGTCAGGTGTACAGTGCAGTGGTCAGGCATCTGCACCGTCCATGAAGTGGGCTCCCTAATAAGACAAGTGCCCATCTGATACCTTACAAAATCTTTACAACGTTATTGATGATAGTTCCCAAACTGTCTTTCATATCCCCTTGGGAATCTTGTGATTACCGATTTGTGCTTTCTAAGCAAATTTTAATCTTTAAAATACTACTTAAATGGTATTGACTGATACTACTTTTGTTTTAGTTTTTATTTTGAAATAAAGTCAAATTTACAGAAAACTTGCGAGAGCTGTCGTATTCCCTTTACCTAGGATCAGCAGTTGCTAACATTTTACCATATTTGCTTTACCATCCCCTCCGTACATATGTGTTCACACATGCGTGTTTGTTTTCTTGAACTGTTGAAGAGGAAATTGTAGGACGTCATGTCCCTTCACCCCAGTTGTCTGTATGGATTTCCTTCTCATGTGCAGCCACAGAACAGTTACCCAAATACAGAAATCCATCCAAATTGCCCTTTTCTGGCACTTTTTCCCAGTCCAGAGTCCAACCCCGGACCATGCCTTATCTGCTTATATCTCTTTAGTTGCCTTTAATCTAAAGCAGTGTGTTAACCTTTCTCTGTTGTGACACAGGCATTTTCAAAGAGTGTGGGCAGTTATTTAGGAGGCCAATGCCGTATCCATTAAGCAACTGGGGCTTCTCGTGGGCAGTTATTTATAGAGAACCCTTTAGTTGATATTATAAAGTTTCATTTTGTGTTGCCTTTGTTTGTTTTCCCTTGTAGCTCTTAGGAGAGTATGAGTCCCTTGGAAAAGAACACGAAAGAGTGAAGGTAATTATGATTCGTCATTCATGTTCTGAGCTTCCTGTGGGGGCAGAGGATTAGGTGGGGAGTCAGGAGCTCTGACCCTTCCGGCCTCCCAGAACCCCCCATCCCGTCCCAATCTAGCTATTTGAACTAGATCACTCACTCATCCCCTCGGTGCCAATATTCTTATTTTCAAATATCTGCCCATTTAACTCAAAAGGTTATTGGATTTGTTAATGTAACCAATATTTATTGAATGGCTATTGCCTTTGAGAAGAGTTGAGATGAAATTTTTAGAGGAGCATAAGATACCGTACAGATGCCAATAATTATTTTGTGTCTCAAAGCATTGGCTTTGTGTGGGGTTGGGCTTACTGATGATGTTTGACTTCTTCGTGAAAGCTCTGCCTGGAAGCTACCTGTGGGCACTCAGTGAACCCCACAGTGATGCAGTGAGAGGGGTCCGATTATTTCTGCTCATAAAATGCAGGGCTGTGAATATTGAGGCTTAGTGACAAGGTCGCCTGCACAACCAGTGGCCAGAGGTGCTGGGGCTCAGGCACCAAGTCATTACTCTGAAATCTCATCCTCAGAAGGATTTGTTTTGCCATTTACTGAGGTTTTTAGTCAAGTTTGTGGCTTAAATACATTCAGATTAACACTGTGGATTATTTTTAATCAAGCAAAGCACAATGGCCTCTACCTGAACACACAGCTACTGTGTGAACCAGTGTTTTGCTCTCTTTCTTTTCCTTGACTTCTGTCTGTTGCCTCAGTGGTTGGTGCCACACTTGCTGAGTATCTGCGTAAATTTCTTTGTAGCTCTCTGGTGTTAACTTTAGATTAGGTTTGTATTATGCAGTTTTAAATAAAAGGACTACACTTGAATATTTATCTCTAGTTCTCTGAATTTTTCCTTTATTTTCACAGGATACATTAAATACAACTGAGAACAAATTGCTTGATGCACAAACTCAGATTTCTGATTTGAAAAGGTAAAATGTTTTGTCTCACTACTAAGCAGATCCCTCTAATTGTTCTTTCAGCACTCAAATAAGTGTGTATTGAAAGTGATGAAAAGAAAGCTTGTCTTGAGGATTTTTTTTAAAGCCCTTTGAGATTAGGCTTTATCCCCATCTTCCCCTGAGGTAGAAATACTTTTGATTTTAGCCAAAGAAAATTTTTCAGTGATTCGAATCTATTGGTGGTTGTGCTTGAGAGGTTGCCTTTCCCCAGACATCGTGTATTTTCTCAGCATAGGTAAAATCTAAATGATGTGAAATCATTGAAAATAATTTTAAGCCACAGCCTAGTTCACTGAATTATTTTTGCGCTCCAGAAGGAAAACAGCATTCCCACCAATACTGTGGTCATGTGCTTTGCTAAAGGCCTGGTTTGGGGACTGTATTCATGATCCGATTTGCTTAATTAGGTAGGAACAGTTATAAATGGTCCCTGTTGCACAATGGTTAGATATTTCTAATTGGCATTAGAGCACGTTTTTGCATTTGGAGATAAGTAATGTCCCTTAGTTGGAGGTTTTACTGTACCCTTCAGGACTTCCCACGGCAGGCAGGAAGGCTGTCCAGTGTTCTTGTCTGCTCAGGTCTTGGCTGCCACACATACATTCAGTTCTAGTGATGGTTCCCTTACCAAGGCCGTAGGAAGCACCAGCGCTGTTAGAGCTGTTCCTTCTCAAAGCTTCCTTGCAGCAGGGTAGGTGAGGATTTGCATTTAAAAGATAAGACAAAGACATATGCAAAGTTTAAAAGATAAAAGAGCAGAAAGAAGTCCAACTTGTACTCAAAACAATTGGCCAGAGTACTTATTTTCTGTTGGTAAACTTGAAAATAGCCTTTTATTCTGAACATGGTACAAATTTGACGAGCAAAGTGTAGGTTGAGTTGTTGGGGACAGTTTAGCCTTTGCATCTTTTAAAAAAATTAGGAAGTTCATCGTAATAGCTCTGTTATTGGAAGGTAAGCCTGCTTCCTCTTTTTGAAAGTGTTACCTCTGTGTATTTCATATGTGTGAATATATACATGTCAGTATTAAATAGGTTAGAACTACAGTTTATTTGAATTCTTGAATTTATTTTTAATTTATATGTTGTATGTTTTCATCTGTAGTCAAATTTATAAATTTTTTACTTGCTATATTAAGTCCATTTATTGTCTCCTTGCCTTCAGTTGTGGGATTTGAAGTGCTTCTCTGTAGAGTTTTTTATATATATATATATATATATATATATATATATATATATATATTTTTTTTTTTTTTTTTTTTGTTTGAGAGCAGTGCCACTGGCCCTCATATGTAGGACCCAAACCAGGGCCGCTGGCGTCCCAAAGCCAGCTTTTAACCACCACACCACTCAGCCAGCCCTAGAGTTTAATATATTTGCCTTTTTATTTATTCTCCCTGATTTTGTTCAGCTTTGTAAAGTTAACGATGGCATTTTACTGGGAAGAGGTTTATGGACATGCAGCTCACTTGTCACCCCTTTTCTATTTTTTTTTGAGGGCAGTGTCACTGGCCCTCATATGTGGGACCCGAACCAGGACCACTGGCTTCCCAAGCCAGCGCTTAACCACCGCGCCACTCGGCCGGCCCTTGTCACCCCTTTTCTAGAAAGATCTGTTAAATAACTAATTTGTAGTTGAGCTATATTTTACATTTGTTGAAATGTACTTAAATTTTTCTTATTGCTTTTAAATCAGAACAATTTCAAAACTCGAAGCTCAGGTCAAGCAAGTAGAACATGAAAATATGTTAAGTCTTCGTCATAATTCTAGAACTCCTGTGAGACCATCACGTGCCAAGTAAGTTATTTCGTTTAATCTCAGAAAGCTAAAAATAGATGCACCCTTTTATTGAACTCAGATGCTCATCTATGTATTATAAATCATAAAAAAGGGCTAAATGTCATTATAGAGTTTAGATGTGTAAAAACATTTAATTTTTAGATCGCATAAAAGCTCTGATGCAGAGAGGTATGTGCCAGAAGGAGAAAACGGTACATTGGGAGTCAGTGGATTTGGGATGTTTTTAGTTTTTGGACTCTGTCCAGCTGTGTGACCTTAGGCAAATCACTTCATTTTTTTGGAGCTTGGTTTTGTGATGTGTAAGAACATTGGGCTAGACTGTCTTAAAGGTCTGTTTATTCCTATGTTCATAGAAAGACCTAGGAAAGTGGATCTTCATTAGGTTGTATGGACTTTTTAGTTGTTGTTTTTTTAAAGATTTTATTGCGGAATTGGGGGAGGGGAACAGCATTGGGGAATGGGGGAAGGGGAACAGACAAGTTGCTGTCCTTTTGTCCTTCAGTCTAGTTGTGGAGGACGTTGCTTCACTGGCCCATGTTGGTATTATCATTGCGCTTTTCCCAGGTGAGGCAGATCGGTCCCCGGCCTCTGGACGGCCGCTTACGGCAGCTCTTGGCAGCGTACACCAGCTGCCGAGTACTCTCAGTAACTTACGGTAGCCCACTGCAGCCCCACTGCAGCCTATGCCATTGCCTGCGACTCACGGCAGCCCAGCTCCAGCTCGAGCTGTTGTTCACCATCTTAACTGTAGAGGGCACAGTGTCACTGGCCCTCATGTGGGATCCGAACCCAGGTCCTGCTGCTCAGAACTGACGCTCCCAAGCCAACTCTTAACCAACGCACCACTAGGCCAGCCCTCAGCATTATCTTGATGAAGCATTTACAGAATAAGTTTTTTTCATATTAGAATCCGTTTTTATTATGATTTTGGTGTAAAAAAAGTGTTAATGAGTAGATGATAACTTTGTGATGATGTTTATTAGAAAAAGATTGTAAAGGTGTAAATTTTAATCTGAAAAGTTGTAATTGTTAAATGAGAAATGTTTTCTAGATCTTAATCTTAATAGAACATAGTGAATTATTTAAAGAAAAAATGATGTAAGTAACTGAATTTGAACATTGAGAGAGAACAAAAGGGAGGGCTAGGCCAGGGTCAGGAAAGGCGCTTCTGTGGAGGTGACTTTGGAGCAGATAGGTGAGCTGTTCGGGTGGGAGGTGTGGAGGGGAGAGGTCTGCCCACGCAGAGAAACCAGCCCGGCTAAGGCCTGAGGTAGGAAAGAGCTGAGTGTGTTTGGAAACCTGAAGGAGGCTGCTGTGGCCTGATACCCCAGGCAGGGGTGCAGCAGCCCCAGAGGAAACCACAGGCCCGTCATGCGTTGCTTTCCCAGCCATGGTCAGGACTTTGGATTTTACTCTGAGTCTGTTGGGAAGTCTTTGAAGGGCTTTCTAAAAGTAAAATGAGTCATCTGACTCCTGCTTGTTTAACTTATCTGCCATAAGGAGAGGAGAAGAGTGGAGCAGAGACCATCAAGCTACTGCAGCGCTAGGAGGGTGTTAACTGGGCGGTGGCCATGGAAATGGACAGCACGGGAGGATCTGAGTGAGAGTCTGGAGGTGGAACCCATAGAACACGGTTAGGAACTGGGTGGCAAGTAAGAAAAGGAGGTGTCACGTGAGTCCTTCGTTTCTGTCTTGAACAACTAAGGGGGCCATGTTCTGAGCTAGGGAAGAGATGGGAAGAGCAGACCATGGGGTAAAGATCAGAATTTCCGTCTTGGGTATTTTACTTTGAGATTCATGTGAATCCTAAGTGGAAATCAAGCAGGCGATTATAAATTTGGAGCTCAGAAATAAGGTCTGAGACTGGAGTTACAACTTTTGGAGTTGTCTTTCTAGATAGTGCTTAAAGGTGCAGGATGGCTGGATGTGTTGAGCGGGAAGTGGGTCCAGGACAGAGACTTGAAGAACCCCTGTGTTTTGATGTTTGGCGGAGAAGGAGCCTGAGAAGGAGCTGCCTGCAAACTCAAGGGGAAGCTGGAGCGGCCCCGGGTGTCGGATGCTGCCGAGAGCAAGGAGATGAAGGCCGGACCTGTGGGGTTTGCGAGCTGGAGGCCATGGGCCTGGAGAACAGTGTGGACAGACTGATAGGAGGGGAGGCAGTTGGGAACATACTGAAGAGTGAATGCCAAACACCTCAGTGTCTAAAAGCTGGAATGTCAATAGTTGTGAAATATTTATGCATAATACAATCGAGTGTTACGGTGTGTAACGTAGACCAAGGGTTGGCAGACCACAGCCCACAGCCAAACAAGCCTATGAAATGTTTGAAAACAGATCAAAGAATATTTCATGACACATGACAATTATATGAAACTCAGATGTCAGTATCCATAACAGAAGTTGTACTGGAAAGCGCGAGGCAGTGCAGTAGTTGTGGCAGAGATTGTCTGGTTCATAAAACCTAAAATATTTACTACCTGGCTCTTTACAGAAAAAATTTGTCAACTCCTGAATTAGACTGCCAGCATGTTTAATTTTAAGAACGTTATATGGAATAATAACAAAACCTAGTTGCAGAAGATACAGAATACTATTTACACCGAGTTTAGCACGTAAAACGGCCCTTCCTATCTTATGGGTTCATACAGATGTAGTAAAGGTATAAAAATACACGTGGGAATATGGAACTTCTATTTAGTATAAATGGTAGCTTTTGGGGAGAAGGAGATTGGAGAGTACACAGGAGACCTCGGTGGAATCTAGTGTTTCAAAAATCTAAAGGACAGGGCCGGCCGAGTGGCGCGGTGGTTAAGCGCTGGCTTGGGAAGCCTGCGGCCCCAGTTCGGTCCCACATATGAGGGCCAGTGACACTGCCCTCAAATGAAAAAATAAAAATAAATAAATAAATAGTCTAAAGGACATATAACAAAGAGCCAAGAGCATCTAAGGCAGGATGGTTGGTGCCTGAGTATTGTCCATGTGTCTGCGTATACCCGAAGTAGTTTGTTTTTAAAGTGAACAGGAACCCGTAACGGATTAATATCTGGAATATAAAGAACTACAAATCAAGAAGAAAAAGACAGCTTCCTCAATAAAATGTGATAAAAAAATATGAACAAGCAGTTCACAGAAAAAGAAGCCCAAATGGCTAATAAAAATGAAAAGATGCTCATTTCACTAGTAATCAGAAAAATGCAAATTAAAACAATAATGGGAGACCACTCACACCATCAGATGAGCCAGACTTAAAATGCAGCCATTGTAAAGTTGGGCAGAGCTGTGAACGGAGAGGAGCTCTCCAGTGCGGCTGGACTGAAATTGGGTCTGGGGCGTGACCTGGCAATATCGAGTGAGACGGCAGAAGTGCACACCCCAGATTCCACCTTCCATTCCTAGTTATTTTCCTGGGAAAAACTCTTACACAAGTGAATTACAGTGTTGTTGAAAGATGGTGTGTTAGAAACTAAGCATCCAGCAACAGGAGGAAGGCTAAATAACGTGTGATCCATTCGTACTGTGCAAAAATGATTAAGATTGCTAGAGCTGTATGTATTGACATGGATGAATCTCAAACATAATGGTGAGTAGAGGAAGCCTTAAAAGGACATATTATGCCAATTATGTCATGAAAAATACAAACAAATATATACATACAATTTTATGTCTTACAATTAAAAACAGATAGGGTAAGATGTTAGCATTTGTTAAAACTGAAAATGGATGAGTGCTTGTTATAGTATTTTTTGTTATTTTCTAACAATGTTTGAAATGTCTCAATCTAAAAATTGGGAAAAAGGAGTGACGGGGTTGAAATGAAAATAGATGGAAGAGGCAACTCTTAAACAGTTTGGTGTGAAGGGTTTCTGTTTTCTCTCTGAAGTGGGATGGAAGCTGTCTCCTGACAGCCCAGGCTGGGCTGAGAGGTTTGAGGAGAGCCGTTGATGACAGAGAGATATGCTGCCAGCAGTGTTGGGTGTCCCCTTGAGATGGTGATCGTGATTCTGTAATGACACCCCAATCTGCACGGTTGGGTGAGTGTTCTTAGCTCGGCTGCAGGAATAAGACACTAAGAAGTCAGGCCACTGTCCTCCAGCCTCCGTTTTCGCTGCCAGTCAGGTGTGATGGAAGGAGAGCTGGGAAGGGCGTCCAGGCGACGGGCAATCACCTCAGGAGCGTGCACTCCAGGGCAGGAGAGAGGAACTGGTAAAGGGTCGGTACAGAGGCAGTGGAGGGCTGCGGCCACAGGCCCAGCGGTCAGCGCGCGGTGGTCATGCATGAGCACAGGCGCCGGAAGTCTGTGGAGCACCAGTTCCGTAAGGGGGTGCGTTCTCTGCTGATGACCAAGTCCAGTGAGTATCCTCGGAAGCGGGCGACTAAGGAGGAAGAGTGAAGTCCCTGGAGAGAGGCCAGACGTGTGGACACTGAGGGCGGGAGTACGTGCGGAGAAGACACACGTGCTGAGGTCCAGCCAGTGACCAGTGAACGGGCAATGGTGTGAGCCCCAGATGAGCAGGCTTTTCCTAAGAATGGGGGAGGTGACCGTCTGGCACTGCGCCGGTCAATACAGACGTGCCAGCAGCCACGCGTGGTTAGTTAAATGTAAATTAAATAAGAAACAAATAACATTTAAAAATTGGTTCTTCAGTCTCACTAGTCACATTTCAGGTGTTCTACAGAAGTGTGTGACTAGCTGCTACTGTTTTGGGCTGTGCAGGCGGAGGGCACTGCTGTTTTGGTAGCAAATTCTAGTGACCAAGAGGGCACCCGTGCTTCTGCTTGTGCCCTGAGCTGCAGGAGGTGGCATTGGGCATGGGGGTGGCAGTGGGCGTGGGGGGTGGCAGTGGCCTGTGGGGGGTGGCAGTGGGCGTGGGGGCTGGCAGTGAGCTGTGGGAGGTGGCAGTGGGTGTGGGGGTGGCAGTGAGGTGCGGGGGTGGCAGTGGGCGTGGAGGGTGGCAGTGGGTGTGGAGGGTGGCTGTGCGCTAGTGAGCTGTTCGGAGTGTGTGTATGTGCGAGTATCTGAATCTCAACAGATTCAGGAACAACCAGAAGTAACAAACGTGAAATGACAATTCAGTTCAATCTTAAAACCGTAATGTAGAAGTCACGTATCTAAAATAAGATTGCTATATGTCTTTTTAAAATGACTGTGCAGGGCTGGCCGAGTGGCTCAGTTGGTTAAGAGCTCGCTCAAGAGTGTGAGCTGAGCTCTGAGCAATGGCGGTTCGATGCCCAGCCCGAGCTGAGCTGCCGCTGAGCTGCCAACAAATGGCAGGATGGCTCAGCTAAAAGTAAAAAAAAATAAATAAAAAAAATAAAGAAAGAAAGAAAATGACTGTGCAAATGTATAAATAATACTTCAGAGCAGGTCATTTTCAGTATGCGCTCAGTGTAAATGGAAGCACAAACCTTTTAACGCCTCCGAGTGTTCCTCGTTCTCACAGCACACTAGCAACCTCGGACGTCAGCAGGCGGAAGTGGCTGATCCCAGGCGCGGAGTATTCTATCTTTACGGGCCAGCCTTTGGAGATCCAGGAGAGGAAAACGGATAAGCAGCCGGAGGACACCTGTGTTCCTGGGTGAGAGAACTGGCAGAGATCACGTGTGGGGACTGTGCTTAGAGAGGCAGTGGCCTCTAAATGTTCAGCATGAGATAAAGAGCCACCTCTGGCTGGCTTCTTTCATGTCATAATTGTAAGGACCTCATTTTTATTTGATTTTGAAAGACGAATGCTTTTCGGATATTTTGCTTCTGTAGGTATGCAGAGCATCCCCACTGGTGTTCCTGGCGCGTGGTGTGCCACACTTGGGCTTGTGGTGAGGACAGGATATCCCCTCACCCACCGCGCTCCAGGGCGCCGTATAAATGCAGCATCTCTGTGTGTGCTGGGATGGGAACAGGCCTGAGAGACAGTGGTCTGTTATCCGCAGGGTCAGTGTTATTTAATTTGTTTGCACTGTAAGGCATACATGTTCATTGTGGAGTATCGTTTTCAACTCGCCTGTTACCCCCCCAACAAACCCGGTGAACTTAGTTCCAGCGGCTCTAACAAATGACTGTAGACCGGGCGGCTTGGACAACGCACATTTCTTTCCTATGGTTCTGGAGGCTCTACGTCCGGGATCGGGGAGCCAGCTTGGTTGGGCTTTGGGTGAAGGCCCTTTCCTTGGAGCCTCCCTGCAGAGAGAGACCTTGGGTCTCTCTTCCTCTTCCTGATAGGGCTCTAATTCCATCATGGGGGCTCCACCCTCTTGATCGCATCTAAACCTAGTCACCTCCCACAGGCCACAGCTCCAAATACTATCCCATTGAGGACTGGGGCTTCCACGTAACAGATTGGCAGAGGGGGCCCCAAATATTCAGTCCATAGCACCATGTGTCTTACAATTATTATTTAAGGTACCATTCTCCTCCGGAAAAAGATTCTTCACCTGGAAGCTCACCAGCAAACTTACTGATGAAAAAACAGAGAGAGACTTCAGACACACCAATCATGAGAGCTTTGAAAGAACTTGATGAAGAAAAAATATTTAAAAATTGGGGTACACAGACAGAGAAGGAGGACACTTTGAATAGTAAGTGTTTTATTCCTTATTTGATATATAGATGTGGATTATAGGTATAGTGATAGCTTCCCCTCTCCCCTAATTATATTACCTTCTTTAAAATTAAATTCTTCGAGTAATGAAATAAAGTTTATTTTACTGCTGCTTCAACCCCATTTCATAGATAATCAAATCCCCTAGTTAATAATTTATCACAGCCATGGCATAACATGTACCTTTTTTTTTTTTTTTAAAGATTTTGGGGAATTGGGGCAGGGGAGCAGTGTTGGGGAATCAGGGAAGGGGAACAGACAAGTCGCTGTCTTTTTGTTCTTCAATCTAGCTGTGGAGGATGTTGCTTCACTGGCCCATGTTGGTATCATCATTGCACTCTTCCTGGATGAGGCAGATCGGTCGCTGGCCTCTGGATGGTCGCTCACCGCGGCTCTTGGCAGCTCATGCTGGCTGCCGGCCGCTCATGCGGGCTGCCGGCCACTCACTGTAGCCTATGGCCGCCCACTGCAGCGGGGACCGCAGCCTACACCGTTGCTGGGGCTCACACAGCCCAGCTCCAGATGAAGCTGTTGTTAGCTGTAGAGGGCAGTGTCACTGGCCCTCATATGTGGGATCCAAACCGGGGCCACTGGCATCCCAAACCAGCGCTTAACCAACGCACCACTTGGCCGGCCCAACATGTACCTTTTATACAAAGCAAATTACATGTTATGTTCTGATTATTAAAGATTTATGTGGTGGGGGTGGCTGGTTAGCTCAGGTGGTTAGAGGACAGTTTCATAACACCAAGGTTGCCGGTTCGATTCCCACATGGGCCACTGAGCTGCGCCCTCCACAACTAGATTGAAACAACTACTGAACTTGGAGCGGATGGGTCCTGGAAAAACACACTGTTCCTCAATGAAAAAAATAATAACCTTAAAAAAAAATATTTATGTGGCATTCTTAAAGATATTTGAAAAACTTGTACAGTTTGCCACATTAAAAAGTGATGACAGACATGTGGGATTCATAAAATGAGATGTACCATTTCCTACCGTCCACTCTCTTGGTTACCGAGCACCCAGAAGTAGGACGACACATACCAGTGATACTGGTTTTCACAGGCCCGGGACTTGCATCCCTCCTTGTACTCCTTGCTCTGTCGTGTCATTCACATCTTTGGCGTTCCATCCAAAACACTATCTCCTAGTAAATAAATTAGTGACCTGCTTTCCAAAAATAACTCTTGAAAAATCACCTCAAGTGCCAGCTGTAATCAGAGAACCAGAATGAATGTATTCTAAACTTCCACATTTTTCTTCATCAAGGATTTTTTTATCCTTATAGTGTGGTGCATTTGCAAATAATCATGATAACCTAGATAGCGAGAAGAACTGCTTGCTTGGTATAACCATCTGTTAATAAAGGCAGATAACTGAAGCTAGGTTTGTCTTGCCTGACTTTTTTTTTTTTTTTTTTTTTTTTGCCTTTTACAGAATTGGTGAATCCTCGGCAAACTGAAGCGTCTGTCAATACAAGTCGGTCTCCCGAGAAATGTGCCCAACAAAGGCAAAGGAGACTGAATGCTGCTTCACAGCGATCATCCTCTCTGCCACCTTCAAATCGTAAATCAAGCACTCCAAGTAAGAGTTAGATGTATGACCTGGGAGCCTTACATGCCGCCATTTTCCATCTCCTTTGTACTCTACCTGGCGCCTACAGAGTGCTCTGCCCACAGATCCCTAAATGTGATCTTTTAAAATAACAACATTGACAGCACACACACTATGCCTGTGACTGAAGAAATCATCAGTTCATTGGGATTTTTAGTTTTTTCAACTAAAACCACTTTACAGTTTTCTAGATAGTAGACAACTATCTAATTAAACATTAGTTCAAACAAATTAGCTAGCCTGCAAAAAGATGCTTCTTTTTTTAGATTTACCTAAGGTTATCGGCATCAGTCACCTTTTCCTTTAGCCAGTTACAGTTTTAAAGTTTAAACAATGTGTTTCTGTATCCTCAGCTTCCATGTTCATTCATAACAGCTGAGGAGATTCCTATGTGACTGTTACAGGAATGTTCAGTGGCATTTCCATCTTATTTCCAGTTGACTTTTAAAATACTGAAAGAAAATTTTTGAGTGAGAATGCTGAAATTACAGTTTGATGGGCTAAAATGTTGAATTGGTTCCCTCTAAATGTTAGGTTATGAATTATTTTATTTTTATTTTTATACTCATTTATCTTTCAAAAAGTTTTACAGTGAAATTGTATTTCTTTTAAAGTTAGAAAAAAGTACTGAAGAGAAAGTATATGTTCTGCCAATATAACACATATTATATAGAAGGAAAAGAATATTTCCTCTTCGTTTTCTTCTATAGCAAAAAGAGAGATTATGTTAACACCAGTGGCTGTGGCTTATAGTCCCAAGCGGTCCCCTAAAGAGAATTTGTCCCCAGGATTTAGTCATCTACTTAGCAAAAATGAAAGCAGTCCAATTCGGTAAGTTCTCTAAAATTGTAGAATAAAAAATATATATTATTGATTTTTTTTTTCTTTAAATGTCAACTTATGTCTCTAGCTATCACTAATTATTGATTTGTTAGTGGGAACTCTCTGGATTTAAATTCGTGAATGTCATACTAAAATTTGAAAAATACAATAAGACACAAAAAGAGTTTTTAACTGTGTGAACTGACTACTATGAAAGTTAAATGCCGCCTCAGAACTCCTTCCAGCCTTTGGATGTAGCACGATAATTCTGTTTTCCTGAAAAGGTTTAGGATACACAGAAAGTTTTGAGCCCTTTGTCTAAGAAAACAGGTTGTCCTGGTACAGCCCTGACACTGAATGAAAGTTTGCCTGTGCCCCTGAGAAAATGGTCCTCTCTGAAATGTGGCCAGCAGCGTGTGCTGTAGTGGGCAGACCATTGACCCCTGGTGACCCGGCCCCATCCGGCTCGGGGAGAAGTTACTTAAGCACATTCACCTTCGGTTTCCTCTTCTGTAAAGCGGAGATGATAATGCCTGCGCTGTTCATTTTATAAGGTTGTTAGAATGAGCAGTTGAGACACAGTATGGGTAAATGCTTTACGTCTAGTGTGTAGCTGTAATGTTGTGTTAGAAAATAGAAATTAAATTTCAGTTTGAGAAAAATGTATGACCAGCTTTCTTTCTATAAAGTGTGTAAGTATGTGAGTTAACTGGATGCCAGCTCATGTTTCTAGCGGCGCTAGGGAAAATCAGTTAACATTTTTTTCTCACGAGTAACTTGCTTCATTCATAGATTTGATATCCTTTTGGATGATTTAGATACTGTTCCTGTGTCTCCATCACCACGTACCAACCCCCGGAAACAGCTCCAGTTTCTTCCTCTAGATGACCCGGAAGGTATCGTTTCCTAAAACATTGTTAGCTACGGTTTTGCCGTTGATTGTGAGTTTCCGTTATCTTTTCAAGGTTCTAAATATTATAATGTCCTGCACTTAAGTGTTTTTCTGCCCAGGGGCCTCTAAAAATAAGCACTGGCAGTGCTGTCAGCATTGCGTGTCACTGCTGTTATCCTCATTCAAAGGCTGGGAAATGGAGGTACAGTTAATTACCAGGGCCATACTGGTCAGTTTTTGTCTTTACTTTGATATTCCTAAATTTTATACAACTTAGTCTTTGCTAATTTTTTTCCTTTTGCTCATTTGTATTTTAAGTTTGGAATAAAGTTATAAGATAATGCATGTGAAATCACTTAGGTAGGCCCTTAAAATGTTAGCTCTTTATGTCGGTTTAAATATGTTTAAACTTTTATTTTTTTTTGCTTTAAGTTTAAAGTTCATTGACATTTACAGAAAGTTTGCACACACTCATTTTGGGAAGTTGTGGAAGTTGTCACACGGAGGGCAAAGCTAGAATTCTATGGAGAAAAAGCACTGAGTAAACATGTTTGATTATTGTATCTCTTGTCATTACATTTTTTGGCCATGTAGCAGCTATTTCCTGAAAGTGAAGTTGGGTAACATATTTAGTATGTATACAGTTATGTTAGAAAAATTGATACGACATATAAGAAATTTTCTTTCTCTCCGACAGAAACAAAATATTCAGAAAAAGCCACTGATACCCATGTTAATCATAACCCCTCTCCCGAACTGTTGCCCAGTGGAGTGAAGAAAGTGTCTGGGAGGTCAGCCTGGGAGAAGAACAAACCCGTTAGCTCCGAGCAGTGCAAGCCTGCTGCAGTTGCACCTCGTGGTAATGACTTTGAATATACCGCAAAAATTAGGACCCTGGCTGAAACAGAACGGTTTTTTGATGAACTTACAAAAGAAAAAGACCAGGTAAAAACAAACAAATTTTTAAAAATCTTTTTCTGAACTTAACGCTTGTGTCTAAGGAATAGTCAGAAGGGAGTTGTTGAGTCAAACCCACCCCAGGAAGTTACTGTGAGTTTCACCCCAAAGCTGCACTAACAACGTGTGTGAGGCAAGCTGTTGTTACTACTTCTATCAGAGGGAACTTATGTGAAGACGAGGCGGATGAGAAAATACTAGACTGAAGTCTGCTTTCCATTCTGTGTTCTAAACCTCCCTGCAGTAATTAGAATTCTTTGATTTTTATTTAAACTGTTTTGTGTGTTAACAGATCGAGGCAGCACTAAGTCGAATGCCTTCTACTGGAGGACGAATCACTTTACAGACAAGACTAAATCAGGTGACATGTTTTAGTTGAATGTGCTGTAAAGGCTTGATGCTTGCCAGTGCTCCCATCTTCCAAGATGGTTTCTTACCATCACGGTTTTTAGGCACATTGAAGCCATCGGTTAACACTTTTAGCCTGTGCAGGAAGTGTTTAGTGATGATAATATACGAGGTGTGATCAAACAATATGGTGAGTGTTTAAGTAAAAAAAAAAAATATTTATTACACTAAAAGACACATTGCCATGAATCCCCCTCAGAATATTCCTCGCTGCAAACACACTTATCCCATTGTTCTTGCCACTTTCTGATGCAGTTCTGGAAGTCCTCTTTCATGAGTGTCTTTAATTGCACTGTTGTGGCCGCTTTGATGTCCTGAATCATTTTGACTTTGGGGAAGACCTGCAAGTCACACGGTGCCAGATCCAGTGAATAAGTGGATGAGGACACTCCGTAATTTTTTTTTGGAAAGATTTTATTGGAGAATTGGGGGAGGGGAATAGACAAGTTGCTGTCCTTTTGTTCTTCAGTCTAGTTGTGGAGGACGTTGCTTTACTGGCCCATGTTGGTATCATCATTGCGCTTCTTCCCGGGTGAGGCAGATCGGTCACCAGCCTCTGGACGGCTGCTCACAGTGGCTCTTGGCAGCTCACACTGGCTGCCGGCCACTCACTATAGCCTATGGCAGCCCACTGGTGCAGCAAGAGCTGCAGCCTATGCCGTCGCCCGCGTCTCACAGCAGCCCAGCTCCAGGTGGAGCTGTTGTTCACCATCTTAGCTGCAGAGAGCAGTGTCACTGGCCCTCAAGTGGGATCTGAACCGGGACCCTGCTGCTCAGAGCTGGCGTCCCAAGCCAGCTCTTAACCAACGCGCCACTCGGCCGGCCCTGTAATGTTTTTATTTGACAGAAATTGCCGTACCAGAAGTGATGTGTGACACTGAGCGTTGTCATGATGATTTACAGCGCACTGCACCTTCTCTCAGCCATAGCTCACACCCGACTCACTGCACCGAACAAGTTGACACTTGTCACACACTGTTACTAAGGTTCTATGCACCGCTTCCCGTACCGAAGATCCCTGCCTTTCCGTTGAATGGCACTCGGCAGCAGCAGTCACCGTATCTTTTGATCACACCTTGTATTTTATAACTGCATGCTAGCTTTCAGGAATAAAAACTGATTTTACCCTTATACTTCAAGAAAAAGGTGTTCATGCCATTATGTTTCCAGGAAACTAACTTGGGTGCAAATGGCAATATGCCTGTTAACAGATTGTACGTTAAGTCAGTGCTCTAATGAAATCTCCCCTTTTATGTTTTTCCCCCTCCAGTCTATAATTCATTTCTGAACCCCGTTGCAGTTGGTAAACATGTGGAACAGTTGCACTTTGCAGCTGGAATAGTTGTAGAGGTTACAGAGAGCGATGGCTGCATTGTGCAGGAGATAGTGCAGCGCCGTGGCCTGTGTGCATTTCTTTTAGTTGCTTTGCAAAGAGAATTAAAATGCATGAAGCCACGGGACATCTTAAATCTGTTCTTTCTGTAGCATTTTAAACATAACAGCAAGTATATATCTCTTATATAACTGCATGTTTTGGCTTCGCTCAGTGCCTTAACTTCAGGAAAAGTTCATTTTCAGATTGATATGTGATACCAGAAAGAAAGAGTGCCACAAAAAAATAGGAGAGGTCTTTTTCAAGGGCCTGCATCCCTAACTTCTGTTCTTTTTCTGACTTTCGTAGTCTTTTTATTCTGAAAGTTTTTATTCGATAATTTATAAGACTTAACACATGAAACTTCTTAAAATAGTTTACTGGGAAGGCAGAAGGAAAAATCGTTGATACTCTGAGTCTAAATCCATCTGAAACATTTGTTTACTATATTTTTATATAATGATCGTAGGCTCTTAAAATAAGACTTAAAGGGCACTGGTTTCTGTTCACATGTGTCAAAGCTCTTTCAGTCCAGTAAGAAGACAAATGGCAGCAAAAAGGAGCTGAGGATGCTTGCATACGATTCATAAGTGGAAAAAGTTCAATTGGGCCAAAAAAGATGAAAAATGTTCAGGCTCATCAATGACTATGAAAGAAGATACATTTAAACAAAAGCATCATTTAAAAATAAAGCTATGATAGGGGCTGGCCGAGGGGCGCGGTGGTTAAGCGCTGGCTTGGGAAGCCAGTGGCTCCAGTTTGGGTCCCACATATGAGGGCTAGTGACACCGCCCTCAAAAAAAAACAAAAACAATAAACTAAAAATAAATAAATAAAATAAAAGGGCTAACATTTTTAAAAAAACAAAAACCTATTATATTTTTTTAAAAGCAGCACCAAGGGTGGGAAAAGACTTATTCTCATACCCTGCAGGTAGAAGTAGGAAATTGTCACAAGCTCTCTGGAGTACAGCTTGGCATCTAGCCAGAGCTTTAGAATTTTGCATTCCTTCGGAACTTAGCGTTTTTACTTCTGGGAAAGATTGCCAGAGCAATACTTACAGATACGTGCAAGGAGATAAGTTTAAGAATATTGTGGCATCATTTATGATATCTAAAAATTGAAGCAACCTATATTCCTACTGGAAGATTCTTGGTTAAATGTACATCTGATGAATACTGCACATTAATTTAAATGATGTTGCAGAAAGATATTTCATTACAAGAGAAGTTCAGTTGAAAAACATTTTGAAATAGAGTTTGATTCTGTTGTTATTTTTCTTCTTAAAAATGGTGAGCATATCTGCAGAAAAAAATGGTCAGCATATTTGCAGAGTAACAGTGCTTGTACGTTTTGCTCATCTTGTCTTCTAAATATTCTATAATGAACATGTAATCCTTTTATAGTTAAAATTGTTAAAAGTTTTATTTCAGGATACCATGGGAGTTAATACTGAACAAAGTATCTAAAATGGTAAATATATATTCCAGGCACTATTTATTTCACAGTAGTGTTATTTATTTTAAAATAGCAGTTGTTACAGTGATTCATTGTGAAATCTCTTGCTCCTTGGAAAAGTCCTCTCCAGATGTTGTTCCTCCTTTTTAACTCAGACATTTTTGTCAGTAGAAAGTCATTTGATACACATGTAAGTGGGATTCGACACCAGTCAGACGTGTTAATTCCGCTGAAATACGTGAAGTGCCTCCCAGGCTCCTCCTTTTTTTTTTTCCCCCCCACTGTAGCCTATGGCAGCCCACTGCAGCAGGGGCTGCAGCTATGCCGTCCTGGGCACTCACAGCAGCTCAGCTCCAGGTGGAGCTGTTGTTCACCATCTTAGCTGTAGAGGGCAGTGTCACTGGCCCTCATATGTGGGATCCGAACTGGGGCCGTTGGTGTCCCAAGCCACCTCTTAACCAGTGCGCCACTGGGCCGGCCCTCAGGTTCCTCTTGTGCTGTTCTCAGTCCAATGAAGTTAAAGAATTATCTTCTTCCTGTCGGTTGTGTTGCTGTTGCTATAATTTCCACATTCTCAATGTACCAGACACATTGAAGATATTTTAACAGTTAATTGGGAATGGTTGAAAAGTTGATTTACGTTTTTCAGTTAAAAAGAAATAATATAAAGATGGTTTATGTAAAAAAACCCAAAATAGCTGATTTTAATGTTTATAGTTGTTCTTTTGCTACAAGAAAGGTCAATTTGGTGGTAATTATGGAACCAGTGAACTTGATACAGAATCCTAATTAAGCTTTTCCCATTATTTTCACCTAGGAGGCCTTGGAAGACCGACTGGAAAGGATTAATCGAGAGCTGGGCTCAGTTCGCATGACACTAAAGAAATTCCATGTCTTGCGCACCTCTGCAAATCTTTGAGATTTGTAGCCATTAAATTTTGAGACATTTTTGTTTGCACTAATGTATAATTATGCACTCAGAAAAGGCAAACTATTTTGTACTGTTTATAAGCCTTCAGACTGTAGTTTTACAATCATGCTATTCTTTAACTTGCTATTTTATACTTCAAATGGCCACATATTTTCAAGATATTTTTGTTACGCTCAGGAATCTCTTATATATTTTACTATTTAAAAAGTGTTATTTTTAAATAGTATATGTCTCCAATTTATATCATGAATAAGGACATGTAATCGGAGGCAGCTTGTTTCTAAACAAATAGTGTTATCCTTTTACAATTTGCACACCAATTTTGTAAACTTGTTAGACATTGTGAATATGATTTTTAAAAAATGCTTAACAGTTGCGATAGGTAGACTAATCCATGCTGAATGCAGAAAAAAATTACAGCATACTCTGGATTTTAGTTGTAATGAGGTTTTTAAAAAATGATAATGCAATTCCTGTTTGAAACATTTGTCTTAGAGTGAATTATATTAGTAATAATGGAAATATTGGAAATGATGAAATATTGGAAATCTTTGAAAATGACAGGACTAAACTCATTTTGTTTCCCTTAAACTTTATTATTTGTGAGGAAAGAAATATGAGAGAGATGTAATTTCTAATGTTGTCACATATATTACTTTTCAGAAAACGTTCAACAGTTGGAGAGCTGTAGCTTTCTGCCCATCATTCTGAATGTAACATGTGTCCTACCCATGACCATAAATGGACAGATAAATCTTTGGTGAAACACAGGTCACCACCCAGTGAGGTTGTGAAAGCAGCCCTGGTTTCCTCCATGCACATGGCTTCACCTGTCAGTCAGTCACCATGTGACATTTTAAACCCCTCTCCACCCCACCACCCCTGCTGAAAGAAAAAAAACTCCTCCCGTAGTAGGTGCTGTTGAGACCTACAGCCCGCTCTGCCTGCTAACAGAAGGGATGTGTCTAGACCATGCCTGGGGGCTTGACCGTGGTCTTGCTGGAGGGCCTGCTCACCGCCTGGGCAGAAAGTACCTCCTGGCTCTCCGCAGTGGCACCTGGGCCGGAGGCTGTGCTCTGACTAGGAGCTCTGGCAGATGTACTGGCTGCTGGTTGTGTCCGCGCTGCTTACCTGTCCCCTTTTCCGTGTCCAGTCAGAACCCAGGGCCCACATTTTCAAGCTCTGTTGATAAACAGACTCATTCCAAACTTTCATAGTTCCCCCTGAAAATGCCCAGGTTTAAATTTTGCTTTACTTTTGAGCCTTTTCTCCTATGCGGCTTTTAAGAGCATGTATTGTAACAATGCCAAGCCTATGTTACTCCATTAGGGTATATGTATGCCTTCGAGAAGGGATCCCCAATTATCTTTTAGCGTCTGGCACCAAAGCTTCACCTGGCCTTGCTCCAGGCCAGGGGCCCACAGCCATGCTCCCCTCTCTTGGTGGAGTCTCAGCAACGAGGGGGCCTCTCACAGCTGCCTCTCTGCTCCCAGCCAAGAACTGAACCTTTGCCCACAACTCCTGCAACCATTTGAAAACATTGGCTACTGAGAATTACTCATCAATAGAGTCAAGTGCCTTTATTCTAGATTTTTTTTTAACCTCCTGATACACTAAAGAAAAGGTTCATTTTAACCAAGCCCCAGTATGGCGCTTGTGTTAAGACATAATCAAGGGTTGGCTTTACTGGTGATATTCCCTTTACTGTGTTGCTATACATGACATTAAAAACCAGCTTGAAAGTTATTAGGCCATTTTATTGTTCCTTACTCCTGTTGTAAAGTCTACTACATTCTTAAGAATAAAGAAATTGCCATTTCAGAAGAGAGTAGAGTCTTGTCAGAGAGCTCTCTTCTTAATAGTCTATATTGGCTTATTCCAAGAAAGGTATTAAGTGCCATCAAAACGTCTCCCGTGCCTCTCCGAAAAACGATGCTTTGATTTTTGAAGTGTGTGATAGATTGGAAGTATCAGCCCCTTATTTATTTTTTTAAATAGAAATTTTTTTTTTTTTTTCTCTAGCTGTGAAGAGGGAAACCAAGGCAAGTCTTTTCAGCCATCTTTCCCTTTGGGGATTTTAACTTAAGGAACAACTGGCTTTAACAACCCTCAACATAAAAGCAGGAAAGGTGGCGATCTTAAAAAGCAGCTACTGTCCCAGCGAGGTAAACTACTTTTGATGCCTTCTGGAGCTGAGCTGCAGTTAATAGAGAAACCTAAGTGAATCTTCCACTTGGGGGGAAGTGCCTTTTTAAATGCAAATAGTTAGCTCTCTCCCTATGCGGGCCTCTGCCCCCTTCCTCTTCCTTAGGGAAGTGGGGAAAAGTCCTTCGGGACCCCTGGTTAGAGCTTAAAATAAGGGTTCCATTTGGAACGACAGTAGACAAAGCTGCCTCCCTGCTAGGACTGCAGGGCACGGGAGCGCCTGGCAGCCCCGGATCCCACCTGGCCCACGCCTGCCTTCCTCCGCAGGAAGTGACAGATGAACAGGCCATTCGGGGAGATCATGTAAAGTGCCTGGTGCTGAGTAAATTTTCAATAAATTGTACATTTCAGCTTCATCCTGAGTTAAATAGGCATAGCGATTCAGTACTTTTTAAATATTGATAGTCAAGTAGATTGTGTACCAAGCAATTGACTTAAAAGCTACCTTGGGTTGGTTGACATTTCCATTAAGTAGTCCAAGATGTTCCCTCCAGAGATTTCTTGGCATTTAAATGAGCTCTCCTCTGGTGTGAGTTTTTTGTTTTTAATGACTGATAAAAAAGTTGATAACCAGTTGTTGAGTATCAGTTCAGAAGGTGCTTTGCTCTTAAGCAGGTGATTTTGGGGTAATTTGATATAAATATAGGCTATTATCCTAAAAACATAGGACATTTCTTTTTCTTTTTTTTTTGAGGGCAGTGTCGCTGGCCCTCATATGTGGGACCTGAACCGGCCTGCTGGCTTCCCAAGCCAGCGCTTTAACCACCGTGCCACTCGGCCGGCCCTGTTCTCCTAAAAACATATTGCCAATGTAATCAAAATAATTGCTCCTTTGTGTGTTTACACCTAAAGGTGAAGCAAGGACGAAAGGAAGTGCCTGCCGCTGGGCGTTAGAAAATCTATATGATGATTATGACTTTAGAGTTTGATCACCAAAACGTGCTCCCCTTTTTAACTTAGAAAAGCCAGTGCTTTGCTGAATGCTATTTGAGTTCTGCACACTGCACTAATATATGTAGTAAAATTAGACATTTTTTGTCATTTTAATTTTTAGATAGCTCAAAAGCAGTTTTCACTAAATTTCAATGCATAATTTCTGTGAATCTTTAAGAAGCTTTAAAAAGTAAATGTATCCCCAGAGCTCTTGAGGAATCAGAGGTAAATCACATGTGCTCATCATGCGTTTGTGTACCATTAGATTTGCAGGGTCTGGATTGAACTGATCATGTTGCACAAACCTTGCAGGAAATAATTTCTTGCCCTGCCAGGAGTTCTGCGGCAGTTTGATGTATTAAACTACACCAGTATTCTTAGGACCTGTGTTACTCAGCTTTTTCCTTCTGATTTGTGTTTTATTTCAGTAGGCCCCTCTCAAATACGAGGAATCAAGCCATAAATTTACATTTGCTGGACATTTTGTACTGTGTCATCTCTATGACTACAGACTTCAAAGATAATTGTTTTATTCACAATTTCACTATAACAGTGATGAATAATGTGAAAGATGTGCTTCTTACAGTGCTGCTGGTGGTTAGACAAAGCCACGTGCTTTTTGCAGTTGATAAATCTCTTCAAACGTTGGAGCCATAACACTGCAAGCTGCATGAGAGCAGGGACCATCTCTTTGTTTTTGCACAGAGGCACTCAATAAACATTTGTGGATATGGACTGTGCTCGTGTATTTATTCATACCGGTTAACTGTGATCTGGTTTTTAATGATGTCAAGTCCAAGTTACTCCTCATTTGAGTGCAATCATTGCAGGCTTACAGTGGTGGTAGTCCAGGGGCTCGGTTCCAACTTGCATCCCGACAAAGAGCCTTGCTAGAGATCTGTGTGTGCTCCAAAAATCTTTCTCCTGTGGGTCTGAGGGACCCTCTTGGTGGCCGGAAGGAGCTGAGGGTTTAGTATTTGGTGGGACGTCTTCACTTGTGATTATCATCAGACTGGTGTTTGGAGGCGAGATGTGTCATGATGGCTTTCCTGGCCCATTCAGTCTCCAATTCTGACAGCAACCCAAGCAGATGAGCAGCCTTTGGTGGTTTGCACGCCCTGACTTCATCTGGACTCAGCTAGCACTGCTTGCATTTTAGCCTGCACTTACCCTTCCAGGGGAAGCCTGCCCGTCTCCTCAACCATATACGGCGATACTTAGTGATGGGGAAATTACTGGTAGGTTTCAGGTGTGCCCTGTTTAATTCCATGACCTCAGATCTTGGCACACAAGTCCATCCTTGCCTAATCTCAGTACACACACTGTTTTCTTTCAAATTTCACCCAGTACCCTCTTGGTCTTTTTGTTTCCCAATTGGGTCCAATAGGGAGGAAACAAGATTTTCTGATCCTCCTCTGATTCCTTCTTGAGGTCCAGGACTAGCGCTGCTTCGTGCATAGCCTCTGGCCACTATTACCACCACTGCTCTGATGGCCAAGCAGTATTTCCGCGGTTTTGGCCCAGCGCATAGTTAGGGCCCGTCTCGACGAATGTGGCCTGTGGCGGATAGAAGTTTTACCCGCACCTGGGTTTGGACCTCAATTTGGCTTGTCCACAGCATCCCAAATGCCTGTGAAGTCTTATGCAGTTTGTTCCCCCAGATTTGCCCTTTTACTCTTTCCTACCTGAAGAACCTAATTTTTTTTTTTTTTTAAAGCTCAGTGAGCGTGACAATTCCCGCAAGTATGCTTGTTCCCTTCCCCAAGTAAGTGCACTTAGCTCCTGGAAGTGCACTTAGCAAGCCTCCGGACAGATAGGGCGCAGGGTGTGAAAAGCGCCGAGAGGCCCCGGCGGGGTCCTGCGCCCGGGGGGCGGCCTTTGGGTGCGGGCTGCGGAGCGGGGGCCCCGAGCCTGCCAGGCTCTTCCGGCGGAGGCGGCCCTCGCCCGGCCCCGCCGCGCCCCGCACGGCCAGACGGAGGCGCAGCCCCGCCGCCGAGTGAGGGAATGCGCGGCGGGCCCGGCGCGCTCGGGGAGCAGCTGGCGCTGGGGCGCGCGGGGAGCGGCGCAGAGCTGTCCCGCGGGGCCGCGCCGCCCTCCTCCGCCCGCGCCCCGCGCCCGCCGACGGCCGGGGAGCATGCCCGCGGGGCCGGGGCCGCGGGGCCGGCGCCTCCCGGGCGGCGTGAGGCGGTGCGCGGCGGCCGCGCCGAGCGGGTGAGTGTCCTGGCGGCCCGGGCCCTCCCAGGTCCGGGGCGAGCCCCGGGGGGACGCAGGGGCAAGGCGGGGCCCCAGGCGCAGGGACTCGCCCCGAGCCCGGCCCCGGGGCGCCGCTGGCCCTCCGGGCGGGGTCCCCGGCGCTGGCCTCCCCATTTTCGTCGGCTGCGGCCGGGGCGCGCAGGGCGCCCCTCCCCGGGCAGCTGTGCGCCGAGCTGGGCCCGCCCCGCGCTCCCGGGGAAGCGCCAAGAGCGGCGGGGGGCGCTGGGCGAGGCCTCGGTCCAGCCTCCCGCCGCTTCGCGCCCCGCGGGACATGGGGGGGCGCGGGGGCGCCCGCGTGGGTGGGGCCCCCCGAGAGCGCGCGTGGCGAAGCTGCCCCAGGTGCGCCCCGGACTGGGGGAGTCTCCCTTTCGGGCTGTAACCCGAGCGCCTCAGGGTGGCGCTGCCTCTCCCGCCGCCCACCCACCCCTCGTCCCCGCTTATCCGGGGCAGGGCGCCCGAGAGACTTGGGGAGAGGGAAACTTCAGTGCCCCACCTCCCCACCCCGCGCCAGAACCCCTAAACGGACAGGGTGAGTAAACGCGGTGTGAGCTTGCTATAAAATGTCATTTGAAGGCAATTCCTCTGGCTGTGCCCCCTTCCATCCCGCTCGCTGCGCCTGCATAGACGTTGTGGGTTCCTCGTCCTACACCCCTCTCCCGACCTCTGCAGTGTGCGCCCGGGGGTCCTTCAGCTTCAGGCCTGCCCCTCCTCCCCTCGGGACTCTTCCGAGGAGACCTCTTGAGCATCTTTCTGGGTCCACTGCCAGCTCTCTCCTCACCCCCACTGGGGAGTCAGTGGGGCCGATAGGACAGACTCCCCCCCTTTCTGGGGGGGAGGTGGTTAATGCTCCCCTTTATCTGAATCCCCCCCACCTCCCAAGTCCCCAGCGCAACTGATCTCTGCTCTGAACTCCCATGCGCCCTACCTGTGTCCCTTGTGTCTCTAATCACCGCCGGCCTTTTTATAGTCACTTTGGTGTCTGGCTCGTTTCCCCCGCTGGACTGTGAACTCCTGGAGGACTGGGGTTTCATTCATCCCGGGTCCCCCGCCCTGGGCCACCACCCCGCAGCGGGGTCAGCGTCTGGATGGAGGAGACACCCCTCCCTGGCGTGCCCCTGCCCCCAGGACCCTAGTTGATGTGACACCTTGGCTGTCGCCATTAAATTCTTCCGTTAAGAGACCGTATGCTGTGATTGGAAGGGATTCCCAACCCTCTCCCTTTGCAGAGAGAAACACGATGAATTAGGAACGGCTATTTTTCTCCTGGGGAGTGACTTGCCAAATCGTGAGGACAGTACATGCCCTGCGGTGACAGCCGGCTCTGGGGACTCTGGGCCGTGAGTGTGGAGTGGGCCCTGTCTCCCTGGTGGCCTTCCCCACTCGCCCTGCGTGGGAGGCCGGACTGCAGGAGTCAAGGCTCCAGGCCCGTCACGTCTGTACGAGCCAAACCAAGTCACTTGCTTTCTCTTGGTCTTGGTTGGTCCTTATGGAACCTGAAAGAAAATTCCTCTGCCTGTGGGAGACCCTCCAGTGTCCAGGCCCGGCCTTCTCTCCTTTATCAGCTGTTCATTACTGAGGCCTACGCTTGCCTTCACTGGCCTCCCAGGTAGGGTCCATCATGCTACTTTTGTGCCCCTAATCTAACTTCCCACAGTTATGTGTTTACAGGGGACTCCTGGGGGGCGGCAGGGGGAGGGGAGTCAGTGCTGAATCATATTTCTCTGTACCCCGGTGCCCGGCACGTGGTAGGCTCCCAGGAAAATGTCTGTTGGATAAATGATGGGAGGGTCTGCCCAGATGAGCGCAGAGCCCCTCTCATCCCACATTGACTTCTGGAACATTCTCCCTCATCGGGACCCAACTTTCCTTCCTATCTAGATGCCTATTTTAACACCAGGCTGATGTCCTCCTAACATCCCATCTGGTTAAGTCCTTTCAGCTTGGCCTCGGGGAAAGAGCCAGTTGGGGAGAATGTGCAGTTATTTGTAGAGATTACAAGAGGAAGCATCTGGTGCTTCAGGATCATGATTGGCTGCTTTTGGAAAAGACGCCGGGGCCTTGGGCCCTGTGAGGGAAGGACAGGACCTCACTCCGGCTTCCTTAGTCATGCGCAGGAGCGGTGGTCAGCCCGGAGAGAGCGGTCGGTCACATGGTCGCACTCCGCATCTTGGCCTGGCTTCCCTGAGATCCATCCCCTCCAGACAGCCCCTGAAACCCTTGGCACCGACCCACGTGCTGCTAAGTGTCTTTGCACAGCTTCCTGTTCCGTTGGTGTTTATTAAGCATTTCCTGGGTACCTGGGGATGTTATCAAATAGAACCATGGCAAAGCCCTGTCTGGTGGCTGTTAAACCTGGCGCCTTCGCCCCTTCTGCTCAAGGCTTCTTACAGAGTCTCGTATGAAAAATTTCTTTTAGATTTTAGGGCCAGGGACACTTTGCTTCCTCCATGGGAAACGGGGTGCCTCCTCCTTTGGTAGTGAAAAGAAGGGTGGGGAAGAAAAACATGTAATTGTGTACTGTGCACCCACCGTGTGAGCGCGGCTTTCCCCTTGCGGTAGTCTCCCCCATTTTCTGAGAGAGAAACTGAGAAACAGGGATGTCAACTGGTTTGCCCAAGGCTGTCTGGGTTTGTATCCAGGTTTGCTCAACTCTTCCCATACCGCCCACACCAGCTTTTCCTCTTCTCGCTATGGCCACCTCCTCTCCCTGGCTGCCAGGATGCTTGATACCCAACACAATAGTCCATCTAACAACTGTGGTCAGCAGACTTATGTCCACTTTCCTTTACTGTTTGTCTAGGTGCGTGTGTATGTTTATGTGTAAATCTACAGAGGGTGCCCCAAAAATATATACACATTTTAAGAAAGGAAAAGACTGTATTAAAATTGTAATACTCACTGTATACCGATAACAAATGATGAATACAAGTCAAGTGTATACATTTATTTTGGCGCCCCCCCGGTATCTGTGTATGTTCTTTATAAGCCATTGCAAAAAGTTTCTGGAAAACTGGGCAGATGAGAGAACAGAATGCGATAAAGAACATTAGGCCTAAAACATAGGCCAGTTTGTGGTGTGGTCAGGGAAATGTGCCCTGCAGGTAACACAGTGTGTATGACAGGTGTTGTTTAAACAGTGGGCAGACTTCAGAAGAGACGCCCTTTCTGGGAAAGGCAGTCAGGGTTGACTTCCTGGAAGAGGTGAGATTTGAAGAGGCCTTGAAGAATGGGTGGAGTTTTGATAGTCATAGCACCTGTAAAGAGTGTAGGATTTAGAGTCTAAAATCTGGGGTTATGGCAAAGGCCCCACCAGAACAGTTCTTTTGGTGTAAAAGGAGAGAATTAGTCAGGGGGAGGTTACTATAGGGGGCCTGGTGATACCTTTTCAGAGCCTCTCCAGTCTTGATGGAGAGCCTGGGGCCCTGGAGCTGGGAGGGCTGCCCCCTGTTGGGGTGAGAAGGATGAGACGCTGAGGCCGGCAGAAGAGAAGTGACTTGCCTAAGCCCTCTCCTTCAGCCTGGGACCCGGGTTCCTTAATTACGAGCACAGTGCTCACTCAGGCTGAGGATGGCCAGCAGCTCTGTACATTGGCCCCTTTTCCCCCTGTAGAATGGGTTTGAAGTATGGACTCCCTCACCCCCAGCCTGACAAACACCTTGCTAAAACCCCTGCAAAACCTTCAGGGCCAGAGACGTGTTGGCAAGGAGAGTTGGCATTCACTTAAATTACTCACATTAACAACTGGCCTTGCTAGAGGATGGCAAGAAAATTAACCAACAGGCAGGGTTCCAGTAACAGGCAAATCAAAACGCAAGCAGCAGCCTTGGAGCAGAGCACAGAGAAAGCAGCTTCACACCTTCCCCTGCAGAAGCCTTGCATCCTTCACAAAGCTTTCCCTCAGGGCCGTCGCCCAGCAGTGGTTTCCCTATTGTGGAGGGGCTCGGGAGTGGGAGTGGGGGGTGCAGGGGCAAGGCCCCCCGAGAGTCCAAAGCAGCAGCAGGACGTGGGGTGGGGGGACCCTGAGGCTGACCCCCATCTCAGAGAGCTGCTAATAGGCGGTGTGGACAGGTCGGCCTGCTGCCGTAGGACCAGATGGCCCTGCAAAGCAGAAGACCCTCCAAGTATAATGTTGTGTGTGCACACCGTCCAGTCTCGTTATTCATGGCAGTTCTGTTCTGCAAAGTGCCGCGGACACTGAAGCAGCAAATGTGGAGCCATTGCTCTCGGGGGAAACTCGGGGTGAGGCTCCCGCTAGCCTCCGGTCACAAGTGTCATCCACCGATCACTGCATAACCTTGTTTTAGGTCTTCCAGTTTAAAGACACCTAATTTAACATCATTGTTCGCAAGTGACCTCAAAAGTGCCAGGAGCATTCATTTTGAGGTTACAAGTCATTTTAGCGAGTGGGAGAATTTGTAAATAGTGGAACCTGTGAGTAATGAGGATTGACTGGATGGGCAGAGTGCTGACTCGATGGCTGTGATGCACTCTAGTGTCACAGTGCTCCCGAGGCCCAGGGGAGGACTGTTGCCTGAATTTGACAGAGAAGGAGACAGGCTCAGAGAGGTAGAACCACATGCTTGAGCTTGCACAGGCCGCTGGGGCCGAGCCAAGGCTTGCATGCACCCCTGAGTGCTTGTGGGTGCCGTCTTGCTTCCTCCTGGTTCCCCAGATACAGGGAACTGCTGCCCTACTTTGTCATCGTGTCTGCCCCCCCCTCCCCTCCCTCCCCCCCCCCCCCCCCCGTGCCTCCCGGCTGATGCTCAGGGAGCACAGGGTGAATGACAGCTGGGGCCACACGCGCCAGTGTTTGCTCCGTCCGCTGCGTGGTTTCCCTCCCTAGGCCCGCCTTTCCCCTCTCCCAGAAGGACAGCCATCGCTTCTTTCCACAAGGCCCGGGCAGGAGGTGTTCTCACACAGGGAGTGCCGGCAACCCCACGTCGGCCCCTCTAAGAGAACGGGTCCTTCACCCACAAGAATGATTGTCTTAAAGAGGCGTGTCAGGCCTACCTGGGGCTTCCGGGGGCCCCAAACCCCGGCCTTCTCACTCCCGGGAACCTTTCCAGAAACGTTTTGCCCCTGGTGCCCTGTGAAGAGCTGGTACACGGGGAATGCAGGTCACTGCTCCTTCTCTCCGAGGCTCCGTTTCCCTTCGCAGAGGTGGCTTCTGACTAAGCATGGAATTTTCTCTTTTGGCAGCTGGTGGGGGTTGGGGGGGTCTTTCCCCCGCTCCTGAGGGCCTGGCTGACTCATGGGCTGGGCTGTGGAGCAGGGTGTGAGCCCTTTCCCACTGCTGTCCTGCTGGGACTGAGTCAGGCCCTGCAGCCTGCTGGCCTCACCCGGCCTCAAGCCGCAGAGGAGTCTGGCCCAGGGAAGGCTGTCCAGGCACCAGGGTCCTGGGCGAGGTGCGTGGAGGAAAGGCCAGCTGCAGCTCAGTGGCTGCTGCCAACTGTCCCCCTGCTGTCTCTACAGCCCCTTGAAAGGCCATGTGGATGGAGGGGGATACGGATGAGTGTGCGTCGGGGTAGAAATAAATGACGATTCCCACTTTACCAGGGAAGAGCCTGGCCGGGAGGCGGGCTCCCCACAGGCCTGGAAGATGGTCGAGGCCAGCTTAGCCGCAGCGTGTCCATTCCCCTCCTCTGTCCTGCCGAAGGGCCCCGTTAATTGCTTTTCTTGGCACTCTGTAAGAGTTGACTTTTCACTTGCGGTTTTTTTTCATAAGAGGGAGAAAAACCAAATATTTTCTGCAATTAGAATTTTTCCCTCTTGGGCAATCACAATGGAAAAAAGCATTTAAGCCCTTTGAGAAAAACCACACACAAGTGAGGCTCACCGAGTGGGGAAACATTCATTCGGTCAGCAGGGGTGGCCAGACACAGAGGCATTTCAGTGGGCCACCGTGTAAGGAAACAATCATTTCACGTTTATTTTGGGTTTGCTTCCTGCAGCATATTTCAATTAGCTGATCAGTGTTGTGCATCTGACAGGCCGAGCGTTTATTGTGGTTGAGCCATCTGGGAGGTGGGAGGCCTGCAGCCTTCCCCACGGCAGTCGGTAACTACCAGTTTAAAGGAAATTTGTTTGATGTGTTTAAGAACCCAACACTAAAACATCATTAATAACAAAAGCCTTCAGGGTTCTGAAACACTGTCACTTGCTCAACCATCAATCGGACATGCATAATCTAAGGCCTCATTTTTCCCCTCCGTGTGTGACATTTTCCAATACAGTGAAGCGCCGTTCTGAAGTGGCTTATTTAATTGGTCCAGAGCACGCTTTGTGTTAACCCAGGGCGGCAAGGAGCTCATTAATTTATACTTGGGTGCAACGCAGGCTGTGCGTATGCTGCCAGGAGTCGCAAGGGCGGTACTGACCAGATGTGGGCATTAGTCTGGGGCCGGACGCCCGGCCTGAGCCAAGATGGAGGACACTGGTTTTCTTTTGGTCCCAGCCTGGAGGGACTCCCTGTAGCACCGTGAGTTCGTGACCTGTCCTGCACTCCTGGGGTACCAGGGTGGCTAGCCCCAATGACACCAGTTTTCTTTGTACCTCTGTTGCTTCCCGGCTGGCTCAAAGCCCCCTTCCCTGAGGAATGTTCTGTCAGGCTTTCCAGCAGCGGGGAGAAAGGAATTTAGACTGTCACGAATCAGGCAAGCCCCAAGGAGCACTGGAAAAAAACAAGTCCAAAGGCATGTGACCTTTCCACAAAGAGGAATGACTTTCTATTTCCTTGGAACCCTAGGATCCCCCACCCCGGCTGGGTGTCAAGCAGACTGAGAAACGATAGTGAACTGGAGGCGGGCTTGTGAAATCTGGGATGCCGCATGACTCAGTGTGTCCTGGTGGTCCGGTAGCTGCAGGACTGGTGTCTGGAGGGTTTAGGCTCACACTGTCACCCAGGTGACCTTGGTTACAGACTTTTCAGGCTGCTGAGATTCCTGCACAAGGAGAACGTAGCTTTTCCCTCTCCAGACGTCGGGGTCCTGGTCTGGCCCTGTGGCTCCGCACGCCGGGGGACGCTGACTTCTATGTCTTGGAGTCACCAGCGCTGGGCTCAGTGGCCTTCCGGTGATTCAGGGCCCGATGACCGTTTTGGGGGAGGCAATAGCTGCCGATCCAGAGGAGGAGGGGCCTTTCTTGTTTATCCACTTTTTGTATAACACCCTGCAGTGCCCATTGTGCCTCATTTGACGCACACAAGTGCCGTTGGGCCCATTTTGCAGATGAGGAAACTGAGGCTTGCTGAGGTCATGATTTAGCGCCCGGTGTTTTCACCCGTCATGTTTCGCACACAGGGCCACTACCAGTCAGCGAGGTCGCAATTTGGGCCAGCCACACAGGAAGTGAGCTGCTGGCTGGGACTCAACCTCACCCAGGTTCCCGATGCCTGGCATTCATGTTCGTGCTCAGTCATGTTTGTTACACTGCCTGTTTTGTGTTTTTGTTTCTTTTTTTTTTTTTTAATCCATCAGTATTTCCTGATCCGGTGCAGTCTGAACAAAGCACAGTACTTTTCAGTTTAGGGTTTTTTTTTGTTTCTTTTGTGTTTTCCCCGGAAGAGAAACAGAATTCCACGTATGTTCTGTGGGGTTTTCATTTCAGAAAGGCCAGAGGGCTCCGTGGGCTGAGCGCAGATCCCCAGACAGCGCCGCGTGCCCTGGGATCGCGCCTCTTTTCCTTGTGCTTCACTTTGTGGCGTCACAGGTGTTGCTTTTTTTTTTTTTACACATTGAAGATGGCAAGATTCTGACTCTCTTTCCCGCGAGACTGGCTGTACCACGGTGGTCTGGAACCGAACCCGCGGGATCTCCAAATTCTGCCTGCGCGTGATTTTGAGGCCAGATTCGGATCCTGTGGTCAAGTCCTTCAGTCACAACCTAGAGGCTGAGGTTAGAGATGGGGCGTGGGGCCCAGGGCCCCTGGCGCGGGCATCCACGAGGCCTGGGGGTGAGGTCCTGGACATGCGGTCAGAGGCCAGAGTGCCGCCCGGCCCCGGCTGTGTGTCTGAGGTCCTGGAGGTGAGGCGGGCCGTTTTTTAAAACGGGGCTCAGTTCAGAGGGAGCTGGAGCTTGTCTGCCTGGCTTCTCGCCTCAGGCCAGTTAGTGTGGTCCGTGTCTCTCCCTCACCCTGCCCCACTTCTGCCCTTTTCCTCACTCTCTGGCTTATTAGCTCATTAGAGGAAGAGCAGGGACCCAAAAGGCCTTGTTAGGAGCACGGCAGGTAGGGGCTGCCTGCTGGTGCCTGCCTACCTTAGCGTCCGGAGCTCCTCTGAGCTGGGGGCGCTGAGGGGCCTGTGGCTGCCGGGCTGAGAGTTGCCGGGCCTGCTTTCCCCAGCCACCTAGAGGCGTGGGTCCCGGGTGGCTGACTTGGGTCCTTGCTCTGGATGGAGACACATCCCTGAAGCGCCTCGCACTATATAAGCCATGCCCTAGATCAGGGGTCGGCAAACTGCGGCTTGCGAGCCACAGGTGGCTCTTCGGGTGCGTTCCGTCTCAAAAGTTTGCCAACCCCTGGAACAGTCAATCCTGTCCCTCACAAACATTTAAAAATTATTGGACAGCCATAAATATATTTTTGCATAATCACCATTATGGGAATAATATCCTTTAAAAATTTTATAAATGAATCTATGATACTTTTATTTCATTTTCAATTTTACTTCAGAGCTTGTGGCTCGCGCGCTGCAGTTTGCTGACCCCTCGGCGGCTAGACCCCTGGCCTAGACTGTTGTCATCTTGGTTTAGCTCTGGGACCCTGGTGTCCAGGCCAGAGAGGGGGCACCTCAAGGACCGCGTCGCCTGGTCCTGAACTCTTGAATGAAAGGAAACTTAGGGAAGGTGGTGGGGCCCACCTGCTTTCCCAGGTGGCCGCCTGCCAGCGTTTTCGTGCTTTCACTGGAATCCCAATCAGTGTGTGGAATAACCCAGAAGGTTCCTCCGCCTCTGTGCTCAGGCCTTGGAGGCAGAGGGAAGATGGAGGTTCTAGCCTGTGGAGTGCTTGGGAATGGATGGGAAGGGCCACCAGATTCCCCCCAGAAAAAGAGGGCATCGGTGAGATTTTGGATGCAGGAGACAGGACCAGAGAATGAGGTTTTCTTTCCTTTTTAAAAATTGAAGCGAAATTGACATAGTGTAAAATCACCGTTTCTGAAGTGTCCAGTTCAGTGACATTTGGCACAGCCACCCCTTCTATCCATTCCAGGGCATTCTCATCACCCTGAAGGGAAACTCCATACCCAAGAGCAGGCCCCTCCATCCCCCCCGTTTCTCCCCTTCCAGCTCTTGGCACCCACTAGTCTACTTTCTTTCTCTATAGATTTACCTATTCTGGACATTTCCTATAAGTGGAGTTGTGTGACGTGTGATCTTTTGTGTCTGGGTTCTTTCAGTTAAAAACTGTTTTCGAGGTTTATGTTATAGCCTGTGTCCAATTTCTGTGGGGGACCAGCCTCCGATGACCAGGGCTCAAGAAGGTGGACACGGAATCGGCGGGGGAGGAAAATAAAGGAGGGAGACAGTGGAGACACCGGGGGAGTTAAAGAGAAAAAAGTGTCACACTTCATTGCAATAACATGTCCTTTTTATAGGGACTTTTGACCATTATCCAATCACAAGTTTAAGTTCCACATAGTTTTGATGTATTTTTCTCTTAAGACTTTTAGTCCTTATAATTGTTCTCCCCAGGGCACACTGTGACCTTTTCTACGGTTAAGGATAATCTCATCTATGATAATCTCTTTATGACCCAGACTCAGTTTCTACATATCACCTGAAGAATGGTTACCATGATTACCTTGACTATCTAGTCTGGGATTCCAGCAGTAAGACTCACAGGGCATATATTTGAGCTAAAGCTTCAGTGTCTGTTGCTACAACAATGTACAAGGCAAAGAATCCAATTAAGGCTATAGATTAACATAGCTCATGGTCAGCAAGTTGTCCCTTATCGGAACTCTCATGGCCTGGAGACTTAGTCCCCAAGGAGACTTTTCACTGTGGTTATTTTAGGCAAACGAGCTTAACGGATTATGTTATTATCAGTTACTCACAGCCAGGCTTTTTGGCTTATGTGGCCAGGGGTCTGGGCCTGTTTCCAAGGGGCTTGAGTCCCTTATTTCTTAGTCCTGGGGTCCCCATGGAACTACCGCCTGGCTTAGGTTGTCTCCCCTCTTTTCTAGGAGACCTTACCCGTCGTTGGCTGCGTATTTATCTCATTGGGGTACCACAAGAACTTGCCATAAATACAGTGAAAGTACTGTCTCCTACGGGATCTGATGTAGAGAAAAGGCACATGGGTTCACAGGCATGGAGACTATAACCGACCATGAAACCTTGTCATATATTGGGGTGCTGATGGCTCTCAACAGATTTCCTAACTGTTTAAGGCTAAATCATATTCCACTGCATGTATGCACCACATTTGTTTATCCATCACCTGTCAATGGACATTTGGGGTTGTTTCCAGACCAGCGAGATGTTGACTTTGGCTTACCTACGGATTGCAGACAATGAAAGGCAACTGGGGGCCTGCCGAGTGGTGCAGTGGTTAAGCGCTGGCTTCGGAAGCCAGCGGCCCTGGTTCAGGTCCCACATATGAGGGACACTGCCCTCAAAAAAAAAAAAAAAAAGGCAACTGGGCTAAGAGGGCCTAGGGGTCTGGAGGCATGAGTTGTGCCATCTCTGCGGTGACAGGCTCTTGACAAGCGTTCCTTTCTGTGCCTTGGTTTCTGGGTCCAATGGGGGAGTGATGCCCCCTTCCAGAGATGCTGCTTGGAGGCAGCAGGAGGCTGGATGGAGGGTGGTTATGTGTGCTGTCACTCACCCTGCACATGTGAGCCTGTGAGCTGCCATCTGTCCAGTCAGGGACAGCCTGGGTCTTTATCTGTCACAGGTGGGATTGTTGGTGGTACCTGGCCTCCCACCTGCCCGGGCCTCCCTGTGACTTCCACTTGCCAGAAGTGTCCCTCCCTTGAGAGGTTCCAGAGGAGAGGTTCCAGAGCCAGCTCCAGGAGAAGGTGGTGGGCGTGTGCCTGACTCTGAGTGGCCTGATGAGCACTTGCTGACTCTTAGCCCGTAGCAGGAGCGGGGAGGCTGAGGACACAGGCCCCTGGACCCCGCCCTTGGTGCCCTAGGAAATGGAAGCCAGGAGGGTGACTGGGGCACCATCCTGGGGTGGCTGAGTCAGAGCAGAAAGTCAGCCTGGAATTTGCTAAGTCACACTTGCCTTCATTACCCTAATTACCTTTGGATGGAAATTAGCTCCATGAGCTGATTCAGGAAATGCATTCTGGGGTCAGGCCAGTCCCCTGTGCAGCGGCTGGTGCCTAGGAAGCATTCCACGTCCACCAATTAAGGGCCTTTGTTATTCACGAAGGGCTGGGTGACTGATGTAAGTTGCATTCATTGTGCTTTTTGGGGTGAATTTTAAGGCATTTAACACGAGCCGCAATATAGTTAATAAAGCGTAATATAGTTAGTAGGAGAGTAAGCTGTGATCCCTGTCATAGACTCCTGGGCAGATAAGAGACTGAGGGTAGATTTGTGGAAGGTCGCATAGACTGCGAGCGAGGGGGTTTCAGTGTGTGTCAAGTGCTGGCTGACGTGGGCAGTTTCCAGCTGTCACACAGCTGGCACTGCAGAAGGCTGCTTCCTACGGGAATGTCCATCTCTGGTGGGTTCTCAGGCTAGCCCACCAATGAAAACATGACCCACCAGCCCGCTGAATGACCGAGTTCTTGGCGCCCTTACTCTGTGCCAGGCCCTCAACTCCTTGCTGCAGTTGGCCGCATTGTGCAGTGAGAAAACTAAGGCCCAAAGGGGAAAAGTGACTTCCCCAAGTCACATGGCTAATCGAGTCAAGTCCAGGCAGCCTGGCTCTGCAGCTCTGGGCTGATCTGCTGTTGTAGACAGTTTACCCTGCAGTGGACCTGTTTTGGACTGAAGTAGGCTTTTCAGAGCCCACCTGGGGATCTAAGCCATTATGAAAAAAATGTTTTGTTTTTTTTAAGTGGAGAAACGTGTCCCCTGGCCTGGAAGGGACACTTCTTGCTCTCAAGGCTAAAGAGGTGCTTCTGGGGTTCTTGTGTGTGCAGGAACATTCGTGCCCAGAGGGCAGGGCGCCTTTGACTTGCTGGCACTTACCCACATCGTGGGGCCCATTGGTCCAGGACCCTGTGGGTGACGGTCTTTGTGAACTCTGGGGAGCACGGATGGTGGCTTACATCACGTTACCTGTATCCTTGGTGTGTGGTTACCTGTTCTCCTGGCTGTGGGCCCCCTTTTTGCTGTTTAGGTCATGGAGCTTCGCTGAGCCCCCGTGCAGCTGGAGCTGAACAGATGGGGGTTTCAGGAGGTAGATGTTTTATTTTTAGCCCCACAGCTTCTGGGATTCTGTCACTATGGAGATACCAGGCTGAGGCCCACCGGGCTCCATGCTTTTCCAGTGGTTCCCTAGGCAGCCTGGTCTTCTCTGTGGAGCTGTGTGTGTGTGTGTGTGTGTGTGTGTGTGTGTGAGAGAGAGAGAGAGAGAGAGAGAGAGAGAGAGAGAGAGAGAGAGAGAGAGAGAGAAACAGGAATGTGCTGTGCAACTTTGGGCAAGGTTGCTTCACCTCCCTGGGCCTGCCTTCATTTCCTCACCTGACAAGTTGGGATGATAATTCCTGCCCCACTTGCTTCTCAGGATCTGGTGTCAGTTGATTTGGGCAACCTGAGTCTTCACTGAGGTTCGAGGGCCGTGTGTGCGCGCGTGTGTCCAGTAGCTATCCTGATGCCAAGGTCGCCCTTAAGTAGATCATCTAGAAATGTTTCCACTCCTTCTTTGCCTTGCTACTGTTTCCTGTATTTTGGCTTCTGCGTCTGAAGGCAGAGAAAGGGGAGGTTGGAGGGAAAATATTCTAGTCTTTTCCATACATTATCATAAAAGATACATCAAGGGAGGCTGAAACCGGCCTCCCTCCCTCCCCGTGTCGCCACCTAGAGTTTGTGAGAAGACTCTCCCATTCCTGTTGTAGATTCACTGCCCCGCCTCCAGCAGGAAGTGACACGTGGCACATTAGCTCCCTTCCTGCAGTGGACATACCTGAGGCTCAGAGTGCTTACAGTGTGTGTCCAGGGTGGCACAGCCGTGAGCCCCAGCGCTGGGACTAGAACTGAATTCTCATGACTAGACAGCCAGCGTTCTTTCTGTACAGAACGCAGGCACAAAGGGACAGATGCCAGGGATTGGCCCTCCCCCATGGCACCTGCTGCGTCCCTCCCTTTAAAGTCTCAGGCTTGGCTGTTATCCCCCAAATGGAAAATAACAAGTGCTGGTGAGGATGTGGAGACGGGAACCCTTGTGAATTGATGGTGGGAAAGTAAAATGGGGCAGCCGCTGTGGGAAGGAGTCTGGCGTTCCTCAGATGGTTAAGCACAGAGTTACCCACGGATGGTGAGTGGATAAACAGAATGGGGCCCATTATTACAACGGAATATTACTCGGCCATAAAAAGGAAGGAGATTCTGACAACCACTACAACGTGGATGAACTTTGAAAACATGATGCTGAGTGAATAAAGCCAGACATGAAAGGACAGATATTGTAGGATTCCACTTGTATGAGGTGCCTAAAAAGATGGCAAATCCACAGAGAAGAAACAGCGTCGTGGTTACCAGGGGCTGGGGGGATGGGGCATGGGGTACAGAGCTTGTCTGGGTTGATGAAAATGTCCTGGAGATAGTGGTGACGAATTGCACAACATTGTGAATATCCTTAGTGCCCCTGAATCGTACCGTTAAAAATGATTTAAATAGTACAAAAACAACTCAGACTTGAATTGGAACCTCAAGTGTGTCTTGGGCGGTCACACATTGCCTCTGCGTTTGTGGAGCACCTCGTTGTCCCCAGGCTTTGGGCGCAATACCCCCACCTGCGGCCTGGCCGAGGCCACCAGCTCGGCTACCGGTCTGCACCTGGTCCTCATCTCCTCGGGGAGGGTGGTGCCTGGTGGCTGTGTGTGAACACATCTGTCTCCATGGAGCACTGTGCACCTGACGTCGGCGTGGCCTTTTATGGCGCTCGCTTGCTCTCAGGGAGTGGAAAAATAAATACCTTTCCAAAGAGCAGGTGCCAACTACCCGGGGTCCTCAGCATCCACAGCTGCGAGGTGCGTGAGAGACGGCTCTGCCCAGGGGCAGGTGCTGCGCCCCACGTGATGTGGCCGAGGCCCACGCAGACAGCCCCAGCTTGGAGCGTGGCCGCGCCACAGACCTGCCGTGGGAACTAGCACATCACGCACTCTTGGAGCTGCTGTTTGCTCACCTGCCTTTTGGCTGGTCTTGAGGTTTAAACGAGAATGTATGTGAAGGTGTCCAGCATGGCACCTGGTGCCTCGCATGGCTTAGTAAGTGCTTGGTCTCATCCTGTATCTGGCCTGCGGGTGGTGCTGGGGTCCTTGGTCCCTTCCAGGGGCATCCCAGGCTCTGAAATGTCCTGGAAGCAGTGCGAGGCGTGGCTGGCGAGGAGGATGAGCCCTGTGATTGGAGCTGGGGACTGGGGTGGGGGAGGGGGGAGGGGTTCTAGACCCAACCAAACCCCCTCCGCCTCACAGAGCTTCCTGCCCTTGTATTGGCTCCCTGGGGCTGGGTACTGTTCTCACAGTTCAGGGGGCCACACGTCCAAATTTAGGGTGTGGACAGAGTTGGCTCCTCCGGATCCATTCTCCCAGCTCCTGGTGGTGGCCGGCCATCCTTGGTGTTCGTAGACATGTAGACACGTCATTCCACCTGCGGCCCCGTCTTCACTTGGGGATCCTCCCTCTGTGTGTGTGTCTCTCTCTCTGTGTCTCTCCCCTTTTGAGAAGGACACTTGCCATTAGATTCAGGGCCCACCCTACTCCTCATCTTAGCTGATGAACTCAACTAACTCTATCTGCAAAACCCTGTTTCCAAATAAGGTCACATTCTGAGGTTCCTAGGACAGGAATTTGTGGGGGCATACCCTTCAACCCAGAACAGTCTCCATATTTGTTGACTGACTGAGTGAATGAATGAATGGCAATGAAAAGCCCTCCCTGTGTGTTTGCCCAGGCGTGTAGATGCAGGAAACTGGGTGCGCCTGGGGCGGCTCCAGGGTCACCCCCTGTTCCCAGCCAGGTGCCTGTGTCTGCTGGCCTCTACACCCTGCGCCTCACACCCTGCCCGCCTCCTGACTCAGCCAGCTTTCAGTAGCATCATGATGTTTATTACAGGGAAGTCATGACACACTGGGTGTCTCTGCTTCCTTTCTGCTCGAGATCTCAAAGCTCTTTCTTCCTTCTCGCTTCCTCATGGAGTCAAGAAAGACAGTCGAGATGGCTCGGTGACCTTGGGCAAGTCAGCGGCCCTCTTTGAACCTCAGCCTTCATCTGCAAATGAAGGAGGTTGAACAGGGTGCCTCTGACAGTCTCTTTGGGTCTATAATTATTTCTATTTTACTGAAAATTATGGTCCCGGAAAGTGTTCCGTTGGACCCCACGCAAGGCAGTACTCAAATCCAGATGCCCACTTTCTTAGCCTGATCCTCAAGCCTCTGCCACCTCCTGCAGGAAGCCCTCTGTGATTGACTGACTTGTGAGGTTCCTCGGGTCCTCACTGTGCCTTGTGTGTGACATGGATTCACAACTACTAGCCTGCTGTTCAGATGATATGCGGGTGTGTGTGTGTGTATGTGTGTTGTTTTATTCGTGTTCCTTTCTGCTCCTTTTCTGAACAGGCAGTACAGCCAGAACAGAGCTCATGACATTGAGTGTGGGTCAACTTCAAAACATAAGCGGAGGGGCCGGCCCAGTGGCGCGTTGGTTAAGAGCTGGCTTGGGACGCCAGTGGCCCCGGTTCGGATCCCACATATGAGGGCCAGTGACACTGCCCTCTACAGCTGAGATGGTGAACAACAGCTCCACCTGGAGCTGGGCTGTGTGAGTCCCCGGGACGGCACAGCTGCAGCCCCTGCTGCAGTGGGCTGCCATAGGCTACAGTGAGTGGCCGGCAGCCAGCGTGAGCCGCCAGGAGCCGCTGTGAATGACCATCCAGAGGCCGGCGACTGATCTGCCTCATCCGGGAAGAGCACAATGATGATACCAACATGGGCCAGTGAAGCGACTGGCCCATGTCCTCCACAACTAGACTGAAGAACAAAAGGACAGCAACTTGTCTGTTCCCCTTCCCCGATTCCCCAATACTATTCCCTTCCCCAATTCCCCAATAAAATCTTTAAAAAAACAAACAAAACATAAGCGGAGGATTAAATACTAGGAGATCTACTAAAAGAGAAAAAGGCGGGGGGAAGCTTAGATGCTTTCAGTAGATGCCAGGGAAGCATTTGATAAACTTCAGCATCCATTACTCTTAAAAACATAGAGATTGAGGAATAGGCACAGATTTCAGCGTGATAAAGACCGTTTCCAATCAGTAGCGACTTGATCCTATTTTATTAGGGAAACACTCTAGCAGCATTTTTCAAAGTCTGTTTGAGAAGCACAGACTGCTACTGGGGATTGGTCATAAAGGGGTTACGGGGCCAGGTGGCATCTAGAAGACACTGCTGAGAGAGACTCCCTTTAATGTCCGTTGCATGACAAGCAAACCCTCTCTCATCGATATTAATCATCAGTCTAGATTGAAGCCAGGAAACTGGCCAGGAAAGACGTGGAGCAGAGCTCTTAGAAAGGAGAGTACAAAATTAATGTTTTGAAATGGATACAGGGTTTGTATTAGGTTTTCAAAGCAGACACACTGAAACCTAATTAGAAGTAATAAGACAGTATGGTGGCCAAATGGCAAAATCAGTACACAAGCTCCATGCTCTTCTCTGTGTCGAGGTCACTGTGATGGGAAGGAGCGCTCTGGCGCCTGTTGGCTTGGGCGCCGACAAACCGGTGGCCTTGTTTTCTGGTTAGAAATAAGAGCAGCGCCCAGCGGTCTCAGGCCGCTGTCAGCATCTCCTCTGCCTGCCTGGAGCCCAGATTCCTGGGAAATGGAGGGAGAATGCTGGAAGCTCTGCAGACCCTTCCAGATCTCCTCCAGGTCAGGTCGAAGCTGTTTTTCGGGGCTAAGCCTCCTGTTTAGTGTTCTGGTTTTCTGGAGGTGTGACCCGCAGTCAGAAAGCCTGGGTTCTGAGTCTGGTGGGACCACTTCTGGCTGTGGAGTTTAACCTCCCTCAACCAGAATCTCCTCATCTGGGAAAGAGATCCCAACGCCTTCCTCGTAGATTCTTCTAAGAATCTCCGAGAAGGTTTTGAACATACCTGTGGACCATCCAGCTGTTATTACAAAGGCCAGGAGGCTATTATTTTAAGCTCAACACCCATCCTGGACTATGGGTGCAACTTGAGGAGAAATGGACCTTAGCACATTCTCCAAGACAGCCTCCCCGAATTGCCCCTTTGCTTTGTCACAGGTCCCTGCTCCGGGGTCTCCAAGGCTGCCATGTTCAGTGGGAATGGGAGGCCGGTGAGAGGGGTCTGGCTGTTGGCAGTAAATCATGAACTCTTGCTGGAAGCCAGAGCGGAGACATGTCCAGCTCATCATCACTGTATGAAGACGCCTCATTAACCAGCTTTGTCAGGGCACTGAGGAGTTCTTTACCTCCCCTGAATAAGTATGCTGGCCTCTCTCGAAGGCATTTCTTGCCTCTCTTTCAATAAACAGTGAATAGATATAATTCAGGTTTTAGGGATCCTGGAGTCATTCAACTGGCTGGAGCTACAAGATGCATACCATGTTCTGAAGTCACCAACTGGGTTGTCCTTGGAGGCCTGGGATGGGGGTGTATCTGCCAGATGTCCCTCAGGCTGAACCCACGGGCTCCCCATAATTCCTTTTTCAGTAGCCTTCCCTCCTTGCTATTTATTTTCCTTTTCTCTCTTCATTGTGATTTTCCTACTGTTACTGCTATTGTTTTTTTTTGCCTTATTTTAACCACAGTTGTTTGCATGAGTACCCAAGGGGGCTCGTATAACTCTGAGCACTGAAGATTTTGGGCTTTGTGACTGTGTTTTTCTTGAAGTCTGGTGGCCTTGCTGTGCTGGTCAGCCCACTTCTAAATGGTCACAGTCACTGTCAGCTGGCCAGCTGGGTCTGGAGGCTAATGGGCGGCGGTTCTCAAGTTGGGTGTGATTTTTAAGGTCCCTGGAGAGCTCTTAAAAATTGTTACAACTCACTGGAGAGTGATGGTTTGCTGATCTTTAGGATTCTTTAGGAATATATAGGTCATGGAATTAAAAGGTAGACTGTAACATGGATTTAAAAAATATGTGTATATATATTTGAATTGATTGTTTGGACCACCTATTATTTTCTTTGCATTCTGCTATTTCAAAAGAAACATTAAATGTTGGCTTTTTAAAACCATCAAATAGTTATTAAAATTTAAATTTTAGAAACTCTTGCTCAAGTAAACTTTGAACATGTCAGCTTAATCACCCCGTTAGCGGTGTGCGCCTTCCTTGAATATCGCTGAGCCCGTTTTTCACCTGGGTCTCCCTGATCAGTCAGTTTCTCATTCTACATTTTCCCCTGACAACTCAAGACTCACTGTTCCAGGCTTCAAAGAACATTGTTTTTCTAATGCTTTTCTTCACTATTCATTCACTTAATCATTCACTCACTCATTCTTTCATATACTTAAAAAAAAAAAATGACAAAGCACCCAAAAAGTTGTACGTGATATCACACCAGACATTGACAAGGTTTTAAAGATAAATCAGACACATTCCTTGATTTGTGGAATTTATGGGCTCATGGATTACCATAAAGAAATAAAATAATAAAATAGATCGTAAAGATCATATTGGACATGAAAACATTGTTTCGATAAGTAACACGTTATACTTGGTACCAGATTGCAAAGGGTCAGCAGATAAACAAATGTTTCTTTGCACCCTTGTCTGCAGTCTCCTCTCTACAGACAAGTACGATTGCTAGATTTTGTCTGTGTACTCTTTCAGAGGCTTCTCTGTATATATGAATATGTATTACTTAAAAAAAAAAAAACACCCTGTAAGGCTGCCAACCATCATGCACCTGCTTATTTGATTTAACAATTCCTAAATCCTGGAAGAGGTCCTCTATTGGTCCATTTAGATTGCCTGAGTCTCTTTAATGACGCGCTTAGCCTTTGGCTGCTGGATGCACCGTCATTTGTTAAACCAGTTCCCTTTGCATGGAGTTTTGGATTTTAATAGCAGAAAACTGGCAGCAAACAGTGCTGTCGTAAGCATCCTGGTATGTGGGTTTTCATGCACATATACTCTCATACCTGTGGGATAATTTCCAGAAGTAGAATGACTGGGCTAAGGGGTGCATGCCTTTTATTCTCAATAGCTGTTGCTAAATTGATCTCCATAAAGGTCGTGCCAGTTATACTCCCACTTACGACATGAGTGCAAGGCAGTGGTTTTTAACCTCAAACCCCAGGCAAGGAAGAGCTTTTAAGTAAAATGAAAATCTGGAGAAAGCCATGTGAGAGCCTTTCCTACCGCAAAGGGCAGCTTTAGCAGGGCTGTTGGAGCAGCTGGGCAAGAATTCTACAGGACGGCCCTTCTTGATTCCTGCAGGCAGGTTGTGGCCTGGAAAGTTCCTTCCTGGGTGGGGGAGGAGAGGGGGTGCAGGGTGGGGGCGGGGAGAGGCAGCAGCTGCCTGGCCCCTCCTCTGTCAGCTCATCTCTCACCAAGTATCTGAGACACACCGGGAGCTTTAAAATTACACCAGGACTTGTAAAATGACAACATAATTTTGCCAAGTAAGGACATTATTTTTAAAGAACTACCATTCACAGGTGGTACCAGGGCTGAGGGGAGGGACAGACAGGGTGTTGGTGTTTAGGGGGTACCAAGTTTCAGTTGGGAGTATGAGGATGGATGGTGGTGATGGTTGCTCACTTAATGCCACTGAACTGTTACATGTAATTTAACCACTTAAAATTGGTTACGATGGTACAATTTATGTTACGTATATTTAACCCCCCCCACACACACACACAGAAAAGCTACGATTCACTGTCGCCATCCTCTTATGAATAAAAGGACTCTAAGAAATAGGAAAGAGCTAATCTAAGAATAAAAAGAGAATAAACGGGACTTTTTGTTTTGGTTTTTTTTTTTTTTTTTTTGAGGGCAGTGTCACTGGCCCTCATATGTGGAACCCGAACCGGGGCCGCTGGCTTCCCAAACCAGCGCTTAACCACTGCGCCACTCGGCCGGCCCCAAAACGGGACTTTTTGAACAGCTTGCCTCAGTACCCATGTAATTCTTGTTTCACCTTCAACCTGCGATGGCCTGGCTGTGCCTGGTGTTGACCTGCTCCCTGGAGTGTGGGAGATGTTAGGGGCTAGAGACAGAGCCGCTTCCCCAAAAGGAGCTGGGGCTGAGCCCGCAGGGGCTACCTGGCCGACAGTGGCTCTCATTTCTCTGTGTTAAACAAGAGGCCAGTCCTTGGCCTGCTGTTGAATGTTTTCTGAGCCTGAAGTGACTGAAATGAGCAGTGACCTGGGTGCAGTCTTTGTCACCATGTTCCTGTGTCCCCCGCGGCTCAGATAGCTTTTGCAAAAAGCACATTTGCCCAGCCCCACCGAGAAGCAGGCGAGGGGAGCAGATGTCTGTTGGAAATGGCTTGGCAGCCCTGATAGATGCTCAGAGCAGACAGCTCTGCAGGGGCTCGAGGGAACTGACTGGCAAAGGAGATGTCGCCTGGGCCTCTGCACGACCGTCCGTCCTCCCTGAGGTGCCGGAGGTGTGACCAGTGACAATCGTCATCCCAAACTGGAATCATTGTCAGGAAACCCAGGCCGCTGCCTTGGTGCTTTTGGAGGGTGTGGAGGTGCACCCATGCCCACTCTCATGCACGCAGGGGGCCGCTGACGGCGTTTGGCCTGGGCTCTGCCTTTTTTTCACCATCCTCCCTCTATGTGTAGGGGCTGTGGTCCTGAGCCTGCTTGCAGAGAGAAAAGCGCTCGTTCTGAGGCCTCAGGGAAACCTCTGACCTGGACCAGTGCGTCCCAGGAGTTCATGGCTCTTAGGGCTGGAAGCTGCTTCAAGCCACATGATCTCATCCCCCTTGTTTCACAGTCCAAATAGAGATTATGGGAGGCGAGGTGGCCAGCCAGCCCTTGACCGGGATCTGTGTGCTGCCCAGGCACCGGACGCTGTGTCCCGGGCATTTTAAGTCTTGCCGGGTGTTAGCTATAAAGACACCTGATATTAAATAGCTGTGGTTCACAGTTGATGGAAACACAGCTGACTTCCTCGACAGGTGCGCCCCTTGGAAGGTCCTTGTCACAGCGTCAAGCCAAACAGACACCTGTGAAGAGTTTCCATTTGACTCACAGTTGTCAAGAAGGTGACACGACTTCCCATATTCACAGGGCGCTTTGATCGTTGAGCTGACACAGCTCCTTACGTGGGCGGCAAGCGTAGGCTTCCCATTAAGAAAACTGCTCCTTTTGAACAGGCTCCGAATGGAACTTTTTTTTTTTTTTTTGCTTTTACTCAAATTAAGAAAACAATAATAAAACAACTCGCCCAATATGCCAAATTAAAAAAGGAAAAGGAAAAAAAAATTTAACATCAACCCAGAAAAAAAGAAATCTCTGTATTCAGCCTGGTATCAGAACTCAGCAGAACCACAGAAGGAGGAAGGAGATCTCATTTAGGGAAGGTCAGGCCTCTGTCCTCTGCCCTCCGGGAGCTGGGATACCTAATCCTTGTCTCTGTCTCCTCTGTGGCATGACAAAGCTTGGGCACAAGCACCTTCAGGCACACGTGAACTGTGCTGAATTTGCCCCCTGAGAATTCCCAGCGGTCCCACGAGGTCACGGGAGACATCCCGCAGGTTCCGAGCTGTCTTGCCAAGTGAAGCCGTGTTTGGAACACTTGATCCCTGAAGAGATCCTTGATAAAGGCCAGTCAGACTGTTCTTATCAATGCGCAGCCCAGAAGAGCAGAGATGGGAGTGTGAGAGCTCTGTTCCCAACCTCGGTGCTGAGGGGCTGGCTGTAGGGGGCCCCTGGGGCTCCCCATGGTCGAGACTATGACGGGAGTGGGGCCCGTGTCCCCAAGCCCAGCCTCCACCAGTGCTATGGCACCGCATTTGTGGATGGGCCGTGTGTTGGACAATTCTTGCCGCATCTAGTAGCCAGATGGTCTAAACAACCCATCCGTGGTATGGTATGTAAATATTTTCCGTCATTATGACAGTGCTGCCGTGTTGACATTAACGGGATGAAGAATTACTCTGAGGAGCTCGCTGTGAAGAACCAGTCAGGCCCCAGGTGGAGCTGCAAAGCTGGCTCTGCACCGTGGAGGGGACAGCTTTTTGGGTAAGCTTGGTCTCCTCTTGCCGCCTCCTGCCCAGACACCTATTCCCTCACACAGCGACCATGGGGAGCTTTCCCTTAGAGCTCTTAGCAAGTTCAGAGTTTGTTTCTCATCATGAACCAGTGTGACGTTTTTCACTATTGGCGAGAGCTCAGTGGCCTAGCGTATTTCCCTCTTTGCTTTGCCTACCAGGAAGCACACAGCTAAGATTTTTTTTTTTTTTACTAATTTGCTTGTAGATTGTCCACAGGAGAATCGGTGTCGGTTTTCTCCTTCCTTTGTGGTTTCTTTCTTTACGCATCTAGATTTTTTGGGGAGGTGAACCTTTATTGTAAGGCTTTTGGAAGCAGGTAGTATGAATTACAGAAGAAGCTCTCATGATGTGCTCAGTGTGGGATTGCAGGGTGCAGAACGGGTCTGTAGCCCATCTCCCTGAATAATCAACTAGACTGGTGGTGCCAAGAGGGCCAAGATTATGCTAGGCCTAACTCTCCTATGTATCCTCACACATCCGACACATACTAACAGTGTGGTGACTGTATTAGTTAGGATAAGCAATGCTAGCTGCTAGAACATGCAGTCCCCTAATCTCATCATAATAAAGGCTTGTTCTTACCCTTGTCCTAGTTGAATTGGATGCTGGGGGGTGGCCTCCTTGCAGTGAATCCGGGATTCAGGATCCTTTTCTGTTGTGTCTGCCATCCCCTGGGGCTCCCGTGGGGTTGTCCACTGGATCCAGGCCATGGAGGATCACGTCGGGCATTTGAGGGGCCTGGCCTGGAAGGGGTATATATCCCTCTACTCAAAGAACTAGCCACATAGCCCTCCTTTGAACCCAGGGATGAAAATGTAATTTAGGAAGAGGAAAGTGGACCAAGCCAGACCGCCCCAGGGAAATGTGGAACAAATGCATAAATTCATGAAGGACAGAGAGACGAGCGTCAGGCTCCAGGAGGACAGAGGTGAGGATTCCAGTGTGTGTGTCTCCCTTGTAAAACTACTTGCAAGTCATTTGGACATTGCTCCGTGTTTTGGATTCTGTTTCCTGGTCCCTTCTGCCAGAACTGTAGGATTGCAGGATGTTGGAACTGAATGGAGAGATTTTTTTTTTTTTTGAGATCAACCTTCTCACTGTTAAGGTGGGGAAACTGAGGCTCAGAGAGGAGAACTGACTTCCCCAGAGTCAGCCAACGGGAGTGTTGCTCTCAAGCTCCACTTCACATACAGGGAATCCCAGCGGTATCTGTCCTCTGGACGGGATGATGGAAGGTCAAGTGATTAACGGACAGCTTGAGTCCATTACCTGAGAGCCTGGTTGCTGTGTCAGATCTCCAGAGAAATCCCTCAGCCTTTACAGCAGCTGTTTGAAACTCAGCTCACGGCTTGATTTCAGCATGGATTCCACTGGGATTTTGGGCGTGGAAAATCAGTCTCTTCCTCAGACTCGTTCAGGCACTGACTTCTCTTAGTGACTCATGAGAGTGTGAAAGATCTTCCCAAGTCTCACATTAGGAATAGAAATTCCCCCAAACCCACGAGAGAGTCTGACCACTGTGTCAATTATCTATCACTGCAGCAAAGTCCTCCCAAACTCAGCGGCTTAAAACACCAACCATTTTATGTATTCGCTGACGATGGGGCACTTCAGGCAGGGCTCGGTGGGGACAGCGCATCGCATCTCTGATCCACTGGTGTCAGCTGGGACAGCATGACTGGGGGTGGAAGATACATTTCCAGGATGGCCCCATGCCCGTGGCTGGCATGTCGGGCTGAAGCTTGGCTGTATCAGCTGGGGTTGGGGGCTGGGGCATTGGTCACCATCCATATAACCTCTCCTGATGGGCTCCTGACAGCTCTGTGATCTCCAGGCAGTTGGATTTCTTATGTGGCAGCTGCTGCCCCGAGAGGGAAAACACAGAAGCGCCCAGGCCGCCGCCTCTGTCGTCTATTTTTATTTAATATTTTTTATTGTAGTAAAATACACATAACACAAACGTATTACTGTAACCATTTTTAAGTGTACAGTTCAGTGGCAATAAGTACATTCACATTGTTGGATAACCCTCACCACCAGCCATCGCCAGGACTTGATTCACCTTGTAAAACTGGAACTCTGTCCCCATTAAACGCCAGCTCCCAGCCGCCTCCCCAACCCCTGGCACCCAGCGTTCTATTTCCTGTCTCCATGAATTGGACTCGCCTGGGTCCCTCAGGTAAATGGAATCACACAGTCTCTGCCCTTCTGTGTCTGGCTTGTTTCACTTCGCCTCACATCCTCGAGGTTCATCCATGTGCCAGAATTTTCTTTGTGTTTAGGGCTGCCTAATATTCCTTCTGGGTAGCCAGACCACCGTCCGTTTATCCATTCCTCCGCCGATGGACCCTTGGGCTGTCTCCACCTTTGGCTACTGTGAACAGTAATGCTGGGAAATGGGGGTGCAGGTGTCTTGGGTACCAACCTGGCACCCTGTTACTTCCACCCCCTCTGTTGGTGAAAATAGGTCACAGGGCCCGACCAGAGTCAAGGGGAGGGGACCCCACAAGGCCGTGGCTCATTGGAGGCCTTCAGGGCACCCATCCAGCACAACCACTCTGGGAAGAGATCTTTGCAGAAGAAGCCAGGGGGAGGCCCCTCACACAAACCCGTCTGAGGCCCAGCTGTACCCCTGGATGCCCCTGGAGCCCAGGTTCCCATGGCACAGGCGTCCAGAGACAAGGTTCCGTTGGCGGGGCTCCAGCCGGACCCCAGCCGTCCCCTCCTTCGAGGAGGCTGCATTGCTCGCTGTCTGTTTTGTATCACTAATGGCTGTGCCTCTTATTACATAATCTGTTATTCTGTGCCGCACCAGGCCCTGGTTGCTTGTCAAAAGTTTCCAAAAGCCAGCTGTATCAGCTCCGGGCACCTGGGGTGCCGCCTCTCCCTCATAGTGTTAGTCACTCTGTACTTAGCTAAATTTAACTTTTTATCATCCAAATGATATTTTTGTGGGCTTGGGATTTTACATAATGCTACCAACTGCTGCAGGCTAAGAATTTCTCCTTTTTGTTAGGCGGGCGTGTGCGTGCGTGTGTGTGTGTGTGTGTGTGTGTGTGTGTGTGCGTGTTGGGTGTTTTCCACCATGAACTTTTGCACACTCAAGGGGGCATCCTTCCGTTGCTCTTTCTTGTTCTGCCCTCCCAGGCCTGGGTTTTCTTTTCCGGGCTCTGCTTCGCCACTCACCAGCTGGGAGAAAAATCTCTCCTAACAGCTTTCTAATGGCCCTGCTAATGGCTACTTCCTCACTCGAGGTCTCTCCATTTTCAAGGTCTCTGAGGATTTCCTGCTGCCTCCAGTAGGCTTCCAAGAGAGAAGCTGTGCTGCACTGTACAGAGTCTCTTGAGAAAGCAAAGAGAAGGATCTGGAAGTGGGGGAGGGGGGAAGGGGCCAAGAAATAAGAAGTCCAGCCCTCCGGCCCCTGGTGGGGTCCAGGGCGCTTGTGGGAGGCTGAGCGGGGAGCCCCGATCTCTCCTTGGGGAGGGCCCTTGAGCCATGGGGGAGTGGGGACACAGCTCAGCCGTTCCAACATCCTCTGAACTGCTTAGAAATGGTGGCATGCTGGGCCTCACCCAGGGCTCTCTTGTTCTCCACTGTAAGGGCAGCCGGCGTGGGAGGTGCCTACCTCCCTTTTCCAGATGGGGAAACAGGATCAGGTGGGGGGGGGGGTGAGGCAGCAGCAAACACTGAGCGCCTGCTGTGTGCTGGGCCTGGTGCCGAGCTAACCCCCATTAGCTCTCGGGGGTTCTGTGAAGTCCTATGGAGCAGTGATAGCCAGTGCCCTTTTACTGAGTAGGAACCGGAGTCCCAGAGAGGTCAAGCACACAGGCTCAGTCGCTCGAGGGCACAGAGCTGAGAGATGGAAGAGCCAGATGTCAAAATCTGTCCACCACTACACCCCCTATTCTCAGCCACGTCCCCTCGTCTCCTCTCAGGGGCTTCCCGGGGGCACAGAAAGCAGAGATGGGACTCAGACTGGGCCCTGTGCTCTTTCCAAAGCATTACTAGACCGATCCTGGCCACCAGGCTCCCTCCCTGCAAGCTGTCTTTAGAATAAAGCAGGGTGTATGTATAGCCTGTCTCTGGGAGAAGTACCCCGAAACTGGCATCTGCCTCAGGGGAGAGGAACTGGGTGCCAGGCACCAGGGACGGGAGAGAGTTACTCTCACCCTGCACCCTTTTTACCTTTTCGGAAATTCTGATGTATTATTTGTTTGTAATTATTTTATTGAAAAATTTGGCACTGCTAGGGACATACCCAAAAGAATTGAAAACATACATCCACACAAAAACTGGTACACAAATGTTCATAGCGGCATTATTCAAAATAGCCCTGAAGTGGAAACAGCCCAAGTGTCCATCAACAGATGAATGGGTAAACAAATGTGGTCTAGCCACACAGTGGAATATTACTCAGCCATAAAAAGGAATGAGATCTGGGGACCTGCTATAGCGTGGATGAACTTGAAGTTATGATGCTCAGGGAAAGAAGCCAGTCAGAAAAGGCCACATGTTGTCTGATCCCATTTATACAAAATGTCCAGAACAGGTAAATCCACAGAGACAGAAAGCAGATGGTGTGTGCCAGGGGCTGGGAGGAGAGGGGATGGGAAATGACTGCTAATGGGTACGGGGTTTCCTTTTGGGGTGATGGAGATGTTCTGGAACTAGACAGAGGTGATGGTTGCACAGCTTTGTGAGTGCGCTAAATGCCTCCAAACTGTACACTTTAAAAGGGTGAGTTTTGGGGCTGGCCGAGTGGCTCAGTTGGTTAAGAGTTGGCTTGGAGCTCGTGCTCTGAGCAACAGGGCTGCGGTTCGATTCCCACATGAGCCAGTGAACACTGCGCCCTAGCTGAGCTGTCGCTGAGCTGCCAACAGGTGGCAGGATGGCTCAGCTGGTGTAACAACAAGACTGCCTGTACAATGGTGGGCTATGCCCACCCACAACTAAACATTGAATTTGGCACCGTGAGCTGAGCTGCTGCCCGGACAGCTCAGAGGATAGAGCGTGCGCTCTTAACAACAAGGCTGCTGGTTCGACTCCCGCATGGGATGGTGGCTATGCCCACCTGCAACTAAGATTGAACTCGGTACCTTGAGCTTAGAGGCCACGAGCTGCCGACAGACAGCCAGATGGCGACTGGCGCCCTCCACAAAGAAGATTGAAGAACAACTTGGCTGGTCCCCTCCCCCAATTCCCCAACACTGTTCCCCTCCCCCAATTCCCCAATAAAATCTTTAAAACATAATAATAAAAGGGTGAGTTTTATGGCTTGTGAATTACATCTCAATAAAACAAAAAAATTAGGAGTCACGCCTTCAGATGGGACCAAAGGCTGTTTGGCCCCCTCCTGGTGTCCACACTCTGGTTGGACCCTTTGCTCTGGTACCACTACCATTTGCATCGGTCCCTTTCTGCCCATTCCTTCCCCACCTGCCTCACGGTCTCCATGTCAACGGAGACTGGAAACAACCATGTTTAACATCAGTTGCGCTCACCACCCACTCACTTGGAACTTACACTTTCCACCAGGGCCAGCTTGAGACATGCGGACGTCTGGGCAAGCGAGTAATTTGGCACCCCATCAAAACAGTATTCTTTAAGTGTTTGTTTGACATTTATTTAGTGGGGGTGAGGAAAGACTGATCTCCTATTAATAGAAATTGTATAGAGAAACAGATTCACTTACTAATTCATGTCCACTAACTGAAACGGGGCCAGGGATCCAAAATATTTTCAGGAAAAACATTAGTTCCAGCTTCTGTTGCTCATGTCTCGAGAGGTTGGGTTTGCTGGTGTGTTTGTTCGGCCCTCTGCAATTTTCCAAATCATGCGAGAGGCATATTGAAGATTTAGATTTGAGACTTAAGGAGAGGCCCTAATGGATAAGATGATGACTGCAGTGCGGAGTGCTGGATTGCTGTAGTGAGGTTTGCTGATGGCAGAACTGAAGTGTTTCCATATGAGAGGTGATGGATGTGTTAATTACCTAGGTGGGAACAATCCTTTCACAATGTATATGTACATCAAATCATCACATTGTAACGCTTTAACTATGTCACAATTTTATTTGTCAATTATACCTCAATAAAACTGGGGCGGGGCGGGGGGGACATATAGGAATAAAATGTTTCCTGCCTGTTCTCCCCGGGGGCAGCAACACACTGGGTATTTAGTTTCAGACCCCGCCCCCCAATTCTGCCAGGGCAGGTGTGCACAGACCGTGACTGCAATGAAATCTCATTAAGGAGTCAGGATGGTGTTCTGTTTTGATTTCTCATTTGCCCTGGAGGGAGGGGGCTCATTTGCTTTTCACCTTTTGTGTGTGGGCTGTGGGGGAGTGTGTCACCCGGGGAAACCTGGGTCACCTGGCAGCATCTTCCTATTTCATTGCACCCCCCCCCCAAGGTCTGTTCACCAAGAAGGTGCCTCGCTCCTTAAGCTGACCCTGCATTCGCTTTTTGGACTTTAAATGCCCTTTTGTCAGAAAAATAATTCCTCCACAGTGCACCTCTCTGTAAGGAAGGTGCATTTCTTTTCTTTTTTTTTCCTCTTGGGGCCCCTGCAGTTCCCACCCTGCCAGGTGTGAGTCACAGTTGACCTTCTCACCCTGGGAGACGTGTCAAGGGGGAGTGGAGTGGGGCTGGCCTGCAAAAACCTGCTCATCACGAACGAACTGGTGTGTTAACCATGACGAACACCTTAGTCTCTAAAATGGGGAGACTTACAGGGACCTCACAGAGGGCCTGGAGGGGTGGTGATGAAAGCTACGAAACAGAGCGGAGAAACTGTCAGAGGCAGGGTGTGTGTGCTGCGTGGAGAGCTGAGGACTTGGGTGGAATGTCGGGAGAGGCTGAAGGGCCCCCTGGCATGCCCTGCAGGGGACTGTCGCCTGGGACTCCTGGCCATGCTGTTCTTGGGGGGTCCAGCATGTATGGGGGGGTGTAAGTGCAGCCGTGGACAGAAGGGGCAGTTGCACGGTCAAGATGGAGCCTCCACCCCTGCAGGCTCCTTCCCCGGGAGGAATTTGCAGAGTTGGCCGTGACTTCCCCTGAGGAGTGTGGGACTGCACTGGGGTGGTGGGCGTGTGAAAAGCCCGTCGTCTCGGATGCCTTGCAGCCACACCTCCCACTGCTGTGCCGCCCTAGTTATCTTTTTACCCCTCTTCCCCGCTCCCAATCAGATCCTCCCTCCTCTGAATTCTTACTGTGTCCTCACTTGGCAGTGTATTACTTTTGTTGTCCGCAGCCACCATGAAATTCTTCTTCTTTTACCTCTGTCAAGACTGCTAGCCCCTGGCGGGCACGGGCTGGTGTCCCAGAGCCCCCATGCCTGGCCTCAGTCCTTGGAGGAGGGCTGCTCTGGAATTGGGAGTCGGTTCCTGGAACAGTCTTGGCTCCTACAGCCCCCCAGGGGCTACTTTCAGTCCTGGTCCCTGGAAGGCCTCCTGGGCTGCTGCCTGCTTCCTGGGCCCAGGTAGACAGTGGCTGGCACGTGTCAGACAGGCAGGGTGTGTGTTGAGCTGCAGACATGGGCCATGGGTGTCTTGTGGGAGCCCTGGTTTGGGTGGTGGCCTGTGAATTTTCATTCATCTCCCAGATAGATCGCACCCTGGATTCCCTGGAAATCCATTTCTCTGCCGTTTTCAATTGTGCGTGCTCATCTCTGGCCTTCAGGCATCGGGAGAAGGTGGGCCTGCAGTCACACGCTGCTCAACTGCAGGGGCTTGACGGGGAAGGCGAGAGTCAGTCATTTGCATCACCCCACGATGATGCTGACCGAGAACTCTGGGCTGCTTTTCCCTACCCTTCCATCTGCCTCCCCCGTGCAGCCTGAGGTCATGCAGTCCCAAAGGCTGATGGGTAAAAAGCCTCGGGTCTGAGTTGAGCTTCTGAGATCAGAGGGCTCCCCGTGCGGGCCAGGGGTGAGCCATCTTCCCGAGCACAGGGAGCTCTGAGAAGCGTTGCCGGCTCCGGCCTCCACCAGTGCCTCCTGGACTGTGTCCTTTGTCAAATGAAGACTCCTTCAGCCGGGCACCCCCTGTCGCGCCCTCTGGGCACATCTGGATTTCCGGTCTTTCGCATTGCTCAGGCTGAGCCCAGCGTTGTGGATTTCCCAGCGTAATGGTGCTGAGTGATCAGAGTGACCAGGTGTCTGACCCCATCCCCGCCGGGTGTCTCCCTGCAGGATGCTGGCACCTGGGGCCTGCTCCCTGACACCCTTCTGTGGGCCCAGCAAGCTGAGCTGCCCCTCCTCCTCCCACAGCAGGACGTAGAGGGGACCTTCTGACACAGACCTGCAGGTAAGGCCTGGCCCCTGCCCCGGCTTTGGCATTTTGGGGTGCAGGGGCTCTGTTCCCATTTCCTTCCTCCCTAAACACCTGACTTTATCTGATTCATGTGGGGTTGATTATATTCATCGATCCTGCGTCTTGCAAATATTGACCGCTCTTTACTAAGTAGGAAAGACCGATGCTCTGTCTCAAGTAGCTGTAGGTGTTCCCTACACAGTCAGACCCAGTTACTCTCTCTGAGAGGGCCTCCCCTCTCTTGGCTCAGCCTGCCCTGCGCCCCCCAACCAATGGGAAGGGACAGGAGTTTTGGGGCTCCCTGGCCTTCACAGGCAGTGGTCAGCGACATGAAGCAACCATGTGTGTGTTTTCACGTAACCATCTTTTCACTGGAGAGATGGAGGCTGGGGCCAGGGCGTGACAGGTCCTCTGTGGCGTCAGCGGTGGCCTCAGGACTGGAGGCTGAATCTCTGGGTGCTTATTTGATTTTTCTCACCTTCTGCCCCGACCTAAGAGTGGGAGCCCTGGGCCCTCCTGGGCCTGTCATCCGTTCTGTTCCGTTTCACGTCCCAAGTCTCAGGCACAGGCCTCGTTGTATCCCCTTTGGTCACACCAAGGCCTTTGGTGGCTAGAATAGAGGGGTGACATTGGCCATTGCCTTCCCTAAACTCTGCCGGAACCCTCCCCCACGTACTCATCAGCTAGTTTGAGCTTTGGGGTCATGGAGGCTGGATCCATCAAGTGAAACTACCTGCAGGGTTGGGGGACTCTCGTGTCCCCAGTTTCTGCTCCGTCCAGCTGGGCTGTGGGCTGTGAATGTACTGGCTGTGCTGCAGGAGCCATTATGGTCCCATTTTACATGAGGAAGCCAAGGCTCAGAGATGCCAAGTATATGGTCAAGTCACACAGCTAGTGGGTGCTGGGCTTCAGAGTGGACCCCAAGTCTAGACCCCAAAGCCCATGGCGAGGTTTTATAAACATGGCCGGGACTTCCCCGTGGGATGCAGCCAGGTGCAGCCCTTTCTTGTGGTCTGGCTCCTGGTGGGTCCTTTACCTCCCCTGGGTCTCCCGTTCCTCTCCCGCCCTGGGAAACCGGCAGGGCAGACAGAGCCTCAGTGAGTGCCCCCCTCACTGCTGGGTTTCCACGTTGGCTTGGCACGCTGGCTGTTTTCTTCTCTAATTGCTCCTTCTTTTCCGTTGCCGTGACAAGGCCTCCAAGTGCTAAGAAGGGATTGTGCTGTGTTGTATTTTTTGTGTTGTTTTAATTCCAACGTGTCTCAGCTGCTGGGGGTGGTGTGGGGAGGGCGGCATGGGAACTTCGCCCCGACTCAGCCTCTCCAGGCCACCTGTTGTCCTGGGGCCGGTGGGGCTTCTTGGCCAGGACCGGTGCTCTGACATCAGCTTCTGCATTGCCGCAGGGGCCCTCCTCCGACACAGCCTTGGCTTCCTGTTTCCTTTTCTACAGGAAGGGGGTTCGTTTCCTTCCTAACAGCTGCATTCCCATGGTGTCACAGATGGCAGCCTTGCTGCCCATCGTGTGAGTGTGTGTGTGTGTGAGTGTGTGTGTGTGTGTGGTCCTCACTCAGTTTCACCTCATTTATCCAGCAAATATTTCTTGACTACCGAGTATATACCAGGTATGCTTCCTGGTGCCAGGGGCGCAGCTGTGAACCTAACAGACAGAAGTCCCCCGCTGCGTGGAGTTTATGCCTGGGGCAGGCCCAGCACTCACTCGCCACTCTGACCTCTGTGCTTTGCATATGCTGTTCCACCATCCTGAGGTTCTCTCTTCCCACTTCTTCCTTAGACCTGGAAAATAGCAGCTCTAAATGGGGAAGATTGGGGTCACCTCCTACATGCCTCTGAGCTCCTCCTCCTGGGAGTTTGTGCCCTAAAGGACCCCAGATGGCAAGAGTCATGCGGTGAGAAAGGCTGTGCCATCTCCTCATCTCCTCCACAGGGGCCCAGGGAGGAAAGGCACTTATTTATTTATTTATTTATTTATTTATTTATTTATTATTTATTTTTTTGAGGGCAGTGTCCCTGGCCCTCCTATGTGGGACCCGAACTGGGGCCGCTGGCTTCCCAGGCCAGTGCTTAACCAGCGCGCCACTCGGCCGGCCCAAGGCGTTTATTTTTAGAGGATCTCTTTGCTCCAAAGAAGTGGAGCCTTTCCTTCCGGAAGGTGGGGTGAGGCGGGTGCAGGGCAGGGGGGCCCTGGAGTGGTTTTGTCAGCTCAGCCTGGCTGCCTGCATCTGCTTGACCCCAGGCAGAGGCCATCGCAGGCGAAGAGGGGGCTCCAGCCGGGGAGAGCATGCACCCTCAGGCCCCCTTCCCAAAGTTGAAGGCGGTTGCCATACTGAGCTGATGCACAGAGCTTCTAGCATCTGCTATTAACCTGTGTCCTTCGGGTGGAGGCTCCGCAGGGAGGGTCAGTAGCCCAGGCTCAGAGGCGGTCGCTTCCTTCCTGAGTCCCCAGCTGTGGCAGGGAGGCGTGCTTCCTGCCATTGTCTGGGAGGAGGCCTCCCAAGGTCCCTGTCTCCCGGGGAGGAAGAGGGCTGATGCCCTGGCAGCAGCTGACACACACTTCAGGCCCCCACTGGCTGTGCAGCCCCCCTGGAGGGAAGCGGAAGGAAGGGGTCGGGGCTCCTCTCCTTCACCTGTGGAAGCGTGCCTCCTTCTCAGCCCCCCAGGAGAGCTGGCCAGCTGTCCCCCGCTTCCGGTCTGGGCTGAAGAGCGGAGCATGCTGGGTCCTGCGGCCAATGCGAGGCCGCCCGCACTGAGGGACTTCCGGCAGGGCAGGGAGCTTGTGGGCAGTTGGTCCACAGCGCTTGGGCGAGAGCTGGACGGATCTGACGCCCCCTCAGGCCCCTCCCGACCTCTCCCATCCACTTTTCATTTTTCTGACTTGGTGCCTTGACACATAGCCAACACCCCCTCCTCGCCACCCCCGCCCCCTCCCCCAGGAGAACAAGGACCCTCCCTTTTTTTTTTTTTTTTTTTGAGGGCAGTGTCCCTGGCCCTCATATGTGGCATCCGAACCGGGGCCGCTGGCTTCCCAAACCGGCGCTTAACCACCGCGCCACTCGGCTGGCCCGGACCCTCCCTTCTCTGTATGGGCTCAGGCCCGCCCCCCTGCACCCAGCAGCCGCCTTGCCTAAACCAGGCTCTTCAGTCTCCTTCCTCCTCTCAGGAGCCCCTGGGTGCCCCCTCCCTGGGTTTGCCTGGTGGCTTAGGGGGCACACGTCTTCCCGAGAGCGTACTTTATTTTCATCCAGGTGGTAGAAGCTGCATTTCTCTGGCTTTGTTTCTGGTCCCTGTTTCCAGCCACTTGTTGGGGTTCGCATAGGTATGCATGGCTTTCGGAGAGCTGGCCTTGAGGTGTGCTCAGCTTGCACACTCCAGGATCGGCAGGGCCAGGGCGAGAAGCTTGCCTAGCCTCCGTGAGGGCGTGTCGGGTACGGTGCTGTCTCTGCCTCTGCAGCCCTGCCTGGGGGCTCCCGCCACCCCATCTGCTTTCTCTTCTCCCATTGCTGCCTTTCCTTGGTTCTAATGAACAGTCCACTGCTTGAGTTTTTCCCAGCGCTCTGCCCACGACGGGAAGCCCATGTTTATAACCTGACCTTGCCTGGCAAAGAGGCACCTGGAAGCGTTTGTTATGAACTGACATGCACGCGTCCCGGGGACCAGGTCCCATCCATGCTCTCTGTGTCATTTCCTTGCTTTGTTCCTCCACACGCTTCCTGAGCTGCGACCCAACCTAGAACAATCCCTTTGATTCCTGGAGACAGTGTCCAGAGTTTGAGACTCAGAGGGCCTCCTGAAATGACACCATTCACGCTGCAGGGTGGTATGGCCTGACGCTGTTCATTTCAGCAGCAGGATCGAACTCACAAACCATCAAAACATATTCAGGAGGGCCGGCCGAGTGGCACGTTGGTTAAGAGCTGGTTTTGGGATGCCAGCGGCCCCGGTTCGGATCCCACATGAGGGCCAGTGACACTGCCCTCTACAGCTAACAACAGCTCCACCTGGCTGTGCGAGCCCCGGTGACTGTGTAGGCTGCAGCTCCTGCTGCAGTGGGCTGCCATAGGCTACAGTGAGTGGCCGGCAGCCAGCGTGAGCTGCCAATAGCCGCGGTGAGTGACCATCCAGAAGCCGGCGACCGATCTGCCTCATCCGGGAAGAGCGCAATGATGATACCAACATGGGCCAGTGAAGCAACGTCCTCCACAACTAGACTGAAGAACAAAAGGACAGCAACTTGTCTGTTCCCCTCCCTCAATTCCCCAATGAAGTCTTTAAAAAAATGTATTCAGGTACCACATATGTAGTGAGTACCTGCTATTCTGGGAGCTGCATATAAAGGAGCCATAAGACACTTACAATCCTGGCCCTTCGGGGTTTATATTCCAGTGGGGTAGATATACAATAAGTAAATATGCAGTAAAATATGTCCTTATGTCAGAGGGTGAGCAAAGCTAAATAAACAAGGGAAGAGAAAGCCCTCAAGTTGGGGACATTTAAGCAAAGGCCTGAGGGAGGCGAGGGAGAGAGCCAGGCTGTCATCTCAGGGAGGGGCATCCAGGGGACAGACTGTGCAAGGGCCCTGAGGCAGGAGCTTGTCCAGTTAACGGGAGGGAGGGAGGGACAGAGGGAGGGAGTGCAGGGGAGCAGCAGGGGAGGAGGTTGGAGAAGTAAGGAGTGCGAGTCCAACAGAACCTTGCAGGACTTCTTAGGCCTTTGACTCTGAGTGAGGTGTGGAGCTGCGTATGTGTTTGGGCAGAAGAGGGTCAGAGTCCAACCCGGGCTTTAAAACGATGGTTTCTGGCTACCGATGGTTTCTGGCTACCGTGCTGAGAGTAGACTGGGTGGGGTGAAAGGAGGAAGTGGGGGTTGGCACAGGCACGCATGGCTTTCAGATTGCGATAGAATGAGGTGGTGGGCGTTGGAGAGGTGCCAGGGGTGGAGGCCGTGAGGGGGTTGGGCTCCGGGTATGTTTTCAAGGCAGAGCCTGCAGGAATCACTGAGGCATGGGGGGATCCCTGTTGTGTGGACTTTCAAAAAGAAGCGTCTCAGGGACTTGGTGGGACCCAAAAAATCACCTAGTCCAACCTTTTCACTTAGTGTACTGGGAAACTGAGGCCCTGTAAAGGAAGTACTTGTCCCAAGTCACGCAGCAAGCTGGTTCGTGGCGGAGCCACGACTCGGGCTTCAGACTCCCAAGTCCAGTGTTTTTGCAGCTGAAGCAACGGATGGCTCTGGGGAGGAGACACGCTGAGGTTTGAGGGCCCAAGGGAAGAAGGCCTGGTCCCTAACACTGCAGCTGAGCGTGGGACCCTGGTGGACACCGGTGGCGGGTAGGAAACCCTGGCTTTGCAAGCTGACGATCCCGGGAGCTTCAGGTCTTGAGCAGCCTTGATGGCCAGCGCCTGAGCTCTTGGGCAGATCAGCGTCAGTGCTTCTGTGCTTTTATTGGAGGTTTTATTGAGCTTTGACTAAGTACCAGGCCGGAGACGAGACGTGCTTGCCCTCGGAGAGCTTAAGTTCAGGGGAGACAGACAAGTGAACCAAGGATGTGCCTGTCAGTGGGTAAGAAGGCCCACGGTTCAGTCCCATGCAGAAGCTGTCCACGCTCAGAAAATGTCTGTCCGGGGAGTGGCACTGAGCAAGCCCTGTGGCCACCAGATCCCCAGTGAGCATGGCCAGAGGACGCTGTTCACCAAGGCGGCCTGTTTAAACCCCACGATTAGCCTCTTGTAATAAAGGGGGCAAGGAGGGTCTGTAGGGGGCAGGATCTCACTTCCCTACAGCTGCCACTGAACTGTGAGCCCCACCCCACTCAGCTCAGGGCAACCTGCTTTCACTGCAGGGCTTCCTGTGTGCTTCTTTGTGACAGGGAAGGGGCTCACAGCTTTGTTTTCAGTTTGCAAGGCTGCTCTGTAAGCTCTGGCTTGATGGTCACTTGTGTCCTGCAGGATACAGACCGAGGCCTGTGACATTCCCAGCGCAGCAGCGTGGGAACAGCTGGCTGCCATTGTTGCACTCCTCAGCGTGAGGGCCGCCTGGGGAAGGTAAAGAGATTCAGCCTGTGTCCTCTTTGGAGACTCTGAATCTACAGGCCTGTTTCATCCCCTCCATCCCCACCATGGCATGGCCTCCAGCCCCTGGCTCGGACCGCCCACCCTGGGCTGCAGTGCCCTGTCATTCCTGCCTTGCGGGGACTTCCTAGCATTCGTGTGGCGATTGTCAGGCTTACGCCCATTCTCCAGGGCAATTCAGGGTGATGCTGTGCCCAGAAAAACCTCCGGTCTTGGCATCAGTCTCTCTGGGGAAGGAGGCAGTTGGCTTGTCCTCACTGAGCCTGTTTTCTGGGGCGGGGTCCCCATGGGAGGAGTGGCCTGAGGCCGGGCCATCATTTGACCAACATCTATTAGGCACCTTCTGTGTGTGTCTGAGCTGTGCTTTGCGGGGCTTAAAGGGAGGGCCCTGCCTCCACCCTCCCTGCCTCGGCCACTTCTTCCCTTGAGTCAAGCAGTGCTCTCTCTCTGTTTCTATTTCCCATTTAAGTTATTATACTCTTGGGAAACATGTCGCACTCCCTGGTACTTTACTGTGAATGAGTTTATTCAATGGAACCCAGAAGTGGGCCACGGTCAGCCAGGACAAGAGACAAAGATGAGATGGCAGCTCAGCAGGAGGGCGTTCCCTACATCACCGATTGCTCCAGGGCCAGCCCCATCCTGAGACACAAGAGACACAGGCTTTACTCTCACCGCAAGGGGACACCTGAGGTCCCCGGCGGGTTTTCTTGGGCCCTCAAAGCATCTTGTAAAGATGGCCTAGATTCGAAGAGACTGCGTCCCAAGGAAAGAGAGCAAAGGAGAAAACCAGCTAGGGCACCTTGCAGGGCGTCTGGCACTCAGTAGGTGCTCAGTAAGTAGACATTCCTTTCCTAACACAAACACATCAATCAGAGTTGGCTGTGGCTCCCAGGGCTGGCCGCTGCCTGGAGACGGTGGCAGTACACCCAGCCGGCAGGAGGTGTGGGGCACCTGAGTGGATGGGCCCTTCTCTTTGTGAAGTCAAGAAAAGCTTCTGGAACCGGGGACCTCCAGCTGTGGAAGGAGGGTGTTTGAGGTTGTACCGTATTTGCCGTGTATGATGGGCACCCACATTTTTAGCCCAAACTTTCAGGGGAAAAAATTCTTTCATTTTAATTTTTTAACTCAAATTTGTATTTGTTTCCTTGTTTTCTGTATTATAAAGGAATTTTAGCATTTATTTTTTTAACATATTATGGTACAAGACATTTTATGTAACGAAGAATTACAAAACACAAGAACAGATACAAGGTACAAGTAATTTTATGTACCGGTAACAAATTGATGATATTTACACATCATAAAAGGCCAATAGCTCTTCATTGTTGCAAGTTTGTTGTAAGTTCAATCAAAATGATGATCGTATTCCAGGGTATTATTTTGCATATGGATATCATTATTGCTTTCTAGAGTTACACTTTTAACTCATAAGCATAAATGAAAGAATTAAAAACATTTACATAGATACGGAATTAGTACTACCCATGCATAGATAATGCACATCTTTATTTTTCCCTCGCAAACCTGGGCAGAGAAGTGTGCAAAATGCGATACCTGTCCCAGGTGAAGTGGCCGGGCCTCAGTCTTCTCCCAGACCAAAGAGTAGCCAGTGCTGTGTCTGCTCAAGGCCCTGTGTATGACCCAGGGGCAGGGGACAGGCCTGGGGTGGAGAAGTGGAAAGCCAGCAGAATGTCACAATGTGCTCAGGCAAAAGAGACTCCCCTGCTCTGTCTCCCCGAGCACCCTGACTTTGCACACCTCTGGTTTGCATGCTTGTTTTTTACCTTTTTTTGGCAACTTGATTGAAATATAATTTACATAGCACACAATTCACTCATTTAAAAAAACCAATTCAGTGGTGTTTCCTATATTCACAGACTTGTGCAGCCATTATAAAATTTTAGAACATTTGCGTCATTCCGAAAAGGAAACCCCGTCCCCCTGAGCTGTCACTCCTCTCCCCAGCGCCTGGCAACCACGACTCTACTTTCTTCTTTATGGATTTATCTAGGCTGGACATTTCTTATGCATGGAATCATACCGTATGTGGCCCTTTGTTTCTGGCCTTCACTCAGCGTCATGTTTTCAAGGTTCACCTGTGTTATAGTGAGTGTCAGCGCTTCATTTCTTTTATGGCTGAATAATATTCCACCGTGTGGATGGGCCTCATTTCATGTATTCTCCCTCCGTTGACAGACAGGTGGGTTTTTTTCCACCTTCAGGCTATTGTGAAGGATGTTGCTGTGAACATTCTTGTGTGTTATTTCTCGTGAGTATGTGCCTAGGAGTGGACCTGCTGGGTCGTGTGGTGACTCTGTTGAAGGCTTCGAAGCACTGCCAGGTTTTCCCACAGCGGCTGCCCCATTTCAAAGTGCGCACTGCTTCATGCGATCGGCGTGGAGAATTTTGTAGCGTGGTGGTTCGTGCAGGCTCCGGAACCAGTGGCCTGGATTCACATCCTGGCTGGCAGGTCCCTTCACCTCCCTAAGCCTCCGTTTCCTCATCTGTAAAATGTCTTCATCTGTGAAATGGACAGGTTGACATCTGCCTTGCCCCAGGGCCACGATTAGATGGGATCCTATGTGGGGTGCTCCGAGGATAGCATCTGGCCTCTGTGGTCAGCCCCCAGTGTGTGTGGGGACTCTTTCCTTCCTTGTGGGGAGGTGTTCCTAGGGAAACAGGGCCCTGGGCTCCTCCAGAGAGACCTGGAATGGGCCAGGGCTCCTGGAAAGAAGGGATGGGAAGTCAGACATAAGTCAAGACCAGGGGCTAGAGATCCATGCAGGGCGGGGTGTCAGGGACCAGCCAGGCCCCATCATGGGATTGGAAGGCAGCCTGAGATCAGAACGCCCCCCTCTGTTGGGAGCGGTGCCAGGTCTGAGATCACTCCAGTCAGGCCACAGACTCGGCCACAGCGATGGTGAGTGGTCTCCTGACTCCCACGTGACATCTGTGATCAGGCCTAGCCCCTTTCCCAGCCTACTCTCCGTCTCGCCACCCTTGACCCTGCACTTCTGGGCTCTGTCCATTCCCCGAATATTCCACGCACTGTGAGTACTGAAGGCATTGGCTCATGCTGTTCCCTGTGCCTTTCCTCATCTTGGCAAATTCCTGCGCATCCTTCAAAGCCCAACTGAAATGCCCCCTTTTTCTATGAAATCTTCCCCATTGGGCGGTCAGTCAGCTGCTGCCCTCTTTGCGTCAGCCACACCCTGTGCGCCTCTCTCTCTCTCTCTCTCTCTCTCTCTCTCTCACTCTCTCTCTCTCTCTCTCTCTCTCTCTCTCTCTCTCTCTGTTGGGGAACAGTATGTTTTTCCCAGGAGGCTTCAGCTCCAAATCAAGTTGTTGTCCTTCAATCTTAGCTGTGGAGGGCGCAGCTCAACTCCAAGTCCAGTCACCATTTTCAATCTAATTGGAGGAGTCGAAGCCCACCATCCCATGCAGGAATCGAACTGGCAACCTTGTTCTTAAGAGCATGCGCTCTAACCAACTGAGCCATCCAGCCTCCCACTGGCAGCTCAGCTCAAATCATTGTCTTCAGTCTAGTTGTGGAGGGCGCAGCTCTCTGGCCCATGTGGGACTCGAACCAGCAACCCTGTTGCTCAGAGCATGCGCTTTAACCAACTGTGCCACCCAGCCGCCCCAATGTGCCTCTTTTAACATGCTGGGTGCTCTGAGATGGACTGCCCCCCATCCCAGGTGGCGTGTTCCCTTCCAGGGCACTGAAGCTGAGGAGGGGGTGGCTGACCAGTTCCGCTGAAGTCCCCACTTCCTCTTTCCTGACCACCCAGCGTATCTCTGAGTCGTCCTCCCTTCCAGGAGGTGGCAAGTGGCCGGGTAGGCCGGTGACAGTGTGCACACTGCCGCTGCCAGCCCTGTGCCTGCGTCCAGGTGCGAGGGGGGAGACGGCAGTGCGTCTCCCTGCAACCTTGGTGTGGGTGACCTGCTTTTTGTGAGCGTGTGCCCGGGAATCATGCCTTTGAGTCTCTGCTCCGTCTCTGAGCTGATTGGCATGCTGATGTCTGTCAGGTGGGCGGGTCACCTCTGGTGTCCCCACGGCTCAGCAGCTGGAACGGATGTTTCGGACTTGTCCGCTCATCACCACAGACGTCCACGGCCGGCGGGGAAGGAGGGATTATGTTGTTTCCATCTGGCTTCAGCCACCTTTCCGCCCCTTTCCAGCTGTTCCCCGGTACCCAGTGCCAGGCGGCAGATGCAGGGGGTGAGGTCAGCCAGGAGCTGGGGACCTGTCCGTCATCTTCACGTGAATGTCTTCAAGGCTATTTCTGCCCTCACCATTATCCCCATGGCTTCGGGGGATAAATATAGACACGGATTAAAAAGCCCCAGTAGCAGGCAGTGCTGGAGCACTGCTAAAGTCTGCTAAACACCTCCCCAGCCACGCCGTGTGCAGAAAGGCAGATTTCCTTGCTCCGGGAGTGGGGTGTGTGTGTGAAGGGGTGGACAGTGGTGGTGGTGGGGTTTGCAAAAGAAGGAGCTGGCCTCTTGGGACGCAGCACAGAAGTGCCGGCTGCTGGGAGTGGCTCCTCCTTAGTTCTGCTGGTAGCTTATAAAGAGGATTGGCCAGTGGCCCCAGCAGAAGTCATGGGGACAGCTCCATGGAGGGACAGAGTGTTGTGCCAAGACCGATGGCCCCAGTCCAGCGTGCTCAGGCCCCCAGCTTGCCCAGGCCGGGCACCTGTTGCCACAGACAAAGGGGCCGCAGACGAGGGCTGGGCTGAGACGGCTCCGGGGCCCAGCCTGCAGCCTGCAGGGCAGCCCTGTGACTCCCTTCAAGCCTCACGTCTGTCTCCTTTTTCTGCGTCCACGCTGCTGCCTGGACCCACGCCCCTGACAAGAGCGCAGCTTTGTTTATCTTCTGGTTCCCGGTCCTCACTGTTCAGCCCAGGCTGGCTGCACAGTGACCCTTGTTGAGGCGGGAGTTGGCAGGAGGGAGTCCAGCGGCTCCCTGCCCCTTCGCCCCTCCCCCGCCTGCCTTCCTGCCCCTCCCTCCCGGCTGCCTCTGCTTCTCCCCTCACTCCTCGCCCCCTCCTAGTCCTGGCTGCCTCTTCCTAGGCAGGAGCAGACACCTGGGGCTGGCGTTCAGCGAGGACACGTTTGATAGAGGACACGTTACTGATAGAAGTCAGGAAGCTGGCCAGAGTCCTCTGAGCTCCCCGTGAATAAAACATTGTTTCTGCGCAGTCACCATCGTGGGCAGTGGCTTCCTGCGACCTCATTGAACAAAGGCCGAGCGCTGGAGCGTGCACGCAGGGCCCTGGCAAGGACAGTGACGCTTATTAATACTGCGTGCGTACACGACGCCCCGGGCCTGCTGCTGGTCTAGAGATGGGAGTGGGCAGCCCCATGGAGGAGGGGTCAGGACCCCTGCCCCACAGGCTTTAGGGCTGCAAGGACGAAGGGAACCCCAGGGCTGGTTTGGTGCGAGCTGACGGCGCATGTGCAGCTCTGCCATGCAGCCCCCAATGCGGCCTGGGAACAGAGGGCTGCAGAGATGAATCAGGTCTGGCCCCCACTCTCAGGATGTCATCGGCCACTGGATGGGACAGTCAGTAGGCAGTTGTGGCGTCCAGGGTACATGCCAAGCCCAGTCGGGTGGGGAACATCTACTCCTGGGACCAGGAACCCATGGAGGAAGGTCTCAGGGGCCTGACACTTGGTTGCACCCCAGAACACCCAGTTCACTGACACCAGAGGTAGAGTTGGGAGTAAGGGGGAAGGGGCCTCCCTGGCAGAGGGAACAGCCTGTGCAAAGGCACAGAGACAAGAGGAAGCACTGTGGGTTTCCTCTGTGAGCCTGGTTGGGGGCTGTGCTGGGAGGGCAGGCTGAGCCCAGCGGAGGGGCCAGGTCAGGGGGCGCCTGGTTCAGGAGCTTAGATGGCATCCTGAAAGCCGAGGGGAGCCTTGAGGGGCTTTCATCCGAGGAGTGTCAGGCTCTGATGTGTGTCTTAGAAAAGGCTTTGTGTGGATGACAGGTCGGAGGCGGGGAGGGGGGTGGGGCGGTGGGCGCAGGCTGGTGGCAGCATCACAATGTCTTGCTGTGTTGAGTACCTGAAAGATTTTTTTTTGTTTTGAACCGAGCCTGTAAAGTCGAGATGTTGGTGCACGGCTGAGAAACGAGGATTTGTGAAGATAGCAGTGCTGGGCTGCTGTCAGGAGGCGCCTGCACCCGGCACAGAGCCACTGTCTCTGACTTGTTCAGTCCCCCTTGTCACCAGAGGGGTGACCTTGTCCAGCAACTTTGGCCACTGTCAGTAGACTGGGTCTGGAGCTGAGATAACAGACTCCCCAGGGCCTTAGCCCATGACCTGGGGTTCCCTCTCCAACCTCTAACCCCAAGTCAGCTGGCTATGTGATGTGTGGCTGCCAGCCACTTCCCCCTTCTTTACCCCCAGCTGTTTTAGCACCCCGAAAACGTGTTGTGTGATGGAAAGATAAACATGTTTGCTCCAGTGAACCACAGAACCCAGCAGTTAATCTGGTCATGTAAATATTTTCATGTGTGTATGATTCTGTGGGTGTCGATGGGGAAATAGAGAGGAGAAAGGAGACATTGTGTGGCCCTAATCTTACTTTCGGAGAAACCTGTGATGTTTGTGAGTGACGGATTGTGTGAGTCACAAGTCCAACACTGCCCTGCAGCCCGGGTGCCTGCACAGGCTGAGAAGGTCAGAGCCAGGAGCCTTCTAAGGGCCATTTAACTCCAAGGCTGTCATTCCTCATGCGGAATACAGGAAAACTGTCTCTGCTCAGCACTTCTACACCAAGTGTGTGGGGTTTCCACTCTGAGTCTCCAGTTCTCTGTGGACACCACCTGGGTGTCACTCATTTCTGACACTGGCTGCCCAGAGTTAGTGCAGACCCCACAGAGCTGCCTTCCACCCACTTCAGACGCCAGGGTGGGTCCCCAGGTTACCCACACTTCTGTCCAATTTGGCTACAAAGGTGGGGTTCCCACAGTTCCCCTCAGGTTCAGTAATTCGCTAGAACGGCTCACAGAACTCAGGGAAGCATTTGCTTATGTTTGTGGTTTATTATAAAGGGTGTGACAGGGCCGGCCGAGTGGTGCATTGGTTAAGAGCTGGTTTGGGATGCCAGCGGCCCCAGTTCGGATCCCATATATAAGGGCCAGTGACACTGCCCTCTACAGCTAACAACAGCTCCACCTGGAGCTGGGCTGTGCGAGCCCCGGTGACGGTGTAGGCTGCAGCCCCTGCTGCAGTGGGCTGCCATAGGCTACAGTGAGTGGCCGGCAGCCAGCGTAAGTGGCTGGCAGCCAGCGTGAGCTGCCAATAGCCGCGGTGAGTGACCATCCAGAGGCCGGCGACCGATCTGCCTCATCCGGGAAGAGCGCAATGACGATACCAACATGGGTCAGTGAAGCCACGTCCTCCGCAACTAGACTGAAGAACAAAAAGACAGCAACTTGTCTGTTCCCCGATTCCCCAACGCTGTTCCCCTCCCCCAATTCCCCAATAAAATCTTTAAAAAATAAAAAAATAAAGGGTGTGACAAAGGATATACAGACGCACAGTCAGAGGAGGAGGCATAAAGGGTGAGGTCCGGAACAGTCCTGAGCTTCTGTCCCTGTGGAGTTGGGGTGCACCAGCCTCTCGGATCTGTTCCTCAACCCAGAAGCTCCCTGGACCCCACTGCTTAGAGTTTTAATGGAGATTTTATTCTGTGGGCGTGGGTGATTCAGTCATTGGCCATCGGCCATCGGTGATCCACTCAAACTCCGGGAGGCTGGGGGTGGGGCTGAAAGTCCGAGCCTTCTCTAACGTTCTTGGTCTGTCTGGTGTCCTGCCCCCTGAAGCTCTCCAGGGAGCTCAGCCGTCAGTCAGCTCGTTGGCATACAAAAACATACTCTTATCTCTCAGGAAATTACCAGGGCTGCTCTGTGCCAGGAATCAGGAGATGAAGACCAAATACATATTTCTTATTATATCACAATATCACCAGGACACTGATCCCGGTGGAGGCTGGTGAGGGAACACGTGTCCAGAGGCACACGAGGGACTCGGGCAGAGCCTGGCCTTGACCCCAGGGCCACCCCCGGGTTCCCTTTCCCACCCCAGGTCTGTCCTGTCACCTGTGGAAGTCACTTCCTTCCGTGCCCAGGCAGATGGAAAGCTTGGCCCAAAGAGACCGCCCAGATTCATTCCCGTGCCCTCTGTCTTGCCTTGTCCCCTGCCCCACTGCTGGGCAGACCTCCCTGGCAGACCTCCCTGGCACACCAGGCTCCGGCCTGGCTTCCTCACCCACTTGCTTCCCACCACCTCCTGAGCTGAATGGGGTGCGTGGTCTCAGCCTGAAAGCGGTCAGTGCCAGGATGCGACCCTTTGGCTTAATGTCTGACGGCTTTGGGCAAGTGCTGTCGCCCCTGGGAGCCTCATCAGTCACACTCTGCAGCATGGGCGTTGCAGGGAGGGGGCAATTCTCCTCTTTCCCCTCTTAGTGATCCTGGTTGGTCTAAGAAGCCAGTTGACACGGGACAAATTAACAGGAGAAAATAAGCAAATGTATTACATATGTACATGTAGGGGCCCCATATGCATATGGGACCCCAGAAGGACAACTAGGGCAGGTAAGGCTTATATGCCACCTTGAGTTAAAGAGAAAGGGGGGTTGTGGTTTGGACTTCAAAGGGAAGGCAGGCAATTCACAGGTAGAGGAGAAGGAGCAAACATTTGGTAAACAGATTATTGCAAGGCCCCCAGAAGCAGGGGACACACAGGGAAGTCTAACAGGCTTCCCAGGTTCTTCCCTGCCTGCCACCCTTGGCTCCAATTGTGCTAAGGTGACAGCTCCCTTCCTTGAGCAGGTTTTTCTCCCTGAATTCCTTTAGGCAGGTAACGGGGAGATAAAAGTCTCTTCTTAGAATCTTGTTGCTTAAAAATAACTGGCTTAAAATAATCAATATTTCAGAGATCTGTTTTCGGGGTGACACACTCGGTTCTTGCTCAGAATCACAAAATATCAGCCTTCTAGGGTTGGTGTGGGGATGAAGTAAGAGGAGGTGGATGGGGCAGGGCCAGGCTAGGCACAGGGCCTTACCTGCCCATTTCAGCTGCCCTTAGAAAGAGGTGGTGGGACCCGTCTGCACCAATAGGGAAACTGAGGCTCAGGGAGGCTGTGGTTATGAGGGTCACAGAGCTGGTGCCCACTTGGGCCCTCTGCTGGTCCCTCAGAGCAGGAACCCCTCTCCCCTGCCCTGCGGGTTGTGCTGCAGGTGGCCCAGGGTGATAGTGTGGCTGAGCGCACGCCCCAGGCCAGTGCTTACTGGGTGTCTAATGACTGGCGTTGGGCTGGCACTGGGAGATGCGGGGCGATTGTTAGAAACCTTCCGTTTCTTTGTCACGTCTTTCCTGGGGTCTGCAGGCCCCGGCCTCGGCTTAGGAGGGCCCTCCGGGTCTCTGGGATTGGGGGGGAGGCACTGTGGGCGCTCACCTGGGTTGGGATGAATGTGTGGCCCCTCCCCCGCAGGCTGCCTGTCACCAGCCCATGCTTTCCTTGGCTGTGTATGGAAGGTCCTCGTCCAATGACCAGCTTCCCAAATTCCTTGCCTTATGGCTGGGGCTGGAGATAGCTGTTTGGATAATGTCCCCAGAGGGCGCGACCTGCTCTCCTAGGGCACAGCAGATAATGGATACCTGGGTGCCTTTGCACACGAGCCTGACATGCCCAGAACGAGCCCGGTGGAAACAGGCCTCACAGGGCCGGCCTGTGAGGCCATGGGGCTTTTCTGATGCTGGCCATGTCCCCGCCCTGGGGACGCCTCCTCTGGGCTCTCAGAAGGGCCAGACGAGCTTCTCTGCGCTCCAGGCTTCCTCCCACCCCACCCCACCCCCGCCCCAACATGCCCCTTTAGTAACATTCCCCTGTCTGGTCTCCAAGCTGAGATGCCCCCTTGAAATGAATGGTCAGCCCCTGGGGCGGCGAGGCCCCCCCATAAGACAGGGACTTCTAAAAGTCCCTGTGATCCCGTCACATGGGCGGAGCAGCTGCCCCACGTGGCCGTTCATCCTCACACCACCAGCTGGGAGCTGGTGCTCTGCTGCTTCGGCCTCAGGGCTGCAGGGAGTGGCCGCTTCTGCCCCGCCATGCCATCGTCTGGGTCCTGTGGCCCATTGTGTGGTTCTGGGGAGCCGTGTCCCCTTGTTCTCCCTCCTTGCGCTTCAGGGATGAGAGTGTGAGCTGTGACAGCATCCCGCGAGGGGGCTGCCGAGTGGCGAGGGGCAGATGAGAGACTCCACTTTGGAGCCTTTGTCAGCAGCCTGACTCACTTGTCTGTCTACAAATGTTGGGATGTTTTTGATTTTGTATTGAAAAGAACAACAGCTTTATCGAGCTAGAATTCATATCCCATATAGTTCACATGTTTAAAGTGTGCAATTCCATGGTTTGTAGTGTAGTCACAGTTGTGCACCTGTCACCAGTTTTAGAACATTTGTGCCACCCCAAAAAGTGTCCCCTAGACGTCACCCCACTAGAGGCGAAACCTGAAGCCCTTGACAACTACTAATTTATTTTCCAGTTCTATGGAGTTGTCTATTCTGGACATTTCATATCAATGGAGCTATATAATACATGGCCTTTTGTACCTGGCTTCTCTCATTCGACATGTTTTCAAGTTCATCCACGTCATAACAAGTATCCGTACTTCATCCCTTTCTATGGCTGAGTAATATTCCACTGTGTGGATGGACCACATTTTGTTTTTTCCGTTCATCAGCTGGTGACAAGTGCATTTTTTTTTTTAAGGGAAAAACATTTTTTATTTTTATTGGGAAAAAGTGTGTTTTTCCAGGACCCATCTGCTGCAAGTCGAGTAGTTGTTTCAATCTAGTTGTGGAGGGCGCAGCTGAGTGGCCCATGTGGGGATCGAGACTGCAGCCTTGGTGTTATGAGCACTGCGCTCTAACCAGCTGAGCTAACCAGCTGCCCCTATGAGTGCATTTTTAAAGAGTGATGTCCCTTCTCCAACACAGTTCTAAGCTGCCTCAGAGACCAAGGGACACTTGTGGAGAATGCAAACAGGAGAGACTATAGCTTCCAAGAGGGGCTCCTGGGGCTGACGCGAGGTTGTGCTTTTTCTGAGCAGCCGCTAGAGAGGGAGAAGGGAGAGTTGAAGGGACCAGTGAGGAGAGGTCCCTTTCCGGTTTCCTGGCAGTTTTTCTTTTTCCTTTGTGTGAGACAGAGAGATACTAAGGCAGCGGCAGGGGTGTCTGCTGAGGGGGGGCTGGGCCCAGGCTGCAACCTGGGGCGTATACATCCGGAGAACCTGCTTTGAGGCAGCAGCTAAGTAAGGCCTCAAGGAGCCTTGAAGGCAGATCCGGACCCAGAGGAGAGCCTGTCTGCCTGATTACAAGCTGGGCATTAGGGGAGGGCCGCGGAGCCTTTGTCTAATCTTGCTCTAATTGCCTCATCTTTTCAAACGATGACTCGTAATCCTGTGTAAGGCTGCAGTGTGACAGCGCTTTCTGGAGAACAGGGTCTTTTCCTGAAAGACACCACGCTGCTCAGCTCCCTGCTGGCCACACCTGAGCCACAGCGGTTCTTAGGTCCTGAGGCGAGGTCACAGCTGGGGGTGGGAGGGAAGATGCTGCCCATCCAGGTGGGGCTGCCTCACCCGTCCCCACCCCAAAGTGTAAGTGCAGGACTCTGGATGGGGATGCTTACACTGCAGGCCCCTCAAAACAAAACAACGCAAGAGGGCCAGGAGGCATGAGACACAGCTGCTGTCGTGACTATATCTGGAGGCGCTGTGCACTTGATTTAATTTCACTGCCATCCCTCCTGCAAGGCCGGTGGTTGTGGGGGAGGGCAGAGAGATGAGGACACGTCTGACAGGGAGGTCTCAGTTCCAGAGGGATCCAGTGCCCGACTCTCCAAGGCTTTGCTACACGAGGGGGCAGGTGGCCCAGAGACGCGGGCCCATCATCTGTAGAAACTTCTGCCTGGTGGAGATGGGGTCTCCACTATGGTGTGGGGACGCGGCTTTCTGGGTTTGACAGCCAGACTCCCATTGGCCCTGGGTGATGGCCGGAAGGTGCCGAAGGTGTCTGAATCGCTGCGGCCCCACGGGAGTTGTAATGTTTTGCACTGGGCACTTCTTGCATTTGGGTCTCAGGCAGATGCCTCCTCCTCCCCCCAAAGCCTGCCCCGTCCAGGCCTCTGCAGGGGATGAGTAACCATCAACCCTATGTAGAGAAGTTAGATTTATGGACTTAATAACTTTACCTCCCCCCATCACGGTGAGAACGAAGTGGGAAAAATTGAAAAGGCTCTGTTGGGTTTTACCATGAGACTTGGCGGCTCTCAGAGCTGCCACACCACCATGTTTCCACCGTGTTGTCCACCTCTGAGCAGCTGTAAATTGCGCACTCCTGGAGTCACATGTCACTTGGGTGTTTCTGGAAGCCTGCCTCCTGAGAAAGTGGCTGTGGGACTCCAACCCCGCCGTGAAGTCAGGCGCCTTGGAGGGGGCAGGTGGGGTGAGGTGTCAGGACCCAGAGGGCACACTCCTTGCTGTTTCTACAAAGCCACCAGCAGCTGGTGGCCTGGCCCCGTCAGCGAGGGGGTGACAGTGTGAGTGGCCTGACCAGTGCTGCTTCTCCTGAGTGGCCTCTCTCCTGGATGCCTCCAGCCACGTCGTCACCACACAGCCACCACTTTGTCCTCCATCCCCAAGGAGCTGGGCAGGCGGGTGTGCAGGAACCTCTCTGTCTAACACGCGTTTTATGAAATGTTAGAACAGCCGCTGATATTTCCCGCGTGCTTGCCCTCCGCTGGGCCCTGTGCTAGGCGCTTCTCTCACATTACCTTAGTTCATCTGTGCAATACCCCCAGGAAGTCAGCCTCATTTTATAGAGGAGGAAATGCCGAGAGAGGAGATAACTTGCCAGCCTGGCTACTGACGCCTCTTGGAGGTCCAGCTGCCCAGCTGGTGCTCACTGGGAGCTGGGTGGGCAGGACAGAGTGCTGGCTGGCCTGTAAGGACCGGTGGGGCCAGAGGCCATAGCCTCTCTGAACTTCCATTTCTATTGGAGACAGTAATGCCTGCCTCCGAGGATGAAAGAGATGGTCTGGATTAAGGGTTAGGCGCGCCCAAGATGGCCTCCAACACTCCCACCTCCTGGTGGCCACAGCCCTGTGCAGTTCCCTCCCACCCTGGACAGGACTGACCTGTGTAACCCAGGCATTTGCAGAAACACGGAGTGTGACCGCCAAGGCCTGGTTATAGAAGACAGTACAGCTTTGGCCATTGTCTCTCTTGGGTCACTCCCTCTGAGAAGCCACGTCATGAGGACACTCGAGCAGCGATGTGGAGAGGTCTGGAGATGTGGTGAGGAGCTGAGACCTCTTGCCAAGAACCAGCACTAACTTACCGGTCATGTGAGTGAGTTACCTCAGAAGTGGCTCTTACAGCCCCAGTCAAGCCTTCTGATGACCGCAGCCCTGGTCAGCATCCTAACTGTCATCTCTTGAATGACGTGGAGGCAGAACCACCCAGCTCACCCACACTCAGATCCTTGCTGCACGGCGGGGAGGAGAGAGCAGCCGGTGCACAGCCCCTGAGGGAGAAGCGTGCTCGGCAATTTGGGGAGCAGCAGGGAGGCCAGTGTGGCTGGAACCAAATGAGAGAGAGAAGGCTGTCGGAGGTGACAGAGTCAGGGCTCCACCTTGGAGGACTTGTAGGTCATGGTAGAGACTTTGGACTTAATCCTAGGTGTGAAGAGAATCGCTGGAGGGTTTTGAGGCAGAAGAGTGACATATTCTTATTTGCGTTTACATTTTAAAATGCTCACTTTGTCTGCCCTGTGGAGCCTGGTGTGGAAGCAGGAAGACCAGTTAGGAATTCTGTGTGGCGGGGCCGGCCGAGTGGCGCGGTGGTTAAGCTCTGGCTTGGGAAGCCAGCAGCCCCGGTTCGGGTCCCACATATGAGGGCCAGTGACACTGCCCTCAAAAATAAATAAATAAATAAATAAATAAATAAATAAAGAACTAGTAAAGGAATTCTGTGTGGCAGTCGCCTAAGAGAGGCACGAATTAAGAGGTGTGAGGACATTTAGAAAGTTGTGTAGAAGGAAGCGAATCGCCTTTGAGAACAAGTTGGAAGCAGCTTGCCCTTTAGCTGTGCACACGTCCCACCCTGTCCGGGCCCCTGGATGGGCATGGCCTGCAGGTGTCCCGGGGGTGTCTGAATGGCTGGGAAGACACCATGAGGCAGAGCCCGGACGGGAGCTAGACCTCCCCTCCTCAGCCCTTGGGCAGGTTCTGAGGGAGCGAACTGCACGCTTCTGTGCTGCCCAGTGCCGCTGGGCTGAGCGGAACTAAGTTTGAAGATCTTGGGCCTGACCTTGGAGGAACCAGGCTGGTCCAGCCGTGCAGGGGGCTTCCCCTGAGACCATTCCCTCCAGAGGCGCCTGTTGTCCGGATGCTGCGGCTGCAGGAGCAGGCTGGAGTCTGCCTGGCAGCCGCCCTTCCCATGGCTTGCTTCTTGGCTCCTCTCTGTGCGGGCCTCCCTCCCTCCCTCCCTCCCTCTCTCCTTCCCTCCCTCCCTCCCTCTCTCCCTCCCTCCCTCCCTCTCTCCCTCCCTCCCTCTTTCCCTCTCTCCCTCCCTCCCTCCCTCCCTCCCTCTTTCCTCCCTCCCTCCCTCCCTCCCTCCCTCCCTCCCTCCCTCCCTCTCTCCTTCCCTCCCTCCCTCCCTCTCTCCCTCCCTCTTTCCTCCCTCCCTCCCTCCCTCCCTCCCTCTCTCCCTCCCTCCCTCCCTCTCTCCCTCCCTCCCTCTCTCCCTCCCTCCCTCCCTCTCTCCCTCCCTCCCTCTTTCCCTCCCTCCCTCCCTCTCTCCCTCCCTCCCTCTTTCCCTCTCTACCTCCCTCCCTCCCTCCCTCCCTCTTTCCTCCCTCCCTCCCTCCCTCCCTCCCTCCCTCCCTCCCTCTCTCCTTCCCTCCCTCCCTCCCTCTCTCCCTCCCTCTTTCCTCCCTCCCTCCCTCCCTCCCTCCCTCCCTCCCTCCCTCTTTCCTCCCTCCCTCCCTCCCTCCCTCCCTCCCTCCCTCCCTCTTTCCTCCCTCTTTCCCTCCCTTTCTCCCTCCCTCCCACCTTTCTCCTCCCTCTTTCCACACTTCTGTTGAGACACCCTATGGAACAGCGAGGACCAGCTCAGAGCCTGGAGCCACATGACCAGGGGCTGAAACCCCTCCCAGCTGTGTGCCCTGGAGCAAGTCACTAACCTCTCCGTGCTCAGTTTCCTCATACCAAAATGGGGACAAAAGGAATGAAATGAGTTAATTCCTGTACAGCCCAGGGCAGGCTTGCTGGCCCCATCCTCTGCCTCCTGGGTCACTGACCTGGCCAGGACAGTGATTAGTGCTTCATGTCCTTCTTTGAGCTCTTGGGGGTCACTGACCCTGGGTCCCCTTAGAAGGAACATGCCTGTGTGTTTGGGACACTGTCATTCCATTTGTTACCACTTGTCAACCTTTGACCATGTCCCAACTGGATGCCAAACACTGTACCTACCTCATCTCACATAGTCCTCAAAAAAGCCTGTTTTCATCCTCATTTTGTAGAAGAGAAAACTGAGGCTTAGAGGAATGAAGGAACTCGACGAGGCCCTCTAGCTGATGCAGCCAGGATCTGACTGCTGTCCCATGAGCTGCTTGTCTCCAGCCGGGGGCAGCACAAGATGCACAAGGCCATTGGTTTCCCATTCCTGCTCATGGCCACCCTCCCTGGCCCCAGCAACCTGCCCTGCGTTGACCTGACGGCAGGATGGTCAGAGAGGACCTCTCTATATAAACCTAAATAAACTTAAGTCAGCTTAGTGTCTGGGAAATGCGTTCCAGGAAGAGGGCGCAGCAAGTGCAAAGGCCCTGAAGCACCTTCTGGGGAGTGCGTTCTCTGGCCTTCCTGGCCTCTACCTGCCCTTGGGTGTCTGATAGGCCATCAGGAACACAGGGCATCCTGACTGGAGCCTTTCGCCGGAAGTCCCTGGCGTTCCGGTGACCATTCCTAGGCTGTGCATTGGGAATGGAGGTTAGGCTGAGAACAGGCCGGAGAGAGTTCTGGGAGTCACCGTGTGGTTGTCAGCCCCTCTAGTGTCTTCCGATAGCGTTTTGGAGAGCGGACTTTTCTTTTCCTCTGTCCCCGTTAATAAGAACTTCCCATTCCTGCCTCCTCCACCCATGGGAACTTCTGTTCTACCTGCTGTTTCTGAGTTGGCCTACTCTAGGACCTCACCTAGGTGGAATCATACAGTATTTGTCCTTTTGTGTCTGCCTTCTTTCGCTGAGCATAAGGCTTTCGAGGTGCGTCCGTGCTGTCGGGGGCGGGCCTTTTAGGAACAAACGGGCTTGCCCTGCCCCAGGAGCTGCGAAGGAACAAAGCAGGAAGAAAAGCCCAGGGCCTAGATAAAGTTACTCAATCGCCCCCAAGCTGGAAAGCTTAGGCTGTTCAACTCCTGGCTTCACCTGTTTGCATTTCTCCAGGTGGGCACAGCTTGACACCAAGGCTCCTATCCCACATTCAGTTCCCTGTGGCACATGTCACCCGTGGGTCCTCAGCTATGTGCTCAGCCAGCTCAGCCTTGTTTTCCTCATCTGTGAAATGGGTCTTTTGCACCGACTCTGAGGTTATCCTCGGTCCAGTGGAGTGGGCTCCCCACAGCCAGTCTGGAGCTGACCCTTGTGTGCTCGACTGACAGGGGGCAGGCGGGGGAGGGGCGCTTCTTAGGCTATGACTTTTTTATTTATTAAAAATTAATTAAGAGACTTTGATGTATCAGTACTTAAGAGGAGCTGACAGGTCACATGGTCTCTGAAAGCACAGGGCTGGTAATCCATTTAAAAAAACATTTTTCTTCTCCTTCTTTTTAATGTAATGGAGGAAATCATTAGCTGGGAAATTGGTAGAACTGATTTATTCCTGTTTTGGGGAGGGGGAATGGAAGGGAAAAATCTGCTCTAATTGCTTCTTGTTCTAGAAATATGTCAGCAAAATCTTCCCCTTGGCTGGGCCTGGCATGGGCGGAGGCAGTCCTTGGAGCTTTCTTCCCTTCCACTCGTGTTCTGGGCGGGGGCCGGGGGCTCTTTGTGGACCCAGGTGGGCGAGCGTGATGTCAGCAGCGGCGCGTCTTAAAAGTCTTCACAGCCCTGCTTTGGCCACCGGTGCGCGCTCTGTCGGGGGGCCCTGCTGCCCGTGAACCCCAGGATCTCACGCTCCAGCCCTCATTCCCAGGGACACAGACCAGGACCCCCATCTGGGAAAATGGACTACGTGCCTCTTGGGCTCCATCCGGTTCCAAGGGGAGGCAATGGGTTCGCCCTAAAAATAACCAAACTTGCAAACAGCTTCAACGTGCAAATGTTTTTTGTATCTGTGGCCCAAATTATTTAAAGGTACAGCTGTTTTTCCACGGCCCCAATCTGTCTGTTTTCCTGGCGCGGGGAGGAGTTGTAGGGTGGTCTGGGCTCTTTTGGAGTTCGCATTCTCCAGCACCCCCAGTTGAAGTCGGGTGGGTGCTGCCCTCTCTGTGGACACCTCCTGCCCTCAGGCACCCCAGTCTGCCAAGGGCGAGCCGCCTGAGGCGCTTGGTAACCCGCTGTGCCCCCAACTTGGGCAGGGTGGCTCTGGCGGCCGGGCTGGAGGGCCGTCGCCTCTTCAGGCTCAGTGTGCGGAGGGGTCCGCCTTCCTTAGGTTTTCCAAGCTCGTCTGTCCCAGAAACATGGGTAAATGAGTTCTCAGAGAGAAGGGGGCCTATAAATAGCCAGGCAGTATGTGGAGAGGTGAAAGGCAGGGGACCGCCAAGGTTGTAAGCCTCTGTCCCCAGGCTTGCCGGGTGCCGGGTCCTTACGCTGTGGGCAGAGTCTGGGCATTCCAGGCCCCTGCTGACCTCCGTCTCTCCTCACTGCCCAGCCCCGCACGGGGCCACGGTGAGGCTCCTAGGCACATTGTCAAGTCCACGGCTGGGGACTCTGTCTGTAATAATCTTCCCATAGACTTGTCACATCTGTGGAAGAAAGCCCACCAGTCAGTAAGGAGGACCTGCAGCCCTGACGGTGGTCGCCCCCCTGTCCAGTGGGCCTGGGACCCCAGGGGTCAAAAGCCATGGGTGTGGAGAGGGACAAGCCCAGACCCCCGGGAAACTAACCTCTACAAAGTCTTCATTCATGTATTCATTCATTCATTCATTCATTCATGCATGCATGCATTCATCCATGCATTCGTTGAGAAGGTTCATTCAGTGCCTGCTGGGTGCGAGGTGCCCTTCTAGGCCCTGGGGATACCGCAGTGAATACAGCCCCCCCCCCACATCACTGCCCTCACAGAGCCCCCACTCCTGTGGGAGAGAAACTTTTTTAAAAAGAATGTGCTAAAACACGGATGAGCCTGGAAGACATCGGCCTGAGTTAGCTAAGCCGGGCCCAGAAGGACAGAGACCCTGTGATGCCGCGTACACGAGGTGCCCAGAGTTGTCAGATTCACAGAGACTGGAAGTAGCATGGTGGGCGCCAGGATCTGGAGAGTTTGTGGTTAATGGGGACAGAGCGTCAGTTTTGCAAGATGAACCGGCTCTGGACGTGGATGGTGGTGATGGCTACACAACCACGTGAAGGTACCGAATGCCACCAAACTATACACTTAAGAGGAGAGAAAATGGGAAATTTGATGTCGTGTGCATTACGCCACAATCTAAAAAATGAAAATAAAGAAAGGGGAAGAAAGAAAAGTACATAGTGTATTAGATGAGGAGCAATGCTATGAAGAAAATGAGACAGGGTCAGGGGAGGGCCCGGGTGGGCGTTAAGTTTTAAATAAAGGCATTGGAAGAAGGCATTGGTGAGAAGGGGCCTGGGGCAGAGGCACAGGAGTGGGGACAGCTCCGGGCTGAGGGGACACAGGTACAGAAGCCCGAGGTAGGCAGGAGGGGGCCTCTGGGCCTTCCCTCGGGGTGGGGTAAGACCATGCCCCATCCGAGCTTGGAGTCCAGGTCGGATATGTTGTCGGTTTGTTGGGAATCCCTCCGGCTATTCTGCTGAGGGAGGCACGGACCACATGGGAAGCTAAGAAAACGTTTTGCAGGGTGGGGGCATCAGGCTGGGGCAACAGTTTCCAGCTGTGGGTGACCCGTACCTCTTCTTGAGCTCAGAGCACAACGGGAATTATGATTCTCTGTGGTTGTGTTCAAATCTTTCTGGAGCCTGCAGCTGCCACTCCCCAGATGTCACTTCCCCCTTTCCCACTTGGGTGGGTTGGGGGTGGGTGGTGACGGAGTGGGTGGTGATAGTGTGGCCAGGATTCAGTTCTGCTGTTTTGGCTTCGAAGCCACAAGGCTCGGGGAGGCTCGCAGCCGTCCCCTGGGCCCTTGCCTGCCCGGGCTGGGGTCGAGCTGGGCATCAGGCCCACCTCTGTGTCTGCCCTGCCGTGCGCTCTGCCAGCAGGGCGGGGGTTTCTGCATCTGTCAACTGACAAGGGCAGACTAGAACCTGGACTGGTTCCCAGCGCAGACTCTGCCAGAGGCCGGGGCAGGTCTGTGCACAGGGAAGGCCTCCCCGAGCCCCCGGCCCCACAGCCCAGCCTGGGCCCAAAGACCCATTACACGTCCTGCTTTAGGGAGGGAGAGAGGCCTGTGCCAATCCTATAGCTCCCGTCCAGACATTCCAGGGATGACCTCAGCAGTTGCTGGGGGAAACGGCAGGAGATGGGGTTCTATAATAGAACGGGTGTCTGGAGGCAGTAGGGGCCAGAGGAGACGTCAGTGGTTTGGGGACCCATGACATTATGGAGTCCACGGAGCGTACTCCCCAACTGGCGTCTGTTAGGTTCACTGAGAGCCCGACCACCTGCCCTCTGTCCTTTTAGAAGGGGGCTCGGGGGCCAGGCTGCAGACAGAAGCCTGCCTCATCAATCACCCGGACCCCGTGGGGTAAGGAGGGGAAAGCAGGGGTGAAGAAAGAGGAGTGAGGGGCTTGGTGCTTGGCCTGGGCTATGCGCCCTCCCATCCCATCTACCTCATGTCTTCAGAGCTGCTCTGTCCAGGATGATCACCACTAACCCCACACGACAACTTAATTTTATTTTTATTTATTTTATTTTTTTTGAGGGCAGTGTCACTGGCCCTCATTTGTGGGATCCAAACCGGGGCCACTGGCGTCCCAAGCCAGCGCTTAACCACCGTGCCACTCGGCTGGCCCGACAACTTAATTTTAAATTAAAGTGACATAAAATGAATGGTTGCGTTTCCCAGTCAGACTAGTCACATTTCAGGCGCTTCGCAGCCGTGTGGGGCTAGCGGTGGCCGAACTGGACGGCACAGGCGTAGAACACGTCCCATCATTCCAGAAAGTTCTATTGGGCAGCATCAGTGTCCTCTCTAGAAAACCCCATGAGGTAGAGCCTGTTGCCCCATTTCACAGATGAGGACGCTGAGGCTCAGTCCTGCAGCCAGTGATTGTCAGAGGGGCTAGGACCCGGTCTGCCGGCTCTCAGTCGGGATGTTTGGTTGGGTGCACGTGTGTCCTGCTGCCCCCCATGGGCTGCGTCTCAGGACAGAGAGGACCCAGGCCCACTGGCAGGCCACACACACGTCACACGTTCCGGGGCTCTGCCTCCCGTGCTCCGTTATCCAGTGGGGAGCGACACGTTATTAGAAAGGCAGAGCCAGGACTGACATTCAGTGTGGGGTCTCGAGGGCTTCTACCTTTGAGACCAAACCCCTTTGGTGGGACTTCAGGGAATTCCACCAGGCTGTTTTTAAATGCATTTTAAAAGCACGAGAACGGTAGCCAAAAGGTGGAAACAACCCCCATGGCCCTCGATGGATGGATGCATATGGGCCAGCCACACAGTGGAGTATCATTCAGCCATAAACAGGAGCGAAGCACTGACACGTTACCAAGTGACCTTCAAATCGTGGCACTCAGTGAAAGAGGCCAGACCCAAAAGGCCACATAGCGTGTGATCCCATTTATGCGCAGTGTCCGTAGGGACAGAACGCAGAGTGGCGGTGGCCTGCGGGGTCCCACTGGGGTGACGGAAATGTGGAACCAGACAGAGGTGCTGGTTGCCCAGCCCTGCGGCTGTGCCCAACGCCACTGAACGGTGTATGAGGACGTGGTTAAAGTGGTAAATGTTCTGTGTTTTTGCCATACTAAAAAAAGTGAGAGGAGCTGGTTGGATCCAGGTGGTGTGCGTGTGGATGTTCATGATAAAGTGTTTTCAACTTTGCCATATGTTTGAACGTGTTCCTCATAAAGAGTCGAGGGGAAGGTGAGGACAGGGCTGTGCAGGGCCGTCTCCAGGGCCACAGCCTGTAGAGGCAGCAGCCCACCAGGGCCGCCCTTCCGTCTTTCTGGGTTGGAGCAGCAGGGCCTGGGCCCCTGGAGCTGGCTTCAGGTTCTTCGGGCTTGTCCTGGTGTTGGAGCAAGGAGAGGTGGGAGAGGGCGGTGCCACCGCTGGGCCCCATCCCCTACATACACCCTGACCAAGCAGTGGCTCCTCATCGCCAGCAGTGTCAGGGACGCAGTGCCCAGGCGTGCAGGTGGGGTTATCGTGGTTGGTGATGAGGCCTGGAGGCCCAAAGACATGATGGGACTTGCCCCTGTCACGTGAACTCCAAGAGGAGAAACTGAGGCCCCAACCCAGGCCAGCTGGCTCTCTCCCTGGCCCCATTTCTGCTGCTCGCAGTGTCAGTGGGCTCAGTGACAAAGGCCAGCCCTGGAGCTGAGGTCGTGGATAGAAGCAGCAGCAGCTGAGCTGAAGGCAGGCCTGGGGGAGGACTGGACAGGAGCCCAGGAGCGCTGCCTGCCAGCGCGGGCCCTGCTCCGCTCTCTACCTCGGTGGCTCTGGGTATCAGTACCCTCCCATATGTGGACACCCCTCATTCCTGAGGGTGGGAATTATGGCTCATCCTCATGTGATTCGGGGTTTGGCGACTCTGATTTCTAGAACGAGTGAGGCGGTGGAGGTCAGCGATGCCCCCTCGGACACCAGGGCCCCAGGGGCTCCCCGGTGGAGGTCAGCGATGCCCCCTCGGACACCAGGGCCCCAGGGGCTCCCCGGGCCACCAGGAGGGGCTCTGGCCTCCTGAGGCCTCATGGAGGGTGATGGAGTGCCAGGAGCCAGGTGAGAAAGCTCTGAAGTTCCTGCACCTGCCCGCTCCTCCTGGGCCAGGCTGGCCGCCCTCCCAGCCTGGCCGCTGTGGCCCAGGGCCTGGTTTGGGGGAAGCTCACCAGGGAGGAGGGTGGGGATTGGTTCTTGCTGACGCCTTCCCTCTGGCATATGGCTCCTCCGCCCGCCTCAGGCTGTGCCAGCGGCTCCCCGTTCTCCATGGCAACTTAGCTCAGTGGTCCCAGTGGAGGAGAGAGAATCAATTCTCCCTCTTCCCTCCCTCCCTCCCTCTCGTCTCTCCACCCCTTCCTCTCGGCCTCTCTTCCTCCTTCATCCCTGCCAGGGCTCGTGGCTCCTCCACCCGTCCTCTGTTGGTGGTGCGTCCCGGGGACCCCCTGCCCCAGGCATGGGCTGCCAGTGCAGCTGCGTGCTGGGGGCGGCACCCTGACACCGTCGGCATGGGGAGCGTGACAGACCTCCACGGACGTGGGGGGCGGCCCAGCTCCTGCAGCGTGCGGCTCCCGGCTCTAATACTTTGTCCCCCCTCTGCCCCCTCCTTACATTTTCTTCCTGAAAGGTAATTTTCTGCTAACACTGTCACAGCCTTAGGACGGGTTTATGAGGCAGGAAGGCTGTGTCCTGTCACGTGGGCCACTTGTTTTCTCTGAGTAGCTGGGATGGAGGGAGAGAGGCAGGGAGAGGCATGGGCTGACCTGGAGCTCTCAGAGGGCACGGCCACGTCGGGGTGCGGGGTTCTGCTCCAGGGCGTGTGCGAGCCCAGCCCCAGCCTCCCGGACTTGGGTACCCACTGTCTGTGCATTCGCATTTTCCAGTGTGACTGCTACCAGCAGGGACAGGCTGCTTTCTTGGACCGTGGTCTGCCAGGGGAGGGGGGCATTCAGAGGCGTGCATGTGCACCCCAGATGGGGCTCCGGTATAGGTAACCCTCTCACGTGAAAATGGGGTTCCGTGGGGGAATGTTTTGTCCCTGGAACCAAGAATGTCTGAGAAAATGGTACGGGGAGAATATTTTGCTGACTGGTTCTGGGCGGAGCTGGCCTGCCCGCACGGCTGTCCCGGGCAGTGTTCGGGACAGTCCCTTGGCAGAGTTTGGTTCAGACCGGATTTTAAGACCGCTGCCCAGTGGGCTGACATGTCTCCATTGTATCTTCTCCATCTCCAAACTTGGAGGTCAGGATGGCTTCTGAATGGCTTTCCTGGAGGGACTTGACGAGGTTACCTGTCCCACGGGGCGTTCCGCAGAGCTGCGCCCAGGGGCAGGCAGCTCCTCTCCGTGTTACCTCTGCCTCCTGTGCAGTGACGATGGAAAACGAGCCCCTTGTTGTCAACAGAACAGCCCCTGTGTTGACGGAAAGTGAGTTCTGAAGGGAACGGATTTATCACCCAGTTCTTAGAAGCCATGGGTTTCAATGGTGTCTGAGAGGAAGCCCTGTGTGATCTTTAAATAGAAAGAGAGCGCCGAGTGGCCCTGTCTGACTCACAGGGACGCTCGAGAGTTTGGTGCAGGTATCAGGGAACCAGCGCTCAACATGGGGCTAAAACAGCAGGGAACTCTAGACACCCAGGTATGTGACTTAAGAGTCAAACTCACAGGCGTCTGATTGGATTATACGTTTCGTGCCTGCGTTACCTCAGACAGATTACTTTAATAACAAAATCAGCCTTGAAAGGCAGCCTGGGGCAGAACTCCCCGGCCGGTGCTGTCTGGGTCTCTTTGAACTCCATTTGTTCGTCTCCCAGAGCCCTGGGTCTCTCAAACTGCCATAGACCCTGAATTCTTGGTGCTTCCCTTTGATAATCAGATCGGTTCCTGTTGGGCAGGATGAGAAGAATGCTTTTGTGTCTGCAGACATCTGTGCTGTGTCTTGTTTTTCCTTTTGCTTTGAGGCTGGAGTCTGTCACTCAGACCCTCCTGGCATCTGGGCGCTGTGCTGGCTTCTTAATGACATTACCGGTGTCTGGACTCTGGTTGGTTTGCTGTAAATTCTGATGGGTTTACGAGCTGTGTGATGGGTGAGGAGGCGGTGTGCTGGTTTTGTGCGGTTTGGTTTTGGTTTGCTGGCGAACGGAAAATCTGATGTGACACGTCAAAGGTCAGTCCTGCGAGTGGCAGGGCTCCGTGCTCATCTGAACTCTCAGCCTCACCGGGAGGCCGGCCCACAGCAGCTGGAGTTACTCTGCCCCTGGGGTCTTTCATGTGCAGCCGGGGTGGGGCTGCTTTGGTGACACCCTTGTGTATTCAATCGGCAAGACAGGCAGGCAGGCAGAGCAGGGCTGGCCGTGGAGGAGGAGAGAGGCAGGCCCGCCAAGCTGCCAGCTTTCATCCCAAGTGACTCCTGCGTGCTCCGTGCCAGCCCCCTCCCTCCCGTGTCCTCCAGCACAAGGAGCCAGCCTCCTTTCTTAGTGTGATCTCACGTAGAGGTGACTTACTTGAAAGCCTCGTAAAGAGCTGCAGAGGGGTGTGAGAGCAGATCGGAGGTGGAAGCCTGGCAGCCGATGGCTCCAACCCGGTGGCAAAAGTGTGGGGCGCTCATTCCAGGAAAAGTGGAATCATCACCGCATTGGCTGGCTTCCAGGCCGTGAGTGGTTTTCTCTTCTTTGATTTGAAGGGGGCTCTGGGACTCAGGGAAGGGCGCAAAGGGCAGCCTGCCGGTTTGGACAGACCTTTCAAAGCCTGCAAAGCTCCGAGGGGGAAGTTTGACTTGTGTCTCCCCTCCCCCTCCTGCACATGCTGCTGGCAGCTTGCTGGCCTCCATCCACTGCCTGGGCCGGGCGGGACAGGTGGCGCTGGCTGGGGTGTTAGGGATTCTAGGGACAGCGTCTGCTTGGGAGGCCAAGCCCCGTGCCCAGCTTTGAGAAGATTTGTTCGTGGTGGCTCTGAATTTTCATTACGTGAATGGCTTAGGAAGCTGTGCAGGAGGATGCAGCTCATGGTCATTAAACTCCCTCTCGGCTGTCAGAATGTACACACACACACACACACACACACACACGTGCACACACACACAGGCACACACGTACACACACACAGGCACACACACGTGCACACTCACACACACAAGCACAGACACACATGCACACTCTCTCTCACACACACACACACACGTTTTTCCTCCTGCTGTCAGGGCTGCACGTACCAGTTGGCATTTTGCTCTTGCTAACACAATCTCCTGTAAATGGTTCTCGGTATCAACAAGATTGTCCAGCTGCCCTTTCTGTGCATTGCTTTTCAGCTCAGTGTCGGAGCCGAGACAGATCATTCCTGTCCACTTCTGGAGAGAGCTGGCCCCCTCTCTTGCTGTTCCTCTTTTCCATGTCCCCTACCCCAGGCTCTCCTGTGTTGTCAGGTGTGTCCCAGAGAGTGGCATGTCTGTGTCTGCAGGGGAAGCTCCTGAGTGCCAGCCTGCCAGCCTGGGTTTCCGAGGGTCTCAAGCCCAAAGGAAGGGGAGTTGTCAGAGAGAGGCTGCTGAGCCTAAGATGTGCTGAGCTGCAAGGCTCTGTGTGTGTGTGTGTGTGTGTGTGTGTGTGCGCGCTCACCTGCATGCGTGTGTGTACCTTTCCCACATTGTTCATGTTTAGGCACCTTTAGTTTGCTATCTATTTCTTCCCCAGAGCACAACTCAGCACACTCTGAACCCGCGTCTTAATACCCTCCTCCCAGGCACTCTGGACGTGCTTGCTGGTGTCCCATTTTACATGTGAGCAAACTGAGTCTCAGAGAGGTTGAGTAGCCCGCCCTGGGAAGGCAGAGCTAGAGCCCAGATTCATCCATCCATCCATCCATCCATCCATCCATCCATCCATCCATCCTCCATCCATCCTCCATCCTCCATCCATTCATCCATCCATCCATCCATTGTTAGACATGCCGCCTGTCTGCATTGGGCCCCGGGAGGAACTCATCTATCCCAGGAATCTGAGGAGAGGAAAGGAAAGAAGCGAAGAACAGGCCTGGGAGAAGGGGACAGCCTGGGGCCTGAGTGGGGAGCCCCCACCCCGACTGCCCGAGTCCGCACTACCCTATACAGTCTCAGTTGCATGGGTCCTGTCCTCTCTGTTCCATTGTGAGGGCACCTGGCTCCCTTTCTTTTAGAATTTGTTTCGACATTGTCGTGTCATCAGGAAGCCAGCCTGCAGAGCAGGGACTCTGTTTTATGCTGAGGCCTTAGGTACAGGTGGCTCCATGTGGTAGGAGATACAGTAGGAGGCCATGCCTCAGTTTCCCGTCTGTAACCTGCAGATAGCACCACACTGCAGCATGAAGGAGGCGGGTGTGAGGGCGCTTGGCAGCCAACCCCATGGTTGGCATCTGGGGCGTGGTAGGATTGTCTTGGGACCCGGCTCTCTGATGGTTCAGAAATGACTGTGTGCGTGTCGATTATACAGATGCTCGTGACTGATGATGAGATCAGGTCCCCATAAACCCACCCAGAGTTGAAAATATTGTAAGTCAAAATGCATTCGATACGCTAACCTACCGAACATCACCGCTTATGCTCGCCCACCTTACACGGGCTCAGGACACTTACATCAGCCTACAGTTGGGCAAAACCATCCAACACAAAGCCTGTTTATAAGGCCCAGCATCACGAGAGAGTGTCGTACCCCATACTGCTCACTAGTCCGGGAAAAGATAAAAATTCAGAGTACAGTTTCCACAGAACGCGTATTGCTCTCGCACCATCGTAAAGTTGGAAAATCGTTAGGTTGAACCTTTGTAATTTGGGGACCATCTGTATAGATCATATGCTTATGAGATACACAGAGCGAGAGAGTACGCAAATGGTGAAGAAAGGTTTAAACTGATTCTGGGGATAGGGTATAGAAGAGTTCTTATGTCATTTTTGCCATTTTTTTCTTGTAAATTGGAGATTATGTGAAAGAAAAAAAAGACAGGTGTTTGAGGGTTTTTCCCCCAAAGGTGGACAGAATAATGATATAACACAGGAGGCTTTGTACCGTAAGGACCCCACAAGAAGCCATGTGGGTGAACCCAGTGGCCAGCCAGCCCTGGAGGGAGAGGGGTGGGACCTTTAGGCCACCAGCCGGACTTTGTCTCAAGGCAGGACCCCTGGTGGACACAGCCTCTGAGATCAAGCCCCTGCCCAGTGCCCTCCGTGGGCTCGCTGGTTGGCCATCGTCTGGGTTGTCTGCCCCACGGCCCCTGTCTGGGAGCCGGAGCCTGCCCTTCCAGGGGCAGAGGCTGCTGCCTGCCCCAGGCCTGGAGAGAGCTGGCGTCTTGATGGGACGCTGGTTTCATTTTGGTCCCACCTGCAGTTGCATATGCACCCCTTATGTCAGCCTTGTGGCCATCTGCTGCCCGCCGGACTCCTGGGAGCCCCGTTCAGTACACGGCCAACCTCCAATCCTTGAGCGATTGTTGGAGGGAGCGCCAGACCGGGCCCAGCCCTATGCCATGCAGCACCCCCAAGCCTCCATCACCTCCTCGACAAAGCCGAGTTTGGTGGGACTGAATGGACCAGACACCCAAAAGCGCTCTGTTCTGTCCGACCTTGCAGCAGCTGCCCACTCTGTGCCTCAGTTTCCCCACCTCGTTGCCATAGCCAGAGGAACTTTCCTCACCAGGTCCCCATTGCCCCTCTGAAGCAGCTCGGAGGATGGCAGGGAGGACAGGAGGTGGCCCCCAGAGGCGTGCTGGGGTTGTTCGGGCTACTCTACCCTATCTTCCACCCTTAGGCGCACACCCGCTGACTCGCTCGGGGAGAGCAGAGGGCAAAAGCCAGTCAGGCGGCCTCGTCCCCATCCCCACTCCGCCATCAGCCGGGGTGCGGGGCACTGTGTTCCGTGCCAGCTCTCTCACTTTGCCTGTCTCCCCTGCACCCTTCTAAAGCACTTCACAGCTTTCTAGGCGTGGACGCAGCACCGCCGCCGCCTGTGGCTGTAAACGGGCTCTGTCAGGCTGTGCGGACAGGGAACTGGCAACGGTTAATTTTAAAACACCCTTGCCACCTGATTTCATTTGCCTGCCGGGGCCCCTGAACTTGCGTGGCTAAGGCCCTACCTCCAGGACTCCGGGCTCCTGGGGTGGGAGTGGGGGCCGCTCTGGGGTGGCAGGAAAAGCAAGACTGGTTAGCCTCAGGACGCGGGTGTGAGCCCTGGCCGTGTGATCTGCAGAAGTTGCTCATCCGCGAGCCCGTGTCCTCCTGTGCGGATCAGGGACCGTCCTCCCGCTCAGCGCGCCGGGTGAGACGTGAGCCTGTGTTCCCGGCCCGGCCCACGGGAGGAGCGGAATGACAGGATGATCGTTTTACGGGGTCTCCTCCAGTGTCGGACTTAACAAAAGGATTGGTTTCATATGGCCGCTCTGTCCCAAAGGTCATCCTAGGGTCACGGCCAGGCCAGCTGCTGCTTCTCATGCGCCCACTAAGTTGGAGGCCCAGAGCCGTGTGGCAGCCAGCGGGACCTCTGTCAGGAGGCGTGGTCACTCCGCTGCCTGGGGCCTGGAAGACGAAGGCTCTGCTGTTCCAGCCTCTCTCGGGCACGTGGCACAGCAGCGCTGCCGATGGGGCAACCGAGGCACAGGGCTGTGTCTACTGCTGGAGCCGGGCGTGGCCAGGGCACCGAGGAGGGGCCTCCCCTGGACCCAGAAACAGAGCAGGGGTCAGACTTTATGTAGCGGCTTCAGCCTGGAGGAGAGGGGTCAGTATGTTCAGAGTGGTCTCTGCTCCCTGGGGTTCTACGTCAGGCCTGGCAGGCGGGGAAACTGACCCAGAGCTCAGAGGGGCTTTCCCATCACCCAGAGCCACACTGGGCTGGGTGGCTCCTGGAGCAGGGTGGGTTCCACTTCCTCTCCCCTGCCCCCCATGCCCTCGGCTGCGGAGGGGCTGTGCTGGCAACGCAGTGATGCCCCTTCTGTGTAGCGCTGGCACGGTCATGGCATTCTCAAGGCTGGCTCTCACCCCATCAATCAGTGCTGGGCCGATGCATGCAGGGGCATGTCGATTCAGTCCTTAGGGGCGTCCCCCGCAACTAGCCCGGCCTGAAGAACTGGTTCCCTGTAAGGTCATTCAGGAGGCAGGGCTCCACGCGGCAGCCGGCAGCCTGTGAGCAGCCTGAGAAAGCGGCACTGCCCCGTGTTCCTTGGAGGAGAGGGTTCCAAACATCCAATGGGCAGCCATGCCTCCGCTCTGACCGCTTGGCAGTCCGTGGGAGGGGCCACTGCCTTGGTCTGGCAAGTGTCACATTCTGGCCTGGGCGCTCCAGGAGGCCTGTCGCTTAGGTGGTGGGGAGCATGGGAAGGGACAGCTGTGGGGGGAGCCCTAAGGACACAGCCACTGGTCCTGGGGCCCTTGGCCATGGTCTAGCTCAAACTCCTCCCCTCAGCTGGGAAACGGGCCTCCAGCTCTCAGGGCCTGGGTAGCACTAATGAATGGATGTGGCTTCCTGTCTGTAGCCTGGTAGCTTTCAGGGCTTGGGCCCAGTCCCCATGGTGGGTGCAGGGCTGTGGCAGGACTGTTCTGGGGAGGAGGCGGCCAGGGCCCCTGGAACCAGCCTGCCTCACCACGGGGACTCACCTGCCCCTTGCCCCAGTCCACCAGCAGCCCTGCGGCCGGGGCTCGCTGCCTGGGACGCTTGGCTCGTTTCTGGTCAATCAGTGAAAACTTGAGAGCTGTGTTAAGACCGGTGCCCAGAGCGGCTTTGCAGTGTCCGTGGCACGTTGTGTCTGGTTTCTCTGCTGAGTCTCGCTGTGGCCTTGTGACGTGGTCAGGCCAGAGGACCAGAGTCTTTCCCACACAGGGGCACAGAAGTTGCGTGAGCCGCCCAAGGTCAGACAGCTGCTCTGGGCCGAGTGTGGACTTCAACTCACTTATAACAAATATCCGCCAGGCGCCTGCCTCTATTGAGCAACTGCTCTGGCCAGGCCCTGGGGAACAACTGTGACCAAGAGGCATGCAGGGCCCGAGCTCGCAAGCGAGTGACATCACGGTCTGGGAAAGGCCAAGAGAAGAGGCAGCACCAGGTACCTGGGAGCTGGTTGGAAGCCTCACCTGGGAACAGGGCTTTTTGAGCACAGCGGGCTCAGGCATCTGGTTGCAGCCCCACCACCGCCATCCCCAGGCCCAGGAGACATAGATTCTAGTCTTGGCTCCGCCGTGCGACCTCGAGCAAGCCCTATGTCTGCTCTGTCTACCTGCGCAGAGAGGTTGAACCCGGCCACTTGGTCTCATCCTCTGGTGGGCTTCTCAGCATCCCCAGGGAGCGTGTGTAAAAACACATTCTCCTGGCTGCCCACACAGATGCTCTGATTTGGTAGGTTCGAGAGGGTGGGCCAGGAATCTGCGTTTCTGTATCTCAGTGTGAGAAATGCTGGACTTGGCCATGTCGGCCCCCTTTGGGCTCCGACATTGTCCATCCTATGACAGCCCTAACCTTGTCCCGTGGTACAGCAGTGTCCATGGAGCTGGGGTGGTGGAGTGCCAAGGATTTGCAGAGGCTGAACTATCTGAGCTCCCATCTGCTGCAGAAACCCCGGAAAACCCTGGTCTCAGTCCTGAAGCTTCCAGAAGCCTTAGCCAGCTGCCCACCCAATGAGAGGGTCTCCAAAAACGGAGGTAGATAGGGGATGCTGAGCCAAAATTCGGGGCAGGGGTCACACCTTTCTCATGAGAGAAACCTGCAGTCATGGGTTAGAACCTCACGGCAGGAGTGCTTCTGGCCGCTGCCTATGGCTGGTGCGCCCGAGGACTCCGGCAGGGCTGGGCTGAGCTGGCTAAGCGCAGGGGCCTAGAGAAGGCTGCCCAGACACACGCGTGGGGAAGCGGAGAGCGGGGAGGCCGCACGGCTCCACATCCAGCGGCCACTTCCCCTCGAGTGTCTTCGTAGCAGACACGGAAGGGCTTCTTGCCAGCTCCTCAAGTTCCCTGAGCTGACTGGGCCGCAGCCCTGGTGATGGCCTGGTGACATGTTGGCTCCGTCCTGCCCGGGCTTCGGTGTCGCCTTCCCAGCCAGGATGGCATTCGCTCTTCTCCCACAGGTGCCCAGAGCAGGGGGACCATGGCTAACGTCCAGGTGGCCAGCTCAGGGTATGTCCGGCCTCCCCATGTCGCAAACTAGCTTTCCGGGGCTGCTGCAACAAATGGCCGCAAACTGGGTGGCTGGGAGCAACAGAAATTTGTTCGCTCACAGCTCTGGAGGCCAGAAGTCCAAAAGCAAGGTGTCGGCAGGGCCGTGCTCCCTCTGAAGACTCCAGGGGTCAGTCCCTCCTTGCTTCTTCTAGCTTTGTGGCCCCAGGTGTCCGTTGGCATGGGGCTGCATCGCTCCGATCTCTGCCTCCATCTGCACGTGACTGTCTCCTCTGTATGTGTCTCTCTGTGTCCTCTCCTCTCCTTTTTTTTTTTGAGGGCAGTGTCACTGGCCCTCATATGTGGGACCCGAACCGGGGCTGCTGGCGTCCCAAGCCAGCGCTTAACCGCCGTGCCACTCGGCCGGCCCACCTCTCCTCTTCTTATAAGGACACCTGGCATTAGGTTTGGGGCCCATCCTAAATCAAGAATAACCTCATCTCAAGACCCTTAGCTAATTACACCTGCAAAGACCCTCTTTCCAATTAAGGTCACATTCTGAGGTTCCAAGTGGATGTGAATTTTGGGGGACACTCTTCCACCTACTGCACCAGCACACTGAATGTCAGCAGGTAATGGGCTGGTGTGCCACGCTGGCGGCGGGGGTGGGGGCAGTGGAAGCAGATTTGGGGCTTTTACAGCCTCGGGCTGTGTTGTCAGTGAGGGCGGCTTTGCCTCTGTTAATAGAATCAGAGAAAGGGTGTGTCACTTGGACACTTACTCTAAGGTGCCCTGGAGAAGAAAAGCTGAATGTGGCTCTGAAGAGCCAACCAAGACCCCAGGGTGAGTCCCAGGAAGGCGAACTGCTCAGCATAAGAGCTTTCGAGCCACCAGAGGTGGTCCAGCGGCCCTTGAGGGTGGATAATACAGCGACCGAGGCCACCCCCGAGAGCCCCGAGCCTATGCTTGTCTCAGGGGTGGACAGCACAGAGACCAGCCCAGAAACCCCACCAAAGCAGCCGAGGAGATGTGGCAGCACCAGCCCCAGTTCCCCGGCCCAGCACTCTGGCTAGCTCGAGAGTTTGTGGGTTTGCAGGTCAGCTGTCCCACAAGGCCAGAGCCCTCCCTCTGCCCCCTCACCCCGTCCACTTCCGCAGCTGGGCCTCCCTCCCCTTGTCTGTCTCATAGCTCAGCATCCTGCCCATCTTTTGCCCAGGGACCGCTTCTGGGGGCGGCCGAGCACTCCATCCGCTCTGCTCTGCCTCTCCGAGCGCCCAGCCCGCACCGCACACTTCATCCTGGGGCATGCTGTGCAGTTGTCACCTCGACACTTGGCCCCTGCAAGAGCTGTTGTCTCTGTGTGTCCAGGGCCTCTCACACAGCCCAGGCTGGAGGTTTTCAGAGGGTACAAGGCCCACCCTGCCGTGAGACCTGCTATAGACCTTGGATGGGTCTCTGCCCCTCAGAGGGCCCTGTGTCCCCATCAGCTACAGAAAGCTCTGTGAAAGCTGTTCTGATGTCTGGGGTTAGGGGTGGGGGGATGGAGGGGGCGACGCTGGCACGGCGCCTGAGGTCCATGCCCTCCCCGTTGCTGGGACCAGGTGCCTAGCCCTCTGCCTGAGCCACCTTCCCACACCCCTGACTGTCTCTCAGACCCCCTGCTCTGGGAGAACTGATAGGAAGACCCCTGCTGGCTCCCAGGGCACCTGGAGCCGCCTACCTCACACTCAGGGGCTTTAAAAAAACTTTTTATTGCGGTGAAATTCTCATAGCATGAGGTTGACCATTTTAAAGTGTGCAATTCCGTGGCATTTAGCACCATGACAAGGTTGTGCAACCACCAGCTCTATCTGTGCCAAAGCGTTTCCATCTCCCCAAAAGGAGACCCTGGGCCCACCTCTATGAGGCTTTTTTTCTTTTCTGTTTGTTTTTTTTTTAATTGTGGTAAAATATGCCTAACGTAAGATTTTCCGTCTTAACCATTTCTAAGCACGCAGTTCAGTGGCGCTAAGTGCATTCTCATTGTTGTGTAACCATCACCCGCGTCCATCTTGTTTCCCCAAACTGAAACCCTGACCCCCATTAAACACTCCCTCCGCCTGCCCCAGCCCCTGGCGGCCTGCATTCTGTGAGCTTGACTCCTCTGGGTGCCTGTGTAAGTGGGTTCACACAGCATCTGTGCTCTGAGGTCTCACTCAGCGCAGCGTCCCCCGGGCTCACCCATGTGGCAGCCTCCTTCCTTTCGAAGGCTGACTCACATCCCGTTGTTATGGAGGGGCCGCATTTACCAGTCCACCCGGCAGTGGGCCCTGGGCTGCTTCCACCTTTCGCCTGTTGATTCCAGCCCAAGGGGCTTTCTAAGAGTAGTGAGAAGAGGAGGGGGCCAGGGTCTGACCGGCGACTCAGACCCCCAGTACATCTGTGGTAGACCCCCTAACTCTATAATTAGCTGCAGGCCCCTGAGCCCAGGCGCCCCACCCCCCAGACCTTCCTCAGAGCCACGCTGCCAGGGGCCCGTTTCCTGCCCCAGAAAGACCTCCACAGCGTGCAGGGGGCCTCAGACCTCCATGGAGCCTGCTGGCCTCCTGCAAGTTCCGACCCCACGGCGACCTTGGCCGTGTCACTTCCTGTCTCTGAGCCCCTGCGTCTCGTCTGTCAGAAAGACATCATGGTCTGAGACAAGCCACTCACCGGGGATCTGTGCCAGCTACTCACGGGGTGCCCGGCTCCTCAGAAATCTCCTGAATGGCTGTGCCTGTCCTTGGTCTTCCTGCCTGTAGGCCAGCCCAAGCCCCCATTCAGTCCATCCACAGGCGTTTACTGAGCATCTGCCCTGGGTGGGCTCTGGGTACCTGCAGGAGCGGGGGCTGCCGGGGGGCTGCCTAGCAGGGCTAGTTTGGAGCAGCTCTGAAGGATGACCCGATGTGTCAGGCCAAGGACGGGCGTCACCCTTTGGATACGTGCCCTGTGACCCAGTATCTCGCTTAACCCTGCCCAACCCTGTGAGACAGTGGTATTCTTGTAAACGGGTAAACTGAGGCCCAGAGTGGTTAAATGACTTGCTCGAAGACCAAACTTGAGTGTGAGCTCAGGTCGGCCTAGTTCCAAAGCTAGAGTTTCCCAGGGCACCTGGCTGCCTCCCGCTAGGTTTGTGTGTTTGTCTCGCTGCCTTTTTCTGGTTTTTGCAGGGTGGGGACTTGTGCTTGCCCTGCTCTCCCCACCTGCCCCCACCACTGCTGCTCAGCTCGGGGCTGTTCGAAGCCTGCTCACCTCCCACCTTGTTGACATGGGGCTGCTGCTGGGCTGGTTTTGCTTTTGACCCAGTCCGCCTGGAAGGGGAGTGCTGGGCTGTGTGCAGAGCTTCCCAAAATAACCACAGGCTCCCCGCCAAAGATAGAAGAGCCAGACTGTGTGCGATGGGCTTGGACCCACTGAAGGTGACTCAGTTCCCGACACCCCAGCCACCCCCTCTTCTTCTTGCCCTCCCTTTGAGCTCTCCTTCCCCAAGCCTCCCCCAGCCCAGGCCACCAGATGCCTCTAGAGGCGGCCTTATTCCCGGGGGTACCAAGAAGCCGCTGTGAGCGTCCAGCTTTGGGGTGCTGGCTGGGTTGGGTTTGGTGTAGCCCTGACCCCCTGGAATCAAAGGTTCTCATTTTGTGTCTGTTACTGAATTGCCTGATGACCTTGACCAAGGCCCCGTGCTCTTGGGGCTTTAATTTTTCACTTGGAGATAGAAGCGCGCACCTGCCTACCTGCCTTGGGCTGCTATGGGGGCAGAGGTCCCAACAGGCAGTGGGAAGGTTGGTAATAATAATATCAATGAGTCATTTCTGCTAATCCTGTTTTGAGTGTGAGGATACAGTGTAAAGGGAAGCCCTCTGATAGCGGGGCCGTGCCCACCTCCTCGTCGTCCTCAGCATCACGGCAGCCCCTGCCATTTCTTGGCTGTTGCGCGCTGGGCACTTTACACATTCATTGCCTTTTAATTTATTCCCCCCATGGGGGGCACGTGCACGTGGCATTGAACCAACTTTCATACACGTAAGAACTGAGGCTCAGAGAGTTGAACTTGTGGAGACCACGTGATGGGTGGAGCCCCGTTCCTGCTTAGAAGCCTGGGTTCCGCCTCCGATGTCTTGCCCCTGCGCTAGTGTTTCCCTCCGGGCCCTGAGTCCTGCCTGTCGGGCGCTGCCCATGGCGGCCAGTACAGCTGGAAGGTTCTCAGTTCTGCCTATGTTCACACGGGGGACATGGTGTAGGCCCTACCTTTTATGCTGTATGGCGAGGCGACTTCACAGAAGGGCCAGCAGGCAGGTGCCAAGCCCCCGGCTCCTGACCGCTGGTGCCTGGTACTCTTGCGTCTCCCTCCAGGGTCCTGAAAATAGAAAAGCGCTGGCCCGAGCCCTGTCCCTGCTCCCTGCCCCTTCGTCCTCTCGTCCAGGTGCAGGCCTGGAGACACCTGAGGGCAGGAGTCGGCCTGAGCAGGCGGCGGGCACGGGGAAGTGTGTGGGGTGGGGGCAGGGCTGGGTTCTGTCCCCAGCGCTGGATTTCCTCCACTGCTTGCCTCCGTGCCCGTGGCTGCTGGGATCACACGTATGTACGTTGCTGGTGCGTGTTTCTGTGCAGGTGTGCATTGGGGTTGCTTTGTGATTAATGCCCAAGCAGCCTGTCCTCTGGGTCAGGGCCGGGTGAGTTTTGGGGTGCAGTGTGTGTGACCCCCACCTCCCCATCTGGACCAGGGCGGCTGTGGGATGAACCGGACTGATACATGGTTGTTTCCTGGTGTGCGGGGCGGGGGAACTGATGCGCCAAGCCACAATTCCTGATCCTCCATCCCCAATCCAGCAAGCTCTGAAAATGACACGCTTTTTCATAACTCATTTGGCAGCAAAATCCTGCCTGAACTGAGGTGAGGCTATTTATAGTCCGGGTGAGGCTATTTATAGTCTCTCTGTATTCTCCCTTCACATATTTCACTGCTGAAATGTATGTGATTATTGGATGCTACTGAAATAGGCAGCGTTACCCATCGAAAGTACGTGCAGTTCTGAACCCTGACACACATCTAGCCCAAGGGCAAAGCCTCTAGTTTTGTACCAGTTACAAGTAGCGTCTGCCCCCTGCCTGCCACAGTATCCCTCCCTTAGGATTCCTGGAGCTGAAGGGGTGATGCCCCCTGCAGACGCCTGCAGCACCCCACCCTGCCCCCTGCAGTGCCCAGCGGTTAGGTATTGTTAATATCACTGGGGCGACAGAACATGGTTTTATTGCCAGGCATGGCTTGGGGTGCTCGCCGCACTTATGTCTGACCCCTCACTGGATGTATTACCCCCTCTACCTCTTGCAGATGAATAAACTGAGGCTCGGAATTTTATCATCTGTAAGGACAGAGAGGTGGAAAGGGCATTGCTGGGGCTCAGACGTGCCCTTCCATCTTGCTGCCCATCCAGTGGAGTCTGGGGACACTTTGACATTGGGCGGGAGCAAGCATGCAGGGTCCCAGGTGTGCAAGGAGGGCAGCAGACAGACGCAGCCAGGCTCCCTCCCTTGGGAAGGAGAAGGGGGCGGCCAGGAGCCCTCCCAGGTTGCAGGGCCTCCCTGGGGACCCACCTCCCACTGTGGTTCCTGCTTCTCAGATGGTCCCTTTGCTTGAGCTGCTGCACCCCCCCCCCCACACCTTGTCTGTTCCCCGCAGCTGCTCTGGTCCTTGGATCTTCCTGGCACTTCTCTCTGAAAGCTGAAGGCACATGGGGAGACCACAGAGCTTTGCCCAAACCCCATCTGCCTACTGTTCTTGGGGACCACCTCCCCCCACGACCTTCAGGGGCTCCCTTACATCCGGGAGCTTTGCAGGCCCTGAAGGCCCCAGGCGCCCGTGCTCCCCAGTGTGCCTGCTCTTTCCCACGCGTCTCCCATCATCTCGAGGACCCCTCGCCACCCGCTAGGGCAGCCCTGCTTTGGATCCTTTGCTCAGCCTCTTGCCCACGGGGACTGGCTGCCGCCCCACCCGAGCCTCACTGCCCTGCAGGGCCAGCCTTAGAACAGTGAGCGAGCGAACTCAGCCATCAGAGGGGTCCTGCGACAGCGAGTTTCCTGATGTGCAGGGCGGGCTGGGGATGGTGGCCCTCAGACAGAGCTAGCCTTGGAGCAGGTCCCTGGCGTCCCACGCGCCTCAGCCCCAGCCCTGCCTCTCGCCTCCCTCTTAGGACCAGAAGGTTCCTTAGAGCGGCCCTGGGCTTCAAGAAGGCAACTGTGAGCCAGTGTGGAGAACTCTGGGCTGCAGTTCCAGCTCTGCCGGGCTCCCTAGAGTGAAGGAAGGGAAAGTCACAACTGGAATTCTGCCTTTTTTTTTTTATGAACAGAAATTTGTTTCTTTTTGGAGTTGAAATTCACAGCATGTAAAACTACGTTAAGGTGAACAATTCAGTGGCATTTAATACATTTGTAGTGTTGTACGACCACCACCCCTGTCTCATTCCAGGAGATTCTCGTCACCCCAAAAAGAACCGTGTCCCTGTTAGCACTCACTCCCCATTTCCCCTCCCTCAGCCCCTGGCACCCGCCAATCTGATTTCTTTATCTATAGAATTGCCAGTTCCGATGTTTCACATTGATGGAATTGCACATATGTCAGATGCCGGGGCCTCTTAGCCTGACTTTGCCTAGCCCCACTGTGCCCTAAGCTCGTCCTGTGCTTTCCGCTCTCTGGTCCTCAAGCCAGCCCCGTGTCCAGCATGGCTGGCGCTCCCACGTTGCACTGGTCCAAGGGGGACCTTCAGAGAGATCCTGTGAAGGACACACAAGTCAGCAGCGAGCTCGACCTGTGGGCAAGGCAGGCCTCCTGTCTTGTGTGGCATTACTGGTGAGTGGCCGTGTGCGTGAGGCTGGGACAGTGCCCCCGACCCCAGGGAGCACAGACTCAGCTCCAGGAGCCATGGTGCCATAGGGTCCCGTCTGGGGCCCTGGCAGGGTCCTTCCTGGCCTTCTCTGGTCCTGTAGACCCTATACCAGGACTCAAGCTAAGTGCTCAGTGTCCGTGATGTGGGAGGCGGGCTGACCCCTGGGGGAGATGACCCATAGACTCGCCCCCTCTGGACAGGCTCCTGGAAGGTCCCCCAGGAATGGCCCAAGCCATGGAGAGCTTTCTGTCTGCCTGCTTGCGCCCTGCCACATGCTCCCCAAGCGTGTAGGGAGGTCTGCGGAACGTCCCTCAGTGTGCTGGGCAGAAGACACAGAAATGAGCAGCAGCGGGCACTGCCCTCAAGCCTCGTGGTTTGGAGACAGACAGCAGGCATGGGGAGTGGTGTGAGCAGGAGGTGAGGTGCTCTCAGGGACCCGGCACCCAGCTTTGCTCGGAGTGATCTGGGGGGCTGACCAAGCACATGCTGGTTCGACTACGTGTTAAAGGACACCTGGGAGCTTGCCAGCTAGACCAGGAGGGGACGGGTTTTTAGACAGAAGGCGCAGCAAGTGTGATTCTCAGCCATTGCTTCAGACAACAGTGAAGGGCTCCTACTGGGCACCAGACACAGGGACAGGCGGAAGACGCAGCGCTGTCCTTGATGGCTCTGAAGCTGGGACCTGAGGTGGCTTCAGGGAACATGCAGAAGCGGGGATGGGGCTGGAGGTCGGGCCAGTCTGTGGGGTGACCCACGAGGCCGAGTGCCTCTGAGCCTGGAGGGAGCTGTCCAGCGCGGTCGGGTGCACTCTGATGGCTCCTGGAAGAAGCATTTGGGGGAACCTAAACTCGGGAAGCCGTTCTGCCACCCAGGGAGAGCCGGCAGGGCCTGAATCCCGGCTGAGGAGGGACAGGGACAACATGTGGGCAAATGAGAGAGACCTCGGTGCTGCGTGGTGATGTGGGATCCACAAGGAGGGACCCCGGGTGGCGCTTGGGGACCTGGTACCATCTTGGGCTGGTCCCTGGCCAGTGGGACTTTAGCTGAACCCCCTGGTCTCGCCTGGCCTTGGTGCTGTCTTCTGAGGGTCCGAGAGGAGGGAATGAGGAACGTTGGTCTGTAAATGCTTTGAGGAGTAAACGCTCAGAGAATGAGGCACGGTTTGGTTTTTGCCGTCCTGATAGGAGGAGCCCCCAGAGCTCATGGCCCAGCTGCCTGGAAGGTCACATCCCAACCTCTGGATCCCTTGAGTCTGTGCCGCCGGAAAGGTCCCAGTCCTCTCCCTGACCACAGGGGTGGAGGAAGGTGATGGCGGACTGCGATGGGGGCAGCCACCCCGGGCTGCCGCCGCCTCTGCCCTTGGCCCTGCCTGCGCCTCCTCCCGTGGTTAGTAATTCAGGACAAGCCAGATGGCTCTGCTTCGTCCCTTCCTGCTCGTCCATAGTCTCGGGGGCCTGTTTCGCAGCTCGGGGTGGGCGTGGGGAGTGGAGAGCCCGGGAGGCTGACCGCAGTTAGCTGGGCATCCGGGAGGCTGAGCTCTCACCACCAGCACCCACGGCCTCCACGGGCCCCGAGCGCCCCAGCCTCAGAGTGTGTGGGCTCCTTGCCTGTGGAAGCAGAGAGGAACCGCTGGTCCTGCCTTCTGCCCGTCCCTGATTTACACGGGGTCTATCTAAGGCGCTCCGTAAATATTTATAGGACGAAGAGATGGATGGTACCACTTACATGCTTAGGAACATTCTTTCCTTCATTTTTTCCAAAGTTCCTGTTGGGAAGAGAGAGACACACACACACACACACACACACACACACACACGCATGCACGCACACACGCACGCACACACGCACACCGTTCCGGGTCCAAGGCTTCAGAGAGCAGTGACTTCAGACCCCACCTGCACACCTGCCTGGTCCCCATTCAAGGCCAAGGGGACAGGGAACTCCGGGGACTGCAGAGCCCTGCAGGGAAACTTTAGGGTTCCACTCTCCGGGGGCTGGCCTCGTCCTTATTGAAATGCTGTGAGAGCATCTAGTGCACGTGACCCCCTAACTGGGCTGAATATGGAGAGAGCCAGACCCGCGGTGCCCACGTTGTGGGCAGTTACTCTAGCTCCTGTCCTGAGGCTGGGGAGAGCAGGGGCAGAGGCCGTGTCTCAGAAAGCGAGGCCGAGAGACGGAGGAAAGACTGCGAGCCTTTTCCCGTCAATCCAGGAAGACTTTCTGAAAGAGGAGGGCTGGGCAGTTCAAGTTTTCCACACATTGGGTCTGGTCGAAGGAGGCAGCGGTCTGGTCCCGGGCCTTCTGGTGTTGGCAGGAGCTGCTGACACAGAAAACCTGACTCAGGCCCGTGAAGGCACCCTGCAGGGTGAGTGGCCACGGGGACACCGTCCCCACATCTGTCTGTTCAGGTGATGCCTTCGTGGTGAGAAGCTGGCACAGAGCACCGTGAGGCAGCTCTACACAGATGAGGAGTTTGTCTCCCAGGCAACATGAGCGTGAGCTGTCAGCCTCCACGCTTCCTCTTGGGTACCCAGCACTGCCTGAGAGCTCCTGCGAAGCTCAGGCATTAGCTCTCCTTTCCAGACAGGTAAACTGAGGCCAAGGTTATGTGATGCCTGACGTGCTTTCCGCTGACCCCGTACCACCACCCTGACCTCAGGGACCCTCAGAGCCTGGAACTCTGTCCTCAGGGACCCTCAGAGCTGACTCAAGGAGGCTCGAGGGGGCTTGAGACCGGGAGGTGTTCCAGGAGTCAGGAGTACCTGGGAGCAGAGACAGGGCCCTGCGACGATGGCTGGTGGGGGTGTGAGCACGTAATTAAAAGGTTCCACTCTCTCACGACCTCCTCTCCATTTCTTTTAATTTCACGTTCACACAGCTTCTACTAACATCTTACAAGCGTGTGTGTGTTTGTCTTAAAACCATCATATTCGTATATTGGGGACACTTGTAGACAGGGCTCATGGAGCCTCTCCCCCAGGTCCCCTGCCCTTGATGCTTCTGCAGGGAAGTGGCGCAAGATGAGAGGGGCTTAGAGGTCTGGCACAAAGGGAAATTCCCACCTAGGATCTGCTGGAAGGGTGGGGCTGGTTTTGAAGTTGATCAGATGGTCCTGTAGCCTGAGTTCCCCTCAGAATGGCCCAGAAACCTGTGAATCTGAGCAAAGCCTACTGATGCATGATGAATTTACAAATAGGTGTGCAGAGGGGGACAGTGTGTACACAGGAGCCTGCTGTTCCTGCAAAGCTGCGTCAACATGTCACCGAGCTGGGTTTTATTTTAGTCCCAAGTATTGTATCTGTTTAGCACCAAGCCTGCGTGGCGCCGTGCACGCCTGGTGGGCCGAGCTGGTGGTGTTACCGCCTGCTGGAGGTCATTCCAGGCCCCGTGCAGATTTGTTAGAAGCCCAGAGCAACGCCCACATTCACCGAAAGTGCTCCTGTTTCACGGATAAAGCCTCCGCGTGATGACACACGTCCAGCACGCTGGACTTTGCATCACCCGCCTCTGCCCTCTACCCCCAACCAGCTTCATCCTTCCCAGACCAGCTCAGCACCCCATGATTTCCATGAACTCAAAAGGTAGACTGTGGGATTTCAGATTGTTTATACAGAGAAAAACCACCTTATTGATTTGGAACTTTTAGTCATTTTGTGACCTTGAAGTAGAGTGGAATCTATCTTTCTGCCCTTAGGAGAAAAGGGCTCACTCAGCAAATGACTAAGATGCAGAAGGTCAAAAAGAGATGCATCATCCCCCTGTTAGTCAGGGTTTTTCTGGCCGTGAGTAACACAAGTCCAGTTTGCGCTGGCTTCGGTGGAAAGGGGCCCTGCTTGCAATGCTCACCTCACCATAGGAATTAGGGCAGGACAGCAGCCGCTGGAGCTGCAAATCCAAATGCCACCAGGACTTGCCCTTGTGCTCAGCTCCGTCGAGTTCCATGTGCCAGTTCCATTGTCCCAGACTGGCTACATGGAGGGGACACGGCTGCTGACAGCACAGCTGCTGCTTTTGCCACACAATGAAGGACCCACTCATGTTCCCTTTGACCCTATATATTTTTTAAAAACTCTGTGGAAGTTTAAGCAGAGGTGAAGTCATGGCTTACAGATTGAGGGCACACCACAGCCTTCTCTTCTGGTCCAAAGCCTTCAATATGACTGAACACATATTATTGAGTATCCACGTGGGTAAAGAGATGCCTTCAGGATATAAAAACCATGAAGGATCCCCCAAAAGATGGATTAGGCTGAAAAAGGAGACCATGGCCAAAATGGTACCCAGGAAGCAGAGAGATTTCTAGGTGTGCTCCACGCCTGGATGTGACTTGTGAGGAATAGGATGGGGTGCTGGGGTGACCTACAGAGTTTAGGGGATCAATGGGGAAGTAGAGTGAATATAACCATTGTTTCGCCTCTTGTTGGAAAAGGAAAGAAAGGCCCTTATGAAATATAGGCCCTCCAGAGAATTACACCTTTGAGCACGTGTGTTTAAATATTTAAAGATTGTCACTGGAACAGGAGTCAGCAACCTATGGCCTGCAGGTCAGATCCGGCCTACCATCTGTTGTGTAAATAAAGTTTTATTGGAATACAGCCATGCCCATTGGTTAATATATTTTCTATGGCTGCTTTCCTGCTCTAGCAGCACAGCTGAGTCATTGCAACAGAGACTGTGTTACCGTGCGGCCCTTTACACAGAAAGTTTGCTGGTCCCTGCTCTAGAAAAAGGAAAATGAAACATAACATCGAGCCTACTAGAGAAAAAAACATACAGCTAACAAAATAAAGGAATCCAATAAAGGGCAAAGAAAAGAAATCAATATGGTAATAGAAAAGAATAGGAGTTAGTCCAAACATCAGTAAGCACAGTAAATGTGCACAAGTTAAACTCACTAATTAAAAGATACTCTCTCAAAATAAATATTTTGTTTAAATGAGACAGAAAAAACAATGAAACAGCTTAAGAAGTATGAAAATAAAAGAGCGAGGAAAGAAATCCCTAACAAACACAGCAAAAAAAAAAAATAGAGCAATGTTAGTATCAAATAAAAGAACTAAAAGTGAAAAGTATTTTAGGGCTAAAGGAATTGTTCAAATTAATCAAAGGCATATTCCACCAAAAAGTTAAAAGCCATGGACTTTCTGCACTTAATATAGCTTCAAATACATTAAATAAGAATTGATGATATTAAGAGTGAAAAAACGACAAATATAGAGTAACAAAGTGGGTTTTAAAAATCTCCAAGGTATCTCTGGGGTGGATATCTAAATGTACACAGGTGACAAAATCGTACAGAACTTAATGCATACACACCCCACATATGCAAATAAGTACAAATAAAACTGGGGAAATGTGATTAAAATCTGTAGATTGTATCAATGTCAGTGCCCTGGGTGTGATATTGTAGTTTTATAAACTGTTACCAATGGAAGAAGTTGGATAGTGTAAAAGGGACCTCTCTGTGTTATTTCTTACAACTGCGTGTGAATTTGCAAGGATCTCAATGAAAATTTCAATAGAAAATTCTTCAAGGACAACATGTTAGGTGTAAAAAATCCTTAATCACCCTCAGATTAAATGAGGAAGACAGAGGGACCATTTTAAACTATAGTGTTTTAAATGAATGGCAGTTAGAGCATGGAATATAAAAATCGATGTAATGAAACCAGACCAACACTCAAAGGAAAATTGTCACCCTAAATTCATTTATTAAGAGACAGATAAGACGAAAAATTATTGACCTTAGCTTTCAATTCAAGAAACTAAAAAAATAAACTCAAAGAAGGTGAAAAGAACTAATGTAAAATGAAGTCAGAAAATGGGGCAGAATTTATCAATAATTGCAAAACTTGTTCTTTGAAAAGACTAACAAAAGAGATAAAACTCAAAAAAACAAACCAAGAAGAGAATATAATTACAGAAGAGGTTTTAAAAAGAAAAGAATATTACATGCAACTTTTTGCCAGTTAATTAGAAAACCAAAGCGAAATGTATGATTTTTTCTAAGTAAATAAAAACAATAAAAATTGGCTCATCGAGAAAATTAATTTGCTTCTAAAATAGGGATCAATTCTCCCAAGCCTTTAGGAAACAGATAATTTTCATGTTACATTAACACTCTCAGAGTGCACAAAAAGATGTTACAAATTATCTTACTAGGAACTCTGGTACCCAAATCAGAGAAGGATAACTCAGCAAAACGACAGGCCAGTCTCACCTTTGAATAAATCAAAATTCTTTTGTAAGACACCTAAATAAAATAACAAGTTTACTTCAGCCCAATATTTAAAAAAATAATACATCATGACCACGTAGTGTTTATCCCAAGGTTGGAAGGAAGTTTCAGTGTTAGAAACTTTTTAGCTGATATACTATATTGACAATTTTTAAAAAATATTTTATTGGGGAATTGGGGAAGGGAAACACTGTTGGGGAATTGGGGAAGGGGACTGGCCAAGTTGTTCTCCTTGAATCGTAGCATGGAGGGCGCACCTAGTTCAGCTCCAAGTCCAGTTGCCATCCGGCCGCCCGCCGGCAGCTTGTGGCCACTCAGCTCAGGGTGCTGTGTTCAGTCTTAGTTGTGGGTGCGCATAGCTCACCATCCCATGCGGGAGTCAAACCGATCACTTTATTGTTAGGAGCATGTGCTCTCTCCAGCTGAGCCATCCCGCCACCTGTTGGCAGCTCAGTGGCAGCGCAGCTTGGGTACAGATCACTGGCCCATGTGGGAATCGAACTGGCAACCCTTTGCTCAGAGCTCACACTCTTAACCAACTGATCCACTTGGCCGGCCTCCCCCTTATTTATTTATTTATTTATTTATTTATTTTAGTAGTTAAGTTACTCAAAATTAAGATTGTTCTCATCCTAGACAAGAAAAATGGATGCCATTTGCTGCTGAAGGAGTACCAGAAATACTTTGTCATGCTTCCTTTGCTACACACTCTCCCAGAGTATATTTCACAGGCGGGGTTGCATGGGCCAGGTCCCCTTAGTTGGGGTGACAGAGGAAGACCTATGATTGGGGTGACAGAAGGAAGGCGGTATAAAGTAGTAGATAGGGCAGAATTTTTAAAGCCAAGCCAGGCTGAGAGGAAAATGTAAAGATCGTGAGGTCCAAGCTGCTCAGGCTTGGAAAGAGTGTGGTTTGAATTGTGCCACACACACACACACACACACACACACACACATACACACCCTCGCCAAAAAAAAAATAGATATATCAAAGTCCATTCCCCTAGTACCTGGGAATGTGACTTTATTTGGAAACTGGGTCTTTGCAGATGTTAAGATGGGGTCCCACTGGGGTAGGGAGGGCCCTGAATCCAATGACTAGTGTCCTTATAAGAAGGTCATGTGGGGTGCAGGAACAGAAAAACACAGAGGAGGCCATGTGACAAAAGGAAGGGATGAGAGTGACATAGCTGCCAGCCAACGACCTCCTGCAACTTCTAGAAGCTAGGCACCAGATTTACCAAGGCACCTGGTTTCGGACTTCTGGGTAAATTTGTGTTGCTTTAAGCCACCCAGTTTGTGGTACTTGATGACAGTGGCCCCCAGGAAACAAAGACACTCCCTATCTCTTTGGGAGGAAGAATAGAAAAAGAGAATAAGGAGGGTGGATCAGAGGACCACTCGCTGGGAATTTAGGGTGATCTCAGGTGGGTGGAAATGCAGGCGCTGGCGAAGCAAATATATATCCTCTCAGGAAAAACAGACCCCGTCCTAAGTCTCGAAGGATTTCTACAAATAACCCCCACAGAAAAGGAGCAGTTTGTAGTCAAAAATAACCAAGCAGAAGAGGAGATCAGCCTGCCACAGCCGGCGCGGACAATTTACAGCAGAAGCAGACCCTCAGGATTTCAGATACGGCAATACTTAGGCAGTGTTGATAAAATAACTAAGCTTGCTGCATTGGAATAAATAAAGGCTGGAAATATGTGCAGGGAACAAACAGCTGTGAAAAGTGACGAAGAGGATTTGAGGAAGAACCAAACAGAACTTTTATTGGAGCGCAGCGAGAGCTGAAGGAAAGGTTAGTAATAGGAAGCCAGTGGAGAAGACGTGGCCCAGAATGCAACGCTGGAATGAGGAGGAAGTTGGAGAGACGGTCAGACATGTGGAGGAGAGCTCCTAACATTCATCTAATTAGATTCCAGAAAGAGGAAACCAAGCCAGAGGCCGTGTTTGAAGAGATAATCGCTGAGAATTTTCCAGAGCTGATGAAAGACAGAGGCAGGAATGGACAGCTGTTTGGAGACAGGGAGAGAATGGTGGAGACATAAATGAGAATCAGCTGCTAGAATATGGCTAATTCCTCCCTTAGGCCCTGGGCTTGGGGCTAGTTCCAGCCCAGCCCCCAGAATGACTCAGGAGATGCCAAACCCTTCTCCTTGGCTTCTGTCCGACCTTGGTCAGTTCTTCCCACCCACGAGTTACTACCGATGGTCAGTTCCTGAGAATGGAGTGGCCCTCATGCTAGGACAAGGGGTCAATGAGGGATGGGCCTTGAGACATTGAAAGCATTGCCCCAAGTCAGGTGGGGCCCTTTCCCTACATGCCCAGCCCTGGAGAGTGCCGATCCTATTGCAGTCCATGAGACTGTCACCACTAGGAGTTGGGCAGTGCACAGCCTGTGCAACTGAACGAGGCCACCCGGCGACCCCTGATGCCGTCTCTTCCCCAGTTACATACCCATGGGGCTTTCCAAGTCTGACCAGCGGTTTTGTTTCCTTTGTATTTTCTTTCCTCCCTCTCTCCTTCCCTGGAGAGGGATGGCATCCATCATCAGCGGGAGGATTTTATGGGGTGATGAAGGGAAGCTAATAAGCCTGTAAAGAAGAGCCAGTTACCTGGGAAGCTTTCCAGGCAGGCTGTGTTCCCCGACAGCCCTGGGAGGCCTGGCTGTAAGGGCCACGCCACTCACTCAGGGAGATGGAGCAAGGCCTGGGCAAGGTTGCACGGACACGTGACTTGGCATGTGTACACCTCCCCCTGGGGTCACTGGCTGGTGGCCTGTGGCTCCGGGACCCTTCCTACCCAAGGGCACCATTGATCAAGCCCTGGATCGCAGGCCAGGAAATGGGGATTCTAGGGCCTCTGCTCTTGACGAGCTGTATGGCCTCATTAAGTGACTCAGCCCCTCTGGGTATCCTCTTCACGGCTTGCCCTGGCTGCTTCCAAGCAGTAACTCTTCCTGTGTGATAAACTATAACGCACTGTGCATATCTGAGTAGGGGTGGCAGCCACCCAAAGGTCATTTGGGCCACCTGGCATGGCTGTATGTCATTTAGGGCCCCGTCCCGCTGTGGGTAATAGCAAGCAGCCCCCTGTCTGTCTGCCTGTCTGTCTGCCTGCCTGTCTGCCTGTCTGAGGTTTATGCCCCTGCACACACTCTTTGGGGGAGGCCAGCTTGGCTCCAGTGAACAGGCTGAGTCACAGACGCTGTCAAGAAGCTGGTTTGTTATTCCGGGGACGCGGCAGGGTGGGTGCGCTATTCTTGGAGAACGCTTCAGCTGCTCTGAGAGACAGCTAACCGAGCAGTTTGTAATTAGCACTTTGGCTGCTCGGCGGCATTATCTGCCTATAGATGGTTGGGGGATCGTCTGCCAGGCAGGCCCTCTTGAATCCCTACTAAGTGCCAGCCAGCACCCTGCTCCCTAGCATCTGCTGCAAATGAAATGATGAGTCACGTAAATTCACTGTTGTTTCATGGGCCCAGGCACTCTTCTTGTCCCCTGTGAGACGGGGCAGGTGGCCCTCACCACGCGGAAGGGCATCAGATGGTTCCAGAGGAGGAAGCCAGAGGCTGGAGCGGGCAGTGAGGGCTTCTCCACAGACTGGGCGAGCGTGGCACTGGGACGGAGGCCTGCGTCATGACAAGGGGCCGGCTGTGCCAAAGCCTGGGGGATGGGCGCTCAGTGGGCACGGCGGCCGCCTGGGTTTTGGGAGCTAAGCCAAGAAAAGGCAGCAGCCCAGCCTGCTGGTGCGCAGTGGGGCAGACAGGCGGGGCCCAGTGTCAGAATCTGCTTCCTTTTAAGGGCTGAATAATATTCCCCATCGGGTCTTCGATGCCTCGCGCTACGCCTATGTCCCCTAGCAGCCTTCAGACTCCAAGGACTCTCTCTGTCTTGGCCCCCTGTCCCCCCCAGCACCCACCACAGAGCCTGACGTGTGGCCTGGTAAACACTGTCGGATAATTCATGGAGTCCAGAGGGGTCCCAGTAAGAATTTAAGAACCTCATTTGTTTGGTTATGGAGTTGAGACTTCATGTGCCCCTAGGCACTTTCCTGTTCTTACCAGCCATGTCGGGAAGGGGTTAAAAATACAAATTCCCAGGCCCCTCGCTCGGCAGAGCAGTAGATTTGGGCTGGAACCAGGGAGGCTGTGCTTTGAAAGAAATATCAACCTTTATTTCTAAGATCAGTCAGAAACATTAAAATAAAACCAAGACATCATTCTTGGGTGGAGTTTACATGGGGTTGTCCCTCTGCCCTTATTACAAAACAACCGGGAAGAGAAAAGCAGAAATTGTTTCTCCAAGTCATGCATCTTTGCAAAAAAGCATTAAAGCTGTCTGCGCACTCGCATTGTATCTGGATATGGGTGCAGCCACCATTAATCCATCAATAAATTCCTCTGGCCTTGAATACACCACGTAAGTTCTTAAGTCCTTCCAAAAATGGGGCACACTTGTCTTTTCCACCTTGTAAGGTCGATGGGAAAAAAATAAGAGTTTGAAGCTAAAAGAGTTTGAAAACCATAACATTCTATTTTCAGTGCTAGGGGTATATATTTTTATATAAATCGATACAAATGTAGACAATGTTGACTGTTTAGCTTTTAAGCTATTTCTACCCTGGCTGCAGAGAGAGAGAGAGAGAGAGAAATCTGACTCCAGCACTTACTGAGTGACGACAGGATGAGGTACCTTAGTGACACTGAGTCAGAGTCCCCTCAGCTATGAAGATGGGCATAATGGCCACACAGTAGAATATTATTCTGCCATAAAAAAGGAAGGAGGTACCGACACAGGCTGCAAAGTGGGTGAACCTTGAAACATGCTGCTGATGAAAGAAACCAGACACAAATGGGCCCATAGTGTGTGACCCCGTTTAAAGAAATGCCCAGAATAGGCAGATCCATAGAGACAGGAAGCAGATGAACGCGTGCCAGGGAGTGGGGCGTGGGGCGTGGGGCGGGGCGGAATGTGACTGCTAATGGGTGTGAGGTTTCCTTTTGGGGTGAGAAAGTGTTCTGGAGTCAGTGGTGGCGATTACACAACTCTGTAAATACATGAAAAACCACAAAAACGGACATTTGAAGAGAGTGAATTGTATGGTACGTGAATTACATCTCGATAAAATAAATAGATAAATAGGGGGTCATATGTCTCACTCAAGGCAGTTACGAGGATTAAGTAAGTCGTCATTTATTCATGTAGCCTGTGTGTGTAAAATGATTGAAAGGGTTTAGACGCCAAGGGACCAAGCAGAGCATCGGGTTCGCCATGTGTCGGGGTGGAGGCTGTGATGAGGCCCCAGGAAGGCCTGCAGGGCAGCCGGGACTGAACAGACTGTGTATTTCCTCCTGCACCCTCCTCATGGGGTACAAGAAGAGCTGGGGTGCAGGGAGGGGTGCGGCTAAGGCTCTGACCCTTCATTTGCCCTGGAATCTGTGTCTCGCAAGGGCACTCTGGTGGGTTAATGGGCACCTGCACGTGTGGGAACCATAGTTTTAGTCATTACTGGGCGCCGTGGGCAGTTTCTCGGAGCTAACCGGCTTTAATGCTCCACTGTGTCACCTCAAAAGCCCTGGGCCTGTGCCCCCAAAGCTGTAGCTTTTGCAGAAGGAGTTGTGGGGGCACAGAGCCTTGGGGTACCATGAATAGTGTGGGTGTATGGGGGCAGGACTAGGGACACTGGCCCCCCTAACACCCCAACCTGGGGTTTGTACCCCCAGAGATCTGAGGTCTGTTCCACTGGGCTACTTGCAGACTGCACAACACCAACATGTTTTGGAATAAAAAGATATCGTTATTTGCAGCTAATGGCTGACGGGCCCTGAATAAACTGGCTTGAAGCCCCAGTGCTGCAATGTTGCCCACGGTCAGCTCCGTGTGGACCTTTGCTGGTGGGTGTGTTGGCCAAGCAGAGAGAACTTAGTCCCTTCAAGGGCCTTGCTGTCTGCCTACCTACGCTCCATTGCTATGTGTTAAATGTAGGAATTAATGAATGAGGAGCTGGATATGAGGCCTGGGAACTGGCCACTGGCTTAGCCACACGGAGGTCACGGGTGGCCTTGACCCATGTAGTTTCACTGGAGGGTGGGTTGAAAAGCGATTGGCAAACTCTTAAGAGGGTTTTACTGGGCCAGCCGAGTGGCGCGGTGGTTAAGCGCTGGCTTGGGAAGCCAGGGGCCCCAGTTCGGGTCCCACATATGAGGGCCCGTGACACTGCCCTCAAAAAAAAAAAGAGGGTTTTACTATAAAGGGGAACAGAGAAATGGGGTGGCACCAAGAGGAAAGTGGGGTTAGGAGAGCTTTGAGTCAGATCCTTATGGTGTACCCCCGAAACTAATATAATGTTTTATGTCAATTATACCTCAAAAAAATGAGCTGAGAGAGACAAAGAGAGAGAGAGACAGACAGACAGACAGAGACAGAGAGAGAGAGACAGAGAGAGAGAGCACGCTGCAGGTTCTTGTTTGGTTTTTGTAAATATGGGAGCTGTTTCTTGCACGTTTGTGTGCTGACGGGTGGGGGCTCCAGTTAAGGGACAAAAACTGAGAGGGAGAGTTAACTGCAGGAGAAGGTTCTTAAGTGACACAAATGGGAGGCAGAGGCTGAGGGGTTGGCAGGCCGGCCCCCCGTGGGAACCGAAACATCCATGCCTTGTAACAGGGGTGGTAGGTGCATGTGGGTTGGTGGGTTTGATTGTCGGAATTGGAGGAGATGGAGAGAAGAAAGATCGGGAGAAGGGAGAAGATAATGAGTGGGAAGCGCACGTGCGGGATGGGGGTGCTGCCCCATGGCCCGTGTCCAGTCGCAACCTGGGGGCCAGGCTGGCCCAAGAAGCTGTGGTTGTCCCCGATGTTGTATGTTTTCATGATTGCATCGTCATTGTCACAACGAAGGGTCATCACCAGTTGGGGTGAAAATCCCAGCCCTGCCTCTTCACTCGCGTGCCCTGAAGCTGCAATTTCCCCGGGGCATAGATGAGCTGAGGTGCTTTGGGACAGGACCAAGCACCCCGCTTAACCCGATCCCCCGCAGCCTGGGTGAGCTCCCAACCTCCCAGTACCTGGGACGGGTCCTCCCTCCTCCACCCCAGGAGCATCCTCCCCTAAAGGGCTCATTTCTAAGGCTAGCAAGCTTCTGGAAGGCCCAGACTCAGGACCTGAGACGAGGTGGTAGCGCCCAGGAGGGGTGACCAGGAGCGGAACGGAAGGCCCTAGGTGAGGCTGAGTGAGCCACAGCTCAGAACCAGTCACCGAGGTCCCTCTGCGTTTGTGTCCATTGTCACATCTAAGCTGAGTGTCCAGGGTGAGAGTGTGGGGAGACCCCCGCCTCCCGAAAGCCGGTGATGACAACAGTAGCAGCAGTGACCAGCAGGGGCTCTTAGAGGGCAGTGAGCGGCAGGGAATGAGTCCTGGCTGCGCCCTCCTGCTTGTCTTGGAGGATCTGGTTCTCATTCTTAACGTCCTCACATGCAAACCTCCTCTCCCCTTTTCCTGACAAGCGAGGTTGGACTTTGGGAGTGTGAGTCCTAAAACAGGGGTGCTCATCTCCCTGGGCCTCCTTGAGCAGGGCCCTGCCCTCTCCGAGCCTGCTTTGCTCTCTGCACCTTAGAGATAAAAAAATGTCCCCACCCATCCGCCCTCCACCGCTCACTTTGACCCTCAGCATTTTCCAAGGGCTCCGCACCCCCATCCTTCCTTCCCAGCCCTGCAGTGCACTACAGGCTCTGCGGTACCCCCAGGTGGCCGCCGTCCTATGGGGTCTGATGACAGTCCCGCAGCGGCTTGGCAGCTGTCCCCAGCTTGGCCCTTCAGGTGTACACGATGAGATTTATGGCCCTCCCTGGATGTCAGTGCCTGCAGGGGTGCCCAGGGCTTTGGGGCTTCAGTGCTCGGGCCCTGGTGCAGGGAGAGACTGTCCCTTCTCAAAGGGTCCAGGACACCGGTGGGCGGGGGGGAACACCATGTCCTCCAGCTCAGCAACTCCTCCTTTATAAAGTGACGGTTAGGACCGGAGTGGGCTCTCTTGGTGAAAGTCCAATGTCTAACCGATAAAAGTGAAACCACTCTGGGGGTTCAGCTCCACCCCCAGCTCCTTCCAGCTCTGACTTTCCTGGGGAATGTGCCCACTTCTTGCTTTACCCCCAGAGGACAGAGAGGCCGCTGATGGTGCTAACTCCCTGCTCACACTCTTGCACCCCAGGCCTGACTGCTGGGCCCTGGGCCATGAAGAACTGCCCCTTTCCCCCCCTGCAGCCCTATTTGCCCCCTCCCATTCATCGGGAGCCCGCGTTCCTTAGATATAGATGGGGAGGAATGACATTCTTTTAATGTCACCCACTTCAGCCCCTGATGGGTGACCAGGAGGTTGGGGAAGCAGAGGGCAGAAGGGAGCTTTCCTAGAGAAAGTGGGGTACAGGCCCCAGGGACCCAAAAGGGATGTTCCGGATGCACCATGGCCCCCAGAAGCTGCCCGAGGCCCCTGCCTGCCCTGCCAGCCACCCTCCCGCTGTGGCAAAAAGTCTAGGCAGGCTCTGCTGGCCCGGCTCCAAGCAGCTTCCAGATCTAATGGCCACAGTGCTGCTGAATTGCGTTTGGATGCCTTCCATCCCGTTTGTCTCCACACGGCATCACTCCTAAATCCCATCTCTGACGTCAAACCCCAGCTAATCGTGGAAACACATGCAGTTCTATAAACTCGGTTCTCTTGCTTCCCCTCCCAGGCAGGATGTCTCACCGTGGCCTCTGCCCGAAGGTGTCATCTGACCTCCCTCCCTGCATTGTCCGCCCACCCTTGTGACTGCGGGTCACCGCCGTCCCTCCAGCCTGGCCACCCTGCCCCTTGGAGCCTGAAGCTGTTTCTGCCCCCTGGTTGGTGCCTTTCCCCTATGATGCCCAGAGAGTCCCTGATGACCTTGGGCTCCCAGCCCGGGAGGCCCCTTGACTCCCTGGGCAGAACCTCGTGTTCTCGGTCAGCTGCAGGCCTCTCCTCTGGCTTTCCGGTGTGGGTTCTGGCTGGGCACCCTGCCTGAGGAAGGGAGGGTGACCTTCCACCCCAGGCCCAGGCCAGGGCTCCAGACGCAGGCAGGATACAGTGTGGGCCGTGCATCTTGTCCAGGGCTGGTCCCAGCACCCATGGCCTCCCTGATCACCATGCCAAGTGGCCTCCACTCTGATGCTGTCTGGCCCTGCTGTTTTCTCAACGATACCGATGAACACGGGGTTTGGGGGTCCTCTCCACAGTCATGAATACAGGGGTTCTGGAAGCCTAAGGCTTTCCTAGAGACCAGGGCCAGGTGCCATACTTGAGGCCCAATAGAGGGTCCGTCCCTGTCCTCCCTGGAGAGGGGCCATGGGGATGTGCCCATGGTTGGGGTTTGTGCGCAGTGGTCACCCACTTGTCTGGCCTGCCTTTCCCCGCGGAAGGGCTTCTCGAGACTTGTATTTTTTTCCTTCCCTCTCGCTGTGCCAGGCCCCTGTGGAAGCTGCCCTGTGGAAAGCGTAAAATATAATTCTGTCTAACTTATCACGACTCCAGCGGGGCTGGAGATGAAATGTGTGTCTGGCTCACACGCGCCCGGACAGCCAGAATGAGTCTAATAAGATTGTCGAGGGTTCAGCTGCTGGGTGAGGGGGTTCCAGGGACAGGCAGACACATAAATCACACCACCTTCTCCCGTGAGGGGGCTGGGGTCTGGCTCGACCAGAAAGAAAGCAAGGGGACCCTGCCATGTCCACCAGGTCCACCTCCTGGCTGCAGAGCCAAGCAGGACCTGCCAAAGGGCCATTTGCCCTTCGGACGTCTGTACCCTGGGTGCTGTCTCTCCCGGATGCAGTGGGTTTAGTGTCTGCACCTGGGGGGAGCGGCCCAGCCTGGATGCTGGGCCCATGTCCAGGCCGACGCCTGCCTTCCAGACCCTGCTCACCTGCTGACGGCTAGGCTAGCCGAGTGCTGCTAGGAACTGGGCAGAGCATTTATGTGTGTTACGTGAGAATTTCATAGCAGATACAAAGGGGAGATCAGAGATGAAGCAGTTTGCCCACAGTCACAGCTGGGAGGCGGCAGAAGCTCTGGCTGACTCAGTGTCCACGATTTTAATGGCCATGCTGATTGTCTTTCTCGGGTTATACACATGTCGCCCAACTGAACTGCTGCTCCCTTGTGAAAAGTCAAGTCATATAGGACATTTGCCCAAATGCCACCAACCTGAGATAACCCTCACCAGCATCCAGGGAACGTTAGGCCAGACTTTTTTTTCAAAGATTTTTTAAATTGGGGAATTGGGGAAGGGGACCGACCAAGTTGTTCTTCAATCTTCGTTGTGGAGGGAGCCAGTCGCCATCTGGCTTTCTGTCTGCAGCTCGTGGCCTCTAAGTTCAAGGTGCTGTGTTACAATCTTAGTTGCAGGTGGGCGTAGCACCATCCCATGCGGGAGTGAAACCAGCAGCCTTGTTAAGAGCGCACGCCCTATCCACTGAGCCATCCGGGCAGCAGCTCAGCTCAAGGTGCCGAATTCAGTCTTAGTTGCGGGTGGGCGTAGCCCACCATTGTACAGGCAGTCTTGTTGTTACACCAGCTGAGCCATCCTGCCACCTGTTGGCAGCTCAGCGACAGCTCAGCTCGGCGCAGCGTTCACTGGCCCATGTGGGAATCAAACCTGCGGCCCTGTTGCTCAGAGCACGCACTCTAAGCGAACTCTTAACCAACTGAGCCACTCGGCCCTCCCCCAGACTCTTTATACAGACATACAATCAGAGTAGTAATAACTTTTTAAAAAAATGGATCATAGTCTACATGCATTTAAAAAATAAAACCAAATTTTATTTTTCTTTTTTTTTTTTTTTTTTTTTTTTTTTTTATTCTGAACAACTTATTTATATTTTAAAATCAGGACATGTATACATGGACTAGACAGCATGGCTGACACTTAACACATAGTTCACACCGGTAAGCTTGTCACCAGCATTTAGTGTGCTGACACTAGTCCTGTAGTAAGAATAAATACTAGTGCTTTCGGGACCACAGTAGTGAGCAATAGTGTGGGGAAGGCACGACTCCCCAGGACTGACATGTGCACAGGGGTGGGGCGGGCACTGGACAGAAAGAAAAAGTGCAGAAGTAGAGATCTGAGCAGGAAATGTGTTCATACCATAGAAAAGCACTGCACGTTCCCCGAGGAGCTCCCAGGCTCCCTGTCACCTGTGGTGTGGCATGCAGGCCATCTCTGCTTCTGAGACACAGACACCCTCGTGAGGAGGAAGGCTGTCCTGGGCAGTGGGGACAGGCCTTTAGGTCAGAGAAAAGCTACTGTAGCTACAGCATTACTTGAACATCCCTAAACAATAAAGATGTTAATTGGCAAACAAGTGTACAAGCTGAACTGTTTTCCCATCCACCCTTTTAAGGATGAGCAGAGTCGATCACTTCATTACACAAGGTGATACACAAGCCCTTGACCGTGCTTCAGCAAGTGCAGTTAGGTTCCAACTGCCAAAATTTGTACTTACTGCTAAGAACTAACGTTTAATGTATTTCTCGAGTCAATACCAATGTCTAAGGACCCACTAAGCCAATAAGGGACTTTCATCTGTATGCTAGGCCCACGGTAATGGAACTTCTCCAGGGTTTCCAGCACACGTAACCCCAAGAAAAATGCAAGCGACCCTGTATAATTAGGTCCAGTCTAGGCAGGCACGGGAACCCAGTGAGCTGGCTGATCAGAGCTTCTCAGGCATGGATGTTGGTTGAATTGAGGATTCCAGAAGTAGCATCAGATTTGGAGGCCTTTGAAAGTTCTCGCTGAAGCCCAACAGTGGAGCTGTCAGAGAGGGACGGATCCTTCGCAAACTCAGAATAGGTGCTGGCAACAGAATTAATGCTGAAGTTGCGCTGGAGGGGGGCCGAGCTGGGGTACCCACCGCTCAGGATGCTGCCATTGAGCTCCAGGTTCTCCTTCTCGGCCCCATGCCGGCCAGCACGGGGGTTTTTTTTCCCTGAACAGGTAGAAGTGAGGACTGGCTTGCTGCCGGAAGGTGGAAGTCGAGACACTGGGGAGCGGTAAACTGTCCCCCCAAACAGAGGCCGGATGGTGCTGTTGGCCGTGGCGTTGGATACAGAAGTAGTATTCAGCTTGCGCACTTTGCCGGGCGTGGTGGGCGCCAGGCCTCGCCGCTTGCTGGGTGTGCGGGGCGCGCTGCCGTACAGCATCTCCGTCTCCGTCTGCTTTTTGTTCTTCAGTTGCCTCTCCTGCTTGGCTCGCTCTTTCTCTAACCGATGCATCTCCCACTGCGCTGTTACATACTCCCACGAACTTTTGCCCGTTCACCTGACAATGGCTTCGCGTGCTCCTGTTCGCACATTTCAATCTGCATCTTCAGCTCCTCTTCCAGCTTTGGGAGTGTTTTCTGGAGCTTGGCTCGTTGCTTCTCCTCTGTTGGAAGATTTCCTCCACGGTTTGGAATTCGGGTTGGATCTGAAGCTTTTCTCTCAAACTCTAAGAAAGCCTCCAGCTTTCTTCCCACTTCTGCACACCTTCGAAGAGGTCTTTGTGACTCTCATAGTAGTTTCTTAACCGCACAATCTCAGCATCATGGAGCTGGAGCAAGTTTTCTGTGTAATCCTCATCATAGTAAGGGGCGAAAGCCTGTCTCTGCTCCTGGCTGTAAAAACACTGGTCCCAGAACTGAGCCAGCTCTGTTCGAATCGCCTCGATCACTTTCTTCATGTTTTGCATTTTCAGTTCTTCCAAACGAACCACTTCTAATTGCAGCGCTTTCTTGACCTTGACCTTCGACCCAGTCATGACCATTGCCACAGCCTCTCTCTCTTCTGCCGGGATTTGCAGCCTGTCCCAGAGCTCCTGGATCTGAGCACGCAGCCCCTCACACACTGCTTCATTCTGGGATTTTCGCATTTCCAGCTGCAGTAGCAACTTTTGCAGTGTTGCAATATTCTCAAAGATAAACAAAGGCATCTTCATCTTCACACACCACGTCAATTTAGAAGCTTGTGTCTGGGGTGTGATCCTACTCTTCCATACACAGGATGATCTGTCTCTTCGTGTTGACAAACTCCTCATGCCTAGACGCCTTGGTCTCCCTCAAGGTTGCCACGTGCTGCCTGAACTGGTTCAGCTCCTCCAAGCTGGGGACCGAGGTGCTGTCGATGTCATAGTGGGGCACGCAGAGAACTTCACACAGCTCTTGGTCTTGTTCTTGAAGTCGTTTCAGCTCTTGTTTTCTTTCCTTTTTCTGTTTTCGCATCAGTTCTACCTGAGTGCGCACATCCTTTTCTAGTTGCAAGATCGTCGGCTCTCCTTCTTCCTGAAAAGGTTCAACCTGTAGCTCGCTGCACAGGGTATTCAACTCTTTCTGGCAGATGGAAATGCTTTTGATGAGCCTTTCCTTCAGGCTTTCCTCTTCAGCAATCATCATATCCAGGAGGTCCTTGATGTGCTTCTTTACAACCTCGGTTCTTTGTAACCGCTGGTCCTCGGGAATCCCAATTAATTCCCATATTTCCCGAAGGTGAGTCAGAGCTTTCTGGAGACACAGTACGGACTCCTCTGCGAGCACGTCACTTCTCCTCATGACGGACGCTCCCAGCCACCAGACGCCGAGGTCCCCGAACGACTCCGCGCGGAACCGAGAGCAGCAATCACCCTGCAGCACCAGCGAGGTCCGGTTCGCCGCTTCCCAAATTTTATTTTTCTTGAATTTAACCCAAGACACATCATCCATTTGCACTTACTACAACAAAACAAAACAAAATTGCTAAACTTCTGAAAAACATTTTTTAGTCATATATGATAATAGTTCCTAAAAGGTTGAAGTTAAGGGAAAAAAACAGAAAAGCTTTTTAAACAGCTTTATTGAGATATAATTCATATACCATGCATTTAAATTCATTCATTTAAAGTGTACAATTCAGTGGGTTTTGGTATATGACATTATTAATTTTAATTGTGGTAAATATGTAATATAAAAATTTCCAGTTTAATCATTTCTAAGTGTACGAGTCTGTGGCTTTGGTACATTTACAATGCTGTACAACCATCACCACTATACGATTTCTAAAAGTTTTTTTTTTTTTTGAGGTCAGTGTCACTGACCCTCATATGTGGGACCCGAACCAGGGCCACCAGCTTCCCAAGCCAGTGCTTAACCACCACACCACTTGGCCGGCCCTCTAAAATTTTTTAATCACCCAAATAGACACTCCATCATTATTCTTTTTTTTTTTTTGAGGGCAATGTTAATGGCCCGCATATGTGGGACCGAACTGGGGCTGCTGGCTTCCCAGGCCAGCGCTTAACCACCGCGCCACTCGGCCGGCCTGACACTCCATCATTATTTTTTTTTTTTTTTTTAAAGCAAGGAACAATCCTCTTCAAGGCTTCAGAGAGAGATTAGCTCTGTCAACTTTTTTTTTTTTTTTTTAAAGATTTTATTGGGGAATTGGTGGAGGGGAACAGCGTTGGGGAATCGGGGAAGGGGAACAGACAAGTTGCTGTCTTCTTGTTCTTCAGTTTAGTTGCGGAGGATGTTGCTTCACTGTTGGTATCGTCATTGCGCTCTTCCCGGATGAGGCAGATCGGTCGCTGGCCTCTGGATGTCGCTCACCGCGGCTATTGGCAGCTGACGCTTGGCTGCCAGCCGCTCACGCTGGCTGCGGGCCACTCACTGCAGCCTATGGCAGCCCACTGCAGCAGGGGCTGCAGCCCACACCATCACTGGGGCTCGCACAGCCCAGCTCCAGGTGGAGCTGTTGTTAGCTGTAGAGGGCAGTGTCACTGGCCCTCATGTGGGATCCGAACCGGGGCCGCTGGCATCCCAAAACCAGCGCTTAACCAATGCGCCACTCGGCCGGCCCCACTCCATCATTATTAAACAATGACTCCTCATTCCTCCATCTCTCCAGGCCCTGGTAACCTCTAATCTACTTTCTGTGAGAAAAAAAGCTTTTGAAAGGTTGAAATCATTAATTTTTAAATTAATAAACTTTATTTTTAGAATAGTTTTAGGTTCACGGCCAAATTGAGAGGAAGGTACAGAGATTTCCCTCATATGCTGGGTCCCTACACATACACAGCCTTCCCCATCATCACCATCCTGCACCCACATGGTCCATGTGTCACAACTGATGACCCTGTATGCACACATCTTTATCACCCAGCATCCATAGTTTCTATTGGTGTCACTCTTCGTGCTGTACATTCTCTAGTCTCTGACAAATATGTAATGACATGTAACCACCATTATCATATCACATAGGGTAGCTCTACTGCCCTAAAAAGTCCTGGGCTTCAACGAATCATCCCTCATTAATCTTTTTAACCTATGCATCCATAAGGAACCAACTCCCATGCAATGGAAATTGAGGAAATTATCATCCACCTCTATTCATTCTTCCATTCTCAGTTTTTGTTAGTTATGTTATTATTTGTATAGACCGTCAAGGTTTTTCTATTCTATCCAATAACCATAATTGCCCCAATTTCAAAAATATTAACTCATTATTCACCAGGAGACCTCCACTGAGGAACTTATTTTGATTTATCTTTTGTTTGGTTGGATGTCAGCATCAGATAATTTTTTTAAAGACCTTATGGATATCTAAGCTCCCACCCGGAAAGTCGTGTTTCAGTTTGTCTATTAACATTATGCTCAGAGGACAGTTTAGCTGGATATAAACTTCTGGTTCATAATTTCTTCCTCTTAAAACTGTAGAATCTGGGGCCGGCCGAGTGGCGCATTGGTTAAGCGCTGGTTTTGGGATGCCAGCGGCCCCGGTTCGGATCCCACATGAGGGCCAGTGACACTGCCCTCTACAGCTAACAACAGCTCCACCTGGAGCTGGGCTGTGTGAGCCCCGATGATGGTGTGGGCTGCAGCCCCTGCTGCAGTGGGCTGCCATAGGTTACAGTGAATGGCCCGCGGCCAGCGTGAGCGGCTAGCAGCCAAGCGTGAGCTGCCAATAGCCGCGGTGAGCGACATCCAGAGGCCAGCGACCGATCTGCCTCATCCGGGAAGAGCGCAATGACGATACCAACAGTGAAGCAACGTCCTCCGCAACTAGACTGAAGAACAAAAAGACAGCAACTTGTCTGTTCCCCTTCCCCAATTCCCCAACGCTGTTCCCCTCCACCAATTCCCCAATAAAATCTTTAAAAAAAAAACAAAAAAACAAAAAAAAAAAAAAAAAAAAAAAAGTAGAATCTGGATCCACTGTTTTCTGAAATTGTGGGGCTATGGAGGACTCTGATTCTCCTCAATCCATCTCCCTATGCCCCCTAATTATCTGGTTCTTTCTTTATCCTTTAAGTTCAGTAACTTTTTTAGGATGTCTTGGTTTTCATTACACCATTAATGTTCCCTGGACCACAGAATGGCAGTTAATCTGTAGAGCCAAGTCTTTTTTTATTTCAGGGAGTTTTTCCATTGTATAGTTGGATACTTTATTCCCTCGTTCCAGGATCTTTTTTTTTTTTAAAGAATCACACCAACTATGTATATACTGGGTTTCCTTTTGCCTCCCAAAGCTGTCATTTTGTCTTATTAGTCTTCTCCATTTAATCTTGTGTGATTTCCTCCAGCCCACCCACCACCTCTCTACTTGTCACACTGTGCTTTGTCTATTTATTCATTGCTTATAATATGGTTCTTAAAATAATATGTGACGTATTTATTTTTCTTTCCTATTTTTCCCTTGAGCTCTGTGAGCTCACCTGTCAGCTTTCATTTCTTTCTATTGCCCAATAATTTCTTTGTAAATTTCCTATGTCTCCTTTCTTCCACCTCTTTGCCCCCACTAGTTTTTAAGAGATTATATCTGTAATTTCTCTGAGTTGATGGAGAACTATTCTTCTCAAGTCTTTCTGTATTTCTCTGGATGATTCTTCTCATGATGTATGTTCTTCATTTGCTCCCCGACTCTTAATCCATAGGACTCATGGGGGTTCCTTTCTGATTATGATTCTAAATAACAGTGTGCGGAAAATATAGGCAGTGATTTGGAGCAGTCTGCAGATGCATTTTGGGCTTATTTATTGTCTGGAAGACTCTCTTCCCAGAGCTGTTATTTATTCCGTGTCCTGGAATCCCATCTCTTTCAGATGTCAGGGTTCACATGCTCGCCGTGGCTCATAGCAAAGCTCTTTAATCCTTTGACTCGCTACCACCTCTCCGTCCCTCCCAAGCCTCACGTCACTCCTGGCATCTCCCTTAGCTTCTGTCGTAGAAATGGCCCATTGGCATGAATTTTCTGTCAGGTCTTACTCTTCTTCCATTCCACAATGTAAAATCGCATCTCTGCACGTACCACATTGTTCACAGCAGCAAGGGCCCAGCAACCATGGAACCGTTAAGTCAATTATAGTATATTCTTCCAGTGAAATCTAGAGAGAGTGAGAATGAACAATGTACAACCATGAGCAACAACGTGGAGGAATCCCGTGACCATAAGGTCGATCAGAAGCCCGAAGCAAAGGTGCACACCCAGTATGAAGCCGCTCATTGTATAGGTTAAAGACAGTTGGATATTGGCAATTCATCGGCCTCAACCTAATATCAAGGATAAAAACAGGTGAAAGGCAGGACAGTGGTTGTCTGAGGTTGGGGAGATGTGACTAGAAGGGAGCACAGGAAGTAGGGGGACCCTGGGGTCATTAATTTTCTGTCTTGCCCTGGGTGCCGGCCATATGGGCGTGTTCACGCTGTGAAAACACATCTCTGCTTAGGGTATGTGCACTTTGTTATGTGTGCATGATACTTCAGTAAAAAGTGAAAAAGCAGGGAGACCTCTCCTCCCCTGGGGGGCCTCCACTGCTCTAGATTTCATCATTCGACAAGGACCGTGGCCAGGCCCTTGAGGACGTGGTCTGGTTGGGGTCGGGGCCCTTGGGCGCTCGGCGTGTGCCTCCCTCCCAGAGCGGACTTCGTGGTATCTGGTTTTGCCTGCCCTTCACGGGTTGTGGTTTGGAGGTACAGCGATTTCCTCGTTTCGTCAGCCATGCTGGCTTTTCTCGATCTTTAGTGGCTTTGTTTTCAAGGGAGGACACTAGAACGGAAATGCTTCTATTCTACCATCTTCAACAGGAAGCCAGGATAGATTGCTGAACTGACGGCTGTGGGCATAGCTGGGAGGAAACAGGCCTGCCTTTCTTTCTTAATGAAACAAAATGCCGGGGCTTGATGAGCCAAGAGATCTGACTGTCGGCCCTTTTGGGTGACCTCCTTGAAAGACAGAAATGAGCGGCCAGTATTCAGAGGTCACTTCCGTCCATGCCCTGAGCTCTGCTCCCGTGCCAGGAGTGTCCTGAGGCGGTGCAGGGCTCTACAGGCTTCCCAGAGGGGAGCCCCTGGCAGGCATGGGGGACCCCAGGCTTTCTAGGGGGCTGCTGGGAAGGACAGCGTTTGCTTCCATGTGGAAATGCTGATTGTGAAACTCATGCTTTATGGTCACACTTTGTCTGGCGAGTGTATCTTTCTTTTCTCCCCTGGGAAAGAGGGACCTCCTGGGAGCTGGTGACAGTCTCTTATCACCCTGCCTTCACCCTGCTTCTGACACTGAATTCCATGGGCATGTGGGTGGGCAGTCATGGTTGGCTGCAGGGAATGGCCTGACCTCGGCCTTGAGCTTGTTTTGCCCCATGGCGAGTGTCTGCAGGGTGGCCTCAGCATGTCCGCCCTGTCCCGTCCTCTCCGGCGATGCTGGGGTGCACCGTGGGAGGTCACTCCAGCTGTGCATCGTGTTCCTGCCTTGAGGCCTTTGCTTGTGCTGTTCCTTCTACCTGAGCGTGTCCTCCTCACACTTGCTCTGCTGAGCAGACCCCACTGAGGCTGGGAAGCCCGGCTCACGTCGTTTTAAAGCGTCACACCTCACAAAACCTTTTCCAAGTGCTCTCTGGACTGAAGGACAAACACCACCCTGGCAGGTGCTCTCATCTCATCTCACTGACACTCGTGGTAACTCTGGATGCCAGGTGGTATCCCATTCGATGTATGGAGAGGCTCCGTGGGCACACTGACTTGTCCTAGGGGGGGAGGGGTCACATGGCTGGTAAAAGCATCATCAGGTTTTGAACGTGGATCCTGGAGTGGAGTTCCACCTGTGACCCACCATCACGTTTTGTGTCACTCCTAGAGTTCTGAGTCCTCTCTCCCGTTACTAGTCACCGTCCCCTGAACTCTAGGTGACACTATTTGTTTTGTTCTCTCCTGTTCCCTGTCCTGTCTGTGTACCTGTGCACCTGTATGGCTCTTTGGCTTCCCTTAGGGGAGCATGGCCACCTCTCTTGGCTGGTTGGCAGTCCGTCCAGGTGTCAGGTTGGATGCCCTGCTGACCCAGCCAAGCCCAGGGAGGAGGTGACATCCTGGGGGCTCTGGGCATCACTTCTCTCTCCGGTGGCATCTGCCCCTAGCCAGACTGGAGCAGGGCCTCAGAGAAGTTGGGTCTCAGAGTCGAGTAGGGGCAGCCCCTGCTTTCTTGTCCTCCTGGACAGTTTCGGCTCGGGCCCCAAACCCCCGTGCCCTCTCAGTGTTGGGCTTAGAGGAAGGTTAGTGATGATCTGTTTACACTTGAGCATGACCTCTGGTGACCTCAGCCACTCCTGTGATAAGTTTTTGGGTTCGGGTTGCTTAGGGAAGAGACAGGACAGGACCAGGAGGGGCAGTAATCACCAGCGTTATTGGGTGGCACTTGGGTAGGGTACTGGAGAGAGAAACTCCTTCCCATTAAGAGGCCTTCTGGGTAGGTGATGTGGGACCACCATCCGGAGGGGAGGGGCGTCGGACAGGAGGCTGCCCTGTCTGAAGCACCATGGCGAGCCTTTGGGTCACAGAACTCCCTTGTTTGGGGTCTTTTATGGGCATGGGGGTTGTCTTAGCTATGGCTACCCGATGTGGGGTGCAGTTTCATGGCGTATGTAAAGTAGATGAACCCTAATTGGATAAAAAGATGATTATGTGGACTGTATTTAAAAGCAGGCGGAGGTGTGAGAATTTGAGTTCAGTGCGGGGGCTTTGAGCGTAGTTCTACCTGCTGTAAGGGGGTGAAGAACAGGGGGATTGCTTTAGGCTAATAATACAGGCCGTCTCAGGCCCATTTATGTAACGCCTCCCCCCGCAGTCTCTCTTCCTAGGTGGTTTATTGAAGAATTTCTTTCAGCCCTGTGTACCGATTGTCCCAAGAGTTCCTGTATATTCGATTTCCCCAATCTTGTTAGACATCCAGTAATGCATTAGTGCCCGGGGGATGTGCAGGCCTCGTACAGATGGTGCCTCAGGGAGGCTGTCTGCCTGCTCAGCCCCCGTTCTTATCACATAGCCGGTGTCCTGCCTCTGGTGGCTGTGAATCCTCACTGACTACTGTCTGTGGCGGGGTCCTTCTGAAATATTATATAAAACACTTCTGATTCTGCTGCTACCTATTTTGGAACCCTTCACCCAGCTTCCAGTTAATAGCGTGTAATCTCTCGGGGGTAGGGGGTGGTAACCAAATATATTTACAGCAAAGTCCCCGCCATCTAGAGGATAGATTATGATGGGTGATTTTATTTTCCAGATAAGTGGAAGTATGCCTCCTTCAAGCATTACATTAAAAACAATACATTGATGGCTTGAGGTGCAAGTCTTCATCAGATGTATTCTTTGCCATCTTAAGTAGAAGCTACTATGAGTACATTGTTTATTTTTAAAATGGCTTTATTGAGAGGTAATTCACATGCTGTGCAATCCGCCCATTTATCTCATTTCTCTCTTCTACCTCCAAGACCTGGACCAGTGTCCTCCACAGAATAAGGTGTTAATAGCTCTGATTAGATTAGGCTGAAACCACACCTAAGGTCACCTCTTTTGGAGGACTCAGAACCTTCTTTCAGGAAGCAGCGACGCCATCTGCACCGAGTGACATGAGCAGAGCTGATTGTCCCAACACTGTAGTGTCCCTCATGTTTAAATGTCTCGCATCGACTTTTCCTAGTTCCGTTTGTCCTGCCTCCTCTCCCACGGCCAGCCATCCTTACGGGCTGCCATCTCCGAGCCTGCCCCCAGCAGCTCCCTGGACCCGGGAAACTGAGGCTGCGGCTTGTTAGAACTGCACATCAAACAAGAGCATGGTGCTGTTTGCTCTTAGGAGATGTGACACCCTCCCAGCGCCGGCCCTCACTAGTAGAACAATCCTTTATTTCCCCGTGGCGGAGAGTTACAAAGCCCTCTACACGACTGCTTAGCAAGCAAGGACAGTGGAGGCTGGGGAGGTGAGGGAACTTGCCCAAGGTCACACGGTGGGCCCTTCCTCTGTGCTCTGGTCCCCACCAGCTTTGGCAGAAAGTGACTCTCCCGTGTTTTCTCTCTCCCTCTCTCAGGGGTCCTTGGTGAATTCTGTCATGGTTATTTAAGGAACCTCGCCTAGAAGTCCCAACGTGCAGTTCCCCATCGACGGGAAGGCTTGGACTCCAAGATGATTATAAAGGAATATCGGATTCCTCTGCCGATGACCGTGGAGGAGTACCGCATTGCCCAGCTGTACATGATACAGGTGGGTCGGGGGCTCTCGCCTCCCGCGTGGGGGTGGGGTGGCGCTGTGGCTCTCACAGCACAGTGTCTGCCCGGCGGGCCTCTGGCAACGGTCTGAACTGCCCTGGAGCCTGGCTGGCAAGCATGGCGCCGGGCCCACAGTGGTGCACCTTGGTTGTTTGTGGCATTGGATGGTCTCGCCAGTGCTGTATTCACAGCATTGCACGCCCGTCATCTCACTCATCCAGATATGGTCCTCGTGTTTAGTTGGCTTGTGCCGCTGTAACCAAACACCACAGACTTTGTCCCACAGTTCTGGAGGCTGGGAAGTCCCGGTCCAACGTACGGACAGATTTAGTGTCTGGTGAGGGCTCTCTCTCCCTGGCTCGCAGCTGGCTGCCTTCTCACTGCGTCTTACCTGGCAGAAGGGGGCTCTCTGGGGCCTCTTTATAAGAGCCCTAATCCCATCATGGGGACGCCACCCTCAGGATCTAATCACCTCCCAAAAGCCTGAAGCCTTAGTCCCGTCCCATTGGAGGTTAGGGCTTCCCCATATGAATTTGGGTGGCGACAGAGAAATTCAATCCGTAACAACCCATTTGACAGACAGGAAGGTGCGAGGCGTAGACAAGTGAAATGACTTGCCCAGGAGCACACAGCCTGCCTCCCGGCTCCAGGGCCTCACCTTCCTCACTACGCTGGGCCGCCCGTGAAACAGCAGGGTCAGCTTCGTGGCTGGTTTACAGAGTCATGAACGAGTTTGAGGACGACAGCTTCCTGTGACAAGCCAGAGAATGCCACACAGACATTGCTGGCTTCCCTACTCAGTGCCTGTCTAACCTGGAGCATGGGACGTGGAGCCCAGGACGTGGCTGTGACCCAGACGTGAGCACAGCCCTCGGTTTCCGGGGCCTTGCTCAGTGGGGTCCCCGTCTCAGGTTCCCTCTCAGCGTCTTGCTCGTCCCCAGCGCCCCAGCGCCTTGCCCAGCCCGGCAGCTTCGCTCCCAGCCGAAGGTCTGAGCAGGACCTGCTCTCGGCTCAGGTCTGGCTCCTGTGGGCACGTGGATGCCTCGGTCCAGCCTCCGGCCGTGCTGCCCGCCCATCACCCTCTGCGGCTGTCAGTGCAAGGAGAGCCCGGGCCGGCGGGGCCTCCACCGTCAGGCCTGGGTTTGCTTGGTGGCTCTCACCCTTCAGCCCAGGTCCCGGGAATTAGCGACAAGCTCCCTGCAGAGCCCTGGCCCCCAGCTCCCTTCCGGCAGGAGCTTGATGGCGCTGCTAGAGTTGGACCAGGCTCCCAACATGGAAAGCTTGACTGAGACGAGAACAGAAGGCAAACTCAGCTGGGGGGCTGTTTGCTCCGAGCTGCTTCAGACGCACCACTCAATTCCCTCTTGAACCACTTACTCCGTAATTATTTCTAGAGAGTGGGGAGAGAAGAGACATCCCCCAGCCCCCTCAGCTCTGAGCACCCTGGAAATCACTCAGCCTGTTCGAGGACACGGCTGATCTGTCAGAGCCACTGTTTGTCCGGCGGCATCTTGATTCCCATCCAAGCCAGGGGAGCCCAGACCACAGCAGGCAGCCCCTTGACTCCATGTGGCCTGCTTGGGGGCGGGGGGTGCAGGGCATCAAGATCCCAGGGACTGACTTTTAGCTTCTAGGATAGCCAAAGCTGTTTTGAGCATTTTTTAAAAAAGATTTTATTGGGGAATCAGGGGAGGGGAACAGACCAGTTGCTGTCTTTTTGTTCTTCAGTCTAGTTGCGGAGGACGTGGCTTCACTGGCCCATGTTGGTATCGTCATTGCGCTCTTTCCGGGTGAGGCAGATCGGTCGCCGGCCTCTGGATGACCACTCATGGCAGCTATTGGCAGCTCACTCCAGCTGCCAGCCGCTCACGCTGGCTGCCGGCCACTCACTGTAGCCCATGGCAGCCCACTGCAGCAGGGGCTGCAGCCTACACCATCACCGGGGCTCGCACAGCCCGGCTCCAGGTGGAGCTGTTGTTAGCTGTAGAGGGCAGTGTCACTGGCCCTCATGTGTGGGATCCGAACCGGGGCCGCAGGCATCCCAAACCAGCTCTTAACCAATGTGCCACTCGGCTGGCCCTGTTTTGAGCATTTATTCAGCTCTGACTCTGGGCTCCCCAAAAACATCTGCCATCTTCACCCCATCTTTTGAAGCACTTTTTGTTTTGTTTTTAACATCTATCCTATGCCTCTAGTTAATGCAAGACATTTCATGGTTTCATGGGCTCCTACGTGATGCCTCCTATGGGCCCGGGGCTACCTGTGTACTCTCCACTGCCATCTGCCTGCTTGTCAAGGCCAACCCCTCCTGTTCCTGCTCCCACATTTGTCTTGCCTGCCTCGGGCCCCGAGTTCCCAGGGTCTCCATTTACTATGCAGGTGACAGATAAGTGCGTTATCTCCATTGCATGCCGGTTTCACGGGGGTGAACATATATCAGAGCTCATGGCTGTCAGCTTATATGGTTTGTTGTATGTCACTCAGACCTCAGTAGAGCTATTAAAAAGATAAGTTCGAGTCACCAGACTTTTCTGTGCCGGGCCAGGGCCGAGGGCTGGGTTACAGAGATGAATGGAAAGTGCTTCCTGATGTCCACGCACGTGAGATGGGTGCATATGCAGCCCACTGCATGCAGGCCTGAGGGAGCAGCGAGGTCCGGGAGGTGTGGACAGGACACAGACGTCCCCAGGCTTCGGGCCCGTGCTCCTGCAGTGTGTCCATTCTGGGCTGGGCCTTACGGGATGACAAGGCCTTCAAGGAAGGCAGCTCCATTTTTGTGGGAAGATCAAGACCTTAGTTCATTTCCCACTAGGCTCGTTGACCAGCTGGGGTTGCAGCTACGAACGGGCCTGCTTTCTGAACCAGCTGTCTGCTCGGTCAGGCGGTGAACAAGATGGAATGAGCTCACGTGTCAAAAGCCTTGTACCGTGCCTGACCAGTGCTCAATATACATGTTGTTAAAGGTTTAAACAAACAAACAAAGTGGGCCTGGCTGGGAGAGAGCCTTCCATTGTAGGAGGGGCCCAGCAAATGCTTAACTCAGAATAAGCCACCAGAGGCGCTTGGTCAGGACCCTGGACAGTTCTAAGAGCTGCTCCTTGGGGGTTTTTGGTCTTTGCCCATCTTACCCTTTTCATCAGCCCCAGAGTTTCTGGAGGGGATGCTCCTCCACCACCCACCCTGGGAGCCTCCCGATTTTGAAGGGTCCTGGCTTCATCAGGTCTGTGCTTTCTCTGCACCAGGCCTGAGGTGCCCCAAGGCCCCAGGCCCTGGGGAGGGAGAGGACAAGGTTCCCCACCCAGCCCTTGCAGGCAGAATAGACCGGGCTCATGGGTCAGGCCTCACCTGGGTGTGAGGGCCCCTGGGGAGCCGGGCCTGTCTCTGCTGCTCACCTGCTATCTCCACGAGAGACACCACGGCACAGCTTACGGAATGGCTGGCAGGGAGAGCTTGGTCCTAAGTGGCGGGATGGACAGTCACAGCTGTGCCGGGGGAGACCAGCCCCTTCAGATGCCATCACTGGTGGGGAGCCAGGGATTAGCCCTTTGGGATGCCAGCCCCCAACTGAGGTAGGTGCCCAGGCTCGGAAGGAACGGGTGACAGTTGGGACCAGAATCCATTTATTCATCTGACCAATCTTTACTAAATGCCTAATGTGCAGAGGCACCAAAGTGCTATGTGGCGATACAGGCTGGGGCCAGACTGGGTCACAATGGCTCTGCCGCTGCTAACTGTGGTCCTTGCAGCCCACTGTATCCATCTCCTTTGAGGGACCATAGCCATCTCCCCCACAAGCAATGATGGTAGCCTGGGTGCCAAGGGCCTAACATATGTCACCTGCTTTAATCCTCACCATACCTCATCATACCTGTAGAGGTTGTGTGATTTGTCCCCATCTTACAGATGAAAGTTTGAGGCTCAGAGATGTCAAGGAACTTGCCCAAGGATGCACAGCAGGACCACTGCAACCAGGCTTTGTCTGCAGGTGTGGCTGGCTGCCTCTTGGAGATCTCCTGGTCAGCCCCAGCTCTTACCTCCTCTGAAGTCACAGCTATTGAGGGATGGAGCAAGATGGCTCACCCCCAATAGCCTCCAAAGCCTGTGTGCCCTCCCCTGCCCACCCCCCCCACAGGTCTACCCTGCTCCTCACCTCACACATGTACATATCTGCATGAGGTAACCTTGCAGGTGGCCGGGCCAGGGTCAGTGTGGTCAGCTGCCTGCCAGCGAATGTGCTGGCTGCACAAAGCTGTGTGGCGGAGGGCTTGGCTCTGCAGTGGGGGTCAGGTAGGGGCTGGGTGGGAGGCGGCGAGGGGCCCACCTGTCTGGCAGGTGTGGGATCATCAGGGGGCTGTTCCCGTCTTTCCCACAGGTGGGCTGAGGCTCACTCACAGGAGGTGATGGTGGGCGCTCACCCAGCTGGTTGACTAGTTTCCCCAAAAAACTTACAACCTCAGACTGTGACCTCATTTGGAAATAGGGTCTTTGCAGATGGAATTAGTTAAGGATCTTGAAATAAGATTGTTCCAGAGTTAGGGTAGGCCCTAAATCGGATGACTGCTGTCCGTATAAGAAGAGGAGGACAGAGAGACGGGAAGATGGCCATGTGTTGAGGGAGGCAGAGACTGAAGTGAAACGGCCACAAGCCAAGGACGCCTGAGGCCAGTGGAACCTGGAGGAGGCAAGAAGGACCCTTCCCTGGAGCCTCCGAGAGCTGCTGGGGTGGCCATACTGGCTTTCCCCAGGTGGGGAGTCCGAGGTCACCTGAGGCCAGGTGTGAGGGCCCCTCCCCATCCCACTCCCTCTGCAGCCTTGCCCGTCCGTTCCCCACCCTAGGCTCCCTGGCGGGCTGGGCATTCCTCCTCAACCTTCCAAGACTCCACGTGGCCCTGGCCCCTCACACCTGCACGCCCTCTTCTCATTGAGCTGCCCGGCACCCCGGATGTGTTCATGTCCTGGGGCTGTCATGACAAAGCACCATGAACTGGGTGGCTTAAAGCAGCAGAAGCTTTAAGCTTCTCTCACAGCCCTGGAAGCCAGAAGTCAAAGTGTCAGCATGGCCTCCCTCTGAGGCTCCAGGGGAGGTGGCTGCCCGCCCTCCCGCAGCCTCTGGTTCATACTGGCTTTCCTCCGCTGTGGCTGCGTCGCTGCAGTCATTGCCCGGCGGCGTCACTGTGCGTCTTCCCTGTGTGTGTCTGCTCTCTGTTTCCTCTCATTAGGCCCACTCTAATCCAGTAGGACCTCGTCTTAACTAACTACATCTGCAAAGACTAGTTCCAAACAGGCTTTCCATCTGAGGGTCCAAGTGGACACAAATTTGGGGAATGCTACTCAAACCATGATACCAGGGCTTGGCAGGTAGGCGCCCCCCATCCCCCTACACTTAGAGTTTTGGAAACTGAGACCAGAGAGAAGCAACTTGTCCAGGATGAGAGGGAGTTGGTCACAGAGTTGGAACTAGTGTGCACTTAATTTGCTCCATAAATATGTATCAAGCACCTACTGTGTGCTGAGGTGTGTTCCCTCAAGAGCCCGTGTGTGGGCCAGCGGGCCCTGGCATCAAACAGGTGCTGAGTTCAAACCCCGGCCCTGCCATTTAGTGACAGGTACCTCGGACAGGTCCCTTTGCCTCTCGTGGCCTTCACCTTCCCATCTGTAGATTGGGGGTAAGAGTCGTGCTGCACCTTCCTCCAGGGGCAATTACTAAAGGGGAAAGAACATGCAAAGCACTTAGCACAGCCACTAATTAACGAAGCGACTGCAGGAGATGGGAGCTGAGACAGTGTCCAGGAAATGGCTGCTGCTTTCATTACGGAATCTGGGCCGCATTCCAGGCGCTCCTTTAAGGAGTGAGGGACAGTGCGTCCCTGCTCTGACTCCATCTGGGACCCCACTCAGGGTCTTTTTTTTTTTTATTTCCTGAAGGAAACTAGTGGCTCTGGGCCACAGAGATATAGCATGTCTTTGTGCCCTAGAGAGGGGCCATGCTGTTGGGAGTGCCTGTGTGCCTGTGTGTGTCATAGGTATGTGCACTCAGAGGTGTGTGTGTGTGTGTGTGTGTGTGTGTGTGTGTGTGCACCGCTGTTCAGGAAGCTGACCGAAGATGGCCTTGGCGATGCGGTCATGTCACCCTGGAAACAGACACTGGGCTTAAAGTCACCAGCATCTCAGCCGTGAGGGTTTCTGTATAAGCAGAAACCTGAGCACTGGGGCAATAGGGAGGACCCTCATGACAGAGGGACACTTAGAGGTGACTCAGGCATCATAGCTCGCAGGCGGTGCCTCGAGGCCCCTTCCAACTCCCTGCATTTGATATCTCTGAAATCTCAGTGAGTACGAGAGACAGGATTGGTTTTTGTGCCTGTTTGTTTTGTTGTATACACCTTTATTGAGATGTGAGTTGCCTACCACATGATTTGCACTCTTAAAGTGTGCAGTTTACTGGTTTTTAGTAAATCCACGGAGTTATAAAACCATCACCACAGCCAGTTTGAGGATATGTTCATATCCTCAAAAAGAAACTATTTTCCCCTCCCCTCCCCTCCCTATCGCTGGGCAACCAATGATCTACTTTCTAACTATGGATTTGCCCATTCTGGGCACCTCATGTAAATGGGATCACACATTATGTGGCCTTTCCTGTCTGGCTTCTTTCACTGAGCATCATGTTTTCAAGGCTCATCCATGTGGTAGCAGGTCAGTGCCTCGTTCCTGTTTACGACTGAGTGATAGTCCACCGTGTAGATATAATTTGGTAATCTATTTTTCAGTTCTTGGACATTTGGGTTGTTTCTACCTTTTGACTGTTGTAAATAGTGCTGCTATGAACATTCATGTACAAGTTTCTGTGTGTGGATATATGTTTTCATTTTCTTAAATGTATACCTAAGAGTGGAACTGCTGAATCATATGGTAGCTCTGTGCAACGTTTTCGGAAACTGCCAAACTATTGAGTTGGCAGAAAAGTCATGATGTATTTTTTTCTGTGTTTTTCATTGCCAAAATGCGTCATGACTTTTCTGACAACCCAATATTTTCCACAGCAACTGTACCGTTTTATATTCTCACCAGCCATGTATGAGGGTACCAGTTTTTCCACATCTTCACCAACACTTGTTAATTGTTTGTCTTATTAGCCATCCTGGTGGGTGGGAGGTGGTAACGCATTGTAAGTTTGATTTGCCTTTTCCTGATGACCAGTGACTTCGAGCATCTTTCCAGGTACTGGTTGGCCATTTGTGTATTTTTTTTTTGGAGAAATCTCTATCAAAGTCCTTTGTCCTCTTTTGGATTGGGTTATTTCTTTGTTGTTGAGTTGTAAGAGTTTTTTATATGTTTTGCATCCGAGTCCCTTATCAGATATATTATTTACAACAGTTTTCTCCCATTCTGTGGATTGTGCTTTCACTTTCTTGATAGTATCCTTCGATGCACAAAAGTGTTAAAATTTTGATGAGGTCTAGTTTATCTCTGTTTTTTTTTTTTCTGGTTGCTTATGCTTATGGTATCATATTTAAGAAACCATTATCAAATCCAAGGTCATGAAGATTTGCTCCTATGTTTTCTTCTAAGACTTTTATAATTTTAGCTCTTACGTTTCAGTGTTTGATCCATTTGAGTTCATCTTTATGGTGTGAGGTAGGGGTCCAACTTCATTCTTTTGCAGTGAATAGCCAATTGTCCCAGCTGCATTTATTAAAAAGATTTTTTTTGCCCATTGAATGGTCTTGGCATTCTTGTTGAAAATTAATATATGTGTAGTACATAGATATTTGGGTTTATTTCTAGAGTCCTGACTCTATTCCATAGATTTGCCTATGCTATGCCAGCGTCACATCATTTTATTTTATTTTTATTTTTTTTTGAGGGCAGTGTCACTGGCCCTCACATGTGGGATCTGAACTGGGGCTGCTGGCCTCCCAAGCCAGTGTCCAACCACTGCGCCACTCGGCTGGCCTGCATCACATCATTTTGATCACTGTATTTTTGTTTGTTTATTTGTTTGTTTGTTTTGAGGGCCGTGTCACTGGCCCTCATATGTGGGACCCGGACCGGGACCACTGGCTTCCCAAGCCAGCACCCAACCATCGCGCCACTTGGCCAGCCCTGATCACTGTATTTTTGTAGTAAGTTTTGGTATATGAGTAGGAAAATGTGAATGTTCCAACTTTGTTTTGTTTTCAAGGTTGTTTTGGCTATTTCAAATCCCTCTCAATCTCATATGAATTTTAGGATGAGTTTTTCCATTTCTGCTACAAAAAAAGGCCATTGGGATTTTTATAAGGATTGCATCGGATCTGCAGATTGCTTTGGAGAGTATTGACATCTTAATAATATTAAATCTCCCAGTGTATGAAAACAGGTGTCTTTCCATTTATTTAGGTCTTTCATTTCTTTCAGCAATGTTTTATAGTTTTCAGCATACAAGTCTTTCACTGCCTTGATTAAATTTATCCCTTGGTGTTTTTATTCTTTTGGATGCTATTGTAAATGGAAATAATTTCCTAATTTTTTTTGTATTGTTTTTGCATGTTGATTTTTGTATCCCACAACTTTGCTGAATTCATTTAGTAGGTCTAACAGGATTTTAAGGGGATTTTTGAGGTTTCTCTGTATGAGATTATGTCATTGACAAATTGAGATAGTTTTACTTCTTCCTTTTCTGTTTGGGTGCCTCTAATTACTTCTTTTTCTTGCCTAATTTATCTGGCTGGGACCTCCAGTTCAATGTTGCATAGAGGTGAGAAAGCAGACATCCTTATTTTATTCCTGACCTTGGGAACACTTTCAGTCCTGGGACAGACAGGAGTCAGAATGGAAGAGGTTGCAAGTGCAATGCTGAGGCTCAGCGAGAACTGTGGCCCGTTCAGTCTCCTGCAAAAGTGCTAGGGCACGTGGAACCTGTGTCTGGATTTGGGGGTCCCGAAGTGAACAGCAGGAGCCAGGCTGGTTGGCCACAGCCCCTCTTGCCAGTCTCCTGAGCCCCTGCCCTCCTGCAGAATGCTCTGGCCTCACACATCACAGATGCTTTTGTCCCCACAGAAGAAGAGCCGCAACGAGACGTATGGTGAGGGCAGCGGCGTGGAGATCTTAGAGAACCGGCCATACACGGACGGCCCGGGCGGCTCCGGGCAGTACACGCACAAGGTGTACCACGTGGGCATGCACATTCCCAGCTGGTTCCGCTCCATCCTGCCCAAGGCGGCCCTGCGGGTGGTGGAGGAGTCCTGGAATGCCTACCCCTACACGCGGACCAGGTGAGCCTGCAGGAAGCACGTGCGGTGTAGAATCCAGGGGCGTCTCCAGGTGGGCTCAGCCCCTGTGCCCCAAGGAGCCCAGGCTTCCGAGGGGCTGAGCCTCCGTTCCCCAAGGTTCCCCAGGGAACAGCCAGGAGAAGGAAGCATGCACACAGGGGCAGAGGCCCCGAAGCGTGAGTCCAGTGAGGGCCATCTGAGACCTCCTTGCCATCTGGGAAGGCTCAGGGAATACAAACTCGCTTTGTTCGCCTGAGACTGCAGGAAAGTCAGCTGGCTGGGAGGGAACATGAAGGAGAGTAGACCAGATGGCCCAGATTCCCTTCAACCCTGAAGCTTTCCGCTACTAGGGTGTTCTATGACATCCCATATTGAGCTGGGCTTTCCTTTGGATCCCCTCGGTAGCGGGTTCTTCACTCTGTGCCCCCACCCTACCCAATGTAGCTGAGCACAGCTGGGTGAGAACAGGTGGGGGCTGCACTCAGCTGGCCACCCCCTTGCTGCGCAGATGGGGTCCCCACGAGTCTCCTGGGGCTCCCTCCTCCACACTCGGTGAGGGCCTGGGACTTGCTGAGGGATCCATGTAGGTTGTTCCCCCTCCCAGTGACACGTACCTCCCCTGGGCTCATCTCCAGCCGGGAAAGAGGGACTGAGGAGCCCCTCCCCTATTGCCAGTCCTGACTCCTTGGGGTCAGGGGGTGACACGCGACACTTGTGCTTGTCCACATTCAGCCCACTCAGCAGTAGGCCGCCAATAGCCGTGCTTGTGTCCGCACCACGCCTTCCATTCATGGACGATGGACACGGCTTCCGGCGGCTTCCTGCAACATCCCCACTTCCCGCTAAACCCACTCTTCCTTCCCCCAAGCCTGGCCTTGGCTGTTCTTGGGACAAGGTAAAGGTCCAGGAGGTGAACAGGACAGATGAGTCCTGGCTATGACTCCAGCCTTGTCCTCCCACCTGGGCCACGTGGGGCCCTTCTCTCCTGCCCCGGGGGGTCCGTCAGGCCCTGGCCCACCTGGCCCCACGCCCACGGCCTCCAAAAGCGGACCCTGATAGGTGCTTCGCTTTTCCTGCAGGTTTACTTGCCCTTTTGTGGAGAAATTCTCCATCGACATTGAAACTTTTTATAAAACGGATGCCGGAGAAAACCCCAACGTGTTCAGCCTGTCTCCGGTGGAAAGGAACCAGCTGACAATCGGTAACCGTCCACTGTGATGCCCCCACCCTGGGAAGGGCAAGCCCCTGCAGGGCCAGGCTGTGGGTTTCCCTGCCATGGGCCCCTCAGTTCTGCCCCTCGTCTCCTGTCCTGGGCGAGGTGGGCAGAGTGGTGAACGAGCCTGGGGAAGCTCGATAGGTCTTCTTGGCCCCATTTTCCTGACTTGCACAGTGAGGCTAAGTGCCTTTCCCACCCTGAGTCCCTCCCCTCTGTCCCTTGGAGGCGTCCCCATCCCCAGAGGGCGCCATCTCAGGCTGACAGCCGTGCCTGAGTGCAGAGGGCCTGGCCGGGGCCTGTGTCCCCTTAATGACGGGTGGCCTCTACTCCACTCGCCTCCAGCTGACTATGCCGTGCAGGAAACAGTCCCACTTGTTACCTCTGCTTTTTTTTTTTTTTTTTTTTTGAGGGCAGTGTCACTGGCCCTCATATGTGGGACCCAAACCGGGCCCGCTGGCTTCCCAAGCCAGCGCTTAACCACCGCGCCACTCGGCCGGCCCTAATTCTGCTTTTTTTAAGAGAGGCCAGAAATGAGGATTTTCATGTGAAATCTTCCAATTCCTAGATGTTGGCAATTCATTAAAAATCTTTGCAAATAAACTTATACTGGCCAAATACAACACACCTATGGGTTGGACGCAGCTGCCTCAGCCACTGGTCTGCAGCTCTGGGATCCAGGCCCAAAGGACCAAGTCACGTGAGGTGTTTCGGGCAGGTGCACGGCTGGCATTGGAGAGGTGGCTGCCAGCACCCCAGGGGCAAACTCCTAGGCAGCCTCTCTGAAGGGGGTGAAAGGCTGCTCCCTGAGATCCCCCCTTCCCCAGCCCCCTCCCTCCTGCCAGAGATTTTCAGCCCCATCAGAGCCTGGGAGCTGTTAGTTTGCCGGGGCTCCCAGAGCAAAGTACCACAGACTGGGTGGCTTCAACACAGAAATGTATTGTCTCGTAGTCCTGGAGGCCAGACGTCCGAAATCGAGGTGTCAGCAGCATTGGCTCCTTCTGGGGTCACTGAGGGAGAATCTGCTCCATGCCCCTTCCCCAGCTTCCGGTGGATGCTGACAATCTGGGGTTCCTTGGCTTGTGAACACATCCCCCCAGTCTGCCTTTATGGTCCCATGGTGCCCTCCCTGTGTGCGTGTCTTATGTCCAAACTTCCCCTTTTTATAAGCACGCCCGTCATATTGGATTGGGGCCACCCTAATGACCTCATTTTAATTTGATTACTTCTTCACAGGCTCTATCTCCAAATAAGGTCCTATTCTGAGATACTAGGGGTCAGGACTCCAGCATATGAGTTGAGGGGGAGGGGGACGGCATATTCCAGCTGGAACAGGAAGGAAGGACCCAGCATGACGCAGGCCCTCTGGCCAGCCTCAGCCCCAGGGGCTCCCTCCCTCCGGAGGCTTCCTGCCCTGGTCCTTGGTGGCCCTTCTGCCTGAGTGGGCCGGGGCTGTGTCGGCTTCTGGAAGGAACTTCATCCCTCCCTGAATGCGACTGCCCTTCTTCGGCCATCCCTGACCGCTCATATCTGGGTCTGCAAACCACAGCCCAGACCTGGTGCCAGCAAGCCAGGGAGAGGAGACAGCCAGGGCCAGCTGGGGCAGAGCCCCCCCTAGTGCCATCATCCCCACACACCCAAAAGAAGGGCTCTGAGCCACAAACCCTGTGCTGGGTTGCTTCTCAGTACGTGTGTCCCAGCCCTGCTAACACACAGGCCTCAGGAACCAGCACAACTGGTTTTGATTGGCGGGGAGGAGGTATGTGACGAGAGGTGGCATGGCTCACGTCCTTCCCGGACGCACTGCCATTCCTCTTGCCACCCTCCTCCCCCAGGTACCCCCAGCCCCCAGCCCTGTTTCCTGAGTGCTCAGCCTTATGGTGTCTGCTGCTCGCTGTCAGGCCCTTCCTGTCTCTTCCCTCCGTCTGGGAGGAATTTCCTATAGGCCAGCCTGCCTTAAGACCATATACAGTGCCACTTCCCCCTCAGGGCACCATCCGGGCACTTAGCCTGGTGAGAGATGGCCGGGGTGTCCGGCCATAGCCCATCACCTTCACGTGGACACCCTGGTGGCTCCCCTACTCCCACACCTCTCGATCAAAAGTCAGTGCTTCTGGGACAGTCTTGGACTCACAGTTCTACTCTTGTAGATGCCCCCTTTTCTGGGAAGCTTTTCCCGGGCTCTCTTCTCATCCCCTATCCCATCCCACACTCTCCCTGGGCTTTATCAGCTCTTCGTCTTCTCTGGCAAATGGTGGGATGCACAGGAAACATGGAGTCTGCTGAACTGATTTGAAAGGGCAACGAGGAAAGACACAGGCCTCGCAGTTAGGACAGCTCGAGGTCAGAGGGGCCCAGAGCAGTATCCTCACCCCCACTTTAGGCCTGAGGCCCCGTAAGGATTTGGGGGCAGCAGCGACATGGGGAGGAGACGGGACAGGGAGGGATGGGGTGGAGGTCGGGGCAGACGTGGCCTCTCGCTGGGTCTCCCTGCAGACTTCATCGACATCGTCAAGGACCCCGTGCCCCCCAATGAGTATAGGACAGAAGAGGATCCCAAGCTCTTCCGCTCCATCAAGACCCAGCGGGGGCCCCTGTCCGAGAACTGGATCGAGGAGTACAAGCAGCAGTTCTGCCCCATCATGTGCGCCTACAAGCTGTGCAAGGTGGAGTTCCGGTACTGGGGCATGCAGTCCAAGATCGAGAGGTTCATCCATGACACGGGTGAGCGCGTGCGTCCCCGCCTGCCCGCCGCGCTCTGCGTCGGGCGGCCGCTCTGCATTCTGTCTTACTCCTGAAAGGTCACCCCCGAGCCCACGTGCAACTTCTAGTTTGTCTTGACCACCTGTAAACACCGGTCAAGTCCCAACAATCAGCAGGCAGTGTATGTCATCCCCAAAGAAACCCGGGGCCCTGCCCCCCAGACACTCTGGACTGGTTTGTGCTTGTGACATGGAGTGCCACTCCTTGGGGGGGAATAGCCCCAGGGGACAGCCTCTCTGCTGCTCATCAGCTCCTTTCAGCACCAGAGGCCCTGCCCCAGCCCTGCCTCCCCCGTCGGGCTGGAAGCACCAGGGGCAGAGATCTTGGTCATCATCATGTCGCTACCATGCCAGCCTGGCCTGGAGCAAGTGCCCAAGGAACGGGTGGACCAACAGACGAGCTGGGCCAGGAGCCCCAGCTCGTGCTGAGCAGGCTTCTGCTCTCCTGCAGCCCTCCGCCCCTACCTATCCCCCAGGTCATGAGCTCAGTGCCAAGTTCCCGTCCCAGCCCAAGGCTCGTGATCCAGGGGTGCTGCCTCGGCAGCCCCCTTTGACTCCAAGAGTAAGAGACTCAGTTTAAATGTGAATAGAGCCACAGTTCACATGTGTCATTATCAGCTCACAATGACCCGTGAGGCTGGCCATTGTCACCCTCATTCGTGGAGGAAACAGAGGCCCAGTGCTGGGTCTGAACCCAGATGTCCCGTCCTGAATAAATGTCCTCGCAGCAGCGGGCAGGGGCCTCTCACCTGAGGGTCTGCGCAGTGTGGGTGCTGGCTGACCCGGCGTGGCGGGCCTGCAGCCACAGCCCGGAGCTTGGTAGGGGCACAGGCAGTCTTGGCTGAAGGAGGGCCGCCTCCTGGGAGCAGCGGTGAGAAGGCGGCCCCAGGCGGGCCCTTAGCAGTGAAGACCTTTAGAAAGGACAGCTGAGGAGGCTCGGTGCCCTTTCTTTAGGGAAGTGGAAGGTGTGCCCTGAGATCCAGTGACATGCTGCCTGAGTGTGTCTCCTGCCACAGCCCACATGCACGCTCTGGAATATTCAGAGCAGCAGCTTTATAAAAGCAAATGGACCAACAAACAATGAAAGGGAGCCAAAGGCCCATTGGCAGGAAAAGGAATAAATTAAATGTGGTATTTCAACCAAATAAATAAATACCATACAGCTGGAAACCTCAAACTTACTCCCCCCATCCCCCCAAAAAAAGCAAGTGGCAGAAAAATACGTGCAGTTGACACATACACATAAATGTCAACAGCATGCAAAACAACCCAACATATTGGGTAGAAAAACACACCTGTGTGCTAAAAGCAGAAAGAAAAACAAGGGATAAACACAAAACTCAGAATGGACCCTTTCGGGGGTGGGAGGAAGATAGGCCTGGAGCTCCATGCCCGCCCCCTGCGGGGCGGCGTGGGCATGGATGCTTTATTTCTTCTTCGTGGGTTTTTAACCAGCTTTATTGAGGCCTGATTTTACAGCCCGTACATTTCACCCGTTGTAAGAGGACAGTTCCGTAAGTTTTAGTATATTCCCAGAGTCGTGTGCGCAGCTCTAGAACATTCCATCATCTCAGTGTCTTTTTTTCCTATTCACAGTCAATCCCTATTCGCACCCCAGCCCAAGGCAACCCCTATCTGCTTTCTGTCCCTATAGTTCTTTTACTCTTTATACCCTAAAAGCTATCTTATTTTTTATATATTTATATCCTATTTTAAAAAGAAGGACCAAGCCTCTTTGAACTTGAACTTGATTTTCCATGGGAAATTCGACAGGAAAAGTGTACTGGACATCCTCCTCCAGCGTGCCCTCTAGGGCAGGACACTCCCCCGCCCCCAAATTCAGTGTGGCTTCTGAGCAGACACATGACCTTGGGAGGCCCCTCTGCTCCAGTGGTAGAGCCCCTGTGAAGCTGTGAGGCCATCTGTGGGCCAGATCCCTCTTTCTCAGGTGGGGAAACTGAGGCACAGGGGCAGCGATTTGCTGGAGGCTACACAGTGAGTGTGTCCCAGAGCCTGACCTGCCACCTCGGGGCGCCTCCCAGCCCCAGGCCTGGCCCTAGGGGCCTCTGGGGCTGGACTAATGCTTCCCCGCTTTCTCCCTGTCCCCTGCCCCTGGGACACAGGCCTGAGGAAGGTGATGGTGAGAGCCCATCGGCAGGCCTGGTGCTGGCAGGACGAGTGGTACGGGCTGAGCATGGAAAACATCCGGGAGCTGGAGAAGGAGGCGCAGCTCATGCTGTCCCGCAAGATGGCCCAGTTCAACAAGGAGGACGAGGACGCCGCCAAGCTGGCCAAGGGCGAGGCCGGCCAGGCGCAGGCCCCCGGGGAGGAGCCCCAGCCCAGCGGCAGCAGCGAGCCCCTGGCCGGCCGCGGCCTGAAGAAGCAGTGGTCCACGTCCTCCAAGTCGTCCCGGTCGTCCAAACGGGGAAGTGAGTGTCCACCCCTGGCCCTGACGGCCCTGCCCTCTACCTGTCCACCCCGGTGGCAGCCCTCAGCCCCTCTGAGGCAGCCCCGAGCCCCTGCCAGGTAATTCCAACTCTGTGAACAGCCTCCTGCTTTCGCACCTTGTGGGCCACAGCTGATCTCCTGCTTGTAGGAGAAGCCCGGGGCACCCCCCTCCCCAGCAGATTCCCCCAGACTCGCCTCCACAGGTAGGACAGGTAAGGCTGGCTGTGTGGCAGCCCCGCTCCCAAGCTCTCCCAGGACCCAGCCAGCTACAGCTCTGAGCAGCCAGGGTTCCAGGAGGACGGGCGCCCCCACCCCGCACAGCCACCCAGGCGGGGTCTCTGCTCCAAGGGGCCTGAAGCGCTTCAGCGCCTGAGAAAGGCCTTTCTTGGGGTTACTTTTGTGAATGTGCCCTGGCTGTTGTGAAAAACCAAGGTATCTCCTATAAAGCCAGGAGTCCCCTCTGCAAATCCGGCTGTTTCCACGCCAGTCTTGTCTGTCTGGCTGAAGGGATCCCTGCAGATATATGCGTGGATACCTTTTATCTCACTCACCTCCCTCCACTGCCCTGCGTTCCCCTGTCCGCTCTGCCGTGGGAGAGTTTAAGGAGCTCACTCCCGGGCAGGCGCAGGTCAGAGGCACAGGCGTGGACCGAGGCCTGTGTGACTGCATGGCGCGGTCTTACACCGATACCGTCCCTGGAACACCTCTGCTTTGTGCCGGGTGGGCCAGGAGGGAACCATCTCAAAGTTCCAGGAGCTTCCACTGAGCTGAGCCAGGGGCCGCTCGGCCCTCCTTTAGCCACTTCATTCTCTCCTGAGCCCTCCTGGCCCTCGCCCCAGCGTTACACCTGCCTGCCCTCCGCCTCGCAGCCCCCTCCTGCTGGGTGGTCGGTCAGCTTGGGGTTTTGCCTTCCAGCGAGTCCTTCCCGCCACAGCATCTCAGAATGGAGGATGCAAAGTATTGCCCGGGACTCAGATGAGAGCTCGGATGACGAGTTCTTCGATGCTCATGGTAGGCGGCCTCCGAGAGCACTCTAGGGGCCTTCTCGGGAGAGGTGTGTGTGTGTGTGTGGCGGGGGTGCAGATCGAAGTGGCAGTTACCTGTGGAACTGAGTAAACAGCATGGCGTGGGGGACAGGGAAGAGGTGAGTGAAGTCACCAGCAGTCTGGGGTCTCAGGCATACCCCAACCAGATATCAGCATATGCACTGGACCTGGCAGATGGGGACTGTTCCCCTGAACCCCCCAGAAATGGATTTTCAATCAACGGAGGCTCTTTTTCTGTATGTGAATTTATTTTCATAAGAAGCTTTGTAAAAGCATAACTTCTTACCATTTTCTAATTATTTTGTAATTACCTTTTTTTTCTCTTGGTTAAATTAACACACATCTAATGTAGAAACTTTAGGAAATGCAAAGAAGCAGGAAATATGTGAAGTGCCCATTTTCCCACCGATCCCAACATAAGCACAGTGAGCATATAGCCAGCCGCCTGTGCTGGGAGACACGAGCGCAGAACACATGCTTGCTTCCTACCTCGGCCGCTCCTCCTGAGGAAGTTGGAGGGACCTGCAGACAGGCCTGGGAGATGGGTCTCCAGGTTGCAGTTCACAATGCAGGACACAGGCTCAGAAAGGGACAGGGCCTTGCCTAAGGGCACACAGCAGGGCAGAGGCAGGGGCAGAGCCCGCTCCCTCTGCCATGGCTTGGAACTAGCAGAGACGCCACCTAATTATGGCATCTTAGTTAACTGGCCCACCCTCAAGGGAGACAATGTGAGGAGTCAGTGTCCTGGCAAAAGGAAGTGCTTGGCTTGGCCTTGGGGCAGGGACTGGAACAGGTGACAGGTGGCTCCCGGCGGCCTCTGCACCTGGGGGTGGGGAAGAGTGTTTTGGGCCTCTTACTTCTCCCGCAACACACACACAGCCAGGCCTAGAGGCTGAGCCCCTCCTGGCTCTGTGCCCCTGACATGAGGAAAATACCCATCTGATGTAGAAACTTGAGAAAAAGCCAGAAAAGAGAAGAGACAGCAAAGCCAGGGGATGACAGAGCAGCAGTGTCCTGGGAAAACTGGCCCAGTGACCCATCGCGTGGCTGGAGGAGGGACCAGCAAAAGCCAGAACCCAGGCGGCTGCTTCGACCTAGTGATCATGGGTACAACTTTGCAGAAAGGCAGAAACAAGGGTCATGGATGGAATTGCTCGCAGCAGCGCTTATCACTAGGCTGTTAGTTTTGTGGACACTGAAAATGGGCAGGAGCATCAGCTGAGGGCGAGAGGGGAAACAAAGTGTGGTCCGTCCGATGCGGTCCATCCATGCAATGCAATAGGATCCGGCATAAAAGGCTACAGCGTGGACGAACCTCATAAACATGACGCTGGGTGAAAGAAGCCAGACCCCAAAGGACTCATATGATCCCATTTCTATGAAATGTCCCAGAGAGGCAAATCCATAGAGACAGGAAGGAGATTGGTGGGTGCCAGGGGCCGGGGGAGGGAGGAATGGGGAGTGACTGCCTGATGCATTTGGGGGTTTCCTTTGAAGGTGATGGGAATATTCTGAAACTAGACAGACGTGATGGTTGCACAGCTTTGCGAGTGTACTAAAAGCTACTTTAAAATGGTTTAAATGGTGAATTTTACATGGTATGAACGTTACCACGATTTTTTTTGGAAAAGGTCAGGCAGCAGCCTCGTAGGGGTATGGCCATGTGTCTGCCTGCTTAAGGATGCGAGAAAGCAGGGCCAAGCAGAGGGGCACATGAGCCACAGAAGCATGGGAGCCCCCCACTTCTGGGAGCAGACCACCTATCGTGCCCCACCCCCACCCCCAGCCCCTGCCCTCAAGCATGGTGCTAAGGCCGCCCTCTCTCCTCCCCAGAGGACTTGTCTGACTCAGAGGAAATGTTCCCGAAGGACATCACCAAGTGGGACTCCAATGATCTCATGGACAAAATCGAAAGTCCTGAGCCGGAGGACACACAGGGTAACGGGCTTGAGGGCTACAGGGCCTCCTCCTGACCTAGCACAGTGCAGGGCATGGAGCGTGGGTGACTGGGGGACCCCCTGGGCCATGGTCACAGCCCCTGTCTGGTGGGCCTGGGGCTGCCCAGCATCGTCTCTGCTCACGGCCCCTTCTCCTGTGTTGCAGACGGTCTGTACCGACAGAGCACCCCCGAGTTCAGGGTGGCGTCCAGTGTGGAGCAGCTGAACATTATTGAGGTGGGTACCCAGGAGGCAGAAGGCCAGGGGTCCCCAGGGCTGCCGGGCGGGGGCAGGACACAGGGGACCAGTCCCAAGGGGGCTGCCCACAACCTCACAACCACACGGGCCTGGGCCCCATGGGAGAGAGGCCTGGGCTCCACCCGCTCTGATGTCTCTGAGAACCAGCGGGGACTGTAGACTAACTCAGCTCCATCCCTGGAAAGTAAAATGAGAAACTTGTAAATTCCAGAAGAAAAATAAGATCTTCATCCTGAGCCTAGCCTTTCTGCAGTACCTGAAGAAAAAAAGATGGAAGGGGAGGAAGTGAAAGCCACCTAGGCAGAAGTGATGTGGCCGGCAGCCGCCACCCTACTGGGGACAGGGGCTCTCAGGGCCCAATAAAGCTGTCTTGGCAGAGCGCCTGTGTCTGCTTTGGGGGCTCTTTGCACAGAGCTCATGCCCCTTCTCCTCCTCCACCTGTGGGCGGTCAGAGCTGTTTGCATTGAGGGCAGAAGCTGGGGCTCAGCAGGGCTGTCACACGCTGTGGACACTGCACGGCTCTGGCCTCGAGCTGCCCAGGGTGGACCCATGGCCCCTGGGGGCCCCTGGGAAGTTGGGGCTGGGCGGGGTGGGGGGAGGAGCTTCCACACTGCCCTCCCCCATGATGGGGTTCCCTGCTTTGAGGGCTGAGGAAACTGGGACCAGGGACATTGAGTTCCGATGGCCGCACACAGCTCTGATGGCCCCGGAGGGGCAGAAGGGGCCTGGCTCTAGATCTACTGAGGGATGTGCGTTCTGACCCAGCCCAGTTCTGGGTGCCGCCATCCAAAGTCAGATCCCTTTTGCTCACAAAAGCCCCCAAACCGGAGCCTCCTCTCCTGGCCTTGTGGAAGGGGGGCGGGGGTGGGGGCGGCTTTATGGAGACACTGATGGGACCCCCTGGCTTTCCAGGGCCCCGTCTCCCCACCTCCTGTGGGCTTTGTTCCCACTGGGTTCACGTCGTAGGCAGGGTGTGCCCCGTAGAAAGCAGGCTAAATGGGAGAAGCTGTGTCTCGGACTGGTCTGGACCCAGGGGTCCCTGCACAGTCCCAGCAGATGCGCTCAGGCAGGATCCGCAGTCCCGCACTGCCCAGCCCTGCCCAGCCTGGCGTAGGTGCCGCTGGACTCCGCCTCCCGGGAGGCTGCCCTGACATTGCTTCCGTGAGCCCCTAGCCTGGCTGTGTTGATCGGCCCTTGAGGCCACATGGCGGTTCCATCCTGGCCTATGGTCTGGGTGGCTGGTGGCCCCGACCTGCCCTGGCCTGTGAGTTCATTCCTGCTCGGCGGCCTGGGGCCAGGTGTCACTCCCAAAGCTCTGCTGGGTGTGCATTCCTGCCCAGGCCCAGTGGCCTAGCCCTGGCCAATGGCCATTCCCCTCTTGGGGGTGAGGTGGCCCAGCCTTGCCTGAGCTCCAGGCCCAGTACAGTCCACCGGCCTTCCTCTCTCCCCACTTTACCAAAGCCTTCTGCTGTTCAGTGGCACCCGGCTTATTCCTGGCAGCCTTGCCAGCCCTGGGTTCCAGTGCCCACACTGCCCACCCCTCTCCCAGGTTCTGTATTGACACTTGGGTCCTGCTACTGCCCTACCTGCTGCCATCTGGTGGCCCAGTTCAGGACCAACTGCTCCCACATGGGCCCTCACAATGGCCTAGCCCCTTGGTGTGTCTCCCTGGTTCCTTGGGGACAGGCCCCTCCCTTCATTCAGCCCTTTGCCACCCCCCATGCTTCCTGACATAAAATGTGGGCACAGCAAGTGCTCACACGTGGCTTCTTTTGGGCCTTGACCTCCCCCAGTCACATGCTAGAACCTGGGTGCAGGGAGAGGGCCCCTGGGGATGGGGCCACAGCCTGGGTTAGCAGGAGAGCACGGAGCTGGTGGCAGGAGCTCTGGGTTTCAATCCAGCTTGGCACTGATGTGCTGTGTGACATTAGACAAGTCTTTGGCCTCTCTGAGCCATCACCACCTCATCTCTACACGGAACAGTTCCAAATGCAAATGTGTGCATGTGTCAGGACTCACTTTGACTTTACAAGCATGCCTGACAGCTGGAAGTGGGGTCATTACTCCTCACAAATGAGGGGGGTTCGGGTAGACACACCTGCATTGTCCCCCCAGCTGTAAGATGCTGGCGCTCTGCCATTGCTGGGACATCTCTGCTCTTGGGACCTTGGTCTTATTTAGAATCCAGGAATGGCAGGGCTGGGGGCCTCAGCGCGGGGGGCAGGGGGTGGGGGCTGTATAGATGGAGGGAGCGCTCTGAGTGCTGGGGGAGTGGCCAGTCCCTCTTAAGTGACGCTGTCACTTCGAGCCGCCTGTGGCTCTGCCTGTTCTAGCCAAGACAGACCCATACCTGAATGGACACACAGACACACAGTGGGCAGGCAGCCCCAGAAGCCCAGACAGGGCTGAGCCTCTGCCTCCCCAAGGCCAGAAGTCCCTTACTGGCCCCGCCGCCCTACAGCAAGTGGAGCGTGTGCTTGCAGGGGAATAGCCTCTCCTTCCCGTGTCTCCTGTGCCCCGGTCAGGCTGTGGCAGGCGCGAGCAGGGCTGTGTGTGGAAGGAGGAAAAGGACCAGCTTGGCTTCCCCAGGGGAAGGGGTTGAGGCAGCCCATACCCAGGCTGAGGAATTGGAATAGGGCTTCCCAGGGGGCAGGGGCCCTGGCCAGGAGCTGAGTTCCGGGGAGTTGACGCCCGCCCCTCCCCCCACCCGTCCACCCCTGCGCAGGATGAGGTCAGCCCCCCGCTGGCCGCCCCGCCCTCCAAGATCAACGTGCTGCTGCTGGTGCTACACGGAGGCACCATCCTGGACACGGGCGCCGGGGACCCCAGCTCCAAGCAGGGCGATGCCAACACCATCGCCACTGTGTTCGACGCTGTCGTGCGCGTGCACTACCCCAGTGCCCTGGGCCGCCTTGCCATCCGCCTGGTGCCCTGCCCGCCCGTCTGTGCTGATGCCTTCGCCCTGGTCTCCAAGTGAGTGTGCTGGTCTGCGGCCACCCGTCCCCCCCTTCCCTGAGGGCCAGGCGACTCCCCCAGTGCCGGGCACCTGTCCAGACCTCCAGACCTGCCTGCCGGCCTGTTCTGCCCAGAGGTGGCAAAACCTGTGCAGATGGCGGGGCATAGCGTCAGGAGGGCCGGGGCCCAAGACTGAGCCTCAGTTTCCCCACCTGTGATGTGGGGGTGCTGAGCTGTCTGTGAGATACGGGGCCCTACTCCCTGACCCTGTTCCCGAGGCTGCCCGGAGCCTGGTCCGGAAGTGTCCCCACCAGGTTTGCCGAGTCATGGCTGAGGCTCTCAGGGTGGCAGGTGGCTTCTAGCCTGCTGCTCCTCGGGACGGGGGAGACGGGCCCCTCGGGCTAACCTGAGGCCGGCTGCTCTCTCCTGACCGGGCCCCCTCCACCAGCCTCAGCCCTTACAGCCACGACGAAGGCTGTCTGTCCAACAGCCAGGACCACATCCCCCTGGCTGCCCTGCCCCTGCTGGCCACCTCCTCGCCCCAGTACCAGGAGGCGGTTGCCACGGTGATTCAGCGGGCCAACCTCGCTTATGGGGACTTCATCAAGTCCCAGGAGGGTGTGACCTTCAATGGGCAGGTGAGTCGCAGGGGGGTGGGAGGGAGGGAAGGCAGGAGTCCCTGCAGTGTGGCCAGCCTGGACCTCCAGCCCAGTTGGGACAGGGGTCATAGCTCTCCCCAGCCCGCACACCAGCAAGCTGGGCTGGCGCTCAGGCCCTTGACCTGTGCCCCTGCAGGTCTGCCTGATAGGAGACTGTGTCGGGGGCATCCTGGCATTTGATGCCTTGTGCTACAGCCACCAGCCAGTGTCTGAAAGTCAGAGCAGCAGCCGCAGGGGCAGCGTGGCGAGCGTCCAGGTACTGGCTTCCCTGGCCTCCAGGGTGGGACTGGGTCTCCCTTTGGCTTCAGATGCCCCTGAGGACCGCGGTAAAGGCGAGGGCAGGGCAGACACTGCCAGAGCAGGTGCCCAGAGGGGCAAGGTGGGTGCGTGGGGCCGTGAGCAGATGCAGCCGGCCACAAAGCAGCTGCGGGCAACGGGAAGTGTGGCAGGAGACACCCTGTGCACCTGAGGTTTCTGGGCTGCAGATAACCAGTGGCCTGGGTGGGAGCTAGGCCAGTGGGGGACTCTGGGTGGCCAGGCCAGGCCAGGCATGAAGGCTGTCAGTACCTGGCCAGTGTGCTGGGGGGACAGTGGGAACACGGGGTCGGGGGTGCCAGGGTTTTGCCTGCTCTGGCTTGGTCAAGAGGCAGGCTGGACAGTGCTCAGGAGGAAGGACATTGAAGAAGGGGCCAGGCCAGCGGCCACCCGACAATGAGCCTACGTGGGGCTATTCTAGGACACTGACCTGCTGTCCCCGGGCGCCCTGGTGAATGCGGCACATGGCAGCGGCGGTGGCGGTGGCGGTGGCGGTGGCAGTAGCCTGGAGAGCAGTCGGCACCTCAGCCGCAGCAATGTCGACATCCCTCGCAGCAGTGGCACCGAGGACCCCAAAAGGCAGCTGCCCCGCAAGAGGAGCGACTCGTCCACCTACGAGCTGGACACCATCCAGCAGCACCAGGCCTTCCTGTCCAGGTGGGCGGAGCCCGTGGGGGCCTGGGGGTCAGACCGTGAGGCCCGCCACCAGCGGAGGACGGGGACTCGGAGATGGAGGGACGGCTCAGAGTTGACAGTTTGAAGCAGGTCATGCTGACAGCCAATGTGAGGGCCCCCAGCCCTGGTTCTGGGGTGTCATTCTGGACCCACAGCTCTTCAGCCCGGCTGTGGTCTTGTATGTGCTGAGTGCCATCTGGAGCCGGAGGGAACAGATTGTCTGGGGTCGGGGAGGGGACAGTGTTGTGGGGAAAGACCTGACCGGGCAGCATGATCCCCCCCCAGGGCTGTCCCAAAGGCAGTGACCTCCTAGAGAGGCTGGGACCTGCTGTCCCCAGACAAGTCCCAGCAGGCCTTGGGCAGCTGCACCTGAAAGACAGAGCAGGGGTCCAGCCTCGTTTGGGCCTGATGACCCCTGAGGGTGGGCCAGCCCTGAGAAGCGCTGTGGTGTGACCTGGTATGTCCTCCTGTCTGCAGCCTCCACGCCAGTGTGCTGAGGAATGAACCTAGCTCCCGCCGCTCAAGCAGCTCTACCATGCTGGATGGCGCAGGGGCCCTGGGCAAGTTCGACTTTGAGATCGCTGACCTCTTCCTCTTTGGGTGCCCACTGGGGCTGGTCCTGGCCTTGAGAAAGACTGTCATCCCCACCCTGGATGGTGAGAGCCCTGCAGCAGCAGGGTGGGGCGGGTGGTACATGAGGAGGGGGGCAGAGGGTCTCAGTGGACCTCTGTCATGAGGCCATGGCCGAGTCCCAGGTCCCTTCCTGTGTCAGCCTCTTTTCTGCCCTCCCCACCAAGGGACCATCCCCCTCCCATGCTCCTGTTTCAGCAGCTCAGTCTCTGGCCTCTGACCCCCAATACCCACGGTTTCATTTCATTTTAAGGCACCCCTAAGAGCTGAAGTCCAGATAGGAAATGAACCCTTCCCTGGAAGGGATAGACCCAGTCTGTCAAGCCCAAAGTTTTTCCAAAAGGAAGAAATGTGAAGCCAGACAGCCCCTCAGCCCCTCAGCCCTGGAGGTGCCACACTGGTCCAGGAACCCTCATCACAGCCTACACAGGGAGACAGGACATAGGGACTGAGCAGCCTGTCCGACCCCCGGGATCAGCCCAGGGAGTCCTGCCATCCTTGCCATGCAGGGTCCATGTTATGTCCCCAGGTTACAGAGGGGGAAACTGAGGCCCAAGAGCAAGTAAGCAGTGGCTTACATATAAGTGCACAAAGTCGTAGGGACAGCGAGGTTATATTAAAAAGAATGGGGAGGAACTACACATGCAGATATGAAGGACTCCAACATTTTTTGTGTGTTAAATGAAAAACAAAAAAAAGCAAAGTTTAAAAGTATAGTATGTGTTCCTACTTGGATATGTTTTAAAAGTGAGATACACACTACTGAACGATTATACAGGTTCCCCCCACTATCCAAAAATAGAGTGTTCCTATGAAACCTTTCCTAAGCTGAAATGGCATGAATCAAAGAAGCAATTGCCATCAATTTATATGGAACATTGTGTGAGCATTCCCAGACCCCGAAGTGACCTACCAAATCTGCCTAATTATGCCCAGTTTTACGATAAGCATAGCACCCTTCCTTATAAGGCCTGTGAGGCTTTTACATTAGGACACATCTTACGAACAGCTGCACAAAATGAATCGAGATACAGCACAGATGCTCAGACACAGTTCAGAGCCCTGGTGGCTGGATGCTGAGATGCTGAGTGTGGTTCCCGAAAGGTGCTGGGCGGGGCCGCTCATTGGGGCTGGGCAGGTACAGGCTGCCTCTGCACCAGCTCACGCAAAACCAATGCCGAACGCCACTTTCGCTGTTTGCCTTTTTTCTTAAAAGTGAAAGTGTTCTTTGGATTTCTTTTGGGTAGTGAAAACAGGTCCCTGACTTAGGATGGTTTGACGTATGATTTTTCAATTTTACCAATGGTGCGAAAGCCATACTCGTGCAGTAGAAACTGTACTCTGAATTTTTATCTTTTCCCGGACTAGTGAGCCGTATGGGGTACGACACTCTCTCATGATGCTAGGCCTTATAAACAGGCTTTGTGTTGGATGGTTTTGCCCAACTGTAGGCTGATGTAAGTGTCCTGAGCCCGTGTAAGGTGGGCGAGGATAAGCGGTGATGTTTGGTAGGTTAGTGTATCGAATGCATTTTGACTTACAATATTTTCAACTTCTGATGAGTTTATGGGGACCTGACCTCATCGTCAGTCAGGAGCATCTGTACTAATACAAGTCTTTGCTAAAAGCAAAGTGACAAAACGCGAACTTTCTAAAAGCGGGGATCCCTGTACTTACATTGTCACATTCATGTGAAGTGGTTGGAATAGCTTTGTTTACCACGGTCATGACAACTTTTTCAATTAGAAAAATTGGGTTAATAAAGGGACAGTGGCCCAAAGAGATCCCAAATTGATAGAGCCACGCTTTCGTGGGGTTTTGTATCGGGGACCACACCGCATCCTGTCCCGCTCTTGGCCTCGCCTCCTTAAGGCGGAGCTAACTGTAGCCTCTGCAGTTCCCACTCCGTCGCACCCCCAGTTTTCCAGCTGCGGCCGGCCTGCCAGCAAGTCTACAACCTGTTCCACCCCGCGGACCCTTCTGCCTCCCGCCTGGAGCCGCTGCTGGAGCGCCGATTTCACGCCCTGCCGCCCTTCAGCATTCCCCGCTACCAGCGCTACCCGCTAGGGGATGGCTGCTCCACGCTGCTGGGTGAGAGCCCCGTGGGCTGCCCGGCCCTGGGGGCGGGTGGGAGTCAGCGCAGCTTGGGTGCTCCAGGCGGGGGTGGACCCCCTGTGCGGGGAAGGGCGGCCTGTACTGAACACCTGATCCCAGCGAGGTGGGAATGACACAGGGCCTCACCCCAGCGCCAGGGGCCAGGCTGGGGCCGGGGTCCCCTCCCCACTGCCCCGGGGGGGCCCGTGATGGGCCCCCAGCTACCCAACCCAGACATGGGGTCACAGGATGGGGGCCACAGAGTGGGTCTGGGCAGGAGGAGAGTGTGAAGGCTTCTGGATATCCGCCCGAGCCCTCCCTGGGCACAGCCCCGTCCCACACACCCCAGCCTGTGTCCCAGTGTCTTGTCACGTCTGGTCCTGAGGTGCCCTGCGTGTCTTGTGTCGGAGCCTGTCCAGATGGCCCACAGGAGTGTCCGTTCTTGTCCTCTCTGTTCTCTCCCCGTCTGCCTCCAGTCGAGACCGTGCAGAGAAACCCCGAGCTGGTCCTGGAGGGCAGCCCCCTGGCCTCTCTCCCGCTCGGGGATGGCTTCCTGGAAACCAGTATCCCAGTTCCCGCGCTCACCTGGCAAGACGGTCCCCGCCCGAGCCCGGGCTGTGCTGAGTGTGTGTAAATCCCCTGCTTGTGGTGGCGTCTGCTTCGCTGGCTAACCGCTGCTCCTCAGGGACCCCGCCCCTATGCTCTCCTTGGCCACCTGGAGTGTGATGAGGTGACAAGGAAGGACACCCAGCAGGACAGGTCCTGAGCAGCAGGTCCTGGTGCCCCTGTCTGCACACTGAGGCAGTCAGGAGGGGACCTGGAGCAAAGGGGACCCTGGATCCCAGAGAGGGGAGCCGCTCTCCAGGGCTACCCAGCACAGGGGCCAGTCCAAGAGCTCTGTGATGGGGTGAGGCCACGAGGACCCACCTGCTTACTCAGGAGAAGCCTTCAGTCTGGGGAGGGGTTGGCTTTTCAGGGCCCCACTCCTTTCCTCCCTGAGGAGGGCCAGTCACCCCTGCACCCCAACCATATGCAGTGCTCTAGCCAAGCCCTGTTCTCCCACTTTGCGCTGTCCTCAGCCCGGGCCCAGGTGAGCCTGGTTCAAGCGCTCAGCACCTGCCTTTGTCATTGTGGCCCATGTGGGAGGACAAGTGTGAGGCCTCAGTGTAAGCCATCCTGAGAAGCTGCCCAGGGCTCTATTGTTGGCACCCCTCAAACCTGGCTGCCAAGGGCTTTGGGTGAGGCCAAGCTGGGCCGTGCCCTGGATACCAAGAAGGCTTGACTAGATCAGGATGCCTAGCTCAGGAGCAGTGTGTGTAGGGTAAAAAGGGTGGCCGGGGGGGTGGGGTGGGGGCCTGGCCATGTTGCCTCCCTGCCCAGTGTGTCTGTGTCAGTCCTCTGTCCATCCCTGCCCCAGCCCTCCCTTCTCTCCCGCCTCAGCCCTCCCCTGCTCTCTCAGCCCTGAGCAGGCTAGTCGTAGCACACCTGGTGCGTCCTCAGTGCCAGCTCTGCTCAGATGCCATGCTCGTCTGCCGCTGGAGGTGTCCGCCTGGCCTGGCACAGCCACTGCTCTGGGCGCCCCAGCCCAGGAGCATGCCGGGCCCTCCCTCCCACTGCTCAGGGGCCGGGGACCCAAGCTGACTGGGGCCTCTCTTACCCCCGGTCTCTGGTCCCTGCCCGCCTGCAGCGGACGCCCTCCAGACCCACAGCGCCGTCTTCCAAGAGCACATGGCCCCCTCCTCGCCGGGCGCAGCTCCCAGCACCCGCAGCTTCCGCCGAGCCAGCGAGATCAGCATCGCCAGCCAGGTGTCGGGCATGGCCGAGAGCTACACAGCGTCCAGCATTGCCCAAAGTGAGTGCAGCGGAGCCCTTCTGTCATAGCAGGGGTCAGTGTGCCCCCCGGGACAGCTGGCAGTGTCTGGACACAACTGGAGAGGGGGCGCTACTGGCATCTGGTAGGTCGAGACCAGAGATGGTGCTCCACAGCCTGCAGTGCCCAGGACGCCCCTACGGAGAGTGACCCGCCCCACATGTCCACAGGGGACTCTGGAGGGGTGGCCCACTGGGGCCAGGGCCAGGTGGTACGAGATTGGCGGCACCGTCCCAGAAGCTGGGAGACGATAGGCCTGCCCACATGGCGGGGTCCTAGCCCGGGGGGGCAGAGTGCTCCCTGAGGGAGAAAGCTGAGGGGCTGTTTCTGGACAAGTAAGTGGAGCTGCACAAGCCAGAGGGGTGGCCTCACGGTGGCCACTGGCCTCTCCTGCCACCCCAGGGGTCACAAGACCCATGGCTGCCTTCACTCTGTGGCCCCTGCCCATCTCAGATGGCTCTGTGCAGCTGGCCTGAGTCCGGTCACCTCTTCTCACTTCTCCAGCCAGCCTGCGGCCCCCGCCCACGTGACCGGCTCTCAGGCTGCCTGTCAGAGCAGGCAGCACCGGGCTAAGGCTGGTGTGAGGAGGGCTCAGGGGCTGGCACTCTTCCCAGCTGCCTTCCTGGCCTGTGGTGGCCCCAGCATGGCTGAGGCCTCTCCCGTTGTTCTTGATTCTCAGAGACCCCAGCGCCGCTCACCTCCACCCCCAGCGTCAGGCGCCTGTCCCTGCTCGCCCTCCCCTCCCCACCCCCCACCACCACGGGCTCCCTCCCGCAGGCCAGGCGGGCAAACCCCAGTGTGGAGAGGGCCCCCTGCCTCTCCGACTTGAACATCAGAGAAGGTACCGAGCAGCACGTGCTCGCCGCCCCCACGCGCCGCCTCCTCTCACTGGGGTCACTCACCGTTCCCAGGCACGTCTCACCACCAGCTGCTGCTCACTGGCCCCGCTGAGGCCTCACCGGGAGCGAGACGCTGGGCTGGGAGCACTTGAGACATCCAGGGAGGAGGCAGGCGCGGCTGGAGTTGGCTGGGGTTTGGGGGCAGAGGGACCAAGTGTTGTGCATCAGGCAGGCTGCCAGCCGACGGCAGGAGGCACCCTTCACTGGGCATCTCCACTGGGGAGGCACTTTGCAAGCCTCATGTCTAGTTGGGGGGGTCGCCCAGCCCCACCTGAGTGAGAGCCGAGACTCACACTCAGTCCGTCTGATCTCACCGGGCTCCCAGGTGCTTGCCTTGGAGTTCAGGAACTATAGAACTCCATTCCCTGTGAAGCCTTTCACAGCCTTGGGGCCTGGGAGTCACACGGGGGCCGGAGAGGCGCGGCGGGGCTGTGAGAGGACCAAGGGCATGGGATCAGCCACAGGACCAGGGCCGGCGAGTCCTGCCTCCAAACTGGGCTTGCCTTCTCCCCATCTGACTTCACATCCTCTCGCTGAAGGCCTGTGCTGGGCACCCTGGCTGCTGGCCCCCACCCTGGCCTCCTGTGCCTTCCCCCTGCTCCCTCCTGTCACCCCGCCGGGGCGGAGGACGCTTGCTTTCGCGCTGCCCTTTTCTCTGGTCGGAAGAGGGTTTCGCCCTTCGCCCTTCGGGCTGAGCCGGGCCTGAGGAGCCAGGTGGCCTGCCGGGGCCCAGGCAGTCATGGCCCCTCCTCCCGCAGTTGCTGCGAAGTGGTGGGGTCAGAAGAGGATTGACTACGCCCTGTACTGCCCCGACGCCCTGACGGCCTTCCCCACGGTGGCCCTGCCCCACCTCTTCCACGCCAGCTACTGGGAGTCAACGGATGTGGTGTCTTTCCTGCTGAGACAGGTACCCAGGGGTCCCCCCCCCCCGCCACGCCTCACAGGAGGGCCCTGAGTGACTCCGCTGCTGACCCATTTCATAGATGGGGACCGCGGGGCCCCCCGCCCTCTGATCCAGTCGGACCAGAGCAAGCAGGATGGAGGCGGGTGGGTGGATTTGCAGTCCTGGGGCAGATGTGGATTTGGGGGGCCCAGAAGGTGAACTGCAGCAGGTTGGATAATGCCCCCCAAACCCTCCCAGCTTCCTATTTCTAGCTCCTTGGTAGAGGGCTGCGGGCCCCTCCCTCCTAGAAAAGGAGGCCCGGGCTTGAGCCTGCGCAGTAGCCCGCTTCTGTCCTCCCCGCCAGGTCATGAGACACGACAATTCCAGCATCTTGGAGCTGGACGGCAAGGAGGTCTCAGTGTTCACCCCCTCGAAGCCGAGAGAGAAGTGGCAGCGCAAGAGAACCCACGTGAAGCTGCGGGTGAGGGGTTCTCTGGGTGCCCAGGCCCGAGGCCTGTTGTCCTAATGAGTCTTTATAAGATGACCCATCTTACAGATGAGGAAACTGAGGCGCAGGAAGCGTGTTGTCTTATTTCATTCTCCGTCTGAGGGGCTGGAGTTATTACCCCAGTTACATTACAGACAGGGAAGTGCAGCCAGGCTTCTGAATTTCCCCAAGGCCCTGTGGCTCCATGGCCGAGATGGACCTGAACCTGGGCCATCTGGCCTTGAGCTCGTGCTCACCCTCACTGGCCCACGGGAGGCTTGAGCTGAGTCCAGGAGACCCAAGCCGCCCCTCCATCCCCCACCCTGACCCAGCCTCACTTCTCCTCTTCCCAGAACGTGACAGCCAACCACCGGATCAACGACGCACTTGCCAACGAGGATGGCCCACAGGTTCTGACGGGCCGGTTCATGTACGGGCCCCTGGACATGGTCACCCTGACTGGGGAGAAGGTAAGGACCCGGGGACATGGAGGAGCCCCCAGCCTCACCTCCCTCCGGCTGGGCTGTGGGACGTGAGGGCCGGGGCCCGCCTGTGACCAGCCTGCCCGGGTTCCAGGTGGACGTGCATATCATGATGCAGCCGCCCTCGGGCGAGTGGCTGTACCTGGACACACTGGTGACCAACAGCAGCGGGCGTGTGTCCTACACCATCCCTGAGACTCTCCGCCTGGGAGTGGGCGTCTACCCCGTCAAGATGGTGGTCCGGTAGGTGCCTCCGCGGGGCTCCTCTGGGCGGGAGGGCGGGGCTCTGGTGGGTTCTGATGAGCTGCCCCCTCACCCCCAGGGGAGACCACACGTTTGCTGACAGCTACATCACCGTGCTGCCCAAGGGCACGGAGTTCGTGGTCTTCAGTATCGATGGCTCCTTTGCTGCCAGTGTGTCCATCATGGGCAGCGACCCCAAAGTGCGGGCTGGGGCCGTGGATGTGGTGCGGTGAGTGGCCCCGAGGGGCGCAGTGGGCAGGCCTGGAGGCCAGGTGGGGAGGCCCTGGGGTGCCGGAGCAGGGGGCATGTGGCAGGGACCTACCACCAACTAGCTGTGTGACCTTCATTTAACCCCTGGGTGTTGGTGGCTTCCGTCCCCTCATCTGGGAAGCGGGGTCCGCACCAGACCAGTCACACCCGCTGCCGAGGGCGTCTGTGGGGCTGTGTGACAGGGGCTGGCGACCTCGTGGTTGCTACCATTACTGCTGGAGCCTGATCAGAGATAACACTCTTCAGTGGTCCATGAGGGGGCTGGCTGGGAAGGGGGCCGCGGTGGCCGTGGGACACCCAGGCCTGCCCCTCGCCCCCAGGCACTGGCAGGACCTGGGCTACCTCATCATCTACGTGACGGGCCGGCCCGACATGCAGAAGCAGCGGGTGGTGGCGTGGCTGGCCCAGCACAACTTCCCCCACGGCGTGGTGTCCTTCTGCGACGGCCTGGTGCATGACCCGCTGCGCCACAAGGCCAACTTCCTGAAGCTGCTCATCTCCGAGGTGGGTCCCGGCAGGCGGGGACCGGGCGGAGAAGGGGCAGCAGGGCAGTGCCTGCGCCCACGCTCACGCCGGTCTCGCCCCCAGCTGCACCTGCGCGTGCACGCGGCCTACGGCTCCACCAAGGACGTGGCGGTGTACAGCTCCATCAGCCTGTCCCCCATGCAGATCTACATCGTGGGCCGGCCCACCAAGAAGCTGCAGCAGCAGTGCCAGGTGGGTGGGCGCCTTGCGGGGGGCGGCACAGGCGGCAGCCCCGGCCACGAGCTGGGCCAGTGACAGCTGCACCCCTCCCTGCCCCTCCCTGCAGTTCATCACAGACGGCTACGCGGCCCACCTGGCCCAGCTCAAGTACAACCACCGCGCACGGCCGGCCCGCAACACGGCCACCCGCATGGCCCTGCGCAAGGGCAGCTTCGGCCTGCCCGGCCAGGGCGACTTCCTGCGCTCCCGGAACCACCTGCTCCGCACCATCTCGGCCCAGCCCAGCGGGCCTGGCCTCCGGCACGAGCGGACGCAGAGCCAGCCTGAAGGCGAGCAGCGGGGCCAACGCAGCATGAGCGTGGCAGCCGGCTGCTGGGGCCGCACCATGGCTGGCCGGCTCGAGTCGGGGGCAGCCTCGGGCCCCAAGTAGGGCACCCTTAGTGAGGCGCTGTGGTCTCTCCATGGTGCTAGGCCAGGTGGCCAGCTCGCGGGGGGCTGGCCTGGGCACACGCCATCAGCTGCGGACCCCGTGGAGGACACCGGCCGTGCCACACGCAGCCCTCCCAGCCCTGCGTCGTGTCTTAGGGCCTGAGGGGTTCCCGCCTGTCATGGAAGCTGACAGGATGACCAGCCCCAGGAGAGAAGGACCGGGACCCCCCACGTGGACGGGCCTGGAGGGTGCTCCTGGACAACTGCCCTGCGCTGACCTCGCAGCATCCCGCCGAGGCCTGGGCCCCACCTGCCACCTCCCAGCCAGTAGCTCACCCTGACCCCCAGGGCCCCTCCCACCTGGCAGCAGCTTCTTGTGAACCCGAGTTGCTCAACTCTTCAACCTCACTGGCTCTGCACTGATACTGAGAGTGGAGACTCATTACCATCTCCTGTGGCTACAGACTCGTTGACATGCATGAAAAGTCAACTTTTGCCGCACCGATGGCCACGCAGCAGGCTCCAAGGTGGCAAATCCTTGTGCAAGCAGGAAAGGCCATCGCTTAATTTCTGCAGCTCCACCTGAGCCGCCAGTGCCGTGGCAGCCCAGGACCCCTGCCCACCTGCCCAACCTGGAGCCCAGTGAGGCCGCGGGCCTGGCATTATCTCCACAGCTCAGGTGGCGAGGCTGGGTTAGCTCTGAGAGCCGGCTCCCATGAAGCCTACGGGGCCTGACCGGGCCTGGTTGCCTCTTCCTCCTCGCCTGCCTGCCAGTCAAGGCCCCACGCCTCCGGCCATCCGCATTTCTACACCTTTCTACTCCAATCTGATTTCTATGAGGTTTTTTTAACTGAGCAATCCTTGGCTGCTTCCTTTTCTTAACTCTTTCAGTACCAAGCGCAGCCCCTCCACATGAAAACACCCAGCACTGTGACGGAGTCCAGCCTGGTTCTGGGTCCTAGGGCCCTGCCCCCTGCCCCCGCAGTGGGATGTGGGCTCTCTGCCTCACCGGACCTGTTAATTCCACTGAATTTCTACTCTGCGGTGGGTGGGGCACACACTTAGGTTTTTTAAATGCCAGTTCCGTTCCGATGCCGAATCTAAGAAGCCACAACTCCCGGCATTAGCTTCAGGGCAGGCAGCCATGGCTTCGTTTCCTACCTGGTTCAGTCCACGCTGCCCTGCACGCTGGGTCTGAGCATCAGCCCTCACTCCCCGGAACCGACAGCCATCTCAGCTGTGGCGCTCGGCTCCGGGCAGCCCCTCTGCCTCTCCTCCACCTTCTTCGAGGCAGGGGAGCCTTCCTGGCCTTGGACAGCCGTCCAGTGACCAGGATCCATGTCCACGCTGCCGCCCACCTGGATAGGTCCCTGGCCTCATAGGCTGGGCCGGGGAGGCACACCGACTGATGTTAACCTCTTCCCGTGTGTAGATATGTACAGCCAAAGGGTCGTGTAAATGTTCCGCAAAAGTGGGTCTATACAGAATGAAAGCTATTTATTTTGTGCAGAGATAAAACGTCTGAAGGGATGGGACCTTCAGGGTATATTCCTATTTAAGATGTAGCTTTTTGTTGTTTTAGGCGTTATGTATAAAGCAACAATTATTTTATGGACCAAGTTTTAATGTAACTGTTGCAGTAAAAGTGCAATATCTGACTCCCCTCTGCTCCCCAGCAGAGAATCGCTCGGCCGACAATCACAGCCCCGCCGAGGGGCCCATGGCCAGTGCCTCCTTCCCTATCGGTCCCATCTCACCCCATCTTGCCTACCGCCTGGATGACTAGCCATTCGGATTAGCACCTGGAAGTCTCGGGCCCGCCTGCAATAAAGGCTGGGAGGCCTCCTGGCCGGGGGAAGCCGCGTGGCAGTGGGCTCAGCCTCTCCTGGCGCACAGCGCCTCCACAGCTCCACGCTCCCACCTTCCTGCCCAGCCACCAGCCATGCCAAGGACAACAGCAATAGTCCCCTGGGCCTCTCCCAGGGGCCTTCAGCCATAGATGGTGAGATGGGCAGCCCACGCTTCCGTTGACGTCCCCCTTCTATACCCAGCTCTGCTTCCTGCTGCCCTGAAGATTCCTTTGGCCGTCTCCTCTTGAGGAAGACCCAGTGTTTCAGAAACTAAGAGAGGGAGGGCAGAGTCCTTTAAAAATACCAAAAATGTTTACAGTGTCGGGTGCTGAGCTGCAGGGCTCAGGCCTGACCAGTCATTACCAAAGGGTGAGGCAGGCCTTGCCGACTGCCACCCCCACCCAGGCCTGTTAGAGTAGAAGCCTTAGTCCCACTCCCACCCCCAAACCCCAGGACTCAGCCTCAGCCTGCTGCCCCCAGACCCAACCACCTGCCTTCTCTTTGATTAACTAAAGAGGGATTCAGCAGAGACCCCAGCCCCTGCCCAGCTCCGTCTGAGCTGCCCACTCACCCGCCATGTCAGTCTTCACGTCTCGGCCCCTCCTGTCTGTCTGTCTGGGCCATGTGTGAGCAGTGTCCTGACTTGCCCCACCCGCCGTTGCTGTCCCCACACCATCGGGCCTGAGTGTGCTCTGTATACAGTGTAATTGTCTGTCACGAATTAAAGAAGCAGGAAGGCTTCCTTCTGGGTCTCGTTACTGCACCAGCAACCAGGGCAGTGGGTGGGGGTGGAGGCCCAGCCTGGCCTGTGGTAGGGAGAGGCGGTCCTTCCCAGCGCGCAGCCGCACTCACGGTAGGACCAAGACGCTCACAGGGGCCTTACCCCGTGCTGGCCCCTTTCTGGGTGAGAGCTTGGCTTATTCTCACAGCAACCCAGCGACGTGGGCGCTCTCAGTCTCTGCTTTACAGAGGACACAGCTAGCAAGCTGGGCCCAGATTCTCTCCGCACCAGGACCACACCTGTTGTCATCTGCAAACTAAACACAGAAGGGCAACAGTCTCGTCCAAGCCTGAGGGACTCGGGTTTAAGAGCCAAATCTCTGGGTTTGGGATTTGGCTGGGGTGGGGGTTGGGATGACTGCAAGTGGGCTGACCGGGGATAAGCAGGACAAAGGTGGCTGGTTTGGCTTGTGCACGACCACCAGGACACAGCCCAGCTCCCCCCTAAAGCGCCTGTAGCCCGACTGTCCCCTGGCGGTCCAGGAGCACCTGTCCCTCCCCCTCGGCACAAAGCGCAACAGAACACAGGGAGTCTCCAGCCAGGGCACCTTTAATATCTGGGAAGGTGCTGACTAGGACAGTGGCCCATCCTCCACCCCTGCATCTTGAGAAGAGGCTGGCCAGAGCCCAGTCCACAGGAGAAGAGGCAAACAGCACCCATCGGGCTTCCTGCTGCCCACCCTGTCGTGCCACCGACACGGTCCACAGACCTTGAGCAACGGGGCCCTCAGGGTAGCAGCCCTGCTCGCATCTGGAAGGCCAGGCCGTCCCCTCGGGTGGCTTGCTGGTAAGAAGGCACACAGGAGGGGACACATCAGAAACAGAGCTGAGGGTGGGCCCTCGGCAAAGGGGTGACACCCACCTTGTTGATCTCCCTGTGTCGCTCCTTGGTTACAATTTCCTCTAAGACCTCACCATCTCCCTTAATGAGCCTGGGGGAGGAAGGGGAGACAGGCTGAGCCTCCAATGCAGGAGCAACAGAACCGCAGCCACCCAGCAGAGGGGTGCCAGGCTTCAGGCACCCCCTCCCTTCCACCCTTGGGACAGGGATAGAGGTGGCCAGGTGGGCTCTGCCATCAGATCAGCCAAAAGGGGCTCTTTGAGGACCCTTGTGGCCCTTCCAGCTCCTGCAACTGCTTCTTCTAGGCAATGGAGGAACGACCTGAGAAGTCCCATCAACAAGTGACTACTTTTCTACCCAACCTTGGCCTCTTTAGAGCAGCCGCCACCCCACCCCTCCTGAGTGCAGGGCTGGGCCCGGCTTCATCACGCACTCCCCACCTCGTACGTCCTGTCTCCGGGTCCACCACCTTGCGGATGACGCTCTGCCGGGCATCCCACTCCTCCTTGGTCATGGGCTTCATGGCCTGGATGCGGGACTTCTGCTCGTCCGTCAGGACTGGAAGGAGAGACGGCCGGGCGGTGGTGGTCAGGCCTCAGGGAGGGACCCCCCCCCCCCCCGGCCCGCACATCCAGCAGCTCGGTACCTGGACCATCCTCCGCCTCCTCGGCTGACCGGTGCCACTGGTCCAACGAGGGTCCTGGCAGAGCCTCAGGCCGCTTCACTTTCGACTTCTCCTTGCCTTTTTTCTTCAGTTTCTTCTTCCTTTTCTTCTTCTTCCTCTTCTTGTCCTTGTGCTTCCCGCGCTTCTTCCGGCCATGGCTGGAGGAGGAGGAGGAGGAGGACGAGGAGGAGGACGAGGAGGAGGAGCTGGAAGAACTGGAAGACGAGGAGGAGGAGCTGGACCGTGGTCTCCGGGCCTTGTGCTTGCTTCTCTCTGTGACGCAGGGCGGAGGTGAGGCTGGAGGGGAAGCGGTAAGCCCTCCGGCCCAGGCTCTGGCCTGCGGGCCGAGGCCTCCTGCAGGGGTCAGCAGGTCGCGGAGAGGCCCTTGCTGGGCGCCGCGCAGTTAGTGGCTGTGTGCCGCGGAGCAGGGCGGCCAAACCCCACCGCCCACGCCCGGCTGCACAAAGCAGCATGACGCGCCCCCGTGATGCGACCCACACTCGCCGGACCCGGGGCCCTGCCCTCCGCGCCGCCCAGCCCTGCGGCCTCGCCCACGAGCTTCCCGCGCCCCTTCCCGTCCCCTCCGGCCCTCACCCTCCGCCCCGGAGGAGGTGACGCTGGCTCGGCGGCCTTGCGATCTAGAAGCGGAGCGGCTCCGCGGAGCATCCTTCCTGCTCCTCTTCCTTTTCTTTTCCGACCCTCGCCCCCGGCACCGGCTGCGACTCCGCGAGCGCTTGCGGGAGCCGACGTGGGCCATGGCGGGTGGGCTGGGGACGGGGGGAGGCGCTTACACGAAGGCTCTCGGGGCGGGCCCCAAGGTCCCCGGGGTTCCAGTACCCACCCCCACCCCCGCCGCCACCGCGCGGCCCGCACCCACGCCCACCCCTGGGGGCCCCGATGGTGCTGCGGCCCCTTTAAGGACCCGCCCCCGCTGCGGCGCCGCCACGCCTGCGCACGCGGCCCCGGCTCCCAGGAACCACCGCGAGCTCCAGCTGCCAGGTGCGTTCCGACTCTCTTCCCGTGCGCGCCTGCCCGCCACCCCCGCGCCCGCCGCGGCCTCGCCGCCTTATGGTCCCCGGGGCCACTCAGTTCTCGCCTCAACCGCCCCCAGGGACTGACCGCCCGCCCGGCACCAGGCCTTCACGTGAGGACGCGGCGGCGAGGTGACTTCCGGCGCGGGGCGGTCCCTCGGAACGCAGGCCGGCCGCGAAGTGGGGCGCTGCTGCCTTTAGTTCCGAAGCCCCAGGTTCCGTCTTTGGGGCAGCCCCCCCCCCCCAAATAAAAACAACCCACAGCCTGATGGACCACCGCCGGAAGAGGCAAGCCGGGGATCCAGGGTCTGCCTCCAGTCCGCTGCGAGGCCATGCCTGCGCCCGCAGCTCCTGGTTGAGACGCGCTCTCCAGCCTGGTGCCAGTCCCAGAGCTCGCAGGCCCCTGGCCATAGCGGTGCCCGAATCGCCAGTACGCCCGCGGCCTCCCTGACATCTCAGGAAAGGCCACCCCATGGCGCGCACCTGCCCAGTCCAGCAGGCCGTGAGCTCCAGGCTTGAGAAGCCCTGGTCTTTCCAGTGTCCCCACCCAGCAGTACGGAGGTCTCAAACGCAAATGTCCGTAAGGGGCCAGAGGCATCATGGCAGTGAATGAGGGAGGACGTCCCTTGAGGGGCTGCACCACAGGTCTGTTTAGAATGGGCAGCTGAAACTCTCTTCCAGCTGACTTCTGCAAGGTGGGAATGGCACTTGCTAAGTTTCCAGATCATTCCACCTTCCCAGGGAAGCCAGACCTCATAATTTCAATATGGAAATCCCTGGTTTTCAAATGTGTGACCCAGTGTGCACAACTGCACTCCATCCAAGTTTGGGGCCACGAAGTTGCCAACTCTTCAATAATAATAATAATAATAATAATGATAGCAGCAGACTCAGAGGGCTGTTACAAAGCACTTTATATATCACTTGATTCTCACAGCAGCTCTAGGACATAGGTACTTTCCAGACAAGGAAACCAAGGCACAAAGGGGTCAAGTGGCTTAGCCCCAGTCACGGAGCTGGAGGTGGCAGAATCAGAATCTGAATCCTAACCCCTCTGCAGTAACCCCTCAACACCATCTACAAGATGCTACTGGTCACCCACCCAAGTCCCCTTTATCAACAGGGGCGCTCACCCCCAGCTGCAATGTCCACTGCTGACAGCTCACACCTGGACATTTCTTTGGAAGATTCCCTTGGCCACTGGGAGTCACTTGTCCTGGAGGAGCTGTCTGGGAAGTTATTCACCGCCCTCCCCACACACACACCCTGTAGCCAATAACTGATGCTGGAGGCAAACTGGTAGATTCGTGCTCCAGAGCTGGTGGGATTGGCCTGAGTTTATTTTTTAGTTTTTTGAGGGCAGTGTCACTGGCCCCCTCACATGTGGGACCCGAACCGGGGCTGCTGGCCGCCCAAGCCAGCTCTTGACCACCGCGCCCCTCGCCGGCCCGGGACTGGCCTGAGTCAGACGCCATCGAAACCCGCACCCTGGCCCGGCTCCTGCCCTGCCCTGCTTCCCTGACTTCCTTCTCTGAGGGTGTTCCCTCCATAAACCACTTGCAGAGGACTCCCCATCTCAGCCTCTGATTCTAATAAACCCGACCTGAGCCAGCCCGACAACTGAAAGAATGATCCAGAAGCTGCCTGTCCTTTTGAACCAAGAAGTGCCAAGGGCTGCAGGAAGTTTATTTCTGCCCCACCTGACCCACAGGGGCAGAGCCCCCCGCTGTCGTCCCACCCCCTCCACAGGTCCCAAGCAGGCTCAGGTCAGCACACACACATCCACTGTGGGGGGCTCCTCTCGGGTGAAGCCGTCACCGAAGCCCTCGTCGGCCACCAGTTCAGGCTTGCGGCAGCACATGGGGCAGAGACGGTTGCGCACAGCAGAAGCCCGGAGCCAGATGACCAGATTCCAGCGCTCGCCAGTGCCCAGGGGCTGGGCCCCGTGCAGCTGGCCACCCCGATGCAGGATGCCCTGGCCGACCACGTGCTCCACATCGAGGGTCTTGGCCAGGGCTGAAGGAGCCTGCAGACACCAGGACTCAGGTCTGGGCACTCCTGGCTGCCCACGGCCCTGCCCCATGGGTCACACACACTAACCTGGAAGAAGCCCCCAAAGTATAGGGCACCCCCAGTGAAGGTCTTGCCCAGGGCTACATTGATGGTCAGCTCAGCATTGTCGTAGTGGCAGCCCAGCTCACGGTCCTGGCCTGGTGCGTACTTGACCACGAAGGCACGGTGGCTGTCGAGCTGGCCCCCGCCACAGTCTGGGTACAGCAGGGCCATCAGTGGCTGCAAGCGCTCCCGCAGCGGCGTCACCAGAGGCTCATCCAGGCCCAGCTCATGCAGCAGCACCTGGGAAAGGACCCCAGGGTCGACAGGGAGACTGGTGGGGCCTCACCCCGGAACCCTGGGGGGAAGCCCCTTGACTGGGACTTCCTAACAACCACTCCGTGATCTCATTTTGCAGACGGAGAGGGCCACACAGCTCGTCTGCAGCACTGCAGGTAAGTTTCCCCAGACCCAGGTGCCCCTGCCTCCTGGGCCTACCAGGCAGAGCCTTACACACCCCATAGTTGTTCATGGTGTTGGGTCTCCCCTTGGGCATGTCCGACTGCTCGAAGTGTTCCAACTCCTCCAGTAGGGCCTGGCAGAATGGCGCCGTGAACACCGGCAGCCGATAGATCCGCTGCTCATCTGCAGGGGAACGGAGCACCAGTGTGGGTTTCAATCTCCCAATGAGTTGTGTGAGCTTGGGCATGTCTTTTCCCTTCCCCCAGTCTCAGTTTCCTCATCTGTACAATGGGGGTAATGCAGGCACTCCCTTCTCAGGGCTGTTGTAATGATCAAATAATGTACCATAAGTGCAGCAGGGAAGGCTGTTCTCGGACCCCCCGCTGGTCCCTGGGGCCTCTCACGGTGCGCACCAGCCTAGCTTCCAGACTCAGACGTGAGGCCTGATGAGGCCCAGCGGTGGGAAAGGATTAGCTCAAAGATCCAGCAGGCCAGCCATGGAGCCAAGCCGGCACCACAGAGCCAGCCTTGGGCTGTCCCTCCACTCCTCCCCCAATGAGCCACCAAAGTCTGCACCAACTGAGATGTCTCTTGGAGCCTGTTTCCCACACAGGAAGGCTGAGCGAGGCTGCTCTTTCTTGCAGGGATCTGGTGGGGCAAGGCCAGGTTCAGAATGGAAATGGGAACATTTCTTGGCAGATGCACCAGTGCGCTCAGGGGGCAGGGATCGGGTGCTCCCCCCACACACACACACACACACTTTTGGCCAACTCACAGCTTAGGCTCAGGCCCACCCAGCCTCTGCACAATCTCAACTGCTGGGGAGTGGAAGGCAATGCGGGGGGCCCCCCCGAAGCTGGGAGTGGGGTTCCATTCCGCATTCCATTCTGTGCTCCCAACAGGGTGCAGGTTCCCTAAGGGGAGCAGCTTTTGTATCTGTCTCCCCACGGTATGCCCTAGACCCAGGATAACAGTAATCGTATGACTAGAAAACATTTACTATGCGCCCAGCCCTTCTGGGGCACTGCGTCTCACTTGACTATCATAACTTTTGAAACGGGTAGTAGTATTGCTCCCATTTCACAGATGAGGAAAAACAGAGACAAGGGAACTGGCAAGGCTTCCTGGCCTGGAACTTCCTGCTGGGTTTAGCCAACAGGAGACCCAGGCAGGATGTCAGGGCAGGTGGAGAGCATTTTGGAGTGGGGCATCGCTGTGCGCCTCTGCTCAGGGCCATGGAGGCTGTCTGGCAGCCCCTCCTACAGCTCTAGGTTGTAGCAGCTTCAAGAAACTTCACTCTCGCCCATCCTGCAGGTCTAGGGACGGGAACTGCTCCCAGCTATTGTTAGCCCGGGGGGTCCTTCGCCATCCCTTGCTGACCCCTTAAGCCCAGCCTACACCTGTCTCGTTTATCCTCATTAAGCTCTTCAGGCATCCTCAGCTGCCTCACGCTTGGTACGAGGCACTCAGTAACTACGTGTTGGGCGAGTGAGTGAGTGAATGCAGATGCCCCGCCCCTGTACTCTAGCTTCTGATGGTTTGTTTTTTGGAGGCATACAGGATGGTTAGAGGGACCCCAGTCTCCCACCCTCTAGCCCTGTCAGGCGAGGAGGCCCAGACCTCACCCGATACCGTCTCCAGTCGCTGGAGCAGGCCGTTGAGGTCTGCGCCCGGCAATGTGCTGTACTCAGCTGCAGCCAGAAACTCGGGGGCCAGAGCCGCACCCTAGGGCGGGACATACCAGCTGTGGGACAGGGCCAGAGCCACACCCTAGGGGCGGGGCATACCAGCTGTGGGACAGGGCCAGAGCCACACCCTAGGGGCGGGGCATACCAGCTGTGGGACAGGCAGCTCCCCTCCACCCCCAGACCTCTCCTCCCAGTAACCTGCATCTGCCGGGTACCTGCAGTGGATTGTAGATTTCTGGCCTTGCCGGGCGGTAGGAGTTAGCGATGAGGGCTTTCCTGGCAGCTGACTCGTGTCCCAGCCGTTGCCGCCGCTCCACCTCCTGCTCAAGCTGGGGTGGCACAGGGCCCACTTATCAGGACAGGGCCTCCCCAGCCCCCACCTCCCAAGGCCACTGCACAGATGAGGAAACTGAGGCTCAGGAAGGCCAGAGCAGGGCTCAGGCTGGGAGCCAGGTCTCCCTAGACTCCTGACTCTGGCAGGGTCAACTGCAGGTCCCAAGCTGTGAGCTGAAGGGAATTCCTTCCAGAAGGGAACCCATCCCACTCTGGGCTGCATCAGCCTGAGCGTGGCTGGGGAGAGCGCCGTAGATGCACGTCAACCAGCTGGGCCCACTCAGCGAGGGGAACAGAGTCCCAGCCAAGTCCTGTGTTCCAGAGGCTGCAGAGAGCTCTCCTGAGAAGCTTGCCACCACTCACCCCCAGATGAGGGAGGAGGGGGAAGGCGGGCAGCCCTGGGGCCAGCCTAAGCAAGCCAGGGGTTGGGACAGCCAGGAGCTTGGCAGCCCTGGGGGGATCTCAGCCCCAGCTGCTGTGAAACCTTGGGCAAGTGGCTCCCCTCTTTGAGCCCAAGTGTCTCATCTCATAAGGGCCTGAAGCGGACAACTTGGCATTTTCCTGTTTCTCTTTTTCTGGTGCCAGGACCCAGGTGCTGCGGTGAGTGGGGACAGGAAGGAGGAAAAGAGGGTTTAAGGAGCCCCCCAGGGACCTGGGACTGGCAGGTGTGAGGCAGGGAGAGCCCTCAGACTGCTGGCACAAATCTAAAACGGAAGGTTAGTTGGGTGTGTAGGGGGTAGTAGTGCGGGGTCGGGAGCGTTACCTCTTCTAACAGCTGTTGGAAGTCCTTGGGGTTGACGCAGCCTCTACTGCGCAGGATCTGGGAGCAGAAAGGTCAGTGGTGAGCCCGCCTGTGTGACCCTGGGCAGGTCCCTTCACATCTCAGCCTCAGGTCCGCCTCCTAAAAACGGAGATGAGAGCCCCCATCTCACAGGATCACTGAGGATGAGTGCGACAAGCGCGTTCAGCGCAGCGCCGGGCCCTGCCTGCCCTGAGCACAGGCGTGTTAGTCCATTCCTCACGACAACCTCACTAAGGAGGTAGTTACCCCACGTAAGGTGGCAAAACCGAGGCGCCGGGAGGCGAAGCCCTTCTTGTTGTCAGAGCGGAGCAGGCCGTGCGCGCCACGGGCGCAGCCCACGGCCCCGGGCCCAAGGCGCCTCCCGCGGCTCCCCGCCCGCCCCCTGCCCCGCGGAGCCGTGGGGGCCACTCACGGGGCCGTAGTCCTGGCGCAGCTGCTGCTCGTTCCGGAGGCGCACATGCAGCCCGTAGCGCGCCGCGTACAAGTTCTCGGAGCAGAAGCAGGCGCAGCGGAAAAAGCGCGGCGGGGCCGTCGCCATGGGGAAGAGGCTGGCTCGGCCCGCCGACGCCGGGGCGCCCCTCCGGGGGGCGTGGGAAAACACACACGCGGAAACCCAGCCGCCAAGGGTGCGCTGTAAATTTCCAGGCTCAGGAAAGAGCGTACACTCCGCCCCAGTACACGGCCCGCGGGGCGGGAAGCGGCCCCAGGGCCCCGGGGGGCCTTCTCCAGTGTCACGGCGGCCCCATCCGCGAGGCGGAGACTGATCGCCCCGTTTTACAGAAAGGTGCACGGAGCCCCCTGCACGGGACGTGAAGACGCAGCGGCTCGGGCCCCAAGGCTTTTTGCCGCCTCTCCTCTGCTGGGAGCTTTGGAAGAAACCGCCAACCCCACGAGGGCAGTTAGAGGCGCTTTGGGGTCCGATCTTGTTTCCTCCAACTGCTTAGGGACTCTCCAGTTCTATGCGTCTGAGTTTGCGTTTAGCATTTGTCCCAGGTCCCTGCACCTCTCTCCCGTTGCCACCGCCGCGGGCTCAGGATTCGCTGACTGCCCCAGGGCGTGTCTCCGTGAAAATACTCCGTCGGACGTGACTTCCGGTGGCCTTCCCGACGCGTTCAAGTGTGGGCGGGGGATGGGGCGTGGTCTTCCGTGGCCACACCCCCACGGATACGTTCGCGTCCTGCGCCGCGCAGTCTGAGATGAGCATCTTTCTGTGTCTTACAGAGCGTGGGTCGCAACCTCGGGGAGACCTATCACAGCACGCACAGACCCTGCTCTGGGACTCCATCGTGGTCCGCCATGCACCCCGCAGGCCCAGGTCTGCAGAGGTCGGTGACGAAGCACGGAGGGCAACCCTATTATGGAGATGGGAAACCAAGGGGTGCAAGGGAGGAAGTCCTGTATCCTGGAACCGCCCCCTGCCACCTGCCCTAGGCTTTCCTCCACAGCTCAGGATGGTGCGGGGACCGGGACGGAGGAAGGCTCTGGGGCCCCAAGGCTCCTGCCCTGACTCCAGGTAAACAGGTGACTGACTACAAATGACAAGCCGCCTCTCTACTGGACCTGTGGATCTATCACCACCCCACCCCCACCCCACCTCCTTTCATCCCTGCAGCACACCTTTGAGCTAGATACTGTTCTATCGCCATGTTACAGATGTGCAGTGACCTGCCGCAGCTCACTCACCAGTAAGGAACAAATATAGGGTTTGAACCCAGCCGCCTGACCTCTGAGTTCCTGGTTCACAACAGGGGTTCAGTGGTGAGGGTGAGATTATGAGGGAATTTGATTTTTCTCTTTGTGCTTGTCACATGTATGTGAGTCATCATACACACACACTGACACTTGTGCACACACATGTACTCCAGCACATACTTCCATGCTAACATTTACACACAACCACACATGCCATCAACACCGCCCCACATACACACCCTAATTCATACACACAGTCACGGTTACACACTGATATTTGCACACCCGGCATCACACACGCACACCCTCACACACATACTCGCCCACAGTCATGTCCCACACACAGTCACACCTCCCACACTCACACAGCAGCACAGCCCTGTTCCTTTCTGCTCTGGCAACCTGAGCTCAGAGGCCCACACAGGGCCCCACGGTCCAGAAAGGAGATGAGAGACCTTCACGTTCCACAATACCGCGCCAGGCCATCCTCCCCAGCTGTCTCCATCAGCACATTTGGGGGTCCAAGGCCCCAGCCATCAAAATCTCCCTGCCTCTCCCCAGTGCCTTGGGGGGCCAGGAGTGTGCCCCTGCTCCCTGGGCAAAACCTACACCAACAGCCTGATTGCTTTTCACACTGACTGGGCAGGGCTGTCAGACCCCCCTGAGTGTGTATGTCTACGAGTGTGTGAGGTGTGCATGTGGAATTGTGTTTTGAGTGACAGACAAGGTCCCTGCCCCTGCTGAAGCTTTCAGTCAAGGTGGGGTTGGGGAAGACAGGAGCAAGGAAGCAAACAATTACGTGATCAAGTCATTTTCATTCAGTTGTGAGTGCTACAAGATAAAGTGGGTGATGGGATGGCTAGTGTCTGGAGGTGTCCTCTTTAGACAGGGGACAGGGCATCCCTCCAAAGAGTGACATTTCAGCCGAGCCCTAACTGCTGCAGCAAGATCTGGCAAGAAAGGGTTGTAGGCAGGGAATCTGAAAGCGCATAGGCTCTGCGATGGGCAAGGCGAATGAGAGAGTGAGCCATAGGGAGTGGGCCCGGGTGGTACTGGGGCCAAATCCCTGAGCAGAGTAGGCCACGGTTAGCATTTTGGAGTTTACCCTCTGTGCACAGGGAAGCTGTTTAATCCTCACAACAAACCCTATGACCTAGGAACTATCCCCATGTTACAGATGTGGAAAGTGAGGGTCAGAGAGGTTGAATGATCCACCCAAGGCCGCACAGCTCACAAGCGATGGAGTCTGGAGTGGAACTCAAGTCTGACTCGCTGGGTTATTCATAAAGTTACAGCCAGGTCTCCATGGGTGTCCCCTCCCGATTCAGGCATGAAATCAAAGTCACTGGGCCATGGGGACCCTGGGCCCAGCCCAAGACCTATAAAGCGACCAGCCTTCCTTAATGAGGAGACTGGCCCAGAGCTGTGTGGCCTGAGAAGGTGTTTAAAGTTTCATGGGCGTCTTGATTGCCCGGCGATAGTGAAGGGCCCTGCTATCCAGGAAAAGATCATTTCCCCAACCCGATGTTCCGTGTGCCACTCACTGCCTGTCTCCCCCAGGAGGCCCAGGGCAGGCCCGCTCCCCAGCCCGCCACTGTGCAGGCCTGGCTCCCAGCTCACTGGGTCAGGTTTCTCCCTTTACAGCAGTTTGCAAGGTGAGCGTGTTCTGCTTGTCAGCCTGCACTGGCCTTCCCCGTGGCCCCCCTCCTCCTTGGAGACAATGTCCCCACCCTCACCCTGCCCCAGCCTGGGCTCGATCACCAAAGAGAACAGCAGGAAGAAGAATATTAATAGTAAGCACAGATCAATGTGACTGCCAGCCAGCAGTGGCGTATTTTTGTTGACTTCATGAGGTATTTCCATTATCTCCATTTTACAGATGAGGAAACTGAGGCTCCAAAAAGTTCAGGGGCCTGTCTAGGGTCATAAATGTAGTGAGAATTAAAACACCCATCCTTCTATCTGGTCCCAGAGGGGCACGTGTATGTGTATGTATATGTACATCTGTGTATATATCACATTCTTTTGAATTAACATGGACTGACTACCAATACCATAAGGGTACAAATCATAAGTGTACAGCTTGGTGAATTTTCACAAACTAGACAGCCATGTAACCAGCACCCAGATCCGAAACAGAACAGTGCAGCCTCACAGAAGCCCCCCACTCTCCATGTCCCCTCTCAGTCACTACCCATCTCCCACGGGTCCTAAAAGCAAAGATCTGTTTTGCCTGTTCTTGACTTTGATACAAATAAAATAATATAGTATTACTACTTTGTTCACTGCTTCTTTGCACGCAGCACTGTGTTGTTGAGATTCATCTGCAGTGTGTGTAGCAGCAGGCTGTTCTTTTTCCTGGCTGCACAGTCTTCCACTGGGGGACAATTCCACCATTCATTGAGCCTTTCTACAGTTGATGGGCATTTGCATTGCTTCCGGTTTGGAGACATCATGAATGAAGCTGCTATGAGCATTCCTCTTCTTTTATTGCAGTAAAATATACATAATATAAAATTTACCATGTTAACCATTTTTTAACATACCTCGTGTTTTGGAGCAGTTTTATGTTCACAGAAAGACTGAGCTGAAAGTAGAGATTTCCCATATGTTCCCTGCCACCCCCCCACACACAGAGCCTCCCCCACTAACAACATCCCAGTAGCAGAGGGGGACATTTGTAACAATTGATGAAATCATATTGACACATTGTTTTCACCCAAAGCCCATAGTTTACGTTAGAGTTCACTCTTTGTGTTGTACATCCTGGGGTTTTTGACAATACGTAATGCCATGTAACCACCACCGCTGTAGCAAACAATATTTTCACTCCCTAAAAATCCTCTGCGATCTGTCTATTCTTCCCTTGTCCCCACCCCCTTGTAACCATTGATCTTTTTACATCTCCATAGTATATATAGCCTTTTCAGGCTGGCTTCTTTCACTGGGTTATAAGCATTTTAGGTTCCTCCATATCTTTTCATGGCTTGATAAGTCATTTCTTTTCAGCACTGAATAATATTCCATTTTCTGTGGATGCAAGTTTTCAACTCAGGTAAATACGAAAGAGCATGATTGCTGGATTATATTGGTAAGGGTATGTTTAGTTTTGTAAGACGCCGCCAAACAGGTACAAAAGTAACTGTACCATTTTGCATCCCCCAAGCAATGAATGAACGTATCCCTGTGCTCCACGTTGCCGCCAGCATTTGGCGGTGTTGGTGTTTTGGATTTGGCCATAGGTATGTAGTGGTATCTCCTTGCTTTAATTTGCGATTCCCTGATGACATAAACCTTGAGCATCTTTTCATATGTTTATTTTCCGTTTACATATTTTCTTGGGTGAGGTGTATATCCAGATCTTTTGCCTTTTTTTTTTTTTTGAGGGCAGTGTCACTGGCCCTCATATGTGGGACCTGAACCGGGGCCGCTGGCTTCCCAAGCCAGCTCTTAACCACTGTGCCACTCGGCCGGCCCTTGCCGAGTTATTTTAATCGAGTTATTTGTTTTCTTGTTGAGTATTAAGAGTTCTATGTATATTTTGGATTAACAGTCCTTATTCAGATATATCTTTGGCAAATATTTTTTCCCAGTCTGTAGCGTGTTTTCTCATTCTTTTGACAATATCTTTCAGAGCAGAAGTTTTTAATTTTAATGAAGTCCAGCTTATCAACTCTTTCTCTTACGGATCGTGACTTTGGTGTTTCATCTAAAAAATCATCGACATACTCAAGAAAAATCTAGATTTTTCTCCTATGTAATTTTCTAGGAGTTATATAGTTTGCGTTTTACATTTAGCTCTATGATCCATTTTGAGTTAATTTTTGGGAAAGGTGGAAGGTCTGTGTGTAGCTGCTGTTTTTTCTCCTCCCCCTACCCCTCCTGCTCCTCCTTCTTTTTGTTTTTTTTTGCATGTGGATGTTTTTCCAGCACTGTTTGTTGAAAAGACTGCCCCATTGTAGTGCCTTTGCTCCTTTGTCAAAGATCAGTTGACTATATTTATATGGATCTATTTCTGGGCTCTCTATTCTGCTCCACTGATCTGTCTCTTCTTTGGTCAGTACCACACTGTGTTGATAACTGTAACTTTACAGTAAGTCTTGAAGTCGGGTAGTGTCAGTCCTCCAACTTTGTTTCTCTCCTTTGCTATTGTGTTGGCTGTTTTCACACAGCAAAAATGCCAGAATATGGATTTGAACCCAGCTCTGAGTCACTCTAACTTTTAGATAATCCATCCAAGGTATGTTCTTCAGGTACAATCATGTATTTGCTTTTGTTTTTGCACAAACAATAATATACTTTATTCTGTCCCTTGTTTTTCACTCAGTACATTTAAGGAGTTCATTCCATACCTTTATGTAACTTTGTATATATGAGATCGGACAATTAAGTTTGTGAACTCATCCTAGAAAAAGTGCTCCATACCTCACTGCTGAATATCACTATATCACCTTGTAAGTACTCCCCTTGGGACGCTATGCACTGACACCAGTGCCTAGTCCACTCTTCAAAGCAGTTTTGGAACTCTCCTTCTGGAATGGCCATCAGAGCTGTCATATTATCCTTGATGTCCTGACTATCATCAAAATGGCTTCCTATCAATATTTCCTTTATCTTTGGGTAAAGAAAGAAGTCATTAAGGGCCCGATCAGGTGAGTAGGGAGGGTGTTCCACTACAATTATTTGTTTACTGGCTAAAAACTCTCACAGACAGTGCTGTGTGAGCCAGTGCATTGTCGTGATGCAAGAACCATGAATTGTTGGTGAAAAGTTCAGGTCGTCTAACTTTTTCACGTGGCCTTTTCAGCACTTCCAAAATAGTAAACTTGGTTAACTGTTCATCCAGTTGGTACAAATTCATGATGAATAATCCCTCAGATATCAAAAAAAGTTAGCAACATCGGTGCAACAAGTTTGCGAACCTAATTGTCCGACCTCTCAGATAGGTACATAGATATCTTTCCCCCTTGCTACAAGGTATCCTGTTGAGCTATGCTCTGTCATTATTTGGCCAGTTCCCTATGGAAGGGTATTTAGGTTATTTCCAGATTTTTGCTACTACAGTAACGATCTGCAAACTAGTATCTTTGTTCCCCTCTGTGAAGCTGTAGAAGAAAATCCTACTCTGTCAAAAAAAAAAAAAGTACATTTTAAATTCTGAAGTTTGCCAAATTCCCAGGAGAGTAGCAGAGGCTGTTTTAAACCTCTGACTGAAGGACAGAGGGATGTGGACATACCGTGCCCCACCCAGCTCTTGGTTCAAGCCACATTGACCCCTTCTGTTCCTCCAGTGGCGAGGCCAGTTCCCACCTCAGCGCCTTTCATCTTGCAGCGCCCTTTGCCTAGAATGCGCTTCCTCCAGACCACTCCGTGGCTTAACTTTTTCCCTTTCATCCTTCACCCTTCTGAGAGCCCTTCCCAGTTAAATAGCCCTATGGCACTTTGCATTGCCTCACCCAGTTTTATTTCCTTTACAACCCTTACCACTCCCAGATATTATCCAATATGTTTCCTCCTTGATTTTCTGTCTCCCCCACTTCAAAAAGATGGGAGTTTTCTATTTTTGACACGTGGCTGTATTCTGAGCCTCCAGCACCTAGCATCTAGCACCTAGTAATCACTCAGTACATATTGCTGCCTCTATTCTCCCAAGTCCCACTACTCAGTTTTTCTCCATAAAATGTATCCCCTTCCAACACATATAACGTGCTTATGTGTTATGTGTATTGCCTGACCCCCTCACTAGAATGTCATTTCCAGAAGGGCCTTGTTTTGTTCACTGTCGCATCTCAAACGCCTAGAATAGTGCACAGCATGTAGTAGATGCTGGACAAATCTTGATTGAATGAATGAATGCGTGAATGAGTGAATGAATGAGGATCATAACCCCCACCCTTCTAAGAAAAAGACCCGTTAAAGAGCAGCAGGTCCCCAGAAGGTGAGGGCATTTCAGGGCGCAGAGGGCCTGGCTGGGCAGAGGGGGGCGGGGCTGGTCGTAGGTGGGCAGGCGGCTAGCTCTGGCCACGCCCCCAGGAGGCCACGCCCCCGAGAGGCCCCGCCCCGCCAGTCAGCTGGCTTAGGCGCTAGCGCGGCTCGATTCCGACCTTGTCAAGTCGCAGCCGAGGCGGAGCAGCGGCCCGGGGAGCCGAGCGAGCTCAGCGCCCCGCTGTCTCCAATGAGCGGCGCGGAGCCTGTGCCCCTGAAGACCCTTGCCCACGGTTCCCCTGATGCTGCCAGGTAAGGTGACAGGTCAGAGCGCGGCGCCTGCCACCCCGACGCGGGTGCTTCCCAGGCCTGGGTGCCATGCGGGGCGCAGGCTGGAGCGTGTGTGGGGCCCCTGCCCCGGGGGGAGCGGGCGTCTCCAGGGCAGGTGGGCGCCTCCTGGGAGCTGGTCTGGCCCCAGCCCCGGACCCGCGCGCCCGCAGGCTCCACCCCGCAACCCCTGCAGAATCCTTCCCACTCCCGCAGGGCAAATATTTTTTTTTAACCCCTCCGGTGCCGCTGCTTCTTGGGAAACGGTTAGGGATGCCTTTGGGGGAGGATCCTGGGATGGCACGGCTTCTGAGGGCTCCCCATGCTCCACAGCAGGGCCTGCCCACACAGCCTGAGCGCCTGGCTGTGGCAGGAGCCCGGGAGGGGGGGGGTGCCTGCTGGGCTTGCCCACCTTGGCAAACCCTTTCCCTCTGTCTCCCCAGCTGCCCGATGGGCTGATGCCCCTCTTAACTCCCCACTGGCAGTGAGGCCTGTAATTCCCAGGGGCCCTCTCTTATTTCTGGGCCTCTGGGGAGGAGGGGCCCCCTCCCCAAGCCTGATGTTAATTAAATAGCTTCAAGCTGGTCTTACAGGATTCCCTGCCCTCTGCCCACTGTCCAACCCTCTGGAGAAAGGCTGGCCCCCTGTCCCCTGCTTCAGATGGGGCAGGTGCAAGGTGACAAGAGGAGGACTGTCTGAAGGCGAGGGTAGCTCCCCAGTTTGCCTCACCTAGTAGAGCCGGGAGTTACCTGAAAAAACTTTCCTAAGTCCCAGCATGGGATGCGGTGGGCTCAGCAAGGGGGAGAGTCAGGCTGGACCAGCGTGGACCCAGCCCAGTCCGGCCCCTGCCCCTGGTGACCCATGGTGACACTATTCCACAGAACCGGCAGAACTGGCCTCAGTTAACACTGTTTGCTAAGCAGTGAATGGGCCGTTCCACCACTGGCAATGAATGGCCACTTCGGGATGAAAAATTCATCAAGTTAGGGGTGAACTGAGCTGTTTGGACCTTCACCACCCTTGTCTTTTGGCCCCTAGGCAAAGGCCCATCCAGAGAACGAAATGTTGGGTTTCAGTCCTGCCTTTGCCTAATCTCTGCATGTCTTTGAACTTCCCCAAGCCTCTACTTCCCCATCTGTAAAGTGGGGATGATATCTGTGAAGACCTCCCACCCAGGGTGGGGCCGGGCACTTGGCCCATTGCCTAGCACTTAGTAACACTCCATAAATGGTAGTTGTGGTGGTTATGATAATAATGATCATTTATTATGTTCTGTGCAGCTGACAACTGGAGATGCCCCAACCACCATTTATTTCTTCTCCTGGGAAGAAAAGCCTTTGACAAGACCCCCGTGGGGATGGGATCACTTGCTAACCCTCTGCTATTCCTTAGTATCGGGTCAAGGCGAGTTGTCCCTGTCTTCCTGGGCTATGTCAGGCCCTGGGCAGTGTCTACTCTGGCCTCTGGCTGCCACCTTGCCTTGACCCTCAGGCCATACACGTCATCATGTGCCCAGAATTTGCCCTCCAACTTCACCTGGCCGTTCCCGGCCATGTCCTCCAAGTCAGGCAAAAGGAGAGCAGAGACATGCCTCCAAGCAGCCCGATGGTCTTGTCCCCTTCATCCTCCTGCTCAGTAACTTTAAAAATAAGAGAGTAGCCTGTCCCCTCCTAGAGCTGTAACCCGACCTGAGCTGGTTCTGCTCCATCAGCCTGGAGTAGAAGACTCAGCTCTTGGGAGCTGGGGGCCCTGATGCTACTGCTGCTCCAGTTGCTGGGTGACCCAAGACAAGCGTTGTCACCTCCCTCTCTGGACCTCAGTTTCCCTGCCTGTAAAACGTGGTTTAGGTGGTCTGTGATGCTAGAGTGCAAAATTTTGTTTATTCCATTGAAGATAAACAACTGGGGCTCCCTGGTGGGTGGCTGTCCAGTGGGGTTGACATTACCCAAAGTGGAGGGGTGTCAGGAAGGAACTCCCCCAGTGACTAGGAGTCCGGGCAGGGAGAGCTAGCCAAGTCCCTGGGCTGGTTGCTGGCAGATCTTCCTCCTGTCCCACTTCTGAACCCCAGCACTTTTTTTGGGGCTGAGGGATTCCTTGTGCCCACCAAGAGGAGAGCAGCATCTGAGGTGGCTGGCAGGGTCTGGGCAGCTGGCATTGGCCTGCCCAGGAGGCTTGGTGGGGCACCAGGCCAAGAGCATCCCTCTCTGGGCTCCGACTCACGCTCACCCACTCACTGGCTCCCCGAGGCCTCTGCATTGCAGCAGGCAGGAGCCTGCACTGGCAGACCAGCGGGGCGGGGGTGGAGCAAGGGGCCTGGGCAAGGCGTGTCTGTGTCCTGCCCCCATCCCCATCCCCACTTTCTCCCCTGCCCTTGGTCCCACTCAGCCCTGGACCCCTTGGAAGGGCAACTGCTGACAAGGCAACTGCCTTCTCTGGGGCAGACTTGAGTCTGCTTAGAAGTACTGGGGTGAAGGCAGGGCCCAAGCTTGGGGACCATCATGCCCCTGGGTTCTTCCTTTCTGCATCTCAGACCCTCCTGAGCATCATTAGGGGTCTTGCGAACTCCAGAGGCTGTGAGAAGGATTAGGGCTTTGCAGTTGAAAGCACCGATTTTGGAACTCGATGGCCTGGGTTCACATCCAGCTCTGCCCCTTCTTAGCTGTGTGACCTGGGGCAAGGCACTTACCCTCTCTGAGCCTCGATTTTCTCAACTCTAAAATGGAGCTAATAATAGAATCCACCTGATAGGATTCTTGTGAGGATTAATGCCTGCAAATCACTTAGAGTAGTGCCAGGCACACGTTCACTTCCATAAGTGTCAGTGGTTGTTACTTCTGTTGCTGTCATTGTCGTTGTTGTCATTGCCACCAGCTCTGCTTGGCTGAGCCCCCTCTGATCTAGACTCCGTTTTCCTTAGATGAACACTCCCTGTTCACACTTGTTATATTGACAAGCATTTTAGCTTAGCAGTTTAGAGTCCAGACTCTGGAGCCAGACAGTTCTGGGTTCAAATCCCAGCTCTCCTACTCACCAGCTGTGTGATCTTGGGCAAGTTATTAATTTCTCTGGCTCTCAGTTTCTCCATCTGCTAAATGGGGATGATGACAGTGCGAATCTCACAAAGTCGTTGGGAGGATTAAGTAAGCGAACACATATGAAGCACATGCTGTGTGCAAGGGGCTGGGTTTATAGGAAAGGCTGTGCTACACAATTGTTTGCTTCTAGCTACTGGGTCCTGCTGTGTGCAGGCGGTACAGGAGTTGAGAATCAGGTTCTGGGATCCTTCACATGTTGCCTCAAGTCTTGACTTGGGCCTTTGTTGGCAGAGTGATATATGGAGCACATGCTTTTGCCTCTCTGTGCCTCAGTTTCTCCAACTGGAAATAGTACTGTGGACACACCTGCCTCATCGGGTTGTGTGGGGTTTCTGTCGCTCCCAAACATGAGGTCTGTTGCCTTGGTTTGGGCACCAGAGTTACGGGACAGAGGGTTTCTCAGGCTGGCCACCGTTCCCAGTTATTGCGCAGAGTCACTCGTTCTGTTTTTTCGTGCCTCACCCCTCCACTTGGGGACTCCAGAGCTTTGCCCATTTTGTAGATGGGGCAGTAAACACCCCGGGAGAGAAAGGGACAGACTCAAGTCAAGAGGCAGCACTCGGAGGCACAGCCAAGCCCTGAAGAAGCACTTCTCCCAAACTGACGCCCCAGCCAAGTGGCAAAGCTAATCCCTCCCCCTGTTGCCCTGACAGGTCTGTCCTCGCCCTGCAGACGATGAATGGCCTTGTGCCTGTGAGCTAGAGCCTGCCCCTCGGCGCCTGCCCACCGCCAGCCAGCAGGATGCAGCTGTGGAAGGCAGTGGTGGTGACCCTGGCCTTTATGGGCACGGACGTCGGCTTCACCACGACCATCTATGTCTTCAGCCACCTGGACCGCAGCCTGCTGGAGGACATCCGCCATTTCAACGTCTTTGACTCGGTGCTGGACCTCTGGGCGGCTTGCCTGTACCGCAGCTGCCTGTTGCTGGGGGCCACCATCGGCGTGGCCAAGAACAGCGCCCTGGGGCCCCGGCGGCTGCGGGCCTCGCGGACGGCCATCGCCCTCGTGTGCCTCTTGGCGGGCATCTACACCATGGTGAAGCTGCTGCTCTTCTCCGAGGTCCGCAAGCCGGTCCGGGACCCGTGGTTCTGGGCCCTCTTCGTGTGGACCTACATCTCACTCGCTGCCTCCTTCCTGCTCTGGTGGCTGCTGTCCACGGTGCGGCCGAGCGCCAAGGCCCTGGAGCCGGGGCCCGGCGCCGAGGCCGAGGCCGAGGGCTTCGCTGCGGAGGACCAGGCGCCGCCTGAGCAGGCGTCCGGGGCCACCCTGCACAAGCTGCTCTCCTACACCAAGCCCGACCTCGCCTTCCTCGTGGCCGCCTCCTTCTTCCTCATCGTGGCGGCCCTGGGTAAGTGAGCGCCAGCCGGGCCTGCCGGGCACCCCGGAAAGCAACTGAGAGGGGCACCGCCACCCTTCTGTCCTCTTAAACGTTCAGCATTTACTTACCTGGTTCATACGTCAAATTGATATGAAAAGCGTTACCTTCACGGCGTGGACTTCCCTGAGGGTGTCACTCCTGTTCTGCCCCTGATGACCCTGATCCCCCAGGACTAACTATAGGAAAAGGTTCCGGAAACGTCCAAGTGGGCAGGAAACCCCTTTTATTCATTTCTTCTATATGCCTCCCATGTTTCCTTATGCAGCTACTAGCAAATAAGAACACATCACTTGCCCCACTTCTTGCATTCTGTTTTATGTCTTGCTTTTTTTTTTTTTTTTTTTCCATCTGAGCCATCCTGCCACCTGTTGGCAGCTCAGCTCAGGCTGGGCATCAAACTGCTATTGCTCAGAGCTCAGCTCGCACTCTTGAGTGAGCTCTTAACCAACTGAGCCACTCTGCTGCCCCTATGTCTTGCTTTTTTTTTTGAATCTGGCTGCATAATATCCCACTGTGTGGTTTTACATCAATTATTTAGATGTTGTTGGACTCTTGGGTTGTATTGACTCTTTTTCTCTTCCAATAAATAACCTTATTCATACACATTTCTTATAAATGTGGGTATATCTATAGGATACATTCCTGGAAGTGGGATCTCCGAGTCAAAGCATTTTTTTTTTTTGTAATGAAGAGAACAGAATAGAGAGACCTCAGAGTGGTATGGGGTCTGTAGAAAGATTAAGTATTGTTTCACGAAACTTATATTTCAATTATGCATGCCTGTGTGTATGTGTCCCCCTTTGTGATGTAAAATGTATTGGTTACTGTGGGTCTGATTCTACACAGCTCGAAAGCACCCCTCCAGCAACGTGGGTGGGAAGGTGACAGTGCAGGGTGGAAGTTCCGTGGATTCTGGGGGCGACGAGGCCGGGGTACAGTCCCAGCCCTGTTCCTTCCCTAGCTGCGTGGTCGTGGACAAGTTGTCGCGCATTTCAGAACCTCACTTCCTTCTCTTGTGCAGTGGGGATTGTTAGTGTCCTTATGTCACGATGTTGTAAAACTCGAATACAAACAGAAGGACATTCCAGAGCCTGGCACAGCATGGTAAGTGCTCAGAAATGTCAGCTCAGCTGTCAGGAGTTGTTACACATTTAACTCCCAGGGACAGAGTTTGGGACTGGCCACAAAGCCAGAGTGTTCTCAAAGAGGACAGCAAACCCCAGAGCTGGCCCCGATTCTACAGCCCCTTGCCTCTCACTGTCCACCCTCCGCCCTCTCGGTCTCAGCCCTTTAACTGCTGTGTGATTTTAGACCAGTTATTTAACCTCTCTGTCTTAGACTCCTTACCTGTAAAATGGAACAGAAACAGTACCCATCTCACTGGGGTCAGTGAGTTAATACGACTGAGATACTTCGGACATCTCCTGGCCCATAGAAAGCTCCCAGTGGATATTAGCAGCTGCGAGTGCTGGGACAACGCGTTCTGTTTATCTAGATCATTTCTCCTACTCATGCTTCAAGGCCCAAATGTCCCCTTCTTGGAGAAGCCCTCACAGATTTTACTGACTGTGGCCCTTTGTCTGCAACTCACTTATAGCCCTGGGGACATGAAAATCATGCATCCACTCTCCTGCCTCCCCTGCCAGGCGCTGAGCCCCTGGGAAGGCAGGGCCAGGTCTGACTCACCCTGGGTCCCCCGATACCCAGCACAGAGGAGCCTGCGGAATGAATGAACGAACGAATGAACAAATGACCATCCTGCCTGTGTGGGCAGATGTCAACCTGCAACCTCGTTTCCACCCCCTGCCAGCCTCTGTTGTTAGGTGGCGTGTGCTCAGGAAACACATGTGTCCTAAAATACAGCTGAGCAGACTTGCCCCCTGCAGGACTGGGCGGAGGGCAAGGGCTCTAACCTGAGATCAGGCCCCCACCTCACGGGAAACATCAGGCGAGTGTACATCATCTGCCAAGCTTCAGCTTCTCATCCCAAAATGGAGGCTTTGTCAGGTTATTGTGAGAATTTGATAATATGAAACACGGTGCCTGGCAAGAGTGAGCACTTCATATGTTAGGTTCTGTGGTTCTTAATAATTTTTTTTCAATCAACAAACATCCAGGTGGGCCCAGCTTTTTCTGACACCTCGTAGTCAGAAAGAAAAACTGCCCATTGGGAGAAAAGGGTAGTTTCAGTGTTGAGTATCTCGTATGAAACTGGGATTCTTGGGGGTTTGTTTGTTTGTTTGTTTGTTTTAAGGGCAGCCTCAATATGGCCTCTCTTTAAATCCTTAGTTATAAGGGTTCTGTTTGGCTAATCTTCAATCTTCAGGTGATTCTTGAGGTTGACTGTTCTGTGATTTAGTTGTAACTTTAACTTGACTATGGGAGGCGGCAGGCATAGCGTTTACCTATTCCGCCATATCTTGGGCCTTCCTCCCAGATCTATAATATGGATTTCATGGCACCCCAAATACCTAAATGTGGGCAAGTGACTTAATTTCTCTGAGCCTGTTTCCTCATCTGTAATGGAGATAATAATAATACGTTACCTACAGGGTTACTGGGAGGCATTAGAGATGAGGGAGCCGGCAGTGCTCTAGGCAGAGGGAACAGCCCATACAAAGGCCCCGAGGCAGGAAGGTGTCCGGTTGTTAAAGGATTAGCCAGCAAGCCAGCCCAGCTGGAGCAGAGTGCGTGCAGGGGGCGAGTAGAAGAAGTCGGGTCCGTCGCAGCGGCCCGACGGTGCAGGGTGCCGTGGCCACTGTAAGGACATTGACTGTTACCCTGGACGAGAAGGGAGCCACTGGGCTATTTTGAGCCGAGGGACAACACGATGTGATTTCAGTTTCACAGGCTCCTGCTGTCGGCTGAGTGAAGAGGCCGATGGGCAGACAAGGGTGGGAGCAGGAGAGCCAGGAGGTGTGACTAGAGATAGTCCAAGGGAGACCCACAGTGTGGGCCCGGGTGGGGCAGCAGAGGCCGTGAAAGTGGTGGGATTCGGCAAATATTTTGAAGGTGGAGCCACAGGATTTGCTGATGCATTGGAGAGGTTCACACGGTTCTCGTGTAGATTCGACAGGAGAGTTTGCAGCTGTGCTCGGCACAGCGCCGGAACCCAGGAAGGGCTCGGTGAATGTCTCTTGTGGTTGTTATTGTAATTCACTGGTGCTTGCTGGGGTCACAGTGCTGCTGGAGCTGGCTGATGCCCTGGTCTCCCCTGTGGGTAAACTGAGGCAGAACTTCAGCTCCGGTGGAATTCCACAGGGGTGGTTGGAGACTCCTTCTGGCATTGAACTGTGGGGACCAGCGTCCTCTAGACCTTGTGGTCTCTGTGCCATGACCAGCAGAGGGCACCAGAACCCCACAGAAGGCCTCACTGTCCTTCCTGCCTGAGAGATGCCCAGGATTCAATCAGTGACCTTTGTTCGGCACCTACTGTATGCCCAGCCCCCAGCCAGGTTGTGGTCTGTGGAAAGAGCTGCAGGGAAAACAGGACACAGCCTGGTTTGACCACACTCCATTCCGTGTCCTTCATGTCCAGAAGATGAGAATGGGCATTCCAAGGTTATTGTAAGGGAAGGGACAAGGAAAGAGCCCCCAAAGTGGAAGCCGGTTTGGATTTGAGTCCTGGCCCTTCATCTTAATGGCTGTGTGACCCTTGGCAAATTACTCAGCCTCTCTGAGTCTCCCGTTCCACCCCTGTGACATGCGGGTGACCTCCCCGCCCCTCACCCCTGCCCAGGATTGTTGTGAAGATACAGTGAGACAAATGGATAAGCTATAACCCAGCAAACTGTAAAGTACCCCACCAAGAGGGCTGGGGTGGCAATTTCCAGCAGTGCTTGGAACCAAAATATCAACAACTCCTGAGGGTCTGCCATGTGGACTCTGAACCCTCTACCAAGGAGAAGAAAGTAAACTTCGGGGTCACTCAGCTAGGGCTAGCGTCATCTCATCTTTTCAGGTTCCCTTTGTTGTCTGTAAAATCGGGTGACGAGAGGACCAGCTTCAGTCTGCGTGGAGGGAATGAGATCTCTCCCGGGCCACGCAGTGTCTGGTAGCCTGATTAATACTCACCCAGCCTGTGCAGGCCCCAGGCTTCCTGTGTCCCTCTTCTCTGAAAAGTGGGAGCCACTAAGCAATACGGGGCCCCTACCCTACCTCCCACCATGGTGAGAAGAAGAATTTGCCAAGAGAGAGAACCCCGTAGCCCCCGATGGGGTGAGCCGAGCAGGCGGAGCGGGGGGTGCTTCCTGGGGCCCTGGAGGAAGGACACAGGCCCCTCGGCTGCAGATGCCCCCTGAGCGTACCCTGTCTCCTGGCAGGAGAGACCTTCCTCCCCTACTACACCGGCCGGGCCATCGATGGCATTGTCATCCAGAAGAGCATGGATCAGTTCACCACCGCCGTCATTGTCATGTGTCTGCTGGCCATTGGCAGGTAGCCTCTCCATCCCCAGCCCTGCCCCCCAGGCCTGCAGCAGGGGAGGGAGGTCAAGGCCAGCTCCTCAGGGGAAAATGGGCCTGGGAGCCCCAAGAGATGCCCCAGGGGGGAGGCTGTCCCTCAGCTGGTCACTGTGGTCACCAACAACCAAAGGGCTCACAACCGATGTCCATTTGGCTGAGCCAACCCTAAGCCACACCCTCTTGTTCCTAAAAATGGCTTCAGTCCGCCAGGGTCCCCTTTTACCACCCCGGGTTGTCCTCTGAGCGGGGAACAAGGGCCAGCCTTGTCTGCTGTTCTGGAAGGGAGAGGGGTCTGGCTGGCCAAGTTGGGGCCCTCAGCCCCAGGAACCACCCCCCCCCCCGTTTGTCCTCCCCTTGGGGGTTCCAGCTGGGAAGGAGCCCTGGGCGGTGGGGCCCTGCCCTGCCTCCGCCCTGCGAGTGGCGCATGCCTGCCAGCACGGGAGGGGGCAGCCAGGTGAGGCTGCTGCTTGTCCGAAGGACATTGTGCTATATATAACATCTCTTATCTGCAATTAGCTCGTTTGCCGCAGGTATTCGGGGCGGCATTTTTACCCTCATATTTGCCAGACTGAACATCCGCCTTCGAAATTGTCTCTTCCGCTCACTGGTATCGCAGGAGACGAGCTTCTTTGATGAGAATCGCACAGGTTGGTCCTCCCGGGGCCTCGGGGTGACCTGGGGCTGGGCCTGGCCAGGGTGGGCTTGTCTCCAGCGGAGAAAATAAATGGGTACATCTGTGGTCTCAGCCTGGCCGGCTCTTCCCACCGTCCCTTTCAGGCTGCACTCACCCCAGGAAGCTGGCTTGGGCCCCTGGGCCGGCCTGAGCGCTGGGGAGCTGGCCTGCTGGCCGAGGTTTTGGTGTGAATTGTGGCCACTGTAGGACCGTGGCCAGGCCATCCACAGTCGTTTTGGAGCCAAGGTCTCGCTTCCCACTGCCCTCTGGAGCCACAAAGGCCAGGACTACCCAAGCCTGCGGCCCGAGGAGCCCAGGTCCTATGAAGGGAGCAGCGTGGGGGGTGCAGGGCCGAGCAGAGAAGGCCATAATACCTGGCCAAGACCCCAGGCTCTGAGACGGGCCCGCCAGGTCCAGTCCCTGGTCCTACCGCCCACTTACTTAACCTTGCAGAGACTGTTTTCTCATTCTAAAATGGGAACCACAGCAGTAGCCACCCCCAGGGGTTGCAAAGCTCTGGCCTAGTGTCCAGCAATTGGTAAAAGGGTCTCGGCTCCTTTCTGCTCCCCCAGCCCGGATTGTTATTTCCATAGGAGGGAAGGGGGGGCGTTACCCACTATGTCTGGTCGGGTTGCTGCTCAGCCATGGACAGGCTGCTGGGCTGAGCGAGCGCCTTCCCCTTTCTGAGCCTCAGCTGCCTCCTCTGGGCTGTGGAATGTAATGTCATAAGATGCTGGTGACAAGGGGACATCTGCTTTTCTCCCCTCCCCCTAGAAGGTGGCGAGTTCTGAGCTTCCCCGCTACCCCGCAGTGTCCCCGCCCCCACCTGCAGTGGCCCCGTTGCCGCAGTGGGAGCTGAGCTGCCTGTGTTCCAGGGGACCTCATCTCCCGCCTCACCTCGGACACCACCATGGTCAGCGACCTGGTCTCCCAGAATATCAACATCTTCTTGCGGAACGCGGTCAAGGTCACGGGCGTGGTGGTCTTCATGTTCAGCCTCTCGTGGCAGCTCTCCTTGGTGACCTTCATGGGCTTCCCCATCATCATGATGGTGTCCGACATCTACGGCAAGTACTACAAGGTAGGCCGGCCACTCCCTGCTGGGCCCCGGGAGCATGGGCATCTGCCGGGGGGCCTCAGAAGGGACCCCGCGGCCACTGGCGGATAGCGAGGGCTGTGCTTGCATTCGTTCATGTGTTCGTTCACTCAGGCAGTCCGTATTTATGGAGCACCCAGGATGTTCCAGGCCCCAGGATACATCAGTGAACCAGATAAGACCCCCCCTCCCTCAAGGAGTTTATGCTCTAGTGGGAGAAACAGGCAGCAATGTTTCTAATATATAATGTGGTAAAAGATGGTATGTGCTAAGGAGAAAAATGAAGTGAGGAAGAGAGAGATTGCTGCAATTTTCAATAGGTCTTTCTGAGAAGATGACATTTGAATAAAGAGTTGGACATCTTGGGGAAGCACGCTCCATGCAGGGGGCACAGCCTGTGCAAAGGCCCTGGGGTAGGGACATGCCGGGTGTGTTTGAGGAGCCTGAGGAAAGCCAGTGAGGCTGGAACAATGAGTGCGGGAGAGGATGGGAAGTGAAGACAGGGAGGTAACAGGGGCCAGACCATGTGGGCCTTTGTGAGGACTTTGGTCTTCACTCTGAGCTCCAAGTTTGCTCTCTTTCCATAGAACGATGTTGATGTGGGGGTGGCTCTGGCCCCGTGAGCGGTTGTGGGCAGGCTGCCTCTTGGCACTGCCTCCGCCTCCCGGGAAGGCAGGCCTATGAACTAGGCCCCTGCCTCACCGTCCCCCTGCTTCCCACGTTGGTCAATGCCCCCGATCCCTAAGGGACCAAGGCTGGGTTTAGACAACTGCAGACGCCCCTTCCCGGGGATCCAGGCCTGGGGGGAGGTGCTCCTGAGCAGGGGGTTTTGACACGCATTGGCTCGGCTTCCCCAGCTCAGTAGGAATCCTCGGTGCCGGTGACCTGAGGCCAGTCCCAAAATGACTCCATTCCCCACAAGCCCTGTTGCCTTCTGGCAGCGCCCACCACCCAGGAGGGCCCTCTGCCCCTCAGCTCTGGGTCACGGGCCTCGCTGTTTTCCTCCCTGAGTTAAACAAGTAAATATACGAGCGGAGTTGGAGCCAGTTCCCTTCCTGTGCTTCCTACCCCGCCCTTCCTGCCTTCCTGCCAGCCCCTGGGCCTGGCCGGGAAACCCTGGGCCTCCCCGTCGCCCCGCCGCTGCACACCTCAGGCCCGGCCCCAGCTCACTCAGCCAGGCCCGCCAGGAGGCTCTGTTCGGGCCTTCTGCCCATCCCTGCATATGTTGAATATTGCCACCGAGTCGTCATCACAAGTCACACACCGCCCATGGCCAGACACAGCTCAGGGTACAGCCGGGCTGCCCCGGGTGTCTGCATACAGTGCGTGCTTCTGACAGCCGGTCTTGACTCGCAGGTCATGGCACGTGCCCATGCGTGATCCTGGCCTGGCCTCCAGGGCGGCCTTCCTGGCTGGTTTGTGAATCTGCCCAGCACTGCCCAGGGACCACTTCCAGAGCTCTGGTGGGCCGCAGCCTGGGGGTCGGTCATACATTTGGAATCACTTCTCAACCACCTAGCTATCCCCAATTTTATGCACATGATATGGACAGATTGAATAGCCTGTACCCTCTGCCACCATCGAGAATTTGGCCAGGAGTTCTGAAATCTCTGTGCCAACACTCAGATGCTCACATAATGTAATGTATGTTGATGATGTAAATGGTGCCCCCTAAATAGTTGGTGTTTCTTGTGCAGTGTACAACCTGCACAACCACCCAGGGCATCCCTGTTCTTACGCTAGCACAGGATCTGATGTGGTGGCTCCTTTTCTGAAAGGATTACCCCAAACTGTATGGTCACAAACAACCTCCACTGTCTACTGACAATGACTTAATGATCAGCCCCCCCTCATCCCTCAGGAGCTGGAAGCTTGGAAGCTCACCCCAAGAACCCAGCTGGAGTCTGTTTCCTGAGTCTATCAAATCAAGCTAAAAGGAGGTAGGGTAGTACGGGGAGCTAGGTCTTCTCCTTTCGTCCCCGGAACGCCCCGCAAGGAACTGGCCCCATCTAAGGGTACAAAAGCCCAGAGCGGCCTGGGCTCAGGTAGGTAGTGAGACTGTCTGTTTTGGGGTGTCCTCCATCTTGTACCCCCTCCTGCCCATAGAGGCTCTCCAAAGAGGTCCAGAATGCCCTGGCCAGAGCCAGCAACACAGCCGAGGAGACCATCAGTGCCATGAAGACGGTCCGGAGCTTCGCCAACGAGGAGGAGGAGGCAGAAGTGTACGCGCGGAAGCTGCAGCAAGTGTACAAGCTGAACAGGAAGGAGGCGGCCGCCTACATGTACTACGTCTGGGGCAGCGGGGTACGTGTCCCCAGCCCCGGGCAGGTCCGACCATGGGGGGCACGGGACACGAAGAATGGGGGTCCCTGCGTGTGGGCGTCAGGCTGGTTGCACCTGACCGTGCTCGCTCTGTCCTGGCTTTCTGCTCGTCCACGGAGAAGCCTCCTGGTGAATGTCCTTAGAGGGACCCCCTCTTTCCCCGGGGTTTCCTCAGGGTAGGAGCTCTCTTCTCAGCTGGGGAAGCATCCTGCCAAGGTGGGGGGCTGCCCAAGGCCAGCGGGGACCCAAGCTGGGCCACATTCCGGCAGGTCCTCCGTCCCCACCACACACACCCCGTTAGTGTCCAGTTCACTCCTGGGGGTGGGGGGTGAGTCACAGCCCCTCCCTGGAGAAGAGGGAGCACTTGGCCACACCTGGGAGGTGAGCTGGTCAGGGAGTAGCTGGGCTAGGAAAGACGAGGTTTCGGAGTTTAGGGGCGGGGAAGGGGCTGGTGATCTAATGGTAACCAGGGATCAGAAACTTTGTGGGCGCCCCCAGGGCAGGCCGTCCCTCAAAAGTGCCCAGCTGGGGAGAAGGAGCCCCAAATCCAGCTCAGCTGGCCAAGCCGCTCCACAACCTGTGCACCAGCAGCTGTGCCTTTTGGGCTTGGTGTGGGGAGGGACACATTGGGACCCTGACCGGGTTGTCAGGGTTCTCAGCTTTCACCCCTCCCCCAAACATTCCCCCAGGCACTGGAGTGGGAGGGAGACAAGGGTGCCTGGACACAGCTACTCCTTTGTGGACCCCGGTGGGGTGAGCAAACACAGATTTCACCACCCTGGTGCTCACTGTGTGACCTTAGCCAGTGGACTCAACCTCTCTGAGCCATGCTCTTTCCAGTATAGGGAGGACTAATAGCTCCCGCTCGGCCAAGCTGAGGGCTTGGGGCTGATGTGTGTGCCAGGCCCTTACAAAGAAAGCCTTGTTTTCAGCCAGGCCCATGGCCCGCTCCAGCTGGGGGCCTTGGCAGGGGAAACCGCCACAGTGCGGGGAGGAGGGCACGGGGGACAGACGGGCACCAGAATGTGGAAGGAACCGCTGCCATTGGCTGTTTCAGTTTATGGCTGGGAGTGCAGAGCCCACAGCTGCTCTCACCTCCCGCTGGGGGCGAGGGGGGGGGAACCTGAGCCAAGGCCTCTGTGACCCAAACACCCCCTTTCCTCTGCCCCCAGCTCACGCTGCTGGTGGTCCAGGTCAGTATCCTCTACTATGGGGGCCACCTCGTCATCTCTGGACAGATGACCAGCGGCAACCTCATCTCCTTCATTATCTACGAGTTTGTCCTGGGAGACTGTATGGAGGTGAGGGGCTGGCTTGGAGAGGGGGACCTGGGGAGGGGAAGGGAGTGCCGGTGAGGGAGAAAACGAAAACGCCGCAATACCAGGAGAGATGACACTAACACAGGGCAGCAGCCCTGTTTATGGAGCTGAGTGGCCGCCACAAAGACTTATCTCGACCACGCACAGGAGAGCGCCGTGAGAGGTCCTGTTCCCATTTCTCAGTAGAGGAAGCTGAAGCTCAGAGAGGTTAAGCTACTCACTCTCCACGTTTGTGGGGGACATGGGTTCAAAGGCAGATGGATCTGACTTTATTTTAACCCACTTTAAAGTGCAGTGCCGTGGAAAACACAAGGGTTATTTTCGATTATGTCTTCATTTGAGTTCCCCCACCAGCAGATCCTGAGACAGGAAGCTGGGACGCTTATGTCCAAGCTGCCATCAGTCACTGTGTGAGGATGCTTGGAGTGGGGGTGTCATTCTCTGCTCCCCACCCTCAACACCCTCAGACAATGAGGTTGGGCCTCTGTGACCTATAGTGGAAAAGCTCGAGAATGCGGGGAGGGGTGCTAACATCTGTCACAGATGGCACTTTGCATTGTCACAGTCTCACCTGCTGTGTCATTTGACTCAGCAGTCTGCCTCCAGGAATCCATGCTTCAGAGATTCCCACACCACCGGGCAGACATGCGTGTCTCAGGACTGTCAGGGCAGCGTTGTTTATGACAGAGAAAGGTTATAACCACCCCGCATGCCCACGGGCCAGGACCTGGGTCAACACAACACACCTGTACTCCAGGGGCAGCATGTGTCCCGTACAGACCAGGCAGCAGCTACAGAGATGAGCTAGCTCTGTGCACCCAGGCGTGGAAAAACCTGAAGACGCTGTTCGGTGTTCGGTGGAGAGAAGCAAACCCCCGAGCAGGAGGGGTAGCGTGCCCCCATTCGTAGTTTTTAAATCTCAAAAATAATGATAGACGTGCGTGTGTTTGTAAACACACAGAGAAGGAACTGGCGGGGAGCCGTGGTCGCCTCTGGGATGTGGTACCGTGACTTCTCCCCAGCCTATATCAGCGTAATGTCAGCGTAACGGTCAGAGTCACCTTGTGCCAAGCGCTGTCTTCACAGAACCACAGTGCCGGTGCTAATATTACCCCCGTTCCACCCACCAGGACACTCAGTCACAGCACCTTAGGGGCTGAACTTGGGGGCCCGAGTTCGCGTCCTGGCTATGCCACTTCCTGGCTGTGTGACCTGGGGGAAGTTACTTGAGCCCTCTGGGCCTCCTCACCAGTAAAAAGGAGATCATGATAGAACCTACCTCGTAACATATGCAAAGTGCTCAATAAAATGAGTCATCCGTGTTAGTCACATTTAGATAGTGTATATTTTTTACCCAAGGAAATGCATAGTATGCAGTAGGACCCACTTTTTTAAACTGAAATTTGAGAAACGCTGTGGCAGCTGAACTAGGAGAGCTCCGTTCCTGCTTTGCCACATTCCAGCTGGTTCATTTAACTCCTGTGCGCTTCCGTTTCCTCGTCTGGGGGCTGATTGCACACATTCCGCTGGGTGGCTCTGAGGTTTAGCTATGACCACAGTGAGGTGCTGGCTGCTAACGTTATCAGTATTTATGACTGCTGTCCTCATTTTTTTATTGTCATTAATTGCTGTCCTAGTAGCAGGGCCCCAGCAGCCTCCCGCCCCCCTCCTCCCAGAACTGCTGCCATGGCCTTGCTCTCTCCGCACCCCCTTCACCTCCTGGCACCATGGGCAGGGTGGGGGGTCCCAGGAGTGGAGTGTCGGTAGGACAGCAACGTATGTCTCCTCCCTTCCCTCCCCCCCCACCCCCCCGCAGTCTGTGGGCTCTGTCTATAGCGGCCTGATGCAAGGAGTCGGGGCAGCTGAGAAGGTGTTCGAGTTCATTGACCGGCAGCCAACCATGGTGCATGATGGGAAATTGGCCCCTGACCACCTGGAGGGCCGCGTGGACTTTGAGAATGTGACCTTCACCTATCGCACTAGGCCCCACACCAAGGTCCTGCAGGTGAGGTGGGGGCTCGAGGCTTGCCCAGATCACCCTTTCCCTCATGCCGTCTCTCGCATCCCCCCACATGCCAGGCTATGACAGTATCACCAGGAACATGTAAGACAGAATCCCTGTTCTCATGGAATCGGGGTTCCGGTCAGGGAAGACAGATTGCTTACAGAAGGCTGGAGTGAGAGGGGTGATGTAACACTCAAGGAGGCCTTCTCAGAGGAGGCGACATTTGAGCTGAGACCCGAACAAGAAACAGGAGCCAATCAGGTGGCTCTCTGCAGAAAGAACATTCTAGGCAGAGGAAACAAGTATAAAACTACGGCCGGCCGGATCCTAGAAAGGAGAGCGTTCCGGGAGCCAGCAGTACCCAACCGTGGCAGAGGGGTATGGAGCGGCCTGGGAAGGGTGCCCACCTATGCCTGTGGCCCCACACCGTCCATGTCTGCGTGTTCCCTGCAGAACGTCTCCTTCAGCCTGTCCCCAGGAAAAGTGACGGCGCTTGTGGGGCCTTCGGGGAGTGGGAAGAGTTCCTGTGTCAACATCCTGGAGAACTTCTACCCCCTGGAGGGGGGCCGCGTGCTGCTCGATGGGAAGCCCATTGGTTCCTATGACCACAAGTTCCTGCACCAAGTGGTATGTGGCGGGCCTTTGCTGCCCTCCTCCGCCCTTTCTTTGTCTAAGCTTTTCCCTCGTGAGCCGTAACGCAGATGCAGAGAACAGCCCAAAATACCTGTACAATTCCAAGAATTATCACCAACACGACACCACCCAGGTCAAGAAATAGAACATTCCAGCGCTCCGGACGTCCCCCCAGAAGCAGCATCTCACCCAGCTTTCATGCTCATGCTTTTCTTTCATCCCACCGCCGGTGTGCCTCCCTCCCCACCGGGCACAGCTGTGCTTTGCTGAGTGTTGATCTTCTGGCTGGAGTCATAATGCGGGTATCCACCTGTGTGTCTTGCTGCTTCCACTCAACACTGTTTGCAGGCCGTCCAGGTGGAGGCTGTGGTTGCTGTTCATTCATTTTCGTTGCTAGATGAGAATCCACTGTGTAAACACGCCACAGTCTAGTTCCGCATTCTGCCCTTAATGGACATTTGGGTTGTTTCCTGGTTTTTATTGTTTCCCATAATACTGACACGGACAATTTTGTCCATGTTTCTTGGGGCACACAGGTATGTTCTCCCAGAGTGGATCCATAGCCCCAACCTTAGTAGTTCCTGCCACCAGTAACACCAGTTACTGCCAATAGTTTTTGCCACCAGGATGGTCGTACCACTTTACATTCCACTAATAGCGGGTGGGAGTTCCAGGGGGTCCACAGCTAACTGATCTCCAGGACTTAAAGGACCATACAGTTTGGGGTAATCCTTTCAGGAAAGGAGCCTCAACACCTGATCCTGTGCTAGCGTAAGAACAGGGATGCCCTGGATGGTTGTGCAAGTTGTACACTGTACAAGAAACACCAACTATTAAAGAGGCACCGTTTACATCATCAACATACATTAAATTATGTGAGAGCCTGAGGGTTGGCACAGTGATTCCAGAAATTTTAATTTTCAAAACAGTAAAATGCAACAGTATAACCATGTTCCCATATATTCAGGAAACTTTATAACTAAGACACGAGAGTTCCCCTCCACCTCACCTTTTGAATTCCACCCCATGAAGGTGATCAGTATTAGCAGTTTAATAAATATCTCTTCCAACTTGTTTCTTTATATAAATATATTGACATGTAAAGGCACATATATAGTTTTTTAAAGCAAAAATAGAATCATGCTGTGCATGTGTGTGTGTGAATTTGATTTTATGAATGTACTGTAATTATTTAACCAATCCCCAATTTATGGACAACTAGGTTCTTTTCTTTTCTTTCTTTAAAAAAAATTTTTTTTTTGCTATTTATAATGTTGTAATGCCATGCTCCATAATTCCTAAATTATGGGCCAAATTCCTAAAACTGGGACCTTGGGACAACAGCCCCCTTAAATGTTCTCTTAGAAGGGAGGGATGCCTTTGTGGTCAGGGGCTTGCTGCGGCCTCTTGCTTCCCGACACACTCACAGAGCTACCTTCTCTTTCGTCCTCTTTTTATGTCCAGGACAGGGCAGACAGCCAGCTCTCTCGGAGATCAGTGAACTTGGCTTAGCCCAGGCGGCAAGCTTAGTGGGCCCCAGTCTGTTGGTCCAGGGAGGCCAAGGGCTTGTGCAGAAAGTGGACTCACTTGTTTGGAAAGAAGACAGGCAGCTGCATGTAGCAGCCAGGCGCAGGCCCTGATCAGATTTCAGGCCTGAGACCCCTGGCGTCTGCCGGGCCTGGGGCTGGCGAGGTTCCTGGTGACAGCTGGCTGGACGCTTCCTGGCCTCTCACGCCCCATCCCTCCTCCTCCTCCTCCGCAGATCTCCCTGGTGAGCCAGGAGCCAGTGCTCTTCGCCCGCTCCATCACAGACAACATCTCCTATGGCCTGCCCACCGTGCCCTTCGAGATGGTGGTGGAGGCTGCACAGAAGGCAAATGCCCACAGCTTCATCATGGAGCTCCAGGACGGCTACAATACAGGTACCAAGCCCAAGCCCGGCCCCTCCACCGCACCCGGGCTGCACCCTCAGGGACGCGACCCTCTGAGTTAGGCATCGCCCTCTGCCAGCTGCTCTTTATTATTTCCGGTGAAATTCATATTACATAACCGTAACCGTTTTCTTTCTTTTATTTAAGAGGGCAGTGTCACTGGCCCTCATATGTGGGACCCAAACCGGGGCCGCTGGCGTCCCAAGCCAGCTCCTAACCACCGCGCCACTCTGCTGGCCCTTAAACGTAACCGTTTTCAACTGAATAATTCAGTGGCCTTGAGTACATGTATGGGTGCAGCCACCACTCCTATGTCGCTCCAAAACATTGTGATTTAAAAAGAATACATATGTATTGTATTAATCACAGTTACTTAATTTTAGATTAACAAACTAATATTTTAATTTGATCGACTTAACAACATAGTAATTTATATATTTTATTATATTTAATATACGTTAAAATGTTAACCTTTGAGGGCCGGCCGAGTGGCGCGGTGGTTAAGCGCTAGCTTGGGAAGACAGCAGCCCCGGTTCGGGTCCCACATATGAGGGCCAGTGACACTGCCCTCAAAAAAAAAAAAAAAAAAAAAAAAAGTTAACCTTTGAAAAGGAGCACTTGAGCCGGCTAAGTGGCTCAGTTGGTTAAGAGCTCGCTCAAGAGTGCGAGCTGAGCTCTGAGCAACAGTGGTTCGATGTCAGCCCGAGCTGAGTTGCCGTTGAGCTGCCAACAGGTAGCAGGATGGCTCAGCTAAAAAAAAAAAAAAAAAAGGAAAAGGGGCTCTTTACATGGTTTAAGACTAAAACATACATAAAATGATATACAGTGAAGTTTTATTCCATCCCTTTTTCCACCCCCAGTTTCCTCCTGCACCCACCAAAACTTTTTTTCTTCATTTCTTACATATCCTTTTGGAGATTCTTTATACAAATATAAACATATGTTTTTATTTCCTTCCACTCTTTTACAGAAAAAAACCCCCACAGCACCTTATATACTGCACCTGACTTTTTAAACTTAACCCAGTATCTTAGTGATCTTTACGTTGGTACCTAGAGAGCTGCCTTGTTCTTTTTGGTCAAATGCTTTTTCTGCATCTGTTGAGATTATCATATGATTTTTATCTTGGGTTTTATTGTGGCATGTCACGTTAATTGATAGTGAACCATCCTTGCATCCCTGGCATAAATTCCACCTGTTCCTGGTGTATAACCCTTGTAATGTTCTATTGAATCCGGTTTGCAAATATTTTGTTGAGAATTTTTGCATCTATGCTTATCGGGGATATCAGCCTGTAATTTTCTTTTTTTGTAGCGTCCTTGTCTGGATTTGGTATCAGGGTAATGCTGGCCTCATAGAATGAGTTTGAAAACGTTCCTTCTGCTTCAATTTTTTTGGAATCGTTTGAGAAGGATCCATGTTAATTTTTCTTGAAATGTTTGGTGGAATTCACCTGTGAATCTGCATGGTCCTGGGCTTCGATTGTTGGGAGTTTTTTGATGACTGCTTCAATTTCTGTTGCTAGTAGGGCCGGCCGAGTGACGACGCGGTGGTTAAGTGCTGGCTTGGGACTGCCAGCAGCCCTGATTCAGGTCCCACATACGAGGGCGAGTGACACTGCACTCAAAAAAAAAAAATTTCATTGCTAGTAATCTGTCTGTTCAGACTTTTAGTTTCTGTCTGTTTCAGTCTTGGAAGATTGTATATTTCTAGAAATTTATCCATTTCTTCTGGGTTGTTTCAGTCGTTGTCATTTAATTGTATCCTTTAATGGTCCTTTGTATTGCTGTGGTTGTAAGTTATAGCTTCTCTTTCATTTCTGATTTTATTTATTTGGGCTCTCTCTTTTCTTTATGAGTCTGGCTAATGGTTTATCAGTTTTGTTTATCGTTTCAAAGAACCAGCTCTTAGTGTCATTGACCTTTTCTATTGCTATTTTAGTCTCTGTTTTGTTTATTTCTGCCCTGATCTTTATTAGTTTCTTAATCTTTATTTTTTCCTTCCTGCTACTTACTTTGGGTTTTGCGTTCTTTTTAACAGCTGCATACTATTCCAGTATATGGGCTTTTTTTTTTTTTATTCAGTTTCCTATTGATGGACATTTGAGAAGGTTTTTTTATCTTTGTTATTTTTTTTTTTCAATAACGGTGCTGTGAGTCACGCCCAACGTGTGCCTGTGTCACTGTGCGTAGGAAAGTTGACCCGTCGGGAAAATTGGCAGAGGTGGATTTGCTGGCACAAGGGTTGTGCATTTATAATCGGGAGCCATAGATTTGCACAGTCCAAGCCAACAGACACAGAGGTGTATGTGCTGCAGCCCGTGACTGGGGGCTGTAGGGATTGCCCCAGTTCTGCATGCCCCAAGAAGATTGCCTCACAGCCACACCAGCACAGTGTATCATCAAATGTTTGGATTTTTGCCAAATTAATGGATAAAACTTGGTACTTTGGTACCCATTGCATGTCGTTGTGATCTGCGTACCTCTTCTGAACAGGAAGGGAGAGCATCCTTTCATGAGTTTTTGAACTGCTGGTAGACCCCGCCGATGGCCCCTTTAACCACACTTTCCTGGAGAGCGCAGCTCCCATCGAATCACAGCAAGGAAAGGCAGAGGAAGGGGGCTTCTCACTCATCGCTAGGGCTGCCCCAGCGGCATTCCCCACTCACTTGCCCCTGTGCCTCTGCCACACAGAGACGGGAGAGAAGGGCGCGCAGCTGTCAGGCGGCCAGAAGCAGCGGGTGGCCATGGCCCGGGCTCTGGTACGGAACCCACCTGTCCTCATCCTGGACGAAGCCACCAGTGCTCTGGACGCAGAGAGCGAGTACCTGGTGAGTTGCAGGTGGCAGGTGATGCTGGAGCAGGGAGCAGCTCGGGGGGTGGGCAGAGCCCCCCAGCCTAGCAGACAGGCCTGGGAAGGGCTTGGGAATGGCCATGGTGGCCCTCCCAGGCTCTCAGCTTCTTAGACTGCGGTGTGGCAGGGTCGAGGGCGGGGAGCTGAGGGAGAGGGTCTGGGTACCCTGGGCCCCACTCCCTGACTCTCAGCAGAGCTGAAGTTATTTGATACAGGGTTACAGCCAGGAGACATGGCTTAGAAGCTCTGCCCTGCAGCTCAGAACTTGAGCCAGTTTCTTCCCCTCTCTGAGTCTCATTTTCACTGGTGAAGAGGCGCCGTCCAGTCATGTATTTGTACCTCAGTCTCGCCACGGATCGTCATTTGTGACACCGGTGCTTACTGCCCCTGTCCCGGGTACCAGGCCCTGTTCCAGGTGCTGGGGTTACAGTGGCGGGCTGACCAGCCCCACAGAGACCTCTGCCCCCCAAGGCACTTCCATTCCAGGGGGAAGTTACCAAACAAGGACACAGGCATGAGAAAATGAAACAGTCATGTGACAGGGAGATTGAGAGGGTCACCCTTGTCAAAGAGAAACACAGCCAGACATTAGGTAAAGCTGGAAAAACAGATTTTATTCAGTAACCCGTGGTAGCAGGGCAAGAGCCGAGCTCCACGGCAGCCTGTGCAGAGAGGATGGGCTTTTCAAAGGGAAAAGGAGGACATAGGGAGGGGAGAGAGTGGGCTCCAGGGAAAACTTACAAAGGGCTGGTCAGTGCGAATGGGGTAACCAGCTGGGGCGGCTGCTGGCAGCTGTTGAAATTAGAATTCCGCCCTCCCACAGCGACCTGGACTCCAAGGCCCCTCTTCCTGATGATGACATTGCAAAAGAATGGGTTTCAGCAACTTGAGAAAGACCCCCCTGAGTTTTAGGAGATTCCTACATCTATCTCGAAGGGACAGAGGAAGGATTTACAGTTATAAACCCTTTTAAGTAAATGCTCGGGGGCGGGGCGTGGGGTCAAGGGCCTGCTGTCAGGTGTTGGCTAGAACAGACAGTTGATTCTCCTGAGCATTTGGGGGGGGGGCTGGGGTCATCCTAGGGACAAGGCCGCGTGCGATAGATGCCCCGCTGGAGTGTGGCCATCTTAGCGCAGGCTGTGGGTGAGTCCCGTGTGCCCAGAGCCTGCAGTCCTCACCGTAGAACCAGGGTCCCCTGGTACCATTTGATCCAAGAGCCGAAAGGAAACAAGGCAGCCAGCCGTGGGCAGTTCTGGGGTAAGGGCGTCCCCAGAAGAGGGACTGTGGGTGACAAGGCCCAGAGCAGGTTCACGGCCAAGCCTGAAGGACAGTGAGAAGCGAGTCAGAGGGAGACGCAAGCTCCTCAGGCCTGAGTCAGGGCTTTGGACTTTTCCTTTTAATTAACAAATTGTATTTTTTAGAGAAGTTTCAGGTCATTGAGCAGAGCACAGAGTGTTCCCATATGTCCCCTCCCCGCCCACAGCCTCTCCTACGGTTAGAATCTCGCATTGGTGTGGTGTGTTAGTTCCAACTGAGGAACCAACGTGAATGCCTTATTACTAAGGTCCGTGGTGGACATTGGAGGTCACTGATTGTGTCATGCATCCTACCGCTTGTGACAAATGCAGCATGCCATGTTCCCACCGTCGTAGACACAGATTAGTTTCATGGCCAGAAAACGCCCCCAGCAGTTTGGATTTTACCCGAAGGGGACCAGGAGCTATTGGAGGGCCTGGAGCAGGAGTTCGATGAGACCTGATTAAAAATGTTTAAATCGTGCGGGGAAGGGAAGAGGGGGCGGGGAAGGCAGGTCACGGTGGTAGGGTGGAGAGATGGGACAGAAAGAGATAAATCGGGGAGCCAGGGCTTCCAGGGTTTGCCACGAGTTGGAGTCAAGCCTTAAGGGAAAGGTGAAGAATCAAGAGGGATGGTTTTGTTCTGGTGTGAGCTTTGGGGCTGATGGTGCGACCGTCATCCAAGGCCAAGGTCAGAGGATGGAGCAGGAGGAACAGAAGACGAGCAGGCTAGGGCCCATCTGTCACTTGCGGGGCGCTTCCCCTAGGAGGTGGGAGAGCTGGGCACTGGCCAGGACGGGCGGGGGCGGGGCAGTGGCCGAGGCGGCCCCCTGAGCTGGCCCCTGTCTCCCCAGATCCAGCAGGCCATCCACGGCAGCCTGCAGAAGCACACGGTCCTCATCATTGCTCACCGGCTGAGCACGGTGGAGCGGGCACACCTCATCGTGGTGCTGGACAAGGGCCGCGTGGTGCAGCAGGGCACGCACCAGCAGCTGCTGGCCCAGGGCGGCCTCTACGCCCGGCTGGTGCAGCGGCAGATGCTGGGGCTCGAGCCCACCGCGGACTGCGCGGCCAGCCACAACGAGCTGTCGGGCAGTGGCTGTCACAAGGCCTGACTGTCGGCCCCTGCCTCTCCCGGTGGGGCAGAGGCCCCGGCGCCACCTGGCACATGTACCCATGGGGGGCAGCCCCCGCTGGCTGCCCTGCGAGCCCAGGCCCATAGCCCTGGAGGGCAGCCTGCCGTGTCACCTCCTGTCACCGCTTCCTGCATCTTGCCCCTGGTCCCCACTCCGTTCCCCGGGCCACCACCAGCCCCTGCTGCCATGAGCCACTCCGTCCAGTCTGAGCTGTGGAGACAGCCCAGGTCTCTCCATCTGGCCTCCCAAGGCTTCTAAAGGAAGGCAGGCTACCTTTTTAAACCAAGATCTGATCAGGGTTTTTACTGCTTGGTTTGATGGGCCCCAGTCAACTCCTAGATTTCAAACACATTTTTTTAAATTGGGAGTCATGCTGGGCAAGGTCACTGAGATGTTCCAGAAACTTCTGATCCAGCAGTGAAAGAGCTTCCTAATAGCTTGGGGGGTCAGGGGAGAGCTGGGCCTCTACCCTTTGCCCCTCCAGAGAAGGGGCTTCCCTGTCCCCGAGGGAGGACACAGGAAGGGGACTTTCTGCCTCTCCCTCTTCCCAGCTTTGTGAGTCAGGCCCAGTCGGGGTAGGGAGAGCGGGAGGCGCCTGTCTGTCAGTCACCTCTGCCACCCTGCCAAATCTAAGCCAGTCTCACTGTGAACCGCTACGAACCTTAACTGGGGGCGTGAGGGGCTGGCCGGGCCTGGTGGAGCCTCGGGGTGTCCCTGGCCCAGCACCCAGCTTTAGCCCCTCACCCCCACACCCCCACCCCTGGCTGGCAGCCCCCTTCCCCACACCCCCCCACACCCCCCACCCCCCGCCACTCTGCTGCTCTGAGGCCCTTCTGGTGTTTGGGAGATGCACTCTCCACTCTAGTCGGTGGATGGGATGATGGCAAAGCCCGGGGGCTGGCTTTGCAGGGGGCATGCAAGATGTTGGGAGAACCCGGTCAATAAAGTGTACTACCTCTGACCCTTGACCTCTCACCTCTTCCTGTGCCCTCTGCCCCATCGCGTGCTTAGGGTTTTCCATCAGACCCTGGCTGGGGTAGTTGCGGAGAGACTTTGGGTGGTCTCGGTCCTTCCCGCAGTGTCCGGGAGCCTCCATCTGTACTCTGCACGTCCCCGGGATCTCCCCATGTCCCCAGCGCAGACATTCACATCCACTGTCTATCTCCACGGGCCTTGAGCTGGGCAATAGAGGCCTGTCTCCTCTAAGTCCCTGAGACATCGGTGCCTCCCAGGAAAGCCGAGACCCAGCAAATGCCATCTGTTCTTTTCCACCAGGGACCAGGCATCCCCTGCCCACTCCAGCCCATGGAGCTGAGAAATAGTGCCCAGGAGAACAGCTTGATCAGAAGAGAAGCTTAGGGCTGAACCCGGGAAGACCTCTGTGGTGATTCTTTGTACCCACTGGGTTGTGCGGAAGTCTGGGTCCGGGGGAGGGCCTGGGGCAGTGCCTTTTTACCAACTGGTAGAGAAGTATTTCAGTATTTTAACTACTGGTCCGGTCACATGCATATGCCGGCTTAATGTCAGCCATATGCCCATCTCCCTACCAAACAAACTGAGGCCTGAGACCCAGACTGTGGCCACCTGGGTTCCCTGCTTCCCGTCTGGGGCTTGGACCTGCTTTGAGCATCTTATCTATGCAGAACCCTCTGGTTCCTTCCCTGAAGAAGCCAGTGTGAGCCTTGGAGCTGGGTCTCATGGCAAAAGAGGCACTGGGGACTCAGTGTCCATTTCTGTTTAATCCTCACAACAGCCAGCTTTCTCCCCATTTTAACATTAAGGAATTCAGAGCTCAAAGAGGTTCATTGATTTATCCTCCGCCACGCAGCCAAGACTCCACAGGCTGAACCCACAAAAGTAGGGAATGAGAAAATTGTGGGGTATTATGTTATCTAATAGACTCTTTTGCTATGCTTGCACCATTCCATAATGTAAAAAATAGTAATTTTCAGATGCTGCAAAAACTCAACAAAATACACAGGTTGGCTAGACTCGGCCAGGAGGAAGCCTGAGCCTGCTGTAAATGGGCTGTGAGCGGGGCTGCGCTGCAAGGATGGGAGGAGAAACGCCCTCCTCTCTGGGGGGCTGGGGGTCTTGGGAGGAGCGTGGATTCATTTCCTGGGGCCGCCCGTAGCAAATGACCACAAACTGGGTGGCTTAAAACAACAGGAACTTATTGTCCCATAACTCCAGGGGACAGAAGAGCCCCTCAAGGTGTCAGCAGGGCCGGGCCTCCTCTGAAGACTCCAGGAGAGGAGCCTGCCTTGTCTCCTCCGGCCTCTGGTGGCTTCTGGTGTCCCTCAGCTGATGGCTGCATCACTCCAGCCTCCGCCTCCGCCTCCATGGCCTTCTCTGTGTGTCTCTGTGTCTCAAATCTCCCCCTGCCTTTCTCTTATGAAGACATTTGTCACTGGATTTAGGGCCCGAGTGGATAATCCAGGATGAGCTCATCATGAGACCCTGAATCACACTTACAAAGAGCCTTTTCCCAAATGAAGCCACATTCACAGCTTTCGCGATTGCCATGGGTCTCTTTGCATCCCTTGTTCCTTCCCTCCTCCGCGGCCGCTGTCCTGGCTCAGGGCCACTTCAGGACTTCCTGCTTGGTTGTAGGGGTGAGGGATTAAAGCTTCGAGGGCCAGGAGGACCCAGCGTGGGTCAGGCTGGTTGTGAAAGGGGTTATAAAACAAAGTGGAGACTTTGGGCTGGGCTGGCCTGCAGCCACGTACATTTGTTCCTTTGTCAATCAGATTCTTCCTTGGGCTGCAGAAACCACTCCCACCGCATCTCAAATCCAAACACGTCCCCATGGCCACAGAGCCCCTGCCTACCTTCCAGCCTCATATTTGAGCCCCAGTCACTCTACTCCAGCCACACTGGCCTTCCTCCTTCTGGTCCTTTAGCAAGCCAAGCTCATTCTTGCCTCTGAACCTTTACACTGGCTGTTCCTTCTGCCTGATACACTGTTCCTTGCACTTGGTTCCAGCTGGTTCCTCCTCATTCCTCTCTCAGCTCACAGGCCCCCTCCTCCTCGACAAGTCATGAATGTGGAGTTTCCCCCAGTCACCTTGATCTGTCATCATCACAGCACTTGTCACCCCCCCTGGAACTTTCTCTGCCTTCTTTGCTCTGTTCCAGGCAGAGGTCTATGTGCTTTGCATGAACTATGTCAACTTAACCCTCATAGAACTCTTAAAAGTTACCTACAATGTCATGCCCACTTTACAGATGAGGAAACTGAGTCACAGAGAAGTTAAGTGACTTGCCCAAGACCACCCAGCTAGAAAAGGATAGAACCAGGATTCACACCCAAAAGCCATGTGTATGTATGACCCCAACCACAGATCACCTGTGAGAGTGAAGATTGAAGGGTGTGGATTGGGGAGAGTCTGTTGACATTGCAGTAAAGGCTACCGATCAAATATCAGATTAGTTCTCAAACATAAGTGCCTGCAAGAGCCAGCCAGGTGTTGTGAGTGCAGCCAGCCAAGTGTTAAAAAAAGCCCTGGGTTTCTCTTTTGCTTTTCCACTTTTGACGTGGTGCAGAGACATCTTTCTGTCCCTTTAAAAATAGACTATAGGCTGGCCGAGTGGCGTGGTGGGAAGCCAGCGGCCCCGGTTCAGGTCCCACATATGAGGGCCAGTGACACTGCCCTCAAAAAAAACAAAACTAGAATATAGTCGGGCCGGCTGAGTGGCTCTGTTGGTTAAGAGCTCGCTCAAGAGTGTGAGCTGAGGGGCCGGCCAAGTGGCGCTGTGGTTAGGCACTGGCTTGGGAAGCCAGCGGCCCCAGTTCGGGTCCCACATGTAAGAGCCAGTGACACTGTCCTCAAAAAAAACAAACAAAAAAACACACAACAGAGTGTGAGCTGAGCTCTGAGCAACAGCAGTTGGATGCCCAGCCCGAGCTGAGCTGCCGCTGAGCTGTTGGCAGGATGGCTCAGCTAAAAAAAAAAAATCAACCAAAAAACAAAAATAAAATATAGTGGAAGCCTGAGGATACACGGCAACCAAGGCTTGGAGTCAGTAATCGGTGACAATAGGGTGTGGTGGGGCCTGTGGAAAACAGGAGAGTTCGGTTTAAAGGGGTGGCTGGGACCTGCCTCTAGCCCCGAGGCCATGCAGGAAGGCGGGTTAGCGATCTTCAGATGTTTCCAGAGTAGTTGGAAATTCCTTTTTTTTTATAATTTTTTTTTTTTTGAGGGCAGTGTCACTCACCCTCATATGTGGGACCCAAACCGGGGCCACTGGCTTCCCAAGCCAGCGCTTAACCACCGCACCACTTGGCCGGCCCGGAAATTCTAATTTTAATGTGAGACAAACTGTTTTTTATAGACGGGCTCAAATTTTTTTTACAAAACTGAGGGTCAATAAGACACATCTAGGCTGAGTTCAGCCTGTGGGTCACCAGTTTGCAACCTCTAGGTTGGCCATTCCTGTTCACCGGGTCCCCCACCCAACCCATTCTAGCCCAGGGTCCTCTTTCCCCCTCCCATCTGCTCATCTCTCTGCCTCATCTCCCACCCCCAGGCTGGGGTTCCCGGATGCTTCTTCCTCTCCCATGTCAGTCACCTCCACGTCCCCAGCTTGCAAACCCAGAGTGGTTCCAGAGACCAAGCTAGCCCCTCTTAAAATACATTTTTCACTTTGGAATAATTTTAGATTTACAGAAAAGTTGCATTGTCCCTCTATATATACCCTCAGTTTTCCCTTCTATTAGCATCTCACGTGACTGTGGTACATTTGTCACAACTAAGAAGCTGGCATGGGCAACAAAACTCCAAGCTTTCTTTGTATGTCACTGGCTTTTCCACTAATGTCCTTTTTCAGTTCCAGGTTACAATGAAACGCATCACATTGTGTTTGTTTGTTTTTTCTTTTCTGAGCCCTCCTGCCACCTGTTGGCAGCTCAGCTCGGGCTGGGCATCGAACCGCCGTTGCTCAGAGCTCAGCTCGCATTCTTGAGCGAGCTCTTAACCAACTGAGCCACTCGGCCAGCCCTGCGTTTGTTTTTAAAATTGTTTTTATCGTGGTAAAATACACAGAACATGAAATGTAGCATTAGTAACATTTCGTTCATTCACATTGTGGTGCGACTCTCACGACGGTGACTTCCAGGACATTTCCATCACCCTGCAAAACCTCACCCCCATTAACAGCCACCCTGCAGGCCCTGCCCCCCCAGCCCTGGGCAGCCACCCGTCTGCTTTCTGTCTCTATCGTTCGCTTGTTCCAGACATTGCATATCAATGTGATCACACACTACGTGTCCTTTTGTGTCCAGCTTTTTACACTCAGCGTAATGTTGTCAGGGTTCATCCACGTTACAGCGTGTGTCAGCGCTTCGTTCCTTTTCATGGCTGAGTAATATTCCACCTTCGGGATAACCCACATTGTTTATCCTTCATCCATTGATGGGCACTGGGGTGGTCTCCACCCTTCGGTTATTTTGAATAATTCTGCTATGGACATTCATGTTTTTGTGTGGACATATGTTTTTAATTCTTTTGGGTGTACGTTTAGGAGACGAATTGCTTGGGTCAGATGGTAACTCCGTGTTTAACAGTTTGAGGATCCACCAAGCTGTTTTTCACGGTAGCTGAACCATTTGCATTCCCCCCAGCAAAGTATCAGGGTTTCAGTTTCTCCACATCCTCGCCCACACATGCTATTTTCTGGTTTTATTTGTTTTTTCAAATTATGGCCAACCTAGTGGGTATGAAGTGGGGAGCCGTGATTTTTAAAGCCGACTTTTTCTCTGTTACCGTTCATTTTAGCAAACATGTCTGCCTTCCTCGGTCCCAGACACCGCGCTGGGCGGTTATTGCAATCGGGGCTCAGAGAAGGCATGGTCTGCTGCGGGGACAGACAAGGAAGTGAGCAAGGACAGGACAGGATGGAGACAAGCACGGGGGCTGTGGGGACCCAAGGGGGTTCTGTCCCGGGGTGAGGACCCAGGGGCAGGGAGAGGACAGAGGCAGAGTCCACTTCACGGGTGTGCCTCCCACACAGTCCCACGGGCCCCACACTCAGCAGTTCCCCACGCTTGGTTTATGCTCTGCGGCCACCGTTTTGAAATCCTTACGTTTTGAACAAGGGGCCTGGCCTTTTCATTTTGCTCCGGGCCCTGCAGATCCCGAGCTGGTCCTCAGTAATGGTCCCAGCTGGAGGCAGGGGCCTGGGGAAGCAGCATCTTTGGCACCTGGGGGAGGGGGCTCAGAGAACTCTGTAACCCGCACTCCCGCTGCCCACCCCCAGTGCCTCACCCCGGGTGTTTCTCACCATCCAGAGCACCCCTCCCCTCCCGCTGCCTGCCTCTGCACTCTTCCATCCTGGTCCCTGAAGCTGAATTAGTGTGTGAGGGAGCAGCGGATGGGCTTTTCCAAGTGGCTGGTCTCAGCGGACTCTGACTCAGAGTCTGGGTGGGGTCACAGAGCTGACAGCCCCGGGCACAGAAACCCGGACTTCAAGCTGCTGATCCTCAGCTGCAGAGCTGAAGACACTGAAGGCAGGCACTCGGAGGCTGAGCATCCTCACCTGAGTGGCGGGAATAAGGGTGCCTCCACGGTGTGTTCCCATACCCAGTGCCTGGGGCTGCGCCAGGGCTGTGACCCCACCTTCCCCTCAAGCCCCGAAATCTGCTTTTCTCCCCAAGACTGGCTAAGACCTTCCTTACTTCAGGAAGCATCATAGCTAACAGGCCTGGAAACCCATCTGTCTTCCTCCTCTTCATCAGGGCCACGTGGTACAGCTATGCAGGTTATGGCCTGTACGAGGATGTTCAGCTCTGAGGCTGAGCCCTCATTCACACCCCTACAGAGCTCAGAACTTTACACTGGGGTCGGCGCACTCAAAGGAGTATACGGGCCAGAGGGGAGACATAAGCGCATAAATGGGACCAGCTGTGAGGCATTAGGGAGCGGTGGGGACTGTAGTGAAATGGAGACCCCATTCTTCCTCTAAAGGGGGCACCTGCTGCTCAGCTCAGCCAGCTGTCACCACAAGGAAATGTGTACTAAATGGGGCCTGGTTTCCCTATTTTTTTGTTTGTTTATTTCCCAACGTTTCAAAGGAAGTTGGCAACTTTTGTAATCTCCCCGTTTTGACAGTAGGCATTTAATGCAAACTTATAAAACTACAAACAGGCCAAACAAAACAAGTCCTTGGGCCTCTAGGTTGTGACCTCTGGTTTATAGCCACAGTTTAGCTCTGAATTATTCTCTCAGTTATTTTTCTATTGGGTACGAAGTGTTGGTGTGGATGCGGTGAGGTGGATTTCCTCGCTCGCGGCCAGGAGAGTGAGGATTCCACAAACACTTTGGAGAGCAGTTTGCCACGTTTAGTAAAAACGTTGCGATGAGCCAACTCTATGACCCCCAATTCTGCTTTTCAGACACCCGAGAGGAGTGGTTCTTTTTTTTTTTTCTTTAATTAAGGTAAAATTCACAGAACATAAAATTCACCGTTCCACCTGTTTTAAAGCATAGAATGGCTTGTATGTACATCCGGTGGCTTTTAGTCCATTCACAGTGTTGTGAACTTATCATCATACCGAGTTCCAGAACATTCTTACCACTCCAAAAGGAAAACGTCCCCTGGCAACAACCAGTAATCTGCTTTCTGTCTCTATGGATCTGCCTATTCTGGACATTTCCTATAAATATTATCATACAACATGTGGCCTTTTGTGTCTGGCTTCTTTCCCTTAGCATGATGTTTCCAAGGCTCGTCCAGGTTGGAACCTGTGTCAACATGGTGGAATGATACTCTGTTGTGTAGACAGAGTCCATTGTATTCAGCCATTCATCTCTTGTTGGGAGTTTTGGTTGCTTCCACCTTTTGGTTGTTGTGAATAGAGCTTCTGTGATAGTTTGTGTACAAGTTCTTGTGGGGCTATATAATTCTCTTGGCTGGAATTGCTGGGAGAGGAGTGTTTTTGAAAAGCTTGTTTTTACTGGAGTCCTTAGTAAGAAAAATGTTACCTCCCTAGCACGCGCGCTCTCACACACACACAGAAAGCTTCACAAAGAATATTAAAGTATTTAGGGCCGGCCGAGTGGCGTGTTGGTTAAGAGTTGGCTTGGGGGGCCAGCCGAGTGGTGCAGTGGTTAAGCACTGGCTTGGGAAGCCAGCGGCCCCGGTTTGGGTCCCACATATGAGGAACAGTGACACTGCCCTCAAAAAAAAAAAATAATAAATAAATAAAAATAAAGTCTTTCACAATTAAAAAAAAAAGAGTTGGCTTGGGATGCCAGCTCTGAGCAGCAGGGCCCCAGTTCAGATCCCACATGAGGGCCAGTGACGCTGCGCCCTCTACAGCTAAGATGGTGAACAACAGCTTGACCTGGAGCTGGGCTGCCGTGAGTGGCCGTCCAACATCTGGTGAGCAACTCTCTAACCCAGGAAGAACACAATGATAATACCAACATGGGCCAGTGAAGCGACATCCTCCACAACTAGACTGAAGAGCAAAAGGACAGCAACTTGTCTGTTCTCCTTTCCCGATTCCCCAATAAAATCTGTAAAAAAAAAAAAAGAATATTAAAGTTTTTATTGCAGACTATTCTGTCTTATGTTTTCTAAGAAAAAAAAAGATTTCGTGACCCATGAATGCCTCAGGCAGTTTGAAAAATACTGCTGTGGAGCCATAAGCCCAGATGTTTGCACTTGCAAACATGTCTATAATTTGGTTTTTAAACGTTTGGTATAGGACATATGGTGGAATATTATGTGGGAGGAAGAGGCATAAATTGGATCTATACACGAGAACATGCGAAGATCTTAAACGCATAAAAACGAGAAACAAAGCACACTGCAGGATGATAACATATGATACAGTTAATTTGTGAATACAGAAAAAACAATATCAGACACATTTCTTGGATATATAAATACATATGTAAAGTTTAAAAATAGGCTGGGAGGCTACACACTCCGTTCGTGTTGGAGTTTGTCGCTGGTGATTGGAGACAGAGGAGCACACACTTGTGCAATGCTTTACTCTTTCGTTAGGAAAAATGTAGATTCAGAGCAAATAGAAGAAAACGTTAACAAGGTGGGCTCTGAGTGGTGGGCATCTGTGGGTTTGTTATATTATTTTATGCACATTCCTAAACGTTAAAATTTCCCCAAGGGGGTGGGGGAATGGAAACACTCAATACCAACAAAACGAACTGTCCCCTACTGAGCACTGACGGGCCCTGGGGCAGGATGGAGCGCGGCTCGCTGTCTGACTCCTGTTTACTGAAACCGAGTTATTGAAAACAGCTTCGTCAAGAAGCTCTCTGGGGCCTGAGCGGTCTCTGTGGGCACCTCCCTCCACCACCCTCCCGGAGAACCTCCTCTCTAATCCTGCCCTCCTTCTACCAGGGCCTCTGGAATCCAGCACCCACACAACCATGACTGCTGAGCAATCAGTTATTTCTGGCCCCAGGTAGGAGAGCTATTCTAATTTCAAATAATGCAGGAAAATTTTTTAGTTTTAGTTTTTGTGTTTTTTTTGTGTTTTTTTTTTCTGCAGGGGGGCTCAGAAGGAGGTTGTTTAATTGTTTCATGTTTGCTTTTTTTTTTTTTTTTTTTACTGTGGTAAAATACACATAACACAAAATTGACCCTTTTAATTGTTTTGAATTGTACCACCCAGGGGTATGAAGTTCATTCACAATTTTCCTTTAACTTTTGAAAAGTCCATTCATCATCTCCTTACTGGTGTGAGTGACCAGCCTGCGGGTACCAGCACCGAGACGGATGACTGTGCTGGAAAAACACATTTTTAATGCTCCAAGCACTCGTCTAACCACTTTATATTAACTCTTTTGATCCTCACAACCTAATGAGGCAGCCACTACTATTAACCCTACTTTTCTAAAAAAAGAAAAACGAGAGTGAGTAACCTGAAAGAAATCATACAGATAAGTGGCAAAGCTGGCATTGGGACCCTGGCAGCCCGAACCCCTGAGCCCCCCGACTGGAGCCCTTAACCACTGCACTTGGCTGACCACAGGCTGATGTGTGCCTCTGATTCCCCACCCACATTCTTTTCCACCTTCGTCTCCTCTGTTGTTGTTCCTTTGCCACGAGTCACTGAGGGTTACTTGTTCCAGCCTGAGGAGTTGAGCATTGCTGAAAGGATGTCTGAGCTGAGTCACTCGGGAGGATCGAGAAAGAGAGCGAGAGGTTTCCCTCCCATTTCTGTTCTTTCCTCAGCCCAGGAGGAAGTAGTCTTTTTGAGAGCTGAGTCACCCCTGGGCAGTCACAACAGCAGCCTAAGATGTCCCCGCTGTCACAGCTTCTTGCCTGAGATTCCACCGAGTTCAGCAGAGGTGATTACTCACTGAGTGCCCATGGTGTAGCAGGCACTGTGCTAGGCTGTGGGTCACCCCGGAAGATAAGAGGTATGGGTCGTCTCTGTTCTAAGGGACCGTGAACCCCAAATGGTGAAAAGGCAAGACAGGGATTTGGGAGAGGGGTGCTCTTTGAGCCCAGGTGATCTGACAGGTGACATCTGAGCCGAGGGCTGAGTTGTGGTGGGGGGCAGTGTGGTGGGTCTTCTAGAAGCTGAACATGGAGTTACCCTGTGACCCAGCGGCTCCCACTCCGCGACTAGACCCCCAAAAGGAGAACATATTTCCACACTGAAACTTGTACACGAATGTTTATAGCAGCTCTGTGCACAATAGCCTAAAGGTGGAAGCAGCCCAAATGTCCATCAACTAATGAATGGATAAATAAACTGTGGTCTGTGCATACGGCCGACGGTTAATTCCACCATAAAAAGGGAAAAGTTCTGAGACACGCTGCAGTGTGGATGCACCTCAAAAACACTGGCAGTAAGAGACACCAGACACAAAAGCCACATTGTTAGGCTTCCTTTTATGTGATATATTCAGAATAGGCACATCTACATAGAGAAAGCGGGGTGCAGGGTTGCAGGGCGTGGGGAAGGACTTTAATGGGTAAGAGGGGTTCTTATGGGCTGATGAGAAAGTTTTGAACCTCGAGAGTCCTGGCGGGTGCTTAACATTGTAAATATACTAGTATTAATACTGTGAATTTGCATTTACAGCGGTTAATTGCACGCTATGTGCATTTCACCTCATAGAAAACCAAAAACACGATAGTGAAGGAAAGGCTTGGCCCGGGCAAATAGTGGCAAGTGTGTAGACCACGCACAGGCAGGAATTTGGACATTTGAGGAGCAGGAAATGGTCAGTGAGACAGAAGGAGGAAGGCGTTTGAAGTATGAAGACTGGACAGCATTGGGGGGTTTTGATCGGGGCGTGACAGGACCAATCCTTCCGGCTCTGTGTGAGGGAACGTGCTGGACTGGACGGGGCCCAGAGAGGCAGAAGGCGCAGTCCACTCCCCACCCGAGGTGGGGGGCCTGGGATCACCCCGCTCTGGAGATGAGGAAATGCAGCCTGCGTGTGAGGGGGATGTAGCAATTGTCATCAGGCCTTCCCTCAACTCTTTATTCAGGACCTCCTGCTGTTTCCTATAACTGAAGGGGCCCAGGGAGTTAAGTGTGCTTTGGGAAACGCTTCAAGGAACTGGGTGCTCTACCTGCAGCAAAAAGCTGCCAGCTGAAAAGGGCCTTGGGGCAGCAGTGCGAGCCTCCGATAGATAAGCACTGGAGGCCCTTCACCTCTCCTGGCCCCAGATCCATACAAGACACGCCCAGGGCGCTTAGAAACTCCATGGCCCAAGAACTGACTCATGGCAGTTACATAAGGCCTGGTCAGCTGCCAGATGTGAGTTTCCTGACCTCTGACCCTCAATTATCTGGTTTTTCGGGACAATGGCCTTGAGAAAGGGACAGCTTTTTCCAAGTGGGAGCCTGGCTGGAAGCCGGAACTGATTGATGTGCCGCTGCTCTAGTCAAGAGCAGGCTTTTCCAGAACAGGAATAGCTGACTGGGGGACATCCTTTGTGCCGCGTGGCCTCCAGGCAGCCTCCCCTGATCTCTCACTGCCCCTGCTGGTCTCCTTCATCCTTGTTGATTTGACCTGTCACTGCTTTTCTGGCGTGTGTGTTGCTTGCCCTTCACATGTACTGGGAACGTATTTTTTTTTTTTTTTAGAGGGCAGTGTCACTGGCCCTCATATGTGGGATACGAACCGGGGCCGCTGGCGTCCCAAGCCAGCTCTTAACCACCGCACCAATCAGCCGGCCCTCGTACTGGGAGCTTCTTAAAGGCAGGACCTGTGCCTTTTCACACCAGGGTCCCCATATAGTAGGTGTACCACTTGCTCACAGTAGGCGCTCTAACCCTCACCCAGACAAATTCATACATCTCCCCGCCTACTGATCTCTCCCTTCTGATGTCCCACAGTCACCTCAGACTCATCCATGGCAGAAGTGCAGCCTCTGGAGGTTTTCCTTCCAAACCTGTTTTTCTCACAATTAAATCCATCTGAGTTAATGACACTGTCTGCCAGTTGCTCAAGTCTGCATACCTGAGCTCATACCTGACCCCTCCTTTTCTGTATCCCCTACAATTTATCTCTTGGTGAGACCCATGGGACTGTCGGCTTGACCTGCTGAGTTGGCTTTTATTTCTTTATCTTGGCCCCACCGAGACCCACATCTCACTGCCAGGCTGCATCAGTAACCTTCTCCCAGCTCCCATCTTTCCCCTTCCCTTATAATCCATTCTCCACACAGCAGCCAGCGAGATCTTTCTTTTTTCACAACTCTTTTTCTTAGAACAGTTATAGATTTACGGAAAAACCACAAAGGTGGCACACAGTTCCTACCCCCATCCCCAACTCCCCTGTTATTCATATTTTACATTAGTGTGATCCACTCGCCCCAATTAATGAACCGATATCAATATGTTATTATTCATTAAAGCCTATACGTTATTCAGATTTCCTTAACGCTCCCCCCAGTGCCCCCTTTCCGTCCCAGGATCCCGCCCAGGACACCACGCGACATTCTGTCATCTCGTCCCCTTAGGCTTCCCCTGGTCTGTGGCAATTTCTCAGATTTTCTTTGTTTAGGGAGCTGGACGGAGCTGAGGAGCAGCGGTTGGGGACTTTCTAAGTTGCCATCTATGGGAATCGGTCTGATGGCTTTTCTCATGACTAGACTGGGGTTGTGGGTTTTGAGGAGGAAGGCCATGGAGGCAAAGTGTCACTGTCATCATATCATGTCAAAGGTACATACGGTCGGTCACCACGATTTACCACTATTGATGTTGACCTTGATAGGTGCTGAGGCATTTGTCAGGGGTCTCCACTGTGAAGGCCCTCTTTCCCCCACTCTCTATACTGTCCTCTCTGGGAGGAAGTCTCTGTGTGCAGCCCACATCCGGGGAGGGGAAGCCATGGAGACCATTAAGACTGTAACTCAGGGCCGGCCGAGTGGTGCGGCGGTTAAGACTGGCTTGGGAGGCCAGCGGCCCCGGTTTGGTCCCACATATGAGGGCCAGTGACACTGCCCTCAAAAAAAAAAAAAAAAAAAAAAAAGAACTGTAACTCATACCCTCCCACTGCTGGATCAGACCCTCTGGCGGCTTCTCTTGCCCTTGGGAGAGAGCTGACCACCCACCCCAGCCTGCTCTCTGCCACTCCCCTCCCGCACCATGCCTCAGCCACACCGGCCTCCATGTTTTCCCCAAACATGTCATCTTTGTCCCCACCTCTGGGCCCATGCAAGCTCTCCCCTCTGTATCCCCATCCTCCGCGCCCTGACCTGTATGGCTTCTTCTCATTCAGGTCTCTCTTGTCAAGATGGGATTGTAATGATCTTCTATTTTTAAGATTTGGATCTCTGGTATAATTCAAATTAATAGGTGTAATTTGGCTTGGGTATTTTTGCCTCTTCCTGATTCTGCTTCCTATATATTTACTATGCAGTTTCTTTTCTCTTTTTTTAGATTTTATTGGGGAAGGGAACTGTATTGGGAAATTGGGGAAGGGAAACATTGTGTTTTTCCAGGATTCATCAGCCCAAAGTTGTTGTCCTTTGATCTTAGTTGTGGAGGGTGCAAGCTCAGCTCTATAAGTCCAGTTGCCGCTTTCAATGTAGTTGCTGCAGGGGGTGGGGGTGGGAGTGGGTCAGTTGAACTGGCAACCTTGTTGTTAAGAACACATGCTCAGAGGCAGCTCAGCTCAGCTCACTGGCCCATGTGGGACTCAAACCTGCCAACCCTGTTGCTCGGAGTTCGAACTGTAACCAACTGAGCCACCCAGTGGGCCCCTACTGTGCACTTTCAGTGTTTCTATTTACTGGGCCCAGTGCTGGCACTGTGACTTGGGAAAGGTTTTGCATCTGTAGGGGATCCACTCCTGGCTCCGACTTAAATGCACATAACATATGCAAAGCACCTTCCCCCACCCCCAGCTAAAGGAAAATATAAAACTTGAGACCAAAGACTCCATGCAGTAGTTTTGCAGTAGTTTCCTGCAGACTCTGCCCAGCTGACCTTTGTCTTACTTTAATACATCTTCTACATTTCCATATTTCTATCTGACTTCATGAATTCTTTCACGGCCAGCGAGTGAGCAGACACATCTCTCAGCTCAAACGTCACTTCCCCTGGGAGATCCAGGAGAAATCCTGGGAGAAACCCTGAACCCCAGAAGGCTTCACCAAAGCCTTTTTTGTCCCCGAGGGCATTTGCCACCCCACATGCTCAGACTACAGTGCAGTGGCCTTGTAGAGAGAGTAGTCAAGACAAACCAGGTCCAAACTGATGATGAGCTGGAGCTGGCCCAGACAGGCTCGCGAGGGGCTTATTGCGTCTTCCAAACTCCACGTTCGTGACTTCATGCTGGCAGCTTGAAAGCAACCGTGGTGGGAGTATTTACAAGACAGAAAGTGGTGCTTCAAACCAGGGCGTTTTTCTCCCTGGCAGACAATTGCCAAACATTTACCAGGACACCACTGAGGGACTCACCAATCCCAACCCCAGGAGATGGTAGAGAAATTCGTGTTGATGCTGAGCAAGCTGGAGAAGAAAAGAAACAGGAAGACACAATTCCTGAGAAGTTGTGGTCATAGACCTGCCCATCCACAGACACACAGCAATTGCGTGCAGAGAACTGACACTGGGCACTTACTTGCTCTGAGGTGGCCCGTCTGGTAGAGCTTGAAAAGCCTGTCAGAAGCAAATGCAAATCTTCAAAGGACGGATACTTCATGCTAGGCCTCGGAGAATCCCCCTAGATAATTTTCCAAGGACAATGACCAACATGCGTTTGAATAAAACCAGGCCCACAAGGAAACAGGGCACCCGTGAGCAAGAACCCGCAAAAATGTTGGCCTCAGGCACTGGAATTATCCAACACAGAGTCTAAAACAGCGATGCTTTTCCTGTTTTAAAAAATCATCATCAAGCTTGAAAATGCTTACAAGGAACAGAAGGCTAAAGAAAGCAACACATTGGGCCTGCCGGGTGGCGTGTTGGTTTTGAGTTGTCTTGGGAGTGCCAGCTCTGAGCAGCAGGGCCCCGGTTTGGATCCCACATGAGCGACAGTCACGCTGCCCTCTACAGCTAAGATGGTGAACAACAGCTCGACCTGGAGCTGGGCTGCCATGAGTCGCTGGCAATGGCGTAGGCTGCAGTGGGGCTGCAGTGGGCTGCCATTGACTACAGTGAGTGGCCGGCAGCCAGCGTGAGCTGCTGAGTCGCAGTGAGCGGATGTCCAATGGCCAGCAAGCAACTGCCTCACCCGGGAAGAGCGCAATGACGATACCAACATGGGCCAGTGAAGCGACATCCTCAACAACTAGACTGAAGAACAAAAGGACAGCAACTTGTCTGTTCCCCTCCCCCAATTCCCCAATAAAATCTTAAAAAAAAAAAAAAAAAAGAAAATACCTAGGAGAGAAAATGAGAATGGGAAGAAGATTCCATGAGAAGTGCTGTTATACATTTGTTTGGCGTTTCAGACAGAGAGGCCAGAGAGAATGGGGCGGAAGAACCATGTTCAGAGATAATTGGCAAGGCATTATCCAGCACTGATGAAGAGATGTCAACCTACAGATTTGAAGAAGCCAAATATTTGCTGAATGAGTAAGTAAATGAAAGATTCCGTGATAAGTGTGCCCTGTCCCTTCCCTCCCCGTCAAATGTGGGCACAGGAGAGGGCGGGAAGCCCCTGCCTTCTCTCCCAGGCTTTGTGCACAGTGGGAGCTAATGCCTGCGGCTGAAAGCCCATCAGCCTGCTGCCATCTCTGGTGCCAGATGTCCTTCAGCTACTGTTCAGCCTTTGTTATGGTGCCTCATCTGTCTAGTGATCCGGCGCGGTTTAAAATAGGCAGGGAGAGGAATGCCGTCCAGGTACTGAGCTGCGGCAAGCCCAGCCAGCAGCCCCAGAACTATCCCCCCAGGCAAGAGCTAAACCTGCTTAGCAGTCTTTCTCTCATGGAACCAAAGGCACCATTTCAAATGCAGAGAAACCACTCAAGTGTCTGTCCAGCTGAGAGAAGAGGAGACAGGGTTAGAAAGGCTTCCGGTTGTCATTTCCTCTTGGTGCCCCCAATGGCAGCACCAGGGGACCGTACACCACCCACCCACCCAGACCAGTCTGCGAGGGGCTGGCTTGTCAAGGTGGCACAATGTGCCCCATGCGTGCCTTTCTAGAAACATAATGCCTTATTTCTACAGTGGAGGAGCTGAGACAGGAATTAGCCCCATTTTCCAGATGGGAAAATGGAAGCCCAAGAAGCAAAGTAATTTGCTCCTCCACTCCATTGCCAGGTTCTTTGGTGACCCAGACCAAGCTGTTTCTTCTCATCGAAATCACACGTTATCATCGCCTGCCACCTCACATCAAATTCCTGTTGGGTACAAAGTGTGCCACCCGACTCTGTAGGGGACAGTTGTCTGGCTTTCCTGATCCCAGGAGTTTGCAATTCATTGGCAAGGACAGATCAAACCCAGGTGGGGAAGATTTCAGGCAGCTTACAAGAGAGAATATGAGCCGCTACAGGTCAGTGGAGCAAATGGAGCCGCGGGCTGCCGGCGAGGCACAGGCCCCCTCGCTTTATCGTGCCCCACAGATGCTGTATTTTCTACACATTGAAGGCAAGGCTCTCCACCAGCCAAAAGATGACCGAGGTTTGCGAGGACTCATAACAAGCTACCACGTGGATGAACCTTGAAAAACATTACGTGAAGTGAAAGAAGCCAGTCACAAAAGCACACATATTGTGTAATTCCACTTATGGGAAATACATAGAACAGGCAAATTCAGAGCGACAGGAAGTAGAATAGAGGCTGCCAGGGGCTGGGGTGGGGGAACTGAGGGAGTTGTGTAATGGGGACAGAATTTCAGTTCAGGGGGATGAAAAGCTCTGGAGATGGATGGTGGTGATGGCTGCAGAGCCACGTGAATGTACTTAATGCAGATTTTAAAACGGTTAAAATGGTAAACTTGATGTTATGCATATTTCCCCTACGATACACAAGTATTTTCTAAAAGTGGTAGCTGAACTAGTTCTCTATTAATAGAGATGGATCTCGAAACAGAGAAAGAAGAGGGTTGCATAATATGATGCCATTTGGGCTTGGGGTTTTTCTTTCTACAAAAAGAATCCACCAAATTGAAATAGATAGTATAATATCGGGGGGAGGAGTGGGGGGGAGAACTGGGGAAGGGGGGTTGTCACTTTGAGGGGTAAAAAGTATAACTATTGCACTGTGTTGTACACCTGAAGCTAATTAAAATAAATTTAAAAAATAAAGAGATACATTTAGCAACTAAAAAAAAATAATAATAATCCACCAAAAAAACCCACAAAATTGAATATGCTATGTATTCATATGTACATATGTGAACGAATAAAAGTGATCTGGAAAAATCCATCCCAAGTAGAGCTATAGGTGGTCACTCCTGGGAGACAGGATGGCTGGAGTTAGGTGATCAAAGGGGACCTCAGGTTGTGATTCGTTTAGTTTTAAAGGAGGACGGTGTGGCAGGCTGAATAAGAACCCCCAAGAAAATCCACACAGTACTCCCCAGCACCGGTCAGTGTTACCTCACCTAGCAGAAGGGGTTTGGCAGGTGTGACTCCGTTAAGGGTCCAGAGTCACCCAGGTTAGCCAGGTGGGCCCAGTGGCATCACAAGGGTCCATATAAGGGGGAGGCAGGAGGGTCGGCGTCAGAGAGGACATGGGGCTGGCAGAGCAACACTTTGAAAATGAAAGAAGCCCCTAGCTAAGGAGGGCCGGGGCATCTAGAAGCTGCGAGAAAGGCAAGGAGGCGGATTCTGGCCTCGCAGCCTCCAGAAGGAACGGTTCTGCAGAGCCCTTCACGTTAGGGCTCCCTGATTTCTGACATCCAGAACAGTAAGAGAATACATCGGTCTGTTTGAGCTGGTGATGGTTGGTTAAAGCAGCCGCAGGAAACGGATACAGATGGATTCAGGAGTTACTTGTGCAATTATTTATTCATTCTTATTTTAATAAAATAGTGTGATAAACATGACAAAAATTATATAAATAAAAGAGGAGTGGGAGGAGGCAGCAGATTTGGAGGTAGATCAGATAAGGCAGCCCCTCTTGAAAGAAGGGAGTGAACTAGGTGGGTTTCTGGAAACACTGAAGCTGGGAGGTGGGAGGCTACCGCAGTGTGAGGTGGCATCGCGCCATCAGCAAGTGCAGAGTCGGCTCAAGAATGGCGAGGTGTGAGTGAAATGAAAGCCCATCTTCACACGTTTTCTGCCTCAGATGAGACATGCAAAATTTCACAGTGATTAGAGGATTCCAGATTTAGTGCCTGAATTAACACCTTCTGCTGAGAAGAATCTTCACTTAAAAAAATAAAAAAAACCCACTGCACAGCATTAAAAGGAAAAAAACCCCTACTCAAACTATTTTCAGTCCGAATCGAGGAAATGTTAACTTAGACCATGTCTGCCGAGGGCATGTCCAGTGCTTTTGGAATTATCTGAGGGTCAAATCATGTTTGGAAGGAGTCACACTGATTTATCTTCTTTAGCGACACGATTTCAAAATGACACATTCCATGTAAGTCGAATATGATCCCTCTTGCTTTGAGCGGGTGGGAGGGTGGATACGGACAGTTACTTGACTATGCATTGAAAAAAATTCCAGGAAGGAAACACAAGAAGCTACCAACAATGGTTTTGTTTTACCCCCTTCTTTGCTGTTTGAATTGATTTTATACCATTTTATGACTTTTAAAAATTAAAACCTGAAGGAAGCATAACTCCCCACTCCCTAGCTGTGGGCTGTGCCTAGTGACCTTCCAAAGAGGATGGCCTGGAAAGGGCAGAAAGAGTGACTCTGAGGACGCCTGACAGACATACCTCCTCAGGTCGCCTGGACCAATACCGACAGTGATGAGTCGTGCTTGGTACCATATACTCTTGATATGAAGCGATGACAGTGGCATTTTGCCTCCATGGCCTTCCTCCTCAAAACCCACAACCCAAGTCTAGTCATGAGAAAAACATCAGACCAATTCCCATAGATGGCAACCTAGAAAGCCCCCAACCACTGCTCCTCGGCTCTGTCCAGCTCCCCAAACACAAGAAAATCTGAGAAATTGCCACAGACCAGAGGAGCCTAAGGGGACCTGATGACAGAATGTCTCGTGGTGTCCTGGGTGGGATCCTGGGGCAGAAAGGGGGCACTGGAGGCAACGCTAAGGAAATCTGAATAAAGTATAGACTTGAATTAATAATAACGTATTGGTATCAGTTCATTAGTTGGGGCGAGTGGACCCTACTTGCTGTAACATCTTACAATAACAAGGGAAACTGTGTGGGGGGTGGTATTTGGGACTTTCTGAACTAGCTTCTCAATTTTTCTGTAAATCTAAAACTTCTTTAAAAAATCAAATCTGTTAGAAAATGAAGAAGTGGTTCCATTCAATTTTGAGGAAACTATCCTACATACATACATGCTCACAGAGGTATAGCAGAGACGTGTGCACAAGAGCGTTCGTTCCATCATACTGTAGGGACAGCTGGACACCAAATTCCGCAGCAGGCACCTTAGAATACCATGTAGCAGTGAAAAAGAATTCAGTGTAGCTAAAAGTGCTGAACCGCCGGGCTGGCCGAGTGGCGTGGTGCTTAAGCGCTGGTTTGGGAAGCCAGCGGCCTGGGTTCGGGTCCCACATGAGGGCCAGTGCACTGCCCTCAAAAAAACCCAAAAAACCAAAAACAAAACAAAACAAATAAAAGTGCTGAACCGCCAATTGCTGAACAGTAGTCTGCTAAAGGAAAAGTTACATACGTGCCTGCTTATCTAGACTTAGAAAATTTCTAGAAAGAGAAACAAAACTGTTCATTGTGGTTACCTCTGGGATATCAGATAAACTGGATTTGGTTTTAACATTTCAGCTCGCATACGTCTTTACTATGTGGACAGTTTTTACAGCACACAAATACTTTTAAGTAGTTGAATGTTAATTCGTAGGTTTTTGTTATGAAATACGTCAGCTATGCCAAAATGGATAGAGAATAATACCACCCAGTTGAGAAATGAAAGATGCAAATTACTTCTGTAACAAAAAAAGAAAAACCGAAACCCTTTTAAGGCTCTTTTTAAAATAACCACCTTGAGAAAGTTTCAGTCTCTCTCTAAAGAGCTTGTAAGCGCAGTGCCTGGAAATCACGTTAATCTAGTTTTACCTCCGTGTTAGTCAACTCGGCTGTCATAACCACTGCTCAGATGTTAGGTTTTGCAGACTGTGCCAGGGCTGGAAGTGAAATTTAGAGTGGAATTAATTTTCTTGGTGCATGAACTTAATATTCTTGAAGTTGTCGGGCTTTCCTGCAACACATGTAAGCACAGAACAAACTGTTCATGGCCGTCTGAAAAAGGCCAAAATACTGAAGGATCGTTTTCGTAAGGCTACTTTGGCGATGAAAACAAAGTTCTGGAATTTGAAAACATTTGGGGTCCTCTCGAGGGACGACCTGTGAAATTGCTCTTTGCGGAAGCCAAAGCTAAGTAATCGTACAGATGAGCCTCCCTGTGAAATGGGATTTGTTGATCAGCCAAAGAGGAAAAAATGGTTTTTATTTGAAATAATGGTGCAAAACAGAACTGTTTTTGGTGAGAGATACTAAAAGCAAAGTGAACATTTTAAGAAACTCGCTTCTTTTTTTTTTTTTTTTGAGGGCAGTGTCACCGACCCTCATATGTGGGACCCGAACCGGGACCGCTGGCTTCCCAAGCCAGCACTTAACCACTGCACCACTCCGCCGGCCCGAAACTCACTTCTTTTAAATAGTGAGAAGAGTAAAATTTCAGCAAGAAAGTAGGGAGTTTAAAGAAATCAGGCTATGAAAATTTGTACTCCCGTTTCATGGCATATGATCCCATATATTTTTACTTTTTGTGGGTTTGCTCAGTATATGAACTTAGGGTTTAGGGAGGTTTTTTTTTTTTGATGACCACTTTGGTCTTTGCACTAATGTTCAATACACTTTTTTTATGAGGTCGTCAGCAGCTGCTAAAATGAATCTACATCAGTGTTTTTCCTTTTATTTTAGTTAAAATCCACAAGCCTCATTTTAACCTTAAAATAAATAAAAAAGAATTTTATCTACTGTCCTGACCACCAACAACTTAAAGACTTTGTGTCTCTACTTTTTGTTTATATACAGACATGACTTGTGGATGGTTATAATCTCAGTACACACACACACACACACACACACACACACACACACACACTTGTATTTTGCCTTTGTACCTTAACATGAACTCATATTTGTTTTTCCATGTTGCTTCATAGTCTTCATTTCTTATTTTAATTGGCTGGAAAATATGCTGTGGATCAGAATTACCACAATTTACTTAACCATTCACCCCGTGTTGGTCATTGAAATTCTAATAATGGTCACTTACTCACCCTTCCCTCCAGTAACCACTCTGCAGGTGTTGCATTTGGTATCGGTTGCCGTGTGCAAAATACATCCAAACTTAGCAGCTTACCAACAGCAAACATCATCTCGCATGGCTTCGGAGCATCTGGCATCTGGGAGCAGCTCAGCTACGTGGCTTTGGCTCAGGGCTGCAGTCATCTGAGGCTCGACTGGGGTGAGTTGTGGGTAGGACTCAGTTCCGTATTCACACTTCTTCATAAGCTGCTTGACTGTCATGATATGACAGCTGGCTTCCCCCAGAGCTGGTCCGGTGAGAGAAGGAGCATGCAAAATAGAAGCCTAATCTTGGAAGCGAGGTGCCACCACGTCTGCCATGTTCCAGTGATTGCACACACCAGGCCTGGTCCCACAAGAGAGTGAGCTCCTGGGAGGTGTGACTACCAGCAGGCTGGCTGCCCCCAGTACTTTCAGATCTCTCACAGCCATCGGTTTCCCATTGCTTTCATCATTTTCAAATTCTCTTTCTTAATCCCCAAAGACCTTTGCTGCAGGAACAATTATCCATGCCCTTTATACGCAGACATTATCCATGCCCTTTATACGCAGACATTTGTTTCTCTCCTCATCCAAAAGCTCTCTTCACATCCTACTTCCTAGATTGTAGGGATAAAGGAAAGTTATCTTCATAGGTAATAATTGGTCTCTGGAACTTTTCAGACATCCTGCATCTGACCTGTACTCAGTGAGAAATGAGGTAATTGCATATCTTTCAAAGCTCACTTTTTTGGCACGAGGAACACTAATTAAAAAAACAAAGAAACAAAGAATCATGATGGCTGTTATACTAAAACAAACAGAGAACAAGACCTTTGATGTAGACATGGAGGAACTGGAACCCTTATGCATGGCTGGTGGGAATGTAAAATGGTGCAGCTGCGTGGGAAATAGCATGGAGGTTCCTCAAAGAAGTTAAAGGTATCATATAATCCAGCAATTCCACTTCTGGATATACACCCAAAAGAACTGAAAGCAGGGACTCAGATATTTGCGTACCCATGTTCACAGCAGCATTAGTCACCTTTGCCAAAATGTGGAGACGGCCCGGATGTCCACCAGCAGATGAATAAACAAAATGTGGTACAGAGATACAGTGCTATATTCCTCACTCTTCAAAAGAAAGAAATTCAGACACATGCTATGACTTGAAGAAACACTACATGTTTCCACTTATGTGAGGTAAATACGCCAGTCACCAAGGTAGAAATACTACATGTTTCCACTTATGTGAGGTACCTAGCGTAGTCAAACTCACAGAGACAGAAAGTAGAATGGTGGTTGCCAGGGGCTGGGGGAGGGGGAAAAGGAAGTCACTGCTTAGTTAGCACAGAGTTTCAGTTCTGGAGCCGGATGGTGGTGATGGCTGCTCAGCAAAGTGTATGGAATTAATGGCACTCAACTGTGCACTTAACAATGGTGAAGATGACACATTTTACATTATGTATATTTTATCACAATAAAACAACAAAAACAGGGCTTGCTGAGTGGCGCTGTGATTAAGAGCTGGCTTTGGAAGCCAGTGGCCCCGGTTCGGATCCCACATATGAGGGCCAGTGACACTGCCCTCTAAAAAGAAAAAAAAAATTTTGAAAAAAAACAACAAAAGCAAAACCCCTTGGCACTACTCTGGAGAGTGGTTTGGCAATATCCAGTGAAGTTGAAGAGGGCCTCCAACAACAGAAGAAAGGGTTTTTTACTGTATCTTATTTTTATATTTATTTATTTATTTTGAAAAAAGCATTTTTTTTTTGTTTTTTTGTTTTTCTTTTAGAGGGCAATGTCACTGTCCCTCATATGTGGGATCCGAACTGGGGCCGCTGGCGTCCCAAGCCAGCTCTTAAACACCGTGCCACTCGGCCGGCCCGAAGAAAGGGTTTTTTAAGTGATCCTATACGTAGAAAATGGAACACTTTACAGTTATGGAAAAAGGAGACTTCAAACTAAATGAATCAGCAAGGATATGTTTTGGAAACTTAGTGTTGATCCCAAAAAGCAAGTAGCATGAAGATATCTGTATATATGAAACAATTTTTCTTAAGTTTGTGGATATCCATGGTAAAATAATTAAGTAGGAGAGTAGCTAATCTCTGGAGAGGGAGAAAGGAAATGGGATTGAGCAGGCAGGGTACACGGGGCCTCGCTTGTCAGGGGTGTTTATCCCTTAACCTGGTGAGTACATGAGGATTTGTTATATTCTCCCTCTTTCTCTCTCTCTCCTCTTGTTTCTCATATGCTTTAAATAGTTTATTAAACCCCACGTGGGAGAGGGAAAAAAAAATCCCCAAAACCAAAAGAACCAAACCTCAAATCAAAATAATCATGCTTCCTACATCTCCACCTTTACACCAAAATAACACCAACCTTAAATATTATAATTGAAAAACTACTGCTCTATATTTTTATACCTTCTGTCACTCTCCAAAGCAGGGTCTGTGTCTAAAAAGATATTTTTCTTCTTGATGACTGGTGCTTAGGTCATGCTGGGTGTTTAGGTATCAGTAGGTGACAATGACAAGGGTGGTGACATCAGGCTGTGCGCCCTGAGAGGGGTGGGGCTGTTCAGCCTTCACCTTGGGGAGTAATTCTTTCCTGCCCACACATCGCTGCGTAGCATATGCTATGGCTAGCAGGTCAACACGTTGCTTCCCAGCTCTTCAAACTGGAAAACATTTATGAGTAATTCTACTAACTTGAATCAGAGAGAAAGAATTCTAATCTCAAGGCTAGAAGATTTTAAGGCTCAGCTATGTGAAGGTTATGTATTTTTTTTCTTTTTTTTTTTTTTTTAACGTGTGCTTTCCAAACAATTCCTGATGTTGTATAACAGGATATTCATTACTGGGGTAACAAAGCTCCCATTGAGAGACAAGGCCTGGCACATACATATATTGCCCTTGACTAGCCAAAGCAAAACCTCAGTGAACCCGCAAAAGTTACAGGCAGACGTAGGTGCACAGAGAAACCGAAAAAGTATCAATCAACCAGAAAAAAAGAGAAAAAAATGTACAAGTCCACCCACGCATTAAAATCGATGGGTTTGACACCAATGAAAGGATTTTTCTGATGTTTCGTTTCTTCTTACAATCACTTTTAAGAGCAACGAGAAGTTTTTAGAGCAGCAGAAAACAAGCTATTTCTGTGGTTTGCCCTGTTTGACAAAGGAAGTGGTGTGTGCCTGAAGAAGGTGGTGCCAGAAAAAAGGTTTGAGAAGAGTCATGAAAGGACTAAGCAAAGCTGAGATGTGAACCTCGTTTCAGCCGAGCATTTTAGTGGTCACCATATACAGTAGTGCCATTTAGAACCCGGCTTATTCACGGTGTGTGTTCTTGGCTGAGTCACTTCATCCCTCTATAATCTAGAGCTCTCCAGCCCCTAACCTTATTCTCACCTTCTGTGGACACTGGGAGGAAGCTCTGGACATCTTAAACCTTATAGGTGAAATTTCCTGGAAACAGAGCTACTGTTCTCAAGTTGGTGAGAATGTTCTGGAAATATAGCCACTAGTCTCCATTCTTTTTCCTGGAGAGAAAGGAAAAAACGAAAAAACTGAGCTAGACCCTGACCATAAATTTGACTTTCTACTTTCTCTTTTTCTTGTGGTCTTTCTTCCTCAAAGTCACCTTTTTTGACCAAGTATAACAAGTTCAAAGGAAGAAAACTATCGCGTGCTTCTTTTGAACTAAAAAAAAAACAACAACCCCTTTTGCTTACAGGTAACATGAAATGCTTCCTCTAACTTCTCTCATTTTTCAACAAATGTATGCCCTTAGTGACGAGGGGCTAGGGAGGAAAGAGAAGGGGTCAGTGGAGCCAGTCTAATGTGTGGGTGGATAACTCAGACCTTATGTTCTACAGATGGGGGAGCAGAAGCATCGGCTTCGCACACAGAGCTCATCAGTCAGCCAATAAGCGTTTGCTGAATGCCTCGACTGTTCAGTGCTGAGTTATGCGACCAGCTCAGTGTGGTATGATGCCAGCATCGCGGATGCCAGACTGGGAGCCAGAAGACCTGCCAATGACTTGATTTTGGAAAAAACCCCAAAACTTCCTCCTCTCAGGGCCTCATTTTCTTTATGTATAAAACTAGGGGGGGCTGTCATGGTTCACCTCAGACTTAGGTTTCTTTCAATTATCGATAGAACTGTGGCAGATTCCAAAGCAGGACAATGAGTTCCCAGACTCCTGGATCTTGAGAGGCTTCTAGATACCTGGGGAGACTGAGCAATTGCACCCTCAATTGTGTCCTTTCTGAAAGAGCAGAGTTTGGTCTACCTGGATGTCTGGGCGCCTTCCTCTGAGTTGGTGCAAAGGGGCCAGTTGCATGGGCCCTTGTTCATGATGCTGCAGCCATCCTGGCTTTTGGCCTATTCCTTGAATGTACCAAGCTGCTAGGCCTGCCTCAGGGCCTTTGCACATGCTCCGTTTTGCTGCCTCCAGCTTCCTACAGGAATGGTGGTTGGCTCCTCCCTTCTCATCCTTTAGCTCTTCTAGATGTCACCTTCTCTGAGAGGTCCGTCTTCTACTCCTTTCTTCCCTATTATCCTCTTATTCCAACCTTTATTTCCTTTTTTTGACATCTCTGCATTTGTATCTATCTTGTTTTTGTTTGCTTCCCCCGGTCAGTCTGTTAGCTCCATATAGGCAGGAGCCCTTTCTGTTTTATTCGTTACTGCGCACCCAATGCCCAGTCCACATAGTAGGTCTCAGTCATATGGAGGTACATGACTTGGCAGTCCCACAATTCCGAGGAACCGAAGGCAGCTAGTTATTTCTTCATAAAGGCCCCTTCTTTGGGGTTCTGTCGGCCCGGCGGGGCTTAGGCAGGCGGCAGGAACTTCCTTCCATCGGCCTGCTTACTTTGGATCTCAGCCTTTCTTTTGCAGAAAAGGCTCTTATGACATCACAGCACATGTTCCTGCGCCGCAGTGACATCATCACCGCCAGTCTGGGCGGTGCGTCACAACGCGTCCCCAGTGCGTCACAAGTCTGTCCGCAAGCCCCTCCCCTTAGAAGCCCCCCAACCTGCCCGGGGACCGCCAACTCCCCAGCCCGCTGCGTCGCGCCCGCCGGCCCGCGCGGCGATGACGTCACGCCCCCGGGCTGGCGTCACGTGCCCCCCCGCCGGGGGCGGGGCCGAGGGCGGTGCTTCCGGTCTGCGGAGCCCGGCGGCCAGAGAGGCGGCGGCGGCGGCGGCGGCGGTGGCGGCGCGGGGATGGCGGGCTCCGGGAGCGAAGCCCGGTTCGCCGGGCTGTCGCTGGTGCAGCTCAACGAGCTGCTGGAGGACGAAGGGCAGCTGACGGAGATGGTGCAGAAGATGGAGGAGGTGAGCCGAGCGGGGCGGCGGCGGGGCCTCGAGCGGGGCCGGGGGCGCGCGGCCGGCGGGAGGCGCCTCAAGTTGGGGTGAGGGGGGCGGGGAGGGAAATGGGGGGCTGGGCCCGGCGCCGGGGCCGGGGGACCGAGACTGTGTCTGAGCGCGGCGCGGGGAAAGCGCCCTGAGAGGGGGTTGGGGGGCGGACCGGGTCCTGAGACTAGGTTTGGGGGGCGGACGGGGCCCTGCGACGAGGTTGGGGGGCGGACGGGGGCCTGAGACGAGGTTGGGGGGCGGACGGGGCCTTGAGACGAGGTCGGGGGGCGGACGGGGCCCTGAGACGAGGTTGGGGGGCGGACCGGGTCCTGAGACGAGGTTTGGGGGCTGACCGGGTCCTGAGACGAGGTTGGGGGGCTGACGGGGGCCTGAGACGAGGTTGGGGGGCTGACCGGGTCCTGAGACGAGGTTTGGGGGCTGACCGGGTCCTGAGACGAGGTTGGGGGGCGGACGGGGCCCTGAGACGAGGTTGGGGGCGGACGGGGCCCTGAGACGAGGTTGGGGGGCTGACGGGGCCTTGAGACGAGGTTAGGGGGCTGACCGGGTCCTGAGACGAGGTTGGGGGGCTGACGGGTCCCTGAGACGAGGTGTGGGGGGGCTGACCGGGTCCTGAGACGAGGTTTGGGGGGCGGACGGGGCCCTGTGACTAGGTTGGGGGGCCTGACGGGGCCTTGAGACGAGATGTGGGGGGGCCTGATAGGGTCCTGAGACGAGGTTGGGGGGGCTGACCGGGTCCTGAGACGAGGTTGGGGGGCTGACGGGGTCCTGAGACGAGGTTTGGGGGGCTGACGGGGTCCTGAGACGAGGTTTGGGGGGCTGACGGAGTCCTGAGACGAGGTGTGGGGGGCTGACGGGGTCTTGAGATGAGGTTTGAGGGGCTGACCGGGTCCTGAGACGAGGTGTGGGGGGCCTGACGGGGTCCTGAGACGAGGTTGGGGGCGCCGAGGACCCAAGCCTGGGAACGAAGCGGGGATTAGAGAGCTTAGTGTGGGGATCCGGGGCCGGAGAAGGCTATCGCTGAGTCTGGTGGGGCCGAGTTGGGGGATTGAGGTTGGGTTAGAGAGAGGACTGGAGTCCAGGATTAGGGGTGACACACCGGGCTGAGGGGGCGGAGGGCTAGGTCTGGGCGGAGACTGGGGGGATTGAGAGGTACAGGGGGACTGAGGCAGTTATTGGGGTCTGGGAATAGGTTTTGAGGGACTGAGTGGATTAGCTGGATGTGAGTTTTAGGAGAGGATTTTGGGGCGCTCCTTTAGAACAGGTTTGGGGGGCTCAGTGCCTGCAGCTGAGCCTAGGAGGTGGTTCTGAGGTGGACGTTAGGACTGGGCAGGGGTCTCTGAGGTTGGGAGGCACGGGGCTGGCTTAGCTTGTACCCATGTATCCGAGGGGTCCCCGGGGGCCCTGTGGCCCTGACAGTTATCCCAGGGGTGCCTCTCCCTGGCCTTGTGGGGGTGCCTAAGGGTCGTATACCAGGATCCCTTTCTCCTTAAGAGTTGCCCTTCCATGGAAGAGGGGAACGTGGGCATCCTAGTGTGGTGGCGTTGCCCCACTGTGTCCTACCCGCCCCGGGGAAAAGGAGAGTTCCTGGAGCTGTTTTTTGGGAGAAGATACATGGGGGTTGGAGGCTGACAGCCAACACCCCGCTCTTTGATAGTAGAAGACCTGCCCCCTTTCTGGAAGGCATGTGCCGCCCGTCAGGTTCCCTCCCTTCCTTTTGGCATGGTTTGCTGTCCGGGTACCTGACTTCACGCTTATGCCTTCGCGGTGTGCTCCCTTCTCTCCCTTGCTGCGCACCTTTGGCACTTTCTCTGAAAGTCCGGTCCTGTGGGTCTGAGTCTCCTCCAGGCAGATGGACCCAGGCCCATCTACCGCTCCTGCTCTTTTGTCTCTGAAGTCTGAGGCTTCCCATGCCTCCGGGGCTGTGTCTCACCCAGAAGCCTGTGTGGGGGCTTTTGGCTTTCTTTCGGAGGAGGGGATTGTTCAGCCCCGAGCCAGCCCCCTTAAAATGGGGCTTGTCTGGAGGTTGCACATTCAAAATCACTGGAAAACCCTCAACAGATCATTGTCCTGAGCCACAGAGAGGCCACTGTGGTAAGATGGTATCAGCCTTTCCATTAATACACCCCTTGTATTCACTGGCTTGTAACTTGGCACATAGAACGTGGCTCCAAAATGCAATTTACCCCATTTATGGTCTCCATGTGGCACTTTCTATTTTAGAGAATAATAAGTGACAAAATCCATCTTTTCTTGACTGAATGAGAGTTTCATGTCTCCAAAGAAAGAAAATCTTTGCTTAGTTTCTCTGCTTTTGCCGGTTGCCAGGAAACCTTTTGTTGATTGCCAGCAGGCGTCTTTCTGGTTTAATAATAAAATGATAGGTACATTTTTCTAAAGTGTAACACTGCGAGTTATTTTACTATATGTGACTACCCCGTTTCAGCAAGAACACAATACTGTGGTTGTATTAGTGGAACATTTAGAGAAAGAAACTGCCTTTTGGGGTGGGGGAAGATTGTGGAACGAGACAAGTAATTCTGCTGACTGAGGCTGTCAGGGGCATCTTCACTTGTTTCCTCTACTTAGGAAACTGGAGATTATTATTTAAAGGCAAAGGCAAATTAATCTAGCAGGATTTTTTTTTTTTTGTAAAGGTGACCTTCATGCCAGAGTACTCTACACAAATATTGAGGGCTGACTGACTCTGCTGGATTAGACCACATAGTTCAAGTTAATAACTCAGCAATAGTTTGTTCTGTAGGGTGTAGTGCTGTTCAGTAAAACAAGGAGACTGAATGCGGAGACCAGAATCGCATAGCCAGGCAGCTCACCCAGCCGCGGTCACACTCCACAAATCCTGTTGCCCCGGTCGTGTGCGGCATGCTTGTGAAGGAAAGAGTGTGACGCCACCACTGAAATTCTGGCCGTGGATGGTTTCACGCAGCTGGTATTGTCGTGCGTTGGTTTACCTTGGGGTGGCTGTGAGGCACAGCAGAAGAACATAACTTGGTGAACTGTCCGTTCTTGACCAAGTGGAACCTGTGGGATGCGGTGTTCAAGTAACGTCCGCTCCAGGCTGAACCTGGCCACTCCCAGCAGTGTGATGGCAGGCAAGTCGCTTCATCTCTCTGAGCGCCTGATGGAGAATGTGATTGTGTTTATTCCATGGAGTTGATGTGTGGCTTATGTGAGATGGTGGTGCCTGGTAAGCCCTTGACACAGCATCTGCTCAGGGCTCAATAGAAAAACTGCAGTTAATAATCATTGGTAGTTCTCTCTTTTGAGAAAGATGACTGATAACCATTAATGCTAGATCACCCTGCCAAGTGAACAGGGTCTTCTTTCAAGAACCTTAAGTAGATTTTTACTGGCCATTAGCCTAAGACACATTTTACCTTTTTTATGTATGATCAACATGATTCTGTGTCTCAATAGGTCTAGGATGAGCTGGTAAAAGGAACAGGCCTTTCACAGCATGGAATCTCTTTAACCTGAACCAAAGGCTTTTCTTTTTTTTTTTTTAATTGGCGGAGGAAAGTGTTTCAAATTGCAGAGTAAGGCTTCTCCAAGCCTGAGGGGATATTTTGTGGTGACTGGCCTGGTTTGGAAGGCTTTCACTGTCAGGTTTAAGCACAGCCTGCATTATGCTCCCCTTAGATGGTTTTAGTTGTGGTGTGGGAGCTTTCTTGCTTCCCGACACATTAAAACCCTGTCGCAGCGATAGACATTCTCGTCGCCTGTGCCCGTGTGTTTATCCTTTCCTGCTCCTTCCGTCCGTCCAGTGGGCAGTTCCCTAAATGTGTATCCCTAATGACCTCGGCTCTTTCCTATTGCTGGTGGCTGACCGGTCAGATGCACACATTGTTATTTTTATTTAAAGTTATTTTTATTTGGCCGTGGAATGTGCCTGGCTCTCCCCGTCCACATTAACCCCCTTGGACGCACAGGGCACTCCCATAAAAGGAGCTGTCGCCTGGGGGTTAGGCAGCGAAACGGCCCTCTCAGCTCACTTCTCGTGGGCTTTCTGAGGCAGTGCTGACTGGTCAGTGCTAACTAAGGATCCAAACTCCGGGTCCCCGCCCCTGTGGCCAGTGAAAATGCCCACAGGCAGAAACGCTGAGGGTCTGAAAAAACTGACTGTGCTGTGGAAAGGATCTGGTCTGGAAGGAACTGTTTCCCTAAGGCGTGTTCTGGTGTGAGGTGTATGAGGCTGCCAGGCTACTGCATGAATCATGATGGCTCATTGAAATGTACTGACCTCGCGTTAAACCTGGGACTGGAACCCTAGGCTGGTGGGACTGGTTTTTAGAAGCGAAGGCTTCAACTCCGGGAGTGTGTGCTACTGGAGTTTGTTCCTGCTTGTGTGATACGATTATTATTGTTCATATGGATGCTTCAACTTGTATGTTTAAATCTTTTCTTCCATGGGCCTATTATTATCTTAACCCTTGAGCAAAAAATTGCTGTGCCAGTATGTTTTCTGAAATTCGATCTTATCTGATTTTTATCTTTAAAAAAAATTTTTTTTTTTAAAGGAGACACCCAGAGAGTTACATGAACCTTATTTCAGTTATTTAAACTCTGTGCTTCAGTTCCTTCACTGTGAAGGGAGGATAGTAACCATGGCTGCCCTTTAGGGTTCCGTGGGGTTAGTGGAACAGCCTGTGAAGACAGGATGAGGCACAGAGGGAGCTCTCAGTCGGGACTGGCTCCTTCTTTAATAGGAGATTTCCAGAACTGTCAGACTAGCTTAGATGAAATCTGATCACTTATTTAATTGCTCTCTATTTCTTTGTATTGATTAAAAGTGCAGTGGGGGTAGCAGAGCGCAGAGCTGGCATTTGACCCTAGCAGACCGACCTTTGGCAAGCACACAGTTTTCTCATTAAAAATAAAGAGGATAATGACAGTAACCCACTTCAGAGGGTTGTTGGGTGAATCACAGCAGCTAAGCTTGCTGAGCATGGTACCAGGGCACAGAGTGAACTCTCAGTGATTGTTATTAACTATTATTGCTAGAAGTAAAAGGCATGATATTTTTGCGGCCATTTCAAAATCCCCTTTCAGTTTCACAGCTGTGGAGTGCTTGCTGTGTGCAAGGCTTGGAAAGGAAAGAAGTGTGAAGCAGTCATAATCCCGGTTATAATTCAGGGAATGAACCAGGTCCACACACATCTACCCTGCAAGGGAGAGGAGGTGGCAGTTTCAGTTGGAAGATGAAAGAAGTTATGTGGATGGACCGTGGTGCAACAGCCTGAATGTACTTAGTGCCACAGAAGTGTACCCTTAAAAATGGCTAAGATGGTCAGTTTTATGTTATGTATATTTTACTACAATTTTTTAAAAAGAGGGGATAAGAAAAAGGCCACCTGTGAATTGTAAATGACACTGCATGTTGGATGAAGAGAAGCTGCCTGACTAGGTTCCTACCGCAAGAGCTAGACATTGATAGGTGGGTAAGAAAATAAATTGATCAAAGACAATACTACCTGTAAGAGGGTCCAGACTAATCTAAGGTGCACCTGTGTACCTGCCACCCAGCTTAGGAAGTGAACCCAACGAAAAGCCCCCTTTTTGCTCCATCCTAAGCATCACTCCCCACCCCCAGGATTAGGTATTTCTCTAAGTAGGATTTTGACTGACGAAAATGGGGGAATCAGGAAGAAGTGACAGCGTGAACACAGGCACAGAGCAGGAAAGCACGGGACAAGTTTTATGGCTCGTGATCTACCATCTACTTTGGTCAGATTTGCTTGTGAGCTGGGCAGTGAGGGGAAGTGGTGCTGGCGGGGGCAGAGTGCCGGAGCGTGAGCCCGGTGGCAGTGAGTGTCGGTGTCAGCGAGTTCCCATGACTTTGGACCAGAGGAACAATATGATCAGAGGGGCGCTTTAGGAAGATGAATTTGGCAGCAGTACATGGGCGGGATTGGCATGGGGAGGTTCGGGAAGGCCAGGCTGAAGGTGGAAATGGAAGTGCAGGTGAGGAGAAATTAGGATTTGAGCTAGGGGGCTGGGAGAGGAGACGCAGGCCAGCGGGCCAGAGTCCCTTCACACCTCGGGCCCTTGTGGAATTGTCCCCGGCCTGCCCGCAGGAGGGACCCTGACACACGGCCCCTTAGCCTCTCTGTGTGCCTTTTCTGTGGCACTTGACACACATTTTGTAAGTCATTTACTTTCCCGTATCCCTGCTTAGCCTGGGACATGTTTATCTCTGTCTCCTCGCACCTAGCATGATGCCTGGCACACAGGATGTGCCCAGTGAGTGCTCCCGACTGGGCGGAGATAACGGCTTCCCACTGCAGGGAGTAGGAGATGGGCGCGGAGACGGGTCATCGCGACCAGGAGCCTGGTGTGGGGCGAGCAGGGCAGCTACAGGCGCCGTCGGCAGGCGGTTGGACGTGTGGATCCGGAGCTGAGGGGAACAGTCTGCTGAGGCACAAACTTGAGGCCAGCTCCCTCCATGTGCTCGTTGACCGCAAGGAGAATATAAAAGTTCGAAAGGCCAGGAGGAGTAATTAGTGGGTTGGGTGAAGGAAAGAGGTGCCATGAAAGAAGAGGAGAAACGACCCGGATGACCTTACCTTGCAGACAAGCTGACACCCTGTTTGCTAACAGTGCTTGGACGCTATCAGACTGGTCAAAGCGGAACCCAGAGTGGCTGCACTATTGGAACCTCAGGCGTCACGTGCAGAACTGGTGTGCTCTTGAGCTAAGCTGGCCTGGCCGTTTCCTTGGCTTCTATCACAGTATTTGTGGCAGAACGTTGCTATGGGGATTGTGGCAGGTACGTGGCGTCCCTGCACCGGCCCCTGTGTCGGCCGCTGTACTCGTGTGCGATCGCCGACTCCTGGAGCATGCTGTCTGCAGAGTCCCAACTGGTTTTTTACCTTCCTCGGCCATGTGGGCTTTTAAGAGTCCAGGAACACTCTTATCTGGGTGTACAAAGGCAGAAAAGCTCTTGGGAGAGTTTCTTCCTAGGGAAGAATGACAGTAGAGAGGTAGATGCTGCTTGCTTCTCATTAGGTTACTTTGTAGCCTGTCAAGGGAAAGCTTTTAAAGCATTTCTCATGGAATCATGGGAAATGTTCATGGCTGTGCCAGACAGAGTGTCTGAGAAAAGCAGGTATTTGACCAGTTTATGTTATTTCAAGCAGTGTCGTATAGTTCATGTTTCTTCCATGTCAGACCTTCTGTTACTGCCAAGGTTAGCTGCTGGCACCTCAAGGTAATAATGGTCATGTCTGTAGCCTCGTGCCTGTCTGGTGGAGGGACAGAGTCTGGGTGAGTTACTGTGTGCCGTCAGGCAGCCGCTTTCATTCATGTGAATGCAGCTTACTCGCTTACTCAGCCTTTCGGCAGCACCTTGGGGACGCGAAACCTCTAAGCCACGTCGTTATCTTGGCGGAGGATTGCGTAGATTTACAGAAGCCAGCACAGAGGTAGACACGCCCCAGCGGGATGGAGCGCCAGGTGGCCTCCGTGGGTGGAGGGAGATCACAGGCAAGGAGTGTTTCCTGGTGACTCAAGAGCTATGTATGATTCAAGGGTGAGTTAACCAGGTAAGGAGGGAGAAGGGCGTCCCGCACAGGGGGTAGGCAGCAGGGGCGTGCGCACAGCCCGGAGCCGGAGCTCGGGTTTGGTCCCTGAGGCTGCTCAGCTCGGGGGTGCTGCAGTCACACAGGCAATTTACGGAGATGACTCAGGCGGCCAGCAGGATGGTGGGTTTGAGGGGGAGAAGAGCAGAAGGCAGGCAGATCAGTGAGGAGGCTGGAGAAAGCCTGATCACAAGACCTCTGGGCAGCCAGACGATGACTCGGAGGGCTTATACTGGGCTCATGGCGCAGCCTGTTGAGTCTTGCTTGGTATACAGTTCAAGTAACACACTTGGTCATATGGTTTATCTGTCAGGGGCAGATTTTTAAAAGATGTAGGGAAAAACTGGTAGAACCAATAATCCCATCCAGAAATGAATGCTAGAGAAAGAGGAGGCAAAAGTTATAAAAAGCTGCACAAGAAAATATAAGGTCGTCTCTTAAGCATTGAGGTTAAGATAGGATTTGGGGATTGGGTTGCCAGGGCACTGGACACAGCTTAACCCTCCTAAACCTCAGTTTCTTCATCTTTCAAACAGGAATATCATAATGTCATCCGAATGGGTTGTTAGGAGGATTAAATGAAATAGCGTTGAACACAGTGCGTGGCAGTGTTAAATGCCCAGGGGATGGAAGCCGGGACAGTTGGGGACGTGGTCGGGGCCATTGGATTTAGGGTCGTGTTCTTTTTAGAACCTTCATTCTGTGGATATTAACGGTGGTTACATTAAATGGGCTGCATGGTAAATAAGTTTAGGAAATGAGTGGTTAACTAAGAGGGGTTTTGTTTGTTTTGCTTTGTCTGGTTCTTCCTGCTGGGTTGTGTGTGAAAGCTCCAAGGGAACATGCACAGGTGGCCGTATTTCCCAAAACTTCCTGGGCCTGGGTTCCCTGGGGCACGTTTTGGCAAATGCTGATTTGGGGATAAATGGGTATATCTTCTTCCATAGCCAGTGATGGGTTCATCACAGACATTGCTTGTAGTTGCTTGATAATCCTGGCTCCTCAAAGGCTGTCTTTCACGTACTCTAAGAAGGCAGCGAAGTATATAGTATTTTTAAATTCTGATCTCAACTGATCAAACCTTTAAAAATGACATTTTTTACATGTTTCTTATAGAAAAAAATTTAAATATAGAAAACTGTAAAGAAAAAGTATAATCACATGTAATACCACCACCCAGAAATAAAGACTGTTAACAGACTTTTCATATGTTTTCTTTCTGTGTCTTTCCCGATCGGAACATGTTGTATATACAATTTTCTGTTTGTTTTGTGTTATGCTCCGGGGACTTTCTTACCGGAATGTAAGAACATGTATAAGCATTTTTTTATCTGAATATTCTTACAGGACATTTTTAATGGCCATGTGATATTTCCTTGTGTGGATATGTCATAATTTATGTGACCATTTCTTTATTATTGGATATTTGGGGACTTTTTTTGTTATCATTAATTATATTGCAGTTAACTTTTGGAACATAAATCTGTTAAAATATTGATATTTAATGTTTTTTGAAACTGGGTAAGACTTAAGAATCTAGGCAGTTCTTTTAGTTAGAACATTTAATTCCCTACATCAGATATAATTAAGTTGTTTTGTTATGAAATTTAAGTAGAATAATTTAGAGTAGCTGATTCTCCTTCTTTAGCCACAGACTTAAAAAAAACAACAACAACCCAATATTAAAATAGCATGTTCTCATACTGAATAGGAGATAAATCATTTCAGTCATGTGAGAGTAAATTTTATCTATTAAACTGAACTCTGGAGTCAGGTGTTGGAAAGTTCGTGTCATGATACATTTTCACTGTAAAAGCGAAATTGTCAGGAGATGCCTTAAATCCAGGATCCATCCGGGAAGGCGTTTTCTTATTTGCACCTGTGTAAAAACTACAGACATCCTCATACAGGCATTTCTTGTAAATTGTGGTTAAAAGGCAATACAGAGAGGAAAGAACCCTAAACTCTTACTAACCAGTGCGTGCTTTTGTGGTTGGTCCTGGCCAGAAACTTCTAAGAACAGCCGGGTTTAGAAATTCTGTCTTCCATTAGGCTGCTTTCTTGGGGGCGGGAAGGAGGGATCTGGATTTTAAAATTACAGTAGAAGCTATTAATTGATGTCCCTCCGTGTAACTGAAGTGGACCAGTAAGTGGTGCCGTCCATTCTCTTCATCACATGTAACGATTGATGTGTCCGCACCCCTCCCCCCATGATTAGGTGTCAGCGTTTCTGCCCCCACCGGGCAGCTGCATCCCAACCCAGAGTCAAATGTGTTTGCCCTCAGACCTGCTCGTCTTGGTGTTATTTGTTACAGTCATGAAATGAGTTCATTAAATACTATGGCAACTGATAAACTAGGAGTGAAAAGAGTGAAAAAAATGAAAAAAATGTAAGCCGAGTGCTTCGGGCAGAGTTAACCTAAGGCCATTTGCTGGAAAAAAGCCTCCTGGTGAGTTCCACTGGGGGAAATGGAAGAACGCCAGGACCCTGCTCATCCTGTATGTCCACACGGATGGACGCGGTCTGGGCCGAAGAGGACTTGTGGAACGCGAGCTGGTGGGCCATTTCCCTAAGAAAAGACCTTTGCCTTCAATGAAAACACAGGAGATGGATATCTTAAGCGTGTTGTGGGTACGGAGTGATTTACTGCTTTAACCGAGCTGTTCGCTTAGCCAGCAGCTAACTGGTCCAGGTGATGGGGCCCCAGGGCCCCCGGGGTGTCCTCTGGGGTGTCCCCTGGCTTACCTGCCAAGACGGGGATTCTGGACGCCCAGGGCCGGGCCATGTGTGAGGAGGGACAAAGGCAGTTCGCAGGGTGATCAGTTTGGGCGTCCCATCCCTCGTCCACCTCGCCCTTCCTCACCCCTCTTTCCACCCGGAGTGCCCAGGTCTTAGAAGGCCGGTGAGACAAGGCAAGTAACATCTATAAAGTAACATGACAGTTATCCTATTATATTTCTTTTTTTTTTTTTTTTAAATTGGGGAACGGGGAAGGGGAACAGACAAGTTGCTGTCTTTTTGTTCTTGTCTAGTTTCGGAGGACGTTGCTTCACTGGCCCATGTTGGTATCGTCATTGCGCTCTTCCCGGATGAGGCAGATCGGTCGCCGGCCTCTGGATGGTCACTCACCGCGGCTATTGGCAGCTCACGCTGGCTGCCGGCCGCTCATGGTAGCCTATGGCAGCCCACTGCAGCAGGGGCTGCAGCCTACACCGTCGCTGGGGCTCGCACAGCCCAGCTCCAGGTGGAGCTGTTGTTAGCTGTGGAGGGCAGTGTCACTGGCCCTCATATGTGGGACCTGAACCGGGGCCGCTGGCATCCCCAAACCAGCTCTTAACCAATGTGCCACTCGACCGGCCCTCCTATTATATTTCTTTATTACTGACATCATTATCCACAGAAGTCCAAGAAGGAGGGAGACCTTGGATTGTTTTCTCTGAATATTAGCAAATAAGTCTTCTAGGGGAAAAAACCAACAGAACACCCTGGTATGTTGTGCCTGCCAGAACTAGAAAACTCAAACCGTGTGTCCCTGAGGCCACTTAATTCTCCGGGACTCGGCCATGTGTCCTCAAGCCTGGTCTTGTGCATTTCTGTGGTCAGTTGCCCTTAGAGTGAATAACAAACTAATTTAAGGTACAGCCAGCTCCACATGGACAAGGGGTTCAGGCTGCAACCTACTGCCTGCTACTTCCGTAGCGCAGCCAGTTCATCTCAACAAGAAGGATTTTGATGCCTTCAATAAAAAATAACAGTTCTTATTAATCTCCTATGTTCTGTTTGTTGAGTGGGTGGCTTTGGTGGGAGATTTGATAAGCAGCTGGTAAATTTCCTCTCGCGGGTAGGCTGTAGCCTTGGAGATGGTTTCACACAGCCCACGAGATGGCTGTATTTTCAAGCCGTTTCATCATGTGCACGGTGCTTTTCCATGTATTTTTGTACATTCAGATCTTTAATTTTGTTAACATGTTGAACAGTCCAACTCCACAGCCGTTAAGTTTTTTAATTAAAACTCAAGGCACATTTGGATTGAATTAAGCCCCATTCGGTGTATTTGCAGCACAGCTGAGGGCTGCCAGAGGCTTGGGTTACCACGGGCTCTCCTGGAAGCTGCACTCAGTCAGGGCTCATCCCTGGTTAGGTCTTCCTGCCGAATGGAAGGAGAATTTGGCCTTTCTCTTAGCCTAGCCTTTCATATGAAAGACCTTATTGAAACTGCATGTGACTTCAGTGAACTGTAATGTAACAGCGATTGGTGAGCTAGGTCAAGTGTAGCACAATGAAAGGAGGCGAGATGAACGTGGCTCAATGCATACCAGCCTTTTTATCACCTAACCCGTAAGACTGCTGTATTTAACGTCTTAATGCAACCTGAACTTTTCTACAAAAGCTAAGATCCACTTCATTCTTCATCTTTGTATTCTAAATAACTTTCCATTTAATTTTATCCGAAGAGGAAAAGACCAAATCAAAACAAATTTCCCATCAAAAGGAACTGGTGTGTCTTCGAGAAGGGCTGGCCCTGGTTGGTTGGGGGCAGCACATGGACAGATGGGTCTGGGCCTCCTTGTTTCGCCAAGAGCAGGGGAGCTGTCAGATCCTGGGGTGTGTCCGCTTCAGACGGAGCCGACATGTCTCCCACGGGCCGTGGACATGTTGACGTCCACAAGATCCGTGACTGCAACTGACTGAAACACATAACAAATAAAAACCCATCACTGGGCCGGCCGAGTGGCGCGGTGATTAAGCGCTGGCTTGGGAAGCCAGCGGCCCCGGTTCGGTCCCACATATGAGGGCCAGTGACACTGCCCTCAAAAAACAAACAAACAAACAAAGAAACAAAAAACCACTTAATAATGATACCCCCGCAAAAGCTTATTGGTCCTTTTTGGTTGTGGGTTGCTTATTAACTCAGTTCTTTGAGAGATGGTTTAACAGAGGAGGGATGGGCAGAATCAGACACGGATCCTGCTACTATTTAAACTCTTTTATTTCAGATTCTCAAATAGATGAGGCCAAAGGCTCATTAGAGAAGACGTCAAGCTCCTCCCCCCGCACACACACATGCAGAAGATGAAATTAAAGAATTAGTTGTTAATTTTAGTAAGTGTAATCATGACATTGCAGTTAGGATTATAGTTTTTACCCATTAAAGGCACATATTAAAGTTTCTGAAGGGTGAAGTGCTATGGTGCCTGAGATTTGCTTTAAAATACTTCAAAAAAAGAAAGTGGCGCGTGTAGACGAGGCAAGATTGGGAAATGTCACTAGCTGACCGTTGACCTTGGGGAAGGGCACACAGGGACTAGTGCTACTTCTCGGTCTCTTTTTGCTTTGTGCTTGAAAATGTCCTCAATGAAAAGATGCAAATAGAAATGAAGTTTAGATGATTATTGGAACTTGGAAAGAGAGAAAAGTGATAGTAGATAGATTCTGTGTAGCCGACAGTAGCTTATAGTAGCCTTTATGGCATAATTCATGGCATTAATCATGTAGAAAACATACTTGAAGACAGAAAACCCTAACACTTCCTATCATAGCTCTGGAGTTCCTTCTGGGCCCTTGTGGCTTTGGTGGCCTCTTAAACCTCCCTACGATTGTATTTCCTTTGTCCTGAGTAAAGTGGGGACAAGGTTGTCTCACCCTCATTGAGAGGATTAAATGGAGATGGTAACTCTGACGGGAGACGAGGTGGCATTGTGCCCAGCGTGCAGTACGTGCTCAATAAACGTTAGCACATCTTGAAATGTGAAAAGGCCCGGACAGGAGAGAAACGTTCACATCGCCACCAGTAACCTTTCTTACCTACATCTTTAAACTCACATGTTTCTATTTTTTTTTCCTTTTCCTGTTTCTCTCTGGCATCTTTCATTTGAAGAGCAAATGCCGTCTGCGTGTGGGGTACCCGCCTGCAGTGTGACTGGTGCCTGGAGTTGGGCCCCGCCCGGGCAGCTCACAGGGCGTGTCGGCAGGACGGTCCGCAGGACGGACCGTTCTGGTCATTGTCTCCCCAGAGCCTGGCACCTAGAGGTGCTACATAAGTAATTCATGAATGAATGACAGTATTTCATGAATGGATGGATGGACGGATGGACGGATGAGTGACCCAGTGTGTCGAGTATGTTGTGGCCGTTACAGCTGTAGCCCAGGCTCTGAAGTTCATGGGTGGTTTTTAAAGACATGTGTAAATGACAGTGGCTTCCAGGCCATCACAGTCGTAGCATTGCTCCCACATTCTGATACACTTTGCAGGGGGAGAGGGTGAGCGTGCCCTGCCGAAAAAGGAGCTGTGTGAAGCCAGGTCATGTGTGCTGCGTGTCTGCAGTCATTCTCAGTAATGGCTGGTTTTGCTTTAGGCCAGTCGCGGTCATAACCTTCATTTCTTTCCCCTTTGCCTCTCACTCCCAGACCGTTCCGTCACCCCTGCTGTTGTAAAGGAAGAGTGTGCTTCGGTTCCCAAACAGCTGGTTGTTTGTAACAATAAGCATTAGTCCTTGAGGTTACTGTTAAAACATTTATGATAAACATTTTAAAAAGTTAATCTTCAGGGCCGGGCGAGTGGTGCGGTGTTTAAGAGCTGGCTTGGGATGCAGTGGCTCCGGTTCGGATCCCACATATGAGGGCCAGTGACACTGCCCTCTACAGCTGAGATGCTGAACAACAGCTCCACATGGAGCTGGGCTGCTGTGAGTCCCCGGGATGGCATAGCTGCAGTGGGCTGCCATAGGCTACAGTGAGTGGCCGGCAGACAGCGTGAGTGGCCAGTAGCCAGTGTGAGCTGCCAAGAGCTGCCGTGAATGGCCATCCAGAGGCCAGTGACCGATCTGCCTCATCCGGGAAGAGCACAATGATAATACCAACATGGGCCAGTGAGTCCTCTGCAACTAGACTGAAGAACAAAAGGACAGTAACTTGTCTGTTCCCCTTCCCCGATTCCCCAACACTGTTCCCCTCCCCAAGTTCCCCAATAAAATCTTAAAAAAAAAAAAAAAAAGTTAATCTTCAGAACAAATTAGCGACACCACTTTAACAACTGGCAGTGGTCTGAGGCCCCAGTGCCCACTCCTACAGACTCAGCGAGATGCCTGCGTTGGCCTGGGCACTGCTGGGCTCTGGGTGCTGGGAATGGATAAGACCCAGTAAGGGCTGGTTGGTTAGGGGCTCACTTGTCATCTTCTGTCACTGGGAAGCCATTCCAGTTATGTCAGTCGGGCCTCTGGCAGCACAGGCCCTCAGTGCGGAGGACTTGAGGGGTGTATGATAAAGGTGTCCTTTACAAGGGGATGGTGGGTGTGTACCCCAGGCTGTCCACGGCTGGCCGCAGTTGTGTCCATGTCATCTCCGGCCCGAGGGACAGAGCAGGGCTGCTTTGGATGGGGGGGATCTGGCCACCTACAGCGACCCTCGTATCCCTCAGCGCCATCACTGATTCCAGCTAGAACCAGAAGGCAAGTGGCCTGTTGAAGTGGTAGATGGGGTTCAGCTACTTGGCCCCTGGAGCACAGATGGAGACAGATGGAGGGTTCCAACACTGTGTTAGCTTCCTGGGGCTGCCATAACAAATGACCACAGACTTGGTGGCTTCAAACAAGAGAAGTGTCCTCTAAGTTCTGGAGGCCAGGGGCCTGCAGTGACGGGGTCTGCTCTCTGGAGATTTAGAGGTGACTGTTGCTGCCTCTCGTGGCTTCTCGTGGCTGCTGGCTTCCTGGGCTTGTGGCCACATCCCTCCATTCTCTGCCTCCCTCTTTACATGGCCTTCTGTGTGTCTCTTATGGGGACACTTGTCACTAGGGTTAGGGACATTGAGATTATCCAGGAAGATCTCATCTCCAGTCCCTTAGCTTAATTATATCTGCAAAGACCCTTTTTCCAAATAAGGTCACGTCCCCTGCTTCCAGGGATGAGATTGTGGACCATTGGTGCCTTCCGGGAGAGTTAAAACAACGGATTTGCTCTGCTTTTGTTTACGTGGTTGTCAGTCGACGACACGCCTTCCACGAGGCTGGGGACACCTTTCTTGTCCACTTCCCCACTGCCCGCTTGGCTCCGAGCCAGCACGTGTGATGCCTCAAAAAACCCTTGTTTGGAATGAACGAACAGCAGAGCGGGCTACACCACAGTGACACCAGGGGCGCGCTGCGGGACTCTGGGAGCACACGACACCCGTCGCGTGGGGCACTTGCGATGGTGGGGCTGTGTGGTGTGTGAGTTACACCTCAACAAAGCTGCTGCCCTCAGAGCCACCCGGCTGCCACGTGGGGGGCCATGGGGGAGGTGGTGGTGGTGACAGGGCGTGTACCTGCGTCTTTATCTTAAGGACCGCAGCCCACAATCTGAGTACTAACTGGATTTTGAGTGTTTAAAGGACTTCCAGCACTCTCAAGATTTTCCATTTATTTGTTGAAATTCATGAACGTAATTCAGTAATGGCATTTACTTCACTGTGATAAGGATTATATTGCGGTGTAAAGGGCGAGTAAGGGACCGCTCTTTTTTCCGTAGAAAGGTTTAGCTTGGAAACGTGGGCTGATTTGCCTGCCAGTGTTTAGGAAGGAACAGTTCTAATTACGGGTAAAGGAGCCAGACCAGCCAGCACGAGTCAGAATTGCATGTTGTAGAAGGATCTGGTTTGGAAAAGCCCACGTCCGAGCCAGGGCTGGCCCGTGGGCACAGGCAGCGTTCCGTCCGGTCCGCGAGGGTCTTTCGTGTGTAACCATTGCATGTGTTGCTCAGAGGGGAGTTTGTATCTGTTTCTTTTTTACCGACTTTATTTCCTACCACACACCTCCAACCCAAATAAGTAAATAAGTGACAATATGTGCGTTTGAGGAAGAAAGTGCGTTCTATGAAAACATATTGATGTGAGCACCCCAAGAGATAAAGGGATCCCCACATTTCTGCCTGGACAATTTATATAAAATACCTTGCTTTCTTTTTTTAAAACAAAGGCAGCTTATTGCCCTTCTGGCTGTATTAATACGTAACAGGTTGGCTCTTTTTTTTTTAAATGAAGAAACTAACAACCTTTTCTGTAAATGTGTACATGCTTGTTATAATGAGTTAAGCAGTATGTACAGGTAGAAAGCGGAAGGTGTAAAGGTCGCACCATTCAGAGGTCACTGTCGACTTCGCGTAAACATCCCCTGTGCTCATGGAGACAGCGCTGGCCAGAAGTAACTTCATATAAACGGGTCCGACTATAAATGCTGCCACCACGCATCTCATTTTTCTTCGATTATGAGCAGAAAAGGAAACTGAAGTGAAACTGAGCACATTGATAAAAGTGTTTCTTTACCGCAGAGAGATTATTTCCTGAAAAGATTTCTCTATGGTTATGAAAAAGGATCATGAGAACCGTCACGGGGCTGGCGACACTTCAATTTCAGGACCTGCTGGCTCAGCACCGTGGCTCTCGAAAGACGGTGGCCTCTCAGGCTCACTGGACAGATTCGTCGTTACAGGCGTCGAGGCTGGAATTGGTCTGAAAGGAGGTGGAGAGTCGGTCTGTGTCGCCCAGAGTGGCCGCCCCTTGGGCCTTGCCGGGTGTTGTGTGCTGGTCCCCACGGGGAGGTCCAGTTCTGTCCGCCAGCTCACCTTCACGGGGCAAGTGACAGAACCAGGCTAGCGCTTTCCTCCCCATTTTGCTCAGCCCGCAGGGGAAGAGTATTGAGAGGAAAGTCTTGTTTGGCTTTTAACCAGCATCAGAGGTGTGCCCTGGAGCCGGTGGAATATTGGAAGAGTTTTATCAGATGCTTAAGAACTTCAGAGCCCCTCCCACCTGCTCACGTGTGTGTGTGTGTGTGTGTGTGTGTGTGTGTGTGTGTGTGTCCCAGTCCCAGGTCCCCTCTGCCACCATTGTCCACCTGGAGAGTGCTGTTGGGTGTGCCCTGGGTGGCCACTTAGAATAACTGATTTTTTTAAATGTAAAAACATCTGAACACCCAAAGAATATAAAAACTTAAGAGCCTGCTTACCGGTTTGGCCTCTTGCTGGAGGTGACTTCGGGTTTGCCGCCACGCATCCTGTGCGGATGAACTAAATGCCTTTCGATTACAGCCCGTGCCCCTATGATCCCCCCTTCTAGGACTTTCTAACCTGGAGAAGTGATTTTGACCCGACGTAGACCCTCTGAGAGCAAGACTTGTTTGTAATGTATTTTAGGTGCATGGGAAGTGGTGACTGAGCTTCAGGGCGGCACCCCCCGGGCAGTGCGGGGAAAGTCCGTGCCCGGGCCCTGCTGGTGGTGAGCTGAGGCGGGGCTGGCCTGGGCCTGGGCACTTTGTCAGCGTCCCCCATGCAGGGGATGCTGATGTCCTGTCATACTTAACAGCAAGCTGGCTCTGTGCGTGTCACTGGGCGCTGGTGCCTCCCCCCTGGGGAGACCTGTACTCACTGGGCTGCCTTCACTTAAGACTTGGGGAAACCTGGCTTTGGAAATCACCCTTCGATCCAGCGTGAGACACCCCCCGCCTCCCCCAACTCAGTCTCAAAGGACTTGATTAAGGGAGCCCGTCTGTGGGGAGAAAGATTTGGAGCATTTATTGTTTGGCAAACAGCTCTTTCTCCTCCTCCACATGTTGTTACCTACCTTATTTGCCAGACCTGGGCTTTTTGGAGGGTGGGGGGCCCTCATTCAACAGATCCGTACTGAGTGGCCGACATGTGCTGGGTGCTGGCCTGCCGGAGAGGACAGGAGATGCATATGTCGTTTGTATTCCGGTGGCGGGGACAGTGTGCAAGAAAACAGTGGGTACTCGCTGATCGCCGTGAGTGGCAGGAAAGAAATGGGAACCGTGACAAGGTGGCTGCCCGCTTAGCCAGGACAGCCAGGGAGACCTGGAGAGCTGGGGCCCGACCATGAGAAGGAGCCAGAGGCCTGTGGAGGGACGAGCTGGGCTCATTATCAGAGCTGCCGGGGATGGGGTGAGGGCACCAGGCTACCTGGGCCTCAGAGGTCAGGACGTGGCGCCATGTATGCTGACTCTGGAGTTTATTTGAGGATAGAGCACTCCTGTTCCTCTCAGTTCTCGGCCTCACTGAGCACCTGGCAGATAACAGTTGCTCAGTAAATGTTTGTTAAACAAAGATTGAGTCAGAGCAGTGGGTCCGGGGGCCTTGAATACCTGCCCCTGCGTATCTATCACATGAGACCGAGGGCGGAAGAGGGCTCAGCAGTGGATTGTTTGTTTGAAGTGAAACTTGACATTTCGAGAGCATTGTGGATTCCCATGCATTGGGAGACAGAGAAACTGCACCCCCTCAGCCAGTTCCCCCAGAGGTAGCGTCTTGCAGAATTGCAGTCCACGCTCAGGACAGGGACCAGCAGGACATCCCGTCCCCAGGAGCAGCCTTCCCGTGGCCCCCGTGGGGCCACCTCCCTCCCCCACGCACTAACCCGCCTCCGTTTCTGTAACTGTCACTTTAAGAACGTTGTATACACGGAGTCAGAGAGGACATGACCCTCCGGGTTGGCTTTTCCCTGGAGCTTCATCCACGGTGCCACATGTGACAACAGTGTGTCCCTTTTTATGGCTGCGGAGTGATCCGCGGTATGGAGGTGGCACGCTCTGCTGACATTCACCTGCTGAAAGACGCCGGGTTCCTAGAAGGCTGTTGTAACGAATGAGGCCATTCGGAGCACTGGCAGACGAGTTTTGGTGTGAACGTGGCTTCGTGTCTGCGGGATAAGTGCCCAGGAGTGCAGGTCCGGGGCCGTGTGGCGGTGGCATATTTAGTGTTAAAAGAAGTGGCCAAGCCGTGCTTCCAAAGCCACTGTGTGTGCAGAGTTCGTTTTTGTTCTTTGAGATGGTTTAGCAATGGAAGGAGACTTGTCTGCAGGACCTGGGGACACGGTGCCGCGGCAGGCCAGCTGCGTGGGGGCTGGGGGAAGAGGGCCCCTCCCAGGGCCCCCCAAGATCCTGCAGAGCCAGGAGCCCCGTTTTCAAGGTATTTGCAGCCCCCGATTCTCCTCGCTTGCAGCAGCAGGAGACGAGAACTGCTCGTTTCATGGTGTTCAGCTCCGAGCTTCATTTCCCTCTCAATTTAAGCCCTTGATCTGAATTCTGGTTGAAGCTGCGTGGGAGACGGAGTGTCTGCCGAGGAGCCCCCCCACCCCCCACCCCGGCTTGGTGGGGGGCTCCCGCTGCAGGTGCTGCTGCAAGGGCCTCGTCTTAGGTCCCTCACTCCAGCGAGTCCGCGTGAGCGCTCTGCACACGCCTGCGGGGAGCGGTGCGCCTGCCTCCAGTGTGTGTGTGGGGGCTGGAGGCGGAGAGCATGGCACCGCCAGGAATCTACCCTCTATCAAGAGGAAGGAAGTAGCAGCGAAAATAGCTGCTGGGTGGGATGGTAGAAACTATTACGGGGAGCACGAGATGACTGGCACGGGGTTGCAGAAGAGACACTAAGAGAAACACGGGCAAATTAATGGGGGGTCCTGTGCTGCTGAAGTTCAAACCCAGAGGCTGCTGTGGGCAGGCTGGTGCAGGAGGCCGTCGGCAGTGGGTGAAAAGGGAACTGGGGCACAGATGGGCCGGTGCATGTGTGTTTGCTTTTTTAGTCAAATACGTTTCTGGCTAAGGCTTCCTAGGCGGCCCTGACCTTTTCTCAGACCTCCCATTCCCCCCTCCCCTGAGGTCCAGGCAGATGGACTTCTCTACCTCCCAAATGACCTGTCACCGCTGGGAAGACAGAATGAAACCCCTGTGGGGCAGATAAGCCCGTCCCCCCCAGCTGAGGGTCAGCCCCACAGACGGCCAGAGGCTGGGTGGCCAGGCGCTGGGAGGCGGTGGCGGGCGTGGGAGAGGAGAAACCGGCTCCATGTGAATGGGCTGCACCCCCCACTCTCCCAGGCTTTCGTGTTTGATCTCCAAGCCTGACTGTTAAGCCTGAGTTGACTTCAAGCCAACTGGTCCCCCTGAAACCAGTCATTCTTTCACTTCCCCTTCAGCAAGCCGCTCTGAAAACCTGTGGCCCTGCGTGTTTATAGCCGGGTGCCCCGGGAGCCCAATGGCAGCAGGAAGGCATTCCAGTCACAGCGCAGCTATTGAAGCGAGTGAGGCCCAGGACAAAGCCCGCCCTGCAGACTGGGTGCAGAGGAAGTGGCTTTGCTCTTGAAGAACCGGCAGCTGTGTCTACAGTAGAGATCAGGGGTGGGCGGGCCGGGAGGCTGGCCCGGGAGTGAGCGCCGGGGTCCTCACCAGTCTCCATGTTCCTTACAGACTCAGAACGTTCAGCTCAACAAAGAGATGACGCTCGCCAGCAACCGGAGCCTGGCGGAGGGGAACCTTCTGTACCAGCCCCAGCTGGACGCCCTGAAAGCACGCCTGACCCAAAAATACCAGGAACTCCAGGTGCTCTTTGAAGCCTATCAGATAAAGAAGACCAAATTAGGTAACTGTTTTAGGGCCTTCTTTTGAGACAAAAAAGTTGAGGGAAGAACACATTTTCAAGCTGTTGCATCCCAGGAAAGGAATCCTGTTACGGAAAAACTAGAGTAAGGCACTGGTTACTGCCCTGAAGAAATGGTTCTTATAGAGAATTGTGTCACCAATTTAGAAGAGACTTAACCACTTTTTGTTTTATTTATTTATTTTCTTTTTATTTTTGAGGGTAGTGTCACTGGCCCTCATATGTGGGACCCGAATCGGGGCTGCTGGCTTCCCAAGCCAGTGCTTAACCACTGCACCACTCGGCCGGCCCCACCACTTTTTAAATAAGATTCCACCTTCTCCAGGCTGTAGAAAAAAGGCAATTTTCTGAATCGTGATTTTCAGCAAATGTTTTATCCTAGTTAGGCCCCAGAGTTAAGGCTGAAAAGTCTTCATCACTGGGACATCTTATTTTAATGTCACACTTTAATTTGCAGCTGTTACGAAGAGGAGGAATTGAATACTGTGGAGTCTTGGGTGCTTCGGGTAGCTTTCAGGGAGACTTAGATTCAGAGGTTAAAGTCACCCCTCCAGTGAGGCTCGCGGTGCCTCTGACGCCACAATCCCCTCGTTGTCTCCGGAAGTTCAGTGACAATGTGCTAGACCACCCGCCACCACAGTGACGGAGAGTGAAAAACCTGGCAGGGCCACGTGCCGATGAGGATGTGGTGTGCACACCGGCAGAGCCGCCTCGGAACGCTGTGCGGCAGCACCTGCTGAAATAAGCACGCTCTGTGATCCAGCCACTCCCCGGGTCTGTCCCCGACAGAAGGGACATTTGTGCCACTGGCATGTGTTGTAGCTTCATTTGTGATAGCTAAACTCGGAGACACTCTTAAGTGTCCACTGCGGGGTGGTAGGTCAGTTGTGGTGTTGACACAGTGGACTGCAGTGCAGCGGTGACAGATGTGAACAGCTGATTCGTGCCACACCCATGACCTGAGTCATGGTGGCGTGTGAAAGAAGCCGGCACAGAGCACGCGCCGGGGGTGCGGTTGGGGAGGGCAGTGCCGGGGCGGTGGGGAGCTGCTGGGAGCCGGCCCGCGGGAGCCCTTTGCAAACACTTGAGGTCTGGTCTGGGGGTTTGTACACAGGAAAAAAGTCAGGGCCTGCCGTTCAGGTGTGCGTGCTCCATAAGGTATCCGTCCGATACAGAGGGAATCGGGGTGACCCGCACACATTCAGGAGTGGCCCCCTGGGGCAGACGGGGACCCTGGGGCGAGCTGCAGCCCGAGTCCCCTCGGCACTTGTCATGGCGGCGTTCCTCTCTCCTGGCTTGTAAGGCCTTTACTTGCGTCTTCCTGGAAAGTTGGCTCTCAGGTGACACCTGTTGCCTTTCTAGTTAAAGCACCCTCTTTCCTTGAAAGGGAAATGGCGGCGAGTGTGGGGGAGCCTGTTGTTTTGAAAGGCTGGGGGGCACTGTGGCGCCTGAGGGCTGTGCTGGACAGCCGTCTCCTCACCGTGCCCCCTGCTTCTTCCAGATAAACAGTCCAGCAGTGCCTCCTTGGAGACCCTGTTAGCCCTTCTTCAGGCAGAAGGAGCCAAGATCGAGGAAGACACCGAGGTAAGGCCGCCCCGGCCCAGGAAGTGGCCCCTCCAGGTGTGCGGGCTGCACCTGGGCCCGAGGTCTGGGCGGGCAGCAAGGGGCCTGGTCCTCAGCTGAGGGGCGCACGCTGCACTGAATGGGCGCCGGCGGCTGAGTTACCACCTGCTCTGGGCCAGCTATTGGGGCAGGGCCCGCAGGACGCAGCCAGCCGACCACTCGAGGCCTGAGCCTCACCAGGCGTTAAGGACAGGCGTCAGGGTCTGCAGTGGGTGACACAGGTGACTGCGCAGCCTAATGATGGGAGGGGCCCTGCTGACCCCGTGTGTCAGGGAGGGAGGGAGGCTGGGCTCCAGCCGGCGCAAGGCGAGGGTCGGATCTGGGCGGCTTCCCTTCAGGCCGCCCAGGGACCCCCAACATTCTGAGGGGCCCCCTTCATCCTAAGGCTGGCTCTCCCAGGCCTGCTGCCCGTCCAGCTGGCCGTTTGGGAGGGTGAGGCACACGGGACCAGCCCACCGCTCTTCCCGGTCACTCTGTGGGTGGGGGCTCCCCCCGAGGTCAGCCAGGGTCGGATGGAGGAGGGACGGAGTTGGAGGGAAGCCGGGTAGTGAAGGGAGCTTCCCCCCCTCACAGCTGACCTGTCCCTGTAACGGGGTCCCTCCGCTCCTCTCAGAACATGGCGGAGAAGTTTCTCGAGGGGGCGCTCCCACTGGACTCCTTCATCGACGTCTATCAGAGCCAGCGGACACTGGCCCACAGGCGAAGGGTCAAGATCGAGAAGCTCCAAGAGATGGTGCTGAAGGGGCAGACACTGCCGCAGGCCCCGGCCCCGCTGCCGCCCAGGGCGCCCGAGCCGGCGCCCGCCGCCCCCCTGCCCTACGCCACCTCGGAGGCCAGTGGGCCCCCCTCCGTCGTGCCTCGGCGCATCCCACCCCCGGTGCCTGCAGGACGCTTAGCCACGCCGTTTACCGCCGCTATGGGCCCAGGACAGGCCTCTCCGTTCCTGGGACCACCGTGCCCTCCCCTGCCCCCCCGCATGGGCCTCCCCACCCAGCAAGGACTCTCTGAGCAGTTTGTGTCGCCATTCCCGCCAGCTCTCCCCCAGAGACCCCCGCCCCGGCTGCCTCACCAGCCAGGCTTCATTCTGCAGTGAGCGGCCCTGCTCCACCGGCCCCGGGGGCACCCGGGAAGTGGCGAGGCCCGGAGCCGCAAGGCCTGGTGGTGTCTGTTGGGAGCTGTGGGCCGGTGAGGAGTTCATTCGGACCCTGGTTCTGTGCACCAGGCGTCGGCCTGGCACCCTGTTCTCCGTGAGATTTCTACGTCTTGTCGTGTTGGTGAATTCATGATTTCGGGGCAAGCCTCGCCCATTCCCCCTTAGAATGGTGGTCCTCCCGTCGCAGCTTTATTTAATGAGCATGGTTCATCATTTCTGCTTTATTTTCAAAAGACAGTTGTGTCCCAGCCTGCCGCAGCCCCTCGTCAGGGTCGGCCGGGGGGCCAGCCCAGAAGGTGCTTACTGAGTCTGGGGGGCCCGCTGCCCTCCCCACTCCTGGGCCTTCAGAGCCACACAGGGTTTGCACTTGGCCCACTGCCACGTCTGGGGCCCCAGGAGGCGGGTGTGAGCTGGACTTTGCACAGCAGCCGACTCCCCGGTTCCTCCTCTCCCTCCCGCCTCAGTGGGTTTGAGGGCTTCTACGAAGAAATACTCCAATATTTTTATTACGTAATTTTCCTCTTTTATATTGCGGAAGAAAACTTTTTTGACATAGACCATTCAGGGAAACTTTATAAAAACGCACATACTGTTTCGAGCAGATTGAAATGCAGACGATGGGAATTCAATTCCCTTTCTTGCAAGTGGTGCGAGGTGCACGGTTCCCCTGCGACCTGTAGGGCCGTGGGTGCCTTAGCTTCACCTGGTGCCAGTGAGGGGCTGGCTAGGGCCCCTGCAGGCCCCCAGACTGTGGGGTGGCCGTCACCAGCTCCTGCCGCTGCCCCAGCGCCCCACGTTCAGGGGCTCATCCGTGCTTTGTTGTGTTGAGGGGGGAGGCGAGTCCGCCTGCCTGGAAGCGGGCTTCTCTTAGCCAGTATTCTCGGCGTCTCCAGCAGCAGATCAGCTGGGTCTGGAGCGGTGCCAACACACTAGGAGGCTCTTCCCGCCCTCTGCTCTCTACAGGTGCCATGAGTGCTAACTTCCTGGGGTGGGGGAGTCACCACCCACCTGTTAACAAAAAGGCCCCCAAGCTCAACTGTGGAACTCCTGGGCTGTCGCCTAGGTGACCAGATCAGGCAGGCGACCTCAAAGGCGTCTGTCCCAGCGGGCAGTGGGCGAGGCCCACATTTGTACACGTTTTCCATACAGTTCTCCTGGACTTGAACTTTATTTACTGTGTTGTAACTGTTTTTAAAGAAAACAAAGCTGTGTAGGACGATTTACTGCCATGCCAATCAGGTGGACCTGCCACGTCCTGTGAATCTTGAGAGCGGTGCCACCCACCCCGATACCTCTGCCGGCCACACGGGGCGTGGCCGTACGTGTGAGCTCAGTGCTGATGCAGTGACGGGGTAGCCAGGTGGCCTCACCATCTCTCTTCAGGGCCATGTCTGAGCTGTGGTTGTAAAGCTGTAGGACCCTTTTTAATAAATAGAGAATTAATAATAACAGTCCTGTCATTTATTTACCTGGGGGTGTTTGTGATGTTTGGTTCCGGAGTATCAGTGAAGCGGACAGTGTGTCTACCGAAGCTATAAATGAAGCCACCCCGAATGGCTGAAGTGCCTGTCTTGTCCAGGGTCCCTAGCACTGACAGTTTAGCCTTTTATCCTGTTTAAAAAAAAAAAGAAATCCATGCATCTCAAACCTCAGCAGAGAGCAGGACGCACGTTCCTCGTGTGCGGGGTCGAAGCTGCCCGGTTGGGGCCGCAGGGTCACCACCGTGTGCTGCAGCTGATGGACACTCGTGAGGACCTTTCTCTGCTTGTTTCAAATGATAGAATCAGCGGCTGACATTTTGCCCTGAAGACTTGCCCACAGGTATTTAAAGGGGGACGTCCCTTGGGGCTGTTTCCTTCAGGAGAGAGGTGCCTCCAGCGCTCAAGCCGTGGGACCCGCACTGCGCACCGTCCCTGGGCCGTATGTCAGGGCTGCGAGTCCCTGGAAGGGACTTGGCCGCTGGGAGCAGCCTTGAGCAAGCCCAGCCTTCACCATCCCTACACGATGTCATTCCCGGCCCATCACTGCCATGAAGACATGTGGGACCCACCACTGCGGTTTTCCTGTGAGGAGGGGCACGCTTTTCCCGAGACATCAATGTGCTTTTTTTTCCTCCTTAAGGGAAGGTGATAGTTTGTGGAAGCTTACAGCCAGGTCTGCAGTCCACCTGTGTTGGCGCTGGCTGCTCGTCACCCAGCCTTGTCTGACCCCCTGCCCGTCTGTTCATGAGACCTCCAGGGATAGACAGTGCCCGACCAGAGCCTTCTCATTTGGGGTCTCCAGTTAAGGTACGCTCACTAAGGCCTAAATGTCAGGGCAAGTGTAGTCACCTCCAAGCCGTGGTCACTGGCGTCTGCTTGGCAGGGAGAACCATATGCTTTATTTTTTTTTTTAGCTGAGCCAGCCTGCCACCTGTTGGCAGCTCAGCTCGGGCTGGGCATCGAACTGCTGCTGCTCAGAGCTCTTAACTCTTGAGCCACTCGGCCGCCCTTAGAACCACATGCTTTAAAGTGTTTGCTCAAGTTAATCCCTTACAAACAGGACAGTTCCCTCAGCACCCTCCCCGGCGGGACGTGTGTTTTCAAAGTACCTGTCACACCTGACCGCCCCCTGCCCCACACCTCAGCCACTGGGGGGAGGCAGCCCCACTTCAGCCTCTAGGAAATCAAGGTCCCATGGGTGTCCTACCAGCTGGGCGGAGCCACCCAAGCTGACGTGTCTCTCCTCTGACCTGCACTGTTCCTTTGTCCCATCCACATGCTGCTGGCCTGGGGGAGGGGTGCGGTTTCCGAGGGCAGTGGCCCAAGGCCTGCCACAGGGTGCGTTCCTGGGGTGAGCAGCTGTGCTCTCTGAAACCAGGCCCCGCTCTCTAATAACTATAAAGGCTGTGTGTGGCCACGACAGTGAAGTCCAGAGCAGCCAGGCAGGGTCACCAACGGCAAGCTCACACATTTGAATTTCTCAACTCCAAAACCACTCGTCAGTGGTCACTCTTCCCTCCCCCAACAGGCATGCTTCCGACAGGGCTGGGGGACAGGGGGTGCAAGAGCCGTGGGCGCTGGGCGCCCAGGCCTCCAGGTGGCCGGGGCAGAGGGAAAAGGCCTGAGGCAGCACTCACCACACCGGCGTCCCAGGGCCTCGTCCCAAACCTCCCAGAGAACCGAGCCTGGATGGCACTTGGCAGCCCCAGAAGCAGCACCCCCAGGGTTTGCTGTGGTTCCGAGTGCTCTGTTGTCACCTGCAGAAACTGAGTGGGTCCCAACCCATGTCCGGGCCCCAGAGAAATGAGCAGCCCAGGCGCAGCCCCGCACTGGGGCAATGGTGACAACAGTCAAAGTGCGTTTTATTGCCAGTCTGACTCTTCAATACAAGGAGACACTACACTCAGCACGCGAGCTGGGTCCCTGGGCCTGTCTCCAGACATGGCTGGTACCAGACAGGAGGACGTTCACCCAGCCAGGCACCCCCACCCCCTCCCCAGGGGTCTCCAGGAATGCAGGGTCATTCAAATCCTCCAACTGGGGCAGGCCAGGCTGCACCTCCACTGTCCAGTGGGGCTGCCCTCTGTGGAGCACAAGGCGCCCTTGATCAGTTAGTTTCTGGGCTCTTTCTGGCTGAACTGGAAATCACCCAGGGCGGGGGAGGTGGGTGATGGCAGGCGGCCAGAGTGGGGCCAACAGGGCAGGGGTGGCCAGACAGGGAGGGGAAGGAAAACAGGAAGTGGGTGGTCACCACCGATTTCAGCAGGAACAGACTCCAGGCGCAAAGGCAGCACCTGTGCCCGGCTGGCGACAGGCTCTTGGCCGCAGTGTCTGCCCTGCCCAGCAGCAGCGCCCAGCCCGACTGTCCCCAGACAAGAACTGTCCTCAGCGCTCCCATCATGGGTGCCCTCGAGCGAGGCCCAAGGAGAACGGGGGAGATTCCCGCCCATCCTGGAGGGTCTTGCATTGCCTGAGGCCACGCCAGCTCTGTCCCTGGAATCTGCCCCAGGAGACCCCACGCCCAGGGGACGTGTCATGCATGTGCCCAACAGCCAGCAGACTGTGTTTCTGTTCTTCTCACCTCAGACCCGAGCCCAAAAGGCGGGGAGGTCCCGCCCAAACAGCCCCCAGGGCCCTGCTTCCCAGCCTGCCGAAAACTCGCAAAGAAAAGCTCTAACTCCGAATGTTACAAACGTTCCTTGTATTTCCGGGATCCCCGGCTCTCAGAGTCCCTGCTGCCGATACTCACATCCAGGGACTGTCCCCGTCACCCCAGATCCTCGGGGACACTGGCCGGGGGGCAGGGCCTGGGCACCTGGTGGGGCTCGGTCCAGTCAGGGCAGCCACGCGAGGCCCAGGCCTGCCCACCCGAGCCTAGCAGGTCACGGGTTGAGGCGGGCAGACGCCATCCTTTTCGTCTAGCTGCAGGAGTCAAAGGTGAAGGGCTCAGTGGACACGGCCAGGCCCCCTGCACAGTCCCTTTGGGCGAGCCGAGCCCCCCACGTTGCTGGGCAGCATGGTTGCTGGGGAGTGCTTTCTGAGCTCTCCTGAACTGTGCCCCCAAGACCTGGCAGCGAAGGCTGGGACAGTGCCCCAGGGCCCCCCCCCCGCCCTAGTGCTGACGCCTGGCACCTGGGGTCTTACCTACTGGTCCTGCCTGGGGGCCACAGTGGGCTTCTGGGCCAGAGGCGGCTTCTTGGAGGCCCGGCTCTGGGGGGCAGCGCTGGGCTGGGCGGGCTCCTCCTGGGCGGGCGTCCCCACCACCCCGGCCAGCACGTAGTGCTGCTTCCGCAGCTCCCCGAGCCGCACACGCTCCGCTTCCAGTGTCTTCTCCAGCTCCAGGACTCGCACCTGCAGCCCGCACACCGCTCAGCAGGCCCACGGCCTCTCCCCAGGGAGCCCTCCCGCCCTCCTGGAGCGGCCCTAGGAGAGGGACAGGCGCGACAGGCGCCTGGGAAGCGCGGGGAGGGGCGGGCACCCACCTGGGTCTCCATCTCCTGCTTCTTCAGCTTGATGAGTGACAGGCCGGAGAAGTCCATGGTGTCTGAGGCCAGAGAGGGGTAAGTGTCTGGGCGCCCCCCGCCCCGGCCCAGCCTGCGGGGCCCCCGGCACTCACCCCTGTCCTCGGTCTGCTCCTGGCCTGACTTGGTGGAGGCCACCACATTGGCGGCCATCTCGTTGACGGCGCGGGAACACTCCTGTAGTCGGCTCAGGTGGGGGCTGTGTCGGTCGGCCTTCACCTGCAGGCGTGGGGCGGTCAGGGCAGGCCTGGGGAGCATGCCCCATCCCATCCCCCGCAGACACACAGTGCAGCCACCACAGCAGGAGCCGAGGCGGGGAGCCCGGGCAGTCACAGAGCCTTACCTTGGAAGCTGCCACTAGCTGGGCCGTGCTGGCCGCGATCTCGTGGGAGCAGACAATGAGCTCTTCGTACTTGCCCGTGTGAAGCACCACCTTGTCAGCTGACTCCCTGGGGGCAGAGCCGGGCAGGGCCTGGGTCCTCGACCCCAAGGACAGCCAGCCGGGCCACCCCCACACTCCCTCCGCAGATCCAGAGCACCGCACTCCCTGCTGCCCCCCCACCTGGGGCGACATACACCAGCTGTGTGGCTCCCCAGCCCACGGCTTTGGAGGCCGAGATGAGGCCTTCGGTCCACCGTGAGTTCTTGGCGTAAAATTCCTGCTGCGTGGCTGCCCCCTAGCGGCAACAAAAGAACAGTGTGGACCACTCAATGACATCACAGGTGGCATGGATGCTTAGGGGGCCCTCCTCCCCTCCGGCCAGCCATCAGGCTGCAGCCCTGGGCCGTGGGGGGATTCCGCTGTGATTCCCAGGCACAGGGCAAACGGGGAGCCCGTCATCACTGCACACGTCTCAAGCCCAAAGGAGGCCGGGGTCAGCTTAAGCCACAGGGTGGCGTGGTCCGGGGTGGAGAGCCCGGGGTCATGCCCCTTCAGGACGCGGATCCCTGCTGGGCCAGGTGTATAGCTGGGCTGCCTGGAGGCCCCGCTCACCCTGCCACTCTCCACGATCTCCTTCTGCAGGCTGGTGGACGTCATTACCAGGAGCCGGATGGCCTGCCAAGACCAAGACACATGTCACTCTTGGGGTGGCCCTCCCAGCACCAGAGCCCACCCCTCGGGTGCTAGCTGGCCGCTCACCTTCATCAGGTCTGTACAGGAGTTGAGGATCCTGTGGGTGGGAGGAGGTGGGGGGAAAAGAGAAGGGTCAGCAGTGTGGCCCTGGACACCACAGGGGTGTCGGGGACGGCCTGACCTCTGGCCTCTGCGTGGACAACCTAGGAACCTGACACCAGGTGGGCCGACAGGGCGGGGCAGAGGGCACTGCTCGCTCCCTGTCCTTTCTGGAGAGCTAGGCGGTCAGGAGGGCAGACCCCTGGTTCTGGGAGACCGTGGGGAACCCACCTCACCCTGGGGACAGAAGTGAGCTCACCTCTCATTCACCTCCAGTTTCACCCCAGAGCTGGCGTGGCGGGCCTGGTTCATCATGTCCTACACCAATGATAGGGCCGTGAGCAGGCTGGGAGGTGGGAGGGGGCAGCTGCTGAGCCAAGGCGGGGACCCAGGCCCCCTCCCGCCCTGACCTGCACAGGCCATCTGTCCTTTGCACAGAGGCCGGGTGCTGAGGTGGGTGCAGCCTGCACTCAGCCCGCCCAGCCCCCAGGGCACGGAGGGGCCCCTGCGCCCCAGCCGTCCCTCATCACCTCGATCCTCCGCACAGCATCCTCAATGGCTGCAGACGTGGCCGCCATCTCCTTGTCCACCATGGCCCCAAGCTCCTCCTGGCACACATCCAGGCTCTTGGGCTTCAGCTCCTGGGAAAGGAGGGCGTCCAGGGGTCAGACACGGGGTGCCTTCAACCCCCAACAACCCCACTGGGAGCCTGGAAAGAGGCTGGGGCAGCAGGGCTCTGGGGACTGGCGGTGGGTGCTCCGTCCCCTCCCCACGGCCCACACCTGGCCCCCAACAGAGCCTGGCGCGCTGTGCCACGGCTGCGCACCTCACCTGGCCCAGCTGAAGCAGGTCCTGCAGAGGGGGCCGTGCCAGGCCAGGCTGGGCCTGCTGCAGAGCCTCTGGGTCCTGCAGCCTCCGCACCAGCTCCAGCGCCCGGGCCCCACACTCCCGGCATGCATCCATCAGGCCTGCAGGGAGAGGGCTGTGAGGGCAGCCGGCACCCCAGAACCCTGGATGAGGCCCCCCCATGGGTCCCAGCCCAGGGTTTGATGCCAGGGTTTGTCTGCAGGCCCCCACCTTTTCCTGGTCCACCATGAGGACCCCATGTGACACAAGCCCTGGGCCCACTTACGGTCAGCAGGGTCAGTGGGGGCCAGGTGGGAGGTGGCACTGCCGTTGATGATGGCGTCCGCAGCCAGGTGGGAGAACTGGGTCAGGGCTGCCACCAGGGCAGAGGCGTCTGTGGGACGGGAGAGCAACAGGACCCTGGCACCGCCACCACGGAGCAAGTCCCAGTAGGCACTTTACAGCAGGGGCCCGACCCTCCGCCCAGTACGCCCGCAGGCGGCCACACCCAAGTTCATGGATGAGGAGAGGGCTCAGACGGGAGAAGGTGCTAGGCCAAGGTCATGAATCTAGCCAGTAGCAGAGCGGGAATGAAACCCAGGTCTGTGACCCCAGGCCTGCAGGACAGGGCTCCCGGGTGGGCGTGGATGGGGGCGTGACACCTGCTCAGCTTCCTGGAGAGGTACCTGTGTGGGAAACCTCCCTGAAGGCAGGAGGCAGCCACGGCCAGCGGAACCAGCACCCAGCCGCCGGTGGCTTCTACCTGCTCAGGCCTGGCCCCCTGCACTCACCTGACCTGCAGGCCAGGTACTGGGCGTGGCCCTTCTCCAAGGCACTCACAGAGTCCAGGGCCACCTGGGCCCTGCTCACCAGGTAGTCTGCAAGCACAGGGAGGAGGGGTGAGGAGGCAAAGGGGCGGAGCCTGCCTTGCCGGCCGGGCGGGAGGCTCTGGGCGCCCCTGCCCGCTGCCCGCAGCCCCACCTGGAGAGCTGGTGCAGCGCAGGTGCAGGGGGTCGTCCAGCTTGCCCACGGCGTCCTGCAGGATGCGTTCAGCCTCCGCAGCCGTGCGCCGCAGCACCGCAAACTGCTCATCTAGGAGCCTCCGCTGCAGGCCCAGCTCCTGCGACTCCTGGTGGGAGACAGACACGCAGCTTAGAGGCGCAGGGTCAGGACCAGCTGAGACCCTCGCTGGGAGGGGGTCAAAGGAGCCCCCTCAAGAGGGGGGCAAGCAGCTGAGTAGTAAAAAGAACCCAATTAAAATAAAAAGGAGACAAAGGACCTGAATGGACATTTTCCCCAAGATACACAAATGGCAACGCTCACATGAAAAGACGCTCAACATCACTAGCCAACAGGGAGACGCACATGGAAGCCACCAGGGGCGCCAGTGCAACCCGCGGGGGTGGGGTAAGCCGTAAGAGCGGCAAGGGTTGGCGAGCCTGTCAGGGGGCTGGAACCCCCCGACTTTCCCAGCAGCCGCTTTGGAAAGCACTGCGGCAGTTCCTCAACAAGTTAAACAGAGTTACCACAGGGCCCAGAGATTCCACTCGCAAATATATCCCAGAGAAATGGAACTATGGCCACGCTGTATGCAAATGTTCACGGCAGCGTTATCGGTAACAGAGTGGAAACACCGCAAACGTCCCCCCCCCCCCATGAGAGGAGCAGCCCCGCGCTGCACGTCCGCACTGCGGCTGTTCGCGGCCCGGGAGGCGCGGAGGCCTGGCGCCCGGATGAGCCCGACGCCGCTGAGGGAAGGCACCAGCCACGCCCTACGGTGCCAGAGGGGGCGCGTCCCCAGAGGCAGGCAGAGCATTAGGGGCGGGGGTGCTGGAGGCGGGTGGGGCTCCCTGCTGACTGGGTAGGGGTGCATTTTTTCCTCTGGAGCGGTGAGATGCTATGGCAGTACCAGATGGACGCACAGGCCTGTGGACCGACTGAGACCCACTGGCTCGTGCACTCCGGGCCTATGGAGCCAGCTGTCATGCAGGGCCATGGGGGGGCACTACCTTGTCCGCCAGCCGCCCCTGCAGCTCGTCCCTCTCCCGGGAGCGGAGCTGCTGCTCCTGGCTCAGCGCCGCCTCCTTCTCCTGCACCAGGCTCTGGGCCGCCTGCAGGTCGGCCTCCCGCTGCCGCACGGCGCTGCTCAGCGCGTCCTTCTCTGCACTCAGCGAGTCCAGCCGCAAGCTCAGCTCTGAGCCGCTCTGTGAACGCCTGGGCGTGAGCAGGGTGTCCAGAGCCCGCCCGCCTGCCCCTCATCACCCGCCAAGTTTAGAGACCATTCCTTAGGGCCCTGTCTTCATCACCCGCACCCCGAGACTGAGCTGCCCGTTTCCTGTGTGTCCCCTGGGTGCTGGGTCAGAGCAGCACCCCAGGACCGCCGAGGGCCCTCTGAACCAACCCAGGAGCATCCAGGCGCGGCTTGGTTTTGGGAAAGAGGCCGGAACCTGCCCCGCCCGGCCCCAGGCCGCCGCAGCCCGCGGCCCCCACACCTGCTCCGTGTGGCTCAGAGCCTCCTGCACGCGCACCAGCTCCCCGGCCTTGGCCTCCAGCTCCCTCCTGAGCTTCTCTAGCTGGTCGCTCTGCTCCTCCAGCTGGAACAGGGCAGAGCGCGTGTCACGGGGACAGCGTGTCACGGGGACAGCAGGGCGCGGGGACCAGAGCCGGGGCCCTGTGCACACGCGGGCGTACCTTCATCTCCGACTCCCGCTTCACCTGCTCCATCTGGAACGCCAGCTGCTCCTTAACCCGCGCCACCTCCTCCTGGCTCTGCTGCTTTGCCGTCAGCTGCTTGGCGGTGTCTGCGCTCTGCACAGGCAGGTGGGGACGTGCTCACGCTCGGCCACCGTCAGGGGCTGCCCCCCCCCCGGCCCGCCGCGCGGGCTGGGCCCTACCTTCCTGAGCAGCTCGGCGTGCGCGGCCACGAGCTTGTTGTGCTGCTCCTTCAGCTTCGTGTAGCGCGCCTCTGTGGCCGTGGCTTTCTCTGCGGGAGAGGGGAGGCTGTGACCCCAGGCCCGGCACAGCGTCCCCGAATCACCACCGGGACCAGCCCGTCCCCACTGGGTCCGGCCGCGGCCACACACTCTCGGCCTCCTCACGCAGGCCCTGGTTCCGTTCTCCCTCCAGCTGGGCAGCCCGCAGCTGGGCCAGCTCGTGGCGGAGCTGCTCGTTGTCCACCAGCGCCTTCTGCTTCTGCTTCCGCTGCTCCTCCAGCTCCGTCTCCAGCATGTTCGCCTGGCCCTTCAGCTGGGCGATGTAGCGCTGGGCCTGTGGCGGCAGAAAGGGCATGGACGTGGAGCGGACGGGGGCTCTGCCCGGCCTGCGTGCGGGGGGCGCTGCGGTATAGCCCCGGGCCGGCTGGCCCCCCGCCCCCGTCCCTCACCCCCACCCCCACCCCACTTCCCTGTCCCCTCACCTCCAGCCTGATCTTCTCCAGCTCGGCCCGGAGCGTCTCCACCTCTCTCTTCAAGGTCTCGATCTGCAGATCCCTGGGGACAGAGGTCAAGCAGGGTTTTCTGAGGCCCACCCGTCCTGGCGTGCAAGTTCAGTCAACCAGCGAAATCAGAGAACCCAGCACAGGAACTGGTCATCTCATCAGCAGCCCCCCAGGATTTGGGTGTCTCAAGTTTGTGTCCCCCAACTGTGGCCTTTCCTGACCACAACTCTGTGAAAGCCGTTTCCAGCTCCCGCACCTCACCTGTCGTCCTTCAAGGAGCCATTGGGGGGTCCAAACGTCTGCTCAAAGAGGTCGGCCACCACCTGTCACAGCAAAGCACGGTGATTCCAACCCTTCCAGCAAGGGGAGGGAGACAGCGGAGGGCGGCCTGGTCACCTCCACGGCTCCATGCAAAAAGGGGGCCGCTCACCACCGGCTCCAGGGCGGGGGGTCCCGTGCTGATCTCTATGAGGCTCTCGGGCTCCTCGTCCTCAGGGGCCTCGTCGGGGATGACCACCACCGGCTTGATGTGCTCGGCCAGCGCGGAGGCCCGCAGGAAGTTGGGAGGGCCCTGCGGGCACCGCGGGGAGGAACTGCTCAGCCCTCCCGCCTCCCAGCCTTCCCTCTGCCATCCCCGGAGCCCTCCTGGGGCCCGGCCAGGCCCCCAGGGTCCTCAAAGGGCTCGGAGCCCGGAGTGGGCACCAGGGCTGCAGTCCAGCAGGCAGACAGGCACCTCGGGCAGCCGGGGTATCTGGATCAGCCGCTTGAAGTAGAGCATGTCCGAGGCTCTCCGGAAGAAGTTTCTGAGGCTGCGGGGGCAGGGGTGGGGTCACAGGAGCCAGGGCCCTCCGGGCAGCCCCAGCCCCGGCCGCGCTGCAGCCCTGCCCTGCTGGTACCTGTGGAACTGCTCGTGGAACCGGTCCCTGTGGCCCTGCAGGGTGTCCGCCGGGAGACCTGGGGTGGCACAGGTTTCAGGGACTTGCTCTCTGCCCACTGCGCTGTGGCTACGATGACTTCACCTTCCCTCCCTCCCCCCTCCCTGTTCCCCCACATTCTAAAAACGGTCCCAGATTAGAGAGAGATCACCGCCATCCAGCTGGGTCCCTGCCGTGGGGCATTCTGAGTGACGGAGGGCACAGTGAGTGGGAAGGGCGTTCCCACGACCATGAAACCCACTAGGGCCCGGCTTTGGGGCACACTGTAAGTCACTTTAGGCTCAAGTTCGCCCTGGGCTAATAATATTCCAATAGCTCCCATGCCCTCGGCCAGCGGTTCTCCAAGTGGGGCCTGGGGACGAGACCCTTTCTGAACACGTCAGAGACGCGATGTGTCTTTCACACGGGTCCCTGCCAGCGTGCATGCCAGGAGATACTGCACTGGACTGAGTGCAGAGGCAGAGAGGGGCCTTTCTCCAAGGCCAGGCCTTCAAGAGAATGGCAAACACGTAAAACTAGGCCTCTCTCCTCACTAAGCCTTTGTTCTGGAAAACAGTGACTTTTCATAGCGAGTATGTTATTTACGTTAACAGGCTGTGGGTTTCTCACTGCTGCTTTTAGTTAATCTCTCGAATTTGATTTCTGACCCAGTACACACAGGTCAGTAGAAGCCTCAGACACACAGCTCTACGGGGCGTTGACGATCTCAGGGGGCCCGTGGCGGGAGGGCCGGGGACTCACAGGCATGCAGCTTGAACATGAGCTTGACCGTGTAGTGGTAGAGGTGGCTGCAGTCCTGGATGACCTGGATGAGCGGGGCCAGGCGGCACTGGCCAGAGGACATCTGGGACACGGCGATGGCTGTGTTGAGCTGCCGGAAAACTGCACCAAAGAGAGGCGGGAGCAGGGATGTGAGGACAGGGGGCCAGACACGCAGGCTCCACACACAGGGCAGCTTCTGCTGACAGCCTGAGTGACAGCCTGGTGCCAACAGCGGCCCAGTGCAGGCCCCGTGTGATGGTATCGTCACAACAGCCCTGGGAGGCGGGGTTTGAAGATGGGGCAGCCTGCTGTACCACTCCCAGCCAGGCAGTGGCGCTCTCCTCCGGGCCCCTGGACACCAGCGTGCTCCGAACCCCTAGCATAGGAGCCCTTCGGGCTGTGGCTGCCCCAGGCCCTGGAACCAGGGGGATGGCAAGGGCGGGCAAACAAAGGCCAGCTCAGCGTGGCCAGGGTTTCCCGAGAGCCTCCACGCAGCGGGCCCGGTACAAGTAGCTGCACAACAGGGTCCTGAGAGTCAGGGCTCAGCTCTGCAACCCCAAGGGACCCCAAAACCTTGCACCTGGGTCAATCGCCCCTGCCTGCCCCTAACAATCCAGGCTTTCATCCGATCGACCGAGTGGGAGGAAAAGAGACAAACATGAGGCTGCCTCCCCCGCCGGCCTCCTCTGCGGGCAGAGAAAGATGACAACGAGCAGGCGGGATGCCAGGACTGGAGAGCCGCCAGGGCGCCCACATGGAAACAGACGCCAGGACACTGCTGCGGAACGGCGGGCCCCAAGCTCTGGGGTCCACTCACCTGGCCTGGGGTCTCCATGATAACGCGAGAATACCGGGAGGGAGGAGATGAGAGGAAAGAGCTCAGGGCTCTCCCTCACCTTTTTGAAACTTAACTTTTAATTACACGCCGGGTCAAGTGCATTTCCCTTGCAAAAAGCTAGGGTACACATGAAGTTCTAGTCTGGGTTTTTTCAAGACAGCCACTTCTCCACTGAGGGGCGCTCAGGACGTACAAACTGGGAGGCGAGGAACCACCGCTCAGAAGGGTGACGCTGGCACAGGTGACTGTCGCCGCGCCCTCCTTTGTGCTTCATTAAGAAGACATCAGTGTGGGCAGGGCCGGGACACCCACCTGTGGGCTTTCTCCACCCTGCCTCTTGGGGACCCCTGCCCTGCCCACACTCGGCCCCCACTCAGGCCAAGAGCAGCACAGGGAGACCATAGACTCAGCGCCCGCCTGGCACATCTCTGCCAGAGCATAGGCTGGCAGCTTCCTGCCACTCCCTGGCTGGGTCCCGGGCAGGTCTTCCCAAGCTGCCCACTGGGCGGCCCAGCCTCAGCGCACAGACCCGGGAATGCCAGGAGGCTGCCCAGAACCACCTCGAACTCCTGGTTTTCCCTTAAAAAGGCATTTTCTTCTCACTCTCCCATGAAAAGCATGAGTCACCCACAAGTTATTCTGAAGCTATCACCCAAACAATCACCTCTGTAGCCCTGGGAGGAGGAGCCCTAAGATTTCCTGTCCAGCGGCTGCCTGCTGCCCGGGCTGGGAAGTCCACCATGCTTCAGAGGCCTCTTACACAAAAAAGGGGCAGGATGACCCACCCTAACTCTCTCCCGGGGGGGGGCCTGGGGCATGGCCCTGAAGAGGCAGCTCCTGGTGGGGCCCGCCAGGGGCCGGGCATCGTCTCCCCCATGCTTTGCGGGGCACCTGGGGGCCTCTTACCTACTCCCGGTGGGCTGTGGACCCCGGGGGTCAGTTACATTCAGGCATGTAAGTTAGGCTAGCTGACAGAGGCGGCAGGCCCTACCCTCCTCCCGGGGCAGCTCACCGGACTCGGAAAGCCTCAGCTCGCAGTCCATATAGTCGAACATCTCCACGGTGAGCTGGAAGCTGCAGTGGGAAGGCAGAGGGGAGGCTGAGCAGAGGTGGGGGCGGGCAGAGCCCTGCGAGAGCCCCCCGGCGGGAAGAGGGAGCCAACAGTCCTGCCACCAAAAATGTCTGATTCCAAACAAACCCCATCCCTTTAACTTCAGCCTCATCTCCTGGCAACATGGCCGTCAGCCCCGGAAGCCACCACATGTAGCCACGTCGGTGTGGAGACCTCAGGAGCTAACAGGGAGACTAAGGGAGGAGAGGGGAGAGGGTGCCAGGCCACCCCACCGTCCCGAGGGACTCACATGTTGTTGACGTCCGTCCCAGCTGCCTTCTCCAACACCTCGTCTGTCACCTCGAGGCCTGCAGGAAACTGGGGGTGCTGCGGAGAGGACACCCCCCCTTCAACTGCAGCCCATGTTGGCTCTGGTCCAAAACCAGTTCTAGCTTTTGGGGGAGGGGAAGCCCCAGCCTGTGGAGCCCCCATCTGGCCTGGGTGCCAGCCGAGTGGGGGGCTGCGAGTGGCCGGAGACCAAGGAGAGAGGACAGGACGAGCAGCCAGGGCGGAGACGCTGCCTGGAGCAAGGCGGAGAGCAGCTCCAGCACCTGCCGAATGCCTCAAGGTGCGGGACTTCCTGAGGTCCTGGCAGTTCTCATTTGCCCCGGGGTCAAGGTCGGGCAGGGCAGAACCCAGGACCCGTCCGGCCCCACGACCCTCCCGAGGAAGCTACCTTGAGGTGGAAGGAGATCTTGGTCAGCAAGAGTTTGGTGTAAACATTCACCAGCTGTCCGTACCGGTCGTGCAAATGCCCCTGCGGAGGAAGGAGGCTCAGGGTCCGCTGCCCTGTGAGCATGCCTGAGGACCCCACAGGACCTGGCGTGCTGCAGGGCAGACGCAAGTGACAAGCGGGTGTCATTCCTTCACCCACCTACGTGGTCAATTATTCATTCAACAAACATTGCTCAGCCCTCCAGAGGCGGCTGACCCTTCCCGAGGGCCTCTGCCAAACCCCTGTCCACAGTGCGTGCACGCTCTCTCTTACTCCTTGTCAGTGTTGCCAAAGAAACTCTTGTGACACGAGAGCTCTCCGTCCAGGGCAACAGGCCAGTCCTCGGTTAGGACACTTTATTAAAATGCTGGCAGCGGCCAAGGAGGCACCTTCTGACAGTTGCATGTACACATCTCCCAGCTGCCTCCTCTGTCACCTCCAAACACCGCGTCCTCATGGCCATGCCAGCTGGGCCTGAGTCTGCACACGATACCCTGGGTGCCATTTCCCTTACTTCGGGGGCAACCGTAAAACACAGCAGCTCTGGGTCTCATGCAGCCCCGGCTCCCAGGGGGCCCCAGCAGTGCTCCCAGAGGACAAATGAGGCCAGAGCACCGCTTTCCCCCCAGGGGCCTCCCCTAATTCCTGAGGGTGTGGGAGTGGGACTAGAATACAAACTCCTGGGCTCTGAGACGTTACCATGGAAGAGAATTTTCGGGGGAGCTTACTGAAAACACACCCATTTCTGACCCCAAGATTCTAAAGAATCTGGCCTGGGAAGCCAGGAGTCGGCACCCCCACACAGGCTCTCACGGCCACTGTGCGACGCCCAAACTTGGGTATTGCCACATTTCCCAACTCACGGGACCAAATGGCTGGGATTTCTGGAGCCAGAGGGCCCTCTGGCCAAGTGTTTGGAACTTCCTGTTACCTTACAAAGCAAGGCCCGCACCTCCGTTTATGACGCTCATCTCCCCACACTGTCCCCCCAAATAGCATCACTCTAACTTCTGCCGAGAACACAAAGGAGAACAACGCGCATGACAGGGCGCTGCCATCACTCAGCCCCGAGTGCTGGGGACTCGAACGCCACGCAGGTCGGCGGCTGGACCTTGTGGATGGCTGTCTGTGAGGGGCGGCGGCCACCTTGCTTACTCCCCACACCTACCCACAGGTCGCCAATCTCCCGGATGTTGCTCCGATACCGCTGGCAGTCGTGCAGCACCTGCAGCGGGAGCGGGGGGAAGGATGGAGACTCCAGAACCGTATGGGAGTGGCTCCCACACCTTTACTCCCCATGCTAGCGGGCCCTGCAGGGCAGGGAGGGACGGGGTGGAGCGAAGGGAGACAGACGGGCAGGCTTTCCTTTCAGAGGGCCGCTGCTCTTCCCCCCAGGGGTCAGCCGATGGAGGGCCCAGGCTCCCCAGGCCTCCTGCCGCTCTGGGAACACGGGGGACCGGGACCGCACACCTGCCCCTCTCAGGAGCCGCGGACAACGGCTACTCACGTTGGGGTGCCCATCTCGAAGGACCTTGTGGAGGACGTGGCAGAACTTCCAGCTGAGGATGGCGCTGCTGGGCAGCGGCAGCCCGATGGCGTAGGACCAGAAGGTGAAGGCCCCCTTTTCGTGGTGAGTGCCCAGAATGATGCCTGCCAGGGTCAAGGCCAAGTGCGGGGAAGGTGGGGGGGGCTCTTGGTGACTCGCGTGAAAAACGGACCCCTGCCCCCATGGCCCCTGTGGGCCCTCCCTCATGTCTCCCACAGTTCACCAAGAGCTTTGGTTTTCAGCCAAATGCAAGGTCACGCCCCTCCAATTCAACGGGGCCCAATGGCCTAAGGCAATAGATGGCGTCCCCAAGATGGGGCTCAGAGTCTGACAGGCGCTGAATGGGGGAGGGGAGGGCTGGATAAGGGCGGACCTCACAAAGCCCCCGTGGTCATCTGCAGCACCAGGCTGCCCCCCACCAAACCCACGGGCAGAGACCATGCCAGGCAGGCCCAGGTCCTCCCGGCACCCTCCTGGCCTCCCCCAGGGGCCCAGCGGGACAAAGGGCCCTCCGGCGGGCAGGGAAGGATACGCCGGGCATGCTTCTCCTTCACAGGTGCCTCCTGGGTGTTGATGGCTTTGCTGATGCTGATGGCCTGAAAGGGAACAGAAGAGGCCAAGTTCAGAAACCCACCTGGGGGGGCGGGGACGAAGGGTGACACGCAGACAGGACTGATGCTCCCTGCCAGTGAAAGGTGGGTGTAGACATGAGGGGGAGCAGACATTCTGTGGACCTAAACAAACCAAACCTCCAAAGACTCACTTGGCATGTGCAGCTGACACCCGGTGCCACAAAGCCACCAGGAGCTTTCGGGGGTCTGGGGGTTAGGGACGAAAGGAGGCTTGTGGCTGTAGGAGACCAGCTCTAGTCTGCAACCTGCAAGTGTTTAGCTCTTCAGGGAAGCGGCCAGTCAGGGCGCCACGCGACATCCTCTGTCCTGTCTCCTCTCTGGGGGAAACTGCCTTGACCTGAGCCCTCACGACATTCATGAACAGACACGTGTCACCTCCACCTGACCATGGCAGGGCCCAGAGAAATGACACAAGCTGGTGAGGCCCACACCGCCATGACATGGAAAACCAGGATAAAGCCAGGCCCCACTGCCTGTCACGCAGGCGGCCTCTCTCCCGGGTGGGGGCAAGTCCTGACTCAGTCCCCACCCTCGCCAACACAGATGGCAGCCGTGGCCCTGCGGGGGTGGCGGGAAGGGGGTTTCACCTGGCACACCTGCTGCTGCCGCCTGGGCTCTGAGCGAGCAGTGAGCTCGGCCTTGACGAAGGGCCTCCCCCAGGACCACCCGCTCCAGTCCTGTCTCGTCTCTCTCAGCTCAATGCCTCCTCTTCCAAGGAGGTTTCCTGGATAGACTTCTCTCTCACCAAAGGCTCAGGCACTTACTGTCACACCCTGCTGCCCTCACCCAGGAACTACCTCAGGCCCTGGGTTTACTTGTGGATGTTTTATTGCCCCACCTGGAGGCCCCAGGGCCCAGACCAAGGTGGACACCTCTCCAGGCCAGCTGACTGTCGCAGGTCTCCACAGTTCCTTAGCCAGGGCCCACGCTGCCCCGCCCGCCAGGCCGGCCAAGGAGCTGCACACTCACTCTGCAGCCCAGGACCTGAGCCCAGGTCACCACCCTGTCAACAGGAAGCGTGGCCCCAGTTGTCCTTTCAGGAGTGGGGAGGGGACAGACGGGGGGAGCAGGGGGGGCGCTCTCTTTCCATGGCCGTGGCCACTGCGCTCCCCACCACTCTGGCATCTGAACAATAGTAACTGCCCCTGCCTCTCATGGAAGTGACTTCACTCATTTAGGGACCGCCTTTGGGCCTGCTCAGAGATTTCCTCTGTAAGAAAAGCTGCCCCCTGGGAGCGAAGGCGGCCTTTCTGATCAGACCCGCAGGCCTCGGAGCTGGGGGGCTGGTGGCTGGGCGGCTTCTGGACCCACCCCAGCGAGGCGGGCTGACCTCCTTTCACACACAGCGGCCATTGTGGCCTGATTCACGGGGGGTGCAGGCAGCGCGGGGCCGCGGCCACCCACACGGGGCCCCTCGCGGCATCAAGGGTGGGTGGGGGGGCAGCTCCTGCCCATGCCACGGGGATCGGGGTCCTGAGGGGAACACAGCTTCTCAAGCTCAGGGAGCCGCACGCAGAGGGCTCCTCGGCCACTTGCGGGTTGCCAGTCCTGCAGCACCGCCTCCCCGAGGCCTCATTGTGCATCACTAAGCAGGTGCTGTGAGAAGCTGTTCCCCCACTAGGCCTGCTCACGCCCCACTTGAGACTCACACCCCACCCAGGCAGAACCCTGTCCCCAACAGTGGCAATGATGACAGACGCCCAGCTTCCTCTGGGCCAGGCACAGGCCACACGCCTCCCGGCAACAACCCTAGGAAGGGGTCACGGGCCCCTTTTCCTGATGGGAAAACTGAGACACAGAGTGGTTAGATATCATCGGTACAACTAACAAGGGCAAAGGCAGGTCTGGCTGACTCCCCGCTCTGCGTCCTTAATGGTTCTGCTACTCCTCCTCCCTGCGCGGGTGCAGAGCTGGGAAGAGAGGGCCTCCATGGGGGCGCGGGGGGGCGGGGCTGTGCCTCACCCAGCAGCAAGCAGCTGCCAGCTCAGGAGCCAGGAGTGTCCTGTCTCTGGGGTGTGTAACCCCATTCCCCAGCTGCCCTGACACCTGAGCTGACTCTTCTGACCGCCACCTGGTTCAGAAGGTTCGGGCGGAGAGCAGAGCTGAGCCTCCGCGTGCGGAGCAGGCTGCCCAGGGGGAGGCTGAGGACCGGAGCTGCCGTCGGGCAGCGCTTCCTCCTCACCGCCCCCCAGCAGAGCCCAGGAAGGGCTGCGCGTCAGCTCCCCACTCTCCTGGAGGCTCCCCCTTTCTCCTCCTGTGGCTGGAGAGCGGCAGAGCCCCCCCTAAAGGAGTGCGCTGGCCCTGGCGGGGCGGGCTGGCCCCGCACCCCTTTCCTTTCGGGCTTCTGCTTACCTTGTCACCTTCCTGGGACCCCCCTACTTAAATCCCCGACTTACACTAGCCATTCCTGGGCACCACCCACCAGCCACGTTCTCTTTATTTGTCTATTACCTGGCTCCCCACACCCTAATGTCAGCACCATGAGGGACAAGGTTCTGCTTATCTGGCTGCCGCTGTCCCCTCAGCCCCTAACGGTGCCTGGCACATGGAAGATTTTCAAAAGCCTGGCCGGGTCTGTCAGCACCCCCACTCCGCTGGCTGCAGGCACAGGCTCCTCCCAGCAGGAACACGGCCCCGTTGTGTGCAGGGGCAGATGTGCGGGGCGGGGAACTCACAAGGAGGCACAGTGCTCGCACACAGAGGGAGTCTGTGGACACCTCACAGGGCCCCGCTTTTCCTACCAGGAGCAGCAGCCAAGCCCCATCCCAGGAGGGGACACGGGGCCCCGGGGACGCCGAGTGTCTCTCCAGCCCAGAGGTGGGGAGAGCATCCATCGGGATGGCCTCCACGCTGGGCGCTGCTGACACCACTCAGCGTCTGGCGTTGACAGTCCTGAGGCTGCTCTATCAGTAACACTTGATTCTGCCTACACAGCATCCTCACGCCAGCCTGAGGGGTGACTATGGGCAAACTGAAGGGTAACGGGGAGCCCAGGACCAGCGTGTGGGTTCTCTGGAGCCTGCCGGCCTGAAGAGCAAACACTTCCTTCCTTCTGCCCTGGTACAGCCACCCAACCAGAGCCACCCCAGGTGGCTCTGACAACAGCAAGCTTAATCCCTGCTGGCCAGCGGGATCAATTGCCATGGAGAGAAGCCTTCTGGGAGACACAAGCTGATGGAATGGATTGATTAGGGCCCCCACATCGGGCTGGAAAACCCAGCGCTGGAGAGGGGGGTCCTGGGTGGGAAGGGGGTCAGGTGGCAACTGCCCCAGGCATTTGTCTGTTTCTCTGAGTCCCAGGGAAAAAGGGGAGCAGCTCCCACCCCACCTGTGAGCGGTGGGGAAAGGGGCGCAGGGAACAGCTCTCCCCACCTCTGAACACAGGCAGGAAAGCAGGGCAACAGCAGCAATGGCAGGTCAGGAGGCTTCGGGGACGGAGCTGGAGGGTCTGCAAAGAGCAGGGGGCAGGCCAAGGCCTGTTTCCTCGAGCACACTGCTCCCTTCCTGCTGGAAAACCCCAAGTCCACGGCCCCAGAAGCACCTGGGAGCTAGCTGGCCTGGAAGCTCCGAGTCCACACCGTGCTCCACCCAGTGCCCTACAGTGAGGGGCCGGACCTTCTGAAGGGCAGAGGTGGGGACAACGCTGGGTGGCCACAGGCCAAGGGATGGGGGTGGGGGTGGGGAGGCGTGGGGGGGGCGCTCCAGCATGCCGAGGAGACAGTCCGAGTGGCCAGCACCTCACAGCTTGTCAAAGGTATGTTTCATGCCACAGGTCCTGATAGCCTAATAACAGAGTGATTTTAATCAGGTATTATCTCATTTAATCTGCTAAATAACCCTGGAAGCAGGCAGGTAAGGAAATAGGAAGAAACAGAGGCTTAAGGAAGTTAATCGCTTGCCCAAGGTCATAATAACGAAATGTTGACCCAGATCTTACACCCTTTGCATGTATTGACTCTACCCTCACACAATCGTCCCCGGCACCTCTGACCAGGAAACTGCAGCACAGGCCACCTGGCTCTGGAGACTGTCCTCTCTGCCCCCACGGGGCCCTGGCCGCCTCCCTGGGGGGGGGGGTGCAGAGGGAGCAGTGTGTCAACACTGACATCCTTCGTCCTACCACAGGGGCCCGGCTCCCCGAGGCCCCACTACGCTCACAGAGGAGCTGGCCACACTCATCAGGAGGGTCTGGATGGGGAGTCGTTCCAACTCCAGGTGAGGGCGGCACTGGTGGTGCCGCCAGGCTCCCCATTCCTGGGGCCTTCACCTCAGCTCCCTCCCAGGGCAGGTTCTGTCCTGCCGCCAGGGCAGGACATCCCCGGAAGGCTTCTCACAAGGGCCCCATTGGGCCGAAGGGAGCCTGAGCCATCAGGAACAATCTCATCCTTGTTTGTCTAATAGAAACCCCTATCTGGTGCCAGCAGAGGCCCCAGGAGTCAAGCCTGAGGAGACAGTCCCAGGACCAGGCTGGACAGAGCCGCCAGTGGCATTCGTCCCTGGACAGGCCACTCGGGGGACACGCCAGGGAGCATCTGGGTGGGAGCTAGTTCAGGAGACGGCCGGGCCGGGGCTAGAGCCACAGCACTGATTCCCGCCTAGAGGCCGGCCTCGTGTGCGCCAGAGACAGAAGCAGGATTCGGGGCGTGGGTGGTGTCAGCAAAGCCAGGGGACCAGGCAGGGTGCTCCGCTCAGCAGCGGCTCACAGCAACCTGGTCCTGGACAATGGGCCGCAGGGAGTTTGGGAAGAGCCACGTGGCGGGGTGGTGGGGGAGGTGGTGGAATGAGAGGGGACAGTCACTAAGGATGGAGCAGGAATGTGAGCATCTCATGGGGTCACATCTCCTCAGCCCATCTGAACCAACTCTGCTGTGGAAACCCACAGCCCTCAGGAAGGGTCAGGGCTGAGTGACCCAAGCCTGCGACCGTTATGTGAGGCCCGACATCGTCGCGTCCGTGGGGCGCTATGCACAGTGGGGCGACTAAAAAAATCCTCGGTCTCTCAGGCTGTAAGCGCATACACAGCTTGTCAAAAACATCTTGTTGTGTTCGAGCCACACGTGCCTCCCTTCTGGTCCTCCAACAGGGCAAGCCAGGTCCCACCTCCAGGCGGGACTGCGTCTCCCCTGCCCCATCCTGCCGGGTCTCGCCACCCAGCCGGCCCACGGCAGCGCCGTCCCCACACGGACAGCATCCGCGCGTTGATTTTCACTCAACATTTCAATAAATTCAATACATTTCACAGGACATTTATTATCTGAAACCATCCTGCCTCTACCACGGCCCCTGAACAGACGTGCATGGCACAAGGAATCCTGCTGTATCCCCAGCACCCAAATCCTGTCCCTGGCCACCAATAAATCTTCATTGGATGAATGAAAGTGTGACACCTGAATGAACAAAAGCTCTTTCAAATATAAGTGGCTGGTTAAATTCAGGGCGGTGAGTGTCTCCTTTTCCAGCTAATAATTTAACCACTAGAGTTAAATACTAAAGGCAACTATAAAACAATTTCTATTTTAAAACCCAATGCTGAGATGAATCAGACTCAAGCCTCCTTGTACTGTTATCATGACGCTCAACAGCGGCACTCGGTGGGGACAAAAACGTCCTTCAAAAAGCCGGGGACAGGGAACGGCAGGCAAGTGGGTTAGTCTGCCTTAGTGTTTCCAGAGTTGTTAGAAGGACAAACAGATCTCATTCAAATGCTTTTGCCACCTCACAGGCCACTGATGAAAGCAAACACTGGGTTTCTGGAGCTGAGGAGGCAGCTGCGATGTGGTCCCACGCAAAGCGGTGAGGCACCCTGGGGTCTGCAGCTCGGTGTCCTCAGCAGCCGGGAAGGCCACGGAGCAACGCAAGTCCTCGCTTTAACCACCACTTCTCCGCCTTCGTGTCCTCAGCCCCTGCTCCGTCCCATTCTCTCCTTATTCCCACCATTTAGGAAACGGGGCCGAGCCGCGGCTGCCTGCCCTCCTGGAGAACGGGCATGAGCCAGGGAGGCTCCTCCCGTCGCTGGACAGCCCGGCCCACTGCCACCTCTCCCCCAGCTCTGCAGGCGACACAGGAGGAGGAGGAAGACACACCCTGAGTCCCAACTCCTGCCAGGGGGTGGACAGGGAGCCAGCCTGCGCGGTTCTGTGCCCTGGTGACATCACTCCACAGACCTGTCTGTCCCACAAGCCAGGAGCCTGAGTCCCGCCCCGGCAGGCGGGCCTATTGCAGCTTAAGGCCGGTGTCCGCCTCAGCCAGGGAGGAAACAGTCGCCTCACCTAAGCTCCTCTGCCCGGGCTCAGCCTCTCCCTGCAGTGGCTGCCGTGGCCCTTCAGGCCTCACCACGCGGGGCATCGAGGAAGGGAGCCTGCCAGAAGCCATGCGCACCACGCGCTCCTGGGTGCTGGGACACGAGACAGCCAACACCTCCCTGCCTGAGGACCCTGGGGTTCGGGGGGTGCTTACGGGCTCAGAAGGGAGGCGATGCAGTCCCCTCTCCCGTGCCCACTGCCACAGTGCAGCCGCAGTGGGAGGGGGACAGGGAACAGTGAGAGGAAGGATGTGAGCTCTAAGGGGCACGGAAGGCTCAGGCCTCCCAGACGAGGTGATATTTGAGCCCATCCTGAAATCAAGTACAAGGGGGGAGGGCCTGGCCGACAGCGGGCCGGGCTGGCGTCTCAGGTTAGCCGGCTAGGTTTCCCTGTCGCTCGGCCAAGCAGGCCTAGACTCGGCCCGAGTTTCCACGCCGAGCCGCTGGAGTCGAGTGCCCAGTCGGGTTTCATTCACAAACGGCCAGCCTGCCCAGGTGGGGTGCTGGCCTGGGGCAAGGTCGCAAGGGCAGCGTCTCTGCCAAGGAAGTCCCAAGCTGGCCTCCCCAGCCTCCCTGGGGCTTCCCCATGGAGTGTCTTCCCAGCCGACTGGACAGTGTCCCTGGGAGCAGGGCCTGTGTGCTCCCCTGGGCCCCCGTCTTGTGTCCGTCCAACTCCTGCTGTAGGTCCACTTCTCTGCCAAACTGCCCCAGTTCCCGCTCCTCGTCTACAGAGGGCCATGAGGGGCGCTATTCCCTCCCGTGCAACCGGCCTTTCTGGGCACCACGGAGCAGCTAACACACTGCACGGACTCTGCACCAGGCCCAAGGGAGTCCTGTCCGTCCTCACGGCCAGCTATCATCTCCACTTTGCAGATGAGGAGACTGAGGCACAGGGCTGCTCTGAACTGCTCTGCACACCTGGCCACCTCCCATCTCCTTCACTGAAATAAAAGCTCTTTGGAGGGCACACGCATGGTCTTTCTCACCCTGTAGCTCTCCCCAAGGCACCAGGCACAAGCCCCCACACAGTAAACGGCACTCGTGAACGTGTCATGGGACAAGCGTGCATCAAAGGTGAGAAGGGGGGGAGGACTAGCAGCTCCATCCGCACCCCCACCTGGACCAAGAGATCCTGAAAGCTGGGGGCTGAGGGGGTTTCTGGCAGCCCCCGAGTCAGCAAGTCAACTGGCTCACAGACGTGTCGCTGACACGACAGAACCGGGTGGAAGGGCGCAGCTCACCACTCATGGCCACCCCAGCTGGGGACAGACCGCGGCTGGGCGGTAAGTGTGGCTCACGGGTAACTGAGGTGCAGGGTTCTAGGGGGCTTGTAAGCCTGGCGCTCCTGCTCCTTTGCACAAAGGAGCTGGCCTTGCCTCTATTCTGCAGCCTCTCAACCTGTCTGTGCTGTGTGCCGGGCACCATGCAGGCCCACGGGGACATGGCGGGGAGAAACAGGCCTGCCTGCCCCACCCTCACAGGGCCTACAGTCAGCCCCCGTGACAGTGGCAGCACGGGGCTAGGGGGGTTCTGGGCGTCGGCCCCATGGCTTAGATTTCTTCCCAAACTCAGGAACTTTTTGTGGAAACATTTAAACGAGGCCCAGAATGGGGTTAGTGACTTAGAGCGTTACACCACAGGGTGGGCATGGGTAAGTCTGCCTCCCCATCAGGAGACTCCGCGGCAGGAGGAGGAGGAGACGGGAGATGGGAAGAGAAGTCAGAGCAGAGGGACCAGCATGTGCAAAACATGGGAAAGGGCTTTTAAACCAGACACGTAAGTTCCCAAACACCTGTGCTGTCCTGTGTTCTGCCTTCAAGAATGAGATTCCCAGGGCCGGGCGAGTGGCTCAGTTGATTAAGAGCTCGCTCAAGAGTGGAAGCTCTGAGCAACAGGGGCGCCGGTTCAATTCCTGGCCCGAGCTGAGCTGCCACTTAGCTGCCGACAGGTGGCAGGGTGGCCCAGCTAAAAAAATAAATAAATAAAAATAAAATAAATAAATAATAAAGAGAGCATTAAGGGCCGGCTGAGTGGGTCAGTTGGTTAAGAGCTCGCTCATGAGTGCGAGCTGAGCTCTGAGCAACAGCAGTTCGATGCCCAGCCCGAGCTGAGCTGCTGTGGAGCTGCCAACAGGTGGCAGGATGGCTCAGCTAAAGAAAAAAAAAAAAAAAAAGAATGAGATTCCCAAGAATAAGATATTCTAATCCCTGGCTGGAAAACTTAAAAACTTCAACCTGGACCAAATCACTCTGATTATTGGACACTTGGTCACTGACATTCTTTTAAAAGCCCCCCAGGTGATTATCACACGGTGCTGTCCAACAAGTAGCTGCCGGCACGTGTAGCTATGAGCACCTGAGCTGTGTGTTCAAAGACACACATGGGCTTTGAAGAGTCAGTAGGAGGAAAAGAATGTAAACTATCCCATTCATAATTTTTACAGGGATTACACGTTGAGATGGTTGTATTTTGGAGACACTGGGCTAAAGAAAATACATGATTAAAATGAATTTCACCTGCTTCTGTTTACGTCTTAACATGGCTACCAGATCTGGTCACACCCGGAGCTCGTATTCTGTTTGTACTGGACAGTGCTGTTCTAACTAACAGTAGCCGGGGCTCAGAAAGCCTGCCTGTCAATGAGAGTTCATCTTGACAAGATTTCGGTTCCTCGCAGGCTGCGGAGGGGACGTCACTGACCCATGAAACCCTTTTCTACAGACTGCCTCTCTCTGCAGTTCCTTCCCCATCAGCAGACCCCTAACACCTGGGCCCGCTCAGCTCCACACGGGGCTCGGCTCATTGAAGTGTGGCCCCTCCCTCACCCTGACCCGACAGGAACCTATTTCTATACCCTGCAGGGGAAAATGCGGCTGAGAAGCAAAGGGGCTCAGAGCTAAGGAAAAAGCAGGACTGGACTTGAGCTTTCCCAAGCCTCCTACCTGCTGGGTCTCACCCATGACAGGTCTCCACGGCGGGTCTCCTCTCTAGGGGAAGGTCTGAAATACTTCTCAAATTTTAAAGCTTTAGTGGGGTGGGGCGGGAAGGGAGAAAGACAGCTGACAATTTGCAGAGCTCTATACCACCTGTTTTGCATTCTGTATGTATTAGTAACCTGTTACTGCCATAACCAATCACCAGAAACGGAGTGGCTTAACACAACAGAAATTTATCATCTTACAGTCTGGAGGTCAGAAGTCTGAAGTGAGTCTTAGGCAGCTGAAGTCAGGGTGTCGGCGGGGCTGCGTTTCTTTCTAGAGGCTCTGCAGGAGCATCCGTTGCCTTGCTACCTCCAGCTCCTAGAGGACGCTGGTCTGTGTTCCTCTGCTAATGGCCCCTTCCTCCATCTTCAAAGCCAGCAAGAGAATCCCTCTGACTGCCTGTCCCACCGCCGTCTTCCATGCTGAAAGACCCCGTGATTACAATGGGCCACATGGCTAATCCAGGCTGTCATCGCTATTTTAAAGTCAGCTGACTAGCATTTTCTTCACAGTCACAGGTTCCAGGAATTAGGACATGCACACCTTTAAGGGGCCATTATTCAGCCTGCCAGCCAGCCAGCCAGCGTCTCTCTATTCCTTAAAACAGCCCGGGGAGGTAGATGGAATGGTCTCCATTCTTGCAGACTGGGGCACAGATTCCAGAGTTAAGCACTTGCCCAGGGACACAGGCTAGTTCTCAAGTCTGCATGCCTCGAGTGCCTTCCATGATACCACACTACCCTTTTAATGGTACAAGCAGCGCTGAGGTTCAGAAAGCAGGCATACTGTATTCTGTATTCAGAATATTATGACAACAACAGAAAGCCAACACTATTTTATCATCTCCATTTGGAAAAGGGGTTTTCTCACCAAAGGGACGAAAACCACGGGGAAGAATAGACCAGCTTTCTGGACACTCCCCCTAGGATTACACAGACACTCACACCACACAACCACCACAAGTACCAGCTACCTACCGTCCCTGAGCCGTCCTGGCTGAGGTGGGAAGGGGCCTTGCAAAACAGGGTGTGTGGCCTGTCAAAGAAGCTAATGTGTAAGCATTTTTCCTGCTCCCAACCCAGGAGCCCACAAGGCGAGGCTGGTGGATGTGCTATTTTCTGTCCCGAGGAGACATGAAGGCAGCAACCTCAGCTGTCCAGGTCCTTGCCACTGATGGGGCCTGGCTAGCAGCTCACTAGGTATTTGTGGGAGTGATCTAATTATATATTAACCATGCAAAAAACCTTACTCCTACATCCCTGGTAAGTCACTCCGCAGACAAGCAAACCCAGACACTGAACCCAAATTCCATCTTTCCAGAAAAAAAGGGCCCTGGAACGGGTAAATGTTAGGAATCTGACCCATTAGCAAGTTATTCATTATAAATAACCCTCTCAGCCCCTGACACAAATCCAACAAGCTAAAACAAAACACCTTTTTGCTTATCAAACCAACTATAATGTGTGGACCTATATCAGAAATTCTTTCTCTTTGACATTCAAGAAGGTTGCACTGGATTTATAATAACTCAAGATTAGTAATATCAAAAAACTTGGCCCTTTAAATTCCATCTTCTCTATGTAGCAATCAGAGCTCAGAAGCAAAGGGGGAGAAAAAAAAATCTAAGTATCAGTGAATGAATAAGCTTCTGACAACACGCAGATTCTCTCTGCCAATTAAATTTTTCTCCCCATACTTCCACAAGTTCCTGGCACAATCAGTGATGTACTAATGGCTTTAAAGTAAGTGCCACCTTCATTTTATAATGGACTAACTGCCTTGACAAAACACCGTAGCCCACAGGATGCTGGTAAGCAGAAGCATAAGTTAATTTGTGGCCAGGTTAGTTCTGTCACTTGGTTTTCATAAAGCCCTGGCGTCCCAAGGTTTTATTATGGGGCACAAGCACAAAGGTTGCATGTCCCACCCCGAGTTTTCATTTCAAAACCATAGCTGCTGTAGACCGTGTGTGCTCACTTGTTCAGAAAGCAACCGCAAGTCGCTGCTCTCTGCAGGGAGGGGAACCTGCTAATGGCACCGTCCAGCGTCAGGCAGGAGCGGAAGGGGTCCTTTGGGCTTCCTTTATTTCGAAAGTAAGACTTCTCGGCTATTTCGGTCTTGGTTGACTTCTTTTGGCAGGTAAACATGTGCGCTCTCCGCTCTCCCCTCCCCACCCCCGGTGGCATAAGAAGCCCTCGGTGTTTGTAAAATAAAAAAAGGAACAGAAAACCAGAAAGACAGCAGCGCCTGCATCCTGCGTTGTCGGGAGGCACCCATGTCCCAGTGTACACCCGCGCCCCTGATTCATGTTTAAAATAGTCTTCCCAGGATAGGCCGTCCCCCGGCGGAGGTGCAGGCGCGTGGGCAGCGCGGGAAGGGGGCCGAGGCAGTTTCTGTCTGTCAGGCGCCGGTGTTTAATAAGGGGGTGGGAACCTATTTTCGCGTGGGCCAGCGCTCGGGCAAACAAGTCTGGCTGCATTCGTGAAACTTTTCGCCCAGTTGGTAATAAGAGATTGCACGGCGCTGGAAAACAGCTCGGGAGGACAGGAGCCCAGGGAGTTGCCTCCAAGGAGACGCACTGCTTCCCGGTGCCGGGGCAGGTTTACGAGGCGTGGGCGACGGGGGCAGGAGCGCGCCGCGGGGCCGCAGACGGGCCCGGGCCCCGGGCGGACACGCGCGCACCTGGCCCCCGGCCCAGCGCCGCGGTCCCCGCGCCCTCGCTCCCCGCGCCACCCGAGCCGCCGGCCGCATCCCCGCTCGGGTCACCTCGGCCCCGGGCGCCCGCGCGCGCTTCCGGTTCACCTGCGGGCGGCGGAGGCCGGGAAGCGAGGGGGCGGGGAGCGGCGCCGGCGCTCCGGATGCGGGTGCAGGCAGGGCCCGGAGCGGCGCGTGCGGGGACCGGGGGAAGCCACCGCCCTCCCGCCGCCCCCCCGCCGCCCCGCCGCTCGCCTGGGTCTTGTCGAACTGCTCGCGCTCGGCCTCCAAGCTGTGGCCCGGTCGGCGGCTCAGCACCCGCGCCGGCACGTTCTTGATGCTGTTCATCCTGCCGACGCCTGCGCTCCCGGCCCGGCGCCGCGCGACTGAGCGCGTCCCAGCCGGCCGCCCGAACCTAGGCACCGCGAGGCCGCCGCGCCCCGCCCCGCCCCGCCCGTCGCCCCGGCCCCGGCCCCGGCCCCGGCCCCGCCCCGCCGGCGCTCGCCCTGCCCCCGCTCCGCCGGGGCCCGCCCCCGCTCCGCCCCGCTCCGCCCGTCCCCGCCGCCCCCGGCCCCGCCCCCCCGCGCTCGCCCCGCCCAACCGCCCGCCGTCGCCCCGGCTCCCGGCCCCGCCCCGTTTGCGCTCGCCCCGCCCCCTCCTCAGCCCCGCCCCCTGGTCCTGCGGACCCAGGCCAAGGCCCCCAGCCGCTCCACACCTCCACCCTCCTCCCTTGGCCGTCGCTCCTTCTTCCTCCCGAGTCCGGGCGCAGGCCAGTTCCCTGCCCCCACACAGCCCTGCACCCCGGGCTCACGAAGTCTTGTCGGCACCGGGCTCGGATCTGCTTCATTGGAGAAGATTTGGCCTCCATGAATCTGACCGATGGAAGGAAGCACAGCTAGACTTCTTTTTTTCCGTTTTAGTCCTATGTGTCAAAATGCAGACGGTGAGGCGGCCTCCTCTTTGTGCATCTCTAAGGTGACTGCTGGACTGCACGCGGGGCTGTGGGCTGCCTTTTCAGAGACTGCCGGCTCAGCAGGCGGCCACCTGACCAGAGCCCAGGCCCAGCAAGCGGACTGGAGGCACATCCTCACGAAACAGTGCTGGGCCGTCCAAGTGCATCGAGAAGATGTGACTGGAGGGGGTGTGGGGCTTGTAAAAACATTGATGGTTTTGCTTTTTAAATTAGCTCAAGTTAAAAAAAATCACCGTTCTCTCAAGTGTATGCTTTCAAATGTTTACTTTGCTCCTGTTCTCAGCTTTCCTATCAGAATATAGGTGTGAAATCATCAAATACAGCCACGAAGGACCCCCCTGGAAGAGGGAAAGTGATGCTTCTATAACCCTGAAAGCTTTATAGAAAGCGCCCCCCCTTCTGTGATCTTGCTGATTCCTCACTGCCTAGCCCTAGAACTGACACTGAGTACCTGAAAATTGTATTTGACAAGGCTCTCTTTTCACCCCACTGGAGAGAAATTAACCACGCTTTATCTAATTCCAATTACTGAAAGTCTTCCTTACCAGGATCACAGTGAAAAGGCCAACAATAGCTAATAGTTATTGAATGCTTTTCATTTGCTAGGCACTGGACTAAACCCTTTCCATGTATTATCTCGTTGTTAATCCTTGGCACCCCAGCCAATAGCTGTGGGGAAATAAAGACCACAAGACAGGGGCTGCTGGCTCCACAACAGCTGTTTCTCAGGCTCCTTTTCCATATCAAACAAAAGCAGTGAACTTCACACATAGCACAGCATCATCTTTTAAACCAGGCAGCAACCTCTCTGGGTCTAGAACATAGGCTATCACGATTTAACATTGGCGCCAACTACCACTTTTTTTGTTTGTTTCCAATTGAGGAACAGTGTGTTTTCCCAGGACCCATCAGCTCGAAGTCAAGTAGTTGTTTCAATCTAGTTGTGGAGGGCACAGCTCAGTGGCCCATGTGGGCATCGAACTGGCAACCCTCGTGTTATAAGCACTGCACTCTAACCGACTGAGCTAACTGGCCACCCCCCACTCTTTTTAATAATAGTTTTTTACTGTGCCAGGCACTGTGCTCAGGGCTGTTTGGGATCCCAAAGCACTTTGCTAAAATATCTCTAATGAATTTTAATTTATCTGCTAAGATTTTGAGCTGCCGCAGGGTCTTATTCAGGTTTATACCCTCAGCTCCTAGCGGGATGCCTGGAGCACACCAATGTTTGATAAATGCGGGTGAAATTAGGGTTGAAAAAGTGAGTCAACAACCCCCATAACTTACTACACTGACATTTGGCTTGGTTTTATGAAAGAGCATTCCTGGGGACACAAGGACACAGCTTCCTCACTCAGGGTTTGTCAAGGTTCATCTCTGAGAACACCTTCAGGGAGACGGTTCTTGTGCTGGCTCTGCAGCGGATAGGCTGTGACACTCCCTATCGTCAGCATCACGGTGCCATTTGGGTGAATCTCCAGGGCTGTTCAATGCTTCCCCCAGGGTATTACACAGGCAAAGCTTTTGGGATATGAATTAGACCTCATTTCCAGGAAAACACAAGATAAACAGTGGAGTTGACCTCTTTGGACTTACTAAAATGACGGTGCTGCAACCCCCATGCTGCCTCATTGACAAGCGTGTGTGGGTGTGGGTGTGAGTGATCTGGCCCCAGCCTCTCTGTCCAGCTTCATCTTGCGCCATCCTGGTCCATCAGGTCTGAAAACACATCACACCCCTTCTACCTCAGGGCATTTGCGCATGCTGTTATCATAGTCCGGAATGTTCTTCCGCTTCCTGTTTGCCTACTCATCTTTCAGCTGATTTCAGATGTCACCCTCGAGGGAGCCTCCTCTGAGCCACGCCCCCACCCTTGCCTTATGCCCGTTATAATGCTGTCATAGAGCTCAAGGCTTTATTGCATAGCACCCACCAGTTTTTCATGATTTTTCCTGACCTATTTATGATGATTTAATGAAAGTCTGTCTCCTCCACTAGACTGTAAACAAGGGTTGAGTCTGCTTTGCTCCTGGGTTGTCTCCCAGTGGTCAGCAAAGCAGTATTTACTGTGTGCTCCAATTATTTTGCTCTTTTTTTTTGATAGATCTCCTTACACATGCATGTGGCTGAGAACCTAGAAATCGCCTTTACAGGACTGACTGCTGTGCACTCTTCATTTGACAAACTCCTCCCAAAGACCATTCTGGTTTTGAACCTATCTAGTCAGCTCTGGTCCTGATTGATGTGTCTGGTTCCTTAATCCAATCGCAGTCACTCTGTTTGTTCTCTGTCCCATGGGAAGTGGTTGCCAAGATTATTCTTTTTCAGACTTAGAATGAGGAACCTTCCTGAAATGGACCCTAACAGAATCGTCCTCAAATGGCTCAAGAGAAACAAAGATGCATTACAGCAAAACAACCCCACAGCTACAGGTATCTAACCAGAGAAAAATGGAAATCTCAGGTCAAGGGCACCGAGGAAAACTCCAAGATCAAGTGGCCACCGCATACACAAAGTTTCTGTCCTCAGCCACGTTCCTGAAATGAACCAGCCTCACCTGTGGAACCTCTCAATTCCACGCATTCTATTAGCACGTTTTAGGTAAAACTGGTTTTGGTGTTTATGGACTGTCTTGATTCAGAATTTCTTTCTTTGGGGTGTTTCTATTTGTTGAAAAGATCTGTTCACCAATTCTAAAAATACCCTTATACTAGTCTCTTCTGTTGGCTGAGATCACTGCTGGCAGGCAAATGATAGTACAATTTAGTTGCCTCCTCTGAAGATGAAAGAATGTCAGTGACAAAATGTGAGTGCTAAAATCTAGTTTTATCTTGCAACTCTGTCACACAGACTGAGGCTGCCTCACTTTAACAGAAATTGCTCACATATTGAAATAGGTTGAGATAGATAAATTGATAATACTAAGATTTCCCATTTGTGAATTACATGTGCTCTAATCCATAATAACGTGATGGGGTAAGAGTAGGTGTTGTAGTTACTATAATCCTATGAGCTAAATTACATGGGAGACACAAAATCAGTTTTGACTTTTTTCAAATACTTTTATTGATTTTTTTTAAATTTTTTTTTTTGAGGGCAGTGTCACTGGCCCTCATATGTGGGACCGAACCGGGGCTGCTGGCTTCCCAGGCCAGCGCTCAACCACCACGCCATTCGGCCGGCCCTCAAATACTTTTAGTTCCTGAGATTTTTTTCCCCCCTTCTTAGCACACCTAATCGGTGTTCCCTCTATACTAGGCAAGTTGACATGTAGCCATGAGCCTACCACAAAGAGGAAAATTTTAGTATTTTGATTCTCAGATTGGAAGTCAGCCTCTGCAGGGGCATTTTAGGTTTCTAACTTGGAGGCGAAAGCTCAGAATTAACGACAACTCCCTCAGCCTAGCTCTGCACAGAGCAGGCTAGCCTGAGGGAAACAGCAAGCATTTATATAGAACATGGCCAACTTCACCCAATTTCTCTTTTCAGCACCCTAATTAAAAAGGCTAAATGGGGTGGTTCCTCCACTCTCCTGAAAATCATCTCTGAAGCAGCACTGAAAGCTTTGAACAAAGGACCGTTTATCCAGCACAATAGAACTTTGATATCTGAAATGCTTAAAAAAAAATCCATTCCCATTCCTGAGGAAATTAACTTGCCAGGTTGGGTTTCAGGCAACTAACCTCCCTTATTTTACTCCTTTATAATGAAAAGAAACCAAAGAAAATTATTATTAAAAATATGTTTTATTGACTGAAGCTGATCAATTCTCTTAAAGGACAGAGAGGCACATAGTATATTCTTTAAAAAATTAAATTACAAGCTAAAACAGGAGTGTTTTAGCCTTTAATCGTTTTTAAAAATGCATATAAAACTTGATTTTCCAGCAAACTGTTGTTTGTATACACGGATGGGGCCAGAGAACCAGACAGGATGGAGCTCTGCCCAGCTTTAGGACAGACGGGCCTCAGCGCTCAGGAACAGAGGAGATCATTCCCAGTTAAAAACATTTTATATCAGATTGTTTTATGTCTGTTTGCACAGCCAAATCCAGGACTAAAACCTCAAGAGACAAGAATATTATGTCTCATAGATTTGGAGCTGACTCTGATAAGCTACTGGTTATCATTTAAATGTATGCATAGGTTTAAAAAACTCAGATAGTTAAAATAGCGTTTTATATGTAGGGGTTCTTTCTCTGATATTCACTTTGAAAGAGCTTCTCCAGTATTTATTTAACCTGTAGTAGTAGACTGCATCTTTCCAGGGAAATCTTTTTCTCTCGTAGCATAATTACAAGTTTGGATATACACAATAGAGAATAAGGCCTCATTTCTTACACGTGAAAAATATTGCTTACAGGTGCAAGTGGTTACCTTGAAAAGAAGCACAATATAGATGTTTAAAAATTAACTTTCAGTTTCTGCTCCCCTTTGGTATTAAATGTTGCTTACGAAGGATTACAATCCTCTTTTTGTTTCCAAGGTTAAGTATTAGGTATTGATGTCTGCTTCCTGCCTTCCACATAGATGAGAAATGGGCTCCTAGCAGGGAAACAGAGTAATCAAAACAATCAATGAATGCTGGCTAGTGAGCTATGAGCTGCCAGCCTCTAAAACATTAACCATAGCCTGATTTTCATCAACGTAAGGTCATGCGACATATTATCAATATGAAAAATTCTCAGCAAAGAGAGAGAAGGATCAGGAGAGAGGAAGAAAGGGAGAGGGCCACTTAGGCTTAGTGGTTTCACCGAGTCTTTTAAATGCTCTTATGCTTACACTGAAAATGACTGCAATGATTGTGCCTTTTCACTACTTCAACTGGATTCTAAAGAAACTGGGCATGTGCAATGGAGGTTGGTAGAAGGAAACTCAAATGAGGCAAGTGCTTACTAGGTCAATAAGCCTTTTTATATAACTTGAAACCCCATAAAAGGACTTCTTTCTGGACAGACCTTCAGATGAAATGTTAATTTAGATTTCGATTTCCAAAGCCCCGTATATTCACTTCCTTGGATTTCAAATTCCAGGGGTCCAGAGAACAAGAAATTTCTGATCTGTGTTTCTCTTACAAGTAAGCAGTTGACATTTTACTCTGATTAAATTTAGAAGGTATGTATAAATAGGTCAAACAAAAGAGAAAAAGGATTACAGGTCAAACAAATGCATGGCTTTAACTCTACCTTATCAGTGTTCCCAGGTTACTTATTAAATATCCACTGAGATATAAGGTGAGCTAAGCAAAGGTGACTTACCTATGAACACGGAAGATTGAAATTGACTTTTTCGTTTTCTTCAATTACTGACAGAGGCATTTTTTTGAGCTGACTCTTCTGGGACTTCTACGTTCTGCAAAACAACTACCAAATTAGTACCCAGGATAGGAAAACCAGAAAATACTTCAGACAACAATACACAAATACAGCAGACAGGCCTCTAAGAGACCTTAGGGAATTAATACAACGGAGGAATTTCACAGGACTTCCAGCCAGCCAGCCAACAAAGGTGTGTTGATTTCCTATTGGTGTGGGGCCCTTGTCTGCCATGGTGGATCAGCGATGCCATTTGCTTTCCCATAGGTATTGTGGTTAACCGCTGGCCATCAGCTAAGGCCCAAATACACCTGGCTCTTCGTCAGCCTTAAAATGGATGATGTAGTGAGCCCTTAATGAAACAATGGTCATCAGTAAGAATCAATAACCTAAGTACCTACTGAGGGCTTAGTCAGCATTGCTAGAAGATATTTAAAAAAAAAAAAAAAAAAAAAAAAAAAGGAAAGAGGACACCTGGGAGGACATGGGACATTCAGGTGGTAAACTTCAGCTGGTGGGGTAAGCCCACTTCTCAGCAGCTTCCTCCTCCCCACGGGGGCCTACCTTTGAGCTACCCCAGGATTATAGGGGCTCCCAGATCCCTGTGCTTTCCTCATGTTCCTTCACTCTACTCAAATCGCCTTCCTATGTATCTCACAGTTTGATATATTTTATTCATTTAAAAACATGATTCTAGAAGGGATCCATAGACTTTAACAGCGTGCCACAGAAAAAGGTGAAGGACCCTGTCAGGAAATAGCAACAGTCTCACACCAGTAACGAGGATGTCCAGTACCAGGTACCAGTGAAAACTCCAAGTTCAGTTTCAGGTGGAGTCCCTCCCGGCTGTGGGGAAAGGTGATGGGGACGGTCTGCTGGGCCAGGTTCTACTCTCCTTTCCTTTTTTCACTGTTTTTAAATTATTGGTTTTGGGTTTTTTTCAATAGTTAATACATTGACATGGTTTGAAAATAAAAATAATATATAGTCTTATTGCTATCCCCTTTCATACACACGTAGACTACTACAGGACTTTTTCAGTATCTTGCTTCTGTCCACTTAATAATACACCCTGGAAATATTTGCTCGCGCTGTGCCACAGCTAGGTAATGTCCCAGCCTGTGGGCATGCCACCTCCATGCACCCAGTTCCTCTTTGAGGGACACTCGGGCTGTCTCCTGACTTTTGCTAGTATAGAACAATGCTGCAATGAAAAACTTATTTCATACACATGCAGGTGTAGCTGTAGGAGAGAGTCCCCCAAGTGACACTGCTACATCAAAGGATCAGTTTGCATGCGATTTTTAGGATATATTGCCAGGTTCCCTGAAAGAAGGATTGAATCACTTTGTGCCCTCCTGCCCCCCAACAATGTAGGAGAACGCCTGTTTCAGAGAAAGACTTTGACATAAAAACCTCGCCCTTAGCAACTGATGGCAAAACCTCAGTGAAGCAGGCAGGCTGCTCAGAACTTTACCCTGCTTCCTTATTGCAAAAATTAAAAAGTTTTTACAAAATGATGTCTTTCTGTAACTAGTTATCCCTAGTGCAAAGGATGGGGGTGGGGGCTGTGAAGTTCACTGCCAAGTGGATTTCTGATGTTTTCCCAACATCTCCAGCATCATTTAATCCACTGGAAAATATATTACATCTGGAGCCAATATTTTTCCCAACTAAATGATTATCTGATCTAGCTTTGGGATGATAAGCAAGAGATTTGATCACTTTCCCTCACCTGTAAAATAAAAGGTTGAGGTCAGATCTCTCTTCCGAGTCTTTCGAACTCAAAAATTCTCTTAAGCCAAGTTTTCACCAACCTCCAACAGCTTTAGCGTTTTTTTTTTTCAGTCTGTAACTGAGGTCACTGTTATGCCTTTTTCTTTCACTTTTCCTATCAGTTCCATCCTCTGTAGGGGGGACTGTGGGGGCTACAACTGGGGATGCCACAATCAGGGGGGCTCCTCAAGGTGCTCAGGGAGGAGCAGGGAGATTGGAATAACAAATCCATAGAGACAGACAGTAGATTAGTGATGGCCATGGGCTGTGGGGAGGGGGAATGGGGAGTGACTGATCAGGGAGGTCTTAGCCAGAGCAATAAGGAACCAAAAAGAAATATGACATAAAGATTAGAAAAAGAAATTCTTTATTCACAAATTACATGATTGTCTATGTGGAAAATCCTAAGAATCTACTGAAAATCTGCTAGAATAGATGAATATAGCAAAGATGCAAATTATAAGGCAATTGTAGTTCTTTATAGCATCCACAAACAATTTGAGAATGAAATTTAAAATGCCATGTATAATGGCATCAATAGACAAAATATTAGAAATAAATTTAACAAAGGATGTGCAAGACCACCTGCAATAAAAACTACAAAATATGGTTAAGGGAAATGAAGGAAGACCTAAATAAATGGATATATACTCTGCTTACCGATGTCAATTCTTCCCAAAGTGATCTATGCATTCAATGAAATCACAATATCAGGGTGCTTTTTATTTTTAAAAAAATGACAAGTTGATTCTAAAATTGCGATGGACCTGCAAAGGACCTAGACTAGGCAAAACAATTTTGCAAAAGAAAAACAAACTAGAGGACGTACACTACCAGATAGCAAGACTTTCTATGGGGTTACATAATCAATAGTGTGGTATTGGTGTAAGGAGGACAACCAGATCAATGGAACTGATCAGGGAGTCCAGAAAGGTAAACTATACCTCAATAAAGTTGATTTTAAAAGAAAAGTACTTCAGTGTTCTTGTAGACCTTCTTTTCATTTTAGTTTTTTGGTCAAGGCTACAAAAAAAGTTTAATTCAATGGCTTCAAATATCTTTATGCACAAGTAATGTATCTGGAATCTTAAATTTAGAGCATCAGTTCCAAGCTTTTACTTTGCAGATGAGGAAAAATAAGACCCAAGTATACTGATTCCAAGTTCAATGTTCTTTTCACTATTTATGTTCAGGCTATAAAATCTACAAAGCAACTTATATCATTGCTATTGAAAATGTTACTGTGCTCAGAAAAAACACTTAACATCAACATGTGAAACATTCCCTGAGGAATTACAAATTCCTAATTCAATACTAGATCTAGGGGTGGGCTGGTTAGCTCAGGTGGTTAAGAGCGCAGAGCGCAGTGTTCATAACACCAGTTCGATCCCCACATGGGCCTTGGAGCTGCACCCTCCACAACTAGATTGAAACAACTGCTTGACTTGGAGCTGATGGGTCCTGGAAAAACACACTGTTGCCCAATAAAATTTCTAAAAATAAATAAATAAATAAATAAATAAATAAATAAATAAATAATAGATCTAAATAATAATGATCAAGGAATGCTAAAATCATTAAGGGACCTGTAGGGGAGCTTCATTATATTAAAGCTCAAGCTAACAAACTCCTGAACTCCTGATGGAGCTTAACATCACATGTGAGAAGACCAGATACCAGGACCCTCCCGAAAAGATAGAACAGAAAGCCAAAAGAGTCACCAGTGAAGGGGTCATGCCAACACAAACAAAAAAACCCAAACTGATCTAGCGGGATCTAAATACCAGCTTGTAGGAATTATGGGGGATAGAGGAATGTTAAATAACAGTGAGGATCCAATCAGCAAGATCCAGAATGTGGGCAAGTCTACCGGACCAATGACCCAATGTTTCTTCCACAAATAAAAGGCATTAAAAAAAAAAAAAGGAAGACAGAAGAGAAAGGGAGGGAGAAAAAAACTGTTGGTGGTTAAGAGAGACCTTAAGAGGCATATCCAAATGAAAAGTATGAACCCTGGTTGGATATGGATCAGAACAAAGACCAAAAAGACATTTTTGAGATAAATGGGAAAAACTTAACATGGTCTAGTCATTAGATGGTATCTCAGAATTGTTATTAATTTGGTTGGGTGTGATAATGTTATGCTTCTTCAAAAGCCCTTACCTGTTCGAGATACATACTAAAGTATTTATGAATAAAATGATATGATGTCTAGGATTTCTTTAAAACGATTTAGAAGAAAACATGTAAGGATGGGGGAAGACAAAACAAAAATGGCAGAAAGTTGGGGGTGACCGTTTAGCTCAGTTGGTTAGAGCATGGTGCTGATAACACCAAGGTTGCTGGTTTGATCCCCACATGGGCCACTGTGAGCTGCACCTTCCCTAAAATAGTCAACTATGCCATTGTAGCATGAAACCAGTGTGTAACCAGTGAATATGGCTGTCCTCTCCCCCCCAAAAAAGCAGAAAGTTGATGGTTGTCGAAGGTCTGTGATTGTAGTTCTACTTCGTTCTACTTCTGTGTGTATTTTAAGTTTTCTATAATAAAATGTTTGTTTTAAAGCCCCAAGAATTTATATGCCTATGCCCAGGTAATTAGAAAGAGGAAGTTTGGGTGCAGTGACATTTGAGTATGACATTTCCTCTTTGAAACCAGTGTGCTACCCACTCCTTCAGAGACACAGAAAACTTTCATTTGAACAGAAGGGCTGCCAGACCAGTGACACTGGCCCACGGGACCTCAGTGGAGTATTCAGATACTACGGATGGGGTCAAAAGGAAAGTAGCCACATACATTTTTGGCACTGCTGTTGAGAGTCTCAGAGCTGACAGGGAGCAAGGTGCTCAGCTCCAGGTCTGTCACCATCTGACGAGATTCTGCTAGCAAACGCTGGAGCTTACTTGTGGGGGAAAATTCATCCTGGGAACACAACACAATTGAAGCATTCATGAAATCAAGCAGAATTTTTACGTTTACAAATAGGATGTGACAAACACAAATGTTAACTATTTGCTAATATTTCTTTGACTTTAAGTTAGTTATTACATTATCAAAGCAGGATGTTAAATACCAGAATAACCAAATTCCATTGACCATATTTTGCCATATATAAGGAGCACTTTTTTTGCCCAGATTTGTGAGGGAAAAATAAGGATGCACATTTATATATGGGTAGTGCTAATTCCGTGTCAATATAAATGTTTTAAATTCTTTTATTTATGCTTATGAGTTAAAAGTGTAACTCTACAAATCAATAACGATATCTGTATGGAAAATAGTACCCTGAAATATGATAATCAGTTCTGTTGAACTTATGACAACAAAGCGTTTTGGGGGCCGGCCGAGTGGTGCGTTGGTTAAGAGCTGGCTTGGTACGCCAACGGCCCCGGGGTTTGGATCCTATATATGAGGGCCAGTGACACTGCCCTCTACAGCTAAGATGGTGAACAATAGCTCCACCTGGAGCTGGGCTGCTGTGAGTCCCTGGGATGGCATAGCTGCAGCCCCTGCTGTAGTGGGCTGCCATAGGCTACAGTGAGTGGCCAGCAGCCAGGTGAGCGGCTGGCAGCGGGTGTGAGCTGCCAAGAGCCACTGTGAGCGACCATCCAGAGGCCGGCGACTGATCTGCCTCACCCGAGAAGAGCGCAATGACGATACCAAGATGGGCAAGTGAATAAACGTCCTCCACAACTAGACTGAAGAACAAAAAGACAGCCACTTGTCTGTTCTCCTTCCCAATTCCCCAATAAAATCTTTTAAAAAAAAAGGAGTTCTTGGCCTTCTGTGATGAGTAAATATCATAAATTTGTTACCGGTACATAAAATTTCTTGTACTTTCTATCTGTTCTTGTGTGTTGTAATTATTTGTTACATAAAATTTCTTTTTTTTTTTTTTTTTTTTTTGAGGGCAGTGTTACTGGCCCTCATATGTGGGGCTGAACCGGGGCCTCTGGCTTCCCAGGCCGGCCCTAAATTTCTTATACCATAATATGTTAAAAAATAAATGCTAAAATTCCTCATAAAATTCCTTTATAATACAGAAAACAAGTACCTAAATGTAAACAAATAAAAATTTGAATTAAAAAATTAAAACGATTTTTTTCCCTGAGAGTTTGGGCCACACGAGTGTGCACATTATACATGGGAGCGCATTATACACAGCAAAATACGGTATTCGTTGCAACCTGCTTGGCTTAACAATTTGACTTAAACAGAACTGTCTACAACTAGTTAAGTAACATCTATATGACAAAAGAATCCTAGGCATTGTTTAGCTGTCCTAAACCAACTTGTCAAAGCACTAGTCGGGGGGCCGGCCGAGTGGCGCAGTGGTTAAGAGCTGGCTTGGGATGCCAGCGGCCCTGGTTCAGGTCCTACATATGAGGGCCAGTGACACTGCCCTCAAAAAAAACCAAACCATAATCGGCATGTCAGAATACCTGCAAAATGCAACCGTAACACTAAATATGTGGAAATGTGCCTTAGTTTATTATTTAATTTTCAATTTTGGATTCTTAGCAGGCCAACTACTCTCAAAAGCATCCCAGCTAATTTTTGTGTTAAGAAAGTTAATTTCTAAATTTCCATGAACGATGATCAATCCTAACCTGGATCTAGAAAATGTTTAATAAATATCTGCTAATGAATATATGTAGACTACACACAGACACACACACATATATGCATGGACGATATAGGTGTACAGTGTCATATAGTGCCTCAGAAAAATAGGTGCAAACATTGAACAAGGGTCTCCCTAGAGCTAAAAAAGGGAATAGCTAATATTTCCACTCATATTTATAGCTTTAAAAAAATTCAGCGTTGGGCCGGCCGAGTGGAGCATTGGTTAAGAGCTGGTTTTGGGATGCCAGCAGCCCCGGTTCGGATCCCACATATGAGGGCCAGTGACACTGCCCTCTACAGCTAACAACACCTCCACCTGGAGCTGGGTTCTGAGCCCCAGTGACGGTGTAGGCTGCAGCCCCTGCTGCAGTGGGCTGCCATGGGCTACAGTGAGCGGCCGGCAGCCAGCGTGAGCTGCCAATAGCAGCGGTGAGCAACCATCAGAGGCCGGCGACCGATCTGCCTCATCCGGGAAGAGCGCGATGATGACACCAACAGTGAAGCAATGCCCTCCACAACTAGACTGAAGAACAAAAAGACAGCAACTTGTCTGTTCCCCATCCCTGACTGATTCCCCAACGCTGTTCCCCTCCCCCATTCCCCAATAAAATCTTAAAAAAAAAAAAAAAATTCAGTGTGTTGGGGTGTAACTGACATACAATTAACTGTATACAATTAAACTGACAATTAAATGGAATTAAAATTTAATTGTAACTGACATACAATTAAAGTGTGTGGCCTGATGACTTCTGACACATGCCCACACCCCTGAACCCATCCCCACATGACTAGATCGCATTCACCCCTGTGCCCCGGGGATCTCCTGTCCCTGCAAGTCCCGCCCGCCATTCCCAGACTACTGATCTGCTTTCTGTCACCTGAGATTAGTTTGCATCTTCTAGAATTTTATGTAAACACGTTCATACTTTTGTCTGTCTGGCTTCTTTCATTCCGTATAATTACCTTGACAGTCACCCTTTTTGTGTGTGTATAAATAGTTCATTTCTCTTTATTGCTGAGAACAACTCCACTACTGTATGGCTATACCACAGTTTATCTGTTTACCTATTGATGTCTATTTTGGTTGTTTCCCGTGTTTTTAGCTATTACAAATAAAACTGCTTGGATATTCATGCACAAGTCTTTGTGTGGACCCGTGTTTCCATTTCTCTGGGAGTAAAATCGCTGGGTCATGTGCTAGGTGTATATTTAGCTTTTTAAGAAACTACCAAAGTGTTTTCCAAAGTAGTTATACCATTTACATTCCCACCATCAGGAAATCAAAGTCCCAACTCCTGCAAGTTCTAGTAACACTTAGTCTGGTCAAGTTTTAACAAAAAGAACTAACACTCATCAGATACCCACTAGGGGCCAGGCCAGACAGTATCTCATTTAGACCAAGCAACTCTGATGTCATTACTGCATATTTGCACAGATGGAGAAACTAAAGCTCAAAGAAATTAAATAACTTTACTAAGATCACTGAGCTAAAAACAAAGCAAAATGGGTATCTGAAGCCAGGCCAGTTTGATTTCAAAGCCAGATATCTTCCCAAAATAACACCAAAAGGAACTAAGTGGACTTGAACTTATTTCCTTTATAGAAAGACCTGCCTCGTTTATGACGACGATACTGGCTCATCCACAATAGTGACAATGTGGAAACAACCTCGCTGCTGTCAGTGGGGGTGTGGACAAACTATGGTTTATTCAATCAACGCATTACACATCAATCAGCAGTCAGAATGAAGAGACAAGTCTCAGCATGGATAAATGTTACAAAATATTGACAAAGTTGGAAACGTCCAATTGCAAAGGATATAGACAGTATTTTACCATTTATGTACATATTAAACACACAGAGAACATTACATCATGTTTAAGTACATACCTTTACGTAGTGAAAGTATAAAAACAGGCATGGAAGCGAATTTGTTTTTTTTTTTTTTTACCATTTTAATCATTTTGGAAGCAATTTCAGAATAGTGGTTAACTGGTGGGGGGAGTGGCCATAGGGAGAGTGGCACATGGGATTTATACCTTATCGGTAACATTTTATCTCTTTAACAAGAAAAGTAAGGGGCTGGCCCAGTGGCGCGGTGGTTAAGCACTGGTTTGGGAAGCCAGCGGCCCCGGTTCGGGTCCCACATATGAGGGCCAGTGACACTGCCCTCAAAAAAAATAAAAAAAGTTACAAAAAATAAAAAACAAGAAAAGTAAAGCAAATGTGGTAAAATGCAAACATGTTAAATCTGAATGTAGGTGCACAACTACTTGTTATAGTCTGCATTTTTTTTGGCTATTTGAAATGTTTACTAATTAAAAATAGACATATTAATCACCTAGAGAGCCTGAGGGACATCTTGCCTAAAGATAATCAGATAATCTGTAGGATATTTATAAAGTCCTATAACTTAAAAACAAAAAAACTAAAGAATGGGGCGGCTAGTTGGCTCATATGGTTAGAGTGCAGGGCGCAGTGCTCGTAACACCAAGGTTGCTGGTTCGATTCCCACATGGGCCACTGAGCTGTGCCCTCCATAATTAGATTGAAGACAACAACTTGACTTGGAGCTCAGCTGAGCCCTCCACAACTAGATTGAAAACAATGACTTGATTTGGAACTGATAGGTCCTGGAAAAACACACTGTTCCCAAATAAAATTTAAAAAAAACAACACCCTAAAGAATGGCCAAAATTAAGCATGCTAACAAAAGTATCCTAGAAGAATGAAGAGCATGTTGGGGAGAAGTTTTGCTGGAGTAAGCTGGGTATTTCTAAGTGAAATACAAACCTTTTCAGTGGGCAACGCTGCATCTTTGTTGACTGACAAAATCTTCGATGAGTTCTTTTTATCAGAAGAGGACTCGGTCTCCATCGACTTCTCACCCTCTCTTAAGGCCGGTTTTGCAGACCCCAAACAGTGGGAATGTTGGACGGCAATCAGCTCACTGTGAATAATGAACCAAACAAACACAGACCTCTTACAACAACATCGAACATGTATCACCAATACTCTTGTACTTAAAACTGTCTCAACAGGACACACACAAAAAAGATTGTTTTTCCTTTTGAATGAAGCAGCTCAGGTTTGATAGAACATTTGAGGGCCGTGATAAATCAACGCACACCCTTCACAATAAGACTTGAAACTAAATTCTTTTTTTTTGAGGGCAGTGTCACTGGCCCTCATATGTGGGACCAGAACCGGGGCCGCTGGCATCCCAAGCCAGCACTTAACCACCGCGCCACTAGGCCAGCTCGGAACTAAATTCCTAAAGGGTTATTATAATCATTTCCCTCCTCCTCCAAAAAAAACAGTTTGAGGGACAAGATCATCCAAAAGGGAAAAGGAAATTAACATAGTATAATTTGTGAATTTGTGGAGATTTTAGGTTTGGTTTGTAAAGCTGATTTTTGTTAATGGTTTTTGTTTGTTTGTTTGTTTGTTTGTTTGTTTGTTTTAAAGACATTATTGGGGAATTGGGGAAGGGGAACAGACAAGTTGCTGTCCTTTTGTTCTTCAGTCTAGTTGTGAGGACATTGCTTCACTGGCCCATGTTGGTATCGTCATTGCACTCTTTCCAGGTGAGGCAGATCGGTCACTGCCTCTGGATGGTCACTCACGGCAGCTCTTGGCAGCTCACACTGGCTGCCAGCCGCTCATGCTGGCTGCCGGCTACTCACTGTAGCCTATGGCAGCCCACTGCAGCAGGGGCTGCAGCTATGCCATCCTGGGGAATCACAGCAGTCCAGCTCCAGGTGGAGCTGTTGTTCACCAGCTTAGCTGTAGAGGGCAGTGTCACTGGCCCCTCATGTGGGATCCGAACTGGGGCCGCTAGGCATCCCAAGCCAGCTCTTAACCAACGCGCCACCACTCGGCCAGCCCTGTTAATGGTTTTAAAGCTCCTTTAGTGAGAGTAGAATGACACAGTCGTGGCTCATTGATTCGATAGTTTCTCCGTATTAGAGAACACACACCTGTAGCTAAGCTCCTGGGTTTGTTATTAAAGCCAGGGCTCAAAGCAGAGTTAACAGAGAAAGCTGCTCTGCAACAGACCAGAGGCACTGGGCCCTCCTGCAGTGTCACCAATAGCTAAGTGACAGCAGGCTGCCATGGCCTCTCCCACCACAGGTAACCCTCTGTTTGTCAAATGGAATGGTGGGACACGTGTGAACACTTTAGTCAGATAATAAAATAGGCACCCACATTCTTATAAACCAAGGGAAAACAGGAAAACAGAATTGTCATTCCTATTTAATCATGTATTTGTCATGCAAAACTTCAGCCAGTGCCTCTACTGACAGAACCAGAAGTCACTTTGATTATTTCAAGCCAGGCAGGTAAAAATGGTCTTGAAAGCAAACTCTGAATTTAAATTTGGATTTCTTTCATACATTACATTTCATATACGTCCACTGCACTCTTAAAACTGACACAAGCTTTTCCCTTAATGTATGTGGGCTCTGGTTTGGTAGTGAAGTATATTAGTTATGTCCTACTGGTAGTTACAATTATCCAAAGATCTTTAAAAACCAAATATGAACAGACAGCATTCAGTGTGACAACCAATTTTTTTACGTTCTGCAACTAGCTGTATGAGTAACTGCCTGTATGATTTTTAAGTGACTCAGGCTTCTAAAAGGACCAAAGGCAATCCAAACAATGTAAATACCAGAAAAAGATTTTAATCTTCCAGTCCTATGGAAGTCAGTGATGATTGTCCTAAGGGCCTCAGTATAGAAACTCCATCCTTTCGGTAAGATTGAAGAGCTCGGTTTTATTTAAAAATAGCAGACATTAGGGGCCGGCCGAGTGGCGCATTGGTTAAGCGCTGGTTTTGGGATGCCAGCGGCCCCGGTTCGGATCCCACATGAGGGCCAGTGACACTACCCTCTACAGCTAACAGCTCCACCTGGAGCTGGGCTGTGCGAGCCCCGGTGATGGTGTAGGCTGCAGCCCCTGCTGCAGTGGGCTGCCATAGACTGCAGTGAGTGGCCCACAGCCAGCGTGAGCGGCTGGCAGCCAAGCGTGAGCTGCCAATAGCCGCGGTGAGCGACATCCAGAGGCCAGCGACCGATCTGCCTCATCCGGGAAGAGCGCAATGACGATACCAACAGTGAAGCAACATCCTCCGCAACTAAAACTGAAGAACAAAAAGACAGCAGCTTGTCTGTTCCCCTTCCCCGGTTCCCCAACGCTGTTCCCCTCCGCCAATTCCCCAATAAAATCTTTAAAAAAAAAAAAAATAGCAGACATTAGAGTGCCACTCAACCACAAAATTCAGCCATTCTAGCACTAAGATGAGCCTGAACAAGCAGTGCATGCTAAGAACTAATCCATTCTCTTCTCTTAAAAAAAAAACAAAACAAAAAAAACCCCAGTAACTTTTACCAGCTTGTCAAGTACAAGTATTCTTTCTCCTGCATGATTTTGAAAAGTAAGAAAGTGTGGAGGAATACAGAGTGACCACAAAGGCGCCAGCAGCTAGGCAGGTGTGTGCGCGGGCGACCCAGGCTAAGGGCGAGGAGAACTCACGGGGCCTAGGTCCCGCATTTAACCTGCACACACAGGCAGCTTATCAATTCCAACCGAGCCCAGGGCGAGGAATGCCCCGGAGCAGCATTCTACTCTGTAAAGTGACCCACCTGTTTGTTTTTAAAGAAAACGTATTTGCCCAACTAAGGACAACTGGGTTTGTTTTTAAGCAAAACCTTTGCCCCCGAAGCCACCCGAGGTACACCGAGGTACAAACCTCTCTTTCGGATCTAAGACAGTCTCTGTGCAATCAAACACTCAACAGTCTATGCTGCGATGCAAAGAGGAAACGTGCTGTCTCGAGTGCCACTTCTGTCTGCAAACGCCAAGTGGCGACCGCAGCCGTTTCCATTTCTAAGCACTGGTGCTTTGCAAATGTGCGTCATCACTAACCTTGTGGAGTGGTGTTTCGTGCCACTGGCAGCTTCTGCACAAGTGCACACGGACCTGTGGCGAACGACCCTCTGCAGTTTAGAAGGCTTGAAGATGCTCATCCACTCCATGTCGGACATCTGGCCTGGGGCCTCCACGATGAAGTCACTCGGCTGGCAGCACTGCGAGTCACACAGGGGGCTTTCCCCCAGACAGCCTTCATTTCTATGGCAACATGAGACTCCAGGTCTTCCCACTGGATCTTGACAGTCAACGTCCAGCTTTTCTGGTTGTTTTGAACCAGAGCAGTTGCTCAGGCCCAGGTAAACACTGACATCATGCCACTGCTGTTCATCCGACAAAGCTGTGGTTTCCAAGAGCTGTTTCTCTTCGTTCTGAATCCCAATCCCATTACCTTTTGGGGATTTTCCATGGATCCTGCACAATGTACTTTTGTTCTCAGGTTCTATCTGCAGTTTTCCACCCAGAGACCAGGACTTCTGGTTCTCCATTAAGTCTTTCGTACACAGAGATGAGACAGCAATTACACTTTTCTCCCCAAATGAAGTATTCACGTGTAGCTTCTTCTCTCTGCACACATCACAAGAGCGCCTGTCGGCCCAGTTTTGCTGAACCAGCATGGTCTCAAATTTTTGGTCCTTCCCTGGTGACTTCAGGTTTTTCTCCCGCTTAACATTGACTTTGGGATGGTCATTTTCAAGGTCTGATAAATACAGATCTCTGCTAGGGCGGCATGACAAAAAAGGAAAATTGTAAGATACACTTGATACTGTTATTCTAAATAGCTAACCCAAACCTCATTAGTTGAGCTAAATCCTAATAACACATATTTGTTTGAAATGAAATGTAAGAAAGAATATTTCTTCTTTCTTCAAAGCCCAATTTCAGCCTGACCACCTCAGGGAGTTTTTTCTGACCACCAAGCCCACACACTCACTTTCCCCTTCCCATTCTTAACTCCCACTGTACCTCGTGTCTCCATGGTGTATCTATTATCTAATTAACCATGCAGCAAATTTCCTGTTATAACCATACTGTTCACGAATCCTGTCTTCTCAATAGACTTTTATAAGAGGAGGATATTTTTTAATCCTTCTGGCATCTAGGACAGACTTTAACACACATTAATTGTTCTGTGAATACTTGTTGATTGATCTGATATTTCTCTTCCTAATTCTATCAGTTTCATGGTAAAGTTAGGATTGAAAGGTGATGGGAGAGTCAACGTACAAAGATAAAGTGGAAAGGGCCAAATATGTTCATGCCCATCCCATTTATCTGGATACTTACCTGGCTGAATATTGAAAGCTGGTCTAAAGTTAAAAATGACACGTGTATAAAATAACAATTAAGAATACTATAGGGCTGGCCAAGTGGCATGTTGATTAAGAGCTGGCTTGGGATGCCAGTGGCCAGGGTTCGGATCCCATATATGTGGGCCAGTGACACTGCCCTCTACAGCTAAGATGGTGAACAACAGCTCCACCTGGTGCTGGGCTGCTGTGAGTCCCCGGGACAGCATAGCTGCAGCCCCTGCTGCAGTGGGCTGCCATAGGCTACAGTGAGTGGCCAGCAGCCAGCGTGAGCTGCCAAGAGCCGCGGTGAGCGGCCGTCCAGAGCCCGGCGACCCATCTGCCTCATCCGGGAGGAGTGCGATGATAGTGCCAACATGGGCCAGTGGGGCGGTGGCATCCACGGCTGGGCTGAGGAGCAAAGGGACAGCAGCTTGTCTGTTCCCCTCCCCCAATTCCCCAATTAAAAAAAAAAAAAAGAGAATACTATATAAATGTGATAAACTTTTTATTTTTATTTTTTGAGGGCAGTGTCACTGGCCCTCATATGTGGGACCCAACCGGGGCTGCTGGCTTCCCAAGCCTGTGATTAACCACCGCGCCACTCAGCCAGCCCTGTGATAAACCTTTTAATAAACTGTCTTTTCAAGTTTTTCATGCCACATGGATCCAGGTATTCTGATCTCTATAGTTCTGATCCCTTGGAAAACCCACCCCCCTCCTTCTAGAATGGCACGAGCCATTTTATGCTCTTGAAGAATCCCCTCAACCATCGGGCCCAGGCACTTCCCAGTGGCAATGAAGACAGGTGTGGACAAGAAAGGGGCTATTTCATAAACCTGACAAGCTCAGGGGGGCCACATGGCAGGCCTGACAAGCTCAGTGACCAAAAGTAACCACACAAGACAGTCTGATCACAAATTCCTAAGTGGGCAGTCACAGCAGGGAGTCATACCCCAGGCCTATCACTTCCTTAGCAAAGGACAATGTCTGCCTTAAGTGAGCCTGTCCAGTGTTCTTATACACCCAGGATAACGTACCTTTGATGTGTCAGAGCAATTTTTTGTTCCTACTCCTCAATGGCACACCGCTCGCTTGCTGGCCCGAGAGCACAAGACCAGCAGAGCACGAGATCAGAGAACCCCCCTGCTGTCTTGCTCCCTGCACACCACCTCTGTGTGCTGGAAATGTTAATTATTAACTTCCCTGTGCCCACCCATGCAAAAGGAATGTTTCTTCATTTTGCCTTTTATCCAACCCTAGAGATTTCCCCCTTTGGTTCTCCCACCTCCCTAATCAACCACCAGTGGATTTCATGCACCTGCCTTGCATCTTCTCCTTTGATTCTAACATATAAAAGAAGCTGCAAAACTGCCATTCTCGGGAGCATTCCTGGCATATGTTGTCAGTTTGGCTCAAATAAATTCATAAAAATTCTCTACAGGTTTGGACGTTCCTTTCGTCGACAAAGAAGAAAGAGCCTGTCTGTGCGGGGCCTTGGCCTGCCAGGGAGCCCTGAGTTGGTTTGCTGCTCATCAGCAATGGCCATGGCTGAGGTACAGAGCTCTGAGTAACAGCCCCCGGCAGGAGGCCTCAGGAGAAAAGTGCAGAGTCCGCAGTCACACCGTCTGACCAACCCTGCTCCTTGCACCCCATTCCTGGAGCCACTAATGAGCAGGCAACAGCTGCCATCAACGCAGGCAGTGGTGGGGAAGTTCCCTAAGCCTGCTCCTTTTCATGGCTCCTTGAAAAAGTAGGCTGAATTTAACTGTGGGACAGGCATGTGGCTGTTAAATTAAACCACACCTCGCATATTTGTTTTAATTTTACAAACGCATTTAATTCACACACTGCTTGTTACAGGTGAAGGATGGGGTCTCTTTCCATTTCAAAAAAAACCAAGAGCCGCGCTGGTCCTCAGCTAGCTGGGCTGCTGCTCCAGCACGCACACCATTCTTTGGCTTGGCTTCTTTTAGGCGAGTGTCCTGCCCTATGTATCTTTATTTTCCCTACTCCTAGCCCAGTGACTGTAACACTGTGAGAGATGAATGAATGAATGAATGATGCATTCCTGTAGTTTCCCCTTTAGCTCAAAGCCATCTACACACAGACACACAAATAAAGTTTAATGAATTTCTTTTATCAAGTAGCTACATTAGGATCATTCCTAAAATTCTAAGTACAGGTCTCACCACAATCTGGGATTATAATGACCATGAGCTCCCATATACTCATATTCATTCCCTACTATACAGGGAATACTAGTGAGTACTGGCTCATAGCAAGTATTTAACAAATATTGATTGAATGATGGAATTCAATATAAGATCCTATTAATAGCATCTTCCTAAGGTTACCTGGATTCCAGGGCCTTTGAGTCCTCCATCTTTGAGTCATATATCTGTATTAAATCCTGAGAATTTTCCACATTGAAATTCAGAAACTGCAGATCACTCTGTTGTTTTACATAAATCTGCCATAGATATTGATAAATCAATATAAAATATGACAATAAAACTAAATTGAGCCAACAATTTGGCACTTTTAAACACTAAAACAGTCAGATCAGATAGTGACTAGAGGAATGCGTTATACATTTTGGCTTTTATGTTTTCCTATGTCAGCACTGAGATTTGTTAGTGTAACTAATCTCCATAAACAAGACTCTATCTGCTAAGCTAAATACGATACACATTTAATGTAGTTAGGATTCCAAAAGTACCGTACACAAAATCAACAGACACACATTTTTCCTAATTTGAGGTTTGCTTACAAACATTTCCCACCTGACGGTACAAGAAGTATGACTGGGGACATACCTGTCTCAGATTATGCAGTTCTGCGTTTATACGTTCTTGCTTTGACTTTGCAATATCAAGTAGCTCATCTTTCCTTTTTTCTCTCTCTGCTATTAAAGATTAAAATATTTTTCATCAGCCAAGTCAACACAACCCTTTATTTTCGTCAATTTAATGCCCAGCTAATATTTTTTCGCCTCATTCCGGAATTTAAAAATTACAAAATGGATGGCTGGGAAGAGCCTAAATATGTGAGTCTGACTAGATCCTTCATCAAATTTGAAAAGTTGTGTAATACATTTAACGCTAAGTCAAAAAAGAATTCAAAATTGTATCAACTCTAGGATCACATTTCATGTGTATGTTTGTATACCTATGCATAGAAAAAGTCAGAGAGCAGGGCGACCAAAGTATTAAAACAGGTTAACTTTGGATACGGGGATTAATGACAATCATTTTCCTCTCTATTTTGGGGGGGGAGATTGATTTCCAAATCTCAAAAATTAATATGTATTACTTTAAATTTTATTTTTTTTCACATTACACAGGTAACTTATGAATGCATTTTAATTGTAAAAATCCAAACAACAAATTACCTTCATCAACAGAAAAAAACTAACATTATAAGGGACAAAAATCACTATTTTTACCAGTATGCAAATCAATCTAATATAACCTCACAATCTGGCCTTCCTATGTATTCTCACTGACCAAAGATCAAAGATACTTGTGCCTCTGAGGTAAAGAAACTGTATTTCCATTTTCAGAATGGCCCAGCACTCCTTTGAAGGCTTCCTATTTCTTGAAAACTCTTTTTTTCCTGACAGGTAATTAAGATTCAGAATTCTCTTTAATAAACGTAGTAAGTAATACACTCAATTTCTTAGTGCAAAGGTCAAAACAGAGACATATTCTTCTTAAACCTTCATTCTTTTACAAAGACCATAAATGTTTCACTGAAACATGGATACTTCATTATTTAATTAGAGTTGGAGTATAAGAAGTCAATATTTAAAAAACAGTTTCAGAATTTGGTAAATGAGAACCCACAGAAAGGAAAGAATCTAAGGTGCTATACGAGGACTTATTCCAGAAAAAATATTAATATGATGCTTAAGGAGAAATCATTTCATTCACATAGAAGTGAGAAATCAAGTAAACACTTCACTTAAAAACTCAGTATCTTGGACCAGCCGAGTGGCTCAGTTGGTTAAGAGCATGAGCTCTGAGCAACAGTGTCACCAGTTCAATTCCCACATGGGCCAGTGAGCTGCATCTGAGCTGAGCTGCTACTGAGCTGCCAACAGGTGGCAGGATGGCTCAGCTGGTGAGAGCACGTGCTCCTGACAACAAGGTTTCTGGTTCAACTCCCGCATGGGATGGTGGGCTACATCCACTCGCAACTAAGATTGAACACAGCACCTTGAGCTGAGTGGCTGCGAGCTGATGGGTGGCCACATGGCGACTGGACTTGGAGCTGAGCTAGCTACACCCTCCACAACTAGACTGAAGGACAACAACTTGGCTGTTTCCCTTCCCCAAATTCCCCAATAAAAATCTTCAAAACAAAGAAGAAAAACTCGGTATCTTTAATGGCATGGAAAGTGAAGAAGGAAGCCCCTTCCAAAGCGAAGCCAAAACAAAGCCTCTAAAAGCAAAGAAAGCAGAACTGAAAGGCGTCTACAGCCACAATAAAAAGAAGATCCACATCTTACCCACCTTCTGAAGGCCCAAGACACTGCAGCGCGAAGGCAGCCCAGATACCCTGCCTAGGAGAAACAAGCTTGGCCACTGTGCCATCCCTCAGTCCCCTGATTACCAGTCAGCCATGAAGAAGAGAGAAGACAATACACTGTGTTCACTGTGGATGGCAAACGGGCTGGAAAGAGGCTCCATGACATTGACGTGGCCAAGGTCAGTACCCTGATCGGGCCTGATGGAGAGAGAAGGCATATGTTCGCCTGGCTTCTGACTCTGATGCTTCGGATGTTGCCAACAAAATCGGCATCATCTACACTGAGTCCAGCTGGCTAATTCTAAACGAAATTTTTTCATTGTAAAACAAACAAAAAAAACCCTCAGTATCTTTAGAAGTTCAAACTAAATGTGTAAAATGACCTTCTAATTATATACATGAAATGCTTTGAAGTAAATCTGATGCAATCTGAATCAAAATTTACTACTTACATTGATAGCTTTTTCAAAAAATACCTTTTTCACATGTCATCTTTGTCATGGATGAAAAAGAATAAAGATATTTATTATCATCACTTTCCATCTGGAACATCACAAAAATCACTTAAGAACAAAGACATATGCTTTGCTGTGGACTGTAGTGTCTGCTGGGGGCCCCTGGGGACCAGGTAAAGAGTGAAGGAGTGCAAAACCACACACACACATACACACACACACACCACACACACACACACGAAGCACACTTTATGCTCAGCCCTCCCAACATGGGTCTGTAGCATCATTTTACTTTAAAGGTAATCCCTGCACACAAAATTGAGAATAGGAACAAAAGCACAGTGAAAGCCATGGCGCCAGGCTTAAACTATGACATCTTTTGTATTCAATTCTGAATTTATTTTTTTTGCACTAGATGAGTCAATGCCATAATAAAAGCATATCTATGTTGTGGACTTGCATTATTTATGTGGAGCTGCATTTAGTGGATGTGAATTCAATTATGTGCACAAGGAAAAAATAGAAAAGGAAGTGCGGCTACTTTAGCCGTGGAAGTGACGCTGATGGCGCATCTGTGACTGCCAGCTGGTGTCGGGCCCTCGCGCCTCTCATGCTAACGGCATGGTGACGTGCTGGCTGTATTCCTAGAGTTTAGATGTAATTGTTTTGGATACAGCATGGTCCCTACTCAAAAGACAACCCCTTTATCTGGCGTTCAAGAGTAATTTCAACTATATTTGAGCTTTGCCTTAATCTCTGACTTTAGAATGATCTACTGTCGCTTCAAAGGAAACTCCGCTGTAAATATGAACGTCTCCCTAGAGCAGATACCTTTCTGCGCGGCTAGGTAGAGCTGAGAGAGCAAGGTGGAGAGTCAAGGAAGACAAAGAGGTGAGGACCTCTGCTGACACCCCCCTGCCTGAGCAAGCAGCCTGAGAAAGGGCGTGGTGCAGAGGGCTCTGGGAGTCCGGACGCTGCCCAACTCTTAGACTGACTGGGAGACCTCAGGCAAGTCGCACAGTCTCACAAGGGCCACATTTACAGGAGGGTCAGGACCACAGAACTGTAAACTAGTGTCATCGTTTCATTTGCAAACTTCTTATAAGCAATATGGACCAACGAAAGGTGTCCCTAAGCCTATGTGAAGAACTTTGCTGTCAACAAGAGGAAATCAAGTTGTGAATTTAGAAGGTCATTTTTTAGACATCTTCCAAATTCAATTAAAATATGCTAGTTTTTAGCCATAGCACCTGACAGCATAGGATCGATCATTTTCAGGTTTAACTCACTTTTATCATTTAAACACACAAAACTTGCTTTGAGACAGCGGAAGGAGTAAAAAGATGTTTAAGAAATCAGCTTAGGAAATGGTAAAAATTATTTCACCAAATGGATTTATTACAGTATTATCTAACAAATCCCATATATTTTACCTACCAATACATAATAGGATGTATGAGTAAAAACCAGTGAAGCGAAAAAAAAAGAGGCTGGGGCCGACCGAGTGGGGCAGTGGTTAAGCGCTGGCTTGGGAAGCCAGCGGCCCCAGTTCAGGTCCCACATATGAGGGCCAGTGACACTGCCCTCAAAAAAAAAAAAAGAAAAGAAAAGAGGCTGTTAGAAGATCCTTTAAATTTTTTTTCCTTCCTCTGGCTTCCCACAGCATTTTATTCCTGGCATTTGTGTAGTTCTAAATTCCCCGGACCTATGAATTTTAGCACCTGGAACAGTGCCTGGCACACAAATGCTGATGCAAAGATTGTTTGAATTCAGCTCCGATGCTACTAATACATATACATATTTTCTATCTGTCCGTCTGTCCGTCTGTCTGTCTATCTATCTATCTATCTATCTATCTATCTATCTATCTATCTATCTTCTATCTATCTCTTTAGCAATAGGACACATTACTTTGCAACACAGCAATCCTAAAAATAATGTAAATAGTGGCCTCCAGTGGTAGAAATCCACATTTCCCCAATCTTTAAATACATGAATTCAAATGAAGAATTCCATTTTATTTGAAAAAATGTTAACAGAATGCTGCATTTTGCCCTTTAACTTATAGAAATGTATTCTCTTCCTATAAGGAAAGGCATTGAGGGTAGGTGTGAATAGACCCCAAAAATGTTCTTCTAATTTCTATTTGGAGCTTTACCTCCAAATCTATGATTTTCCTAACATAAACTACCAAAATGAAAGCCCAATAAAATCCTCTTGGCTGGCAGGGATGGAGATAAGATCTATATGCCAGTGATTCTTAGTGGAAAGTAGAGAAAGAAGAGGCTTTCACTAGTGGAAATTCTAAGATGCTGGGGTGGGCAGGAGAAGATAAAGTGTGGGAGAATATGGCCCCGGGTGTGGGGCAGAGTAGGTATGGAATTTTTATGTTTATCAGAAGGGGACCTAAGTTAAACCTTACTGATAAGCTTGCTTTTTTTTTTTTTTTTTTAGAGGGCAGTGTCACTGGCCCGCATATGTGGGATCCGAACCGGGGCCACTGGCGTCCCAAGCCAGCGCTTAACCACCACACCACTCGGCCAGCCCCTGATACGCTTGCTTTTAAATCATGAAAAATTCATCCCCAACATTATTATTTTAGGGTCATACTGATGTAACAAAACACATGAGTACTTTTCCAACTGTAATAATTACAGGTAATCTATTTGCAAAACAGGAAAAATGCTGAGTTGCTAATTTTTATATAGTATTTGCAAAAGTATAAACATCCTTCTTTCTTCAATTCATAAGATTCTTTCTTAATGAATTTTTAGTGAGAAGTATGGTTACGTACATACTCCATCTGGGAGGGTAGCTCCTCGTTTTACAGAAGAGGGAACAATTAATAGGGAGGCATAATAACAGCTTTAAAAAAATAATAATAAAATAAAATATCCTGCCTGGTCCCTCCCCATCCCTCAAGGGTGTTAAAAAAAATCTATATCCATATCCATATCCATATCCATATCTATTTATCTATATATATATATATATATAGAGAGAGAGAGAGAGAGAGAGAGAGAGAATTCCTTTAGCCTGTCATGGGAACTTTCTACTATGACAGAAAGTTTAAGTTACAAATATATAACTCTTTAATCATTTAAATTAATTATGTATCTTTACCAGTAAAAACCAATTCATCATGCAGGCAACTTTTCTCTTGCTTGAGGCGAATGATCTCTTCTCGTTGTTCATTATTTTCTGTTGTCTTTTCATTTAGATCCTCTTCACAAATAGAAGAAAAAAAAAGTCCTCAAATAAATACTGGCTCCTAGAACAGACACTCCGAATACCTCTTATGTCCTCAGCACCCCCTTCCAATGAATATGAAGTCCCGTGGAACCTACAGTCCAAATATGTCCCACATCCCACTTGTCACTGCATCCCTAGCAGTGACCTGGCCGAGGCTTCACGGTCTCTTGCCGACTGGTCTCCCTGCTGAAACCTGGCCTATGGTCCATAGAGCAATCAGGGCAATCTTCTGAAATCTGCCGGGGTCACCTCTCTGTAGAAGACCTCCCACTCCATTTCGGATGAAACCCAAACTCTGACCGTGAGCCCTGCAAGGCCTGGCCCTGCCTGTGACTCTCGCTCTTTTTCGTCCTGTTCCCTGACCATGTCCCAACCTCAGCACCCACCCTCGCGCTTTGCACTTGCTTTCCTTCTGCCAGGCAGACCCTTGGCCAGGTCTTCATGTGGCTGGTTCATCCTCACAGCCAAGTTTCTAATGTTCTCTCTGAAGACAGTTCAGTCCACCCCCAAAGATGAGTCTATTTCCCTCACTCTCTCATCCACTGGCCATTACCGTCTTTCATTTTTAAAAATTTTGTGAATAAATATTCAATTTATGAAATAAGGCATAAATATTGATAAACCAGACTTTTTACTTGAATACACAGCTTTCAATAAGCATTTATCGAATGCCTATAATGAACCCCGGGAGCTGTGCTATTAACTGTAAATCCCAAGAAGAGCAGACAAGAGTCCATCCCTGGTGTCAAGGGGCTTCCAGTATGATTATGGCAAAACCTACGATTTGCCACAAGTCAGGGCATCATAGAAACAAAACTGAACGTTTTAAGTTAAATCAGCCACAATAAACCTGCACAATTTCCACAGCAACGCGCTGCCTCATGAGGCACTCTATGACGGAGGAGGCATGCAGAATAAGTTCCGCCCGACCACGGCTCTGTTATTCTAAGGGAGCTCGGTCCACAGCGTGAGTCAGTCTTCGTGTCTGATGCGATGCCCATTTCTAAAATGTGATGCTATGGGTGTGGATTTCAGACCAAAATGATAGCTCCTCGGTGCAGCGGTTTACTCTGCCCCATCGTGGGGAACCCCCAGAGGAAAGCAGGCTGTCTCCATACCCTTCGTAGACAAATGTAAACCTTTACTCCATCACTTACACCCATATTCAGGCACGTAGCATTAACCTATTTGGTATATCTAGCCTTCATTTCATTATAAAACTTCAAGTAATACTACTCAGAAAGAAAGGAACCATGGAGTTACTGTGAAAATAGAAACGGAGAAGGCAAAGAAACTTTAAAAGCTAAAATATGCACCAAAAGCCACTCTGGTAGATTGTGTTGTTGTGGTAATTCCTCATCCCTCTGTGCATCCGTCCCACAAAGGGGCAGGGGATATTTCTCCACTGCTAGCCTTAGGACTGAGCCGTCTGACTTGCTTTGGCTAACAGAATGAGGGGGAAGCGATGGTATCAGGTCCTCACGTGTTTCTGCTCCTAATTTGCTGGCTTCCCCGTGGGAAGAAACGCCCAGCGTAGCCCACTGGTGAGGACACGAGACACACGAAGTGGAGCTGCCCAGGTGAGCAGTTCGATTCCCATTAGCTTCCAGGTACATGAGTTTGACAAAGGCTCATGGGTGCATGCCACTGAGAGATTGTCACCGAGTCTCACAAACCATGTATTAGCAATGCCTAACCGGCACAGCGAATGTAGAATTTTTAAAAAATATAATGCATTCTGTGGTTTCCCCAACTCTGTGATTTATCTTGTAACACAAAAATTGCAGCAGAATTCTATACACATGGAATGAACAATTTAGGGAGAACCTAAAGCCAGCAACAGACCAACTCTTAATCATAAGATTAACTGAACCCAAATGAAGAAGTATATTCCCAGGATAAAATGCTTAAATTTATGTTTCCTCCTTACCTTTCAGTTTGTTGATTTCAACCTTCAGTGCCTTCAATTTCTGCTTATAATCTTGCTTTTCTTTCACAATACAAGTCTCCACCATCTTGGCATCACGTAAGGCGTGCTCTAACAGCTTAAATTTACCCGAACAGTCTGCAATGTGATTGACTGCCTCGATAATATCTTTGTCCTAAAAACCAAGTTTGAAAAGTGTTATGAGATTTGTAAACTCCAATTAATCAGTACGAAAAGATGACATTTATTAGGATGTCACTGGGTGCCAGGTTTTGTTAACCACCTTTCACGTGTTAACTCATGGAACCTCCAGAGTAATTCTGTGTGTGTGGTGGGGGGCACTGTTGCTGTCCCACGTGACAGATGAGCCAATGGTAAATTGCCCAACTAGTTACACAGCTAGTTAGTGATGGAGCTCCCATCTGAATCTAGCCACTGGACCCAGGAACCACCATAGCTGGCTGTCTCAGGAAGCTTAGAACCAGAAATTCAAAAAATAAGAGCAAAAGGAGGCCTAGTGGCCCCTGAGGGAGCTTCCGCTCCGCATTACAGATCAATCCCATGGGCCCCACTCTTTTTCCCCTTCTTTTCAGCTGGTTGAAATGACAGACTCCAAGGCATTTTCCCAAACCTACCCAAATCAGAACCTCTTACTGATGAGATAGCTGTTTTAGTGACAAAAAAAGGGTATCTGATTGTTGAAAAGCAATTCAAACAATACGTAATAGTATAAAAAGAGTAAGTAATGATCTCTCCCTCCCCCACTCACATGGAATAATGATTATTAGTAGGTTTTACCCCTGCTTAAGGCAAGGCTTTCTGTTGCAGCATCACACGTGCATTCCTGAAAAACCTCACTGTCTGCACACCTCACACTAGGAGGGCTTATGGAGGAAAAAGGGTTGGGCAGACCATTCGGAAGGAAGCCGATGGAGCTTTGTGGGCAGCCCAGGAGCAAAACCCCCAGCAGTCCTATTAACCTACGAATAGAGTTTAGCAAATAGTAATGCAGATGCATCAGTTGGCTGGTCCTTTCAGCATCTTCATCGGTTCTCACAGCTTTGCCTGGGAGTTTGTTATGGATACCGTGGGCTTGCTGAAGCCACCAAGCTGGTCCCCACTTGACTAAAGACAATTCTGTAGCTTTGAATGTTTTCTCTTTAATTTTAAGAAAGCTTGCCCCTGGGGCCGGCCGAGCGGCTCAGTTGGTTAAGAGCTCGCTCAAGAGTGCGAGAGAGTTCTGAGCAACAGCAGTTCGATGCCCAGCCTGAGCTGAGCTTCCGCTGAGCTGCCAACAGGTAGTAGGATGGCTCAGCTAAAAAACAAACAAACAAACAAACAAACAAACAAACCAAAACAGAAACAAGCAATCTGACTGCCAGTGGCCTTATGAGGTCCAACAGGGGATTCCTCAGGAGGAAACAAGTTAATCTGGGCACGTGAGAATAAGGAGCTTTGGAGACAGAGACCAAAAGTGGAGTCCTGCCTCCTCTCCCAGTGCCTTGGGGACATCATTTGAAACTTGTTTCCCTGATTTCTAAACTGAGAACTTAAAAAGAGAGAGAGAGACAGAGAGAGACAGAGAGACAGAGCGCACAACACTGGTAGTCCTACCTACCTGGGCTGCTATGGGACCTAAGTAAGATAATGCACGTGGCCATAGAAGCTGCAAAGTTACCCTGGCGAGTGGAGGTAGTACTTGTAATTACCTTTAGCTTTATCATCGTAGTGAGAGCCTGTTCTCGAGCCTGTAACTGTCCCACTTGAGCAGAAAGTTCCACTAACGTGTTGCTGAGATTTGCGTTTCTAGCCTACAAGGGAAGAACACATAAATTCTAATTTACGAGTCACTAAAAGCCACTAAAAGCGTTCATTACTATCACCAGCCACAATCTGGGCTCACGCTTCTGTTCTCTCTTTGTTTACCTTCTTTAGTGACAAAGCAGGCTAAGTAAGCCGTCATCAAAAAGCAATACAAATATTTATTTCTCTATTACCTCTAGCATCCTCTCAATACTTGTGTTTTCCCTAGTGGATTATACTGGTTATGTTTATAAACACGTCTACTTCCTAATATTTTTTTATGTAGAATTCTAGGTTGGCAAGAAAGAAGGAAATGAATAAATAAACGAAAACTGGGTTAGTAATGGATTTTCTTTGCTGAAATTAAGTAGCATTAGTAAACTTCTGTGCATTTTTTTTTATCCTGTGTTAAAGGAATTTCATATTGGGATAGTCCCACTTCGCAGATTTTTTTAAAACCATAGAACAATATCTGATAGAATTATTGCATACATGATGTATTTGTTAGTTAGAAAAAAGAATAATCAGGCTTTTTAAAAAGTATTTTCATGGAATACATATTATTAAGTGAAAGAAGCCAATCTGAAAAGGCTACATACTATATAATTCTAACTATATGACTTTCTGGAAAAGGCAAAACTACAGAGACAGAAAAGGAATCAGTGGTTGCCAGGGGTTGTGGGGGGAAGGGATGGAGCACAGTGGATTTTTAGGGGGTACAGTATCATACTCTGCATGATACTACAATGGTGATTACATGTCATTATACAGTTGTCTAAACCCACAGAATGTACAGCACCAAGAGTGAACCCTAAACTATGGACTTTGGTGTGTCAATAATGTGTCAGTACAGACTCACTGACTGTAACATACGTGCAGAATGGCCACAATGTAGGAGGTTGTGTGTGAGTGTGTGTGTGGGGGCGGGTGTGGGGAAGGAGTGGGGGGCTGGGACTATATGAGGAATCTCTGTATGTTCCATTCTACAACTACTCTAAAAAGTAAAGCTCATTAATTAAAAAAAAATTCCTGTTATAGACTGAATTGCACCCCCCTCCAAATGCATAAGCCCTAACCCCAATGTGATGGTGTTTGGAGATGGGCCTTTGAGAGACAATCAGGTTTAGGTGAAGTCATGAGTGGGGCCTTCATAACCGGGTTAGTATCCCTACAAGAAAAGATAGCAGAGAACTTGCTCACTCTGTCCCCATCACTCGAGGACACAGCAAGAAGGTGGCTGTCTATAAGCCAAGAAGAGAGCCCTCACCAGAAACCAACCATGCTGACACCCTGATCTTGGACTGCCAGCCTCCAGAACTGTAAGGATAGAAATTCCTGTTGTTTCAACCACCCAGCCTATGGTACTTTGTTATGGCAGCCCAAGCTGACTAATATACTTCCAGTTTTTAATTCAACATATCAATAGATTCTAGAATAGTTTTTTTACTTGTTTTATAGCTAGAAACTGTCTAGAATAGTAATCTGAAAAAAGAAAAATGGCATAAAATAACATCTATATTATTATTATGAATTATTAAGGCTCATTATATTACTAAGATCTACACTGAATATCATTATGAAACAAGAAGAATATGAAGGATATAACAAGTGCAAACAGACAAAAAAATAACATCTTTCTCTCTGTGCCTCTTATAAAGTGTGAGCTCAAAAAATATCCAATGACTGACCAGTTAGAACTAAAAACTGAAAAATCAGTCTTACAGATTTTATTCCTAGTATCCCACTAACATTTATCATATCAGATAAGACACAAATCTTTAGAAACCATAATCTGAAGCTGTCAAAACTCGATGATACTGATCTCAGACTTTGAGAAAGGCTTTCTAAAATGACCCATTGTTGATAAAATGGTAGATGCTGCTAAACTAAATAGCCAACACATTCTGTGCAGCTAAGCAAAGCAGTATGAAACTACGATGATAGAGGATGGATATATTTTCACACACCTGCATGCACTTTTAATGGAAACATTGAAATCTAATTTTTCAATAACTGAAACACAAACAGAATTCGGGCTAGCGAAGCTTATCACAAAATAAAACCAACCTCAAGGTCTTCAGCGAGGAGAGAAGAATGGGTTGCCTTTTGAGCCATTTCCTGCAGCTGTAGTTGAGTCTTCTGAAGAGCCGTTTGGCATTCGGTTTGATTAGACTCAAGGGTTTTTACCTTCTTCGTGAGTGACCTGATAATTTCGGTTCTTTTGTGCAGTTCACCTGAGGGAAATTTCAGCACCTTATTTGTGGTCAGATCTGAAGCTTAAAATGCATTATTTTCCAACATACAGTTAAAAACGAAGTGTGCTAAAGAATTTTTAAAAAGATCACTCTTTTCAAAGTTTTATTATAAATGTATGAGGCCCGCTGGATGTCACTTCCTGAACATAATCTCTCCAGGTCCCACTTTCCCAACCACTCTCCCAATCTTAATAATTTCCTTGCTTTTTATTATACTTTTGCCACCTGTGACCACATCCCTAAAAATATAGTTTCATTTGAATCATGTATACACGGAATTATACTCGATGAATTCTTCTATTTGCTTTTTCCATTTGAGATTATGCTTCCGAGGTTTATCCATGTGGTTGTATATAACCCGTGTCCGTGCACTTTTCACTGCTCCGTAATGTCCCACTATATGATTGCACCAAAATTCGTTTATCCATCCTGCTATTGATGGTCACTTGGGCTGTTTCCGCTTTGCAGTTACAGTGAACACTGTTGCTCTGAATATCCTTGTGCACGCATCTGGGTGCATTTTTGCAAGACTTTCTCTAGAGCCTTGCTACTCAAATGAGGTTTGGACCAGCAGCATTGAGGCCACCTGGGAACTTGTTAGAAATGTAAGCTCTCAGGCCCCCAACCTACTGTATTAGAATGTCCATATTAACAAGCTCCTTAGGTCATTCCTGTGTAACTGAAGTGGAAACGCCGGGCCATAGACATATCTTCAGCTTTACTAGATACTGTAAAATGATTTTCCAAAGTGGTTGTACCAACCGCTCCCACTGGCAGTAAAGGAGCCTTCCCCTGGCTCCACGCCTTCCCCAATACCCGGTTGTTTCTGCCAATCTGGTAAGTGTAAACTGTTACCTCATTATGGTTTAAATTTTCACTTCCCTAATTACTAATGAGAATGAGAACCTTATATATTTATTGGCCATTCAGTTTTCCATGAAATGCCTATTCAAGTTTCTTGCTTATTTTAAAACCAGATACTGATAGCTATATATATAATGTCATCTTTGTTCTTGAACATATTTAAGATTTTACATGTTATAGTACATCTAATGTGCCACCATAGTAAACAGTGTGTTTATGTCATATATGTGTGGGTGTTGTTAAGGCAAAACCAGATGAGCCTCAAAGAAATGGAAAAATTATGCATATTTAGACTGTCTGGTTTACAGGGTTTTTTTTTTTTTTGTATAATGTAACTTAAAAAGAAGGTGCTACATGATTACCTTTCTATCAAACAGATCTAGTATTTGCCCCTCTAACACATTCCAGTATTAATCGAACATTCGGACTTTAGGGCAGCACTCAAGGAATGACAGAATTAAAACAGGAAACAAAAGAAAATCTTTGCAAGCCACTTTTGAGGCTGCTATCATTTTATTCTGTTTTTTTTTTTTTTTTGAGGGCAATGTCACTGGCCCTCATATGTGGGACCAAACCGGGGCCACTGGCTTCCCAAGCCAGCGCTTAACCACTGCGCCATTCGGCCGGCCCAAGGCTGCTATCATTTTAAAAGATGACCATTTTAGGGGCCAGATGAGTGGCTCAGCTGGTTAAGAGTGTAAGCTCTGAGCAATAGGGTCGCCGGTTCAATTCCCACATGGGCCAGTGAGCTGCGACCAAGCTGAGCTGCCGCTGAGCTGCCAACAGGTGGCAGGATGGCTTAGCTGGTGAGAGCACGTGCTCCTGACAAGGTTTCCCCGATCGACTCCCGCATGGGATGGTGGGCTATGCCCATCTGCAACTAAGACTGAACATGGCACCTTGAGCTGAGTGGCAGCGAGCTGCTGATGGGCAGCCGGATGGCAACTGGACCTGGAGCTGAGCTAGCTGTGCCCTCCACAACTAAGATTGAAGGACAACAACTTGGCTGTTTCCCTTCCCCAACTCCCCAACACTGTTCTCCTTCCCCAATCACTCAACAGTGTTCCCTTTCCCCAATTCCCCAATAAAATCTTTTTTTTTTTCAAATGACCGTTTTAGGTACTTATGATCAATTTCAGTGTCAAGAGTTTAAAACCTTTGAGTCAGCTCAAGAGAAAAGGCTAGTCCCATGGCATCTTTATCCACATTCTAGCTCAAGGCTCATTTCCTAAAGACTCCCTCTAGACGCTTCGTGTTAACAGATCTCCACCAGCACTCTCTACCCTTCAGTACTTGGCTTGCCCGACCTGAGTTCACCTCGCGCGTGTTCATAAAGCCTTCCTATTTTCAATGACACCAGGGCAGCAGACACTGTGTTGAGATAGTCCTCCTTCTCTGCCGTCCTGTGAACACTTCTAATGTGTTAGCCTACAGACGTGCCTAACAGATGCTGTGGGTCGCATTTCTGACCTTCTAATTTGCTGCAGCGCTCTTCCAAAGTCAACACTTTCTGCCGATCCTCTTCCCATGAAAGCAGCTGTCTCTGGTGTACCGCGACCATATCATTGAGCTCCTTGTCGCGGTCTTTTAACTCTCCAATGAGCAGCTGCAGCTCTTTCCGTTGCTTCGCGATGGTGGAAATCTCAACTTCTGACCCGATGTTCTAATCATAGAAAGGGGTTTCTCATTAAAACAAAGCTACTCGATAATATAAATCAGCCAAAGCGTACTTTCCAAATAATTATATCTTCTTTAGTTGCCAACTCAGGGTACTTAATGTTTATTCACTGTTTATAACATGGCATCAAAATTATGTGTATCTAAAACAAGCTCACACCTACTGCGCACTCTGTCTCTGTCATTTTCTGCCCTACTGTTCTGCCCCACTCCTAAAAAGTGGGACCATCTATGAAACCTCCACTGGCTAATCACAAATGAACTCATTCTGCATTTTTTGTCTTTGCTGTCCACCCTCCCTTGTGTCAATCAACAATATTACCTCTCACCTTGCCCCAGCAATTCTGGAGTAGTCAAGCAAGGGAAACATGGAAATAATTACTGTTTAAATGGAAATAATTCTCATAACATCTAGCATATCTACATACACTCAGTCTACCAAGAACAATGCAATATTGGGACTCAACATATTTATTGAAAAACAGATTTTGTAAAGGAAAAATTTCAAACACACAGAAGACCAGAGAACAGCACAATAAACTCCCATCCGCTCAGTACCCAGGTCCTGCCATTATCAAGATTTTGACTCCTCTGTTTCACTTTTCTTTTTTGGTCGTTGTTATTGATAAAAAATGCATTTCACTCTTACATACTTCGGTGTGCATCTCTAAAACTGAACATTTTTATGTAACCATGATGCCATTTTCATACCTACCCAAATTATCTACAATAATTCCTTTCAAGTATACATCATTTGAAAGTCTAGTGCAGAGAAGTTGGTCTGATGTAAGTGTGAATCCAGAATTAGCCACTTAGTGCCTCTATAGCGTGGGCAAGTTACTCAACTTCTCTAAGCATTAGCTTCCTCACCTGTAAAATGGTAAAGCACTGTGACTTCTTAAGAGTTGTGTGGATCACCCAAGATAAACTATCAAACACGTCATTGTACTTGGCACATAGTAGGCACTCAGCAAACATTAACATTATTAAGATTTCTAAGTCACATCTCAAAATAGGATACTGTCCGCATCAATGAAATAAAGATCTAAACGCGTTACTTTTTTTTTTTTTTTTTTTTTTTTTTTTTTTTTTTTGAGGGCAGTGTCACTGGCCCTCATACGTGGGACCCGAACCGGGGCCGCTGGCTTCGCAAGCCAGCACTCAACCACTGCGCCACTCGGCCGGCCCCCTAAACGCGTTCCTTTTAAAGAATTCTATGTTATAGGCAGCATTTTAAAGTTTGCCACAGGCCCAGGTACATCCTTCCTGCTTTTTGAAAAATAGGATTTGTAAGCAAATAATAATAAAGAATGAATGACAGTTACTCACTAGTAACTAAACACAGAAAATGGAATTTGGAGTCAAGGGATTCCAAATCTCAAGACTTGAATTCCGGTCTGTGGTAAGCCATTCATTCATTCATTCATTCACTCATTCATTCAACAAATACGTACTGAGCACCAAAAGGCTGGGGACACAGCAAAGCCCGCCCGGGGAAGGAGTGTATATTCCTAGCATCGGAAAAGAGGCAATAGGCCAACTACACAAAAAAGTTCATCTCATCGTGTGCGGCTAAATGCAAACCTCGGGCAAGTTCACGTTCAAGGCTTTTCGGCCAAACGGGAGGTGTGAGTGCCGCTCCTCCACGAGCCGGTTGCCGTGGAGTACACTGAGGGAGCGAGGGCGCGCAGAGACAAGCAGCTCCACCGATGCCCACCGTTATCGCCAAAAAGGAGGCGGCTGGTCCCCGCCACTCGTCCTGGCGCCTGGGCTGAGTGTCAAGTCTTTACCCAGGTGAGGCGAGGGATGCGACGCTCCGGTTTTCCTCGATGGCCTGTGTGTCGTTTTCAGTGTTAGGCAGAGAGCGTGCCTTCACCACCACCCGAGCTCGGCCAAAACGCGCGTTGCGCCCCGAGGTTTGCCTTCCTCTCGCACCTGGCAAACAGCGAGCCCGCGGGGCCGCTCACCTGGCGCCCGACGAGCAAGGTCGTCGACGGGATCATAGGTGTTTCCTCCGCCCCGGAGAGAGTCGCTGAGCGCAGCGTCACCTTAGAAACGCCATCGGCGCGCCTGCCGCGCCCCGGAGCCCCGCGCCCTCTGCCGGCCCGAGCGAGCCCGCCCAAACCGCCTGCCGGAGGGGCTCGTGCAGGCCCACCCCGACCCAGGTCGCCCCGGGGCCGCCCCGCTCTCGCGACGCCTCCGCAGCCCTGGGCGCTCCCGAACGGTTTGACCGAGAATGTAAGCTCCATTACCCACGGGCCGCCAAGAGCCGGTGTGTTAGGCGTCCCGAGTGAACGATGGAGCAAATTAAGGGCTCTTTCTGTCCCCATCACCCTGGGTAATGGCATTCACTTATTTCCCTACTGAAGGGTGAGCTCAGTCTTAACTGCTGTGTATCGAACAGTGCCTGGCATTCAGAGGAATAAACAGCTGGAGGCGGACTCGTCCTGGGAGTTGCTGGTTTCTGGCCATCCTAGCAGACAGCTCTAAATTGTCAGATGAACTCGATGTGGCTCTTGAGTAGCAATGAAAACCTTGGAACTTAATCATGACAAAATGTACCCCATTCTGGGCTGAACCTGAGCTTTTCCACGTGTTGTTTCATTGTCACCCACTCTTCCCCGTTTACTCTTCATGCTGTATAGGAACTGGACTATGAAGAAACAAGACCACATTTAACTCCTGGTCACCCACCCCCTACTGCTTAACCCACAAGATGGCATTACCAGCAAGGCAAGTCCAGTCCTATAGTATTTCAACTTTACTTTTTGGTTGACCATGAATTAGCAAAACATGTCCTTGTGTTCATAAAATCTGAAAATGGAAAAAAATTAAAATGTCTTGCTTTCAAGCCTTACTGATTTGGGTAACATGTGCCTCCTTGGGATAGGCTTGTTTTGTGAAACCAGCAAGACACCACCATAAAATTTCAAGTCAAGAAAGCAAATTCTGACTGGGTGTTACAAGCAGCTATCAGTAGAAGGCTAGGTAGTTAAGTCTTGGTGATGTAATGAGAGGTCAAAAGGAATATGGGTCAATGTCAATTTTCTACCTGGGGAACATTTTCATTCAAATGCTTTCAAATTTCACCATGTAAGATTTGGGATTCTTTTTAGGAAGCCCTAGGATGCCATTGTTCATAAGGCAACCTCATGCCACTCACTCACTGTAAAAGTATTAGTGCGAAAAATACTAAGAAACGAGGCTCATCTTATGCGATTATGGTTGGTAAATACTAATTGAACGTGGCAAGTGTTGACTAGTTGCAAATAAAAAAACTCAATATTTTAAGTTCATTCCCACAGGTATTCTTTAAAACAGGAAAAACCTTTAAAGAGAAGATCTAGCATTTTTATTTTTTAAATTTTTTTTAGAGGGCAATATCACTGGCCCTCACACGTGGGATCCGAACCAGGGCCACTGGCATCCCAAGCCAGCTCCTAAACACTGCGCATCTCGGCCGGCCCAACATATTGCTTTTTTGAATGATGTTTTATGAAAGCTATAAGAATTATGCTGCATCTGATTTCACACTCAGCCTAATTCAAACTGACGAGCTAAATGAACTTATTCCAGTCTCCCTACCTTATTTCCTAAATAAAGGAATTTAGTAAGAAACGAAGACAGGATCTAAAAGGTAAACTTCATCTTTAAAATAGTAATTTATCAACTTTTTAAACTAACGGTGAGAAAGCTACCATGGCTTATATCTTAAGTAACAGCTGATTTATGGAGGCTGCTATGTAATAACTAAAAAAGAAATTTAAAATCACTTTTAGCACCTAATTTTTAAATGAAGTACACATCAAAACTGTATTTGCATTTGCAGTTGCCAGCTTAATCATGGCAAATCTCTTATACATATTATGAGATAAGGTTGTTTTACGGTTATTCTTTCTGCTACAATAAAAATACTAGACTGAAAACATTCCAAAATACACATGTAATGAGTGTATGAAAGTGAATCCTAGTCCTAGTAGTACATTTCAGTAGGATATTAAACTATGCTGCATTTTAAATTCAGGTGAAAGAAAAAGATTCACACATGTTATACACAAGGACAATTTTAATTCTGCATTTTCCTGCAGGAACAGCCACTGCTGGCCGTGTATGGATTGGAACTACGTTTACCAGGAACTGTAAACATTCAGAGCCTTCGCATAAAGTCACATGTGTTGCTACAGGCACACAGACAACTTCCAGCACCAACAGCATACATAACACATACCAAATGGTCTTGATGGATAAATTTGCTTCATCAGATCATCCTATTTAGTAAAATTCAGTTGATGCAGAATTTCATTTTTTTAATTTGCATCTTTACTGCACAGTCTAAGATTTTAATTATTTTCTAAAAACCACTCATTCATTCAAGATTATAATTTGCATGGCAATAAACAATGGGTTCTAAATTTCTTAAACGTGTCTATAGCAATTAAAATACCATTTTTCTTTTCAATTTGTAGCACCTGTCTTAAGACCTTTATAAAAACAAAGTTTAAGTTCATTTAGTGCATTCATTAAAATCATCACTTTCTCTTGTGACAAAAATGTTTCAATTGCAATTTCCCAGACACTGTATTGAACATGGGTTTATATCATTTTCAAGTGGTTAGCAGAATTTTACTCACATAATTTATAGCCAGAACAAGAAGTCTCAGCTTGTGAACGGCCTTCCACTCGAAACAATGAGGATCATAATGCATAAAATGGATTTAACATGATTGTTTCCAAGTGTTCTTGGAAAATATTTTAAAAGACATTCATAATAATCTACAATATGATGCACCATCATTTCTTTAACCATCTCCCAATTGTTTGTTTACATCATTTGTAATGTTTTATGAGTAACAACATGATGAACATCAGAGTTATCTTTAGGATAATGTGAAAGGAGTGGCTTACTGGGTCAAACAGTGCAGATGGTTTTAAGGCTTTTAATATACTTTATCAAGTAATCTGCAGAAGAGCTTGAATAACTCCTACCAACAGTACATTAACGTGCCACAGTGCGGACATCGTTGTGAAACCATTTCAACCACAAATCTGTCAGATGCTCAAGCATCCCCAAACTATCGGACCAAAGCAGCAAGAAGATAGTTACTACCGGTGATGAGGCCAAATTCAAATTCTTTAAAATATTACTCAGCTTTGTATCACGATTTGATTAAATTATGACCATTTAAAAATAATCAACAGGTAAACTTTCCACAAAAAGTCTAGTGTTTTTCCAAAAATAAGAAGTTACAAAGACAGAAAAAGAGAAGTCAGTACCAAGTGACCAAAAATGTTTATTTGACTAAATTCTATTTCATGCATAAGCATGACAGTCTCCCCTGTTCATTAGACTTTGGCAATAAAAAAAAACAAGCAGCCTTGTATAGAACAGTGACAATGCCAAGGGCGAGAGTAGTCTACAGTTTTACTGTAGGATAAATATATATTTTTTTTCCAAAAGGCCTCTCCCTTTGGCCATATCAACTCTCAGTTCAGATCATTAAATACAGACAAATTTTCAAAATCACTTCTTCACTTCACCGAGATCTTCGATGCTATCATCATCTACCTATAAAACACAAATAATCACATGAGTTGTAGTATCAAACAATACAGAAGCAACTTGCTTTAAAAACTTAATTCTACAGATGCATATGTCCCATATACTCACCTCTGGCCATTTTTCCTGAATGACATCAATTATGTCATCTGTAAAGTCTCCCTGAATGATGATTTCATCCTCCCCTGTGACTGAGGCACCACAGGAGAATTTCTGAGCAAAAAATCTTTGTGCTTCTTTAAGATCAATTTCTGTTATTTTTAAAAAAGAAACAGCAAGACTATAATTGGAATTGTATGTCAGTGATATTTTTTTCATTTTGAAATTTAATCTGCATTTTTATTTCAAAATTCCTTTCAGAGCAGTAATTACAAACTACCACAGACAGTGGTCTTCACAATTCGACTTATATTTTCAGTATCAAATACAATCTCAGTACATAAAAATAGCATCAGCCATACTGTTCATTAATTTCTACATTAAGACCAAAAAAAAAAATTCCAGGAACACATTAATTCCAACACTACATATAGACTTTCAAGTATAATGAAGCTCTTTTGTTTATCCCTTTTTACAAAAGAATAATTCACAGCAGAGAAACAAACCCAAAATCTATACTGTAGTCCAGTGATTGTTTTTCAATCTGTGTTGTCACATGAAGGGACCGTGGTTTATAGTTTCACTCTTCACTCAGGGCCCCCAGGAATGGAAGGGGCTCTGATGCGGACATGCTGCCACCACCCACCTTCCCTCACTCTCTAAGATTGTCATTCCCAGAGGGGATGAGCCATTCTTTGCCACCAAGCCCGCAGGGACAGGGGAGAAGCACCAGTAAGCCTCTAAGGGAACCCTGTCTAGCCCCACTCATTCTACAAAGACTGTGCCCAAGCAGGAATTCTGGAAAGGAAAAAGTTAAACCAGTCCCCTATGCAAAACTTTTAAATTTCTTCAAAATTTGATTCTAAAGCTATAGTGAAAAATACAAAATCTCACTATCTTCTTAGCAAAAAATAGACCTGTGAAATTTTCATGATACCAGATTAAAATAGGGGGAGAATGAGAGAGAGAAAATAGTTCACACCTTTTACACATACTTAAGCTTAAACTCACCAAAAGTCGCAAGGCCACACACTCTTGTTACGTATTTCTTCTTTGCTCTGGGAATTTTGGCTATCGTAACCTTTTGTGGTACAGTCTTCTTTTTTTGTTTTATTTGACCCCTTCCACCTTTATTTATTAAGAAAGAGCTCAGCATTAATTATTTTGCTTTTAACATAAATAATGAGAATACTCTCCTTAAATTTGTTAATTTTGAAAAGTAGCAAATATTGATTTCTGAAGTTTTTCTAATCCAAAATTAATAAACACATGCATGAATCTGCATTCAATAAATATTTATAATGTGCCAAACATGTGCTAAGGGCTGAGGACACAAAGATAAACAGAAAAGAACAGAGTCCCTGCCCTCTAGGGCCCCTCAGTCTGCTGAAGGGAGACGAAGCAAGTTATAAATTACTGTGACCTGACATACACTAGACAAGGACCCATGATCGGGCACTATCACAGCTGTGCAGAGAAATGGCTTCCTCCGCTTCTCAAGGACAGAAGAGGGTCCTAGAGGGAGTGGCATCTAAGCTCTTGCAGAATAAGGTGAAGGGAAAAGGGCTGGAGAGGTTTAAGAAAGGACATCCCAGGAAAAGGGGACAAGTTCAGAGACAAGAAAAAGCATCCTATGTGAGAACTACACTTGTCTGGTGAAGGAAGCTTAGGTATACATAGTAGATGAAGCCGGAAAAGCAAAAGACTATATATCAGTGATTAAAGAACTAGAACATCAAGCTTTGCTGTTTGATTTTCTATTGAAGAAGAGAAGCCATTGAATGACTATACAGGAGTGAAATAACCAGCTTTATGTTTTATCAAGATGACTCTTGTGGAAGTGTGTAGGTGGGTCTGTGAAGATTTAAGACTGACAGAGGCCACTGGGAAGACTCCTACGTTAGTTCAGGCAGAAATTAATCAGAATCTAAACCAAACGAGTGGCACAGTCATGGTCACTAGGCAGAGAATAATGAGAGTAAGGAGGAGAAATAACAGAATTTAGAGCTGATAAAAAGGGGCAGAAAGAGAACCTAAGATGGGTCTCAGGTTTCTGGCTCAGATGGCTGGATAAACTGAGCTGTCATTAACCAAACAGGGAAAACCAAAGATGTAGATTTGGGACTTAGTTTGTTTGAGGTGCCCATTTCCGGTCCGGAGCTGCAGGCCAGGACTAGAGACCCAGATTTGGGGATTGTTAAGTAAGGAGTGGGGGCAAGAGTTAGGGACGTGGAAGAACCACCGAGGGAGAACATGCAGAGTGAGATGGTCAGGGGCCGAGGGCTGAATCCTGGGAACCCCAGCTGTGAATGGACAGAAGGGAAGAGGATCCTGCGCAGCAGACAGAGGAGGAGGGACGGAGCGGAAAGAATGCCGCAGAAATGAGGGAGTAGAGGACTTCAAGGAGGGGACTTGGGTAGCAATTCCCGAGCCACTGGTGCCCCTTTCAGAGGAGGCTCAGGGGCGTCAAGGTCAGGTCAGGACAGGACAGTGACGTGAACAGAGAACGACAGAATAGGGGAGCCGGGGGATAAGCAAAGGAAGACATGGGCTCTTGGGGAATTATTACTATTTTTTAGATGCAAAGTCCTGAAAATATTTATAAGCTAATTTTAGTCACAGGGAAGAAAATTCAGGAAGAAAAAACAGGTGGGGACAGGGGTCAGTTTTAGGAGGACAGACAGGCATATGCAACAGCTGTGTGAAAAAAAAATTCAACCGTCAGAGGTAATGCGAGAATAAAATCTTATATAAATGTCCTCATTCTAAATAGAATACACAGGTATTTTAGTAAGATAACAAATTTTTCAAATCATACACAAGTTGGCTGGTTGCCTTTTACATGCATACATGGCAAATAAAGCATGTTTCCTTATGTCTAATTTAATTTACTGATGAACAAATCATCCCACATCCAACCACCCTGAGAATATGATTGTCATCCCTCTGGGTGACACACAGGTGGAATTACAGTAACAGGTAGATGTTATTCACTTTTGGAATGCTTTCATTACTTATTTCTTCTGGCAGAAGGAAGGTAGGTTTCTGTACATCAAATCATGAATTTAGGTCTCACCTCTCTTTTGTTTTTTCTTCTCTTCCTCTTCCCCTGCTGTTCCTTGACCCTCGCTAATTCCAGCTTCTTGTTTGGGTGAATTTTCTACAGGTAAAAACGAAATCCAAAACCATTAACATCGCTTCCTACTAACGTTAAAATATCACCTTGGAGCAGCCTGATACACAAATTAGGCAGTTTAACAGCTGAGCATGACATTTAAAAAACAAATGATCACATTGCTAGATTCTTATCAAGGTCTGAAGTCATTATGGTAAATGTATGGTGACAGAAGGCAAAACAAAGTCTTGGATATGTGAGGATTATGATTTTTTTCAGCCACACGAAAGGACTCTGCAGGAGTATTTAGCATCTAAACATACTACCGTATTTTGCGATGTATAATGTGTACCGACATTTTTGGCCCAAACTTTCAGGGGAAAAAAATCTTTCATTTTAATTTTTTAATTCAAATTTTTGTTTACATATAGGTACTTGTTTTTTGTATTATGAAGGAATTTTAGCATTTTTTAAACATATTATGGTACAAATTTTATGTAACAAATAATTACAAAACACAAGAACAGATAGATACAAAGTACAAGACATTTATGTACTGGTAACAAAGGCCAAGAACTCTTCCTCGCTGCCAATTCGCCCTAAGTTCAACAAAACTGATTATCGTTATTCCAGGGTATTATTTTGCATACGGATATCGTTACTGATTTCAGAGTTACACTTTTAACTCATAAGCATAAATAAAAGAATTAAAAACATTTATATAGATATGGAAATTAGTACTACCCATGTATAACGTACATCCTTATTTTTCCCTCACAAATTTGGGCAAAAAAGTACACATTATACACGGCAAATTACAGTAATCTTGTTACCAGGAAGTCTGGTCCAGAATAAGAAGAGGTTCCCAGACCCTCCTCCTCCTCAAGTCCCATCCTTCTCAGGGCCAACCATACAGACAGGACTGTAACACCAGACTTGAGGGTTCCCATTCAACCACTGACAGTGCCTGTAGCTGCTCTCCCAAAAGGCCTTATCAGGTTTCAAGGGTTGTGCCTCATGGAAACAATCTGAAATCAAAGCAGCAAATAGCAGGATAACATTGGGTATATCTGATAGTCCTGGCAGCCCAGGCTTTCCCTTGCTCCTGCGACTGCCTTCATTTTTACCAATCTTGTAAGAGAAGCCCTCAACTTCAACAAATCGGGGCAATCTATTCTCTGCAGTCAAGGTTCCTTACCGCTGGCAACCGCTCCACTCTAGCTGCTTGGCCCAAGACCCTACGTAGCCCTTTTCTCACATCCCAAATGCAGCACAGCGGAAAACCGTCAGCTCCATCTTCAATATACCTAGAATCTGACCACTTTTCACCACTTCCACTACCATTCTGGTCCAGGTTGTTGTCATCACCTGAACAGGTTACTGCAGGAGCCTCCTATCTGGTCAGCCTGCTCTGCTGCCTCTGCCCCGCTTCAGTCTATTTCTAACACAGCCAAAGACATGCTGTTGAAATAAAGTCAGACCTTCTCTCTCCTCTGCTCAAACCCCTCCAAAAGCTCCTCTCACTCAGAGTCAAGTCCAGACATGACCTTACCGATGTGGTCCCCCACTGCTTCTCTGACCTCATCTCCTACCCTTCTCCTCCTCCTCTGTTAAGTTTAAAGCAGAAAGGCCTCCTCGCTGTTTCCTGAATATGCTGCTACGCTCTTGCCTCAGGGCCTTTGCACTGGCAATGTTATCCGCCTGGAATAACGTTCTCCCAGGTTTCCAAAGGGCTCACTCCTTAACTTCCTTCAGGTCTTTGTTCAAATGCCATCTTTTCAGAAAAATCTTTCTGGGCCACTACCTAATATTTCAAATTCCCTCCCCAATAATTCTTATCTGCCCCCATTCCCTGCTGATAACTACCTAACACACTTATTTCATTTCTCTTATTTTACTCATTTTGTGTCTCCTTCTAGAATGTAATTTCCAAAGAGATCTTTTGTTTACTGCTTTATCCTCAGCATCTGAAACAGTGTGTGGTATAGCGTATGCTCACCAGAAATAATTTGCTGAATGGATGAGTGAAAATATATTTACCCTTAAATTATTTACTCATCTTTATATAAGAAAGTTGATACTTTGACCTGTCTCAGGGAGAGAAAACACATGAAGCACTGTGTGATTTTTATCTAAGGAATGTCAACCTAAGAACTTAAAATAGGTTTAAAGTTCATAGATATAGACAAATAACTCGGTAATCATCCTACTAAAGGAGATCGTTCGTGGCTCAGTTGGTTAAGAGCTCGCTCAAGAGAGCGAGCTGAGCTCAGAGAAACGGCGGTTCGATGCCAGCCCGAACTGAGCTGCCGTTGAGCTGCCAACAGGTGGCAGGATGGCTCAGCTAAAAAAAGAAATAAAAGAAATAAAATAATGCCTTACGTGCATTTGTTTCAGATATACAAGCTTTGATGAGAGAAAAAAAAAGTTCATACCTACAGTAAGTTTTGCAAACTCATTTGGAAAATTCTTCTCTAACCACTGTCTACATTTAGCAACATCAGGCATATATTCACAGTACTGTGGGGGAAGAAAAAGAACAAACTGAGTCACAAAAAACATTTTCAATCAACCAATACATTTTAATGTAAAATCATTCCCTATGCTTGCTACCTAAAGAATGATAAAACCAACTACTCCCACCTGACATCTTATCCACAGGAAATCTGTCTTCAAACAGGGAACACCCCATAAGAAATGAGAAATTAAAAAAAGAATTAGGCACTTACTCGCTAAAGTAACTTACTTCCTCTCCATCAAACAGAAGGGCCATTAGAAAAAGGAGCAAACTGACAAAAACAAGCTTATCTCCTTGCTCTGGGCACACAGGTGTCTGATTATTTCCATGACTTGCCCACAGAGCCTGACTTCGAAGCTTATTAACAGAAGTCTTACACATAACATACGCTTTCTCTTCTCTGCTTGGATGATAAATTTTGGCCTTAGGTTACTTGTTTTATTAGCTGACTACTCATGAGTTCCATGCAAAATTCTGAACTGTACAGCTAAGTGCAAACGATGTACACATATGACTCAAAGTCTAAAGAAAACAATTTGAAAGACCACAAAATTATCCGAAACCAAAGTTCTCTAGGAAAAGGTTGAAAATCTACTATCAAGTGACAGAAAATGAAAAATAAGAAAAAAAAAAATCTCAAGCTAGTTCTGAAATGAATGACCTCAAATGCAGAAATTAAAAAAGAATTTTAAAAGAACTTACCTCTGTTGGTAATGAACAGACTAGGGAAATGGAGAGAAAAAAAGATTTTAAAATTTAAATATACATATACACAGCATTCCTCATAACTTTTATTTTAAATTTGACAAAAATGCTTTATTTCTACTTTTCCCCTATATCTTTTCTGTACTACTTGTCAAATGCTACCCATTGTGCCTTTTTTTTTTTTTGAGATAAAAGGCACCTGGTTAGTAAAAATATTACCGATTTTTTTTTGATCTAAAGAAGAATATCTCCTTGGGTTGATGGAACATCCAACTAGCCTATCCTGCACATCTTAAGGCTTTACCATAACCACTTCAGTGGGTCTGATGCTAAGTAAAGATGGGAACAATTCCCCATACAGCAAAGCTTGAAAGGAGCTGATTATTTCTTTTGATAGCTTTATCAGGACAGCCACTTCTTATTCATACTAACACATTTATCAACTTCAGTAGCACTTTTGCTACCATTTCTTTGCAACTTACTTTTCCTTTTTCATATTATGTTACACTAGATCATGAAACTCTTAAAACTAGAAGGAACGCTGGTTCAATCTTGTCATTGTACAGCCTGCATGGGCAAAGGGACTAGAAGAACTCAAAGGGTTTCCCAATTTTAACTACAATTCTACTACTGGGTCAACTGCTTGTTTTGTTTTTACTTTTAAGGTGAAGAATGGAGTAGTTCAGTGCCGAACATCCTTGAGATTTGGGAGGGAGAGGAAGAGTGGTCCACCATTACTAATAAGAAATATTACCATATACTACGCACATATTATGTGCCAGCTACTTTGCTGTGCTTTTTATCCATTATTGTTTAATTGTCACAACCTTATCAGCCATGAATTACCATATCTGATGACAAAAAAAATGAGACTTAAAACAGGTAACCCACTTACATCTGGTTAATAGAAGAGGATCTGAATCCTGGTCTGCTTCTGAAGTTTACACCCTTAATCACTAAATTAGATTCCACAGCATATACAGGCAACACAGCTCTGTGCCAGCCAGATGACAGTGCTCTGCAATCTCACCCCATCATCGCTATTTTATAGATGAGGCCCTAAAGAAGGTTAAATAGTTCATCCAATAACAAAGGTGGTATGTGGCAGAAGAAAACTGGACTCTAGCGCCTCTTTATTTCAAGTTTAGAGTTCTTTCTACTAAAGCTCTCCCTGGTTAACTAGAACTCTGTAACCTTCACAGTTCAAGTTCAAATATTAGTAGGTACAGATATTCAGCCATACTTTCAGTATATAATTGTAGGTTAAATACCATTACAACAAAAACTAAAGCTATAAAACTTTGTACACCATTTCAAATAAAATTCAGTTCTGCAAAATTCTAATACAATAAAAAAATGTGGACAACTCCGAGTTCACTGTTACTTGTTTTTAAAATCAATCGCTCCACAGATAACTTACTATTTGTAAACTATAGCTTTTGGACGCAAAGATCTAGCAGTCACCTTCAAACTTCTCATCACTAACAGTGGAACAACCTGACATTATGTACCCGCTGATGTGAGGAAGTATGGAGAACAAAGTGTCATCATCCATGACACCGCTATGCTCTGAATGCTTGTGTCCCTCAAAATGCCTATGCTGAATTCCTAATGCCCCACGTGATGGTATTAGGAAGGGGAGCCTTTGGGAGGATTATTTGCATTTATTCTTCTCAATGGCCCTCTGAGGTAGGCTCCACTGTTACCCATTTTATAAATGAGGGAACTGGCCAGGGTCACACAGTGAGCAAATGGCTGATCCAGGATTCAAACTCACACTAACTTCGGAGTTTGGAGTCTCAAACCTGAAGACGAAACGTCTTCCCAGCAATGACCCCATCCTAGCTACCCATGTTTCTCACTGTACTCCTCCAACGAGCATTCTGCTCCAAGCAGCCCTTTCTTTTCCCTCTTCCCTAAAGATACCACATGAAATCTTGCCACCACGCTGTCCTTATGAATTCCTTCGCCTTTCCTTGCAAATTCCACCTATTCCCTAAAGTTTCTCACTTCCTTGGAAACTTCCCTACTTCCCTCTGAAAAAAGATCCCTCCTTTCCCTGAACTCCACATTCACATTAGTTAGTACCACTGAATTTAGCATTTAGTATTCCCTAAGTGCTTTCCTACAACTAGACCTTACACCTCTTGAGGAAAAAGTAACCCTGTCCCCATGCCTGGAATATCAATACAAACTAGGGAAGGAAATGAAAATAAACCTTTCTCAAAAAGGTTAGGGACCTCTGGTCAACCCAAGTTATCACCAGGGTGGATTGTATATTTAGTGCAATTGTTCAAAGCCACCTTAGCAGTGATATAATCAATTAATAGGACGGTTTTCTTATGCTGTATTTCACCAATTCTAATTTTTCCTTTTTATAGGAATGATCTTATAATTATAGCCTATCAATGTGATCTTTTTCTTTCTTAGTGGAACCTAAAATAATGGTACATCTTATATAATACAGAGTCTTAGAGTAGATGAAACAAGGTACAAAAAAACAATAGCTTTTAACTACATCTGATAAACAAGGATGAATAAACCACAATAAACAAGTACACTTTTATAATAACAGTAACTAGCACTTATTGTACTATGTTCTCGTGTTAGTTACTGTTCCCTGAAGTTTTATACGAATCCTCTGACAAGATGCAATCATCATCTTCATTTTACAGACCTTGAGAGACAAATCGTTAATCCTTAATTAGGTAACCTGCCCAAGATCATGTAGCTGATAATGCTGGAGTCAGATGCAAACTTTGGTGGCCCAAGGCTCCAAAGGCAAATGATATAGCCAAGTAAGACCAATATCATAACAATCCTACAAAAAGTTCCCCTGCCTACTCTCTTACTGAGGTACTAATTTTATTTTACTATCAGAAATATTCAGTAAGTGATGAGTTGATACAAATTTTTTTTTTAATTTCAGTGACATCACTGCTCCTCAAGTACTTGAACTTCAGATGAGGTCTCTATTAGACTCACAGAATGTAAGGTCTATGAGAACAAGAACCTTTTCTGACTTCTTCACTACTCAGACCCCAGCACCTAAAATAAACCACTGCTAGGCACATTAATAAGTGGTCAAAAATTGCTGGAAAAATATGTTGGCTGAAAAAAATTAATATTTACTGGCCCTTTTACTCTCTTGTACCTTCAAACTTTTCTGAAAGTTTCCAAGATGGTAACAAAATTAGAGCATTTCCAATTCACAAATATTTCTGTAATTGAAAATGAGGGGGAATAAAAAAACACTCAAAGGGAAAAAAATATGCTGATTCAATCTAATACATACATTATTCACCAAACCAAGAACACTTTGCCAAGACCGTCCAACTACTTTGCCAAGACTGTCCAACTACCCATTACTGAAACCTCATAATCTTCGATTCCTGACACCTTCCCTATACTATACTATATTATACTATACTATACTAACACAAGACTGCTCACTTCTCCAGATCTGCACCAAGCTTTTTCTTGCACAGCTGTTCACTTCACCTGGGATGTCTTTCTCCACTTCCTTGTCATTTCTTTTTCTTTTTTGAGGGCAGTGTCACTGGCCCTCTTATGTGGGACCCAAACCGGGGCCGCTGGCTTCCCAGGCCAGCGCTTAACCACCGCGGCACTCGGCCGGCCCTCCTTGTCATTTCTTAAGACTCAACTTCTTCCAAGAGGCCCTCCTTTAATAGCTAGACTAACAACTAACACAAGGCTGAAATAATCTATTTGTATGTCTCTATCCCAACTGGACTGTAAGCTTCTCCAGGCCTAGTAACAAAAACCCCAAGTCACACAGGTTGGGAAAATGTTCCTCTATGCCTCCTCTTCCTCCTTCTCCCGCCTTGCGAATGACGGATTCACCGAGTGACAAAGACAGATGAACGAAGGATTACTAGGGCCAAATGTGAAACTATTATCACCATGCACAAAAATACAGTACGCAAACAGTCATTTTCTGCCTTCTGACACTTGCCTCCACAGTAAAGCACGCGAAGTGGGTAATCTGCATCTAATTTGGTATTGCTCCTGGAGTCTGCTTTGCAATCGTGCCCACCAGCTTCGGAAAAGTCAGCAGCCATCTCACAGACCTGTAAGCACGGAACACAACACATCGTCACGATTTTGGACCAGAACCCCAGAGAAGCAACTGTTCAGGGGTCATCTTGCCTCCTTCCACCTGAAACCGGTTTCATTTCCGTGGTGACGTGAAGGATACATAGGAGCTGCCATTAGGATTCATAAAATATGAGCAATTCTGGGCACACCATGGTCCACAGATCTGCAGGGAAGCAAGTGACAGCAAGACTCGCAGCGGCGGGACCGTGAGAATGGGGGCGCAGAGAGGGCACTTAGTGAAAGAGGAAGAAATGGGGGAAAAAAGGATGGGGAGGGAGAATTCAGCAGAGACGGGGTTGCAAGTCCGGGATGATGTGAAATGGATGCAAACTGCAGCGAGAAAGGCCACAGAGCAGCTGGAAGGGGCGCCTGGAAACGCCTACGAGGGAAAGGTGGGGTCACCGGGGATGCCCGGAGGGCAGGATACGGGGGCAGCTAGCAGCCCAGGGAGGGCCACCGAGGGGCCAGGGACGGGGAGCGGAGTCGGGGCGGGGCTCAGGCCGCACGGAGAGGACAGGGGCCGCAGGGCCGGGAAGGCGCGAGGCCAGCGGGGCGGCCAGCGGGACGCGGCGAGGGGCTGCCCCGGGGGCCGCAGAGGGGCCCGTGTGGGCGGGGACGTGCGGACGCCGGCCCGGCCCCCTGCCGCGGGCAGCACCTCCGCTTCCCCGCGCGCTCCGCGAGCTTTCCGGACGCGGGGGAGAGGCACGCGGGGTCGTTACCCAGGCGGTCACGCCGCCGCCGCCGCCGCCGCTCCCGCCACTACCGCCAGCTGAAACGACACATGCGACTCCTCTGCTCTGGCCCGAGCCCGCCGAGAGCCCGTCAGCCAGCCGCGCTCCCGCGAGACCATCCGCCTGCATCGCGAGACTCAGGCCCCTGCGGAGGGGGCTGTCGCGAGACGCCTGGAGGGCGGGGAGGGTTGGCGCGCATGCGCGCATCGCCCGGGGGCGGGGCCAAGCCGCCGGCAGGCCGACGGCCGGTAGGCGGTGCTCGTCACCCGTAGGAGAGGCCTGAAGGGCGGGGAGGGTTGGCGCGCATGCGCGCGTCGCCCGGGGGCGGGGCTAAGCCGCCGGCAGGCCGACGGCCGGTAGGCGGTGCTCGTCACCCGTAGGAGAGGCCGGGTGGTTGGCGGCGGGCGCGCGGAAGAAGGGGCTGATGGGAAACGTGGGGCTATGCGCCGAAATCCGCAGTGATTTAGGGAGTCCGGGGACTTCGCTCCGGGGCGCGTCCTTCCTATTGGATAAGGGAGCCCTGCGCGGGGAGACGGCCGCTGGAAAAACGCGCTTGGTTTCATTTTAACCGGATTCCCTTCATGGGCAGCATTATCCTTGAGAAGATAGTGTCAACGCTCCTTAAACACTGGCCGCCGCCCCCGGTGCCCCTGCCCTCACGAAGCACCATCGCCTTCCTCTGTCCCGTATCCTCACATGTGATGTAAATTGGAATGAGTCGCCCATCGCAGGCGTCCCCCCCGGAGGCTGGAGCCGGGCGGACCGTGTGTCTTGGCTTTGCTTCCATCTAGTTGTTTCATTCTGGGGAAAAACCCGTCACTCAGGTCCCTACTCAGCGCGATCGCATTATTTAACACGGCCACACTTGCAGAGCTAAGGGGATTAAGGGAGACACCAGCGCAGACAAGGGCTTTGTAGACGGTGGCTGCAGTTCTTTTCTATTTTGCGTTATCCTCCAGCTCATTCCCCGCCTTCCCTGCCAACCTGATTTGCCGCTGCCACCATCACCCTTAAATTGTTGGCTCAGAACCTATTTGAGCGTGGACGAAGCCCTCTGGCATCATCTTTTTCACCACCCACTGTGGCCTCCACTCTGGCATCTTAAGCGAAAGAGTCCCCCCCCCCCAAAAAAAAAAAGTCAATTCTACATGACATTAATGAAAGAGGATCTTGTTCCCAAGCATGTTTGCTTCCAATAATAATAGCTTCCATTTATTGACACCCACCTCCCCCTATGTGCCAAGAACCTGCTGTTGGGGGATACAGGGTCCGGGGGCATTCATTCCACAAAAGTTCCTTGGGTTCCTACTACGCTCCAGGCACTGGGGACACAGTGAACAAGAGATAAAGTCTGTGCTCTCACTCACAGTTTTAGACCTACTAGTTCATTTAATCCTTATAATTTTTTTTTTTTTTGAGGGCAGTGTCACTGGCTCTCACATGTGGGACCCGAACCGGGGCCGCTGGCTTCCCAAGCCAGTGCTGAACCACCGCACCACTCAGCCGGCCCCATTTAATCCTTATAAAAACCCCATCAAGTAGGTATTATTGTCTCTAATTCCCAGATGGTAAAATTGAAGCTCAAAGGTGGAAATGAATTAAGTCCGCATATGCATAAGATCACATAGCTAATAGCATATTTTTATTGATCTTAAGGTGTACTTTCTAACATCTCTCATAACAAGATGCATTGCAATGGATGGAGTCGGCATTGTGTCCAAGTTTAACAGCAGCATGTTTCTTTCTTTGTGGTGCACAAAATAAGGGTGCATCTTACAATCAATGGCACTTTAGATGTGAAGTATCGAGAGGTGGCTTGTCAGAGGCTGTCTTGCATAATAGACCCAATGTCTTCAGTTCCGTTCCTCCCCCTTTTCCTATTTCGCTTTATAGGGAAGGGGGCGCTGACCCGTTCTCTGCTGAGAACATGGACTGTATTTCCAGGCTTCCTTGTTCCCAAGCTTCCAGCTAGGTTCAGCCAATGGGGAGAGCCATCTTCACATCCACCTCCTTCTCATCCTCCACCACCCCCCACCCACCCCTAGAGCCCCATCCCTGGCAATAGTTGGTTCTCTCTCTGCAGTCGTTGAAGATCACAGATCCTGGACTCCTGTAACAGCCCCCTTCTTGGGTCTAGTCTGTAGCCTAGAGGTAGTGATGGTTTCTTGATGGCTAATCTCTGAGTTGCCTCAGCCACCTCTGTTTAGCTTTACAACAGTTCCATTCCCCATGGAACCAATTCCCTGAACGAAATTCTCCTCTACTTGACATACTTAGATGGGTTCTATTTTTCTGGGTGGACCTGCCTGCCACCGCTGGCATTCAAATGCAGATTTGCACTTCCTAGCGCCACCACAGTCGGCCAGCTCTCAGGTACTAAAAATAAAGAAACCTCGCAATGGTTTCTACCAGAAACCCAGAGACTCTTTGAGAGGCAGTGGAGGTATTGCAAAGGATACAGAATCCACTTGTGTACCAAGCATCGTCAGGAAATGGACCAAATATCTTTCAGACTTAAGTATTACTATTTTCTAGTGTAAGTCAGTTTTGTCCCAATGAATGTCCAAATGTTGAATTTGATTGGCCTGGCTCCCATCGTGTCCATCCTTAAATCAATCACCATAACTAGACAAGCCCTGAGTTGAGTTTCTCCTTTGGAGCTGGGTTTGGACAGCGGGGTAGGGCACATCCCAAAGGAAATTTGAGGCACTATGACCAGAAGAGGGAGTGATACTGATGTATCAGAAATAACAGATGTCGGGCCGGCCGAGAAGCACATTGGTTAAGAGCTGGCTTGGGAAGCCAGCAGCCCTGTTTCGGGTCCCACATATGAGGGCCAGTGACACTGCCCTCAAAAAAAAACCAAAAAAAACAACAGATGTCTACGACAGCCATCCTCATACTCACATGTGCTAATAATTATTAAATAAACTACTGTCTTTGACACATCAGGTGGGTGTGCAGGAGAGGCAGACTTCCTTACTAACAAAATCCTATTTCACTTGAGATAGTAGGAGTACAGTTAAAGATATTGAATTTCCCAGCATCCTTTGCACCAAAGGTGGCTAAGTGACACAGTTCTGGTCAATGAGATACAGATAGATGCTGAGGAGGGTATCTCTTTTGTCAGGAAACTGTGAAAGATTTTTAAATGGACAAAAAGAGTACTAGATGTCCTAGCTAGCATTCTTTTTTATGTCATTTCCCTCTTTTATTGTCTTTGGCCTATTTTACAATTTTGTAAGTTGTAGAAAACCAACAGTAATGCAATTGGCTCTCATCCATAGAAATGCAAATGATTGTGTTTGGAGGAGCTGCAATTATCACTCTGTTGACTAGTTTCCTATTTATAAATTCATTTCAGCATTCCTGATTGCCTGTGTATGCATATATAATTGCCTACATGTGGGCCGGCCAAGTGGCGCAGTGGTTAAGTGCTGGCTTGGGAAGCCAGCGGCCCTGGTTCAGGTCCCACATATGAGGGCCAGTGACACTGCCCTCAAAAAAAAAAAAAAATTGCCTACATGTGTTAAAGTTCTCCTTTGAATTGGTTTTAATATCTTACTGGTTCCTTTATTAATAACAAGTGAAATAAAATCTTTGACACATGTTTATTTTATAGTTGGATAAGATTCATGCTTTTATTCCTTAAAAAAGTTTTGTCATTTAACAGTTCTCACATAAAATGGCAAGGCCTGGGCCGGCTGAGTGGCTCAGTTGGTTAAGAGCAGGAGCGCTGAGCAACAGGGTCACCAGTTCGATTCCCACATGGGCCAGTGAGCTGGGAACGAGCGGAGAGCTGCTGATAACAGGTGGCAGGATGGCTCAGCTGGTGAGAGCACATGCTCCTAACAACCAGGTTGCCAGTTTGACTCCCGCATGGGATGGTGGGCTGCACCTCCAACCCCACCCCCCACCCCCTACCCCCAGCAACTAAGATTGAACAAGGCACTGAGCTGCCAACCGGAGCGGAGCTGCCAACTGGCGGCTGGATGGCGACTGGACTTAGAGCTGAGCTAGCTGTGCCCTCCACAACTAAGACTGAAGGACAACAACTTGGCTGTTCCCTCCTCCAATTCCCCAATTTAAAAAAAAAATCTTAAAAAAAAAAAATAGGCAAGGCCTCACATTAAAAACAACAACCTTGGGCCAGCCAAGTGGCGCAGTGGTTAAGCGCTGGCTTGGGAAGCCAGCGGCCCCGGTTCGGGTCCCACATATAAGGGCCAGTGACAATGCCCTCAAAAAAAAAAAAAAAAAAGAATGATAAAAAACAACCTTGACCACTGTCTCTTCTTTCTGATTGGATCATGAATATAGCCAGGATGTTGATTCATCCATCTTGCAACAGGAGTGGCTAGCCTGAGAAGAAAGATACATATGCTAAGGATTATGGCCTGGAAATTTATAAATAGCCTGTGTTTCTGATATTATTGTTGAAAAGCCATATCAGCTCTTGACTGCCTCCTTCCTGGGACTTCCTATTGTGAAAGACAAACACCCCCTTATCTGTTTAAACCACCGCAATAGGGTTTTCTATTGTACTGCAGCATGCGTGCCTGAACAGTGCCTCCAGAAAGGCAGCTATTTCCAGTAATACCACAGGGAGACAGGTGGTCAAGCCAAAGCATGCCCAAAGGAAGGGGGCAAAGGCAAGAGCTGACTAAAGGATGATGGGCAAGTAATGTTGCAAAACCCGTCATTTAGAGGAAGCGTGGAGGAGGGGGCACTCTGACGCTCGCCTTTTGAGATGTCTCCTATTAAAGAGAATGTATTTCTCAGACTCCTTGAATTAGAAGTGACTTCTTACCACATGTGACACCTTGTCATAACACGATCTATTTTCTCAAGAAATCATGCGGTTATATTTTTTTTTCTCACTTTTGGGGCTGGAGTGGCCCTTAGTCAGACATTTTCTTTCATCTGGTTCTTTCTGAGCATTTTCAAGATGGCCACTTGGGGTGGAAAGGATATTTGTTGATTGCCTTTCTAGCATCCACTCTCTGTAACAGGTCCATTTTGGTTTGGAAGTGTTCATCTCTCTCTCACACTCTACCCATGAGGTCCGATTGGGCCCTCACAACCCTTCATCCACAGGTGCACATGGTGTCCTGTTGGTAACAATGATGAATTGATTCAAAGCTAGGTCACTCAGAGTGAATCCCAGCACATTTCCGAGGGATCGTCTAGAAATGAGGCTCTCTCTTTATCACTGGACTTGAGTCTCAGAGGAAGCACAATAGCGTTCCTGGCAGCCATCTTGCCACCATGTAACCTGAGAATAAAGTCAATGTCAAGGAGAGCAGAGCTGAGAGATGGAGCACATTTGACCTCTGATTCCAGCACATCTGAGGTCAGCTTTAACCCTGGACCTTTCAGTTACAAAAGTCAACCAATTCCCATTTTTACTTAAGCAGTATGGATTGCACTTTGAAATTAGTTCTGATGGACCCAAGAGGTTAGGGTTAGGGCAGCCCTTTTAGGGGCTTATTAACACCTGTTCTAGCCCAATGTTTCTCAACATTTCCCCTCTTCCCCCATTATGACACGCACAAGGGATCTTATGCCCTGGCAAAGCACAATCTCATTAAAAAATCTACATTTTGATGAAACCCCAAAGTGATTGCAAGGATGTAAAGCATTATAATAATTTATAAATTTCACAATGAATTACAATGCACATGTAAGGTAGGTTGCTATGGACAACAGCAGATTAAATGCATTTAATTCCTTTCTCTCCTACTCAAGAAGGCATTTTGGAATTCTTAGAATGATGCCTGGTCTGGAGAGAAACATCATAGGGCCAACCTTCAATCCATTTCACTTGTTCAAGTAAATACAATTTCAAACTCTAATACTTTCATATTAGCAATAAATTACCAGATGCATATGCCATACATGACACTGAAATCAACATAGCAGTGGACAGAGATGCCCAGGAATGAGAACCACTCAGAGAATAGGGCTCAATTTATTCCCAAGCTACATGAGCTACCTTCCAAATGACTATATTCTTCATCTGTTAGTTCTGCTTCCCTCTCCTATTGGATTCCTTTGAATTAATTACATTTTAAATATCATATAATATCATCAGCACATATTTCAGTATTTATTTCTAAAAGATAAGGAGTCTTTCTTTAAACATAACCAAAACACCATTATCACTCTACAGTAATTAGTAATAATTCCTTAATATCCTTACTTAGCCAATCAGATTTCCCCAAATGTCTCATACTCTTTCACAGTTGGAGTTGTTTGAGTCAGATTACAAAAAGATTGGTTAATGTATCTCGTAAATGTCTTTGAATCTATAGTTTCTTTTTTTATTTTTCTTGTACGTTATGTGTAGAAAAAAACCATTGTTTGCAATTCTTAAGACTCATTTTGAAATGGCAGGGAACTTCCTTATCAATGTTTGTGTCAGTTCAGGGTGACCACCCCGTCACACAGTGAGGCAATCCTCATTCCGCCCCTTAAACTTTGGGCCCCCAGCTTTCTCCTGGGCTGCAGCCCTACTGAGCAGAAACAAGAAAAAATATGGTAAATCATTTAGACTTCACGTTTGGTCAGTAATTCTTCCTCCCTTCCAGAGAAAGCATTTTGAAATAGAGAAAGAAACTCTAGGACTCAACCACTGACATCAAATAGGTTGCCATAGTGGTTTGAATGGTTGCCGCCCCACAAAAGATATGTCCACATCCTTACTCCCCAAAACTGTGAACATGACCTTATTTGAGAAAAAGAGTCTTTGCAGATGTAATTAAGTCAATGATCCTGAGATGAGATTATGCATTCTGGATTATCTGGGCCCTAGAACCAATGACAAGTGGATTTATAAGAAGCACACAGAGAAGACCCTCGAACCACAGAGGCAGAGACGAGTGATGCATGGACAAGCCAAGGAAAGCCAGCAGCCACCGGAAGCTGGAAGAAGCAAGGAAAAAACTCTTTCTTTAGAGCCTCTGGAGGGAGCACAGCCTGCTGACACTTTCCTTTCAGACCTCTCGTTCCCAAAACTGTGAGAGAATAAATGTCTATTGTTTCAAGCCACCACGCTTGTGGTAATTTGTTACAGCGGCCACAGGAAGCTAATACAGTCATATACTCAGGCCCCTGGCCGGGAAAGGCATTCTGATGAAGCACAGCCCCTGGATTTCTACCTGTGAAATAATAAGAAATACATGTATTGGTCTCTGTCCCTGGTTCCTGACACAGAGCTCCTAGATCCCTTGGAATTTCCTGGAGCATCTTTGTCCTAATGAGGTCACTCTCAGTGGGCTCCTGGTTGAGGGCTGGTCACCAGAAAGACCAAGCTATGACTAGAAGCTTGTCATTTTCAGCCCCACAACCCATTCTCCAGAGAGGGGAGAGGGGCTGGAAATGGAATTGATGATGGGTCCTGCCCAAGTGATGAAGCCTTCATAACAATCCCCAAACTATGGGGGTCTTTGGGTTGGGGAACATGTGCATGAGCTAGAAGGGTGATGCACCCCAACTCCATGACGCACCCCAATTCCATGACGCACCCCAACTCCATGGGGACAGAAACTCCTGCATTGGGACCCTTCCAGAGCTCACCCATGGTACCTCTTCCTCTAGCTGTTCATCTGTACCCTTTATCATATTCTTTATTATTTAATAACCTAGTAAACAAAAGTGAGTGTTTCCCTGAGTTCTGTGAGCTGTCCTAACATATGATGGAATCTGAGGAGGGAGGTCATGGGAACCTCGAATGGTAGCCAAGTCGGGCAGAAGTTGTGGGTAACCTGGGGACCCACATCTTGCAATTGGCATCGAAGTGGGGAGCAGTCTCATGGGACTGAGCCCTCAACCTGTGGGGTCTGCACTCACTCTGGTTGGTGCCAGAACTGAATGGAATTGTAGGACATCCAGATGGTGTCACAGAGAATTGCTTGGTGTGGGAAAAAATATCCCCCACGTATGACGACAGAAGTATTGTGAGTGTGGCAGTAGTGTGGAGACAAAGGAGGCAGCCACAAGCGTGTCTTTCCGATCCACTACCACAGACAGTTCCTCTTCCTGATACCTGCACGGCGGCCCCCATAGAAATGCCCACTTCCTGCCCCTGCCACGTATAAAGGGAAATGCTATCGTGTGTTTTTTTTTAAATTTTATTGGGCAACTGTTTTTCCAGGACCCCTCAGCTCCAAGTCAAGTAGTTGTCTTCAGTCTAGTTGTGGAGGGCGCAGCTCAGTGGCCCATGTGAGGATCGAATCGGCAACCTTGGTGTTATGAGCACTGTGCTCTAACCAACTGAGCTAACCGGCTGCCCCAAGGGAAATGTTATCTCTTATAAGACATCTAAGGAGGTGGCACAGCAGGGCCCAGGTGCATGCCAGGTCAGCCTGGCTCATGTGTTCACATGTTCTTTCAACCAGCCCTTCTTGTTTAGTGGTGTCTCCTCTCAGCCAGGAGAATAAGTAAATTGCAAAGGTCTGGAATCATTTGTTCACTAGTTCACTCATTTAGTCAAGACATAGTGGGTGTCCCCGTGATGTCAGATGTTGGGCTAGATTCTGGGCATGCAAAGCTACATCAGACCCAATACTAGTCTTCGCAGAGATGGGGCGCTGGGGGAGGACACACAAGTAAATCTTTATAATGCTTTGTGGTGTGTGGATGGCAGAGACGGTGCAGAGAGGAGGGTCTAACCCAGACCAGACAGGGAGATTACCAGAAGGCTCGGGGGTTAGAAGAATTGGTGCCCTGGGCTTCCTATATGGTAACCACAAGTGGTTTTAAATTTTAAATTAAAATGAAATAATACTGAAAATTCAGTTCCCACTAGCCCCATTTCAAGTGCTCGAAAGCTACATGTATATTACAGAACATTTCCATCTTTGTAGAAGGTTCTATTGGAAGACACTGATTTAGGATGAGGCTTACAAAAGAGGAGTTATCCAGGACTAGGAGGGAAGGAAGTGTGACCCCAGCAGTCCCTGGAGGACAGTCTTTGCATACTAAACACAATCATGGCTCATATTGCAACTGTTGAGGCCAGTCCTGTGGAGTCTTGTCAACCATCTTGAATTCCCTGCTAAGGACACCCAGGAATTACTGGAGCATTCGACCAAATGAGTAATGTCAGCAGATTTGAGTTTTGGAGAATGGCTTGAGGAGCAAGACAGGCAGCAGCAGGGCCAACCAGGAAGCAGCTGCACGCCTCCAGAACCCTGGACCAGCCAGTGGAGATGGAGAGGCTTAGGGCGGCTGATCAGCAGAGCGAGGGTTGTGGTGAGTGATGACGACGAGGGAACCAAGCTTATGGCTTCAGCTATGTGGTGGATGGCACCATGTTCTCTTGGTTCTGGAGTGGAATCGGAGAAAGAGGTTGAGAAGCTTTTTAAAAAAGTGTTGGTACTGGGCCGACCGAGTGGCGCATTGGTTAAGAGCTGGTTTGGGATGCCTGCGGCCCCGGTTCAGATCCCACATATGAGGGCCAGTGACACTGCCCTCTACAGCTAACAACAGCTCCACCTGGAGCTGGGCTGTGCGAGCCCTGGCGACGGTGTAGGCTACAGCCCCTGCTGCAGTGGGCTGCCATAGGCTACAGTGAGTGGCCGGCAGCCAGCGTGAGCTGCCAATAGCCGCGGTGAGCAACATCCAGAGGCCGGCGACCGATCTGCCTCATCCGGGAAGAGCGCAATGACGATACCAACAGGGGCCAGTGAAGCCACGTCCTCCGCAACTAGACTGAAGAACAAAAAGACAGCAACTTGTCTGTTCCCCTTTCCCGGTTCCCCAACGCTGTTCCCCTCCCCCAATTCCCCAATAAAATCTTAAAAAAAAAAAAGTGTTGGTACTTTTAAAGGGGGTGTGGCTTCAGTTATGTGAATAATATCCCCACCATGGCTCACCATAGAACACACTGGAAAGAGAAAACGTGGGTTCTGAGCCTGTAGAATCCCCATGTGACAACTGTGGCCCCAGGGCTTGCAGGGGAAGGGGAGGGGCGGGAACAAAAGCTTGTTGCTTCCATTCTCTCTTTCAACTATTCCCCCAATCCTTGACAATGCCATTCACTTAAAAAAAAGAAAAAAGTTGGGCAGGCTGAGTGGCGCAGTGGTTATAGCGCTGGCTTGGGAAGCCAGCGGCCCCGGTTTGGGTCCCACATATGAGGGCCAGTGACACTGCCCTCAAAAAAAAAAAAAAGTCAAACTCAGAAACAGAGAGTAGAAAAGTGCTTGCCAGGGGCTTAGAGGGTTGGGGAAAATAGGTCAAAAGTTGGTGAAAGGTGCAAACTTTCAGCTATAAGATGAATAATGTCTGAGAATCTCATGTAAAACAGTGACAATAGTTTATAGTTGATAAGACTGTATTTTATAATTGAAATTTGCTAAGAAAGTAGAACTTAAATGTTCTCACTAATAAAAAAAGATTTAAAAAAAAATGGCTCCCCACTGCCATTGAATTCAAGGCCTCCTGCAAAACTGCCTCCACTCAACAGTGGCCTGTTTTATTCCTTACAGTTCTGCAAATAGACTCCAAATTTCAACATCCTCGAATGTCCCTCAGATGCCCCCTCCAACCTTACTTCTTCCATGACCTGCATTTTGTCTGGAATGCCTGTTCCTTCCATTTCTGCCCCTTGGAAATGTTAACAATTCTCTCACAAAAGTCCAATCATCATCAGCGGTATCTATTTTTTAAACACACATTAAAATAAAGTCATAGCTATAAAGTCAAAATACATGTGCATATCACTCTGTGTCACCTAAAACAATCTTGCATATCTTCTGTGGTGGGTCTACCACATTTTGGAAAATATTGCCTTAAACCGCTTATTCAATTTGCTTTGCTTTATTGTTATCTACGTATTTTTTCTTATTTCCTCTCCTAAACACTCAGCTCCAGACAGCAGGTAACAGCTGGATCATCTAGCAAAAAACACCTCGGAGATTCACTTAATACACATTTTAATTTTTTTTATTTGTTATTTTTACATTTTATTTTATTTTTATTTATTTAAGTGAATTGGTATATTCGTTTCAGGTGTGAATAAACTATTTAAAATCAACAAAGCCTCTATTTTGCATCAGGCACTGTAATTAATAGCTAGGAGTAAAATCTGGTACAAATTATTTTAAGACTATTTTGTTAGAGCAGTTTTAGATTCACAGCAAAAAAAGATTTCCCACCTACCCTCTCCCCACACATTATCAACAGCAGACTTTCAGAGAGAAACTTATCTTTTCTTCCTAAATCCTCTGCCTTCTAGCTAATTCTACAGTCAGAGACAGGAAGGTGATTTGACAAGACAGAAAGGGTGAGGAAAAGAAAATCACACAAGAAAAGGGAAGCACTTGTGTTTACAAGAATCTGGAGGTATCTGCTAGCACAGATGAAGCAACCTTGAAAAATCCTATCTGACCTTATTAAGGTATTCAGAGGTCCCCACCCAGCCTCATCTTGGGGTGGTACACCTACAACAGTAAACACCTTCTCACAGAATCATTAAGGCCCCTCCTCCCCGCCCCCCGCAAGTGCAAGTGGCTGCTTCAATGTGGTCTCATGAAAAGCAGCACTCAGTTATCCAAATCCTTATTCCATCCCTTTCCTGCCAAGAAAATGGACTTTGTCTCCAAGAACTGCTTGGATTAGTGGGGGAGCTAAATGTAGACATTGGATGGACACACTTATTTATTAGAAGTTATGAGACTAACAAGTGAAGAGGAAAGTGACAGGACAGGTAGTTTGAGAACCATCTGTGAAAGGGCCTTGTATAGCCCTTGGAAAGCTGAAGAATGCGACCTTTAACCTAAGGCAGAGGTGACAAACTCCAAATCCCAGAGATCAGGTATGTGAATGAGTGATGCTGACTAGGCACTAGGGAGTGGTGGGGACTGTGGTAAAGTCGAGACTTCTTGGACTGTCTCAAGGGGCAGATACTCTCAACTCCAGCCAATTGTTACTATGTGGGATTGTTGGCCCAGTGTGGCCAGATCTTCCAGTTTCACTAGAGAGGCTGGAAATACAGGTGTTTTTTTTTATAGGACAGTCCTAGTTTTATAAACATGTGGGCCAAATCAAACTGGTTTTTGAACCAGATACGGCTCACGGGCCCTATAGCTATCACCTTGGCAGATCGGAGAGAGCTAATGATGGATGTTAAGTGGGGGAAAAAAGGATATGATCACATGTGTACTTGAGAGAAACATCACATTGTAGTATGGGAGAGGGATTAGAGGGACTGGACTATAGGAAAGGAAACCAACAGTGTCAATAGCTGGGGGGTGACAGTGGTCCTGTCTAGGGTGGGGGCAGTGAGTGGGGAATGTTGTCTGGCTAATTGGGAGTCTAGGATTCAGAGGGAAGAATTCAGCTTTAATCAGCATCAGGAGAAGGCGTACATTCTTTCAAAGCACTCCCTCTCCTCACCCCTTGCCTAAGCTGGGGGCTGAAAGGCACAGGGGTGCATAGGTCATTTCATTTCTACAGTCAAAGGATAGGCAAGTTGAGCAGATTCCGATCTTTGGTGCAGTCTAATTTTATCCACGATTATTTAGATATAGGCTCCTTAACCAACTGCCCCAACCCTCATGCGCCCCCACCAGTGGGCTCAGCACATAATTAAAATAAAAAACCTACGTATGGTGCTTGGCTCTTTCAAACAGCCAGTGGGAAAGCTCAGAGCCAAATCCTTTCTTGCAAACAGCAGAGGGAGGTACTGGCTCCCACAGAGGCTGTTTCATGGAGACAGACATATGAGATATGGCTTCAGATCCATGTCATGGTCTTGCTAATTGTGCAACTGGTCACTTGGGCCTACTAAAGGAGGCAAAGGGTAGCTAGGAAGTGTGAACAGAGGGGAGGAAAGGCGGACACACTTCAAAGAAGTTTTTTAACACCCAACAAATGCGGTTTTTAGAACTTTTTTCCTCCACCTACCTTTCTGATTTTTGAGGGCTGTGTTTGGGTGTGGGCACAGGAAATGGCTCTGAGCCAGGGGTCGCTGGCACCGCCCAAGAGTGCCCCATGGGATGAGGGAGAGGACGGGCAGTCAGGCAAAGGTTAGGGAGGAAAGCGACGCAGAGGCCCAGATTGGCTGCAGGAAATGTTTGTGTTTCTCCTCCTGGAGGGAGGACAAACAAACTCTTTTCGTGCCTTCTGGGCAGCTTTGCGGCTCTCCAGCACGGAGGAGAGAGTCTGCGGAGAAAGAGCGAGGCTGGAAATAAGGCTCATTCTGGGGCCGGACCCAGCAACTTCTCTCCAGCATGAATCTCATTGGACCGGTGGGTCGCATCCCAGAAATGACCACTTGCACGAAATTACATGCATTTCAAAGCCTTACCGAGCTCTATGCGTGGGCTGTTGGGGCGACAGGCAGCTTGTGACCCAGGCTCCGGAGAAAGGACTTCCCTGCGGCTCTCGTTTCCTGGCTCAAGTTTCTGTTCTTGTCTTGGTGGCTGTATCCACCCACATGTGCGGTGGATACCTACATCCCAGGGTGAAGAAGTTAGAAAAACAGCAGCTGGGTGAGTGGCAGCCTTCGGATAAGCATCTGTGTCTTTGTGGGGACTCGAGGGCTTGCCCGGCACAGGGAGCATTTGTCCTCTGTCCACCATGGACAACGGGTCGTGTTGCCTCATCGAGGGGGACCCCATGTCCCGGGTGATGCCGCCGCTGCTGATCCTGGCTTTTGTGCTTGGTGCCCTGGGCAATGGCATCGCCTTGTGTGGCTTCTGCTTCCATATGAAGACCTGGAAGCCCAGCACTATTTACCTTTTCAACTTGGCCGTGGCTGACTTCCTTCTCATGATCTGCCTGCCCTTTCGGACAGATTACTACCGCCGAGACAGACAATGGGTCTTTGAGGACATTCCTTGTCGGGTGGCGCTGTTCATGCTGGCCATGAACAGGGCTGGGAGCATTGTCTTCCTCACCGTGGTGGCCGTGGACAGGTATTTCAAAGTGGTCCATCCCCACCACATGCTGAACACCATCTCCAACCGGACTGCAGCTGGCATCGTCTGTGCCCTGTGGACCGTGGTCATCCTGGGGACCCTGTATCTTTTGATGGAGAACCACCTGTGTGTGCAAGAGAAGACCATATCCTGTGAGAGCTTCATCATGGAGTCAGCCAACGGCTGGCACGACATCATGTTCCAGCTGGAGTTCTTCCTGCCCCTCGGCATCATCTTGTTTTGCTCCTTCAAGATTATTTGGAGCCTGAAGCAGAGGCAGCAGCTGGCCAGGCAGACTCGGATGAAGAAGGCTATGCGTTTCATCATGGTGGTGACGGCCGTGTTTGTCACGTGCTACCTGCCCAGCGTGTCAGCCAGGCTGTATTTCTTGTGGACGGTGCCCTCGAGCGCCTGCAACCCTTCGGTCCACGTTGCCCTCCATGTCACCCTCAGCTTCACCTACATGAACAGTATGCTGGATCCCCTGGTGTATTATTTTTCAAGTCCCTCATTCCCCAAATTCTATACCAAACTCAAAATCGGGAGTTTGAGACCCAAGCGGCAGGGACGCTCCAAGACACAGAGGCCGGAGGAGATGCCAATTTCAAATCTCTGTCGCAAGAGTTGCACCAGCGTGGCAAATAGCGTGCAAAGCCAATCGGACGTGCCATGGGGTCTCCACGTGTTGAACCGGCACTGAAACAGACAGACAGACAAAATCGAGGACAGTCTGGCGACTTAGAAATAACTTGTGCTGAGGGGTTGGGGGGCCACCCTGTTGGAAAAAAAGCTCAGGCTACTATGCCTCCTTGGAAGGTCCCAGTCGAGAAGTGAGTCGGTTGCATTTATATGATCTTATTACAAGGATAAGGCACAAGGGATGTGTGTGATGGGCGGGGGGGGGGGGGGTAGGGAGTGGAACTAGGAAGGGCTCAGCTCCTGTGTAATTTTAAACAGCTGGGTAAATCGATACACGTGTTTAAACCCCTCTGTGTCCTCTCTCCGGGGGAGTTAGTGAACTTAATGACTTTATCAGTATTTCCTATTCTCTGACCTTAGATCATTACTTGTCTTGGAAAATAGAAACCAGACTAAGTCAATACTATTATTTCAGGCTGAGTGAGGCTCTGTAAATTGGAATGTCTTGATTCCCATGAGTTTCATCTGTGGGGGTGAACGGGGGGCCCTCTGTTCATTTCTTGACTTCTCAGTGGCCCAAGAATGACAGCAAAACAATGTGCTCTGACCTTGTTTAGGCTCCACATTTTTCTGCAAGTCTTGGCATTTCAGAGAACACGCTGAGGGATGTTTACCTGCCCTGATTTTTCCAGTGGGAGCTGAGTGCTTGAAAAAAGTGCCCTGGCCTTTGGGAAGTGCGGAGTCCAGAGTAATTGCTTTCACCTTCTTGTTATGTTGAACTTATTCACGAGTTGAAATCATTCATTCATTCATTCATTCATTCTCCACGTATTTACTGAATTCATATTCTGTGCCAAGCACCGTGCTATGTCCCTTTTATCTGGAAGCTTGTTAGTCAACTCTTGTATGACAGCAAAGTTTTTTTGGGGGGGAGGCAAACTGTGAGGCTAATTAACCTTCACCTTTTTCAATGCATATAGTTCCTAGACCACTTTCTGCAAACACCAGTGTTTTCCTCTTCTTGCAGGATTCTGTACAAACACCAAAGGGTGAAAAAAGTAAGTGCCCCTTATGCACATGAATCTCTCACATATGTACCTGGAACCCTCCTACCCAGATGAGTCTATGAGATGACAGGCTGCCCTGCTCTGGGTGAGACGGAGTCCAAGCAACCTTCGCTCAGTTCTCAAGCTGCAAAGGGGAGAGAGTCATTCTTGGCACCCCTATTTACCCTTTCTCAAATTCCCAGGGTCCTCTCTGCACTTACGGAGCTCACCAGCTTTTGGTTCTTTGGCCTCGAAACTCCCCTCATTCCTTCCTACTGCCTGTCATAGGCACTGCCCAGCCTAGCGATGAAAAGTACAAGCTGTGGGAAGTCAGACAAATCTAAGTATGAATCCCAACTCAGCCACCTACTAGGTGCGGGACCTGGAAGCTGATTTTTTTTTTAATTTAACCAGTTTTAGCTTTAATTTCCTCATCTGTCAAACAGGGATAACAATAGTATTGACTTCAAATTTTGGGCGGATTCAGCAACTCCAACATCCAGAAGCACGGACTTTGCTCACTGTCATATCCCCAGTGCCTGCACATAGTAGGTGCTCAGTAGATATTTGAATGAGTGCATAAACAGCATTAAACACAGTGTCTGGCAGTCAGTACACCATATTATGGCTTTTTATGTCAACATGTTGAGGCACACAAGTAATTGCCCTTGGGATTCCCAGCTGCTCCAGTCACTGCCTGAATTATGCTCCCAGCTGCCCCGTGGAGGTGGGAAAGTCAGCATTCCTATCAGCATCAAAGAACCATATATCATCCTGAAAGAAATCTGTAAAAACCCACACTTCTGCTTTTAATTCTACTCTTAGTTTTAATTCTTTTCTGGGCTTCTCCTTTTTTGCTCCATCTTAATAAACATGGGTTCCTAAAGCAAGTTCCTTGTCCGCTGTGTGACCCGATGTGAAATGGCTCAGAAGACTTTACCTTCCAAACAAAAAAAGTCTAAAAAAAAACCCCAGAAGCAGCGGTTCTCGCAAAAAACAAACAAAAAACCCAGCAAGAACAAACAAAACAAAAGAAAAATCAAACAAAACCCCAAACACCGTCTTGATTCTTAATTTTACTTCCCTTTTTAAGTTCATGGAACTTAAACATCTTAGAATTTAGAAATTCATAAAAAAGGGAATCTTATCAGAAATGATAAGAAGAGTGTAGTTTGGATGACAAAGCTTTGTTTAAACTTCCTGGAATGGCAAAGTGTAATCGATTTAGAAGATAATGTTTTCTCTCTTACTCGGGGTCTCTCAGGAAGTCAACTAAAAGCTAGAAGGGATATGAGGCCCTATATTCTATAGGACTTATAGGAAAAAAAAGAGCTACCCTTTATTGGTGCTGACAGTGTAAACATTTTAGTTCTGGTCTAGTCTCAGAGTGGGTTTCTTTACCCTTTATTAAAAGTGAAATGGTTAAGATGGGATGTGAAGTCACCCCACCACAGCGGGCTGCTTAGATGGGATTAGAGCTCTGGGGCACAAGGGGTTAAGGCAATTGTTTACATTTCTTCAGCAAGGTGGGCACCTGGCCACTTTGTCATGCCTGGTCTCATGCCTTCTGAATTTTCTAATCCCCAGACTCAAATCCACTTCTAATCCAGCAACATGACTCAAAAACCCCATCACCAGAGTGAGTGCATAAATGGCTCCGTAATTGGCAGGGCCGAGTGCAAAGGAAAATGCAAGGTCCCTTGTTCAAAAAGTATTAAGAATTTTAAGGTGGTGACAGCAGAGCATTAAACTAAACACAGGACCCTCTCAGCTCATCCACGAAGCTGGAACCATATCTCTATATATACATGTAGTCAGATGGAATAAAGTCAGATGGCTCATATATGGGCCTCATCTATATTGAGCTTCCAGCGATGTCACAGTGGGAGTGGGGAGGGGTCAGTAGAATAAACTACTGTGAAGATTCATTCATTCATTCACTCCCTCTTTCAAGGAACATTCAGTAGGCACCAGCTCTGTACTGGACACAGTGGAGCCACAATGAAAACCATAGCCCCTGACCAGAAACCAAGAAAAAAATAAAATAACCATTCAGGGTAACTACCTTGAAAGTGGTCAACATAGGGGTCTACAGGCAAACCCAGGGGCCCTTAACCCTGGTTTAAGGCTGGGAAGAGGGTTTTTGGAGGAAGTAACTCCTGAACTTAGCCCTGAAGGAAGGACAGGAGGCAACCAGGTGACTCAGTGGGGGAAAGGTGTCCCAATTAGAGGACAGAGGTGACAGCAGAGTGGGAACTGCAGGAAATCGATGAGACAGGGATGAAAAGCCCAGGCTGGGTTGCAACAGCCTGGTCAGACGTGAAGCCATGAGATCTGGGGAGAGGAAGGTCGTTACAATCCTTCTGGACAGAAAACTGGTGACTAGCCTTTCAGATTCCCATCTTTTTAAAAAAGAATTAAACGTCCTTAATTACAGAAGGCATATATATGTTTTGTTCAGAATTTAAAGAACACACACATCTATAAAGTAAGAGGTAAACGTCTTCCTTTCATTTTTCTTAATCTCATTTCCTAGATGTGATGACATTTTTTTTTTAATGGGGGAACAGTGTGTTTCTCCAGGACCCATCCGCTCCAAGTCCAGTAGTTGTTTCAATCTAGTCGTGGAGGGCACAGCTCAGTGGCCCATGTGGTGATCGAACCGGCAACCTTGGTGCTATGAGCCTGCGTTCTAACCACATGAGCTAACCGGCAGCCCCCTAGAAGTGATGACTTTTTTTTTTTTGAGGGCAGTGTCTCTGGCCCTCATATGTAGGACCGAACTGGGGCCACTGGCTTCCCAAGCCAGCGCTTAACCACCGCGCCACTCGGCCGGCCCTAGAAGTGATGACTTTTAACATTTGGGGTCTATACACACTTGCACACAAATAATGAGTCTTTGATTTTGTTTTGCTAAAGCAGGATATATACATATAGGTATATATAATAAAGATTCACATATATATATAGTTTTACAAGGTGTTTTTTTTTTATCATGACTAGCTTCCCACAATGGAACAGAGATCAAGTTCATTGTTTTTAACTATGTATCATTGTACAAACAAACCACATATAGTTTATTTAACTAATGGCCTTTTAATGGACATGTAAGTTATTTCCGATTTTCCTCTATTGGCACCATGCTATGGTGAATATTCTGAATGATATATCTTTGGGCACATGTGCCATAGTTTTGGGGAGCTAGATTCTTAGACATGAATTGTTGGGTGAAAGGATAGGCATAGTGAGTGAGGCAGCATGCACACTGGCTGAGAGTACAGCCCTGGAGCCAGACTGTCTGGGCTCAAATCTCATCTCCTTTACTTACTAACTGTGCAACCTCAGGCAAGTTACGTAGCCTCTCAATGCTTTACTTTCCGTGTCTGTAAAATGGGGACAAGAATGGTGCCTGCCGCAAAGGGCTGTTGTGAGTACTAACTGGGTTTAGATGGATCAGGCACTTATAATAGCGCCCAACATACAGTAAGCACTATTTCTAATAGCTCTTACTATTATCTTGTATTAGCTCTTATTAAAATCTTTTAGGTACTGCCACATTGCCCAGCAAAAAGGCTGAACCACCTTAGACTCCCACCCACAATGGATGAAAAGCCTTCTTCCACACTCTTGCCAACAGGCTCTTATTTGTTTTGTTTGTTTAATAAGCATTTCTTCTTTTTGTAAAAAAAAAAAAAGACAAAAATAAACAAAAACAACTTGACTCCGTTTAAGTGACAATTTTTGTTGTTGTTGTGTGCATATTTGGTGTTGTACCCATGAAGGCTTTGTCTAAGCCGAAGTCATGAAGACTTACTTACTCTTAGATTTTCTTCTAAGAATTTTATGTCTTACATTTAAGTCTGTGATTTAGTTTGAGTTCTTTTTTTTTTTTTTTTGAGGGCAGTGTCACTGGCCCTCATATGTGGGATTTGAACCGGGGCCGCCGGCCTTCCAAGCCAGCGCTCAACCACCGCACCACTCGGCTGGCCCTTGAGTTCATTTTTATGTACAGTGCATGGAAGGGGCCCTACCTCATTCTTTTGCATGTGGCCCTCCGGTTGTCCAAGCAGCATTTATGAAAAAGACTATTCTGGGGGTGGCCGGGTGGCTCAGTTGGTTAGAGCGCATGCTATGAATAACAAGGTTGCCGCTCCAATTCCCCCATGGGATGGTGGGCTGCATCCCCTGCAACTCTAGATTGAAAATGGCGACTGGACTTGGAGCTGAGCTGTGCCCTCCACAACTACAATAGATAGAAGGACAACGACTTGGAGCTGATGGGTCCTGGAAAACACAATGTTCCCCCCAAAAAGACTATTCCATCCCCATTGATCTGTCTTAGCACCCTTTTAAACACCAGCTGACCGTGAGTGCAAGGGGTTATTTCTGGACTCTCAGTCCTACTGTATTGTTCTACAGTCTACCCTGTACCAGTACCACACTGTCTTATTACAGTAGCTTTGCAGTAAGTTTTTAAATTGAGAAGTGTGAGTTTTTGAACTTTGTTCTTCTTTTTCAAGATTATTTGATTATTTTGGTTTGCACTTAGGCCTTTTTTTTTTTTTTTAAGATTTTATTGGGGATTTGGGGAAGGGGAATTGGGGAAAGGGAACAGCCAAGTTGTTGTCCTTCAATCTTAGTTGTGGAGGGCGCAGCTAGCTCAGCTCCAAGTCCAATCGCTACCTGGCTGCCCGTCGGCAGCTCAGGGCAGCTCAGCTCAAGGTGCCATGTTCACTCTTAGTTGCAGGTGGGCACAGCCCACCATTCCATGTAGGAGTCAAACCAGCAACCCTGTTGTTAGGAGCACATGCTCTCACCAGCTGAGCCATCCTGTCCTGTTGGCAGCTCAGTGACAGCTCAGCTCAGGCGCAGCTCACTGGCCCATGTGGCAGCTCATGCGGCAACCCTGTTGCTCAGAGCTCGCGCTCTTAATCAACTGGGCCACTCAGTCAGCCCCAGCCTCAGTTTTCTAATCTGTAAAAGGGGATGATTATCATATTAGCACATCACTCACAGGGGTTTTATGAGAATTAAATGAGGTCAGGGCCTGGCACAAAGCAAACTGTTGATATATGGTAGCTACTATTACTTTTAATGAAAAAGAAAGAGTTTCATCCAGTTCCGTGGCACACATTCAAGCTGTAATAAGAAATGTAGGCATGGAAGTTCAAGTTAATTGTGGAAGTCATAGATTTTAAGTGGAGTTTCCACAAAACTCAGCGGGATCACTGCCTTAGCCAGTGAAATGATTCATTATAACAAGTTTCTGTACAACTCATGCACTGGTAAGAAAAAAGAAAACAAATACATAAATGCGGGACACATACAAGACAAAACACGCTCATGGTGCAGTGGGAAGACAGGAAATCCCACAACAGGCACCAGAATCTGGAGGGGGCCGGGGGGTGGCCAGAATTTATACTCTGCTTGAGTAGATGTGAACTTTGGTTTAGAATCATAGACGGGGAGAGCTGGAAGGAAGCTTGAAGATCATCTAATTCCTCAATTTACACAAGAGGAAACTGAGGGGTCAAGAGGTTTCACAGAGCAAGAACAAGCAACTGATCTCTCCAGTTTTTCTGTTTTTTTCAAATGTAACAATATGTATTGTTCTGCTTTTCTAAATGTTGTTCAGGACTATTGTTTCAAAAAGAAACCAAATATTGTAAAATTTAGAAAGGGAGAGTCCCTGGCCAATTTTAGCTTCCAGAAAGAACTCTAGTTAATACTCGGTTTTACTGACTTTTTGTTAATAGACCCTTAGGATTTGACAAGTCATTGACAAGTCCACATCTGTCCCAGAAGGAAGTGTGATATTCACAGGCAGCAAAGACATAAAATAAATACCAGTTATTTCACTAGAGCCTTAAGACACCCACATCATGTGACCTCAATCCAGTGAGGCCTTATAGAGGAGGCAGTCACGTCCTAAGAGGCGGTATGTGTGATGGTTAGCAACACAGACTTTGAAGCCAGTGTCAGATCCATACTCAAGCTCTGGTCTTATTAGCTCGGAAGCCCTGACTATATGACCAACCTCTCTGAGCTTCACTTTCCTCAATTTGAAACCTGAATCACTCATAGTCCCTACCTCATGGATCGCAGCCAAGGAAGAACAAGATACTGTCTTAAAGCACTGAGTGTGGGGTCTGACACACTGGAAGCTCCCTGTGACATAGGTGCCAACATTATCTTCATCATCAAGTATGTCTGGTTCCCATGGGAGTCTAATATTTGATCATCCTGACTAATTTACTGTCAAGAGTCTACAGACCTCTAGTACTGAACCTGGGTATGCAACCAAAGAAACAAATTTCCTATTTCTTTTTTTTTTTGAGGGCAGTGTCACTGGCCCTCTCATGCGGGATCTGAACCGGGGCCTCTGGCCTCCCAAGCCAGCACTCAACCACCACGCCACTCGCCCGCCCCACAAATTTCCTATTTCTAACTCAAAGTAGAAGCAACACAATTTGGAAAACTCTAGCAAAGCAAGAATTCAACAGACCCAAATATCACAGGGTAGAACTGTTCTGTAGGATTACATCCAATTATCCTGCAAAGCGAACCACTGATGTGTGAAATGGTGACCAGCTGTGATGCAGAGCTCAAAGTCCTCCCAGTCCTCTATTCTAAATTTAATTTTCAAAAAATGGGGGCTTTTAAAATATCACATGCTTAGCGGGGGAGTGTGTGTGTGTGTGTGTGTGTGTGTGGGTGTGTGTGTGTGTGTGTGGCGGGGGGCATGAGGTGTACAGGAAATCTCTGCACTTTCTGCTCAATTTGGCTGTAAATCTAAAACTGCCCTGAAAAAGTAAAGTTTATTCGTTTTCTAAAAATCACATACTTAAACGTAAGTCACTTGAGCATGGAAGCATATCAATATCCAACACAAACAAACAAAAGCCCCAATTTGTAACATACCACTGGCAACGCAAACTAGGTTCAAGTTTTCAGACATCTTATGAAATTTTATGCTGCTCTCACGTCGCTTTTTTTTTTTTTCTTCCCTCCCCTTTCTTTCCCTAACTAGAGATTAACTACAGATTTCTGGTGTGGAAAAAGCAAGCCATGTTTGTACAGAGACGATGGCATGGGAACATCAAATGCAACAGACTGTCCCTATAAAATAGACAATTACTGTCTTCTCGGCCTTTTCCAGAAGAAATAATATGCTTGCAGTTTCCTAGATCAAATGCATGCTAATATTTCCTACTCATGCTTAACGTTTCTGGAAAGCCATGCCATCTAGCACAGGAAGCTATTTATTATTGCTGCTGTTTTTTGCTCACCATGTAAGCCAACCACAGGACAGTGAATTAATTTTCCGACAGGGAGTACTCTCTGTGTAGGTGGGATGCCCTCCACCTTTCAGTAATTCACAAATGACAGTCGGCTTGCCTAAACTTATCCTTTACCTTTAGAGAATTTTGTGGGTTCCTGTCTGGCCAGGGGACTTCTATTACTTGTTTATGCAAACAGCAGGTTGCATAAGAGCCTTGCTGCCTTTTTTTTTTTTTTTTGGCGATTTCGTAGTTTCCTGGTAACCATTCAGTCATCTGTTTCAACACCCTGACATGACATAAAGGCGGACACTGAACCACACAATCGCCACACTGACACACACCTCTTTCCTTGAGCATTCACTTAGGCGAGGCGCTCCCGGGCTCCCCTGGATGCACTCATGAACCCACACCACCAGCAGACGCATTTTCTGGAGATCCACAACAAGAACTGCTGTGTGTTCAGGGACAACTTCATCGCCAACGTCCTGCCGCCGGTGCTGGCGCTGGAGTTCGTGTTTGGGCTCCTGGGCAATGGCCTTGCCCTGTGGGTTTTCTGCTTCCATCTCAAGTCCTGGAAATCCAGCCGGATTTTCCTGTTCAACTTGGCCGTGGCTGACTTTCTCCTCATCATCTGCCTGCCCTTCCTGACGGACAACTACGTGAGGAAGTGGGACTGGAAGTTCGGGGACATCCCTTGCCGGCTGATGCTGTTCATGCTGGCCATGAATCGCCAAGGCAGCATCATCTTCCTCACCGTGGTGGCTGTGGACAGGTATTTCCGAGTGGTCCACCCCCACCACGCCCTGAACAAGATCTCCAACCGGACGGCAGCCGTCGTCTCCTGCCTGCTGTGGGCCCTCACCATCGGCCTGACCACTCACCTCCTGTACAACAAGATGATGATCAGGAACCACGACGCGAACCTGTGCAGCAGCTTCAGCATCTGCCAAACCTTCAGGTGGCACGACGCCATGTTTCTGCTGGAGTTCTTCATGCCCCTGAGCATCATCCTGTTCTGCTCGGTCAGGATCATCTGGAGCCTGCGGCAGAGGCAGATGGACAGGCACGCCAAGATCAAGAGAGCCATCATCTTCATCATGGTGGTGGCTGTGGTCTTCGTCATCTGCTTCCTGCCCAGTGTGGCCGCACGCATCCGCATTTTCTGGCTCCTGCACACGAAGGGGACGAAGAACTGTGACATCTACCGCTCGGTCGACCTGGCGTTTTTCATCACCCTCAGCTTCACCTACATGAACAGCATGCTGGACCCGTTGGTGTACTATTTCTCCAGCCCATCTTTCCCCAACTTCTTCTCCACCTTGATCAGCCGCTGCCTCCGGAAGAAGACTCCGGAAGAGCCAGATAATAACCGGAGCACAAGCGTGGAGCTCACGGGGGATCTGAATACTTCCAGGAGTATTCCAGGGGCTTTCATGGCCAACCCCTCTGAGCCGTGCAGCCTCTCTTATTTGACTCCAGCCTCTCCTTAAATAACCACGCTGAGAAGGGAGATTGTCACCGAGAACCAAGATCTCTGGGGAAGCAGATGGGCTGTTGCACATAGTAACATCACCAGACTCGGCCTGAGGTTTCCTGGAACTTCCCGGCTCTGAGAAACCGATTTAGAGAAGCGGTGTGACAGAGCGGGCTGCTTGGTTGCAGAGTGTCACCACAGAAATCTTGGAGGAATGGAGACTAAAGTTTCTATGCATCTGAAACTTCCGCTCCATCTCAGACACTTGCAGAAGTGAAGATGGCAAAACTGTCCACGTTTCTGCCAAGCGAAGTGGAGCCAGAGATAGCCATCGGCACCTGTGATTCACGGGCCTCTTTCCTTCACCTGCCTGAGCCTTGGATGGTTCTCAGCTCCCGGGGCCATGCCTAGCCTGTTCAAGGCTCCAGCTGGGAAAAGCAGAGCTAAGTGACCGGAGGGGAGTTACTGTTAACTGGGGGGAGCCCGGGTATCATTATAGCAGCCAGTAGATCACCTGGGTTCCGTGGGATTGATGCATCTTTTAGCCAAGCTTTAGCAGAAACGGATTAGACAAAGAGATTCATGACGTTTGGTGAATGGCTGAGTTTCCAGTGGTGGTAAGAAGGGAATCAGCCCCAAGAGGTACTGGGCCAAGCAAGCAGTGTTGCTAAGGAAAAGGAAATAGCATTTGTGTCCTAACCTGCAACTAATCCATTCCTCTCTTGTTGACACTAATTTGAAGGTTGAGCAGTTAAAAAGGCTTCAGGGGAAAGAGCTGCTTCCCACCTCTGTTTGGTTTTATCATTAAAAGGGAAATGCTGCCCAGTGGTTAGAGGGGGAGCCTTCTTCCCGGTTCATTTGTCTGTGTTTCTGTACTTCATAAGAAATCTACCACTTCAATAAACTTTGATATGAGACACACAGCCTGGTGTTGCATATGTCTGGGTGACGGTTCACTGAAACGGCCTTCTTACTTAAGCAGAGACCTTTATGGGTTGTGAACTGTGTCCTGGTAGACAAATGCTGTCTACTGTCAAGTAAGCAACGACACAGACGCTGAGCTGCCTGGTGAGACAGTTAAGTAAAAAATGCCACATTCATTGGTGCCAGCATGGGACAGGGCATGGGATAAACAAAACACAATTAATTTAGAAGGGTAGTTATAGACAGGATTACAAGAGCACTTACGATTTTTATTGCAAGTTCAGTGAGTATTGCTATTACTATTTGGGTCTTTAAAAAGGAATCAGGTCCCAAGGGGAGTTTTGCATAGAGGTGGGAAGCAAGGACTTCCTATGGAATAGTTTCAGTTCCCAGTTCTGGGATGGAAAGGAGACGTACTGGTTTGACTGTGATGGGTCCAAGTTTCTGTTATGCTTTCATTTCCAGCTTCTGTCACTCCTTGACTCTTGAGCAAGACGAGGCTTGCTTTGACATTCTGGCTTGGATACAGATGAGAAATGCAGATATCCAGACTCCCAGGCCCAGTTGACTGGCAGTCAGTGAAGGAAGGTAGACAGTTCTTGAATTTTTTACACATTTTCGGAGCACTTTGCTTATCTGGTTCTCCAATCAATTCCTAGAGGTAGCAAGGTAAAAGCAGAAAGCACCGACTTCAAAAGAAGAGGAGGCAGAGATGAGCTCAGAGGAAAGGAGGGATTCCCCAGCCTCTCCTGCATTGAGTCAGCAGGAGCCCAGCTGTGAAATTCCAATCTAGTTGGAACCAGCGACTCACATTTGTTCATTTGCTCCAGCATTCCATCAGCTTTTGTGAATTAAGCACCAACTAGGTGCTGGATGCTGCTCTGGAGGTGGAAATAGAACAAGGAACAAGGTGTCCAAGCCCCTCTTCTGAAAGAACTCGCATTCATGGGGAGGAGGCAGACAGCGGAGTGTCCAAGTGAATGCAAAGGGAACTTGGGGTAGCTATGAGTATTAAAAAGACAGCAAAGTAGGGAGACAGGCTAAAAAAGGGAGTGGGGCTGGGATTACTGAAAGGTCTCTATGAGGAAGTGACCTTGAAGTGAGCCATGAATGACCAGACAGAGCAAATAATGCAAACATCCAGGGGCAGAGCATCCTGGGCAGAGGGCATGGTAAGTGCAAAGGCCCTGAGGTGAGCATGAGTTTGGTGTGTGTGAGCCTACTCGTTTACTAGGGCTGCCTTGACAAAGTATCATAGACTTGGCAGCTTAAAACAGCAAAACTGTATTCTCTCTCAGCTCTGGAGGCCAGAAGTCCAAATCAAGGTGTCAGCAGGAGTGGTTCCTTCTGGAGGCTCTGAGGTGTTGTTGGCTGCTTGCTCGTGGTTGTGAAAGAATTCAGCAGGCACATAGGCTTACAGAAGGAAGATTTATTAAAGTAAGAGGAGGGTTGGCTGGGCAGAGTCTGCTGGCTTGAAGTCTTTGTTTCATCTGAAGTCTTATGTTTTCTAACCAGGATGTAAATTGCTTTGGCCAGTTTGGGGATCTTCTATTGAGATCAGCTTTGTCCGTTGGGGTGGGGGAAGATGTGGTTAAACTGGTTATCAACCTTTGCATATGATATATAAATTTACATTGAGCCAGGAGTGGATCCCATATAGATGCAAAAACCTCTCCCAAGTCAGTTTCAGGGCCAGGCATGCCAGGCTGAAGTAAACAGAATCATTGACACTGGGATGCATAGTAAATGTATTGTGAACAGAGTCACTAAGGTTTAGTGGGAAGGTGACAAAGAAAAGAAAGGAAAAAAAGCTTTCAAAAAGTCCCAAGTTAAATTATACTTGTTAAATCGAATTATACCGGAGGTCCAAATTTCAGAATAGAAGATTTAGTGTCACCATTACATGCCCCTCCCAACACCCCCCACCCCCCACACACACCCCACTTCTGGTAGCTGTTGGCAATTCGTGGCATTTGTTGGCTGGAAGATGTCTGTGTCGTCTCCTTTTCCATCTCATGTAAGGAAGGATACTTGCCACTGGATTTAGGGTCCACCCTCATCTAGGATGATCTTATCTTGAGATCCTTACCAGGAGCCAGGAGCATCTACAAAGATCCTGGCTCCAAAGAAGGCCGTGTTCTGAGATCCTGGCAGGTGGCCCTGCCTTTCCATGTCCAGTTCTACTTATGACGGTGAACTTCGTGAGAGGTAACTTTTCACACCAACTCAACCCACTACAATGAGGAACAGAGGCGAGGCCAGGGTGGTTCGGTACAATGAGTATAGGGTCTGCTGGGTGATGAGGTAAAGAACCCCTGTTGTACAAAAATAATGAAAGACACGAGAAAAAAATAGAACACATTACAGTAAGTGAAAAATAGTTTTAAAACAGAATATGATCTCAATTCTCTTTTAAAATTTGTGCATCTGTGCAAATATGCATGGAGCGACAGACAAGAACACAAACCAAAGCCATAATGTGGATTCTACCTGGGTGGTGGGGTTACAGGTGATTTTCCTGTTCCTCTCTGGACATCTTCCTCTTTTTAAATTGTCAGTGGTGAACTGGGTTACTATTGTAATTATTTGCAAAGGTATATTGTTTTAAACATTAAATCACCTTTGGTTATAAAATAAGAGTGCCGTCATATTCCTTGATCATCAACGATATTTATTTAAAAACTTTATTGGAGAACAATGTGTTTTTCCCAGGACCCATCAGCTCTAAGTCAAGTTGTTGTCCCTCAATCTTAGTTGTGGAGGGCGCGGCTCAGTTCCAAGTCCAGTTGCCTTTTTCAATCTAGTTGCGGAGGGCGCAGCTCACTGGCCCATGTGGGACTCGAACTGGCAACCCTGTTGCTCAGAGCGTGAGCTTTAACCAACTGAGCCACCCGGCCGTCCCTTTCAATGATATTTATTAAGAGAGTAGTCTCCTAAACACTTCTGCTTCCTTGTGCGGGGAAAGCCAACATAAATTTAAAATGGGAGCAAGCAATGTCATTCTGGGTTAAACCAATGGTGCGTTCTACTCAGTGCAGTGTGTGTGTGTGTGTGTGTGTGTGTGTGTGTGTGTACAAGTGTATGATGTCGGTCTATGTGTCTGTATATTGGAAGAGGCCATTACCTGTATGCATCTATTTTCCACTACTTCCTCTTTATTTTGGAGGGTACCAGCTCTTGGGGTTGTGTGTTCCATGAGTTTATTCCCTACAAAGTAAAAAGTAGGACTTCCTTCTAGCTGCCCCCAAACAATCTGCTCCAGGCTTCCAGAGGTTACCCCCTAGGTCTAGAACCTTAGCATTGGGGGCACACAATCGTGCTTGTTTCTGATTTTATGAACCCCCTTAACTTTCCTCATTTATTAGTCTTTTCACCCCACAATGCCTTGCCTTGCACCTAGTATTCTAGTCCTCAACATGACTTTGGGTTTAATTTTCAAAACACTTCCTGAGTCTGTTCAGTCAATGTGTTGGCCTTCCTGCTTACAGCAAGCAGCTTCTTCACAGATGGTCTATGAGGCCCAGTGAACCCCTTTCTTGCCCCTACTTTGTTTCTGTAATCAGAATTTAGCTGAAGAATTGCTTTTCTGCAGTACTAATGTCTAATGACCTTAGACTAATGTCATCTGGTGTCACCACGCCCAGGAAGGACTCAGTACTGGAAACTGACCATTTGCCTAGCAAATGGGCCATCTTTTCGTTCCCCCATCTTTTCGTTCAAATCATGACCTCTTCAAATTGGAATTGAAATGTTGATGAACTTTAATAGTTGAGGCTGGGTAGTTCCTGTTACTGACGAACTTCCTGAGGGGGGAAAAAAAGTTTTTCCCCCCTCATTGTAATGAGCAGATACCTTCTCATACTTGTTTAACTCAAGTTCCTCATGGATGCAAACAACTGAAACCGAATTCAAACTAGCTTAAGCAAAAAATTAAAACTAAAATGAGAGGAAAGATACTGGGAAGATGGTGGTGTACCTCACAGAAACGAAGAGAGAATTAAACCAGGCTTGGGCAGCTGCAGGAGGCGAGCTCATGGCCTCTCATCCCAGCCTTTAACCATGGACGTGACTCAACGCATTGCTGTGTGTCTCAGGTCAGATTCCCACAGGAGAGAATCCGATTGATCTCAAACCACCCCTTATAGAAGGATCCTGAAGACAACAGTCACACAGCAGCTGCGGAAAGGGTATTTTGTTTTCCCCCCTAAGGGCAGTGTCACTGGCCCTCAGATGTGGGATCTGAACCCGGGCCGCTGGTGTCCCAAGCCAGCTCTTACCTATCGCGCCACTCGGCCGGCCCTGGAAAGGGTATTTTTAAACTATTGTTTGTGTAAAAACTTGCTTTCTGCCAGGTGTTCCTCAGGTAACATTTTAGATTACCTTGTGCTTCACTCATTTGAACAGCATGGAAGTCTGGGCTTTTAGCAGAGTCCATCTCAATTCTCTTGTTTCCAAAATTTCCATGTTGTAAAACTATGGTCCCAAGAGCACAGAGAAGTAATCAATCAACCTGCAGGAAGCAATTCGGTTCGCAGTGCCCCAAACCCATTCGGATGGAGACATGCGGATGTGAGTTGCAGACCCCCTCAGAAGGCCTTGTGGAGAATTAACACTATATATATAATTGCTTAATAAACTCCGGGGGAAGAAATACTCTTCAGCAGGCTTATTGGTGAGTACCTGCAGTTCTGTTCATTAAGTTTCATATATTTTATGACGAATGAAACATGACTATTTTGCAACCAGTGATGGATTTTCTTTGGACTTCACTGTAACATTTGGCCACCCTCTGTCGCTTCTGGGAGAAGAGGTTTGCGTGTGGCATTCCAAACGTCAGACCTGACAGGTTATCCACAACCCCACCGCAGCCCCTATCAGAGATGAAAGGCAAGCGCTTCTAGGCTCTGAACAAATATTGATATACTGGGCTGCCTGGCCACACCCAGAGAGGGGTTTACAACCACCAGTAGGTACTGGGAACAGGACATGACATTTCCAATGTCACTGAAAGACGAAGAGAAAACAAACTGACCTACGATGTTGTCAGGTTGAAATACAGTGGGTTTCTGTTCAGCATGCTTACAAAATATCCCTCCTTTGGGGTACAGTGCTTTAGTAGGAAAATGCTATTGGTGATCTGTTTTTGGTTTTGGTAAAGTAAATATGGCGCAAAGATAGACTCACAATCAAGAGGTGCCACACTCTCCATCATCATTTGATCGTCAATTTCTAGATCTCGGATTTGCTCTGTGCTCTCCGTCAGACACTGCTAACTAAATGTTTTAAGTAGACGTCTCATTTCATCCTTTCAGTAACTTCATAGGGTTTTTGAAAGGTGCTATGTCCATTTCACAGATAAGGAACTGAGGCCCAGAGAGTCTGAATAATTGGCCAAGGTCATACATCCTGTAAGTGACAGACCCAGGGAACAAAGGCAGGCAAGCTGATTCCAGAGGTTTTGCCCCTAAGGTTCTGAAAACATGCAATGTGAGAGACGAGCAACGGGAACTGAAAAAAGTAGGGTGACTGCCTTGACTCATTTGGTGGTCAATATTTCTGGAACTTTCTAGGCTGCCCAACCACTAGGCCCTCAGGCACCTCCCAGGTCCAGGCTGAGACCATGAACTCAAGGTGCCTGGCCTAGTGCCTCATACCTAGAGGGTGCTCTATAATTAGGCCACCCTTCTCCTAAGCTAACTGATGATTGGTTGGAGATTCTTACTGGTGGGAGATTCTTCTTGACTCTCTAAATAAGCTACCACCTCACAAGGAGGCAGGTTAGGGATGTTCATTGCAACACTGTTTGTAATAGTGAAAAACAGAAAACAATCTAAGTGTCCATTAGAATAGATACATAGTGATACAGGCACCCAATAGAATGCCACCAGGGGATGCCAAAAAAAATGTATACACATGACCCGTATTTTTTGTTATTGGTGTATATTATTACAATTTTAATACAGTTTTTTCTTTCTTAAAATGTTTATGCAGGGCTGGCCGAGTGGCGCGTGGTTAAGCGCTGGCTTGGGAAGCCAGCGGCCCCGGTTCGGGTCCCACATATGAGGGCCAGTGACACTGCCCTCAATTAAAAAAAGAAATAAATAAATAAGTGATGCAAAAAGTTATCTATTAAAAAAAATGTGTATGCATATTTTTGGCACCCTCTGTCTATATGAAGAGTGAACTTGTATCATCAACAGGACTGAATCTTGAGGGTAATACCTCGAGCAAAAAGCAAGTTGCTGAAAGATACATGCAGTTTGATAACATTTATGTCAGTATTTAAATGAGATGACATGTGGTTTTTGGAAGCATCACTTTGTAATAAGACAAAAATCATGGATGAGAAGAATGCACAGTAACTGCAGGATCCCCATTACTTCTGGGGAGGGAGGGAGGAAGGGAAATTGGGTGGAAGAGAGGCCTCACCTGTATCTGCGATGCTTTCACTTCATTTGAAAAGAAGGATCTGCAAATGGATGAACGGCTCAAAAGAATGTGGGGTATCCATGCCATAGACCGCCACTCAGAACAAAGGACCAGCCCCCTGATGCACACAACGAACAGCCTGGATGGATCCCAAGGGCTTAATGCTGAGTGAGGAGAAAAGGCCAATCTTGAAAAGTTATACAGCATATGATGCCATTTATGTAACATTCTTGAAGTGATAGAATTATAAAGAAGAATAGATCACTGGCTGTTAGAGGTGAGAGGAGCGGGGAGAGGCGTGGGGTAGCATGAGGGGGTTTCTTTAGAGTGAGACCCACCAGTATCTTGAATGTGGTGGTGTTTATGCAAGTCTATATATGCCATAAAATGTCACAGAATGATAACGGACATACAAGGACAACAAGGAGGAGGGAGGAGAGGGAAGGAAAGAGAAAGGGAGGCAGGGAAGAAGGAAAGGAAGAAGAAAGCAAAAAGGAAAAAGAATACATGGAAAAAGGGCTGATGTCCAGATGATGTCTGCAGACCAGGTAATTTTACTATGCAACTATAGATTTCCTGGTTTTGATAATCTACTGCAGGTAAGTAAGATGCCACCGGTAGGTGAAGCTGGAGGCTGGGTCGATGGGATCTGGCTGTACTGTTTTTGCAAATTTGTGGGTCTGTAATTTATTGAAAATAAAAAAGGAGGGCTGGCTGAGTGGCGCGGTGGTTAAGCACTGGCTTGGGAAGCCAACAGCCCCGGTTCGGTCCCACATGTGAGGGCCAGTGATACTGCCCTCAAACAAACAAACAAACAAACAAAAAAAAACAAAAAAAAAAAAAGGAAAAAAATCAAAATGTTCTGAAGTAAATACAACCGACTGTTAACATTGGTTAAATCTGGGTGGTAGGAACATACGTGTTTAAAAAGTTTTGTTCTTGATGAGCATGACAGTGTTTACACATAAAAACACACACACACACATGCACTCTCACACACACACTCACTCTTACACACACACAACTTACACACACACATTCTCACACACACAACTCACGCACTCACACACTCATTCTCACATACACTCTCACACACACGCACACACTCATACTCTCACACACACTCACTCTCTCACACACATTCTCACACACACACTCTCTCTCACACACACACACACTCACGCACACACGGTCACAGCACAGGACTGGGGGCAGAAAGTACCACCTACTCTGCTTGAGACCCCATCTCTCCAGGTTCAGCTCCTCCTCCATCTTGTTTTGCATCATCTCCCCAAATACCCACAGACTTGATTTACCTTTATGTTTTACGGATGTTATGACCAGCCACTTGGGAAACTGATCAAAAGGAACAAAAAAAAACCAAAAACAAAACCCCAAAATCAAAACCAAAAAAAACCTCAAAGAAGAACTCTTGCAAAATGATCATGGAAATCACTACACTAAATGAAAGAAGCCAGGCACAAAAGGCCATATATTGTCTGATTCCATGTACATGAAATGTCCAGAATGGGTAAATCCATAGAGACAGAAGGTAGATTTGTGGCTGCCAGGGGTTGGGGAGGGGGGAATGGGGAGTGACCGCTACGGGTATGGAGTTTCCTTTTGGGGTGATGAATGGAACTAGGCAGAGGTGGTGGTTACACAATATTGTGAATGCACTATCAATAAATGCCACTGAATTGTACACTTTAAAATGGTTAATTTTATATTATGTGAATTTCACCCGATTTTAAAAACAAAAACTCTTGCAAAACAGAATCCGTAGAGTAATTGTGCCTCCTTTCCATCACCCACTCACCATTCTCCAACCCTCTCCTGGGTCAGGCAAGACCCCTGCCCCAGGGACAGTGGTCTGAGCACGGAGTCAGGATGGGGTATCAGGTATGAGCCAGTGTCTCCTGTGATTCCTGGTAATCTCCAGACTGGGTTATTCTCATATAAATGTTTTCCTCACTCTTACAATCCCTTGCAGCAAGACATGGAGCCAGGGTGCCTGTTATGGGCTGAATTGTGTCCCCCAAATTCCTCTGTTGAGGTCCTAACTCCCCCGTATCTCAGAATGTGACTGTATTTGGAGATAAAGCCTTTGAAAAGCTAATAAAGTTAAAATACGTTCTTAGGGTGAGTGCCTTTTTAACAGGAAGAGATTAGGACACAGACACACACAGAAGGACAAGCAGGTGATGACACAGGGAGAAGATGGTCGTCGACAAAATGAGGAGAGAGGCCTCATGAGAAACCAGCCCTGCTGACACATTGATCTTGGACTTCTGGCCTCCAGAACTGTGAGAGAATAAACTTCAGGGGCCGGCTGAGTGGCTCAGTTGGTTAAGAGTGTAAACTCTGAGCAACAGGGTCACCGGTTTGATTTCCATATGGGCCAGTGAGCTGCACCCGAGCTGAGCTGCTGCTGAGCTGCCAACAGGTGGTGGGATGGCTCAGCTGGTGAGAGCACGTGCTCCTAACAACAAGGTTGCTGGCTTGACTCCCGCATGGGATGGTAGGCTACACTCACCTGCAACTAAGAGTGAACATGGCACCTTGAGCTGAGCTGCTGCAAGATGACAACTGGGTGGCCAGATGGCAACTGGACTTGGAGCTGAGCTAGCTGCACCCTCCACAACTAAGACTGAAGGGCAACAACTTGGCTGTTTCCCTTCCCCAATTCCCTAATGCTGTTCCCCTTCCCCAATTCTCCAATAAAATCTTTTAAAAAACAAACAACAACAAAAAAACCATTTCAGCCTGTGGTGCTTTGTGATGGCAGCCCTAGAAGACTCATACAGTGTCCAGCCATCTTCCTCATATGCCTCAGCCAGCCCGTGGTTTTAGAGCTCGGCTGGCATGCCGTCTGAGTTTACTTAGAGCCACTTATCACCTATACATCGGAATAGAATTTCACATAAGGCCTGCTGTGCTGCACAGCAGAGAAATTCAACTTTAGAAAACGGAGAAGAATATCATGAAGGGCAGGTTGACTTTTCATAGGCAAACATTGTCCAACTGTTTCTTCTCTCTCCCCATCGACCATTTGTTTAATGATGGAAGCCAATCTCAAAATTCATTAAAATGCGATATTATAAAACAAAACAAAATAAAAAAAACAACTGAATGAGAGGGGGGAAAATTAAACCGCTCTCTAGAGTTCCCATTGAGGCTGGCATTTTGGTCATGATTTCAAAAAAATATATATTTTAACAAACCTACTAAAATTATTATCGTCAATTCAAAAAAGAATACTTCCTCAATATTTTAATCTACTGTTATTATGCCTAACAAAAAAATATGTTCCCATGAAGCTCTTAAGAATTATGCTTCTAAAACAAAAAGTGATTTATGCCTCTTCTTCTGCCTCAAAAACCTTCAATAATCAGCAGAATCAAGTTCAAACTCACCACGGCCCTTTGCTGCCAGGCTACATGGTGCCAACATGGAATGGCAGAGGAGAAAGAGAATGGACTTTGGATTCAGACATTCCCAGGATAAAATTCAGCTTTTCTCATTGGTTGGGTGCCAGGGACACAAAGAGGGTGAAAGAATACAACCTCCGGATATATTTTTTTAGTGGGGTATAATCCACATATTATAAAATTCATTTTTTTTTTAGGCCACTGATTTTACTGGTTATCTTGTGATGACCACTCTTACATTCAGCAGACTGTCCTTTAGACACATGCCTAGAAGGCCTGAGAGGGACAGGACAGGGGGCCCACACATGTGACCTTCTGTCAGCGCCCTTCATGCCTTTCCCACCACGGGCTAAGCCAACACTTCCCCTCGCATCTCGCCTGTCCAGTGATCAGTCCTTTATTATTGATGAGGTGAAATAAAAACGTGACCTGGGAGAACCAGCCAACTGGCAGACAGATGCCTGAGAGACCCCCAGGGGAGATGGTCCCACGGATTCTGGCAGCCACAGACAGGTGTCTCATGTCCGGTTAAGGTATCCTTAGTCAGGGGTTGGCCCCAGACACAGACCGGATTCCAGCCACCCAAAAAATTATTTGAGAAACCCATGCATCTCCCCAAGGACTCTGCCATCAAGCCCTCCACCACAATTCAGCGAAGGATACCTACTAAAAACACATACTGACACATGGTCTTTGCCAAAAGGCCAAGAAACAATAAACGAACTCATTTAACATGTACAATTCAATTATTTTTAGTTTAGTCACTAGCTTGTGAAACCATCGCCACTATCCAATTCCAGAACTTTTTCATAATCCCAAAAAGAAACCTATATCCATTAGCATCATCCCCTATAGAGCTGCCCCAGCCACTGGTGGCTTAAAATATGCCCACAAATTCTTTGACTCATCTCCCTTCAAAGGATGGAGTCTTATTTGCCTCTGCTTGAATGTGGGCCAGACTTACTTTCTTCTGATGAACAGAATGTGGAAGCATGATGCTATGTGACTTCTAAAGCTAGGCATTAAAAGGATACAGCTTCGGGGTGACTGGTTAGCTCAGTTGGTTAGAGCATCATGCTGATAACACCAAGGTTGCCAGTTCGATCCCTGCATGGGCCACTGTGAGCTGCACCCTCCTTAAAAGAGTCAACTAGGGGCTGTCCCAGTGGCTCAGTTGGAGCTCTGAGCAACAGGGTTGCAGGTTCGATTCCTACATGGGTCAGTGAGCTGCACCCGAGCTGCGGCTGAGCTGCCAACAGATGGCGGGATGGCTCAGCTGGTGAGAGCACATGTTCCTAAAAACAAGGTTGCCGGTTGGATTCCCCCTGGGATGTGGGCTATGCCCACCCGCAACTAAGATTGAACACAGCATTTTGAACTGAGCAGCTGCGAGCTGCCGACAGGCAGTGGGATGACGACTGGACTTGGAGCTGAGCTAGTTACGTGCTCCACAACTAAGATTGAAGGACAAGAGCTTGGCTGTTCCCCTTCCCTGATTCCCAAATAAAATCTTTAAAAAAAAAAGAGTCAAGGGGCCGGCCGAGTGGCTCAGTTGGTTACGAGTTGGCTTAGAGTGCAAGCTCTGAGCAACAGGGCCGCCGGTTCGATTCCCACATGGGCCAGTGAATGCTGTGCCTGAGCTGAGCTGTCGCTGAGCTGCCAACAGGTGGTAGGATGCCTCAGCTGGTGTAACAGCAAGATTGCCTGTTCAATGGCTACGCCCACCGGCTACTAAGACTGAACTCTGCACCTTGAACTGAGCTGCCCCCCGGATGGCTTAGTGGATAGGGCGTGCGCTTTTAAGAACAAGGCTGCTGGTTTGACTCCCGCATGGGATGGTGGCTATGTCCACCCACAACTAAGACTGAACTCAGCACTTTGAGCTTAGAGGCCACGAGCTGCCAACGGGAAGCCAGATGGCGACTGGTACCCTCCACAATGAAGATTGAAGAACAACAACTTGGCTGGTACCCTCCCCCAATTCCCCGACACTGTTCCCCTCCCCAAATTCCCCAATAAAATCTTTAAAAAAGAAAGATAAAATGAATAAAATTGGTGAATGTGAGGAAAAAAAAAAAAGAGTCGGGCCGGCCAAGTGGCTCAGTTGGTTAAGAACTTGCTCATGAGTGCGAGCTGAGCTTTGAGCAACGGCGGTTCGATGCCAGCCCAAGGTGAGTTGCCGTTGAGCTGCCAACAAGTGGTAGGATGGCTCAGCTAAAAAAAAAAAAAAAAAAAAAAAGAGGTATACTATTTTTGGGGGAGAGGGGTTGTCACTTTGAGGGGTAAAAAGTATAATTATTGCACTATGTTGTACACCTGAAGCTAATTAAAATTAAAAAAAATTAAAAATAATAAAAAAAAGAGTCAACTATGCCATTGTGGCATAAAAGCAATCTATAACCAATGATCATGGCTGTTCCCCAATAAAAAAATTAAAAACAAAATAAAATAAAAGCTTATTTTAAAAAAAGGACACAGCTTCTCCCTCTCTGCCTGCCCAAGCTTTCTCTCTGCTTTAGCCCACCTATTGGGAGGAAGCCCCAGCCACATTTTTTTGGCACCCTCTATATATCTGTATGATACACTTTTTTCAGAAAATTCAAGTTACCTACTATCTGTACTAATGCAGTATATGAGATACTTTAACTTCCATAAACTCACTAGGCCACTTTATTTTTGTTTTAAAAAATGTAGTTTATAATTAGGTCCTTTTAAGCCTATGTGGTGGGCCTCATTTTACCATTTTTTAAACTGGAAACTGAGGCACAGAGATTTACTGACTTATCAAGGCTGTCTGGTTCTAAATTAGGTTGACATTGACTCTAAGGAACCTAAAAGACCAAGAAGGCTGAGGGCCCCCCCACGTAACTTCAGGATGGAGGCTGATGGCCAGAAAGACCAAAGCGTGATTATGGAACTTTCAGCCCCCATCCCTGACCTCCAAGGAGGGGAGAGGGGCTGGAGGTTTGAGTGAGAGTACCAACTGCCAGTGATTTAATCAATCATGCTTACCTAATAAAAATCTCCATAAAAACCCCTAACCAGTGAGTTCACCACCCCAACTCCCCATCCCCATGGGGATAAAACCTTCTGTGCTCAGGACCCTCCCAGACCTACCTCGCTTATGTACCTCTTCATCTGGCTATTCATTTTATCATTTATAATAAACTGGTAATAGTAAGAAAGCATGTTCCTAAGTTCTGTGAGCCATTCTAGCAAATTCTCAGACATGAAGAGGGGGCCATGGAAGCCTCCGATTTATAGTTGGCAACTCAGGACTTGCAATTGGCATGTGAAGTGTGTTGGGCAGTGGGGGGAGTGAGGGTCAGTCTTGGGGGACTGAGTCGTTCACTTGTGGGCTCTGTGCTAACTCCAGGGAGTTTGTGTCAGAATTAAAATGAATTGTAGGATGCACAGCTGGTGTCCAGAGAGTTGGAGAATTAATTGGTGTGGGACAAAACAAAAACAAAAAACCCCCACACATTTGGTGTCAGAAGTGTTGTCAGTAAATATGGATCACCCTATATCACAAGCCCATGGAGGTAGAGGCTGGTTTGCCAGCTTCTACAATGTAGGAAAGTTCAAGGACTCAACTTGACCCCCAGTGAACTGACCAAGAGGAATAACAACCCATTCAAGGGGGCTGTGAATTAAAACAGTTATAAACAAGAGCACAGGAGGAAATCCAAATACGGTGTACAACGGACTTTTTAGAGCTAAGACATGATTTTTTTGAACTTAAGCAACTCTATAAGTTTATAAGAGAGTAGGGTCTCTACCAAGATGCAAATTAACAGTCTGGGAGATCAAGTGAAAAAACAAAGAGTGATATTTTAAAGAGATGGAAATCTGTGGGGAAAGGCAAGAGAGTTGGAGGATAGCTCCTGAAGAATGAACACACATAACAGGAATTCTAAAATGAGAAGATGCAGCAGATAAACAAGTAGAAGAAAGTTTCCTGAAATTACTAACGATCCAAGACTGCAAATTGAAAAGGCTCCGGGTTCTGGGTTGGTCTGATGAGATAAGACTGAGATGCGGGCATCTGTGGTGAAATTCCTGAGCCTTAAAGATGAAGAAAAATATCTGCTAAGTGTCAAGCGGAAAGCAGAAGGGGAAAAAAAATCAGACTGAAACCAGGTTTTACATCTCTGCTACTGAAAGATGACAGTGGAATTGTACCAGCAGGTGAGAGAGAGGAGCGACTGCAACCCAGGAACCCTCTATCCAGTTTCCAAAAACACTTTTCATCTATTGAGGCAAACGGAAGATAGTCTAGAATACCGAAGAATTTAGAGAAAACAATGTCCAAGGAAACTCCTTGAAAAAGACTAATCAAACTACAACTGAAACTGAAAAGAAAACTCAAGAAGGGGGAAGAAGGTCCGGCCGAGTGGTGCGGTGGTTAAGCGCTGGCTTGGGAAGCCAGCGGCCCGGGTTCGGTCCCACATATGAGGGCCAGTGACACTGCCCTCAAAAAAACAAAAACAAAAACAAAAACAAAAAAAAACGAAGGGGGAAGAAGAAAGAGAGAGAAAACGGTATTAAGAATGTAGCCTGTGATCTTTTACATCTACATGGATCAAGAGAGGAACTTGTGTAACAGGGAAGGACTATTGAAACCATACAGAGGATGTCCTCTAAGGGAATTCTAACAAATACTGATTATCCCAGGCAAACCTCAGCGATTGGTGAGTGGGGTGGGGAGTAAAAGTGTTTCCTGGGTTTCAGCAGGAAGCATGTGAGGGGGAAGGAAGAAGAGGGTGGGGAGTGAAAGTGCTCTAAAGGTCTCATCTTATTGGGGTGAGGGGGAGGAGGAAACAGATCAAAGAGCGAGGAGAATCGGGGCCCTTCAGGGTAGGGATGGTCAGTTATACGCCTCAGAGGATGATCAGGCTAAGGAAATTCATCAGAGAGGAAAATGGGGAGATTGCTTAACCAAGCCTGGGAACTCCGAAGTTCTGAAAGAAAAGATGGATGCATTTGACTATGTAAACATGAAAACATTTTGTATGACAAAGGATACCATAAATGAAGCCAACTGAAATGGTGGAGTTGGAAAAATATTTGTAATCTAAATAATAGTCACCAACTGCGATTGACGAGTTCATGGTGTGCCAGGCACCACTTCATTAATATGTACTTCAGAGGTATTAACACATTTATGTCTAGAACAATGCTATGAAGTAGGGGGGACAATGATGATGATGATCTGTACTTTACAGATGAGTAAACTGAGGCATAACAGGTTACATGACTTGCCAAGGTCACATAGCCAGTCAGGGGCCGAGGTCTGAGGTGACCCTTGGCAGCTGGCCCCAGAGTCGGTGCACTCAATCACTTCTGAGCGATTAAGCCAAAAGGCCAATGGTCACTATATAAAGAACTTTTACAAACTGACCTGAACAAGACAAATAACCCATACAGAAATGGACTTGGACTATAAATAGAAGAGCAAACCCAGATGGCCAGCAAATGTATGAAAACACCCTCACATTCAACAGTGGTCAGAAAAATGCAAATTAAAGAAGCAGTGAGACATCAGCTTATATCCATCAGATAGACACACACAAAAACGCACGATAATATCAAATGCAAGCAGGGATATGGAGGAAAGAGCACGGTTATTCATGTGAAAGTTTGCAGTCATTGGGGAAAGCAATCTGGCAACAGCTGTTCACATTGAAACTAAACATGCCCTTTCACCCATTAATCCCATTCCTGGGAATCTGTTCCGAAGAAATAAAAACACCAATACGTAAGGACAAGGATGTTTTTGGATTTTGTGTGTGTGTGTGTGTGTGTGTGTGTGTGGCAGAAAACTGGCCAGAGTGAATGCCCATCCAAAGGAAAAGGAAAAGGGGGACGACTGATTGAATTATGCTACATCCACTCTAGACATATTTCAATAAAATAAATTCAATCAGGTTCGCTACCTGGACAAAAGGGCTGGCTAACATGTTTTGGTGAGTCCACAGTGTTTTTACAGAGTCCTGCAGGTTTCTGCGTCTGCATGTATATATGCTTTCCTGCAAATGTTTCTATGAGAGACCAAGTCTGCTCTCCAAAGGTCCACGGTGCATATACAAACACGCGATACATGAGTGGCATTGACATTTCTTGGTGGTGGGAGAAGATGTAGAGACATCAGAGCCCTCATACATGGCTGCTGGGAATGTAAGACGCCACTGCTGTGAGAGACAACTGAGCAGCTCCTCAATCAGTTAAACATCGAGTTACCATAGGACCCAGCAATTCCGCTCCTACGAATAGACCCAAGAGAATTGAAACGGGGCAAACAAAACCTTGAACACAAATGTTCACAGCAGTACTTTTCACAATGGCCAAAATAGAAGACAACCCAAATGTCCATACACAAATGTGGTCTATCTGTACAGAAGAATATAATTCAGCCATAAAAAGGAATGAAATTCTGACACACGCTCCAATGTGGATAAACACTGAAAACACGATGCGAGTGAAAGAAGCTCAGACACAAAAGACCACACAAAGTGTATGATTCCGTTTACAGGAAATGTCCAGGATAGGCAAATCCACAGACAGAATAGTTAAAATAACGAATTTTTTATTATGCGTATTTTATCACAATAAGGAAACAATTCTGAGGGCTGGCCAAGTGGCTCAGTTGGTTAAGAGTTGGCTTAGAATGCAAGCTCTGAGCAACAGGGCTGCTGGTTTGATTCCCACGTGGGCCAGTGAACGCTGCACCTGAGCTGAGCTGTTGCTGAGCTGCCAACAGGTGGCAGGATGGCTCAGCTGGTGTAACAACAAGATTGCCCGTTCAGTGGTGGGCTACGCCCATCCGCAACTAAGACTGAACTCGGCAACTTAGGCTGAGCTACCCCCCGGATGGCTCAGTGGATAGGGTGCGCGCTCTTACCAACAAGGCTGCTAGTTCAACTCCCACATGGGATGGTGGCTACGCCCACCTGCAACTAAGACTGAACACAGCACCTTGAGCTTAGAAGCCACGAGCTCCCAACGGGAAGCCAGATGGCGACTGGCACCCTCCACAATGAAGATTGAAGAACAACAACTTGGCAGGTCCCCTCCCCCAATTCCCCAACACTGTTCCTGTCCCCCAATTCCCCAATAAAAAAAAACTTTAAAAAAAAAAGAAAACAATTTATGGAAGGGACAATCAAGGGAAAAAGTCTGAAAGGGCAAGTTGGGGAGATGCTGTAATGGAAAAAAGGATGGAGAAACACTGAGATAAAGACTAGCCTGTATCTCAACACATTCAAGATCCTCACCCTTCAAGCAAATGCCTAAATAATTCCCCATTATTATTTCTTTTTAATAGTGAAGGACCTTGTTGGCCCCTGAGGTAAGCAACCCCCTCTCCTCGCTTTCTAATCCAAGATTTGGGGTGTGTTCTTTCACAGCCTACAATATTTTGAGTTTAATCACTGCTTCTCATCAACTTTTCTCTGACTCTGTGTTATTTGGGATCTTGAGTTATAAAAAAAATCAAGCGCACGCTCAGGTTACCTGAGGTAATGGAAGTTCTATAAGACAATTCCAGAGACGTGAGAAAGCTCTCGAAACTGTTGGGCCTCTTAGAAAACCGGAACATACCATTTTTTTTTTTGAGGGCAGTGTCACTGGCCCTCATATGTGGGACCTTAACTGGGGCCGCTGGCGTCCAAGCCAGCACCTAACCACCGCACCATTCAGCCGGCCCTGGAACATACCATCTTAAGTCAAGTACAAAATGCCATCTGTTAGAAGGTATATCATTATTTTATGGGCCACGAAGAAAGGAAAGGAATACTCACAATGAAACCATGGCATACTTCTTTCTCATCACTTCACATTTTCTTTTGATACTTTTGGTCTCAGGCATTGGTTTTTTTATTTTCTGTGTCATTCTTGTGCATCTCTAAAAAGGAAAATGTAACTGAAATCAGTCGATTAAGGTAATCCTACAACGTCTTCAGGTTTAGAAATTGACGTTTAAGATCAGTTTTCAACTCTCACACTGAGGTCCGTGTTTTTCAAGCACTATCGTCCTTTGTTCCTCAAGAATGATGGGGATGCAGCATTTTTAAAAAGACTTAAAAGCCATTGATTGGCACTGGGTTCTTCCACGGGCTCAGTCATCATGGAGGGGTGCCTCCTTTTGACTCCTCCTGTGGAATGTTGCTGAACATGTCTGCCCCCGCCCTACCTCACCCCTCTCCAACCCTTGGGTTCTCACGAATGAAGAGATTGCTCCACTGTGTCCCCAAGCCCTTGGCCCCCATTCTGTGCCTTTTGACCTTGATGCTCTTGGTGTTCACCTACCTGCAGACAGTGTCAGTCACTACTGCCTCACCAAAAGCGATCATTAAGGCACCATCCAGGGGCCGGCCGAGGGGCTCAGTTGGTAAGAGCATGAGTTCTGGACAGCGGGGCTGCCAGTTTGATTCCCACATGCGCCACTGAGCTGCACCCTCTACAGCTAAGACTGTGAACAACAGCTCAACCTGGAGCTGGGCTGTTCTGAGTGGCCAGCGATGGTGTAAGTTGCAGTGGGCTGCCATGAGCTACCTTAAGTGGCCAGCAAGCCAGCGTGAGCGGCCGGCAGCTGGCGTGAGCTGCCATGAGCCAGCATGAGTGGCCATCCAATGGCTGGCGAGTGACTGTCTCATCCAGGAAGAACGCAATGATCACAATACCAACATGGAACAGTGAAGTGGCATCCTCCACAACTAGACTAAAGAACAAAAGAACAACTTGGCTGTTCCCCTCCCCCAATTCCCAATAAAAATCTTTTAAAAAAAAGACATCATCTATTGTTAGACACACTCCAAAATGTTAAAATGGAAAGAAGCAACACAAAAAGAGACATTTTTCCTACATCGATGGTATGCCAGGAAAGAGAAGTGCTAGCACTGTCACTCTTCTCATGATGTGGCTTCGCTTGGCTGTGGCTTTAACTGCTGACTTGCTGTCTCCCTCCTTCATGGCTTTTGTTTACTCATACTGTCTGCTGACCGTCTTCTTTCTGGGTCTCTTGGCTTTTGCACAGCTCCAATGGGGGTGTCTATTTCTTGCATGTCTTGTGTTCAAATGTCCACAGAGGACCCTAATGGATTGTTGTCACTGTCCAGCACCATCCCTAATGGGCAGAGGATATCATTGTGTCTATGATCAATGTCCAGTTGTAGTGGGTTGAATGGTGACCCCCTCAAAAGGTAATACCCATAGCCTAACCTGAGGAACCTCACTTGTGAATGAGACCTATTTGGAAAAAGGGCCCCCACAGATATAATTAAATTTAGGGTCTCAAGATGAGATCATCCTGGATTATGGGGATGGGCCCCAAATCCCATGACAAGTGAGTGTCCTTATAAGATCCACAGAGAGGAGAGGCCGTGTGAAGACAGAGGAAGAGATTGCAGTGATGCAATTGCAAGCCAAGAAACTCCTGCAGCCACCAGAAGCTGGACGAGGCAGGCAAGAAAGGATTTTCCCGTAGCGCCTTTGGAAGGAGCCTGGCCCTGCCAACACCTTGATTTCAGATTTCTGGCTTCCAGACTATGAGAGAACACATTTCTGTGGTTTGAAGCCACGAGGTGTGTGGTAATCTGTTGCGGCAACTCCAGGAAATGAATCCACCAGTATAGGGTGCCCTTTTGCGGAAAGCTTATGCGCTAGGCCACCTCACGTGCTGTCAGCCTCTGGGTGACTTTCCTGGGCATGAGCACCAACAGCTGGTCTAGTCAACCGAAGCCAGACGGTGACATGCAATGGTATTTGAGCCATGGACGTCTCTTCCAGCAGCAGAGTGACATGAGTGATTATGATTTGATTTTCAAAAAACTTCCCTGCTCTGGCCTGCTCTGGGTCTAAAACAATCGTTTGTCTTCAAACTTAGTATTGTTTTTCTTATGAACGTTAAATTGAAAACAAATTAGTCCTAAAGCTCTTAGGCTCTAAATAGTGTCCACGAGCCTGCACTTGGCCTCGCTGGCTTACTGAGGGACTTCGCAGACATTTTCTGATGTAACCATGTCCCCTAACATTACAAGGAACTGCTGAGGCTCTTCGACCTGTCTACTGTCATGGAGGGTCCAATCAGAATACTTCCTCTCTTCTACACTTTCGTAGCACCCTGTACTTTTTTTTTTCTTCATAGCATTTATCACAATGTTAAGTATTTATAACTGTTTACTTAACCTCCATCTCCTTCACACTGAAAGCTCTATGAGGATGGGAACTAGAGTCTCTGGTTTATCATCATTTCCCCAGTGCCTTGCATGGTGCCTGACACATAGTAGGCACACAATAAATGTTTGTGGAATATAACAATAAATTAATTCTGTATGACGTGGTGATAGAGTCACAAACCAGAATCTAGAAGACAATGAACTAAATGGGCGTTCTTTGTAACACATTCCCAGGGTTTCTTCAAGGTGGCTACAGGGAACGCACACCAGGGCTCCATCACGGTCCTCCTTCTAATATGTTTTAAGAGCTCCCAAGGCACATAGCCTTGGTATTTGTCATGCTGTTTCTCATGCCTCTGGTTCCCACACTTCTCCGTTAAGACAGATGTTTGCAGACTACACAATTCCCAAAGGTTAGGCTGTACGGCAGCAAGAACAGACAGCTTCAGGCCTTGAACAGAATACACGTTGTTCTAATAATATGGGGAGGGATGGTTGATAGAGAATTTGCCTACTTATGTCATGGTCACTGCCTTCTGAAAATGGCCCTCCTTCGAAGGTGCCTGGGTTCCAACCCAACTACAGGGTATGAAGCTTGATTACTTTAAGCCAATAGTGGTGGTCCTATTCTCCTCACCAGGACACTGCTGTAGGCATGAAGATGTGACAGTTTTGACCAGGAAAATGTGAGAGGAAGTCTTCTTAGGGATGCTTTTCAGAAAATTTCTCAGCAATTTCATTCCTAGGTATATGCCCCAAAGAATGAAAAATTGGTTACTCAAGCAGACACATGTACTGGTATGTTCACAGCAGCATTATTCACAGTAGCCAAAAGGCGGAAACCGCACATGTCCACTGACAGGAATGCATGAACAAAATATGGTGGATCCATACAATGAAATGGTATAAAAAAGAAGGAAGTGTTGATGCTTCCTACAGTGTGGATGAACCTCAAAAACATGACTAAGTAAAAAAAGCCATACAAAGGGCCCACCCAATATTGTATGATTCCAGTTATATAAAATATCCAGAACAGGCAAATCCTTAGAGACAGAAGACATATTAGTGGTTGCCCAGGGATCAGGGAGGAGGGTACGGGCAGGAACTGTTCGGTTAGTACTGGGTCTCCTTTGGGGGTGATGAATGTTTTAGAACTAGATAGAAGTGGTGGTTGCAAACATTGTGAATGTACTAAGTGCCATGAATTGTTCACTTTAAAAATGGTTCATTTTAGGGCCGGCCGAGTGGCACACTGGTTAAGAGCTGGTTTTGGGATGTCAGCAGCCCCGGTTCAAATCCCACATATGAGGGCCAGTGACACTGCCCTCTACAGCTAACAACAGCTGCACCTGGAGCTGGGCTGTGTGAGCCCCAGCGACAGTGTAGGCTGCAGCCCCTGCTGCAGTGGGCTGCCATAGGCTACAGTGAGTGGCCGGCAGCCAGCATGAGCAGCCAATAGCCGCGGTGAGCGACCATCCAGAGGCCGGTGACCGATCTGCCTCATCCGGGAAGAGCATAATGACGATACCAACATGGGCCAATGAAGCAACATCCTCTGCAACTAGATTGAAGAACAAAAAGACAGCAACTTGTCTGTTCCCCTTCCCCGATTCCCCAATGCTGTTCCTCTCCCCCAATTCCCCAATAAAACTCTTTTTTAAAAAAGGGTTCATTTTAGGGGCTGGCTGAGTGCCTCAGTTGGTTAAGAGCTCGCTCAAGAGTGCAAGCTGAGCTCTGAGTAACAGCCCAAGCTGAGTTGCCACTGAGCTGCCAACAGGTAGCAGGATGGCTCAGCTAAAACAAAAACAAAAACAAAAAAGGTTCATTTTGGGCTGGCCAAGTGACGCACTGGTTAAGAGCTGGCTTGGGATGCCAGCAGCCCAGGTTCGGATCCCACATATGAGGGCCAGTGACACTGCCCTCTACAGCTAACAACAGCTGCACCTGGAGCTGGGCAGTGCGAGCCCCGGCGACGGTGTAGGCTGCAGCCCCTGCTGCAGTGGGCTGCCATGGGCTACAGTGAGTGGCCGGCAGCCAGCGTGAGCAGCCGGCAGCCAACATGAGCTGCCAATAGCTGTGGTGAGTGGCCATCCAGGGGCCGGTGACCGATCTGTCTCATCCGGGAAGAGTGCAATGACAATATCAACATGGGCCGGTGAAATGATGTCCTCCACAACTAGACTGAAGAACAAAAGGACAGCAACTTGTCTGTTCCCCTTCCCTGATTCCCCAATGCTGTTCCCCTTCCCCAATTCCCCAATAAAATATTTTTAAAGAAATGGTTCATTTTATGTCATGTGAATTTCACCTCAATTAAAAAAAGGACCTTTGGAAATTTTTGTCTAAGGATGTGATGTTTGGGGCAGCTGAGCCCTTTCGTATTGTGAGGAGACAAGTTAAGGACAAACCAGCCCATTCAACGATGTCCAAGTGAAAAGATGGAAAGAACCTGGCTCTTGATTACGTCACCGGCAAGGAAGGTCTGAGAATCTGATCTCCACAGTTCTGATTATGTAGGATAGCAAATGCCCTCTTTGCTTAAAGCCATTGCTAGTTGGGTTTTCTATTACTTGCAGCCCAAAGTACCCTAAATGATAGAGACTTCAAGTTTCTGAAAAAGCAAGGCAAAGGCATTGCCATCATTGGAGGTAAATAGCTAATGATGAAGACTTCTCAGTAGCAGTTGATTCTCAGGGTTAGGCAAAGATGTGTGTGTGTGTGTGTGTGTGTGTGTGTGTGTGTGTGTGTGTGTGTGTGAGAGAGAGAGAGAGAGAGAGAGAGAGAGAGAGAGAGAGAGAGATTCCCACATACTCTCCCTGTTGTCTCTAGCCATTCTTACTCTTTCAAAAACAGGATGGACAAGCTTTAGGAGCAATACTGAAATAATTATAGAGTTGTCAGGTCTGAGTACTACAGGGAAAATGGAATCATTGGTCACGCCACTGAGCTCATGTGGCTTCTCTCGGGATTTGAATGTTTAGCATCTAACATTGAAATGTGACCAAACAGTGTAGAAAACTCATGGTTTCTCTGTGTGGGGTGTCAGTTCTATGCGGTAAAGGTGAGCATTTCTCGTTTCAAAGTTAGGTTGACTTTTCTGCATCACTAGGCTGTGACTGGGACAAAGCAGAGAAAGAGAAGTGGTTCCCTCCCATTTCCCTCACTTCTCCGTGGTTCTGGAAAGCCCTGTCATAGCTGCTCAATAAAGTCCTTGCTCTACTCCACAGATAGAAAGGTTGCAGAAAAAGGATAATGCAGCTGGGTGGGGTTTTATAAGGGCATTTAAACGCTAATATTAGGGATTAGTACTTGAAGTGTTGTTAGATTTGATCTTGTTCTTACCATGTTTCTTGGCACTTAGTCCTAAGTTATTGTGTAATGTGTAAACTATGAAAATAAATGACTTAAGTTGCCTACAGTAAAAACCTGTTTCACAGCTAATGGATTAAGGGAAAAAGGCCCTTTGTCTATGCTAATTAAGGTACTACATTTGTATGTAAAGGTTACAGGGAATTGGCCGTGATGAAAATGAATTAAGATGTATTCCTCTGAGAATATCTAATAGGGGTATGGAATTACATTCCTCTCTGTTTTCATATCTTGCTTGGTTCCCTCCAGCTCAGCTGGGAATTCATATCTTCAATGGGTCTTATCTAGAAAGAGGTGAGCTGTTTATTCCAGAGGTCTTGAATAGCCTGGAATGTGAGGTATTTCCAAAACAAAAAGTAAGTGTGCTAAAATAAAAGGAACCAAAACACAAAATCCTGCTGGCTTTCAGAGGGCTGCCAGGATGAGGACACTGAGTGAAATCTAAGCCACTGCCAAGGTCCTGGGGGCGGGGTGGGGGGGGGGTGGGGGTGTCTGCCTCTGACCTAGCTGCAGAGAAAGAAAGAACTGCCCTTTTTGTTACTCTGAGCCACTTTGAAATCAGTTGATTTCTGAGCTTTTCTATGGATTCAAGGGGATAACTTAAATACATGTGAGATTGGTCAACACAAGCAAACCCACAGGACCCAGAGCCGAGGGCGAGGTTCTGGTTAAAAAAAAACCTGAAAAATTGAAATCTCTAATTACGTATCAAGAAACACTAAAGAAACGCACCTTGTTTATTCACTAGAATCATGGATGAAAGTTAAGTAAAGACTCAGCTATTAAAATCCAAAGGAGGGTGTGATCCCCTTTCAAAAGAATACGGTTTCTATATCGTTTCAGCCTTAAGGAGATTCTGACACATGCTACCACATGGATGAACCCTGAGGACACGGTGCTGAGTGAAATCAGGCAGTCACAAAAGGACAAATACCGCAATTCCACTTACAGGGACTCGGAGGAGTCAAATTCATATGGACAGAGGTTGAAGGGTGGTTACCAAGGGCCAGGGGCCGGGGGTATGGGGAATTAGTGTTTAATGGGGACAGAGTTTCAGTTTTGCAAGATGAAAAGAGCTCTGGACATGGACGGTGGTGATGGTGGCACAACAATGTGAATGTACTTAATGCCACTAAACTGTACATTTAAAAATGGTTAAGATGGTAAATTTTGTTATATGTATTTTACCAGAGTGAAAATGACTTTTTAAAAATTTAATGGAGTGCAATGATGATACCAACATGGGCCAGTGAAGCGATGTCCTCCACAACCAGACTGAAGAACAAAAGGACAGCAACTTGTCTGTTCCCCGCCCCCAGTTCCCCAAGAAAATCTTGAAAAACAACAAAAAAAGAAATTCAAAACTATATAAATAAAAAAAAAAAATGAAGAAAGAATATGGTTCCTATCCATACTAGGAATGTTCTGTGTCTTGATTTGGATGCTTATTGCATGGGCATGCTTACTTTGTGAAAATCTGTTGTGATTTCTGTACTTTTCTGTATGTTTACTTCAGTAACATTTATATTATGATTGTTTCTAATCAATAGCTAGGTCGATAGAGAGCTCACTGTCATTTAAAGAAGTACATACTTTATCCAAAGGCAGAAGCAGCAGAATTTCAGGAAGGAGCTTGTAGTGGGTTGAATGGGGTCCCCCCCCAAATTCACAAGTGCCTGGAACCTCAGAACGTGAACTTACTTGAAAATAGTGTCATTGCAGATATAATTAAGGTAAGGATTCAGATGAAATTATGCAGGATTCGGGAGGGCCCTAGATGCAGTCACAAGGGTCCTTAGAAGAGGCATGAAAGGACACACGGGGACACACAGACACAGGGAGAGGTCATGTGATCATGGAGACGAAGATTGGGGTGATGCTGCCACAAGCCAAGGAACATTTGGAACCACTGAAACTTGGAAAAGGCCAAGGAAGGATTTTCCCTTCGAGTTTTTGGAGCAGCATGGCCCTGCTGACACCTTGATTTTGGACGTTCTGGCCTCCAGAGCTGTGAGAGAATACATTTCTGATGTTTTAAGGCACTTAGTGGTAATCTGTTTTGGCAGCTCTGGGAAATGACTACAGAGATATTTGGGCAAACAGGAGAGAAACTGAGTTGTCTCCCATTGCCTTTCAAGAGACCTAACAAAGGGGGCGGCCTGGTGACTCAGTTGGTTAGAGCGCATGCTCTGAACAACAAGGTTGCTGGTTCCATACCCACATGGGCCAGTGAGCTGCACCCTCCACATCTAGATTGAAAACAATGACTTGAGTTGGAGCTGAAGGGTCCTGGAAAAACACATTGTTCCCCAATAAAAATAACTAACTAAATAAAAGAGAGACCTAACAATGGAGGTGACAGAAAATGCTGTGGTAACTTAACTTGATCACTGGCTGTCATCCTGTTTCTTTCTGCCTTTCACTCTTAAAGATCTTTTTCACTCTTCCTTACAACCCTCACCACTTATTTCTTTTCACCCTTGCTGTCAGCTTCTCTTTTTTTCTTCCAAGGCCAAAAGTAAAAATGAAAATACAGAAAAATCCTACCAGTAATCTAGATTGAACCCAAAGCAGGGAACTTCCTGAGAAAATGCCACCCATTAAAATATTAGTATGCAGAATTCTTGTTTTTACATGGCAAACTTATGAATGGTAGAACTGTGAAGCTAAATGTTGTATAAGGTGGCTGGTTAAGAGTCATTTCAAGGAGAAAGAGAAGCAGTAGCATATTCTTTCATATCATTTGGTGACGAAAGTTTTCCTAGATACTCTAGCTCCCTATAACCAAAAATATCAACAATAATGTCACATGTCAGCACGTGCTATTATGGGTTAGGAAGGAGGGGACGAAATTTTGTAAATTACCACTTCTGCTTTTTAGGTATGAAATATACTATGGGTTTTGAGTAATATATCCTCCAAAGCTTAAAAAAAATCAAGTCTATATATAGAACATCAGAAATGAGCTGACAATCTTGGTTTTGAGATAATGCCCTTCTTCCTGGTTCACCACACTATATCTCTTTGAATACAATGAATATCCTAATGCTTTACAAGCATATGCATATTTTTATAAATGAGGTATTCTCTTAAGTAATTTAAGGAACTTGGATACTGAGTAAATATCGTGTTATAAAGAATGTGTGTGAATTAACTAGGCAAAGAGGGGCTGAGAGTAGACTCGAAACGCCATGGTCTGTGTAGAGTTGTTCCCAGAGACAAGACAGGGAGCGGAAAAAATCTGATTGTAGAGTCTTAACTGAGATCTTTAGAATGGGTAAGTCTGTATATACATATTGAAAAAAAGTTAATTAAAAAATGCAAGAAGTATCAGGTGGGTACAAAGCTATGGAATATAGCAATATTTTTTCATAATGGCCAAAAGGTGAAAAGAAACCAAATGTGCATCAATGGACAAATGGATAAACAAAGTGCGGTCTGCCCGCACAATGGGATATTACTCTACTGTAAAAGGAAGAGAAGCGCTGACACGCTACCATATGGATGAACCTTGAATATATTATGCTCAGTGAGAGAAGCCAGACACAAAAGGTCACATAGTTTATGACTCCATTTATAGGAAATGTGCAGAAAAGGTAAACCAAGAGACAGAAAGCAGATTAGTGGCTGCTTAGGGGACAGGTGGGTGTTGGAGGTGGAGGGGGTTAGGGGGATGATAGCTAAAGGGTCTGGGGTTTTAGAGGTAATGAAAATGTTCTAAAATTGACTGTGATGATGACTGTATGTATCTTGTGAATGGACGAAAAACCATTGAATTGTACACTTTAAATGAGTGAATTGTATGGTATGTGAACTATATCTCAATAAAGCCGTTTTTTTGTTTTAAATTATAGGATCACTTACCAAAGGACAGTCAGTTTAGTGGTCACGTTCTTGAGTCCTGTGGATGTTGGAAGGAGAGTTCGCAAAAAGAAATTGCTCTAGAAATTCAGTATTCCCTCTGGAAAACATCCAGCCTTGGTTGTTCTAGAAGCACAGGTCCTTGTTTTCTGGTTGCTTTTGAATATGTAGAGTGCCAGGAAAAACAAAACAAAACAGCACTTTGTTTATTCTCTATTTTCTGTAAGGTTACGATAGGACAGCTGTCGTGAGTTTAGTCTTGCTGTGCATCCCCTATTAAGGTCACACAGTGTGACCTACACTGGACTCTGAGATGAGCAGACCCACTGAGTTTAACTCATCCACGAATCACAAGCGGGAAAGAGAAGGGAGAGAAACCAGAATGGAGGACAAGGTGTTTGTCTTTTCATTTTGTTTTCCCGAAGAGCAGTGTGAAGTTTTCCACTAGAACGAATAGCATTAAAAGGACTGACAATTTGGGCCAGCTGAGTGGCTCAGTTGGTTAAGAGCTTGCTCAAGAGTGTGAGCTCAGAGAAACAGCAGATGGATTCCCGGCCTGAGCTGAGTTGCCGTTAAGCTGCCACAGGTGGCAGGATGGCTCAGCTAAAAAAAAAAAAAAAAAAAAAGATTGACAATTCTAAGTGTTGTCAAGAATGCAGAGCAATCCGCTCTCGCACATGGCTCGTGGGGTACAGACGGTGGGGAAGGTTGTTGTGCAGTATCCGCTGAAGCACTTCCACGCCTGGAAATACTCCTACCACCAGTGAGTGCTCATGTCCCCCAAAAGATATGTACAAGCATGTTCACTGCAGCTTTATTCATAATTATCAAAAACTGGTAATAATCCAAATTATCTGTCAACAGCAGAATGGGTAAATCTTGGTATAGTAATACAATGGGATACTGATGACAAGAGAAAAATTCTGAGATATCCTAAATTAAATTACAGCGGGCTGGGCCGGCCGAGTGGCGCATTGGTTAAGCGCTGGTTTTGGGATGCCAGCGGCCCCGGTTCGGATCCCACATGAGGGCCAGTGACACTGCCCTCTACAGCTAACAACAGCTCCACCTGGAGCTGGGCTGTGCGAGCCCCGGTGATGGTGTGGGCTGCAGCCCCTGCTGCGGTGGGCTGCCATAGGCTACAGTGAGTGGCCTGCAGCCAGCGTGAGCGGTTGGCAGCCAAGCGTGAGCTGTCAATAGCCGCAGTGAGCGACATCCAGAGGCCGGCGACCGATCTGCCTCAGCCGGGAAGAGCGCAATGACGATACCAACAGTGAAGCAACATCCTCCGCAACTAAACTGAAGGACAAAAAGACAGCAACTTGTCTGTTCCCCTTCCCCGATTCCCCAACGCTGTTCCCCTCCGCGAATTCCCCAATAAAATCTTTAAAAAAAAAAAAAAAAAAAAAAAAAAAAAAAAATTACAGCGGGCTGGAGGGCAAAAAAAGACAAGGGTAATTAACCAGTTAATGGCTGAGGGTCAGCTAACAAGGCTGCTCACGTTCCTGAATGTATGTTGGAGTTTTGCATCCACTTCCAGGTGGCTATCTAAGAAGAAAATAGTGGGGGTGGCCAGTTAGCTCAGGGGCTTAGAGTGCAGGCTCATAACACCAAGCTTACTAGTTTGATCCCCACACGGGCCCTGCACAACTAGATTGAACACAACTACTTGACTTGCAGCTGATGGGTTCTAGAATGTTCTATAGTTTGATAAGGATTATTACACAGCCGTATAAATATGTAAAAAGTAACCACTGATTAATCATACCTACAACACCAGCATTCACCAAAAACACCTGTTGGTTACCCCAAGTGCCCCCTGTAAGCTTAAGTGGCTACTTCCATCTGGATAGATGCGATCAACAAAATTAATTAGTCTTATTCTGTTACTAAAAAACGTGTCAAAGACTACCCAAGGGAGGGATCTAATGCGTTTATAATGAACATACCTTCCAAATCTATGGGCCCCTGAGAAGTGGTAGAAAGACCGAATGCTATGTCTTGTCAGACCGGGTATTCTATCTATAGGAGGTGAGAGCACCCTACTAATAAAATTCTCTCCATGTAGTCAAAGGAATGAAAATGTAGCCACCTCCTTCCAAGAGATGGCAAAAGAAATGTGCATGAGTCATGAAAACGAAAGATAGTGACTTCACTTATTTAGTTGTCGCTAAGTTCCCCTTTTTTCTAGGGGTACCAAGGTGCTGACATTCATTCATGTCGTCATGGAACATTCAAGGAAGGAATGTTACCCTGAAAACAGGTAGTTAAATTCACTTAACTCACACATATTTATTAAGAGGCTAGGGATTGGGGGCAAATGATGAAGGGTAAGACAATCAATAAAGATGTCAACAAAGGTAACTTTGGATCTTGGATCATATTGTGAAGGAAGGAAATGTTAGTCATGCAAGTGACTGGGGGTGACCGTGGTTGGGCTGGCTGGGGAAGGCTGGTGACAGGGAGTGACAGGCGCTGAGGCTAGACAGGCAGGGGGACTGGACCATGCAGGGCCTTCTAAGCCCTGGTTCCAGTGATCAGGTAGCACCGAGCTGTATCTGAGATCTAGCTTCTAAGCACAGTGCTTTTTAAAGATGGGACCCTCCACCGGGGGTGCCTTTATGTAGTAGATATACCGAGGAGAGGCTTCTTATAATTCACCTTCCTAGAGTGTACCCGTTTCTAATTTAAACAAAGGGGCCAGTGTGCCTCTTGGTAACTTGGGATCTTTGTTCGATGCAATGGGATGCCAATGAAATGCGTGAGGCCAGACATTGAGGTCTGGCTTACATTTTAATATACTTCACAGCAGCCGGGTGTCTCAGTTGGTTAGATTGCGAGCTCTGAGCAAGAGGGTTGCTAGTTCAATTCCCACATATTTTTTCTATAACATATTTTTTCTATGTTTTTCGTTGCAAAAATGCATCATGACTTTTCCAACAACCCAATAGATCGAAGACAATGATTTGAGCTGAGCTGCCGGTGGGCGGCCAGATGGCACAGTTGATTAGAGCACGTGCTCTTGACAAGATTGCCGGTTCAACCCCTGCATGGGATGGTGGGCTGCGTCCCCTGCAACTAGAGTGAAAACGGCGACTGGACTTGGAGCTGAGCTGCGTCCTCCACAACTAAGACTGAAGCACAACAATTTGACTTGGAGCTGATGGGTCCTGAGAAAAACACACTGTTCCCCAATAAAGTTAAAATACACACACACACACACATACGTACTTTGGCAACAGTATGGAGAATGGCTATAAGGAGATAAAAGTGGAATAATTTAAAAAGTAATCAGGGCTAATAAATGTAATAAATATAACAAAAGCAGTGTCCTGGGCTAATTGTATATTTGAACTTCAAATGAAGTTATCTTAAAATCAATTCAAACATATTTGTTTCAAAAAATTACTTCTCTGGCATACCAAAAACTAGCCGTTTACCTGTCAGAACTTTATTCTGAACAATGAAACCAGTGTTCAGATGGGGACAGAACTTGGTTTTAGCTTAGCTTTAGTCAGTTAAACCTGAAGACGCCTTTCCATTTGTTACGCTGTAGTGCCACCCCTTGACCCTTCCATTCCTTGCACATTTATGCCCAGGAATACAATTACAGGCTCTACTTGTGATGTCAGCCTTATTATTAACTTTCTTAAGGTTCAATCACATAAACATCAAATACAAACCTAAGTCGTGGTATACCATTTTCACCTAGGGAATTAGCAGAAATTTTTTTTTTTTTTTTTTTTAAACTTTTTTTTTTTTTTTTTTTTTTTTTTAGCTGAGCCATCCTGCCACCTCTTGGCAGCTCAACGGCAACTCAGCTCGGGCTGGCCTCGAACAGCTGTTGCTCAGAGCTCAGCTCGCACTCTTGAGCGAGCTCTTAACCAACTGAGCCACTCGGCCGGCCCAGCAGAACGTTTTTAAAAGTAAGATTCCCACAGCCTTGGAGAGGAGGCAGTCAAGCAGACATCCGGCTGTGGCTGGCAGGAAGGGGGCATTTGCAAAAACCTTTTGAAATGCATGCAGTTTGGCAATTTGTATAGTTTGGCAATTTGTTATTGGGAGCCTCTAAAATGGTCTTCATTCCCTTTGATCTGGTAAATCTGTGGGTGGGAGTGATCTTAAGGAAATAATTCCAAATGTAGAACAAACTTCGTGAAATATATTGGCGTAGTCCAAACGTCCAGGAGAGAGCAAGTGGATGAAGTTACACCTCCCGGAACCAGGCTTTACAAGTGAAGGAATTCGGGCTTTGGGAAGGTCTGTAATTTGCTCAGGAGCACAATTTGAGAAGGAACCAGAATTCAAATCCAGACTTTTTTTACTCCCAAATCCATGTTTTTACTCATGACGCTATACGGAGTTTCTAGTGTAGAAGTGGTATTTTCTCAACTGGCAAAACAAAGGCAAACTTATGTGAGCGTCATCACGTTATTCACAAGTATAGCAGATTAGGAAGGCGGGGTGCTGGGTGCTCGTGTGCCCGGCGGCGGCTGGCTCTGCAGCGCCCTGCCCTTCCAGGCCATCCTCCCAGCCAGGGTCCGACAGCCTGCACATGGCACGTCCCACACTCCTGGCCAAGCGGCTTCCTGCTCGGCGGCCATTTCTTGGCACTGGCACAAGAATTAGAGGTGGGAGCAAGCAAAGGGCTACTTTTTTTCTCTTTTGGTGGTGGTTTGGCAGTGGCTGCGAAGTAAGCCTGAGGACAGCTGCTGAGGACAGCTGCGGGCAGCACTGGTGGGCGGGGCCTCGCCCTTCCGAGCAGGACCAGTGCCTGAACTTCTGCTATCAGCTCTTACCCGGCCCCCGCCTGCCTCCCTGGTGGGCCCTCTCCTCTCCCTTTTGCCTTTCAGTTGTTTTAACATTTTTGTAACCAATTCCTGGCATTCAGTCCATTTCTGCTTGAAATACCTGGAATGTTTTCTTTTGTTTTGGCTGGCCACTGACAGACACACTCAGCAGCAAAAATTACACGTTTACTAGAATAACACTAAAAAGATCGATGTTCTTATTTATACATGTGGAAGAAATAAGTAGTTGATTTTCTTATGGAGGAAGCAAAATATTTTTGAGTTTTGTTTCCTTCATACACAGTGTAAAAAATTGAGTATGAGTTATAGTAACTGGCAGGCAAAGGGAAGATTTATTAATTCAGGATATGAGTTCTTTATGGGACAATCACTGAGTATCTGAGTTGTCACTTCAGGTAACATCTGATAATAGCTACAACACAAAACCCCCCCAATTTTAGAACTGTAATAAATATGGTCACTTAATAGCAGACTCCGAACTTCCTCTTCCTCTTCCTGAAAAAGTGTTGATGATTTACTATGATCCATTAAGAAACATCTAAACGGGAAGAAACACAGAAGTATTATGAGTGTCATTTAGCTTTTTAAATACAAAATAAAAGATACAACTTAAGACTTCACTATATTATTAAACACCTACATATGAAGTTATTTGGCATTTTAGATAGTTATGACTGGAGAAAAACATGTAAGTATTTTAAGAGTCACAAATTCGTCTCCTGAATCGATATTCTCCCTTTTAGAAAAACAGTAATTTTATGCCATTGAGCACAACAGACTGGAAGTGAATATTGGAAGTTATTAATGAAAAACAAAATGGAGGTTTATTTTTAAAATGCCTTTTCTGGGACCGGCCAAGTGGCGCGGTGGTTAAGCGCTGGCTTAGGACACCAGTGGCCCCGGTTCAGGTCCCACACATGAGGACCAGTGACACTGCCCTCAAAACAAACAAACAAACAAACAAACAAACAAAGGCCATAAAATGCCTTTTCTGGACCAGAAGAGGAAAACCCCTCCACAATACTTACGTTTACTAAAACTACTAAACCACGAGCCAAGTAAAAATATTTACCTTATGTTTAAGTTCAAACTACGAGTAAAAGTAATTTATGTGCACATTTTATATGTGAAAACATTTGAAAGGATATATAGTAAAACCTTGCATTGCGAGTAACTTGGTTTGAGAGTGTTCCACAACACGAGCAAACATTTCTAATATATTTTAGCTTGGTAAACGAGCGATGTCTTGCAATATGAGTAGTTTGTTTCCAGAATGAATTATGCTTGCAAATCAAGATGTTACTGGATACCAAAATGTTAACTGTGATCCTATGTCTGATAGTGAGATTTCAAGAGATGCATTTTTGTTTTTTTTTTCTCTTGCAAATATCTTTTTTCTGTAGTGAACATGGATGTCTTAGGTAACTAGAACAGGAGAAGTAAAAACAATACCCAAGCACAACATTAATCAATGTCTTTCGAAATTTTGTTTTTCACCTGCTTCAGTGTGAAAAGTGAGACTTCATGAGGAATCATCATGCTGGAAGGCACCTGGAAGGCCAGGTGGTCCCAGTGAGAAAATAAAACTCCCACACAGCGTCAGCGTCAGAGACTGACCAGAGGCCACATGGCCGCTGAGCACAGAGCTGTGAGGACAGCCACAGCCGTCACAAAAAGCAAAACATAAAAATAGATGCAGCCACATAGAACAATACATTTATCTCCAGAACAAGGTGGTTCAATTTCAAGACCAAAAAGTATAAATGGTGGAACCCATGCAACCGTGGTCCAGCTTTACCTTCAGAATTTCACAGGGAGTGGCATCTGATGGCACAGGTTTTCCACAGTGCTTTGAATATTCAGTTATAAAGACTGACGCTTCATCTAAACTATGGAATCAGAAAGAAAAAGGGCATGAGAAAGCTCTTCTGTGTTCGCTGTCTTGATTGTAGCGATGTCATCGCAGGTGTATACATGTTCTAAAATTGGTCAGATGCTTACTTGAAATATGTGCAGTTTATTTTATATATACATATATATAAAATCGATATATAACACTCATTCATAAATGACAGCAATTATGGTTGGATCACAAGTGATAAACAAGTGAAAAGAAGTCCATGGTCGGGTAATGGATAAGGAATACCTCTCAGTGGTCTGGCACAGACAGACCTAATGCAAGGATGGACCCAGCAAATATTTCGGTCCTGGCTAAGTTTCCCTTTCTTTAGTCAGCCCATTTCTTCCTTCTCCCTTTGACTTCCTATATCCGTTCCTAATTCTATCCCAAGAAGCTTATTGTTTCTAAACTTGTGAGTACTGAAAAATTAGATAACTAAGCTTATCAAGTTATGCTACATAAAGCCATCAATTCTCTGAGCAAGTGTCTAAGGAATAACGTTGTAACTAGGGTTTTAGTGCAGGACTGTGAGACACCTATTTGGGGCGTTCAGACAGCTTGTTTAATTGTTTAATTCCAAGGGATTGGGTTATAAGGTGACTAATGCTACAGCTTCATATTTAGAGTCTTTAATTGTGAACAAATAGCTCTACAATTGTTTGACATTTTCATCCAAAATGAAGATAAATTTTAAGGAAATTCTGCAGTTTTCTTTTCTAATGCACTTACCTTGATTCATCTGCCAAATAGTTCACTAGGTCAGTGATGTTGCTGGCATTAATCATGTGCAATTTCAGCTCCTGGAAGTATTTTGTCTTTGCCAAACTCCTGAACTCCTTCTTGTTTATGATGTTATTCAGAACCAGATTTCTAACCTAGAGGATGACAGGTGGCATCATAGTAAAAATGTGTTCAGTGCCCCGCCCTTTCAATCCCACAGCATTTCTGACAGTCAGGCGTTACAGCATCACTGTACTGTGCCCGAGTCTTCTTTTGGAGGGGTGACTGGGGGAAGGGGCGCTGCTCTGGCCCATTTCAGTACTGCATTCAGTAAACACATAAGAAGTAATTGTTGTTAAGCACTCTGGGACTTTTTATTTATTTTTGTTTTTTGAGGGCAGTGTCACTGGCCCTCATATGTGGGACTGAACCAGGGCCGCTGGCATCCCAAGCCAGCGCTTCACCACCGCGCCATTCGGCCGGCTCAATAGCTGGGACTTTTTATGAGCACAGCAATAAACAAGGCAGCCAGGGTTGCTCTGCCTTTTGAAAAACTTATTGAGGTTTTGATGAAAGCAAAATAATTGCATGTATTAACAAACAGATTGAGGTGGTCGTTTTCAGCTTAATCTTGGTTTGGGAAAAATCTTTTAATATATAATTTTTCATAGCAAAAAGGAGATGAAATTTTCTCTTACTTGATGTGAAAATCCTGCCAACTGGCCAATATTCATATGCTCTTCTAATTGCTGTAAAATGATCTCAGGATTACATGAGTTCAAAAAATTCTAGAGAAAAAGAAAATCAAAACATAATTAATGGAAAAGTATAATTACTACTGATGTCTGTCAAATCTGGAAGGCTTTCGCATTTAAATTTGAAATATCTTAAAGAGTTTCTAATATAGGAAAAACTGCCTCTGGTAAAAAAAAATTATTGAAATAAGGAAAAAAGCATTTTACAACTACCCATTCCAAAGAGTTGTTTAAAAGCATTTTGTCATTCTAAGTGCAAAAAGGAATCTATTTAAATACCAGAACTCTGAAAAGCATCAACAGATGAGTTTATGAATAGTACGTCAAAGTCAAGTACAGATGGCTTTGAAAAAATGAAATGAATAGAATAAAAAATACACACACTCTTCTATATAGATCTCTACCTACTGGCTTATCTACCTTTGGGGAAACAACTCTAAAACATCTCCAAATGCTTTGAACAGGTAGATTCCACATTATAAAGGGAACAAGAGCTATTTTTAAAAGTTCTATCCTCAAAATGCTTGTGGCTCCCTTTGTTAGATACACACACAAAACCTGAGTCTCCCCTCTCTTACATCTCCCACCTCCGGTCACCGAGTCAGGCTGCCTTCCTTCCTCTTCATCTAGTTCATTTTCATTGCTACCACCCCACTCTGGGGACTGACCCCTAAAGCCTTCCTTGGGTACCAGTGGGTATACTGGTGGTTGTGAATGGATCAAGCAAGATAAAATCCTATTCAAATGCAACGGCTTCCCAAGAACTTACCTTTTCCACACATCTCTCTTCTCATCAAACCCATGTGGATTTTTCCTTCTAAAATACTCCCTGACCTTTTCCCTTTACTCTTACAGGAAAATTGTTTTCCGCTGACAGAGAATAAGGTCCAAACCTCAGACTAGCCTCAACCCACCTTTCAGTCTCACCTCCCACTAAATCCCCATACAAACCTGTCCCACCCACACTGCGGTACCCATGCTTTACAGGCTTGGTGAAAAGGAAATGCAGCCTTTGGCAGGGGACATGCCTTCTGAGACCTGCTTCCATGTCTTTGGCAGCCCCAGGAGAGTAATTTGCAAGATACCTTAATGTGCTGGTGTCTTTGTTCCGAGTGGGGCATGAGCATGAGACAGGCTAATGCGAAAGCCGGAAGCTCTAACTGGGCATACTGCCTGGCAACCCCGACCATGTCGAGGCCATCCGACACCGGACATCTTCAAGAGAGCACATGAGTTAGTCAATAACCTGTCAGGTTCACTAGATGAGATGGGCCTTTCTGGTTTTCCACAGTTGGTATTTGCTTATGCTTTCATAATTTAAAAAATGAAAGCACTGGTATATAACATATGTTTAGAAATGAGTAACTCGAGTCTTTTATGGCGTTCTTCCTGGAATAAAAGAATCTATCTACAGGAATATAGATTACTGGTTGCTGCTATGATTATGTCTGAAAGTCTATACATGCCCAACAACCAATTCTCAGAAGACTCAAAAATCTATGGGCCAACGTTGTATGAGTCAGGGTAGCCACAAAAGGCACTCCGTACTTACATTAAAATTGGGTACTAATTAAAATATCATCAGTTTATTGGTTGTACCTCACATGGAAAGAAGACATAATAAAAATAAGAGATATTTGGGCAGGCTGAGTGGCATAGTGGTTAAGTGCTGGCTTCGGAAGCCAGCAGCCCCGGTTCGGGTCCCACATATGAGGGCCAGTGACACTGCCCTCAAAAGAAAAAAAAAAAAAAGATATTTTATTGTAAAAATAAGAGATATTTTATTTTAAAGCGTTACAGTTATCTTCCCAACAAAAAGGAATTACTCATAAAAGATGTTTATTAGAAAGGAATTTTATAAGCCACAAATTTGATTTTTTCGGTAGGAAAACAAATATTTTACTTACTCTAGAATAGCGATGAGACTCTCACAACAGTCTGATAACTGACTGGGGCTTAAAGGACAAGAGGCTGGAAAGGAAAAAACAACAAAAATGTCCACGCGCACACAACTATAAGACGTTACTGTCAATGTTTCAGAGGAGAGAAAAATACCTGAGAGGAGTGGTATCTGCACCACACGCTGCCAGGCTTTGCTGAAGTAGGGAACCTGCAGAAACAGGTGGGTTAAAGAATTCAAACTGGGAAATCACGGACTCTATTTTACAGTCACAAGACTATACACTTAAAGCTTAAAGCTTACAGGCGGGATGCTAAAACCATGAATTGAGATCTCCCTGTTCAAGATGATTAAACTCTAGAATAATTTTTTTCATACTTGTATATTTCAGGATATTACTATACAATCCTGGATGATTCATTATTGTTTCATTTAGAAAAAAACGTGTCAGAACCCAACTAGGAAAACAAAATTTATATTAAGTCTATTATGTACCAATGTTGTGCCAGGAAGGGGGCAAGGAGACAAGATAAAGGATTTCAAAAAATGAATAAGGAAACAACATAAATTTCCATCAGTAGGGGAGTGTTAAATAAGTTATGGTATGTTTTACTCATATTATGGATAATAATTACATTAAAAATAAAGTGATACCTCAAAAGGCTAAACACAGTTATTGTAAGAAAGACCCAACAATTCCATTCCTAGCTTATATACTCAGAAACAAAACCATACGTCCATCAACTGATGAATGAATAAACAAAATGTGGTCCATCCACACAATGGAACAT